>CM062815.1:1097789355-1100360514 GCA_031772625.1 Pinus tabuliformis | reverse complement strand
AGGTATATGGAACTGTATTTCAGAACAATAAAAATTCAACACTGATCAAAACAACTCTGGAAAAACAAAGCAGATCAACAAGCCATTATCATCTAAACATCTATTGCCGAATCACTGCAGAGATAAGGATAGTTGTTGGCATGATCTAAAAGCTAGTTGGACACAGAAGAAACACTAACCTTATTCTAGAAGGTGACTATTTAATTTATCCTCCTGCCAAGTGATAAAAGGGGAGGCAGTTTTATGCCTGATCCATATAGAATACAGTTGGAAAATATCATGCAGGAGCATGATCTTATGGATGTCCCTCCAAAAAACCACCGATGCAACACCTGGAACAACCACAGGATGGGTGCTGGTAACATCAAGGAGCGGTTGGACAGAATTATCATCAATATTACACTTCTCTCTGCTTTCTCCATCAGATATGCTAACATTCTAACGTGCTCTGCCTCTGACCACTTCCTAATAACTCTAATGCTGGAAAATCATAGGCCACTTGGGTCCATTCCATTCAGATACATTTCTCTCTGGAATGATATACCAGTAGTTGCAGGAATTGTTTACAGCTCTTAGATCCAACACGTGGAAGGCTCTCCCGGTTTCATTTGGGAAACAAAAACAAGGAAAAAAAAAAACAAGCCATCAAAGAATGGGCTAAAACAAAGTATCAACAACCAGAGAAGGTAAAAAAAGAAATTAAGAACAATCTGGAGAGTATCCAAATGCCAATAGAGGATAATGGCCTTTCCCAAGAGAACAAACAATAGGAAAATGAACCCTACTTATAGCTATACCAAGTTAACAGAGAAGAGGAAACAAAATGGAGGCTCAAGTCGAGACAATTATGGTTACAAGGGGGTGACAAGAACTCAGTTTTTTTTCACAAGCAAACAACAGCTAGAAAGATAAGGAATAATGTTAGCTCCACCCTAGATGCAGAAGGTGATAGACAAAGGACTCAGGAAGCCATTCGAAGAGCTGTTACAGATCACTATCGGGACTTGCTATAGATAGGCTTAGGATTTCTTTCATTTTGCTTGCATTTAGATTTAATTCTACATTCCTAGAAGTCCTCTTATCAAAGGGGAAAAATTTAGTTGTGGTTTGGCTGAGCCCCAAATCAGCTTAAGGATCACTTTCTTGTGTGATTAGTAAGAGCGATGATCTGACGTCTCTCTCTCTATTGGTAAGTAAAAGGCATACTTTAAGCCATAGCGATAGAAAGAAGGTAACTGGCCCTAGTTTAACCAGTTAGAACCACCATTTCAATGGAAAATGAGCTGCTTTAAGCTCCCAGCTAGGTGGTCTCCCTTATAATGTTTAGGCAGAGAATTTTGAGCCTTCAACAGGTACACAGACACAACTCACAACTATCGTGTGTACTCTCCTTAGGTTGGAAGTATGGAAAGGAGATGGGGAACTATTTGTCTCTTAGGGCAAGTTGCTTTTCCTTAGATAAATCTCTATGTATGTGTGTTGAATCTTGATGTGTGTTGATGATATGAGTTCTTGATCGTGAATTTACTTCTGCAGATCGGTAGAGTAGCTTCTAGTCTTGTGATTTAGAAAATTTCATGAGCAGTTAGAATTTGCACATTAATTTCTACAATCCCCACTTTTAAAAGTAGGTACAATAAAGCTTAGAGTCCAGGGTTTAGGGAAGTCTTGCTTGATTGTTAATTAAAAAAGGACATGCAAAGCAATTTTTAAGATTTTTGTTTGGTAGCTTTTGATGTTCTTAGATTTTCCCTTTACAAGTTTTTTAATCTCAAACTGTATGTTTTCTAAAGAAAAAAACTTATTTCTTTATAGAAAAGTTTGAATATTCCTCAGATTAAGGGAAGTGAGAATTGACTTCTTTAGCAATGGGGGCCAAAAGAGATTTAAGGTACCAATCCATATAGACCACAGTCTTAGAATTCAGAGCTTTACATATGCTCCTCCTTCTATGTCATTCTTGAACATGATCAAATAGGCCAATTGAAAAAGTTTGACGAAAAGAAGTGAAAATTTTGTTACTAGTGTCATAACAGAAAGGTAACTTGAAATAGGCTATAAAATCTTTGGCAAGAGTCACAAAAGTGGAATGAGTGGATCTGATTTGATCGACATACCACTTAGCAGTAGCTCCAGTAAGAGTGCAGTAGAAAAGGCAAAGACAAATGGAGTCTTATATGATAGAATTGGATGAACACCACATATGAATGAAACATGATTTGCGGGATCTTCTCTAGGATTACCTTCAAAATTGGGGAGTCGGAAGGAATCTTGGTAGGCATAACTGGCCAATTTGGTCATGAAGAACATGGTCGTTGATGAGTTGGCTGAATTAGGGAGACTCAAACTAGCCATAAAAGGAGGCAATGGAGTAGGAGTTCCCATATTAGTGAAGGTTACGCTCATGGGGTTACCCTAGTTAGTACTTGGGTTACCACCTTGGTTTCCCACACCCGCATTGGTGCTTGACATGGTGATAGTATAACATTGAGAAGATGCAGAATGAAAGGAAGAATTGGAAGAATCAGTAGAACTAGAGTCAAAATGAGGACTCAATGGAGGACTCAGAAGATGTACTTTAACTTGACGAGGAGGAGTAATATGTCCTAATAGAAACTGAGGGTGAAGGCCTCAAATTCTCTGTGACAAATGCCTAGGGGGCACAATGATGTCAAGAAAATGATGACCTTAAGGACTAAACAACGATGATAGGAGAAAAAGAGCAAAAAATAGCAAGCAAACACCTAGTGCAGTGGTGCCAAGTGTAAACCAACTATATTAATGATGCTACTCCCGCAACAGTCATTGCCTGCTGAAACTACACAATTATGTCTCTCAGGGTCCATGAAGAATGATGACATGATAGATGACTCTCAAGGAGCTAAGGAGAAAAGTAAGAAGACCGAGAAACCGAAGGTATGAGAGAATATCAGTACCGCATGAAGAATCCATTGATGCATAACCCTTTGGAGGCTAGGTATGGAAAACCAAGCACATCTTTTGAAATACACCTCTTAGTGTAGCTTAAAATGTTTCTTAACATTGTCGAATCATTCTGTCTTCAATGACATGCATGGTTGAAAGAACTGAAAGTCATTCCATGTGTTTCCTCTTAATGTCTTGCTCCCTTTCACTTTTTTATATACATAACTTAGAAGATGAAGAGTATTACCATTTTTTATTTAAGCTACGGAGGTTGTGACCAACATGATCTTATGACTAACCAAGCATGATGCAAGGAATCCTAAGTGGATGAAATGTTTGATGATATGTGTATAGTCAGTACACTCCTTGCATTAATCCTTGCTTTGTATCTTCATGTACCCTCACTACTTGTCAGATTTGGCTACCTGCTGCCAGCAATCTCTTAGCTCTTTCCTGACAAAGCAGGAAGGAATTTCCTTCAACCTGATTTATTCAAGGCTCTTCATAGAAAGTATAGAGCTAAGAGAAGGAGATGTAGAATCTCACTATAAAACTCTTGAACATACTTTGCATGTTCAAATCTATCCAAACGATTACGCTTCCACTCAACAACATTGTCAATCTTGGAAGACTCAAGAAAGATCACATCTCTAGATATTATAAACTTCTTGTTCACTTTACCATAGAGATGGTATTCTTTGGAGGTATGAGTATCCAAAGAAGATACATTTGTGACTCCTTGCACTAAGTTTTTTTATCTGTTCCTTAGGTATCAAGGCATAACAGGAGGAACCAAAAACCCTGAGATGCCTCACTGAAGGAATGTGGCCATACCACATTTCATAGGGAGCCTTGTTTTTGATAGCATGAGATGGACACCTATTCTTGGAGATCAGCCCTTGAATCAGATGGCAAAACTGGAAAATATCAGAGCTTGGCTTCAGGCCAGCAATCTGGAAACCCTTTGGGACATCTCCAATTGGACAAATGATGTAGAAAGTCTATGGGATGGTTTGAATTTGGGGGAGGTCCCTCATTGGCTGGATGTTGAAGCCAATTTATTGTTGGATTTTCTCCAAGGAAAATATCCCTTAAAGGCCTCTTCTAAGGACAAAAGAGGGTGGGGTTCTCTTTCAGGCTCTTACTCAGCAGCAGAAGGTTACAAAAGTATGATGGTTGTCCCTAGCGTCCCACCAGCCAACTTAATGGAAATTTATTTGGTCTTTTCCTGCTCTCCCCAAAATTGACTTCTTTTGCTAGACTCTGGCGCATAAAAGTATCCTCACTAGAGATAACCTGAGAAGCGTGGAATGGAAGGTCCCTCCAGGTGCCCTCTTTGTGCATTGGATGAAGAAATGGCTAACCACCTATTCTTATTGTGCCCTTTTGCTTAAGAAGTTTGGAAGGGTGTCCTAATGTTGGGACCTGACAAAATAGAGCTTCCAGGAAATATTCAGGACCTGCTAAGAAACTGGGCCAAGTTATCCCCGTTCTGTCTCTCCAAAAAATGATCCCTCCTCAGGTGCAGTTAGCCCCATCCTCAAAAAAATCAGACTACTGTTGCCCAAGTTCCACAAATCTCCTTCTATCATGTTTTTGAGGAAGTTAAACTCACAAGCGGACTTGGCAGCCAACCTAGGCTCTCTAAGGAGCAAGAGATCTCTGTTAGTAAATTATGTTGAATCAGATTGCAGCATTCCTTAATTTTGGAGTTTTCTGGGCCTCTACTCCTTTGAGCATTTCGCTGATTCAGATTCTCCAGACATCGAGACCGTACCATTTTGAGTTGGCTATTGTTAGGAAACACAGACTCATCCACAAGTGAAAATTCAGAATGCAACTGTGGCATTTTCGATCTCTGTTCGTTGTTGGAACTCACTGCTGCGTTTGGGTAGGTGCTGGGGAGTTCATGAGGGCCTCTTCAAGGCCAATTTACCGCTCTTGGCATTCTTGAACACTATATAACACTCTGACAGACATTTCAAAAAGAAAACACAGTGATTCTTGGGATGATCCGGCACTTCGGTGCATTGGATCTTCCCTCTGCAAGCTAGGAAGCAGAGCTACGTCACGGAAAGCAAAAGCAGCAGAATTTCAAGGCACCATTCTAAAACCAATTCAAGTTCTTTTTCAAGCCTCTATCTACATTCACATTGTAACTCATTCAGTGGACTATTCAAAAGAAAAATCTTCTTTCCCCGCTGACTGTAACAAGGAAATACAGGGTTTCAGTGTTAAAGTCCTCGGCAGATGATTTGCCGAATTTTAAATAAAAACTAACTGTTTATGTCAAAAAAAAATGGAGAGCAGAGCGCTTAGGGTTTGATGCTGCTCTAGAACTGGCAGACCTTCACAGACTACGCTATTCTGCCATTAACTTTCAGCCATAAGGCAGCTACAACATAATAAGGAACAACTATTGCGCAATGGAACCCCCTCAGGGGAGGACGTGATGCCTCCCCCCGCTGATACGGAAAACGGCCTGCAACAGACTGAAAATGTCAGGATGGACCATCCAAAAGATACATCAACATAGAATGAAAATACGCCAACAAATAACAACACAAAGGAAGAACCACGAGTGACGTCAAACACCTGCAAGCCGGTAGCTGTTGACAGACCCAAAATCAAGCTCCCAAGTCAGCGCATCAACACTCATATCCAGTTTATGAGGGATCATGCTTTGATAGGAAATTTCATAGGCCTTTGGCCAACGGAGAAAGCTTTGCACAGCTGGATCATAGCCAAATGGAAGCCAAAAGGGCACATAACACTGCAGTTAGGGCCTAAGGGCTTCTTTACTGCCATTTTCAATTGTCTGGAGGACCGAAATAGGGTATTGGATGGAGGACCATATTTCTTCAACGCAACAGGGCTATACCTAAGAGGATGGATCGAGCGCTTTAACCCAGACATCTCCTAAACTCATGTCTATTAGCAACCCGACTTTGGAGAAGGTTAGCTTCAGATGTGAAAGAGATAGAAGAAATAAGGAGAATTCAGCTAGCACTATTCATTCTTGGGCACCTCACCCTTATAAAAGCAAAATCTTAAACGCCTTATGGAAGCTAATACCAGGGTTCCTCATGTGGACAATCTGGAAAGAGAGAAATAGTCGCATCATCAAAGACCGTTCCTCTCCCATAGAAATTCTATGGATCAATATATGTTAGAACATACGAGAAACCTTGATGCTCCAAACGTGGCTTGATGATGATTTCCCATCCACACCACAGGAACAAAATATATGGCTGAACTGGAACCTTCAGTGGAACCATGAGCAGGTACACCTAAGGAAAATCCCTCCCTCTGGAGATACACCTGACAAATGGACTCCACCCCCACCACACATGGTACTGCTCAACTTTGATGGAGCGTCAAAGGGAAATCTAGGTAAAGCAAGATTTGGGGGAATATTTAGAAATCACAAGGGCAATGTTCTCCAAACATTCATGGGGTCAATAGGTTGGGATACCAACAACTCATTTAGAAGGAATTTGGCAAGGAATTCTCCTGGCTCAGAACAATAGATTCTTCCCACTCATAATTGAAGGGGACTCTTAGATCTTAATTAACATGATCAACCAGATCTTACAGGGAACTCTAGCACATAAAGTGGGTAGCAGCACTTAAGCAATAGGATATATGTAAAGGAGCACTTAAGCAATAGGATATATGCAAAGGATGTACATTACAAAAGTACATAAAATCCACATTCCATGATGAGGACAACAAAGCACATGCAGTCCTAGAAAGGATCCACTATGATTTTTATGGAACTTTCTTGACAATCTACACTGTTAGACACAAATATTTTGTCATTTTTATTGATGACTTCTCACGTAAGTGTTGGATATTTTTCATGTGGAAGAAAGATGAGACATTCTCCAAGTTCGTAGAACTCAAGGCACTGGTTGAAAAAGAAGCTACCAAGAAGGTGAAGTCTCAATTGTAGCGGCTGCAACACCCTCGAAAATTTTGGCATGCACTTAAATTTTGGAGCCTAATATGGATATTGTGATCAATCGTTCCTTAGTCACTTATTTGTAAGTTGATCATGATCTCAATCTCCCCTTTTCAATCTTAAGAGTCATTCATGCTTTTATTTTTACATAGAATCTGTCATCTTTGGGCATGTGGGTTATCGCTTGTCATGCAAAGGGAGGTTTGTTTTGATTCAAGCGGAAATATTTATGAGAATGGGTTGTCCTCACCACATAGACATGTTTCAAACTCATTTCACACAATCTATCATCATCCCAAAGTCTATCATTGGAGCCAAACTTGTCGTAAGATGCCACAAATATTTTTTCATTAAGCGAAGTATGTGTTATATGTTCTAGATGGTTTATGTTGTATCGCTAAGTTTTCAAGTGTGTGATCGCAGTCAAGTCTTATCATTGTTCACATCAGTTCCACTGCTCCCACACTTAGCCAAATTTCGGAGTATCCTTATCAACCTAGCCTCAACCAACTTTCCTGAACTGCGCACTTCACATACGTAACCCTCAAGATTCTCCCTTGCCTATTGGAATTGTGCAACGCACACAAATCCCAACCTCCCTTAGCATTCAAAACTATGGAGTGGTTTCCTCCAATGTCCTTCCCTCAACCCGAACCCAATATCTCCAGAAATTGTGCAGTTTTTTCCCTTGACTACCCAGTCTGCCTTGCATCCTAAAAGTGCATAGATGTGTCCTCCCACAACCTCATTCAATAGTAGTGCCTTTCATCCAGCTAAAAATTTGTAAATGTTTCCTCCCAGGGCCTCATTCCGCAACGGTCACTTCTCGCTGAAAATACACAATTATGTCTCTCAGGGGCCACGAAGAAAGATGACATGATAGATGACTCTCAAGGAGCTGAGGATAAAAATAAGTAGACCAAGGAACCCAAGGTATGATAGAATGTCGGGACCGCATGAAGACTCCATCTGATGCATAACCCTTTGGAGGCTAGGTATGGAAAACAAAGCACATATTTTGAAATACACCTCTTATTGTAGCTTAAAAGTTTGCTTATCATTGTTGTATCATTCTGTCTTCAATGAAATGCATGGTTGCAAGAACTGAAAGTCATTCCATTGTTTCCTGTACGTGTTTTGCTCCCTTTCACTTGTTTATTACATAGCTTAGAAGATGAAGAGAAATACCACTTGTTTATTTAAGCTACAGAGGTTGTGACCAACATGATCTTACGACTAACCAGGCACGATGCAAGGCATCTTATGTGGGATGAAATATTTTTAATGATATATATATAGTTAGTACACTCCTTTGCATTAATCCTTCATTGTATCTGGCATGTACCCTCACTACTTATCAAATTTCGCTACCTGCTGCTAGTAGTCTCTTAGCTCTTTCCTGACAAAGCAAGGGTAGGAATTTCCTCTTCATGTCTTGCTCCCTTTCACTTGTTTATTACATAACTTAGAAGATGAAGAGTATTACTTTTTGGTCATGCACATCCTCACTAACTATCTTGGGAGGTCTGTAATAGTTCCTTGCATGCACGTCCTCACTAAATATGTTTTGGGATGTCTATACTAGTTCCTTGAAAATTCTTGTTTGTCAAGGCTTAACTACTTATGATCTTAGGTGCTCAAAATAGTGCGACAGTTTATGGCACTCTCCAAATCACCATTCTTGGAAGGATCCAACAAAACGACTTGAGAGGAAGATGAGAAGATCACACTCTTATTGGAACTAACCTAGAACTAGTGGAATTGGTTGGTCCCAATGGTTTTAGAGTTGTACTGGTCTAATTTGGTGGTTCAGATTGGCTAAGGTTGGTCTTGTATTGAACTGAACTTAAAACACCAAAGTGACTAGTTCTCTACTAAACTGACCGATTCTAAAGAATGTAGTGCAACATAGATTGTAGTTGTGCATATTAATCCAAAGTTCTTATGAACTTTACCATGTTCATAAAATGATTGTTGTTCTCAACCTATCAATTTATCAATTTAACTTCGAGGACCAATAAGATAATTGATGGTCTTATTTGGCCTCTTCCCAAGGTAGACAAACCATATCATTGATATTATTCATACAATATATTTTTTCCATTCATTTATTTGATTCATATTTCCAGATTTGAAACTAATGCTAGAATTAGTTTATAAACATTAAATGCTACCTATAACCATGAAAACACTGACCATAACCATGGAAACACTGAAGAGGGCCAGATGGTTGTGTGCATGTTGGTGTGGTGTATAAGGAACAAGACACTTGTTAGTCTTCTTATTCTTCTCCTAAGAAAAATCAACGACTACCTTCAGATTTAGTTGCAACTTCAGACTTCTTTGCAGGGTGCACAACCTCTCCTCTACTTTAGCTTGACAACCCAACTTCAACCAAGCATGCTAAGAAAATGTCATATTTTGATTCTTGTAACACTTATCCATTAAGTAGAGCACTTACTAGAACAAAATACCATTATGGGGATATTCCATTCTAGTTCAACAAGTTATATGATGTGGAACTGTCCAAATAGAGAAAACAGAAGCTTTTTCACACTTATCAACTCTCCAGTTTTATTAACCCTTCAATCTTGTCTTCATGCAATCAAGCTTTAAAACAAAGCTAGACCTAATACACTCCCATAAGGCATCATAGCCTATATGGGAATCTCTAAACCCACCCCATTGGAGGTGTCAATCCTGATTTCATGCATCTATTGGACTCAAGACTAGCTCGCATATTGATTAGTCTACTGATATATCAAACTTATCCTCATGCAAGTGAATTGGAATAGACTAGAGCTCATGCAAATGTTGAAATGAAGGTGTCTTGGATGGTGGATTCCATGCACCAATCCTATTTCATGTTGTTGTTTTTGGTACTTGCAGTATCATTTTAATGAAATGAAACACTAACCTTCAAATAATCAAAATAACCATTTTCGATGTCAACCTTGTCAATATTATAACTTCATTTGTACTCTTATCACATGCTTATGTCTTTTCTTCATTGTTGTAATGCAATCAATTTAGTGTTTAGTTACAAGTCATCACCATAACAAAAACCATAGCAACTTTTAACCTTTAAGCCTAATTATTTCCAACACTAGGATAATGTTGTAATTTGCTCTAATATCATATGTAACAAACCCAACACCTTGAGTGTTATCCAAGCGATGGGATCAACTTCTTTGGAAACACACAAAGGGAGAGAGAGACATTATCACTTTAAAAGTTAACTTCCTTATGATAATGGCTATGGGTATCACTTGAGATGAACCCAACACCTTGAGTGTTATCGAAGCGATACGATCAACTTATCTCAAAACACACAAAGAGAGAGAGAGATTATCACTTTAAAAGTTAACTTCCCTGCAATAATGGCTACAGGTATCACTTGAAGTGTCATTTATGTAGTGATGTAGGGTATAGTGTCACATAGACCAAGTGATGTAGGATAGGGTTGAAAGGCTAGGTTAACTCAAGGGTTGGGCGCCGAGACTAGTGGATTGGTTCCTAGGGGTCTTGTAGCACCTGAGGGAGGTCTATAAAGAGTTGGTTAGTCGGTTCCACTTCCTTAACTGCACTTAGGGAGTTTAATCATATCATAGTAACTCTTCATCACATGTTTACCCCGGTGGACGATTATCTCGGGTAAATGTGGGAGAGGGCGTTACATAATATAAATCCTTTATTCAAGTAGAAGCTTGTGTATTTATTTGTCTTATATTTGCATGCTTATAATTTCCTCTAACTAATAAGAACTTATCTCCACTTCGTCATGTAAAAAATTGTGTCCTGATTTGTGCAATGACCCACTCAATCATGCTAGACATTGGGTCATGACTTGTCTTACGGATGCTTGTTTACAAAGGGAGACCCCTCTCGACTCCTTTAATGCAATTTCTACTCACAAGTCTATGAAATATATTGGATGACTATATGGATGACTATCAAATTATCACAATAGATTAACTTGATTGTGTGTATATTTGTCTTCCACACTATGTTATTTGTCTTTACTAGAGATATTATTTATATGCAAGATGGATATTTTATTTCCCCATGGTATGTTGGTTTCTCTTGGATGTACTTTCAATGGTAGTTTTGGTGCCATTGACAAAAAGTGTGGTCCTTGGTGCTCCTCCAATTGACCAATGTACTTCACTGGTTCCTTCTTTCAGACTTCAGCCAAAAGACCCAATTACCAGGTTGTCGAAGGATGTTGGTATTGGTACTATATTTTTTGATAAAATAACCTTTATTGCTACTATATCGTCGCAATTTTTTTACTCTTGGCTAATTCAATTTCTTTATTTCCTCTTGCCCCAACTTAGGTACATATGTGTCACATTTTCTTGTGAGATTTTAGTTATGAGATGAAGTAATAAACATACATATTTGTGAACACTAGGAAATCTATTGCATCCTCACTTATTCAGAGTGTGACAACACAACTCTCCTCTTCGATCTTTACCCCGATTGTCCCATGGGAATAATCCTCTTTGTGAAGTTGTTTAATGGGAAATGCAGACGTGCCTGTCTTCCTCGGGATCCTCTCACTCATTGACGGCGAGGAACCATGCCCTTCCATCGAACGGCTGGAGGCGCTCCTGGCGGGTTATCAATCTCCTAGGCAAGGAATGAGGGTTCATTTTTCGCCCCTTGACGTTGGAGCTCGGTTTGGGGTTCCTGTTCTGGATGTGGGTTACTCGGGTCGAAGCTTGGAGGCCTACTACTGTCTGCAAATACTGAGGAAGTCAGGTGCTGCCTCAACCTTGGATTTTGGTTTACTTTGCTCACTTTCAGGTGGATAAACTTTACCCTGTCTATTTTCTGGCACTTCTTCTTTGAAGTTTGTTTTCCTTTCTTGCTATGGAATTGGCCACATAACTTCGGTAAATGGTTCACGCAAGTTTTGGAAGCGATGAGACCGAAAAGCGCTATCGATTGTATAGGTGGGGTAGCATTCTAGTCGCATATGGAGCGAGCAGTCTCTCCGGGTATGTTGTCCCCTGTACAGACTGAGCTGTGGAGAGATATTCGGGTTTGCTTGTTAACAGTGCTTGTGCCTTGCCCTGCCTTTTAAGAGGGTTTCTTCAGTTTTGGACCTGGAGGGTTTCGTTTTTATTTATTTTTTTCCTCTTCCTGGTTAGCTTCTCCAAGCTTTCTCACTACCGGTGGGGGTTACCTTTAATTTTTGTAATACAGTTGTAAAAGAACATCAATTAGTTTATTTTACCTCTTGGGTTTCTCTTGGCTCACTCATTTATATGGGCAGGCTCCTCGAACTACTAGATCCACCATCGTGTCCTTCCTTTTTATTGCCAAGAATTTCTATATCAACAAAATACTCTTCATTCATATATTCATTAGCATCATCATTCAAATGAGGTATATATGGAATATCTTTAACATTATAAGTCTTTGATGTTTTAAAATATACATAAAAAAAATTTAGTTGATTGACCCTTCATTTTTGGAGGCATTTCTATTTAAATAATTTACCTACATGCAAAACAATTACAATAAATCGCAATAATCAAATAAAGAGTGAAGGATTGATAGTCATTACATAAGTAAAGATGTCAAGATAAGGTGTAATTACTAAAGAATAGCATATTCCACATTGAAGTGTTTATGAATGTGGAATGAATTTTTTTTATCTATTTGTAATAGTAGAATTTTATTAGTCACTCAAATTACATTTTGGTAATTTATGATGATAAAATCCCTTCAATAAATACGATATTTATTATGGTTCATTAGATTTCTTTGTTTTGATGAATGCTCCTTAAAAAATTACTAGACACTACCTATAGTACAATGATTACTTACTTTAAAATAGATACACTACCTATAGTACAACAGTTAGTAGATCAATAATACCTATAGTACACCAATTAGTAGATCAATAATAAGTCAATTCAAAAAAGCAACTTCAAACGGAACCTTAACCTATGTAAAATAACATAACATTTTAAAATTCTTATGGAATTTAAAATTCTTAAACTATAAGAAATCAAATTAAGTTAAATATATATTTGTTATTAATAAATTTAACATAAAAGATTTAAATTAAAATATATTAAGTATTAAGAGCCCTGGCATGTTATGCATGGTTCAACTGCCAAGGAGCCTCCACTTGGTACCCTGGTTGTCGTGGTATGCCTAGGGTTATGCATGGTTCGACTGCCTGCAACGAGCCTCCAGTTGGAATCATTCTGTGGGAATATGGATCAGTTCTATGGTGCAGATGCGGCGCCCTCTTCCAATTGCAATGGTCGTGGTGTTAGATCCTGGTACATTATGTGTCTTGAGGTGATCTCCTAGGGTTGTCGAGCCGGGAGGGTTAGTCTGTCGAGTCCTCAAATGGTTCACTTCTGTCTTTCTCTGTTATGGTTCTCTACCCGCTGCTTTACCTCACCAAAATTTGCCTTTGATCAAGTTGCCCACTTCTGGTTGCCTTCGAAATTGGTTCTTTTCAGTGGTACAACACGATGTGTGCTGAGACACAGTCTCTATTTTTAGAAAGGGTTTCCAGCTTGGATAGTCTCTTTAGGTAAGCGCATATTCGTTTTAGGTGTTAAACATAAATAGTTTCCCAGTTTTATAGCTTTTCTCTTGTTTTGTCATCACATACTCATCTTGTTTTCTACTTGAATGTGCAGCTCTATTTGGCTATGGTGTGGGTCTTCGGAGTCATGCCGAATTGCGGTTGAGTCTACCAGTTTCTTGGCACCCACTACCAAGTATGTGTAATTTGTTTGTCGAACTAGGCTAGGGATATTAGTTAACATCCTTCATCTGTGAACTGGACGGAATACTATCACTGTAATGTATTTTTAAAACGTTTCTCTGGCCTAAGGATGAGGGTTTTGTTATAATAACTCAGAGGGACTGGGCCGAACTCAGAGGAATAATTCCTCGTTTTCAGACTTTTGGTTTTGGTTATGAAATTGCAGTCTTGTTGCCAAGAATGTGCTTGTGTTAAGTTATTGATATATTAAAGCCACGAGACTAGGATTTCTGTGATGGGCATTAAGGGCACGAGGCCCAACGGCCGCAGAGTACATACTCATTTATTCGTTCGTGGGTGGCGGGAGATAGATATTAAGACCCTCATTTTTATGAAAAGTGGGAGACATACGCAGTAAATAGCAGGAAACAACGGGCTAGGCCATCTTAAAATGGAAACAAGACCACTGAAACCACCGAAACTTGTTTGGGGTAGAGGCCGAAAATATTTTTGGCGCTAAATTGTTTCAGTTTTTATATGCTGGGGCTTTCACTGTTATTTTGCAAAGGAACTTGAAGCTCATGAGCTAGAAGTTTCAAGGAAGACAGCAAAGGGTTTATTTTCCATAGGTATTTTCCATTCAATTTGATGTATTTCCCTTGCAAAGATGTTGGCCTTAAGAAGTATTCTCTGCCACGAATTTAAAGAGTTTTTAGCTGCACTATCTCTAACTTCAAATAAAAAGCAGGATATGTGATAATCTGATTTCTTCATATTGAAGAAATGTTTTGCAAAAGTTGTCTTTCCTACGCCACCTAACCCCACTATCCCCAATATCTGAGATTTCCCCCTTTGCTGTTGCTGCAACAGGAATGTCTCTTCAAAATCTTGAGGCTTAAAATTCAAGCGTGTTGGATAGTCGGCCATGGGCAACTCTGGCTTTTTCACTATTTCCGATAGACATTTAACCCTTTCGTCCTGAATTTGAGTGTAAATTTAGGGCAATAATGTTTGTTAGGGCACAATGTTGTTTCTCTTTGTAAATTTATTAAATAACCTGGTGTTATATGGAATCTCGTTACATATAACATAGTTTTGAGCACTCATTGTTAGGTTGGAGATGGAAGCCTGGTTCGATATGCTGAAAACCATCTATGAGGTTGAGATGACACTAAGTACATTGACTTTTAATCATTTAATGGTGGCCCATTTTACGCTCAATAGGTATAAAGAGATCATGAGGATTTTCAGGTAAATGTTAGAGAAATTCCACGGCTTTGATCCACCTAATAAGTATGAGGAGGTCATGAAACGTTTCAGGGAAATGTTAGAAAAATGTCACGAGGCTGATCCTCCTACATATGCTACTACAGACCAGCAGCACCCCCCAAAATCCCGTGTGTCCTCTCGAAAGGTTTCGATGGAGTTGGTTGTTTTTGGATGTGTTTTGTTCATCTTACCTTATTGTTGAGTCAACAAGTTCTTTCTCGTGTTTCCAGCAGTACTCGATTTATTTCCATGGAAAAAACTTATAATTTGCTACAGTTGAATCATGGATTATGAGACAAATTTGTGATAATCCAATTTACTATCTCAATCTAAATTTTTGGTGGCTTTTCTGCATTATTATTGGCCCCTCGAAGGGTATTGAGGTTTCGTTTTGTTTATCAATGGGAACCTTGAATTCTGGGGACCTTTATACTTACATAACTACTCATTCTCAATCTATTGTGCATTTTTCTGTAGTTTGCTCATAAACCCATTTTAAAAATTTAGGTTGCACCAATTTTGTGGCCTCTCGGTCTTCCATGAGTTCAACACAAAATGGGCAGAATTGAAGTTGGTAGTACATGGAAGGTCTATTCCCATATTTATTGTCGTCTCTCAGGATGGCTATGTATAGATGGAAAAAATGGTTTATGAAGTTTTCTAGACAATGGAAAGGAGGAGAGCTTCAAAGATGCAACAATCTGCACGTAGTGGTTTCTGAGAAAAGAATTGTTTTAAATGATGCCATATTTCCCTCTTTCAAACCTCTTCCCACGCTTCTCATGCAAGATATGCTTGTAAGTTCCTTTATATGTTCAAACTAAACAACATAGCATTTTATATTTAAGTATTATAACCATGATTTGGGTTTTCAATTTTATGTCATCAGCCCCTCTCTAGGCACTTGGGTTTTCTTTGAAGTACATTTCTATAAATTAACATATACATTAGCCAAATCTATTTAAATTTAGGTTGGATACTTAGAGTTACAATAATGCATACATCGACCATTTGTGTGAACTCAAGATAGATATTCATCCTCGAGTTTCCTATGTCTAGGTGCATTTTAGATCTTGATTTACATGAGATTGTGTTTGTTTCCTTATTTAATGTGCCATGAAAGAGATGATGGCTCATCTCATTTCCATGAATGTTGTAGAAGGAACCTAGGCTCTTTTGGTGCAAACATCATACTGGTTAGATGTATCTGAGTTTACAAATTTTCTAACATGGATCTGAAATTTCACTTGGGAATTGGAAAAATGTAAATTTATTTCAACCTGAAGATAGTGTTAATCCCCAAATACAAGGAAGGAATTGGAATGTCTTTTTTATTCTTATGACTATTGGATTTTGTCTCTTGAAATTGATTTCTGAAACTAGTTCTAATCTCAAAACTTTTTATTAAATTGCTTGGAATATTATGGAGGATATTTATAAAAACATTTGAGTACAATCGGAGCTAAATTTATTAGTGACATTCATACTAGAAGATTACCAACACTAATTCTACTACAAGTTTCCCTATCTCATTTTTCTAACATATGGGTTCACAATATTCTCCATACTTTTACCCATGTTATCATCTAGTTTTTTCTTAAAACATTTGGCCTCAAAGTACCTATTTCTCTATCTATCACTGGGTAGTGAATTTAGGTCATCTAGTCTAGATTTGGGGGACATATATTTCAATGGTATGGAAATATTGATTGAGTTAGGTGCTTGTCTTTTCATTGTATCTATTTTCAATGTTTAGAACTTAGTGACATCAACATTATCATTTTGGTACTAGTTGTTTTGTATGTAATAGTCTTGATATATACTCTTTTCCATTCTAGTAGAGTAGTGCAAAGGTTTCAACATGTTTACACCAAATATATTTGTCAATTTTAAAAGGTATGGGGCCACATGAAAAACAGGGTTAAAATCTCATCTTTTTTCAATGTTTTGCAAAGGTTTTCTTTCCTATGCCACCTAACCCCACTATCCCCAATATCTGAGATTTCCCCCTTTGCTGTTTCTGCAATAGGACTGTCTCTTCAAAATCTTGAAGCTTAAAATTCAAGCCTGTTGGATAGTCGGCCACGGGCAACTCTAGCTTTTTCACTATTTTCGATAGACATTTAACCACCTTATCTAGCAGCTCCATCTCTAGCTCCTTGCTAGTTATTCAGAAGAAAATAAATACCCTCTCTGCCACCAGTGCTCTACATTATTTTATGCCTTTTCAGTTTCCAAGCATATTTCAGGGTTCTTTATTGCATATTGGTGCTCTTCTAAGGCAACACACCATATCGCTTCATCTACCATAATAATTCTTTGGACTCCGATTAGTAGTTTCCATGCATGCTTAATATGCTTCATATGCATTGCTTTTCAAATGTTGATTTCACAGATTGTTTGTGGCAACGAATCACCCCTAAGGTTTTTATGTGGCAGCGAATCATCTCAAGGTATGGTTTGGGGTTTTGATGCAAGCAAGGTCTGGTTTGGAGTTGATTGTGGCTACAATGAGATAGTGAAGTAATGTTTATAGGCAACAAGGAGATATTCTACAGAGATTACTTTGCATTATGCGACAACAATTTAAGACAGTGCATTACCCTTTGTAATATAATCCAGAGAACTCCTCAATGAAATTAGTATTAAATGCATAGAAGTTTAAACCAACATATTTTAGAATAATTTTATGGTTTTACACGTTGTCATATATTTCAACATTTATTTATGTAATGATCCTAACGAGTGTCCACAAACTTTTCTTCGTAGATTTCTATTACATTATTCTATACAAAATGGCAGACCAGGTATTTATGTTGCTTATGTTGCTTTTGGTATTTGTATTATTTATGTTGTTGATTTAGTTAGAGGTTGGATTTGTTTTTAGAAATTAACTTTAAAATGATACTTCAAAAGTTTGTTTGTGACTAGTTAAATGCTTGTCAGAACACTCTGATAAGCTTGCCTCAAAGTGTTGGACAGATCTTCAATGCTCACTCAACACATATTTGGTGTTACCAATTCTATTTTGTTATCGGTTTTTTGATCAAGGTTTTCTTATTTTTATGTTATTATGTGTTTTTTTAAGAATGTACCCATGGGTGTTACTGATGCTACCATGGGGGGTTCAATGATATTCACTACTTTCATGGAAATGTTAACAAATGCACGAAGGCAAGACACCACTATGATGATGCATGAGGTAAGCTTGAATATTGTCTTTTATATTTTCAATTATCTTATATTCCTTATTATATTATGCTAATTTATGTTTGTGGAATGCAGGCAATTTCTAAAGTGATTCCAACCCTATAACACCTTATAAAACATCTAAGGTAATGATAGTGGTAAAACTTGTTCAATATTTTTGTGCAGGTAGTTAACTTATTTAACTATATATATTTATTAATATTTGTGTTTTTACTAAGCGTGCATTTTGTTGGCATGCAGGATTCATTTATGCCCCTCAATATAACCAATGTTGGCATGCAGGGATTGTTAATGCCCCCATATGCATCTAATGTTATGCAAGATGTAAGATTCAACCATTTATTTATGTGAGTTTGATTATGTTATTTGTTGAGAAATCTAGGGCATATATTTACTAAAGTTTTTGCACAACGACTCCATGATTTATGAGGTGTTACGAAGAGCTACATCATGCCTTCAAATGGATCACCCCATCTGTTTTTTTCTTCTTGTACATACAATACTATTTTAACAAGTAACCCAAGCAATATGTTATTCCAAAACATGATTTCAAGTTACTTTTTTAGGGTTTTTATGTAATCAAGAGGCCTTTTTAGGGTTTCTTAAATTCAAACATTAGATCATACTCTTTTCCCTTTATGTCATTCTAGAGTTTATCCCATGCCCTAGAAATCAAATCATAGGGAACAAATACCTTAAGATTAAGGTTTCTAAATACTAGGGTATTTCTTAAAATATAAACCCATAAATTCAACCCTACTACATCTTATGATGGACCCTTTAAAAGAAAATTATTATACATACCTCATGGACACCTATCTGTACTGATTAGTATTTTGGTTGCCATGATTATTTGCAACTTTACACTACATTTCATTGATCATTTGCCACCTTCATGACCTTCTTTTAATGAGTCTTCCGAGATATTTTCATTCTATAATGGGACTTGCTTCTTCATGTGTTCATGAAACCCATGCCTCATTCATAACAAAAATAATCTTCTTTTTCCTTTTTTTACATAAATTACATAGAATTGTGATTAGATATGTCATTATGAAGACCGAACCTAGTTACATATTTCAACATTATTCATCTGTTATCCCATCTTATTATTTCTATTTGTGCCTTGCACGATGTTTCTAGGGTGACTCCAACAAGTATACAATCTGTTGGTATAGAGGGTCATGTTATGCCATCTACACCTACACCAGAACCCCATAACATGTCCTTTACACAATCTGTTGGTATAGAGGGTCATGTTATGCCATCTACACCTAGACCAGAACCCCATAACATGCCCTTTACACAATCTGTTGGTAGAGAGGGTCATGTTATGCCATCTACACCTAGACCAGAACCCCATAACATGCCCTTTACACAATCTATTGGTATAGAGGGTCATGTTATTCCATCTACACCTAGACAAGAACCCCATAACATTCCCTCTACATCAAATGTGGGTCTAGTCAGCATTCTCCCACTAGGACCAGAACAAGTTTCTTTGAGGAGTCTTATAGACTCACAAACAAGAATGTTAAGGCTCCTACCAGATATTCCTGCGAATGTTCAAATTAGACAAGAAATAATTGAACAAATTCACTTATGGGAAATGTCATTGTTGGAGAGTGTAGCTCCTGCAACAGATCAACAGGTAAAATTATTTTATTTTTTTTTATAATTTCATTTGTTATGTTTAGGATCATTATTTTAGATATGAAAAATAGTTTCATATTTTGGTTGGGTTCTTAATAGTTCCACAATTTCATTATAAATGCAGAAAGTAAGTGACACAGTGCCTAATGTATCTATAAGGGAACCTTCCTCGATCCCCAAGACTACAAAAATATCATCGGTGACCACAAAAGGAATGCAAGAAGTTACAATCTTGCTCACTTCAGAAGGAAATGTCTTGAAGGATGAAAAAGGGCTGAAATTTTATCACTTTATTTTTCATCGTGCAGAAGAATTATTTGGAAACACAATCCAAATGGATTGGAGGAAACAAGCCAATGCCAAAAAGGAGGAACTATTTAAAGATGTAGTGATAGCATTTGGTAATCCTGGATTTGATAAGGAACTTATTTTACAGATTGCAAGTAAATACATGCACTCAAAGAGGTCCAATTTAAGGACAAAGTTGACAAAAAACTTGATGTATCCATGTCTAGCTTGGATCAGAGACCAAGTGACGTGGGATGAACTTATGAAAGATGCTAAGTTTAAGAGGACAGTCCTTAGAAATCCAAACTATACGCCATCTGCACAAGGAGGAGCTAAGAGACGCCTACGAGATACAAGAAAAGCAACCCAAGCTAGGGTGTCAAAAATTGGATCTCACAAATTAGGCTCTGGTGGATATAATAGTATTCGTGGTGGTATGGTAAGTGATATTTCCATCTATTATATTTTCTATTTTAGGCAAAGTAACCATGGTCACGTTGAGTTAATTGTACCTTATTAGTTATTTTACCTTATAGATATGATTATCTTTGTTAATGTAGGTTCACCAGTTTCAAAAGGAAGCTTCAGAGGAAGACCTAAAATATGATGTATTACATGGTTCCCAAGGTCTTCGCCAACACATGATAAATCGAGGGGAAAAATAATTACTGGTTATGGATCCGAGGTTAGTTGTTTATAATATTATATGAATAATGCAATAAATCAATTGGAGGTTTTGATGTTATTATAACAAGTTAAAGTGTGTTGTGTATAGGAATCATGTGAAACATTTGGGAGTGAGCATGGGGAGGAGATACAAGCACATGATGATTTTCTTGTTGCACAAAATCATCCAATAGTCATTCTTGAACCTTGGCAGATTGTTGAATTTCAGCGAATGGGAGACAGAAATAATGAGGAGGGTGTTCAATGTGATGAGCATTCCACACCCACAATTAATGTAGTGCCTCCCAAAAAGAGGACAAAAAGGATTGATATGTGTTAAATTTAAGAGCATTCCACATCCACAATTAATGTAGCGCCTCCCAAAAAGAGGACAAAAAGGATTGGTATGTGTTAAATTTTAATAACTTGAACGTGCATCGCTCTAGCTTCTAAGGAGTGCACTAGGTTGTGAGGGTCCAAACATAAACTAATTATGTGTGCAACAAAACAAATTTTGAAGATACTTTGTTTTTTTGATGAGTACCCAATATTAAGGGCATCACTAAGACTGTTTCAGGTCCTAACTTGTATTATTTGTTTGATTATGATCAATTTGATATGCTTATATTTGTGTTGTATGTAGATGACCTGGTCCTAAAAGTTAGTTAAAAAAATTCTAGTTAGTTAAAAAACTTCTATCCCATGGTGCAAGAAGAAACTGGCAAGTGAAGTTGACATGAAGGATATACACCTCATGTGTTATTTCTTGGTCTTGGAGGTTTGGCTGAGTTGAGGTGAGGTGGTCCTCGAATAGGGGTAAGTAAGCAATTGAGATTATGAAGAAGTTTCAGATAATGGACAATAAACCATAGGCTACTTTTATGATAAATATTTTGAATTTTCAGTAGATTAAGATTCAAATTTGGTTGATTCGTCAGCGTACAAAAAGTATATAGGTTCCCTAACATATTTGGTAGAATTTAGCAGTCAAATTACTGTGTGCATGAGATCCCTTGTCTCACAAACAAGGGGGGCGTAGACACCAATGTATTGTCCAGCTTGGCTGCTAATATATGGTTGAGCTGAGGTTGCTGCAAATATGCTCTATGGTCTGAGGTATGCAAGGTACTTAAAGGGCACACTGGCACAGTGCTTTGAGCTGTTGCATGCTTTAGTGGATTTTGACAGGGCCAGCGATGCAGGTGGCAGGAAGAGTGATTCATGGTTTTGTTTCAGCTTGGGTTCAAATATAATATCTTTGTTAGGATGGGATACCCATGTGTGCAAGTTGAAGAAGTCCCTTTCTGGGCTAAAGTAGCCTCTTGTGCTTGGTACTCATGGATTTATGAGTACTTACAGATTATGGGCATCACTAAGACCGTTGTAGGTCCTAAATTTTATTATTTGTTTGATTATGATAAATTTGATATGCTTATATTTGTGTTGTATGTAGATTACCTGGTCCTAACAGTTAGTTTAAAAAACTCTATCCCATGGTGCAATAAGAAACTGGCAAGTGAAGTTGACATGTATTATTTCTTGGTCTTGGAGGTTTGGCTGAGTTGAGGTGAGCTGGTCCTCAAACACAGGTAAGTAAGCAATTGAGATTTTGAAGAAGTTTCGGATAATGGACAAGAAACCATAGGCTACTTTTATGATACATATTTTGAAGTTTTCAGTAGATTCCGATTCAGATTTGGTTGATTCGTCAATGTACAAAAAGTAGATTGGTTCCCTAACATGTATGGTATACTTTAGCAGTCAAATTGCTATGTGGATGAGATCCCAATACACTGTCCTAGTAATCCCAGCTGTATAATGCACAGTTGTACCATTGTAACACTAACATAGGCACCAGAAGCTATGCTACTAGAAAGGATTAAAAGTAAAGTAGGATGTAAGACCTTCATGTCTTTGCATGTCAAACACTATGCTGATACTTATTTCATTATTTACTTTTTAACCATCATATGCTGACCATTTTCGATGATGCTAAATTGAATGCTCTTTTTCCTGTTTCCTAGGGCATATTACCAGAGATCCTAGAAGAGTTACTGGCTGCCAGGAAAAGAGCCAAGGCAGACCTAAAGGTGGTGAAGTAAGTGCTTCCTATGTTCATGTTACATGCTTGTATTTTTTCCACTTAGCATCTCAGTTTTTAACTTCCTGTAATCTTGTTTAGGAGGCTAAAGATTGGTTGGTTGGTGGAGGTACAACTTTGTTCCTATGCTAGTTCCAACTTCCATTTGCTGTCAAACTTAGATCTAAAAGAGATTTATATGGTCTATCTCTTAGGCCTGACATCAAAATCTTAAAATTTTCAGGTGCATTGGAATTGGAATTAATGCGAGAGACGTTGTATCTCACTGTGAATATCATTGACAGATACCTTTCTATTCAGAGTATTGCAAGGAAGAATTTGCCATTACTTGCTATCGTTGCAATGTTTATAGCTAGCAAATATGAAGAACTCTGTCCTCCACAGGTAGGATGACTTGCTGACATCTTGTTGTTGTCACCAACAACCCCCCCTCTTTGCTTGATATTAGCAATAACGCCGAGCAAAGGGGGGACCCTGAACAAAAAATCCCAAAAAAATATTTTGTTAAATTTTTGTATTTTTCTCCCTAAGGCTTAAATCGCATCGCAAAGAAAGGTTGAAGCATTACTTAAAGCGCGAAAAGTAAAACTGCGAAAGAGTGACGCGAAGTTCATCGCGTCGCATGCATCTCAAACACGCTCTAAAAGGAGGACCTCCAAGAAGCGTCGATCGCCGATATGCGACATCACACATCGCAAACGTCACGCTATGGCACCATGAACCATTGAATAAAAACTGCGATCTGCGATGACTGCGATCTGCGATATCAGTAAACTGCGATCTGCGATCTGCGATCTGAAAAGACTCATCACACGATAAACCCAAGACCAAGCGCGCGCCTTAAAGGAAATTAATGACCGCATGCTTGAGTATCAAGGAATGATTGCATCGCATTTATCGAAGAGTCAAGTCATGATGAATGTCAGGATTATGCATTCATTAGAGTTTAATGCTTTTTATGTCAATCTTTTCATTTCCCTTCTTCTTTGCGTAGACTGCAAGACACGCAACTGATATAAATCTATATGCAGGAAACATCTGAGAGAAAGGGGAAAGCGCCAATCAAATAGCAGAGAGAAGATGCCTCCGCAAACTAATGCCGCATGTAGCAGGACCGCGGATTCCAGACTATCAGTGAACCGACACTGATGAAATTAGACTATCCAGGACTCAGAGTCAAAGGCGCACAAAAGCAGCGTGTTCACAAAAGATCTTGAAGCTCAGACTGGGTAAAGCAAAAAGAGAAACGCAAAAGAAGGAGGACGCTCCAGAAAAGCCTGGAACAAAGAGCGGAAACAATTCTCGAAACAGGGGATTGTCCATACAGCACGACTCCTAACCCACTCAGTCATTCGCACGATCGAAAACCGAAACAGCAACAACAAAATCAGTTCGAGAAGAACCTGGGTTGTGCTAAGTATACACGCGGCGAATACACCTAGCTAGAGAAAGGTTTTCGAAAATATCTTCTGGTCTGTCAAAAGGAGGTGCCAGCTCTTGTTATTTCCACTTTTATCTCCTGAGCAAAAGAAGAAGGCAGCCAGCCGACTCTTCCCAGGAAAGCTTTGCGCAGTTGACAGCACTAAAGAGAATATACAGAAACGGTCAGAAATTAGATTTAAAGTTTTAGAAATAAATTTGCTTTTAGTAAAGGGCGGTCATTTGAAGCCGATTCCCTAAATTCGTGTAATTAAGATCAATTAGCTAGTAGTATTTAACCCTTCTCATGGCATTTAGAGAAGGGTCCGGAAAGCTGTCAAAAAACTTGTCCTCAGAACATGCACTTCTGCACCCTCAGAGGAGGTTTTTGATGAATGGATGGATCGAGATTTATTTATGTTTGCATTTTAATATCTGTTACTGATGTTGCACTTCTGTACTCTTAGCAGATATTAGAACAAGTAGAAGTAAATCATTATTGCTTGAAGTTTATTAGTGAAATCAGTCATAAATGGTACTTTTATCTCTTGACTAAATTCTGCTAGTATCCCTAAAGTGATATACAGCTGAGTTCTTTATATGTTACTGTATGAATGTCTGTATTACCATTTGGCACTTCTGTATGGTGGAGTCATTTATTTATGCTTGACATATAGAAAACTGATTATGCGATATGCTGTTCACAACTACTCTGCCTAACTTCTTATGCAGAATGGTTTATCTTTATCGATTTATATTCTGATAACAGTTGAATGATCTTTATTACCAGCTGTTGTTAGAAATATTTCTAGATCGCATAACAAAGGAGAACACCCCGGGTTAGCGTAGATTAGATGTATTGTTTCTCTTCATTAGATCACATTAGTATAGAAGTAGTTTAGCTGTTAGAATTAAGACTAGTTCAGAGAAACCTTTTAGATTAATATCATCAAACTCTACACACACACGCACACCCTTCACATTGGGAAACTGGTCCCATTACCCCCAGTCAGACCCGCTACTCCAAACGGGCAAGGAGCCGCCAACCAGGTTCCGGACCGGGTGGGTATCCCCCTTGTTGTTGACCCGACTTCGGGGCCCTCAACATTTCTGGCGCTAGAAGGAGGGCACGAGCTATGAATGGCGCATAATTCAAAATCCAAATACCATTCTGAGAGCAAATCACGCTCACCAACTTCCCCGACTTCTCCAGTACGACCAAACTCAGAACTAGAAGTCGCTCGGACATCCACCGCTGCTATACACCCCGATACATCAGACCGTCCTATTATTGATCCCCCTGAAGTTCAAACTTTGATCCGTAAACTCCAGGGATTCTCTATTTTCACCCAGAAGTCTGATAAATCTAAAGGCAGCTTGACTTCGCAGTACAACCCTGCTCATCCCCTGACCCGATTGAAGAGTGAAAAGTTTGGCATCCAGCCAACTGAAACCCCTCTCCCTACTAGGAAAAGAGCAAGGAAAGCACTTCCAGAGTCTGACAGAGAGACTCTTTCATCCACTTCATCCATTTCAACTCCCTCTCCGCGAAGTCTACCACCCACGTCGTCACCTCAAAACACTCATCCATCTCCCGCAACCCTTCCTCCGCAATCGTCGAAGATCGTAACATCTCCATCTTCTCAACATCAAAGATCATCTTCTGCACTTTTGTTAACTAGTCACTCAGCGATGGCCCAATCTCCATGGAACAATCCTGGGGCGGTTTTAATGCCTCCACCCCGAAGTCCAATACCTTCCCATCCTGAGAAATGGCTACCGAAATTCAATCCAGAAACAGGAATGCTAGCTGAAGAACATATCAATAATTTCATGCTTTCTGTTAATCTCAATGGAGTTACCAACGAAGATGCCTTGGTCCGACTCTTCCCCTATACAATGCAAGGGACAGCCGGGTCATGGTACTTTTCGCTACCCTCCGGATCTATCACTAGCTGGGACATTTTTCAAAATCAATTTCTCACCAAATTCGGCGATGATAGATCGACAGCGACACTGATCAACGATTTATCCAATCTCAAAGCTGAGGCTAGAGAACCCATTAAAGATTTTAACTTACGGTTCAACAAGATCCTCAACAAAATCCCCGCTGCTTCTCAACCCAGCGAGGAAGTAAGATGCGAATGGTACATCACGGCCTTACCTTCAAACTTGGCCATCTTCGTAGATAGGGCGAGCAAGACAACCTTAGTCGAAAATTTGGCTAAGGCGTTGGCAGTTGAAAGACGCGTAGTAGCCCTAGAAAAGAGATCTACAATCGAAGAGCGTAAATCTAAGAAAATCTCTTTCAAAGAAGACACCAAGAAGAAGCAAACGAAAGATCCTTTCGACATGGAAGGATTACAAAAGGTATTAAAGGCCATGTCCAATGAGATGATTGACATAAGGAAACAAGTAGCAGAATCATCCCCAAGAAAGCCTTTTAGGAGTTTTAAGAGAAATCCTCCTATGGAGACGAAGCCACCCAACGTGGTCTCAAACGTGGAATCTGACGAAGAAGAAGAAGAGAGCACCATCGAAACGCAGACCGACGATGAAGAAGTGGTGGAACTGCAAGGAATGTGGGATTTCATCCTCCCACAAGAGGAAGATCAAGAAGCACTTCCGGTTAGCACAAGAAGCAGAAATCAGCTTGATCCTCGCCAGAATACCCCAAAACAGAAGGGCGCAAGCCCTGCAGCAAAAGAAAGGGTCGCACCAAAGAAAACAACTGCTAAAGCGACCTCTTTTAGCCCAGTCCAATCAGAGTAAACGCCTCCATCAAAGACACTAATAGTGTCGGATGAAATGGAGTATAACATCATCAATGACATGAAAAAGACTAGGGCTAATATCACCTTGTACGAGTTGAGCAAATTGAAACACCAACAGAAAATCATGATGAAAGAGTTACACGCCGTACCTACTACGCCTTTACCTACAGCCGTAGCTTCCCATAATATAGGAAGGCCTCCAATCAACACGATCAATAAAATCGATCCAAATGACATCGCTTTGATTGGAGGGAGATCTAGATCTCATACTCCTCCTTTCCTCCTCACTTATGAAATCTTTAACAGAAACGTGCACAACTGCTTGGTTGATTCTGGTGCTTCAACCAATATTCTACCCAAGTCAATCTGTGCCAAACTCAACGTTCAACCGCAAAAATCCACAGTGCACATAGTTCAACTTGATCGATCACAAGTCGAAGTGATAGGCGAACTGAATCAAGTGACCATAAGACTGTCGTCTAACCCCAAGGTATGCCAAGTTATCGACATCCTAGTGGCTGACATCCCTGAATTTTATGGCCTGATTCTTAGCAGGGACTGGTCCGAGAAACTCCATGGATACTTTTCGACCGACTGGTCGCACATGTGGTTACCCTTCAACGGGAAACCTAATCAAATAAAGGTTGAACGAGAATTGCACCAAAAATACATAGTGACGGATTTGGAAGGAGAGAATGAAGCCATAGCATACAACAGCAGCATCATAGGCAACTACTCGGTAGACTCTTTCCTCGGAAATTTCAATGCTCACATATCACCATATTTAGAAAATTCAGTTTTGTCCCGAATAGAAAACTTTTCCCAGATTGATGATTCAAAATGTGTTAGTTTCTTAGATAACCCTGTAAATACTTCTTTATTTTGGAAATTATATTTTGATGGCTCTAAATCCAACGAGGGAGCGGGAGCAGGATGCATTTTGATTAGCCCTGACGGAAATAAGACCATGCTCACATGCAGACTGGAGTTCGATTGCACGAACAACACAGCAGAATACGAAGCCTTGGTACAAGGCCTATACAAAGCAATCGGCTGCAACGTCAAATATCTTCAAGTCTTTGGAGATTCCGAGATCGTCGTCAAACAGGTACGTAACACCATACACTGCCTGTCTAGTCATTTAAAGCACTATCAATCTTTAGTACAAGATCTCACTGCACATTTTACAGCGTTCAATATTTCGTCAATCCCGAGACTTCACAACGCAAGCGCAGACCTGTTAGCTAACGTAGCCTCCAGACTCATTCCCTCCGAAGACTTTAGTCCAGATAGGTTTTCGATAGAATTGATTTTTAAACCGTCTATCCCTGACAACATCACTAACTGGAGAGTATTCAACGATGACCCAGACATCGTAATTTTCCTCACCTCCGAAGGATCCTACTCAAACCAGATAATCGACGAAGACTGTCATGATCACCAGATACAAAAAAATAACACTGATAATGCCATACCCAAATCGGTGGTCAAACTAGAAGACTTATACGACTTGAAAAGGCGGTTCAAAAGGTCAGCTAATGCCAAACTTTACAGTTCGACTCTGAACTACGAATCAGTGAACCTAGGAACCGATGAGAAGCCGCAAAACATTAATCTAGGCCAAGGCCTGGCTCCTGAAGAAAAATCAGCATATATCCATCTTCTACGACAGTACAAAAACATCTTCGCCTGGAATTACGATGAGCTGAAGACTTACAACACTTCTATCATTCAACACACTATCCCCATGATTGACAACGAGAAACCTGTCCAGCAGAAGCTCAGAAAAATCCACCCTAGCTTGGAAAGTCAGATAAAAACTGAGCTGAATAAATTGTTGAGAGCCAGAATAATCTTCCCGGTCAGACACTCGAAATGGGTATCCAATATGGTACCCGTTAGGAAGAAAAATGGAGATATTAGAATCTGCATCGACTTCCGGAACCTCAACAAAGCCTGTCAGAAAGACAATTTTCCCCTCCCACCTATGGAGCAAATATTATAGGCAGTCGCAGGCTCAGAGTTAATGTCTTTCCTGGACGGATTTTCAGGATATAACCAAGTGTTGGTACACCCAGATGATCAGTTAAAAACCACCTTCCGAACTAAATGGGGTACCTACGCGTATCGGAAAATGTCGTTCGGTCTGATCAACGCCGGCGCTACTTTTCAAAGGGCCATGGACATCGCGTTTAAAGGTTTAGTCAACAAGTCGGTAGTGATTTACCTGGATGATATAACTGTGTACTCCAAGAACCGAAACGACCACCTCAAAGATTTGAAGCAAATCTTTCAAAGATGTTTAAGGTATGGGATCTCGCTTAACCCGAAGAAATATTTTTTCGCGTTGAGTGAAGGAAAATTGGTAGGATTCATAGTGTCCAAATCTGGCATTCACATTGAACCTGATAGAATCAAAGAAATTTCCGAGATATCCATGCCCCATAACAAAAAGACCATGCAATCTTTCCTAGGACAGATCAATTTTGTCAAAAGATTTGTCCCAGATTTTTCACGTATTATTTCTCCTTTACAAAAAATAATAAAAAAGAATTCAAACTTTAAATGGGGTCTAGATGAGCACGAAGCGTTTAACTTAATCAAACAAGCCATCATCAACGCTCCATCTCTAGCAACCCCAAACTTTTCAGAGCCTTTTGTCTTATACACGTTTGCCTTAGAGAATTCTTATGCTGCAATCTTGACTCAAGCGAATCAAGAAAAGGTAGAAGCTCCGATCGCATTCTTTAGCTCAAACTTACAAGGTGCTGAGCTGAAATATTCGGACGTAGAGAAACAGGCATATGCCGTTTTTAAAGCGATTAAATACTTCAGACCATTCTTGCTAAAGGCCATACCAAGGTCATAGTACCGTTCCCAGCGGTAAGAAATCTCCTGATACAGAAGGATGTGGGCGAAAAGAGAGCGAATTGGATCACCGCCTTGCAAGAATACGACCTGGAGATCAAGCCGGCACACATCGTTCGAGGCCAAGGATTCTGCAAGATGTTAGCTGGAGCATCGCAAATACCCGAAAAATCATCCGAAGAGGTACACGCGTATGAGGTAAGCCTAAACGACGCAGAATCATTATATGCTGACATCATTTATTTCCTGAAGAACGGGCATGCTCCATTTCACCTGGATCACATCAAGAAGAGAGCCCTGAGATTAAAAGCCAAACAATACCAACTCGTGAATGATGTCTTGTTTAAAAGAAATCATGATTCTGTGCTTCTTAGATGTCTTGAGAAAACTGAAGCCAAAAAGGTTTTGCAGGAACTCCACGATGGACCAGCAGGTGGACACTATGCTGGAGAAGCCACCGCGTACAAAATATTACGTGCGGGATACTACTGGCCCACGATGTTCAAAGACTCGTACAATCACGTAAGAAAATGCCAAGTCTGCCAGACTGCTGCAGGAAAACAAAAGAAGTCATCCATGCCACTGCAGCCGGTTAACATCGAACAACCGTTCAGCCAATGGGGCCTGGACATAATAGGTGAGATCGTTCCTCACTCCTCTAAACAGCATAGGTATATCCTCACGGCAACTGACTATTTTACTAAATGGGTAGAGGCAGTTCCTCTCAAGACAGCTAATTCTGAAAACATTATTGAATTCATAGATCAGTTTATCATTACTAGGTTTGGATTGCCAACGGCCTTAATATTCGATAATGCTTCATATTTTTCTGGAAATACCATGACTGAGTTCGCGCTCAAAAGAGGGTTCAAACTGAAGTATTCCGCCAACTACTATCCGCAAGGTAATGGGTTGGCTGAATCAACGAACAAGAACCTAATCAGGATTATCAAAAAGACAGTCGATCAAAACCAAAAGAATTGGCATAAAGCGCTAGTAAACGCCCTATGGGCAGACAGAATTACAAAGAAAGCCTCTATCGGCACTTCTCCCTTTAATTTAGTTTACGGGAGAGAAGCAGTTATTCCTACTCACTTAGTCATTCCCTCCTTGTCCTTAGTACAATACATTGATGAAGTATCCACTTCTCCCTTACAACTAAGGCAAACGGAAATAATCAAGCTAGAATAACAACGAGAACAGGCCAAGAAAACCCATGCTCACCACCAAGCGCTGATAAAATCCTCTTTTGATTCGAACATAATGACCAGAAAAAACTTTCAGATGGGAGATTTAGTTTTGAAGTGGGATAAGGCACATGAAGAAAAGGGCAAACATACGAAATTCCAGAAGCTGTGGCTTGGTCCTTTTCAGATTGTAGAGGTCATAGGCCCGTCGACTTTTGTGTTGCAGGACTTGACAGGCAGAAGAGATTCTCTGCCTGTAAATGGACAAATCCTCAAAATGTATTTTCCATAGAAGGTTATCCTTCTAATTTTTGTAGGATAATTTTAGTTTTATTTTAGTTTTTTTTATATAAATAAGGTTGGTCGTGAATGATCATAAATTGTATTTATGAAGAATATACCATTTCTCTATCAGATTTTGATTTCACTTGTATAAATAGTAAAACTTTTCGAAAAATCTGACTTTTATTATTGACAGATAGAGTTAACTTTAGCCTGAATATGATGTTAGTTTCAACTTCACAAAGAAATCTGGGATGAAAGTAACTTTTGGCAAAAAATTGTTTTATGCCAACGCAATGAAAAGTATCATCAATAGCAAAATAAGTATTCTCTGCAAAACTGCTGTTCTTAAACTCTATTATTGTCGTCCAGAGCTTTCTTAAGGAAAAACAATGACTTCCTCCCTGTTAAGGAAAATCGCAGCATCCAGAGGAACAATCCAAGAAAACACTATATCTCAAAGAATAAGAGGTCTCATCACGAGCCAGCTTATCATGATCACAGATATTATAACTTGCTGACTTTGCCACTACTGTCTATCAAAACAGGGCAACGACTCAAGATTGTTGCAATCAAAAGACAAGGGGTCTCATCGTGAGCCAGCTTGTTCAGCAAAAGTGTAAATCAAGTGAATGACTGTGTCATAATTTGGCCACCAAACCAAGACATTGTTCTTTAGAGAATAAAAAATCAAAAAAGAAAGAAAAGTGTCAAAAGGATTTTTCTCTGGAATGTTGTAAATAACCTCAAGCAGGAAAAAGGATCATTTCTGGATAATATGGTAACCCTGTCGAGGCTATGGACGCTTGCAGGCAGCAGAGGCTCTACCTACGACAAATGAGCATACTTTACAAAGCCAGTACGCAGAGAAGACCTTATTTTGTCTTTGAGAAGACTGAGTAATGTCTAGGTGTGAATACAAGAAATAACCCAGAGGAAGAAAACAATCAGAATGAAATAAAAAGTTGTGACGAAACATCATTGACAGGATAAGGGGTAATACTCTATCCGTCCATAACAAAATTTAGACATAAGAAAAAAAATTTATGTTTTGGAAGTGAAAATGCAATAGAACAAGCAGAGATAACTGGTTCTTCACAGTGAATCGCCATTGTTGTGGTCACCAACAACCCCCCCTCTTTGCTTGAGATTAGCAATAACACCGAGCAAAGGGGGGACCCTGAACAAAAAATCCCAAAAAAATATTTTGTTAAATTTTTGTATTTTTCTCCCTAAGGCTTAAATCGCATCGCAAAGAAAGGTTGAAGCATTACTTAAAGCGCGAAAAGTAAAACTGCGAAAGAGCGACGCGAAGTTCATTGCGTCGCATGCATCTCAAACGCGCTCTAAAAGGAGGACCTCCAAGAAGTACCGATCGCCGATATGCGACATCACACATCGCAAACGTCACGCTATGGCACCATGAACCATTGAATAAAAACTGCGATCTGCGATGACTGCGATCTGCGATATCAGTAAACTGCGATCTGCGATCTGCGATCTGAAAAGACTCATCACACGATAAACCCAAGACCAAGCGCGCGCCTTAAAGGAAATTAATGACCGCATGCTTGAGTATCAAGGAATGATTGCATCGCATTTATCGAAGAGTCAAGTCATGATGAATGTCAGGATTATGCATTCATTAGAGTTTAATGCTTTTTATGTCAATCTTTTCATTTCCCTTCTTCTTTGCGTAGACTGCAAGACACGCAACTGATATAAATCTATATGCAGGAAACATCTGAGAGAAAGGGGAAAGCGCCAATCAAATAGCAGAGAGAAGATGCCTCCGCAAACGAATGCCGCATGCAGCAGGACCGCGGATTCCAGACTATCAGACAACCGGCACTGATGAAATTAGACTATCCAGGACTCAGAGTCAAAGGCGCACAAAAGCAGCGTGTTCACAAAAGATCTTGAAGCTCAGACTGGGTAAAGCAAAAAGAGAAACGCAAAAGAAGGAGGACGCTCCAGAAAAGCCTGGAACAAAGAGCGGAAACAATTCTCGAAATAGGGGATTGTCCATACAGCACGACTCCTAACCCACTCAGTCATTCGCACGACCGAAAACTGAAACAACAACAGCAAAATCAGTTCGAGAAGAACCTGGGTTGTGCTAAGTATACACGCGGCGAATACACCCAGCTAGAGAAAGGTTTTCGAAAATATCTTCTGGTCTGTCAGAAGGAGGTGCCAGCTCTTGTTATTTCCACTTTTATCTCCCGAGCAAAAGAATAAGGCAACCAGCCGACTCTTCCCAGGAAAGCTTTGCGCAGTTGACAGCACTAAAGAGAATATACAGAAATGGTCAGAAATTAGATTTAAAGTTTTAGAAATAAATTTGCTTTTAGTAAAGGGCGGTCATTTGAAGCCGATTCCCTAAATTCGTGTAATTAAGATCAATTAGCTAGTAGTATTTAACCCTTCTCATGGCATTTGGAGAAGGGTCCGGAAATCTGTCAAAAAACTTGTCCTCAGAACATGCACTTCTGCACCCTCAGAGGAGGTTTTTGATGAATGGATGGATCGAGATTTATTTATGTTTGCATTTTAATGTCTGTTACTGATGTTGCACTTCTGTACTCTTAGCAGATATTAGAACAAGTAGAAGTAAATCATTATTGCTTGAAGTTTATTAGTGAAATCAGTCATAAATGGTACTTTTATCTCTTGACTAAATTCTGCTAGTATCCCTAAAGTGATATACAGCTGAGTTCTTTATATGTTACTGTATGAATGTCTGTATTACCATTTGGCACTTCTGTACGGTGGAGTCATTTATTTATGCTTGACATATAGAAAACTGATTATGCAATATGTTGTTCACAACTACTCTGCCTAACTTCATATGCAGAATGGTTTATCTTTATCGATTTATATTCTGATAACAGTTGAATGATCTTTATTACCAGCTGTTGTTAGAAATCTTTCTAGATCGCATAACAAAAGAGAACACCCCGGGTTAGCGTAGATTAGATGTATTGTTTCTCTTCATTAGATCACATTAGTATAGAAGTAGTTTAGCTGTTAGAATTAAGACTAGTTCAGAGAAACCTTTTAGATTAATATCATCAAACTCTACACAGACACGCACACCCTTCACATTGGGAAACTGGTCCCATTACCCCCAGTCGGACCCGCTACTCCAAACGGGCAAGGAGCCGCCAACCAGGTTCCGGACCGGGTGGGTATCCCCCTTGTTGTTGACCCGACTTCGGGGCCCTCAACACATCTGTAAGAAAGGATGTGTATATATCTAATTAAAAGAACACTTTGTTGGTTGTATAAAAGTACATACACCAGCAATATCTACTCCTACAGAAGATTACGCTTTATGCTGGAATCAACACAAAAAATATATTATAATAGGTAACACAATATTGATAAGCGCTGGTTTATACTTGGCTACAGGTCAATGACTTCATCCGCATCTTCCCAAATGAATGCACATCAGAACAGATAGTGGCCATGGTAATTAGCTCTAACTGATAATTCTGTGTCATTGATTGCAACATAGTCTCCAAACATTTAGATTGACTGATCAATTGATAATAACTCTTCGCAGGAGTTTGAAGCAATTGAACTTCAAGCTTACAGTTCCCACTCGGCCATATGTATTCCTCCTCAGGTTTCTAAAGGCAGCTGATTCCAACAAAGTGGTAAAGTTTTGAATGACACCACTTTTTATATTGTTGAAAGCAGCCTGTGTGGCATTGATCAAATCTACTTTCAAAAATGCCTCATAAATCTAGCATTCATGTTTTAAATTACTTTTCTTTATTGTATTCCTAATAATAGCCTGCTGTACTGACAAGTCGTACTATCTAATATTCAGATGGAAAATCTAGCATTCTTCTTGGTTGAACTGTGTTTGCTTCAGTACATAATGAGCAAGTACAATCCATAAAATTTGTGTTAAGGGCTTTGAACACTTATCTGCTATGGAAGGCTTGTTTGTTGATGTGGTTTTTGAAATATTCAATGTATTTTTTAAGTTGTTTGTGCAAGCATTTTCCATAACAATAGTGGAGGCTTATCTGGATCTCAAAATATTGTGCATAGGTGATGCTTTTCCCTCCTCTAGTTAGTTCATTCTTGTTTATTGCGTGTTTTTACAAACATTTTGCAGTATGGTCCACTTTTTATCGTTTTTGATAATATATCTCATGTATTTGATACTTGTAGACCTTTAATCCATAAAAAACAGCCCAAAAATCTCAGAAATAGACACCTACAAATATAAACTAGTCATCAAATTTCAAGGAATATTTTTTCATGGGGCTGAAATCCTATTAAAATTTGGAACAAAATGCATATTTTCATATTTATGAGATGTATAATTTGTTTACTGAACTAGATTTGTATGTGTTCATATTGAAATCTTGTTACTATGTTTTAAATTGCGACAAGCTTGATGGCTAAATGTTGTTTGCTTTATGATCCTTAGTTACCATTTGTGAAGTGTTTTAAATAACTAGTTACGGCTGATGTTATGCTGGATCCTTTATCGAAGGTTCTTAATGTAGGTTCTGATTATAGCCGGTGTGATAACTTGCCAGGTACCGAAGGGACTGTCACATGCTTTGCATCATACTTGGTGTGCACCTCAATTTTCAATTCCATTATGGCATTAGCTGGGAATATCAATGTAAGACTTAAATTCTAAATACTGGACAACTAGACGTTATGTTTATTTTATCAGCATTTTGTATCTTAAAATGTAGTTTTTCATCGTTGTTTTATATATCTTACGATATTAGTTTTCATTATTTTGTTTTTTATTTTGCAGTACTATGATGTTCAGAAGGAGTGCAATGGAGGCCTGTGCTATGATTTTTCAAATATGGAGAATTACTTAAACCAGGGTTTCGTTAGGGATGCCCTAGGGGTTGGCATCCGAAATTTTGTCTCCTGTAGCCCCTTGGTTTATGAAGCTATGCTTACTGACTGGATGCGGAATATGGAAGTTGCATTCCAGCACTCTTGGAGGATGGTGTTAAGTTGCTAGTTTATGCAAGAGAATATGATCTCATTTGCAATTGGTTAGGTAATGATACTGTATACATATAACATATTGTTTTTGTTTTGGAGAATGACTTTATGATTTAGGTGTTAAGTCTGTTATTAACTTATTTACAGTTGTGTTTTTTAGGCTTGTCAGTCTAATCTTCAAAATTGAAAAGTTAATTGTTCAAATTATGTGTCTTTCAGGCAATTCAAGATGGGTGAATTCCATGGATTAGTCTAGAAGTGAGAATTTCAAGAAGGCACCTACAAAATCCTTCCTTGTAGACGATAAGGAAGCAGGTTTAATAACCAGTTATGGACCACTCAGTTTTTCAAGGTAAAAGGCACTCGATGATCATCTTTGATTTCGTTGTACAAGTAGATAATTTCTTCCTTACGGAATCTTCTATTTTGCTGCACCAGGTTCATGATGCAGGTCATATGGAATGGATCAGCCAAAAGCAGCCTTGGAGATGTTATAACGCTGGACACAAGTAAGTATTACTGACGACAATTCTCAAATTTTAAAGATAGTGACGGAGATGCCAGAGAAGAATTTCGAGAGTTAGTTATTTGCATAACTAGGAGAATTTCTCTCTTCACCTAGATTAATGTAAATATTTCTAGATTTGCAGTAGTGTGCATCCCCAAAGATGTGTATTTTCTGATTTGGCAAAATAATTGTGCATTGGGACCATCAGTCTTGCTAACTTGTGTCAAATCTTTTGATGGCCACTTTTTAACTGTATAGAAATAGTGCTTCTTATTGCTTACCAAGCCTTTTGGAATTATGATTATACATGGTGTTAAAGTTATATTCAAGAACATGAATAGTATGTCCTGTGTTCTTATTCCAGCATGTTCTGATGTCCTAATGGATGAAAGAAATTGTAAATTCAACAAAAATATTTGGTTAGAGTCTCGGGGAATTCAAAGCATGATGCTCTTAGCCTACATTCAATTTTATTGACAATGACATGAAAACATTTATGTTGTTTGCAATCATACAACGGATGCCAGTATTGTCTACTTATATTTGAATTGGAGGCTATGTGGTTTGGCTGTGTTTCACTTCTCGTTCGTTCTATTATTTTATTGTTGAATATGCCTGTTTCCTCTTTTTGCCTCTTATCCCTTTATAAGCCTCTTGGACATTAAGTGCTTGGCATGGCAAGATATGTCCATAAAGCGCATGGACTATCTACAGTCCATCAATGCTTGCTGCTGCTGCTATCTACACTGCTCGATGCACTTTGAGGAAGGATCCATGTTGGAACAAAACACTTACCCTTCATACAGGCTACTCTGAAGCAGACCTGAAGTAAGCCTTAAAATTTTTAAAGCATCATTCTTTTACTGATTTTACCCTTCTAAAGAAATCCTACTCCTAGACATTTTAGATTTCTTCATCAATTACAGGCAGGCATTGTTGATCAGCTATGGCCAGAACATTGTGTCTTGATCAACTATATGTTGGAACTCAGCTACTAACACCCTATTTGAATTGAATCTTTATCTAATACTAATGCACATACTAAGCGTCTGGAGGCGTACGCACATTTTGTTAACTCTTTACATTGAGGTAATAACATTTATGTGCATTGTTCCAGAGAATGTGCGTATTTCATGGTTGATTTTCACCTAAATACGAGAGGAAATAAGCTGAGATCTATTCATAAGAAGTATTCAGATCGTTGTAGCAAGTCTATCTTTTAGCAACTCTCATAATTTCAGAATGAGATTGCATCACATGACATCGGCTGACATAATACATTTTAAATGGTCTTTTTTGGATTGCAGAACTGATGCTTATGGGATTCATCTCGTTTCTACTGACCATTGGAGAGAAGCCCATTTCTAAGATTTGTATACCGAAAGGAATGGCTTATAGTATGCTTCCATGTCAAAAGGAATAATCAATGGCTCCTGCTATCGATCATTGTTCTGAGGTGGACACCAAACTCTATGTTGCGTATTCGAATTTCCCAATGCTATTAGATGTTACTTAGATCGTGTTAGTCCATTTGATATGATTCAAGATATTTATGATAGTTTGATAATTATTCATTCCCTCTTGATTCAAGGGTAAGTATCCTCCAGTCTCCCTCACTGGCATGAACCAGCTCCACTACTTCATCTTTACGTTGGCAACTGTCCATGCGTTATATACTGTCCTAACAATTGCCCTAGCAAGAGCAAAAGTAAGTGCCATTGGAAATAACTGATCTTCTCCCATGTCATTCAGTTTAAATTTTTTCTCGGTTTGAATTTGCTTTCATATCTTCATGCGTTCGAAACATCTTTAACTCAATAGTCTGAATTATGGACATTTATTTTTTTTTTAAATAATTTTTTATATTGTCTCTAGAGAGAAAATAGTTTGAATTATGGACATTTATTTTTTCAAAATAAATTTTTATATTGTCTCTAGAGAGACAATAGTTTGAATTATGGACATTTATTTTTTTAAAATAATTTTTTATATTGTCTCTAGAGAGACAATAGTTTGAATTATGGACATTTATTTTTTTTAAATAATTTTTTATATTGTCTCTAGAGAGACAATAGTTTGAATTATGGACATTTATTTTTTTTAAATAATTTTTTATATTGCCTCTAGAGAGACAATAGTTTGAATTATGGACATTTATTTTTTTTAAATAATTTTTTATATTGCCTCTAGAGAGACAAGAGCTTGAATTATGGAATTGTCTCTAAAAAGACAAAAATGTAATTGTCTCTAAAGAGACACTAATGAAATTATCTCTAGGGAGACAAATCAAATTGTCTTTATAGAGACAATAATAATATGTGTCCTATATTGTCTTTATAGAGACAAATTTTTGAGACACCCGCTTAGAGACAATATTTAAGACAATATTTGAGTTTCTTTTGTCTTAAGTTAAGACAATTGACTCAAATATTGTCTTAAATATTGTCTTAAAACCCCCTATATGTAGTAGTGTACCAATGATCAAGTTTAGATTAAAAAATTTCAACATTAGTATAATATTGTCACATAATTAGTTAGAACAAACACTTTTACTACGCACAAAGGTCATATGCGGAGTCGATCATAAGTAGGCTAACTTCTAAAAAAACATAAGCACAAATAAGTCCACTTATGTATAGTTACCACAAGTAACTTATTTAGCTATTCTCATGCTTACAGATTATGCCACATTTACACATATGAGCTAGCACTTTAACCACATAAAAATGTCAAGAGTAACCATACACCATTTTCCATGCAAGTAATAACTGACCACAATGGTGGAGAACATCAGTAAATCTACTCATGTATAAGCATTCCATAAAATTCATTTAGTCCTTCTTATGGCGAGGAAATTTGAGAAAACCTTCTCTTAGACAACTGAAATTATAACAGAGAAGGGAAGAAAACAACATACAGACATTCCACGCATCATGAAACCAACTAAAACATCACTTGGAGAGTGGAGCACCACCACCCAACCATGAATCACCTCTGATTCCCCCCGAGTCAAGGTTCTTGCCATGGATCAACTGCCTCCAATTGATCTATGCAATGGTTATTTAATACCCTCTTTCATGATTTAGTTTCCATTAGCGGCATCCCGCTTTTATGGATTTTTCCATTTGCCTAGGTCTTTTTCCAGAAAAGCTCGTCTTTATCTCCCACGAGGATTTTCCTCATAAAATCTTGCCTTTATCTCCCGCAAAGCTTTTATGTTTTTTCCTTGATGGATGTTTATCTCCAATCCATCCGATGGATATTTATCTCCAATACATCTAAGCTTATCTAGAAGCTTATCATGAAAGATTTATCCTTATCCCATTCCTTAATTGGATTGGCAAGAATCACATCTCTTGGTTTCTCGCTTTTCCAAGTGATTTATTTATCAATTTATTTAATAGCAATTTTGTTTTCCAATATTACATATCACACCTAGATTTTCCCAGCTTAGGTTACAATATGCTAACACATAAGGAAGGGGTGTTACATACTCCCCCACTTAAATTTTACATCGTCCTCGGTGTATCATTGCATCATGTCCTCGTTCACAGGTAGCTGGTTTATGAATCCATAGCTCTCATGGCCTTCCCATCTTATGCAAAAATTCTGATGTATATCGGTTACAAGGAGTGCTCCCAGCATATCTCCAACCATAGTTACCTGTAACATTGTTTTCAAGCAATTGAGAGAAATTATAGATGTAGAAATTTAACTATGATCAATATCATGATTTGTTACTCAATACTACTAAAGCAACTATTTCTCATTATTCATTTTATCTGAAGAATGCATGTTCTCTCCCTGCATTCTTCCAAGCCTTTGTGCTCTTGTCAAACACTTTCTTTCTACAGCTCCTCTGCATACAACAAATCAACTGGCATATTTTCATAACATATCATAATCAGGTTAGTTTATATATAATCATAACCACATATACTCATCATAATCATATGTATGCCATACTGCAATTAACCCATTGTTCATTATCCTTGAACCACTTCTTAGTTTCTTTTTTCTGTGCAACCTCCAGGTCGGTTGCCCTGTCAAACACCCACCCAGTGTCTTCATGTATACCTGCACACAAGGTGTATTATACACATAGTTATACATATCATGTTTCAATAATGTAACACATGTAGTCATATAGGTACCATATGTACTACTTGTACATAGTACCATCTGTGCTACTTCCCATCATACCATGCTCATGGCATCACCTGCATGACATAACTTTATCCACATGTTTTCCACTATGTTAGTATCATGCCAAACATTCCTTTATCTATTTCTGGTAAATAGAACAATTGTGCTCAGTTTATAAGGAATTTTCATGAACATGGTTCATTTCTGCAACCAATTGGAAGTTTATATCATATTGTTCAAGTGCCATTATTTAGCAATCATTTTCCTATGTTATGTGGTTGCAACATAATAGTATCATAACAGTCATCCTGCCTACTATCACTCAATCATACCCATAACTCTTAGTTTTGGGTTTTAATCTGTCACCTGTACCAGGTTTGAATAAAAATGAAATACATCATAAAACAGACTATGATATTATGTCTATCATAGATACTTAAAATCTCATGCTAACATCAAATTTTTAGATCATTATGAGTGATAATTCTGCAAAAATCTTTTGCTATACCCATATCCATCATGACTTGCATGTGCACTAATTAATGCAGTCATATTAAATTTGAAAGACAGTTTTTAAGATATTTAGTCTCATATTCAACCCAGCCTTGTCCTTTACATCTCCCATCCCTTCTTAGGATCTTTTAGCATAACTTCATTTCCTTAAGTTATGTTCTTCCTTAGACAATCATACAACTCATAATTTGATTTCAGGTATAGATAGGATAAAATAGCTTATCTCTATATTACATTCATGAGTTGGTATTTTATTTAGGCTTTCCCCTTTCATGGCAACCATACAGTTAGGTTGATCATGTCATCTATCAACCACTTATTGCTTACTGAATTAATTGATTTTGACTTTATTTCAAATAAAGTTTTTCGAGGGAGTCTCTCTTCCCCATACCATACTAACCATGTTATTTTCCCACTTTAGCACTGCTTTAGGTAACACATCTAAGTACTTTCTGGTACCCATATACCAGAGATGCTCCTTCCGAGAGCATCATCTTACCATCAATATAAAATCACAACAATTTTGCGGATTTTTCTAGATGATGGCAGTATTAGGTTAAACAATACCTTCATGACTTTATATCATCATCATTCTCAAAGCAACAATATTATTTATCTAATCTTGATCACATTCTAATAGCCATATGCATCATCACATAGCATCAATTCTTCATGCCATATGTGTATATTTAACCATACTTAAACAAAATTTAACATCATCAATTTTAATCCACTTATTCATTATGGCGCATAGCCTGCAATAACAACTTAGTTATAAGATTTTCCACATGACAGTAAGGATTAATATCCTTTAGTTTCCTTATCCAACTCGACTCTTAAACATAGTCATAAGTTATTCATGCATACTTTGCCTATTTATCATTAGCACATAACAACCCATGCATATATGCTAAAAATAATATAACCTCAAATATAGTTCAAGCAACTCAAATCCCATACATGGACGAAAAGGTCAAATTTGTTTTACATGCTATGCATATTTGTAAGCATCACTATTCAAAACTTAATTTATTCTTTTTTTGACAACCTATAGTAATAGAAAGAAATTTTAAATTCCTCATTTATGAGGAACCTCCATAAAAATACTTATTAGCATGTTAGTTCATGTTCCACTACTTCCGCCACCTAGCAGTACAACACCCATCTCATGGAGTACAAGTCTCTGCTTAGTTTATTTTATTCTTTTTACTTCTTATAAGAAGTACGTTTGTCATGTCTCAATTCCTTTTCCAAATTGGAAGGGTTCATATTGGTTAGATATTACCTCCAGAACCTTATCTATATCAGATATATACATTAAGGTATGCTCTTAAGTTGCAAAGTTTTACACGGTCAAGAAGGTACTTACAAACTTAACACATGTTTTCTATCATCAATCAAGAAGCATTAGAACTTGCTTCTTATTAATTACCATGGTTTATATATATTGTTGTACCCAAGGACACTTATAAGTAAAAGTATGCATATCCCATGCATAGGTCATGGTATATAATAACATGTTAAAATTAGATTCCCCTTAATCATCTTTTCGAAGAACAAATCACACTTCAAAATGCATTGTATATAGATGCATTAACCAAAGGATTACATTGAAAAGAAATTATCCCATTTCATAATCTTATACTATAACATGCTCTTTATAATCTTAACATTATTCGTGGGAATCTTTACCTTTGCATAACACCTTACTAAGGTTTAACATTTCCTCTTTTATATAATCATCCTTTTAGGTATTAGGTGGGATTTTATTTAGCCAAGTCCCTACCTAATTGTATCATTGATATTTTACTTTTATTAAAATAACATGATGACCATGTTACCAATCATTATTTAAAAATTTACCTATCAATTTCTTTCATTCCAACATAGATTTCCAGCTACCCTTAACTTTATCAGCAACTGTAATGAATTTACCCATTTCTCATGGCCGGATATACCAACTGTGGTGATAAAATGGATCTCTCGACCTAACCATTTTAATAAGCTTGGCATGGGAGGAATTGTCTGATAACAACTATTTCACCGAAAGAAAATACTGACACATCAGTACATTGATGAGTGAAAGTGATTGAAAGGGATGAATGATTTACTCATTGTGGCTTGCCAATTTGTGAATCCCACTGGTTTCAAAAGAATGATAACGACAACTTCAGCATCATAGAGGAAAAAAAAACTCAAATGCATTCCTAAGCAATTGGTTCTTGTGTTTTCGGCTTCTAGAGTTTTGAATGTGCTTCATCAAAACCCTTCTTTCTCATTTCCACTACTTTCTGCACCCAAAAGGTAGCAGAAAATATACAGAGCCCAGTGACTCCCATTTATTGAAATTACAATTATGTGTACTTTACATTATCGAAATTACAATTATAAGTTTAAAATTTTAATACTTTAAACAAGTTAAATTGGACATGACATAGCATAAGCTATTGCTGCTAGACAAGGTTGTTGTGGTCATAGTCATAAGTTTAAAAACACTTTCTTATTGTTGATAATCACTTTTGGCTACCACAATTTTTCTTTGACCGTTGTATGCCACAACTTAGAATATTGCGTCACATCTGTTGATCAATAGCATTGGCCTTCGCCAAAATATAAATACAATTGATAATAATGTGATCAAAGTGTCAAAAAAATTTCAATAGTTTAAGGCTTGAATCTCACCCAATACAAATCTAGGAATCCCTCTTGTGATGTAAGGGAAAATACCTTCTCTCCATGAAGAAAGATGAGGCATATCAGAGAAGTTACAATTCCTGTACCTAACATCCTCAATAATCAAGGTGATCACATGACTAAGTAATTTAAAACATGATCGTGACTGACTGTGTGGCTCCGACCTAAATTAAACTCCTTCTCAGAGCCTACCCGGGAATCCATGACAATACATGGGTATATTACACAACAATAAAACAATGATACAACCATGGATTCCCTCTATTAAACAAGTTATGCCCAACTATGATGATATATGCCAATTACGTCAATGTTGATAAGCAACAAATACAATGCTCACAAGCTCTCTCAGTCCACATCATCAATATCACACAACAACATACTATGTCATTTGCAAACATCTACGCCAAATGGTCCAACACACAAAGTAACTATACAATCTGTTATTCTTATTTTTCCTGCTTAACCAAGTTCGCAGATTAAAACTATATATATACCATTTTAGATGATATCAAAGCATTTGTAAAATGTTGAATTTTCATGCATATGTTAATAATTTCCCAATAAACCCTCTTAGCATTTGGATTCAACCTTAAGGAATTTTAATGACATATTTTAAGATCCAATTTTGTCTTTATGGATCTTGGGATTTTATAATTAAAATCCGTCACTGAAACACTACGGAGGTGGATGGTCCATAGGCCTCAGTGTTTGAACTTATGCTCTGATACCATTTGTAATGAACCTCCTGAGCCTACCCAGATATTTAGCCCCTAGGCTTTATGAATTTAAAATTTTCTTTGTTTACCGTTGAGATTTCACCATTGTCAATGGTATCATCATCATATAAACACTACTGTACTCATAGACTTATTAATCATAATGTTAAAAGTGAATCCATACTGTGGATTTTTTTTATGTTCAACGTCCCGACTTGTATGTCAGACTAGTTACTATGCATACTGTGCAATTTGGGAAAGGATTTAATGTTAACATTCCAACTCTTTTATTTTACCCCCAACACATGAAGAATGAAGAGTCTCTTACTGCATGCAACTTATAAAGTTCCGGGGATAACCTACCCCATTATTAATAAGGTTTTTATATTAATTTGTTATGGCTAACTTGGCCATGCATCAATTTCATAGTCCTTCAGACACAATCAAAATACTGGTGACTCAGCCTTTGTTTCACATGCATGACTAACTAGTCTAGTTTCCATGGATGTAATCCTGATGACATGCATGGCATAGATAACTTGAATCATTGACTTACATGATTAAATGCATTATTACCTATGATTCTGCATACTCATATATCTACTGCCCTCAATTATCTTAATATGAATAAAGTCATAGTGTTATTGATCATTAACATAAATGCACAAATATCATCGTCCAAGTCCTATGGAGAAATGCAGCAATCCCACAGTAGATGTCAATCATTCCATAGTTCAAATGCATCTACAAAATTATCTCTTAGAAACCATTAACTTAGATAATCTCTAAATGTCACATGAAATTTCTTCATTACATCTACCAATGATCAAGTTTAGATTCAAAAATTTCCACCTTAGTATAATACTATCACATAATCAGTTAGTACCAACACTTTTACTACGCACAAAGGTCATATGCAGAGTCGATCATAAGTAGGCTAACTTCTAAAAAAACATAAGCACAGATAAGTCCACTTATGTATAGTTACCACAAGTAACTTATTTAGCTATTCTCATGCTTACAAATTACACCACATTTACACATATGAGCTAGCACTTTAACCACATAAAAATATCAAGAGTAACCATACACCATTTTCCTTGCAAGTAATAACTGACCACAATGGTAGAGAACATCAGTAAATATACTCATGTATAAGCATTCCATACAATTCATTTAGTCCTTATGGCCAGGAAATTTGATAAAAACTTCTCTTAGACAACTGAAATTATAATAGAGAAGGGAAGAAAACAACATACAGACATTCCACGCATCATGAAACCAACTAAAACACCACTTGGATAGTAGAGCACCACCACCCTACCATGAACCACCTCTGATTCCCCCCCGAGTCGAGGTTCTTGCCATGGATCAACTGCCTCCAATTGATCTATGCAATGGGTATTAATACCCTCTTTCATGATTAGTTTCCATTAGTGGTGTCCCCCTTTTATGGACTTTTCCATTTGCCTAGTTCTTTTTCTGGAAAATCTCGTCTTTATCTCCCACAAAGTATTTCCTCATAACATCTTGTCTTTATCTCCCACAAATCTTTTGTGTTTTTTCCTAGATGGATGTTTATCTCCAATCCATCCAATCGATATTTTTCTGCAATCCATCCAATGGATATTTTTCTCCAATCCATCAAATCTTATCTAGAATCACATCAAGAAGCTTATCATGAAAGATTTACCCTTATCCCATTCCTCAATGGGATTGGAAAGAATCTCATCTCTTGGTGTCTCGCTTTTCTAAGTGATTTATTTATTAATTTATTTAATAACATTTTTGTTTTCCAATATCTAGCTTTTCCCAGCTTAGGTTACAATAGACTAGCACACAAGGGAGGGGTGTTACAGTGATATGCAAAGTGTTGATATTGTCAAAACCATCAGGAAAATGTCGATAGTGTTAAAATCATCAAGAAAGCACTGATAGTGTTAAAATTGTCGGGAAAGCGTCGATAGTGTTAAAAGCATCAAGGAACACCAATGCAGGTTAACAAAAGATTTCGTCAAAAAACCAGAGGTGGATGGGCCTTTTCTCTCTCCTCTAGCGTGACGCATGAAGCCATATGATTGGTTTCGATAAAGCTATGTGGCATCTGACATCAACATGACGTGGTAGTACGACAGGACACATGGCAGGAATTTTTTGTGTTTTGAGGGTCCTAAGGGGACAAGTATGGGTGACACGTGTCACCACTCATGAGGTTCCATGTGGATTGATGATGTCGTATCAAAGGTCACATATCAGAGGTTGAGAAATATTATAGCTCCAAAGTAAATCTTCCGATGAGAAGGGCTTTGATATTGGGGTTGGCACATGGTCGTAAGAGTTTAAAGAACCTCGGGTGCTAAAGCATTTAACAAAGGAAAGAAAAACCCCGGCAATAAATAAAACACTTAGCACCTCAAGGTTAAGCGGTAGGCCACAACCCTCGGTCTTATGGCAAAGAAATATGGGATGGGCTAAAGCAAAAGGAGCCAGGACAAAATCGTAATTTGTGTTAAGTTATGTTATAAAGTCCTTCCGATATGGAATTAAACCAATAGTCATTGGCCTGGTTTTATAACAAAACAAAGGCCAAAGGAGCAAGCGCAAGGGGATGAGCTGTATTGGTGAAACAATAAGGCGGAAATTTCTCCAATAAGACTATACAGAGAATTGAAGGTATACGAGTCGGCAGTTGTTGAATCGCAAGAAAAGAGGGGTTAGTGGTTTGAAAAGGGAAGCTAACAGGTTTTTCGAAAACAACTCCAGCCACTCCAGATTCAAAGGTAGAGGATCAACATTAATGAACTAGTTTCCAAATTTATAGGCTAAATATTTCCAGCAAAATTGAAGAGAAACGGAGCAGTTTTGATGAATTATTACAGAGGGGCCCGTTATGCTAGCAAAGATGCTAAACTACAATTTAGGGACCTATTCTAATTTCAAGGGAGGCAGTTTACAGATATTTATTTTTTCCTAAATACAAACATATTTTCCTAGAGTTATTCTAGGAAAGACAAAATAGTTTTAAGTTTATCTTTGCATACATGAACATGAAATTAAAGATATTTAAAATATCTTAGTTTCTATAAAATGTGATGACTATTATTTTGCAAATTGTTGTGTAAAGAACTATATAAAAAGTTTATGAATATTGAAATGAGGTTGGAATTTATTGGAAAAAACACTTGTAGTCCAAATGTATTTGAGCAATCTTGAATGTATTCACAATTTTTAATGAGCAATTAGTAGGAAATTCATGTGTTACTTCTCCTTGTGAGTATTTTCTCTGTTATATAATTTTCTTCTTCAATTTCTGAAAATTTTAGTTTACGATATTGGATTTCATTGATGCTCCTCTCTTAAATTATTAGTCGTTAATATGTGTTATTCCAGCCATTTAATTATGTTTTCCTTCAGTCATCTTTCTTCTAAATCACCTAAATAGTCAAAGGACTTTTAACTTGTCATGTTGTGTACAACCTGCTCATTGGAGTTGTGATATCATTTGTTTAATAGCTGGACTCCATGCCCAATGGTTTTGAAAATAATCCAACCAATTTATTCCTAGATCTAAATCTAGCCATCTAAACTCAATTGCACAAAACCTTCTTGTATAGTGAACATAACATAGTTGAGGTTTATAGAGAGATCCCTCTCTAGGTTGAAGGACCAACTTCGACCTAAAAGAGGTTTTAAGGTTACCTTAGGTTTTTTCCTTGCAGGTATGGTTTTCCTTGAGTGATAGCAATTAGCACTGCCAAGCCATGAATTGAAACAATCCACATTAATAACTTAACTCACATATATTAAGCCCACTTGGGAAATAGGGAAAAACAATCTTGTAGTTAGGTTTAGGATCGGTGGGATAGGATTCCAAAAACCCCCATCAATCACTTACACTGAGACATAGAAATTTGTCCTTGTAGGGAGCTTGAAATCCTTCACAATCCCATGGTCAAAACCAGTGCACGCCAAAAACCTAACTCATAGGGGGTTAGGTTTAGGTATCAATGCACGCGGCTCTCCATGAGGCTACTTAATCTAGGGTTCTACATTGTTGACTAACTATGAAGAAGCCCAAGATTCGACCACCCTCGTGGGACGAAGGTAACCTTAGTGAAAAATCTTATTGAAATACCCTATAGGGGTGGTTGTGGACATCGACCACTCCTCTACCTTACCTTCCCCTAGACAACTTTTCTTGCAGACATTGGACCCCATCAAGTAAGAAGTCTTTTGGAAGGCCATCTAAAATAATAGAACTAAGATTTGTTTGAGGATTTAGACCACCTTTAAGCTAGAGGTCATTTTTCTTTGATAGGATGTGTTTGCTTGAATTAGAGTAGCATATCATTATAGTTAGTTTGCACCTTGCACCACTGCAATAGGTGTTTGCTTTTTGTTTGGCACTCTCTTTCTCCATCCTCATCCATTAGCCTTTATATTCCTTTTGATCCTGACACCATTGCATCCCCTAGGAATTTGTACATGATATTTCATGGCCTTCGCCCCCAGTTTCCTTTAGTACAACCTCTCAGTCGTGCTCATCGAGTTACAATCCATCCTCCTAGTCCTTTTCCTAGTCCATATATGAAATCTAGTTCTTTTGATTCTTATAAATCCTCCTCATATTATGCATCCTCCCAACTCCACACCGTTACCATTTCAGGCACTAATGCAGGTGGTGAAAACCAAGGTGGTAATACTAGTCCAAACCAGGGTAACCCTCAAGGATGAAATATCAGAAAATCTTCATATATGACTGCTAATCAACCCTTACTTCCCTACATGGCTATTTTGAGCCTCCTCGATTTAAGCCAACTCATCAATGATCCCCTTCTCCATGACCAAAATTTGCCCCCTATTCCAACCAAACTTCCCTTATATATCCCAAAATTTTAAGGGAAACCCAAAGAAAACCCTGCCAATCATGTTCTCTCTTTCCATATGTGGCACTCTTCCAACTCCATTATTGAGGACTTCATTCGTCTTCACCTCTTCCAACACACTCTAACTGGAGCTGCTGCCAAGTGGTATGTTGATCAACTACATGCCTCTCATTCCACTTTTACAACTCTTACCAAAACCTTCCTATCATATTTCCAATTACCTCTTTGATCTGACACTGATATTGAACTATTGATTTATTTTTGTCAAACTTCTGCCACTCGCCTTTTTGAAATGTACAAGAATGGCCCAGGAGGAGGAGCCTTTATAAAGCTCCTGACTTTGAGGACAGTGTCTACATGGATTGGTTTTTGAGAACCCCCTTGGCCCCCATAGTTAAAGATGTTTCCTCACACTTTCCTAAAACCGATGAAGAAGATATCTAGATATCTCTGGAACATGATATTATTTATGCCCAGAAAAGTTATGTTTATACTGTTCTTCCTGACCTTCCTTGGCCTTGTGATACTTCTCCATCAGGGGCATCTCATGTCATTGATGGTATCATTGGATCCCTTTCTTACCCTCACTCATCACCATATTATCAACGGAGAGGACCCTTTAGGGGGCTCGACTGATAAGGAGAGGAGAGGAGAGGAGAGGAGAGGAGAGGAACTTTAGTTGCTCGACCATAAGGGAGAGGAGAGGATGCGTAAGCATGACTTGACCAACGAAATTGAAATTTCTTGTTTAGGAACTACTGCTATTATTACTTCTCTTAGAAGGACCGGATCACTCTGTGCCTTACCCTACTTATTTATAATGAATCAGCTAGAAATACTTCGTACGGGAAGGGGAGGCATCTAGTAATGAACCCTTTACCCTTGCCTTACCTTTGTTGATTAAGTGCTACCCCATAAAACCTATCGACCTTCAGAACTAGACCTGTTTGATACCATTTTATTCAGTAATCGGAGGTACAGCTAGAGAGAGACCCCTTCAACTTCACTCCTAGGAGTTACTGTCAACCCCATGGGGGGGCTAGTTCCACCTATACCTATCCTCCTCCTGATACTTCACGCGTCAACTTTGACCAAGGTATGAATATGTCATACACATTTACCCATTTAGATCAGTTGATTTCAGGGTCAACTGTTACTCAACCTGGTTACCAAAATGTTGTTGTGAACCCTTATTATCCATTTGCACTTCCTAGTGCTCTAGCCGTAATGGCATCAGTACCTCCATCTCCCATGCCTCAACCATCTCTATCACAAAAAAGAATACCTCCACAGGGTCAAGTATATGCTCAACAGAGTGCTACCATTCCCTCCAAACCCAATAGGAGGAACAAGGGAAAAGGTAGCCAAATCAACCATCTCAGGGTAATCAAGGAAACCAAGGTAGACAACGTAATGCTAATAAGGGTGATCAATCCAATCCAATAACCGAACAACATGGTGGGAAGCCCAAGAAGAACAAGTTTTTTAGTACAAATAAACCTTGTGTGTTTTCTCATACTTATGGAAATTACACTCATGTATGTCCCCTTCTCCCTGTTATCGGGAAATCTAGTGTCTATGCAAAGCTGCTAGTCCCACTAAGGTTGGTAGCTACCTTAGAAACAAACAAACTAAAACCACTTTCGTTTTCCTTTATGAGAGGTAGATAAGAGGGGAAAGAAGGAGACCAACCTCTGTCTTGCACTTGGTTCCTTGCTTGATTCCTCTCCCTTCTGATAGATCTTTGCCACATGCTTCCTCATTTACCCAGCTTCAAAGAGTACCTGTAGAATCAAAGCAGCATAACACTATCCAAGAACAGAGATCTACTATCATAAACAATATAGGACCAGATATATATTGACCACACAAATGCATATATCATCAATCATACAAAAATGTGGAGGAAAACGCGAATAGCTTTATTAATAATCAAGAATAGCAAAGAGGATTACAACCCATTGTCCTGACCCAGCATCATCCTCTCAGCAAGAAATCCCTTCTTCACCTCATGAAAAGCTTAGATCACCCAACACTATGATGTTACACCAAGAAACCAGTAGCACTTTCTTACAAGATACAAAATTCCAGCCTCCGGATCTCTGGGATGAGGGATCCATATATAGATGTTTGCAAGGGGGGTGAGTCAGCTTCTGAGATTTGATTAGTGTCCTCTCTCTGATAGTTCTTGATTCCACTTGGAGATTGATGATCTCTTACTCATCCCTGGGCGAATGCAGAGAGGCAACTGTCACAGGAGAAGTTTCTGGAAGATTCCATGATCCTCCACCTCACAGATTGACCCTGCCATTTGTCCACTCTCGCCCATCGCACCCCATAGAAGGGATTTTCAGTATGCATTGCACCTCCCGTGTGCATTTAGGTGGGATGCATCGCACTTTGACCATGGAGCAAGTGAGATGGTCCAATTTTGACCAGTTCTGAGTAGTTTTTGATGGAGAACTTCTGGGAGAAACTGTAATCAGTTGACCTTGTTCTTTTAGGGGTTGGAACAACACTTTTAGGGACTTAGGAGCCCTTGGTTTATGGACATTTATGATTGGGGTTGCAGTGCCAAAAAATGTCTATAACAGTTGCCCCCTAAAGCATGAGGTCGTAATCTTTTTTTTTGATGTCGGGTGAAATGCTTTATCATTAGGATCTGAAGTTTTTTCAAGCTGGAAGGCGACCTGTAATAAGATACAATACAATACATTATCTTCATATTATTTTCATGATCTAGCTAAGGTGGGCATTCCCATGCTCATATTTATAAATTCATTTTCATGTACATAAGACAAACAATCGCCTAAGTGCAGATTGATGATTCTGGTAGAGCCATCATCCCTTGGATTGGATGATTATCTGTGTAGTAATGATGTACATCTGATGTCTTTATTTTCCTGAATATATATCGCAGCCCGGATGGATGAAACTAGATCTAGGGTCTTCAATCTCATTCGATCTTCACTCAAAGTACAAGTCAATCCATGTGAGAGATTTCTGGAGTCGAACATGGAAAGACATCGCCTGATTACCAGCCAATGATGTAAGCTGTTAACAAGCGCGTGAGGAATCGCCGATAATGATGATGACCATCAAGGTACTACAGTACAATTCACGTGGTGTGAATAAGGGACTTGGCATCGAACAACACGGAAAATCTTTCGGTCGAAGGCCATTGATGTAAACCTGTCACCGGAAGTGAGAAACTTGCCATTGAGGCATGCAAGCTTCAAAGTACTCAAAGGGTTGTTCCTAGATCGACTTCTTGGATAATGAGCTGATGTCGACAAGAAGCAATCTGTCATAGGAGGGCCTTAGTGAATCCCACATCAATGACATGGAACGGAGCAAATGATTTTAATGGAGATGAAAACAATCTGATGACATAAGGTTCAGGGTGGCGTCATGAAAGAATGGAGTGTAAATGTATTGCAGTGGATGAGACACAGTTGAATTCTCTTAGAGACTTCTCTTGAACATATCGGCAACACTGACATGATGGATTGGTAGCGTTAACCCCAAATATGGATGGTGTGATGGACCAATGGTGATATGACCAGTGAACGGAACAACCTAACCCGACTCAGATGCGGAGTGAAAGTGTCATGTTCAAGAGCGACTTGCTACCAATAAAGTTTCTTCAAGTTTTCTTCCCAATTTTTCCCCAATCATTACTAACCAGTACCTCTTTATTTTTTTCAAGCTTGAGGAGGATAACATATGCTTGTTCTATAATTTTCCCTTCGGGAAAACCCATCGCTATGTTTTAACGAGCCTAGCGATAGTGAAACTCGTTCTTGTCTATATGGACAAGTTTGTCGCTATTCAGTTTTAACGAGTTTAACGAAAAAGATAACTTGGTCCTTTTCAATTTTAGAGAGTCTGAAAAGGGACGTAAAGAAAACTCTAATAATCCTTTTTCGTCATATAATCCCTTGAGTCCGAAAAAGTATAAAACAATACAAAGGGATGAATTTTCGGTACTTTTAATGAGCCAAACAAAACAAGCGGTCGATCTTTTTGTGTAATAATCCCTCAAGTCCAAAAAGATTAAAATCTAAAGGAGGGATAGCACTTCTGGTCACTTTAACGAGCTGGAGAGGCCAATTACTCGGCAATCTTTTCATATTTTATGAGTCAGTTGAAAAGAGCTTAAAGGAGACTGGTTTTTTTAGGAACGAGTGATAAATTTGGGTAGCAGCTAATTCCAGGTAAGGTTTGGAATTTTCCAATCACGGTAGTGTCACAAGGATGGCTAATAGGATCACTCTTCGCAGCTGTTCCTCAAAAAGGGTAAACAATCAAATGGAGGTGAATGATCGGCCAAAATAGAGTGGAGGTGATGATGAGAATAGGACCAAGGCTTCAAAGGCTGATGATAATACATTCATGATGGTTATTTACCAGAAATTGGTTCATTTTTTAATGAGCTTAAACTCTGGGGGAACATTTGCTCATTGCTTATGTTTATTTTTTAACGAGCTTGAATTCCGCGTTAAAACTGCTCAATATAATGGTCATTGATTATCTTGATTTTACCATTGACAACTTTTGTTCCTTCAACGGTTGTACTGCTTCTTCAATTGCTTCATCAAACTAGTTAGAAACGAATAACATATGCTTGAAAAATGAGTCAAAACACTAATATTTTACTTGAATTACGTGAAAAGTAATTTAAAAGTGGTTTTTTACCTCTCATTTTACCATTTCATTTGAACTTTGGTTTGTTGGAGCTTTGGAGGTGCTTTCCCCCTTGATTTTCACTAGTTGATTCTAGGAGATTCTATGGACGATTCTCGGCGCCGTCTGGACCAGGTAGGAGCTAAACCTGAGCTCTTCAGTTTCATCCTTTCCTTTTTGAATTCTGAGCATGTTTTCTGGTTTTTCTGAGCCTCTGGGGTTTGAAAAACTTACCCTGGCTCCATCGCACCTCTTCTATATCGAAAGGTGCGATGTATGCTGGCTTTTCCATTGGCCAGTCAGCATGCATCCCACCCAGAACATTGCTGGGGGTGCGATGGGCGCAAAGAGGGAAATTTATGCACAGTTTTTCATGGAAATTTTTTCCTGTTTTTCACCAAATCGGGATCCTGACTCTTCTCTTGTTTGTTTCAGAGATTCATTGGAGTAAAATGCCTGTTACATGGTGAGAATGTGAGCATGAAGAAGAGGACATGCTTGCTTTACATGATCCGGCTACGTAAATGCACTGCGGAACTGTGGTTTGTTCAAGTTTTTCCGCATCTCTAGCATGAGGCAACAAATCAACTTGTTGCAATATTTTCTCGATGCATGGGATCCTACCACCCAGGTGTTCCAGATTAGGGGCAAGTCCATCCCCTTGATTGTCGTGGACATCTATTTTTTGACCGGCTTATTGAGGCGGGGTGCCCCGATCTTATTATCAGGTTTGGCCCATGGGGGTGAATCTGTGAGAGATTACATTCACAGGTATTGCAGAGAGGGATCTCAGCCGAGTAAGGATGGCAAGATCAATATCCGAGATGTCACTGATAGGTCCCTGACGACCATTCTGTTCACTTTTGCTAGACTGGTTGGTAGTGCGGCTCTCCATGTGGCCAACAGATCTTATATGCAATATGCCTTAGAATTCCTTGAACCAAAGGTGTTCAACTGGTGTGATGTAGTACTCTCTGTGATGAAAGAGCAACTGACCGAAGTGAAAAATGGAAGATTGAAGAACTTTGGATATGGTTCTATCTTGACAGCTTTCACCTTGGAAAACATCCCGCTGATGCAGCCGCAGTATGTTTCACTTGGTTTACCTCCACCGACTGAGCCACGGATGCAGAGATGGGTCAAACTTATGGCCAGACATGCTGGTCAGTCCCAAGTTTCCTTTTCTGATACTTTCTTTGAGTGGTTCAACTGTCAGGAGATGGTTTTTTCTGAGTATCCATATGTTGGTATGGATTTCCGGGGTGACCCAGATTCGGTACTGCCGGCTGGAAAGCAGTGGGGTGTCATTGGTAAATTCTTTGACCGAAGGGCTATCCTTTGCGACCTTGATGTGGTCGAGACTCTTTCAGCATTGCAGGATCAAGTTGAAGGACTCACTCTTGGTATTTCGGATGTGAGGACTAACGAACTGCCTCTCAGGTTGCAGCGACATACTACCAGCGTGCCGAGTCGATGGACTAGGCTTTTACGCATGATTGCACAGGCGGTGACTTGTTATCACCAGCATCAGTAGACTAGGGTTCCCCCTAGCATTTTGAGTTTTGGGTCATCTGACCAATTTTGTCTTGGTTACAGAACATTATATGTAAACCATAAACAGTTATATATATATATATATATATATATATATATATATATATATATATATATATATATATATATATATATATATATATATATATATATATATATATATATAGATATATATATATATATATATATATATATATATATATATATATATATATTTGATTTTCAGAGTTTTATTTTTGTTAAGTTACATGATCCTGATGCAAATATTGATGTATTCTTCTTTTTATAAATGTTGCAAATGTCTATCTAACACATAATTTGCCAATGAGTCTGTTAATGTGTTTAAGTTTCTGGAAATATGCTGATATTGAATAAAATCAAATTTCCTTTCCAAAATCTTGACCCTTAGGAACATGCGATAGATAGCTGGATTTCAGACGGAGTAGATACCAGTGAGTTGTAGGATGACGAGTTGTGAGTCTAGCCTGACAACAAGTCGGCTTATGCCATGTGTGATGGCATCAGAGAGAAGTTCTATCAACACGCTATATTCAGTGATGTTATTTGTTGACTGACCAATACATACCCCTCTGAAACTTACTAACTCGCTGCTTGGATCAAAAATGGCCCAGGCCGCAGAAGATAGGTTCCGCGAACTACGACTCGCTCCATCGGCATATCCAACAAAAGATTCCAATAGGTTCGACATCTGTGACAAATGTAAAAGGTGGATTACTTGACCAAAACAATTACCCTTAGCAAAAACAAAAAAGTAACAAAAGCATATTGGTTACTACACTGAATCATGCGTAGTAACGCTTAAGGTACAACCCGTTACGGGGTTGCGCCAGTGGAATCCCGTCATAATTCACTAACTCGTAAGCCCCTTTTGCTAATACACGTTTAACAATATAGGGGCCCATCCACAAAGACTTGAACTTACCTACTCCCAATTTATCGGATTCCTGGTCGTAAAGTAAGACCAAGTCACCTTCTGAGAAGACACGAGGTTTGACATTCTTGTCGAACTGCGCCTTGAATCGTTTCTTATGGGCTTCATTAGCCAATGCGGCATCACGACGGGTTTCATCCAATTGGATTAGTTCCAAGAAACAAGCCTCCTCTTCTGAAGTTCCGAGGAGAAGGTCAACTGCAATTTTGAGGGACGAGATTTCACACTGAACTGGTAAGATTGCTTCTAGGCCATATACCAGTTGAAAAGGTGTCAACCCGGTTGCATTCCTTACCGATGTTCGGTATGCCCACAAGGTTGAGTACAGGATCAGGTGCCAATTCCTTTTGTGGACTCCAATCATCCTTTGCAGCATCCGCTTCAGGACTTTGTTGATTGCTTCAACTTGTCCATTGGCCTGCGGGTAATATGGAGTAGCGCTGTCGTGGGACAACCCCAATTTGGTAGCCAATTCGACCATCATGTGATTGCGAAAATGCGATCCATGATCTGTGACTATAGCCTGTGGAATGTCGAATCTGGTGACTACATGATTGAAAAATAAAAGGGCAGTTGTTTCACCGGTGTTATCTAATGTAGGCATCGCCTCAGCCCATTTGGTAAAATAGTCTACTGCGACTATGATATACCCATGCCCCCTAGTCGAGGTGGGGTTACATGTCATGAAATCAATGCCCCATTTGGCGAATGGCCCAACAACAACTATCGTTTGCAGCGGTGCGGGTGGTTTTCTGGTTTTGCTATCGAAAATTTGACATGCATGACAACTTATAACTGCGGTTATGCAATCTTTGAACATTGTTGGCCAGAAGTATCCTGCTTGTAAAAAAATTTGCACCGTAGTGTAACCAGATTGATACCCCCGACACATGCCTGAATGGCAATCATTCAGGACTTTTTCGGCCTCCTCATGGGTGAGGCACCTCCTCAGAACTGTATCGACACCACGACGGTAAAGTGTATCACCGACGATCATGTAGTATTTTGATTGGTAACGAATACGTTTTTGTTCCTAGTGAGAGGTATTAGACCTATACTTTTGGGTTTGGAGATAGATGATTATATCTCCATACCACGGATTGATTGAAGATATCAGAAACAAATATTCATCCACGATGGTTTCTTCGGATCTTTCATCGTTGGACGACGATGGGAGATCGCATAGTAATTCCGTGAAAACCAGGGATTTGTTTGATTTGGATTTTACAAATTCCAGATCAAACTATTGAAGAATTGCTATCCATTTTGAATATTTTCCCCTCAGCAACTGTCTCGACAATATATAAGTCATGGGGTTGCAATCTGACAAAGTGGTAGTTTTTCGAAAGAGGACATAGTGTCGAAATCTATGTCTCGCTTGAACAGCTGTGAGAGCCAGCTTTTCAACATAGGAATACTTGCTTTCTGTATCATTTAAGTTTCTACTCAAATAAAATATAGGATGTTCAATTCCATTGTCTTCTTGAACTAAAACCATTGCGATGGTTGTATCTGCTGCAGCCAGATACAGGTTAAAGTCTTTTTGATAATCAGGAGCGTACATTAATGATGCTTTCATTAGGGATTCTTTTAAAGCATCAAAGGAAGCTTGCGCGACCTGATCCCAGACGAAGGGCACTTCCTTTTTCAATAGACGCGTATAACCTTTAGCAAGTTCAGCGTAATTTGGAATGAACCTCCTCAAAAAGTTTGCTTCCACTTGTAGTTTCTGAATTTGAAGCAAATTTGAAGGTGGAGGAAAATTTATGATTGCCTGAACCTTACAGGGGTCGAGACGGATCCCGTCCTTCGAGACTACAAAGCCAAGCAAACAAGCAAAAATGACACAGAACACACATTTGTGTGGATTGAATCGTATCTTGTAGTGTCAGCAACATAGGAATATCGCTCTCAGATGTTGCGGATGATCGTTCCGCTTTCGCGAATGAGCCGGAAGGTCGTCGAGATATGGTTGAACGATGTTTTTGATGTCATCGAAGGCATAATTCATTTCCCTCTGAAATGTTTCCCTTGTGTTCTTTAAACCAAAGGGTAATTTACGATATGTAAATGTGCCCCACGGACAAATAAATGCAGTCTTTGACTGGTCCTGTGGGTGGATATTTATTTGATTATACCCGGAGAATCCATCCATAAATGAAAATATTTCACATCAGCCGCATTCATCACTTATCTGGTCAATAAAGGGTGTAGGGTAGTTTTCTTTTGGACAAGCTTGATTTACATCCCTATAATCGATGCACACTCTAATCGTTCCTTGTTTTTTCATCACAGGAACAATGTTTGATACCCAATCAGTTAGAGGAACCGAGTAAATAAAACCAGCATGGAGAAGTTTCTCAACTTCTGCCTTGATGGCAGCGGCTTTCTTGGGGTGCACTTGCCGTAGTTGTTGTCTTACTGGTTTGACATCTGGATACATCTTTATTTCGTGTTCAACTATACTCGAGTCAATGCCTGGCATTTCATCATATGACCAAGCAAATACATCTCTGAATTCGTGAAAAAGAGTGTTATATATTTCCAGTTTTGAAGGAGAACAACATTTTCCAACATAAATATTCTCTACAACATCTATTTTGGTCGAGATATTTACGGCGATAGTCTCTTCGATATTGGACAAGTTTCGCTCGAAATCCACCGTGTTTACAATTTTTGATAGGAAATCAAAAGCTAAAGAATGATGAAGGTCATCAGGAGTATCTTCTTGACAATCCGGAAGATGGGAACGATGGTGGTAATTTTCCCATGGCACCCCGTCAATTGTCATTGACTGAACAATTCCTTCATCAGTGTAACGCACTTGTGACCAAGGATCTGAAGGGGTTCCATATTCCTTAGACCTATCTATCCAAACACTTGATGAGCATTGATTGGGGTTTGCCTCCCATGCCAAAAGCATTGATTGCTACAATATTTCTATGGGCTTGGAGGCAATACCTATAGATGATCCATGTTAATATCATTTTCTGAGATCTTTTGATTAGAAGATATCATATTTCAGGTTCCTACTGCTACCACTTCCGCCAGATTGATTGGAGGCGGGAGAGAAAAAGTCCCCATTAATATAGGGTCTTTTAGTAGGCCTACTCCGATATTTTGAAGCGAATGGGGGCTTCCATGTATCATCAGAATGCTTCCCATAACTTGGGAACTATTGGGGAGAAATGTTTGTTTGTCGACGATTGTAATTCCTCCTTGAAAAGGTAAATGCAATCTTCCTAAAGTAGGTCGACACAACCGTAGCCATAGCATACATCCAGGGCCTTCCCAGCAAGATGTTGTAATCGAGGTTTCCGTCAATTACTTCAACATCTATTTCTACTGTTTTCCCCCCCAGTTCAACTTGCAAGTTACTTAAAATCCCATACAAGGTATATGTTCGTCCATAAAATGCTTTAATGTCGTCGAAGATCGCGACAAGGTTGGAGGTCCTAAAGTTCTCCAGCAACTCATCGACATAATACATGTAGATGCCCTCTCATCAATAATTGCTCGATGAACAATTTTGTTGAGGGCATTCACTTGAATGAGGAAAGCTAGTTGAGCTGGTAACTAAGGATCATATCCTTTGTGATTAAAGGACACAAGATTAGAATCCTTTGGGTCTATCCCACCTATTGCTAATAATAAAGCCTGCTTTTTGGAGGGAAAATTTTGCAGTACCTCAAGTGTCGACATAGCGGATGGTGATTGGGCTAGATCTTCCACTATATTATAATGTTGTGCTGCTCTGGCACGAGGATTAAATGTCAACTTGTGTACTACTCCCTTTGGCGGTTTTATCGTTAGCTCTGGAATGATGGGCGGCGCAACTTCTGTCGAAGTTGTTGTCGAACTACTAGGTTGATCTTTATCCTTGTTGTTCGACAGCTGTGGATTCCCGTAATATTTATTCCTTGTCGTTATCAAAGCATCATTTTTCTGTTTCGAAACCGAAAACATCAGCACTTGGGACGGGGAAGCATTGTCACTAGCAACCAGATTTGTTCCTGGATTTGGAAACGGATCAGTCAATACCGCCGAGGTTTTTGAATTCTTGAAGAATTTTCTAAGCTTAGCTTTATATGGACAATCTCTTGTCCAATGATCCTCATCACATATAAGACATGGACGATTTGATTTCTTATCTTTTTGTTTGTCTATATTTGTTTTCTTTATAAACTTACAGACGGAGCCTGAAGTCAAGCTAGCTAGCCTTCGAACTGCATTCGCTATGCAAGTGCAAAGTAGATCAATGCTGCTTCAGTCTATCTCCGGGTTTTGTTTATGAATTTAACAATCGATTTACAAACTCTCTAATTGCCCTTGTGCTGGCTCTAGTAACCTCCTTAGATCTACCCCTGTGATTTATTTACTGATTACCACTTGCTCGGCCAAAATCCCTGAACTGTGCTGCAAATTGTGATCAAGAACTGGATCAAAAGTCTCGCACTGTACCATCGCACCCTCTCTTCAAGGATCTCAGTATGCATCACACTTCCCATGTGATATAGGTGGGATGCATACTGGAATCCCTGTGTAATAGGTGCGCTGATAAAAAAGGGTTAATTTTGCCTTCAGACTTTGGCTTTTTCACTCTTTTTAGCACTATTCAGGAGTTTTGTTGTCTGTAATCAGTATACCTCTGTTGGAAACCTCCTTCCTTGCCATTATTCCGCCTCCATTGTGCAAAGAACTGTAAATGTTTTTTTGTATTGTGAGCCATTTTCAGTTCCCTTTTACAAAGAAGTAGCGTAATTGAACTGTCGTTTCTTGATTTGGAAGTTTCGCAAGTGTCGTTTTCAATCATAGAAGAGAATCTGATTGTTCTTGATAGTCGATTACACTATTACTCTTGTATTTGATTTGAACTAGTAGTTTTTCAAGTGTTGAAAGCAAGTTTTCAATTCCAAATAATGAAGTGTCATCATTGTCTTCATTTTGTCTTGAAAAGAAACTTGTTAGTAATGTCGCTTTGAAAAATAATTCAAATTTGCACTTAGCTTTCTTTTTATCATTCACACATTAAGAAGGCTGAAAACAAATACATGCATGTGCATTTGCATTTAGACTGTTTGTTGGTTTGATTTAGGACAGTGCATATAGTGTGTGCTCTCTGCTCTATGTTGGAAGAATATCGTCTCTCTTTCCTTAGTAGCTAGGATTTTCATTGCAAAAAGAAGATTAAACGATTGTTTATCATCTTAGATTGCCTTTTAGGAAATTGTATATCTACATCACGCAGTGAACCTGAAAGGCAAATTTCTTAAGCAAGATCAACTGTAAAATAAATTTAATGAATCTAAAAACGCTCTGGAACCTAACGCACAACATTTAGAAGTCTAGGCTAGAGATGTATTCCGGCATCGTAAAGCCTGGTAACTGTTGTTTTCATTGCTGGTTGGGTGATTCCTCCACTTTGAGACGATAAGTGCCAGTACGGACTTGTGCTCCCACGTATTGTCGAGTATATATTGGGAGACCACAATAGGCTTTATCCTTTATCCATAGGAAGCCGTGTCTACCGCCCTATCAATCGCAATGCACTGAACACAGCATTCGGGAAGATTGACTGCCGTACCGTAAAAAGTATCTGCAGTTTTGCGATTGGTTTGGAAATTTTTCTGTCTAGATTTCCAGAGTAGTCTCTTTCATTCCTTTTTAGACTCCTTAAAGGAAAAGGTCCATCTGAGCACTTGTCACTTCAAGCTCATTAAAAATCAAAGGCAACTAGAGTCATCTTTTGTTTTTTCTCGACTCTTAAAAATTGAAAAAACAAGTTGTGTCAAAGCGTCTAAAATTTATTTTAATCGGAATAAACATCACCTTTCCCACATTGGTCTTAGGTTGAGAAAAATGGATTCCACCAACCAAGGATTTTCCCTTGGAGAAAATCCTAGTCCTTTCTCCTCTTGGGGAGATGTTGGTGCACCCCATATGGCCACATTGTCGCTTCCAGGATTGAAAATCGGCTTGCCCGTATCGCTCTTCTTCAGAACACTGTGATTCCTGAACAATCAAGTCAGCAACTAAATGATACCAGAGTTACCCCCGAACCTTCTACTTCGTCCAATTCTCCCTCTCCTCCTTCCTCTTCGCTTGATGAAGCTAGTAAAGCCAAAAATCAAGTAACTGAGAAGAAGAAGGATAAGAAGAAGAAATAGAAGAAGAAGAAGGAGCCAAAGGCGAAAAGGGGCAACCAGGCATCGTCTAGCGAAAATCCACACACTGCATCGTCTAGGCCTAAATCGCCATGTGTCATTTGCAAAGGAGACCACTATAATCGAAATTTTCCTTGAATCCCTCGGATCTTAAGGGACTGGTCTCCTCATTTGCACAATCCGGTGTCATCAACCTCAGACGATCATGTTGAAGATACACCGTCAACTAATGAAAGTGAAGTCCCTGGAAAAAAAGGAAAATGTAAACTTCCTTGTAAACTGTGTGAAGGCGATCACACCGTCCACCATTGTCCCTTCTTAGACGAGGCTAAAAGGGTTTTGGACAACCGCCCGGTTTCACCGTTACGGCTTCCTCCTGGATATAAGAAACTCTTACCGAGTCCGTCACTAGTTGAAAATCCCGCTGACACGCCATTGTGGTCGGCTGAAGCGTCTATCATTGAAGATGAACCCTCTGAATCCACAATAGACGAAAGTCAAAAGGTCGAGGTGGCAATTGACCCGATCTTGCCTTCAAAAGGTCCATCTTCGGATGATAAAGTCACCGGAGAGAACAAGAACAACACCGTTCAAATTCTCTTCGTAAGCACAGACTCCGATGAACATGGGGGCATTCTACCCGTTCCTTTACCGCAAGAAGGAAGTTCGTCAGAGTCGTATCCGGCCGTCTATTCGGTCCCACCGCCAAGCAACCTAGTTGTTTCCTTCGATTGGAATCTGCTAGGCAGACCCCGTTTACCGGCTAGTGTACCATTTCGAATCATTGCTCAAATATATAGAATGGTCATGGCCAGTACCATCATAGATGAAGGGGCTTCTGTGAGTATCCTTTCCTCAACTGCTTCGAAAGCGCTGGGTTCACCATCGCTTTTGCCTGAAATGAGAAATCTAACAGGCTTTGACAAAGGAACCAGTCGATAGTTAGGGAATGATTAGAGTGTGCGTTGATTATAGGGATGTAAATCAAGCTTGTCCAAAGACAACTACCCTACACCCTTTATTGACCAGATAATTTATGAATGCGTCGGATGTGAAATATTTTCATTTATGGATGGATTCTCCAGGTATAATCAAATAAATATCCACCCACAGGACCAGTCAAAGACTGCATTTATTTGTCCGTGGGGCACATTTACATATCGCAAATTACCCTTTGGTTTAAAGAACGCAGGGGAAACATTTCAGAGGGCAATGGATTATGCCTTCGATGACATCAAAAACATCGTTCAACCATATCTCGACGACCTTCCGGCTCATTCGCAAAAGCGGACCGATCATCCGCAGCATTTGAGAGCAATATTCCTACGTTGCCGACACTACAAGATACGACTAAATCCACACAAATGTGTGTTCTGTGTCAGTTCTGGTCATTTGCTTGGCTTTTTAGTCTCGAAGGACGGGATCCGTCTCGACCCTTGTAAGGTTCGGGCAATCATAAATTTGCCTCCACCTTCAAATTTGCTTCAAATTCAGAAACTCCAAGGGAAAGAAAACTTTCTGAGGAGGTTCATTCGAAACTTACTAAAGGTTAAATGCATCTATTGAAAAAGGAAGTGCCCTTCATCTGGGATCAGGTCGCACAAGCTTTCTTTGATGCTTTAAAATAATCCCTAATGAAAGCATCATTAATGTACGCTCCTGATTATCAAAAATACTTTAACCTGTATCTGGCTGTAGCGGATACAACCATCGCAAAGGTTTTAGTTCAAGAATACAACGGAATTGAACATCCTATATATTATTTGAGTAGAAACTTAAATGATACAGAAATCAAGTATTCCTATGTTGAAAAGCTGGCTCTCGCAGCTGTTCAAGCGATACAGAGATTTCAACACTATGTCCTCTTTCGAAAAACTACCATTTTGTCAAATTGCAACCCCATGACTTGTATATTGTCGAGATAGTTGCTGGGGGGCAAATATTCAAAATGGATAGCAATTCTTCAAGAGTTTAATCTGGAATTTGTAAAATCCAAATCAAAGAAATCCCTGGTTTTCATGGAATTACTATGCGATCTCCCATCGTCGTCCAACGATGAAACATCCAAAGAAACCATCATGGATGAATCTTTGTTTCTGATATCTTCAAGCAATCCGTGGTATGGAGATATAATCATCTATCTCCAAACCCAAAAATATAGGTCTAATACCTCTCGCTCGGAACAAAAACGTATTCGATACCAATCAAAAGACTACATGATCGTTGGTGATACACTTTACCATCGTGGTGTCAATATAGTTCTGAGGAGGTGGCTTACCCATGAGGAGGCCGAAAAAGTCCTGAATGATTGCCATTTAGGCGCGTGTGGGGGGCATCAATCTGGTTACACTACGGCGCAAATTTTTTTACGAGCAGGATACTTCTGGCCAACAATGTTCAAAGATTGCATAACCGCAGTCAGAAGTTGCCATGCATGTCAAATTTTCGATAGTAAAACTAGAAAACCACCCGCACCCCTGCAACCGATAGTTGCTGTTGGGCCATTCACCAAATGGGGCATTGATTTCATGACATGTAACCCCACCTCGACCAGGGGGCATGGGTATATCATAGTCGCAGTAGACTATTTTACCAAATGGGCCGAGGCGATGCCTACATTAGATAACACCGTCGAAATAGCTGCCCTTTTCTTTTTCAATCATGTAGTCGCCAGATTCGATGTTCCACAGGCTATAGTCACAGATCATGGATCGCATTTTCGCAATCACATGATGGTCGAATTGTCTACCAAATTGGGGTTGTCCCACGACAGCTCTACTCCATATTACCCACAGGCCAATAGACAAGTTGAAGCAATCAACAAAGTCCTAAAGCCGATGCTGCAAAGGATGATTGGAGTCCACAAAAGGAATTGGCACCTGATCCTGTACTCAACCTTGTGGGCATACCGAACATCGGTAAGGAATGCAACTAGGTTCACACCTTTTCAACTGGTGTATGGCCTAGAAGCAATCTTACCAGTTCAGTGTGAAATCTCGTCCCTCAAACTCGCAGTCGACCTTCTACCCGGAACTTTAGAAGAGGAGGCTCGTTTCTTGGAACTAATCCAATTGGATGAAACCTGTCGTGATGCCGCATTGGATAACGAAGCCCATAAGAAACGAGTCAAGGCATAGTTCGACAAGAATGTCAAACCCCGTGTCTTCTCAGAAGATGACTTGGTCTTACTTTATGACCAAGAATCCGATAAATTGGGAGCAGGGAAGTTCAAGTCTTTGTGGATGGGCCCCTATATTGTTAAACGTGTATTAGCAAAAGGGGCTTATGAGTTTAGTGGATTATGATGGGATTCCACTAGCGCAACCCCGTAACAGGTTGTACCTTAAGCGTTACTACGCATGATTCAATGTAGTAACCCATATGCTTTTGTTACATTTTTGTTTTCGCTAAGGGTAATTGTTTTGGTCAAGTAATCCACTTTTTACATTTTTCGTAGATGTCAAACCTATTGGAATCTTTTGTTGGATATGCCGATGGAGTGAGTCGTAGTTCGCGGAATCTATCTTCTGCAGCCTGGGCCATTTTTGATCCAAGCGACGAGTTAGTAAGTTTCAGAGGGGTATGTATTGGTCGGTCAACAAATAACATCGCTGAATATAGCGCATTGATAGAACTTCTCTCTGATGCCATCACACATGGCATAAGCCGACTTGTCGTCAGGCTAGACTCACAACTCGTCATCCTACAACTCACTGGTATCTACTCCGTCCGAAATCCAGCTATCTATCGCATGTTCCTAAGGGTCAAGATTTTGGAAAGGCAATTTGATTTTATTCAATATCAGCATATTTCCAGAAAATTAAACACATTAACAGACTCATTGGCAAATTATGTGTTAGATAGACATTTGCAACATTTATAAAAAGAAGAATTTCATCAATATTTGCATTAGGATCATGTAACTTAACAAAAATAAAAGTCCGAAAATCAAAAATATATATATAACTGTTTATGGTTTACATATAATGTTCTGTAACCAAGACAAAATTGGTCAGATGACCCAAAACGCAAAACTCTAGGGGGCACCCTAATCTAATGATGTTGGTGATAACAAGTCACCGCTAGTGCAATCATGCGTAAAAGCCTAGTCCATCGACTCGGCACGCCGGTAGTATGTCGCTGCAACCTCAGAAGCAACTCGTCAGTCCTCACATCCGGAATACCAAGAGTGAGGCCTTCGACCTGATACTGCAATGCTGAAAGAGTCTCGACCACATCAAGGTCACGAAGGATAGCCCTTCCCACAACCTCTCCTGCTGGAGCAGCAACGGGCACTCTCAGGCGTACTACTAGCCGAACTGGTCCAACATCTGCATGAGCACATGAGTTTTGATTAGTCCTGATAGAAGAAAGCACAAGAAAATTATAAAGAGAAATGATAAACAGAGATATGGTCAAATAATTTACCGATGACACCCCACTTCTCGCCAGCCGGCAGTACCAAATCCGGGTCACCTCGGAAATCCATACCAGCATATGGATACTCGGAAAAAACCATCTCCTGATGGTTGAACCACTTAAAGAAAGTATCAGAAAAGGAAACCTGGGACTGACCAGCATGTCTGGCCATAAGGTCGACCCATCTCTGCATCCGGGTCTCAATCGGTGGAGGTGAACCAAGTGAAACATACTGCGGTTGCATCAGCTGGATCTTTTCCAAGGTGAAAGCTGTCAAGATAGAACCATATCCAAAGTTCTTCAATCTTCCATTTTTCACCTTGGTCAGTTGTTCTTTCATCACAGAGAGTATTGCATCACACCAATTGAACACCTTTGGTTTAAGGCATTCTAAGGCATACTGCATATAAGATCTGTTGGCCACATGGAGAGTCGCACTACCAGCCATTCTAGCAATAGTTAACAGAATGGTCCTCAAGGACCTGTCAGTGAAATCTCGGATATTGATCTTGCCATCCTTACTTGGCTGAGATCCCTCTTTGCAATACCTGCGAATGTAATATCTCACAGATGTCACCCCACGGGCCGAACCTGATAATGATATAGGGGCACCCTGCCTCGATAAGCCGGTCAAATAATAGATGTGCACGACAATCAAGGGGATGTACTTGCCCCTAATCTGGAACACCTGGGTGGTAGGATCCCATGCATCAAGAAAATATTGCAACAAGCTGATTTGTTGCCTCATGCCAGAGATGCGGAAAAACTTGAACAGGCCACTGTTCCGCAGTGCATTTACCGTAACCGGATCATGTAAAGCAAGCATGTCCTCTTCTTCATGCTCACGTTCTCGCCATGTAACAGGCATTTTTCTCCCATGAATCTTTGAAACAAACAAGAGAAGAGTCAGGATCCTGATTTGGTGAAAAACAGGCAAAATTTTCCATGAAAAACTGTGCATAAATTTCCCTCTTTACACCCATCGCACCCCCAGCAGTGTTCTGGGTGGGATGCATGCTGACTGGCCAATGGCCAAGCCAGCATGCATCTCACCTTCCGATATAGAAGAGGTGCGATGGAGCCAGGGTGAGTTTTTCAAACCCTAGAGGCTCAGAAAAACTAGAAAACATGCTCAGAATTCAAAAAGGAAAGGATGAAATTGAAGAGCTCAGGTTTAGCTCCTACCTGGTCCAAACGGCGCCAAGAATAGTCCGCAGAATCTCCTGGAATCAGCTAGCAAAAATCAAGGGGTAAAGCACCTCCAAAGCTCCAACAAACCAAATTTCAAATGAAATGGTAAAATGAGAGGTAAAAAACCACTTTTAAATTACTTTTCATGTAATTCAAGTAAAATATTAGCGTTTTGACTCATTTTTCAAGCATATGTTATTCGTTTCTAACTAGTTTGATGAAGCAATTGAAGAAGCAGTACAACCGTTGAAGGAACAAAAGTTGTCAATGGTAAAATCAAGATAATCAATGACCATTATATCGAGCAGTTTTAACGCAGAATTCAAGCTCGTTAAAAAATAAACATAAGCAATGAGCAAATGTTCCCCCAGAGTTTAAGCTCATTAAAAATGAACCAATTTCTGGTAAATAACCATCGTGAATGCATTATCATCAGCCTTTGAATCCTTGGTCGTGTTCTCATCATCACCTCCACTCCGTATTGGCCTATCACTCACCTCCATTTGATTGTTTACCCCCTTTTGAGGAACAATCTCAAAGAGCGATCCTATTAGCCACCCTTGTGACACTCCTGTGATTGGAAGATTCCAAACCTTACCTAGAATTAGCTGCTACCCAAATTTATCACTCGTTCCTCAAAAAACGAGTCTCCTTTAAGCTCTTTTCAACTGACTCATAAAATATGAAAAGATTGCCGAGTAATTGGCCTCTCCAGCTGGTTAAAGTGACCGGAAGTGCTATCCCTCCTTTAGATTTTAATCTTTTTGGACTTGAGGAATTATTACACAAAAAGATCGAGCGCTTGTTTTGTTCGGCTCGTTAAAAGTACTGAAAATTCATCCCTTTTGTATTGTTTTATACTTTTTCGGACTCAAGGGATTGTATGACGAAAAAGGATTATTGGAGTTTTCTTTACGTCCCTTTTCAGACTCTCTAAAATTGAAAAGGACCGAGTTATCTTTGTCATTAAACTCGTTAAAACTGAATAGTGACAAACTTGTCCATATAGACAAGAACGAGTTTCACTATCGCTAGGCTCGTTAAAACATAGCGATGGGTTTGCCCGAAGGGAAAATTATAGAACAAGCATATGTTATCCTCCTCAAGCTTGACAAAAATAAAGAGGTACTGGTCAGCAATGACTCGGGAAAAATTGGGAAGAAAACTTGAAGAAACTTCATTGGTAGCAAGTCGCTCTTGAACATGACACATTCACTCCGCATCTGAGTCGGGTTGGGTTGTTCCGTTCACTGGTCATATCACCATTGGTCCATCACACCATCCATATTTGGGGTTAACACTACCAATCCATCATGTCAATGTCACCAATATGTTCAAGAGAAGTCGCTCAGAGAATTCACCTGTGTCTCATCCACTGCAATACATTTATGCTCCATTCTTTCATGACCACCACCCTGAACCTTATGTCATCAGATCGTTTTCATCTCCATTAAAATCATTTGCTCTGTTCCGTGTCATTGATGTGGGATTCACTAAGGCCCTCCTATGACAGATCGCTTCTTGTCGACATCCGCCCATTATCCAAGAAGTCGATCTAGGAACACCCCTTTCAGTACTTTGAAGCTTGCATGCCTCAATGGCAAGTTTCTCACTTCTGGCGACAGGTTTACATCAATGGCCTTCAACCGAAATATTTTGCGTGGTGTTCGATGCCAAGTCCCTTATTCACACCACGTGAATTGTATTGTAGTACCTTGAGGGTCATCATCATTATCGGTGATTCCTCTCGCACCTGTTAACGACTTACATCATTGGCTGGTAATTAGGCAATGTCTTTCCATGTTCGACTCCAGAACATCTCTGACATGGATCGACTTGTACTTTGAGTGAAGATCGAACAAGATTGAAGACCCCGGATCTATTTTCATCCATCTGGGCTGCGATATATATTCAGGAAAATAAAGACATCAAATGTACATCATTACTACATAGATAATCATCCAATCCAAGGGATGATGTCTCTACGAGAATCATCAGTCTGCACTCAGACGATTGTCTGTCTTATGTACATGAAAATGAATTTATAAAGCTGAGCATGAAAATATTATGAAGATAATGTATTGTATTGTATCTTATTAAGGTCACCTTCTAGCTTGAAAAAACTTCGGATCCTCATGATAAAGCATTTCACCTGACATAAAAAAAAAAGATTAACGACCTCATGCTTTAGGGGGCAACTGTTATAGACATTTTCGGGCACTGCAACCCCAATCATAAATGTCCATAAACCAAGGGCTCCTAAGTCCCTAAAATTGTTGTTCCAACCCCTAAAAAAACAAGGTCAACTGATTACAGCATCTCCCAGAAGTTCTCCATGAAAAACTACTCAGAACTGGTCAAAGTGCACTGCATCCCACCTAAATGCACATGGGAGGTGCGAAGAATACTGAAAATCCCTTCTATAGGGTGCGATGGGCGAGAGTGGACAAATGGCAGGGTCAATCTGTGAGGTGGAGGATCATGGAATCTTCCAGAAACTTCTCCTGTGACACTTGCCTCTCTACATTCACCCAGGGATGAGTAAGAGATCATCAATCTCCAAGTGGAATCAAGAACTATCAGAGAGAGGAAACTAATCACATCTCAGAAGCTGACTCACCCCCCTTTGCAAACATCTATATATGGATCCCTCATCCCAGAGATCCAGAGGTTGGAATTTTATATCTTGTAAGGAAGTGCTGCTGGTTTCTTGGTGTAACATCATAGTGTTGGGTGATCTAAGCTTTTCATGAGGTGAAGAAGGGCTTTCTTGCTGAGAGGATGACGATGGGTCAGAACAATGGGTTGTAATCCTCTTTGCTATTCTTGATTATTAATAAAGCTATTCGATTTTTCCTCCACATTCTTCTATGATTGATGATATATGCATTTGTGTGGTCAATATATATCTGGTCCTATATTGTTTATGATAGTAGATCTCTGTTCTTGGATAGTGTTATGCTGCTTTGATTCTACAGGTACTCTTTGAAGCTGGGTAAATGAGGAAGCAAGTGGCAAAGATCTATCAGAAGGGAGAGGAATCAAGCAAGGAACCAAGCGCAAGACAGAGGTTGGTCTCCTTCTTTCCCCTCTTATCTACCTCTCATAAAGGAAAACGAAAGTGGTTTTAGTTTGTTTGTTTCTAAGGTAGCTACCAGCCTTAGTGGGACTAGCAGCTCTGCATAGACACTATATTTCCCGATAACAAAATGGCGACTCCACTGGGGATGAGGGATCCATATATAGATGTTTGCAAGGGGGGTGAGTCAGCTTCTGAGATTTGATTAGTGTCCTCTCTCTGATAGTTCTTGAATCCACTTGGAGATTGATGGTCTCTTACTCATCCTTGGGTGAATGCAGAGAGGCAAGTGTCACAGGAGAAGTTTCTGGAAGATTCCATGATCCTCCACCTCACAGATTGACCCTGCCATTTGTCCACTCTCACCCATTTCACCCCATAGAAGGGATTTTTAGTATGCATTGTGCCTCCCGTGCGCATTTAGGTGGGATGTAGTGCACTTTGACCATGGAGCAGGTGAGATGGTCCAATTTTGACCAGTTCTGAGTAATTTTTCATGGAGAACTTCTGGGAGATGCTGTAATCAGTTGACCTTGTTCTTTTAGGGGTTGGAACAGCACTTTTAGGGACTTAGGAGCCCTCAGTTTATGGACATTTATGATTGGGGTTGCAGTGCCCAAAAATTTCTATAACACTCCCTCATATGCGTCAGGAATGGGAAGCTCAAGAAGTTGCCTCTCGAGGGAAGTAACCAATTGCTTGACCCCCTCCTCCTTCCATGCAACCAACAATTCTTACCAATTTATTCCCTCATCAAGGATATGTGGCCAATCAAACCATCCTGAATCCTTCGAATCCTAAACCTTCGCAACCTGGGAATGGAAGTTATCAGATTCCCATGATGAATTCCAAAGAAATAAACCTCCAAACTCGACCATGCTTTTACAATAATCCTCCTAATAAGTTTGCGATATATTCTCAACCCAAAGGTTCCATTAAGATCCTTTCATCACCAAATGGTACCTTACATATCCCTCCGCTTAAGGTAGAGGTTCACCCTAAGATCACAAAAGAATCTATTGTCACCCAAACTTTACAGGTAAGATGCGACAATGCTCAGGGCAGGGGTTGTCACTCTGATCCCCACCCTGTCAGTTCTAGTTGTCTCCCTACAACAAGATATGGGGGGTAGTCCCTATCAAATGTGAATATGGAAGATTTGTTGGAAACTAACAAATTTGAGAAACACAACTGAATTCCTTAGAAACTTGGTTGATTTAGCAAGTTAGATTATTTTGATTAGATTATCATGAAAGACAAGTGACTTAAATGGCCCTTCAATTACTTGTTTAAGACAAATTATTTACCAAGTTATCGGATGAAAAATTGTTTCTTAAAGGATGCTTCAATATCCTAAATGAAATGAAACTCCTATAATCTAAGTGAGATACAAAATCTTGGTTTTTTTAAAGTTATATGCCTATTCTAAGTGTATCCTTCCTCTTAATTATTTTGAAGCTAGTATCTAGAGTAGGTTGTGAGAGAGAAACCAGGGGAGAACAAGTTGAGGCTTGGTTAATGATACCTCCCCTGAGGTTATAACCACTCGATTCCTTCCACATTTCACAGAATCTAGCTCTAATATATGCAAGATCACCATGTTAAATACTATATAGTTTCTAGACTCCTCAAGCTAGATGAGAAAGGTGGGCTTGTCTCTCTGTCAACCAAGCTTATGATTGGAAGCTCATTAATGCAAGAGACTACTCCTAAATCTACCTCAAAACCCTGACAAAAATTCTCTTGATCACTCGATGTCCACCTACAAAAATAAAATCAAAGAATGTCAAACCCAAAATATATACCAAATATAAAACTCCAAAAAATAATAAAACCCCAAGAGCTACAAAACAAATGGGTTTGAAATATTCTACAAATAATTTACAAATGTACAAAATTTACAAATTTTAAATTTTTGGATAAATAACAATGGATGAGAAAAAAATATTAGCTGAAACCCTATTGCAAAATCAAATAGCATAAAGAAATCTCAAAGCCCAAACATAGTCATCTCTTCCCCACAATCAGTGAAGTTGGAGCCCAAGGGCTAGCGTACCTATAAATCTCTATAATATTTCTCAAGAAAATTGTTAGATCATATGCTGAATCAAATCACCTAAGATAACAGGACGATTATGTTGAAATGCTGATAGTTCTCGAGTATCCCACATTTATAGTATAGTAGATGACTTAGCACAATCTCCTACCTCCATGTTAACACTGGAAGTCCTCTAGATTTTCTAATCCCAATTGAAATCTCTATTATCTACTTTGGGAGTTGTGGATCCTTCTGATGATCGTATGACCTTCTTTGATGTTGATAAAGTGGATCATCCCCCCTTCCTTCCTTTTATGCTTTTGAGATACCAACCTTTATAAAAAAAATATGATTGTTCAATGATGTATAGTCGTCGAAGGCACCTCCACTTGTGTAATGGATGCTAGTGTCTGGAAGCAACTCGGTTCACCTGATATGTCACCAACAACCATCACTCTTCATGCATGGGACGATCACCCCACACAACCACTTAGCTAATGTTTTCACCACCATAATTCAAGAGGATGCAACGTCAGCCCCCATTATTCATGAAAAAGGGGCTAGCCACATGATTATAATGTAGAATACTCTAAAACAGTCTATATTGTAACTCTAATTAATAGTTGAGGTAGCCAAACCTAACCACTAGTAGGCTATTAGGTTGTGCTATAACTAGGCCATTAGGAGGAAAAGGGGTTTCATTCTTTTGAGTGCATTTATTGCATAACTGAGAAAAAATAGCCAAGAGGTATATGAGATAGAGCACACAGAGAGGAATTGTTCACTATAGTAGCCCACAAGACACAAGCCATACTTCTTTGTACTCACAAACATTTTCTATTTAGAGAAAGAGAGCAAAGCGACCTCACCATCCAGATAGGTTTTTCTCCCGAAAGGGTTTCCCAGGTCATATCTTGTGTCATAAATGTGTGAGAGTCTAAATTTCTTTGTTCTCTATTTTTTGCATACTTTTAATTTACATGCATATGTTATTAATAATTATTTACAAATCTCTAAATCTAAAGAGAAATAAAACTATAATAGTGTAGATCTTGGATTTTCTTATGTTGTGATGAATTTTCCATTGGAATATCCACGATAGTTGATGAATCAAAATTTATAAGGGTTAAAGAGAAAGAATCTACAAATAGGGATGTCAGAGTCTGTTCTTAAAACCCTCGCAAGGGTTGAAAACCCAGTTCAACAAATTTAAGGAATGATCCTCAATTAGGCCAGGTGCAATGCCAAGCCTTTAAAATTTAACTAGATGAATTTCCTAAGAACAAAAGTCAAAAGGGTTATTACAAATTCTTATAAGTTAAAAGATGAATTATTATTCCAAGGAGACACATTGGGAAATGGAGTAAACCTGTTGAAAGGATGTATTAGATATTACCTTTAAATTGTAAGTTGAAGCTCCAGAGGAAATGGGTCCTTTATTCTTCTCCAGAACCTAAAAGTGAATCATAGGAATAAGAATTCAACTACAAATATGCACAAAGAAGGAGGACGAAGAAAACAATCTTAAATCACCAGTGTTAGAAAAATAATAGCAGTGGAGCAAGGGAAATTACCTAAGAGTAAATGGTGAAAAAAAACTCTTTGAAACCCTCTAAAACTTTGGTAGTGCCTTTGAAAAGTCAAACAAAGTCTCAGAATGGTGCCTCACTGGTGTGAAAGCTAATAACCCTTACATTTCCTACAAAAGGGAAGCACTATAATAGTTAGAAATTGTAATGGTGGATTAATAGAACAAATATAAACTCAACGAATTAAAAATGGGAAAATCGTGGTTAACCTTGGTTTATTGTGCAAAAATAGTCGCATGGATGAAATTTTTCTGACTAGATGGAAGAAAAAACCAGGTTGGCAGCAAGAGAAATTTTGGGCAATGGATCCCCTCCATAGCGGATTTTTGGGGCTTAAAACCCAGTTTTGGGTCAATGTGATGTAAAGACCTTGCAAAATGCGGGCGCGGAGCACGAGAGTCTAGGGTAGTCTGCCCTAAAAGTATTGTAATTTAAGATAGAATGTGTCGGCCTACCCATGGTCCGCAAACCATGGGAATGTATAAATAGAGCGAGGCTCTAAGTGTAGAAGGTAGTTTGTGAAGTCTTGATCTGAAGTGATATGGGTTTTTGAATACGATATTCGCTCTGAGTCTGTGAGTCCGAGTCTTGGGTTGTAGGAATAGGAAGAGGCTCTACAGCTGTGTGCGCAGAGGCCTGGTAGAGTCTGCAGTTGTGTGTGCAGACCCCTGCAGCTAAGTGCGCAAGGCAGAGTTGGGATTGTAACGGAACAAAAGTTTAATAAAAGCTAAGTTGATCCTGGAATATTGTGCATCTATTTGTAGATCTGTATGTTTATGCTTCTATTATAGTCTTATGCATCTCTCTACAATTTATGATTGTGCGCACTTGTTATGAATGTTGAATGATTGATAAGAATATTGGGCCCATAAAATTAAGTTAATATCTATAGTAATAACGCGGTAAGAACAAGGGATCTAGACCGCGCCTCTTTACGCTCTCTACAGAGATACACAAAGGTCAGACAGCTACGCAGAATAGCGCAAGCTCACAAGATCGATTCGCGAACTTCCCAGCTTTCATCAAGACATCCCTAGGGTGCAGAAACCTGGTTCCACCACCCTCCCATACTACCTCGGGTGAGACCTCAGTTCGCGCACCACGGAATTTTGCGCTAAATAACTTTTGAACCTGGGTCAGGCCCCAATAAGCCAACAAATGGTTCCATTGGCGGGACCGGGATCTGTCTAAGGGATGTTTGATGTTGGAACACTGGAACCCTACGAAGAAGGAAATTGAAGATTGGTTGGATCAGAAGCTTCACGAGTTCGTGACACTGGAAAGAAAAACTCTACAGATATCTGAGAAGGGGTGACTGGATTGCTACGTATATACAGAATTCCACAAAATCTTCTTCACGTCCTTCTCTTTAGAGCTATATGATTGGATTGTGAGGTTAGCCGACAGCCAGGGAAGGTACAAGCTCGATCAACCAATAGTGTGGACTCCGGAATTAGTGCGTAAACTAGAGGCATCAGAAGATAAGATCACGCGAGCTGTGGACCATTGGCTCGATTGGATAATAGGGGGGTTTATCACTGAGTTCACGATAGACACAACCGTGAGCTATAGCGAAGCAGAACGACGTTTTCTCAAGGGACCGTGAGGTAGGTACATCAAATCCCTGAATACCTAGATTAAGATGTTGTTATGTGAAAAGTGAGTTATGTGAATATATTAATGATTGGAACAATGCGGCGTGGAAATATCTACAGAGGGATCTAAGGGTTAGGAAACAGTCCTTTAATTTCACCTCTGTCAGTGAGCGAGGAAGATCGTGCTCGAGTTTCTCCGAGAAGTGCAGTCAGTTTGATAAGGCAGGGCATTCTGCAGTTATCACCTCCACATATGCCATCACCCACTTCACCTACTTCACCTCCATCTTCAACCAACCCACCTCCACCCAACCTGCAGTTCAGCATGGCGAGCGTGATCAAGTTATCCATATTCAGAGGACTAGGGAATGAGGATCCAAACCAGTTTTAGTTCATGGTAAGAGAAGTGTGGGAAGCACAAGGAGTCACGAATGACAACATTAAGAAGGCCACATTGGTGAGCGCACTGCAGGATCGCATGCTGACATGGTATATCAAGCACTCAAATGATCACCCAAATGCAAGAATAGCGAAGATCTAGAATGCGCTGAAAAGAGAATTTAGCCGGCCGAAATCAGAGACACAGTCAATCATTGGATTTAAATAAATCGTGATGCTTCCATACGAGACCTCCTGGGATCTGGATCAAAGACTGAAGAGTATGATCCACGAGGCTAATATGATGCTAATGAATGCGCAACACCACGTGTGGTTTGTGGCATCTTTGACACCACACCTACGGACGGTTTTGTCACAACAGAAGCTTTCAAACCAGGCTGAAGCGTTGGAAATGGCGATGAGGTTTCATGAAACACCGATACAGGATCTAGGGTTGGGAGTCCAGCAAATCCACGCACAACTACAGAACCTATGCTTGGAAATGCAGAGTTTGAAGGAGGATAGGGCACCCCGGCTGGAGGCACGCGAAGAAGTGTGGTGCATAAAATGTAAAGGCCAGGGCCACGATAAGGATCATTGTCCAGTATTTGTAAACTACTTGGTAGGAGGGGACCAATGTCATTGAGACCAGAGGCATAGGCAGGGCCAAGTGTGGCACCCGTACTCTGGTGCACGATCTGTCAGGTGGGAGGAAAGCACATGACATACAATTGTCATTTGCTACAAAAGTATACATAGACTCCCCAACAACTGTTTGCAATTTTTGTAGATCGATGGGCCACGACGAGCGTACTTGCCGCAACTATGAGTTGATGATGGAGCGGATCCCAACATGTAGAATGCAGACTGAAATGCAAGGCCTTGACCCAGCCGCGGGGATGGAGCGCACTAGATTTCAAGGGCGAGGTTGAAGATGAGGAGGAAGGGGGCCAAGAAGGGGCCACAGATAGCTAATTTGTTATAATTGCGGAGGACCAGGGTACTATGCTCGCGATTGAACCAACCCAACAAGGATATCTTGTTCATAGTGTGAGTAGTTTTATCATGAAATGATAGATTGTCCTACGCTGATTGCACAGATGCACGAGAAAGGGGTACTACAGCCTACTCCGACTCAGAATATCCAAATGATGACGTCTGAACCACACGAAGAAGACCCAAATGTGAATATTGTGCTTCGAAGTGGCGTGACTACAGGGGAAGATAAGGGGAAGCAGCCTGAGGAAGATACATGGGTTCACAAGGCTCCTACAAAGGAACCTGAGTTTGACTTGGAATGTGCAAAGGAGACATTTATGGAAGCTAAGAAGAGCTTCACGAAAGCCTTTACTTCAAGTAGTAAGGATCAACCAGAGACAAGGATGGATCCTTATATGCTAACTACCTTTTCAGATACATGCATGAAGCTACTGCGTGACAATAAGGCAATTAAAGGACTACAAGAGCTGATCACTAGGTGTGCAGGGTCGGGTGAACTGCACGTAGTCCAGAAGCTAGGAAGGCATGCATTGCGCACCAGGAGGGAAATGAGATTGACGGCGCAAATTGGCGAGTATGAAATGGATCAAGTAATCCTAGACTTGGGTTCAGACGTGAATGTGTTACCAAAGCAGACATGGGAATGCATGGGCAGGACTGCGTTGCAGTGGTCCCCGATTCAATTGCGAATGGCAAACCAATAGAAGATTCTGCCCATGGGGAGATTGCAAGGGGTAGCAGTGGACATCGAAGGCGTGAGCACGCAGACAGACTTTGAGGTGATAGAGATTGAGGATGACAGCAACCCTTATCTCGCATTTCTAAGAATAGACTGGGCCACTGATATGAATGGGGTCATTGACCTGAAGAAGCGGAAAATGATATTCGAGAAAAAGTCTCTACGCGTAATAATTCCACTAGAACCAACCATAGGAGAGCACTACACTGAACCCATGCGTGACGATGACAACGACGATGAGCTGGATTGCATTTACCAGATAATGGCGCAAGACCAGGATTAGGTAAACTCGACAGCAGATGGGAGAATCTCATGGGAGCGTAACAGTTCTTGTACTTCGGATTCAGATGAAGAAATAGAACACTGGCAGAACCGGTTGCACGAAGTAACAACACTGAATTGCAACATGATGATTAGATCACTGCAGCATGTGATGACCGAAGCAAGGGAACTGCCAACAGATGATGGGGTAACAAGAGTGGATGAATCCTTAGACAAATTTGAAAGTACAGTACAGAAATAGTAGTAGTACGGTATGCTAGAATGGGCGTTGCGCGCAACACCTGCACGATGGGGGCATACACCTCAGAAGACTATGGGGAACTGGCACGAATGTAGAAGACAGATGTGCTTACGATAGTCCCCAGCATCATACACAAGATGGGCAGCCAAGACAAAGAAGTTTGCGCACTCACCTGGGTCGACAATGCCATTTGCAAGCATACACTAGACTAAGGATCGAAAATCAAAACCCGACGCAGGGAACACGACGCATGCTACAAAAATTCCATGTCAGAGCCTTCACAAAGCTATGTGGAGTCATGAACAGAGTTTACCAGATGGGATGAACTGATTGGGACCTGCACGTGCCAGTGGTCTGATGGGCCTATGAGGCCATGTGTAAGAACCTGGGCACGAAAATGTTTCGAAAGATGACAAGAAGAATCAAGGCTGGGGTTGTAGGAAAGATTCCTCCCGCAATCACCCCCATAATTGCGACAACACGCGAGGACCAGAGCAAAGAGATTATGCAGCTACGTGAGGATGAACATATGTAGATTCAAGAGGCAATTCAATGAGGGAATATTGAGCTTTGCGAACTCGAAGAAGATTGGGTACGACTAAAGTAGAAAAGCATATTAATGTACGAGGAGATCAGAGAACTAGAAACCAAAATCTCGCAAGCATTATCCATCAACCAAAGGACAGGGCCACGTATGGGCAACCCTACCACCGCACTAGAAGATTGTTGCCGAGATTTTTTGGCTATACTACCATGGCTGCAACCACACCTTATCAGACAGAGTCACCAAGGAAGCGCATTGCATAACGAAGAACGTGAGGCATTGATGGGCGCGAGGGTAACTAAGGGAGGCCCGCAAACCGGGTTGAAAGGTGACTTGAAGCCTCGCACCAGTAGTGCAACCACCTGGCTATCCGTAGGAAGCACAGTCTTAGTGCTCCAAGCAATTGAAAGAGAGCGTGGAACTATAAAAGAGTCTATAGGGGAGCTCTGTGCATGGAAGTTGCGCGTAGAATCAGTATAATGCACAGGTTGCGTTCGCGCACAAGGGACTGTGCTGCCATATGGACAGGTTGGAAAGTGACCATTGGTGTCACTGTTCATGACAAGATGGTCAATTTAAGACAATGAGGAGTAGATGACGGGCAATTAAGACACGGAGTCAGAACTAGATTTGAAACAATCTGCCGCCAATATAGCATTAATGAGCTAGAAAAGGGGGGAATAGTCGAATTTGAATTCCGGCAAGCCTATAAATCCCAAATGATTATCCATCAAACAACCCTTGGCATCTTGAGAATTCAGTTATTTTGCATGGACTTTATGGCTTTAGAGGCTTTAATAGCAAGCTCAGTATTTGAAGCATTACCGAAAGAGACGCAGGACCTACTGACCAGAGCAATGTCGATTTCCAAGGAAGCCGCACCGAGCCCTATGTCATTGGTGGGGGACGAGCCAAAAATTCCAAAATTACCCTGGACATTGAGGCCCAAAAAGGATCCACAGGGAGTAGGACCAGTCCATATGTCTCCACGAAATCCACGGTTTGGCAAACTATCGATGGAAGAAAAGGGCAAAACAGTTAATATTGAGAGTGATGATGAGGAGGAGGAGCCTCAGACCTTTGTAGAAGAGATAGAACCAGAGGAAGAGATGGAAGAAGACATCCAGCCAATACATGCCACAACAAAGCTGCCCAAGTATGTCCCGCTGCGAAAAGTGAGGGTAAAGGTACCTAAAGATTTGGATGTCGTTAAGAGCACACTCAACACCCTATCCCTCCCCATGGGAGCTTTGTTTGAAGGTTCAGCTGTGGGCTGCATACCCACTATGAAGTTTGAAGACTGGGACCTCGTGGATAGAGAGAAGTTCCCTCATTTGGAAACTAGCCAGTTGATGGAACAAAGCACAGAGGGGGCAGTTACAACACTGCAACCATGAACATGGCTGCATGGGGTGGAGGAGGCTAGGCTACTCCACCTCCTATCGATTCCACACTTTCATCGGGCCCCAATCACGATATTTGTCATTCAGCAACTGCTTTTCCTGGTGCATGATGGGTACTTGTGGCTGGAGGAGCCCATTCCCATCATGGTGGAGCTCATTCATAGGATTTCTCGGCTTCCCTGTATGGGAAGGGACCCCACGGAAATAGCTGGCACAAGTGGAGACTTGGCGATTACGGAGGCCATGAAAAAGAAATATAAGTTGGAGAAAAGGTAGAGGGGTTATGTTATTACTAGTATTAAGGACAAAGGGGTCTGCATCGCTACCCAGTTGTTGGCAGGAAAAGTGATGAGAAAATACCGGGGAAATGAGGTACCAACAACAGTCATCGCGCTAGCCGAGCAATGCATAGAAGGGGTATGGTTCAATTGGGCACAGTTCCTCTGCGACGACTTCCTGACGAACTACAGAGAGACCCAAGAGCAAGTTAAGACCTTCCACTACGTGTGGTTGCTCTTATCCACCTTGTTGGTTACAGGTGAATTGCCTAAGGATATTCAATTTCCTCCCCTTGACCAGGACTGGCTAGAGGCAACAAAATGCACATCACTATGGGCGACGAAGGATGCGACGCGACTCCAAGAAACCAAGATCTTCTAGGTACTAATGGAGGTGAGCATACGACTGTGGAGCAACAAATAGCCGCGCCTATCTACCTCGGTATATGACAGTCTGAAGAACTTTTCATACTTTAAAGCAGATATGCACAATGTGTATATCAGGGTATGGAAGGATCCAGAGCAGAAGTGGACCACACTCCCCTTCATCGCAATAGATGACATTGTTTTTGCGGTGCTTGACACATGGCCACCGGAATGGCACGCACCAGATTTGGTGGTGCGTGATGAGACAGAGATTCAAAGATAGAAGGTTGCCACCAAGCTGCTAGCACAACAGAAGCAGAACGAACAGCTAGCTGAAGAAGTATGGGCATCTCGGGAGGCAGTGAAGGCCACCGCGGAAAAGGCAACAGTAGGAGGGATGCTACGACATAGGAAGAAAGAGGCCCGAACTTGACCACAGGGCATGGGATAGATGATACGATGGAAGACGCGGACCCAAGCACCACCTCTACATAATTAAAACAGCCACACAGGATGGAACAAACAGGGCCATGGAAGAAGACCAAGGCTTCCAAGTTGAATGGGGAGCCTATTACACTGACCGAGGGTGACCTATATGACATCAACGACATAGTTTGTGAAGTCACCAGGGAGGCGCTCCAGGAAGCAATGACGGAGTAGCAGGATGTGTTGGGGCACTCAGGGCACAACTTCAGGAACTTCAGGTGCAGCCCCCACAGCAGGGAACAGTAGCCGCCTATGGGGCTATGGGTACTTCAGCAATCGAGCAATTGTTGTAGGTCAAAATGGCAAATATCGTTGCGCTGGTGAAAGGATCACTGACAGTGAACAACACGGAGGACGGAGCCATGTTAGGCTGACTCAAGGGACTTGGCCTAAACTTGGTTTCCCTTTTGCAAGAGATATTGTACCAGCTGCAGGATGAAGCGACGAAAGAGATCCGCGTTAGGGAAGGACGCGCAGTATATATGCTCAGTGAACAGAAAATCAACATCGAGAAGCTGAGCCTCCAATGCGATGAAGTGGTAGAACAAACTTACCAGTTGGAGCAAATCATCGAGGAAGCATGTCATCGCGTCCCCAAGCTAGAGATTGTAGCAAACTTACCAGTAGGTATTCGGATCCAAAAACTGGCCAATGGATTCCGTCAGGCAAAGGAGGAAGCAACAAGGATCCAGATGGACCTCAACCTATAGATCGTGGAGCTGAGGCTGAAAGCGCAGCCCTCTACACCGCTGAAAGTCAGAGAGCAACGGCACCATGACATTCAATCAGGGTCGGAAGTAATAGAGTTCACCATACCGGATTGCACAGGCTTGTTAGATCAATCACTCTTCACCCTCACTTCACTGCAAGAAGACCCAATGTTGTAGCAGTTAGATACAGAAGCGCAGGAATTGCAGCAGGCCTATGACAATGTCCGGGGGACCGCCCAGACGGTCGCCCTTACTCAGCGACTAGCCAAGATGAGGGAGGCCCAGGCTCTCAAGGAGCAGGTGGATGTCATGCGTGAGAAAGAAGAAGTGCTTAAAGAATACATCCAGCCTTGGCTCGAGGAAGCATTCACGATCACAGCCAAGATCAAGGGAAAGCTAGCACAAATGGAGGGCATATATGCACTCAGGCAAGGAATTGCACCTGACAATGAAGCATCGAAGATATGTGCACAACAGGTACAGTGGACAGTGAAAGAATGTGCCATGAAAATAAGCGAAGCACAGAGGTTACTGGATGAACTTCACGCGAAGATCACCACACCAGCCAAGTGACTCAGGACGAGTCACGATGATTGTGTTAGGGGCTTGTTGGGCAACATACCCCCCCCCCCCATAGTAGATTTTTGGGGCTTAAAGCCTAGTTTTGGGTCAATGTAATGTAAAGACCCCATAAAATGCGGGCACGGAGCACAAGAGTCTAGGTTAGTCCGCCCTAAAAATATTGTAATTTAATATAAAATGTGTAAGCCTACCCATGGTCTACAGACCATGGGAATGTATAAATAGAGTGAGGCTCTAAGTGTAGAAGGTAGTTTTTAAAGTCTTGATCTGAAATGATATGGGTTTTTGAATGCAATATTCACTCTGAGTTTGTGAGTCTGAGTCTTGGGTTGTAGGAATACGAAGAGGCTCTGCAGCTGTGTGCGCAGACCCCTACAGCTGAGTGCGCAAGGGGGAGGTGGGATTGTAACAGAACATAAGTTTAATAAAAGCTAAGTTGATCCTGGAATATTGTGCATCTATTCGTAGATCTATATGTTTATGATTTTGTTATAGTCTTATGCATCTCTCTATAGTTTATGATTGTGTGCACTTGTTATGAAAGTTGAATGATTGATAAGAATATTGGGCCCACAAAATTAAGTTAAGATCTATAATAATAACGCAGTAAGAACAAGGGATCTAGACCACACCTCTTCGCACTCTCTACAGAGCTACACGAAGGTTAGATAGTTGCGTGGAACAATGCAAGCACGCAGGATCGGTTCGTGAACTTCCCAGCCTTCATCAAGACATCCCTAGGGTGCAAAATCTTGGTTCCAGCACCCTCCCATACTACCTCGGGTGAGACCTCAGTCCACGCATCAGCATATTGTTGCCAAAAGGGTAGGTATTTTCAGGATTTGTTTGGCTAAATAACTTCTGAACCTGGGTCAAGCCCCAATAAGCCAACAAGAAATGTCAAAAGTAAATGAACAAGGTAGAATGACTTTACCCTAGTTGTATACCCTTTGTTTTGTCCAACCATTGAATTTCCTCGTTGTATCCCAAATGTAGAACTTGAGTAGCATGTGATCATAGTTAGCAGGTCCACACATAAAGTGAGAGGTGGTAATAGTCATGTGGAGAGGGGGTGCAATAACTCAATGTTCAATGTTCTAAGTTCATATGAGTAATGATCAAATAAAAATCTCTTTGCTAGGATAACACAAAAGGCGTGTGCATATATGTTTCATACAAAATCTTGTGGAAAAAGCCATTACTATTAAAGGAAATTTTAGCCTAAAAGAGTCGTGATTTTTTTTTTGTAATTTCCATGTCATAATATGTAAACCAATAAAAATCCTTCAAATTTAAAAAGAGGTACATGTAAATATTTTGGAGGGAAAATAAGAAAAAATAATTTTTAATAGTACTTTTTGGCTTATCTCCTTATAGGTTTACTCAAATTTCAAGTGTAGACACTCTTTGGATGTGGAATTAAATTCAACGATTACCCATTATGCATACTTTTGAGAAGACTCACATTGATAAAAATTGAAGATACACTAAAAAAGCATGTTGAACATGTTTTTTAATGTACCTTCATTTTTTTTATCAATGTGGGTATTTCAAAAGTATGCATAATGGGTCCTCATTGGATGTGGAATTTAATTCTGCATCCATTGATTGTTTAGACTTGAAATTTGAATAAAAGAATATGATTAAAAAAATGGTTTTCTCCTTTTCCCTCCAAAATTCATCACTTATTTTATTATACTGGATAAAAGTGATCCATATCATTCAATAGAAGAGAAATTATGTAATCTGCGTGCTAGAGTTTGTGCGAGCTCCACGATCTCCCCTAGGTGCCTTCGATTCTAACCTTCGAGGCCCTGCTTGCCATGCCAGATCCTCTTTAGCAACCTAGCACCAGCTCCTTCAAGGATATGGTCTTTGGACGGCCACCAAACCAAGCTTCATTATTTGCAAAGTTTTCCTCCAGCTCTGCTTTCTGTACAGCACCAGGAGGAAGATCTGACAAAGAAGAAACTACACATCCACAGCAAAATGAGCTGCCAGAAAGGAATGGAGACACAGTGAAAAGATCAATCAAGGATACTTGGGCAGACAAGGGTAAGACCACAAATATGCCCTTCCCTACCAATGTTAATCCTTCACAACCTCAGGAGTAGCCGCAAGATCAGGGGAAAAGGACCAAGAATAACTGTAATCCCAAAGCCAAGAAAATACCAAAATTAGAAATCCAGGACCCCGAGGTAGTTGAATATATAGAATACATGTAGGAACACGCAGTTATATGCAAGTTCATTAGAATATGGCCAAATGAAAGAGCCCTGAACTGGTGGATTCAGATAAAATGGACACCCAAAGTGGAGATCAGACTTTAGCTAGGCTCCAAAGTATTTTTCACATTAATCTTTGACCTCCTAGAATACAAAGACAAAATTTTTGGAGGACCCTATTTCTACAATTCAGCCAGTTTATACATGAGATTCTGGAGAGAGAACGCCACACCAGAAAAAGAGGATTTCACTAGGGTTCCATTCTTTGTATGCCTCTACTCCTTACCTACTGATTATTGGGCTTCTTCAGTCTTAAAAGGTATAGGAGACCAGCTGAGGGAGTACATCAAAATGTTTGAAGGCACTAGAACGGGTCACTATGTTTCCTACGCCCGAATCTGCATATACATAGATGTCTTTGGGTCCCTACTAGAAGCAATCAAATTAATCTTCAGGGATGAAGCTTGGATGCAAAGTATAGACTATGAAAAAATTCCCTTCTGATGCAGAAAGTGTCACGAGCATGGGCATCTCTTTTGAGATTACCCCATGAATAAAACCCCTCAAATGCGAGAGCAAGTAAATAAACAAAAAGACAGCGAAGGGTTCACTAAATTAATCTCCAGGAACAAGAATAACAAGAAGAAATCTATCCCCAAGAAGAACCTATACAAAGAAGAAATCCATAATCAGTTCAAGGTACTGAACAATAACCAAGAGCAAAGGAACCCTAACGAAATGATAATAGATGAAGCAAGAAAAGAAGAATGCACCAAGTAGATAGCTACCAAGATGAAAGGGAAACAGGAAATACCAATAGAGGTAAAGAGCAGGCACTAGAGAATATAGAAATGCAGCAAGTAGAAACAGAGGAAACACTAGAGGAAAACACAATAGAGGAAGCTCTACAAGGGGTAGACCTTGCAACAATGGAAGAGGAATGGAAAAAAAAAGGAATAAATGCCATATCAGAACAACATTTGCAAAAAATCGAAGGATCTTATCTTCTCTAGGAAGAATTAAAACTCAAAGCCCACCAACCAACACAAGAAAATACAGCTTCAAAAGGCATATTAGCCAACATCCCAGTGGAAGGACTCAACCTCAAAGGATCATGCAGAAAGCGTGGATGAAAGACCACCGGTCAACTCCTTCAAGAACTGGAAGCCAAGCTAATCAATGAAAGAAAGGTAAAGGCTCTAGCTCTATACCCATCTCCATGTCAATGAATTGCATCTCTTGGAATATAAGGGGACTTAACAGTCCTAGGAAAAAATGCATCTTAAAAAGCAGAGTCCTATCTGATCATCCCGACATCCTCCTCATTCAAGAAACAAAACTAGACTCGACTCACCCTCCCCTCCTTCTCAACTCGTGCTTCAAGCCTTACAACTCCTTGGCTAATATGGCTACCGGCACAGCGGGGGGCATAATGACTTTTTGGAAAAATTCCAAACTCGACCTAATATCTTCTCTGGCCACTCACCATTCCTTAACAGTGATCCTGAGAATCATAGGCACCAATGAGACCATTAGTATAACCAATGTTTATGCCCCGCACAAGGTGATAGACCGTATCAAAATTCTCCAAATCATATCCAATCTCCTTGACCCTCTCCACCACCCCATCAAAATAATTGCAAGTGATTTCAATATGATAACTAACCTATTTTAAAAGAAATGAGGAATCCAGAAGTTAGATAAGGACTCAGAGGATTTCATTGCCACCATTGAAAATCTCAACCTCATTGACATTCCCATTAGCAATGGCTTATTCACCTAGAATAACATAAGAGTAGGAGACTGTCAAATAGCCTCCCATTTATACCATTTCCTCCTATCTGAGGCAACCTATCTTACCTCCTAGGAAATAGAGGCGAGAATCCTTCCGCAAGAAGGCTCTGATCACTGGCATATCTCTCTCAAGGCTCAAATTTGAATCACCCAAATTATATGGAAAAAATGAAACAATGGTGGACTTACTCTCCCATCAGAACTAGAAACAAAATGTATACTTTCCAACAAAAGTTAAAACATATCAAAGAGGAAATAAAAAAATGGAACAAAGAAACATTTGGCAATATCATTACGGGAAAAGAAAACTTGGAACATCAACTGGAACTTCTTCAACAAACTATAATTGAAGAAGGGCTAATGGAGACTAGTAAGCAAGGGGAACAACTACTACAAAAAAGTTGGGATGAAAGAGCCATTCAGGAAGAAACGTTGTGGCAACAAAAATATAGAATAAATTGGCTGAAATGTGGGGAAAGGAACACGACCTTTTTCCACAAAACAATGATACAATGCAATAGGAACAACAGAATTCTAGCTTTGAAGAACCAATAGGGTCATCTCATTCACTCTCAAGAGGAGTTGGAAACAGAGCTCACCAATTATTTCAGCTCTCTTCTCAAAGAGCCAAGGAATGATCAGGATCAGGATATAAAAAAGATCACCAAGAATATTCCCAAAATCCTCATAGAGGACCATAACAAAATGCTCCTAAGGAAAGTCTCCCTCCAGGAAGTGGAAGATGTGGTCATGGGAATGCCCAATGGAAAAGCTCCAAGGTCGGATGGGTTCACTATTTATTTCTACAAATCTTGCTGGCCTATCATAAAGATGGATGTCCATACCCTGGTGGAGAAATCTAGAATTCAAAAGTCTGTCCTTAAAGCCCTCAACTCCACCTTTCTGACTTTGATACCCAAAGGAATCTCTACCGATTCCCTAGAGAAATCCAGGACCGTAGCCCTCTGCAATTTCTTATACAAAATAATCTCCAAAGTTCTAGCCAATCGAATCAAAGTCATCCTCCCTCTCCTCATCTCCCACCAATAGTCTGGCTATGTGGAAGGAAGACAAATCATGGATAGCATCATCCTCTCTCATGAGCTTATTCATTCTCTCAAATCCCAAAAAACTCCTGGTATGATGATACAACTAGATATGTCAAAATCCTTTGAAAAAATTAGATGAAACTATATGAGACAGATATTGGATGTGTTCAGTTTGCATACAGAAATCATCAAGTGGATCATGGATATGGTGTCAGGAGCTTTCTTCTCCATCCTCGTGAGTGGATCACCTTCACAACCCTTCATTCCTATAAGGGGTATCAGGCAAGGGGATCCAATCTCTCCCTTCCTCTTTATTATTATGGTGGAAGGGCTAAGTCGTTTTATCACTACTGCCTAGCATGAAAATAAGCTCTCAGGTCTCCAGCCCCATGCCTCTGCCCCCCCATAATTCACCAAAAATTGATGGGCTATACTCTTCTCATGGTCCTTCCATCCATCAAATAGGCTTCCTCTTTCATGTCCATCCTAACGGACTTCTTTGCTGCTTCTGGCACCTTCATCAATCCCCTTAAATCCAAGTTGTTTTTCTTTAATACTCCGCTACCAATTTGTAGGAACATGGCCAAACTACTTAATTTTACCGCAATATGATAACCTTTCAATTGCCACAGAATCAAAAGAAATTCAAACCTTTGGTTAATTCCCTATTGCGTCTGCTTTTCCAAAAATATTATCGCATTAATTCTCCATCGTTGATCTTACCTTTCAATTTGACAGTTGTTGGTTCACCCAATCAAGAAAACTAATCAACGATCCTCCACCGTTGATCAAAGCACACTTGATCCAATGGTTAACAATGATATCAGACGGGGAGCATGCGCAATGTTTATCCACCTGATAAAGTGGTTTTCTCTCTCCACCCGAGTGCTACGTGTCTGTCGATTAATGGAATCTCTTAGAATTTCAAAAGACAACTTACCACTTTTTCTCCACCCAATAACTAGCTACACTAATAAAACCAATTTTCTTCCTTGACTAACGCACGAGTTTATTGGCACGCGATGACCATTAGATCTATTGGATCTTTAGATTGGACAGTCCTAGACTCCTTTGGGTTAACATGATTTTGTCAGGGTTTCTGTTCTCTGTTCTGTCAAACTTAACACTTCCACTACATTTTAACTTGTCTCAAACCTTATTCTCCGTTGTTTTTAGAACATAACCAAATTATCTCAAAACACGGAAACACAAGATTTATCAAATAATACATACTTTACACACTCTAATTCAAAATCCAAATTGCAAATCAAAAAAACTTAGAGATATTTCGGAGGGATGGAATGCCTCCAGGATTGACCAATTATATACAAAAATACACAAAGATACAATTTCTGTAACTTAATCTTATATGGCCAAATCAAGCCAAATAAATCAAAATATCTTTACAATCACATTCAAAACTTACATAAATACCATTTCATTCTAGAAATAAGATCCTTAATAAATGGATCGAATCTACCTAATCTTAGACAATATCTAATCTAGTTGATATTCTCCTCAAGAAACTCAACTGAATCTAAACAACTTGAATTAATTAAAAAAAATGCCTCAATCTGTAAGTCCTAGCTCAAATCCTATCTAGAGAACTTTGTAAATTGACAGCTAAAGGATCCCACTCCTTTTCTTGTAAACTTTTTTTGTATTTTTGGAATAAAGTCGAAGCCTTTTGTCTTCAAGCCTCATGCTCCTGCATCAAGAAGAAACCCCCAATCATCTATTCAAAGTATGCCCTTTCGGGTCCAATGTATGGAATTGGATTGTTTTTTGGTCCTTTACAACTCTGATCGAGACCCCTCTTCCATTCAAAACACCATCGTGAACTAGAGAACGGTCTATTCCCCCCACCCTATGGTTAACTGCGCATGGAATCTATTACCTGGTTTGATCTGCTTGTCCGCTCTGCGAAACAGTGACCTATCTACGCACTCAGACTGTGAAAACCCCTCCCACCCTCCGCGAAGTGAGAATTCTCTCAATTCTAGATCTCCTTCATATCAAAGGTTCACAAAGTCACTCCCCTCCCTAGGCATGATAATAAAAATAACACGTGGCGACCACCAAAGCAGGGGACTTTCAAGCTCAATTACGATGGCGCAGCTAAACGGAATCTAGGCCCAGCAAGTTTTGGAGGGGTCTTCTGAAAATCTAAAGGGGAGATAATCTGCATTTATGAGGGAAATATAGGTTCAGCCACCAATAATGCCATTGAACTTCATGCCCTGGAGCATGGCATTGTCATAGCGCACAACCTAAACCTCATTCCTCTGATAGTTGAAGGAGATTCCACGCTTGCTACCCAAATTGGAAAAAAAATTTAGCAGGGTATCGAGGTGGACAAGATCTCAGAAAATTGGCACCTAAAAAAAATAATATAACTAATCAAGCAAGGAATTGATAGCATGGCATGCTTCCACTTTCAAACAATCAGAAGGAATGAAATAAATTCACAGACAGATTAGCGAACAAGGGTATGACTAGTACCCTATGCCTGAAGACCTGAGCGTGGCAGCAGTTGGAGGAAGGGGAACTCTGTTAGCAATGCGCATCAATTAATGAACAAGATAACTACTCTATCGAACAATAATTGTTTGTGTATTTTTCATCATTACAAGATGGATTTTTTGCTCAATGAGAAGGACAGGTGGAGGATGCCTGAGTACAGACTCATCCTTGGCTTGCCTGTCTTCAGAGCCCTTGATGCCACCTCCCCTCTCGCTTGTGTGCCTACTATCTCTTAGTCTCATCCTCTCTGCTCTACCTTTACTCCTTCTCCCCTCCTCAGATCTATCCATGCTTTCCCTTCCCACCCCCTCTCCCTCATTCTGGTCTACCTCTTCCTCTTGGCCTCTATAAATTCACCCCTCCCCCTTCTCCTTCTTCTCACTTCCTTTTCCCTCCTCAGCTTGCTTCTCACTCTCTAGTTCCCCCTGCATTCCTGTCCCTCAGCTTTTGTCATGGCTTTGAGGCATGGCTCCACCCCTAGTCCAAGTAGGGGAAGTAAGCACAGTCACGTAGCCTCCTGTTAGCAGTCCTTGGGCCTAGCCCCTACCACTCACGCGGAGACTGCTACAAGGCATGCTGCTCTAGGCTACTCAGCGGCAGTTAATCCAGAAACTCAGCATTGGATTTCTGACTTAGAGGCCCATGCAAATATTCTTCGAAGAGAGCTCACCACAGAGGAGGTTGACGCTGAATTCGCTTGGATTTTGGACTCTATTCTCACCGGGGTGCATGAAAACCTCTACCCACGTACAATTAAAACATGGTGGTAAATGAAGACCATCATGGGGCTTGCTAAGCAGGAACAAGAGGAGCGCTCCAAGACTCTAGAAACTAAGATTGACCGACCTTCTAAAAAGTTTGTACTGTATGTAGAAGCAATCCACCATTGCAGATTTATCGCTCGAGATGCTCTGAACTATACTGTCATCAAGAATAATTCAACAACGAAGGCCCATTCAACCATTGAAGGAGTCCTGAGAATCAAGAAAGAGGACCCTGGGGCCTTCACAAGTCGTTAGGCCATCACTGTGCAACAGGAGGGAAGTTCTCAGGAGAATCCCATTTGTTTGGATGAGGATCGGACCACCACCAATGAGGAGTGTTGCAGTCGGGTTCCTTCACTATTTTTCCTCCCATGTGTATGTTCTTCTGCCTCTACGAAAGTCTATCTATTGCGGAGGATAACAATATCTAAATGGTCATCCGCCATAAGGCGTTCTTCTCCTTTCTCAACTTCTAATTTCTCAATTTTTGAAATTGTTGTAATGAGAGTACCTCTTTGCTCCACTTTTTTACTTTGTTCCCTCTTTTGTCTGGGTAGTACTGTAAATACAGCCTATGCTATGACCAGCACTAGCTTTTCGGCTGGGTCTTGTGTGGGGTTCTTTCCCACACAACTCTTTTTGTAATATGTCAGTTTACCAAGTAATACACTATCTTAATTACAAAAAAAAAATCATTATTTTATTATTTTTCCTTAGGATGCCATTTTTAAGTTGAAATTTCCTCTAAAACTAAAACCCATGATACAATACATATAAAGCATAAATGTATATACTATAAACTCTATAACTACACGATGGCACAAAACATTATGAATAGAAAGAATTATTGTAAGCTAACAATATTAACAAACAAGAAGTATATAGTAATCCTGTGGACTTTGCTTATGGTTATGTCTCTAATGAGAATTTAGATATGAAAATGCAGCAAACCAATTAAACTAATGAGACTCGAGGTCTTGATTAGTAAATCATTGTAAAGTTGTTATGGGTGACATAATACCTATGAATTCAAAGGAGGAACATGATTGATGTTCGAATTTTATTATGAAGACATATTTCCTAAGGAGAAAAGTTTATTATTGATATTATAATTATGTCAATGAAATATATTATTTCAGTGTGCAGATGAGATACATTACACCAACAGGACACATTATTACTACGGTGTAAATCTGTACAGTGGAAAACAAGCGCCAACTGATGTGCCACCGCGTCAAGTCATGATTCGACCACAACTTTTTTCAATGTCACCGAGGTTAAAATGGGACTTTTTATCACAATTGATCGAATGTTGATTGGCTTGTGTCGTCATGTGGTTTTGATGCATCATGTAGTGAATTTGCAACCCCCGCGGGATCGCCCTAGGTTCTACGATGCCCAACGTATTGTATATTATAATAATTTTCCATCACACCAGAGTAACTGGTGTGAATGTTTTCCATAACCGAGATATATTATTGTTAGTTCATTCCTATAAAAAATTTATAAAACAAAGTTTTGGTGCTTAATTTTGAATAGCTGTAATGTCCCCAGTGTTATGCTCCTATACCAATGGGTGTCATATTTCATGATTGACTGATGAGCTCTGAAATATGTTCATTCCTTTCCTTGTTGCAAAGGTTTTCCATATTATCAAAAAATTAAAAAAAAATCAAAAATTTTAAAAAATGTAAAGGGGGTATGCCTTAAAAGAAAAATCAGAGCGTAAAAAAGAATAGAATGGTCAAAAAAAGTGAAAGAAATGAACCCCAAATAAAGAAAGACAAGGAAAGTGTGCAAGTTCAAAATGCCACTACTTTTTTATTTTCTGTAAATAAAGCATTGTGTGCAGCTTGTTAAAACTTATGCCACAATTGATGAATGGCCAAACAGCTCAATTTTGGCTAGTTCATGTTTGAATTTCCTGTTTTAGAGATAGAGAATAAAATCTGACCAAACCGTTTACTCTTGGCAGATAAGTAGATAGGTAGAGGAGAAAAGGAGCTCAACAATTTAATCTGAGCCCTTGGAAGTAATCAGTGCAGACTTAGGTAGGCTTACCATGCAAAGAAAAGAAAAGTTGTTGAGCGTTTGCTAGTCCAAGTGCACCCGAATTGAGAAGAAAAAATGCTAGGCAAAGTAGGTAGATTGGTGTTGCAGAATGATACTTGTGATGGATTATGTTTCTAAAAATGTGTTAAACTTTCACTTCTATCACAAGTGCAAGGCAGACATTACACTTGATGCAGCTCAAGCGAGGCAAGGTTTCATAACTAACTCCCCTTCATATTTTTTCCCTAATCATTCACTAATTTCCCCAAAGTATTAAGATTTGTTCTTAATATCACTCCTAAAATCACTCATCTCATTTCATAAATGTTTGCCTAAGTAAAAACCCCATTTTACTTAGGAAAATGCACAAATATCACATAAACCCCTTTTCCACTTCAAAGCCTAAGTTTAACTACAAAAGTCAATTGTTTTTAACTTAGCGCTTATTATCATTTCATAAGCCATATTAACGATTAACATGTATTATATATAAATCCCTATAATTTTTACCCATCCTGTATTATGTAAATATATGTTAAAAACCCCAATATTATTTAACCCCGCCCCGGTCGAATACGATAGTAAAACATAGTTTAAACAGGGATTAATGGTTTATTTGAAACCTATTAATAACCTTCCCATGCGCATGATGGGTTAATTAAACATTTGGGTTAATTAATAACATCTCCTCGCGGACCAATAAAATTGCACCTGAAAACCATTAAAATCATTGGTTTAATACATCGGCCCCGCAAGTTAACCTCCCGCCATATTCCATAAGCGCCCATCGTCAGATCTCTGCCCATCCATCCAACAGTTGATGATCAATATCGCAACGTCCTAACTACCGAGTGTTAATGCACAATCGGCCGGCGGTTTTGCACCCGTACTATGCCACGCGTCGCACTCCCAATATGCTCACTTGCCCTCCGCCCGAAACCACTTAGCCCCAAAAGCGGTGCGGGGCAAAACCGTTTACCACCCCCCCGTTGATGTCATCTGCTGATGTCCTCCATCTTGTGCTGACATCACCTGCCACATCCTCCACCACGTCATCTGCCTTCGTACTACTTACGTCATCCGTCCTTCAAATCATAAAATCCTGCTGAAACTTCATTTTTTCAAATAAAAGGGTAAAATCGTCATTTTTGCTATATTTTTCTGCATATCGCGCTCCAGGCATAAAATCGACCAAGTTCACGGCTCCAGTTTCTCGACTGCCTCCTGACCAGAAAAGACTCCATCAACGAGCTCGCGGCCTCAACCAACCTGCCATTTACAGTTTCTTCCTCTTTAAAAACAGTTTAAACCAAACAGAGGGACTTCCAAGCTCACACAAAAAAGAAATAAAAGGATATACAAGGATACTTGCTACCCTAACCAGTGGACCTTCAAAGACATGAATTTCCAGAGAAAAGCGGTGAGAAGACACGTTCATAGTTCTTTTTTTCCAGAACACAATGGACAACGATGAGCAGGAGTCAAAACATAGTTAAAGAGTATCAGATCAGTGATAAAGGTGTCAGAGCATAATTAAAGAGCGGCAGATCAGAAGTAAAGAGGGGCGGATCAAAATTAAAGATCACAGTTAAGATAGGCAACTAGCGCAGAATTACTACAGAAGACAACTTCTAGCCAAATTAAAGAGCCTGCCTCCAGCACAACACCAGTTTACCCTTTTCCTATCATAGAGACTAGCTGTTTCTATTTTTCTAAACTCTTATTAGTTAAAACCTAGATATTATCTCACAGCTGTTATGAGATAGTTGTTGTACATATTTGTTGTATAAATACCCCCTCTATGAGAGTATTGAAGGGGGAGTGTGAAGTTCCTAGACACTGTTGTAATACTGAAATATTTGGAATAAAGAGTTGTTGGAATTAATTGTTGTATGGCCTACTAGATGAAGAATTGAAGCAGAGGACTTGTCACAGAATTCTTGAATCAACTTCTAGACCAATAAGTCCTCTATATCTTGTGTTTTACAGTTTTCTTGTTTATTATATCATTTGTATTTCATGATCTGAATGATAAAGAAAAGGTTAAATTCAGAATATGCTTAATTGCACTTTGTTTTTAGTCTTTATTGTTCTTTGTGTTTTCTTCAGAATTAGAATAAGCAGTGAACTCTTAATTGCTCCTGTTTCCTGATTCTTTCATGTTGATTATTTGCTAAAGAATTCTTAACTGCTCCTTATCAGTAATCATCCATTTTCCCTCTTTCAATAGGTTGAAGGATTCTTAACTGCCCTTCACCCAGTTGAGCCCATTCCATCTGTTTCCAATCTCTATTTGTTCCCTATTTGACTACCTTGCTCTGTGAAACCATCCTCTGTTAAGAAACCAAATCCAGAAAGCCATCTTATTTGACTCCATTAGCCCAATGGACTGAACTGCTCTGTTTTACCTCACTGTTCTATTGAATCTCACCACCCAAACTCAAACAAAACCCTTGAACTTCATAACTAGCCTAATACCTTTAAAAACAAAGCTAAATCATAAAGAGAGAGCCCTCTCTGGATACAGATTGGCTAGATTCTGTATCTAAAATATTGGTCTATGGTTACCTCGGCATCCTTCCCTTTCTTACAACTTTGGGGAAAACCTGAGTGATAACACCCAGAAAACTGTAAATATTTTATTTTACCACAGTAAGAAACAAAACTGGATATTATTGTTATTATTTGTTTGAGGTGATTAATATTGTTAATTATTGAAGAAGGAATTGGTTTGAATATTAATATATCTTGTAACTTCTCATAACAAGGAAGTTAGGAAAAGGAAATTGCCAGAAACCCTAACTACCTCCCCTAGTTGTGAATGCTCCAAAGAAAAAGGAGTGGCGGAAGGAAAAACCGTGTTGAAGGGTCAGATGGTGAAAATGCTAAGTCTGGTGATGATCAGATAGAAACAACACTTAGTGCAGAGAATTGCAGAAGACAGTGGTCTTGTGAGAAAGTTTGGGAGGAGATTTGGACCTGACGGCAAGTCTCAAGGTTGGGAGGAAACAAAATACTGCAAGTATTACAAGTAGCATCTACAGTGAGTTAAATCATTAATACGGTACAGGTAAGTACAATTTTGGAACAATATTTAATTGCTAACTCAAACTGTTGAATCTGGAAATGAGTATTTGCGAATAGTAATTTACAGGATCACATGGCATTCTCGCTAAACTAAAAAGGTTGTAATGATTCTGTTAAATGCAGTTCGAATTGTTTAGGTGTAATTTATTCTTATACCATGTATATTTTCAATAGTACTATTCAGCAGTAGATCATAAATACACTTTAGTGGGTATGATTTAGAGACCTATGTTAGTAAATTGAATTGTAACAGTTCAGTATTCGTTGTATTTAAACTAACAAGAACATTAGAATTAAGTAGGAGTTTGGAAAACCTAGACATAGATTGATGGGCTAGTTGAGTCTATAATCCATACAAAAAAATCGGAAAAAGAAACTCAAAACGCCATCAAACCGATCACACTATAGATTAGATATATATTTATAAGAAATGAGGGATTAAATGGAGAAATTGGAAGAATAATGTTCCCTTACAGCGTAAGCAGAACCAGAAAAATTCCTGAGGAAACATTTACCAATTAATTGTACAAATACCGAAAGCAGAACTAGAAAACATTCCGAAGGAAACAATTACAAACGGCTGCACTATACAAATACTGAAAGTAGAACTTGATAACATTCCGAAGGGGAACATTTACAAATAACTGTATAATTTTCATGCAAAACCCTTGCCAATGTTCTATTCATAGCATTGCTCAAGAATAGTGTTAAAAGCCATAAGTTTACTGACAAATATGAAACAGAATAAGCATATAAGACAATGATACATACAGTTGATCAGATACAGATATACAAAAAAAATATGAGTAGATACCGAGACTGTAACGAAGTCTACAGTCTCGTTCTAAATCCAAAGAGGGTTTTTATTCCCTTCAAAATAATTGACTAAGTAACTAGTTCTAAGTCACTATAGCCGGAAAAGTAAATTCCAAACTTCCTATATCATAATCAAATACAGTGTGACAGGGTAGTCGCCTCAAGGCTAGCCGTCCCGGATTTTCAAATACAAGCAAAGCTACAATTGGAAGAGTCACTACAACAAACTGAGATCCGGTCTCTAATATTCAAGTGTAGAGCAACCCTGAAAACGCATTGTAGAATATAGCACGGGTAAAGAAAACGAAGTAAAGGGTAGTAAGGATTTCTGTTGGCAATGCTAACACATGCATAAAACCCTCACCGATTTTCTAACTAGTGTTTAATAGGGACCATGATAAATATCCTGTCAAACTGAAGCACCATTCAATAGACTAGCGAGAAACATCCATATAGCAACCCGTAGGTAGGTAAAAATGGAGAATTACTAGTTAATTTTATGAGGGTGGAGCCGAGAAAGAAACTACAATGCCTTTGAGGGATTACTGAGTGACTCAGACATATTCTTGACTGACCTGAAACCAAAACAGACAGCAAGTGAGGTTGAAAGCATAACCATAAGATATCAGAGAACAAAAATCAAATAGTTCTGAAATTTGTCACCTCACTTGGAACCAGCTGCACTCGCAATTAAAACTGAACAGACACGGCCATGGCATACTTCAAGCCTGTGGTAAAAATGAGTTAAATGTATCCCAGTGTGCAGAGTCGATCTCACCCAAACAAAAATGGGAGCAGTGGAAGACAAGTTGCGAGGGTTCGAAATGAGACACTTCACCGGAGGGAATAGCAAAGACGGATTCCGGGACCAGATCAACCGTCGGATCTTAGACCCAGCTCTTTCACCATAGATGTGGCAGGAGAAACGAGGGGGAAAAACATCTAGAGGGTAGCCAGAGTCTGCTCTTGCCATGAATCCATGGTAGATTTAATATCAATTAAAATGTAATTCCATAACATTGTGCAACTCTCTCTAGTGTAATAAAAATCAAATTACGATGGAGATAACCCTGACAGCTTAACTTAAAATAAGCCATAAGGTGGAGATAACCCTGACAGCTTAACTTAGAATAAGCCATATGTAATCAAGCGCAACCCTTGACTTTTAATTATGGAATCATAATTTCATTAATGACCTTTTAAATCAATTATTTCACATTACAATATTAGGGTTTACTGCTTTATTATATTTCTCTTAAATTTATTTTTATAAACTATTTTGGTAGTGTGATAAGTGGTATCAGAGCCAAGGTTACCAAACTGTGGCCTCTAGCATTAAACTAGTAAGTACAACTCAATCTGTGATTAACTTACTAATTGGTATAGGCTTAGGTTTAGAGACAGAGTAACAGTGGGAAATGAGAAGAACGGACAACGTTCCACACAAAAATGTGGCAGGCCTAAGACCTACAACATTTGATGAAAGCAATCCTGAAGTATGGGTGCAGTTAGGAGAAGAACCTTGCAACACCAATATTACGATATTGGAAACGGTCCAAGAGTTAAAGGACGAGATGGCCCGACTTCGGGCAGACAATGCAAGATTAATGCTGGAACAGGAAAAAATTATGAAAAGCCTGTTGGATAAGCAAAATTAGCACTAGCCAATTCCCAGCCTCGAGCAAGGATGTATGTCGGGAGAACAAGACTATCACATGGAATTTGTGGAAACAGAAGGAGGTGAAGAAAATCAAGAGGAGAAGTCAGATAATGCCTCTGAGCACCCAACACCAAAAAGGCAGCGGACAGAACTGCAAGGGGAGTTCCAGAAAATAAAACTGCCACTCTTGGATGGGGAGCTGGAGGAAGCAGCTGAAGCTTGGCTTATTAATATGAATAAATACTTCCAACTATATGAATATGATCACAACTTAAAAGCTCGTTTGGCCATTTTCCAGCTACAAGGGAAGGCCACCTTATGGTGGGAGGAGGTCAAGACTGTACGAGGGGTAAGTGAACAAAGTATAACCTGGGAAAAGTTCCAAAAATATTTCAAGGAAAGATATCTGACTGAATGATTCTACGATGAGAAGGAAAAATAATTCCATGACCTGTGGCTTGGACAACAAACAATGGACGAGTTTATTACCTGATTTACCTCTTTACTTCATTATGTACCTTACATATGAGAGGAAAAGGCAAAGGTACATCTGTTTGTCAGTAGTTTGCCCTTGTTTATGAGGGAGCGAATTGAATTCGATAACCCAAAAATGATGGATGAGGTTATACGAAAGGCCAGGATATGCTATCAGCAAAGCAAGCAGAAGGGAGAAATTATGGGAAAAAAAGGGCTAACAAAAAGGGTAATAAGGTTGTTGTGGGCAATAAGGGAAATTGTGGCACTGTCAGCAAAGGATTTTCCAAGGGACAAATCAACAGAAATCCGCATAGAAACCAGTCCAGATTTAGACCTTCCCATGAACCTAGATCCAGTGAGCAATTAGGAAAAGTTGAAAACGAAGCAATGACAAGACCTCCAGTACAATGCTGGGGATGTGGAGGGCCACATTACGTTAAGAATTGTCCTAACTGGAAAGGCACTAAACAGATTTCGCAGATCCATGAAGCATCTATGGTAGGTGACGTAGCCCAGAGTGTCCCAAAAATTAATGTTGCTCTGGAAGATCATCAGGCTGAATACCAGCCGACTATGGTGGAGTTTGAAGGTAAAATCTTTGATCATACTGTATCTGTTTTAATTGATCCTGGAGCTACGTTAAGTTATGTTAGTCCTAAGATAGTGGAGCAATGTAAATTACAGACTGTTAAGTTTAAAAACCCTTGGCTAGTACAACTAGCAATAGGGGCAAAGAGACGTGTGTTGGCTAAGGTCGATAATTGTCCTTTGGAAATAGCAGGTCAACGTTTGGTGGCAGATCTCAACGTACTTCCCCTTGGATCATATGACGTGTTGATAGGTATGGACTGATTGGAAAAACACTGATCCATTATAAACTGTAAAACAAAAACTGTCTGTTACAAGAATGATCAAGGAGTTAAATAGGAGATACAAGGCATTATGAGACCTTTGCAAATAGGGCCAGTAACCGCCTCTCAACTAGCAAAGTGCATCAAGAAAAAATGTTATATTTATGCTATTCAGGTGGGATATGCCAACCCAAAGGACAAGACTATTACCCTGGAAAGTATTCCAGTGGTTCAAAATTTCACAGATGTGTTCCCTAAAGAAATAATAGGACTGCCACCCAAGAGAGACATAGATTTCACTATTGAACTAGTGCTAGGGGCAACCCCGGTGTCCCAAGCCCCTTACCATATGAGCACACCAGAACTGACAGAACTAAAAATGCAATTGTAGGAACTATTGGATAAAAATTACATCCGCCCCAGTGTATCACCCTGGAGAGCTCCTGTGTTGTCAGTCAAAAATAAGGATGGAACCCTTCGTATGTGCATGGACTATCATCAACTGAATAAGTTGACTATCAAAAACAAGTATCCATTGCCTCGCATAGATGAACTATTTGATCAGGTAAAAGGGGCAACAATATTTTCAAATATTGATTTACGATTTGGTTACTGCCATATCAGAATCAAAGATGAAGATATAGCTAAGACTTCCTTTAAGACTCGTTATGGACATTACGAGTTTGTAGTGTTACCCTTTGGGTTAACCAACGCCCCCGCGACCTTTATGTGTTTAATGAACAATATATTTCATCAGTATTTAGATAAATTTGTGTTAATTTTTATTGATGATATACTGATATATTCCTGGAGTATTGAGGAACACAAGGAACATCTCAAACTAGTATTGCAAACTCTCCGGGAACATCAATTGTATGCTAAATACAACAAGTGTGATTTCTTTAAGGAACAGATTCAGTACTTAGGCCACATTATTACTAAAGATGGAATCGTGGTAGATCCCAAGAAGATAAGGACCATAATGGAATGGCCAGTGCCAAAGGACATAGCAGACATAAGATCTTTCATGGGATTGGCAGGACACTATAGACGGTTTGTGGAAGGATTCTCTAGAGTGGCCTATCCTATCACCTCCCTACAGAAAAAGGGAAAAACTTTTAAATGGACTATAGAATGTCAAAAATATTTTGAGCATCTCAAGCATCTACTCACCACCACACCTATTTTAAGCATAGCAGATCCAAGTAAGGACTATGTGGTGTGCACAGATGCGAGCAAGGAAGGGGTAGGTGGAGTACTAATGCAAGATGGAAAGGTAATCGCCTATGAGTCTAGGAAATTAAAGGAACACGAGCAGAAATATTCCGCTTACAATTTGGAGTTGGCAGTCGTCATTCATGCCTTGAAGATGTGGCGTCACTATTTGATGGGTAAAAAGTTTCTGTTAATGACGGACCATCACAGTTTGACTAGTTACTTCAATCAGCCTACTTTAAATGCTAGGCAGGCTCGGTGGGTAGATTTCCTAAGTGGATTCGATTTCGAGATTAAACATCTGAAGGGGAAAGAGAACTAAGTAGCTGATGCTTTAAGTCAAAAGGTACATTGTCTCTATGAAATTTCTTACAGTGAAGGGCAGACTACTTTCGACGAGTTGATTAAAAAAGTAGCAGAGCAAGATCAGAAATATCAGCAAATAGGACAGCAAGTTCAAAATTCAACCAGTTATGAATATCAGCAAGGATATGCGATGGATGCCGCAGGTATGCTGAGTTATAAGAAAAGACTATATGTACCCAACCAAAATAATATTAAAAGTCTGATTTTAGATGAATTTCATAAAAGTCCCTATGCAGGACACCCAGGGTACCAAAAGCTAATTACTGCACTCTGAAAGGAGTACTATTGGCCCGCCATGAAAAAAGATGTAGCAGAATATTTGACACATTGCTTGGAATGTCAGCAAGTTAAAACAGAACATCAGCACCCTGTTGGGTTATTACATCCACTACCAATCCCAAAATGGAAGTGGGAGACCATCTCTATGGATTTTATCACAGGATTACCCAAATCCAAAAAAAACAACGACTCAATCATGGTGGTGGTAGACAAATTAAGAAAATCAGCCCATTTTATACCAGTACAGTCCACCTTCAAAGCAGTACAGATTGCCAATATTTTTATGCAAAACATTTTTAGGCTGCATAGGTTACCAAAAACTATAATTTCTGACCGCGATGTAAAGTTTACATCAGCCTTTTGGAGAACCCTGTTTGAAGGGTTAGGTACTCAATTAAATTTCAGTACCGCCTATCATCTTCAAACAGATAGACGAAGAGAATGGGTGAATCAGGTAGTGGAAGATATGTTAAGGTCATATGTAATACAACAACCATCTAAATGGGAAGACTACCTGCACCTAGTCGAATTTTCTTACAATAATGGCTATCATGCTTCCTTACAAATGAGCCCGTTTGACGTGCTGTACGGACGTAAATTTCGCACACCATCCAGTTGGGGGGGACCAGAGGACAAGCTGATGTTGGGACCCAAGATGTTAAAAAAGATGGAAGAAATGGTTAAGAAGGTACGTTCCAACTTAAAGGCAGCCCAAGATAGGCAAAATAATCTTACCGATCGGAAGAGGAATTTTAGAGAATACCAAGTATGGGACCATGTGTATGTGAGGATACAAGCTAAAAATAGTACATTACAATTGAGTGAGTGTGCTAAGCTGGCACCTCGGTTTTGTGGACCATTTCAAATTTTAGCAAGGGTTGGGCCAGTGGCATACCAGCTCGCCTTACCAAGCCATATTCGGGTCCACAATGTCTTCCATGTGTTGGTATTAAAAAGATACGTTTATGATCCTAAGCACATAGTCAGTTGGCAAGACATACAGGTAAGAAAGTATCTTAGGTAGGCCAATTAATTTCTATGATTAAGAAAAACTGATTTAATTACTGTTTGTTTCAGGTCGAACCGGAAGGAGAATTCTTGGTTGAGCCACTAAATATACTCGATCGGAGAGAAGTAATGCTGCGGAAACGAGCTATCACCTAGGTTAAAGTGAAATGGAAGCACTTTGGGCCGGATGAGGCCACCTGGGAGGATGAACAGCTCATGAAAGAAGCATATCCAGGGCTGTTTGTGGCCAGAAAACATCGGGACGATGTTTGATTTCAAGGAGGGGAGATGTAATGTCCCCAAAAAACTGTAAATATTTTATTTTACCACAGTAAGAAACAAAACTGGATATTATTGTTATTATTTGTTTGAGGTGATTAATATTGTTAATTATTGAAGAAGGAATTGGTTTGAATATTAACAGATCTTGTAACTTCTCATAACAAGGAAGTTAGGAAAAGGCAGTTTCCAGAAACCCTAACTACCTCCCCTAGTTGTGAATGCTCCAAAGAAAAAGGAGTGGGGGAAGGAAAAATTGTGCTGAAGGGTCAGATGGTGAAAAAGCTAAGTTTGGTGATGATCAGATAGCAACAACACTTAGTGCAGAGACTCACAGAAGACAGTGGTCTTGTGAGCAAGCTTGGGGGGAGACTTGGACCTGATGACAAGTCTCAAGGTTGGGAGGAAACAAAATACTGCAAGTATTACAAGTAGCATCTACAGTGAGTTAAATCATTAATACGGTACAGGTAAGTACCATTTTGGAACAATCTTTAATTGCTGACTCAAACTGTTGAATCTGGAAATGAGTATTTGCGAATAGTAATGTACAGGATCACATAGCATTCTCGCTAAACTAAAAATATTGTAATGATTCTATTAAATATAGTTCGAATTGTTTAGGTGTAATTTATTCTTATACCATGTATATTTTCAACAGTAATATTCAGCAGTAGATCATAAATACACTTCAATGGGTATGATTTAGAAACCTATGTTAGTAAATTGAATTGTAATAGTTCAGTATTCGATGTATTTAAACTAGCAAGAACATGAGAATTAAGTAGGAGTTTGGCAAACCTAGATACAGATTGATGGGCTAGCTGAGTCTATAATCCATGCAAAAGAATTGGAAAAAGAAACTCAAAATGCCATCAAACCAATCACACCATAGACTAGATATATATTTATAAGAAATGAGGGATTAAATGGAGAAATTTGAAGAATAATTTTTCCTTACAACATAAGCGGAACCAGAAGAATTCCTGAGGAAACATTTACCAATTAACTGTACAAATACCAAATGCAGAACTAGAAAACATTTCGAAGGAAACAATTACAAATGACTGTATTATACAAATACCGAAAGTAGAACTTGATAACATTTTCGAAGGGGAACATTTACAAATAACTGTATAATTTTCATGCAAAACCCTTGCCAATGTTCTATTCATAGCATTGCTCGAGAACAATATTAAAAGACATAAGTTTATTGACAAATATGAAACAAAATAAGCATATAAGACAACGATACATACAGTTGATCAGATATAGATATACAAAAAAAAGATGAGCAGATACTGAGACTGTAACGAAGTCTACAGTCTCGTTCTAAATCCAAAGAGGGTTTTTATTCCCTTCAAAATAATTGACCAAGTAACTAGTTCTAAGTCACTATAGCCGGAAAAGTAAATTCCATAACTTCCTATATCAGAACCAAATACAGTATAACAGGGTAGTCGCCTCAAGGCTAGCCGTCCCAGATTTTCAAAGACAAGCAAAGCTACAACTGGAAGAGTCACCGCAACAAACCCAAATCCGGTCTCAGATATTCAAGCGCGGAGCAACCCTGAAAAAACATTGTAGAATATAACACGGGTAAAGCAAATAAAGTAAAGGGGCAGTAAGGATGTCTGTTGGCAATGCTAACACATGCATAAAACCCTCACCGATGTTCTAACCAGTGTTTAATAGGGACCATGATAAATATCCTGTCAAACTGAAGCACCATTCAATAGACTAGCGAGAAACATCCACTATAGCAACCCGCAGGTAGGTAAAAATGGAGACTTACCAGTTAATTTTATGAGGGTGGAGCCAAGAAAGAAACCACAATGCCTTTAAGGGATTGCTGAGTGACTCAGACATATTCTCAGCCAACCTGAAACCAAAACAGACAACAAGTGAGATTGAAAGCATAACCATAAGATATCAGAGAGAAAAAATCAAATAGTTCTAAAATTTGTCACCTCACCTGGAACCAGCTGCGCTCGCAAGGAAAACTGAACAGACATGGCCATGGCATACTTCAAGCCCGCGTTAAAAATGAGTTAAATGTAGCCCAGTGTGCAAAGTCGAGCTCACCCAAACGAAAATGGCAACAGCGGAAAACGAGTTGCGGGGGTTTGAAATTAGACACTTCACCGGAGGGAATAACAAAGAGGGATTCCAGGACCAGATTAACCATCGGATCTTAGATCCAACTCTTTCACCATAGATGTGGTGGGAGAAATGAGAGGCGGAACAGCTGGAGGGTAGCCAGACTCTGCTCTTGCCACGAATCCATGGTAGATTTAATATCAATTAAAATGTAATTCCATAACATTGTACAACTCTCTCCGGTGTAATAAAAATCAAATTACGGTGGAGATAACCCTGACATCTTAACTTAAAATAAGCCATAAGGTGGAGATAACCCTGACAACTTAACTTAAAACAAGCCATATGTAATCAAGCGCAACCTTTGACTTTTAAATACAAAACCATAATTTCATTAATGACCTTTTAAATCAATTATTTCACATTACAATATTGGGGTTTATTGCTTTATTATATTTCTCTTAAATTTATTAAGTTCTTTTTTATAAACTGTTTTGGTAGTGTGACAATAGCCAAGGAGGATTTTGAGTGGTATTTTGAAACCACTTTGTTGTAGCTTAGGAGCTTGTTTTTGTTGCAAATTTTGGGAGGCTTTAGGTTGATGTAACTGTAATTTTCAGAACTGGATAAAAGACACTATTTATTTAGAGGCAAGAGACTATTTTTTTTAGAGACAAGACCCAGAGCCATAGAGTACATTAGATAAACTATGTTATCATTTAAATATCATTCTTATTTCTTTCTCTTCTTTATATCCTATATTTCTTTTAATTATAACTTCATTAATTTTTTTTAACTTTGATTTAATTGTAATCGTTCACACAAAAAAAAATTTACAAACCAAGTCACTTTTAAGATCTCGATCAAATCATAAGGAAGGATCCAATTTGAGCTACCAACAAATATCATAATTTCTAGATCTCAAAAATGAATGAACAAATGAAAAATATGAACATGTAATGATAACTTCTTTTGCATTGTAATTCGAGCGAAAGGGGAATATATTAAGACACGAATAACTTTAGCCTCTTAGTGTGACCAATAAATTGATGTTAATGTGAACATATGTATGTATGTAAAGTAGAGAGAATTTTATATATAATGGTACATTATTGCAATTAATTTGAAAGGGAAAAAAATTGTTCAATTAAATGGTTAATAAATATGAATAAACATCAATTTATAATAAATAAGAAAAAATTTATTTATATTATTTAAAAAATCATAAAAATTAATTAAATTATAATTTCATTATTATTATTAGAGAATTAATATATGTGTTTAACATATATACATTTAAAAAAATATAGAACATATTGTGTCTAAGTAAGTATGGGGTAGATTTCATGTAAATATGTAAATGTAAATATTTAACGTGTAATGTTTAACATTTAACATTCTTAAAATCAATTTAATTATTATTATGTATAAACACAATATAGATTTAAAATATAAAAAGGTTTATGAACACTCAAAAAATAGATATGATAAATAAATACAAATATAAATAAATTAGATGTATGGTATGGTATGGTAAATAAAACCTCTTTTTATTAGAAATCAATTTAATTATTATTATGTATAAACACAATATAAATTTAAAATATAAAGAGGTTTATGAACACTAAAAAAATAGGTATGATAAATAAATAAAAATATAAATAAGCTAGAAGTATGGTAAATAAATAAAACCTCATTCTATATTTATTCCATAAACCTCTTTATATTTACAAATACTCCAAAAATAGGTTTTATTTAGGTGAAGCCTCTGAGCCAAATGCCATTTTAATACCATGGGCTAAATACCATGGGCCAAATACCATATTTATAAAAATGTATGGTAAATTAATAAATATATAAATAAACGAGAGGTATGTTAAATAAATAAAACATTTTTTTATATTTACTCCATAACTCACTTTATATTTATGAACATTCAAAAAAGAAGTTTTATTTAGGTGAAGCCTATGGGCTAAATTATTATTAATGCCATGCAAAAAAATATTAACCCTAATATTAATATTAATGAAAATAAAGATGACATATAGTATTGACCCATGGTATCGAGAACCAATGGTATTGACCCATGGTATTCGAGTTGAATGTAGCATATTTAGGGGGAAGTAAAGGGATCAAATATCTTGATATCTCAACTAGTATAGAGTGAAAAAAGATTTGATCCCTCTCGGCCCTTGGTAGATCAAGAGTAAAGTTGGACCTTTATTAATCATGGAATGTTACACCTACTTTAGTTTGGAAATTCTTAATTTGTAAATAAGCTTTGATACAATATCATGGTTGTAATATTCTCTTTTCTTGATATGGTCAAAGTGGACGGAATGTGCCCATAATATTTACTGTGGTATTCACGCATGGTATCAGCCCATGGTATTTGCCTTCTTTTTTAATGGAAAGCAATAAAATAAGGTTTCTAGAGAGTCCACCATACCTATAAAAAGGGATAGGGGCCAAACACTGGATGATCCCGAGTTTATCTATCATATTGTGTTTTCTTGAGAACTTGGCGTGGCCGGTTCAAACTCCATGGGTGTGGTTTGTTTGGTGAATCCATCCAAGGTCTACGATTGTGCTTAGTTCTTGGGTGTGGTTTGTTTAGTGGATCCATCCAGGGTCCACGATTGTGTTTGAGTTTTTGTTTCCTCCTTTGATAAAGAGTCGTGCATGCCATTGCAGGGGCTCCGATATTTGTGCATAGGTATGTATTATTTTCTTCAGTTAATAATATAAATAAAGGTTGCATTTCTTGTAGATCTCTTTTGTTCTAAGTTTTGGTTTGTCAATATTTCAATTAGAACACTAAAATATTCCACATCAGTGGATTATTTAATCGTTCGAGATCTTACAGTGGTATCACAGTCAAGGTTCTGCCAACCTGAAGATTTAGTGCATATTGATTTCGAGACAAAATTGATAGTGTTAGAAGAAACTAATTTTGGTGATCTCCCATAATTACTCAACCTCACTAGAATCTTGTCAATTTTGGTGGTTTTCTATAGCCACCCTAGTTGACCTTTGCAAAAAACTTGCTAGCCTATCATTGAGTTTGTTTTCGGGTGTTCCTGAAGCAGATCGAGTTACATTTTTTTTTTGGAGCGGAACCAGTAAGATTTTACTGGTTCTGCTAGAGGAGATCGAATTGCACCTATTATTAGATTCCGAGTTGGATTTCAGATAAGAGGCTGAGTTCAAGCCATCCAGGGGGACGAGTGCTTTCTCTTATCAGGAGGCCGAGATTATAGATTTTGCAGAGAGGTGTCATTGTATTCAGGCCGAATTCTATTCTCCGTTAGCGGTCAAATTGCTTCAGTTCTAATCTAATCTAAGGAGTCTAAATGTATCACAAACCCAGTACATTCCTACCATCAAGAGGTCGAATGCCTCGCATCATTGGGTCAAATTTACACTATTTCTTAGGGGATTGATTTACGGATTGAAGGGTCAAATTCCTTATCCTTAAACCACGTCGAATACTCTTCTATTTTTGGGCATGATTCCTTAGATGATTGGCAGTGATCTGGGCATGTTCTTTTAATTAATTGGAAGATCGAATTTACTTATACCGAGGCATGTTCTTTATTGTTGGGATTCATTAATCTTGGTAGATCGAACTTGTCTAACTGGTAACCGGATTCAAGTTGTTTTCAGAGGCTGATAATTATCCACAGTGAAGACCGAATCTATATCTTGGAGGCCACTTTTATCTAATTCTAGAGTGCTTCAGATCAAACGGTTTTTTATTAATGGGAATGCGAAAGCCATCTCCTGATTAGTAATCCGATCATTGTCACTAAGGCCGAGATCATTCTGGAGTGAAGGCGGCTAAGAATCATATTTTGAATGATCGGCATTCGTTCATATTGCAGAAAGCCTTCTTGAAGGTAAAATTTATTATTAAGGAGGATAAATTATTCCCATCATTAGAGCCAAATTGCATTCTGAGAGGCTCGAGATATGATTGAAGGCCAAATTTCTCTTAGTATTTGGGTTTGTATTAAGCTTTGAGGGGGATTGATCTGTGTTGGAAATAATAATCCCAACACACTTACAACCATCATGTTTGCCCAACCAACCATTACAAGGTTGCGATTTTGTTTGCAGGCAGAAAGACAAAAGTCAGCACAGATGTTCAAAGTAGACCATTCCGCATCACAGAGGTTAAAGCATTTAATGAAGTTTATTAATTAGATATGGGCAAACATTCATTCGGCCACTGTTGCCCAAACTCCACAACACCTCCAAGTTCAAAAAATCATTTATTATGTAAATTCACCCATGTTGGGTATTAAATATTTTCTCTATCATGTAATTAATGTCAAATTTGTATGTTAAGATAAATATGGATGTAAAATTCATTTGTAGTGTTGGACATATTGGGCGAGGTAGTGATGAGAAAATCTAGGAAATATTGGCAGGCGCATGAAAACCAGTTTTACGGAGTTTTACAGAAGTTTACTCTGCAACCCAGTGACACAGCCTCCACTTATCACGCGAATGTAATTTCCTTATGTTTTGACATATAATGTAAAGTGTGCTAGTTGGGTTATGGTATTAATCCTTCACAAGTAAATTTCTGCAACCCTCCTTTGTTTACTCTATTTTGCGCAACCCTCCTTTGTTTTACTCTGTTTTGCCCTGAGTTATTTCTGCGTTTAAGTACCTATGTGGTTGCGAGATCCTCGCCACAACCTAAAGATTTACCTTTCTCCAATTGAAGTTGACGTTGCCTACTTTGCTTCTAAGTTCCTCTCCCCCGTAAAATTATTTTCTAACATGCTATCAAAGCGGGTTAAATATTGTTAGTGTAAAAACAAGTGTTTTTACTAGCAATTAAAATTTGTTTTTGAGGGCAGAATTTTTGAAGCGTATTTATTAGGAAGTAGAAAGTTTTTTTTAACACTCATAAATGGCAACATCAAGCACAAGCTTGACTAATCCTCAGATACCTCAGTTTAATGGCAAAAATTATGATTATTGGGCTATTACGATGAAGGCCTTGTTTTCCTCTCAAGACATTTGGGATTTGCTGGGGAATAGTTTTCAAGAACCACCTGATGCAGCAACATACAATGCCTTGTCTCAGGTAGAAAGAGATCTATTGAGGGACATCAGGAAGAAGGATTCAAAAGCCCTGTTCTATATTTTCCAAGCAATTCATGAAAGTATTTTCCAAGCAAGCATGGGACACCCTCCAGATAGCCTACCAAGGAATGGCAAAAGTAACATAGCAAAGCTACAAATGCTAAGGAGAGATTTTGAAACACTTTATATGAAAGAGTTTGATAATATAGACTCATTTTTTACACATGTAAGTGTGTTAGTTACTCAAATTAGGTCTCATGGTGAGACACTTGAAGAAAGAAGAATAGTTGAGAAAGTTTTGAGAAGTTTGCCAGCAAGGTTTGAGACCATTATTGTGGCCATAGAAGAGACAAAGGATCTCTCATAGTTCTCAATGGATGAGCTTAATGCATCACTAATTTCTCATGAACATAGACTGAATAGAGCCGCAAGCTCCTCATTGGAGCATGCCTTCAAGGCACAAGTATCATTTGGTCAAGGTCGAGGCAAAGAAAGATCATATACTAGAGGAAGAGGAAGAAGCCCACACAGAGGTGGAAGAAGCAACCCTTCAAGCTCAAATGGAAGGGGCAAAAATCAAAATCCAAGTCAAGGCCCAAGCCAAAATCAAGCACAAGGTGAGAGGTATGATAAATCTCAAGTCCAATGTCATTACTTTAAGAAGTATGGTCATTATGCAAATGACTGTAGAAGAAGCAATATGATATTAGTAACAAACCAAGTGTAAATTTCACAAAAGAAAATCAGAACCATGATAGCATGTTTTAATTTTGTAATGTAGCACAAGAAAAACAAAGTGATATATGGTATCTAGATTCAGGGTGTAATAACCATATGTCAGGGAACATAGAAATGTTTTCCAATCTAGATGAAAGTGTGAAATCTGAAGTGACATTAGGGAATGATAGCAAAGTCTTTGTCATGGGGAAAGGAAAAGTTAATATCCTAACAAAGAAGGGGGATAAGAAGTACATTTCAGATGTTTACTTTGTCCCCGCTTTGAAGCATAACCTCATAAGCATTGGACAACTCATGCAAAAGGGCTACAATGTCTTTTTCAAAAATGATGAGTGCATAATTTTGAATAGGCCTCCAAGCAGAAAACTGATTGCAAAGGTTTAGATGACAAACAATAGAATGTTTCCCCTAAAGATAAAATCAGATTTGAAAGAAAGTGCACAAGCACAACTATCAATGAACTCACAAGAGGATGGAAGAAAAGAGGCAACTATCACACAAGTGAACTATCAAATAGAGGTCAAAGATGAAAACTGGTTATGGCATTTGAGATTTGGACATCTCAACTTTGGAGGTTTGAATTTGTTACATAGGAAAGGCATGGTGAAAGGTTTGCCACTCATAGAAAAACCGAACAACCTATGTGAAGGATGTATCTTGGGCAAGCAACATAGAGAGACATTTCCAGCAAGAAAGTCAGTAAGGGCAAAGGCACCTTTGGAGATTGTCCACTCAGATTTATGTTGACCAATGAAGACACCATCAATTGGTGGCAGCCACTATGTATTGACCTTTATAAATGTCTGCACAAGGAAGACATGGGTCTATCTCCTAAAACAGAAGAGTGAAGTGTTTGAGCGCTTTCGCCAATACAAGGCTCTTGTTGAGAAGCAAAGTGGACACTACATCAAAGTCCTCAGGACTAACAGAGGTGGCGAATACATCTCAAATGACTTCCTTCGATTTTGCAGGGAGCATGGAATTCAAAAGCAATTTACAACAAGATATACACCTCAGCAAAATGGTGTGGCAGAAAGGAAGAATAGGACCATTATGGAAATGGCAAGGAGTAAGTTGAAGGCAAAACATTTGCCAAATGATTATTGGGCTGACACTGTCGTTTGTGCAGCATATATCTTGAATAGATGTCCAACAAAAAGCGTCCAGAACATAGTTCCTGAAGAGGCATGGAGTGGAAGAAAGCATAGTGTCACACACATGAGAGTCTTTGGATGTGTGGCATATGCACATGTCTCGGATGAGTTGATGAAGAAGTTGGACAACAAGGGGGAGAAATGTATATTTGTTGGATATAGTGATGAATCCAAGGCATACAAGCTCTACAATCCATCAACCAAGAAAGTCATAATCAGCAGAGATATGTGGTTCATAGAAGAAGAAGCATGGGATGGAAATTTAGAGAAAACAGTCAATGTGAAATCATGTATACCACATGAGGACAAAGAGGAATTAACAGCAGCAAGCAATTCCTCAACAGTGACTCCCTCTACTCCTATTCAAGCGCAACAAAGCAGGCAACAATGAACACCATCAACAAATATTAGGACAATGTCGCACAATCAAGCAAGTGCTTCTCCAAGCACGCCGCAAAGCACAACACCAAGTGACATATCAAGCCCATGTTCAGCAAGCATAAAAAGACCAAAATTCAGAAATTTAAATGAAATTTATGAGCAAGAAGAAGTTGATAGCAACACTGGTCTAAATTCTTTATCTACTTTGTTTTATCACGTAGATGACCAATCCATTTTTAAGATGCAGTGAAAGAAGAAAAATGGGTTGCGACAATGGAGGAAGAATTAGAAGCAATAAAAAAATGACACATGGGAGTTAGTGGACATGCCGCAAGGAAAACAAGTCATTAGAGTGACGTGGGTCTATAAGACCAAAACCAACATTGACGGCAAGATTGAAAGGCATAAAGTAAGGCTAGTTGTCAAAGGATACAAGAAGCAGCATGGAAGAGATTATGAGGAGATGTTCGCACCAGTCGCGAGGATGGAGATGGTGCGTACAGTTGTGGCAATTTTCGCGCAACATAAATGGAAAGTGTATCAAATGGTTGTAAAGTCAGTGTTCTTGAATGGAGTGTTGAAAGAGGAAGTGTATGTTGCGCAACCGCCTGGTTATGAGGTTGAGGCCAAGAAGACAAAGTGTATCGATTGAGGAAAGCTCTTTATGGGCTGAAGCAAGCACCATGTGCATGGTACAACAGGATGGATGCATACTTGTTGGACAATGGTTTCAACAAATGTGATGGTGAGCCTACTCTCTACATCAAAGAGAATGATGGTAAGATTCTTATTGTTGTATTATATGTAGATGATCTGATTTTTACAAGCAGTGATGATTTCCTCTTCGCTGATTTCAAGCAAGTCATGAAGAATGAATTTGAAATGACTGACTTGGGATTGCTAAGATATTTTTTGGGCATAGAAGTGAAACAAACAGAAAATGGAATTTTTATTTCTCAAGAAAAGTATGTAGCAAACATTTTGGAGAGGTTTAAAATGTAGAACAACAAGCCTACACAAACTCCAAATGTCATGGGGTTGAGGTTGAGCAAAGAAGATTGCAACAGCGATGCCAATCTGACATTATACAAGAGTATGATAGGCAACTTGATGTATTGGACTGCCACTAGGCTGGATATAATGTATGCAGTGAGTTTGGTGTCAAGGTTCATGGAGACACCCAAGGAGACACATTGGCAAGCAGCAAAAAGAATTCTAAGGTATGTCAATGGGACAAAGCAGTATGGCGTTTTGTACACCACAACAGATGATTTCAGGTTGGTTGGTTACACTGACAGTGATTTGGCAGGAAGTTTCGATGACAGAAAGAGCATGTTGGGTTATGTTTTTCATTTGGGTTTCGTAGCCGTTTCATGGGCTTTCAAAAAGCAGCGATAATTTCATTGTCAACAACAGAAGCTGAATATGTCGCCGCAACAGCAGTAGCATGTCAGGCAGTTTGGATGAGAAGGGTGTTGAGGGATCTTTATCGCAACAAAGAGGGAGCGACAAGTATTTTCTATGATAACACATCTGCAATTGCATTAACAAAGAATTTGATTTTTCACAAGAGAGCCAAGCATATTGATGCTAAATATCATTTTATTAGAGAGTTGATTAACAATGATGAAATTGTGTTGCAGCACTTCAAGTCACAGGAACAACTTGCTGATATTTTCACAAAGCCATTGGCACGTGAAAGTTTTGTTTACCTCAGAGACAATTTGGGAGTTTTCAATGGTGCTAGTTGCGATTAAGGGGGAGTGTTGGAAATTATAATCCCAACCACCACCTTAAACACACTGAAAACCATCATGTTTGCCCAATCAACCGCTACACGGTTGCGATTTTGTTTGTAGGCATAATGAAAAAGGTTAGAACAGAGGTTCAAAGCGGACCATTCCGCAAGACATCACAAGTAAAGCATTTAATGAATTTTATTAAATAGATATGGGCAAACATTCATTCCGACACTGTTTCCCACACTCCACCACCTGCAATTCAGAAAATCATTTACTATGTAAAATCGCCCATGTTGCGTATTAAATATTTTCTCTGTCATGTAATTAATGTCAAAATTGTATGTTAATATAAATATGGATGTAAAAGTCATTTGTAATGTTGGGCATATTGGGCAAGTTAGAGAGCCAGAGTTTGAGAGGTAGTGAGAAGAAAATCGTGGAGGAAATATTGGTGGACGCGTGAAAACCAATTTTATGGAGTTTTACAGAAGTTTACTCCGCAACCCAGTAATGTGTAAATCGCAGTAAGTCTTTTTGTATTTTCACTTGGAGCTATAGCCTCCATTTATCACGCGAATGTAATTTCTTTATGTTTTGACATATAATATAAAGTGTGGTCAGTTGCATTATGGTTTTAATCCTTCACAAGTAAATTTCCACAACCCTCCTTTGTTTTACTCTGTTTTTTTGTGAGTTATTTCTGTGTTTAATTAAGTCCCTGTGTGGTTGCGATATCCTTGCCGTAATCCATTGTTATTGAAGTCTTATTTTCAGTTTTATCACAAAATGAAAGAAAAAAAAATATGAAAAATCAAACCATTGTCTAAAGGTCATGCAGGGGTTGAACCTCAATGAAGCTTCTATATATTCTTTACCTCTGCAAAGTTTAAAAAGAATAAATTATTTTGTTTGATTGATGGCTTTTGAACGTGAAATTATGAGAATATCTGGGTCATTTGATCAACAGGGCACAGATCCGACGACAATCGGGTGGGTAATTAATCAGACGCGATGGCATATGAAATATAGTTTAATTTGCTGAAGTCTGGGCCAATCTCAGCCATCCATCGAAAGAGACGGGATCCAACGAATATCGGGTGGAAAAGTAATCAGATTTTATCACTAAAATCAGACCCGATAGATCATTAACTGGTAGTTTATATTTCCTATTGGGTTTGTATGGGAGTCAAAAGGGTGTTGAAAAAACAGACTCGATAAGGTTTAGTTCAAATAGTTTTAAAGTCTCGTGAGTTCCGAAGGATCAGACTGTTTATTAAATGAGTGATTGGACAGTTCGCGTACAGCTAAGGTGGACCCGACAAGTTTATGAACTAAATTGTTAATCCTTTTCAGTTCCGTGGTAAACTATGTTCCGCGTAAATTAGTTGATTCCATTGTTTAAGCAAAATAATCAAAATTAGAGGGAGATGATCAAAACTTCAAAGGGTCGATGATTGGTCGGGTTTCCTTGTGTTTTGGTCAATCAAAACATGCCCGATACATACCTAGGCCCAAGTCCACGCACGGGGTTTTTTCAAATACAATTTATTATGATTAAAATAGTTTAACCATTATTAAAGCATCTATAGAGAAACTTCATCAGCAGCCAAGCAACAAATCTGAAAGTGAACAATCATCATCATTTTTCTAAATTTTGTTACTTCTTGTTATTTTATTTATGAGGTGTCTTTTATGCTCTATGTAATATTCTGTAATAACTTTCACTTTAGACAGTTAGTAGAATAGTTAAGTAGTTTGATAGTTTTGGTGATCACCAACTGTCTTATAATGTATAAAAAGAGGAAACTTTACAGAGAAGAGGTTTGAAATTTGGAGAACCTGGATACTAGGCCACTGTATTCCTAATACAATTGTTGATTAATAAAAGAATCAAAAGTTTTCGACACATTGTTGGGTATGATTTTGTGACTTCTATGTCATGTGTCATCATATGTTTTCCTCCTTTAAGTATAGTAATGAAGTTGCAGGTCTTTATTTGCTTATGTAAATGAAGTTAAAATCCCTTAAAAGAGTGCTCCTATACTTGAAGTTCTTACCTCTACAATTATTCTAAGTTACAGATTGTAGTTTCTGTGTAAGACGACATATTATCTTTAACTTCTCCAAGTGTCACAGATAGTAGATTCTGTGTAAAACAACATATTGTCTCTGACTTATTCAAGCATTATTCATTCATCATTTATATTTAGAAATCAAATAGCATTCTGATATTTTCATGTCACCTAAGTATTGAGGGTTAAAAACCAAGTCTCCCAGGTCCTTCATTTGAGAACACAACATACAATTAAGTGACAAACAAGTGACAATCATTATAATCATTAATGTCTTAAGCACAATTTCTATACATCCAGGAAATTGGTTTCTTAAGGTACAACACAACCTAAAGATTTACCTTTCCGCAACTAATGTTGACCTTGCCTACTTTGCTGCAACTGATTTCTGAGTTCCTTTGCCCCGTAAAATTATTTTTCTAACAATCTGTAGATGGGAAGCCAATTTTTTTTCCCAATTGACTAGCCTGAATTCCATCACCTTCTGGGTGTGTTTCTCATTATTAAATTTTTTGAAGCCAAAGTTTGGGCAAAGTTCTATTTTGATGGGGTCTCCGGCTTTAATTTCGGGTTAAATTTATATTTGAATTAAATCGTGGACAATGCTAAGGGCACAAATATATATGCGGTTTCCTGTAGGAGTAAGCACAAAGTGTGCCTGTATGTGTAGACATCTGAGATTTTCAACATGTTTACTAGCTATGTAAAAGTCAGTGTGTGGATTGTCGGGCTAATCATATTACGCAGTTGAAGCTATTGCACAGGGAGTAGGGGTTAAAATTGACACCCGTATGCACGTTTTGACCTTTTTTAGCCGTTAAATACAGGCTCTTTCAAATATGCACGTTATTATTAACTTGTTAATCATTTCTAAAACTGTCATAATTACAGGTATGTAAAAAAATTACAAGTTTTAATTAGATATATATATATATATATATATATAATTTGTATCTGTTTAAATTTTATATTAGGTTGACAGTATAAGTACCCACTATCAGCTTATGTGAGTTGGACCTGTATCATTTTATGCTTCTAGCACTTATGTGAATTTATGTAATTACCAATGCTATAGGACTACATGGTCTAGATTCCATATCCATTTTGTCTGGCTAGCATATCTAGATTTCAATATCATTAAGGCACACAATTAAAATGGGGAGCTCACCAATATTTATGAGAATTATCATTTCGTTAACTTTTTTTTACAATCTGATGATGATCTGACTTCCATTTCCTATAGATTTTGTCCCAATTTTATCATAATCTCGATTCTCAAATGGTTTGTGGTAGAAGTTGGAACTTGGAATATTATGCAGTGAATACCCAATGCCCATCCCAAAGCCTCGAGCTTTCTCGTTTTTGTAGAGATATACCCCGTAAAAGAAAAAAAATGGTGATTCGCAAATCTACAACTAATCAAGGTAAGCTCCTCTCTTGTACTTTCTTGCTGCTATTTTTTTAGTTCTGCTATGTTATCACAGGGCTTTATTTTAGTTTCAGCTATATTATTTTTAGTTTTGCATTATCAGATGAATATGATATAGCAGAGAAATGCAATTTTTTTTTCTACAAGTAAAGTTTCTTTGAAATCAAGTGCTTTATATACATAAATTCCATAGGTCAAGAATACTGACTACAAACAGCTAACTGGTTTTGAGAATAGAGTGCATGGACTTTTCAACCTTCTATGGTTCCCCTGTCAACCAAACCACTCAATTAAAAACACCAGACATTTCTGATTTGTTGAAAAATGAAGTAGGTTGTCATAATAAAATAAACATCCTAACTTTTCAAGTTTGTATTACACCCCAACTGTAAGTCAAGATTTTGGTAAGTTTTGATGTTTGAGTCATACCTAGTCCCCAACTTTAGATCAAGTTATCAATTGTTGGTTTCATGCAAGTGTAGTTTACCTAGTTACACATGAAATACAGGGGCCAAAGGTGTTCACGTAAATAGGGATTTTGTCTTCTAATTGACAAAATGGACAGTCGACTATCTCTTCCAGTGATCCATGACAATCAGAGAACATATATAAGTCATTTTTATTTTGTGAAAAATCCTGATTATGCCTTAACCTTCTTTCGACTCTGAAAGTTTTTGTATCATAGCCTCAATCTGTTATTCCATACAAACATCTTCTTTCATACCCTAGTTGTCATGATTTCAAGTTAGTCTTCGAGTTTTTATAGTTCATTCACAAAAAAAGACTCCAAAACCTCTCTCGGCATATGTCTGATAAGTCTATATAGCCCCACATGCTCAATGTCATCCTTGACAACACAGCCACCCATAAATGAATTAATTTGATCATCGCTCAGTTTACTTCACGAGCCATTCATATATTTCTCAATCCTCTTTATCTCTATCTTACACATGTAGTGAGGAATATTCAAATGGATATCTATGGAATAGTCAAACATATGAACATATGTAGAGATTAGATATATATGGAAGAGTCAAAGTTTATAGATGGAATTGGATGCAAGAATCTGTGCCAACCTGGAGGGTGTTATGATCAATTATCGAACACAAAGCATCATGTACGTGCCTCCGGACCCTGGACTGAATAAGATTTACAACTAGTTGCAATTACAATTTCCATGGCTGTCAATGCCCAATTTCAATTTAAATGGAAAACAATGAAATAATTATAGATCAGCATGATTTTTAAGATTTACATGGCTATGTTAACAAAGATCTCTCTTTTAACCACTTCGAGATTCTCATGACTCCAGGGATCATATATGAACCTTCCATTTTAAACAGTTATTTATGACACATGTTGCCAAACATAGACTTCTTCTATTTGAAGGAAGAGAACAATCCAATGATTTGTCGATTCAATAATAAATGAATATCCATAAAAACGCTTGCCTAGTCAAGGATGTTTCTACCTTTGGATCCTGCAAGTTACTATATATCAGCAAAACAGTTCTAGTTAGAAAGAGAAAATTTACTATTGTGTATGCACACTAGCCTATCCCAGGTGGTGGTTAACTCCCTACTTTGCATGTGAATGGTTTTCATGGTTGTTCATGCCTCTAATTCCTAAGCTTTCAAACTTCTCAACTGATTTCTAATTTTCTGAATAAGAGTTTTTATCTTTTTACTATTTTTAAAGGGCAAGAAGTGGATTAATTTGATAAATTTTTTTTTAAATAAGTCAGTAATTTAAAGTTGGGATATATTTAGTAAGATTGGAAGCTTCTCAATTTACCAACTAGTCTAGATTTATATTTAACTCTAGACCTAGTTGGTGGGTGAATATAATTTGAAAATATAATATAAAACTGGTAAAAAAAAATATTAAACGTCATGTGATGGGCGGTTTAAAAATAAAAAAGTCAAAAAAAAATCGGTGATGGGTAAGGGTACCCCTCAAATTTAACCCTTGACAGGGAGACTGCCTTTCTAGTTATTATTATAGAAGGATATTTCTATTGTAGGGTTTATTGCAAGAACTCATTATTTTGTAGAAGAGAAATTTAAAGATTTATTATTATTTTGTTTGTTTAAGGAATCTCAACCATAGTACATTATCTCCACAAAATATTATTTACTTCCAACTCTTGTTGTAGGAGGTCGACTTTGAGGCTATAATTATTTATAGGAGAATTTCTTCTACATGAGCTACTATTATATTGGGTTATTATTTTCTCCCCTATTATTTGAAGGTGTTCAATTTCCTTATGGAGGCTAAAGATTTTTCATTCGCTTTCTTTCAAGTCCAATATAGATCGATTTCTCAAAGGGGGGAATCGATATTAATAAAGAGAGATGAGGAGAGACAAGGCAGGCTAAATACTGAGATCCATTGATGCCAAGCCATAATGTCATCACTTTATCTTTGGAAACACCTCAGGAATCAATATATTGATACATCATTTGATTCTTTGCGCTACAATACCTCTACGAATAAAAATGGCAACAACTGACAAATCATAAGCAAGAGCAGAACAACAGGCCTTTCTCTCGAAAGATCCATATTATCCTTAAACAGTCAACAAATATTCAGAAGAAATATGTAAAAAGTGGCAAGCTATTCACACTTGTATTTGAGCTACAACGAATGAAGTCAGTCATAAACATTCATAAGGTGGAGGAATTAGAGACATGTCTATCCAAGTTGGGGAACCTAGAATGGAATAAATTCTGTTGGGCTCTCAAGCCATCCATGCATGTATTAATAAAAACCAAACTCTGGGATCATCATTGCAAAGAGGACAAGCTCACAATTGCTTCTTGTCTCAGAAGGATCATAACTTTAAAATTTCCACTACTTCCTTACAATAACAATATCATGAGAGAGATATCACAGCTGATAGGAGAATCCCTTTAGGTGTTGAAGAACATCATCCTTCATATCTTTCAAAAGAAATGCAAAATCTTAGAACTCATGACAGAGTTTAGCTTTGGCACATTCATGATAAATATGGAATGTGAAGACTTAATCTTTCAGGTGTTCTAGAACTTTTACACTAGAATTACATCAACTCATCCAGATCATGTCAAAACAAACATACAAAATATTATGCCAATTTTTTTGGAAGGAGATGTCGACATCTGCAAGATACTAAGATCCAAATTTTTGATCATTTGGAGAAAGGAACTAGTTGTATCACTAGTCGCCTATGATCTAGTCGAAAATTTGGTCATGCAAAACATAAAATTGCTCAAAAGAGTGTTAACTAGGAAGGAGCTGAAGAGGATTGATGGAGGAAGGGATAATAAATAAAATAAAACCTATAGTAAGAATGAAATAAGAAGGATAGGTATATGCTTTATCTGCAAGGGACCTTGGGCACTTAACCATTCATGTCCAAGTGAAAGGAAGGAGGAAACAAGGACAAACCAAAAGGAGATTCTTTTGGATCATGAGGACTCATCTAAAGAATTCGAGCAGTCAACTATAGATGGTGAGCAACATCACAATATTATTCAGAGAGACTTGTAAGACAAGTTGATAATAATCAGTCAACTTGACAAAATACATGGGGAAAGGAAGGAGGTAATTATTCCTAATGATGTGGTAGACTCTTGTAGAATTGGGTCCATCCATGAAGAGTATGAGAAATCAAGTGTAAATAAGAGTCCACCAGTACATCCATGTTTGACAACCAGAGAGGATGGACAAAAAATTGTCCCCAAAGGTGGAGAAGGCCAAGAAGAAGACATTCAAGGAGAATTAAATGAGGAGCCAATAATGGTAAACCAACATGATGAGCATGATCATGAAGGGGAGCATGACAGACATAATGTGTAGGATGAACCATTCCCAGAGAGCCAGTCAAAGGCTCAAGTTGAAGTGGTGGTCATAGGGCATCCGGTGCAAATAGGTAAAAAGATATTCAACGGGGCACTAGCATCTCCAATAGAGGACTTTAGGGAAAAATTGCACATTTCAAGACAAATCTTATCATGTTAAAGAAGAGAGTTTAGGACAGCCCAAGACACTACCTTACCGGAGAACAGAAAAATTGAGGAGTTTTTGTGCTACTCAACAACCCCCCATTTATTAATAGTGATAGTCAATATTATATTAACAATTGGGAACCCTTTAAAAAAAAATCCTTCCAAAAACAAGATTAGCATTTAGGCATTTTTCTTGTTAATTTTTGGAATGATGCAAGATATCAAGATAAAACCTTTTGAAAAAGCTAGCAAATGTTCGCCTTTTCGCATATCGCAAGATCAAGCATGTAAAAAGCCTTTCCATCCACCAAAACTAGTGAAAAGTGATCAAAAGAGAGCACCATGCTAGACCTCGAAACTATTAGGTTTCCCATATGAAGTAAGTTCTAAAGAATTTCTTATTAAAATAAGGCCCGCATCACAAATCACCACTCACAAGGAGTGCGCCTTAACAAAGTATCTTAAACCATGTGATATGCGAGATTGTGATGACACAATCTCCCTTATCGCATCGCATTAAGAACACTTAAGAGGAGCTCGAAACCTTATCATCATGCAAGATTGTGAAATGTGATTGAAGACCCAGACCCAATTCTGAAATATGTTATAAACAAGCACTCAAGTCCGCTGCTTAAGGAAAAATGGATTTACATAGAAAATCCTAACAAATAAGCTATGCTTTGAAACCGATAATGAGCGGATCTCATTTGGCATCCCACAGAAACTAAAGAAACGTTAAAGAAAGCACGATAATCACAATGCGATAATGCAATTTTCAATATTGCATCGCAATCGAAAAATCGGCATTTTCACACTTTAAAGGCTCGCCACCCTAAAAATTTCTTCCCCGACTTATGATGCAGAGCATTAATGAGAAATAACACTAGGGATAATGAACCATTAGTGGGCATTTATTAAGGGTTAATAACATTTACGTTTGAAAGATAGTTCAACGTGATATAATATCTTCTCACCCGCGTTAAAATAAAAACTCCTTTCTTGTAACCTTTTCAAAGTTATCTACACTATTCATTCTTAGGTTCATTCTTATCTCTGTATATTTGATAGCTTCTATTTTGCTCCATTTTCAGGAAAACTCCATAGAAAGAGTCATTGGGAGCAATGGCAAAGAGGGGCAAGGTAGCCGCATCTAAGAAATCAGAAATGACTCATTTATTCTCTGATACTACATGCAGTAGAGACGACAGAACCTCTACGTTGGAAACCATGTATGATTTATTAGAAGAAGAGAAATCAAGACCTCTAGTAACAAAGGCCACAGCTGATGGTCATGCTTCCTCAAACACCTCCATCTTTGAGATGGCATGCTCATTTCTGCATCGCATAGCTGCGAGACCAAAGATAATTCCATATACATATATGGTCAAGTGGATAATTGATCAGGTGGATGTCTCAGACAGAGAATTTAAGAATAGCAGGTAGGAGGTTATGGGATCTTTTTCACCAGACAACCTATGACTTATGTACAATCTGCTAGAGCCACAAGCATTCTACAACAAACAGTTCCTCGAGAAATTTTCTAAGGAGAATGAAGACCCAGCAGATGTTATGCAAACCTGGATGCAAAATGAAGGCAAGATCAAAAAGGATAAATCGGGTATGTATTCTACAGCATCTATAGCTCCCCCTCATAGTTTTGCAGCAACCATGCTATGTAGAATGTTCGACAAGCCCGATAGTACCAAATTTTCCCCAGAATGGTTGTCATTAATAGATGTAGCCATAAACACAACAATAATGAATTGGGCCCAAATTTTTTCTGATAATTTGGCAAAAGCCATAATAGAGTATAGGAGAAAGAGGAGTATCTCTTCTAGGGTTTACCCTCCATTTTTCATGAGTGCCTATATAATGGATGCTATCTGTTTTGGTTCCAAATTTCCTATCATGGGATGGAAGTGGACTGTGAAAGACCCGCTTCCCATTCATATATATCATAAGAATATGTGGGAGTCTCAGTTTCACCCCCATTTTTACAGAATTTGTCAAGGAGTTATGTTGCCTATTCATAAACAGGTCTACAACAGGAATGCCCCTAGATTTTCTAGAGAAGCTGAAGTAGATATCCTACCTATAGCCAGATGGTTTGGGGAGGAGACATTTACATATATTAGAGTATTCGGGAGCATTGATTTGCCACATGTCCTCCCATATTATGCCCCTGATAAGTTAATGGCTAGGGAGATAGCCTCGCAAACAACAGGAGAAGGTGGCCTGAGCAAAGGATTGAAGGAAGAGAAAAAGTCCATTTGTCCTACATTTCCATTGGAATGTGGTGCGTTTGTACTGCACAATTTTGGACATGCACGCAAGGAAGCAGAGATTATGAAATCTTTGAAATTGGCTACATTTCCAGGAAGATAGCATGACTCGAATGGAACCTGCCAAAGACTTCAATCCTATGGTGAAAGTGAAAATATCCACCCATAAGGAAGATGCATTCAATGACATTTTCCTACAAAAAGAGACATTTTCAGAAGTAAAACATATGGCTTCACTAATTTTTCCCCCAGATGACCTTAAGGCCTTCCACGAATAGAGGGAGAGGAGATTATTACAGGTCCCATTGGACCTGCTACAGATTGAACCAATAAGGGCGCCAACTCCCAGTGTAAGGTTAGAGGAAAGCTCCAGAGAAAATTATAAAGATAATTCCTGAGCAAAGTCCCAGGAGAAGTCTACCCATGAGTCACAGCACTCAGAGCAACAGTCCCTGAATGGGGATAGTAAAAACAAAGAGTTTGAGAGAGACACAGTCGGAACTACAAAAAAAGTAGCCAAGCAAACCTTAGCAAAGAAACAGACTGAAATTCACTATACCTCCACCCAGTCGGAAAAACCTCTACTTGTTGATTTAGAAAAAGAATGGGAGCATTTTAATAAAAAACTCCATACAAAAGAACAAACATCTGAAGTACAGACTCCACAACACATATCAACTCAAGAGGTTACAGTGGAGAAAATTGTAAGTACTTAAGATATAGAGCTTATTCCTACCACCCCCACTTCTAAAATTGTTTTAAGAGTTGAGGAAATTCCTCCCTTAGATGTGTTTTATAGCCCTACCCATAAAGTTGTCATCAAAAGGCAGAGGAAGAAAAGAAATTTGGATGTTGCAGTTGTCACCACTCTCGACAATGAACCAATGGATATTGTTTGGAGAGGTTCGCCCATGGACCCATTTGAGAACCTTACGAGACTATCACAATTTGCAGGAGCCTATGCTATGACAACTATTGGTAAAGCAACCGAGGTTCAAATGCTGCTAAGAGAAAAAGAACAAAATATCTTATTGTTGGAACAATTATTAGAGCAAGAAAAATCTAACCAACAAGCATAGTTACAAATTTCCAATCTAGAACAGGAGTTTGAATAGATGCAAATACAACATCAGGCCAACCTAGTAGAAAAGGACGTGCAGATTCAAGCTATGATAGATAAGTATGAAGACAATCCACAAATCAATCAGTTCATAAAAGAAGCACTCAGCCTTAATGCCCAACTAAAGCAACCAAAGGAACTTCTGTGCCAATAAATCTCACAAGTAAATCCTTACTGTGAGATTAGTGATAAGATACCAAGCCAAGTTGTCGACATGAGGCTTCAGTATGAAGAAATCCATAAAAGGATTTCTGACTTTATCACTTGGAAAGAATCAGAAGATGGGCAAAAGGCTTATTTTCCAAAACTGGAGGAGTCATATAAAGAAATTCTATTTGCAGACTGGGATTCTCAGCTCAAGCAAGTAGAAAGGGCAACAACGGTCGCGGAAGTAGCAGAAAATAGCATCATTGAAGCCATTAACAAAAATCTACATGGTGCCAACCTAGTTGTTGAACCTATACCAAGATTTCTTCCAAAATCTAATCAACTGGAGTAGCAATGGAGACAAGCAGCAAAGGAAAGGGAGGAGGTTATCTGACAAATGAGCAAGCTGAACTGGGAAGCATACTGGTAATTCTTAGTCAAGCCATGTAGCCAGTGGATGAACCTATGTTGCCTAACCACTTCCACATAGAAAATGGTGCCAGCACTGACAAATGTCGTATTTATTGGGAAATTGAAATCTGCGATTGACCAACCGACATAGCTCAAACCAATGACGGATATCTGCAATCTTAAGGATCAAATGCAAAGGAGTTAGTCACCTTGTTTTATTTCTATTTTAGTTTCATTTCGCATAATCTGAGGAAGGTCATTTAAACCTCCTAAGCTATTTGTGTAATTATCTATTTTAGGACTTACCATTTTAGTCTTTAAACCTCTCTCATGCATTTAGAGAGGGGTCCATAAATTTTATCAAAAACATTCTTCAAAACATGCACTTTTGTACCTTTAAGGAGGTTCTGGTAGAATGAATGGAACATGATCTATTTTTTTTATATATGGCATGTTCTACTGAAATTTCACTTTTGCACTCTTAGATGATGTTGGATTGGTTGGAATTAGATTGATATTATTGAAACACATGAGCAGAACTTATTACAAATGGTACTTTTATCTTGTGATTTTGTTTTATTTATGTATCAGGCAATAACTTTTCTTCAATTTCTTTGTGTATGAAAGTTTGAATTTCAGTTAGAATTATTGCACTTTTGTATGGTGTTGGCTTTAATTTCCTGGTGAATATGTGAACGATTCTACATGTGATATATCTCTCACAATCGTTTTGGCTAACTATTTATCCAAAACAATTATTGCTAAATGATTTGATTTCTTATTGCAGTTGAATGATATTTATTACCAATTTCTATAGGACATTATTGTAGATCACATATCTTGTTTTTATTCTCGGGTATAGTTATATTTAGGTAGTGTTTAAAACTAGGATATATGCATGTGATTAATAGTTTAGATTAGATTACACTTAGTTAAATCATTCCCCCATTACATCATATATCACCCCATCAACACTACCAAAATATCTTTTTGGGAAACTGGTCCCATTATCCCCAGTCGGAGCCACTACACCAAACGGAAAAGGAACTGCCAACCAAGGTCCAGACTAGGTGGTTTTCCCCCATGTTGTCACAATGATTTTTGAGGATTCAACCTTTTGGCGCTAGAAGGAGGGCCCGAACTATGAATGGAAAGTAAATTCAAACCGACTGGCCATTATAAGGTTAATACTCCCTCACCCACACCTCCAACTTCCCGATCGCATTCTAAATCTCTGAATCCTAAGCGAGAAGTTGTAAAAACACCCTCAGAACCCACTGCTAAAATTCCACAAAAACCAAATCATTCTTCTTCTATAGAAACCCCTAAAGTCCAATCTCTGATTCATAAGCTACAAGGTATTTTGATATCTCAAGAAGAATCTAAGTTATCCCAAGATAACATTACTTCTCAGTTTCCCTCATCTCAACGGTTAACTAGAGCACAGAGTGAAAAGTTTGGGATTCCCCCATTTGAATTCCCTCTACCAAGTCATAAGAGAGCTAAGAAGACATCATCTGTATCTCATAGTGAGGTTCTTCCATCATCCTCTCAATCATCTTCATTCATTCCATCCATTTCATCGCAAGATCAATCACCCACCTCACAACTCTAGATCGTGATTTACACAGGTACTAGAACTAAACCCTCCTCTCCCCAATCACCTTCAACCATTGGAACATCTTCTTCTACGCAGACACCAACAATGGCTCAAAATCATCCCTGTCCATGGACAAATCCAGGAGCTATAAGAATGGCAGGACCTTTACATCCATTACCAACTCATCTTGAAAAATGTCTCCCAAATTTCAGTCCTAAGAATGGCCTACTAGTTGAGGAACATATCAACAATTTTATGCTGTCTATTAATCTAAATGCAGTAGTAGAAGAAGATGAAGTTGTAAGATTATTTCCTTATACTTTACAAGGATCAGAATGATCATGGCACTTCTCATTACTAATAAGTTTCTATAAATAGTTGGGATGCTTTTCAATACCAGTTCCTAACCAAATTTGGAGATGATAGATCCACGACTACCCTAATCAATGATCTCTCCAATTTGAAAGCCAAACATAAGGAACCAATTAAAGAATTCAACTCTCTCTTTAATAAATTATTGAATAAAATACCAGTGGCATCCAATCCCAGTAATGAAGTCCAAAACGAGACGTACATTTCTCCTCTCCCTTTGAACACAACGATTTTCGTCGATAGGGTTGCCAAACCAACTTTGGCAGAAAACATGAAATAAGCAATAGCTGTAGAAAAACAAATTTTAGCCTTAGATAACAAAAATTCTTTAGAAGAATGAAAATATAAGAATGTGACTTTTAGGGATGAATCCAATAAAAAAGCACCTAAAGTTCCTTTTGATCTTGAAGGTTTACAAAAAGTCATCAAAACCATGTCTAATGAAATGGTTGAAATAAGAAACAAGTAGCAGAGACTTCCTCAAAGAAATCTTTCAGACCATATAAGAGGAATTCCCCTATTGACCCTAAGCCACCAAATGCTATATCGAACACTAAATCAGATGGATAGAAAGATGAAGTCTCAACAACTAAAGAACAAACAGATGATGAGGAAGTGGTTGAGTTATAAGGGATGTGGGATTTTATCCTTTCGAATGAAGAAACACAAGAAGCCTTGCCTGTTGCAACCCTAAGTAGAGGCTCTGTTGATTCACCTTAAACAAATCAAAAGTAGAAGGTATTAACTCTCACTCCCAAGGATAAAAAAACAGGTAAGAAGTATCCATCCAAATCTACCCAAACCGCTCCTCTTCAATCAAATTATTCACCTCCAACCAAGACTATGATAGTATCCGATGAAATGGAATACAAAATTGTGGCTGATATGAAAAAAACTAGGGTGAACATTACCTTTCATGAGCTTAGCAGGTTGAAACATCAACGAAAGATGCTACTCAAAGAACTCAAAGTAGTCCCTACTTCGCTTCTTCCTATCGTCGTACTCTCACAAGCTTCCCAAGAAATGGGAAGGCCCCCTAATACTTCACTAGACAGAATCAATCCTATCGATATTGCTCTAATTAGAGGAAGATCTAAATCCCATACTCCTCCATTTTTATTGACTTTCAAAATTTTCAAAAACAATCTACACAACTATTTAGTTGACTCTGGGCTTCATCTAATATTTTACCAAGAACAATTTGTGTGAAATTGAATGTTCAGCCTCAAAAATCCACTGTGCGCATTGTGCAGTTAGACCAAACCCAAGTCGAAGTAATAGGGGAACTTAATCAAGTTACCATTAGACTTTCATCGAACCCTAAAGTATGTCAAGTCATTGACATTCTTGTCGTTGATATTTCAGAGTTCTACGACTTAATCCTTAGTAGAGACTGGTTAGAGAAACTCCATGGTTATTTTACGACTGACTAGTCTCACATGTTGCTTCCCTATAATAGAAAGACAAATCAAATAAGGGTTGATCGTGAAAAGAGTCAAAAGTATATTATTACAGAATTAGAAGGAGAGAACGAACCAGTTTCATATAGTAGCAATATCATTGGAAACTACTCAGTTGAATCATTTCTAGGAAATTTAAATGCAAATACTTCACCTTTCTTGGAAAATTTTGTTGTATCGCAAGTTGAAAATTTTTCTCAAACAGATACTTCTAAGTGTATAAATTTTTTAGATAAACCTATAGTTAGCTCTTTATTTTGGAAATTGCTTTTTGACAGGTCTAAATCCAACGATGGAGCAGGAGCAGGATGCATATTAGTTAGCCCAGAAGGGGAAAAAACTATGTTAGCATGCAGAATTGAATTTGATTGCACAAACAACACTGATGAATATGAAACGTTATTTCAAGGCTTGTATAAAGCCATTGGCCTTAATATCAAATACCTATAAGTGTTTTGGGGTTCAGAAATTGTGATAAAACAAATAAGAAATACTATACAGTATTTGTTTGGATATTTGAGACATTATCAATCATTAGTCCAAGACCTCACTTCTCACTTTACATCGTTTAATATTTCCCCTATCCCCAGACTCCAAAATGCAAGCACCAACCTTTTGGATAATGTGGCCTCCAAGCTCATTCCACCAAGGGATTACAATCTGAATCAATTTTCTATTGAATTAATTTTAAGGCCTTCTATTTCGGACAATGTCACCAATTGGCGAGTCTTTAATAACGATCCATATATCATAAGATTTTTGACATAAGAAGGTTCGTATGATGACCAGATAATTGATGAAGATCAACATGACAACCAACTTAAGAAAGACGCAACAATGAATGCTATACCTAAGTATGTTGTTAAGCTAGAAGACTTATATGACCTTAAGGACAGATTCAAAAGACTGACCAAATCAAAACTTCAGAGTTCAACTCTTAGGTTTGAATTGGTTAATCTCGGAACTGACCTTAAACCTTAAAATATCAATCTAGGTTTTGGACTTACATCAGATGAAAAATAATATTTTATACAATTGTTGAAGAAATATAAGAATGTCTTTTCTTGGAACTATGGAACATATGGCACTTCTATAATTCAACATACTATCCCCATGAAATCTGATGAAAAACCTGTGCAGCAGAAATTGAGAAAGATTCATCCTAATTTAGAAAATCAGATTAAGTATGAATTGAATAAACTGCTAAAAGCCAAGATTATTTTCCCGGTCAGACATTCCGATGGGTCTCCAACCTTGTCCCAGTTAGAAAAAAGAATGGTGATATTTAAATATGTATATACTTCCGCAATCCCAATAAAGGTTGTCAAAAAGAAAACTTTTTGTTGCCTCCTATGGAACAGATATTGCAATCAGTTGCAGGCTCAGAACTAATGTCTTTCCTGGATGGATTTTTAGGTTATAACCAAATTGTAGTGCATCCAGATGACCGAATTAAAACTACATTTAGAACCAAATGGGGCACCTATGCCTATCAAAAGATGCCATTTGGATTAATCAATGTTGGTGTAACGTTCCAAAGAGCTATGGATATAGCTTTCAAAGGTTTGGTAAACAAATCAGTGGTAATCCATTTAGATGACATAATTGTATACTCCAAAAAACACAATAATCCTCTAAGATATTTAAAACAAATCTTTGAACATTGTCAAAAGTACGGAATTTCTCTTAATCCAAAAAAATCTTTATTTTTTTTAAGTGAAGGAAAACTCCTTGGATTCATTGTATCCAAAGAAGAGATTCAGATTGACCCTGATAGAATAAGAGAAATTTCTAAAATTCCTTTACCTCATAACAAAAAATCTATGCAATATTTCCTAGGCAGATAAATTTTGTTAAAAGATTTGCCCCTCACTTTTCACGAATTGTTTTACCTCTTTAATCCATAATTAAGAAAAAATATCTTTTTAAATGGGGACACGCAGAGAATGAAGCCTTTAATTTGATTAAACAAGCGATCATAAATGTTCCCTCTTTGGCAACTCCAAAATTTTCTAATCATTTCATTTTATATACTTTTGCTTCCGAGAAATCATATGCAGCTATATTAGAACAATTCAATGATGATAAGTCGAAGCACCAATTTCTTTCTTTAGCTCCAATTTACAGGGGGCTGAATTGAACTATTCAGATGTTGAAAAACAAGCCTTTTCTATTTTCAAATCCATAAATCATTTCATACCCTTCCTCCTCAAAACCCACACAAAGGTAGTAGTACCATTCTTAGCAGTGAGAAATCTATTAATACAAAGGGATGTAGGTGAAAAGAGGGCAAATTACCTGGATGCGGGTGTCTTTAATAGTTGTTAAAGCCTATGCATGCGCAGCCGGCAACTGGCAAGCTCACACGCAAGGCAAGTCGGTTGAAGGCAGGTAATTAATCGTCATAAATGCAGCCACAAGCTCGATGTACGCAGCTGGAGGTTAACAAGATGGCGCGCATTCTCCAGGCTTCATTTGTTCTGGTTCTTGCCGGAAGCATCGTTGTATGTCCGATCTTTGCTAGTAGAGGTCTTCTCTGGTGGTCTCGGTTTCAAAATCTCAGTGTAATCCAGAGAATTAGGAAATCTTCTTGGTCTCTTAACAATTCTCAGCTGGTTAGTCTCAGGAATACAACCCTGAATCTCTTCGATAGTGTTGGGCGCTCTTCGTCAATTTCTGCCTTTTGTGTCTGGTGTTTCAGGTCTGTCTTTGGCATTATCTCTATAAGGCCTCTGGTCTCTGTCCCTGCTGTAGGTGTCTGGTTGGGGAATTGGGTTCACTCAGTCGGGGATGGGAATGGTCTGGTAGCTGGGTCTATCTCACGTGAGCTTAGAGTCTGTGTCTTTCATATTTCAATCTGGTTCTCACTTTGGGGCCTATTAGTCTGTCAGTTGTTTTTCCCTTACCCTTCGTCCCTCAGTTTCATCACTCTGTTGTTATACTCGATTATGGCCCGTCGTCGGGGCATTCCCAGGCGCGGGAGCAATTCGGGGTCCAGGGGAGGGCCGCGGGGGCGTGGGAGCTCTGCACCTCGTCGTATTACACCATTAGCCACTGCCTCGCCTTCCTCTCCGCCCTCAGATGATTCTGGTCCCTCCCTTAATAGCTCTCTTCATACATCCAGGTTCAAATTCAAAAGCAGGCTCAACAGACCGCTCATCTCTGCCATAATCACGGTCATCTTCTCGGAGGAAGAAGACGAGGTTGCCAACTTAGACGAAGACCCCAAGGAACAGTCATCTGCTCAGAATGCCAGTGCCTCTCAGAGCAGTTTGGCGGAGGCTGTCCTCAAGGTTTCTGCTGAGGTGCACGAAGAGGACAATCAGGAAGAGGCTGACACTCAACGGAACTCCCCTCAGGAGCAAATCATTGCTTGTGAGTCAGGGCACCTTTACGAAAGTGTCCTGTACCTGGTGCCTCCGCCGGATGGCAAGTTGATGGAAGTCGAAGACGAGGTGATGGTTACCTGGGAGCGCTTACCGGACCAGGTCAATGATAATGATGCAGGTGAGCATAAGCAGGTCTAATTCCATTAGCCTTCAGCTTCAGGACGGTTTATCAGTTTTGGGTTTCAGGATCTTGTGGTTATTCTCAGTGCGCATGGTATCTCATGGACTCTATTTTGGATTTCCTTTTTGTAATAGGATAGTATTCAGTAGTATGGCAGCTCTCTATGAAGAGTTATGCACTGTTTAGCTTCATCTCTATATAGGTCTGTCCAGGGTTTAAAGTTATGACTACCATTTTTGTAAGCAGAAGGAACAGCAATATCTGCACAGGTTTTTTGACAGAGGGCTGGCTACGGTCCCCTCAGAGGTTCAAACCTCTTTGTACATATTTTTTCTCCTTTTAATCTAATAGAATAGCCTTTACATAGAAAAAAAAAAAAAAGATGGAAAATTGGGTAACGACACTGCAAGAATATGACATTGAAATCAGACCAGCTAAAATTGTAAAAGGTCAAGGTTTTTGCAAAATGTTAGCAGGAGCATCCAACTTACCAGCACTACAAGATTCAGGTAACGATATACAAGTATACGAGGTAAGCCTTAATGACACTGAATCCAGATATGTTGATCTCATTTTTTATTTAAGAAATGGTTATGCCCCTCCACAACTAAATTACCAAGGAAAAAGGGCTTTGAGGCTAAAAGCTAGACAATACCAAATCATCAATAATGTGTTATTTAACATAAATCATGACTTTGTTTTTCTTAGATGTCTTGAAAAATCTAAGGCAAACAAGGTTTTGCAAGAAATTCATGATGGGCCAACTAGTGGACATTTTGGAGGGGATACAACCACACATAAAATCTTGCATGCTGGCTATTATTAGCCAACCTTATTCAAGGATGCACACAGTTATGTAAGGAAATGTAAAGTTTGTCAAACAGCTACTGGAAGACAGAGGAAACCCGCGTTACCATTGCAACCAGTCAACATTGAACACCCATTTGAACTATGGGGACTGGACATAATAGGTGAGATCATTCCTCACTCCTCTAAGCAATGTAGATACATTCTTACAAAAACTAATTATTTCACAAAATGGGTGGAAGAAATTCCACTTAAGGTAGCCATTTCCGAGAACATCATTGAATTCAACGATCAGTTTATTATTACCAGATTTGGTCTACCCTCTGCCCTTATGTTTGATAATGCATCTTATTTTTAAGGAAATGTTATGATAGAATTTTCTCTTAAAGGAGGTTTTAAACTTAAATACTCTGCAAACTATTATCCTCAAGGAAATGGCTTAGCCGAATCTATAAACAAAAATCTCATAAGAATTATTAAACAAACCATTGATCAAAGTCAGAAAAAATAACATAAGTCTTTAATATTTTCTCTATGGGTAAATCAAATAAAACAGAAATCCTCCATAGGCACTTCTCCTTTTAATTTGGTATCTGGGAAATAAGTTGTCCTCCCAACAAATGTAGTTATTCCCTCACTAGCCCTAGTTCAATTTATTGAAGAAACTCCTTCCTCTTTTACGCAAGTGAGACAATTACAAGTCCTTAAGCTCGAAGAAGAAATGGAAAAGGAAAAAATTACACATGCACATCATCAAAAGTTGGTCAAAGCTTCCTTTGATGCTAATTCTATAAGTACAAAATGCTTTCAGCTCAGAGACCTGGTATTAAAATGGGACAAAGCACACAAGGAAAAAGGTAAGAATACCAAGTTCCAATGAATGTGGCTTGGCCCATTTCAGATTTTTGAACACATAGGCCCATCAACCTTTTTATTACAATATTTATCAGGCAAGAGAGAATCTCTACCTGTTAATGGGAAGATCCTTAAAAATATTTCTCATAGAAAATCACCTCTTCTATTCCTTGTATATTATTGTCTTTACTTTTTAGGAAAATAAAAAGTTGAGTAGCATTTACTTTTGGCTTTACAAATAATAGCTTCTTTTATATTTTGACTTTTCACTTGTCTAAGTAAAGATGGTTAAGAAGATGATCTTCGCATTTGAAACATGAGTTAAGTTTTATTATTCTGAGATTTCTTGTTCTCTGCCGAAATTACTTTTCTTTTGTTAAAACTTGACTTTATAAGGAAACCTTTGCTCTACCATCAGCCAAGAAAAGTATCTTCAACAAAGCAAAGTCTCTCCACAGAAAAGCATCTTCAACTCTACAATTGTCATCTAGAAAATCTTAAGAAGTCAATGGTTCTCCCCATCTAGTAAGCTTTCATCCTCATAGTGTAATTCTAAATTATGCTTAAACTAAAAGGATAAGAAGTCTCATAAAGAACCAACTTATCATGATCATAGGGAAATAACTAGATGACATTACCAATACTGCATATCAAAAAAGGGTAATGACTTGAGATTCCATCAATCAAAAGACAAGGGGTCTCATAAAGAGCCAGCTTGTTCAACCAAGTTACAACCAGTGAATTGCACTGCCAATTTTGGTCACCAAACCAAGAAAATGGCCTTTGAGGGGTGAAATGAAAACTTCAAAGAAAAGAAAATTATTTAGAAAAACAAGTATATAAATCTAAACTTATCTTTAAGGATTTCATTCTTATCTAGATGGGATACAAAATCATTTTTGGTTAAATGGTAACCCCTTCGAGGCTATGGATGCCTGCTGGTAGCAGAGGCTCTACCTATGGCAATTGAGTATACCAAAAAGTTGATCTGTGAGAGTCCCCCCTGTTTTTATCTTTAAAACCAAGTAATGACTGATGTAGACAAAGAAACTTTCATATTGAAGAGGATGATCAAAAGAATGATAGTTAGGTAAATGTTGTTTTATTATTCAGAGCAATATTTCTTACCTTATATTTCATGTAATTTTTATTTTCTAAAATTACCTTTATTTTGGAAGTTTTTAGAAATTTCAAAAAACTGTCAGAGATAACTGGTTCTTCCAAGTGAATCGCCAATTATTGTGCTATTCAAAAACCCCCCATTTATTAATAGTGATAGTCAATATTATATTAACAAATGGGGACCCTTTAAAAAATCCTTCCAAAAATAAGTTTAGCATTTAGGCATTTTTCTTGTTAATTTTTGGAATGAAGCAAGATATCAAAATAAAACCTTTTGAAAAAGCTAGAAAATGTTCGCCTTTTTGCATATCGCATGATCAAGCATGTCAAAAGCCTTTCCATCCACCAAAACTAGCGAAAAGTGATCAAAAGAGAGCATCGCGCTAGACCTCAAAACTATTAGGTTTCCCATATGAACTAAGTTCTAAAGCATTTCTTATTAAAGTAAGGCCCGCATCACAAATCATCACTCACAAGGAGCACGCCTTAACAAAGTATCCTAAACCATACGATATGCGAGATTGCGATGACACAATCTCCCTTATCGCATCACATTAAGAACACTTAAGAGGAGCCTGAAACCTTATCATCATGAGAGATTGCGAAATGCGATTGAAGACCCAGACCCAATTCCGAAATATGTTATAAACAAGCACTCAAGTCCATTGCTTAAGGAAAAAGGGATTTACATAGAAAATCCTAACAAATAAGCTATGCTTTGAAACCGATAATGAGCGCACCGCATTTCGCATCCCGCAGAAACTAAAGAAATGTTAAAGAAAGTGCAATAATCACAATGCGATAATGTGATTTTCGATATTGCATTGCAATCGCAAAATCAACATTTTCGCAGTTTAAAGGCTCGCCACCCTAAAAAAACATTCCCCAACTTACGATGCGGATCGTTAATGAACAATAAAGTTAGGGATAACAAACCATTAGTGGGCATTTAGAAAGGGTTAATAGCATTTACGTTTGAAAGACAATTTAACGCGATACAATATCTTCTCACCTGCATTCAAATAAAAAATCTTTTCTTGTCACCTTTTCAAAGTTATCTACATTATTCATTCTTAGGTTCATTCTTATCTTTGTATATCCGATAGCTTCTGTTTTTCTCCATTTTCAGGAAAAATCCACAGAAAGAGTCGTTGGGAGTAATGGCAAAGAGGGGCAAGGTAGCTACATCTGAGAAATCAGAAATGACTCCTTTATTCTTTGATACTACATGCAACAGAGATAGAGGAACCTCTACGTGGGAAACCATGTATGATTTATTAGAAGAAGAGAAACCAAGACCTCTAGTAACAAAGGCCACAGCTAATGGTCATGCTTCCTCATACGCCTCCATCTTCGAGACGATGTGCTCATTTCTACACCACATAGCTGCGAGACCAAAGATAATTATGTATATAGATATGGTCAAGTGGATAATTGATCAAGTGGATGTCTCAAACAAATAGTTTAAAAATAGTAAGTAGGAGGTTATGGGATCTTTTTCACTAGACAACTTGCGATTTATGTACAATCTGCCAGAGCCACAACATTCTACAACAAATAGTTCCTCAAGAAATCTGCTAAGGAGAATGAAGACCCAACAGACATTACGTCAACTTGGATGGAAAATTAAGGCAATATCAAAAAGGATAAATCAGGTATGTATTCTATAACATCTATAGCTCCCCCTCATAGTTTTGCAGCAACTATGTTATGTAGAATGTTCAGAAATCTCGCTAGTACCAAATTTCCCCAGAATGGTTGTTGTTAATAGTTGTAGCCATAAACACAACAATAATGAATTGGGCCCAAATTTTGTCTCATAATTTGGCAAAATCCATAATACAGTATGGGAGAAAGAGGAGTATCTCTTCTATGGTTTACCCTCCATTTTTCATGAGTGCCTATATAATGGACGATATATGTTTTGGTTCCAAATTTCTTATCATGGGATGGAAGTGGAATGTGAAAGACCTGCTTCCCATTCATATATATCATAAGAATATGTGGGAGTCTCAGTTTCACCCCCACTTTTACAGAATTTGTCTAGGGTTTATGTTTCCTATTCATAAACAAGTCTACAACAAGAATGCCCCTAGATTTTCTAGAGAAACTGAAGTAGATACCCTACCTATAGCGAGATGGTTTGGGGAGGAGACTAATCCAGGTAGATTTTCAGACACCGTGGCATGAATGCTCAAAAATCAAAGTCGTTGGAATGACTTCAAAATAGGACCAGATCGAAGAGCTCATCTTCCTTATCGTGGAGGTGTGAATGGTTCATCAATCCGAGTTCGGATGATGAAGTTATCGCAAAAAGAAGGTGCATCTATTCCTTAAGAAAATGAGGTATTTTCTCATAAAAATGGGTTTTTTGGACTTAAAGGCAAATCACAATTGGCATAGTCTAAAGAGTAGACTTAAGGCAGGCCTTTAGGACCCCAGATCAACGATCTCTGATATCGGAGGCTGGGGGCATGATATTTGCGATATTGATGCCATACAGACTTGTGAATCAGTGATGGAGGATCAGCGTCGACAAAACCCAAAGGCAGAGGACCGGGACCCCTGCGATTAAGGATCACCAATATCGGCGATTGGAACAATCGACGATCAGTGATTAGTGATCTGTGATCCCGACTTGTGATTAGCCGCGGACCCGACGGAACTATAGATTCGATTTTATAAACTTTGAGATTCGGGAATTCAGAATTTTCAGTGTATTCCCGGTTTCGGCCAAATCCTTTATGCGATGCGATAAGAAATTAAAGCGGACCCGATAAGGTTTGTAGGGCTGATTTAAACTATTTTGAAGTCCAACTTTAAAGGGGTTTTATCGGATTTATCAATTTTTAGAGTATTTTCTGTTTAAACAGAAAGAAGGCTATTATCACGGTTTTGTTGCAACAACCGATGCTTCCATGTAAATGGCTTCCATTATAACTAAAAACTACCCCAATTTGTATGTGGCCTCGTCCAAAACATGTATAAAACCAGATGGGTGATACAGAGCCAAGGGGAAGCGCAAAAGGCTATGTAGCAGTGGTATGACAGAAAGCTCGGGAAGCTACATTCCAGAGGAAGAAAAAGGCCAGAGAGAGCCTATGCTACAGAGACCCTGCATACCAGATGGATAGAGAGAAATCGAGAGCTTGTGCTGAGTGCCAAAATCACCTCTATGAGGAGGCGACGCCAATGGAGAGCCACAACACAAGAGTATCAGATAGCCAGAGGTAGCTAGATGGTGCCGTGTTCACTCAGAGAAGCTGGAAAGCTTGCCAGCCAAAGCGCTGCAGGGCCTGAGTGCCACAGAGCATGATCGAAGCAATGCGAGAAGGCAGCCAAGAACCAGAAGGTCAGGCAGAGCCGCAGAGCTGCAAGAATGTAGCCAAAGCACTGCAAAACACCAGATAGCCCGAGAGCTACAGAACGAGAAGACCCGAGTGATTCTTCTCTTTATGATCGGTTTTGTTCCTGTTGATCGTTTATTCTCTTTGAGATCGATTCTTCTTGATCTTGGATCAATGCCTCTTTGATTGATTCTTGTGATCATTTCATCTGTTGATTAATGTTTCTTTGATGGATTCTTCTTTGATCACTTATTCTTCTTGCAAATAGATGCTTCAAGATCGATGTTTCAGTGAGCTTCAACACTTTGATAGTTTGCTTCAGATGCCCGCTTCTTCATATGGCCATCTGTAGTGAGAACATGATAGATTGGGAGTGAACTGTGCCTGCGTATTGATGATGTGAACAGATGTTTTATCCACTTCTTCATTCATATCTTCAAATGGCCCGTGGTTGGTGTGAGGTATATGATTTATTCATATATTTCTTCTTTTACATTATGTTGTAGATCCTAGATTGATATTGATGCAGGATCTTCTTTATTTTCATGTTGTCATGATTCCTTGCTTCATGTTATGAGGAATCTTCCTATGATGTACTTTATGCTTTGAGATCCCTTGTTGTATTTTGTTTGGATACTCTTGTTGTTGTTGTGCATGTGTTTTGCTTTGACATCCCTTTTGTGCCTTATTGGTGGGATGCACACCATGCATGTTTTTGTATCATACTGACAGGAGTATTTTGATTGAGAGTTCTAGTTGTAGAACATCTCTTAGAGCCACTCCTGCATGAGGGCCTTCTTCCTTGTATGATCTGTTAGTCCTTACAATCTCCTAGGCTGAAAAGGAAATCAATAAGGGTAACCTCAAACCACTTCAGCTCAGTAGCTAGCCCTACTAAGCATGAGAGGGATCTCTCTAAGTCTCTTATCAGTGATATGAATTTAAAGAAAATGAATTTTAGGCTAGGTATGTGTATTTGTTTGTGAAAAATTGGCTTTTAAAAGGGTTTGTTGAGCTTAGGGTTTGGATCCACATGTAGGTCTAGGCTATGGGAATACATGAGAAAACATAAGAAGGAGCTAGACGTCAGAAGGCATGGTGTAATTGGAGTATTTTTCAACGAATTATAGAGGATATAGAATGGAATAAAACTAATTATCATTAAAAAATGATTTCATTAACTTAAGAAGACGAAACATATAAACATGAAAACCTAGATAACGAAGCTTGAAAAAACAAGAATTCTAAGTATTTTATCACAAGGTATCCATAAAGAGAAGAAATATAATGTATTTAAATATGTTTATACCATGATAAAACAAAAATATTGAAGCACATACACCATGAACTCACTGGGCTAGAGTTCCTTGAAAATAGTTGCAACCTCTATCTGTATTAGCTGAAAGATGATTACAATGCAAGCCTCCTTTACAAAAAGTTCAACCCTCTTCTCCTGAGGTGAAATAGTATTTATAGACTCTTCTAGACCTCTTTCACACCTTCAGGAGTCGAACTCCTTGGTGGAGGAACTGACTCCAATATTCTCTCAACCAACAGGTGAGAGTGAGAAGGTGTAACTCAAACACCTCATGAAGAGTTTGATTAGGAGTTTTCTTCTTTTATGAGGCCTAATGAACATCAAAAAAAACCTATGATATGAATTTACTCATGCCTACATCACCTAGCCTCATAAATTGTGTCATTACTAAGAGAATAATGAATTTGACCAAGCTTGAATAAAGACTAGAAAATTTACACAGTGAATTTTTACAAATAAAAACACAAAAAATGCAGAAGCGCAATGCCAACTTTGAGCTAATTTTCAGGTGCCTTCCAGGGGTCAAAATAAAAAGATGAGAGAACTGTCAACTAGTACTTCAAGTATGATTTCTATACCAGTTTTAATTTGTGAATTTGGAGCACGGAAAGACCTTCAAAAATCAATTCTCCCAAGGTCACTCCAGAAGCGTAGTGCCTGTCAAAAAATGGTCTAGAATGCTAGTTTTTTGCCACTATTTTGCCTTTTTCTCCCAAACTAAGCCACCTCTACAAAATATGGGAAAATGGGTTTTTAGAGGATGCCAAGACCTTTCCAAAAATATAAACTTTTCTTCAAATGGATGCCTGAGGAGAAAGCACAACGCCAAGGTCTTGCACTTCTGGAAAAGACAATTTTCTGAACTTAGACCAAAAATTCTCAAAAAACTCAAAATGCTCAGAATTAGCTCCAAATTGGAGGGAAGATGTAAAAATGAGTTTGTTAAAGCTTCATGGATGCTTTAGCATGCATCTCCAAGTTTCCCTCATCATGTTTCTCTTGTTTGGTCTCCTTGAGCTTGTTTTTGAGCTGTTTCACTTTGACATTTGTGATCATGTTTTGAGCTTGATAATGATGTGCCATGTGCTTGAGCATTTGATTATATCTATTTTCCTTCTCCAAGAGATTTTCCAAATGTTCATTCACCCTGTTGAGCCAATATTATTTATCTTGATGTACCTCAAGGGCAATTCTCTCTTTTAGGTCAAGGTCTTCATTTAGCAATATTTGTTTTTGTTCTTCTTTCAAAGCTTCTTTGAGACCTCTGGTTCTTGGTCTTTTCCTCTTCCCTGTACCCTTTGATCCTTTAGGCTCGCTTGATACTATGATCTCCTTACCTTTTCCAACCTGCCACAATAACTTGGCTTTTTCTTTTTCCAAGATCAACTCTTTTGCCTTGAGTTGACTATTTTCTTGTTCAAGGAATGATATAATGAACTTGGCTCTTTCCATGTTTATTTCTAGCTCATTGATTTTGTAGTCCTTGTCCCTAATGGTTTGCTTCATGATTGAAATCTCATCTTCCTCCTCTAGCTCAATGATCTCAAATTCCTGCTCAACTGTCTTCTTACCCTTTGCTGCTGATGCTTGCTTTGCCGATGAAGAAGGCTTGGCCCCTTTCTCTTTGTGAGAAGAAAACACAAGCCTATGCCCTTTCTTGTACACTTTGGTAACCTCTGGCCTAGGTAGCTAAATCTTCTCTACTAGTTTGCTTGATGATCCCATCTCTGTTTGTTGTTTTGGTGCACTCATGGACTGAGATGCTGCATTTTCCTCATGCCATTTTAGAGTTGTTTCTAAGAAGGCTTCCCAAGCCATACCCCTCTTTTCCAACTAATGAAGGACAATAGCTTTGATGAGATTATGATGGAACTGGCTTGGAGAGTGCTCTTTTTCCTTCAACTGTATCTTCTCAAACATTTTTGAAATACTCCTAAACAAGTAATTGCACATGTTGAGTGGCTTTTGAGATGTGAAGTGCATCAAGAGGCGAATGTGATATGCATACAACCTTGATAATCTACCTTCACAGGTAAAGAACCTCATGATGGTATTCATTAAAGGAGCATACTTCTCAAGAAAATATCTGAAAGGCATAAGTTGAGTATGTGTGTCTCTGTATGGAGTCTTTAAGAAGGGCTTATAGTTTTCAAGATCTAGACTCATTCCCTTGAACTAGTATTCGCCATTGTCTGGTAGACCAGTTGCTAGTGAGATGGAGGCCATTGAGAAGCTAAACCCAATACCAGAAATGACAGTAGTCTCCCCTTTCAAGTGTGTAGCTACCCAATCTGTTAGCTGCTCATAAAACCCTGCTTCACTTACCCTTTTGCAAAATTCCAAACAGTGAACATCTTCAAAGCATTGTTTGATGAAAGGATAGGAGTTGATCTGATTGCAATCTGATGGTTCATATCTAAGAATCCTCCCTCCTTTGTGTTGTCTCTTTATCTCTGGTAAAGAATCAATCTCCATGATGACACATAATCCTAGCAACAGGAAGTGAAATAGATGTGAGGTGAGCATGAAAATGAAGTGATATATGAGGGATTTTGACAAAATTATGGGAGGGTTTTGTGAAAGATGAGATGGTTTTGAGAAACTAATTAAAATGAGTGAGGAAGATGGTGAACAAATGTGGATTCTAGTAAGTGAGACCAAGAAGATTTATGATGTGAATTTGCCAAAATAACTCTAGGAATGAGCTAGGGTTTTGTTTTTTTAGTGTTTAAACTTGATTTAGAGGTGTATGGACTGGTCAAGATGACTCATCATACATGTGTACAGGTGTAGAAAGCCAATTTACATGTTTAGGAGATAAAAAAATGTGATGACCATTTCTACCCTAGCATTTCCCATGGCATTTTTGCTACAAACCCTGGCTTGAGATATTATCAACATGGAATGCAAATGGGAAAGAAAAAGATGGAGGTTGATGGTGTAATTACTTGTCCCTTGGCTTAGAATTCAATAAAATCAAGCTTTCAAGTGAAAAATTGAGATTTGGGAGAGTTTTGAAGGATTTATGGGCACTCTGTCCTGCGCGCAACGCAATTCATAGAAGCGCAATGCCATCTTGCAAACCACTTTTGGATGCCTTAAACTGCTCCAAATTGAGATCTTGATAGCTCGTTAGAAATATATTTAAGTCTGCTATAATATGGTCACGTAAAAAATGTAATTTGGACACCCCAAGAGGGAGAAATATTGATTTTCCCAAGGTCACACCAAAAACTCAGGGTTTGTCTTACTAGAGCGCAACACCAACTTGCAGATTACGTTTGGATGCCTTCCACTAATCCGAATCACAAGCTGAAGGTACCATTGGAAATATTGGGATGTCTGCTACTTAATAGAGTCCTAAAGCACTGACAAAACCTGCTCCAAACCCATGAAAAATTGTCTTGAAGTCAAGTTGTCCAGAAGTGAAGCAACACTCAAGTAGCAAGTGTATTTGGGGCATTTCTTTCAAATATTAACACTTGTGCATAAACTGAAGGAGGTTTTTGTTCCTTTGAATATAATGGGCAAAAACCGCTTTCACTTTTGTAAAATTATTCTCCATGTTGTCGTAAACATATTTTGAAGCAAACACATCCCTATGAGGAATGATGAGGCGAGGTAGTGTACTGTAACATTGTCTTATTTGAAATTATATATTTCCTTTACCTTTATTTTTCTTTCCCTAAGCTGCTAACTCCCTTTACCCACTTAATCACATGATGGACATGCTTTTGGCAACATATGGTATCGTGATGACACATGAAGTGAAACCCTAGACCATGACCTAAAATGAGGAATTTAACCATTTCATGACCCAAGACATTTAAATGAAGATATGATACCTCGAAGAAGACAATGACCATGATGAGTGATGAAGACCATGGGTAAGTGAAGGGAGCAGCAGTGACCTAGACATGATAACCAATGGCCAAATTTTTATTTGAAGACTCACTGAAATGACAAAAATTTGACTTGACACCCTAACAACACCTTGTAAGAGCATATTTGATCACTAGTGACAGGCTGAACTCACTGACACTAACATTGGGTCCAACTGGTATAGCAGATCCTTGGAGGTGTCAAGAACACCGTAGACCAAGTAGCCTTATCCATTGGGCGTGGAGTCATAATGAAAAGATTAAACTCAAACTGAAATTGACTGACTAACCGACTGACTTGACTATAAAAAGCATACTAATTGAACTTACTTATGGCAGCAAACCATCAGGATCTTAGGGCCTTCACCTAGGGCTTCAAATCCTGATGATAACCACTCACCTGCTGAATATGTATATGCAATCATGTGTAATGATCCCTCCAGTGTAACCAATCCAGCAAGTGGCTACTTACTTGAGTTCTGCTTGTACTTTCCTTGAGCAGGTAGAACAAACAAAAGCTAGGGAACTCCGAGTGTCCACTGAATATGTGTTCATGATCCATTAATACAAGAAAATTCATCTTTCTAGATGGCTGCAACAAATTGGCAATAGGGTCTATAATAATTTGGGACATTAGCATATCTTGAAAGTCAGAAGAAATAGAAGAACACTCTTTGTTTTCTGAATCTAGAGGAAGATCATCATGTGTAAGTGGCTCTAAAACAACCTATTCTTTATCACTGCTCTCCTCTTCATAATCTTCTTGTAATGTTTGATGATTATTCTCTACCATAATTGCATTGTCTGAAACCTTCACACATGCCAATTTAAAATTATGATTTGCATGAATCTGCCCTTGAAACAGTGCTTCATAAAATGGATGAGTTGGATATACATATGTGTGGTGAGTGTCTAGAGATCCTTATTCATACATTTCATCAGAAACCTCATCTTGGTCTTCACAAACCTGATCTTGAAATAAAACCTCATAGAAAGTACAATATGAAAGAACAAGTGAATGGCTATCTTCATACCTCTCATCCAAACGACAGGGTTTTGGATGCTCATGGAAAACTTTAAATGCAACAACCACTTCAAGTATGTTTGATTCCTCATGTGCTTCAACAGAAAGAATATCAATTTGACTACCACAAGGATGAAGGGAAACAACTTCTTGTTCACTATTTCCTTGCAAAAGTAGATGATCATTTTCATTAGATGGTTCACTACTTAAGTTTTATGTACATGAAATTTCAGAATTCTCACTTGAACCAATTTCTTCTTGACTGTTAGGATGTAGATCTATTTCATCTTCAAGCAAAGAAGGAGTTGATGTGTGTTGTGAATGATCCTTTGTATCAAAGAAGCTAATCTCTGTTATCTTTTGTTGGGAATAATATTCATAAAGGGCCTCTATGATCTCATAATCTAGACATCCTTCATCACCAAAAGTTTCTTCAAGGTATTGAATGAAGTTTTCATAGGATTCACAACAATCTTCGAACAACAAGAATGAATGATGATACTTTCCATAAAACTCAAAGATTGTTGTGTGGAATTCTTTAAGAGAGAATAAGCTACATGGCTTCAATCCTTCATACCATGATCTTGATTTTCCTTCTAGGGTAGCCATAAACATTTTCATCAAACAATCCTCATGAAACTTAATCCCGAGCTTATGTATATGCCAATGATATTTGATTAGATGCAAAATAGCCTTATCCTCGTTTCCATCTATGAATTTGGGCAAATTAGTTTGCCAATCTATGCAAGGAATTCGATTTGGAAAACCAGGAATATGAGCTTGATTCATAGGAGCATACCTTCAAGTAGTTAAATCCATCTTGAAAACAATTAAGACACCAAGAAGTTCTTCAAACTACTGGTTTTTGAACAATGGAGTCGCCATGAAATTTCTGAACCTTTGGATTCCTCGACACTGGAGTCGGCAGGTGAAAGCCACACAACCTTTCTTGTGTCTGGTCATTGTTCACCATCAACAATCAGATCTGATCCTTGTCGTTCCTTCCCAGGGAAGATATGATCTTTCGTTGCCCGGCAACGACGCCAAAAATGTTAGTCCTTACAATCTCATAGGCTGAAAAGGAAATCGACAAGGGTAACCTCAAACCACTTCAGCTCAGGAGCTAGCCCTACTGAGCATGAGAGGGATCTCTCTAAGTCTCTTATCAATTATATGACTTAAAATAAAATGAATTTTATGCTAGGTATGCGTATTTGTTTGTGAAAATTTGGTTTTTAACAGGGTTCGCTGAACTTAGGGTTTGGAGCCACAAGTAGGTCTAGGTTGTGGGAATACAGTGGCAACCATAAGAAGGAGCTAGATGTCAGAAGCCATGGTGTAATTTGAGTATTTTTCAATGTAGTATAAAGGATATAGAATGGAAGAAAACTAATGAGCATTAAAAGTTATTTCATTAGCTTAAGAAGACAAAACATATAACCATGAAAACCTAGATAACAGAGCTTGAAAAAACAAGAATTCTGAGTATTTTATCACAAGGTATTGATAAAGAGAAGAAATATGATGTATGTAAAGATGTTTAGACCATGATAAAACAAAAAGAGTGAAGCACAAACACCATGAACTCACTGGGCTAGCGTTCCTTGAAAATGGCTACAACCTATGTCTGTATTAGCTAAAAGATGATTACAATGCAAGCCTCCTTTACAAAACGTTCAACCCTCTTCTCCTAAGGTGAAATAGTATTTATAGACTCCTCTAGACCTCTTTCCCACCTTTAGGAGTTGAACTCCTTGGTGGAGGAACTAACTCCAATATTCTCTCAACCAACAGGTGAGAGTGAGCACGTGTAACTCAAACACCTCATGAAGAGTTTGATTAGGAATTTTCTTCTTTTATGAAACCTAATGAACATAAAAAACAACCTATGATATGAATTTATTCATGCCTACATCACCTATCCTCGTAACTTGTGCCATTACAAAGAGAATCTTGACTTTGACCAAGTTTGACTAAAAACTAGAAAATTTACACAGTGAACTTTTAAAAATAAAAACACAGAAAATGAAGAAGCGTAGCGCCAACTTTGACCTGATTTTCAAGTACCTTATAGGGGTTAAAATTAAAATATGAGAGAATGGTAAACTAGACCTTCAAGTCTAGTTTCCATAACAATTTCCATTTCTGAATTTAGAGCAGGGAAATATCTTCAAAAATCCATTCTCCCAAGGTCACTCCAGAAGCGCAACACCTATCAAAAAATGGTCCAGAATGCTAGTTTTTTGCCACTATTTTGCCTTTTTCTCCCAAACTAAGCCACCTCTGTAAAATTTGGGGAAATGGGTTTTTAGAGGATGCCAAGAACTTTCCAAAAATATAAACTTTTCTTCAAATGGATGCCTAAGGAAAAAGCGCAGCGCCTTGGAAAAGACAATTTTCTAAACTTAGAACAAAAATTCTCAAAAAACTCAAAATGTTCAGAATTGGCTCAAAATTGGAGGGAAGGTGTAAAATTGAGTTTGTTAAAGCTTCATGGAGACTTTAGAAAGAATCTCCAAGTTTCCCTCATCCTTTTTCTCTTTTTTGGTCTCCTTGAGCTTGTTTTTGAGTTGTTTCACTTTGACATTGGCGATCATGTTTTGAGCTTGATAATGATGTGCCATGTGCCTAAGCATTTGATTATCTCTATTTTCCTTCTCCAGGAGATTTTCCAAATATTAATTCACCCTGTTGATCCAATATTCTTTATCTTGATGTACCTCAAGTGCAATTCTCTCTTCTAGGTCAAGGTCTTCATTTAGCAATATTTGTTTTTGTTCCTTGCAAAGCTTCTTTGAGACCTCTGGTTCTTGGTCTTTTCCTCTTTCCTGTACCCTTTGATACTTCAGGCTTGCTTGATTCTATGATCTCCTTACCTTTTCCAACCTGTCGCAATAACTTGCCTTTTTCTTTTTCCAAGATCAACTCTTTTGCCTTGAGTTGATTGTTTTCTTGTTCAAGGAATGATATAATGAACTTGGCTCTTTCCATGTTTATTTCCATCTCATTTATTTGGTAGTCCTTGTCCCTGATTGTTCACTTCATGATTGAAATCTCATCTTCCTCTTCTAGATCAATGATCTCAAATTCTTGTTCAGTTGTCTTCTTATCCTTTGCTGTTGATGCCTGCTTTGCCGATGAAGAAGGCTTGGCCCATTTCTCTTTGTGAGAAGAAAACACAAGCCTCTGCCCTTTCTTGTACACTTTGGTAACCTCTAGCCTAAGTAGCTAAATATTATCTGCTAGTTTGCTTGATGATCCCATCTCTGTTTGTTGTTTTGGTGCGCTCGTGGACTGAGATGTTGCATTTTCCTCATGCCATTTTAGAGTTGTTTCTAAGAATGCTTCCCAAGCCATTCCCCTCTTTGCTAACTGATGAAGGAAAATAGTTTTGATGATATTATGATGGAACAAGCTTGGAGAGTGCTCTTTGTCGTTCAACTATATCTTCTCAGACATTTTTGAAATACTCCTGAACAAGTAATTGCACATGTTGAGTGGATTTTGAGATGTGAAGTGCATCAAGAGGCGAATGTGATATGCATACAACCTTGATAATCTACCTTCAAAGGTAAAGAACCTCATGATGGTATTCATTAAAGGAGCATACTTCTCAAGAAAATATCTGAAAGGCAAAAGGTAAGTATGGGTGTCTCTGTATGGAGTCTTTAAGAAGGGCTTATAGTTTTCAAGGTCTAGACTCATTCCCTTGAACCAATATTTGCCATTGTCTGGTAGACCAGTTGCTAGTGAGATGGAGGTAATTGAGAAGCTAAACTCAATACTAGAAATGACAACAGTCTCCCCTTTCAAGTGTGTAGCTACCCAATCTATCAGCTGCTCATAAAACCATGCTTCACTTACCATTTTGCAAAATTCCAAACAGTGAACATCTTCAAAGCAATGTTTGATGAAAGGATAGGAGTTGATATTATTGCAATCTGATGGTTCATATTTGAGAATCCTCCCTCCTTTGTGTTGTCTCTTTCTCTCTGTAGAAGAATCAATCTCCATGATGACACAAAATCCTAGCAGCAAGAAGTGAAATAGATGTGAGGTGAGCATGAAAATGAAGTGATATATGAGGGATTTTGACAAAATGATGGGAAGGGTTTTGTGGAAGATGAGATGGTTTTGAGAAACTGATGAAAATGAGTGAGAAATATGGTGAAGAAATGTGGCTGCTAGTAAGTGATACCAAAAAGATTTATGATGTGATTTTGCCAAAATAACTCTAGGAATGAGCTAGGGTTTTGTTTTTTTAGTGTTTAAACTTGATTTAGAGGTGGATGGACTGATTAATATGACTCATCATACATGTGTGCAGGTGCAGAAAGTCAATTTACATGTTTAGGAGATAAAAAATTGTGATGATCATTTCTACCCTAACATTTCCCATGGAATTTTTGCTACAAACCCTGGCTTGAGATATTATCAACATGTAATGCAAATGGGAAAGCTTTTTATGATTTCTGGGCACTCTGTCCTACACACAGTGCCAAAGCGCAGCGCAGTTCACAGAAGCACAACGCCATCTTCCAAACCACTTTTGGAGGCCTTAAACTGCTCCAAATTGAGATCTTTATAACTTGTTGGAAATCTCTTGAAGTATGCTATAAAATGGACAGCTCAAGTATATAATTTGGACATTCCATGAGGGAGAAATATTGATTTCCCCAAGGTCACTGATGAGCCCCAATTTTTGGTAACAATTTGGGCTCATTTGGCCTACTTACCTTGCTCAACCCTTCATTTTTTATCACTTATGCATCATTTCTTAGTATATTCGTGTTATTTGTAGGAAGAAGGGCAGTCATTATGCCTATGTGGCTAATACATGATGATTTCAGGTTTTTTGACATTAAATGGAGCAAAGACCACGCAGATGGAGACAAGGAGACAACCAAGGTGGCATTGCGGGTTTATAGGGAGGTTGTCCACAGCCTTGAATAACCTTCCTCGTGATCTCCACCCCAACTCCGAGCTCCAACAGCTATCACCACCGAGCTAGAAGGCAGCCAACGGATTCTACAGGAACAACAGTTTACTTTTAGTTGGACAGCCAAGCCCCACTAATTGAGGAGGCCAGCTTGGCCCTCATCATGTATAAATATTGAGGCTGTAGCCTTCGATAAAGACTCTTGAACCTTTGTTGTAGATTTTGAATCACGAGCTGTAGCTCTGTTTTTGCTCTTTGTAAGCCAATTTTGGCATGTTGTTAAACTCATGATTATGATCTTTTAATAAAAGGCAGGCAGATTTGGATTCAATTCTGAGTTCTTAGAGGAGCTATAGCTCTCAGGTTAGGGCCCAACCTGAGAGCAATAGACCTCCTTTTCTTTGTATTGTTACTTGTCTTTCTTTTATCATTGCATTTCTTTCCTTTACATGCACTTGGAAAACACAGTTTGCTGAGTTGACTGTTTCGGTTTCGTTATGTAGGTTAGTTTCATGAATGCAGTTGTTTCAGTAGTTTAGAATTAGCGTAGGGAGATTGAAGTTACGTTGAGTTCAAAAAAAGGTTGAATGCATGCTCACTTTCACCTCTGTTTGGGGACCGGAAGTGTAGACCATGCCAACTGCCAAAAACATTGTTTTAACATATGCATGCAAGTATTGATGTAATGTTTTCGGTTGAAGAATTGTCCATACGATTATATCTTGAGTAATGACTCTTTGGTTCAGCATCATGCACGGTTTCCCTTCAACTTACATTGCTGTTCTCTGATTCTTAATAAAATAGTTAGAATAGGTTGGTGAACTTTCGTTTACATGTAAGATAAGGGTGATTTGTTTCATTTACACTGCGCAGCACCACTTCATCATGTTCTTATCCTTCTAAACCGTGCCTAAGCCACCTACTCATCCTCTGTTCAACTCATTTGCCTTCCAACCCTTCTACGGTCCACGTTGCTCAATCTTTTTGACCTTCCACTACTACTACCCTCCTCTAGACCAACCAGCTTTACACACACCTTCCCCATCTCATCTCTCTGTCCATAGGCCATCACAAGCTCCTCTGTCATCTTACCTATCCACCCATACAGCTCCTTAACTCCTCCATCACCCAAAACTTCGACTGCAGAACATCATGTAGAAGTTAGCAGACTTCCTGTAGAAATCCTGAGTTTCCTGTAGGATCCCCTGCACACATCCTTTAGAAGCCTGCAAACACGGTTGCCAAGCACTTGAACGTTGTGGACTTCTGTGGAATGATGTGAAGGATCCCCTGGAACCTCTCAGAGTCCTCCTGACCTTTCCCAAGCCTTCCTCCCCTTTGAACTACCCCTGCACAGTCAAGACCCAGTAAGAAGCACAATCATAATGACTCCACCCACTTGAGCAAAAATACAAAAACGTGTTCTCTTCAATGGAAATAGTTTAAATTCATGCATCTCATATCACTAAAAGTAATGGCATCATTTTTAGAAGTTGCATTCCCACCATTGCATCATAAGGATTAAGCTAGTCAGATTAGGGTTTACTAGGGTTTCCATGCTTTGTTGGCTTTCAGTTCATTCTTGCAAAGTAGGTTAATTTCCTTTGAGATAGCCTTCGTTCATCATTTAGAAAGCTTCTTCTGAGAAGGTATAGAATTTGGCTTGAGCCCTAGCAGACTTGTGCCAGCTGACCAAGTGACAGCTGCGACAAGAGCTAGTACTTGTGCATACAGCACCATCGCTTCCAAGTTTGTTACGAACTACCGGGTTGATAAAATTAGAGAAGGAAGCTCCAGGAGTTGTAGCATTATTGCTACAATATTGGAGCCCACCATCTTTTTGGCACCGTTGCTGGGGAAGCGTCAGAGTATTAGTAATTGTTGCTTTTCTTCTGTTTTCTTACTCTCGCCTTCTGCCAAGTAGTTTATTTCATTTCCATTCTGCAAAAGTAGCATAGACATTTCCTGCTTTCATAGATTAGCATTTCAATTCCGCAATTTCAATTTTGCAAGCATAGATTAGCATTTCAATTCTGCAAGCGTATACTAGCATTTCCATTCCTGCAATTCCATTTGAGCAAAGTAGATTGGTCCTTTCCTGCTTTCATTTCAATTCTGCATTTTTATTTCAGCAAGATAGTTAGTTGTAGATCAATCTGTTTCAGTTTTGCAGGTACCAAAGAAAAAAACAAAAGAAATCAAAAAGTCTTTCCATTTCATGCCTCGTAGGAATCGAGATAAAACAGGAAAATTCCTACCCAACACCCCCACCACATCACTGAGTCACCCTTCTCTCTTCTTCGGTGACAGTGATCCAGAAGAACCTATAGGTGAACCTCCTGAGATATACCAAGATCCTATAGCAAGAGAAGAATTAGAGACCATCCCATCTGAAGCTATGGCTGACAATAGAGGAGAAGATGAGAGAATAGAAGGTGCCTTCCCCATCCGAGAAACCAATGGAGACATGAAAATGAAAAACATTAGTCCCTCCGCTCTGCCTCACTTCCATGGATTGACTACTGAAGATCCTGATACCTTCCTGTTTGAGTTTGCTGTCCTTTGTAGAACCTATGACTATACTGAAGATGAGCAGAAGCTGAAACTCTTCCCTTCAACTCTTAACGATGCAGCATTACGCTGGTTCATGGGCTTACCTGGGAATAGTATCACCACTTGGGCTCAGATGCAGCAAGCTTTCAATACCAAGTACCGGGACTACTGTAGGTCCAAGGAAACCAAGGGAGAAATCTTTCGGATGACCATGGGAAATGATGAGTCCTTAGAGGATTATGAGGAGAGGTTCCAACTTAGCTATAAGTGGGCCAGGTGCACACTTGACCCTGAATCCCTCAAGTTGGTCCTACTCCAAGGAGTCCCTGAAGACCTTTTAGATACCCTTCACATGTTGGCTGGGGGAGATATTTACCAGCTGCCTTATGAGGACATCAAGACTGTGTTCAGAAACCACTCTAGGGCAGCCCGGAAACGAGGTAGAGGAAACCTTCTCTCAGCTGGTATTCCTTTCTCCAAGCATGAGTTTGCAAATCAATTAGAAGATCTTAAGAGTGAGGTGAGGCAGACCATCGCCATGCAACTGGACACATTCAGGATCCAGCAGAAGAAGGAAGAAGCTGAGAGGGCCTTGGCTATCTTCTGCCCTAGATGTACAAGGAGACACCCTAAGAACGAATGTCCATTGCATTCGGTTGAAGTGTGCTTCGTTTGTGAGGAGGACCATCCCACAAATCAATGTCCAACCTTACCTGGGCTTAAAGCTATGTACCAAGGGACAGAAGCTCCCACTGAACCTCTCTATTTCCTCAACCAAAGGAGGCCACAAGGACCTAGACCTTACCAGCAGGGGATGCAAGGGGCACCCCAAGCTTATTACAGCCCCAACCAATCGACTCCTATGCCTTCCTGGGGTCCCCCTGCTCATCCTTCCTGGTCTATGCCTCCTCCATGGTCTTATCCACCTCAGTACCCTACTCAACCCACTACTCATTCATATCATTCACATGCCCAGCCACAGCCTCAGTGGAATGCACCTCAGTCGGGGTGGAGGCCCCAGTACAACACTCCTCCCGCCATTTTTCATCCACCACCAGTTCAACCTCAACCATTACCTCCTGCTCCTCCAAGGCAACCTCAAATGCCTGCTCAACCGAACCCGAACCCCAACAATAGACAGGCCCAGTAGGTATACACTGGGGAAACATCATGCCCTACCTATGCTGTGGAGATCCAGGAGATCAATCTTCGATCTGGAAAGACTCTTCCGGATCGCCAACCTCCTCCCCCAGAGGACGAGGAGGACAAATAGGAAAGTGAACCAAAGGCTATTCCACCCTTTCCTGAGAGACTAACAACCACCACACAACCCAACCCAGAGGAGGATGAGCTTCTGGGAGAGCTCAAGCAGTTGTGTGTGAAAATACCACTTCTCCAAGCCATCAAGGATGTGCCAATATACAACAAACTGGTTAAGGAAAAGTGTTTCAAACACCCAGGCAGGCGAAAGAGAGATGCTTCAACCATCAATGTCTTAGGACAACTGTCTGATGTTATGTTAGGACAAGTCATCTGCCCAAAGTACCTAGATCCTGGGATTCCTGTAGTAGATGTCCACATCAATGGCACCATCATACCTCACACCTTGATTGATTTGGGGGCTGCCATTAATGTGATGACCAGGGATACCATGCTCAAACTCAATCTTCAGGGTTCCTTGAGGAAGACCTTGACAGTACTGCAACTAGCAGATCGCTCCACTGTGACTCCCGAAGGGATTGTGGAGGATGTCTTGGTCTCTGTCGACTCTTGGGAATACCCTGCAGATTTCTTGGTTCTGCAACCCAAGGCAAAGCTTACTGGATATCCTCTTATTTTGGGAAGGCCTTAGTTAGCCACTGCAGATGCTTACATAAGTTGTCGTGCAGGAAACATGACCATCAAAAACGGTCCTATGTCCAAGCAGCTAGTCCTATACCCTCCTGCCCAACCCTCCTTAGAGCATGACTTACCACTGTGGTTGGAGGAAGGAGAAGAGGATGAGGTGTACTCAGCACCTTTGTGCACCCTAGATACCACTAGAAGAGACCCCCCAACCAAGGATGACTTGATTGAGACTTTGATCCAGAACCCACCTTCCAGTGCACTATCCTTTGAGAAATTGGTGGAGGACGCCCAAGCCAGCACCTTAGTGGACCTTTGTGCCACCAACCCTGTCACTCCCAGAGTTAAGAATGTGGAGTTCGGCCCTGAGAGAACGTTAAAGATCAGCTCCTCCCTATCTCCTTCCCAGGAAAAGGAGCTGTGTAGCCTGTTGGCCAGTCACCTAGATGCTTTTGCTTGGAGCTATAAGGAGATGAAAGGAGTCCATCCTTCGGTCTGTACCCATCACATATACATCAAAGAGGATTGTAAACTGGTTAGGCAACCTCAGAGGAGAATGAATCCAGCCCTTAAGGACATTGTCAAGGAAGAATTGCAAAAATTGTTGGATGCCGGATTCATTTACCCCATCTCAGATAGTGAATGGGTGTCCCCTCTGGTGTTGGTTCCCAAGAAAAATGGGAAGTGGAGAATCTGTGTGGACTACCGAGAACTGAACAAAGCTACCAAGAAAGACCATTTCCCTCTACCTTTCATAGATCAAGTGTTGGATGGACTGGCAGGAAAGAAGTTCTTCTCTTTCTTGGATGGGTTTAGCGGGTACAACCAAATCCAAATCAGCCCGGAAGACCAAGATAAGACCACCTTCACTTATCCTTGGGGTACCTTTGCCTACCGAGTTCTTCCCTTTGGGCTATGCAATGCTCCTGCTACCTTCCAGAGAGCTGTCTTGAGCATCTTCTCAGAGCTGGTCCATGATGCGGTGGAAATCTATATGGATGACTTCACTCCTTATGGGTCCAACTTCTAGGAAGCATTGTCCAATCTGGGAAAGGTCCTAACCAAATGCATTGAGATGAACCTGTCCCTTAGTCCTGAAAAATGTGAATTCCTGATGACTGAAGGGACCGTGCTAGGCCATACCATTTCTTGCCAAGGGTTACAAGTGGATCCTAACAAAATTGCTCTCATCAAGAAGGTTCCACCTCCCCAAAAGGTAAGGGATGTCCGGAGTTTCTTAGGATTAGCAGGGTATTACCGGAGATTCATTAAAGACTTCAGCAAGCTAGCCTCGCCATTGTTTGGCCTGTTGGCAAAAGATGTGGAGTTTAAATGGACTGACGATTGTCAGAGGGCTTTGAATGAATTAAAGGACAAGTTGGTGTCAGCCCCAATCTTGAGAGGTCCAAACTGGGCCCTACCTTTCCACATCCATACTGATGCCTCAAACAAAGCCATAGGGGCAGCTTTAGGACAAGTTGAACAAAAACTTCCATATGCCATTTACTTTGTTAGCAAAAACTTGTCCAAAGCTGAACTGAATTACACTGTAACTGAGAAAGAATTCTTGGTTGTGGTCCATGCATTGAACAAGTTCCGACATTATATCACTGGCTATCAAACCTTTGTACATACGCATCATGCTGCAATTAGATATTTAATGAATAAACCAGATGTGAATGCTCGTATTATTAGATGGTTACTTTTGTTGCAGCAGTTTGATTTGACCATTGTTGACAAACCAGGTAAAGAAAATGTTGTTGCTGACTTTTTATCTAGATTGGATTTGTCTGCAGATGAGGATGGAACAGTGGATGACCAGATGCCCGATGAACATCTGTTTGCTATCTCAGTACTCTCTCCATGGTTTGCTGATATAGCAAACTACCTTGTTTCAGCACAGTTCCCTCCGCACCTATCTTCAAGAGAGAAGAGCAGAATCATCAGAAAAAGTGCCTCATTTACTTGGATCGGGGGCAATCTGTTCAAGCTTGGCCCTGATCAGATCTTAAGGCGTTGTGTAAGTGTTATAGACAATTTTGTGCCTTGCAGCATCAGGCATGAATTGTCAATAATCCAAGGGATCCAAAGTCCCTAAACATGATGTTCCTACCCCTAGAGGAACAAGGTCAGCAAACCAACAGCTCTCAGATCAGTTCTCCACCTGAAAACACTCAAAAACAAGCAATCCTGAAATCAAAGCAGGTGCTCCACTAGGCTTCTGCGCTGAAACTCAACTCCTCCATGGTGTACCTGCGTTGCAAAGCAGGTAGAACAAAGGCCACCTGCGCTGAGCGAGATGGGACAAGTGGCACACTGAGTCATTGCTCTGGAATCTTCCAAAAATGACACTTGGATCAGGGATTTCGCCTTGTGATGAGTCAGAGGCTCTGTTTCTCCAAGTGGAAGCAAGGTTCTCCAAGTGGACTCAAGAACTGAAGATCAACTGAAGAGAGAGAGGACACAAGGCAGCTACACATCAGTTGCAAGCTGACTCATCCTTTCTCAATTCATCTATATATTGAGCTCTCTCCTATGAGCTCAGGAGGCTGGAATTTTGTGCAAAGTAATGATATGCTGTTGGTTTCACTATAGAGCTACTGGGTGATTGCTTGAAGGAGGTGAAGAGGAGAAATTCTTTCTGCTGGGAGGTGTTGCTGGATTGGGGCCTTCAATGGTTGTAACACTCTCAGAACTTTACTTCTTCCATTAATAAAAGCTATTGAGGTTCTTCTATATGCACTTGTTTCAATGATGTATTGTGATAATTGTATATTTGATTTATGCTAATCCTTGAATCAGTTATGATTGCATGCTTCTTGTAGTTTCCTTCTTTTTTATTTTGCAGGATCTCATTGTAGCTGGGCCAGCAAAAGAGCAAGGAGCTGGGAGCAAGCAAGCAAAGAGAAGAGTTTGGATTCGACATTAAGCGCAAGACAACGGTTAGTGCATTTCTTCATTCTCTCTTGCTTTCATAAAGAAGTAAACCTTAATTAGTTTTCTTTACAGTTGTTGCTGAGGTACTATCACCCTTAGAGTGGGATAGGGTCATCCGAATCGGATACTTTTCCCTACAACAAACTGGCGACTCCGCTGGGGAAAAGTATCCGATTCGGATGACCCTATCCCACTCTAAGGGTGATAGTACCTCAGCAACAACTGTAAAGAAAACTACTTAAGGTTTACTTCTTTATGAAAGCAAGAGAGAATGAAGAAATGCACTAGTCGTTGTCTTGCACTTAATGTCGAATCCAAACTCTTCTCTTTGCTTGCTTGCTCCCAGCTCCTTGCTCTTTTGCTGGCCCAGCTACAATGAGATCCTGCAAAATAACAAAGAAGGAAACTACAAGAAGCATGCAATCATAACTGATTCAAGGATTAGCATAAATCAAATATACAATTATCACAATACATCATTGAAACAAGTGCATATAGAAGAACCTCAATAGCTTTTATTAATGAAAGAAGTAAAGTTCTGAGAGTGTTACAACCATTGAAGGCCACAATCCAGCAACACCTCCCAGCAGAAAGAATTTCTCCTCTTCACCTCCTTCAAGCAATCACCCAATAGCTCTATAGTGAAACCAACAGCATATCATTACTTTGCACAAAATTCCAGCCTCCTGAGCTCATAGGAGAGAGCTCAATATATAGATGAATTGAGAAAGGATGAGTCAGCTTGCAACTGATGTGTAGCTGCCTTGTGTCCTCTCTCTCTTCAGTTGATCTTCAGTTCTTGAGTCCACTTGGAGAACCTTGCTTCCACTTGGAGAAACAGAGCCTCTGACTCATCACAAGGCGAAATCCCTGATCCAAGTGTCATTTTTGGAAGATTCCAGAGCAATGACTCAGTGTGCCACTTGTCCCATCTCGCTCAACGCAGGTGGCCTTTGTTCTACCTGCTTTGCAACGCAGGTACACCATGGAGGAGTTGAGTTTCAGTGCAGAAGCCTAGTGGAGCACCTGCTTTGATTTCAGGATTGCTTGTTTTTGAGTGTTTTCAGGTGGAGAACTGATCTGAGAGCTGTTGGTTTGCTGACCTTATTCCTCTAGGGGTAGGAACATCATGTTTAGGGACTTTGGATCCCTTGGATTATTGACAATTCATGCCTGATGCTGCAAGGCACAAAATTGTCTATAACAGATGCCCCCTAAAGTATGAGGTCGTTTATCGGGTGAAATGCTTTATTAGGAGGATCCGAAGTTCATTCAATCTGCTGAGAAGTGTCCTGTAATAAGATACAATACAATACATTATTTTTCATACTTTTTCATGATCTAGCTGAGGCGGGCATTCCCATGCTCAGCTTTATAAATTCATTTTGGTACATAGAACAGACGATCGTCTGATGGTAGACTGATAATTCTCTGCTGAAATTATCATCCTTTGAGAAGGATGATCATCTGCTGTAATGATGTACACATCAAATGTCTTTATATCCTGAATATATATCGCAGCCCGGATGGATGAAACTAGATCCGGGGTCTTCAATCTCTTCCGATCTTCACTCGATGTACAAGTCGATCCATGTGAGAATTTCTTGAAGTCGAACATGGAAAGACATCGCTTGATTACCGGTCAATGATGTAAACTGTTAACAAGCGCGAGAGGAATCACCGATAAGGATGATGACCCTCAAGGTACGGCAGTACAATTCACATGGTGGGAATAAAGGACTTGGCGTCGACCACCATGCAAAATCTTTTGGTCGAAGGTCATTGATGTATACCTGTCGCCGGAAGTGAGAAACTTGCCATTGAGGTATGCAAGCTTCAAAGTACTGAAGGGGTTGTTCCTAGATCAACTCCTTGGATAATGAGCTGATGTCGACAAGGAGCGATCCGTCAAAGGAGGGCTTTAATGAATCCCACATCAGTGACACGGAACGGAGCTAGTGATTGTGATGAGGTGAAAACAAACTGTGATGTATGATTCAGGGTGGCGGTCATGAAATGGATGAAGGACAATGTATGGCAGTGGATGGGACACGGTTGACTCTTTGCAGAACAACATCTCTTGAACATATAACGACACTGATGTGATGGATTGGTAGCATTACCCCAAATGTGGATGGTGTGGCGAGGACCATGGTGATGAGACCGGTGAATGAAACAACCCAACCCGATGTGATACGGAGGACAAAGTGTCATGTTCAAGAGCGACTTGCTACCATTAAAGCTGTGAGGTTCTCCCAATTTTTCCCCAGTCATTGCTGACCAGTACCTCTTTATTTTTGTCAAGCTTGAGGAGGATAACATATGCTTGTTCTATAACTTGCCCTTCGGGCAAGCCCATCGCTATGTTTTAACGAGCCTAGCAATAGGGAAACTCGTTCTCGTCTAAAGACAAGTTTGTCGCTATTTAATGAATTTAACGAGTCTAACGACAAGGACAACTCGGTCCTTTTCATTTTTAGAGAGTCTGAAAAGGTACATAAAGTCAACTCCTGAATTCCTTTTTCGTCATCTAATCCCTTAAGTCCGAAAAAGTAAAAACAATACAGAAGGGATGAATTTTCGATTGCTTTAACGAGCCGAACAAAACAAGCACTCGATCTTTTTGTGCAATAATCCCTCAGGTCCAAAAAGATTAAAATCTAGAGGAGGGATAGCTTTCCGGTCGCTTTAACGAGCTGGAAGGCCAAAACTCGGCAAACTTTTCATATTTTACGAGTCCGTGAAAAGAGCTCAAAGAAGACTCGTCTTTTGAGGAACGAGTGATGAACAGGGCAGCAGCAGATTCCAGGTACAGGTTGGAATATTCCAATCACGGCAGTGTCACAAGGATGGCTTAGTGAAATCACTCTTCGCAGCTGTTCCTCAAAATGGGTAAATAAACATATGGAGATGAACGATTGGCCAAACGAACGGATGGAGGTGATGGCATATAAACACGACCAAGGGCTTTAATATGGCTGTCAAAGGTTACATTTACCAAGGTTATTTACCGGTTCATTTTTTCTGGGTGAGCTTGAACTCTAGGGGAAGATTGCTCACAACTTATGTTTATTTTTTAACGAGCATGAACTATGTGCTAAAACTGCTCGATTTTGCATGCCCCCAGCATCATAATAACACATGTCAAAGGAGGGTGCCCCCCAAGCTTCATTGCATTCAACTTGGTGGTTGGAATGAAGGTTTACCTTTGAATTTTTAAAAGGGGATTTGTTTCATTTTTTAATGAGGTTGACATAGTAAAAGAACTATCCTCATGACTCCTTGTTTCATTTTTTAACGAGGTTGACACGAGATAAGAACCGTCCTCGGGGCCCACTGTATTTACAGTATTTCCATTAGGGCGATGATCCATGCTAACAAAATATTTAGGAATCTTCTGAATCCGTTGGATATAGAAGATTTCATATTGTAGGTTTCCACTGTGGTTACTTCCGCCAGATTACTTGGAGGCGGTAGGGCAAAAGTACCCATTAAGGCAGGGTCTTTTAGGAGACCTACTCCAATATTTTGAAGCGAATGATTGTGTCCATGGATCATTGGGTTGCTTCCCGTAACTTGTGAACTGTTGGGGAGAAATGTTTGTTGGTCGATGACTGTAATTCCTCCTTGAAAGGGAAATGCAATCTTCCTGAAGTAGGTCGACACAACTGCGGCCATGGTGTATATCCAGGGCCTTCCCAGTAGGATGTTGTAATCGAGATTTCCGTCGATTACTTCAATATCAACTTCTACTGTTTTGCCCCCCAGTTCGACTTGCAAGTTACTTAAAATCCCGTATGGAGTGTATGATCATCCATCAAATGCTTTTACCGTCGTTGACGATTTCGACAAGGGTGGTGAGCCTAGATTTTTCCAGCAACTCATTGACATAAGACATGTAGATGCCCCCTCATCAATAATTGTTCGGTGAACAGTTTTGTTGAGGGCTTTCACTTGAATAAGGAAAGCTAGTTGAGCTGGTATCTGAGGGTCATATCCTTTATGATCAAAGGCCACAAGATTGGAATCCATTGGGCCAATCCCACCTATGGCTGATAATAAAGCTTGCTCTTGGGAGGTGCAATTTTGCGCTACCTCAGGTGTCGACATAGCGGACGACGATTGAGCCAGGTCCTCTATTATATTATAAACCTGTGTTATTTTTTCACGAGGATTAAATGTAGACTTGTGTACTACTCCCTTTGGCGACTTTATCATTGGTTCAGGAATGATGGGTGGTACGACTTTGGTCAAAGTTGTTGTTGAACTACTAGGTTGTTTATTTGCCTTGTTGTTCAACTGCTTCGGATTTCTGTAATCTTTATTCCTTGTCAAAGCATTATTCTGCTGCTTTGAGGTAGACAACATAAGCACTTGGGATCGGGAAGCATTTTGATTAGCAACCAGATTTTGTCTTGGATTAGGAAACGGATCAGTCAATACTGCTGGGGTTTTTGAACTCTTGAAGAGTTTCTTAACTTCAGCTATATGTGGACAATCTTTCGTCCAATGATCCTCATCGCATATATGACACCCTGTCGGGGGTCTCCCTTTCCTTTTCTTTTTCTTCTTGCCCCCTGGTTGCTTCAGTTGTTTGCCCTTGTCGTTCGACGCGGCATTTACTTCTGAGGCAAGAAGTTCCTCATTTGCATTTTGACTATAAATTTTGTGTTTGCCAATCACGCCCTCGTCGGCATGAGAGTCATTGTTTGATTTAGGAGGAGGAGGAATTGAAAATTCCGGTCTAGGGGCATCAGGTATTTTGTCGTAGAGCGTGCCAGACTGAGTATAAACCAAGTCTAGATATTGCGCACGAGCTATAACTTGCTCTTCTGTTACGACTCCCCCCTTGGCCACATCTTCCGTTATGGCCGGAAGTAATGACTTTATAAACCATTCAGCTAATAGCTGATCGGGAACATATGTTTTTACCATCCTACGACGACGTCGCCACTCATGTATATGATCAGATATGTTGGTGGCAGTCGTCTGTTTGAAGTTGGTAAGGAGTTCTGTTCCCGTTTCATACCTTATCGGCAATTGAAAATGGGTTAAAAAGGTTGTGGCTAAGGTACTGAAGTTGTCGAACGAAGCTCTAGGCAATTCAATGTACCATTTTGCCGCTGGACCCGTTAATGTCCTCTGAAAGAGGCGAAGTCTTATCGAATCATCATTCAAGGTGTTCGATGAACACCATAGATGGAATGTCATCACATGATTCGACGGGTCTTCACCTGGATTTCCATTAAATTTAGGAATATCTGACGGAAGTTTATGTGGAATCACTGGCCACCAAGGGGCATAAGCAATTGGATCATTTGTCAGCCGGTTTAGATCTGGTAATTCTAGAGTTGCTACAAAGGGCAACTGTTGATTCAGGTTAGGCGAAGCATATCCAGGATAAGATGGGATTGCCTGAGCAATGGGTCTTTGCAGACCAGCATAATGCTGGCAACTTTGACAAGGTTGATGGGCGTAACCATTATAGTATGGTTGCCCATTACTTACAAAGACTTGTTGCTCAGGTCCTTGATATGATTGCTGGAATGGCGGTTGTTGACCAATACTGGATGATTGACCAGGATGAGGAGTCACAGTAGTTGTTTGAGCCTGAGTCGCTCCAGATAAGGAGGCACTACCCTGAGATTGCGATTGAGTCGTTGAGACAAGTGGTTGTTGTATTGCAACCTGAGATTGGGGTTGACATACAACAGGTGGAGCTTGTACTTGCGACACATTCACTATAGCAGGTATGGTGGGAATATTCGACACAGGGTGTACTGGTTGCATCGAATATACAACTCCTGGTTGTTGAGGCAGTATTGGTAACCAACCGCTGGATGTAATTCCAGTTTGACCTGAACTTTGTTGTGAACCCACGTATGGGCATCCTCCTGGAGGAGGTAGTGAAAGGGCATACTGCCCCCCATATGGTATCAATCCGGAACTCAAGGGGATTGATTGCCCAGATTGACCTCCAAATGGATCAATTTGGCGAGTTTCAACATAAGAAATACCAGATGATAATCCGGATGAAGAAATAGGAACTAACCATGTCGTTGTCCCTGATTGGACTCCGGCTTGTTGTTGACAATTTTCCGTGACAGATGGTATACTAGCGAACATCGTTGGAGTAGCAGCAGGAGGCTCTGCTGCAGCTGTGTCGGACGACACAGTCCTAGATGTCGACGGTTGTTCAGACATATCTAGTCTATCCAAAAGATTTCTTAACGATTCTACAGGAACTTCCACTTGTGGTGGACTAACTTCGAAGATCAACGAGGGAAGGGTGATGATTATTCCGCTTAAAATAAATTTTATAACGACGCTTTAGACACAACTTGCTTTTTCAGTTTTAAAGAGTCGAGAAAAAGCTAAAGATGACTCTAGTCTCCTTCGATGTTTTAACGAGCCCGAAGTGACAAATGCTCGGATGGACTTTTTCAGTTATAGAATTTGAAAAAGGCCAAAAGAAACTGCTCTGGAGATCTAGGCAGAGGGTGTGCTCAACCTTTCGCAAAACCACGGAATACGTTTTACAGTACGTGTGGTCAATCTTCGTGAATGCTGTGTTCACTGCATTGCGATCAGTAGGGCGGCCGACACGGCTTCCTAAGGATAAAGGATATATGCCTATAGGGGTCTCCCAATATATACTCGACGGTACGTGGGAGCACAAGTCCGTATTAGTGCCACCGACTCTCAGGAGGAATCACCCACCTTCTTCGAGATCGACAGTCACTACGTTTAACGACGCCGGAACACGTCTCTAGCTTAGACCTCTATGTGTTTACGTTATGTTTCAAAGCGTTGTTAGGTTCATTCAGTATATTTTAAGTTGATCTTTTTAAAGTTTGCCTTTCAAGGTTCACCACGAGATGTATATGACAAATTCCTAAATGCAGCCTAAGATGAGAAGCAAGCTTTTTTTTCAAATCTTTTTGACTGATGAAAATCTTAACTACTGAGGGAAAAGAAAGACATATCTTTTCACACAGATCATACAGCACAAACTAATGCACTTTCTCCTAAATCATCATGCAAACGTTTTCAAATGCAAAATGCACAATGCATGTATTTTCTTTTCCCTTTCTTAATGTTGATGTATTACAAAAAGAAAGTTGTTATATAACTTTGATTTCGATTTAAAGCGAAAACAAACAAGCTTGTCCAAAATCAAAAAGACACCTTAAGATTTACTTGTTTAATCACTGGAAATACATGAAATCAAACCATAATGACGAAAGTAAAAAGACTAATCAGCTATGGACAGCAAACAAGCTAACTCTTTAGACCAGCAAAATGCCTAACACAGGTTCAGATCTAAGAGGCCAAAGCAAGACTAGTTTACTTTCGTTATGGGAAATTGTAAATGATGTAATAAATACAAAAGAACAAGTACAATTTCATTATATAACAGAGGCGGAATGATGGCAAGTAAGGTTGGTTTCAGAATAGGTGCAAAACTGGTAACTGGCTGCAAAATCTATAGTGAAAACAGGCAAGAAAAAAGGGAGGAAACCCCAAATGCACAAGGCAAAATTGGGCCAACGCAGGTGCTGCACAGCCAGTCTGGCTCTCAGCGCAGGTAGCCCCTTCGGGACCTGCGTTGCAAAGCAGGTAGCCTGTGTACTACCTGCTTTGGAAAACGAAAGTTGCGTTTTCTCAGTTTCCGGGTCACAATTTTCTCAAAAATTCACAGTTTTTGCTCAAATCAGAAGCTATCAGTCAAGCACACACTAAGGGATGACAAGGAAGATGAAAAGCTATCACTAAGAGCTTACAAGGATCCTTGTAGATCAGCTCTTCAAATCATGAACATGCTCAGAAATGAGCTAGAGTAGCTGCCCTCTACTTCGCTTTTGATATAGTCAAAAGCTTTTCGATTTGGTACTCTTTTGTTCAGGAAATGAATAGTAAAATACTACAAACAATCAAACAGATACGATCCCCAGTGGAGTCGCCAGTTTGTTGTAGGGAAAAGTATCCGATTCGGATGACCCTATCCCACTCTAAGGGTGATAGTACCTCAGCAACAACTATAAAGAAAACTACTTAAGGTTTACTTCTTTATGAAAGCAAGAGAGAATGAAGAAATGCACTAACCGTTGTCTTGCGCTTAATGTCGAATCCAAACTCTTCTCTTTGCTTGCTTGCTCCCAGCTCCTTGCTCTTTTGCTGGCCCAGCTACAATGAGATCCTGCAAAATAACAAAGAAGGAAACTACAAGAAGCATGCAATCATAACTGATTCAAGGATTAGCATAAATCAAATATACAATTATCACAATACATCATTGAAACAAGTGCATATAGAAGAACCTCAATAGATTTTATTAATGAAAGAAGTAAAGTTCTGAGAGTGTTACAACCATTGAAGGCCCCAATCCAGCAACACCTCCCAGCAGAAAGAATTTCTCCTCTTCACCTCCTTCAAGCAATCACCCAATAGCTCTATAGTGAAACCAACAGCATATCATTACTTTGCACAAAATTCCAGCCTCCTGAGCTCATAGGAGAGAGCTCAATATATAGATGAATTGAGAAAGGATGAGTCAACTTGCAACTGATGTGTAGCTGCCTTGTGTCCTCTCTCTCTTCAGTTGATCTTCAGTTCCTAAGTCCACTTGGAGAACCTTGCTTCCACTTGGAGAAACAGAGCCTCTGACTCATCACAAGGCGAAATCCCTGATCCAAGTGTCATTTTTGGAAGATTCCAGAGCAATGACTCAGTGTGCCACTTGTCCCATCTCGCTCAGCGCAGGTGGCCTTTGTTCTACCTGCTTTGCAATGCAGGTACACCATGGAGGAGTTGAGTTTCAGCGCAGAAGCCTAGTGGAGCACCTGCTTTGATTTCAGGATTGCTTGTTTTTGAGTGTTTTCAGGTGGAGAACTGATCTGAGAGCTGTTGGTTTGCTGACCTTGTTCCTCTAGGGGTAGGAACATCATGTTTAGGGACTTTGGATCCCTTGGATTATTGACAATTCATGCCTGATGCTGCAAGGCACAAAATTGTCTATAACAGTAAGGGAGGAGGAAGTCTTTGATATCCTCTTCACCTGTCATGATGGGCCTTGTGGAGGACATTTTGCAGCAAAGAGGACTGCCTTCAAAATCCTGCAGGCAGGCTACTATTGGCCCACACTTCATCAAGATGTCAGAAGATATATCAGCCAATGTGACCGATGCCAAAGAATGGGGAAACCGACTCCAAGGGATGATATGCCTCTCCAACCTCAAGTGACTCTTGAGCCATTTGAGAAGTGGGGTATGGATTTTGTGGGTCCAATCAACCCTCCTTCGAGGCAAAGGTCTTACATCATTGTGTGCACTGACTACCTGACAAAGTGGGCAGAGACTAAAGCAATCAAGGCAGCAACAAAAGAGAAGGTGGCTGAGTTCTTAAGAGAAAACATCTTCTACAAATTTGGCTACCCAAGAGAACTGGTCACCGATCAAGGGAGCCCGTTCACATCCAACTTGATTGAAGACCTGCTAGCTCACCACAAAATCAAGCATAGGACTTCCACCCCCTATCATCCACAGGCAAATGGGCAAGTGGAAGTCACCAACAGAGCATTGGAAGGGATTTTGACTAAGGTGGTGAGCAGCAGTAGGAAAGATTGGGCAGATCGCCTGGTTGAGGCCACATGGGCTTACAACACCACCTGGAAGACCACCACCGGCTTCACACCTTATGAGATGGTCTATGGGAAGAAAGCTTTGCTGTCCATTGAGTTTGAATACAACACTTTGAGGATGGCAGCTCAGCTAGATCTAGATCTCAGCCATGCACAACAAGAAAGGTTATTGCAGCTGAATGGACTGGACGAGCACCGGATGCAGGCCCTCCTTCACTCAGAAGTGGTTCAACTTCAGAGAAAGGTGTGGCATGACCAACACCTCCATGACAAGCAATTCCAGCCGGGAGATTGGACCTTGTTGTATGACTCCAGGTACAAAGATTTCAAGGGGAAGATGAGAACCAGATGGCTAGGACCATATGCAGTGGAAAAATGCCATGACAATGGATCTGTTCTTATTCGAACCATTGATGAGGAAGCCATCCCCATGCTTGTGAATGGGCATCGATTGAAGATCTACAGGAAACCTCTCTCAAGACAAGAGTTCATCAAAACTATGGAGAAATCAGTGTTGGTCATAGAGAAGGGTTCTGCCTCTGCTTTGGGCATACCCTGAAAGATCTAAAAAAAAAAAAATAATAATAATAAATAATAAAGATCCTTGGGTGAAAACCTTTCTAAGGCTCCCAAGGCAGGTGGTAGGGGTGAAAACCTCATTGAGGCGCCCCTATTGTCTTTCATAAAAAAAGAGAGATTTGAAAAAGATCCTTGAGTGAAAACCTCTCTGAGGCGCTTAAGGCATATGGCAAGGGTGAAAACCTCATTGAGGCGCCCCTGCTATTTTTCAAAAAAAAAAAAAAAAAAAAAAAGGAAAAAAAAAAAGAAAGAGAAGAGAAAAAGAAAACAATAAGCAAAAAGATAGGGACAACAAGTTTATAATGTGAAAATGCATGCAGGTTGCAGGTGTTCTATGAAGGAGAGGAGGTCTTTTAACGCAAAGCCAAAGATCCTTATCATGCTGCCTGGAGACCTCACCAGCACCTCCTCCAAGAATACTCATTTTCTCCGAGGTATGTGCACAATTTCATCACGGCTTGAGTCTTCTACAGGAAGATGCAGACTCTCTACAAGAAGGTGCAGACTTTCTACAGGAAACGCAAACTTTCTACAGGAAGTTCTGTATTTCTACAGGAAACTTCCTGTAGAAGTCCCGGACGGCCCAAAATTCATTTTATGAGGAGATCTAACAACCAAGGATCGGTTTGGACGCATGCAAGCTACTGTTGTCACCCTTATACACTGTTGTCACCTCTTTCTACCATCCCTGTCGACATGCAATGAAGCTACCTGCACCATCAAAGCAGATCATTGAGTTATCAAGAGAAAATAAATTTTTGAGATGAAAAAAACGCTGAGATGTCATACCATATCCATCCCAGCCATCCATGAGCCCTATGAGCGTGATCGTGGGGCCATTGCCTTCGTCGTGCAGCATGCACCCGAGGAGGAAAAAACTGTTACAAGACATCCTGCAGGAGTCTCGTAATAGTTAAGCCCGCTAGAGTGCACACCATTCACAGCGCTTGCATATACAATGAAAACGCGGGCGCATGCAGCCGAAGCATCAAATCCATCGTCAGTGGCCTGTGAATATGAACCTCCGGGCCTGTGCAAATCCACCAGCAGCAAATAAATCCACTCATCATCGTCCAAGAACTGAAAAATCGCGTTGCGGCCGCACAGGTAGGTGTCTCGACCCTTTCTTCCGTCGAATTGCATGAATTTTACTTTGAAAATGTTTGCAAGTGTGAAGTGAATGGGTTGAGCGGTTGTATGGCCATTCGACTGGCCACGTCGATCAGTTAATGGTCTAGTCGTATTTTTGGGTGGCGGTCGTGGCAAAAGAAATGGGCAGTACACACGTGAGAGCAATCCCGTAAAAAAAAAACGAGTTTAACAGAAGAGACGGCGGCGGATCTGCGGGGAATGATGCGGCAATAAGGGAACTCGCAGGCAAATGATGGGATGACGTCACCCAACGGTCCGACACGGACAACTCACCCCCGCGCCACGGATTCCGCCGATTCAAATCTAATCGGCTAGATTGCCACCCCATGCATTTATCATTCACCATTTGAGACTCGAGTGATCATCCGGATCCCTCTGCAGCTCGATACTCCGAGTCTTTGGCCATCAGAATGCCTATGAAGCAACACCAAGAGCGCAGACCCACTGCAGTATCCCCCAGAAATTGCGCGCTGCTCCTCCAGGAAAAGCTGTTTCTACAGGAAGTCGAGTTCCTCACGTCAAAAGGTGGCGGATTAAAAAGGTAAGCCTGAACTCTCCATGCAATTGGTTTTTGAGGGTGGCAGAATCGTCGTCTACAGTCTGGTCGTAGAAAATTGTTGCAAATGTTGTCTGTCGTGCATGAACTGTCGTCCTACAGGATGTCAGTGTAATTAGCTATGTTAAAGGTTCTCAGGGGATAAGCTTTGTGAATTATGTGCATGACAGAGGCATAATCCTACGCTCTGTCCCAGTAGACTAAATTTCTTCCGCATTTGCCACCTCCAGCTAACGCAGCAGTTTTTCACCATGCCGGGTGGGTTCATCAGAAGGGAACCCACTGATTCAACGAAGTTAAGAGAAAATCCTGAGGTGGTGGAGCTCTCCACACGAGCACAATGGATATCCTTCTGTGACAAATTGCAAGGCTATGACGACGAAGTGGCAGAAGAGTTTTTGCAAGCTCTGAGGCCGAAATCTAAAACATTGGCCACCGTTAACTTCAGGGGTTTAAGCCTCAAACTCAGCCCACAATTCATCAGCCGAGTTACGGAGCTCCTAATGGGATTACCATGGGATAAAGAAGAAAGGAAATTGGGCCAACAAGCTAAGAAAGAATTCTTTCCACCAGAGGAGGAATTCTCAGAAGACAAAAATGGGGTTCGTAGAACCAGTTTACTGCCACCGTGGAATGAAGTTAGCCTGCAAATTATGAAGTACATCACCTGCGAAGGCCGTTTTAGCATTGTATACGGGTATCATTTTCGGTTACTCACTGAATTACGGCACCAGATGGATCTACCTGTAGAAAACAAACTCAGTCTCCCTTACTTTCTACTACAGTCTCTGATTGAGTGTGCAACCAAGTTGAAAGAAGGCACACCAGACCAGGTATCCCACCATGGACTCATCAAACTCCTTGTGGAGGATGCGCTCCACACATACAAGGTTCCACTCTCATGGGAAGCCTTCAGAAATTTGAGAAAGGATGGGGACATAAAGATGCTAACCGAAGAGCTCGGTTCATTTAGCAGTGAGGAGAAAGAGTCAGTGCCCGCAGTGAAGAAAGAAAAAGGCCAAAAGACCCCGACCACAGAGCAGAAGAAAAAGCAAGAGAAGAAACAAGAGAAAAAGGGTGACAAGGAGAAAGAGGACACACCCATCAAGAGTGAGAAAAAGGGTGACAAGGAGAAGGAGAAAAAGGGTGAAAAGGTTGCAAGGCAGAGTGGACAAGGCTGAGAAGGTCCACATCAGCAAAAGTGCCTCGACAGCGACCGCAACCAAGTCAAAAAGCAAAACCCATGCAGCAAAGCAAACCAAGGTGGTGACACCTGTTTCTATAGGAAATCCGAAACCGGCTTCTACAGGAAGCCCGAAATTAACTGAACAGGGGTCTTCTACAGGAAGCCCGAAATTGACTAAAACAGGGTCTTCTACAGGAAGCCCCGAAAAAGTGAAACCCAAGGAGAAGAAAGCTGACATTCGTGAAAGGGAGGCAACAGCTGTGCTGGCTGCCCTCAGCACACCTCCCAAGCCAAAGGAGAAGAGAAAGAGGGAGACCCCTCTATACTTTAAAGCTCGAAGAAGCGTGAGAATAAAGACGGGCAAGCCACAGCCTCCATCCAGCAGCCCGATCATCATTGAAGATGCCCCTACTTCGCCCAAGGAAAGGTCCCCCTCGAGGATATCAGTCACCTATGAGAGGGGGAGCCCAAAGAAAACTACGTGGCAAGGAAAGTTAGACCAATAGACTGAAAAAGCTCGGCTACAGGATGCTGAAGATGCTCTACAGGAAACCTTAGCCAGGCTTAAAGAAACTGAGAGAATGGAAGGAGAAGCACCCTTATCACCACCAAGGGAGGGTGAAGTAGAGCCACCAAAGGAAGTGGAGAAAGAGCATATACCAGAGCCCAGCCCTCAGCCAAGTCTGAGTTCATATTACAACTTTTTAGAGGCTGGCAAAATTATACCTCAGAAATTTACTGTGCCACTGTTTTTTGTATTAGAGGAAGAAAGAGTCCGTACACACACGTGGATGAAAATAGCCAAGTCAAAGGGTGTGGCGGACATAGGTCCCTTACAGGAGCAGCTCAAGGAGTCCAGAAGTGAATTGTCCATGGCTAAACATGTGGCAATTTGCCAACGCGTGTTCCTACAGGAAGAAAACCAGAAGCTGAGATTGCAGCTACAGGAGCTGAGGGCAGGGACAGGTACATCCTCCAAGGACACCACAGAGGAACAGCAAGGCAAAAAGGAACTGAACACCGGTCTTGGGGAGCCAACCACACTTCTACAGGAAGCAGAACAGCAAGCACAAATTGAGGTGCAAGCTCTCAGAGAACAGCTGCAGCAGAAAGAAGCACAATTGGCCTGCATGGCCAGCTGGGCCATGGATGCTATCCAATGCAGACAGCCAGCCAAATCCTATGGCTTGTACTTGAAAGACCAATGGTTGCAATTCCAAATCAATACCTTGGCGCAAAGAGGTATCTCTCAGCTCCAAGACCCGCAGCAATTCACTGAAGTTTGCAGTACTAGCTCATCAGAGGATAGGGCCAAATTAGCGGAGTTCTACCTCCATAATCTGGCCCTGCCTAATGTAGTTTCATGGGATCCCAATACGGCCTTGGGAGATATGCAATTAATGGCATTTGCCTCATGGCTGAACCATGAGGACAAAAGAGCAGCAGAAGCCAAAGCAATCATGAACCGAGAGCTGAACGAGCCATTGCTCATCAGACCAGGACCGAGGGATCCAGTTGCACTAATCTCGACACACCAACATTTGTCCACTGACCCTCAAACTTCATTAAGATATATGGATCAACAAGCCCAAGCCATAGCTCATTTTGAGGACATGGAGAGACTGTTAGGAGACAACGCTGTCCATTCATGCACACGCAGATGGAATACATTGGCACACAGTCTGAAAATCCGTGAGTACCATACCCCAACTCGGATGAGGGAAGCTCTGGTACAGGTAGCCCTCTATAAGAAATCCATGCAAAACCTCCAGGCCAGCTGGATTGGCCTTAAACTCAGCCCACCACTACTGCTAGGATTGATGGAAGGCAGCACAGAGACAGATGATAATGAACAGTGGGAAGAGGTAAACAGAAGGGCTGGGTTTCATATCAGCAAGGAGGACACTACTACAGAGGCTTGGGATGTAAGGGTAGCAGTAAAGGCAATGAAGGATGAAGAGTTGGACTAGTTGCTCAAGGATGAGCAAATATTTTAGTTGGGGGGTGATGATGAGCCCCAATTTTTGGTAAAAATTTGGGCTCATTTGGCCTACTTTTTTTTCCACAGAAAAAAGCCCTCCTTTTATTAAATTAATAAAAAGAGTTACATACAATATGTAAAAAAAACGCCAAGTCTGAAGCCGCCGATGAATGGCGAGACTCAGCTAGCAAGCGAACGCGGACAGGAAATCCGCCGCAGGAAAGAAAAGAAACCTCCCAAAACGCTCAAAGCCTTTGAGCACAGCCATAAAGGCCCGCAGCTAAACAATGAAGAGCCGCCGAAAGGGGAAACAAAGTCCCAGGAACACCAGCGACAAAGGAAAAAAGGATCACGCAGATCCACAACATCCACAAATGAGAATTTGAAGCCGCTGCGAGAAAAAACGAAACCACTGCCCGGGCATCCACACATAGGGAAAACAGCCCAAGAACGGCAGGGTAGAAAGTATTTGAAATGGAGACATGGAACAAAAACAAAAACAAACATATATTTACAGAAACAGAGGAAGTAAGAGGAAAGCTTAGGCGAAGATGGGTTGTTCAACAGGTCGAACCAACCCATTATCCACCTCCAAGACAGCCCACGACCCCATCTCTCGGTCTACTCCTTCTTTAGAAAGACGGTCCGCTTCATGATTCCTTTCCCGGTATATATGACTAAGAGAAACCTCCATGAAACAGTTCCTGAGCCGAGAAACTTCTCTAAACAGAGGAAGCAGAGTAAGGTTGAAGCAGCGATGAGCCCCGTTGAACCATTGCACCACGTTCATGGAATCCCCAAAAAGCTGAACTTCTTGCACATTACGGAGAATAAGCCAGCTGAGGAGAAGATGAAGGGCTTTCAATTCGGCGAAATTATTTGAACCCTGTCCCAGACCTACTGAAGCTTTAACTATCTTCTCTTCTGAGAAATGAATGACCAAGCCAGCCCCACACCGCCCATTAATATCCGAAGCCCCATCAAAATAAGCCCACGGCATAGAGTGTCTGATGACTTCTTGACAAACAGCCCTGGAGGAAAACGGAGCTTGAGGGATAGGAATACTATCATAAATGGCCGCTCCCTCAGCAGCAAGTCTCCCAATAGGGAAAACAGAGTCCTTGAAAATAGCTTGATTTCTGGCCAGCCAAGTCCCCCAAGTAATGAGTAAGGGAATGGATCGTTCCCTTTCGTTTAAAGAAATGTTCCACCAACTCTGCCAGGCCTCTAAGAGCCCCTGCCCTTCCCATTTATGAGGAACATTTATTAAACTTAGCATAGCTGCCCAGAGACTAGAATTGAAAGGGCAAAAGAGAAATAAATGCTGCACAGATTCGGCGCTGTCTTTACACAGAGGGCATCTACCAGGTCCAATCCTGCCTCTTCTTTGAAGGAAATCCCACGTTGGAACTTTCTGGGTAAGGACACACCAGAAGAACAGTTTCGTTTTAGCTGGTCCTTTTAACTTCCATAAAGGTTTGGCCCACCAGCCCGGATTTTCCATACCCTTTTGAGACATCTTCCATTTGTAACCTTCCTTTGGGGAATAAAAGCCATTCTGAGCAAAAACCCATTTTAACTCATCCGGAGAGTCAGAAAGCCACACCGAAGAGTTAACAAGATCCCTTGTGTACCTGTCCCATTCCTCCAACCTGTCTTCGGTCAAATCTAAGTCTCGTCCATTAAGCCACCCTTGATTCCAGATGGAAGAGACCCGGGGATCAGCGACCTGGTTTAAAGTGAGTAAACCTCTGTCTTTTAAAACTTCAACCAGACCTTGTGATAGATTAAACCCCTCCGAATAGCCAATCCAAGGATCGCGACCCAAGCGGATCTGAGTTCCATCTCCTACATACCATGCCAACCCCTTCTCAATGATGTGAACGGAGGCGACCACTGCTTTCCAAACCACCGAAGAATTTTTAGCCGATTTTTGCGGCAGTCTGATCCAATCAAGCGTTGTTAATGGATCTATATATTTCCTTTTAGTCACTGTAGTCCATAGATTTTCTGCTGTGATGATCCTCCAAGCCAACTTTGCTGCGAGGGATTGGGAGAAATCTGCAAGGTTTTTTATGCCCCAACCCCCCCACTCTTTAGGGCGAGTAATTTTGTCCCATGCGATCCACGGGGTAACTCTCTCAGACTTAGACCCCGCCCACAGAAAGCTGCTGCAAAGTTTCTCAATTGAGTTTATAATACCTTTGGGCACCCAAGTCAAACTCGCCCAATAGACTGGAATTGCCATTAAAACAGATTTTATTAAAACAAGCCTACCTGCCCGGGAGAGCCACTTGTGGCTCCAATGATTCAACTTCGATTCCAATTTTACAAGAATCCACTGCCAATCTTTTATCCTGTAATTGTCTGGTTTCAGATAGAACCCCAGATATTTGAAAGAGTCCTCCAGCGATTTAACTTCAAAATTCAGAACCAAGGCCACCCTCCGCATCTCCTCTCTAGCCAGACCAGAACCGGTAATAGTAGATTTTCTCTCATTTATACAGAGGCCAGTCGCTTTCAGAAAGAGGTCCAAGATCCTCTTAAGCATCCTGCAATCCTCAAGGCTGCCATTGCTGAAGAGGATAATATCATCCACAAAGAGAAGGTGAGTGACCCAGAAATTTGGAGCCACTTCTATTCCTTTCAACAAACCTTGACTTTTCGCTTCATGGATCAAACGACTGATTCCATCTGCTGCCAGCAAAAACAGGAGGGGAGATAGAGGGCAGCCTTGCCGCAGGCCACGTTCAGGGCTGAAGAAACTAGAAGCCGCTCCATTAATCAGAACAGCTATGGAAGAAGACGAGACACAACTCATAATCCATCTTACAAGTTCAAAACTAAAACCCAGATGAGTTAGCAAAAGCCTCAGGTACAGCCAGCTGATTCTATCATAAGCCTTCGATAAATCTATTTTTACAACAACTCCTTTTTTTTTCCCAACTTTGAGACTGTGGAGCGTTTCTTGAGCAACTCCCACAGCTTCATGTATTTGCCTGCCATCTAAAAAACCAAACTGCTCCGGAGAAACATTTTTAGAAAGGAAGGGTTTTAGCCTGACAGCAATAATTTTAGCAATAATTTTGTAAACGCAGGTGCACAAAGAAATGGGCCTAAAATCGGCAAAAGAACCTGGGAGATCAGACTTGGGAATGAGAGTTAAAAAAGTAGCATTAAAGGGTTGATAAATAGAACCTGAAAGCCTGGATTCTTCCACCACCTCCACTAGTTCATCACCTATGAATTCAAAGAAATGCTGGAAGAATTCAACAGTCCAGCCATCCGGGCCAGGACTTTTTTCTTTTTGCATAGATTTGAGGACGCTTGCAACCTCCTCTTTAGAAATAGGTGCCATGAGAAAATCATTGTCTTCCTCCTCTATGAACCGCGGAAAAATCTGGGCAACCCTTATAACTTCTGCAATTGTGGCTTCAGCTGGGGCTTTAAAAAGGTGTTTAAAATAGTTTACCCCTTCAGTAGCCAAATCTTCGAAAGAGAGCGCTAAGTCACCATTTGCTTTCTTCATTTCCCAAATTGTATTTGTGATTTTCCTCCCTTTGGCATAATTCTGGAAAAATTTTGAGTTTTCGTCCCCTGCCTGTAACCAGATCGCTCTGCTTTTAAGACGCCAACTTTGCTCCCTGAGCTGCAAAATTCTCCTTCTTTCCATTTCCAACTCATGTATCCTCGATCGGGATGCGCCTGATCCGTAGCCCTGACTGTCTGGATCTTCGAGAAGATCGAGTTCTGAGGTCACCGCTTGCATTATTTCTTCCTCCTTTAGCTTCTTGTGAAGAGCCCAGCTTTTTGAAGCGGCCTTCATCCTTAATAGGTTTTCCATAAACAGCTGACTTCGGTTCTCATTTTCATTTGCAACCACTTTCCTCCAAGTATTGTGAAATAGACTGATGTAAGATTCATCCAAAAGCCAAGAGGAATTAAACTTAAAGGGGATACCTGGCTTAGTAAAATCACCTTTCACCTCCAGAAGAACCGGGTAATGATCAGAGAGACCACCATCTCCAACCCAATGCCTGAACACTTGGAGTTTCTCCGCCAACTTATCGTTTATTAAGAAGCGATCTAATTTCTTCCCGATCCAGTCATTGCCAATCCTGCGATTGCTCCAAGAGGGGCGCATCTTTAATGGGCTTACATCAACAAGAGGCGACATGGCCAATTTCTGCTGAATGAAAGCAGAGAGGGGATCCGCTCTTGCATTAACCCCCCAGGATTCAGCCAGTCCCAGCGAAAAGTTGAAGTCTCCACCAATGATAAGATTTGGATGCGCCAAAAAGGACTTCGCGAAGAAGGAGTTCCAGAACTTCTCCCGCTCCGAATTTGGACCATAGATGTTCAGAAAGAGAAGAGGAATACAAAGCTCATTGGAATAGAGTTCCACCGCCAAAGCATTTTCTGCTCCCCAAGATGATATCTCACGCGCAACCTTCATATTAAACCCCAAAGCCGCACCTCCAGAATGCCCAATAGCATCCACTGCGTGAAATCTCCATCCCGGCAGAAGTTTATGCATACAGCCTAAAATATCATCTCCTTTCCCAAGCGTTTCCTGAAGAAAGAGGATATCAGGTTTTTTAGCCCTGACCAGCTCCTTCAAAGCTAGTTTTTTGGGGGTACTAGCAAGACCCCTGCAATTGAAAGATAAAATGATCATTTAAAACCTTCGGGAGGTGATTGCTTTGCTCTAAGCACCCCTGGCAATGACAACTGCTTTCCTCCAGCAATATCAATGATAGCCTTCAGCTTGGCTTTCGATAAATCCGACTTCCTCCCTCTTAACTTCTTTGGACCTATGGGCAACTCATCCATTGCCAAACCGCCTGCTACCAGCTCTTTTCCTTTTCTAGTAGCTAAAGGCCTTAGATTATAATGAGATTCACGCCCTCCATCTCCGGAATGCGTAGGAGCAAGAGGAGGGGAGGATGGAATCGTCATTAAAACGCTGTCAGTTGTGTTTAGACCCTTCTTCATATCTGTCATATCTTTTGAGGGTTGGCATATGTGATCAATCTCACCACTACACGACAGATGCAGAGCACTTGATAAGAGAGGGGAGGAGTGTTTAGGGGGAGGAGGACAAGCCTGATTCAATTCTTCCATTGAAATGACCGCTGAGAACCCAACTGCAGGGAACTGATTTGAAACACCAGCACTCGTTGTCACCTCAGTCTGAGATACTCCTATACCCTCCATATGTTCCGATCCTAACTCCTGGACATTTCCCAGCACTTCGACTTCCTTGGACTGGAAATCTTCCTTCTGAGCAGTGATCTTCATTTTTTCCTTTTCCTCAGCCTTAAAACCATTTTGCCTCTGCCTTCGACGCCTACGATGACCACGAGGGCAATCCCGAGCCAGGTGACCATATACTTTACACCGGTGACATCTGAACGGGAGGTTTTCGTAGTCCAGGGTCTGGATGAACTCTTGGCCCCGATACTTTAAAAGTATATCATCCGCCAAACCTTCTTTTGGATTTAAAATTACCATAAGGCGGGCTGCGCTCCAGTCATGAGAATGTAGATAGGATTTGTCAGCAACAAGGAACTTACCCAGAGTATTTCCGATGGAGGAAAAAACCGAGTCAGTCCAAAAATGAATAGGAAGTCCCATTAGCTTGACCCAGACTGGAAACTCCTCTGATTTTTCTTTCTGAGCGTCAAAGAGGGGCGTCCATTTTCTGAATAAGATAGGCCTCTTCCCTAGGCTCCAGTGCTTGGACAACACCCATTCGACATGCTCCTTTTGTCCAAAACGAAGACAGAACCAGCCTCTGTCAAGCATCTTGAACTCTTCTGGTTGTCCCGGGGCTTCTTTCCATTCAGCCAGTGCCCATTTCTTAATGTAGGCCACCGAGAACTTCCTTCCACCAACTCTGCCAACGAGAAGGGTTTCTGATGCTTCCAACGCCCTGTCTATGTGGATATCCACTCCAAAGACACAACTGGGTCTTGCCGCCTTTTTCCTGCAAATCTTGGCCTTCTTCCTCTTTCCACCCAAGTCCTCCAACTTATCTCCTCCCTCTGCAGCCTCAAAAGTCCCAGGGCGCTTATCAGGCTGTAGGTATATGCCTTCATTTGGCTCCTCAGCCCTTTTGGAACCCCCACCCGCCGATCCTACCAGGTAACTTAGATTTTGACCTTCCTCTCCTGTGACTTTTACATCTCTTCCCAGCTTTTCAATGGGCCGAGCAGAGATAAATAACCGCTCTTCCCGCGATATATTACCCCCAGGACTCCTGGCGACCCCATCTGTTACCTTAGCTCCCTCATCCGTTGACCTTTCCACACTTCCTGACATCACTGCCTGCATCGGGAAGAAATGATGCAGGTTCTCCTCTGACTCCTCCAGACCCCAACAGGCGAGGAGGTCTTCGGGCGTCGGATCGATGTCCAACGTCTCATTTTGAAAAATACCCACCCGCACTTCACCTGGGCCCGACGCCATCTTTGCCAGACAAAATATTTTACTTCCTTGGACGCTACCGCCTTCGGACCCACAGCCACCAGCTCCAGGGACTCAGTCATGGCCGCCAGGAGAATCCGCGCGGGAAAAGAAATTTGAAAAAACCCCCTGCATGCTCTCAGCTCCCCTTGATGAAGTGTTTCCAAAGAAAGAGAGTCAATCTCATTTGGCCTACTTACCTTGCTCAACCCTTCATTTTTTATCACTTATGCATCATTTCTTAGTATATTCGTGTTATTTGTAGGAAGAAGGGCAGTCATTATGCCTATGTGGCTAATACATGATGATTTCAGGTTTTTTGACATTAAATGGAGCAAAGACCACGTAGATGGAGACAAGGAGACAGCCAAGGTGGCATTGCGGGTTTATAGGGAGGTTGTCCACAGCCTTGAATGACCTTCCTCGTGATCTCCACCCCAACTCCGAGCTCCAACAGCTATCACCACCGAGCTAGAAGGCAGCCAACGGATTCTACAGGAACAGCAGTTTACTTTTAGTTGGACAGCCAAGCCCCACTAATTGAGGAGGCCAGCTTGGCCCTCATCATGTATAAATATTGAGGCTGTAGCCTTCGATAAAGACTCTTGAACCTTTGTTGTAGATTTTGAATCACGAGCTGTAGCTCTGTTTTTGCTCTTTGTAAGCCAATTTTGGCATGTTGTTAGACTCATGATTATGATCTTTTAATAAAAGGCAGGCATATTTGGATTCAATTCTGAGTTCTTAGAGGAGCTATAGCTCTCAGGTTAGGGCCCAACCTGAGAGCAATAGACCTCCTTTTCTTTGTATTGTTACTTGTCTTTCTTTTATCATTGCATTTCTTTCCTTTACATGCACTTGGAAAACACAGTTTGCTGAGTTGACTGTTTTGGTTTGGTTATGTAGGTTAGTTTCATGAATGCAGTTGTTTCAGTAGTTTAGAATTAGCGTAGGGAGATTGAAGTTACGTTGAGTTCAAAAAAAGGTTGAATGCATGCTCACTTTCACCTCTGTTTGGGGACCGGAAGAGTAGACCGTGCCAACTGCCAAAAACACTGTTTTAACATATGCATGCAAGTATTGATGTAATGTTTTCAGTTGAAGAATTGTCCATACGATTATATCTTGAGTAATGACTCTTTGGTTCAGCATCATGCACGGTTTCCCTTCAACTTACATTGCTGTTCTCTGATTCCTAATAAAACAGTTAGAATAGGTTGGTGAACTTTCGTTTACATGCAAGATAAGGGTGATTTGTTTCATTTACACTGCGCAGCACCACTTCATCGTGTTCTTATCCTTCTAAACCATGCCTAAGCCACCTACTCATCCTCTGGTTAGCTCATTTTCCTTCCAACCCTTCTACTGTCCACGTTGCTCAATCTTTTTGACCTTCCACTACTACTACCCTCCTCTAGACCAACCAGCTTTACACACACCTTCCCCATCTCATCTCTCTGTCCATAGGCCATCACAAGCTCCTCTGTCATCTTACCTATCCACCCATACAGCTCCTTCACTCCTCCATCACCCAAAACTCCGACTACAGAACATCCTGTAGAAGTTAGCAGACTTCCTGTAGAAATCCCGAGTTTCCTGTAGGATCCCCTACAGACATCCTGTAGAAGCCTGCAAACACGGTTGCCAAGCACCTGAACATTGTGGACTTCTGTGGAATGATGTGAAGGATCCCCTGGAACCTCTCAGAGTCCTCTTGACCTTTTCCAAGCCTTCCTCCCCTTTGAACTACCCCTGCACAGTCAAGACCCAGTAAGAAACACAATCATAATGACTCCACCCACTTGAGCAAAAATACAAAAACGTGTTCTCTTCAATGGAAGTAGTTTAAATTCATGCATCTCATATCACTAGAAGTAATGGCATCATTTTTAGAAGTTGCATTCCCACCATTGCATCATAAGGATTAAGCTAGTCAGATTAGGGTTTACTAGGGTTTCCATGCTTTGTTGGCTTTCAGTTCATTCTTGCAAAGTAGGTTAATTTCCTTTGAGATAGCCTTCGTTCATCATTTAGAAAGCTTCTTCTGAGAAGGTATAGAAGTTGGCTTGAGCCCTAGCGGACTTGTGCCAGCTGACCAAGTGACAGCTGCGACAAGAGCTAGTACTTGTGCATACAGCACCATCGCTTCCAAGTTTGTTACGAACTACCGGGTTGATAAAATTAGAGAAGGAAGCTCCAGGAGTTGTAGCATTATTGCTACAATACTGGAGCCCACCAGTCACTCCAAAACCTCAGGCTTTCTTTCACTAGAGCGCAACGACAACTTGCAGATTACGTTTGGATGCCTTCCACTGATCCAAATCACAAGATGAAGGTACCATTCGAAATCTTAGGATGTATGCTACACAATAGAGTCCTCAAGAACTGACAAAACCTACTCCAAACCCCTGAAAAATGGTGTTGAAGTCAAGCTGTCCAGAGTGAAGCAACACTGTTGTAGCAAGTGTATTTGGGAGATTTCTTTCAAATACTAACACCTGTGCATAAACGGAAGGAGGTTTTTGTTCCTTGGAATATAGTGGACAAAAACCTCTTTCACTTTTGTAAAATTATTCTCCATTTTGTCATAAACATATTTTGAAGCAAACACGTCCCTATGAGGAATGATGAGGCGAGGTAGTGTACTGCAACATTATCTTATTTGAAATTAAATATTACCCTTACCTTTATTTTTCTTTCCCTAAGATGCTAATTAACTTTACCCACTTAATCACGTGATGGACATACTTTTGGCAACATATGGTATCTTGATGACACATGAAGTGAACCCCTAGACCATGACCTAAAATGAGGAATTTAACCATTTCATGACCCAAGACATTTAAATGAAGATATGATACCTCAAGGAAGACAATGACCATGATGAGTGATGAAGACCATGAGTAAGTGAAGGGAGCAATAGTGACCTAGACACGATAACCAATGACCAAATTGTTATTTGAAGACTCACTGAAATGACAAAAATTTTACTTGACACCCTAACAACACCTTGTAAGAGCATATTTGATCACTGGTGACAGGCTGAATTGACTGACACTAACATGATCGAGACATCATATCTTGTGCACATCACTTCTTTTGACATCACATAATGCAGCGCCCTACACCACCTTGATTGGGGCCCGAAGACGTAGTCCCTCCTCGACAAACTCCGTTATCAACGGCTTTTGTTTTCATGTGCTGATAATTGTTATGTTCCTCTTCTTTACAGTCTGCAACTGTATTTGTTAATGTTCTTTTAAAATGCAATTTTAACACATCATGAAAGTAAAAGGTCTTGGAAGGGTCCTTCTTCACACCCAAACCTAGATCAAGTGGTATCAAAGTAGGTCTTAATGTTGATGTGAATTGCAGCGTGAACAATGGAATGTGCAATGAGAGAGGATGAAAGAGTGATGTGTGAGACCATTCTTAACATTTCCAAGAAAGTGGAAGTTGTGTATGAAGCTCTACAAAAAGAAACAGAGGAAAAATAGCGGTTACAACTTCAGTTGAAAGCCATAGAAGAGGCCATGGAGAAACTGAAGCAAAACAAATATATTCTTCAAACAGAGAATGATGAATTGAAGATGCGTCTACATGAAGAGAAAGAGGAGAAGCAGAGTTTGCTACTACAACTGCAAGCAAAGGAAGAGGCCTTGGAAAAGCTGCAGCAAAACCCATTTGAGGTAAAAAGTAGTTCTCCATCTTCATGTATATCTCCTGATGATGATTTCACTGTATTTGAAAATCATACCATAGGAATTGGCTCCAAACTGTTGAAGAGAAATGGGTATGAAGGAAAAGGCTTGGGTGTTAATGGCCAAGGCATTGTCAATCCCATCCAAGTAGAGGAATTACCTTGTCAGGTAGGACTTGGGTATGTCAGGAAAGGAGAGTGCTCAAAGGTGTCAGATTTGTCCGAGACTTCGTCGAGGAAAGAGAATGATGGGAAGACATCCCCATCATCACCTGGTAGTTTCCCTTGCAGGGAGAGAGTTGAGGCAAGCTCTCATCGCCATACTGACATTAGAAACAACAAAGGAAGGTATAACCATTCTCGATCTTCGAATGTTCATTTTGATCATGTTGTTAATAATGAATGAAGACTAAGGCATCAGAAAACATGTACTTTTTGTGGTTTACCTAACCATACCTTTTCCAAGCGTTGGAAAAGGATGGCAACACTCATGAGGCGTGAAAAACCCTCTCGACAGCATGAAAAGAAATAGGTTAAGCAAGTATGGATGAAGAAATCCTAACGCAGTCATTGTGACAGAAATGGCCATCAAAAAGACACTTGTTGGAAGCTCCATCTAGAGTAGCGCCATAAAGACAAAGCGTCGGTATGTGAACCAGGTAAAGCAGTTGTTCAACAAGAAAAACCACCTGAAGGAGGTGACCCATTTACAAAGATAAGTGATAAATGGTTTCCAGACATGTTGTCGTTTCATGGTCATTCTTTTGTAAAACACTTGTTGCATTTTAAAATGTAAACGTGATGATTTGTTTCCATCACGTAGTTAGCAACAATGATGTCTGGTCTTATTTGGTGTCACATGTTAAAACTCTGAAAGTGATATTATGTTTCCATCACTTGTCCACACAATAGTGTTTGGCCTTATGTATGTAAATCATGTGTTGCAGTGATGATGTTGTGTTTTTCGTCACTTTTTGAAGCAACCATGATAGGTTGGCCTTGATGTCATATCCGGAGTATTACGTCCATCTTATTGTAAACTTGATCATCGAGTATGAGTTATAAACTCGTGGCGAGTATGGGATGTTTGAGCATTTAGTTTGGTAATGTCATTTAAAGCATGTAATTCCAAATCCATGTACTACAGGTTGCAGATGTAGCAGGTGTTGGTTCGTCGCTTAAGGCTCTGAAGAACAAAGATGAAGGAGATGGAAGCAAGACCTTTTCAGGATGCTTGTGATGCAGACAGGGTATAGAGAGAGTTGCAGATTGCTTTTTATGCTTTTGGAGGACCAAAATCTCCTCAGTGGGGAGGAGTGATCTAGGTGGATCTTCAGAGACCATGGCATGAACGCTCAAAAATCAAAGTCTTTGGAATGACTTTTAACTAGGACCAAATCGGAGAGCTCATCCTCCTAATCATGGAGGTGTGAACGGTTCGTCAATCTGAGTCCGGCTGATGAAGTTATCGCGAAAAGAATGTGGTTGTGTTCCTTAAGAAAATGAGGCATTTTCTCATAAAAATGGGTTTTTTGGCCTTAAAGGCAAATTGCAATCGGCATAGTCCAAAGGGCAGACTTAAGGCGGGCCTTTAGGACCCCTGCTCAGCAATCTCCGATATCAAAGGTCGGGGTAATGATAGTTGCAATATCGGCGCTATAGAAACTTGCGAATAGGCAATGGAGGATCGGCAACGGCGAAACCCAAAGGCTGAGGACCGGGACCCTTATGATTAGCGATCGCCGATATCGGTGATCAGAGCGATCGGTGATTAGAACGATTGATGATCGGTGATCGGTGATCTATGATCCCAACTTGCGATTAGGCGCAGACCCAACAGAATTATAGATCCGATTTTATAAAATTTGAGATCCAGGAATTCAAACTTTTCAGTGTATTCCCGGTTTCGGCCAAATCCATTATGCGATGCGATAAGCGATTAAAGCAGACCTGATAAGGTTTTTAGGGCCAATTTAAACTGTTTTGAAGTCCAGCTTTAAAGGGGTTTTATCATATTTATCAGTTTTTAGAGTATTTTCTGTTTAAATAGAAAGAAGGCTATTATCACGGTTTTGTTGCAACAAGTAATGCATCTATGCAAATGGTTTCCATTATAACCAAAAACGACCCCGATTTGTATGCGGCCTTGTCCCAAACGTGTATAAAACCCGATGGGTGATACAGAGCTGAGGGGAAGCGCGGAAGGCTGTGTAGCAGTGGTATGACAGAAAGCCTAGGAAGCTACATGCCAGAGGAAGAAAAAGGCCAGAGAGAGCCTATGCTATAGAGAGCCTGTGTACCAGAGGGAGAGAGAGAAACCGAGAGCCTGTGCTGAGTGCCAAAATCACCTCAATGAGGAGGCCATGTCAATGGAGAGCTGCAGCATGAGAGTATCAGATAGCTAGAGGTAGCTAGACGGTGCCACATTCACCTAGAGAAGCTGGAAAGTTTGCCAGTCAAACCGCCGTAGGGCCTGAGTGCCACAGAGCGTGATCAAAGCAGTGCGAGAAGGTAGCCAAGAACCAGAAGGTCAAGCAAAGCCGCAGGAATGTATCCAGAGCACTGCAAAACACTAGATATCCCGAGAGCTACAGAAAGAGAAGACCCGAGTGATACTTCTCTTTATGATCAGTTATGTTCCTGTTGATCATTTATTCTCTTTGAGATCGATTCTTCTTGATCTTAGATCAATGCCTCTTTGATTTATTCTTGTGATCATTTCATCTGTTGATTAATGATTCTTTGATGGATTCTTCTTTGATTGCTTATTCTTCTTAGAAATAGATGCTTCAAGATCGATGTTTCAGCGAGCTTCAGCGCTTTGACAGTTTGCTTCAGATGCTCGCTTCTTCATATGGCATTCGTAGTGAGACCATGACAGATTGGGAGCGGACTGTGCATGCACATTGATGATGTGAACAAATGTTCATTATGGATCACTTTATCCACTTCTTCATTCATATCTTCAGATGGCCCGTGGTTGGTGTGAGGTATATGATTTATTCATATATTTCTTCTTTTACATTATGCTACAAATCCTAGATTGATATTGATACAGGATGTTCTTTATTTTCATGTTGTCATGATTCCTTGCTTCATGTTATGAGGAATATTCATATGATGTACTTTATGCTTTGAGATCCCTTGTTGTATGTTGCTGGGATACTCTTGTTGTCATTGTGCATGTGTTTTTCTTTGACATCCCTTTTGTGCCTTGTTGGCGGGATGCACACCATGCATGTTTTTGTATCATACTGATAGGAGTCTTTTGATTGAGAGTTCTAGTTGTATAACATCTCTTAGAGCCACTCCTATGTGAGGGCCTTCTTCCTTGTATGATCGAGACATCATCTCTTGTGTACATCACTTCTTTGGACAACACCTAATGCAGCGGCCTACACCACCTTGATTGGGGCCCGAAGATGTAGTCCCTCCTGGATGAACTCCGTTATCAACGGCTTTTGTTTTCATGTGCTGATGATTGCTATGTTCCTCTTCTTTACAGTCTGTAGTTGTATTTGTTAATGTTCTTTTAAAATGAAATTTTAACAGATCATGAAAGTAAAAGATCTTGGAAGGGTCCTTCTTCACACCTAGACCTGGATCAGAGACATTTACATATATCAAAGTATTCAGGAGCATTGCTTCGTCGCATGTCCTCCCATACTATGTCCCTGATAAGTTAATGGCTAGGGATATAGCCTACCAAACAACAAGAGAAGGTGGGCTGAGCAAAGGATTGAAGGAACGTAAAAATGCCATTTGACCTACATTTCCATTGCAATGTGGTGTGTTTGCACTGCACGATTTTGGACATGAATGCAAGGAAGCAGAGATTATGAAATCTCTAAAATTGACTACATTTCCAGGAAGACAGCATGACCCAAATGGCACTACCAAATACTTCACTACTATGGTGAAAGTGAAAATATTCACCCATGAAGAAGATGCATTCGGTGACCTCTTCCTACAAAAAGAGGCATTTTCGGAAGTAAAGCATATGGCTTCACTACTTTTTTCCCCAAATGATCTTAAGTCCTTCCACGAATACATGGAGAGGAGATTATTACAGGTCACATTGGACCTGCTACGGATTGAACCAATAAGGGAGCCAACTCCCAGTGTAAGCTTAGAGGAAAGCTCCAAAGAAAATTCTAAAGATAATTCCGGAGCAAAGTCCCAAGAGAAGTCTACCCATGACTCACAACACTCAAAGAAACAGTCCCAGACTAGGGGTAGTAAAAACAAAGAGTCCAAGAGAGACACAACCAGAACTACAAAAAAGGCAATCGAGCAAACCTCCAAAAAGAAATAGGCTAAAATTAACTCTTCCTCCACCCAGTTGGCAAAACCTCCAGTTGTTGATTTAGAAAAAGAATGGGAAAATTTTAATAAAAAACTCCATACAAAAGAACAAACATCTGAAGTATAGACTCCACAGCACAAATCAGTGCCAGGGGTTACAGTGGAGAAAATTGTAAGTACTCAAGATATAGATCTCATTCCTGCCACCCCCACTTCTGAAATTGTTTTAGAGTTGAGGAAATTCCTCCCTTAGATGTGTTTTATAGCCCTACCCATAAAGTTGTCATCAAAAGGTAGAGGAAGAAAATAAAGTTGGATGATGCAGCTGTCACCACTCCCAACAATGAACCAATGGATATTGTCTGGAGATATTCTCCCATGGATCCATCCGAGAACCTTACAAGACTATCACAATTTGCGGGAGCCTATGCTATGACAATTATTTGATAAAGAAACCGGGGTTCAAATGTTTCTAAGAGAACAAGAACAAAAGATCCTGCTATTGGAACAACAATTAGAGCAAGAAAAATATGACCAACAAGCATAGTTACAAATTTCCAAACTACAGCAGGAGTTTGAACAGATGAAAATACAATATCAAGCCAGCCTAGAAGAAAAGGACGTGTGGATTCAAGCTATGATAGAGAATTATAAAGATAGTCCACAAATCAATCAGCTTGTAAAAGAAGCACTCATCCTTAACGCCCAACTAATGCAACAAAAGGAACTTCTGTGCCAATAAATCTCGCAAGTAAATCCTTACTACGAGATCAGTGATAAGCTATAAAGCCATGTCGTCGACATGAAACTTGAGTATGACGAAATCCATAAAAGGATTTCTGACTTTATCACCTAGAAAGAATCAAAAGATGGGCGAAAGGTTGATTTACCAAAACTGGAGGAGTCACATAAAGAAATTGTATTTGCATACTAGGATTCTTGTCTCAAGAAAGCAGAGAGGGCAACAACAATCGTGGCAGCAGTGGAAAAAAACATCATTGAAGACATTAACGAAAATCTACATGGCACCAACCTGGTTGTTGAATCTATACCAGGATTTCTTCCAAACGCCAATCAACTGGAGCAACAAAGGAAAGGGACGAGGTGATGAGACAAACGAGCAAGCTGAACTGGGAAGCATACTGGAAATTCTTAGTCAAGCCATATAGCCAGTGGATGACCCTGTGTTGCCTAACCACTTCCACACAGAAAATGGTGCCAGCACTAACAGATGCCATATTTACTGGGCAATTGAAATCTGCGATCAACCAACCGACACAACTCAAATCAATGATGGATATCTACGATCTTAAGGATCAAATGAAAAGGAGTTAGTCACCTTGTTTTATTTCTATTTTAGTTTCATTTCGCATAATCTGAGGAAGGTCGTTTAAACCTCCTAAGCTATTTTTGTAATAATCTATTTTAGGATTTACAATTTTAGTATTTAAACCCCTCTCATGCATTTAGAGAGGGGTCCAGAAACTTTATCAGAAACATTTTTCAAAACATGCACTTTTGTACCTTTGAGGAGGTTCTGGTAGAATGAATGGAACATAATCTATTTTCTTTTATGTCTAGCATGTTATACTGAAATTTCACTTTTGCACTCTTAGATGATCTTGGATTGGTTGGAATTAGATTGATATTATTGAAACACATGAGCAGAAATTATTACAAATGGTACTTTTATCTTGTGATTTTGTTTTATTTATGTATCAGGCAATAACTTTTCTTCAATTTCTTTATGTATGAAAGTTTGAATTTCGGTTAGCATTATTTCACTTTTGTATGGTGTTGGCTTTAATTTCTTGTTGAATACGTGAATGATTCTATATGCGATATATCTCTCACAGTTGTTTTGTCTAACTATTTATCCAAAACGATTATTGTTAAACGATTTCATTTCTTATTGCAATTGAATGATCTTTATTACCAATTGCTATAGGAAATTATTGTAGATCACATATCTTGCTTTTATTCTCGGGTATAGTTATAGTTAGATAGTATTTAAAACTAGGATATATGCATGTGATTAATAGTTTAGATTAGATTACAATTAGTTAAATCATTCCCCCGTTACATCATATATCACCCCATCGACACTACCAAAATATCTTTTTGGGAAACTAGTCCCATTAGCCCCAGTTGGAGGCACTATACCAAACGGAAAAGGAGCTACCAACCAAGGTCCGGACAGGGTGGTTTTCCCCCATGTTGTAGCAAAGATTTTTGAGGCTTCAATAGGAGCTCATAAAGGTATGTGTCGAGTTAGTAGCCAAACTATCTAGTGTAGATGAACGTCTCAATTCCCTCACAAGGAAACAAGAAGAATACAATTAGGAGTTCCAAAGAAACCCTCTACAAGAGTACATAGATAAGGCTTGCAGCGCTACCAACCCACCTTTATACATTGGGGAGAGCAGGGTAGAGTTATCCAAATGGATCATGTTGAGTGACTAGGTGGAGCAGTATGAGTGGCGCATCAAGCAATATCAACATAGTAGATTTGTTTCATGTGCACGTATTCATCATTCCCATGACATGGATTGGCGAGAGATTATGAGTTAGTAATTTTATTGATGCGATGATTCTTAAGATGATACTCTTAACCAAGGGAATATCACAACAGGGGCCCTTAAGGATAGGTTATGATGGAGGGTTAAGATGGTATCATAACCCATAGATCCCAGGACTTAGGTGGCATTGGGATCCAGGTGAACCCATTGAGGGTACGATTGGTTGGAGGCTTGTTTTGGATCCAGGTATCAAAGGATCCATTCAAGATCATTTGGCATGAATGCATGGAATAACACGCTGGTTTGTATGGGATCTTGATATTAGTATACAGATTATTTTGTTGTGGATTAAAGTGGATTCCTTGAGGGAAAAAAATCTTTGGGAAGGAGGATTTGCAATATTGTCTTTTCTCGATATGGTCAAAGTTGACAGAATTTGTCCATGGTATTTACCGTGGTATTTTTACATGGTACCAACCCATGGTATTTGCATTTGTTTTTGAAAAGAAAACAATAAAATAAGGTTTCTAGAGATTCCACCAACATAGCCTATAAAAGGGGATAAGGGTCAAACAATGGGATTATATGCTTAGTGGGTCTTGACCTAGGTTTAGAGTTAAGTTTTCCAAACAAATCCCTACACTACTGGCCCTTTTGGCATCAACCCACGGAGTGCGGACTGAAGTCTCACCTGAAGCAGTATGGGGGGATGTTGGAACAAAGTTTTTACACCCAGAGATTATTGTGATGTCGTTTTATTCCCTAAACCTTCCTTCACGCAGGTCGATAAGCCCTTAAGGCTTATCGATATTACTTCCTCTTACTAACCTCTAGACCTTCGTGAAGGTCTACAACTGTCTTTTGTGTACCCTCAACAGGCGACTCAACCACTTACGTGCCTCCGTAATTACTCCTATTTTTGTGTTTATCCAGATTTTCTTAAGTGTCTGATAAATTTACCATCCATTAAGATATTCTTCACGTAAATAGATATTATTACTTGTGTTCATATAACAATGTAAACCATGCAGAATCATGCATCAATACAATATTAAATCATAAACCCAACATCCATCATAACATAAACGCATTCATTAATAACAGAAGTAAATGGGTAAAACACAGATATTTCTAGAATAATCTCTTTATTGATGCTTCAGATTTGCTTACAGACTCAAGACTACCCTGTGCACTCAGCTGCAGGGGTCTGCACACTCAGCTGCAGACTCTACTCTAGGCCTCTGTGCACATAGTTGCAGAGCCTCTCTTCTACTCTAAGACTCTTCGCTCTTTTACTCTAATGACCCATTACATTCATCATTTTTCTTATCACTTTCACTTAGACTCTCTAAGACTCTCCTTTTTATACAATATCAAGGTCTGCGGACCATGGGTAGGTCTATACAAGTTGACACAACTTACATAAAAGAAGGGAAAATCTCGTTATGACACTTACAATCTATGCACTCTGCGACCACAACTTTTGGTGACTTTACACTTTACATCACAAAAACTTGGGTTTTTTCCCCAAAGCTTGGGCTTTTCCCCCAAAATTGACCGCAGGGGACCCTGTCCCAATAGGCCCCCAACACAAATATCATGACTCACCCTCGAGTCACTTTGCAGATGTGGAGATCTTTTTGTGGAGACCTCCTAGCTTGACATGCGCTACTGCTACCTCAGTCGCATTCCGCGTGGCTACTTGCTTGAGTTTCTCAACCAACTGCTCGGTCGTTGGTCCTGCACTGTTTTCTTTGACCTTCTATTGTGTCCTCTGTAGGCCTTCTAGCTTCTCTTCAATGGTGGCAGAGATAACATATGCCTCGTCCAACCAAGGCCCTAATCTGGCCTTGAGGACCGCCTCTTTTCTTTGTGCTGCCTCCACTTGTTCGAGAAACTGCTTTGCCTCATGCAGCTTAGCCAGTCGTTGTGAGATAGTGATGGTGCACGTCGTCGCTCTTGCTTCATCATACTGCTGCTACAATTCTTGGGCCTCTGTGTTAAACCTCTTTATATTAGGATCCTCCTGCAGAGTCATAACAACCTCCATCAATTGTTTAAAGAGCGCGGTGCAATCTGCCACCGTGGCATCCACTGTCGATACTGCATCCTTTACAACTGCCTCGCACTGTTCTCTGACCTTCGGTGGAGTTGAAGGTTGTGACTTCAACTCGAGCTCTGTGATTCTAAGGTTTAGTTCAAACTGAACCTTGGCCATCTCTATCCTTGCATCACGCACACCTACAACCAACTTCCTAATCTTGGCCTCCACCAGTGCTTCTTCTGGGATATGCAGCTCCGAAATGGCTTGGCATGCTTCAGCTACTGCTATTGCGGTGTGCTTATTCTTCTCCTGAACCTTCTTCCACGCTTCGAGCGCGGCTATCTTCTCAATGAATATATATTATTTGTTGACTTTCTGCTCGCTGATCATTCTCAGCGTGCACTTCACTCAGGCCTTAAGCTCTTCAATGACACTTGCTTATAGTGTGTGAAGTAATTCAGTGGGGAGTGTGGCCAAGTTGAGGCCAACATTCCTCAACACACTGACAGTAGCCTTGTTAGCATCCACCTCCTCGCTCAGAGCTCCATCCAGTAGCATGACTACCCGAAGTGGTCCCCGACACCAAATTGGTTGAGGTCGCACTACTCTACCCTGCACTTGCCTGTAGTCGAGTTGTTTAGATCTGCAGCTAGCGCAAACTCATCTGTATGGCACTTAATGCCTACTTCTATTGCTACTCAAACTACTATAGCAGTTCTACGGTCGTATTTCTTACCTTTTCTCCAATATCTTCCAAGTCACCCTTTGCCAAGGTGATTGGATCGAGTGACGATTTGGAGGCCTTGGTATTTTTTCGCTACACCTCCTTTTCCTATTCTCTATGTAGCTTTACGAGAAAAGGTGTGCTCTCCAGATCTCTGACTCCCTGTTTTGACTGTTCATCGCCCTCTATTTGGGGCGAGGGAGATTTCTGACTCTTGTCAAAGCTATGATCTTCCTACTCTACTTGCTCCTTTACGGCATGGTCTGATTTTGTGCATGCCTTGTCCTCAGTCTCCTTCTTCCTCTTTTCTACCAACTTCTGCATCTTCAGTCAAGCTCCTTCCTTTTTCTACGCAAACTTGCTAATCTCGACAGCCAAATCCAATGATGTGTGCCAGTCTGCTGGCCATCTCTTGAGGACCTTTGTGATGGCATCATCCGTAGCTAGCTATGGTAAATCATATCATTTCTGGTCTGGATCCTTTCATGCCCGGATGTAGATACGGTGGAAGTCCACTTTGAACTCCACATATTCAGATAGCTGATCAAAGACGGTTGGTGACAACCACGACTTTTTGTTGATGGCCATATCAAGGCTCATCTCCATCAATATGCAAAAAACTTTACTTTCTCAGACGCGCTCAACATCCTTGGTAGCCCATAAAGACAAATTTTTCGGCTTCTGGCAAATTCGTCTTAATCGGAGGAAATTGGCTGTCCTCCGGCAATTCCCATGTGACCAGCACAATTGAAATTAAGAACCACAAGTAATAACATGTCTCGTTGTGGTCCTGTGCCTTCCTACAAGTCGCGAGGAACTCATTTCACAAGTAGTGCACCTAGTTGAGCTGTATGCCCTCCATGCACTAGGCCTCTAGCAAAACCACTGGTTCCAACACCTCGTCCGTGCGCACTTTCACACTACCTTTCCAGCCAAAATTTGGGTGGCCACCTTCACCATGAAGTCCATAATGATGGAAATTGAATATCCACGCAACGTTTTGACAAGTTTGAACTTGTCCTTCATCTTCTCGGTGAGGTTGCGCTTGCTCGTATTTCTACTAAATGCATTGGCCAGATTCAATCCAGAATGCAGGAAACCACTCAATGTCCCCCAAGTCCCAATCCTCAAGCTTCATATGTGGGATGCACGCCAAGCACGGACCTTCAAAAGTTATAGCGTCTAGCAGCAGGGGCGTGTGAAGAAGGAATTGTCCCTCATCTGGGTCCTTTGGGATTTTCACCTTGCCCCAACATAGAGGGATGTACTTTGATAGCTTCGAGATAGGGTCTACCCCCTTAATATCAATGTCTTCCAAGCCCTCATCGGCCTCGAAGTCTACCACTTTTCCCTTTTCCTACGCGATTGGATTTTCTTTTTTCTAGGCCTGTGTAGCTGGATGATTCCTAGGTGACTCGGGCACTAATAACATCTTCTTCTATTTATCTTTCTTTGGCTTGGGGACCTCCCTTGCCAGTGTAGGCTTCATCCTAGGTGACCTCGATGACTTAGGCACTGCTGCGGGAACCTCCATACTCACAACCTCAGGGGCAGCTCCCTCAGAGGCAATAGACCTTCCGACAATAACGGTCTCAGCTGGTGCAAACAGGAAGCTATTAATGACCTACTAGGTTTCCTCAGGTAACCTCTCAAATACAGAACTAGCGACTAAGTCCTCAAAGAACACACGATTCATGCACACCAAACATCATGAAAAAACTCTCATAATTCAAAGTGCCTCTCGTTGGACAACTGTCTGTAATTTATAGGCAAATTTGAATTCAAATCCGACTGTTCCCCCAAAATCTGCTCATAACTGCTAGATTGGCGGTAAATTTTCAAAGATCTTAAGCTTAAATTCAGCCTTAAATTCCGCACCCTCCCCCCCCCCCTCCTCTTAGCCATTTTCTCACTTTCAAATCATGAACAGTGACTGTAATGGTCACTTTCTAGCTATGTTGCATGGTCTCCACCCCTATAACACAACTCCCTTCGTGCTTATGTTAGCACTGTGACATCCTCCTGTTCTGCACAAACCCCTCATTGCGCAGCTCTACAACCCAGGCAGTGTAGTTTGTAGTCCCGCGCCTCCTTGCAGTTGTTTGGAGCACTAAGGCTATGCTACCACCCTATATTCATCTGGCCAAATCCCCGGTGTATGGATTCAACTGGCTTCCATTGACCTTTCCCAAAAATGGAACTCCATTCAATTTCACAAGCTCAATTTCTCCACCATCGGTAATCTCCTTGATAACATATGGCCCCAACCAATGCATCTGAAATTTTCATGGAAACTTATCAAACTTGATGTCATATAATAAAACTAAATCATTTACCTTGGAGGTGTGTAGTTTCATGTGTCGATCGTGTCATGCCTTTTTGCACTCCTTTTGAACTTGTTGATGGAATCCAACCAAGAATCTATCTTCCTCCAGCTATGTAAGCTGCACAAGCCTTTCTTCTAAGGCTCTGCAGTCTGCCATTTCTATGAACGCCGCTATCCATAGACTAGGCATAATGCACTCCATCAGCATCACAGCTTCTACACCATAGACCAGTCGAAAAGGTGTCCATCTAGTCAACTCCTTACATGTAGTTCTATAGGCCCATAACATCGTTGGTATGTGCACGTCCCAACATTCCTCTACGCATTGTAAACCTTTGTTAGTGCATTCTCAAATATCTTATTAAATTCTTCCGCCATCCCATTAGCCTAAGGGTGATATGGTGTGCTTTTCTGATGATAAACTGGAACTCTTTCATCAGTGCGCTAATCGTTTCATTAAGGAAGTGCGTACTGCAATTACTCATCAAAATCTTCAGGCAATCAAACCTGGTCAACACATATTCAAACAAGAAATTTGTTGTTATTTCCCGTGTACAATCCTTTACAGACTACGCCTTCGCCCATCTATTCAAATACTTAATCGTGGTGATGATATACCGTGCACCCATCTTCTTTCCTGGAGGCGAAATCAGTTCGAAAAAATTGATTGCCCACTTTTCAGATGGCTCCAATGAAACTTTCGGTTCAAAGGCAGCTCATCCCTCCTTAATGGCCTTCCCATCCTCTGACATAGATCGCACGCCCTACAATATGCTTTCGAATCCTTATGCAATGTAGGCCACCACAACCTAGTGCACAAAATCTTCTTCGCTATTGCTTTTTTTCATAATGGCCTCCCACATCTCCTCCATGGGCTTCAACTAGGATACCGCTTCATTCAAAATCAGGCACATAGCATCGCAATCTCTCATCCACTCCCATCTTATACAGGTGACCTGCAATAACAGAAGAATCAGCCACACGCACTACCAATTCCTTCTTATGTTGACTAGTGTACCCCTCTGGAGCCATTCCCATAGTCAGGAAGTGGATGATGTCTGCAAAATGATTGTCTGCCACGCGCACCACAAAGAGTTGTGCATCTGGTAGTCCTTCCTCCAAATTAGTGGGCTCCTCACCTGTTTCAATGTGCAACAAATGATCTAGTCCTGCATTCAATCACCCTAGCTTCACGATGACTTCGAAATCATACTCCTAAAACAACAGCAGCCATATGCATATCCCCCCCTCCCCCAACATAGGCTTGTTGACCAGGTACTTTAATGTAGAATGGCCTGTGTACATCTTAAAGTGTCCGCCTAGCAAGTAATGCCTGAAATTCTGGAGCACGTACACCACAGCCAACCATTCATGCTTCATCATTAAATAGTTATTTCTAGCCTTTGACAGCTTCCTGGTTGCAAATGCTATCAGGTGATCCAGTTCTCCTTCACCGGCTTATGTCAGTACTGCTCCCAGCAAAATACATGACGCATCCACATGCACATGAAATTCCTTCTTCTAATTCAGGAAGTCTAGCATCGCACAGTGACCATATTTTCTCTTAACACATCTAGGCTCCACTGACATTCCTCATTCCAACATAATATAGTGTCCTTTTTCAACAGTTTTTCCATCGACAGGGTAATCTGGGCATAACTCTTAATGAAATTTCGTTGGTAACCATTATGACCCAATGTTGCACATGGTTGTTTAACAGTCCTTGGTGCCTCCAAATTGATTATAACTGCAATCTTAGCTAGGTCCACAATTAGTCCTTGTATGCACACTACATGACCCAACAAGATTCCAAAAGGGATGCAAAATAAGAACTTTTCCAAGTTTGGCACGATCTGACACCTCCGGCATGTATCTAGCATCAAGTGCAAACTAGCTACATGGCATTTGACCAGTCCAAACACCATCCAATCATCAAAGTATACCTCCAAAAACTTGTGAATGAACTCTTTGAAAGCCAAAATGACTACGCACAAAAATATTTCCGACACATTATTTAGTCCAAAAGGCATTACAGTATACTGAAAACATCCCCACTTGATCATGAAGGTAGTCTTATTCTTGTCTTCTGGCGCGATCTTGATTTGATGGTACCCTGAGGACCCATCAGTGAATGAATATGCTTCCTTTCCGCCAACATTATCCAATACCTCATCCGTGAATGAAGTTGGAAAAGGATCTTGCACACAAGCATCATTTAGCTTCCTGAGATCTACGAAGATCCTTATCTCATCCTTTTGCTTCTTTTCATGAACGACCATTGGACTTTCCCAATCGAACTCCTCCACTGGTTCAATGATACCTGCTGCCAACAATTTTTCCAACTCCAAGTGGACCTTTTCCTTATACTTAGGATTAAGGTGATATGGCCGCTGCTTCACAGGCTTCACATCTGGTTTCAACATTATCTTTGTTACTCCTAAATCGCCTATTATCCCTTTCAGGTCTGAAAAATTTGTAGGGAACAAATCTTGGTACTCGCGGAGCAACTCAATGACCTTATCCATTGTAGCATCATCCCAGTAGTCCCCTATCTTTGCAAACTTCGGCTCCACCTCTATCCCAATGTTCACTTGTCGAGTTTTTAGTGGTGCAGTGATATACAGATTCTCTATCTGCGGCCCCTCAACTTCACAATGACCTTTGTATCTGGGATATTAATGTTCCTTGGATCCTATTCTTCTTCTTCAGCAGTCACATTGTAGCACTCCAACGCATGGTGCAGCTGGGTGGTCCAATTTGGCTGAATTAAATCCAAGGGATCTTGTGGGATTTTGAATATCATTGCTTTGACCTCCTGCAATGCTTCATCAATGCACTCAAATCCATCCTCAAAACTAAATTTCATTAGGAACACCCACATCAAAATATCCCATTTTCCCATGCCGTGGCAAAGTTCTATTTCCAAGTACCAATTCATTGGTATCACGTCTAAAGTGTGACAAAAAAATGCATCCCCTCTGGTTGCAGTTCTGCTCCATAAGAATCAGTCTATTTTGCTAAGTGATCACGCAGATCACTCCTCCCATCATATGTCTCTATCGATTGCACCTTTGGGTGACCAAACCACACCCTCATCATTATTTTATACTCGCGCCATCCCTCGAAATTGTCCTTATGTGTACCCCACCATCTTTCAGGCGTAGCGCATAGCAATAATTCCAAGGCTTGGAAGCGATGCTTCTCTTGCACTTCCCTTTCAAAGGCATCCAAAAATTTGTCAACGTTAGTTAAACCATCATAATAAGGCAAACTTCTTCCAACTAATCTTCAATTTCTTTCTTTGACGAATTCCAGTGATGCGACATCACACCTCTTTATGCAAATCCCAGTCCCGACAACGGAACCATTTGTTGGCTTAATGGGTCCTGACCCAGGTTCAGAGCTAAGTTTTCCAAACAAATCCCTACACTACTGGCCCTTTCAGCATCAACCTGCTGAGCGCAGACTGAAGTCTCACTCGAAGCAGTATGGGGGGATGCTAGAACCAAGTTTCTGCACCTAGAGATGATTGTGATGTCATTTTATGCCCTAAAGCTTCCTTCGCGCAGGTCGATAAGGTCTTAAGGCTTATCGATATTACTTCCTCTTACCAGCATCTAGACCTTTGTGTAGATCTACGACTACCTTTCGCGAACCCTCAATAGGTGACTCAACCACTTACATGCCTCTGTAATTACTCCTATTTTTGTATTTACCCAGATTGGCTTAAGTGTCTGATAACTTTGCCATGCATTAAGATATTCTTTGCATAAATATATATTATTACTTGTGTTCATATAACAATGCAAACCATCTAGAATCGTGCATCAATACAGTATTAAATCATAAACCCAATATCCATCATAGCATAAACACATTCATTCATAACAGAAGTCAATGGGTAAAACACATATATTTCCAGAATAATCTCTTTATTGATGCTTCAGATTTTCTTACAGACTCAAGACGACCGTGCGCACTCAGCTGCATGGGTCCACGCACTCAACTGTGACTCTACTCTAGGCCTCTACACACACAGTTGCAGAACCTCTCTTCTACTATAAGATTCTTCGCTCTTTTACTTTGATGACCCATTACATTCATCCTTTTGGTTATTGCTTTGGTAGGTCTATACAAGCCGACACAACCTACATAAAAGAAAGGAAAATCCCATTATGACACTTACTATCTACATGCTCCACGACCATAACTTGCAGAGACTTTACACTTTAGATCAAAAAAACTTGGGCTTCTGCCCCAAAACTTGGGCTTTTGCCCCAGAATTCACTGCAGGGGACCCTGTCCCAACATGGATGATTCTAAGTTTATCTATCTTATTGTATTTGCTTTAGAACTTGGCATGGTTAGTTATAGTTTGATCCCAAGGACGAAAACCCCGTGGGTGTGATTTTTCTGGTGGATCCATCCAAGGTCCACAATTGTGCTTCAATCTTTGTTTTCTCTTTTGATAAGAAACCGTGCCTGCCATTGCAGGGACTCGGGTATTTTTGTATGGGCATGTACTATTTTGTTTAGTTAATAATATAAATAAAGGTTGCATTCTTTTAGATCCCTTGTGTTGTATGTTTTGGCTTGTCAGTTTTTCAATTAGAACACTAGAATATTCCAGATCTGTTGATTAATTAACAGGATCTTACAATGGCCCAATATCATGGCTTATCAATACCACAGGCCCAAAAAACCATAATTCACTTTGTATGATACTTGTTCATATGACCATTTTTTAATCAACCAATTTAATTAAAATGGCTTAAAGGGCATAACTACTTTCAAGATAATCATAACCATTGATTTGTATATGCTAATAAAAATTTTCTAAAATATTCCATAGAGGTTAAATTCCTACCATCCAATTAATAATTATTGATAATTAAATTAAAATTATGAAAACCTTATTCCAAAATAAACACTCCTGTTAGACAATTTTTAAATTTGATATCTCAGTTAAAATAAACTGAGATCAATAATATTTGAATTTAGAAATTAAGCAAAAGACATAATTATAATTGACATTGAGTATAATAGGTTAAAGCGTAATTTGGCATAGTATTTGGTTTTAAGTATGAAATACGGTAAATGCCATTAGAACCCAAAAAAATGATCCACTATTTAATAAACTAGGGCAACTATATAAATTAAATGGGTAATAAGAGTAGCTAAGCATCAATTTGTAATAAATGACAAAACACTCTGTACTATATGTTGTTAAATTTAAAAAATCATAAAACCTAACTAAATTATAACTTTTTTATTATTATCAAAGAATTAATATATGATTATTAATTGTGTTATATATATATATATATATATATATATATATATATATATATATATATATATAATCATTTATCGTGTCTTCATGTATTAATATATTCTTGTGAATCATCTCATCGTTATCCTCCATCTTTCACTAAGTTTTTTGGGTTTGTATGTGGTTTCCAACGAAGAAAATCATTGTCTCATATTGGATGCAGGGAATGACAATTTTGACATTAACCGTCTCACTACCATCTCTCAGACCACTAAACTGCATATCGTTCTCTAACCTATGTGAGAAAGCTTCCAATCTTCAGATTGGGGTTTTTTACTTTTCTTTGTATGTTCTTGCTATGGGAAATAGCGGTACAAAGCCCAACACCGCGGCCTTGGGTGGAGATCAGTTCGATGAATTTGATCCCAAAGAGAAGCTTCAGAAGGCCTCCTTCTTCAATTGGTGGCTCTTTGGTACGTTTGTTGGGACTTTGATTGGACAGATCTTTTTGATATATATTCAGCAAAATGTTGGATTCAGTTTGGGTTACGGGATTCCCACGGCAGGATTGATCATCTCTACTGTAATATTCTTCATTGGCACTCCATCTTACAAACACAAAGTTCATAAAGGGAATCCATTTGGTCGCATGGCGCGCATTATTGTTTTAGCAAGTCGTAAATGGAGAATTAACGTGTCGTCAGATTACATGAAACTTCATGAAGTGGACGCGAAATAATATATTTCTCTAGGAAGATTCCCCATTCACCATACTCCAAGTTTAAGGTAGATTTTGGCCATGCCCGACCACCAATATTTACCATTCTATAGAGTATTTACTACACAACTAACTGTTTCTGGAATATGACATTTCCTAGGTAAGCGCACCCATCTCAGCGTCTTGCTCGGTCTTTAGAAAAGTATATCTTTTTTCTGGTCCATCCAAAACATAGGCATCATGTAACCATCTGTCAAATGACCATCACATATCCATGCATGGACAACATTCCCCAAATTTGAAATTTGAAATTTATTTTGCACCCTCCATAAATGCTCAGCAAGAGTCACTGGCTAGGATATTCAGGATGCGCTCTGCCATCTCAGTGCAGAACTCATCCCCGCCTTTCACAATGCAAGCAGGACCAAAGTAGAGCAAGGTTTCCTTCTGGTGTATTTAGGACAATCCCAACCATAGGCCATGGATGAGAATCGTGGTAAAGATGTTGGAGGGTGAGTGGGAAGTTCCTGATGCATGGATGTGGCTGTTGCAAAGAGGGTCTGAGTTCTTGGAAGGGTATGGGTACGAGGCCATGAAGGGTCACGATGGAGATGACGAAGAACCAAACTGGGTTTTGAAGACCTGCTGCAATGGCTTCTTTCAAGCAATATTTCTTGTTCTGTCCACTTCCCTTTGTGTTTTTACTCATGCCTGTTCTATCTTTAGCCAACCATAGCCAAGAACCCATTGCTTTTAAGCTCCCATTGTTCCACAAAGATTCTCCTTTTTCTCATATCTATGATGCCTCTCTTGTTGGAAAGGTAGAGAAGCTAAAACATAAAATTCACACATAAAACTCAAAAGATGCGGCTCTTCTATTGATCACAAAAAATTGATTCTTACAATGAACCTAGTGAAGGGTATTTAACCTTTTCGACTAGCAAATCACCTAAAATATCTTGACATGCAACCACACACTAAAAGTCATCTATCACTTATTAAATTGACTTGACTCAAAACTCCAACACTTATCACTCAACACTCAGTTAACTGACTCTCTAATTTTAGCCAACTCCTCATGCGGAAGTAATTAGCTTATTTTAACACTCCCCCTTAATTACGACCGCTAAACTAAGACATGACTCATGACAACTCAAACATGCCTACTGGTTTATGTCTCAGCTAGGCCTACAACATCCAAGTTCCTTCTACGAAACTCAAACATATCTTGTGCTAATGACTTAGTAAATATATCAGCCAATTGATCACTAGATTTATAAGGCTTCAAGTGAACTTCTCCATTGCTCACAAGTTCTCTAATAAAGTGATATCTAGTATCAATATGCTTGCTCTTTCAATGAAACACACTATTTTTGGATAGTGAAATTGTTGAGGTGTTGTCACAATATTTTTTTTATCCTTGTTGTTTTTTCTTGAGTCCATCAAATACTCTTCTTAACTAGACTGATTGACATGTTGTTGATGTTGTTGCTACATATTCTGCTTTTGCTGAAAAAAGTGTCACAATGGGTTGCTTCTTAGATGCCCATGAAATCACCTAAAACAAGGTGGAACACAAAACTAGAAGAGCTCTTCCGATCATCCAAACTTCCTACAAAATCATTATCTGTGTATCCAATCAAATCCTTATTTTCTGTGCTTGCATACATTATGTAATAATCTCTAGTTCCTGATATGTATCTCATAATTCTTTTTCCTTCACTCCAATGTTTGTCTTTTGGAGTCTCCACAAATATGGAAATCAAACTCAATCCTTGCATGATATCCAGTTTTATAGCTATGAGATACATGAGGCTACCAACCAATCTTTTGAATAGAGTTGGGTTGACATCTGATCCTTCATCATCCTTACTTAACTTTGTAACTGTTGCAATTGGTGTAGGGACATGTTTTCAATTATCCATCCTTAATCTTTTCAGCAAATCTCTAACATATTTATTTTGTCAAATAAAAAAAAAATCAGATTGCTCAACTTCTATGTCAAGAAAATATTTCATGAGACCAAGATCTGTCATCTCAAATTCTTTCATCATGGCTGCCTTAAATTCATCTAACTCAAAATCACCTGTAAAAATCATGTCATAAACATATAAGAAAACAATTAAAGTTTGTCCATGCTCATTTACCTTTGTGTACACGGTAGGCTCAATGTTAATTCTGCAAAATCCATTCTTAATCATGTAGTTGTCGATTCTGCTATACCAAGCTCTAGGCGCTTGCTTCAGTCCATAAAGCGCTTTCTTCAACCTGTAAATTTTATCATTCTTACCTTCAACTTCATAACCTAGAGGTTGCTGCACATAAATTTATTCTTCTAGAATTCCATTCAAGAAGTTGATTCACATCCATCTGATATACATTCCACTTGTTCTAAGCTAATGTGGCTAGAACTACTCTTACAATATCCAATCTGGTTACTAGAGCAAACGTTTCTCCAAAGTCTATTCCTAGTTGCTACGAGAATCCTTTTGCTACAACTCTAGCGTTAAATCTATCAATTTCACCTTTTTCATTCAAATTTTTCTTGTACACCCACTTTACACAAATGAGGTTTTTTTCCTTTGGTAAATCAACCAAATCCCATGTATCATTCTTTCCAATAGCTTCAATTTCTTAATCCATGGCTTGCACCCAATTTTCATATTTTATTTCTTCTTCAAAAGAATAAGGTTGAATGACAACAATGAAAAATTTGAAATAACATCCAAATCATTATAAATATCTTTCAGACTTCTCATATTTCTCTTACCATTGCTTGATTCATCACCTGATTGATTGTTAGGAGAACCTTGATCTGTTGATCTGCTTGAATCAGAAAATATTGGAGTCCTTGCTGGTGTGTCTTTGTTTGGTCTCTTCACCTATGATTCTTGCTGCTCCTTTTCTGCTACATCATTTCTTCCATCAGTGGCACTTGTGCATCAACTATTTTTTCTATACTACCATTCCAAAACTCCTGTTCTTTGAACACAACATCTCTACTAATTATGATCTTCTTGGTGACAGGGTTATACAATTTGTAAGCTTTTGGTTGCTCACTATAACCAATAAATATGCATTTTTCACTTTTATCATCCAATTTTCCTCTTCGCTCTTTAGGCACATGTGCATAAGCTACACATCCAAATGCTCTGAGATGAGATATGCTAGAAGACATACCTGACCATGCTTGTTCTGGTACTCTATTCATCACACTCTTTGCAGGAGATTTGTTGATCACATAAATAGCACATGCAATTGCTTCCACCCAATACTCATTAGACAAGTTTCTTCCTTTCAACATGCTTCTTACCATGTTCATAATTGTCCTATTCTTTCTCTCTGCTACACCATTCTACCACGGTGTGTACCTGGTTGTAAATTGTCTTCCAATTCCATGTTTTTTGTAGTAATCATGGAATGCCTTTGAGTCATATTCTCCACCACAATCTGACCTAAGTACCTTGATTTTTCGAGCACTTTGGTTCTATGCTAAGGCTTTGAATTCTTTGAACTTTGAAAAAGTTTCAAAGTTTTTCTTCAAGAAGTAAACCCAAGTCTTTCTGTTATAATCATCAATGAAAGTGAGGAAGTAACAACTTCCACCAATCGACTGTGTCCTCATAGGTCTGCAAAAGTCCGTATGCACTAGCTGAAGAGGTTGCTTTGCTCTATATGCAACTCCCTTTGGAAAACTTTCACGTTGTTGCTTTCCCAAGATGCAACACTCACAAGTACTAGCAGGTTCTTTGATGGGAGGTAATCCTATGGCCATCTTTTTTTGCTGCAACAATCTTAAATAAAAAAAGTGCAATTGTCCAAATCTAAAGTTCCATAACCAATAATCATTTGAATATGCAATTGTAAAAGAACTGACCTGATCACTATAATTCATAATTAGAGGAAAGAGTTTGTTCCTCGTCATCTAAAACTTTGCTATCAGCTGCTTCCTTGGGGGCTTTTCATATATAATGCATTCTTGACCTCGAAAGATAAATCTAAATCCTTTTTGTGTCAATTGACCAACACATATCAAATTATGTTTGAGACTAGGAACATAATATACCTCTGAGATTGTCTTCGGCTCCCCCTGCTTGGTCAGAATTTTGACCACTCCTTTTTCATCTACATCCACAGTCTTTTCAGTCCCCAAATTTACCCTTTTTTTAACAGATTGATCCAAATTTGCAACCAAATTCTTGTTTCCTATCATGTGGTTACTACAACCACTATCTAACAGACACACACTAGAAAAAGTTTGATGCATGGTATGGCAAGCTAGGAACATGGAGTTAGCATTCTATGTAGTGACATTACCTCTCTGGTTCCTTTGATCAGTTATCTTCTTCTTGCAGTCACGAGCATAGTGACCAAGTTTGTTGCAATAATAACATCTCACCTTTGACTTGTCAAATCTTTGATTATTGCTGAAGTTTCCGTTGTTGCTTCCATTTTCATGTTCATACTCTTCTCGGCCATCTCTCTGACCACCATAGATTTTTCCTTTTCCTCTGCCTCTCGATCTAATTCTACATTGACCTATGTCTCTTGAAATAGAAAATTGACTTTTGAAAGCAGTCTCTAAAGTGGAATCCTTATTTCTATCTATCCTTGACTCATTTGATAGAAGTTATCCCATCAACTCATCAACTGTCAATGATGCCAAATCCTTGGATTCTTTTATGGCTACTACCACAACATCAAATTTGGTAGACAAAGGTCTGAGGACCTTATCAACCATTATTTTATCTCTAATTTCCTCACCATAAATTTTTAACTTATTTATCACAATCATGACCTAATTCATGAAAGAATCAATGTCCTTTGCCTCCTTCATCTGCAGACTTTCGAAATCTCTCCTGGTATTCTGCAACTTAACAATATTGAGTTTGGTCATACCTTTATATCTTGTCGCCAAAGTATCCCACACTTCCTTTGCTGAAGACGTGATAATAATTTTTTGGAACACTGCTTGGTCCACTCCCTACTGGATACGCTGCAACACTTGTGTATTCTTCTTCTTATGTTTTTTGCATTGTTCCCTCTATGCATTAGTGATAGCTCGTTCTTCCGTTTCATTCTTAGGTTCTGAAAACCAAAGCTGAACATAATCCTAAACATCATGTGCCTGCAAAGTGGTCACCATCTTAGTGGACCACACATCATAATCTTTCTATATGAATTGTGAGAACTAGGGCTGGAAATATGAGAAAGCCATCTTTCCTCAAAACCTCTTCAAAAAACCCTAAATTTCTTCTTTTATAAATTTACAAAAATCTTTAAAAACTCTTTCTGAATAAACTCCTTTTTAAAAAAGCCTTTTTTATCATTTTTTAATATATATATATATATATATAAATTTAATATAAACACTTCTATAAGAAAAAAATTATATATAATTTTTTTTTTATAAATCAACACTATATAATAAACTTTATGGAGCCCCTTCAAATAAATAATCTTTCGAATAAAAATCGATTCTTAACCAACTTCCACCCACGTGACCTTTTTTTAAAAACACTCCACTTGAGTTAAACATACGCCTTGTAATGAGGCAGTAAAACAATTGTGTAACCTTTTGATGAGTGATAGTTTCGAACTTCAAAAACAAACGTTGACTTCGTATTCTGACGGAGTCCGCCTTTTTTCCATACTTCGACTGGACTTGCGCTCCCCCGACCAGGGGTTAAATTTGATGGGTTCCCTAACCCGTCAACGAATTTTTATTTGACAGTTTCATTTTTAAATTGGCCTTCACATTACTTTTAATATTTAATTTTGTCGTGAAAAAAAAAAGTAATCGAATATCTTTTTTTTTGCTAAAACAAGAGTCGTTCTTTCATTGTCATTAAATTGGAAACATATTTACATAGAATACAACCAACCACAAAGAATCATGGATAAAAATCAAAACTATTTTCTAGAAAAACAAGGGTCTCGAGTTAAGAGTGACAACTCCGACCCCTACCCACAAAACTACTCCACCCTTAAGAGAAAAAGTATCAAGTCCATAAAATCATCCCCTCCAATCCGAAAGGGGGAGAAAGCCTTTAATCTCCACCATTATAACCCCTTGCCACAACCAACGACAGAGGAGGACCACACAACGCAAAGACTCCCGCCAATTACCAGAATGGGCCCACCACTGAGTGCACGAATTCCTAACCGTCGATCCTCCCCCCTTGATCCAACAGTAGAGGCGATTATCGCGCAGCCAAGAAGCCTGCCTATTAACCTTTTGGACCCACTGACCTGCCCGATGAAACCTAGCCATGGATCTGTCGTGCTTGATCCGACGGCTAAGGAACATATCGCACCGATCAACAGTACCGCTGGTTAACGTGCGATACAGGTGGGAAACAAAACCACCCATCGGCCACGTGTAAAACGATGAGTGGGATCGCTCCCAAAACTGATAAACCACTTCCCACCTGAGAGGCCCCCGATACACCGGAAACCACTCTGCGGGCGGATTTGCAACCTTCTCCAGCGAATCAGGAATATTCCAGCCACTAGTATATTCCAGATTCTAGCAACAACCGCCATATCCTTTGTAACCTTGTGTGATCTTAAGCGCAGTACAACAACTCCCCTCCATCCAACTCTTCAAGTAATAGAATCCTCTGAGCAACTTAAGAAGGAACTCATAATGGTAAAGCTTGCAACTCATAACTAAACAAAATTAATTGGAGAAGCTTCCATGGTTTTGGTGTGATATACCTTTATCTCCTCGTCAGCTTGGGTGTCGTACTACTCCATGAGACAATTCGGAGGCAACCCATGCCCACTTATCGCTATCCTGTTTATGGTGCACTTCACACCTTGATTAGCCAGTAAATCAGCCAGTTTGTTGGCCTGCCTTCGCACATGGTTAAAACTAACCGTGCGCAAGCCTCTAAGGTGGAGCTGGAGCCTTTGAAAGACCTGGATCAGTCTCCAGTGTTTTGAAACCTTATCCAGCTCTGAGCCTCAGCTGATTTTGTTACTGTGTTCATAATTAACTCTGAATCAACTTCAATAATCACATTTTGTCGATTATTCTGCACCAGGAGTTCTAGGCACTGCTCCATAGCCATGGATTCCACCATGTTATTTGTGGCTCTACCTAAATGGTTGTGGAAGATGGAAATGATTTTTCCATTATCGTCCCTTAACACACCTCCATAGCCCGCAGTACTCGGGTTGCCCTTTGAAGCCCCGTCAATGTTATATTTCAGAAAGCCCTGAGGGGGAGGATGCCAATAGTCCTGCTCAATATCCAATATCCTAACCTTTCTATTCATGCCCTACAGAAGAAGCCCCTGCAAGACCAAGTGTCTTAGAATCCTCATATCAGCATCTGAGGGTGGATTCTTAGGGGGATGTCGCACAATGGTACTAACTGTCTCCTTAAGTTGTGTCAAGGTCTGCTCAAAAAGACATTGTAAGGGCCTTTTTTCATCTTTGAAAATTCTCCTATTCCTTTCTTTCCAGACATTCCAAATAATGAAGCTGGGCGTAAGAGCCCAAGCTGAACCAAGAATTTCATTATCAGAGTAATTTCGCCTCCACCTGGTTAGGGTGTTGAAGATGCACCCTCTATCCCTGTCACTCTTTTGGAAGATATTGGCAAAAGAATCCCACAGTCTAGAGGTGAAAATACAGTTATTTAGTAGATGTTCCATGGTTTCTTCTTGTGCCTCATAGAGGTGGCATCTAGAGGGCCCAGAACACCCCTTTTCCTGATGTTATCCCAAGTCAGAATTTTCTTATGATAAACAAGCCACATGAAGAGTTTAATCTTCATCCATCCTTGGTGTCTCCATAAATTCTGCCATGTTCTATCCAGATTAAGAGAATCCAACTCAAGGAGTATGTGTTTAGCCTCCTTAAGTTTAAAGGTGCCCTTATTATTATTGCCCCACCTCAACTGGTCTTGCCCTCCTATCACTAGAATTTTCCTTTGTTCCAATGTCTGCATGAGGGCCTCTACTTTGGCTTTCAAGGGGTTATCTTCCCTGTAAATCATATTCCTCCATTTTCTCCATTTGCCTGCATTATTGTCTTGGTCCCAAAAATCTTTAACCTTTGATAACCCTATGATATTTGTCTCTCTCTTGAGGTCCAAAAATTCAACTTTTAGTAGAATTGGTTCTTGTTGCCATCTATCTTCCCTAAAGAGTGCCAGATCCCCTTCTCTAATTTCCCAGAAGATATTCTTTTGAACTAAGTCTCTATTCTCCCAGGCCTTATTCCAGCTATAAGAACCCTTTATAGTTCCAGAAATCCTTATATGATCATTGATATCCCAAGTGTTGGCATACTTTTCTGTCCAGATAGTAGCCCACTGAGCCTTTGGTTCTTTGACCCACCTCCACCATAATTTAGCTCCTAAAGCCCTGCTTAGAACCTATGGATCATCTAAGCCCAGCCCCCCATGATCTTTGGGTTTGCAAATCTTTTCCCAAGCAAATAAGGCCCATTTCCTTTTTTTCTCCCCCTTACCCCATAGGAAGTCTCTTTGAATGGTTCTGAAGTGTTGTAAGATTCATTTTGGAGATGGGAGTGCAGAAAGCATAAAAACTAGGATAGTTTGGAGAACAACCTTTGTTAGCACCATCCTGCTAGCCAAGTTTAACAATCTAATGGTCCAATTCTTGATTTTATCCTTCATCTTATTAATCACTGGTTCCGATATGCTTTTATGGAGAGGTTTGTTAGTTAGTGGGACTCCCAGATATTTCGAAGGAAGAGAATCTCTTTGAAACCCTAGAATTCTGGATATATTCCTTTGAATGGCTATATTGGTATTAAAGAAAAAGATTTTAGATTTGAAAAGATTAACCTCCATACCTATGGCCATGCCAAAGTCCATTAGAAGTTGTTTGTAAGCCAAAGCTTCTTTGACTGTAGGAACTCCCTACAACATGGTATCATCTACAAATTGTTGATGAGTCAAAGTCTGTCCATTCTCAAAAAGTTGAAGACCCTTGATTTTGCCTTCTTCTTTTGCCTGCTTAATCGATCTACCAAGTCCTTCCATCATGAGTATAAAGAGAAAGGGAGAGAGTGGATCTCCCTGTCTGAGGCCTCTTGAGGGAAGAAAAATCTCAAAGGGAGAGCCATTCACCAAAATTGAAAATCTAGAAGAAGTTACCAAAGCCATGACCCATCTAACCCAATTATGATCAAACCCAAAAGCAATAAGAACCCTCCTGATATAGGTCCAGTTCAACTTATCATAGGCTTTAGCTAGATCTAGCTGCATGATCATTCCAACCTTCCTGTTACTAGTCAGAGAGTGCACCACCTCCTGTGCTTGAATGATGTTATTAAGAATTTGCCTACCTTCTACATAACCAGATTGCTCCCCAGAAACAAGAGTGGGGAGAAGAGGTTTGAGTCTGTTGGCAATAACCTTGGATATAATCTTGTAAACCACATTGCATAATGCTATGGGTCTAAACTTATCAGGCGTTAGGGCATTATCCTGTTTGGGGATCAGAGAAATGAAGGAGGTGTTGAGTGCCTTCAGAATAGTTTTGTTCCTCCTGGAATCCTCTACTACATTCAAAACATCTTGTTTAACAATATTCTAGCAAGCTTTAAAGAAATCCACATTAAAACCATCAGGACCCGACGCTTTACCATTCTGCATTTCTTTGAGGACTTCACTGATTTCCTCTTCAGTTACAGGCCTGTTGAGGTTGAAATTATCCTCTCTGGACACAAGTCTTGGTATATGTCTAGTTAGATCCTTAATGTAGGGTTCTCTGTTTGAAATGGTTTCCTTCGCAATCCCACTGAAATGACGAACTAATACAGCTTCTATTTCTTCGTGGGTGCTGAGAAGTTTCCCTCCCTCATCTTTAATCGAGGAGATTCTATTATGAGCTCGATTTGCCAAGGTTGACCTATGGAAAAATCTGGTGTTTCATTCTCCTTCTTTTAACCATTGCACTCTAGACTTTTGTCTCCAAAATATCTCCTCTTGTTTACATAAGTTCTCCCAATCATGTTGAAGTTTGGTGGCTCTGTCATTGTTGTCTTTATCAAAGCCATCCTTGATAAGGGCTTGGTTGAGTATCTGCAATTTGTTTTCAACCGCTTTTTTTCCTTCAAAAATGTTGCCAAATTCATTCTTGTTCCAATCTTTTAGCCTGAGCTTGATATGTTTTAGTCTTTTGTGAAGAAGGAACATGCTTGTACCCTAGATATGCAAATCTTCAGACCACCATCTTGAAATGTTGCTGGTAAAATATGGATGGGTAAGCCAGATATTCTCAAATCTAAATGGTCTATTCTTGGGAGTACCAATGCCCCTAATCTCTAGTTGAATTGGCCAATGATCGGATCCTCCAAAGGGGAGAATCCTTGCTTCCATTCCTTTATCAATGAGTATAAGGTCCTCTGAGATGATAAATCTATCTAGCTTTGAGGCAACAAGAGACCCTCCTCCTCTTCTATTATTCCAAGTAAAGAGACCATTACATGAATCCATGTCAACCAGCTTCATAGATTCCATAAAAGATTGAAAAGCTAAGGCATATTTGGATAGAGTTCTAGTGCCCACTTTTTTCTCCGATAATGATTTGATCATATTAAATTCTTCCCCCAAAATCCACAGTGTCTCAACATGTCTCGCTCTGAGATCCATAAGAGAATCTAGAAATCTAAGTTTGTCATCCATTCTCTAAGGGCCATACACATTCGTGACCATGTAGATCTCCCTATCCCCCACAGGTTGAATGACCATTGATAAATAATTCCTGGAAGCCTCAACATCAATGATACCAATCTTTAGGGGGTTCCAAAGAGTAAGAATGCCCCTTGCAGTGTTTTCTACCTTGACTTCCAGAAACTCAAAACGATTGAGCCATTTACTATAAAGTTCTTTTATTTTCTGAATAGAACATTTAGTTTCCTGGATAAAGATAATATCTGGAGCTTCCTGTTTCATTCTGTTACTAAGTAATCTTTGCTTCCTTTTACTACCTAGACCCCTAATATTCCAAGAAGTAAACTTCATCATTAAAGATTTGTGAAAGAGTAACTAGTTAGGTCTTTCATCTTACCTGAATCTATCATTAGCTTTCCACACTCCATCAGCAGCTCATTCTGTTTTTTCCTACCTCTTTTCTTTCCTGGGCCTCGAGGTGCTAATCCTAGTGTATTTTTTATAGATTTCACCCCTTCTTTACCCTGGTTTGCTGTGGTACTCTGCCTTTCCACCTCTTTAGTCTGGGTTTTCCACAAGTACAGCTGTTGTACTCTAGCGAACTCTTCTTGAGGTAGCGAGTCTAACCCTCCCATGGTACCCTGTTTCAAGAATCCTTCCAAATCTAGGTGCTCTCTATCCAAAATATCCTGAAGTTCGTGATCCTCCATTTCCATCTCGCTCTGGGTCATTTCCTGGTCCATATCCAGTTCTGCATCACTCATCATAGCCTCTTTCTGTATATTGTTGTTCTTTGTTTGGTCTTTGTTCTCCTCTGTCTCCTTGTCCTCTGGACTTCCCTCCATTCCCTAATCTACTTTTATCATCTCTTCTTCTTCCTCGAGAACTTGGAACCTATTCAGCGTAACCTGAGACTCTTCTGCTTGATGTTTCTTAAGTCCCCTTTTCCCCCTTTTCCTCTGTGGCTCACTTTTTGAAGGCTTTCCGTATCTTTCATTATGGAAATGTTGCTCTTAATATCTATTTTACTAAGAGGGAAATCTCTGAATAGGTGTCTATGCTCCTAGCATCTGCGACATCTAAAGGGAATATGTTCATAATCTACTGTTTGCACCCATTCTTCATCAAAAACTTATAGTATCAACTCATCTGTTAGAACTCCAGATAGATCCATTTCCACACAGATTCGAGCAAAGGAAGTATATTTTCCTCTTCTCGTGGCTTCAGAAGCTTTGACAAAATGTCCTAATTTATTACCTATGGTTGTTAACAATTCTGTTTGCCAGTAATCAAGAGGAAGAGAGTAAAGTCTTACCCAAACCGGAACTGATGTGAAAGTCTCCCACTCTGGGACAAAGTTCATCATCCAAGGCCTCATATAGAGGCCAGCAGCTGCATAGAAGTAGGGCCCTCCTTCAAACACTCTGTCTTTATCCTCAATGTTAGTGAAGACCATAGTAAAGAATCCTTTTGACCCCAGATGTAGGTCAATTCTCCCTTTTGGTTTCCAATGGTATCTAATCCATGTCTATAAAGCCTTTTCAGTGGGCCATACTCCCATGAATTTACAAATGATAGCATAAGTTCGCATGTGTTCCCTGTGTGCCTGCAGCGCAGGATCATTCAGGACAACTCTGGGTGTAACCTCAGTTCTAGGCTTACAAGGTCCTTTTTGTGCCTTGGTTTTTGCTCCCTTTTCCTTGTCATTTTCTTCCTGCTCTTTTGTGCTTTTATTCTCTCGATATTTGACCCCCTCCTGCTCTTCTTCCCTGCACCCTTTTCCTTCATCCAAAAGCCCTCTGACTTCTTCCATGCACTTCTTACCTCGGCTGGCAACCACCTGCTTGTAGGAGGGAGTTCCACGCCCTACCATGGAGATCATCTCCTGCAGAATTTCAACCCTAGCCATTTTTCGTGGTCCCCTACAGCTTCCCCAATCGCCTCTCCATAATCAACTCTATTCGTTATATAATACCATTCCAAAAAAAAAAAAGTAATCAAATATCATTCTAAGAGTCTCTTGGCATATTTTTGTGGCCGCTCATTCTAAGGCTCTCTTGGCATATTTTTGTGTTTACTTAATAAATGTTAAATGTTTTTTGTCAATAAAGTTATCTGCAACAAAATCTTTTAATATCTACTTTTTCCCTACAAAAAATAAAAATAAAAATAAAAAGTAATCAACCATCATTTTAAGAGTCTCTTAGCATATTTTTGTGGCTGCTCATTCCAAAACTCTCTTGCCATATTTTTGTGTCTACTTAATAAATGTTAAATGTTTTCTTGTCAATAAAGTTATCTGCAACAAAATTTCTTAAGGCATCTTGACAAAGACTTTTAACACTACTCTACATTTTTTTTTATGGATTTCTCAAGATGACGTAAATTCTAAATTTACTTATTATAATTAATTAAGTGAAAAGTGGGTTGATTAACCTAATACTTCCTAAACAATGATCACTGATATTCACGTTTATTTGATATTTCCCAATCTATTTGATATATCTCAATCCTCAATGGTATGTACTAGTCTTTTAGTTACATTTTGAAATCTTGTAGTTAAGAATGAAATTTAGGATTAAAAATGCCATATTGATGCCAAAATTTGTGTTTTTATTTTATGGTAAGAGAAATATACAATTCACGACGGAAAACTATTGAAAAAACATGATTTAGTAAAACAACCATATCTTAGACTCTACCCATAGTCACTGCCAACTTAGAGCTTCAATTGTGTAATTAAATGTAAAAATTTTGAGAGCTTCAATTGCATAATTAAATGCAAAATTCCTATTAGAACTTCAGACTGATTTGTTTCTAATTTCCCCTAATTTGATTATTTGGAATTTTAGGACATTTTAGTTTGATTTAAATTAAATTGAAAAAAAATATGACACACTAGGATAATCTTAAACTTCTGTCTTTTTTACTCTTTTATATCAATTTATTTATTAATTAAGAACAAAAAAATTTAAGTGGCTCTAACCTTAATTCACAAATTAGATAAACCTTCACAATTAGATATAATACATATAATACCAGTAACATAAGAAAGCTTTATATATATGTGAGAAAATAGTCTAAACTAAAAAAAATAGATCAATTCAAACCATTAAAATCTTTAAATGACATAGCCAACTAACTCAACGCTAAAATGGCAAATTGCACCCTTAAATTCAATAAGATCATTAAAACGATAAAACTAGATCAATTCTCAATGCTAAAATGGCAAATTGCACCCTTAAATTCAATAGTATCATTAAAACGATAAAAGTAGATCAATTCAAACTCTTAAAATCTTTAAATGACACAGTGGACTAACTCAACGCTAAAATAACAAGATACCCCTTAAATTCAGTAGGATCATTGAAACTACGAAGTAAAGTTACCATAAAATAACAGTGAAATAAATGATTTCAAACTATAACAGACAGCAATTTAAACAATCATAATGTACTAACCATTGCTCCATTTGGACCCTCTGTTGCATGCAATTTCCTTGAGATCGAAAGTCCGGCCAGCACTTCCACCAGATGAATCTAACTTGTTTCTCGTGTACATTTTACAATCTCCATCAGAAGGAGCTAGAAACACACCAATGAATTCTATGGATTCCATAGCAACAACATTCAAACTTGACACCAACGGGTGATCTCCAGCCTCTACTAGCAGTGGTCAACATGACTGATGGATTCCACCAGCAACTTTCCCCTCCTTTTTATCTTGCCCTTGAACGGATCGCAAAGCTTGTTTCCTGCAACGAGCACTACTATCTGTGCTTTTGCATTGTTTCTTTCTCGATATGCCTCTCAACTCTGGCTCTCGGTCTGGTTCTTTATTCCTTTTGGCCTCTAATTATTCCCACTACTAACTAACATATCGAATAAATATTCACTATGAACTAGACATTTTCTCAGGGTTGCCTGCTGGAAGTTATTTCAAAATAGGGAGCATGTAACACAAAAAGAGAAGCGTAAGGATGGAAGGGTGGCATGTCCAGCTGTAAATAAATAAAAATATAATACGTTGATTTAGGATTACTCGATGTAGCCCACCTGGTTTTAAGAAGTTAACTAATGTTATCCTCCACACCTCTGAAAGGGGGTTTCCATCCAATTCTAATGTTGATGTTAAAGGTTGAATCGTCTAGACCCAGTGTCTCCTCAAAGTAGCTCTGCATATAAGCTACTGCACCCAACTTTGTTTCCAGTTTTGTTTACAGCCCTAGAAAGTCTCCATAGATTGGGTTCATGTAAAGTGTGCAGACAAGAATCTCATTCAAACAGGGATGAATCATCTTATTTATTTATGCCATTTTCGGCCAGAAGATCTGCAACTTTTCAATTTCCAGAGCTTTACCCATCACATCATGCTTTAATATTATTCCAGCTTTGCCTACAAACAACTCACTGTGATATGTATTGCCATTAATCCCTTGTACTAGGTTGATATGCTTCTTCGTGGACAATATCTTTCCCATACAATAAATCTTGACAGTCTCAAACTTCAAGCTTCAGTTTATCAATTATTTTAAATATCAATTACACACACACACACATATATATATATAATTGGAAACTTTTCATTTTTCTGAGCGCCCGTCAACATGACACTTTGTTAAATTATTAGCAAGTTCACAATAACGTGTAATTTTATAAATAGATTGTATTTGATGCCTAAAAACAATGAAAACATGGAAACGGGCATCAATTTTAAAGCCTTCCTGCAACACGCAATAAACTGCGCACTTAACCTGAAATTGCGTGATTTTTGTACTCGGTGCGTGCGAAATCTACTCACTTTTTAACAGTTTTATAAATTTTCAACACAATTTTATCTTCTTTTTTTTAAATTGTCGGCTTTTTTTTTCTTGGCCCTCTTCTCATTGGCTCTGCAAGGACCACGGACCTTGTGATCCTTCCTTAGATCTAATACCAATTTGTTGGAAAGGCAGAGAAGCTAGAAACACAAAATTCACACATAAAACTCATGATTTGCGGCTCTTCTATTGATCACACAAAACTTGATTCTTACAATGAAACAATTGAAGGGTATTTAACCTTTTCTACTAGTGATATCTTGACATGCAACAACACATAAAAAGTCATCTATCACTTCACTTCACTTGAATCAACACTCCAACACTCATCACTCAACACTCAGTTAACTGACTCTCTAATTTTAGCCAACTCCTCATGCAGAAGTAATTATCTTATTTTATCATCTTTGTCTAAGTGATCTGCAACGGTTTGAGAACGCAATGCAAAAGAGCCTGCATCATGCAGTATCCATGTTCTCAAAGAAATTTCAAAATGTTGTCAAATCAAAGAGAGAATATGGCTAAAGTAGTTCAGGTTCCTTTGGTCTCATCACAGTGGTCAACATGGGCATCAAAAAATTCAGGAGTTTAACATTTGGGTGTGCATTGCAAGCATGTGGGGTGTCAGGAGCTGGAAAAATAGGTCACAGCTATGTATGCAAAGCCAGTAAGCTAGTAGTATGAAGGTCATGAAATTTCATTTTTGTATTCGATGAACTGACCGTCTATTTTCTTATATTAATATAGTGTTTTGGTTAAGGTTGTGTGAGATAAAATGCAACATCATGTGAATGGTTGTTGATTTATAAGAGAAGACATGGTAAGGAGGGTTCCTGAGATGGTAAGAAGATTTTGTGGCGTTGTTTGTAATTATTTTTTCATAAGATGAGATGCTTGCAGCGAAGCATAAATGTGCACTCATGGCAAGATTTTAATAATGAAATTAATGTGGAGTTTGCCTGAAATAATTGGTTAATTCAAATAAAATGAGAAAAGGAAATGGGTTAATACAGTGGAGCGAAAGGAGGTGTTTTAAGATCTCTGATTGGGGTGAGATTTTATATTTTTTTATTAATAGAAATGAATTTTATTTAGAAATTAATTCTTTTATTGTGATTTATATTTTTTTTTTGAAATTATAGTAATTGATCAATTTAATATTAATTTTTTTTTCGAGATTATTGATTTCATTGGCCTCGCCTTCATCTCCCAAACTGCTTTTGGCTTCTACACAGTAACGATGTTTTTTACGTCAATAGGCATTTTCTTTGTGGGCTTGGGGTGAGAGACACTGTTCACCTCAACCAATCACAAGTATTTATTTTCGTCATTCTAACTAATCAAAATTTGACACATGCCCTTCTCTTCTTTGTCCTTCGAGTTCATAATTGGCACACTAAGTCCTTTGAGTTCTTTCCTTGGGAGACTGGCAGACTACATCCTTCGAGTTCATAACAAGGCTAAGAGGAATTCTAATCTCATCATCTAAAACCCAAAACCCTAATCAAATACAACAGATCATCCCCAACTCTGAATCCAGGGCTTCACCTTCTTGGTCGTTGGAAATATCGAACGATGTCGAAATATCCCCGGAATTTAATAGATAAGAAGTGAAACCCTGAGCAGATAAAACATATGAGATAAGAAGTGAAAGCCTGATCAGAGAAAATAGATCATCCCCGAGTCTGAAGCCAGGGCTTCACCTTCTTGGCCACTTGAAATATCAGGCGACGCTGAAATATCCCTAGAATTTGAGAGATAAGAAGTGAAAGGAGTCATGTCAATCTCTTCATCCAGGCTTTTCATGACTTCATTTATGACCTTCTCCGGGTGCGTTCCTCTTCTTCTTGTGATAGGGTTTTGTAAACTTAGTCAATAGTCCAGTTGAATTAGGTAAGGATTTCAATTGCGGTGAAGAATAGAGTGATAAGCTCTTCAAGTTGTTCAGTACACCAAGACCATCTCGCAACACTTCCAACAAATCGTTACCTAATTCCAGAACTTCCAAATTGCAGAGGACTCCAATATTGCCTAGAAATTCTTTTAACTTTGATCCATTCAAATATAATTTTTGCAAAGACAATTGACGTGTGACCTAGGGAGGCACTTCTTTCACCTGGTTACAATAAGAAATATGTAAGCTTTTAAGCATGGTAATATTTCCAACTTCTTCGTTGGAGATGGTCAAATTAGAGCACCTTTTCAATGACAGTGGCAGATGTTTGAGAAAATTTAAATTCCCAAATGAATTTGGAAGCATGTGCAAATTAGAAGAACCTTCCAAATCGATACACGGAAGGTTTTTTTAGCTCCCCAAAGGACTCAAGAAGCGACATCAGTCTTGAGAATTTGAGAACTAAGTATTTCAAAGACTGCAGATGACAAACTTCATCGGGAAGTCTTGCAACTCTGGGTGTTTTGGAGTTCCTCCATATCGAAATCTGGTGCTTTATCCACCCTATATACTTTGGAAGGTCTGAAAGGGGAGCCTAGATATTTAATTCTCGCACTTGGAGCAACATAGCCTGCAATGTTGATGTTTCAACATAAGCGATGTAGAAATCTATGATTGTGGTCTAAAAAATGAAATTATATGAAAGTAATAAGTGCAAAAATATATTTGACTAATTGAGATTTATGTGACCACAATATGTTCAATCCGCTCACCACCACTTCCAAAACGCATAGATTCTCCATGGGAATCTAGGAAGGCAAGGAAGAGTAGGGACATGATGACATGCATACCATCAGAGCCATATTAGATTGGGTGCTTGCACCCTCAATATCTCATCTAAATAACCTCCTTTGGATGCAACAAGTCTTATATTTTTAAGCCTCATTTCTAAGCTTTTGGACAAGGATAGGTGCCTCATTGCTAAGTTGAGCCCTATTGAACTATAAAAAGGGTACTTCTTTCACATTCTTGAAGATATCATAGGAATAACTAACCATTTTGATTCGATGAACTTTGGTTATCACATGTTCATTGTTTAAAAAGATAAAGCAAATAGATCTATATTTCTCTTCAAAATACAATATATAAAGATCAAAATTGAATTCAACAGAAGACACATGTTTGAAAAGCTGAAATAATTACAGTTGACATTTGCTCCAACAAATCATCAATGTTGTTGATCGTCCAATCCCAAAGACGAAGGGGCTTCCATCCTTTCTCAACAATCTTTCTTCCCATGTCCCTATTGTGATCATGCATTTTTATTTTATTATTTTCATCCAACTCCAACAAACGCTTTTCTTGTAGATTTCGAACTCCCACCTTGCCCCATATTCTTCTTACCTTATCTCCATCTCTAAGAAAAAAACAAGCAATATCTATGATATTTCCTTCACCATTTTACTAAGAGACTTATAACTAATTTTTATTCTATCATATATCTCAGTAGAGGGTAGCACATTGTCAAGTTTATCAAATATCTCTTGCGAGTAATTTTCAGTTTCTCCAAAAGACAATGCCCCAAATACTTTTAAGGATAATGGCAGCCCACCCCATGCCTTTACAAAGCGATCTACTAGATCTACAAAATCTGGCGCAAGATCTGGCTGATGGAAGGCATAACAACAAAAGATCTCTTTTGAGTGCATTGTATCCATCACCTTTAGACTATAATAGGATGACACAAGGACTCTTGATGTTCTTAGGCTGTGCTTCTCATGAGAGCTAACCAAAATCAAACTATCTAGTTTCAAAACTTTCTTGATTAGCAAAATGCTTCTAATTGATCCACATCATCTATAACTATAAGAACATGACAAGATGAGAGATACCTTTTCAGTATCCCTATGCCTTCATCACAACTCTGAATTTTGATATCTTTACTTGTAAGTTCCTGCATAAGCTTATTTTGAAAATGTGCTAGGGACATAGTACATGCATTTTCTCACTTCAAATACAAAAGAGGAACTCTTATAATCTGAACTTCTAAGGTTAAAGAATTGTTTGCCTGGGGTGGTTTTCCCAACTCCAGCAAAATGTTTCTTTGCCATGGAAGCGTTTCACCTCCAGCATGTTAGTGGAGACCAGCAGAGCTTCTACCTCTCTGTTGCGTTTGCTAAGCATCTGAGTTATGATACAAAGATGGCCTCATACTCAAACAGGGAACACAAAAGTGGCACAGGAACTATAAGGGGATGATAGCTTGAATTTAGTGAAGAATTTATCTTACTGCTATAGAAGTCGATATGGATAACTGAGCGGATATGATTAGGAGTTGATTAAATGATTTACCTATATAAATCTACACATAGAATCACATTCTAAGTTATACGCAAAATCCCTATTTGAGCTAGGCAGAAGTTGAACATTCTGGCATGGGAAGAGGCCTTGAAAATTGCAGAGGGAATGTATGGCTCCTCTGGTTTGCAATTTCCTACATTCAAATGTTGAGGAAATCTCAATTTGTGCATACAGTCTAAAATTTCCTATCAATAGGATCAAAAATGTGTGCAGGGCATTTTGCACTGCGCATTTCGAATTCCAATCATCCAAACCAAGGCCCACCTCAACATGTGGAGGGAAGTAAGATATGGAAGGCAGATTCATTGAACTCCAGTGTCGACACGGATATTTAGTTTGTAAATGATAATGAATTGTTAGTTTATAGATCTTGAGTCTGGACACTCGTCATCACGATTTCAAAGGCTTGATGGATGGTTGACCACAACGACTTATTTTTAATAAATATTGGAGTTATACAGTGATAATTATGTTAGAATTAATGGAGAAATCTAAAATTATTTTACTGTTATGGTCATGATAGGATTGAGAGTTTAACTTTAGATCTCAGATCCTATATTTAGGGAGTGGTTCAAACCACCTGATTATGAGAAAGCCTATATGTACTGGGTTGTTCTCTTGATTGAATGGAATAGATTGTGTGAGTGTTTGTACACTCTCCAGGTACCTTACCTAGAGAGTCGGTTAACTTAATAAATCTGTTTTTTATCATGGTATCGGAGCTACAGGAAAGAGAGGCTAAGTTCTGGGATGTTACATCATCGCAAGGAAGCTGAAGAGTAATTGCGACGAGTCATTGAGAAGCTAAAGAGGGATTGTGACGATGCCCTTCAACTCTTCATGCGAATTTTATTTTCCACATCGTCATAGGATTGTGGTGTACCTCTACGACGTTCGTCATAGGAATCAGATGTATCTCTTTGACTAGTTGCAGATGCTTGGTGTAAGAGCTGCGACGATCTGAATTGCTGCATTTTTCTTTTGAGGAGGTTGCCTGCAGAAGGGGGAGATTGCCCTAGTTTTTCCATGTGAAGAAGTCAGCTGAGATGGCTTGTGATTAATTGATCACTAAAGAAGAGTTCACCTACAGCTGTGTAAAAGAGGTGCCTGTGCAATCGTTTGGAGGGAACAATAGAAAGGAGGCCGGATCGCCAGCATAACTGCAAGGAGAAGGTGTGGAGGCTGAGATTGCTCAAGGAAGCCGAGTAGGTTAAGGAAGAGGTTGGATCACTACTGATTGGTGTAAGGTTGCTTGCAAATAGCTTGTGTGAAAGCCGAGGGCGTGGTTGGCAAGGAGGTGCAGCAGTGGAGGCCAAATTAGTTGTTAGGTCGGATCTACAAACAGAAGAAGAGGCAGAGAGGAGCTCGCACCTGCCTGAAGAAGGCCTGATCGTTGATGGAGGTCGATTGAGGTTGTGTAGAGGTCAATAGAGGTTGCATGGACGTGGCTGGCTAGACCCACATTGAGTAGGGAGGTCGGCCGTGACTATTGTGATCCAAGCACAGTGGAAGCTTAGTGGTGGTGCCTTCCCGTGGGAGGTCAAGTCTTGGTGGTCGTGCAAAAATCTGAGGAGGTAAGGCTCAGGCGGATCTGCTGCGACTGAGTTGAAGGTCGCATGTGCGGGCATTGCAACAGTAGCATGGAGATTGTTGGCAGATCTAGTGTAGAGGAGGCGTGGAGTGGCTCTGCCATCTGCCAAGAGCATGCAGAAGGCTGCAAGAACGCCGTCATGAGGAGCTTGCACCTGCTTGAGGGATGCCATGAGATAGAGAGGAACTCGCACCAGCCTTGCCGCATGGAGGAGCGATGAAACGTGGAGCACAGGTCTGATCCCACAATCTATGAAAAAAAAGAAAAAAGGGTGATACGTTGTGTGTAGAAATGTGTTGTATGTTGTTTGGGATCAATGTAGAAGCAAATTGTGACTATGTGAAGGAGATTGTGGTTGCGTAAAGCCATATCTTGACTGAGTTTAACTTATTTCATTATCTCCTGGCCCCTATCCACTATAATTGAGCTCTCTATTTCCATTGATAGTCATATTCGATCAGTTGATTGCTTGTTTTGATAGTATCTCACTCGCATCATTATGGGGAGTGTACACTTGGTTGTCATATTTCCAATCTAATTGCCATGCAGATTCCACATTTGAATTCGAATGGTGAGATCTCTAGGCCATACATAAATTTTTAAATTGTTATCATCAAGTATCTGTGGGACCTGAGCAGATTGCAAAGTTTGTAAGTCACTGGACTGGTATCTATGTTATAAATCTCAGTTAGAATGAGAAGGAGCAACTATTAGGTCTGGTGGGCAAGTTGCATAAAAGAATTATTAGCCAAGATGAGGCAGTTCAGGCGGTAGCTGAAGCTGTGTTGAGATTGGAAACTGGATTAGTTTGGAGTTGCATGAGAGCAGCTAGGTGTGCCTTTGGATCTGCGCAGTGGCAGCAACTTTGTTTGGAGTGTGGATGCATGAATTAGTGGATACAGTGGCACAACGAGTTTGGCTGACGTTCCAGGACTGTTTAAGTGCTTCAATTCTTTAGAGAGGTTGAATTCAGCAGAAAGGCTGAATTCTGTTGAGAAACCCTTCAATATTAGTGAATGTATATGCCAAGACTTCAACTTGAATTCCCCAAGAAAAGTGCAGTGGGCAGCGAACTATTCCTGGTCAAAGTGTTCTTGCAAGGGAGAAAATAATAGAAGAAAATGGGTCTTCAAAGTAAATTGAAAGAGCCTCGAAGGAAATTTAGGAGAAAGCATCAACGGAGAAGTGCAAAATATTGTTTTGCAAAATTTTGTGATTTGTTTCAGGTTGACAGTGATGGATCAGTTGCTGATCAAGATGCAGATTTGGAATTTGGTGAGATTATTAAATGGTTAATGCCAAATTTATCATCTTTTTCAGGTATGAATTATGAAAGCTGGGAAAATAAATTAAAAACAATACTATGGAAGGAAAATTTATTGGATTATGTTGAAGATGTTATTAATGATAGTGTAGATGCATTAGTATTAAGTCTTATAACATCTGCAGTAGATGACAACATCATACTCAGCATAATATATGAATATGGAGAGATTCTTAGTACAAAATTCTTATGCGCTGTTTTAGAGATGAAATACTGTTTGAATGAGGGCAATGATGTTGAAGATATTGCTCTTGATAATGATCCCATATTTGACTGTAAAACTGAAGATGCAATGATGGTTGATGAATGTGTGTCTATAATTGAAATTTGTGATGATGAAAACACATCCATTATTGTAGAACCTGAAATTTTTCCTGATGCATAAATCAAGTTTGATGAGACTTATATACCTCATGATGAGTGGATCAATTTGATGATTGAAAAACATCTTATTGACGAATTACTGTTTGGTGAGAAGGAAGTCCTATCCTCACATACAGATAAAATGCAGAAGATGCCTGCAGAACTGAGTGAAGAGGCTGAAGGCATAACTGTGACAGCAAAAAGGGATGAAGTAGGGAGAGATGGTGAAATGAAAGCTCTCTTGAAGCAGCAGGAAGATGAAAGTAAATGTGGTCCTCTTTATAAATCTAACATTATTTTTTGTGCAGATGTTGGGAGGTGAGAAACAACAACGAATTTTGAAGAAGAATTGAATTTTCTTGAAGCATGGCTAGAAACACCATGTCTTTATGAAGTCAACACAGAAGTTGCAGTAATGAATGGTGAAGAATTCATCGCTGGCATTCAAATATTTGACACCAGAAATAGTGAGAAGGAAAATTCTCATATTAAGCCTGCCATAATTCCGAGGAGGACGAGAATGAGAATTCAAGTTTTCCTTCACAAGGGAAGAAATGAGGTGATGATACATCACTATCTCATGGTGAAGAAAGTGAAGATGAATCCTCGACTCAAAATGAACAAGCATGGACATTGCAGCAAGAAGACTAATATGAAAACTCTGTTACAAAGATGTTTCATGTTTTTAATTGTAAGCCTAGCTAAGACTGAGACCAGCAAGCGTTGTATGTGATTTGAGCTTTGTAGTGAACCATTTCTCCATTAAGGGGGAGTGTTAGAATTAATGGAGAAATCCAAACTTGGTTTATTGTTATGGTGATGATAGGATTGAGAGTCTAACTTTAGATCTCAAATCCTAATATTCAAGGAGTGGTTCAAACCACCTGATTATGAGAAAGCCTATATGTACTGGGCTATTCTCTTGATTGAATGGAATAGATTGTGTGAGTGTTTGTACACTCTCCAGGTATCTTGGTTACCTTAATAAATTTGTTTTTATCAAATTAGTGATATTTAATTTTTAAATGAGAATGAATTGTCGGATTCTAGATCTCAAGTCTCGACCATCGTGACTCATCATCATGATTTCGGAGGTTCAGTGGATGGATGATCGCAGCAGCGTAAGGTAACTCGAAGTTAATGGATAACAGTGATGCCTTGGGACATATAACAGTGATGTGTTGATCGATAAAAATGATGTGTTAATTATGAGGTCCATCTCTAATGCGTCTATGACATTTCAATACACAGATTGAAGTCATGCAGACTGGTTATAGCTACATTAGGAAACATTTCATGTTATAATTTGTCATAGTACAGCTTGTTCATTGATTTCTTTCTATTAGAATTTGAACTTTAGTAATAGACTATATGTTGACTATGTTTATTTTCTACTCCACACCTAAAAGAACATTACCAAAATATGATCAATAACCATGTTGAAAATAGGTGTAAAAGAAAATCAACCAAAAGATGATCAATAACCATGTTGAAAACAGGTGTAAAAGAAATTCTTTGATGATGGAAGCTCGAAGTGAATAATGATATGGAATTTTTACTAGAAGATGGAGTACATTCACTCTGCATGCAATTTTAACTACCTTATCTTATGAGTTACAAGTTGATTAGATCATTTTTCTCCCCAAAATATTTTATCTAATTAATTTTATAATGCCATTCCCCAGTGTGAAGAGTGATACGTTATTGATGTGTAAATTAAAATTTTTCGCTACTTGTGGTTCCATGAGTAGTGATAATAGTGTTCCTTGTATAGAGATACCCATCAATCTTCCGATACTTTTCATTGTTGGACTGGGTAGTTAGATTTTATAATATAATGGTTAATTCTGATCTACACAGCACAAATGGAGTTTCAACAGAAAAATTAAACATAAGAAATGTTATATGTTGCAAATCAATTATGTTGTAACAATTTACTTAATTACGTGGGCTTAATATCATTGTGTTGCATGTAGTTAGTACTTATGATAATTCTGAGTCTTTTACTACTTTAGAGTAAGCAAGAGCGTGTGGAATTCTCTATATTTTTGGATAATTTGAGCATTTTCAATATTCATCATTCAAAGCTTGACAAAAAATTAGAAGAAAATGACACATCTCCTTAGCCATATCATATGCATGTATACCATGATTTATGGGAAGGATTATTGTCATTTATTTGTAAATATTCTTATGAGAAGATTTGTGTTTTTTTGTGTATTCTTGTGTTATTTGTTCATGCTACATTAAAAATTGGTGGTTGACTGCAATTAAACTCTAAGAAGAGAAGATGTGGGGTGCTTTGCGGAAAAAATATGGCTTGACAATTTTTTTTCTTCATTGGTATAATTGTCAGCCTTTTACTTATTTGGCTATTAAAGGGGCTTGGTTTCTTTCTTATTTGTATGGATATTTGGCAATGTGTGATAATGTTCTAGACTGTCATTAATTAATCATTCTAGCTTGAGATGTGATGCAGGAGCATCTGGCTAACAGGGCGAAAACGAAAAGAAGGTTGACATGGTTTCTGAGAAGGACAGAGAACACGGCTCACTGGACGAACAACGTGTCTGTCTTTATTTTTTATTTGTTGTCTTTATTTTACTTTTCTGTTTAAAATGCCTAGAATTATGTAATGACTTCTAATTAGGAACAGTAGAAATTAGTTAGAATCATTCGTTTCCGAACATTTATATTACTGTTGTAAATACAAACAAAGGAAAACGTGCTAGTTATGAATAAGTTTCAAATACGAAGTAACTATTGTAACTGACAACAAAACAACTAACATCAGTTATCCAACTGTTCGAGAACAGTGATACAAAAGGAGGAAAACAAGCCCAATACGGGTTCGACTGTGCAAAAGTAATTAACAGAAAAGAATATATTCATTATTTCTCAGTGCACATACCATTCCTACGAGCGTCCTCAAATATTGTACAATTCAATGCTGTGCATTCTTTTTATGGTGTAAAAACATTGTTAAATTTTCACTACAGATTCTGAACCAGAACGAAAAGACAACTAATCAAACGAAGAGCCACAACGACCAACACAGGCCACACAGTCACAGTGTTCAGGCATATACACTTATAATAGGTATGCAAACAAGACCATAAGAGCGGTTCCAGATTTATTTCCATATAAATTCACAGGATTATAACATAGTCATCCAAAGTCTGTATCAGTATTCACATTCTCTGTTCAAAATAATTACAAGACCAACCCAGTTCGCAGACGTGGGAACTGACACGATTATAAACAAAAGCCATCAGCATAGAGTTCGAACCCATCTCTTGAAGCTACCACTAAGCTTAACAACTAAGGAACCAATGACAGACAGCGGCACAAGGCCAACGAAAACCAAACAGACCCTACAAGACGGCAAACCCAACCAAGCACAGTTAGAACAATAGAACGATTCTACCCGTATACTGTTCGGGGCAGCCGGAAGTCCAAGCATTCAGACCAACGAACGGCTCCACCTACACAAAGGCAAACAGAGGAAGGGTTAGGTTCCAACCACAGCAAAAACAAGAACAGAGAACTGGAAAGAAGCTATTGAGAAAGATAAACAAGGGTCATTACCTGATAGGCAAGCCATAACTGTAATTTCTCACCCGGACGAACCCCTGCTCACAGAGGAGCCAGGCCATTAGTCTCAAAACAAACAACTAAAGAAAAGTCTAGCATAGAATGGAAGCTTACCAGGTTAAGTTGACGGAGGGACGAACAAAGCATGCCACACGACCTGTCGAATTTGGAAGCCAGCGAACCAGAGCTGAAGCAAATGTCACCATGAACCTTACAGCTCTCGACTAGCTGTAAACCCTTGTGAGATACGAGCAGACATTGACCAAAACACACAGAGGTAGACATTAAAGCCGAATACATACCACAGTGACAGCGAAAACACATGCAAACAAATCCCGTAAAGCAAACCTTACCAGGGTTTCGCCGAGCAAATGATAGCATACAGGCCGAGACTTAGAACGACTGAGACCACGACCACAACCAAAAGCACACCACTCCGTCGACCAGGCAGGCAGAACTCACACATTCACCACAAAAAAATACAAAAGTTACAAGGAATCGCCAAGAGCTCGCAGAGCCAAAGACCGGAGAACAATGAAAACCAAAGGAGCGCGAACGGTGTAAAACCCCAAACCAAGGCGGGTTTTGCGAAATCCTGAGGAGGGACAGTTTTCCAACAGGCAGACCATCAAGGTACCCATGCTGTAACCCAAGCAGATTAAAAATCAAATAACATTTATTTCCAAAATCAATTACATTGTTGTTCAGATCGGAAGTACATAACACATCGGCATTTGGACGACAGGACCACGTGGGCTGGCCCCATCAAGTGGTATCAGAGCAGCATTTTGAGAAAGTAGAAGAAGATGGAAGTACAAAGATGAGGACGTGGAAGAGGTGCACGTAGAGTAGTAGACGAAGGATTGAGAGAACAGTTGAGAATCCTTATAGCTCGCTTGGAAGCAGTAGAGGCGGGTAAGCAAAGAGACCTGGAACTTGGGGATGACAGTGAAGATGAGGCAGCAACTGTTACAGATGGGTCAGAGGAAGAAGCCCCAGAGTTAAGGCTGTTGCGATCAGTTCTGTTAGCCAGCAGCAAACCCAAACCGGAGATCCCTAACTATGATGGCAGTCTGTCCGCAGATGTCTTGCTGGATTGGATAAGCGAATTAGACAAGTATTTTGAAAATGAGGAAATCAGTGAGGATAAAAGAGTTAGATTTGCTGCAACTAAATTAAAAGGGCACGCCGCCTTATGGTGGGATAGTGTCCAAGCGGACAGGAGACGAATGAACAAGTTGCCAATAAGAAGGTGGCCAAGGATGGTGGCAAAACTGAAGGGCAGATTTTTGCCGAAGGACTACCAGGTTGAGCTTTATCGACGAGTGCAAAATTTAAGGCAGAAAGGTATGACTGTAAAGGAGTATACAGAAGAGTTTTACCGTGTAAATTTACGTGCTGGTTATACGGATGATACTCCAGAAAAAACAGCGAGGTATGTAAATGGCTTGAGGTTGGAAATATTGGACGAGATCAGTATTCTCTCTCCCCGAAATATTGAAGAAGCCTTTCAGAGTGCTGTAAAGGCTGAGGAGAAAATCAACAGGAAGCAGAACAACAGGAGAGGGAGAGGGAATGGCAGAGGACGAGGACAGTCCTACGGCAGAGGGAGAACTGCCACAAACAACGAAGAAGGCAGCAGTTCCAGAGCTTCAGGGACAGCAGAGAAGGGAGAAAGCACTAGAGGAGGTCGGCCATATCAGCGGGGAAGAGGAAATGGTCGCGGAAGAGGGACTAATGTCTAGTGCTACAGGTGCCATAAGTGGGGGCACAGATCCTTCGAATGCCCGGAAGCTGAGCACGCTGGCCAGAGGGGAGCATTTGTTGCGCAGCCTGAGGAAGCTGAAGCACAACCCCGGGAGATAGAAAACGTGGCGGAAACGGGGGAAGCTCTAATTTTGAACAAAGTGTTGTTGAAACCAGCCAAAGAGATGGCTGAACAGACCCAGCGAAAGGTGTTGTTCGAACAGTTTGCAAATCACAAGGGAAGTGTTGTAAATTGCTTATAGACAGCGGGAGTACAGACAATTTGGTTGCCACTGAAATGGTGGAAAAGCTGGGCTTGAAGCGACTTAAACTCCCCACGCCTTATAAGGTGTCGTGGCTACAGAAAGGCCACCAGTTACTAGTTGATGAACAGTGCGAGGTAGAATTTCACATTGGAAAATATCACGACACGGTGGTCTGTGATATTATGCCAATGGACGTGTGCCATATACTGCTTGGGAGACCGTGGCAGTATGATCGGAAGGTGACACACGATGGGAAGACAAATTGTTATAAATTTGTGAAAGATGGGATCAAACATACGCTTGTACCCATCAAAGAGGAGGATGCAGCAGAACCGAGTGGAACAAAAACATTGTTAATTGGAGGGAAACAGTTTGTGAAGCAGATTGAGGAAAATGAGGTCAATTATGCAATTGTAAGGAGGACAAGACCGATGTTGCTGAACACAGAAAAATCAGAACTGCCTGTAGAAATTCAGGAGTTGTTGAAAGAATTCCAAGACATTGTAGTTGACGATCTACCAGATAAGTTGCCTCCCAAGAGGAGTATTAGCCATCACATTGACTTTATACCTGGAGCAAGCTTGCCAAACAAGGCAGCGTATAGGATGAGTCCGAAAGACAATGAAGAAATTCGTAAACAAGTGCAGGAGTTTCTGGATAAGGGACTGATCAGAGAAAGTTTGAGCCCTTGTGCAGTACCAACAATACTTGCACCTAAGAAGGGTGGAGAATGGCGAATGTGTACAGATTCGCGGGCTATTAATAAAATCACGATTCGATATAGATTTCCCTTACCCAGGATGGACGACATGATGGATTGTCTTAGTGGAGCAGCTTATTTTACAAAGATTGATCTGAAGAGTGGTTATCATCAAATCAGAATTAGGGAAGGAGATGAGTGGAAAACAACTTTCAAAACTAATGAAGGGTTGTACGAGTGGCTGGTCATGCCATTTGGATTAAGCAACGCTCCTAGTACCTTTATGAGATTGATGAATGAGATGTTAAAGGAATTTATTGGCAAGTTCGTGATAATTTATCTTGATGACATTTTAATTTTCAGCAGAACAAAAAGAGAGCATCTTCAACATGTTCGAAAGGTGTTAGAGAAGTTACAGCAGAACAAACTGCTGATAAACTTAAAGAAATGCACTTTCCTGCAGAAGGAGCTGGTCTATTTGGGGTTTGTAGTTGCAGAAAATGAATTGAAAATGGACCCCAAGAAGATTGCAGCAATTATAAGTTGGCCGTCACCGAAGAGCTTATTTGAGGTACGTAGTTTCCACGGATTTGCAAGTTTTTATCGAAAATTTATTAGAAATTTCAGTGAAATCTACGCACCAATATTAGAGACCATCAAAAAGGCCAGTCAGCCTTTTTGTTGGACCAAGATGGTAGAAGACAGTTTTCAGCTTTTGAAGCGGAAGATCACGGAGAGGCCAATCTTGAGGCTGCCTGATTTCAATAAACTTTTTCAAGTTCGGTGTGACACAAGTGGAACAGCTATTGGCGCTGTTCTCAGTCAGGAAGACAGACTAGTGGCATTTTTTAGTGAAAAACTAAATGAAAGCCGGCAGAAATATTCCTCATATGACAAGGAATTTTATGCAGTGTTCCAAGCTTTAAAACATTGGAGGCACTACCTGCTGGGCAATGAATTCGTTTTGTTTTCTGATAATTCGGCATTGCAATACGTAATGCAGCATCACAAGTTAAACCATAAGCACGCCAAGTGGGTAGAATACTTGCAGAGTTTCACTTTCGTGTTAAAACACATAAGATGGCAAGCCAACAAAGTGGCAGATGCTTTGAGCAGAAGAGCCTTGCTCTTACAGGAGAGTAGCATACAGGTATTGGGATTCGAACATTTGAAAGACTTGTACCAAACTGACACGGATTTTAAGGAAGCTTTTGAAGCCTGCCAAAATCCCGTATTACGGAATGCAAGACCATGGTTAGACTATAATTGACAGGAAGGATTATTGTTCAGAGGTGGGAAATTATGTATCCCGGACTGTTCAATGAGGGAGAATATTGTACGGGAAAAGCATAGTGGTGGATTAGTGGGACATTTTGGCATCAACAAAACTTTGGAGCAACTCGGACATTTTTATTATTGGCCTAAAATGAGTAGGGATGTACAGAGATATGTAAACTGGTGTAAAGTCTGCCAACTGTCAAAAGGACACAGTCAGAATACTGGACTTTACACACCACTACCTGTTCCAAGCAGGCCATGGGACTCAGTCAGCATTGACTTTGTTCTCGAACTGCCTAGAACACAGCGGGGGTATGATTCAGTAATGGTGGTGGTAGATAGATTTTCAAAAATGGCTCATTTTATTCCTTGCCGGAAAACTAGTGACGCCACGTACGTGGCACACTTGTTTTTCACGGAGATTGTTAGATTACATGGCCTACCCAGAACTATCATTTCAGACAGGGATGTAAAGTTCATAGGACACTTTTGGCGCACCCCGTGGAAAAAGTTGGGCACGCAACTGAACTTCAGCTCTGCGTATCATCGCAGACTGATGGACAAATGGAAGTGGTGAACAAAAGCTTGGGGAACTTATTACGGATTTTAACTGGAGAAAATTCGCAGTTATGGGATCGAGCTCTCGCCCAGGCATAATTCGCTTATAACGATTCGCCCAATCGTAGCACCGGACACAGCCCATTTCAGATCTTATATGGCATGCATCCTCGGGGAATATATGAACTGCGAGATTTGGGAAAGTTGGAACGGAGAAGCGCGGATGGGGAAGACTTTGCAGAAGCAATGAGCGAGCTTCATGAAAAAGTCAAACTAAGGTTGCAGGACAGCGTACAGAAATACAAGCAGCAAGTAGACTCAAAGTGACGAGAGGTGCATTTTAATGTTGGGGATGAGGTCCTTGCGCATCTGTGCCGGGAACGGTTTCCTAAGGGCACGTATAATAAGCTGAAATATAAGAAAATTGGTCCCTGCAAAATCCTACGTAAATTTTCAGCCAATGCTTACGAGATTCAATTGCCACCTGACATAGGCATATCACCTATTTTCAATGTGGTGGATCTGTTCCCCTATAATGCCCAAGCAGAGGATGCTAGTGTGGTACATCCAAAACGGGACACCCAATTTGGAGATAGTTCTTGGAAGAAACAATTGCCTTCGGCCCAGTCCCATGAGATTGAAGGGATCCTCAGCACCCAGGTAGCCAAGAAGACACGTAGGAAGGAATATCTGCGTTACCTCGTCAAATGGAGAGACCGTCCAATGGAGGACAGCTCATGGCTCGACGCGGCATAGATACAGAAGGTTGGTTATTCGGTGGAGGAAATCATGGAACGGAGCCATGAATTTCTTTTACCCCGGGAGCCTGATGCAGGAGCATATGGCTAATAGGGCAAAAACGGAAAGAAGGTTGACATGGTTTCTGAGAAGGACAGAGAACATGGCTCACTGGACGGACAGCGTGTCTGTCTTTATTTTTTATCTGTTGTCTTTATTTTACTTTTCTGTTTAAAATGCCTAGAATAATGTAATGACTTCTAATTAGGAACAGTAGAAATTAGTTAGAATCATTTGTTTCCGAACAGTTATATTACTGTTGTAAATACAAACAAAGGAAAACGTGCTAGTTATGAATAAGTTTCAAATACGAAATAACTATTGTAACTGACAACAAAACAACTAACAGCAGTTATCCAACTGTTCGAGAACAGTGATACAAAAGGAGGAAAACAAGCCCAATACGGGTTCGACTGTGAAAAAGTAATTAACAGAAAAGAATATATTCATTATTTTTCAGTGCACATACAATTCCTACGAGCGTCCTCAAATACTGTACAATTCAATGTTGTGCATTCTTTTTATGGTGTAAAAACATTGTTAAATTTTCACTACAGATTCTGAACCAGAACGAAAAGACAACTAATCAAACGAAGAGCCACAACGACCAGCACAGGCCACACAGTCATAGCATTCAGGCGTATACACTTATAACAGGTATGCAAACAAAACCATAAGAGCGGTTCCAGATTTATTTCCATATAAATTCACAGGATTATAACATGGTCATCCAAAGTCTGTATCAGAATTCACATTCTCTATTCAAAATAATTACAAGACCAACCCAGTTCGCAGACGTGGGAACTGACACGATTATAAACAAAAGCCATCAGCATAGAGTTCGAACCCATCTCTTGAAGCTACCACTAAGCTTAACAACTAAGGAACCAATGATAGACAGCAGCACAAGGCCAACGAAAACCAAACATACCCTACAAGATGACAAACCCAACCAAGCACAGTTAGAACAACAGAACGATTCTACCCGTATACTGTTCGGGGCAGCCGGAAGTCCAAGCATTCAGACCAACGAACGGCTCCACCTGCACAAAGGCAAACAAAGGAAGGGTTAGGTTCCAACCACAGCAAAAACAAGAACAGAGAACTGGAAAGAAGCTATTGAGAAAGATAAACAAGGGTCATTACCTGATAGGCGAGCCATAACTGTAATTTCTCACCCGGACGAACCCCTGCTCACAGAGGAGCCAGGCCATTAGTCTCAAAACAAACAGCTAAAGAAAAGTCCAGCATAGAACGGAAGCTTACCAGGTTAAGTTGACGGAGGGACGAACAGAGCATGCCACACGACCTGTCGAATTTGGAAGCCAACGAACCAGAGCTGAAGCAAATGTCACCATGAACCTTACAACTCTCGACTAGCTGTAAACCCTTGTGAGATATGAGTAGACATTGACCAGAACATGCAGAGGCAGACATTAAAGCCAAATACATACCACAGTGATAGCGAAAACACATGCAAACAAATCCCGTAAAGCAAACCTTACTAGGGTTTCACCGAGCAAATGATAGCATACAGGTCGAGACTTAGAACGACTGAGACCACGACCGCAACCAAAATCACACCACTTCGTCGACCAGGCAGGCAGAACTCACACATTCACCACAGAAAATACAGAAGTTACAAGGAATCGCCAGGAGCTCGCAGAGCCAAAGACCGGAGTAACAATGAAAACCAAAGGAGCACGAACGGTGTAAAACCCCAAACCAAGGCGGGTTTTGCAAAATCCCGAGGAGGGACAGTTGTCCAACAGGCAGACCATCAAGGTACCCATGCCGTAACCCAAGCAGATTAAAAATCAAATAACATTTATTTCCAAAATCAATTACATTGTTGTTCAGATCGTAAGTACATAACACATCGGCATTTGGACAGCGGGACCACGTGGGCTAGCCCCATCAAGATGCATCATCTTTGTGTTGTTAAATCTATTGAAGAGATGATAATGTGAATTGGCATCTCTTGTTAAGAATATAAACTATACATGCTAATGTGGTAATTCATAGTTTGTTTGGTTAAACCTTATTAGTTTCTAATATAGTATTGGATTGATGTTAAAAGACATGGTCAAGTTTTGGAGAGGTTGGTTCCTATGGCATCCACACCTTTAAGAAATTTATCTACTGCTGCTAAAGAGGTAAATCAAATGTATGAATAAAAAAATTACAAGTTCTTTAGTCCTTTTTATTCTATTTCATTTTCTAGATATTTAGCTTGCTTATTGACTTCCACATTCCCCACTCCTATCGGCATTCCTTTGCACCTCTCGGTGCAATTTCTAGTTTTATATCTATTGGGTTGAAGCTTATCAACCAAAGCGTGGTATATGAAGAAGTTTGATGGTTTTCCATCTCACATAAAGGCTTTGATTCCGTTCGTCATATGAGATCGATCTGATTTATATGTATTGATGGGCACCCATATGTATATCAAAAGACCATGTGCTCATTGCCTTACTATTTGCCCATCTGTATTTTTGTGAGGGGCAAATGTAAAAGGAACGTTATCTTTAAAAACATGGTAGAAGTGTTTTATGAATTTTAGTATTGCAACTGTTTTTGTGTTGTCTAATATTTGCGGTCACATCATTTAGAATATTGTATATTCCAAAGTTGCATTTATGGCATTGGGTAGAATTATCATCTCAAGCGCACTTGTGAATTCATCAACAGACATTACTTCCACTTTGCAGGATGCCATTTTGACTTTGAGGGAAGGTGTAGAAAGTTGTGAATTGAAACTTGGTTAATGCTGATAGAGGTTTTTTTTTGGTGCTTTCCATCATTGAATTCAATCTTTTTAGGCTATTAGGAGATGAGATCTATTTTACAAATTAGTTTAAGAAAAATGTTTTTTTTTTTTGTTCTTGGTTGACACTAGTTTCTTTTAAATTAAATTAAAATATTATTAAAAAAATCCATATATTTGGTTAGTTTTATTAAGTTATAAACTATCTATAATTTCATTTTCATTGTGCTCACTTGGTTTGTTGTTGATATTATAACAAAAAAATATTTCACTCATAACTCATTGCGCCCACAAGCCTTCTACACCCTGGTATAGGAGGAGATGTGTAGGAGTTAGATGTAATGTAAAAAAGATTGTATGTCAACATCTTTTAAATATTTTATTTTAATTTAATTTTATAACAATTTTTAAATTTAATCTAAAAGAAAAAAGGTATGAGGGAGATGTAGTGGTGTAAAATAATGATTATGTAACAATATTTAAATTTAATTAATAAGCACATAAAAAATTAATACTTAGAATAAACTTACGATATAACAAGATTTATAATCATAGATATTCACCCTATTTTACCATGGATATTATCAACTTATAAATAAACTTTGTTAGGATACTATGGGCCAATACCATGGTTTATCATCAATATAGATCCCCAAAAACCCAAACTCATTTCAAAATCAAAATATTTTATTTTATTTTTATTTTATAACATTTTTTAAATTAAATCTAAAAAAAAGTATGAGGGAGATATTGTAATGTACCATAAAAATTTTAACTTGGTCAAATTATATAAAATTAAAAATAAAAATAAAATAAATAATTATATTTATAGTTATTGTGTTGAGAGGTGCTCTTGATGTTTAACATTTTGACTAAGTCAAATTACATTAAAATAAAAATAAAAATATTAATATAATGTAATGTAAACATTTTAACTTGGTAAAAAAAAACCCTATAAAAATAAAATAGTAATAAAAATAAAAATGGCCCATGGTATTGAGAACCCACGTTATTGACCTATGGTATTCATGTGGAATATAGTGTATTTAAAAGGTGAAATTAAATCAACCTAGATCCATCTTAACTCTGGATCTACTAAGAGATTGGACTTCATCATAACAAATACCTTGGAAAAATATCATGGGCCTGTAAACCACTATTGGTAAGCCTATCAAATGATTAACTCAAACTTATCTTAACTAGTCTATGAGCTAAACATTTAATTTTAATTTTAATAATTTAACTGAGTCAACATAACATTACATTACATTACATAATGCATTACACAATTTTTTACAACATTGTTGCCATATTGGGCTATAGAGGCCTCTTGATTTATATGAACTACTTCATGTAGAAAGAGATAAAGTAATTGAGAGAATAACTAGCATTTGCACCACATGTTGCAAAGGAAACGTTGTAAGGAAATGGCATAAGAAACAATAGCATAGAAGAAAGAAGTCAAAAATTTATGCAATTTTGTTTCTTTACTGGTGTTCTTTTTTATCATATGTTATGTTTTAGGGAGATTCCAACCAGGATATGTTCAAAGCAAAAGTAATGCACGAAACTTCACTCCAAAGGATTTATGAAATTTCTCTTCATTAAAATTCTGGAACCTTTATAAGTAAATGATTTAAATCGAACATTTCATAACAAAGTAATCTCATATCACCTTAATTCACAATGCAATGGATAATAGTTTTTGTTCATTAGAAATTGGTCTAATTTTATGAGGAAAGCTTAATAGAAAGACTTTAGTAGTAAGGGGAACATTAAGAAACTCCCTCATCATTTGTTATATGATGTTGTTAATTTAGTTACTTGTTGCTTCTTATCCTTATTTCACTCATGTAAAATGTCAAAACTATAAAAGAACAGTATTATTTGTTTTCTCTTTGGACCATTGTATTTTATCTAACTCAATCATTTCCATAGCCTCAACTAAGTGCCCATCATTCTCTTTCCATAGTGACTCAATGTCTTCAAATGCATTTCATAAATTTGGTTTAATAAATGTTGGTGGAAAACCAATATATTTCACTTTGTAGAAAAGAGTGTACATTGGTTGGGATAAAATTGTATTTCTCTTACCATGTGATGATGTCATCTAAATCTTGAATCTTTCTAGCCACTTATGAAATTCCCCATTCTAATTGTTATTTGACCATGATGATATTGGCATCATAATCCTGGTTCATGAGAATATCATTTAAGAAGTCAATGATAAGTGACACAATTGGTTCCTCACAATTGTGAAAGTAAAGGACAAATTCATTCACATTATGTTTGAAAACTTTATACTAAGAGTCTTGATTCATGAAATTTTGTATCCTCTCCTTTTGTTGTTTTAATTTGTGTCATCTCAAAAAAATGTTTCTCCAATAACCTATGTTATTTCTATCTTAGCAATGGCATTGCCATTAGGTTTGCTTGCTTGACATTAAGCACAAATAAGTTTGTAGTTTCAATTGCAAATTTCATGCCTCCATTCCATTTTTGCTATAGAAGGAAAAGATCCCTAAAAACTATAGATGAATCCTCATCATGAAAGCTAGGAGGTAGCTCATTAATCATCTATTCATCCAAGATGTCATCTCCATGTTGTCAGTATCTTCACCAGTGATGCCTAAGCCTCATGTTAATACATTAATACTTTACATGGGAAACGTGTGGGTACTTTTGTTTAAAGTCGATGTATATTGTCCTTGAATGATACTATATTGAGCCTACATGATGGTCATAATACCTATTGACCCGACCCTTAGGATCTACCAAAATCTCATTGTTTCTCCATATTAATCATCACTTGGTTATGTATTCGCCACAATTTTAGGATAATCTATCTTCTTTCAAAATATATCATCTTTTAAAAATTTGAGCAATAAGCTAGTAATAATAAATCTATCAAAAGAAGTAAACCTACATAGTAAAATATTTTAGCATAATACAAGATCTGTTGTGATGAATTATTCTAGTGAAATATCCATGGCAATGTACAGGTCATTTGTCATTGTGCATTTCCTAGCTTAAGTGATACCCAATAATGTGGACGATTAATGTGAGCACTTTCCAAAATAAGGTGCCTTCAACATGCTTTTCATGGTCCATAAGAAAGGTAAACATTATGCACCCCACAACAAAGAAATTAATGTTGTATAAACTAGGATATATATGTTCTAGAATTACTTCAAATCAAATAGTATATATCTTAGCACTTACAACACTAGTTGCTTTGTTGAAAGGGTGTTTATTGACAGCTTAAGTGAAATTCAATTAATATATTTTCTCTAGAGAATCTACTACCATAGTCTTCTTTTGAAATTGATCTTGATGCTTCCCTTGCTAGTGGGTCAATAAGAAGTGATGAATATTTTTTAAACCCAATGACCTTATGACTTTCGAGTTGAGAGCCTTTCTCACTAAGCCATACACTGCCAACCAGTGCCTTGTTCCCTCGATGAAAAAATTTGAAGTGTAACTTTCTCATCTTGTGGATCATTACTATACATGCATACATAAAAGAAAAATTTAGTATGCTAGAAATCACTAGAGAACATTTAGAACCAATCTACCTCCTATTCGTATGTATATATAAATCCATATATGTTTGTTCCTCTCAGGATTATTTAGATCTAGGTGAGGGAATACACAAAGGGAAACATGAGTTCATGTCTAGGGGATATTCAGAGGAAAAATAGTATCCACTATGTAAACTCTTTCTTCCTGGAATCTAGGCAGAAATTTTGGATATAGATAATTAGGGAGGACCAGTTAAAATTAGAGTTGGTCAAATGGGGGTTGTATTGAAATTTACAGTGAGTAAGATACATTCTTTTATTAATGTACAGATAAATAATTCAACTCTAGTAATGTATCCATGATTATAACTATGAAGTTATTAAAAATTGTTTGTGTTGGATGATGCAACTCACTCCCAACACTTAGATGGTAGCTAAGATTGCCTCTTAAACCATCTTAAACCTTTGTCAAAGAAAATAATCTAGACACCTACACACCTACATCATTAAGTGTTCTTTCTAATAGTAAGTTTGGCATGAAACTTGTAGTGAGAAAAACTCCAGTGTCTACCATTAAGGAGTCTAATCAAGACTTTACAACAATCAACTACACTGAGAGGGAGCCATCATCATGACATACCATCCCACCATCATATTTCCCATATAATGAAAACTGATGTTGGTTGGAAAGATGTGGAAATTAACCCCAACATAATTTCACATGACATAAAGCTCAAAACATATAGATGATATTTGATGTGTTTATGTTTCCTATTTTTGTTTCACTGGTATCTGCGTTAGCCATGTCTCGTCTCTTTGCATATGTTTTTCTCCTCTGTGTCATGCCTTTGCTTTCTTCTTTTGTGTTTACTTTGGGATTACACACACTGATGATGGTGAGCTCTATCGATATTGGTCAATGAGCACCTAATAAGTACATTTATTTATGAAAAAATTTAACAGTGTTAATGTTGATGTAAGTGGGAAATTATGCATTTCAATGTGTTTAGTGGACACACTGTTGTTGATACAAAAGCAATTGGGAAATACACTGTCCACATGGAAAGGTCGAGATCCATGTGGTTTAAAATGGGATGGTGTTTCTTACATCGGTAACCAAATAACTTATTTGTAAGTATTTTGTGCTTCTTGGTTTCAAATCATGACAACATCTCGTCTTCTAAATGATTATCCATGTCATTCATGGAAATTGCTTGAGCTCTATAGAAAACATTGGGAGTTTCTTCTAATTAAATATTTCCATGGATAAAATTTTACAGGACTCTATATTCAATGAATCTCAATGGAAAATTTCCGATTGAAATTGGGTAGCTTTCAACACTACAAGTTCTGTAAGTTGATTGATGAAGAAATCACAAGGGTACCATAGAGTTGATACCATCCAAACCCATTTCTCCAATGAATATTGAGGTTGCGAAGTAGAGTTCATTTGTCTGAACTCCCCCATATGTATATCGAAGATTTGTTTACTTGGGTGAAATAATCTTTATTTTTAATGCAGTCAATGCACCATGTAAATTTTATCCAACATTTGAACACACAATGTAGTGGGGATGGATCTTGCAGTGCTACCCTCTATATAAAGCATCTTCCTTCTTTAGATGCAATTAGAATAATATTAACAAAAACCTCTTGGGTTTGCATGGTAAATAAGAGGGTATAATAAGTAGATTGACTGAACGAAGTCATCATTGTAGAGATCTGTCATATAATCCAGGCTTGACAAGACTGATTCCAAGTACTTTGGGAGATTTGCAATACCTTCACACGTTGTAAGCATTTTGAACCCTGTAATTCAATCATTGGTATTTTTGTTTGAATACTTTACAATGGACTAATTTTTAGCTCATCTTAGAATATTGACAGGTTGTAGGTTTTCTGGGCGCATTCCAAAGGAGCTGGGTAAACTACAGAGACTGGTTACTCTGTAAGAAAATACTCCAAAAAAACCCTTGTTTTTATGAACAAGTACACTTTGTGACATCGTGAATCGTTGTTGATTTTGGTAGGGACATGAATTCAAATGATTTATCGGGAAGTATTCCTCCATCTTTGGGTAATCTTATGAGTCTCTACTTATTCGATTTGTCCAATAATACCATTGGTGGAGAACTGCCTATCGAGTTGAAGGAGCTTGTTAATTGCGGTCACTTGTAAGTATTACATTTTTACTTGGGATAAATTTTACCCATGTATGATGGTTCTGAATAGGATTCTCCTTTGAGATAACTCTCTGGCTCCCTTTGATGAGACTCCAAGTGATGGCTCTCTGACTGCATTTTTTTGGCCTCTGTCTGCTCTTAGCTAGGGTTTCCTCCTCCAGCTATCACAATTTATTACACATTTTTCTTACTACAAGCTCAATTCTTCCAAGAACCTCCTCATCCAAATCATTTCCTTGAACCCTTCAATAGTTGAAATATACTCATCCTCTGTAGTAGAAATAACCACCACCTTTTGTAATCTCAATACCCATAAAATTGTATCTCCTACAAATGTACAAATGTGACCTATTATGGACCTTCAAGAATCCATAGTGAGGTGATGGTGGACGACATAGTGATGGTGTAACCTTCTTTCAATGGAGAGAAACACACTTGGTCAGAGATCTCCACTGATGTAAACACTACAAGATAGAACAATTCCTCCTTTCAACACCTGATGGATGACGTAGTGATGGTGTAACCTTCTTTTGATGGAGAGAAACACACTTGGTCAGAGATATCCATTGATGTAAACACTACAAGATAGACCAATTCCTACTTTCAACGCTTGGTGGATGATGTAGTGATGGAGTAACCTTCTTTCGATCAAGAGCAACACACTTGGTTAGAGATCTCCATTGATGTAAACATTGTAAGGCATACCAATTCCTCCTTTCAACCCCTGCCTACGGACACAAATGGATGTTGCCCACAACATTCTTTCGGGTTCGATTCCTCGCAGCATCTACGTGCTCCCCAGCCTGATGAAGTTTACATATTCCTTCAACTTCTTCATAGGGGAGGCAGGGATGAGTTATGTATAGAAATGGAGGAGCACACCCTAAATATCATAGCGACTCTTGCTGAGTCTTTACGGAGGGCGTGGAATAAAATTTAAATTTGAAATTTGCTAGAATGTGTTCCATTGATGACTATGTGATGGTCATCCTGTAGATGGCGACATGATGCATATGCTTTGGACGGACCGGGAAATAATTTACTGGAGAGGACGTTGAGATGGGTGCGTTCAATGAGGAGATGTCAGATTGCAAGAACAATTATTGGCATATTAAATACTCTATAGACTTGTAAATATGGCTTGCCCAAGATACAGGGCCAAATGAGTAAGTGGATGAAGTTAGAGATGCCATGTGTCACACAAGGTACGAGGCCAAATGCTTTAGAGTAAAAGGATGGGACACTGTCGAAACCAGGTTTATATTATTTTGTACTCATCATTATTTTGGGTATAATGTGCAGGAGTACACCACAAAATTCAGGAAGATGGCTATAATGTTGGATATCTCCACAAAGAACCCAGATGTACTCCTCAAGTATTTAGGGGGCCTGCACCGCCATCTGTGTGAGAAAGTGATGTTGTTGAAGACCAAATTGGTGGATGGAGCTTGTGTATAGGCACAATACTTGGAGAACATAGACCCGAAAAGAGCGCAACGAGGTGGATCGAAGCAGAAGGAGCATCATGAATATTCTAAGGAAGGAAAGAAGAATAAAAAAGGGGGAGAATATGAAAAGATGACAGCCAAAACACACCAGTCCAAATATCCTAGCAACCACTGCAACCACCATAACATTTATGTCCATACAAAGGAGAAGTGTCGTAAGTTACATCCATAGCTAAACCCAAATAGAAATAAGAAATATAATAGGAAGAAGAATGTCATGGCCACAAATTCGAGCAACTAAGTTGCAAGCAACCCAGACATAGATGAGAAGATCATCTATATGTTAGTGCAAAAGGAAGTGAATTTGAGTGGCCTTCAACAATAGGAAGAGAAAGAAATGACCAAACTCTTCCATATAAAGATATAGGTCAAAAAGACAAAGAGTGATGCTCTATTTGACTCAGGATCGCAAGAGAATCTCATTGCAACAGAGATGGTCAAGAAGTTGGGGTTGGAATTTCATGATCGTCCTAACCCATATCCATTGGGATGGGTAAATAAGGATGCAGAGCCAAAGGTAACAAAACAATGTAAAACTAGACTTGTTATCAGTGTTCATTTTATTGATGAAGTAGATCTAGATATGGTTCCCCTTCATGTATGTGGAGTTTTGTTTGGGAGTCCATACATGTACATGTGAGATGCAGTGTTCATGAGGAGAGTGAATCAATACTAGCACCTCAACAATGAAAAATCGTTCATCATCAACGCACACAAAGGAAAAGTAAAAAATTTCACTAGTAAGTGCCAACAAGCCAAGAAATTGATCAGTTCCAGCAAGAAGTATGTTTTATTATTTTTAAGAGAAAGTCAGTTTCAAGAGGAGTCAACAAGAGGCAAGGCATCCATGGAGGGGTGTAATAATAAAAAGAAACAACAATTGGAGGAGTTGTTACAGGCATACACGGATGTGTTCTGAGAGCTCAAAGGGTTACCACCTAAGAGAGAAGTGGAACATGAGATATAGCTATTTTAGGACTCCCCATTACCAAATATTGGGTTGTACAGGAAGTTTGTTATAGAAGAAAGTGAGGTGAAGAAACAGTTGCAACAACCACTCGAACAAGGTTTCATTCGACTGAATACATCGCCATGTGGGTCACCCATCATCACTCTACTGAAGAAGGATGGAACTTAGCGGATGTGTATAGATTATGGGGCATGGAACAAAATCATGCTCAAGAACAGATACCCCTTGCCCAGGATAGATGATTTGTTGGATCAGTTACAGCAAGGTAATTACTTCACCAAGCTGGACTTGAAGTCCGGATATCACCAAGTTTGTGTCAAAGAAGAAGATACATGGAATACTACCTTCAAAACCAGGAAATGTTTGTATGAGTGGTTAGTTATGCCATTTGGCCTACATAATGCACTAGCTACATTTATGATATTAATGAATGATGTATTGCACCCTTTTATAAATTCATTTGTTATTGCCTATTTGGATGATATACTGGTGTATAGTGCTAACTGGGAGGAGCATATTTCACATTTGACACAGGTGATGAAAAATTTAAAGGAGCACCAGCTTCTAGCAAATCTCAAGAAGTGCGGATTTGCACATCATTATTTGGTGTATTTGGGGTATGTGATTAGTGGACGAGAGCTTAAAATAGATCCATCCAAGATGGAGGCCATCATGAAATCGTCGGTGCTTACTAATTTTTTTGAGGTCAAGGGTTTCATTGGGTCAGCACAGTACCTGAGGAAATTCATAACCTCATTTTCAGTGATAGCAGCACCGCTCCATGTCATAACAATAAGTGGCAATTTTTTTAAGTGGGGAAAAGGTCAGTAGAAGGATTTCGAGGAGCTAAAGAAGAAGATCACTCAAGCACCAGTAATGGAATTACCAAACTTGTAGCGACCCTTTGAAGTGGAGACAGATTTGAGTGCGTATGATATGGGAGTTGTCTTGAAGCAGGGAGGAAGACCTGTTTGCTACCATTCTAAACTATTTCATGGGGTAGTTCTTAGCTACCCTACCTACGGAAAGGAGCTCTATGCAATGGTGCAAGTTGTGAAGTGGAAGCACTATCTGATAGGAAAGGAGATAGTAATACACATGGATCACCAGTCGTGACAGTACTTACAAGCCCAAAGTAAGCTACAATAGACTAGGTAGTACAAGTGTATGGGGATTTTACAACAGTTTCATTTGGTGATCAAAATTAAGAAGGGCAACAGAAACAAGTTGGCCGAAATGCTTTCAAGGCCACCCACATCAAATATCATAGCTTTGGGGACTCTTATGCACATTGATCCATTCACCCATGATGCATACAAGGAGGCATATTCAAAGGATGAGGACTTCAAGGAGGTGTATCAATAGTTGCAGAGTCAGAGTCGTGTGCACAATGGCAAAAACACCGTTGACTACCATCTCTAGAATGGGTTACTCTACAAGTTGGATAAGCTATGTGTTCCTAAAGGTGAGTGACTGTAGCTTATTAGAGAGGCTCACACCTCTAATATTGCAGGCCACTTTGGTGTAGGAAAAATCGTGGCTAACTTGTCGAGGTAGGCGTATTGGCCCAAGATGCAAGAGCAGGTAGCTATGTTCATAAGAGGATGATACTTTGTTGTACCAACAAGCCTAGCAACAAGAAACAGGGTCTATATCATCCCTTACCCATACCTACTCATCCTTGGGAAAACATTTCCATGGACTTTTGTGGGAGGTTTACCAACAACTAGGAAGGTACATGACTCCTTGTTCATGGTAGTTGATAGGTTCAACAAGATGTGCGTTTTGATGCCCTATAAAAATACCATAAGTGGATAAGAAGCATCAAACTTATTATTTGGATAGGTCTAGGTGCACTTTGGGATACCAAGGAGCATCATTTCAAACATGAATACAAGATTTCTGAGTGCATTCTAGACTAAATTTTAGGAGAATATGGACACAAAGTTGGAGAGATCTACAACATTCCATCCATAGACAAATGGTCAGATAGAGGTAGTCAACATGACTTTGGTGCAACTTCTAAGGGGATACAACTAGAAGCATCCAAAGAATTGGGATGAAAATATGGTATATATACAACATTCTCACAACAGAGTAGTCCACACTTCTACAGGAAAGTCCCCATTTGAAACTTGTTTTGGATATTTTCCACATTCAACTTTTGATATTGCATATGAGAAACAAGGAGGAGTAAGGGAAGATCTTACAGGAGATGCTTTAAGGACTAAAAATTTTATAGAGAAGATCAGGTAGATCCATCTACAGGTACAAGAAATACTGCAAAAAGTCGCAAGAAAAGTATAAGGCCAAGCATGATCAGTGAAAAAAAGAGAAATCGTTCAAGGTGGGAGATGGAGTATGACTACAATTGAACAAGGAGAGGTTGCAGGGGCTTGGTAAGAAAATTAAGGCTCTAAGGTATGGTCACTTTGAGATACTGGAAAAAGTGGGTGATAATGTGTATCAACTCAGTTTACCACCGTATATGTGCATTTACTTAGTTGTGAATGTAGATAATTTAAAACTCTGTGAGCCTTCCATGCTAGATCAGGAAGACGAGCAGGTCATACCTTTTATGGAGGATTTGACACCAGATGCTCAGGTAGAGTTAACAGAAGATACGTTTTGAAGAACAGGTACAGATAGATAAGACAATATCAACATGACCTTTTTCATATTGGGTTGAAGGGACAAATTCTAGGCAAAGCTAAATGGTACACCAAAGAGAAGGCAAAAAAAAATTTCCTCACCTCATTCAGTAAAATATTTTTGGAACCAAAATCATCCTAAAATGGGGAGGTGTTATCTGGATTGGATCATTATATTTTTTATCATCCATCTTGATGCAATCAAGGTTGAAAAAGTGAAGGAATCAGCTCACAGGACAGTTTTTATCGACAAGACCCAATTTGGAAAAATGAGGTCTGAAACCTTCTAGGAGTGTTTTGAGGCATCAAACGAGGTTTTTTGGGGGTAAAAATTTTCCTCTCTACTACAACGCCTTTTCATGTTTCTCTACACATAGATATATTTCTAACATCGCAATAAGTGTGTCAATCAGAGTTTGTACGCAGAATTTATGCCACTCAGAAGTTGACCTTCCTATTTTCACAACTATAGTTTGGGAGGATGCTGCATCAGCCCCCATTATTCATGGAAAAGGGGCCAACCACATGTTTGTGATGTAAGAGACTCTAGAATGGTCTATATTGTAGATTTAGTTCAAATTTGATGTAGTCAAACTGATGAGCCCCAAAAATGGGTAACTTATTGGGCTCATTTTTCCTACTGTTCTCCATCAATCCCATCTGCTCCATCCCCTACCTCTGATTCTTGCCTCATATTTGCTACACCTTGACCTAGTTTCCATATTTTTGTGCAACATTGCTCCACTCCTTCTTAAACAAATCCAGCCATCCTCATCTCTCCTCAGCTCCATCCACCAAGTCTTGGACCTCCTCACACCCTTATCCTACCTCCATACTCACTTCTCCACCTTTCTCTCTCCATCCACCCTCCAAAATCCCATTTCTGAACATCCTGTAGAAAATACAGAACATCCTGTAGAACCCCTGCAAACTTCCTATAGAAGCTCACGGACGTGGTTTCTTGACAGCCAAACTTGGTGGAACTCTCTGGAAGGGTGTTAGGGACCCCTTAGATCCCCTTCTAACCTTCCCAACCTCTTGCAAGCATTTCCTCTTGCCAATCCACCTCTGCACAGTCAAAACAGTCAAAGCACATGCATGATAATTCTGACAACTTATTCAAAAACACAAAAAGATGTTTTTTTTCAGATGTTACTGTAGAAGTAGCTTAGACACATGCATTTTACCTTCCTAGAAGTCAATGGCATCTCTTTCAGTAGCTTGCATCCTCTTTCTTGCATCAGTAGGGCTAGCTGGTAAAATTAGGGTTTGCTAGGGTTTACGTTTCCTTTCAGCTTTCCAGTTTCTTTCTGCAAGTAGATTAGCCTTCTTTGAGTTAGCTTTCATCCATCAGTTAAAAAGCTTCTTCTCAGAGCTCATAGAAGTTGGCTTAAGCTCCTAGCGGACTTGTGCCAGCTGACCAAGTGACAGCTGCGGCAAGAGCTAGTACTTGTGCATACAGCACCGTCGCTTCCAAGTTTGTTACGAACTACCGGGTTGATAAGAGTAAAGAAGGGAGTCCCAGGAGTTGCAGCATTATTGCTACAATATTAGAGCCCACCATCTTTTTGGCGCCGTTGCCGGGGAAGCGTCAGAGTATTTTTGATTGCTGCTTTTCTTCTATTTTTCTACTCCAACCTTCTGCTAAGTAGTTTATTTCAGTTCCATTCTGCAATTTCATTTCTGCAAAAGTAAATTAGACATTTCCTACTTTCATAGATTAGCCTTTCAATTCCACAATTTCAATTCTGCAAGCGTAGAATAACATTTCAATTCTGCAAGCGTATAATAGCATTTCAATTCCACAAGCGTAGTCTAGCATTTCATTCCTGCAATTTGATTTCAACAAAATAGATTAGTCCTTTCCTGCTTTCATTTCAATTCCGCATTTTCATTTCCGCAAGATAGATTTTAGTTAGTTGCAATTCCATCTGTTTCAGTTTTGCAGGTACAAGCAGAAAAAAGCAAAAGCAACCAAAAATCTTTTCATGCCTCGTAGGAACAGAGATAATACCGAAAAATTCCTACCCAACACCCCCACCACTTCACTGAGTCACCCTTCTCTCTTCTTTGGTGCCAGTGACCCAGAAGAACCTATAGGTGAACCTCCTGAGATATATGAAGATTCTATAATAGAAGAAGAGCAAGAAAACATTCCATCTGAGACCATGGCTGAAAACAGAAACAGTAGAGAAGATGATGAGAGAATAGAAGGTACCTTCCCCATCCGAGAGACCAACGGGGACATGAAGATGAAAAACATAAGTCCCTCGGCCTTACCTCATTTCCATGGATTGACCACTGAAGACCCTGATACCTTCCTGTTTGAGTTTGCTATCCTTTGTCAAACTTATGACTATGCAGAGGACGAGCAAAAGTTGAAACTCTTTCCCTCTACCCTCAAGGATGTAGTATTAAGCTGGTTCATGGGGTTACCTGGAAACAGTATCACCACTTGGGCTCAGATGTAGCAAGCCTTTAACAACAAATATCGGGACTACTGTAGGTCCAAGGAAACAAAGGAAGAAATCTTCCGGATGACCATGGGAAATGATGAATCCTTAGAAGACTATGAGGAAAGGTTCTAACTTAGCTACAAACAAGCCAGGTGCACACTTGACCCTGAATCTCTAAAGTTGTTTCTGCTCTGAGGAGTCCCTGAAGACCTTCTAGATACCCTCCATTTGTTAGTTGGAGGGGACATCTACCAACTACCTTATGAAGACATAAAGATTGTGTTTAGAAACCATTCTAGGGCAGCCCGGAAAATAGGTAGGGGGAATCCACTTTCAGCTAGTACCGCCTTCTCCAAGCATGAGTTTTCTAATCATATGGAAGACCTCAAAAGTGAGGTGAGACAGACCATTGCCATGCAACTTGATACTTTCTGAATCCAACAAAAGAAAGAGGAAGCTGAGAGGGCTTTGGCCATTTTCTGTCCCAGATGTACGAGGAAGCACCCTAAGAATGAGTGTCCATTGCACTCAATAGAGGTATGTTTCGTTTGTGAGGAAGACCACCACACAAACCAATGCCCAACCTTACCTGGATTTAAAGCCATGTACCAAGGGATTGAGGCAACCACTGAACCTCTCTACCTCCTCAACCAAAGGAGGCCGCATAGGCCCAGACCTTACCAGCAAGGGATGCAAGGGACATCCCAAGCTTATTATAGCCCCAACCAATCTACTCACATACCTTCTTGGGGTCCCCCTGCTCATCCTTCCTGGTCCGCACCTCCTCCGTGGTCTTATCCATCTCAATACCATACTCAACCCACTGCTCATTCGTTTCACTCACATGTCCAGCCACAACCTCAGTGGAATGCACCTCAACCGGGGTGGAGGCCCCAATACAACTCTCCTCCCACCATTCTGCCTCCACCACTGGCTCAGCCACAACCATTACCTCCTGCTCCTCCAAGACAACCCTAGATGCCTGCTCAACCGAACCCGAACCCCAACAACAGACAGGCCCAACAGGTATACACTAGGGAGACAACATGCCCTACCTATGCTGTGGAGATCCAGGAGATCAACCTACGATCTGGGAAGGTCCTTCCAGATCGCCAACCTCCTCCCCTGGAGGACGAGGAAGAGAAACAGGAAAGTGAACCCAAAGCCATTCCACCATTTCCTGAGCAACTAACTGTAACCATGCAACCAAACCCAGAGGAGACTGAACTTTTGGGAGAACTTAAACAGTTTTGTCTGAAAATACCACTTCTCCAGGCCATAAAAGATGTACCAATATACAACAAATTGATTAAGGAGAAGTGTTTCAGGCACCCAGGCAGGTGAAAGAGAGATGCCTCGACTATCAATGTCATAGGACAACTGTCCGATCTAATGTTGGGGCAAGTAATCTGTCCAAAGTATTTGGACCCTAGGAGTCCTGTAGTTGATGTCCACATCAATGGAACCATAATCCCCCATACCTTGATTCATCTAGGGGCTGCCATTAATGTGATGACTAGGGACACCATGCTCAAACTCAACCTTTAGAGTTCCTTAAGGAAGACCTCGACAGTCCTGCAGTTAGCAAATCGCTCCACCATGACTCCCGAAGGGATTGTGGAAGATGTCTTGGTCTCTGTTGACTTTTGGGAGTACCTTGCGGACTTCTTGGTCCTTCAGCCAAAGGCAAAGCTCACTAGATACCCCCTCATTTTGGGAAGGCCTTGGTTAGCCACTGTGGATGCTTACATCAGTTGTCGAGCTGGAAGCATGACCATCAAGAATGGGCCCATGTCCAAGTAGCTAGTCCTATACCCTCCTTCCCAACCTCTGCTAGAACATGACTTACCACTCTAGTTGGAAGAGGGAGATGAGGATGGGGTCTACTCTACACCATTGTGCACAATAGAAACCACCAGGGGAGGCCCTCAAACCGAGGATGACTTGATTGAGAATTTGATTCAAAGCCACCCCCCAGTGCACTGTCCTTAGAGGAGTTGATGGAAGATACCCAAGCCAACGCTTTAGTGGACCTCTGTGTGACTGATCCGACCTCTCCTAGAGTTAAGAATGTGGAATTTGGCCCCGAAAGAACCTTAAATATTAGCTCCTCCCTATCTCCCTCCCATGAGAAGGAGCTGTGTAGCTTACTGAACAATCATCTGGATGCTTTCGCTTGGAGCTATAAGGAGATGAAAGGAGTCCATCCTTTAGTTTGTACCCAACACATTTAAATTAAAGAAGATTGTAAACCAGTCAGCAAACCTCAGAGGAGAATGAATCCAGCCCTTAAAGACATTGTCAAAGAAGAATTGCAAAAATTGTTGGATGCAGGATTCATCTACCCCATCTCTGACAGTGAGTGGGTCTCACCTCTAGTGCTTGTGCCCAAGAAGAATGGGAAGTGGAGAATCTGTGTAGATTACTGAGAACTTAACAAAGCCACCAAGAAAAACCATTTCCCTTTGTCTTTCATAGATCAAGTGTTGGATGGACTGGCAGGGAAGAATTTTTTCTCTTTCCTAGATGGGTTCAGCAGGTATAATCAGATCCAAATCATCCTGGAGGACCAAGATAAAACCACCTTCACTTGTCCATGGGGTACCTTTGCCTACCGAGTCCTTCCCTTTGGGCTATGCAACGCTCTTGCTACTTTCCAGAGAGCAGTATTGAGCATATTTTCTGAGTTGGTCCACGACTCGGTAGAAATCTATATGGATGACTTTACTCCTTATGGGTCCAACTTCCGAGAAGCATTGACTAACCTGGGAAAAGTCTTAACCAAGTGTATTGAGATGAACCTGTCCCTCAGTCCCGAAAAATGCGAATTCCTGATGACCGAAGGGACTGTGCTAGGCCATACAATTTCCCAGCAAGGATTACAGGTGGATCCTAACAAGATTGCTATCATCCAGAAGGTCCCACCTCCTCAAAAGGTGAGAGATGTTCGGAGTTTCCTAGGCTTAGCAGGATATTATAGACGATTCATTAAAGATTTTAGTAAGCTAGCCTCGCCATTGTTTGGCCTCTTAGGAAAAGATGTTGAGTTCAAATGGACTGACGACTGTCAGGGGGCTCTGGAAGAGTTGAAAGATAAGCTGGTGTCCGCCCCGATCTTAAGAGGTCCAAACTGGGCCCTACCTTTCCACATCCACACTGATGCCTCGAACAAAGCCATAGGGGCAGCCTTAGGACAAGTTGAGGAGAAACTACCATATGCCATATACTTTGTCAGCAAAAACCTGTCCAAGGCAGAAATGAACTATACTATAACCAAGAAAGAATTCCTGGTTGTAGTCCATTCCCTAAACAAGTTCAAACACTACATCACTGGTTATCAAACATTTTTACACACTGATCATGCTTCGATTAGATATTTAATGAATAAGCCTGATGTAAATGCTCGTATCATTAAATGGTTACTTTTGTTGCAGCAATTTGATTTGACTATTGTCAACAAGCCAGGTAAGGAAAATGTTGTTGTTGACTTCTTTTCTAGATTGGATTTGCCTGCAGGTGAAGAAGGGACAGTGGATGACCAGATGCCAGATGAACATCTGTTTTCTATCTTAGTACTCTCTCCATGGTTTGCTGATATAGCAAATTACTTGGTCTCAGCACAGTTCCCTCCGCATCTATCCTCAAAGGAGAAGAGCAAAATTGTGAGGAAGAGTGCCCCGTTCACTTGGATCGGGGGCAACCTGTTCAAACTTGGCCCAGATCAGATCTTGAGGCGTTCTGTTAGGAGGAGGAAGTCTTTGACATCCTCCTAACCTGTCACGATGGGCCCTGTGAAGGCCACTTCGCAGCAAAAAGGATTGCCTTCAAAATTCTACAGGTAGGCTACTATTGGCCTACTCTTCACCAAGATGTCAAAAGATACATCAACCAGTGTGACTGATGTCAGAGGATGGGGAAACCGACTCCAAGGGATGAAATGCCTCTCCAACCTCAATTGACCTTCGAGCCATTTGAGAAGTGGGGCATGGATTTTGTGGGTCCTATCAACCCTCCTTCAAAGCAAAGGTCTTACATCATTGTGTGCACCGACTATCTAAAAAAGTGGGCAGAAGCAAAGGCAATCAAAGTAGCGAAAGAAGAAAAGGTGGCTGAGTTTTTAAGGGAAAATATCTTCTACAAGTTTGGCTACCCAAGAGAGTTAGTCACCGATCAAGGAAGCCATTTCACCTCTAACTTGATTGAAGACTTGCTCGCTTATCACAAGATCAAGCACAGGACTTCCACCCCATATCATCCACAAGCAAATGGGCGGTGGAAGTCACTAATAGAGCATTGGAAGGGATTTTGACTAAGGTGGTGAGCAGCAACAGAAAGGGTTGGGCAGATCAATTGGTTGAGGCCACCTGGGCCTACAACACCACTTGGAAGACTACAACAGGTTTCGCACCTTATGAGCTGGTCTACGGGAAGAAAGCTTTGTTGTCCATAGAGTTCGAGTACAACACATTGAGGGTGGCAGCTCAGCTGGACTTAGATCTCAGCGATGCTCAACGTGAAAGATTACTGTTGTTGAATGGATTAGATGAACATAGAATGCAGGCCCTCCTCCACTCAAAAGTAGTTCAACTCTAGAGGAAGATATGGCATGACCGACACCTTAGTGAAAAGCAATTCCAGCCGGGAGATTGGGTGCTACTGTATGATTCAAGATACAAGGATTTCAAAGAGAAGCTGAGGACAATATGGTTAGGACCATATACAGTGGAAAAATGCAATGACAATGGTTCAGTCCTTATCAGGACCATTGATGAAGAATCCATCCCCATGCTTGTCAACGGGCATCGATTGAAAATCTACAAGAAACCCCTTTTGAGGCAGGAGTTCATTGAAACTTTGGAAAAATCAATGCTGGTAGTAAAGCAGGGCTCTGCCTCTATTCCACCCACACCTTGATCATCAAAAAAAAAAAAAAGGAATAAAAAGATCCTTGGGTGAAAACCTCTCTGAGGCGCCCAGGGCAGACAGTGAGGGTGAAAACCTCATGGAGGCGCCCCAGCTGTCTCTCAGAAATAAAGAAATGGAATAAAAAAAGATTTTTGGGTGAAAACCTCTCTGAGGCGCCCAGGGAAGATAGTGGGGGTGAAAACCTCATGGAGGCGCCCCAGCTGTCTCTCAAGAAAAAAAAAGAAAAAAAAAAGAAACAGGTCTAATCTCTGTAAAATTATTGCAGGTTGCAGGGAATACATTGCAGATAAAGAAGGTCACGCAAAATGAGGACAGGGGTCCATACCAGGCTACAGGACATCCTTACAGACACTCCCTCCATGGCCACTCACTTTTCCCAGGATTTGATCACATTCGTGTTGAGATTCCACCCCCTACAGGAAGTTCTGGGCTTCCTACGGGAAGTTTTGGGCTTTCTATAGGAAGTTCTGCATTTCTACAAGAAACATCCTGTAGAGCCTTCAGGCGGGCCAAATTCGATTTTGGAAGGGGATTTGAAGCTTGGAGTTTGTTGGTTAGGCCTGCAACCACCCCTCTCTTCCATCCATCACTTGTTTCATCTCTTTGCACCGCCATTGTAACCACCTGGTTATGTGTTCCTGCAGTCATACAAGAAATCATGTTTTCCTCAGATGGACAGGAAATTTTCCAGTGACAAATCAAGCAGTGAAGGCCCACACACTCTACCTGTTCAAGTTCCATCTGGACTCTTCATCAGTGAAGTCAGCCCTGCTCGTTTAGCCTGCATCCCAGGAGGAGAAGCAGCTACAGGACATCCTACAAGAGTCCTGTAGTAGTTGATCCCTCTGGAAGACATACTCTAGAGGTAGGGGCAGCCGAAACCAGCAAAAAGAAACATGTAAAAAGGCTCCTCCTAGACGTGAAAACATCCTCGACGGCTGAAACCAAACACCACCTGTGCATGCAGCATTGCCAACCAAGGATCGGGTTCCAAAGCCGTGCATACAGCATCAACCAATGAAAGAAGGAGTTCCAGCACCTGTGCATGAAGCAGCAGCGAGCGAAGCAGTCGTTCCAAGTCCCGAAGCCTGCAAAACACATCCACGACCACACAGGTAAGTGTCTAACCTTATTCGTCAAATTGCATAGACTATATTTCGAAAACTGCATGTCTGTGAAATGGTTCAGATTGAACGAATTCGGTGGCCAGTCAACTGGCCACCCACAGTCAGTCGAATGGCTTCGTGGGATCCGAACAAGCTTGGTTACGTTGAATTTGCCAATGCGATGTGCAGCGAACACGTGGGAAGTGTCCAGTCGGGGAGAATCGACGGGACTGGCAGTGGTGGCGGCAGTTAATGGCAGAGGAAAGATAATGGTGGTCAGGGACACACAGAGGAATGATGGTCGTGACGTTGGCTAATGGATCGGCCTGGCCACCTCACCCCCTCGCCACAAATTGCGCCGTAATTCAAAATGCTCGGCCGAACACTCATGTTAACCGTTGTTCATTTACATTTGCAACCGTTCTCAGTGAAGTACGCGTCCTCCTCCTCCACAGTCTGTTAGCCCGAGCTTTTCGGCCTGTTTCAAAATTCTCCCGCGTCCCAGGCTCGTTCAGAAGCGTCGTGACACCCTACAGAAGCCAGAAAAGCGTTCTACAGGAAGAGGCTCTATAGGAAATACAGCATAGCCTTCCGGAGCAGAGAGGTCTGGACTTTTCTTCATCAAATTTGGAGTTCCGAAGAGGTAGGCTCAAAAACACTCCTCCATGCGTGGTATATTTCGAAAACATGGTGAATTGAGTTGTCTTGAATTGGAGGGTTAGAGACAAGTCTGCCTGTGAGTCAAAATAGCAGTTTACTTGTGGTTGCATGGAATTTCTTCGTTGGTTTTGCGTCCAAGTTTTCCTCCGCAGTTCCTGTTAAGAAAATTCTTCCTGTAGAAAAGATAAAGCACTGTCAGGGCTAACCTGTGTAGGAAAAATGTGAATTTTACATGGTTATATGTATGTTGGGGGTGGAAAGTGAGCTCTGCACTCTGTCTGGGGAAACCCAAGTCTTCCTTTGATACACAGACAGTCGAGTTTTTAAAACCAGGGAATTGGTGCAAGGTTAAAACATAAACACCTGAGAGATACTGTCTTCAAGCTCGAAGGAGGAAACCATAAAACAGCAAGTCCTCTCTGCTCAGAGCACAAAACAGAGCACTCTCACCATGCCAGGGGGGTTTATTAGGAAGGAACCCTCGGATTCCAGAAAATTGTGTGAACATCCCGAGGTGGTGAACCTCTTCACTCGTGCCAATTGGATGACCTTTTGTGATAGAATTCAAGGTTATGACAATGAGATAACGAAGGAGTTCTTAAAGTCCCTGCAGCCTAAATCAAAGACACTGGCCACTGTGAATTTCAGAGGGTTTCCGTAAAGCTTACCCCACAACTCATTAGCCAAGTTACTGATCTACCATTAGGGATACCCTAGAGCAAAGAGGAGAGGGAATTGGGCCAAAAATCCAAGAAAGAATTCTTTCTACTAGAGGAACAATTTGCAGAAGACAAGAATGGGGTCCGGGGAGCCATCCTACATCCTTTTTGGAGCGAAGTCAGCTTTCAGATCATGAAATACATTACCTGTGAGGGGCAGTTCAGTATTGTCTACGACTATCACTTCCGGTTGCTGAGTGAACTCAGACATGGGATGGATTTACCTCCATAACAGAAGTTAAGCATCCCCTATTTTCTCCTACAATCATTAATTGAGTGTTGCACAAAATTGATGGAAGGGACACTAGATCAGCTAGCCCATCATGGGCTTATCAAGCTTCTAGTGGAAGATGCCCTCCATACCTACACTATCCCTCTCTCTTGGGAGATTTTCCGCAACATGTCCAAGGATGATGATATTCAAATTTTGGCCAAAGAACTCACTTCATCCAGCAGTGAAGAAAGGGAACACATTGAGGCAGAAGAGAAAGCCAGTGGAAAAGAAACACAGGACAGACCACCACAGAAAGAACAAGAAGAGAAGCAAGGGAAAGGCCAAGTTGTTGAGCCCAAAACTATGGGTGGAACAAAGGCACAAACACCAAGGGAGAAATGATTGCAGAGTAGAGCAGAGAGGACTGAAAAAGTCCAAACCAAGGAGGGGACAACCAAGGCAACCACACATAAATTAAAAGGAAAGACACATCCAGCCAAGCAGACCGAAATAGTTGCAACAATTTCTACAGGAAGCATGAAAATAGTCGACACAGGACTTTCTACAGGAAGTCTGGAAACGGAGCAGCAAAGGGAGAAATCACCTGAGATTTTGGCCAGGGAGGCGGCAGCAGTGCTGGCTGCCCTAAGCACATCTCCAAAGCAAAAAGGGAAGTGAAAAAGGGAGCCTTCCATGTATTTTAAAGATGGAGGGAGCATGCGAATAAAAACTGGCAAACCCCAGCCATAGTCAAAGGAGCCAGTTATGATTGTGGACACCCCAGCTAAACAAAAGGAAAGGTCACCTTCAAAGGCATCCATCACCTATGAACGAGGAATCCCAAAAACATCCACCTGGAGAGAAGGGATGAAAATGCTGGACACAAAGACCTCTCTACAAGATGCTAATACTGTTCTACAGGAAACACTGGCTAGGCTAAAGGAGACCGAAGAAATGGAAGGAGAGGCAGCTAAATCACCACAGGAGGAAGAAAAGGTGGAGAACATTGTGGAACCTAGCCCCCATCCCATCTTGGGCTCCTACTATAACTTATTAGAGGCAGGAAATATCATTCCCCAAAAATTCGCAGTGCTACTTTTCCTTGCACTAGAAGAAGAGAGGGTGAGGACCCACACTTGGATGAAGATCACTAAGTCCAAGGGTGTGGAAGATATAGGTCCCCTGGAGGAACAACTCAAAGAGGCAAGAAAGGAATTGGCTATGGTACGGCATGTGGAAAGCAGCCAATGGGCCAAGCTACAGGAAGAAAACGAGCTGCTCAAACAGTAGCTACAGCTACAGGGATAGCATAAGGAAGACATGCCTCACATCTTGGGAGGACAACAGCAACAGGAGAAGCCCACAACAGACAAGGAAACCCCTGATGAACAGCAGAGAAGAGATGGGTTGCAGGCTGAAATTGAGACACTAACTAGACAGCTATAGGAGAAGGACTTGCAAATAGGCCAGGAGATACAGTCTCTGAAACAACAGGTACAAGAAAAGGAGGCCCAACTGGCTTGCATGGCCAACTGGGTGATGGAAGCTCTGCAGTGTAGGTAGCCTGCCAAATCATATGCCCTATACTCCATTTCAAAATTATCATCAATTTGTAGCTTTATGTGACAGTAGCTCCTCAGAGGATAAGGCTAAATTAGCAGAGTTTTATTTGCACAACTTAGCCCTTCCAAACATGAATTCATGGGATCCCAACACTGTGGTAGGAGATGTCCAACTTATGGCCATGGCCTCTGAGGAAAAGAGAGCAGCAGAGGTCCGCAATATTATGAGCAGGGAACTCAGTGAGCCACAAATGATCAGAGTAGAGCCAGACAACCCCTCAGCAGTGATAAGCGCCCACTAGCACTTGGCCAACAACCCTCAGGATTTACCAGAATACATTGAGCAACAGGCTCAAGCTATTTCCCACTTTGAGGACATGGAGAGACTGTTGGGGGATAACTACCTTCATGCCTGCACAAGGCGGTGGAACACACTGCCTCACAGCTTGAAGATAAGAGAATACCACTCTCCCACTAGGATGAGGGAGGCCTTGGCAAGGGTACCTCTCTACAAACAGTTGATGCAAAATATGCAGGCCAATTGGATTGGCCTAAAATTCAGTCCTCCCTTGCTTTTGGGATTGCTAGAAGGAGTTAAGGAAAAGGAGGAAAATAGACAGTGGGAGGAAGTGGAAAGGAAAGCAGGATTTCACGACCGAGAAGAAGATATCACTGCGGAGGCCTGGGACATGAGGGAGGTGGTCAAAGCTATAAAGGATGATGAGCTAGATTAGTTGCTCAGAGTATGAGCAACCCATTTAGCAGGGGGGTGATGATGAGCCCCAAAAATGGGTAAATTATTGGGCTCACTTTCCCTATTGTTCTCCATCAATCCCATCTGCTCCATCTCCCCCCTTCAATGATAAATCCAAAATAAGAACGAGGAACCATCTTCCAAGTTCTCATGTTGATCCTCAAAAACATTGCCTGAAAAAACCGCCAAAACTGGATGCTGGAAAAAACTCAAATCTGAAGAGAACATGAATCAACTGCATGCTTGATTCATCTCTGAAGGACGCTTGACAACTCCATCATGTGCCAAGCCGCAAAAGGATCCAACTGTCCTTTGTTTGAAAACAGCATCCGGTGTCCACTGACACAATTTTGATGAACGCCCACTAGCGTATTTGCTGATGAGGATTGCCCACTGGCTGATGATATTGAAAAACAACTCAATGTTGCTTTTTCTATGATGAAAGCTGCTCACTGCTGCTTTATTGTTGGTCGCCCACTGGCGAATTTACTGATGTTCACTGTTGATGAAAAATGCCCACTGGCTGATGAGGATGCCCACTGGCTGATGAAGATGCCCACTGGCTGCTTCATTGATGTTGTCGAGACTTTCAGTCTGACAACCAGTTGTCAATTTCATTGACATTTTCCCCCCTTTGTCAGCTGAAAGGAGAGACAATCTTCTCCTAAATATATATGAACTCCCCCCCTTCAGGTGTAGGAGAGTTTCACTGTTGTACTCCCTTGTTCAACTACAGGAGAGTACCATCATCGTTTCACTGCTGGCTGCACTATGTGTGATTGTAGTTGGTTGTAGAACTGAGACAATCTTTTGACTGTGGATGACCATTCCCAAGGGTCAATCCATTCATAATGTATCTTCAATCTGGCTGATTTTTGTTGGCTGCTACATTTTTCTGAGGAATGATTGGGCTTGCCACAATGGCAACAAGGATGGAGATCAAAACACTGATCTTCCATATGACGAGTTCTTTGACAATGAGAACATTTCGGTTGGACATCAACTTCAGGTTGCATGCAATTCTGTTTGTCTGCAACTTTCTCAGAACCGTCTGAGGTGTGTTGTTCAAGAAATCCTGCACTCACAAACTTAATTGGCTTGGAATAATCTGGGATATGTAAGTTGGTGTCATCAGTGACATATCCTAAGCCTCGTTGTTTCTTGTTATTTTGAATCTCTTCCCAGGGCTTGATGATGGGTTTGGAAGAAATTTGATTTTGATCATGAACAACTTCGACATTTGAAGTTGTTTGGATGATTGATTTGGAATCAACATCTTTATCTTCATCTATATGGTTGAATGACTTGGAAGAAGCACTCTTTTGTTGCAGCTCATCTCTTTGTAGTTGCGACTCTAATTGAAGAAACTCAATGGTTTCATGTGTTTGTTGTAGATGCCGTGAAAGATCAGCAAGAGTTTCTTTGCTGATGTGCACCATGTCTTCATCACTGGAGATGATCAAACTGTGAAGAATGTTTAACAACTGAATATGTTGCGCCATCTGAACTTGCTCACTTGAAATCAGGCTCTCTTGTCGTAGATGTCATGCTTTGAATTGTTTCACTTGATTTTGTTACTTGAATGACAGGCTCGTTTGCTATGGGACTTGAATGGTCATGAATGGTCACTTGCCTTACTTGATGACTTCACGCTCACTTGAAGGAATAGCTATGCTCGCTTGATGTCGATCTCAACTTGCTTGATTGGTGTTAGAGTTGAACTTGTTTGGTTGCTTTGATGATCTTCACTCTGTCTCGCTTGAAAGTTTGAACTTTGTACAGTTTTGACACAAATTACTTGAATGAATACTCACGCTCGCTTGTAGGAGATGTGAACTTGTTGTTTGTTTCATTTGAAGTTAAAACTCATGGACTCACTTGATTGTGCTTTAAAGGAAGGGTGTCGAACATTGTCGAAAATGCACCCAAAAAAGCTTACAAAGATTTCAATGATTCACTACAATGAATTCAATTTGACTCAATTCAAGACTTGGGTGTCGGTTTCAACCGAGAATGCACCCTTACAATTCAATGTGATTTGAGTTTGATTACAAGTTCAACAATGTTGATCTAGACTGTGCTCTGAAACGTTGAAATTTACAGATTCATTAACCTGATTGTAGTGATGTAGACTTTGCTTTGAAATGCTGGAGTCTGCAGATTCATGAACTTGATTGTATTGAGTGAATTTGATTGTTGAGGTAGAATGTTGATGTTGAAAACTTTGATTATTTGTTGTAGTGACGCAAATGCATGTGTTGAGCTTAATTATCCTTCCTTGGTGCTATTCTGTTACAAGTGTTGTTCTTGCTTGCATTGAACTTTATGTGTGTTAAATGAGATCATTTATGTGTCAAAACTAGACACAAATCAGAAAGAAAAAACATGAAGCCATAAAACACATGCACCATCAAACACACACAGTGTACCTTAGATCCCCTTATTCAATTTCGGGCGGATCTAGGACACAATCACCACAAATAATATGTCTTTATTGAGTATTGAGATCATCAACCTTTCATCTTTTACAACATTGCCATGAAAGCTTTCTCAAACAATGAGAATTTGACACTCACAAATTTGGAAGAAAATGCATTCAAAAACCTGACTCAACCTCCTATATCAATGAGCTCTCCTTTGAAAAATCTATCACTTCAAAGATTTCAAAAATTAAAGCAGCCTTATGCAATAATCCTCTTTCCTATTCACTCCTTATATCTCCCAAAATTATCCACCACTTATCACTCCAAAAAGGTTTTACAAATTTAAAGTCACACCTTATCACTCCATTACGAAAACATCCCTTAAAAGAATTGAATTAAAAAGTGAACGAATTTCATGAAGTTCCTTTTTGAATGAAGTGAATTAAAAAGTGAACTTTATGGATTCAAAAAATGAAATATCTCATATTTTAGCAAATATCAGGGCCAATTCTTAGCCGCACTAGACATGGCCTTCGACTCATCAACAACTTCAACACACAAGAAACGTAGGGCCAATCACTGTTGGCGCTTTACTCCAGCGCATTGGTGATCCAGATCAGCGTGAGCAACTTTAATCTGGAAACAAGCATCTCTGATCTGGAAACAAACATCAGCACTGCTACTACCAAGATTCTTCAGCTTGGGCACCAAGGATCAACAACGAGATGGGTACTATCATTTGACTTGGTTTTGCTGCAGATGATGTGACTAATGTGCATGATTGGAGTTCCACTTTTTTATGTGCACATGTGTGCTTGGGATTCCAATGTTTAGAGTGTACTTAGCCTCTTCACGCCATCAGAAACCTCCACATAGGTCTGCACGGTTAATGCCTTGGGGAATCCCTTACACTCAACAACTAGCAACACTGTAATAGATGTCAATTATTGGAGGCAAACACATAAGAATTTATCATATTCTACACTCTGATATTTGAAAAATAAATACTCACACACATTATGTATCTATGTACGAAGAATAGAACATCAGATCTTTCTCATCTTTCTGGAAAGAAATGGCGAAGACTCGGCCCCAACCTTCATTTCTTTATTTACTGCCTATTTCACTTGCAAAAAGAATCTACTGCCAGAAATCCTTTGATCATTTCGCTTCGAATTGAATTGATACTCAGAACTTTGGTAATCTGGATCGGATTGGCAATTCAGGGGTTTTTAAGGGGTTTTGAGAGCTAAATTCAGAGGCAGTTTTACTAGTATTACACAAATACTTTAGCGATCAAAATGGAAACCATGTTTGAGCTAGTCTATGGAAAGGAGTCACTTTTTGAAGATATGCATACTCTGCCACCCATCTCCAAGAGGCTTCACTGTTCGGCTAGTAATTCACCAATCTGATTCTCTTCCTATTCTCCCACAAGGAGCCCCACAACAATATATATTCACAACCAAAACCACTCTACCGATATTGGCATTCCAGTGGAAAAACGGGCTGCTAATGACCTTGCTCCTTAATCCAGTTCAAAGCAGCGATGGCTCCGACTCCAAACAGTGATGTGAAGGAAAAATACTCTCATGTACGATTTTCCTGCGAAATTCAATTCTCAGTGGCTGCACAATTGCAGCAGTAAGTTAAGCTCCATCGCATTTAAAAGGGGCGCATCTTCATCTTTATCAATAAGAAAATAGATTTATTTTTTTTCTCAGCAGGCTATTGCTCATATAGCAATTGAAGAGGCTCTGATACCACATGATAAAAGAAATTAACTCAAAGAGATTACAGGAAAAACACATATAAAAATCAGACACAAAATATGGGTGGAAAAAGGCTGAAGCTTCATGCTTCCTCATGTATTATCTTTCATTCATACATAAAATAATTGAATATAGTGTTACAAATAAATAGATGAGAGATAGTGTTCTCAAGATAGTGCGTGCTATCTTAGACACTTTTGGTTGAGATAATTTCTCCTTTGGTTGAGATAATTTCTCACCAGACACACACCAATATAGGAGTTACCTAAACAAACTCCTATCTTAGAGGAACAACCCAAGAGTTAGGCACAAATTCCCAACTTGGAATATTTAATTAATTTATTTATTTTTGGATTTATTATTGTTTTTCCTGTAATCTCTTTGAGTTAATCTCTTTGATTTAATTTGTTTTATGAGAGAGGCTAACACCATCCCCTACCTCTGATTCTTGCCTCATATTTGCTACACCTTGACCTAGTTTCCATATTTTTGTGCAACATTGCTCCACTCCTCCTTGAACAAATCCAGCCATCCTCATCTCTCCTCAGCTCCATCCACCAAGTCTTGGACCTCCTCACACCCTTATCCTACCTCCATACTCACTTCTCCACCTTTCTCTCTCCATCCACCCTCCAAAATCCCATTTCTGAACATCCTGTAGAAAATACAGAACATCCTGTAGAACCCCTGCAGACTTCCTGTAGAAGCTCACGGACGCGGTTTCTTGATAGCCAAACTCGGTGAAACTCTCTGGAAGGGTGCTAGGGACCCCTTAGGCCCCCTTCTAACCTTCCCAACCTCTTGCAAGCATTTCCTCTCGCCAATCCACCTCTGCACAGTCAAAACAGTCAAAGCACATGCATGATAATTCTGACAACTTATTCAAAAACACAAAAACATGTTTTGTTTTTTTTTTTTTTTTCAGATGTTAATGTAGAAGTAGCTTAGACACATGCATTTTACCTTCCTAGAATTCAATGGCATCGCTTTTAGTAGCTTGCATCCTCTTTCTTGCATCAGTAGGGCTAGCTGGTAAAATTAGGTTTTGCTAGGGTTTACGTTTCCTTTCAGCTTTCCAGTTTCTTTCTGCAAGTAGATTAGCCTTCTTTGAGTTATCTTTTGTCCATCAGTTAAAAAGCTTCTTCTCAGAACTCATAGAAGTTGGCTTAAGCTCCTAGCGGACTTGTGCCAGCTAACCAAGTGACAGCTGTGGCAAGAGCTAGTACTTGTGCATACAACACCGTCGCTTCCAAGTTTGTTACGAACTACCAGGTTGATAAGAGTCAAGAAGGGAGTCCCAGGGGTTGTAACATTATTGCTGCAATACTGGAGCCCACCACAAACTTAACCACTAGTAGGCTATCGGGTTATGTTACAACTAGCTCACTAGGAGGAAGATGCCTTGCGTTCTTTCGAGATAATTTTGTTGCATAGTTGAGAAAAGATAGCCAGGAGAGATAAGAGGTAGAGTACACAGAGAGGATCTATGCACTATAGTAGCCCATGGGTCACATGCATTATTTATTTGTACCTGCAAACATATTTCCATACAGAGAAAGAGAGCGAAGCAGGTTCACCTTCTAGTTGGGTTTTCTCCCAAAAGGGTTTCCCATAACACATCTTGTGTCCTATGTGTGCGTGTGTGTGTGATCTTATTTTTTTCGTGAGGTTGTTTCAACCATTTACCATGGATAAAAAATGAATCCTATCTAATTCCACCTATGGAAAGGGGCGATGTATATGGAGTCAGGAAGCAAGACCGCACAACCAAAATCAATATTTCCCATGTAGTTCTGACCCCAAAACTGGTGTGATCCAAACCTTAAATGATGGTATCTTATCTAGTGTATATTATTTAGGTCCACATGCACACCTTGATCATCAATGATGTACCCCAGATATTGAACCTGGGTCATGCCAAAAGTGCATTTCTCCAAATTGGCACACAACTTATGTTGTTGCAGGGTTTGGAGGACTTGTCAAATATGGTGGAGATGCTCTTCAAAACTTTGGTTGAAGATCAATATGTCATCTAGATACACCACCACGAATGCATTGGTGAAGGGTCACAAGATGTCGTCCATCGATCTCATGAAGGTTGTGGGGGCATTGGTCAACCCGAAAGGCATGACCAACCATTCAAAAAGTACCTCCCTGGATTTGAATGCAGTCTTCCACACATCAAAGGGTTCGATAGGCACCTAGTGATAACCAGACTTCAAATTGATCTTGTTGAAATATTTCCGCCCTTGAGTTAGTTCAGAATTTCATTAATCCATGTGATTGGGTACCTATTCCATACAGAGATCTTGTTTAGTGCTCGATAATCAATACAAAGTCTCCAGGTCCAATCCTTATTTTGTGCCAATACAATTGGGCTTCGACAAGGTGATGAGCTTGGCCTGATGTGCCCTTTCTACAACAACTCATGAATTTGCCTCTTGTTCTCATCATTATCTAGAACAAAGCATTGATAGATCGATCCATTGGGTAGCAATGCACCTAGGGTCATATCGATGGAGTGCTTAACCTGACAGTGCAGAGGTACCCCCATAGGTGAGGATAAAATGTCCCTATACTCCTCCATGACCTTGTCCATCTATTATTGATGTGCAGAGCAGCCTTGTCTAGAAGTCATGGCCACAATATTATTCTTTCCCTGAGGGAGAATGATAATGAAAACAAATTTCTTGGTCTGTGAAATGATCTTACTGCATTGATTTTCTTCGATCAAAGAGATGGTGGTAGGCGGGGCCACATTCGTATCCTATATAGCTTATTGCCCAAAATAATAATCACAGAGCGACGTCTAGACTCATATACAACATATCGCTTCCACAAGTATGTTTGTCCTAATAATACATCACAAACTTCAAGAGGGGAACATCACACAGTGCATCATCTGTGAAGGGCTTGAAGTTGTAGGGAAGGCGACATTGCAGGCTAATGTGAAGATCTCGTCCTTGGTGAAGCCACCCGATGGTGTATGACTACAGATGTGTTGAAGTTGGTAGGCCCAGGCGCTTCACAACCTCTATTGAAATGATGTTTGTAATGCCCCTCTATTTTAGAAACTATAATAGTTAATACATTATATTTAATAGTTGAAACACTGATAATAATGGCATGATGGCTAGGGTTGTTTTTGGAAAAAAAAACTGTGATAATGTAATTAGTTGAGTTTGAAATAATTAAATGTGGTATTGGAAGGAATTATCTGGAAAGAATAAAGGAACGAATGAGATCATTATCCTAATCCATAATCTAGGATGGATAGATTGGATAAAGGAAAATAATAATAATAATAATAATAATATTAAACTTTCCCAAATCACTCCAAAGAAAAACCCCTCGGAGTAAAATCATGTGATTTACTAGATAAGTAGAGAAAAATCTGGAAAATCATTCAGTGTAGGGGAAACAACACTAGAATGGGTGAAAAAGCATTGTAGTGGAAAAATATGGGCTTTAAAGGATGAAAAAGAATCATTTTCAAGAAAATAAAAACGGGAAAACCCTTGGCTATGGGGATTGGTAGAACCTAGAAAAACGAGACGTCATTATAGAAAGTCTGCTAGGGAAAGTCAAGCATAAAAATGCCTTCACTAGGACAACGGAGGTTGTTGATTCTAGAAAGAAAAGAAATCTTAGGTCAGGGGGAACTGGAGGTGACAGTTCAAGGTTGTGTGCCAAGTTGTTCTTTCCAAGCTAATTTTGTTGTTGGTAAATCAAGTAACCTGAATTTTTGGGTAACAGAGTATTTTCCTTAAAGACAATGCCCTCAAGGCCCAATGTAGTAATTGGGCTCTAATACCATTTCTCACACCTCCTTCTATAAATACCCTTACATAAACTTGAAATTCAATTATTCTATAAGTAATTTTTCATTTTTATTTTTGTTCTTATCCTTTCTGCACCATAAATGATGTTAAAAATTAAAGAACCAACTTTATTGATTAGACTAGGCACCTCTCAGGTGAGAGCCTTCACCTGGAGACTACCACTGCAGAATGTTCTACATCATTCACACAAAGGCATGTTACATATAAACTAGCACATAAACAAGGTGGTTTGAATCACTCCCTAAATAATAGGATCTTAGATCTAATCAGAGGGTCTCAATCCTATCCTACAACAACAAACAACCAAATGTGGAAAAAACTAACTTTCTCCATTAATTCTAACACTTCCCCTTAATGGAGAAAGGGTGCTTGGAAAAATAGCATACGTCTGCTGGTCTAGCCTCAACTAGGCTTACAATAGTACATAAAAAACTTGGTAACTGAGCTTTCATTTTTGTCTTCTTGCTTGAGAGTCCATGCTTGTTCATTTGTCGGTGAAGTTTCATCTTCACTTTTCTTGCCATAATGCAGTGATGGAGCTTTTCCTCCTTTTTACGTTTCCTACCCCAAAGGCGGAACACTTGAACTTTTATCCTCCTCTTTTCTGATCTATATTGTAGGCTAACATTCAATGTTGCAGGTTCTTGGGACTTTTCAATTGTTTCTTCTTGAATGCGTATCTTATCAAAAAAGATGTTGGATTCATATTGGCTCTTGTCTTCTTGCTCCTTCAAGAGATCTTTCATATCTCCACCTCTCTCTGCTGACATAGTTTTTTGATTCATGCCTTCAACCTCTTTACTCAATTCTATTGTTGCAAACATGTTATCATACATTTGATTTGTCTATGGAGATAAGCTTTTCTTCTCACTGAACAACAACTCATCACTAAGATGATTTTCATGCATTAGATTGATCCACTCATCATGAGATATATAGAACTCATCAAATTTGACTTCATATGTCTATTCATCAGGGAATATTTCTTCATAAAAAATTTCAGATTCTACAATAATGGTTATATCTTCATCATCACATGTTTTAATGTTAATTACAGGCACACAATCATCACCAAACATTGCATCTTCAATGTTGACATGTTCAGTTTCACAATCAGTTATGGGATTGAAAACACAATTATCAGTTTCAAGAGAAAAACCTTCATCATCTTTGCCCTCACTGTACTTCATTTCTAAAATATCCCACAAAACTTTTGCATTTTGAATCTTACCATATTCATGTAGTATGTTGATAATGATTTTTTCATCTAATGTAGATGTTATCAGATGTAATGTTGATGCATCTCCACTATCATAGTTTGAATTGATAACATCTTCAACACAATTCAATAAATTTACCTTCCATAATGTTGTTTTGATTTCAAGTGCCCACCTTTCATATTTCATACTTGAAAAAGAGGGTGGATCAGGTATTAATCTCTTAACAATTTCATCAAATTCTAGATCTGCATCATGATCCTTGACTTGATCAACTATAAGTCCATCAGCATCGACTCGAAACTCTTAACCAAATTCAACAAAACAATATCATCTTTCCCTTGATGCTTTCTTCATAGTTTCCTTCGAGACTCTTTCAATCTCCTTTGTTGACCCATTTCTCCTTCTATTTTCTCCCCAACATTGAGTGTGAAAGAACACTTCGATCAGGAATAGTCTGCTCCCCACTGCACTACTAATTTCTTCAAACTGTCTTTGAAAAAAATGAAATAAGACAATATTTCCCTACAAAATTCTAGGAACCCAAATCATCATATTTCTTCAAGCCTAATTTGCAATGTTATTGGAGAGCTAATCCAAGCCCTCACAAAAAAGTGGAATAGGTGCTTCGGATATATGAGTGGGGCTACCTAAGGGAATGCAGCCCATGTTTGTCAGTGATCCCTACAATATTCATAGAATTTGGAGATCTTGATTATCTGTGAACACAAGTAATACAACATCATGTAACAATTTCTCTCGGCTTCAACTTATACAAGATGGTCGTCTTGCCAATGGCATCGAGACCAACCATCAAAATTCGCATTTCCTTCAGAAACTTCTATGAATCAACATAGATGCAAATACAACACCTCCCAACACAGTAGAGATCGACGTCAATAGAAAATCTCAAGGCTTTAAGAATTCGGCCAGGTAATCACAATAATCCAACCGGATCAATCCTAAAAGGCATCATCGGGTTGATCTAAACGCACCCCTCCAATTTCTCTTGCCCGCAAATAAAATTTTGGGCAAATTATCTCCTCCCAAAACCAGATCACACCAACAATCTATTGACCTCAAGAGATCTCACACATCATAGGATTAGAGGGATCTCGAATTGCTCACAATACTGGACATGAGCAGCTAATCCAAGCGATCCAATGCACGCTGCTCCTCCTCACACAACAATCTGCTCCTTCATACAGGTTCACATCACAACAAATCCACCTCAGCACGTCACAGATCATGTAGCTTTTCTCTCCAGCTACACATACGCCTCCATTTAGTCCGCAATCCACTCTCAGTGATAGCGACAGCGACACCTTCTGTAGGCAGATGAGATTCACAGGAAACCCCCTCTCAAATATTCATGACTAGGCACCACTTCCCTTACAAAAAGAACCCTTGAATCTGCTTCTCACCACAACGCCTAATAACATACTTATAACCCACATAATTCTACTTCAGCAATGCCCTCTGAGCAATAACACTGCTCCTCACTACAGTGGTAGAGAGCTTAATTGCCACGGTGGGCTCCTTGACCATAGGATGTTGTACTATTGTCACGACTGCCGATCTGCCTCTCCAACTGGCAGACACGCCAGAGCTTGGATCTCCGATGAAGGGATAGTCGCTTCACAACAATGGCCACCATTGCCAAACAGCTCCAATGACATTTATTTTGCACCTAGAAGACACCAATGGTGTGCACCTAGTTCGATTCAGCCACGACGGGCAGGCTCCTTTGTTGGGAAACCGATCCCATAGATCCTCTGCGCACAGGCTCCTATAGCACCACAGAATGTTGTTCTTCCATGACCACGCACAGTCCTTCTTCACGTAGCCTCGGCACCACTGTCTCCTTCTTCGGTCGCAATTCAGTGGATCTCGATCACAACGATAGGCTACAGACCACACTATTCTCGCGACTCTTCTTCAAATGCATGCAACAACCTTACATCAATTCACCAACAATTCTGTAGCAATTCATGAGCATCCCACTCTCCTTGGCTTCGACTACACCACGACTCCACGACATGATCATAATGCCATGGTCTCTTGCAGAATCCATGCTCATTGATTGAGGCAACCTTGATTTATCAAACAACATCTAGCTAACTTGGCGCTCACCAAACAACATCAATCACTTCGGCGCTCACCAAAGATGACGCTCAAACGCGCAACCAAATCACTTAATCTGCAACCACCAACAGTCAACAATCAGATCACTTGATTTGCATGAACCAAGGACCACCAACAACCAGATCACTCGATTTGCGATCTTCAGCTGCAATCTTCCACCAACTCCAGACTCAGGGATTCACAGGCCCTCTCAAACCTGCAGCTTTGCTACCATGTTAAAAATTAAAGAATCAACTTTATTGATTAGACTGGGCAACTCTCAGGTGAGAACCTTCACCTGGAGATTACTATCGCAGAATGTTCTACATCATTCACACAAAGGCCTGTTACATATAAACTAGCACATAAACAAGGTGGTTTGAAACACTCCCTAAATAATAGGATCTTAGACCTAATCAGAGGATCTCAATCCAATCCTACAACAACAAACAACCAAATGTGAAAAATACTAACTTTCTCCATTAATTCTAACAAATGATGGGTAATAACCTTTTATTAAAGTATAATCTAATGACTAAGGATAAACACATATTTTAGTGTTATATTCTTCCATGGTTATTCTTCAATGTGCAACATAGGATGATTTATATATGTCACTTGAAAATGGTATTGATTATATACTCTAACCATACCCTTATTCTATGACTCCTATGGCTCCAAGTGTAGTTTTCCTTATCATTCACTTTATATTAATGGCACGAAGGTATATACACTCCCATTATATCATACTCTAATGTTTTTAGCCCTAATTTAATCTCACCTATACGTACCTATGTCTCTACTACTCAAACCCTTCCAACTCATGGCATTCACATGATTATCACGCTCCTCCTCTAAATCGTTCCCCTTCTCGAGGCTATCCAAGATTGACGGTGCTCGCGACTTGCTCACAAATCGACGATCTTCTTACAAATTCCTTTACCCTAAACCCATTTGGGCTTATACCTCACACTGAATTGAGTTTTATGTTTACTATTGCGACGAGAGATGTGCCATGGCTACCTGGCCTCTTCTTGGCTACGAAGGTGGTACTTCATGCATTTCCTAGCTCATTCGGTGAGAGTTCTCTCAGCATGATGCCCTCTCAGGTATTTGAGTTGGTTTTGTCAAGACTGCATATATATACTTCTGGTTTGATTGATGTCAATTTGAGGGTTGCAGGCATTGACACAGTCTTCTCTGTTTCATTGTGATGCAAGGCCTTGTGGAGGAGAAAATGTTTATGGCCCTTTTCCACCAAGATGCTTCCTTCACCTCAGAAGTATAACGTTTTGCAAGAACCGCAACTCTATTCATTTTCAAGCCTATGTTCGCCTAATTTATCGAAATGTGGTTGATTTCCCTATAGGATTTTAGGGTTTACCCTTCTTAATAGTGCTTTACCTGGTAAATTTTGGCATCCTGAGGTTTAATAGCAATTAGCATTCACAGGTAATAATTGTTTTCCTCTAGCCTTCTTATAACAGTTTTATTCCAGTCCTTAGTTTGATTCTTGGGCTTCACCTTTGACTATTGGGTTGTTTCCAATGGCTGGTCTCAGGAATGCAGAGGAATTGCTCTCTTCCCGACATAAATATCGTAGGCAACAACATTTAAAACCCTTATTTAGTTTTCTATGGATTATGGGGTTTACTCTTGCTCAAGCGATCTCTAATAACCATTTATTGTCAATTTCGGGTGTTGACAGGTAACAATTCGACTCTTCTTTCATTATGGGCTTCTTGGACAGCATTGGAACATGGGTGCTCACTCGCCTATTAATTTTTTTACAGGTGGGTACCCTTCACATGGTGTTCTCCGAAGGTAGTCGTTGCTTATGTAATATGGCTCTTGTTTCCTTAGCAACATTGGTGCGCTATCACATCTCTGGTCTCTTGAAGACTCGTGTCTAGGTTTACAGTGGTTATTTAATCTGCATCGATAATTCTTGATCATGTTATCGCTATTCGAAGGGATTGTAAGAGGAAGTGTCCTCACCCTAGCCATAAATGTAATGTTAATATAGCCTCACTGGCACTCGATGCTGGCTAGACTATTGATTTGGAAAATTTTCCTATGTAACCTTATATTTTTCTAGTTTTGATGTTATTGGTTCTTGTGTTGGACATTAGATATGAACCTTTAAATGTTTGTTTTAAAAGGCTTGATGCTTGATGCCTCTTCCCTCTGGTACAATTTGTAACAGTTGAATATTATGAATTGATTTCTTACTCGGTTTTACCAATTTCACCTAGTTCGTGTTCGTCTTGAGATGGAAGTTTCATGCTACTTTTGATGTTCCTCTCTTATAATAATGAGTTTTGTAGAGTACGATTAATACGCTAGAAGATTTGTTGTGGCAAGGATAAATTCATATTTAGAGTATTGCATGACCTGGATAAAGAAATTAATTATCGTATGTACAGTTATATTATTATACATTTTTCTTATTAATGGTTTCATGTGCCTGTACATTCTCCTAGTTTTGTTGGAATATTAATTCCAACTGCTGTGCAGCAGCAGCTATTTTACTTTATTCATTTGTCTTTATCCGGCGCCCCACATTTTTCCCCCGATCTGTTAAATCACCGCTATTACCATCTTTTCACTCTTTAATTAATTTTTGTGTTGCCTGAATGAAGAAGATCAGATCCAGCGCCACACCATTACTTTTCAGCAAGCGTATTAATGAGCAGACGGCTGAAAGAGATAAGAACCAGCCTCGAGCCGTAACAGCATTTATCAGTCTTGGGTTTCAGCACAACCGACTCAAGAAATACAGCAAGAAATCAAATCTGTTAATTATGAACAGCAGATATTTCATCAGCAAGTTAAGGCGGTGAAGAACCTTTCCCGCACTATAAATAGAAACAGAAACAGAAGTAGAAAATATATATGAGAGAGATAGAGAGCGGATGAGAGCACGCAGCAGCGTGAAGAAAAATATTTCCAGAACAGTGAAATGCACAGAAGTGCAGTTTTGTAAGTTTTTTATATTGCACAGCAGTGCTGAAATTTTCTGAGATAAATGTTTTCTGGAACTGAAGTGTTCCTGTTGTAATCTGTTAGGAAGATCCCTCTACGTGAGGAAGACTTAGTTTTATGTGTTGGTTTATTTTCATAAATTGAAATTCCTTTCTGTGCGTTTCTGTTTCACCAAAAGTTATTTCGTCAAAATTTTTAGTTGCTGAAACAGCTCGTAACTCAAAAAATACTTGACGTCAAAATTTCCTGTTGCTGAAACACCACGAACAGCAACTGAAAATTTTTTACGTTGCTGAAACACCGTTGCTGAAACACCTGTTTCAGCAACTGAGAAAAAAACTGTGTTGCTGAAACACCGTTTCCAGCAAACGAATTTTTCTGTTTTTCTGAGTTAAAAACAGAGTATTTTCCTGTGTCAAAACCAGAATGTTATTTTGATCAGTTTGTGATCCTGAGGCAAAGTAGAGTATTATTTTATGCTCGGTTTTGTGTTTTTGAATTATCAAAAAACAGAGTATTGCTCTCTGTTCATATTTTTGTTGTTTCGGAATTTATCAGAAAATTCTGAACAGTGGAAACAGAGGATTTTTTCCACTGTATTCTGTTTGGAATAACTAGAAATTCCCGACATGGTATCAGAGCTTGTTCAGGCTCTTTGAAGACATCAAAGAAGCTGAAAGAAGATTTGTTGCTGCAGCAAATTATTCAGCAGAGTGAAAACGCTGTCAAGGTATTTTTCAGATTAGTTTTTGAGTAGCTGCTGAAGACAATTAAGTGATTTTTTTTTACAGTCAAGTATTGAAAGAATGGCCAGCACCAGCGTGGGTATGTTTAATACCCAGCTCCCACAGTTCAATGGGAAAAATTATGACTACTGGGCAATAACCATGAGAGCCGTGTTTGTCTCACATGATTTATGGGAACTTGTTGAATATGGATTTGAAGAACCAGCGAATGAAGAAGAGTTTATTGGATTAACTCAGGCAGAGAAAGAGCTGTTGAAGAGCAATAAGAAGAAGGACTCAAAAGCCCTTGTATTCTTATATCAAGCAGTGCATGAGAGTGTGTTTCCGAGGATAGCAGCAGCCAAGACATCCAGAGAAGCATGGCAAACTCTCAAGACAGCCTATCAAGGCATGGAGAAAGTGAAGAGAGCAAAACTACAGTTGTTGAGGAAAGATTTTGAGAACCTGCGTATGAAGGAGTCAGACAATATTGACTCATTCTTCACACAAGCAATTGGTTTGGTCACACAGATAAGGTCTCATGGAGAAACTCTTGAAGAAAGGAGGATTGTGGAGAAACTATTGAGGTGCCTACCCTCAAAGTTTGATGTGATTGTCACCACCATAGAAGAGACAAAGGATCTCTCAAAATTTTCAGTTGATGAACTTCATGCATCACTGATAACTCATGAGCAGAGGTTGAGTAGAAATGAAAACTCATCTCTGGAGCAAGCCTTCAAGACCCAAATGTCATTTGGAAGAGGAAGAAGTCAAGGCAGAGGAAACAAGAGAGGAAGAGGCAGAAGCCAATACAGAGGCAGAAGAAACAGTCCAGCAAACGTTCAAGGAAGAGGCAGCAATACAAATCAGAACCAGGGCCATGGCAGCAGCCAGCAAAGTGGACATCATCATGCTCAAGGACAAAGGTATGAAAAATCCAATGTCCAATGTTATTATTGTAAAAAATATGGGCACTATGCAAATGAATGTAAGAAAAAACAGCATGATATGAGTAATAGATCTAGTGCAAACATCACTAGAGAAAATATCAGTCAAGATAATGTGTTGTTAGTTTGTAATATGGCTGAAACAAACAGTGAGGATATATGGTTTCTAGATTCTGGTTGCAGCAACCATATGACAGGAAACATAGCCTTGTTTTCTGCTTTAGATGAGAATGTGCAGTCACAAGTCACACTTGGGACTGATAGTAAAATTTCTGTTATGGGAAAAGGAGAAGTTAAGATATTTACAAAGAAAGGTGAAAAGAAAACTATAGCAGATGTTTATTATGTTCCTGGAATGAAGTGTAATCTCTTGAGTATTGGACAACTTATTCAGAAGGGTTATAATGTTTTCTTTGAGAATGATGTATGCACCATCATGGACAGATTACCCAGCAAACGTTGTATCGCTGAAGTGAAGATGACAAGGAACAGGATGTTCCCTCTCAGAATAAGGGCAGATCTGAAAAATAAAGAAGTAGTTGCAGCAGTGACACAAGAGGCTCTCCAAAGTGTACCAAAGGATGAAAATTGGTTGTGGCATTTGAGGTTTGGACATCTCAACTTTGGAGGTCTTAATTTGTTGAGTAGAAAAGGAATGGTAAGAGGATTACCACTGATAGAAAAGCCAGACAGCCTTTGTGAAGGTTGTATATTGGGGAAACAACACAGAGAAAGTTTTCCAGCGGGAAAAAGCATAAGGGCAAAAGCACCCTTAGAAATTGTCCACTCAGATTTATGTGGACCAATGCAAGCTCCATCACTTGCAAGCAGCCAATATTTTCTAACATTTATTGATGACTTTACCAGAAAGACTTGGGTTTATTTTCTGAAGAATAAGAGTGAAGTGTTTGAAAAATTTCAAAATTTCAAAGCACTTGTAGAAAATCAAAGTGGGCTGCGTATCAAGGTTTTGAGAACTGACAGAGGAGGTGAGTATATCTCCAAAGAATTTTTACGTTTTTGCAGGGAAAATGGAATTCATAAGCAATTTACAGCAAGGTACACCCCGCAGCAAAATGGAGTTGCTGAAAGGAAAAACAGAACAATCATGGATATGGCGAGGAGCATGATGAAGGCAAAGCATTTGCCAAATGATTATTGGGCTGAAGCTGTACACTGTGCAGTATATATTTTAAATAGATGTCCTACAAAAGCAGTAATGAACAAAGTGCTAGAAGAAGCATGGAGTGGGAGAAAGCAAGGAGTCACCCACATGAAAGCTTTTGGTTGTGTGGCTTATGCACACATTCCAGATCAGCTAAGGAAGAAATTGGACAGCAAAGGGGAGAAATGTATTTTCATTGGATACAGTGAAGAATCCAAAGCCTACAGGTTGTATATCCCATCCACCAAGAAGTTTTTTGTGAGCAGAGATGTTCAATTTATTGAAGAGGAAGCTTGGGATGGAAGCATAGAGAAAACAGTTAATGTTAAAAACTGTTTGTCTCATGATGATGATGATGAAGAATTGGCTGAAACACATCCCCAAACAGCAGCGCCAACAACAGAACAGCAAGAGACACCCTTGAGGAGAAATGAGAGTGCTTCTTCAAGCACACCACAAGGAGGAAATTCAAGTGCATCATCAAGCACTTGCACACCGAATGAAAGAGGTAAGAAATTCAGAAGTTTGAGTGATATTTATGAAGAAGGAATGAATTCTCTGTTTGCTTTGTATTGTCATGTTGATGACCCTGTTCATTTCGAAGATGCAATTAAAAATAAGAAATGGATAGAAGCTATGGATGAGGAGATAAATGCGATAGAAAGAAATAAGACATGGGATTTAGTTGATCTACCAAAAGGTAAAGAAGTCATTGGAGTTAAATGGGTCTACAAGACCAAAAGTAATGCTGAAGGCAAGATAGAAAGGCATAAGGCAAGACTTGTTGTCAAGGGATACAAGCAGAAATATGGGAGAGATTATGAGGAGACTTTTGCACCGGTTGCAAGAATGGAAACAGTAAGAACAGTGCTGTCCATAGCAGCACAAAACAAATGGAAAGTTTACCAAATGGACGTGAAGTCAGCATTCTTGAATGGAATATTAAAGGAAGAGGTCTACATTGAGCAACCTCTAGGCTGTGAGAAGAAAGGCCAAGAGCACAAAGTCTGCAGATTGAAGAAAGTTCTTTATGGGCTGAAGCAAGCACCAAGAGCGTGGTACAGTAGGATAGATTCCTATCTACTGGAGAATGGATTTGAGAAGTGTGAGGGAGAACCCACTGTTTACATCAAAGAAAAAGATTGTAAAATTTTAATTGTTGTGTTATATGTTGATGATGTGATTTTTACAGGTAATGATGACTACCTCATTGAAAATTTCAAATCAGTCATGAAAGAAGAATTTGAGATGACTGACATGGGTTTGCTGAGATACTTCTTAGGAATAGAAGTAGATCAAAATAAAAATGGAATTTTTATTTCACAGGCAAAATATGTAAATGAAGTTTTGAGCAGATTTAACATGCAGGACAGCAAGGCAGCAATCACTCCCACAGTGATGGGATTAAAACTCAGCAAAGAGGACAACAGCAAAGATTTTGACCCTAGTGTGTACAAGAGCATAGTTGGCAGCCTCATGTATTTGACTGCAACTAGGCCAGACATAATGTATGCTGTTAGTTTAATTTCCAGATTCATGGAGAAGCCAAAAGAAACACATTGGCAGGCAGCAAAGAGAATTCTGAGGTATGTTAAAGGTACAAAAAGGTATGGCATATTTTATATTGTTTCAGAATGTTCAGATTTAGTTGGATATACAGATAGTGATTGGGCTGGAAGTGTAGATGACCGGAAAAGCACATCTAGTTACATTTTTCACATAGGTTCAGGAGCCATTTCATGGGCTTCGAAGAAACAGCCAATTGTGGCATTATCTACAGCAGAAGCAGAGTATGTGGCAGCTACAGCAGCAGCATGTCAAGCGGTTTGGATGAGGAGAATGTTGAGAAGTCTATGTCAGGAGAAGGCAACAGCAACAGTTATTTTTTGTGACAATAGTTCAGCTATTGCATTATCCAAGAACTCTGTATTCCACAAGAGAACAAAACACATAGACACAAAGTTTCACTACATCAGAGAATTGGTGAACAATGGAGAAATCATTTTACAACATTGCAGGACTCAGGAACAGGTTGCAGATATTCTAACAAAGCCATTGGATCAGAAAAGTTTTGAGTTTTTAAGGAAACTTCTGGGTATGACTGATAACCCAGCAGTTGAAATTAAAAGGGGAGTGTTGGAATATTAATTCCAACTGCTGTGCAGCAGCAGCTATTTTACTTTATTCATTTGTCTTTATCCGGCGCCCCACATTTTTCCCCCGATCTGTTAAATCACCGCTATTACCATCTTTTCACTCTTTAATTAATTTTTGTGTTGCCTGAATGAAGAAGATCAGATCCAGCGCCACACCGTTACTTTTCAGCAAGCGTATTAATGAGCAGACGGCTGAAAGAGATAAGAACCAGCCTCGAGCCGTAACAGCATTTATCAGTCTTGGGTTTCAGCACAACTGACTCAAGAAATACAGCAAGAAATCAAATCTGTTAATTATGAACAACAGATATTTCATCAGCAAGTTAAGGCGGTGAAGAACCTTTCCCGCACTATAAATAGAAACAGAAACAGAAGTAGAAAATATATATGAGAGAGATAGAGAGCGGATGAGAGCACGCAGCAGCGTGAAGAAAAATATTTCCAGAACAGTGAAATGCACAGAAGTGTAGTTTTGTAAGTTTTTTATATTGCATAGCAGTGCTGAAATTTTCTGAGATAAATGTTTTCTGGAACTGAAGTGTTCCTATTGTAATCTGTTAGGAAGATCCCTCTACGTGAGGAAGACTTAGTTTTATGTGTTGGTTTATTTTCATAAATTGAAATTCCTTTCTGTGCGTTTCTGTTTCACCAAAAGTCATTTCGTCAAATTTTTAGTTGCTGAAACAGCTCGTAACTCAAAAAATACTTGACGTCAAAATTTCCTGTTGCTGAAACACCACGAACAGCAACTGAAAATTTTTTACGTTGCTGAAACACCTGTTTCAGCAACTGAGAAAAAAACTGTGTTGCTGAAACACCGTTTCCAGCAAACGAATTTTTTATGTTTTTCTGAGTTAAAAACAGAGTATTTTCCTGTGTCAAAACCAGAATGTTATTTTGATCAGTTTGTGATCCTGAGGCAAAGTAGAGTATTATTTTATGCTCGGTTTTGTGTTTTTGAATTATCAGAAAACAGAGTATTGCTCTCTGTTCATATTTTTGTTGTTTCGGAATTTATCAGAAAATTCTGAACAGTGGAAACAGAGGATTTTTTCCACTGTATTCTGTTTGGAATAACCAGAAATTCCCGTCATCTTTTCTTTTCCTCAGAACATGATATTTTCTCCTTTTATCTGTTAATGATGGTAGAATTATTTACTGTTTTGCAATACTGCTAGTTTCATATCTTGTCACCAGAGTGATTCTCGCTCCTATTGGGTTGGTCTGAATGTATGTGATTTCTATCGAATCTGGTTATATGTGCTTTCTACAGAATTTAGAAAACAACTATGTTTGTTAGCGTGCATGTTAATTTCACCACATGCCATGCAACAAGCTCTGCTATCAGGAAAATCAATCTTGGATGAAAATGAGTCTTGGGTTTTATGTATGGTAACTCTATCCTCATCACACACAAGCTACAACTTGACACGAGGTTCTTACCTCAACCCTTCCTTTCTACATTACAAGGTCTTATCCTAAGGGTTTTTCTCTATCATGTCCTTCATACTTGTCACTCTTAAACAAGAAGTTATTTCTTTCCACTCCCTCAGCACCGCTAGCACTACATGCCTTAAGTATTCTTCCTAGATAAAATTTTAGCCTAGGACAACCATTCTTGGCAAGATGGGAAAAGGGACGACCGACTGAAAGACTTGCAATTCTAGAATACCCTTTATGTGTTAAATATTGTATGGCTACATAAACTAAGATCATCTTCACCTTAACGCATTTAACCTGGAAATTTACTTCTACAGGTCATAAACTCTTCTGAAATCAAATTTAGGACTTTTTCCTGTTACTCCTACTTTACCTAAATAAGAATAATTTATATTTCTCTTTTGACATGAAATCTGACTTTGACACTTACAGGCAATTCAACTTAGATTACATTACTAGCAAAACATTTAACTGTAACTATCTATAAACTACCAATCCAAAAGATTACAGTTATGTCGATTATAATTTACAGTACAATTTTATGCAAATCAGTCACTTCCATTTCCTAAATTTGGTTACTCTTTGAACCATTTCATCCATAAGGAATAACATGTAACAGAATTTCCAATATCTTAATTCATTTACTTTAAAATCAACATTCACCCCATAAATAATATCATGCAGAAGAAACTCATCCAAAACCTTTCTTAGCCACCTAAATACAAAACTTGAATTAAAAAAAAAACAATAATGACAACAACATCTAACTGATTTAATCCCTAGAAAATGTGAAGTGGGAAACGCATTTCTTCCCAACCATGAAAGTGCTCCTTGGTTCCCCCCAGTTAAGAAGCTTGTTTTATCCCTTCAACAACCTCTTGTTGATTCCAATTCATGTCTCATATACATGATTGTTAGCAGATGTTTCTTTGGCAGCGTCCTACCTTTCAAGGGTCTGCTTATCCCCTTAGCCTAGGTTGTTTCCTCTTTTCCTTAAAAAGGCAAGGAAAATCTTTTTTTTTCTCCAACAAATCAAAAATATGTTTTTCTCTCCCACAGATTTATTCCCTTAGTATTTATCTTCAACTGAGTGGATAATAATATGAATATCTATTTTTTCCAGATTAACAAGCTTCCCTTTCCCACATTTTCCAGCTTTAAATCTTAATTGTTTATTATAAAAATCTTATCTACATTTAGTTTTATTTCTAGTGGCCCCCAGCCAGTTACAACACTAGTTTTTAAAACATATAACCATAAAAATATTTACATGCAGAAGAGGGTGTTACACTTGGTTTAGAAGCACTTTAATTGTTGGTTTCTTGGGTAAATGGTTCACTCTATGTTTTCTTTCGGTGTTATGGCTCCTGAACTATGGGACATGCAGACATGGCACTATTATGTGTCTTTTTCCTATACATTATTCTCCAAGAGGAACAAGGCTAGGGTGTTAGAGTAACAAGGTATTTGTTTTTCTTTTCTCTAACCTAGGTCTTGGGAAGAACTATCCTCACTCTGTACATGAGACTCTTCAAAGTAGCTTGGGTGTTTTGTCTGGTAACATTTGTTCCCTTCTGCTTAATTCTAGTCATTTATATTCCCAATTTCTAGTCTTCAGCCCTTGGGAGATTAGCCTTTGCAAGCTTGTCTAGGTTCGTCACCCACCTTGGTTTTTTCACACTCCTCTTCAGAATTTTCTGGTGTCGGGGGAGGATTTATTTTCCTTTTGCAGCAATGGTAGTTTTTCCCTATTCATTTTTTCACTTGCAAGTTGCATGAGTCCCTCACAAAGGTTCAGTCTCATATATGGTATGGTTGGTCTCTTGGGTGTTACTTCACTAGTTTTCTCCCTTCTTGGGCTAGGAAGGTTTCTCTAAAACTTTTTTTGCTTAGTTCACCCCTACTACTATTCTCCTAGGTGACATCTCCATCGTCTATTAGGATGGTGCGTCGATGTGTCTCCTCAGGGCAACGGGGTGGTAGAAGAGGCAAGGTCTCCCCTCAGCCTATAACCCAAGGGGAGGCTCATCACTCTATGGGTAGGTACAATCCTTTTGTTCTTATAGATATACATCGTGATAAATATGATACCGAGGGTGATGTTTGCTACATTCATAGGTTTATCCCTGATCAACATGTGGAGATGGAAACTAGGAGTTGGGTAGGAAATACTTGGTCCAAACAAACAAGGTACATGCAGACTATCAATCTGTATTGGCACATCAAAATGCTCATGGGTCAAGTTCTGATTGAATGTTTAAAAACACAAGAGATATTAGTTTTTGTGACAAATATCATGGAGAGAGTTCAAAAGCTAGATAATAAAATTTCCATTCTTGCTAAGCGATCAATAGTTATCACTTTCACCACATCCCATGAGAACAACAACCCATCTTGACCAATTCAAGTGGATTCCTCCTCTGAATGATATGCATTGCAAATTTATATTTAGTTTTTGGTTTTTTTGGTTTGATACACAACACCAAATCTACTGCTTTTGCTTGTAGTCAGTATAGTCAACATATGATTATATCTAGAATGTCTAGTAAGCATTGGATTTAAGTATTACAGTGGTCCGATAGTGATTTTTTGAAGCACAATTTAAAGTCATTAAATTTCTACTACTGGTGTGGTTTCCCTGGCAAATGATAACTCGACATGTATTTTATAGCATAGTCTAACTAATAAAAGTTTTGGCCCTTTTTCCATTAATTTTTTTTTGATGTAAATTGGAAAGTGATTTTTTAGGATCATAAGTTTGAGTTATGTAATTCACAGAATTGGAGTGTCTCAAAGATGTTTCAAAGCATTCAATCCATTAATCATTTAAAAATATAATTTAAATAACAAGAAACCACAACCGTATGCCAAATTCTAACCAAAAATAATAATTAAAACATCTATTTAAATAGTCTATTAAATAAATAAATAAAATAACTTTAAGCTTTTAGATATATTTTATAAATACACATATAACTATTTAAAAATAATATTATCCTATCATATTATTATCGTGGCTTCACAAACTGCTCTTTTTTTTATCTGTATCCTATCATAGTTTTTATATTGACTTAATATAATCTATGAAGCTTTTTTCTCTGAAAAACTATTTCAAAATAATATTATATTAATCTTTATTATTAATTTTAATAATAAATATTAATATAGATTAATTTCAATTTCATTTCATGTAATTAATTAATTATGTGAAATGTGAGTTAAAAAAAATTAAGCAGGTTACAAGTGAAAATTGATTGACATGTATATTCACTGTAAGCAAAAATGAATAAACAAGAAGTGGTTTTAATAAACGGAGGCAGTTGGTCGCTGAAAGAGGAAAGGTTTCAAGTTAATGGACAATAAGATAAGGACACGCGTGACGATTGAATACCTATTAATTCAATGACAGACAAATATATTTTGTTATATTAATTTTTTTAAATTAAATAATACAAAGATTTGAATGGTGTGTCAATGTTTTTTCATAAATTTAATATTAATAAATATATATTAAATGTAAATAACGATTTTAATAATATAACAAGGAATTTATTTCTGTAAAAACATATATATATAACAAGGAATTTATTTAATTTTTTTGACACTATAAACCCCATATGAATGCCAGCCCACCCGAAAAGCAATATTTTGGATTATAGGAAAATATTGAAGAAACGGCATCCAAAAGAAAATATTTTAGAACCAACTAGAAAGTTGCAACTAAACATCCCAAACATGATCATACAAACTAAATTTTTTTCCAGAGATGAAATTCAATGCAATTTGTACTTTAGTTTATTTTAGAGATAAACTTCAATATAACTAGTTATGTTGTAAGGCGTTTCGTTTTGATAAGAATTCTCTCAGTTGCCACTTTGCACTCTTATGTGCCATTAGATTCATTGTAAGACCATCAGATTCATTTTTAGACGATTGAGAGTTATTCCACCCTTAGATCTCACTTTTTTAACTATCAACCAAATCTTGATTTGTAAAGCCAAATAATGGATTAGTTAGGACATTTGTTTTTCAAATAATGGGCCGTGGAAGTGCCATGTAATGTTGTGTTTTCCATAATAGCAGGGTGTCATATGATAGTGAATGCAAAGCCATTACGTCTTCCTCAGAATTTTCCTATACTATTTTTTCTGGTGATCATTGGTAAAAACCCGCGTGCACAGGATGAAACTTTGAACCCCAAATTTTGTGATCACCCAATGTTCTGGCGCCCTTCATTCTATGCATTTGGCAGCGTCATACTCTCGAACTTCCATACCAATTCTACGCCCTTTCTGCATTTTCAGACGATTGGCCTCCCATTGTTTGTTCCTTGTTTGATTCTTGTAACCCTACAATCACCTCTGCGATTTCCCTTTTCAGAGAAGAAGAAGAATTATGGGATAGATGGCCTCATGTGCCCAGTGGAACAAGGCGGTGAATAAGAAGAATTATAGGATCGATGGTCTCGTGCACCCAATGGACTGAGGCGGTGAGTCCAGACATCATGAGAGTCGTCCACCTTAGCGGCCAGGTGGACAAATTTCTGGGTCATGTCTAAACAACTAAATATGTATGTTCTCCGAATCACCTTGTATGTTCTCTCCACTCTCCACTAGCTTTAGAGAAAAAAAAATGGATCTAAATACATTTATTTCTTCCCTACTCTACCTCATTTTAATTTCAAGGACATGTCCAAGAAATTGAGGAAACGTCAACAATAATTAGTCGTAATCTTGTAAGAATTTACGTTTTGGAGGCTCTCATTCGTGCCGACCACTTTCAGGGTTGTGCTTATTTGCTCCATGAGCATATTTAGCTATAGGAAGCTTCTGATACGACGACTTTCGAAATTGCTGGAAAAGAATCCATTTTCTGGTCTCAAAGGTCAGTCAAGAAGGAAACTTAGGTTTACATGCAAAAAATTGTCAATATTTAAAGAATTCCCTAAAATTTGCTTCCTATTTTAGTAGTAGAGAAAAGTTTGGTCTACATCGTAAAAAGCAATTGATATTTAAAGGAATTGCAAAACAAAAACCCTATATTAGAGCGAGTCATTCATGGGGAGCTTTAAAACTTTGCTAGGTAGGAGTTTCTTAGTGATGATTCGGCTCTATATTTTCCGTACTCGAAATAATTAGTGAAAATATATACATTTGATAGAGGATTTTCAAGTGCATGAATAAATATCTCAAAGTTTCCCAGAACATACTTATTATATGACTGGTTATCATTTTAGCAGTTGTCATTATTGAGTTAGAGCTAATTCTTCTAACTGTTGAAACTCACAAAATGAGCTTGAAGACTCTCCAAGAGAGCTTGTCGATTACATTCAACATCTGTTTATTTATACATAATCTCAGTCGAAGTTTCTATAGTGCAATCTTCCAACTGTCATTTATTTCAATAACTCTGACAGACTCCTATCGATTCTTAATTCCCCACAGACTGTCGCTGACTAGCCGTCATGGGAACATGCGTCGGGGGATTAATATTCTAACAAACCTCCCCTTAATCACGATGACCTAAAGTTTAAAGTGTCTATTGGTCTCAGTCTCAGCTAAGGCTTACAATAGTACATATAAAAAAACTTGATAAGGGGGCTTTCATTTTTGTTGTTGGTTTCACACAACACAACTCTCTTTAGCGAACATGATGTTGCAGACAATCCTATTTTCCAACACTCCATTAGAAACTCTCTACGATCTACGCCACATAGGCATCACTTTCGGCACAACCCTCTTCATCGGACACTCAGTTGCAGACACTCCTATCTACCAACACTCCACTAGAAATTCCTACGCCACACACGCATCACGGTCGTCACAACTCTTCAACGGACACTCGGTTGCAAACACTCCTATCTACCAACACTCCACTAAAAATGCCTACACCACATAGGCGTCACGATCAGCACAACCCTCTTTAGTGGACACTCGATTGTAAAAACTCCTATTTGCCAACACTCCACTCGAAACTCCTATGCCACACAAACATCACGATTGGCACAACCCTCTTCAGCGGACACTCAGTTGCAGAGACTCCTATCTACCAACACTCCACTGGAAAAACACAGACATGACGGTCAGCATAACCCTCTTCAGTGGACATTCGGTTGCAAACACTCCTATCTGCGAACACTTCAGTGGATCTATGCCACACAGGCATCTTAAACAACGCTCTCCAACTGCCTCAACAATAGAGCAGACTCCACTTTCCCTTCACAACCAGCAAGCCATCCTCTTTCTCTTCACACCGCATAGCCCACAATTCTTCACACCATCGATCTTACAACTCTGGCTCTGATTTCATATGCTCCTATGCTCACCCTTATGCCCTCTTCCGGACAACACTGGGCCATACACAACTCCACAAGCTCTGGCAGTGAGTCTCACGACACAAGTTTACTCATTAGTCGTGATTGGAAGGGTCTTCTGAACTTCACCATGGCCTCCACTCAGCCTTTAGTGCTTCACTACACACTATGCACTCCACGCTATTTCCACACTCAAATGGCTTAGTTCACATGGTAGTCAAACATGGATTTTAAAATTTTCACGCTACACCAGTGAACCAAAACGCACTAGAGGTTCTCCTCCAAATGCATAACTAAGCAGACCTGATATTCCTGTCGATAAACACTCCTTCACACTGGGCACAGGTTTATGCCTCCTCTTATCAGGAAAGACTCCAACAACGATCTTCTCCTGCATTGATTTTCTTCTCCTCCAGGTGGCTCGATCCACCCTCAACGACATCCACAACCCTCAACTCTCCTTGACACTCTTCACCCAGCCGATCTCTGTTAGATCCTAGCAGCCCCACCGTTCTTCGCATACACCGTTGGATCTCTTATCCTCTATGCTTATGAACACTCAGATTCAAGAACGTTGGTAACCTTGGAGGTCCACACAAATTAATCTTGGACCCTGAGACTCGGCCCACTGATTCACACTTCTTAGGGTCACATGTTCCAAAAGTTCTTTGAATGCACAAGACTCGACCGACTAGTCCACTTTCACCGCACGACGCATCTGCTGAGGCCGTGAGTTTGGGCCTCTCTCATGCTTCACTCTCACACAAAATTTCGAATGGTTGGGCCAAGCAATATCAGCGGTGGCTAGGATACCACAATGAGACTTAAAAATTCCAAGAAAGCCGGTAGCAACCAATGATGACAACACCTTCCAGTGAATTAGGTGAATGCAAGTCCTTGCAGACTCGTCCACACTTCGACCTACCTAACACTCCTGCCTTCACCTCCACGTTTCCATAGAAAATTTGTCCACTCATTAAGCTGACGATTTCCTTTGTTAACTACGTGATTTATAGTGATAATATCAGAGTATGCGTACTGGAAGACCATAAAAACTGGCATTAATCCCTGCAATTGTGAACCTTTTATTAGAACAATGGGTTGAGTTCTATAAGAATTATTTGACGAAACTGCCAAATAGCAGTGAATGTCATTCATCTAAACTTTTGAGAGGTCACGAATGTTTGTCCAAATTTCCAATTAGTAGGAGCGACGTTATACATGGTCAGTGTTTTCCCACTGCTTATCTTTCGCCAGTCAGCTCCAATCTGAGAGCACTCAACTCAATAGCTGTCCACACACTGTGAGTTCTCCAGGCCACTCTTCCACGTCGTCTCCAGGCTTACACACAGCCACAACTCTCTGCTTGAATGCTCTTCAACAGAACACCAAGCCCTCAGTTCTTCACTCCACCATTCTTACTCGATTATGGCCAAACACAACTCTTCGAGCCACACTGGCTTTCTCTGAGCCCTCACTACTAAAGCTCTGATAGCATGCTGAAACTCACAAAGTGAGCTTGAAGACTCTCCAAGAGAGCCTGTCGATTACATTCAACATCTATTTATTTATACATAATCTTAGTTGGAGTTTCTACAGTGAAATCTGTTGGCTACCATTTATTTCAACAACTCTCACCTACTCATGCCGACTCCTAATTCCCCGCAGACTGCTGCCGACTAGCCGTCATGGAAATAGGCATCGAGGTTAATATTCTTAACACTAACCATTTGAACTTGGCATTCTAAGACAAACCTATATTTACATGTCATATGAGCAACTCATAGAATGCAGTTTCCCAATCTAAATTATTGGGGTTAATTCCCTAAATTTCCATGAGAATAATAGTTAAATTAAATTACAGACAACAATGACATACCTAAAAACCTCTTTTCTTTGGTATTCTCTTGGGCCAAATATTTTAAAGCTAGTTAAATACTATAAAATCTTTTGCTTTTACCACTGTAGTAAATAAATACATCCTTGGGAGTGCTCAAGAAAATTCTTGACAAGGTTGTTGGATGAATTATCATAAGCAACTGTCTGGAGGACTTATGCCAATTCTTCATTTTGCAAAATCCCAACCCTTCATTATTCGTTACTTTTGGTTTTGGTAATTTTAGTGGTGAACTTGACTTTTAAGTCATTTTCTAAAGCATTTTGGGCTATTTTTTTCCAAAGAAAAAATTGTGATTTCTATTCCAGAAGAAGAAGAGAAATCACACTTTTTATATGTCGTAGCACTTACTGCACCCAAATTTAGGAGTTAAAAAACTTCCTATCCTTGAAAAACTTATACTTCAAAATCAAATGCATTGTCTGTGATTATGCCTATGGTGGTCGTATAAAAAACAACAAAGAAAAGCCTCAAATATTATACAATGGCTTTAGATTCCAACTAGAGTTGATGATCTTCAAATAACGGATTTGGTCTATTTTTCATGCCACAATACTTAGGATTCAAGCACAACTTGCTCAAGATGTTGCATAACATATTCCTTGTTTCTGCTCTTTAAAGATCTTCCCTTCCTTTAATCACATCTTATTCTCTGCACGGAATGTAAACTCAAATATGTTATATAGTAAAAATTGAACCTATTAATCATGGAATTGGCGCAGTTATAAATCTTTTACAAGTAAGAGATAGTTTGTTCATGCATAGCAGACTATATTATATGTCAAAAGTCCTCATCAACAACTATATTCCCATTATAGTACGATACATAGAAGAATATTAGCCTCATGATGCCAACAATAAGCAATATCAATGACATATAGGGTTTTTGTCCCCTCCCTAACCAATGGAGAAGAATGAAATATAATGTTACTAAACAATTTCTTTATGGAGGTGCAACAACTCCATCTCTGTATGCAAGTGGTCAATGGCTTCTTATGCATGTATTAACAAAATGTGCATTTGATGTTCATTGCTTTCTTATGTGCCATCAAATTTTCACTCTAAAGTTATGGGTGGCACATTCCATAGTTTCTTATTAAATGGTTTAAGCATCCTTTATTGCTTTCATATTTTTGTTGAAAAACTACATACTTATTTTTCAAATTGCATTGTTGTGCTCTACAAAATTATTGTGTATACAGGGCAATTATGATATTAGCCAAGGGAAACAAAAAATTGAAATTTTGTTAGATTTGTGCAAGGGAAATATTTCATGGAGCCCCTGAAGTTCGAAAGGTGTAATAAATTGTATTCTATCGTTACTTATAAACAGAGTTGGTAAATAGGAAACACAATTAAATTTAGAGTAGATAACTCACAAAATTTGTTGTCTGCGATTGTTACCATTAGATTGGGCAAACTTACCAAATGGAATCCAAACTCTATATAGAGGCCCCCTCCAAGGGAATGTGTAAGGATGCTTGGAAATACATTTGAAGAGCATTAGTTGGAAACTTCAACAAGCTACTGTGCACAGAGGCAAAGGACGCCTATGAATCACCAAATCTCCCAACATTCATGACACTAAATCTCGTAAGCCTCACCTAGCTCACACCCTCTCAAAGGTCATGATTTTGCAAATATTTATTACTCAAAGTACTTCATAGATATTGTCTAAGTAGATAACCCATCAAGATTGTTCAACTATGCAAGAGAACTCTAAGAAAGTTTTCATTATGGGTCATAGGCTAAGTTGTATCTAAAGCGCCCCGCTTCCTACCATATTGTCTAGAATTTTTGTTGAATGTTTTGTCATCTAATTTGCTGGAAATTCAAACCTCCAATTTGCTAGAAATTCAAACCTCTAACTAAGTCTATCAATCACAAGATTCCCGTGAAATGAGGGCAATTTAGTTAGCCATATTACATTGTATTATGAAAAATATATCTTTATAAGGCACACATAGAATTAAAATGGGTAGCCCCAATTTTGGTGCTACTAAAACTATGAGAAATAAACGCTTTGCAAAAAAGTACACAACCACAATGGAAATTTCGAGTTTCAAGTTACTCAAACTGGATTGTGGTTCAATAAAGAGTATTCACGATGACTGGTGCAACTTCCAATATTATCACATGTAGTTGAGATCCTGACATGGACACAAGATAAGTGTTTGGTGATCAATGATTTATGGTAATATGGAAATGGAAGTACAGTCCTTTAAGTATTTCAAAAATACGATATCTTGGTTTTTTTTTTCTAATTATTATTTTAAATGGTGATTCTCATGGAATTTGTATATTTTATTTTGTAAAATTATTTTACGATCTACACCGGCATAGATCTATCTTAAGCAGGAATCTAACATAAGTTGAGAGGATTCAATTTTTTTTAGGTGAAAATTTATTTTAGAGTGCTAAAAACAATGTGTAATTTTTTATTGTTTAAATGTATTTTTGAATGTTATAAAGATTACATAACATGTGCGTTGAGTCATTTTATCAACACAGATTAAACTTGGTTTTTTATTATTAATATGTTTTTAAGTATACGTCAATATTAATTCATATTAAAAATTTTATTCATAACTTGTTTGGATATTTTATTCTATACAACATTAAAATAAATTATTTTAAGATTTTTTTTCTATATATAGATATATATGACGTTGATATAAAATATCTTTGAAAATTATAATGTTTAAACATCTCATTCACATATTGTTTTTTTTACTTCTAATTACTTTACATGAAATTATATTAGGTTATATAGACAACTAATTTAAATGCATAGCATAATTTATTATTATTATTATTACAGCTAACATTGCTTTTCTATTTAGAGAATATTTTATTTTTATTTGAAGAAGGATGAACATACTTACACATCAGCTTCACACTGGGCTGTAGAATGAGCCTTTCAGCTTAATAATACAATATACAATGTTCCTTAGTGCTTCCAAATGTGTATATGTAACACCCTCCTCCCACATCCACCCAAGTAACCCTGCAACCAAGGTAAACATGAGACAAGAGGCTACTATGATCAGATTCGACCTCCTAGGTAACCTTAAAGAAGTGGAATCAACAAAACATTACACACAGTCATACAACATCATCAACAAAACCCTGAAGAGACAAGTCAGCCACTCATACAGTCTGTCATTGGGTCCTATTGTTGTTCTGGACCCCTGAGGCCACAGTCGCTCTCATGCTATGGGAAAGGTGGTGACCAGAGACCTAAAGTGATTCGCATAATCCTGCATGCCAACGATTGTGGACCAAACTTGCCATTTTTGTGCCAATGACCCTAGGATTTAAGCCATTTTTTTAGGCCCAAAGCCTAGGTCACTGCCCGGATTGGAATGAAAACTTGAAATCAAGAAAGGTATAGGGAAACAATGAAGCAAAAGAAGTAAACTTAGCAAGACCTTATCCAGAACCCTACTAGCCATGACAACCATTTCATCGAACATATTTTCAACATGTAACATACAAGTGTAAACAACATAACTAAGTGTATGGATCTCATACTTATTTGAGAATCGCTATAAACCATTGTTCGCTCATGTGATTTGCTAAATATTCATCTCATTAGGCCATAGACACATTATCCATTCATATACAAGTAAAAACATGTTGAGAGCCAAATGTAGTTGCTGCCATAAAATATAAATGTAACGAGCATAATAGGGATAGAAATACAATAAACATATCAGCCATCAAAATCCTAATATACACCAGTAAATTTACACATGAAAATCAATGGAATGAATTTCTCATTAATCAACGTAATGGACCAACCGGTGATGGGACTACCATGTTCCAACTGACCATAGATTGGCTGAGCAAAGTCTCTCTTCATCCAATCACCCCCATGTCATATTCCAAGCATGAATGTGGGACTCATAGAACACATCAAAAACACCAATCAATGTGGATGACACCAGAGTTCTCCGATTACACTGTGAGGAATTTGAGTGCCTCCTAGTCTCTCAAGATTTACTGTGCATCTGTAGTCCGATCCAAGTATCACTAGGCCAACACCGAGACAATCTCTTGGCTTTACCGTCCATTCTATCCGGGAATCACTAGGCCCAACAAAGAGAAAATCCACCTCTTAGCTTTACTGTATATCCCACCATTCACCAACAAGGATTTCTAGGCCCACCGAGGCACACAATCTGGCTTTACCACAACCCGCAGTCTAGTCCAGGGGTTACTAGGTCAGTGTCTTCGTGCATCCTCAGTCCATTTCAGGGACCAATACACCATGTGTTTGTCAATTTGGAGATCCACCCCACTCAGTTTCGAATCTAATCCGACCATCCCACATAAACTGAATGAGAGAACCAATCTCATCAAATCTACAAGAAATGGAAAGACTAGGCTAAAAATACTGTCACACCTGGCAAAACCCATCATGTGGTAGAAAACAAACACATGCAATCCCATGCATGCCAAATCTAGCAAGGAAAGTACACATGCAAGTCGATCCTTACAATGAAGCATGTTGTAGCTACTTGATCCTGCCTTTCTGTGCTTGATCTTTGCTTCCTCTTGCCTTCTTCTCCTTTCTTACTCCAATACCAAAGTGCTCTAAGAAAATCTAAGTGTCCAAGAGTATTAAAGAGAGATAATAATGAAATATCTCCAAAGATAAACTGATAAAAGGTTACCAACTGATCCTCATAAGCCTTTTTATGAATGAGGCCTCTATTTTCTTCATTTTCCATTATTTTCATTCATCTTCCTCCTCACATGCAACCTGTGACCTTTCATCTCTTTTTTCTCCTAACTTCCATTATTTTCATAAATAATTGTGCCAAAAATGTCATTTTGCTTTTCCAAAGCCTTAATCATTGCCTTTTCCAATTTCCTTAGCCATAAACAACCAAATGAACACCCCCTAGGATGTCTTTCCCAACATTCAGCTTGGAATAAATGTCTCATTCATCAGTGGTTATTTTTTTTTACTTTTATTACATGGAATTTTCACCAAGGATGTTATAGAACCCTCCCCCTTGGGGGACACCGTCCTTAGTGTTCAATCACTCATATACCTCAACAACCTGCTGAAAGAATACATATTGCTTATAGATCTTTATAACACATCTCGATGCAGTATTTATAATGAAATATCTGCTCAAGAGAAGTACATCATGACAACATGACAACATATTGCAGTGGATTTTTATATCACAACTCATTACGGTATTTACAATGATCATCCTGCTGAGTGCCAACCCATATGACATCACAACATCATGATAACATAACCACATGATAGCATAATAACATGATAACATAACCATAATGACATGATACCCATACGGCGTAGTGGAGCTTTATAACACAGCTCATTATAGTATTTACATCCATACACATGGGTACATATATCAACATCATCAAAATATATATATCCCAAAACATATGCCAAATCATATATCAAACATATACTATTCATGATATCTAATCACATATCAAAACAACATATAGCATATATCAAACCATCATAATGCATATATCGAACCACCATAAATCATATACCAAACCACCATAAGAAAATACCAAACCACCATCTCAAGGTGTTTTTCCTCAACCGAAAAACAAGGAAGGACACATGGCCAGAATTTGATCTGCCATCTCCAATGTAGCTTCATTAGACCCAAAGTGCTTCCATTACAATTTAACTTGCTCGATTGCTCGGTTCTGGAGCATGAACAACTTTTTCTATAATATACACTAAGGCTCGGGGAAAATTTTAGGGGTTAATATTCACAACTGGGCTAATTTTCCATGCTTTTTCTAAAAAAATGATTCGCTACTTTCCATTATTTCTAAAAATGTTTCACCCAAATTTTATAGTATAAAATTATTTCACTTTAAAAATCGCCAAAATTTTATATATAGACTATATAAAATTATTATAATTTTGAATATTTTTGCAAAAATATCACCAAATATTTTAGAGGATGCATATTATGGACTTGTGAGATTCACCAAGGTTTCTAAACTTTAAGAAAAAAAATTCATGCTTAAAATTTTCCTTCTTGAGGCTCCGGCTGGAATTCTCCATCTGGTTCCACCTACAATATAGAATAGTCAATCACATGATCATCATCCTTAACATACTTCTTAGGCAAACATAGATGGAAAACATCGTGGAATTTCACTAGCGAAGGAAGTGCAAGTCGATAAGCTACTGGCCCAATCCTCTCAATGATACTAAAGGGTCCACAAAATAGTGGTGCTAATTATGGTGAAGTAAAATTATGAGTGCGGACATAAACAATTCCTCTAGCCCGATAATGGGTATATCTACAACCGATACATTATATGGAAGATTTCCTTAGGTTATAACCAATTAAGAGGGCCTACCTCTTAGTATGCTTATCCCATTTGATGATGACCTTGCTTGCTCACTCCAACTATCTCTCGTTTCCTTCTTCGAACACCTGAAACAAGTAAACAACAACAAACAACAACCGTGATAATAGAAAAATTGTAATTCAACCTACTTAACAAGTCAAGAAACATTAATCCGTAAACATGTAAGATGACACATCATGTAGGAAATCAATCGATAGTTGCATATATATTGAATCAAGAATAGATTACAATCATTGTCTTGACGTTGCCATTCTCCTCTGAAAAAACCAGGTTCCCACACACTTTTGTTAGCATTCCATGATGGCCTCAACAATGATAGTTTCAAGGCTCTTCCCTTTAGGCTTCACACTAAACCAAATTCACACTTCTCCCTCACACAACTATAGAGATACAACTATGAATAGCTTGTTGTTTACTCCAAACTTAATTAGCACTAGCACACGAATATTAACACTACAACACTAGCTTGTGCTTGGGAAAAATGGAGGTTTATATAGCATGAATGGATGGGAGATGGTTCCTCTTCTCATGGGAGAAGGTCTTATCTCTTGAGGTAGTTCCATCCTTATAGGAGAAAGGAGCCCAAACTGACATCCTCGACCCCATCTGGCCAAACCATTTACCAGACTTTTGTTACGAAGCTTCTAGAACTGGAAGCTTCACCTCCTTATTTAAAAAACTTTCCATAAGAGGATCAGCGTGACTAGAACAAAGCCCAGTCACTCCGGTCGGCGCTAGGGAGAGTGTTAATCCCTGCATATCGACACGAGGAGGACAAGGATCATTAGCGTCGGTCTTGTAAACTGGGGAAAACAGAAGATTTTGGGGAAATGGTGCAAAAGGGAATTGATCTGCTCATGAAGAGGGACACAATCAGAGTTTCTTCATGAAGGGAAAGCATGTAGGGTTCACTATATAGGTCCTCTAGGATCAAGGAACGAGGAGTACAGGGAGAGTGACAAAATGTTGTATAACACTAGCTTCGCACATGATCCAATGCACAAGGAGCTCTTCTTTGGCTTGATGTGAAAGTACACCTATTCCCCAACCTAGAACCCCTTGTACAACCTAGTCATGTTTGCATAACTCTTCTTCTTATCCTGTGTTGCCTTGAACTTCTTCATGATCACCTGCATCTCTTGTTCCATGTCTGCCACCATATCTAGTCCAATCAATAGTCTGCTAACCGGATCACTCCATCTAATGGGAGTGTTACAACTTTGCTCATACAATGCCTCAAAAGGACTCATCCTCAATGACTCTTGACAACCATTGTTGTATGCAAACTCTACCAAAGGAATATACTCTTCCCACTTCCATTGTTGATGCATCACATAGATCCTCAACATGTCCTTCAATACCTTGTTGACCCTCTCTATATGTCCATCTGTCTGTGAATGATAAGTTGTGTTGAAGTCCAACTTTGTGCCTAAACCTGCGAATAACTCCTTCCAAAACTTGGAAGTGAACTTCGCATCCATGTTTGACACAATATTCTTCGGAACACCATGTAGTCTAACCACATCTATGATGAACACCTATGCCACATCACTAGTTAAGAACGTAGACTTCATCGGAATGAAGTGTGCAATCTTTGTTAACCTGTCCATAATGACCATGATGGAATCATGATACTTCACTGTCTTCAGCAACCCTGTGATGAAGTCCATGGAAATGGCCTCCCATTTCCACTTTGGAATCTCAATCGGTTGTAGCAGTCCACTTAGATGTTTACACTCTGCCTTCACTCATTGATAGTCAAAGCATCTAACCACAAACTTTTCTACATTCCTCTTCAAATTCAGAAAATAGTAATATATCTTCACTGCTGTGAGTGTCTTATGATAACCTGGGTGACCTGAATATGGTTTCGCATGAAACCCCCTCGAGATCACTGTTATGAAACCAGCTCAAGAAAAGATAGAAAGATAAATCAACGCCTTAGAATTCAGCCTCTTCGAGGGGGAAACCTCCTTTACATTACATAAATGAACAATTCTTGGATGATTCAAATGACAAAACCTCCTTTCTATATATAGGAGTCTAAGGAGTCACAATATAATCCAGCTGACCTAACAATAATAATATAAAGCCACAAAAATAACAATAGAGGGATTCTATGGGGCACAGTAATAACAATATGGGGGCAATAGGGGCACAACAATATTAATAAGGGGTATAACTACAATAGTAATGGGGTAATCACTAGTATTATAGGGACCCAACATGCCTCTCTCCTTCAAGACAGTGTTGTCCTCAATGCTTGAGTAGTTCTGGATACTTCTGCATAAAATTCTCATCCTCCCATGTGGAATCTTCAGCGGATAAGTTCTTCCACTTGATAAGATACTCTAAAATTGAATGATTTCGTAGCTGTCGAGTTCTTGTTTCTGTGACTGCTTCCGGTTCCAATATAATTTTTCCTTCCTCATCAAGTTCTGGCAATATTGTTTGAACTGGGAGCTTGTCACCTATAACCTTCTTTAAACATGAAACATGGAAAACTGGGTGCAATCGAGAAGCTGCAGGAAGCTCCAATTTGTATGCCATAGTACCAATCTTTTGCAACACCTTGTACGGACCATAATACTTTGGTGATAATTTATTATCCTTCTTAGCTTGCTTGAGGGACATTTGCTTATATGGTTGTAGCCGTAGGAATACCCAATCACCTACATAAAAACTTCTTTCACTACGATGTTGATCTGCCTGTTGTTTCATTCTATTCTGTGCCAACACGAGGTTATCCTTTAAGAGTTGGAGGACTTGTTGTTGATGTTCGATGTGATGTTCCACTGCCTGAACCTTAGAATTTTCTCTTAAATATGATGTGATGGATGGTGGTTGATACCCATAAAGTGCCATAAATGGGGTCATTTTTGTTGCTGTATGGAAGGAAGTGTTATACCACCATTCAGCCAGAGGCAACCATTTGACCCATTGTGTCTGTTTATCAGATACAAAGCAACGAAGATATCCTTCCAAACATTTTTTTACTATCTCAGTTTGCCCATCAGATTGAGGATGATAAGATGAGCTATGAGCTAACTGAGTACCAAGACAAGAAAATAATTCTGTCCAAAAATTTCCAGTGAAAATGGGATCTCTGTCACTTACAATAATCTTTGGGTTTCCATGTAGCTTTTGAATTGTTTCCATAAATGCAGTAGAAACTGTACTGGCTTTAAATGGATGTGATAATGCACAAAAGTGTGCATACTTGGTAAGTCTGTCAACTACCACCATGATGACACTCTTTCCCTCAGACTTGGGTAAACCTGTGATAAAATCCATTGAAACCTCCTCCCAACGTTGGCTTGGAATGGATAAAGGTTGTAATAGACCCGGTGTCTTAATTGTTTCAACTTTATTTTGTTGGCAAACCAAACATTCCGCCACAAACTTTTGAATATCTGATTTAAGGCCATCCCAAAAAAATTCCTTCTTAACCCTGTGGTAAGTTTTTAAAAATCCTGAGTGCCCTCCCAAGGGAGAAGTGTGCAATTACATAAGAATCTTTTGTTTTAGCTGGGAATTCTTACAGAGATATAAGCGATCTTTGTACCATAACGAATCATTTTTGAGCCAAATGTATCAGATGTACTGGAGTCTTGTTGTAACTTTCGAATAAGTGCCCATACTTCTTCGTCATTCTTCCATTCCTCCCTTGCTTCGTTTATCCAATCTGGTTGGATAATAGAAATGGCGCACAACAATGCTTCCACATCCTCATCCTTTCTTGAGAGTGCATCTGCCACCACATTTTGCTTCCCTTTTTTGTAGATGATTTCAAAGTCATAACCCAACATCTTTGTGACCCACTTTTGTTGCTCTTCAGAGAATAATCTTTGTTCTAAAAAGTATTTAAGGCTATCATGATCCGTTTTTACCTTGAAGTGTCTTCCCATTAGGTAGGGTCGCCATTTCTTAAGTGCATGGAGTATTGCCAACATTTCCTTCTCATAAATAGCTTTGCTTAAAAACTTTCCCTTGATTGGACGACTTTCAAAAGCAATGGGTCTTTCATCTTGCATTAGAACAACACCAATTCCATTTCCTGAAGCATCACATTCCACAATAAAGGTTTTTGTGAAGTCCGGTGTAGCTAAGACCGGTGCTTGGCACATTGCCTCTTTAAGATGTTCAAAGGCCTTTGTTGCTTCCGGAGTCCATGAAAATGCATCTTTCTTCAATAATGTTGTTAGAGGTGCTGCTATTCTCCCATAATTCTTAACAAACTTGCGATAATACCCTGTCAACCCGAGAAATCCTCGCAGATGCTTTATGGATGTGGGGATTTTCCATTCCTTAATGGCTTTAATTTTGCTAGGGTCTACCTTAACTCCTTCATGAGATACAATATGACCCAAATATTCCACCTCCTGGACTCCAAAGAAACATTTGGATCTTTTTGCATATAATTGTTTCTCCTTCAATAGTTGTAGCACCCTGTCAACATGTTCAACATGATCCTTCCAAGACTTGCTGTAGATTAGTATATCATCAAAAAATACTAACACAAATTTTCTAAGGAATGGTTTGAAAATTGAATTCATCAAACCTTGAAATGTTGAAGGTGCATTGGTAAGGCCAAAAGGCATGACCAAAAATTCATAATGACCCTCATGAGTTCTAAATGTTGTTTTCAGAATGTCTTCAATCTTCATTCTGATTTGATGATATCCTGAACGAAGATCCAACTTGGTGAAGTAAATTGATCCATGCAATTCATCCAGTAATTCATCAATGACAGGAATGGGGAACTTATCTTTAATAGTGAGCTTGTTGAGCTCCCTATAATCCGGACACATGCGCCATGATCCATCCTTCTTGTGCACCAATACTACTGGAGCAGAGAAAGAACTTTGACTCGGTTGAATTATACCAGCCTCTAGCATTTCTGCAACCATACGTTCAATTTCACTCTTTTGGACATAGGGATATCTGTACGGCCTGATGTTTGGAGGAACACTTCCTGGAATCAGATGAATAGCATGATCATGATCACGCATAGGTGGGAGACCTTTGGGAGTCTCAAATACCTTGGAATGATTGTCCAGGACTTTTTGGAGATCTGGAGAAATAGATGATTCCAATGTGGAAACATCTAGCGAACATAATTGTGCAATTACACCTCTTTGCTCCTTTTTTAGAAGCTTTGTCATACCATTAGAGCTGATTATCTTTCCTGGTTTCCCTGCAATACCCCTTAATTCAACTTCCTTTCCTTCCGTAGAAAATTTCATGAAAAGTTCTTGAAAATTAAAAGCTATTGTACCCAAGGATTGTAGCCATTGGACTCCTAGTACAACATCAACACCTCCCATTGGAATGGAAAGCATTGGGCTAGTCAATACATATTCTCCCATGGATAGCTTGATATTATGGCACTTTCCAGAGCAATTTATTGTTCCTCCATTTGCAATCATCACTTGACACTCTGGTGCTGGATATAGGAAGCAATTCAATTCTTTTGCTACCTTACAATGAATAAAATTGTGGGTGCTTCCTGAATCAATCAACACTATTACCTTTTTCTTCTTGATTTGTCCTTCTATCTTGATGGTTTGAGGAGTGGTAATTCCCGCCAATGCATTACAAGATATGGTCGGATTTATTTGTTCTTCATCTAGGCTTTGTTCCTGGAGTATATCCTCTTCTTTTGACCTTTCTTGCTCCTTTTCTTCTTCCTCTTCACAATCTATGTAGAATAATTTCTTCTCAGCACACTTATGACCTTTAGTGTATTTGCTATCACAACTGTAACAAAGCCCTTTTGCTCTTTTTTCTTCCAATTGTTGTGGTGTCAACCTTATAGGTTGTGGAAGACTAGGGGCAACAACACTTCCGTCTTTATAGTTGTGAGTGGTATGCTTCCTGGTTGCCATAATTTTGCTTTCCATTTTTCTTGCTAACCTGAATGCCTTCTCTAATGAATCAGGTTCCCAAAGGCGAACATCATGTTGGATATTATCCTTTAAAGACCCTATGAACACATCAATCCTATGCTCCTCTGGAATATCTTTTACCCTTATGTTCAATTTTTGGAACTCCTCAATGTGCTCCATTATTGAACCCTTTTGTTTGAGACTTATCAATTGGCTAAAAAAAGTGTTGCTTTTTGTATCCTCATAATGTGCTATCAATTCTTCCGTAAAAATTGCCCAAGTGATAAATTGTTTACGAGAGCAAAGCCATTGATACCATACAAACTGATTTGGTTCCAAATATAAAGTTTCCATACGTACCTTTTGTGTGTTTTGCACATTATTGAGATCGAAGAATTGCTCCATCTGTAATATCCATGTGGCGGGATCCTTGCCATCAAACTTCCTCATATCGATTTTTGGAATATGGTGAGTCTTCGATCCAACATTAGCATCTATGGAATCATGATTAACATTTTTTTATTCTCATCATGAGTTTCCTTTAGTACCCTTTCACCCTTAGTGCCCATTTCTTGTAGCAACTTATTCATATTTATCTTCAATTCGTCCATGTTTGTCTTCAAATCTATCTTCAAATCATCCATCTTAGCTTCCACGTCAATCATCTTAGCTTCTACGCCTTTCTTTAAATAGTCCATCTTAGCTTCTACACCTTTCTTTAAACCATCCATCTTAGCTTCTACATCTTTCTTTAAACCATCCATCTTAGATTCTGTTCCTTTTTGTGTAAGGGACAGTTGTTGCACTTGGTCTTGTAATTTTGATATATCATGTTGCATTTCTTCCTCTTCTTCATGAGTCATGCTAGAGCTTTCAGGTTCCTTACTAGGTGTTTGCATTTTCTTTCCTCGGGGCATCAGTTACCGATAATAATGCTCTACTATGCCCTTTGAATTCCTTCAAAATAAATTTTCAAACCAAGCTTAAGCAAAAATTTAAGAAAATCTACACACCTTTTTTCACTTTGTAGGAGCTCGATATTGCCTCTGATGTATCTCTGTACTTTCTGATCATCTAGTTCTGAATTTGTGACCTGTATTAGCCCTCTGTGTCCTCTTTCCAATGCCACAAGTCTGACCCAAATTGGATTCTCCAAGGAAGAGTTATGCGAAATCTCCCACAGTGACTTGATTATAGACTAGTTCAGTAGAGCGAACTTGTACGACGTGCCACGAGTCACTGTTTCAACCTTTGGATCTGAAAAATGCATACACAAAACTACAGTTCGTCCTCTTTCTGTACCTTCTTACGAAATTTCAATCCGATCCCCAGAGAGAAAGTTATGACGATTTTCCCCAGGTCACCTGTTTGGAATGTAATTCAGGAGTCTGCAAAAAGACCAACTTCCTCAGATCATATCTCCGCAAATATAGTGCGAAAAGCTCTGAAATTCAGACCCAAGGTTCAGCGTGATTTCTTCTCAAATGGGTTTTTTTGCGACTTCTGAAACGTCACAGAAAAAAAGTTATAGCGAAAATTCCATGATGACCTGTTTGGAGCAGCGAAACCCTAGAATCCAAAGCTCTGATACCAAATGTTATGAAACCAGCTCAAGAAAAGATAGAAAAGATAGATCAATGCCTTAGAATTCAGCCTCTTCGAGGGGGAAACCTCCTTTACATTACATAAATGAAGAATTCTTGGATGATTCAAATGACAAAACCTCCTTTCTATATATAGGAGTCTAAGGAGTCACAATATAATCGAGCTGACCTAACAATAATAATATAAAGCCACAAAAATAACAATAGAGGGATTCTATGGGGCACAGTAATAACAATATGGGGGCAATAGGGGCACAACAATATTAATAAGGGGTATAACTACAATAGTAATGGGGTAATCACTAGTATTATAGGGACCCAACAATCACCTTCCTGAGTTCACTGCTATCTGGTACATATATCCTATCTCGAAACCTGACGATTCCATCTATTGTAAGACAATAGTCCATGCCCTATGCACCTGCACCTATACCTGTAATACCACATGTACTTCTACCACTACATGTACCTGTACACTCACCTATACCTGTACCTATACTGTGACCTGTAGATGTACTTGTACTATGTTCCAAGTGGATATTGGTGGCCACCCTCCAAGTCCACTTAGACCCTCACCATTGTTACCTTCAGCTTTTCAGTTTTCTTATTGTATCACAGTTTACTATTTTTAGCAGTTTTTCTGGTCCTGAACTTCCGGAGCCATTTTGAGGCCCTAAATGACGTTTTTTGGGAAAACTGGGAGAAACATGGGTCCATGGACCCATGTTTCTTGTCCCAAAGTTGTAGTTATCGGGTAGATATTTCTAACGAGCTATTGTGCACGTCAAACGGAGATCGTATGCCAAAGTTACGACCCCAGGAAGTTGAGGTACCAATTTACCCAAACGGGGCCCACAGTTTGGCGTTTCATCTTCTAGGGTTAGGTTTTTGGATGTTTAGGGTTTTTCATTGTTTCTCAAGAATAAATGGGCCTTCGAGCTTCATTGTAACATAGTTTAGAGGCATGTAGCTGCCACATCTCTTCTCAGAGATAAGCTACCATTGCCCTAGCTAGTTTATTTCCATTTTTGTTTGTAAGCATATTTCAATATTTTACAGTAATGAAATGATGTATTATTTCTGTTGCATCTCTATATGTATGGTTATATCTGAAATTTGTTGCATTCCTTTTTAAATCTAGATAAATGGTATCAGAACGATCTACTCTTTCTCTGTCTTTCTTTGCATGTCCCCAACGAGGTCAGCATATAAGGACTTAGGTCTTGAGCTAGTCTAACCTTTGCAAGACCAGCCTTGCAAATCCAAACGGCCTCCCATGGCGAATGAAAAGAAACATGGGGGGGCAAGAGATGCTATCAAAATCTTGCTCGAAGAGGCCCTCGAGTGACAAAGGAATGCGATGATGGACAAATTTTCTCAGATCCTTCAGCAACTACCCAGAGGTGACACATCTACTTCCAGCAACTACTCTAGAAGCACCACACACTTTAAGGTACAAGTTAACTTTAACATTCCCATACTTGAGGGTCAGATAGATGCATAGGTCGTAGATAAATGGTTAAATATGCTAGAAGGGTATTTTTCTGTTCATGATTTTTCCAATCGAGAGAAGATTACTTTCGCTCTTCTTAAAGTCGCCCCCCACGTCAAGGACTGGTGGGAAACCTATTGCGAGCAGAAGGATGAAAGTATGGCCTCACCGTTTTCAGCCACACCCACTTGGAATTCATTCCGGACTGCCATCAAGGAGCAGTACTACCCTGTCAGAAGCTATGAGGATTAATACATAAAGTGGACCATGTTGTGGCAGGGAAGGGACCAAGACATGCTGGAGTTTACCAATATTTTCCATACCCTTCACACGATGTTGGGTATCAAGGATTCAGAGTAGAATTTGGTACTCAAATACTGCGGCTGCCTGCACAGGTACATCCAGGAAGAAATAGAATTCTTGAACATCTCCTCGCTCGGCATGACATATCGATATGCCGTCAAGATCAAGCAAAAGTTTAAACAGAAGAAGTGAGACTTTGGATATGTGAATCCGAAGCAAGGGAAAGGTGCCCCCAAACTGTAGAACAAAGGACAAAGCCAAGGCAGGGCGACCCAAGACAACCCAACAAAGCTACAAGCAAAGAACAGTGTTGCGAAGCCGAAAAAGGACATGGGAAAATGGTGTGAGTTCCATAAGAGCTCCACTCACAACACAAGTGAGTGTTGGGCCAAGAATTCACTGGTGGCCGAGCTAAAGGTTTCAGAATCAGATGCATGTTCTAACTCTAAGTCAGAACCTGACAAGGGGAATGACAAAGGGAAGCAGATTATTGATGCAGAGCCCAACGCCATCGTTGCAACCAAGAAGATCCAGAAGGAGGAACCCAAAAATTCCAGAGGAGGGGAGTGTCTCTTCCATTCCCAGATGTGGGTAAAGGGCTCCCCGCTATAGTTCATTATCGACAACGGGAGCCAAAAGAACCTCATTTTGGTAGAGGTTGTTAAGCAGCTGGGCTTACTAACCACAGCACATCCACAACCATACACCATCGAGTGGCTTCACCAAGGATAGGATCTTCATGTGAGCCAGTAGTGTCACCTTCCATATAACAACACACCCTTCATGGATGAGGTATTGTGTGATGTTGCTCCCCTTGATGTTTGTGATGTTTTATTAGGACAACCATACTTGTGGAAGCGACATGCTGTGTATGAATTAAGGCCTCGTGTTGTTATTGTTACTTTGAGAAATAAGTTGTATAGGATACCGGAGGTAGCACCACCTACCGCCATCTCTTTGGTTATTGCAAAACAATGCAGTAAGCTCATTTCCAAAACCGGGAAATTTGTTTTCCTGATGATACGCCCTCAAGGAAAGAAGAAGGCGGTGGCCACAACCACTAGACAAGGTCCCTCCGCACGACAACTATAGATGGATAAGGTCGTGGAGGATTACGAGGACATCTTCACCTTACCTATAGAGGTTCCTCAGCACCGTTAGGTCAAGCACTCCATCGATCTGACCCCAGGTGCACCGCTACCCAATGGACTAATATATCGGCACTCCATACTAGAGAACGATGAAATCAAGAGGTAGATTTAGGAGCTGCTACAGAAAGGTCACATCCGCCCGAGTTCATCGCCATGTGGGAGCCCGATTGTGTTGGTACAGAAGAAGGATGGGACTTGGAGACTCTATATTGACTATCGAGCGCTGAATAACATCACTGTCCGTAATAGGTACCCGATCCCATGGATTGATGACCTCTTGGACCAACTGAAGGGGGCAAAATATTTCAGCAAGATCGATTTGAAGTCAAGATATCACCAGGTACTAATCGAATGATCCGGATTTAAGAAGGAACACAATAGATTATAGAGATAACCATAAATACAGAGATGTGATAACCATAAAAACAGAGATGCAGCGGAAATAATACTTCATTTCATTAATGGAGAATACTGAAATATGCTTACAAATAGAAATAACCCAGCTAGGGCGATGGTAGCTTATCTCTGAGAAGAGATGTGTCGGCTACATGCCTCTGAACTGTTTCCAACTGTGTTTACAATGAGGCTCGAAGGCCTATTTATTATTGAGAAACAGTGGAAAACCCTTAACATTCCAAAACCTAACCCTAGAAGATGAAACGCCAAACTATGGGCCCCGTTTGGGTAAATTGGTACATCAACTTCCCGGGGTCGTAACTTTGGCATACGATCTCCATTTGACGCGCATGATAGCCCGTTGGAAAAATCTCTCCGAGGACTACGATGGAAAAGACGATTTTTTATGTAAAAAATCGTGGAGGTAGATTTCCCAAAAAACATCATTTAGGGCCTCGAAACGGCTCCGGAAGTTTAGGACCCGAAAAACTGCTAAAAATAGTAAACTGCGCTATAATTAAGGAAACTGAAAAACTGAAAGAGATAGTTCTGTGGGTCCAAATGGGATAGGTGGGTGGCCACCAACATCCACCTGGATCATTCGTCCCCCCTTAGGAAGCAATGGTCCCCATTGCGTTGAGTTCCTCCTTGAGATGAGGAAGCTTCTGCTAAGCTGGGTCTCCAGTGAGCTGTTTTGCAATCTCTGATGTGTCCAGAAATGGTGGGAAGCATGGTTAGCGATGGTCCACATTGAACAATCGGTGCAAGTGAAGGAATGGAGGAATGTTGTGCTTCAAAGCATTGTTGCCCACAGCCTTGTTACTGGTGTAAGGACCATGTTGAAGCGGTCTGAGTTTCTGATGGGTTCTGGTAAGGCGTTCTCTCTGCAGATGTAACCAAACTTTTTCACCCACTTGAAACTTGTGTGGTACCCCTCTGGGTAAGGAGAAGTTGTTCCTGTGTTCTGTCATGACTGTATCCCTATGTTGCTGCTACTGCGTGGAGGAACCCTTTGCGGGGGTCATGGATGTAGCAACGATCTTGCCCTTACTTTGGGAGCGAACCAGACAGAAAATAAATTTCCTAGTCTGTGAGATGAGCATGCTGCCTTTCTTAGCAGTGATCAAAGAGGTGGTGGTAGGTGGAGCTACCTCTAGTATCCTGTATAATGAAACATGCAAAGAAATAATGACAGCGCGAGGCCTTGACTCATACACAGCATGTTGCCTCCACAAGTATGGATGGCCTAACAGTACATCACAAACATCCAGAGGTGTAACATCACACAATACCTCATCTGTGAAGGGCTTGATGCTGTAGGGAAGGCGGCACTGCTGGTGAACTTTGAGATCTCATCCTTCGTGAAGCCACCCGATATTGTACGGTTGTGGGTGTGGCGTAGTTGGTAGGCCCAACCGCTTCACGACCTCTTCTGAAATGAGGTTCTTTTGGCTACCACTATCGACAATGAATTGCAGCGGCGAACACTTCACCCACATCTTTGAGTGGAAAAGACGTTCCCCCTCCTCTGGCTCTTCGGGCTCATTCTTCTGGATCTTGGCAGTGGCAACAGTGGCACTAGGATCCGCATCAATGATTTGCTTCCCTTTGCCATCCCCCTTGTCGGGTTCTGGCTCAGAGTCAGAACATGCATCTGATTCGGAAGCCTTCAACTCGGCCACCAGCGACTGCTTGGTCCGACACTCACTTGTGTTATGAGTGGGACTCTTGTGGAACTCACACCACTTTCCTGTGTCCTTCTTCGGCTTCGTGGTGTTGTTCTTTTCTTGCAGCTTAGAGGGGTTGTCTTGGGTCACCCCGCCTTGGCTTTGTCCTTTGGGCTTCGGATTTGCAGATCCAAAGTCTCGCTTCTTCTGTTTGAACTTTTGCTCGATTTTGACAGCGTATCGGTATGCTGTGCCGAGTGAGGAGATGTTCAAGAACTCCATCTCTTCCTGGATGTATCTGTGTAGGCAGCCGCGGTATTTGAGTACCAGATGCAGCTCAGAATCTTTGATACCCAACTGTGTGCGAAGGGTATGAAAAATATTTGTGAACTCTGGTACATCTTGGTCTCGTTCCTGCCGCAGTGTGGTCCATTTGATGTATTTGTCCTCATAGCTTTTGACAGGGTAGTACTGCTCCTTGATGGCATCCCGGAAGTCATTCCAAGTGGGGGTGGCTGAAAACAGTGAGCCTGTTCTTTCATCCTTCTGCTCGCAGTATGTTTCCCACCAGTCCTTGACATGGGGGGCTGCTTTGAGAAGAGCGAAAACAATCTTTTCCCGACTTGAAAATTCATGAATAGAAAAATACCCATCTAGCAGATTTAACCATTTATCTACGGCATCTATGTCTATTTGACCCTCGAAGATGGGGATTTCAAAATTAACTTGTACCTTAAACGGTGTGGCATTTCCAGAGTAGCTGTTGGAAGCCGATGCGTCGCCTCTGGGTAGCTGCTGAAAAATCTGCGCAAAGCTATCCATCATTGCGTTCCTTTGCCGCTCGAGGGCTTCTTCGAGCAAGATTCTGATAGGATCTCCTGCCCCCTTGTCTTTCTTCTCATCCGCCATGGGAGGTCGTCGAGATTTGCGAGGCTGGTCTTGCAAAGGTTTGACCAATTCAAGCCCTAACTCCTTATATCCCGACCTCGTTGGGGACATGCAAAGAAAAACAGAGAAAAAGCAAACCGCTCTGATACCACTGATCTAGATTTAAGCAGGAATGTAATAGATTACAGAGATAACCATAAATACAGAGATGTGATAACCATAAAAATAGAGATGCAGCGGAAATAATACTTCATTTCATTAATGGAGAATACTGAAATATGCTTACAAATAGAAATAACCCAGCTAGGGCGATGGTAGCTTATCTCTGAGAAGAGATGTGTCGGCTACATGCCTCTGAACTGTTTCCAACTGTGTTTACAATGAGGCTCGAAGGCCTATTTATTATTGAGAAACAATGGAAAACCCTTAACATTCCAAAACCTAACCCTAGAAGATGAAACGCCAAACTATGGGCCCCGTTTGGGTAAATTGGTACATCAACTTCCCGGGGTCGTAACTTTGGCATACGATCTTCGTTTGACGCGCATGATAGCCCGTTGGAAAGATCTCTCCGAGGACTACGACAAAGAAGAAGGTTTTTTACTAAAAAATCATGGAGGTAGATTTCCCAAAAAATGTCGTTTAGGGCCTCAAAACGGCTCCGGAAGTTTAAGACCCGAAAAACTAGTAAAAATAGTAAACTGCGCTATAATTAAGGAAACTGAAAAACTGAAAGAGACATTTGTGGGGGTCCAAATGGGATAGGTGGGTGGCCACCAACATCCACCTGGATCATCGAACCCTTCGATGTGTGGAAGACCGCTTTCAAAGCCAAGGAGGGCCTTTTCAAATGGTTGGTTATGCCTTTCGGATTGACGAATGGTCCTGCAACCTTCAAGAGGCTAATGGATGAAATCTTGTGGCCATTCACCAACTCATTTGTAGTGGTATACTTGGATGACATCTTGATCTTCAAACAAAGTTGGGAAGAACACCTCCACCACATCCGACAGGTTCTCAAAACATTGCGGCAACACAAGTTATGTGCCAATTTGGAGAAATACACTTTTGGCATGACCCAGGTTCAGTATCTGGGATACATTATTGATGAAAAGGGGGTGCATGTGGATCCGGCCAAGATCCAAGTCATTCGGGATTGGCCATCTCCAACCACTCTGATAGAGCTCCAAAACTTTCTAGGTCTTGCCAACTTCTACTACAGGTTAGTGTTGCGATTTTCTCATATCACTTGACCCTTGAGTCAAGTCACCAGGGGAGGAGCGAAAGCAAAATTCTTTTGGTCTGAATTTCAATAGAAGGCATTCAAAGAGTTGAAAGATCACCTCTGCTCAGCACCAATGCTCGCATTACCAAATTTGCAACAACCATTTGAGGTCGAGACAGATGCCTCTCACTATGTTATTGGGGTAGTCCTTACTCAACACGGGCATCCAGTGGTATATCACAGTGAGACACTTTCAGACACAGTCTAGAAGTGTCCCACTTATGAAAAAGAGATGTATTCCATTGTGCAGGCCTGCCGACAATGGAAGCATTACATTTTGGGGAAGGAAACAGTGATCCACATAGACCATTGACCCCTGTAGTTCATACAGACCTAAGGGAAATTGCAGAATGATTACCATCAGAAGTGGTCCATGTACCTGCAACAGTTCCATTTGAATATCAAGTATAAGAAGGGAAGCACCAATAATGTTGTAGATTGCCTCAGTGGACCACCGATCATGGCGTTAACCACCGTGCTCAACTCTTGTGGGCATGAGACTTCTGATTGGCCGCTTCTCTACAAAAGCAAACCAGAATTTCACCACACATACCAAACACTCTTGGAGGGTCATCATGTTCCATATTTTCACCTCCAAGATGCCCTGTTGTGCCACCTGGGTCACCTTTGTGTTCCTTCAAGCGAGCGTGGCAAGATGATTTGGGAAGCACACTACAGTCGGGTTGTTGGGCATTTCGGGGTCAAGAAAACGGTGGTAGTACTGCAGAAGTATTTCTATTGGCCAAATATTTGACAAGATGTCGGGAAGTACATCAAATCATGCACTACCTGCGCCATTGCCAAACTGACCATCAAGAAGCAAAGCCTCTATGCCCCGCTGCCTACCCCTAGTCGACCTTAGGAATCCATCGCCATGGATTACATGTTGGGCCTTCCTTCTACTAAGCATTGAAACGACTGTGTTTTTGTGGTCGTCGACAGGTTCTCGAAAATGGCCACTATGGCGGCCTGCAAGAAGAATATCACAGTAGAAGCCACTGCTAAACTCTTCTTTGAACAAGTGTGGGTACACTTTAGGATCCCACAGTCTATCATCTCAGATCGAGACAGCAGGTTCCTCAGCACATTTTGGTCCAGTCTCTAGTCGATGTTGGACACCAAACTCACTAAGTCCACAGCCTTCCATCCTCAAATTGATGGCCAGACAGAGGTTGTCAATAAGATGATCGTACACATTCTGTGCATGTGCAACTCAAAGCATCCACGCGCATGGGATGAGATCCTCCCCTATGTTTAGCATAGCTACAACCAGGCTCTCCACAACTCGACTGACCACAACCCTTTTCAGGTGGGCTTAGGATTCTAGGCACTATGTCCCATTGATGTGGCCATGCCATTTGCAGCTACTCACACAAATTTGGCTCATGTCCAGCCCGAAACAAATAAGACAAACAGCTTCATTGAACACATCCAGCATATTCGCCAATAGGTCCACGACATTTAGGAGAAATCAAATGCCAAGTACAAGTAGTGATATGATCAACATTGGGTGCCACACAAGTTTTAGATGGGAAACAAATTCTAGTTGCATTTGCAAAAGGAACACCTTACCGAAGCCTATCAGAAACTCAAACCACTCCTATATGGTCCTTACACCATTACCAAGGTTGTGGGAGACAATGCATTTGAGCTCAGCATTCCCCCATTCCTTGGCCTGCACCCAGTGCTCAATGTGGACCGCCTTCGACCATACTTTCCACCATTACTAGATACATCCGACATTGCATAATAGCTCACACCCATAGAGTTAAATCCAGATTACATGGAATAAGCTGCAACTGATTAGATCATGGACACACAGATCAAGCACACTCACCAGGAGAATATCCAACTGTATCAAGTTGTCAAAGCATGCCAAATCCTTCACCAGGGAAAGTGGCTCACTAGGGACCAATTTCAGCAGAAGTTTCCTCATCTCATGGAGGAACTCAATGCAATGGGGACCATTGCTTCCTAAGGTGGGAGGAATTCTCCCGGTGGATATTGGTGGCCACCCACCAAGTCCACTTGGACCCCCACCTTTGTTTCTTTCAACTTTTTAGTTTCCTTAATTATAGCGCAGTTTACTATTTTTAGCAGTTTTTCAGATCCTGAACTTCCGTAGCCATTTTGAGGCCCTATACGACATTTTTTGGGAAACCTGACAGATCTTTCTAACGAGATCTTGTGCACGACAAACGGAGATTGTATGCCAAAGTTACGACCTCGAGAAGTTGAGGTGCCAATTTACCCAAATGGGGCCCACAGTTTGGCGTTTCATCTTCTAGGGTTAGGTTTTTTGATGTTTAGGGTTTTCCATTGTTTTTCAATAATAAATAGGCCTTCGAGCCTCATTGTAACACAGTTCAGAGGCATTTAGCCACCACATCTCTTCTCAGAGATAAGCTACCATCACCCTAGCTAGTTTATTTTCATTTATGTCTGTAAGCATATTTCAGTATTTTACAGTAATGAAATGAAGTATTATTTCTGTTGCATCTCTATATGTATGGTTATATCTGTAATTTGTTGCGTTCTTGTTTAAATCTGGATCATACTATCACCCTGCTGCAACCTAAAAACAATCTCCATATACTTGAAATCCTATTGTCCTACCTGCAATATCCTATCCTCTAAGTCCATCCCATAGGAACTCACAACTACCAAGTGATATACCTGTACCCATATTCTAAGAGAATTTTCCACCATGTTCTCTTTACGTTTGATGTACCTAATCTTGAAATCAAACTCGTTGCTCGTGGCCAACCATCTAGCCTGCACGGCATTTAGATTCGGCTAGTCAAACAAATACCTCAACCTAATGTGATCTCTCATAAGCACAAAACACCTGCCAAGAAGATAGTTCCTCGACATATTCAGTGCATGTATAATCACTGCTAACTCAAGATCATGTTTCAGGTAGTTCTTCTCGTGTTCATTTAGTTTCCAAGACTCATAACATACCACCTGTCAATCCTGCAGAAGGACTCCACCAATCCCTTTCTTGAAAGCATCTACACATACCACAAACTCTTTGTCTGGATGTTCTATCTATAGTACTGGTGCATGTGTCAAAAACTACTCAAGCTGCTCAAATCTAGCTCCACACTCCTTTGTCCATTCAAGCTTCTTACCTTTCCTTTGCAATGATGTAATTGGATAAGCAATCTGTGAGAAGTTCCCTATGAACATCCTATAATAGCCTACCAGACCCATGAAAGATCTCACCTCATCCACATTCGTGTGAGCTACCCACTCCATGATGGCCCTTAACTTCTCTGGATCTACTGCAATGCCCTCCTTGGAGACCACATGCCCCAAGTAGTGTACCTCAGTCTGAAAGAAGCTACACTTGTTGAGCTTAGCATACAATTGATGCTCTCTCAACAACCTCAATACTGTTGCTAAGTTCTTGGAGTGATCTTCCTCATTTTTAGAATATACCAGTATATCATTAATGAACACAATAACAAACTTATCCAAATATGGGCACAACACATTATTCATCAAACACATGAATGTAGCTAGAGCATTAGTTAGGCCAAATGGAACGACAACAAACACATAATACCCATACCTGGTCCTAAACGTAGTGTTATAAATGTCCTCTTCTTTGATGTGTACCTGATGATATCCATACCTCAATTCAATCTTGGAAAAAATTATTGGTCCCTTCAGCTCATCAAACAAGTCATCAATCCTCGGCAAAGGATATTTGTTCTTGATAGTCACTTTGTTCAACTGCCTGTAATCAATGCATAATCTGAGGGTACCATCTTTCTTCCTCACAAACAAGACCGGTGCGCCCCAAGGTGATACACTTGGCCTAATGTATCCCTTGTCCAACATTTCCTTTAGCTGCAATTTTAACTCAACCAACTCAGGTGTGCTCATCCTATAATGTCCTTTCAATGCTGGAGCTGCCCCTGGCACCAACTCAATCAAAAATTTTACCTCCCTATGGAGTGGAAACTCTGTAATGCCTTTAGGGAATACACACTAACACTACTACAACACGAGATATTTTTTCAACACATATACATTCTCAACCTCCTTACCCTTATCACTAGAAATGTGTACTACAAATAGCTTGCACCCTTTCTTACGGCTATGCTTTGCTTTCATATTTGTCACCATCCTAACTGATGTGGCTTTCTTCTTACCCTGTAAGACTCTTGGTTCTCCATTATCATCAACACACTCAATAGATTTTTCATAGCAGGAAACCTTGGTTCTATGTAGATACAACCAATACATGCCCAAAAACATATTGTATGATCCCAACAGTAACACATTAAAATGTGTTGTTGTAGGCATACCATTTAAATCAAATGCACAAGCTCTTACCCAATGATGAACTCACTTCTTTGTTCATGTAGCCAACTGCACTAACCAAGACTTTGCATGTAATTCCTTATTCAAACCACACTTATCCATCAAGTCAGGACTAACATAGCTATAATTAGATCTAGAGTCAATCAAAATAGAAATAACTTGATCACATATATTACTATCCATCTCAATCATAGTTGCATGGTGTTCTGCTTTCCCATTTTCCATTGTTGCATAGATACGTGGAATACTCATGCCAACATCCCCAACAGTCTGCACCTCCTATGCACTGTATATCTTAGGCCTTCCACCCTTATGTTCCAGACAATCTCCCCTAAGGTGTTCCTCACCACATGTCAAACACTCCAATTGACCAGTGCCCTCACCTCTATGTTTTTGTTGTTGCTATTGTGACACATGTCCCTATCTAGCTGCTTTAAATCTCTTTTGTGGAGCCACATTTTCATTCCCATCTCCATGTTGAGGCCTTGTCCTCTTAGGATGCCATTTACTTCTACCTTTTTCTTTCCCCTTCCATCCATGCTGAGATTCATTCTTACGCTTTGATTGCTCAAAAAAATGCTTCAATTTCCCAATAACTTCCTCAAGTGATCGAGGCTCATCATACTCAATCCAATCTTTAAATACTAATAGAAAACCACTGACAAATCGTTGAACTTTAGCCTTCTCATCAGTAATATACGATACATACCTCAATAGTACCAGAAACTTGGTCGTGTACTCTTCATATGTCATTGATCCCATCTTTAGCTCATAGAATTCTTTAGCCTTACTATCGTATTACCTTTCTGACAAGTACTTATTCCTTAAAATCCTCTTGAATTCCCACCAACTCAAGTCATATGTCCTGATGTCTCTAACCTACTTAACATCTTCCCACTAGATGTTTGCTTTACCTTTCAAGCTGAAGATACCTATTCTAGCCTTCTGTTATTTGTGTACTCATGAAAATCAAAGAATTTGTTCATTCCAAGTATCCAAGCCTTTGCATCTTCCAACTTCTTCACACCTCCATCAAATGTGGGTGGTTTTTCTTTCTTGAATTCATCCGATAAGTATCCCCTATCATTCCTCCTGTAAGGATGATAGCGAAGATGATCATGATGTCTATCAAAACTAGAACTAGAATGATATCTGTACTCATCACTCCTCCTTTCCGGAGTGTCCAAAAACCTACCGTCTCTCACTGCATTAGATCTATCCAACCTATGTCTACCAAGAGATCTACTGCCATATACTCCATTAGTTCCATCCTCATGAGCATGGTTGATGCGAAGCTTCTCTTGTCACTACAGTTCTGACAAACTCTGATGAAGTATAGCGTTGACATATACTTGCTTCTCTTATGCCTACATCATCTGATCATTATCTATCGACCAAATCAGAAGTATGCCCCACACCACACTGCTCATCTGCATAGGGAGATTCTATGTAATCTACAATTTTGCTAGCCATTTGATCTTTCTCTTCCTGCAATGCATAATATGTGAGATAAAGCAAATAGTAATAAACCAACATACCTTAGTATAGCTTAGGGAGGATACCTTGTCTACACGATCACCAAATAAACTTGATACATGTATAACATAATCATAAAAACATATAGACATTCACAAGTAGTATCAACACGTAATCATCACGCTAGTTAGAATCCAGTTATCAATGCAAGGCCATATCAACAATGCATGTTATGACCTCATGACAACAACCATTACTCCATTATACACATTTCTACATGAAATTGACAATATGCATAAGTAATGCCTAGCCAACTACAAATACGCATAAATGCATGTAGTCGAACATAATCGATCAGTTCTTGCAATCAACCTACAAGACTGATACATGTAATCAAAATATTCAAAAATGTAACCTAACATACAAATATGTAAGTAGGCGACATAAAATACACATGTAAGAGACATATAACCATATGCAACCAGTCACATACTCATGTCAAATACTCTTCACGAAATCAACATCAAATTCTCCATGATAACCATACTACAACCCTAATCCAACATCAAGCAATTGCAACAAGTATATAAGTGTAAGAGACACACATGCAACTGACATGCATGCATGACTAACACATTCAACCCATCCAGTCTGAGAGTTGAACCATGCTCTAATACCACTCTGTAACACCCTCCTCCCACATCTACCCATGTAACCATGCCAACTAGGGTAAACATAAGATGAGGGGCTACTATGATCAAATTCGATCTCCTAGGTAAAATTAAGGAAGTGGAATCAACAAAACATCACACGGAGTCATCCAACATCATCAATAGAACCCTCATGAGACAAGTCAACCACTCAGATAGACTGTCCTTGGGCCCATTGTTGTTCTGGACCTTTGAGGCCATAGTCGCTCTCATGCTATGGGTAAGGAAGCGACTAGAGACCTCAAGTCTCTCTAATAGGCCTGCATGCTAGTGACTGTGGACCAAAGTTGCCAATTATGTGCCAATGACCCCAAGATTTAAGCCACGTTTTCAGGCCCAAAGCCCAGGCCACTGCCCATAATGGAATGAAAGCTTGAAACCAATAAAGGTATAAGGAAACAATGAAGCAAAATCAATAAACTCAACGAGACCTTATCCAGACCCCTACTAGCCATGACAGGCATTTCATCAAACATATTGTCAACATGTAACCTACAGGTGTAAACAACATAATTAAGTGTAGGATCTTATACTTATCTGAGAATCGTTATAAACCATTGTTCGCTCATGTCATTTATTGCATATTCATCTTATTAGGCCATAGACATATTATTCATTCATATACAAGTAAAAACAAGTTGAGAGACACACATAGTTGCTTCCATAAAACGTATATGTAACTAGCATAATAGGGAAAAAAATACAATAAACATATTAGCCATAAAATTCCATATATACACCAGTAAAGTTACACATGAAAATCAATGGAATGAATTTCTCATTAATCAATGCAATGAACCAACCAGTGATGGGACTACCACGTTCCACCTGACCATAGATTGGATGAGCGAAGTCTTTCATCTGCCAATCATCCTCGTGCCACATTCCGAGAATGAATCTGGGACTCATAGAACACATCAAAAACAACAATCAATGTTGATGCCACCAGAGTTCTCTGCCTACACCGTGAGGAATTTGAGTTCCTCCTAGTCTCTTAGGATTTACCGTGCATCCGCAATCCAGTCCAGGGATCACTAGGTCCTACACCGAGACATACTCTCATGGATTTACTATGCATTCCATCTCGAAATCACTAGGCCCAACAGAGAGAAAATCCACCTCTTGGCTTTACCATATATCCTTCTATTCACTAGAAACGATTCCTAGGCCACTAAGGCACACAATATTTCTTTACTAAAACCCACAGTACGGTTTAGGGGTTAGTATGCCAGTGGTTTCGTGCATCCTCAGTGTGGTTTAGGGACCACTACATAATGTGTTTGTCAATTCAGAGATCCACCCCGCTCAAATTTGAATCCAATCCAATGATCCCACATAAACCGAATGAGAGAACCCATCTCATCAGAGGTATCAAGAAATGGCAAGGTTAGGCTGAAAATACTATCACACCTGGAAAAACCCATGCCATGGTAGAAAGGAAACACATGAAATCCCATGCATGCCAAATATAGCAAGGAAAATACACATGCAAATCAATACCTGCAATGAAGCATGTTGTAGCTGCTTGATCCTGTCTTTCCCTACTTGATCTTTGATTTCTCTTGCCTTCTTTTACTTTCTTGCTCCAATGTCAAAGTGCTCCAAGAAACTCTAAGTGTCCAAGAGTATGAGAGAGAGAGAGAATAATGAAAGAGATCCAAGCTAAACTAAAAAACGGCTACCAACTGACCCTCAAAAGCCCTTCTATAACTGAGGCCTATATTTTCTTCATTTTCCATTATTTTCCTTCATTTTCCTCCTCACTTGCAACTTGTGACCTTTCACCTCCTTTTTCTTCTAATTTCCATTATTTTCATAAATAATTGTGCCAAAAATTCCATTTTGCCTTTCCAAAGCCTTAGCCATTGTCTTTGCCAAATTCCTTAGCCATAAACAACCAAGTGAACACCCCCTAGGATGTCTTCCCAACATTCAGCTTGGAATAAGTGTCCCATTCATCCGTGGTAGTTGTTTTTAACTTTTATTACATGGAATTTTCACGAGGGTTGTTACAGTATAGATGTCAATTGTCTAGTAGTATTTTTTTCCTATGTAAAGCTCATAGCTTCAGAAATAATGATCAACACCACATGCCTTTTCTATTGCAGTGTTATTTTGAAATTACAAAGAAGAGCTAAATCATAGCTAGTCAATTGCAACATTGTGTTCCTTTTTACATTGTCTCAAATCACATAGACAACTTCAAAGTGAAATCATTCCTCTATGTTATTAAACATCTTCGAAGATGTATCCTCAATAATGTTGTCACTCACTGCTTTATCAGTCTTCAATTGCCTCAAATACACAAAAGTAGTGAATTTTGAAGCTAATGTAGGCTTTAACCCATACCAAAATTACCTCCATACGAATTCTAAAACACAGAAAATAAACAATGTGAGAGCATAACACATAAAACACATATACACAAATATTTTCCCCTGGATCCCAAAACCGGGACTACCAGCTTGATTTTTCATTGTGTTCCTTTCATTGTTAAATACATATTTATACATGCTGAAGCATCCAATACCATGGACCGAAAAACCATCACGTCCAAAACCATGTGCGAAAACCATGCACAAAACCAGAGGTAGGTCCGCCCAACCTAATATAGGGTCCAAAAAAAAAATCCTGGGGTGCTTCCCTGGACCTCATAGAGGGGGGCTACCCACCCCCCTCAGACCCCTTGTGACCCCCCTTGTTGCGCAATCGACGCAACAGGGGGGGCTCAACCCCCCCTCTAACCCCCCGGTTAACTACGTCAGCTAGTCGTGGAAAGAATATAACACAACCCAACATTCTCCCACTTATTGTTTTCTTTCCACAGGGGGCCATAGGAGAGCTTAGTCATTTATCTAGCCCTGCAATTCCCATTGTTTCTCTACACCAAGAGAACTTCTCATAGCTCATAGATTTTGTCAATGCATCTCCAGTATTCTTCAAAGTGACCACCTTTACCAGCGACACCTTTTTGTCTTCTATCATATCCCTCACAAAGTGATACAGAACATCAATGTGCTTTGTCTTTGAATGGCAAGAATGGTTCTTTGCCAAGAAAATTGCATTTTGGCTGTCACAGCCAATCCTTATAGCTCCCTATACTAACCCCATACTTGAACACAATCTCTACAACCAAACTGCTTCCTTGCTTGCATGAGTGGCTGCCATGTATTCTGCCTCTGTAGTTGATAGTGCCACTACAGATTGTTTCTTACTCATCCAACTAACTGCACCTCCAAATAGGTTAAACACATACCCACTTGTAGATCTTCTCTAATCTAGATCTGCATCCCATTCTGCATCAACAAAGCCACGAATACCCAAAACTTTGTCCAATCCTAGTCTTCCTTGGTAGCACAAACCATAATCACTAGTTCCACGCAAATACCTGAAAACCCACTTCGCTGTTGTCCAATGCTCCTTCCCTGGTTTTGACATAAACCTGCTCAATACTCCCACTGCATCTGCAAGGTCTGATCTAGTAAAGACCATTACATACATCAGGCTACCGGCTGCACTTGCATATGGAACACGGGACATGTCCTCTTCCTTTTTTTGTGTCTTAGGACACTATTCAGCAGATAACTTCACACCTACAGGAATAGGAACCTTCACCGATTTACTATCATGCATATTAAACCTCTGCAGTATTGTCTTGACATAATTCCTCTGGTTTAACCAGAGCTTCCTCTTTTCCCAATCTCTTTTAATTTCCATGCCCAAAATATAGTTTTCAGCACCAAGATCTTTCATGTCGAATTTGGAGGACAATTGGGTCTTCAAATCCTGGATAATTTCTTTGTCATTTCCAACCAACAACATATCATCCACATATAAGACCAGATAAATAACACAGTCACCAATTAATTTAAAATACACACAGTGATCTGCCTTGCTTTTGATGAAGCCAAGTCCCCGTATAAATGTATCAAATTTCTGATACCACATCCTTGGTGACTGTTTTAACCCATACAGAGACTTATTTAACTTCCATACCAGTTCTTTCTTACCCTTCACGGCAAAGCCTTCAGGTTTCTTCATGTAGATCTCCTCTTCGAGATCCCCATGAATAAATGATGTCTTCACATCCATCTATTCTACCTCAAAATCAAAAGCAACAACAACAGATAAAAGTAATCTAATAGAAGCTACCTTGGCAACAGGAGAAAAAATATCACCAAAATCAATTCCCAACACCTGGGAATAACCTTTTGCTACCAATCAAAATTTGTATTTATCCACCTTTCCTTCTGCATTTGTCTTCTTCTTGAACACCTATTTGATGCCAATGGGTTTCCTTCCAGCCGACAACTCCACCAAATCCCAAGCGCAATTTTTGTGCAAAGATGCCATTTCATCAACCATGATCCAGGTGGATCCCCTCTAGTGCTTCTTTCATTTTTTTCAGTTTCCTTAATTATAGCACAATTTACTATTTTTATCAGTTTTTCGGGTCCTAAACTTCCAGAGCCATTTTGAGGCCCTAAACAACGTTTTTTGGGAAATCTACCGCTAACAATTTTTCTGTCTAAAAATCATCTTTTCCGTCGTAGTCCTCAGAGAGATCTTTCCAACGGGCTATCATGTGCGTCAAATGGAGATAGTACAACCAATTTGCGACCCCGGGAAGTTGATGTACCAACTTACCCAAAAACAGGGCCCAAAATTTGGCGTTTCATCTTCTAGGGTTAGGTTTTGGAATGTAAAGGGTTTTCCATTCTTTCTCAACAATAAATAGGCCTTCGAGCCTCATTGTAAGACAGTTCAGAGGCATGTAGCCACACATCTCTTCTCAGAGATAAGCTACCATCACCCTAGCTGGTTTATTTCCATTTCTGGTTGTAAGCATATTTCAATGTTTTCCATTAATGAAATGAAGTATTATTTCTGTTGCATCTTTGTGTATTTGGTTATCTCGGTAATTTGTTGCATTCCTATTTAAGTCTGGATCAAACCATGGCCTCTTTCCAGAGTTTGCCATCCTCTAAATCTACTGCTTCCTTCATAGTTCTGGGGTCATCATCAGTAATATATAAAGAAAAATTTGAACAAAAAGCAAATGGACTATACCTTTCTGGTTGCCTTCTTTCTCGAACTGATCTTCTCACACCCGGAGTTTGTGGCTCTTCATCTTCTGATTCCTCTTCCGTTCTAGAGTCTGATTCTTCCTCCTTAAGCTAAAACTCTATCTTCTTAAGTTCCTTTGGTTGGACTTCATGCTTAATAACATCTTTCACCTCTCTGAGCACCACATCTTGGATGTACACAATCTTCCTTGTTACTAGGTTCCAAAGCTTATAACCCTTCAAACCATCCTTATACCCAATAAAGATGCACTTTTCAGTATTACTATCCAACTTGGTTCTTTTCTCCTTTGGAACATGTACATATGCATCACATCCAAATACCCTCAGATGTGAAAGAGAGGGTTTCTTACCATTCCGTACCTCTTGTGGAGTATTATCCTCCAACACTGATGAAGGTGATCTATTGACCAGGTAACATGCTATCTCCACCGCCTCTGCCCAGAATTCCTGTCCTAACCTGACACCACTGAGCATGCTTCTTGCCCTTTCCGTCAACATCTTGTTCATTATTTCTGCAACTCCATTTTGCTCAGGTGTGTATGGAGTAGTCTTCTGCCATGCTATACCACACTTCTTACAAAATTCTTCAAATCCCTTACTGCAAAACTCTCCACCATTATCTATCCTCAACACTTTTATCTTCTTCTCTATCTGGTTTTCCACTAGAACCTTAAATTCTTTAACCTGTCAAAGACTTTAGATTTCTTATTAAGGAAATATATCCATGTATTTCTTGAGAAGTCATCCGTAGATGATACATAGTACACAGACTTACCCAGTGATGGAACCTTCACACGTCCAAACACATCATTGTGCACAAGCTCTAATATCTGTTTCACCCTCTTACCACCAGAGGGGAAACTCACCCGATTCTGCTTCCCATATACACAATTTTCACAAAAATAAAAATCCAGAGAGCTATTACTCATGCCTTCTACCATACCTTTACCATGAAGTATCCCTTCTCTCCAATATGTGCAAACCTTTGATGCCACAGCATGGTTTTCTATCCAAAGACCACTAGATTTTTTGCTCCACTTTCAGGAACCATAGAAATGTTGCACCCATCAACAACAGTGCTACCTTGCAGCTTGTACTGAGTTCGAATCTGAACTCCCTGCATCAATACCAGTTCTCCCCGAACCATCTTGCAGGTATCCTTCTTGAACACTGTTTTTACACCTGCATCATCAATCTTGCTTATAGAAATCAGATTTCTGGCCAATGTAGGAATATGTAGAACACCTGGAAGTGTTCTAACACTTCCACCTTGTAACTTCAACTTTACTTTTCCGTGACCAACGATTCTAGCCTTCCTAGCATCCCCTAAGAAGACATCACCACCATTGTATTTCTTGTACTCGCAAAACCACTCTCTATGGGGAGTCAAGTGAAAGGATGCACCTGAGTCAATCAACCATGCCTCATGATCTACATGTGTACTTGAAGAAGCCAAATACACATCCCCACCTTCATCTGAGGTGGTTTTTGCCTCTACAAAAGGAGCATCATCAGATCCCTTTCCTTTATTAGGAGCTTTAGATTTACAATCCCTTTTGTAGTTCCTTCCTTTCCTCATTTCCAGCACACCACCTTTACATGTTTTCCTGGAGATTTAGATCTCCGTCTAGATTTAGATCTCACACTCGATGACTTATTTTTGTTTCTGTTCTGGGACCATCCTCATACAGACAAGGCATCACCATTCTAGCTCTCCATATTTTTCCATCTCATCTCCTCCGTCAGCAAGGATGAGACTATTTCATAAAACCGCAAGGTAGTTGCATTGCTACCTATTACAATAACCAGAATATCCCACGAAGCTGGTAGAGAACACAACAAACTAATGCACTTATCTTCATCTGAAATTTTAATATCAACAGATAATAACTAACTTACCACAATCTTAAATGCGTTCAAATGCTTTGTGACCGAGTGTCCATCTTTCATCCTCGGGTTATACAGCTTTTTCCATAGGAACAGTTTATTCACGAGAGACTTAGATTGGTACAAATTCCCTAACTTGTCCCACAAAGCCTTAGCCATAGCTTCCCCTGATACATTCCACAATACTGAATTTGAGACACACAATCGTATTGTGCTCTTTGCCTTCCGATCCAACTTCTTCCATTCTTCATCGGACACTCTCGTTGGTTTAATACCCTACCACGATCCACTGATCTTTATCCACCAATAGATCCTTTGTTGGCTTGTATGGGCCTGACCCAGGTTCAGAGGTGATTTAGCCAAGAAAATCCTGGTACTACTGGCCCTTTCAGCAATAGTCCGCAAAGCGCGGATTGAGGTCTCACCCAAAGTAGTATGGGAGGGTGCTAGAACCAGGTTTCCACACCCTGGGGATGTCTGATGAGCTTCTGGAAGTCTACAATTTGACCCTGCGCACCTATTAGTCCCTCGCAACCTATGATGCTACCTCTGCGTAGCCCTACTCGGGGCATGATTCGCATTATACCCAAGTTCCTTACTACTTAACCTATTATTACCCGATTACTTAACTTATATGTGTAAGACTAGTGATAATTAACAGTATATCCAGCAACCATATAAGAGTGTGTGATAAACAAAATAGTATAAATGTAAAGAATGCAATACACAAGAAGATGCACCAAATTTGGAATCAAATTCTCTTTATTATTCTTTGTTCAAGGTTACAGACTCAACACTGCCTTGCGTACTCAGCTGCAGGGGTCCACGCACTCAGCTGCGGACTCTACTAGGCCTCTGCGCACTCAGCTGTAGAGCCTCTTCCTACTACTATGACCCAATACACTTAGACTCTTACTCTATGCTTGAACCATTCATATTCCTCTATCTCTCCAATTGGATATCTTTACAACTTAGAGCCTCACTCTATTTATACAATCCCATGGTCTGCGAACTATGGATAGGCTGACATGACATTATATTACTTTACAATACTTAAGGCGGACAACCCTATGACTCAATCTATACTTCGCGCTCTGTACCTGTAATTCGCAAAGTCTTACAATACATTTGACCAAAACTTGGGCTTTGAGCCCCACAATAAGCTATGGGGGGATTCCATGCCCAACAGGCTCCCAACACAATCATCATGACTCGTCCCTGAGTCACTCTGTCGGCGTGGCAATCTTGGCATGGAGTCCCTCCAACTGGTCTTGTAATGCTCGGAGGTCCGTAGCGCACTTTTCTGCGGTTTGCTAGACCTGCTGCATGCGCTCTTTCGATGCTTCTTTGCGAGGATGAATCCATGCCTTAACACGTAGAGCCCCTGCATCTGTGCGAACTTGCCCTCGATATCTGCTGTGATGGTGAAGGCCTCATCAATCCATGGCTAGATGCGTGCTTTGAGAAGTGCCTCCTTCTGTCTTATGGCATCCACCTACTCCTTTAATGCCCTTTCTTGCTACATCTTTGTGAGCTGAGTGAGGATGATTGTCTGTGTAGTTCCCCTTACATTGTCGTACTACTCCTAAAGCTCGCGCGCCTCTGTTTCCAGGAACTGTGTGTTGGGGTCCTCCTGCAAGGATGTGAGGACTCCCAAGGCTTGGTCCAACATACCAGTACGGTCCTGTATTGCCCGTCCAATTTCTTCCAACCCTGTTTGGATAGCGCTAACGTGCCGCTCTCTAACTTACGGGGGAGTGGAAGGCTACGCCTTCAGCCACAGCTTGACAATCTAGAGATTCAACTCCAACTGCACACGCGTAATTTCCTTGCACTCATTTTGGACTCCACTTGCCAAACAATGGATCCACATTTCTATTGGTAGGTCCACGACGATGGACAACTCTGGGACATGCCGGCACGCTTCATCCACTGTCTATACTAATTGCTGGTTTTGTGACACCAGTTCATCATGCTATAGGCTGAGCTGTTCAATGTTGATCTTCTACTCACTCATCACCTGAATCATGCGGCCCTCCCTAGTGCGAAGCTCTATTGTTATGCCATCTTGCAGTTGGTATAGTGTGTCTCACGGAAGGGCAGCCAAATTAAGGCCAAGTACCTTGATCCTGCCAACCGCGGCTCTGTCGATCTCATTCTCTGCTACTAGCGCCCCTTCTGGTAGCACTACGGTGTTGGCCATCCTTGTGCATAACATCTGCTCTGTTGTTGATGTCCTTGCTGTGGCGTAGGTGGCTACGGTTCCTTCCTGTGGGGGTCACACCTGTAGTTCCTGGAGCTACACCCTTAGGGCCCCCAACACAGTCTACTGCTCCAACATGGCTTCTTGGAGTGCTTCCTTGGTGACCTTGCGAACCGTGTCACCGATGTCATAGAGGTTTCCTTCTGTTAATGTGATCGAGTCGATGGCCAATTTGGAGGCCTTGACCTTTTTCTGTGGACACGATCTGTTTGTGACACGCGGCCTTTTGAGTTGGGTGGAAGTTGTGCCCAGGTCTGCACCTTCTTCTGCAAGGTCTATGTCCTCTGCCTCCTGTCCTCTAGACAATTATTGGCCCTCCTCTTCCTGCGTTGTTGTGGCACATGTTGTCTGTGTTGCTGTTGCTACTTTGACAGCCTTTGCATGCTCTGCGGCTGCCTTTGCTTCCTCGCGGACTACTCTTACCTCTGCTACTGCTTTTTCATTACCCCTCTTTTCAACCAACTACGTGACGTGCAACTTGGCCTCACCCTTTCTTCTCTGTGTTGTTGTCCTATCCAGCTCCGCCAAATCCAGGGCGCGCCACTCAGGAGACCATGATTCTAACACTGTAAAAATTGCATCATCAGTGGCGATGAAGGGGAGCTTGGTCCACTACTGCTCTGGATCCTTTCGCACCTTGATGTAAATATTGTGCATGTCTGCCTTGAAGTCTGCAAAGCTTCGCAGACTGTTGTGCACTGTGGGGGACAGGCGCAGCCTCCTATTAATCCACATCTGGATGCTCGCCTCCATGAGCACCTAGAAGATCTTCGTATCGCAAATATGCTTCGCGTCCTTGGTAGCCGAGAGAAAAATGTACTTTGCGGCCTCTGGTAAGTTGGGCTCAATGGTCGGGAACTGACTGTCCTCTAGAATTTCTCCTGCTACCATCAAAATGGACAAGAGCAACCACGCATAGTGGAAGGTCTTACCCTGCTCTTGGGCTTCCTTGTAATTGGTCAAGAATTCCTCGCAGAGGAACTCGAACCAGTTGAATTGGGACCCCTCTACACATTGTTCAGCCAATGCAACTACCGGCGCTGGTACTTTGTCGCCGCGGAATTTTCTCATTACCTTTCCGGCCAGGAGTTGGTTGGCTACACGCACCCCTCTATCCTTGATACTACTGATAGCATAACCCCTCTTTTTCTTCTCGAGCTTGTATTTCTTCTTCATGGCTCTCGTGAGAGCCAAATCTCCGCTTTTTCCTGCTATCACCGCGGGGTCCTTTCCCTTACAGGGAAGCCGAGAAATTCTGTGGATGAGATCTGCCGTGATGGGAATAGGCTCCTCTAGCCATAAGTACCCGTCGTGTACCAGGCAAAGCAGCAACCTGATGACGAAAATAGTGATGGGTGCATGGTGAAAGTGTGGAATCCATAGCAGATGAAGCAATCGAGCCTTCTCCACACCACACAACCATTTTCATGGCTCTAATGTTGTGATTGGCCCCTCCATGCTCTACTTCATGAGGCTCTCTGTCTCTAAGTGTGGGAACTTCTCGCTGTCCACCAGGTACCAATCTTCAAACTTCATTGTGGGCACGCGGCCCAGGTGCGAGCCCTCAAATGCAATTCCATCAAGGAGGAGCGGGGTTTGGAGTGTGCTCTTGGTGGCATCCAGATCCTTTGCTATCTTATTTTTCCCTTTTCGCAAAGGGACGTACTCGGGCAATTTCGTTGTAGGGCGCGCCGACTGGATTTCCTCTTCCATGTCCTCTACTTCCTCTACCTCAGCAATGAGAGTATGTAGGTCCTCCTCCTCTTCATCTATCTCAATGGTGACAACCTTACTCTTTTCTTCCTTTGAGAGCTTACTGAACCGTGGATTCCGCGGGGACATGTGGACTGGTTCCGTTGCCTACTTATCTTTTTTTAGCCTCGGTGTCTAAGGTGATTTCAGGATTTCTGGCGCGACTCTAGTATCTTCGAGAACATCATGTACCGTGGGGTTCTGCACGACCTCGTCGGTGGTTCCTTCTGTAAAGCCCAAACCTCTCTTGGTAGTCGCCATCTTGTTTGAACTGTCTGTGGTCGTTCACGAACTTCGGGGCTTGAATATCGCTCGACGCTCAACACTTTGTGCTCTATTCAACTGCTTAAATCTAAAGTGAACAAGTGTTGTCTCGTGGCTAGCCCCTGGAGTTTTATAGCGCATTTTGAATTCAAATTCGACCGTTTGCCCCAATTCTGGGCCATCAATACTTTCTTGGTAGCAAATTGTCCCCAATCTTGCCCTTAATTCACATCTTAAATGCCTGTCGCCTGCTCCCTTTTGCCTTAAATTGGACATCCTGTCATGAACAGTGACACCAACGGTCACTTCCTAGCCTACCCACGCGGCAGCGCAGCCCCCCATGCACGGGCACAAACCTTGTGACATGCTGATTCTGCATGCACCTCCCTTATCATGCAACTCCCAAACAGACTCTTTTATAGTCCCACGCTCTCTTTCAACTGCTTGGAGCGTTGAGACTGTGCTCCCTATGGCTAGTCAGGTGGTCGCACCACCTGTGCGAGACTTCAACTTGCCTTACAGTATAGTGCACTCCCCTAGTTACTGCGTTTGGTGAGATGCGATCGTAGCCATGGCAACAAAGTCATAAATTCTCGACAACAGTCTTCTAATTCAGTGGTATGATCATCGCACCTTGTCTTGTCATCCTTAGTTTATCGATGAGACATGCTTGCTTGATCTCGTTTTACAGCCTCTTGATCTCGACGTCCATCAAAATTCTTTTCTTCCTCAGTCATACCTAGTCTTTTTTGAGTTCGTGAAGTGTAAGGTTCCCTCGCCGAATGGCTTCCTGAATCTCTATGTGATTGACCTCATGTAGCTGTGTGATTTCTTCGTCCTAGTCTTCGCACATTGTCACAACTGTGGGAGCACTTACAGGTGGAATCCTCTTTGCATTCCCTTTAGAAATTACGGTCTCTACTTTGTTCCACACCTTTGGAATTGTTTCCGTGGTCAGGGTTTTGCACATGGTCCGATAGGCCCATCAAATCGTTGGTACATGCAGGTCCCAATCAGTGCGTTTCACCTGGTGAACCCTGTTCAGTACTTTGCACACCCTATTGAATGCTTCTCCATGGATAAGTGGTAGCATGCGTCACCTTTCCTGCTGCTGCAGTTTGTTCTGATTCTCTATTCTAGGAGTGGTGTGCGCTTGTACCGGATGTCCAACATATGTCCATACCCATCAAGAAAGGTGGGCATGCAAGTTGTTCTACCCCTGCTGACTAGCTCTCATTCTAAGCTTGGATTTTCCAAAGCATAGGCGCATCATCCTTCTACATCCACGCCAGTCCTCAAAACTTCCTTGATGCATACCCCACCATCATGCAGGCATTGCGTGCAGCGCCCACTTCAGAGCATCGAATCGCTGCTGTTCTGGTACCGCGCTTTCAAATTTGTTAAGGAATTCATCCACTACAGTCAACCCATCTATTACACAGTAATTTTTCACTGCATTCATTCCAATCTTTCTACTGTGTCATGTGTCCAAGTCAAACATGCTCATATCAAACAAATGCTCTCTTGTGCTGCCAAATGACCCACTTTTCCTAAGTTATCTGCCTCATCGCGACTATGGACTTAATACACGTGTTGAACGACACTCGTAAACAGTCTAGCCACGCTGCCAGCATGGAAGTACATCTGATTCTCGCGATGGTCTGATTTCATGCTCCAACGCGAGGTTACTTATTATCTTTAGCGATGGTCTGACTAGCTACATTTCTCACTAGCGATGTCAACGCTAAAGCTTAGTTATGCACCCGCGATGATCCAGATTGGGTGAATCTGTTCCAATAGTCGGCCTTCCGGATGACTCCAGACCTGGTTGTTGGCATAGTTAGTGTCGCCTTTCCTCTTCTGGTGTGGTTGTTCCGTCATTTGTGCTACCTTCCTTGGGGATAAGCTCACTCTTCCACCTTTCATGGAGACTCCTTCTCCTATTTAAATTCTCACCATTGCTATGCACTGCTAGTTTTGGATAGTTGGCTAGTTGAGCAGTGTTGTTAGTGTTTTTGAGTTTGCTAGATAGCTGGTGTGAGTGTGACAAGTGTGGGAGTGTTGGTAGTTTGTGGAAGGTTGTGAAGTGCCCTTAATTTTGTGTAAAACTTATGAGTGAGAGAGACTTGTATGTTGGGAGATCCATCTTCAAAGAGTGAATGCTTGAGGAACATGCTAGCTGGATCCCTCTGAGAAGGCTTGCGACGTCAAGACTTTGGTTGTAAGCTTGCTCTTATTTCATTATTAATACAATCAATGATGTTTTCCTATGTCTTGTATGTAATCTACTTGATAGCTCATGACTTCTTGACTTTGTGAGTAAATAGATCATTGTTGTTTTTCGGTTATATGCTTTGTTGTATTTCCTTTGCACTGTTTCAGGTTGGTCACTCATTAGGAGAAGGAAGTAGAAGCTGGAGTAGCGCAACGGAACTCCATCGACCACCAGTTAAGGTAGGCCTCCAACTATGACTGTTTAAGGAAAGCTATTGTTGATCTATCCTTGTTTGTGACTAGACCCACTCTAGGGCTAGAGGGGTTGCCTTTGTTTGTAGAGGGAACACTTTCCTGCATCACACCATCATATGTAGGCATATCCCTTACCTCCATTGTTATGCAGTGTAGTGATCTAACCATAATGTTGTAATTAAGCATTGTTACTTCGTGCAGTTGATTCTGCTATCGCTCTATCTCTTCGTCTGAATCTGAAGTGTAGGAGCTTTTGTGTTCGCACAAAATCCTTCCATCTGTAGCCGAATTCACCCAATCCTCTTCTCGCACGGTTATCTTGTAAATAAAATCGATATCATTATCAGTATCATCGTCGCACACCGATTCAGTGTATCGTGCTCCACCGACTGGATCTAGTGGTATGACTACGCGTAGTGACTTTTTCTCAAAGATCATTTTGCGCTTCTTCATATTTATGACTCCGTTCATATCTATGGTCCAGTATATTCCTAGTAGTGCGGGATAGGGATTATTGTCATTGGCAATCTCTATCACTTGAAAATCTGCCTGCGCGCTCGCACCTTCAATATTTTCTGTTACCCCTTGCAATCTTCCCATGGGCAAGATCTTTTGTTGGTTCGCCATTCATAACTGAATAGGATACCACTGTAGCGTAGGTCTGCCCACACGTTCCCATGTTTGTTTTGGTAGTACATTCGCGTCTGATCTAATATCCAAGATTACCTGATCCATTTCATATTCTTCAATTTGCACAATCAACCTCATTTCCCTTCCTGTGCATAATGCATTCTTTCCAAGTTTCTGGACTACGCGCCTGACCCCACGCACCTAGTGATAAGTTCCTGTAGTCCTTTTACTACCTTGCTGTCGCATAGCAGTTCATGCATGTCTCCAGAAAGGTAGTGACCATTGAAGGATCCATCCCTGGTTCTAGTTGATCCTTACTACCTGAAGTGGAGGCCTCCGTGAAACTCTTCTTAGCTTCCATGAATGTCTCCTTCGCGCATTCCAAATCAAATTCGGGTTCCTTTGTAGGAGCCTTGCAAACCCACACACTTTCTTCTAAATTCTTACCTTTATCATCACCAGTGGTCATACCACTCTTGAGCATCATGTTTACATTTGGGTCTTATTCGCGTGGCTCAGGCCTCATCATTTGTAGATTCTGAGTTGGAGAGCTGAAGTACCCCTTTTTCGTGCAGTCTTGCTATCAATGTAGGGCAGTCTTCTGCCTTATGATCAAAATGATTATAGTACAAACATGAGGTCCTTGTCAGCTTTGTACAATCATGGGCATAGTGCCTTGGCCCTCCGCAATTATAAAAAATTAACTGTTTACGACCCCTTCCTGGTCCCATTCCACCTTGACCTCGGTCGCGCCCCTGAAATCCAGCACGTGCAATTCCTACATTTCGGTTGACGACTCACATTTCTGCCTGCACCCTGTAGGCAAGAGTCATATCCATCATTAGTTTGTAGCTTCTGCAGGTGCGTTCATCATGTTCTACCAACCTGCAAAAATTATAAAACAATTGCTGGGACGTTTGTGTATACTTCTGTAATAGATGACAATTATTCGTAGTGTGTTTTCCTCCTATCTGACAGATTACACACCATAATGAAGGTGTCGCACTAGGTCCATCTTGTGCCTCAGGCCTTAACGGCATCAGCCCTCCTCCTGCCAAGTAATTCGCAAACACTAGATAGTGGTCATTGTCATACCCCTGGCCTTTGCATTTTACGGACCATACCTCCTCGCATGCCTCTGGTTGAGGTGTCCTGTATTATTTCAAACTCTACATTTCCAGACACAGATTTTGCAGTTGCACGTGGATTTTTTGGACTCCCAAACTAGGGTCTTATATAGGGGTCTCATGCAATCTCATCGCCATCATCAAAGATTCGACCTGGGTGGAAATTTTTTGTTGTGACAGCGCCGTCCTTAAGTGCAGTGTCAGTGATGCTACAGACCATGTGCGGTGCTATCCATCTGTCAATGTCATGTTGGTTTCGCGAATCATGCCCTTTAGTTTTTAGATCGTAGGGGGTCTCACCTGGGAGCATCATGATCTCCTTAAACCCGATGATTGATTGTGTTTCTAACTTTGGCCTGCTAAATTCCCTGTTCAGCATGGTTTGGATTTCTGTGATTCCTGCATTTGGATGGTCATTAGAATGCTTGATGTACCATGTTAATGCGCAATCATACAACATGCTCACCGGCGTAGCCTTCTTCATGTTGTCATCCATGATGCCTTGTGATTCCCATACTGCTCTTACCACAAACCAGAATTGGTCCGGATCTTCATTCCCCACTCCTCTAAATACCGGTAGTTTGATTTCACTCGCCATACTAAATTGTGGTGGTGGCAGAGGTGGGGTGGGTGGAGAGGGAGGTGAGGAGGGTGAGACGGGTGGCGGTGTAGTTGGAGGTGGTAGACGCGGAATTCACTGCCTTATCAGATGCACCACACTTCTCAAAGAGACTTTCGCAAGTTCTTCCTCACTTTCCCGCGAGGGGGAAATTAAGGGACTGGTTTCCAATTCTTCACTCCTTCCACTTTTGTATATCTTCCCACTTCGTGTAGTCCCAAACATTAATTTAGTCATGTAACTCGCTTTTCACACAATAGCATCTTAATCCAAGTGTTCAAATATTTAATATACTTACCTCGCAGTCCCTTGAGGAAACGTCGCTCCGCCTCACTATAGCTAACAATCATGTCTACTGTGAACTCAGTGATAAATATTCCTATAATTCGGTCGAGCCAATGGTCCACAACTCACGCAATCTTATCTTTTGATGCTTCAAGTCTACGCACTAATTCCAGAGTCCACACGATTGGTTTGTCAAGCCTACACTTCCCTAACTGTTTGATAGCTTCACGATCCACTCATACAACTCAAAGGGAAAGGATGCAAAGAAAATTTTGTGGATTTCCGTATGCAATTAATGCTCCAACCATTGTTCCTTAGATACTCGCAAATTTCTGTTTTCCTGTGCCACGAGCTCATGAATCTTCTTGTCCAACCACTCTTCAATTTCTTTATTTGTGGGATTCCAGTGGCACGACATCAGACATCCCTTATGCAAATCCTGGTCTCGGCAATAGAACCATTTGTTGGCTTGTATGGGCCTGACCCAAGTCCAAAGGTGATTTAGCCAAGAAAATCCCAGTACTACCAGGCCCTTTCAGCAACAATCTGCGGAGCATGGACTGAGGTCTCACACGAAGTAGTATGGGAGGGTGCTAGAACCAGGTTTCTGCACCTTGGGGATGTCTGATGAGCTACTGGCGATCCCCGGTTTGACCTTGCACGCCTATTAGTCCCTTGCAACTATGATGTTGCCTCCGCACAGCCATACTTGGGGCGCGATCCATATTATACCTAATTTCCTTACTATTCAACCTGTTATTACCTAATTACTTAACTTATCTATGTAAGACTAGTGATATTTAACATTATATCCAGCAACCATATAAGAGTGTTCGATAAACAAAACAGTATAAATGTAAAGAATGCAATACACAAGAAGATGCACTGAATTTGGAATCAACTTCTCTTTATTATTCTTCGTTCAAGGTTATAGACTCGACACTGCCTTGCACACTCAGCTGCAGGGGTCCGTGCACTCAGCTGCGAACTCTACTAGGCCTCTGCGCACTCAACTACAGAGCTTCTTCCTACTACTATGACCCAATACACTTAGACTCTTACTCTATGCTTGAACCATTCGTATTCCTCTATCTCTCCAATTGGCTATCTTACAATCCCATGGTCTGTGGACCATGGGTAAGCCGACATGACATTACATTACTTTACAATACTTAGGGCAAAAAACCCTATGACTCAATCTATACTTTGCGCTCCACGCCCGCAATTTGCGGAGTCTTACAATACATTTGACCAAAACTTGGGATTTGAGCCCCACAACATGTTGTGGGGGGATTCCATGCCCAACATAGGCATCTTGAGCTTCCACAACTCAAAACTCTAACCATTAAATTTCTCGATCTCAATCTTTCGACTACTCGCCATCTTCTTTCACCACTAGAATTGATCCCGCAAATCTCCCACTGAACAGGGTCTACCACAGGCACGAACGAAACCCCTCAGCAACAAAGGTGTCCCCTTGAAGCCAAAACAACTCCGATACCAAATGTAAGTTTTAACCTGTACAGAAATTACTTGTATACAAAACACAGAAAATAAATAATGCGAGAGCATAACACATAAAACACATATACACAGATATTTTCCCCTGATCCAAAAATCGAGACTACCAGCTTGATTTTTCATTATGTTCCTTTCAATGTTACAATACATATTTATACATGCTGAAGCATCTAATACCATGGACCGAAAAACCATCATGTCCAAAACCATGTGCGAAAACCATGCACAAAACCATAGGTAGGTCCTCCCAAACTAATATAGGGCCCAAAAAAAAATTCCCCGGGGTGCTACCCCAGACCCCGTATAGGGGGGATACCTGCCCCCCTCAAACCCCCTGTGACGCCCCTGCTATGCAATCGGAACAACGAATGGGGGGCTCCACCCCCTGGTTAACTACGTCAACTAGTTCTGGAAAGAATCTAACACAACCCAACATTTTTTAGCCACATAAGCTATCAGAACTTAATCGGTCCCTCTCCATTGCATAGTGCTTGGAAAGAGCTTTCCAATGGTATATGGAAGTCCAATGGACTCCTGGAGCAGAATTTAAGGCATTTTGAAGTCTACCTTGGAAAAGCCCAGCAAACCAAGAAAATGACTAAGTGTCGAGGTAAATCGCAATCGAGACCCAAGAGGCTTATCACAAACACAAATCGGGATTTTAGGTAAGCAAGGAAAATAGGAGGAATGAAAAAAAATGATCTTTCGATCGCCAATATCGCATATCAGCAGTCGGCAGGTCTAGGCACAACATATATCGCAAATCGGCTATCGGTGTTGTCTCGAAGCTAACACCTAAGGCTTATCGGTGGTTCCTAGCGTCGAAGGCCAATATCATAGTCTCACTGTCCTGCAATATTAGCGATCATCAGATCCACATGGTTCACATTTCAAAAGACTCGCAAACCGCTGATCATGCGATAAAGTGGTGCGTTGCCGAGGGGGGGAGAAAACCAAACATAAAGGAAATGGCTGACAAAACAAGGGTCGGGCCTGCCCTTTTCTCTCTCCTTCACGTGGCAGATTCTCGCATCTCGAACACCTTGCATCAAGCAAGATAGTCATATCAGCAGAGTTCTAAACTTGATAGATCATGCGAGGGCCAATATTGTGATATAGTGGTGTATCATTGGGAGAGGGCCGAAAAGTTTAACATAGGAAAGGCTTACAAAACAGGGTTGGGCAGGCCATTTTATCTCTCCTCCAAGAGGCCATGTGGCGGCCTCTAATTGTTCCTCTAAGCTAACATGGCAGCTGACATTTGCAGTGACATGGAAGTACGTTTGATGATGTGGCAGGGGACACATGTCACCTGGTTTTAGTGTTTTCAGGGGTGACATGGGGCCATTTTTGGGTGCCATGTGTCACCACTCACAAGGAGACATGTGGCAGTGATGACATCACCTCGTAGATCAGGGATCACAACTATTAAGGGGAAAAACTTAAGACATTGGTGCAGAGCGATTGTGATGTGCGGGACTCCTCCCCGAATGTGATAGATGACTAGGGCAAGGTCTATATGGACCTCGTGTCTGAACTATCAGCTCGCTCCAAGGAAAAGGGTAAAGAAAGGTTTAAACCACCGATATGTGGATTTTCGATAACAAAGTAATAAGGCCCCCATGCAGCTATTGAGAGCCTTAGCACTCAAAGGACTAATCCCTTGGTTCCAGCCCCCATTCATATGCGGAAAGTTACAAAAGGGGCTGAAAGCATAGGGGATAAAGCAGAAATAAAAAAATGCCTGCTTGTCGTCTGTTTTTTAATGTTAAATGCCCGCGACTGACCGACTATTTTCTACAGCATAAGACACATCTCTCGGTGTATTAGAGCACCGAAAGGACTGGACAGAGATCTAAATGGGCGGATGGGCTGGCAGCTATAATAGTTAATGGAGCATGGTGCAGCTTCAGAGCCGTATGGGGGGGGGGACTCAGGAAGACTTAATGGCACAACATGGTGCTTCACTCCCTCTACACAGAAAAGGACCGCTCAGGCACATGCCTTTCCCACTCTGCTCCCTATTCCACTGAACAGGTCACTCAGGCAGTTAAGGCAAAATTGATATAAACAGGCCAAGAAGCAAGTGGAAAGCATCACAACAGGGACATGGCTTGATTAGGGGCCTCCAATCGAACAGAAAGGTGACACCTCCTCCTTCATCTCTCCATTTCCTTTCTCTATTCTTTAATTTATGTTTATTTCCAAGAAGGGATTTGATCTCGATTGTAATCTTTTTGGGGTAGCAGAGCCTTAGACTGACCGAGATAGCTAGCCTAGCATGATAGCTAGGGCTCAGGCTCAGATATTTGGTAAATTGTAATTACAACTCCCCCTCCTCTTATAAATAGGGGGAAGCAATATTATACAGAGGTCATAGAATTTCTCACCCGAGCGGTCTGAATTCCGAGAAGCCATTTTGGTCCTATTTTCTTATTCATGGGGGACTTCACTGATATCGTGTTGAATGTATGGACTGGTTATTTGGACCCTTTGAGATAAATAGAGTTTCCCTGTTGATTCCAAGAATGATTAATGTGCAGCATGTTTCCTCTTGGTAAATCTCACTTCGTTGTGTTTTCCCATTCTTGAATTAGTGTAATGAGGTTGTTGGTTTCTTGCTGATTTGTGGATTTATCTTAGCTACTAAATAGAGAACAATACCTAGGGTAGCTCAAATTTACTTTATATGTTGGCAGAGAATGATACCCATGTCATGTTTAGCCTGAAACCTTCTTTTGCACTCCTCTATTTCTATCATTTCATCAGAAAACCATGGTTTAGGATTCTGTGTTGCTTACAACCCTATCCATCGAATTCCACTTTCTGCTAGAACATTGCTGCCTAGGATTTTGTTTGTTACAACCCTATGCATCTATTTCCCTCCTTCCTTTCCTCCTCTCCACCATCACTACAACTTTAGTTTTAAGCTGTCTCATTGTTGTGTGTCGGCCACCAGAAGGAGAAGTCATTTCTCTTTGAGATTTCCCAAATATTCCCCCAGCATTTGGATCCATGAGTTGGCCTGAATCTACCTCATTGAAGGCTTATTGAACCAAGGCCCTCCTATTTCCTTTTGTTTTACGTGACAATTGGAGTGTTGCAAACCCCTCACATATAACCTTACAAGCACTCCTCTATTAAAAATGTCCTAGGCACTGCTCTACAATTGACCCACAAGCTGTCTCTAGGGAGCTTCCTTGCCTCCTGCTGCAGGTGCAAGATTTAGCCACAACAAATGAAACAAAAAATTTTGAATACTCTCATTTTCAAGAAAAAGAAATCTAACCTACATATCATTTGTCAAACAAATCAAAATAGAAATTTCAAAAATAAATACATACAAAAATGGTTGAAATATTGGATGTTGATAACTACCATTTGAAAAAACAATGTAACAAAGATGTTATCATTGATGATGTGTTAAGTAATTATGTCGTAAGGCATTTCCCTTTGAGAAGAACTTCCCTAGTTGCCACTTTGCACTCTTCCATGCCATCATATTCATTGTTAGATGTTGGGTTGTGTTATATTCTTTCCAGGACTAGCCCACGTAGTTAACCGAGGGGTTAGAGGGGGGGCGGAGCCCCCCACTTCGTTGCACCGATTGCATAGCGGGTGGGTCATAGGGGGTTTGAGGGGTGCAGGTAACCCCACTATAGCAGCACCCCAGAAAATTTTGGTTTTGGACCCTATGTTAGGTTCGCGGACCCACCTATGGTTTTGTGCATGATTTTCTCACATGGTTTTGGACGCGATGGTTTTTTGGTCCATGGTATTGGATGCTTCAGCATGTATAAATATGAATTGTAACATTGAAAGGAACATAATGAAAAATCAAGCTGGTAGTCCTGGTTTTGGGATCCAGTGGGAAAATCTCTATGTATATGTGTTTTATGTGTTATGCTTTCACATTATTTATTTTCTGTGTTTTAGAATTCATATGCAGGTAATTTCTGTACGGGGTTAAAACCTACATTTGGTATCAGAGCTATTTTGGCTTCAAGGGGACGCATTTATTGCTAAGGGGTTTCGCTCGGGCCTGTGGTAGACCCTGTTCAGTGAGAGATCTGTGGGATCGATTCTGGTAGTGAAAGAAGATGGCGAGTAGTGGAAGGATAGAGATCGATAAATTCAATGGTCAGAGTTTTGAGTTGTGGAAACTAAAGATGGAGGATTTGTTGGTGGATAAAGATCAGTGTATCACGGTAGATCCTGGTACTAAACTAATGGGAGTGTCCGATGAAGAATGGAAGAAGTTGGATCGGAAGGCAAAGAGCACAATACGATTGTGTGTCTCAGATTCAGTATTGCTGAATGTATCAGAGGATGCTATGGTGAAGGCTTTGTGGGACAAGTTAGGGACTTTGTACCAATCTAAGTCTCTGGTGAATAAACTGTTTCTGCAGAAAAAGCTATATAACCCGAGGATGAAAGATGGAGACTTGGCCACAGAGCATCTGAACACATTTAATACTGTGGTAAGTCAGTTAGTATCTATTGATATTAAAATTTCATATGAACATAAGTGCATCAGTTTGTTGTGTTCTCTACCAGATTCGTGGGATAGTCTAGTTATTGCAATAGGTAGCAATGCAACTGCCTTGTAGTTTGATGAAATATTCTCATCCTTGTTGACGAAGGAGATGATATGGAAAAATATGGAGAGCCAAAATGGTGATGCTTTATCTGTACGAGGACAGTCCCAGAACAAAAAAAAAAAAAAGTCATCGAGTGGGAGATCTAAATCTAGAGGGAGATCTAAATTTCCAGGAAAACCTATAAAGGTGGTATGCTGGAAATGCGGAAAGGAAGGGCCCTACAAAAGGGACTATAAATCTAAATCTCCTGATAAAGGAAAGGGATCTGATGATGCTCCTTCTACAGAGGCGAAAACCACCTCAGATGAAGGTGGGGACGTGTACTTGGCTTCTTCAAGTACACATGTAGATCATGAGGCATGGTTGATTGACTCGGGTGCATATTTTCATTTCACACCCCATAGAGAATGATTCTGCGAATATGAGAAATACGATGGTGGTGATGTATTCTTAGGGGATGATAGGAAGGCTAGAATCGTTGGTCGTAGAAAAGTAAAGTTGAAGTTGCAAGGTGGAAGGGTTAGAACACTTTCGGGTGTTCTTCATATTCCTGCATTGGCCAAAAATCTGATTTCTGTAAGTAAGCTAGATGATGCAGGTGTAAAAACAGTGTTCGAGAAGGATACCTGCAAGATGGTTTAGGGAGCACTGGTATTGATGCGAGGATTTTGGATTGGAACTCTATACAAGCTACAAGGTAGCACTGTTGTTGATGGGTGCAACAACCCTGTGGTTCTTGAAAGTGGAGTAGAAAATATAGTGGTCTTTGGAGAGAAGACCATGCTCTGGCATCAAAGGCTTGGACATATTGGAGAGAAGGGCCTTCGAATACTTCATGGTAAAGGTATGGTAGAAGGTATGAGTAATAGCTCTACAGATTTTGATTTCTGTGAAAATTGTGTATATGGGAAGCAGAATTGGGTGAGTTTCCCCTCTAGTGGTAAAAGGGTGAAATAGATATTAGAACTTGTGCACAGTGATGTGTTTGGACCTGTGAAGGTTCCACCACTAGGTAAGTCTGTGACTATGTATCATTTATAGATGACTTCTCAAGAAATACATGGATATATTTCCTTAAGAAGAAATCTGAAGTCTTTGACAGGTTTAAAGAATTTAAGGCTTTGGTGGAAAACCAGACAGAGAAGAAGATAAAGGTGTTGAGGACAGATAACGGTGGAGAGTTTTGCAGTAAAGAATTTGAACAATTCTGTAAGAAGTATGGTATAGCATGGCAGAAGACTACTCCATATACACCTCAACAAAATGGAGTTGCAGAAAGAATGAACAAGACGTTGATGGAAAGGGCAAGAAGCATGCTCAATGGTGTTGGGTTAGGACAAGAATTCTAGGCAAAGGCGGTGCAGACTGCATGTTACCTGGTCAACAGATCACCTTCATCAACGTTGGAGGATAAGACTCCACAAGAGGTATGGACTGGTAAGAAACCCTCTCTTTCACATCTGAGGGTATTTGGATGTGATGCATATGTACATGTTCCAAAGGAGAAATGAACCAAGTTGGATAGTAAATCTGAAAAGTGCATATTTATTGGGTATAAGGATGGTTTAAAGGGTTATAAGCTTTGGAACCTAGTAACAAGAAAGGTTGTGTACAGCCGAGATATGGTGTTCAAAGAGGTGAAAGATGTTATTAAACATGAATTCCAACCAAAGGAACCTGAGAAGATAGAGTTTGAGCTAAAGGAGGAAGAAGAACTCTACAACAGAGGAGGAATCAGAAGATGAAGAGCCACAAACTCTGGGTGTGAGAAGATCAGTTCGAGAAATAAGGTAGCCAGAAAGGTATACTCCATCTACTTTCTCTTCAAATCTTGCTTTATCTATTACTGATAATGATCTCAGAACTGTGAAGGAAGCAGTAGATTCAGAGGATGGAAAACTCTGGAAAGAGGCCATGGTTGATGAAATGGCATCTTTGCACAAAAATGAGGCTTGGGATCTGGAGGAGTTGCCGACTGTAAGGAAACCCATTGGCAGCAAATGGGTGTTCAAGAAGAAGAAAAATGCAGTAGGAAAGGTGGAGAAATACAAAGCTCGGTTGGTAGCAAAAGGTTATTCCCAGCTGCCGGGAATTGATTTTGGTGATATTTTTTCTCCTGTTGCCAAGATAGCTTCTATTAGATTACTTTTATCTGTTGCTGCTACTTTTGATTTTAAGGTAGAACAAATAGATGTGAAGACAACATTTCTTCACGGGGATCTGGAAGACGAAATCTACATGAAGCAACCTAAAGGCTTTGTGGTGAAGGGTAAGAAAGAACTAGTGTGCAAGTTAAAGAAGTCTTTGTATGGGTTAAAACAATCACCAAGGATGTGGTATCAAAAATTTGATACATTTATACAGGGACTTGGCTTCACCAGAAGCAAAGCAGATCATTGTGTGTATTTTAAATTAATTGGTGACCGTGTTATTTATCTGGTCTTGTATGTGGATGATATGTTGCTGGTTGGAAATGACAAAGAAATAATCCAGGATTTGAAGACCCATATGTCCTCCAAATTCGACATGAAAGATCTTTGTGCTGCAAACTATATTTTGGGCATGGAAATTAAAAGAGATCGGGCAAAGAGGAAGCTCTTGTTAAACTAGAGGAAGTATGTCGAGACAATATTGTAGAGATTTAATATGCAGTATAGTAAACCAGTGAAGGTTCCTATTCCTGTAGGTGTAAAGTTATCTGTTGAACAGTGTCCCAAGACACAAGAAGAGGAAGAGGACATGTCCCATGTTCCATATGCAAGTGCAGTTGATAGCCTGATGTATGCAATGGTTTGTACTAGGCCAGATATTGCACATGCAGTGGGAGTATTGAGCACGTTTATGTCAAAACCAGGAAAGGAGAATTGGACAGTAGTGAAGTGGGTTTTTAGGTATTTGTGTGGCACTAGTGATTATGGTTTGTGCTACCAAGGAAGACCAGGATTTGACAGAGTGTTGGATATTCGTGGCTTTGTTGATGCAGACTGGGTTGGAGATTTGGATCAGAGAAGATCTACAAGTGGGTATGTTTTTAACCTATTTGGAGGTGTAGTCAGTTGGATGAGTAAGAAACAATCTGTAGTGGCAATATCAACTATAGATGCAGAATACATGGTATCCACTCATGCAAGCAAGGAAGCAGTTTGGTTGCAAAGATTGTGTTCAAGTATGGGGTTAGTACAAGGAGCTATAAGGATAGATTGTGATAGCAAATATGCAATTTTCTTGGCAAAGAACCCTTCTTACCATTCAAAGACAAAGCACATTGATGTTTAGTATCCCTTTGTGATGGATATGATAGAAGAAAAAAAGGTTCTACTGGTAAAGGTGGACACTTTGAAGAATACTACAGATGCATTGACAAAATCTATGAGCTCTGAGAAGTTCTCTTGGTTTAGAGAAACAATGGGCATTGTAGGGCTAGATAAATGACTAAGCTCTCTTGTGGCCTCCTGTGGAAAGAAAACAACAAGTGGGAGAATGTTGGGTTGTGTTAAATTCTTTCCACGACTAGCCCACGTAGTTAACCGAGCTGTTAGAGGGGGGGAGAAGCCCCCCACTTTGTTGCCCTGATTGCGCGGCGGGGGTGTCACAGGGGGTTTGAGGGGTGCAAGTAACCCCACTCTATGGGGTCCAGGGCCCTAGAAAATTTTGGTTTTGGACCCTATGGTAGGTTGGGCGGACCCACCTATGGTTTTGTGCATGATTTTCACACATGGTTTTGGACACGATGGTTTTTTGGTCCACGGTATTAGATGCTTCGGCATGTATAAATATGTATTGTAACATTGAAAGGAACATAATGAAAAATCAAGTTGATAGTCTCAGTTTTGGGATCCAGTGGGAAAATCTTTGTGTATATGTGTTTTATGTGTTATGCTCTCACACTGTCTATTTTCTGTGTTTTAGAATTCGTATGCATGTAATTTTTGTACAGGGTTAAAACCTACATTAGATGATTGAGATTTATTCCACCCTTAGGTCTCCCTTTTTTAACTGTCAACCAAATATTTTACTCTCAACCAAATCTTTATTTGTAAATCCAAATAATGGATCATTTAGGGACATTTTATGTCAAATAATGGGCCCTGGAAGCACCCTTCAGTGTTGTGTTTTCTGCAGTATTAGGGTGTCGTATGATAATGGATGTAAAACCATTGTATCTTTCTCATAATTATCCTTTCCTATTTTTTCCGACGATAATTGGTAAAAACTCTCGCACGCAGGATGAAACCCTCAACTCCAAATTTTGTGATCACCCACAGTTTCAATGCCCTTCATTCTCTGTATTTAGTAGCTTCATATTCTTGAACCTCTAGGCAAGTTCTACACCCTTTCTGCATTTTCAGGTGGTTAGCCTCCCATTTTTTGTTACACGTTCGATTCTTGTAACCCTACCATCACCTCTATGATTGCCTTTTTCACTTAAGAAAAAGAATTAATGGATCGATGGTCTCGTGCACCCAATGGACAGAGGCGGTGAGTCCGGACGTCAACAGGGTTGTCCACCTTAGTGGCCAAGTGGATTAATTTATTGTGTTGGTTATCACCAAAAGGGTGATACAAAACCACCCCCGTCATTTTATATGTAACTCGTGTGATCTATACGAAGCCAGTTTCCCACTATTACAGCCCAAAGAGGAGCTCTCGCTGGATGAGCTCTACTTTCTCTTGTCGCTCTTGGCCCTCTAGTCGGCTGAGAATTTGGTGGCCTTGGCAGTGAGGTTGTATGCTGTTGCCTGAAAGGAGGCATCCACGGTGGTGCAACGACGAAGGAGCGGGGATTTGACCTCTGGTCTACCATCTAAGATGTTGGTGCCTAGGTGCGATTATTTGGAGGTGAATGCAACTCTTATTGTTTCTACAATTTAAAATTTTCCTTTCCTGTTTTAAGTTCTATTAATGAGAACTATGTTGTATATTCAAACACCTATGATCCACATTTAGTAATTCAAGATGATTTCCTTCTCGTAGTGCAGTGTTTGCTAAGTTATTGGAGATAAGTTTTAATCCAGGATTTTTTTTCCTATGGATGCATTATTAAATTACATATAACAGAGCACTTAAAAACCATGAAACATAATCTTATAAACGAAGAGTAAATACATAATCATGCATGAGATCAAGACACAGATATTTGATTACAGATTTCATTCGATTTGGACTACATCTCCGGGCCCGACTCAATAGTGGGGAAGCCTTCATTCATTAAATGGCATGAAGAGAAGAAGTACAAGAAAATTTTACATAAACACCCTCATACCTCCAATCTAGAAGATAGATGACAAATGGAGAGCCTAGCTCTAGAAATAGACAGCACCACTGACTTCCTTGCAAAAAATCATGTTGAATCGCCTATCTGAACACCCAATTTGGAGGAACAAAGCTTTTGCACCTTCTCGGAACCTTTTGATTTCTGAACTGAGGTTTTGGCCACTTGCCAGGAAGAAGTGCCGCTACTTTTCTCTGTAAATTCTCCTGCTCACCCCCTCTCGCTATGCAGATAGCCCACTTTATATTCTAGTGGGCAGATTCCTCCATAAACGGGCAGTTTCAACAAAGGACAAGTTTAGCAAGTGGTTCGTTTCAACAATCGGCATATTAGTTCGAAGACAGCTCACAGTTGTTTCAAATAGAGGGTCTCAGGCCTGGAATAGTATGTAGGTAACAAGCCTGTCGAACAAGGAAAAACCTCCATTGAAAACAATTCACAGACCGTTTCGCATTGAATCCATTAAATCGATAGAATAATATAAAGAATCGGTGCTTTACTCCTTAATCGACAGAATAATACAGAGAATCGACATATTTCCCCAAACATGGTAGCTTTATCATCAGCGGCCATAGTCTATCAGCGCCACAAATCGCAATCGGCAGAACCAGAGGTGATTCTCCATAATGGCCGCTGCACTAGGCGATGGGTGATGTGTGAATCGGCAAACTCGACAGAACTATTAGTTGCAACCCATAACTATATCGTATCCGGGATCCATTGCATATGGTAATCGACAGAGCCAAGGGGTACATATATAACGGAATTGCACTGTGCAATATGCGATTGTATCGCAATCGCAACCTTGCCTACCCGAGGGCTGATTTTGTAACCGTTGTTCCTTGCAATGTGCGAAATGTGATATCGCATCGCACTCCGGCTTTACTATGGGGCCGATCCTTTACCGCCAACCTACCTCCGATCTATGATTTTGATATCGCAAATCGCAACCCGGTAATGCTAGGGGCCGATTTCTTTGACAACAGACCTCTTCCTTCTGCTATCTGTGAAATGTAGGGCCAATGGTGGCCTGCCACTTAGCACTTCCCCATTCATTGAAGTTCTGCCATGTCATTTTTCTTCCTGCCATCGGTCCAAGTCAAATTTGAACTTTCACTTGCCCTAACTTCTTTATATGAGCTCGTATTCGAGTGAAATTCGCATCGTTGGAATCGAGATGACAAGCACTTCAATCCCATGCTAAGCTTATCCAGATTCTACCACTTTAAGTTTTAAGCATTCTTACCATGCCACTAGTACTTTTTAGAGATCCTCCTGGAACCATCCTCCTTGATCAATTTTAAATGATGTTGACATGCGAGAATTATAAATGTTTTAAGAGTTGAATTTTGTTTGGCGGTCGTAATTGAAGTATAATTAATAATGGATTATTGTAATGGTAATGGAGAAACTCACTTGGAAATCACTTGCTAATGAAGTATTATGTTTCATGAAATTCCAATTTTAAATCTCCTTTTCATTAAAACTTTTAAAAATGAAAATGAATTTATATTATTATAATTACATTAACTAAATCAAATTTTGTGACTTCAAAAAATACAAAATCTCTCAATAGACTAAATCAAATTATGTGACACATTAACATAACTCATTTGCAAGGAAATTCTTATAAGTGGATTTGGTAACAATCTGTCATTATATTTTATTTCACTGGAATAGGAGTCAATATAGACTATATTGCATTAACATAATGTGTTACTTCACTGATATTGGAGTCAAATGTGTCACTTGTTATAGAAGTTAAATACAAAATATAGGGACGTTACGTTATAGCATAACATTTTTCCCTAGATTGTCTTTTAGACTACCTAGACTTGTCATCTGTACATCACAGCTTAGATATTTAAAATCGCATTGAAACTATAATTCATGTGTGGAATCAAAAACTTCTTTAAAAAAACACATGGAAAAGATAGAAATCCTAAAAGTCTTCTTGGGGCAATATGAAATAATTTCTAGGAGATGCAAAAAGGAGAGAACTTCTTGTTGATCGAGCACAAAGTCTTCTACTAGCTTCAAAGCATAGGTTTCCTAGCTTGCCACAAACCACTTTGGACATCAACAAGTTTCAATACAAATTCTTCAATAGGATCCTCATTTCAAATGATTTTCTCACCTCGGAATATCTCACAACAATTTGTCTAATCATCTCCCCATTTTTCTTATATCATTTGTCAATTCAAATAAACATTCAACACCCACTTTGTTTCAACCACTCTTGGTTTCTAAACAATATGGTCAAGGACACATGTTCACACTTACATCCCTCATGCTTGAACTCCAATATGGCTCAATTTGCAAAAAACATTTCCAGGCAAAAACAAGTCATGAAAGAATCGTCTCAACATCATAAAGAAAATTAATTAGCTTATTTAAATGAAGTGGAACATAACATAAAATCCTTTTATATTAATTCCAATGGGGTCTTCTCGAAGGATGTACTAACCATTCTTAGAAAACTGGAACAAGAGAGATATGATCTTCCTAACAGAGAAGATAATGAATGTCACCTTAAAAGTAGATATGTGTGGATTAGTAAGGGTGACAAAAATACTTAGCTTTTTTACTACGTAGAACAAGGTTATGAAAAAAATATGACTTTATATGGCACAATTCTTCTGGAATTTATGCCTTATGGTGTTTCATTTGCAACATCTGGTGCAATGGCTAGTATAAATTTATTTTAACTACATATCGACCAAGAGCCGAGAGAGATCAAATCTTATCATATGTAAATTTCTTTAGAATTCAAAACTAAAAAAAATTTACACTTCATGAGATTTAATTCTTTTTAGTGCTTGATAAATCAATCATTAAGGTGGATCTATAGTGGTTTTTTGTCTCTCTATATAAACCATGTGTAATTTTTCATTATTTAAATTTTATTTTTGAATAATTTATTATTATTAATATTTTATATTAAAAATTGAATGAATTACACATTTATGTGTATTTTTTCATTATTTAAATTTTATTTTTGAATAATTTATTATTAGTAATATTTTATATTAAAAATGAATAAAATACCCTTTTGAGCGTTGAGATATTTTACGAAGATCAACCTTAAAACACACAAGCATATATAAAAGTTAATATGCATAATCAACACTTTATTTAAGTTTTATATTGAAATATTTATAAGAGAAATGGAAGTTTTTCTTAATTACTTTATTTATATAAAATTATATAAATAATAATTAAAGTTTTTTTATAATTAATTTATTTATATAAAATTATATAAAAACTTATTATTTAAGATAGATATGGAAATATTTTATTTTATAATTCAAGGAGTAAAAATGAAATATTTTCTTTTTTTACTGGATTATAATATTAACAATGAAACAAATGAGCACAATAAGAATAGAATTATTGATATTTTATATTGCTTTTAATTAAAATTAACCATATATTTCTTTTAGTTAAAATTAACCAAATATATATAATTGTTTATGTTTTTTATTATAAATAATAGTGTTTTTTATTTAATTTGAAATTTTTATTTTAAAAGAAATGTGTAACTCTAAATTAAATATGGACTATATTACACATAGCCCTCGTACTAAGCAAGTTTTATTTCTGGATCAAGCAGTAGCAAACGACGGCTCAACTAGGGTTGCTCACTGACCCAAGTAGAAGAAATGAAGCTTATGATAAAAATGCTCTTGATTTGGGTTTCCATGTTCATTCCAAGCGCCGTGACAGCCCAAGCAAACACACTATTCGTAAATCGAGGAACGAGACTGAACCAGCATATGGGTTCTCACTTTGAAATTTCCGCTGGCAGTGTAACATCATTTGTCTTGATATCATTGCTGGTATTTCTGGTTGTCTATGACATAATCCTAGTGAGGACTTTGAGAAGATTCACAGGAAATCCCAGAGGCTTAACTATACTACAGAGGATGGGTACTGGGTTGGCAATCCACATTCTAGTAATGGTAGTGGCCACCATATCCGAAATCAAGCGGATCAGAGTTGTGAAAGCACACGGGCTTCAGGGCGATCCAAGAGCAGTAACTTCCTTGACCATTTTTATCCCTCTTCTTCAGTGTTTGCTTATGAGCATAGCAAAAGCCTTCATTGAAGTGGGAAAGTTAGAATTATTTTACGATCAGGCACCGGAAAGCATGCAGAGCATAGGAACTACATTGGTTGCAAGTACCACCGGGATTGGGAATTTTCTCAGTAGTTTACCGCTAACTATTACGACTAAGATCACTGGACGAAAGGGCCACACCCGCTGGGTTTCAGACAATCTGAATGCATCTCGTCTTTACTACTATTATGCCTTGTTAACCATTTTTAACGTTTTAAATCTGATTTTCTTCCTCGCTGTCTCTCGGTTTTATGTTTACAAGAGAGAAACCAATAAGGCATTCAACAATGACATCGATGGCCATGAAAGTGCGGCAACGGTGGAATCTATTTCTCTACCTCTGATACGAAATCACGACAGCGCCAACAGAGCAGCCCACTGTTCCCACGTCATCAAGTTTAATGTGAGTCAGCAGGATTCAGTAAGACATTAGTTCAAGTCAACGGAGATCATTATTGATTCTCGTATGTATCTACAAATAATTATATTTAGCAATGAAATAATCAAGCTCTTTCATAGAGTCTTAAGTGTTTCTTTCATGGTATCAGAGCTCAGGTGAGCTGTGAAAAGACAGAGCTCAGGTGAGCTGCTTGGAAGAGGCCGAGTGGTAAATCGCTGTGTGAGGCCAATTGTGGTTTTGAGAGTTTAAGTGAAGTCCTGGAGAGTACAATTCCGGAGACATTGTGCAGTTTGGCACTGATTTGTGTGGAGGGCGTGCTGGCAGAGCGGTTGAGACGTGAGAGCTGTGAGGTAGCGATCTTCCATCCATAGTGAGCGTTGTTTCTGAGAGAGTAAACCCTGTAGCACTCTCACTAGAGCCAAGCGCTGTGCATTGAAGTCGTAAGAGTGTTTGGAGGGCGTGATCTGGTTTTATCACAGCCAGTGTTGCTGCAGCTACCATCGTGAACCAGAGGGCCGAGATCTATGAGGCTTTTCTGTGTTGTTGTGTTGTGCCTCTGTGATGTTTGTGTCGCTGTAGCTCCAGAGGGCCAAGATTGTGAAGGTTAGTGAGGCTGTTTATGTCTGTTGTGGATGTGTTAATATTCTTGGTGGTGCATGGTGCCACCTAGGAGCTTTGTGACACTATTTTTCGCAGTGCGCTGGATAGAGAGCGTTGTTCGTTGTTTGATCCCTTGAGGAAACTGTTGGAAGAGGCATGGAGGATCCGCCTTGAGATGCAACAAGCAAAGGCTGCGTTGAGATCCATTTGTGGGTTTCAATGCTCTGCGTAGAGTCACAATCCACATCGTAACCCATTGTGAGCATTGTCTATTTGCTGGAGAGAGAGAAGGGCCAAAGAGGGTTTCTAGTGGCTAAGTGGGAGAATGGTTGAAAGGAGCCACCAAAGAAACGCGCTGGAGATTCCTTTGCTTAGCAAAGGCACGCCCGATGAAATTGTAGATCGGGGTTGCTAGTTGTGTGTAGGGCACCACGGCGGTCAGCTAGGTGCCGCCACGAACCTTCGCGTGGATTTGCAGCTTCTCTGGGTCGATTGCAAGGGGGACACCATTGACATCGATTCTCTGCACACCAACGTGAAAGTCGTCTATGTAGACAGTATTCTTGATCAATGGAGTGAAGTGTTAGGTTGACCGTGGAGTGTTCCTGTGAGTGGCTGCTGAGAGGAAGCAAGCCAAGGAGGTGTGGAGCCAGTGTGAATGAGCCCAGCGCGTGTCGGAAATATTTTGTTGTCGTTTTGTTGCAGAAACGTCTTGACAACTGTGCTATCGTTGTTGACTGGCAGACCAGTGGAATCCAACAACTCAACGATCTCAACGCGGATCAATTTCAACGTCATCGGTGAACGTGGAGTTGCCTAGAGCAGTGTGGAGCTATGAAAAACGTTCTTCAGAAGTGTGGAAGAGGTGTTGTAGCGCAGAAAAAGCATGGTGGGGTCCTGTGTAGTGTGGTGAGAGAGGCTCGACTCTCAACGTTAGCGTGGATCAAACCAACCCCAGGCGTGAGGCTAAGTTTGTCTGGGAAGGTTGACAAAGAATTTGTGATGTAGTGAAGGAGTTGCTTAAGGAGCTGCGTTGAATCATCGATGGGCATTGACAAGAGGAATTGTTTTTATGTACTCCAATGGTGAACGAGGCTGCTTGAAGGTGAGCATCAAGCGTGAAACAATAGCGTGTGGAGCCGGACATCAGTTGAAGTCAAAGGAGCCATTGAAGAGTTTCCAATTGTTGTTGAGAAATCTGTGTGTAAGGCCGAGTAGAGAGCCGACTCTGGAGATCGAGCTAGAGATTTTTGTGTGAAGACCCTGTTTTTTCTAAGTGCATGGATTGGTATCGAGAGTCGAAGGCCAATTAAAGGCCAATTGAATGCATTGTTCAATCCACATAGTTCTGTTAGTGAGCACCGTGTGTAGAGAGCCACGTAGAAGGTCGTCGGTCTGATTGGAGGACAATGAGTGGGATAATGGTTGATACTAATATTTTGGATGATGTATTTTTAGAGAACCCATTTGGAAGTATTTTTGGGCCTGGTAATATTTTTTATTCCAGCGGTATTTTTGAATCATATAATGATTTTATTGATGATCATGAATATCAGGAGGTGTAGTCTATTCCACGTGCTCTTGCAATCACTCACAGTGAAACTTGCTTATCTCAAAACCCAATTGTTAGAAATTTGTTTGGATCTACTTCTAAGATGGTTGTGACACTGGAGGATATGACCATGAATGTGGTTCATAGGACGCTCATGTTCAAAGATGACTTCATTTTGGTGGCTCGTTTAGTGGTTCCTCATGGAAAGTGGGGAGTGCATGGAGTGTATTATCTTGTTTTCATTGTTTGGAATATTGTCTTGCATCCCAATCCGGAAAAGGTTGCTGATGTTAAGTATGTAAGAAAAGAGTGGAAATAGATCATAAGGAAAGCAATAAAGGCAAATATGAAATGACTCAGCAAATGAACAAGCATGGACTCTTTAGCAAGAAGGCAAAAATGAAATGTTTTTTTGTAAGCCTAGTTGAGACTTAGACCAGCAGGCAAATTAAAGTTTAGGTCGTCATGATTAAAGGGAGGTGTTAGAACATTAATCACGACAGCGCCAATGGCGCCGCCCACTGTTCTCATGTCATCAAGTTTAATGTGAGTTAGCAGGAGTCAGTAAGACATCAGTTCAAGTCAACAAAGATCATTATTAATTCTCTTGCGTATGTATCTATAAATTATTATATTTAGCAATGAAACAATCCAGCTCTTTCATAAAGTCTTCAGTGTTTTCATGTTTGAAACTTTCAATTCTACCTTTTGCATTTATAATAATAATATGAATTAAATAATTTATTTTTTTGTGTTTACTCGATTACTTTCCCTAATGACAAATCATGATATTAGTTTTAAATCTCTCTAATTTTTCAAAAAAAACTTTATCTTAAATAAAAATAATTATTAAAAATATAAATTTATTTGTTTATTAATTATATATATATATATATAATTTAGTTATTTAATGATTTAATTTTCTTTTTAAGTTAACCATATATTTTTTATAAATTATGATTTTTAATTATTTAAATTATATTTCTAAATACATAAACGAATTTAAAAACACTTAAATTATAAAAGTAAAATTTACCATTTCAATAAATATTTATTCAATTTTAATTTATAATGGATAAAAAATATATTTAGATACTTAAACTATACACATTATAACTCTCTCTCTTGGATGGTCACCCTCGCCGCCTCCATAGTGTCTTTTAAAACATACTCACCTTTGAAACACCTTATGGTAGAGAAATATTTATGTAAGATGTAGTAGTAAGGTTGGGTATTGTCTAATTCTTAAGAAAAATTAGTAACTAGCAATTGCACCAGATGCTTCAAAAGAAACAACATAAGGAAAATTTAACATATAGCACAAATTAATGCTTTTTTGACAACCGTTGAAACACAAAAATATATCAACAGAAGGCAAGGACTATACTACAATGAAATCTTAATGCAATATTTTTTCCTTGAGCCTTACAAATCACATTGAGGCCTGTGTTGAAGTTAAAGACCTTTGCAGTGGCATGATCCGGATTATCCACAGTTTTTTGATCATTCTGTCGACGTTTCAAACCCCAAAGGGGGTCCATCATCAGGACAAATTTAGATAGATAGAATATGAATGAAAGACCTTGTTTGATTATGCCAACATGAATGCCTCATAAATAAAGAAATAGATTGTGATTTGCATAGAGTTTTCTTGTTTTATATCTTTATATCTCCTTGTTTCCATTGCTAGGTGATGAGAGTGCAGATTAATTGATAGATTTTATGTCATTCATGCATGAAGATTTTTTCTCTTGAGAATATTTTGTTCTATGTTATCTTTTCTTTAGGTACTCTTCTTCCAAACTTGAAGAATCTTAAGATTGTACTATAATGAACCTAGATTTTGTAAAAATCCTACTTCCATATTGATGAGGGCTTTATATCAATGTTGTTAATCATTTTATTTTGATTTGATTTCATACTCACTGAGCATTTTTTTTTCTTTGTGGGTTCTTGACTTATTAAATATTATTTAATCTACTATATTTCTCAATGTCTTAAAATGAACTGATTTTAATTTCAGTAGCTAATATGAAGTTTGTCGCTTTTGTTCTTTATGCAGATAGTAAAATTTATATGGAGTGGTGGCTTTCATCACTTTAGAGCAGTAAAAACAAGGCTATTGAGAAAAGAACTCCAACACTGAGAGATATTTGGTAACAGTTGTGGAATTGGCGAACATGTCTTGCTCTATGGTGTCAGCAATTAGGCATAGATTTCTTGGTCTTGTATAGAAGAAAATAAATTTGCATTTAGCTTATACTACATTAACCATGAAATTTCCAACATTCAAGGCACACTTTTCATCACATTTGCAGAGCAAATTTTAAGAGAGTATCACACTTTTCTTATCATATCTAAATTATCCTATATGCAACAGTGGTGGCTTTCATCACTTCAAGAGTAGTTAAAACAAGTCTATTGAGAAAATAACTCCAACACTGAGAGAGATTTGATAGCAACTATGGAATTGGTGAACATGTCTTGCTTTCTAGTGTTGGCTATTGGGCATAACATTCTTGATCTTGTATAAAAGACTGTAAATTTTCTTTTAACTTATACTAAATTAACCATGAAATGGCCAACATTTAGAGTACACTTTCTATCACATTTGAAGAAAAAATTACAACAAAGTATCACAATTTTCTTATCAGATCTAAATGCTCCTATATGCAACAACTACCTTATGCCTCATAGTTTAAATTTGTGCAAGGAGGAGGAGTGTCAAGGTGCAAGATAGAATAAGAAGAGGGGATTATGGGATTGAGAGATATATGAAGAATCGTGTTTGGGACTTGAGATTCATGTCAGAATACTCTTATTTATGCATTGCACATGCTTTGATAATAAGTTGCTTGATTCTCTAAGGTGATTTAGAATAACAAAAGTGAAGCAAGCTATAAGCTCCCTATTTGAGATAATAGTATTAATTGGAGAGACATGTTCTAGAAAAGTACTATGTTGGTGCAGTTTCTTGATAGCTAAAATTATCTTTATGATTGACCTTGTACTCCCTATACTATGTTCATCAGGCTCAGAGTTGGGCTACATTAGTTGTATTACTATAGTTGAAGCTCATGAGCATAGATTAAGCACAAACCTTGATTCGAACTTAAACAGGAATGGAACAAATTACAAATATAACTATAAATAAAGAGATGCAGTAGAAATAACACTTCATTTCATCAATATCAAATATTGAAATATGCTTACAAATAGAATGGAAATAAACTAGCTCGGGCGATGCAAGCTTATCTCTAAGAAGAGATCTGGCGACTACATGCCTATGAGCTGTGTTACAATGAGGCTCAAGGGCCTACTTATTATTGAACAACAACAAAAAATCCTAAACAACCACAACCCTAACCCTAGAAAATGGAATGCCAAGAGTTTGTGGGCCCCATTGGGGTTAGTTGGGCAACCAACTTCCCGGGGTCATAACTTGGTCATATTATCTCTGTTTGGCACGTATAATACCTTGTTGGAAATATCTCTCCAAGTACTATAGGATTTGTGGTAGGAACTTTTTTTGCTGTGGACCTTAAAAATTTCATTTAGGGGGTCAAAACTACTCCGGAAGTTTAGGACCCGAAAAACTACTAAAAATAGTAAACGCTCCAATAAACAAGGAACAGATGACATCGACTAGAGGTCTAGGTGGAATAGATGGGTGGCCACCATTATTTACCTGGATTAGTTCTCCCTCCTTAGGAAGCAATGGTTTGCATTACATGTAAAGCCTCCATGAGGTGAGGAAAACTCTGTTGAACCTCGTCCCTAGTGAACCACTTGCCCTGGTGAAGGAGCTAGCTTGCTTTGATAACTCGATATAGCTAGATCCTCTATTGGTGAGCGTTCTTGATCTACGTGTCAATGATTTGATCAGTTGTGGCCTATTCCATGCATTCTCGGTTTAGCTTTGTTGGTGTGCATTGTTCTGCAATTTCGGATGTGTCCAATAATGGTGGAAAGTATGGAAAAAGGCGGTCTACATTGAACATTGGGTGCAGACCAAGGAATGGTGGAATGCTGAGATCGAAGGCATTGTCCCCAATAGCCTTGGTGATGGTGTATGATCCATATTGAAGCGGGTGAATCTTGCGGCGAGGTCCAGCAAGGCGCTCCTTCTGCAAATGTAGCCAAACTTTATAGCCCACCCCGAACTTGTGTGACACTTGATGTTGTTCATGGCACTGCTTGTACTTAGAATTAGCACTATCCAATACATCATGGACCGATTGGCGGATGTGTTGTATGCACTCACTAAAGTTGTTAGCCCTGTTGTCTTCAGACTCGACGTGAGCCAAATCTGCTTGAGTAGCTCCAAATGGTATGGCCACATCAATGAGACATAATGGTTGAAATCCCAAACCTACCTAAAAGGTGTTGTGGCCCATTAAGCTATGGAGAGATCTATTGTAGTTGTGCTGGACATATGGGAGGCTTTCATCGCATTTGCGTGGATACTTTGAGTTGTATATGTGCAGAATGTGTATGATCATCCTATTGACAACCTCTGTTTGGCCATTAGTTTGCGGCTGGAAAGTCACAGACTTAGTAAGTTTGGTATCCAACATCGACTAGAGACTTGACCAAAATGAACTTAGCAATATGTTGTCTTGATTTAAGACAATGGACTGTGGGATCCCAAAGTGTACCCACACTCGCTAAAAGAAAAGCGTCGCAGTGGCCTCTGCTGTGATACTCTTCTTGCAGGCTGCCATAATGGTTATCTTAGAGAATTTTTCATAGACTAAGAAAACGAAGTTATTGTCGTGCTTAGCAGAAGGAAAGCTCGACATGTAATCAATGGAGATAGATTCCCAAGGCTGACCCAATCCTAAATGACTTGTATCTTGGCTAGGTCCACATGTACACCCTTCTCATCAATGATTTACCCCAGATATTGAACTTGGGTCATGTAAAAAGTGCATTTCTCCAAATTGACACATAACTTGTGTGTTCAGGGGGTTTGGAGGACCTGCCAAATGTGGTGGAGGTGTTATTCCCAACTCTAGTGGAAGATCAAGATGTCATCTAAATACACCACCACGAATGCATGGGTGAAGGGTCACATGATGTCAGCCATCAATCTCATGAAGGTTGAGGGGACATTTGTCAACCCGAAAGGGATAACAAACCATTCGAAAAGGCCCTCCTTGGATTTGAAAGTAGTCTTCCAAACATCAGAGTGTTCAATATGCACCTGGTGATAACCGAACTTTAAGTCAATCTTGCTGAAATATTTGGCCCCCTTGAGATGGTCCAGAAGGTCATCAATCTGTGGGATTGGGTACCTATTCCGAAAAGTGATCTTGCTCATTGATAGTTAATAGAGAGTCTCTAGGTCTCATCCTTCTTCTGTACCGAGATGATTGGGCTCCTAAAGGGTGATGAGCTTGGCCTAATGTGCCCTTTCTGAAACAACTCTTGAATCTGTCTCTTGATCTCATCCTTCTCCAAAACAGAACGTCGATAGATCGGTCCATTGGGTAGTGGAAAGCCAGGGCTTAGTTCGATGGAGTGCTTGACGGGACAATGTAGAGGGACCCCCGTAGGTGAGGCGAAAATGTCCTTTTACTCCTCCATGACCATGTCTACCTGTTTTTGTGCGGAGGATCCTTGTCTGGAAGTCGTGGCCACAATCTTCTTATTTCCTTGAGGGCGAAACATAAGGAAAACAAATTTCCTTATTTGTGAAATGATATTACTACATTTCTTTGCAATGACCAAAGAAATGGCAGTAGGCGGGGCTACCTTTGGTATCTTGTACAACTTATTGTCCAAACTAATATTCACAGAGCGAGGTGTAGACTCATATACAACATGTCACTTCCACAAGTATGGTTTTCCTAATAATACATCACAAACTTCAAGAGGAGAAACATCACACAGTACCTCATCCATGAAGGGCTTCATGTTGTCGGGAAGGAAACACTACTGGCTGACACAGATATCTCATCCTTGGTGAAGCCACCCGATGGCGTATGGATGCGAATGTGTTGTAGTCGGTAGGCCCGGTCGCTTCACTACCTATACTGAAATGAGGGTCCTTTGGCTCTCATTGGTGACAATGGACTTCAACAAAGAACCCTTCACCCACATCTGTGAGTGGAAGAGGTTTTCCCACTCCTCTATATCTTCAAGCACATTCTTCTGTATCTTAGTGGTGGCTACAATGACACAGGGCTCTGTGTCAACAATCTAGTTCCCTTTTTCATTACCCTTGTCAGGTTCTGACTTAGAGTCGGAACATGCGTCTGATTCGAAAGCCTTCAACTCAACCACCAGTGATTGCCTGGCCCTCATATAGGTGGATATTGATGGCCACCCTCATATTCCACCTAGACCTCCATTCAGTTTCATATGTTTCCTTGTTTATTTCAACATTTACTACTTTTAGCACTTTTTTGGGTCCTGAACTTCCAGAGCATTTTTGTCCCCCTAAATGCTATTTTTTTAGGTCCGATGTAGGCCCATGATCACCTGCCACAAATCTTGTAGTACTCGGAGATACTTTTCCAACAAGGTATCGTATGCTCCAAATAGAGATTAAATGACCAAGTTAGGACCCCCAGAAGTTGGCTGCCCAACTAACCCCAATGGGGCCCACAAACTCTTGGTGTTCCATCTCTTGGGGTTAGGGTTTGGCGTGTTTAGGGTTTTACCTTATTTTTCAATAATAAATAGGCCCTTGAGCCTCATTCTAACACAGTTCAGAGGCATGTAGTTGTTGGGTTGTGTTATTCTTTCCACGACTAGCCCACGTAGTGAACCGGTGGGTTAGAGGAGGGACGGAGCCCCCCCCTTTGTTGCGCTAATTGCGCAACAGTGGGGTCATCGGGGGGGGCGGCAACCCCCCCAGTCCAGGGGGTTTGAGGGGGTAGGTAGCCCCCCTCTACGGGGTTTGGGGTAGTGCCCCATGAATTTTTTTTTGGACCATATAATAGGTTGGGCGGACCTACCTATGGTTTTGTGCATGATTTTCGCACATGGTTTTGGACGCGATGCTTTTTGGTCCATGGTTTTGGACATGATGGTTTTCGGTCCATGGTATTGGATGCTTTGGCATGTATAAATATGTATTGTAACATTGAAAGGAATAATAATGAAAAATCAAGCTGGTACTCCCGGTTTTGGGACCCAGGGGAAAATCTCTGTGTATATGTGTTTTATGTGTTATGCTCTCACATTGTTTATTTTCTGTGTTTTAGAATTTGTATGCAGGTAATTTATGTATAGGGTTAAAACCTACATTTGGTATTAGAGTTGTTTTGGCTTCAAGGGGATGCCTTTGGTGCTGAGGGGTTTCGCTCGGGCTTGTGGTAGACCCTGTTCAGTGGGATATCCACGATATCAATTTTGGTAGTGAAAGAAGATGGCGAGCAGTGAAAAGATAGAGATCAAGAAATTTAATGGTCAAAGCTTTGAGTTGTGGAAACTCTAGATGGAGGATGTGTTGGTGGATAAAGATCAGTGGATCGCGGTAGATCTGGGTACTAAACCAACGAAAGTGTCTGATGAAGAATGGAAGAAGTTGGATCAGAAGGCAAAGAGTATAATACGATTGTGTGTCTCAGATTCAGTATTGTTGAATGTATCAGGGGAAGCTACGGTGAAGGCTTTGTGGGACAAGTTAGGGACTTTGTACCAAGTTAAGTCTCTGGTTAAATAATTGTTCCTACAGAAAAAGCTGTATAACTTGAGGATGAAATATGTGGACTTGGTGACAGAGCATCTGAAGGTGTCTAATACTGTGGTAAGTCAGTTATCATCTATTGATATCAAAATTTCATATGAAGATAAGTGCATTAGTTTGTTGTGTTCTCTACCAAATTCGTGGGATAGTCTAGTTATTGCAATAGGTAGCAATGTTACAGCCTTACAGTTTGATGAAATAGTCTCATCCTTGCTGACAGAGGAGATGAGATGGAAAAATATGGAGAGCCAAAATGGTGATGCCTTGTCTGTACGAAGACGGTCCCAGAACAGAAATAAAACTAAGTCATCGAGTGGAAGATCTAAATCTATAGGGAGATCTAAATCTCTAGGAAAACCTGTAAAGGTGGTGTGCTGGAAATGCAGAAAGGAAGGGCACTACAAAAGGAACTGTAAATCTAAAGCTCCTGACAAAGGAAAGAGATTAGATGATGCTCCTGATGCAGAGGCGAAAACCACCTCAGATGAAGGTGGGGATGTGTACTTGGCTTATTCAAGTACACATGTAGATCATGAGGCATGGTTGATTGGCTCAGGTGCATCCTTTCACTTCACTCCCCATAGAGAGTGGTTCTACGAGTATGAGAAATACGATGGTGGTGATGTCTTCTGAGTGGATGATAGGAAGGCTAGAATCGTTGGTCACGGAAAAGTAAAGTTGAAGTTGCCACATAGAAGGGTTAGAACACTTTCGGGTGTTGTACATATTCCTGCATTGATAAGAAATTTGATTTCTATAAGCAAGATGGATGATGTAGGTGTAAAAACAGTGTTCGAGAAGGATAGCTACAAGATGGTTGGGGGAGCACTGCATTGATGTGGGGAGTTCGGATTAGAAATCTGTACGAGCTGAAAGGTAGCACTGTTGTTGATGGGTGCAACAGTTCTTTGGTTCCTGGAAGTGGAATAGAAAATATAGCGGTCTCTGGAGAGAAGACCATGTTGTGGCATCAAAGGTTTGGACATATTGGGGATAAGGGCCTTCAAATACTTCATGGTAAAGGTATGCGTAATAGCTCTCTAGATTTTTATTTCTATGAAAATTGTGTATATGTAAAGCAGAATTGAGTGAGTTTCCCCTCTGGTGATAAGAGGGCGAAATAGATATTAGAGCTTGGGCACAGTGATGTGTTTGGACCTGTGAAGGTTCCAACACTGGGTAATTCTGTGTACTATGTATCATTTATAGATGACTTCTCAAGGAATACATGGATATATTTCCTTAAGAAGAAATTTGAGGTCTTTGACTGGTTTAAAGAATTTAAGGCTCTGGTGGAAAACCAGACAGAGAAGAAGATAAAGGTGTTGAGGATAGATAACTGTGGAGAGTTTTGCAGTAAGGAATTTGAAGAATTTTGTACGAAGTTTGGTATAGCACGACAGAAGACTACTCCATATACACCTCATCAAAATGGAGTTTCAGAAAGAATGAACAAGATGTTGATGGAAAGGGCAAGAAGCATGCTTAGTGGTGTCGCGTTAGGACAAGAATTCTGGGCAAAGGCAATGGAGACTACATGTTACCTAATCAACAGATCACCTTCATCAGCGTTCGAGGATAAGACTCCACAAGAGGTATGCACTGGTAAGAAACCCTCTCTTTCACATATGAGGGTATTTGGATGTGATGCATATGTACATGTTACAAAGGAGAAACGAACCAAGTTGGATGGTAAATCTGAAAAGTGCATCTTTAATGGGTATAAGGATGGTTTAAATGGTTATAAGCTTTGGAACCCAGTAACAAGGAAGGTTGTGTATAGCCGAGATGTGGTGTTCAGAGAGGTGAAAGATGTTATTAAACATGAAGTCCAACCAAAGGAACCTGAGAAGATAGAGTTTTATCTAAAGGAGGAAGAATCAGACTCTACAGTAGAGGAGGAATCAAAAGATGAAGAGCCACAAACTCCGAGTGTGAGAAGATCAATTCGAGAAAGAAGGCAGCCAGAAAGGTATAGTCCATCTGCTTTCTATTCAAATTTTTCTTTATCTATTAATGATGATGATCCCAAAACTATGAAGGAAGTAGTAGATTCAAAGTATGGAAAACTCTGGAAGGAGGCCATGGTTGATGAAATGGCATCTTTTCACAAAAATGAGGCTTGGGATCTAGTGGAGTTTCCGGCTGGAAGGAAACCCATTGGCAGCAAATGGGTGTTCAAGAAGAAGACAAATGGAAAAGGAAATGTGGAGAAATACAAAGCTCAGTTGGTAGCAAAAGGTTATTCCCAGCTGCCGGGAATTGATTTTGGTGATATCTTTTCTCTTGTTGCCAAGGTAACTTCTATTAGCTTACTTTTATCTGTTGCTGTTGATTTTGAGTTTGAGGTAGAACAGATGGATGCGAAGACAACATTTCTTCACGAGGATCTGGAAGAGGATATCTACATGAACCAACCTAAAGGCTTTGCGGTGAAGCGCAAGAAAGAACCGGTATGCAAGTTAAAGAAGTCTCTGTATGGGTTAAAACAATCACCAAGAATGTGGTATCAGAAATTTGATATATTTATATGGGGACTTAGATTCACCAGAAGCAAAGCAGATCACTGTGTGTATTTTAAATTAATTGGTGACCGTGTTATTCATCTAGTCTTGTATGTGGATGATATGTTGTTGGTTGGAAATGACAAAGAAATTATCTAGGATTTGAAGACCCAATTGTCCTCCAAATTTGACATGAAAGATATTGGTGCTGCAAACTATATTTTGGGAATGGAAATTAAAAAAGGTCAGGAAAAGAGGAAGCTCTGGTTAAACCAGAGGAAGTATGTTGAGAAAATATTCCAGAGGTTTAATATGCAAGATAGTAAACCGGTGAAGGTTCCTATTCCTGTAGGTGTAAAGTTATCTGCTTAATAGTATCTCAAAACACAAGAAGAGGAATAGGATATGTCCCGTGTTCCATATGCAAGTGCAGTCGGTAGCTTGATGTATGTAATGGGTTGTACTAGACCAGACATTGCACATGCAATGGGAGTATTGAGCAGGTTTATGTCAAAAGCAGGGAAGGAGCATTGGACAACAATGAAGCAGGTTTTTAGGTATTTGCATGGCACTAATAATTATGGTTTGTGCTACCAAGGAAGACTAGGATTGGATAGAGTTTTGGATATTTGTGGCTTTGTTGATGCGAACTGGGCTGGAGATCTGGATCAGAGAAGATCTACAAGTGGGTATGTGCTTAACCTATTTGGAGGTGCAGTTAGTTGGATGAGTAAGAAAAAATCTGTAGTGGCACTATCAACTACAAAAGCAGAATACATGGCAGCCACTCATGCAAGCAAGAAGGCAATTTGGTTGCATAGATTGTGTTCAAGTATGGGGTTAGTATAGGGAGCTACAAGGATATATTGTGACAACCAAAGTGCAATTTTCTTGGCAAAGAACCCTGCTTACCATTCAAAGATAAAGCACATTGATGTTCAGTATCACTTTGTGAGGGATATTATAGAATGCAAAAAGGTGTTGCTAGTAAAGGTGGACACTTTAAAGAATAATGTAGATGCATTAACAAAATTTGTGAGCTCTGAGAAGTTCTCTTGGTGTAGAGAAACAATGGGTGTTGCAAGGCTATATAAATGATTAAGCTCTCTTGTGGCCCCGTGTAGAAAGAAAACAACAAGTGGGAGAATGTTGGGTTGTGTTATTCTTTCCACGACTAGCCCACGTAGTGAATCGGGGGGTTAGAGGGGGGGAAGAGCACCCCCCTTCGTTGTGTCAATTGCGTAGCAGGGGGGTCATGGGGGGTTGGTAGCCCTCCATGTCCGGGGGGTTTGAGGGGTGCGGGTAGCCCCCCTCTACAAGGTCCGGGGCAGTGCCTCGAGAAAATTGTTTTTAAACCCTATATTAGGTTGGGCGGACCCACCTATGGTTTTGTACATGATTTTCACACACGATTTTGGACACGATGGTTTTCGGTCCATGGTTTTGAATGCAATGATTTTCGGTCCATGGTATTGGATGCTTCGGCATGTATAAATATGTATTGTAAAATTGAAAGGAATAATAATGAAAAATCAAGTTGGTAGTCCCGGTTTTGGGATCCAGGGGAAAATCTATGTGTGTATGTGTTTTATGTGTTATGCTCTCGCATTGTTTATTTTCTGTGTTTTAGAGTTCGTATGCAGGTAATTTCTGTACAGGGTTAAAACCTACAGTAGTCATCACATCTCTTCTGAGAGATAAGCTACCATCACCCGAGCTAGTTATTTCAATTATGTTTGTAAGCATATTTCAGTGTTTTATATTAATGAAACGAAGTGTTATTTCTGCTGCATCTCTGTATTTATGGTTATATTTATAATTTTTTGCATTCTTGTTTAGGTTTGGATAAGTAGTATCATAGTAGTTTGCTCTTTCTGTGTTTTTCTTTGCATGTCCCCAACGAGTTCAAGGTGAAAGGAGTTAGAGATCGAACTAGTTGAACCTTTCCAAGACCAACAATGCAAAACCTGATGGCCTCCCATGGTAGAAGAAAATAAAGACGAGGTGTTGGGAAACCATCTCACAAAAAGATAGAAAAGATATATCAATGCCTTAGAATTCAACCTCTTCGAGGGGGAAACCCCCTTTACATTACATAAATGAACAATTCTTGGATGATACAACTAACTAAACCTCCCTTATATATAGGAGTCTAAGGGGTCACAATATAATCAAGCCGACATAAGAGTAATAACATAAGAGCACAAAAATAACAATAGTGGGTTTCTATGGGACATACAAATAACAATATGGGGACAATAGGGGCACAATAATAACAATAAGGGATACAATGACAATAGTAATATGGGAATCACTAGTATTATAGGGGCCTAACATGCCCTTCTCCTTCTGAAAAGCGTTGTCCTCAATGCTTGAGTAGTTCTGGATGCTTCTGTATAAAATTCTCATCTTCTCATGTGGAATCTTCAGCAGATAAGTTCTTCCGCTTAATGAGATACTCTGAAATTGATCGATTTCGCAGCTGTTGGGTTCTTGTTTCTGTGACTAATTCTGGTTCCAATATGATTTTTCCTTCCTTGCCAAGTTCTAGAAATATTGTTTGAACTGGGAGCTTGTCACCTATAACCTTCTTTAAACATGGAACATGGAAAACTGGGTGCACTCGGGAAGCTGCAGGAAGCTCCAATTTGTATGCCATAGTACCAATATTTTGCAACACCTTGTACGGACCATAATACTTTGGTGATAATTTATTATCCTTTTTAGCTTGCTTGAGGGACATTTGTTTATATGGTTATAGCTGTAGGAATACCCAGTCAACTACATCAAAACTTCTTTTGTTGCGATGTTGATATGCCTGTTGTTTCAATCTATTCTGCGCCAACGTGAGGTTATCCTTTAAGAGTTGGGGAACTTGTTGTTGATGCTCAATGTGATGTTCCACTGCTTGAACCTTAGAATTTTCTCTTAAATATGATGTGATGGATGGTGGATGATATCCATAAAGTGCCATAAATGTGGTCATTTTTGTTGTAGTATGGAAGGAAGTGTTATACCACCATCCAGCCAGAGACAAACATTTGACCCATTGTGTCTGTTTATCAGATACAAAGCAACGAAGATATCCTTACAAACATTTGTTTACTATCTCAGTTTTCCCATCAAATTGAGGATGATAAGATGAGCTATGAGCTAACCAAGTATCGAGACAAGAAAATAATTTTGTCCAAAAATTTCCAGTGAAAATGGGGTCTTTGTCGCGTACAATAATCTTTGGGTTTCCATGTAGCTTTTGAGTTGTTTCCATAAATGCAGTAGAAACTGTACTGGCTTTAAATGGATGTGATAATGCACAAAGGTGTGCATACTTGGTAGGTCTGTCAACTACCACCATGATGACACTCTTTCCTTCAGACTTGGCTAAACATGTGATAAAATCCATTGAAACCTCCTCCCAACGTTGGCTTGGAATGGATAAAGGTTGTAATAGACCTGGGGTCTTAATTGTTTCAACTTTATTTTGTTGGAAAATTAAACATTCCTCCACAAACGTTTAAATATCTAATTTAAGGCCATCCCAAAAAAATTCCTTCTTAACCCTGTGGTAAGTTTGTAAAACTCCTGAGTGCCCTCCTAAGGGAGAAGTGTGCAATTCCATAAGAATCTTTTGTTTGAGTTGGGAATTCTTACATAGGTATAAGCGATCTTTGTACCATAACGAATCATTTTTCCAGCTACATGTATCAAATGTATAGGGATCTTGTTGTAACTTTCGAATGAGTGCCCACATTTCTTCGTCATTCTTCCATTCCTCCCTTGCTTTATTTATCCAATTTGGTTGGATAATAGAAATGGCGCACAACAATGCTTCCACATCCTCATCCTTTCTTGACAGTGCATCTGCCACAACATTTTGCTTCCCTTTTTTGTAGATGATTTCAAAGTCATAACCCAACATATTTGTGACCCATTTTTTATTGCTCTTCAAAGGATAATTTTTGTTCTCAAAAGTATTTAAGACTATTATGATCCATTTTTACCTTGAAGTGTCTTCCCATTAGGTAGGGTCGCCATTTCTTAAGTGCATGTAGTATTGCCAACATTTCCTTCTCATAAATAGCTTTGTGTAAATACTTTCCCTTGATTGGACGACTTTCAAAAGCAATGGGTCTTTCATCTTGCATTAAAATAGCACCAATTCCATTTCCTGAAGCATCACATTCCACAATAAAGGTTTTTGTGAAATCCAGCATAGCTAAGACCGATGCTTGGCACATTGCCTCTTTAAGATGTTCGAAGGCCTTTGTTGCTTTTGGGGTCCATGAAAATGCATCTTTCTCCAATAATGTTGTTAAAGGTGCTGCCATTCCCCCATAATTCTTAACAAACTTGCGATAATACCCTGTCGACCTAAGAAATCCTCGTAGAAGCTTTATGGATGTGGGGATTTTCCATTCCTTAATGTATTTAATTTTTCTAGGGTCTACCTTAACACCTTCATGAGATACAATATGACCCAGATATTCCACCTCTTGTACTCCAAAGAAACATTTGGATCTTTTTGCATATAATTGTTTCACCTCCAATAGTTTGAGCACCCTGTCAACATGTTCAACAAGATCCTTCCAAGACCTACTGTAGATTAGTATATCATCAAAAAATACTAACACAAATTTTCTAAGGGTTTGAAAATGGAATTCATCAAACCTTGGAATGTAGAAGGTGCATTGGTAAGGCCAAAAGGCATGACCAAAAATTCATAATGACCCTCATGAGTTCTAAATGTTGTTTTCAGAATATCTTTAGTCTTCATTCTGATTTGATGATATCCTAAACGAAGATCCAACTTGGTGAAGTAAATTGATCCATTCAGTTCATCCAATAATTCATCAATGACATGAATGGGAAATTTATATTTAATAGTGAGTTTGTTGAGCTCCCTATAATCCGGACACATACGCCATGATCCATCCTTCTTTTGCACCAATACTACTGGAGCAGAGAAAGAACTTAGACTAGGTTGAATTATACCAGCCTCTAGCATTTCTGCAACCATACGTTCAATTTCACTCTTTTGGGCATAGGGATATCTATACAGTCTGATGTTTGGAGGAACACTTCCTGGAATCAAATGAATAGCATGATCATGATCACGAATAGGTGGGAGACCTTTGGGAGTCTCAAATACCTTGGAATAGTTTTCCAAGACTTTTTGGAGATCTGGAGAAATAGATGATTTCGATGTGGGAACCTCTAGCAAACATAATTGTGCAATTACACCTCGTTGTTCCTTCTTTAGAAGCTTTGTCATACCATTAGAGATGATTATCTTTCCCGGTTTCCCTGCAATACCCCTTAATTCAACTTCCTTTCCTTCTGCACAAAATTTCATGAAAAGTTATTGAAAATTAAAAGATATTGTACCCAAGGATTGTAGCCATTGGACTCTATTGACATGACGAATGTTCGCTATACCAACAAGGGGAACTAACCGGATCACAAGCCCCAATTAGGCCTGCTTTCGTTTGGAATGGCAAGTTCCAACGGGTTTTAAGGGACCCTTTAAAATGTTAAATGCGTTGATAGATTGCTTCTGGGTGGAAGACTTCAATTAAATCAACAAAATGAAACAACTAACCTCTAAGTATTATATCCTATTTATACTACTTCTAACTACTCTGCTCTAGTCCTAGCTATCTTAATCTATCCTGCAGGAGAAAAATAAAAGAGATTAAACACCATAAAATAATTCCAAGTCCAAAAGAATCAATTACTAAATTCACAGATGAACAAGGTTGTATTAGAGCTCGATTACACTTAGATTACTCATATAGGAATACACATTCCTTTCGGTACAAATAAACCAGCAACTAGTGTTCAATACGGTTTTGAATCAGAGATCGCTCATAAGTTAACCATGTAATTAAATCATATTCAATTAAACAGGACTAATCATGAATAGTATGCCATCAATATGCATAAACACAAACCACATTTATATTCATGCCAGTAGCAACACCCTGCTTCAAAAACCTCCAAGCAAAAGGAAAATAAATAAGAAATTAAAGGCCTCTTCTTCGACCAAACAGTCCTTATTCACAATAAAGCCAAACTATTCTTATCCAAACAAAAAGCCCCTTCTCCTCTTCGGAGGCAATACTTATGCAAAAGCCCTTGACTCTAGGTCTACCCCGCCTCTTCATCTTCCCCACTGTTTTTGATATGAAAATCGAGTATACAGAGATAAGACCGTCAGCGTAACTGCTAACGCGTAGAAAGCATATCTGTTGGAGTGATTTGTTTCATGAGGAAGTGTACAGATGTTGGAAAAAAGGGTGACTGTGTATCACCTTCCCATGATGAAAACCGGGACAGATTTGCTTTCGGAATGTATAGCCAACACGTGGGGGTTCCGACCTGGAACGCTTGAGGCCAGACCTTCAAACACAATGCTTCTACATACATGGCTCTTCGAATCCATTCCTGCGTCCTTTACTTCTCACCTGCAGAGATAGCTATCATTAGCTTTATGATTGTGAACAATATAACATAAATATTCGCATAAAACACAAACGCTGCCTTCATTAACTTTTATAAACTACGGGAACAAGTGTGAAAAGGATTTATGCCTAAAACACAGTCAACACACAATTTCCCACTCGATCCATAGGCTTGGCATGGTTTTCGAGGGTTTCTTTTAATCACAATTGGGTATCGGCCCCTCCGTGGGTCACAGTACCCATGCCTTCCACTTCCCTGATGCGCAATTACACTATCGGGACTCCACAGGCCCACCTTCTACACTGAAAACCCGATCCCTTTGTTATTTCGGAAAATTCAAAAAACATAGGAAAACAAAGAAAATCCCGCCCCGATCGCTCAAGCCGGACATCAAATGTTATATATTGGAGTTGATAAATATCGTCAGGTCCGGCATATCGCATATCGTAATATGCACAAGCCTGGGACTTCACTAATTGCGATAAGCGACGGGGCTTCGGACCCGAAAATATATATACCATATTTGATAGGCTCGAAGGGTCCGCCATATCATTGCGCGTATTGTGTATAAGGCCCGGGCCCCGCCGATATGCAATATGCGATTGGGGCCGGACCCGATAATGTACATAATGCGGTTAATAGTGCCAATGGGTCTGGAGGCTAGTGGCATGCCATATATATATATATATATATGTATATATATATACGATTGACTTATGCTACGGGGTTTCGGACCCGACATATATATATATATATATATATATTGTGGTTTATAACATCGTCAGGTCTGGTGCCTTATGGCATGCATTATGTGCCCAGATTGAATGCAATAAGCGAAAGAGGGAGGATATATGCATGTTTTTGAGCATTTCCACTATGAAAGGCCATGACGGGAATAATGATGCGATGAGGGTTTTGAGGGGTTAAACAAATCCTGATGAACATAGGAATGAAGGGCTTAAGCGAGGGATTTGTTAAAGGGCTTTACCCATTTGTGAGTGGAAGATTTGGCTCTTCATAGAGTTAAAATCACTGGGATGAAAAAGATCATTCAGAGAGATGATAGATCAGACTTATAGGGGACCCATTCAAAATTTGCTATCAAAGCATGTTTTAATAGGGTGGTAGTTGGGGCCACAACAAATGGCGAACCACTGGGCGAACCAGTTATCTCTATTTCCAAATAACCTTCAGATCAATAAAACATTAGGGTGTTAAGATAAACTTGAAATGAAAACTATATAGATGGACAAGCATGGGTTCCACTTAAACATTAACTGCTTCAGGAGGGATAGAGACAAATAGCTTCTACTTACTGATATGATTTTGACAGGAATTCTCCAATGGCAGTATTATGGGGTTTATTGACCTTCCTTTACCTATTTCCCACTTTCAAAAATCCCTTTGGGGCCATCACTAGTCTGTCCATACCTATTTAGGTGTGTACCTCAGCTCTTTATTGCTCATCAAGCTTGATGTAGACATGTTTATCTTGCACTTTATATGAAAATTTCAGTCCTATATTTTCATTGATTGAATGGGGTGTAGTCATGGATCATGCCATATTTTTAAACCGCTTAAGCAAGGTTGGGCTTGCTGTGTCAACCGGTACTCTAAGCCTAGCAACAGTCCTTACTCTAATCAGCTTCCCAAACAAACCATCCTTCTAGATTGGCACAAGGACTTGACATTTCATTTCTTTTAGATAAGTCCTTCCAGTTTCAGGCACAAGGACTAGAGCACAATTGGATTTTCCACAGGGTATATGACAGTGAGCTTAGCCCATGAAAGGAGGTTTACTTGTGAGTAACAGGTATTGGACAATTTAGTGTAGTCGATGGGACCAATGGAGAATGAATGTAAACCTTATAGGCAAGTATAGGCTAGGTCTGAGTGGGATTTATTAAAAATGCAGCATTCCTCCATGCTAGTCCAGCTGTAGTTACACATTTTTTGCTTTATAAAGCTACCCCTGCATGCTCCAAATATCTATGTTATCAACAGATCTTACCCAGTTCTTAACAGATTCCAATGAGCGGCTTTGGTTTAAACTCCACAGCTGATTTTCAAGTTCTCATGGGTTGATTGAAAATTTGTTTGATTTGCAAGGTAATGATGGGTTTAGAAACAGCAGAATCATCATCAAGTTAATGAGGGAGGGAAAGGCTAAATGTGGTGAATGAGGGCAAACCTGAAAGGTAGAACGAGATTGGAGAACCAAAATCAGCTAGCTGAAAGGACTGTGATTCAAAACAACGAGAAAATAGACTTTGCAGAAAACAAAAGGAAAAGACATAAATACAACTAAACTAACAACAAAACTAAAATGAATCCTATCCTATCAGGAGCTAGCCACTATGTGATAGCTACTGGAAGTGTCCTTTGAAATGCTGGCCATTAACAGGGAGTTTTTCAGTTTCTCCCTGTGAAGTTTTCAATTTGTAAGTTCCCTAACCAATTTTTTCCATAACTTGGAATGGGCTTAGCCATAAGTGTTGGAATGTTGTCTTACGCTAATCCCTGTTAGACACCAATACTCGATTACATCCTGAAAACATATCTAATGAGGAGAACATTTCGGACCCAACAACGCACTGAAGAATGTGTTTTGTAGAAGGGACAGGGTAGCTATCTTTTTGTGATGCTTGGTTCAGGTTTCTAAAATCAAAATACAACATGATATCTCCAATTTTCTTCCTTACTCACACGAGATTGGCTACCCAAGGGGCGTGTCTGACCAGAAAGATCATTTTAGCATCCAACATTTTGTTTGACTCTTTCTTCACCAACGGTCCTAGGATTGGATTCACCTTACGAAGCTTTTGTTGGTGGGGCTTAGCCTCCTCTTTATTCTCATTCATAAGCTTGTTGTCATCGAACACCTGCCAATTTGAGATGTCATCAGGCACGAATGGTATAAAAATCAATTCAATATAACATTTATTCCTTTTCAATCTAAAATCAGGGAAACGTTTTGCGGCCATACCAGCTGTCAGATCAGCATCTTGGTTTTTCCATTGAGGTATGTGTATGATATTAGAAGAATCAAAACTGTTAATTAAACTCCATACCTCATGTTGGTATCTTTCCAAGTCTGGTGAATTGTGATGTATCCTTTCCCTCACCTGGTCCATGATTATCTGTGAGTCACCAGAAGCTTTGATATTTATCACTGTCATATCAAGGACCCTTCTCAAGCCCTGTAGCAAGCCTTTGTATTTTTTCGTGTCGTTGGTGCACGTGGACTCCAATCGATTGGCCATCGAATGTTGGTTCCCTTGTGCATCCATAAGAATTATCTTAGCACCTGCACCTTCAAGGCAATTAGAACCATTAAAATAGAGTGTCCCAAAATTAGAGCTTAACGTTACATCAATTGAACTACTATCTAAGAAATTAGTCCTATCATCTACTATAATACAGGATAGTTCAACAGTTAGATTATGGGAGGGAATTTCCAACTGTGTGTATGTCAAAGTTTCTTCAACTGTTTCTGCATGGAATTCCCCAAAACAGGTCTTTGTGGCATAAACATTGAAACTATAATTCCCAAGGATAGAGTTGGTAAACATTACAGGTTCATTGGGACCATGTACCTCCATCACTACATACTTCATGTATCTCTCCTGATCAATTCTCAGCATATCACCTTTCCCCTTCTGAGGCAGCAAGAGATTGGACCAATCAGTTGAGAAGTATCCATTCAGTTTTGTTGACCAATCCCTACTAAGAAGCATTCCATAAGCCTCGGGTATATCGACTATCACTATATCTATTACTTGTGTGTATTGAGGCTTAGTAGTCATCCGAATCAATACATATTTCAATTCCCCAATCACTTTCACATTTGTCCTATCTAATTGCATGATTCGAGTTCCAGTTTTCTCAGGTATAAAATGAAGTCTTTTAGCAACAGCGTAAGGCATCACAGTGGATGAGGAACCTGAGTCTACTAATTAGTTGTGTACATTCATGTTAAATATTTGAAATGTGATTAGGAAATGGGGAGTCATGGATTTAGATTTCCTTCCTATCATGACTACACTGACATGTTGGGATTTTCAATTCATTTTTTATAGGGTAGCTTCCATGGTTGCTACCTTTTGGGCTGTGCTAGGAGTAATAAAAGGTCTGGAGACTGATTTCTGGGTTTGGCTGCTCGGGATGGTAGGAGTTTTACAGTTTCGCTCATTCATAACTTTCAAGAGCAAAAGTCTATGCTGTGTTGATTTTAGCAAAACAAAGTATGTGATATTAGCCCTAGATTTCTTGAGATCACCCACAATATTGTAATCATTGTTATAAATAGGTTTGGGTAGAGTAAACATACCTATTTTGCAATTCTTAGGTGGGAGTTTACCATCTTGAGTAGCCTTCGTTGCAGTGGGAGATGCATTTTCCTTTTCTAGATGGTTTGCAACAGGGGTATTCTCGGATTGACCTATGGGTCTACTCTTCTCAACAGGAACTTTGGGAGCATGTGTCTTCACATGATGGACATCTTTCTTGGTCTGATCTACGAGCTTCATCACACCTGCAAGTGGCCCTTTGTTTCGTGTGTGGATCTCATTAGTGTGGATTTCTGACATACTGTCTCCTTGGTCATCATCGTTCTCATTTGTATAGAAATCCCACAACACGTGATTTGTGATTCTTCATCCACAAGCTCTTCTACTTTATATTCTTCCTCATTTTCTTGTTCTAGTTCCAGCTCCACTACAGGTTCTTCTTTGTTAAGGAGCGACCCAATAAGAGCCATCTCTTCCATATTTAAATCCGTTTCATTGGGTGGAGCAGGCAGCGCAAGTTGACCATGACCACCTTTTGTTTTCTTACAATAGAAAGGCTTGAAGGGATTTTTGTTGTTATAGTCTCCTCCATTACCACTAGTACTCTCTCCATGATTCCTTTTCATATCAATGACTATGTTCGTTAGTTTCTTAATGATCTGATGAAAACTTTCCACATCCATGGTGCCCTTTTCATTATTTTCAGCCCCTTTGTTATCATTTCCATTATTCTTCTTGGATGTCTGAGAGGCTTTCTTTTCTCCAGTTGTAGGGTGGCATGCTGTGTGACCGAGCATTTCATTCTCGACCTTTACTACTTCATCGATAGCACCTTGTAAGGTTCGTGCATTACTCCTCTTAACCCACATCGCGGTAGGAATAGGGAAAGAAGTGATGTAGAATTCCATGAGCACCTCCTCAGTAGGTCTAGTGGTGGTTGGGATTCTGTTGAACAAGGTGTTGAATCAAATGTTAAAAGCCTTAACCTTCTCCTTCGTTTCCATTTTCAAATGGGACAATTTTAGAACTAAGGCAGCAAGGGTTTTCTCATCGCCATACTTGTCCAAAAAGGCATGTTGAAAGGTAGCCCACGAAGTGATTGATCTTTTTCTCAAGCTAAAGTACCATGTGGAAGCTGTGCCAGTTAAGGTAAAAGGGAATAGGCGACAAACTATATCTTCATCAGCTACCCCCAGCATGTGCACAGCTAGGAAGAATGAATTGATATGGTTTTCAACGGTCTCTCCCCGCTCGGGGTTGAATTTAGGCAGTACTTTTTCTGCATTCTTGGGTAAGGGATGTTGCTGCCCAGGTATCACCACAGCATCCTAAGTGAGTCAAGGAGGCAGTGCTCCCAAAGGAGGTGGGAGTTGGTTTCCACCCAGTGGAGGAATATTAGCCATATCGAGGATAGGGATGTTCTGGTTGAGGGTTTCTTCGTTAGGATTTTCCAAATCAGGCCAGGGATTTCCCTCAAAAGGGGAACCCTCAGGAATTTCTTCCCAAGGAGAGTCGATACTCTACAAAGAATCAAGCACAATATCTTCAAGAGAAGGGGCTGCAGATGTCTCTTCATTTATGTGATATACCCTTGGCTTTCTTTTCACGGAGGTAAAGACTAAAAGATAGGGAGTTGTGATAGGGAGAGATCCTAAGCCATAATAAGTCTTCTGACTAGTTGTTCCTGAGTGACAGGATACTCCCACAGTGTCTCTTCTTCGAAATGAGGATTTTCCAAATTAGAGGAAGGGTCTTTTCGACCTTCAAAATCCATGTATTAATGTTCTTGAATCCATGCGTTGCATTTATGGATGAAATCTTGAAAAGTTGTGGAAGGCGGTTCAGGCCCTCCTTCTAGCGCCAATTTGTTGACATGGTGAATGTTCACTATACCAATAAGGGGAACTAACTTGATCACAAGCCCCAATTAGGCATGCTTTCATTTGGAATGGCAAGTTCCAACGAGTTTTAAGGGACCCCATAAAATGTTAAATGTGTTGATAGATTGCTTCTAGGTGGAAGACTTCAATTAAATCAACAAAATGAAATAGCTAACCTCTAAGTATTAAATCCTATTTACACTACTTCTAACTACTCTGCTCTAGTCCTAGCTATCTTAATCTATCCTGCAGGAGCAAAATAAAAGAGATTAAACACCATAAAATAATTCCAAGTCCAAAAGAATCAATTACTGAATTCACAGATGAACAAGGCTATATTAGAGCTCAATTGCACTCAGATTACTCATACAGGAATACACATTCCTTTTGGTACAAATAAACCAACAACTAGTGTTCAATACGGTTTTGAATCAGAGATCGCTCATAAGTTAACCATGTAATTAAATCATATTCAATTAAACAAGACTAATCATGAACAATATGCCATCAATATGCATAAACACAAATCACATTTATATTCATGCCAACAGCAACACCCTGCTTCAAAAACCTCCAAGCAAAAGGAAAATAAATCAGAAATTAAAGGCCTCTTCTTCGACCAAACAGTCCTCCTTATTCACAATAAATCCAAACTGTTCTTATCCAAACAAAAATCCCCTTCTCCTCTTCAGAGGCAATACTTATGCAAAAGCCCTTGACTCTAGGTCTACCCCACCTCTTCATCTTCCCCACTATTTTCGATATGCAAATCGAGTATACAAAGATAAGACTGTCAACGTAACTGCTGACACGTAGAAAGCATATTTGTTGGAGTGATTCATTTCATGAGGAAGTGTACAGATGTTGGAAAAAGGGGTGACTATGTGTCGCCTTCCCATGATGAAAATTGGGAAAGCTTTGCTTTCAGAATGTACAGCCAACGCATGGGGTTCCGACCCGGAACGCTTGAGGCCAGACCTTTAAACACAATGCTTTTGCATACATGGGTCTTCGAATCCGTTCAAGCGTCCTTTACTTCTCACTTGTAGAGATATCTATCATTAGCTTTATGATTGTGAATAATATAACAGAAATATTCGCATAAAACACAAACATTGCCTTCATTAACTTTTATAAACTACGGGAACAAGTGTGAAAAGGATTTATTCCTAAAACATATTCAACACACAATTTCCCACTCGATCTATAAGCTTGGCATGGTTTTCGAGGGTTTCTTTTAATCGTGATCGGGTATCGTCCCCTCCGTGGGTCGCAGTACCCATGCCTTCCACTTCCCCAATGCGCAATTACACTATCGGGACTCCACAGGCCTGCCTTCTACACTGAAAACCTGATCCCTTTGTTATTTCAGAAAATTCAGAAAACATAGGAAAAAAAGAAAATCCTGCCCCGATCGCTCAAGCCAGACCTCAAATGTTATATATTGGAGTCATAAATATCGTCAGGTCCAGCATATCGCATATCGCAATATGCACAAACCTGGGACTTCGCCGATTGTGATAAGCGACGGGGCTTCGAACCTAAAAATATATATACCATATTTGATAGGCTCGACGAGTCCACCATATCGCTGCGTGTATTGTGTATAAGGCTCGGGCCGCACCAATATGCGATATGTGATTGGGGCCGAACTCGATATGTACATAATTTGGTTAATAATGTCGTTGGGTCCGAAGGCCAGTGGCACGCCATATATATATAAAAACCTTAGGTCTAGATCGATTGCAATATGCGATGAGGTTTCAAACCCGACATATATAAATAAATAAATAAATATATATATATATATATATATCTATATATATATATATATATATATATATATATATATATATATATATATATTGTGGTTTATAACGCCGTCGGGTCCGGTGCCTTATGGCATGCATTATGTGCCCAGATTGAATGAGATAAGCGAAAGAGGGAGGATATATGCATGTTTTTGAGCATTTCCGCTATGAAAGGCCATGACGGGAATAATGATGTGATGAGGGTTTTGAGGGGTTAAACAAATCTCGATGAACATAGGAATGAAGGGCTTAAGCGAGGGATTTGTTAAAGGGCTTTACCCATTTGTGAGTGGAAGATTTGGCTCTTCATAGAGTTAAAATCACTGGGATGAAAAAGATCATTCAAAGAGATGATATATTAGACTTATAGGGGACCCATTCAAAATTTTCTATTAGAGCATGTTTTAATAGGGTGGTAGTTGGCACCACAACAGACTCCTAGTACAACATTAGCACCACCCATTGGAACGGAAATCATTGTGCTATTCAATACATATTTTCCCATGGATAGCTTGATATTATGGCACTTTCTAGAGAAATTTATGGTTCCTCCACTTGCAACCATCACTTGAAACTCTGGTGCTGGATATAGGAAGAAATTCAATTCCGTTGTTATCTTACAATGGATAAAATTATGGGTACTTCCCGAATCAATCAACACTATTACCTCTTTCTTCTTGATATGTCCTTCTATCTTGATAGTTTGAGGAGTGGTAATTCCAGCCAATGCATTACAAGATATGGTCGGATTCATTTCTATCTAGGGTTTGTTCCTAGAGTATATCCTCTTCTTTTGACATTTCTTGTTCCTTTTCTTCTTCCTCTTCACAATCTATGTAGAATAATTCCCTCTCAGCACACTTATGACCTTTAGTGTATTTGCTATCACAACTGTAACAAAGCCCTTTGGCTCTTTTTTCTTCCAATTGTTATGGTGTCAACCTTGTAGGTTGTGGAAGGCTAGGGGCAATAACACTTCCATATTTATAGTTGTGAGTGGTAGGCTTCCTGGTTGCCATAATTTTGTTTTCCATTTTTCTTGCTAACCTGAATGCCTTCTCTAATGAATCAGGTTCCCAAAGGTGAACATCATGTTGGATATTATCCCTTAAAGTCCCTATGAACACATCAATCCTATGCTCCTCTAGAATATCTTTTACCCTTATGTTCAATTTTTGGAAGTCCCCAATGTGCTCCATCATTGAACCTTTTTGTTTGATATTTATCAGTTGGCTAAAAAAAGTGTTTCTTTTTGTATCCTCATCATGTGCTATCATTTCTTCCGTAAAAATTGCCCAAGTGACAATTTGTTTACGAGAGCAAAGTCGTCGATACCATACAAACTAATTTGGTTCCAAATACAAAGTTTCAATATGTACCTTTTGTTTGTTTTTCACATTATGGAGATCGAAAAATTGCTCCATCTGTAGTATCCATGTTTCGAGATCATTGCCATCAAATTCCCTCATATCGATTTTTGGAACATGGTGGGTCTTCAATCTGACATTAGAGTCTATGAAATCATGATTAACATTTATTTGTTCTCATCATGAGTTTCCTTTACTACCCTTTCACCATTACTGACCATTTCTTGTAGCAACTTATTCAAATTTATCTTTAATTCTTCCATCTTATCGTCCATGCCCTTCATCTTAGTGTCCATGCCATTCATCTTAGATTCCATGCCGTCGATCTTAGCTTTCTCTCCATCCATCTTAGCTTCCACACCATCCATCTTAACTTGCATGCCATTCATATTAGCTTCCACGCCATTCATCTTGGCTTCATTTACCTTTGGTGAGAGTGAAATTTGTTGTACTTGGTCTTGTAATTTCGATATATCATGTTGCATTTCTTCCTCTTCTTCACAAGTCATACTAGAGCTTTCAGGTTACTTACTAGGTGTTTCCATTTTATTTCTTCGAGACATTAATTAATGCTAATAATTCTTCACTATTCCCTTTGAATTTCTTCAAACTAATTTTTGAAACCAATCTTAAGCAAAATTTAAAAAAACTACACACCTTTTTTTCACTTTGTAAGAGCTCGATATTGAATCTATTGTATCTCTATAACTGTGGACCTCAAATATCTAAAATCTCCTCCTGTGGTAGACCTTTGTGTCCTCTTTCTAACCCCGCAAGTCTGATCAAGATTGGATTCTCCAAGGAAGAGTTATGCCAAATCTCCCACAGTGACCTGATTATAGACTATTTCCGTAGAGAAAACTTGTACGATGTGCCACGTGTCATTGTTTTGACCTTAGTACCTAAAACTAATACAAAAAAAAACTACAGGTCATCCTCTTTCTGAAACTTCTTACGAAATTTCAACCTAATGCTCAAAACAAAAGTTATGACGATTTTCCCCAGTCTCCTATTTAGAATGTAATTCGGGAGTCTACAAAAACTGTCACTTCCTCAAATCATATCTCTGCAAATATAGCGAGACAAGCTCTGAAATTTGGACCCGAAGTTTAGAATGATTTCGACTCAAACGGTTTTTTTTTGTAGCTTCTCAAACATCGCAGAAAAAAAGTGATAGCAAAAATTCCACGATGACCTATTTGGAGCAGCAAAACCCTAGAATCCAAAGCTCTGATACCAAATGTTAGGAAACTAGCTCACAAAAAGATAGAAAAGATAGATCAACGCCTTAGAATTCAGCCTCTTTGAGGGAGAAACCTCCTTTACATTACACAAATGAACAATTCTTGGATGATACAAATGACTAAACCTCCCTTCTATATATAGGAGTCTAAGGGGTCACAATATAATCAAGCCGAAATGAACAATTCTTGGATGATACAAATGACTAAACCTCCCTTCTATATATAGGAGTCTAAGGGGTCACAATATAATCAAGCCGACATAACAGTAATAACATAAGGGCACAAAAATAACAATAGTGGGTTTCTATGGGGCATACTAATAATAATATGGGGACAATAGGGGCACAATATTAACAATAAGGGATGCAATGACAATAGTATTGGGGGAATCACTAGTATTATAGGGTCCTAACACGAGGGGACAACTGATACTTTCAAAATACTCCTTGAGGAAGCCCTCGAGCAATAGAGGAACGTGATGATGGATAGCTTTGCCTAGATCCTTCGACAACTATCCACAGGTGACACATCTTCATCCAGAAGACACTCTGGAGGCTCCACTCCTTTTAAGGTACAAGGTAACTTTGATATTCCCATATTTGAGGGCCATATAGATGAAGAAATAGTAGATAAATGGTTAAATCTGTTGGAAGGATATTTTTCAGTTCATGACTTTTCCAATCGAGAAAATATTACTTTTGCACTTCTCAAATCCATTCCACATGTCAAGGGATGGTGGGAAGCCTACTGTGAGCATTAAATACAAGAAGAGAAGCACCAATAATGTTGCATATTGCATCAACTGACCACCATTCATAGCATTAATCATTGTGCTCGATTCGTGTGGGCATGAGACTTTAGCGTGGCTGCATCTTTACAAGAGTGATCCAGAATTCGGCAACACATACCAGACACTCCTGGAAGGTAAAAAAGTTCCAAATTTTCACTTCCAGGATGCACTATTATGCCACCTAGGACACATATTTGTTCCTTCAAGCAAGCATGATAAGATGATTTGGGAGGCGTGTTATCGGGAAATCTAGTGTCCACTCGGAGCTGCTAGTCCCACTAAGACTGGTAGCTATCTTAGAAACAAACAAACTAAGACTACTTTCGCTTTCCTTTATGAGAAGTAGATAAGAGGGGAACAAAGGAGACCAACCTCAGTCTTGCGCTTAGTTCCTTGCTTGGTTCCTCTCCCTTCTGACAGATCCTTGCCGCTTTGCCTTCGTCTACCCAGCTTCAAAGAGCACCTGTGGAATAAAAGCAGAATAATACTATCGAAGAACAGAGATCTACAATCATAAACAATATAGGACCAAATATATATTGACCACACAAATGCATATATCATCAAACATACAAGAATGTGGAGGAAAACTTGAATAGCTTTATTAACATCAAGAATAGCAAAGAGGATTACAACCAATTGTTCTAACCCAGCGTCATCCTCCCAGCATGAAAGCCCTTCTTCACCTCATGAAAAGCTTAGATCATACAACACTATGATATTCCACCAAGAAACCAACAGCACTTCCTTACAAGATACAAAATTCCAGCCTCTAGATCTCTGGGATGAGGGATCCATATATAGATATTTGCTGAGGTGTGAGTCAGCTCTGGGTTTTTGATTAGTGTCATTCCACTGATAGTTCTTGGTTCCACTTGGAGATCTCATTGATCTCTTACTCATCCTTGGGTGATTCTGAGAGGCAAGTGTCATATGAGGAGTTTCTAGAAGATTCCTTGATCATCCACTTAGCAAACTGTCTCTGCCACTTGTCTATTCTCGCTCATCGCACCCTATAGAAGTACTTTTCAGTATGCATCACACCTCCCGTGTGTAGTAGGTGCGATGCATTGCACCCTCAGCACTGAGCAATCAGTATGGTCCAGTTTTGACCATTTCTGAGTAGTTTTTCATGGAGAACTTCTGGGAGATGATGTAATCAGCTAACCTTGTTCCTTTAGGGTATGAAACAACACTTTTAGGGACTTAGAAGCCCTTGGTTTATGGACATATGTGATTGGGGTTGCAGTGCCCAAAAATGTCTATAACAGTTGCCCCCTAAAGCATGAGGTCGTTAATCTTTTGATGTCGGGTGAAATGCTTTATCATGAGGATCCGAGGTTTTTTCGAACTGGAAGGTGACCTGTAATAAGATACAATACAATAAATTATCTTCATAATATTTTCATGATCTAGCTGAGGCGGGCATTCCCATGCTCAGCTTTATAAATTCATTTTCATGTACATAGGACAAACAACCGTCTGTGTGGCAGACTGATGACTCTGATAGAGCCATCATCCTTTGATTCGGATGATCATCTGTGTAGCAATGATGTACATTTGATGTCTTTATTTTCCTGAATATATCGCAGCCCAGATGGATGAAACTAGATCTGGGGTCTTCAAACTAGTCCAATCTTCGCCCGAAGTACAAGTCGATCCATGTGAAAAACGTTTTGGAGTTGAACATGGAAAGACATTGCCTGATTACCAGCCAATGATGTAAGTTGTTCACAAGCACAAGAGGAATCACCAATAATGATGATGACCCTCAAGGTACGGCAGTACAATTTGCGTGGTGTGAAAATGGGACTTGGCGTAGAACACCACACAAAATCTCTCGGTCAAAGGCCATTGATGTAAACATGTCGCCGAAAGTGAGAAAATTGCCATGGAGGCATGCAAGCTTCAAAGTACTAAAAGGGTTGTTCCTAGGTTGACTTCTTGGATAATGAGCTGATGTCGACAAGAAGTGACCCGTCGTAGGACGGCCTTAATGAATCCCATATCTATGACATGGAACGGAGCAAATGACTTTTGATGATATAGGGTTCAGGGTGGCAGTCATGAAAGAATGAAGCGTAAAGGTATTACAATGGATGAGATGCAAGATGGGTTAGTGAATTCTGTTATCAACTTCTCTTGAACATATCGGCGACACTTGAAATGGATTGGTAGTGTTAGCCCCAAAAATGGATGGTATGATGGACCAATGGTAATATGACCGGTGAACGGAATAACCCAATCCGACTCAGACATGGAGTGAAAGTGTCATGTTCAAGAGCGACTTTGCTACTAGCAAAGTTTCTTCAAGTTTTCTTCCCAATTTTGCCCCAGTCATTACTGACCAGTACCTCTTTATTTTTATCAAGCTTGAGGAGGATAACATATGCTTGTTCTATAATTTGCCCTTCGGACAAACCCGTCGCTATGTTTTAACGAGCCTAGCGACAGTGAAACTCGTTCTTGTCTATATGTATTTCGCTATTAGTTTTAATGAGTTTAACGAAAAAGACAACTCGATCCTTTTCAATTTTAGAGAGTCTGAAAGGAACGTAAAGGAAACTCCAATAATCCTTTTTCGTCATATAATCCCTCAAGTCCGAAAAAGTATAAAATAATACGAAAGGGATGAATTTTTGATAATTTTAATGAGTCGAACAAAACAAGCGCTCGACCTTTTAGTGTAATAATCCCTCAGGTCCAAAAAGATTAAAATCTAGAGGAGGGATAGCACTCTTGGGAGCTTTAACAAGCTGGAGAGGCCAACTTCTTGGCAACCTTTTCATATTTTACGAGTCAGACGAAAATAGCTTAAAGGAGACTCGTTTTTTTGAGGAACAAGTGATAATTTCGGGTAGTAGCTGATTCCAGGTAAGGTTTGGAATTTCCAATCACAACAGTGTCACAAGGATGGCTAACAGAATCACTCTTTGCAGCTGTTCCTCAAAAGGGGTAAACAATCAAATGGAGGCGAATGATTGGCTAAAACAGAGTGGAGGTGATGATGAGAACATGACCAAGGCTCAAAAGCTGATGATAATGCATTCACAATGGTTATTTACCGGAAATTGGTTCATTTTTTAATGAGCTTAAACTCTGGGGAAACATTTTCTCATTGCTTAGGTTTAATTTTTAACGAGCTTGAACTTCACATAAAAACTGCTCGTGGCAGGTTTATTTTTTAATGAGCTTGAACCCTGCGGTAACATTGCTCGTGGCCTGGTTTATTTTTTAATGAGCTTGAACCATGCGACAACATATGCTCAGATTCAGTTTCATGTTTACACAAGCTTGAAACGAAAAACTATGCTTGTTATAAGTTCGCATGCCCCCAGCATAATGATGCAAATTGAGGTGCATGCCCCCCAAGCTTCATTGCATTCAACGCAGTGGTTGGAATGAAGGTTTACCTTCGAGATCTTTGAAAGACTCGACTTGGATTTTACGAGATCGTAATCAAAGACTCAATTTGGAAAGGGAGTTGTTTCATTTTTTAATGAGGTTGACACAGTAAAAGAACTATCCTCATGGCGACCTTTGATCACAACTCATAAGGGGTCATGAAGGAAAGATCTGGTTCCAATGCCCCAGTACATAATGTACGACATAACTGAATTGATCGTCAGATGATGTAGCTATGGTAGGGCTTGGAGGCAATGCCTCACGGTGATCCACACTATCAAAATGTTTAGAGTTCTTCTTCATCTTTGTTGATGTGGAAGATATCAAGTGACAGGTTTCCACTGTGGCCACTTCTGCCAGATTACTTGGAGGCAGAAGGGAAAAAGTCTCCATTAAGGAAGGGCCTTTTAGGAGACCTACTCTGATATTTTGAAGCGATTGAGAGCTTCCATGGATCAATGGAATGCTTCCGGTAACTTGAGAACTGTTGGGGAGAAAGGTTTGTTGATCAATGAGTGTAATTCCTCATTGAAAGGGAAATGCAATCTTTCTAAAGTAAGTTGACACAATAGTAGCCATAGCATAAATCCAGGGCCTTCCTGGTAGGATATTATAATCGAGGTTTCCATCGATAACTTCGACGTCAATTTCTACTGTCTTGCCCCCTAGTTCAACTTTCAAGTTACTTAATATCCCATACGGCGTATATGTTCTTCCATCGAACGTTTTTAATGTCGTTGATGATCGCGACAAGGGTGGTGAGCCTAAAATTTTCCAGCAACTCATCAACATAATACATGTAGATGCCCCCTCATTAATAATTGTTCGATGAACAGTTTTGTTGAGGGCTTTCACTTGAATAAGGAAAACTAGTTGAGCTGGTAACTGAGGGCCATATCCTTTGTGATTAAAGGCCACAAGATTGGAATCCGTTGGGTCAATCCCACCTATCGCTGATAATAAAGCCTGCTTCTGGGAGGGGCAATTTTGCAGTACCTCAAGTGTCGACATAGCGGGCGGCGATTGGGCCAGGTCCTCTACTATATTATAATTTTGTGCTTCTCTGGCACGAGGATTTTGTGTACTACTCCCTTTGACAGTTTTATTGTTAGCTCGGGAATCATGGGTGGCACAACTTTGGGCGAAGTTGTTGTCGAACTACTAGGTTGATCATTAGCCTTGTTGTTCAACAACTGTGGATTCCTGTAATCTTTATTCCTTGTCGATATCAAAACATCATTTTGCTGTTTTGAAATGGACAACATAAGCGCTTGGGATGGGGAAGCATGATCACTAGCAACCAGGTTTATTTCTGGGCTCGGAAACGGATTAGTCAACACCGCCGGGGTATTTGAAGTTTTTAAAAATTTCATAACCTTAGCTTTATGTGGACAATATTTCGTGAAATGCTCATCGTCGCATATGAAACATGGATAACGAGGTTTCTTTTGCCCAGTAGGGTTTTCAGAAGATTTTTCAGGAGGTGACCCATCCTGCTTCTTCTTTTTCCCTTTCTTTTTCTTCTTGCCTCCTGGTTGCTTCGGTTCTTTGCCTTTGTCAGTCGACACGGCATTCACCTCTGAGGCGAGAAGTTCTTCATTTGCATTTTGACTAGAAACCATACGGGCTTTCTTAGATGTAGCCTTTGCGGTTTTTGTGCTTGTCATACCTATCACGCCATCGCCGGCATGAGAGTCTTTGTTTGATTTAGGAGGGGGAGGAACAGAGAATTCCGGTCTAGGAGCATCAGGGATTTTATCGTAGAGCATGCCAGACTGAGTATATATCAAGTCTAGATATTGTGCACGAGCAATTACTTTCTCTTCAGTGACGACTCCTCCCTTTTACACATCTTCCGTAATAGAAGGTAATAATGACTTAATAAACCATTCAGCTAGCAGCTAATTAGGAACATATGCTTTCACCATTCTACGACGACGTCGCCACTCATGAATATGATCAGATATGTGAGTGGTCGTTGTCTGTTTGAAATTGGTAAGAAGCTCTATTCCTGTTTCGTACCTTATGGGTAACTGAAAATGGGTTAAAAAGGTTGTGGCTAGGGTGCTGAAGTCATCGAATGAAGCTCTAGGAAATTCGATATACCATTTTGCTGCCGGACCAATTAACGTTCGCTGAAAAAGGCAAATCCTGATCGAATCATCGTTGAGAGTGTTGGATGAACACCAAAGATGAAAGGTCATCACATGATTTGACAGGTCTTCACCCAGATTTCCATTAAATTTAGGAATATCTTACGGAAGTTTATGCAGAATCACCGGCCACCAAGGGGCGTAAGCAATTGTATCATTCGTCAGCCGGTTTAGATCTGGTAATTCTATTGTTGCTACAAAGGGCAACTATTGATTCAGGTTAGGTGAAGCATACCCAGGATAAGATGGAATCGCTTGAGCAGTGGGTCTTTGCATACCAGGATAATGTATTTGATGCTGGTAACTTTGATAAGGTTGATGGGCATAACCATTATAGTATGGTTGTTGATAACCGCTTTGGAAATGTGGTTGCCCATTACTTACAAAGACTTGTTGCTCAGGTCCTTGATATGTTTGTTGGAATTGTGGTTGTTGAGATTGCACCAACCATGGTTGTGAGGCCATGTGTTGTTGTCCAATACTGGCTGTTTAACCAAGATGAGGGGTAATGGTACCCGTTTGAGCCTAGGTCACTCTAGTTAAGGAGCCACTAATTGATGATTGTGGTGGCGTCATAGAGACAAGGGACTGTTGGATTGCGACCTGAGAGACTTGAGGTTGGCATACAACAGGTAACGCTTGTACTTGCGACACCGTCACAATAGCCAGTGTAGTGGGGATATTTGACATAGGCAGACTTTGTTGCATTGAGTATACAACTCTTGGTTGTTGAGGCAGTATTGGCATCCAACCACTGGATGTAATTCTAGCATAACCTGAATTCTGTTTCGAACTCTCGTATGTTTGACCTCTCGGAGGAGACAATGAAAGGGCATATTGCCCCCCATATGGCGGTAATCCAGTGCTTAAGGGAATGATTTGCCTTTGAGGACCAGATTGCCCAAATTGACATTGCGAAGGATAAATTTGCTGAGACTCAACATAAGAGATTCCAGGTATTATTCCGGACGAACAAATAGGAACAAACCATACCATCGAAATAGCCCCTGGATGGATCCCATCCAGTGATTGAGAGCTAGTTGCGACAGATGGTATGCCGGCAAACATTGTTGGAGTGGCAGCAGGAAGTTCTGTCGCTGCTGTGTCAGATGACACAGTCCTAGATGTCGATGGTTGTTCAGACATATCTAGTCTATCCAAAATATTTCCTAGCGATTCTACAGGAACTTTCGATAACAGTAGACTAATTTCTGACGAAGAAGGATATAGGGCGATCCCAACTCCAAAATGCGATGGAGCACTAGATGGCGGATCCTCCACAATCTCTTCTATAGCATTCAATCTAGGTGGAAGAGGCAGACCATCAGGTCCGTAAAATATTTCTGGTGCCGAAGAAGGTATAGATTTTGCAGCGACAGATGTTTGGGGAATAACACCTTCCGAATCAGTTGTAGATGGAGCCAGTTCAGGTATAGAAGTGTTTACCCTCACACTAGGATCCGTTGTACTGTCCTCTAGTGGCTGCGGAACTTCTTTTGCAGAGGTAGGGATACCAGAAATGCTTGGAGTAACTGGAGTCTCCGAGGGTGTCGGAACACTTGTTCCAACCAGACCAGGGGACTTTGAGCCGATCAAACGAGTTTGTCCGGAATAGTTTTGATTCTGGAGACAAAGACGGTTGACTCGTAAGTCTCTTCGAATGATGGGGTTTCAATTGACTTTCTTCCATGATTTCGGATTACTCGATCAACTAAAAATAAAGGGGAAAATGTTGCCAAATTAAATGAATTTTAGACGCTTTGACACAACTTGTTTTTTCAATTTTTAAAAGTCGAGAAAAAACAAAATATGACTCTAGTCGCCTTCGATTTTTAATGAGCCTGAAGTGACAAGTGATCAGATGGATCTTTTCCTTTAAGGAGTCTGAAAAGGAACGAAAGAGACTACTCTGGAAATCTAGACAGAGGGATTACCAAACCAATCGCAAAACTACAGAATACTTTTTACAGTACGGCAGTCAATCTTCTCGAATGTTGTGTTCAGTGCATTGCGATCGATAAGGTGGTAGACACGGCTTCCTATGGATAAAGGATATAGCCTATTGTGGTCTCCCAATATATACTCGACAGTAGGTGGGAGCACAAGTCCATACTGGCACTTGTCGTCTCAAAGAGGAGGAATCACCCAACCAACAATGGGAGTGATAGTTACTAGGCTTTATGACGCTGGAATACGTCTAGCCTAGACTTCTAAATGTTGTGCGTTAGGTTCCAAAGCGTTTTTAGGTTCATTAAATTTATTTTATAGTTGATCTTTCTCAAGAAATTTTCCTTTCAGGTTCACCGCGTGATGTAGATATACAATTCCTAAAATGCAATCTAAGATGATAAGCAATCGTTTAATCTTCTTTTTGCAATGAAAATCCTAGCTACTAAAGAAAGAGAGATGATATTCTTTCAACATAGAGCAGAGAGTACACACTAGATGCATTGTCCTAAATCAAACCAACAAGTAGTCTAAATGCAAATGCACATGCATGTATTTGTTTTCAGCTTTCATAATGTGTGAATGACAAGAATAATGCTAAGTACAAATCTGAATTATCTTTTCAAAGCAACAATACTAACAAATTTCTCCTCAAAAACGAAATGAAGATAATTACGATACTTTGCTATTTTGAATTGAAAACTGCTTTCGACACTTGAAAAACTACTAATTCAAATCAAATACAAGAGTAACTATATAATCGACCATCAAGAACAATAGAATTATTTTCTTTGATTGAAAACGACACTTGCGACACTTTCAAATCGAAATATGACAGTTCGATTATGCTACTTTTTGTAAAAGAGAAATGTAAATGGCACACAATACATAAAAACATTCACAATTCTTTGTACTATGGAGGCAGAATCATGCAAAATAAGGGAGTTTCTACAGTGGTATACTGATCACAGACAGCAAAACTCCTGAATAAAGCTGAAGAGATTGAACACAGAAACCAAAATCTGAGAGCAGAAGAGGTCTTGTCTAACCAGCACACCTGCAACACAGGGAAAGTGTGATGCAGCGCACCTACTACACATGGGAGGTGCGATGCATCCAGATTCCCAAGAGGAGAAAGTGAAATGGTCCAGGGACAAGACTTCAACTTGGTTCCAGGTCACAGTTTGCAGCTTAGTTCAAGGATTTAGGCCGAGCTAATGATGTTCAGTAAATATAAATCATAGGGGTTGATCTAATGAGGTTACTAGAGCCACCACCAGGGCAATTAGAAGGTTCGCAAATCGATTGTTCAATTTATAAACAAAACCCGGAGATAGACTGAAGTAGAATTGATCTACTTTGCACTTGCATAGAAAATGCAGTTCGAAGGCTAGTTGGATTGACTTCAGGCTCCTTCTGTAAGTTTATAAAACAAACAAATATAGACAAGCAAGCAATCTATTCGCTCCCCAGTGGAGTCGCCATTTTGTTATCGGGAAATCTAGTGTCCACTCGGAGCTGCTAGTCCCACTAAGACTGGTATCTATCTTAGAAACAAACAAACTAAGACTACTTTCGCTTTCCTTTATGAGAAGTAGATAAGAGGGGAACAAAGGACACCAACCTCAGTCTTGCGCTTAGTTCCTTGCTTGTTTCCTCTCCCTTCTGATAGATCCTTACCGCTTTTCCTTCATCTACCCAGCTTCAAAGAGCACCTGTGGAATCAAAGCAGCATAATACTATCGAAGAACAGAGATCTACAATGATAAACAATATAGGACCAGATATATATTGACCACACAAATGCATATATCATCAAACATACAAGAATGTGGAGGAAAGCTTGAATAGCTTTATTAACATCAAGAATAGCAAAAAGGATTACAACCAATTGTTCTGACCCAGCGTCATCCTCCCAGCATGAAAGCCCTTCTTCACCTCATGAAAAGCTTAGATCACCCAACACTATGATATTCCACCAAGAAACCAACAACACTTCCTTACAAGATACAAAATTCCAACCTCTGGATCTCTGGGATGAGGGATCCATATATAGATATTTGTTGAGGTGTGAGTTAGCTCTGGGTTTTTGATTAGTGTCATTCCACTGATAGTTATTGGTTCCACTTGGAGATCTCATTGATCTCTTACTCATCCTTGGGCGATTCTCAGAGGCAAGTGTCATATGAGGAGTTTCTAGAAGATTCCTTGAACATCCACTTAGCAAACTGTCTATGCCACTTGTCTATTCTCACTCATCGCACCCTATAGAAGTACTTTCAGTATGCATCGCACCTCCCGTGTGTAGTAGGTGCGATTGCACCTCCCGTGTGTAGTAGGTGAGATGCATCGCACCCTCAGCACTAAGCAATCAATATGGTCCAGTTTTGACCATTTATGAGTAGTTTTTCATGGAGAACTTCTGGGAGATGATGTAATCAGCTGACCTTGTTCCTTTAGGGTATGAAACAAAACTTTTAGGGACTTATAATCCCTTGGTTTATGTACATATGTGATTTGGGTTGAAGTGCCCAAAAATGTCTATAACAAGGCACACTATAGTCAGTTCATTGGACATTTCGGAGTACAGAAAACAGTGGCAATACTGCAGAAGTATTTTTACTCGCTGAAACTTCGTCAGGATGTTGGGAAGTACATTAGATCCTGCACCACCTATGCCATTCCCAAACCAACCATCAAGAAGAAAGGTCTATATACTCCTGTTTCTTCTCCTAGTTGATCTTGGGAATCCATCCCCATGGATTACATGTTGGGCCTTCCTTCTACTAAGCATGACAATGACTGCATTTTCATGGTCATCGATAGATTCTCTAAGATTGCTATCATGGTGTCCTACAAGAAGAGTATCATAGCAGAGGCCACTGCTGAGTTCTTCTTTGAGTGAGTGTGGGTACACTTTGGGATCACACAGTCCATTATCACAAATTGGGACAATAGATTCCTGAGTGCATTTTGTTCAAGTCTCTGGTCGATGTTGGATACCAAGCTTACTAATTCCATGATGTTCCACCCCCAAACTTATGGCCAAACATAGGTCGTTAATAGGATGATGGTACACATTCTGCACGTGTACAACTTGATGCATCCACACACATGGGATGAAATCTTCCCCTATGTCCAACACAACTACAATAGATCTATCTATAGCTCAATGGCCATAGCCCCTTTTAGGTAGGGCTGGGATTTCAGCCATTACATCCCATTGATGTATTCATACCATTTGCAGCTACTTAGGTAGATTCAACTTACATCCAGTCTGAAGCCGACATGGCTAACAAATTCATTTAGTTCATTAAAAACATCTGCCAATAGGTCCATGATATATTGGATAGAGCCAATGCTAAGTACAAGCAGTGCCATGATCAGCATCGAGTGCAACTCAAGTTCCAAGTGGGTGACAAAGTTTGGCTACATTTGTTGAAGGAGCACTTTGGTGGACCCCACTGCAAGCTTCACCCACTTCGATATGGGACATACACCTTCACCAAGGCTATAGGGAAAAATTTCTTCGAGCTCAACATCCCATCGTTCCTTGGTTTGCACCTAGTGTTCAATGTAGATCGCCTTCGTCCATACTTTCTAGCATTGTTGGACACATCTGACATTCCAAAACAACTCACACCAACAGAGCTAAACCTAAACTACATGAAACAAGCCACAAATGATTAAACCATGGACATGTAGATCAATAACACTGACCAGCAGAGGATCTAGCTATATGGAGTTGTCAAAGCAAGCCAACTCCTTCACCAAGGCAAGTGGTTCACAAAGGAGCAGGTTCAACAAAAATTGCCTCACCTCATGGAGGCTCTGCATGCAATGGGGACCATTTCTTCCTAAGGAGGGAGGAATGATCCAAGTGGATATTGGTGGTCACCCACCTATTCCACCTAGACCTCCATTTCGTTTCATCTGTTTCCTTGTTTATTTCAGAATTTACTATTTTTAGTAGTTTTTCGGGTCCTGAACTTCCGTAATAGTTTTGACCCCAAAAACAACGTTTTTTTTAGGTCCACTGCAAGCACACATCCTACAAACCTGCCACAAATATTTTAGTACTCAGAGAGACCTTTCCAACAAGGTAACATACATGTCAAACAAAGATAATATGACCAAGTTACGACCCCGAGAAGTTGGCTACCCAACAAACCCAAATGGGGCCCACAAACTCTTGGTGTTCCATCTCATGGGGTTAGGTTTTTGGTTGTTTAGGGTTTCCCCTTGTTGTTCAATAATAAATAGGCCCTTGAGCCTCATTGTAACATAGTTCATAGGCATAACAATAGTTCCGATTTCCATTTCAATGTCGGCTCTGAAGCGATTACACAGCAAAACAAAGCACGAAACCCTAGGCGCCGCCGCTCGAACCTGCGTAAGCCACTGTAGGTGCGGCCACTGACAGTCCTATGGCATCAGCTGCAGGAGGGGAGAGCTCTGCCTCCCCTCCACTGGACAAGCCCACAACTGACAAGAAGCTATCGACAGAGAATATGCACTCTGCAAACGCAGACCCAGAAACGGCAAAAGACAAGCCAAGGACGCAAGAAGAACAAACGGACTCAGATCGAAACATAGAGGACGACGCCAGCAATAGTAGGCACAATACGAAGAGAGAAGCTCAGACTAAAGTTACTTCTGCAACCTGTATTCCAAAAGCAGCAGAATCGATCAAGGTCGAACTGCCAAGCCACCGCATCAATGGGGAAATCCAATATATGCAGGACTATGCACTCATTGGAAAGTTCTTGGGATTCTGGCCCACCGAAAAAGCCTTGCAAGGATGGATCGCCTCAAAATGGAAGCCCAAAGGACAAGTGACTCTACAGCTTGGCCCAAAGGGCTTCTTCACAGCCATTTTCAACTGTCTAGAAGACAAAACAAGAATATTCGAAGGAGGACCGTACTTCTTCAACTCTTCAGGTTTGTATCTAACGGAATGGAAGCCCAGATTCAACCCTGATAAAGAGGACTTTAGCTGGGCCCCTGTCTGGATCAGAATGTATTCCCTCCCTGTGGAATACTGGCGAGAAGAAACACTGGCAGACATAGGCAACAAGTTGGGGACCTTCATTAAAGTTGCAACTGAAACCAAAACGCGCAAATACACCTCATATGCCAGAATCTGCGTCAAGATGCACCTAACCAAGACCCTAGCAGATACGGTAAGTCTCTTTCACGATGACTTTGAATGGAAACAGACTTTAGATTATGAGCACATCCCTTTTCGTTGTAGGAAATGCCATGAACATGGCCACCTCTTCCGTGATTGCCCATTAAATGTGCAGCCCAAGGCTCCTGCCAATGAAACCAACACAGACCCAGATGGCTTTACAAAAATCCCCAACCGCAGACGACATGCAAGGAAAAACCAAGCAAATCCGCCTCAAGCCTCTAAGGCGAACCCCCAAAACCGCTTCGCTGCTCTTGCCACATACGATCCACAAACCAGCCCCAATGCAGATGACCCAGATCAGCTGCTCCCGACCTCGCCCAACCTCAACCGCTCAACCCCCCCATCTTCCTCCGCTCCAGCCTCCTCCGAACATGTTGACCCTCCCTCTACAGAAAAATCAATCTCTGTTTCAGAGCTCGGACTCCCAAACCTTTCCAAGGGGAAAACCTTGCTGAATGAGCATCCACAGGCTTCAGAAATGGATCTTGATGCAGCCCTAGCCCTGAGTCTTCATGAAAGTGAAGTGGGGGAGACCCTCATTGCCTCTAACAATATGGATGAAGATCGAGATGATGTAGATCTAGAAGAGTTCAACATCTCCAAGCTTGACATCTCCAAACTGGAGACAGCGTGCCAGCAAAAAGAGTATACCTCAATCCCTCCTTGGCAAATAGACAAAATCGAAGGAGTCCTAACAAGGGTTCAGCATCATAAAAGTTTGGGCATCCAAGGAGGCAGTCACTGGGATGGAAGGAAAATCCTTAAAGAAACAAAGAAAAGGGGAAGAAAAACAGATCTACAGAGAACAATAGTAGTTGGAGAACTACTTATGGATTCGGGGCAATTCCCCAAGTTGACCAAGTTTTACAAACCCAAAGCTCAATCTCCATGAAGCTCATCTCATGGAATGTAAGAGGACTCAACAGTCCCTCTAAACACAGAATGATAAAAAACTTGATAATGCAAGAAAAACCAGCAATAGTCTTTCTTCAGGAAACAAAATGCAGCAGCACGACAATAGATAGTCTCAGCAATAAAGCTTGGGCAGGCAGCAGTTCAATCTCAGTAGATGCCTCAGGGGCTTCTGGAGGTCTAGCCATTCTATGGAACCCGCAGATTGTGTCTCTTGATAATTTTCACGCTACTCTGCATCTCATACAGGCAACATTCCACCTCATCGGAACCAAGATCCATGGGCATCTCACCAATGTTTACTTCCCGCAAATAATTCAGCAAAAATTAGACCTCTTGGAAACGATCTCCCTCCTTAATGAAAACAGACGCTTCCCTTTATGGATAGGGGGGGGCGACTTCAACATAATAAAATCCATGGAAGAGAAACAAGGGGGGCGCACCAGACTCGACAGTGATAGCAGCGGCTTCAAGAATTTCATTCAAAACAATCAGCTCATGGATGTTTCAACCTCCAACGGCATCTACACCTGGTCGAACAAAAGAAAAGGAGCCCACTATATCGCCTCACGACTAGACCGGTTTTTAATTTCAGATAACGCTATCCACCTTGGAGGCGACTTCAGTGCAGCAATCATCCCACAAGGAGGCTCGGACCATTGGCCCATTCTACTCCACTGGTCAAGACCTAGCAACTGCAGCAATAGACCCTTCAGATTCGAGGCCTTTTGGCTCTTAAACACCAAATTCAAGGAAGTGGTAAATCAAGCCTGGAAATCCTTCATCCCGCCGGCAGGAGCTAAGATGTACCAGTTCCAACAAAAGCTGAAACATCTGAAGCAAACTCTAAAAATATGGAATCGGAATCATTTTGGCAACATACAGGAAAGCAGACAGAAACTGGAACAGCAAATGAAAGCACTGCAACAAACTTTCATTTTGGAAGGACGCACAGAAGAGCAAATTCTACAGGAGCAGGTCCTCTGGAATCAAATTGAGGAACGTCAAAAACAAGAGGAAATTCTATGGCGGCAAAAGTCTCGAATAAACTGGCTCAAAGAGGGTGAGAAAAATACAAAATTTTTCCACAAATCCACCATCCAGAGGCGCATGCACAATAAAATCATTTTTGTCGACAATCAGCAAGGTGAAAGAGTAGAGGCTCACGAGGATATGGAGAAAGAGTTCACAGGATACTTCAAGGACATTCTAAAGGAACCCAGCGGTAATAGGGATGAGGCAATCCGGGACATCACACAGCATATTCCCAAAATTATCAATGAGGATCACAATACTCAATTGCTCCAGCCAGTTTCAATAAAGGAAGTAGAAGAGGCCATGGCTCAGCTCAAAGATGGCAAAGCGCCCGGGCCAGACGGATTCACAGCCAATTTCTTTCACGAATTTTGGGAACTCATTAAAACTGAAGTATGGGAGCTGGTGGAAGAATCCCGTAGCATGCACTGGGTCCTCCCGGCCTTAAATTCAACCTTCATTGCCTTGGTGCCCAAAGAAGTGGCATCAAACAAACCTGAGAAGTACAGGCCAATAGCGCTTTGTAATGTGATTTACAAACTCATCTCAAAAGTCATTGCAAATCGCCTCAAACCGCTATTACCCTTGCTTATATCTCCAGAACAGACGGGGTACGTTGAAGGCCGACAGATCATGGACGGAATTATCTTATCAAATGAAGTCATACACTCATTAAAGATGCTCAAGAAACCAGGTATGCTTCTCAAACTAGACCTTTCCAAAGCCTTCGACAAGCTAAGCTGGAATTATATTCACAAAATGCTGTTGGCTTTTGGCTTTAATGCCACCTGGACCAGATGGATCATGAACCTCATAACCACTCCCAGTTTCTCAGTCCTTCTGAATGGATCCCCCTCACCTCCTTTTCACCCCACTCGTGGCATCAGGCAGGGTGACCCCTTATCTCCGTTCCTCTTCGTTCTAATGGCTGAAGGCCTTAGCAGGCTCCTCAAATCGGCTGTTTCCTCCCATGCTCTCAAAGGTATTTCCCTCCACGGTCGTGCTCCTCAAACGCATCAGCAATTCGTTGATGACACTATGCTCTTTGGGCACCCTTCAGTAAAAGAAGCCTCTGCTTTCAAATCGCTTCTATCTCTCTTCTCTGAAGCCTCTGGTACATCTATTAACGCTGCAAAATCCCAACTCTTTTTCTTCAACACTCCCCCCTCCACGCAAAGGAACATAGCCCGAGTTCTGGGATTCACAATATCCCACCTGCCCTCTAAATACCTGGGCGCTCCCCTTTCCGATTCAGCAATCAAGCAAGCATCCTGGAGATCGCTATTGGACAAATTAGAATCCAAGCTCTCTTCCTGGACTTTCAGGGCTCTAAATCTGGCAGGCAGGCTCGTTCTCATCAAATCGGTTTTACAAGCCATGCCGCTCTATCTCTTTTCCATATTAGCAGCTCCAAAAGGGGTTCTGAAAGCTATTCGCAATCTTCAGAGAAACTTTCTCTGGGGATCCACAAGCCTAAACAGGAAATGGGCTCTTGTCAAGTGGACAGAAGTATGCAAAAACAAGTCAGAAGGCGGGCTAGGCCTTCGGGATCCGCTGCAAAGCAACAACACCATGGGAGCTAAAATCTGGTGGAACTGGGTCTCCAAGCCAAACACCCCCTGGGCACAACTATGGCAAGCCAAATATGCTAGAGGCAGTCAATGGAATGACCTCATCCGAATCAACCCAACTTCGCAGGGATCACTCATTTGGAACAATGCAAAAACACAAAGTCGCTTCATTCAAGATCATAGCTTCTGGGAAATTCATTCAGGAAAAACCGCCAGATTCTGGGAAGACTCATGGCAGCAACTTCCCAAGCTAGCCAATTTACTCCACAAACCCCTATGGCAGGCCCAAATGAATCAAGGAAGCATCCCACTGGTACATCAGTTCTGGCAGCCCTCTCCAACCCACGACTTTCAAACGTGGAAACCGGCACGACTATGGCAAATAGATTGGCAGGGAGAAGCATATACAGACATCGATCAGGAACTCAACAATAGGAAAATCCGCCTCTCCTCTCAGCAGGATAAACTCAGATGGGGCTACACAACCAAAGGCACTTTTACCACCAAAGAAGCTCATCACTTGCGCTATTCCAACCTACAGGCGGACAAAGATCAACTCTGGGAAAAAGTCTGGCAAGCTGGGTTATGGCCCAAAATCTCCACCTTTCTTTGGCTACTCAGCAAAAAACGCATTCTCACTTGGGACAATCTGATAAAAAGGGGATTTATAGGGCCATCCAGATGCCCTAATTGTAACATAAATTGTGAAACCATCAATCATCTAATGGAAGAATGCCCATTAGCAAAACAAATCTGGGAGAAAGTCGAACACTGCAATATGAAGGCACACCCCAGGATGGAGGACATAACAGCAAACATAAGGACCTGGGACAAAACTCCGTTTAAAAGCAAGATCCTCAACTCCGTGTGGCGCATCATACCTGGCTTTCTGTACTGGACCCTATGGAAGGAACGCAACCATAGAATCTTCAATAGCACTTCCAGATCCATAGATGACCTCTGGCTTCTTCTCAAAAAAAATATACAAGAAACTCTGGCCATCAGAGTATGGAATGATAGTGATATGCCAGAAAGTCCTCAGGAACGCTGCATTCTGAAAGAGTGGAATCTTGAACTCAAGTCCCAAGTCACGACCACCACCAAACCTTCCACCAGATCTGCTTCTCCATCTTCTTGGTCCCCTCCTGAACCCAACTCATACAAGCTGAACTTCGACGGCGCTGCCAAAGGCAACCCTGGCCCAGCAGGCTACGGAGGAGTTATTCGTAGACACAACGGAGAGGCAATACAAGTATACTATGGCACAATGGGTACAGATACTAACAATGCAGCGGAGTTAGAGGGTCTTTGGAAGGGAATATGTATAGCTGAACAGAATCACCTCTCCCCTCTGGAGGTTGAAGGCGACTCTCTTATACTCATAGCAATAGCTAAGAGAATACAAGCTGGAGCTAAGGCAGTCAAGGTAGCAAAAAGCTGGAGACTGCTAAGCCGTCTGGAAGCCTTGGAGGAAAAGCTAAACACCTCCCACAATTTATCCTTCCATCATGTAAGGAGAACGGCCAACCAGGTAGCAGATCGGCTAGCAAATCAAGGGGTGTCACAGTCGATACCTTTCTTTTCAGGCTCCCTAGATACAGTTGAAGATGCTCAACTCAAAAAGGACTGCATCTCTTTGGTGCAAAAAGACCTCCCCTCCCCGGATGCGGGTGCATGCGAAGGATGAGCGGCAGGTGGCTCGTCACATGGGCAGCTGCCAGCCCGGACGAGCCACCATAAACCAACACGCCCAAGCAATGAATGCGAAGGAGGAATTAGACAGCGGAAGGACCAGTTCGGCTCCAGAACAATTCATGGTGATAGGGATTAACCTTGGGAAGTTAAATTGGTTTAAGGTGACATTCAATGCGCAGACTAGTACAAGGATTATGGCAATCCATAAGAGCGTTCACAATGTGGCATTCCCACATTTCTCAACGAGACCTGAGCAAATTCTGAAGGCGACAGAGCACACTCTGTCCAGGTGCAGGCTTTCACCGAGGATTTCTGTCAAGAGAGGTAGGTGTAGAATGCCTGAGAGGCAAAGGATGAGCAGCAGAAGAATTGGTTCGAGGGGCCGTCCTGCAACACAAAGGCCCGCCACTTCACCCTCCTCCTCTGTTGATATTCCTCCAGAACCGGGCAGCAGCAGCAGTCCGCGTCGAACAGTTGGCCACCGAATTGAGCGAGACAGGGGAGCACTCATGGAGTGTGGTCACCGGGAACATCCAGCAGTTAAATACCGCATCCCTTGCACATTGGAGAACAACACGCTCATAGTTTCAGTTACTGTTGAGCATTGCAGCGACCTCCAGAGGCCACAGGACAACCTGACTGTGCCAAGAGTGGATATGCAGGTCCCCAGGGTGGACTTAAGGCGACCCACTCAAGCTGACAAAGTCGAAGCCGGTCCCAGCGAGCCCGCTCAGAAAGGGATGCGCCTGGATGTGGAGGAAGATAAGAAGCTAAAGGGGTTAGCGATGGAAGATGAGCCTTACCTCACTGATGAGGACTAGCTCAGAAGCCTCTCCGTTCTCACGGCCAGGAATGCTACTCTCGGTCCATCTCTTTCTGTTTTACTCAGTTTGTATGTCTGTCAAAGGGTCAATGTCCACCGCGAAAGCTTATGTGTCGTCCATGTCTGTTTACGTGTCGATTATGTCAAGTAATGGGTCCATCGTGTCAAGTTATATGTCCGCTGTGTTGGCTCAAAAGCCTGTTGTGTCGATTACATGCTGGTTATGTAGGTTGAAAGAAACTGGTTCCTTTTTGCCAGGTATTATAAATGGATAGTCATGGGAAATTCTCTTCGGAGAAACAAGGCTTCGGCCCTTTTTGTAAAATTGGATGTAAATTTTGGTTTTTTGTAATATAAATTAGTGCAGTCTTACGGAGAAAAAAAAACATAGTTCATAGGCGTGTAGCCATAACATCTCTTCTCAAAGATAAGCTACCATCACCTGAGCTAGTTTATTTCCATTATATTTGTAAGGATATTTCATTATTTTGATATTAATGAAATGAAGTGTTATTTCTGGTGCATCTCTATATTTATGGTTATATCTATAATTTGTTGCATACCTGTTTAAGTTCGGATCAGGCCCGACGCTCACTTGTGTGGTGAGTGGAGATCTTATGGAACTCACACCATTTTCCCATCTCCTTCTTTGTCTTTGTGGTGTTGTTATTTGCTTGCGGCTTCGACAGGTTATCCTAGGTCACCAGACCTTGGCTTTGTCCTTTTCTCTGCGACTTGTGGGCATCTTTCGCTTGCTTCGGATTCATAGATTCAAAGGGTCACTTATTCAGTTTAAACTTTTGCTCAATCTTGAGAATGTATTGGTACGACATGTCGAGTGAGGAGATGTTGAGGAACTCCATCTCATCCTGGATGTACTTGTGTAGACAACTACGATACTTTAGTACCCAATTTCGCTTAGAATCCTTAATACCCAACTTTGTGTGAAGGGTTTGAAAAACATTGGTAAACTCCGACAGGTCTTGGTCACTTCCATGATGTAGCATGGTCCACTTTATGTATTTATCCTCATAGCTCTTGACAGGGTATTACTGCTCCTTGATGGCATCCTAGGACAAATTCAAAGTGGGTGCGGCTGAAAATAGTGATGGTGTACTTTCGTCCTTCTTCTCATGATAGGTTTCCCACTAGTCTTTGATGTGGGGAGCGACTTTGAGAAGTCCAAAAGTAATATCTTCCCAACTGGAAAAATCATGAACAAAAAATTATCCTTCTAGCATATTTAACCATTTATCTACGACGTCCACATCTATCTAATGTTCAAATATGGGGATTTCAACGTTAACTTGTACCTTAAAGGGTGTGAGGCTTCCAGAGTGGCTATCGAAAGGAGATGTGTCACATTTAGGTAGTTGTTGAAGGATCTGGGAAAATTTCTCCATCATTGCGTTCCTCTGTCGCTCAAGGGCTTATTCGAGAAATATTTTGAAAGGATCTCCTGCTCGCTTGTATTTCTTCTATTCCGCCATGGGAGGTCGTCGAGGTTTATGAGGCTGGTATTGCAAAGGTTTGGCCAATTCGAGCCCTAACTCCTTATATCCCGACCTCGTTGGGGACATGAAAAGAAAAATGGAGAAAGAGAAGGCAACAAATTATAGATATAACCATAAATACAAAGATGAAGTAGAAATAACACTTCATTAAATTAATATCAAATGCTTAAATATGCTTACAAACAGAATGGAAATAAACTAGCTTGGGCAATGCCAGCTTATCTCTGAGAAGAGATGTGGTAGCTACATGCCTATGAACTATGTTACAATGAGGCTCAAGGGCCTATTTATTATTGAACAACAAGGGAAACCCTAAATAACCAAAACCCTAACTCTAGGAGATGGAATGCCAAGAATTTGTGGGCCCCGTTGGGGTTAGTTGGGCAGCTAAATTCTCGGGCTCATAACTTGGTCATATTATCTATGTTTGGTGCATACGATACCTTGTTATAAATATCTCTTTGGGTACTACAGGATTTTCGACAGCATGCGGACCTCAAAAAAATGTCCTCTAGGGGTCAAACTGCTCTAGAAGTTCATGAACCAAAAAACTACTAAAAATAGTAAATGCTGCAATAAACAAGGAAACAGATGAAACCGACCGGAGATCTAGGTGGAATAGGCGGGTGGCCACCAATATCCACCTGGATCAAACCTATTGTTATTGTTTCTTAATAGATGCTTGTTAAAGATACTATAGTTGAGGATTATCATAATATCTGTAACAGATGCACATGCATTATTAGATTATCTTTAGTTTGCAACATTTTTTATGTGATGGACAAAAATTTCCCCATAGATATTAAGTACATTGCAAGTGATGACACAGACTCTTCATGAAACTTACTCATGAATTGGGGCTATATCAGCCAAAGTGTAGTTGTTGAATTATTTGGTTATGTTAGTTGTACTAAAATGGGGATCCAAAATGAATGAGGCAACTTACAACCTGAAGTGAAAATTTCCATGCAAATTTCTCTTCTTTTTGGTAGAAAGAGATTTAGTTTTGGTCCTAGTCTGGCTCCTAAAATAGATATGTTGAGCTGCAAGCATTATCAATGCTTGTCCTTCAACCAATAGCATGGGAAAAATCCAATTTAACAATTGTTTTGGAATTTGATTGAGCTACAATTGTTTCTAAATTTGAATGACCTACAGGGACAAGGGAAGTGTAGTAATACAAATTTGGAATATCTGACACACTAGTAGAATGGAAACAAGTTTATCAAAATCATTTACATACAAAAAGGATTGTAAATTTTTGTAATTCTTACTAAGTCAGGTCTTGGTTAGATCAATGGCCTTGCATGCTTGATTCTAGGAATCAGGCAAGTCATTCCTACTTTGATTGCAAAAGTTGACACTAGTAGTTTCAGTGCAGCTAAAGCAAATGGAATATATTCCTAACGTACCAACTCATTTCGAAACGAATATGGAAGAATTCCTTATTGATAATTGTCAAATTTTGGGGTTAACACATTTTTTAAAGTGTTTGTTGTATTATGCAGCTCATTAGAGGCACCAATCCTTTTGAAATATTTTGAAGCTAAGGTGTTAATTCTTAATATGTTTCGAGAGATAATTTTGCAAGATGCATATCATTTTAACTTTTTAATCATAATTCATTTGGTTACTAGTCTATCCAATGGTGTTGTAGTGGATTGACAAGGTTTTGCAAATTAAAGTAAATGAAACACAAAACATCCTCGAGTACTACTGGCAAAGTTCAACAAGCACATAGTTTCTCCCATGTCATTTTCATGGGGACTAATTTCTACAAACAGAGTCTTTGAATCTCCTCCTAAGTGAAATGAATCATGTTGGTGTCAAAGGCAACTGAATTGAACTTGATACAACTAAATTAAAATTTCAACTTGATTTTGACCAAAGATTTTAATCAGAAAAGAAGGCAACAAAGCAAGATAAGTAGCAATCAATAAAAAGTGAAATCAAAGAAGCAACTTAAAATTATAAGTGAAGAGGTTAAAGACAATTACCCAATGATCGTTGCAACAAATGCTTATGCTTAGATTTCCTATTGTCACCAAGCAAATTATTATTACTAAATTTATATAAAGGAAATAGAACAAGTAATAGAATGTAGTCATCCCAAGGCTAACATAAACTAGCAAACAAAAAAAATGGTAAAAAGAATGAATATAAAACTTAAACATATATAAATTTAAAAAAAAATGTAAGGGGATTTTTAACCATGGAGTGATCCAGGTGGATCTCTAGACACCAGTGGCATGGAAAAGGCTCGAAATTCAAAGTGGCGAAAATTCAATTAACTTGACATCAGATCGAAGTGCTCGTTGCCCTTATTCCAATGGTGTGAATGGCACTCCAATCCGAGTCGGTATGAAGAAGATAGAAGTAGTGAAAGTTGTGGGTTGACTTACCCATGTGGTAGGCTTAAGGAGGGTGCAATTTGGCAAGAACCCGACACCAAAATCTGGACAGTTTTCCAAGTGAAATTGTGGGTCCGTTAATTTGTCTTCTACCGCCTAAGGTTCTGGAAAATTCCCAAAAGGGGCGGTGGTTATGCATTTAATATATATATATATATATATATATATATATATATATATATATATATATATATATATATATATATATATTAAAAAAATAGGGCGGCCGGCCATGACCCCTCCGCCCCTGGAACCACACAACAACGTTTATTTACAAAAAGGGGGTGGGTGGCCATGACCCTGCCGCCCCCAAAACCAGAACCTTAAATCAAAGTGGGGTGAGCAACCATGACCCCGCCACCCCGGAGCCCACACAACGACATATATTAATCGGGGGTGGGGGTTGTCAACCCCACTGACCCTCCACCTTTAAACGTAACCAAAGGCAGGAATGGGGCTCGAGCCACAAAAACAGTGGACCCACCACCCAACGATCAAACAAAAAAAAAATATGCATGTTAATTCGGGAGGGGCGGGATTTGATCCCCCGACCCCTCCTCAACCAAATGCCATGTTTACCAATGCGCCAAACAGTCCTCCTTTAGACTATCCGCCCACTAATTGATATTTAAACCTTTTTTCATAGTGTGCCGAGGGAGAAGAGAGCGTGCATACAGTTCGAGGTAGATAACTTGCAGGTGGCAGAACCATGAGCAGACCTATCACAGGGGGTGGAACCTTGCGTGAGCACATTTTCCAGGGGGTCAGTTTTGATCCAGTGTTAGAATTGGGCAAGTTTTATATCGATTTTTCACCTCTCAGCGACATGAACTCAATGGTGATGCCGATTTCTGCAATAGAGCTCTCCATTTTTCGGCCATTTTCCAGAGTGGAGGGCCCGAAGACGAAGTCCAAATTGGACGAACTCCGTTATCAAGTCTCTTGTCTTCTTTCATGCTTTTATGTGTTTTTCCTCTTCTCTCATGTGCACATTAAATTTCTATGTTTAAGCTGCAATTTATCCATGTAATTCTTTAGTACATCTATAAGCAAAAGATCTTGGATCAAGTGGTATCGGAGTAGGTCTTTGTAGATGTCAATTGCATGTTCGTATGCTAACAAGAAACAAGCTCAGAAGAGGCGAAGGGAAACTAAAGTCTTTCGATCCCAAAGAAGGGTGTGCACATTGAAGGAGAAACATGGCAAATGAAGAGGCTCATCATGAAGAGGAACGAAATTTCTGTAAAACCTTCTATACAATGGCAAAAAATGTCGACTAGTTGTTTTCAAGGCTGGAGAAAGCAAAAGAGAGAAATCTAGAAGAATAAGGTTCAGTGCGTGGAAATGATGAAGAAGAACCCCCTCCTTCTCCTTCCACGAGTGAAAGTTCTTCTTCCTCTCAGCACCATCATCATAGAAATTCAAGGGATGCATCTAAGAAACCTTTCTTTAAATTAGATGTCAAATTTGATCTTCCCATGTTTAACGATGAAAGTAATGTAGAAAAGCTTAATAATTGGACTAGGCAAATCAAAATCTACTGCAGGATTTAGCAGATCAAAGAGGACAAGGCAAAGATCCAACTGGCCTCTCTTCGGCTGAGTAGCACCGCTCTCATCTGGTGGGAGAGAAAATTGTGAAGCAGTAAGAGTGTGGGTAAACTTCTTTCCTCATGGCCTAGTTTCATTTATGCATTAAAGGAACAATTTTAATCCTTGGGTTATAATCAAAGAGCCTTAATGGATTGGCAATACTTAAGGCAAGGCAGAGGTCAGGACATTCAAATCTTTATGGAGGAGTTTAGAAAACAAGCACTTAATTTGGGCATTGCACTTGACTCACCTGAAGTAGTAACTAAGTATATTGGATCACTACATAGTTACATTAGACATTCATTATTATTGTTTGAACCAACTACTATTGACTCAACCAGTGTAAAGGCCATTCATCTTGAGAATAGGGGAAAAAATGAAAGAGATGATCATTTCAAGAAACCACCTTTCAAACCTCCAAATGGCAAACCCAAAGTGAAAGGAAAGGGAAAGGAGAAGAGGATGAAATCAACCAAGAAAGATGAAGGAGAAATGCCTTATTGCACTCACTGCAAAAAGGAAGGTCATGACGATGATCATTGTTGGAAATTGTACCCAGAAAAGACACCAAAGGAGTATGGAGGAAAAGGCAAGAAGAAGACAGTGGCAACTGTGCAGCAAGACCTTGGATCCAATTCCGGAGATGAAGCATTGATCACAGCATCAGGAATAAAAGGTACTCTTACACCTCATGTTAATTCTGAATCACATGAAGGCACTAGTTCAATAGATGAGTCTCTTCCTAATGAATGAAAGAGAATTGAGTTATTTCATATTAGAGTTGTCATAAATCAAACAAAAGTGGAAACTCTATTTGATACCGGATCCCAAGCAAATTTAATTTCAGAGTCTATGTGATAGGAAATAAATCTTCTTCCGTCATGAAAACAAATACCAAATCACAAATATGGGGTAGAATATATTGTAAGGGCTCATCAAACTAAAATCAACGCCCTCCTTGTAAGTGTAGGAAAAATGAAGAGGTTGGTGAATTCCAGTAAGGGTTGCATGCTTATGGTTGTAAGGGGAAAGATGGAAAATTATCCGATGCTTTCCATGGTTGTGATCATGTGCATAAAAAGGAATTATGTGAATTAATTTATAACTATCATGAGATGTTTCAGGAACCAAGGGGATTACCTCTGAAGATGGAAATCCAACATGAGATCCATTTGCAACATGATGCTCCTTTACCAAATATTGGCATGTACAGGATGTTGACCATTGAGATGGAGAAGATCAAAAAGTAGGTGCAGGAACTATTGAACCAAGGAGTCATTAGACCGAGCACTTCTCCATGCGACTCACCGATTGTCTTAGTACTGAAGAAAGATGGTACATGGAGGATGTGCGTGGATTATTGAGCAGTAAACAAAATCACGGTGAAAAATCGTTACCCTCTCTCGTGCATTGATTATTTATTAGATCAGTTAAAGAATGCTATCCAAATTGGATTTGCGTAGTTGTTATCACTAGGTCTGAATTGTAGAGCAGGATGTGTGGAAAACCGCCTTCAAGACCAAACAGGGGTTGTTCGAATGGATGGTAATGCCATTCGAAATTTGCAACGCTCCAACCACTTTCATGAGGGTCATGAATGATCTCTTTAGGACTTTCATTGATGAATTTGTTCTTGTATATCTAGATGATATTATTGTCTTTAGTAAAATTTGGAATGAACATGTATGCCATGTGAAGAAAGTGCTTGATGTATTGAAAAAAGAAAAACTCTATGTAAAATTGTCAAAGTGTGAATTTGGGAAAACCTCTTTGGTTTACCTAGGTCATATTGTTGGTCATGGTCAGTTAAAAATTGATCCTTCTAAAGTTGAAGCAATTGTAAATTGGCCTAAGCCTACTAGTGTAACCGAGGTTCACAGCTTTTCGGGTGCAGTACAGTATTGGAGCAGATTTATTGCCAATTTATCTATTATTGCAGCACCTTTACAAACACTAACAAGTGTAAAGCAGGTCTTTCAATGGGGAGGAAAGTAGCAAAAGTCCTTCGAAGCATTGAAAGAAAAGATTAGCACCGCATCGGTCTTGGCCTTACCATTTCTCTAGCAACCATTCGAGATCGAGACAGACGCTAGTGAATATGCCATGGGCATTGTACTGATGCAGCAAAAGAAGCCGATATGTTACCATTCAGAGAAATTCTCTCAGGCTGTGACAAACTATCCCACTTATGACAAGGAGTTATATGCCTTGGTCCAAAGTGTGAAAAAGTTGAAACACTACCTGATCAGCAAGGAGACCATCATCCATACGGATCATCAGGCCTTGTAGTATCTTCATTCACAAACTAAGTTGTAGCAAGCTCGTCATTTCAGGTGGATGGGTTTTCTTCAGCAATTTCATCTGGTAATAAAGTATAAGAAGGGCACTAGCAACAAAGTGGCTGATATGCTATCTCGCCCTCGTATTTCTGCTTCTATCATTTTGCATAATGCTTCATTATCTTTTGAAAGTTATGCTGAACAATATGCTAACGATGATGACTTTAAGGAGATTTATGCAAAACTAACCTATGGTTCACAAGTGGACAACTATCACTTACAGGGGAAACTATTGTATCACCTTGGAAAATTGTGCATACCCACGGGGGAAAGGGTACATGTAATCAGGGAGGCCCACACCTCCCTTGGGTCTGGTCATTTTGGTGTTGAAAAAACTTTGTTTCATGTATAAATATTTTTCTTTTGGCCTCATATGAAGAACATTATGACTCGCTATGTAAAGGGATGTGTGATGTGTTCTGTTTCAAAGCCCACTAATAGAAATCTCAGGCTCTACACACCACTCCCTATTCTGAGTCATCCATGAGAAAGTGTGTCAATGGATTTTGTAGGAGATTTACCTTTGTCTAGAAAAAGTCATGACTGTTTGTATGTTGTCGTTGACCGTTTTAGTAAGATGTGTATTTTAATGCCTTGTAAAAATAAGATCACTAAAGAGTAGACAACTTATCTTTTCTTTCAGCAAGTCTGGGTCCATTTTGGATTGCCCACATCGATTGTGTCAGATCAAGACTCTTGCTTTCTCGGAGAGTTTTGGACCAACTTGTGGAAGATGATGGACACCAAGTTGAAAATAAGCACGACATTTCATCCACAAACTAATGGACAGATAGAGGTTGTTAACCGCACCGTGGTACACTTGTTGCAAGGCTATTGTGGAAAACATCCTAAGTTGTGGGATGAGCATCTTCCATATGTGCAACATTCCTACAATCGAGCAGTGCACTCATCTACGCATCGTTCACCATTTGAGACATGTTTTGGCTACCTGCCCAAAGATCCTTTTGATATGGTCTTTGGAAGGGAAGATGACTCTAGTGGATGTGATGACAGGGACAAAGCGCAGCGGTTCATTCAGCGGATCCAGTTGATTCACCAAGTAGTATAGGAGCAGTTGGAGAAAAGTCAAGCCCGATACAAGGCTCGACATGACAAACATCGAGTCGACCATCAATTTCAAGTGGGCGACAAAGTGTGGTTCCATATCAGCAAGGACAGAATGAAGGGAGAAGGGAAGAAGTTGCAACCAATCCAGTATGGTCCATTCACCATCTTGGAGAAGATTGTAAACAATTCCTTTCATCTCGATTTGCCGACATATATGCAAATGTACTCCATAGTGAATGTGGAAAACTTAAAGATTTATGAGCCACTATTGGTTATGGAAACCAAAGAGGTGGGATCATTTCCTACATTTGATGATTTTGCACCAGAGTATCTCGATGAGTTTCCTGAAGATATCATCCTTGACAGAAGAACCAGGACTTCACGATAGGGAGATGTGGAATACCTTCGAGTTGGTTTTAAGGGGATGCACCCTATCAAGGGAAAATGGCTGGAAAAAGAAAGAGTGAGGGAATAATTTCATCACTTGCCAATTGAATGATAAAGCTTTTCGTGGTCCAAAAGCTCCTCAATGGGGAGGATTGATGCAGGTGGATCTCCACACACTAGTGGCATGGAAAAGGCTCAAAATTCAAAGTGGTAGAAATTTGATTAACTTGACATCAGATCGAAGTGCTCGTTGCCCTGATTCCAACGGTGTGAACAGTACTCCAATCCAAGTCCATATGAAGAAGATAGAAGCAGTCAAATTTGTGGGTTGAATTACCCATGTGGCAGGCTTAAGGAGGGCGCAATTTGGCAAGAACCCACCACCTAAATCCGGCCAATTTTTCAAGTGAAATTGTGGGTCTGTTAATTCATCTTCTACCACCTAAGGTTCTAGAAAATTCCCAAAAGGGGTGGTAGTTATGCATTTAAAATATATATATATATATATATATATATATATATATATATATATATATATATATATATATATATATATATATATATATATATATATATATTTAAAAAGAGCGAGCGGCCATGACCCCATCGCCCCTGGAACCACACAACATCATTTATTTAAAAAAAGGGGGAAGGCTGCCATGACCCTACCGCCCTCGAAATCGGAACCTTAAATCAAAGTGGGGTGGGTGGCCATGACCCCGCCACCCTGGAGCCCACACAATGGCATATATTAATCGGGGGCATGGGTTTTCAACCCCGCCACCCCTCCACCTTTAAACGTAACCACCGGTGGGAATGGGGCACGGGCCACCAGAACAGTGGACCTACCACCCAATGATCAAACCAAAAAAAATATGCATATTAATTCGGGGTGGGATTTGATCCCCCGACGCCTCCTCAACCAAATGCCATGTTTACCAATGTGCTCAACGGTCCTCCTTTGGAGTATCTTCCCACTAATTGATATTTAAACCTTTTTGCACAGTGCATCGAGGGAGGAGAGAGTGTGCACGCAATTTGAGGCAGATAACTTACAAGTGGCGAAACCGTGAGTAGACCTGTGACAAGGGGTGGAACCTTGCCTGAGCAAATTTTCCAGGGGGTCAGTTTTGGTCCAGTATCATAACTGGGCAAGTTTTATATCAATTTTGCACCTATCGGTGACAAGGACTCAATGGTGATGCTAGTTTATGCAACAGATCTCTCCATTTTTCGGCCATTTTCCAAAGTGGAGGGCCCGGAGACGTAAATTGGACGAACTCTGTTATCCAGTCACTTGTCTTCTTTCATGCTTTTATGTGTTTGTCCTCTTCTCTCATTTGCACATTAAATTTTTATGTTTAAGCTGCAATTTATCCATGTAATTCCTTAATACATCTATAAGCAAAAGATCTTGGATCATGGAGATTCACCCTCACTTTATGATAGAGTAACCCCTAGCGAGTATAAGTGGATTAGCGCTTCTTTCTTACCCTTACCTAAGCAGTGCCCTTCATTAAGGGTTTCAAGGATCGGTATCGAGATAGCAACTCGAGGAATCCATGACTTGCTTGCCTTTTATTTCAGGTATGAAACAAATAGCAGTCCAGGCCTATAAGTAGAAAGGCTCAAGGAAATGCGAAGTATAGAGAGTATGAGTGGTCAGACTTGCTATCTGGTAGCCCAGACCCCGAGCTCGTACGGATCAAAGTGCTTTTATAACACCCTTAAGCTTCGGTCTTACCTTCCTTAACAACCCCAATTCTTCGGCAAGCCCAACCACACGCTAACCCAAGAAGCGGAAAGAAGGTCCCGGAGGGGCTTGCGGGTATTCTTAATTTGTAAACAAGAAGGTTTTGTTACAATTACATGGCTTATCAATACCACATGCCCAAAAAACCACAACTCATTTCATATGACACTTTTCATATGGAATTTTCTATAATTAATGAATTTAATTGAAAGGAGAAAAAGGCATAACCACTTTCACATGCCCAAAAACCATAACTCATTTCATATGACACTTGTCATGTGGCATTTTCTATAATTAATTAATTTAATTGGAAGGAAAAAAGGCATAACTACTTTGGAAATATATTTGTCTTAGATTTGTGTATACTACTAAGAATATTCTAGAATATTTTGTGGAGGTTAAATCTCTATCATCCACCTAATAATTATCGATAATTAAATTAAAATTTTAGAAAGCCAAAATTCCAAAACAAACATTCCTATCAACATAATTAAATTTTGAAGTTTATATGTGTAAGATATATAGGATAAATTTTGTAAATAAATGATTCTATTACTTAGTCGCAACATGGAACAAAGATATATGCAATAAACAATTTTTAATTTCCTAATGATAATCATAGTTGTAGCAATAAAGTCAACTTTTAGATATTCAGTTTTACTAATTCATAGTTTATAGATATATATATATATATATATATCTTAGCATGAAACAAGGAAATTTGATTATGGATTGTTTCTTGTTGTTGAAATGTTAATTTCTTTCAATTTTCACATAATTTAGTTTTTCGTAATTTATGAAGAGTTCAAACTCGGTAACAATTAGTCATATATAGAGCTAAAATGAATTAATGCAATAATTATTAGTATTTAAAAAAAAAATAGATGATCTATCCATGAAATTTTGTGTCTATTTAATGTTCCACTTTTAAGCAATTCAAATTAATAGAGCCACAACTCTACTATGTTTTATTGTATAGTATTACTATGAGTGTTTAACTAATGTACCAATGCCTTATTTTTTTATTGTATGGTATTTCTATTAGTATTTAACTAATGTAGTAGTTCCTTATTTCCTATGTTGTTCATCGAACTGGTATTAGAGCCCAAGAAACCAAGTTATTAGGCCAAAGGAGCTAAGAATAGAGCTGAGGGATATGAAGAATCAATTGCCTAGAAACGATTGTTGTTTGGTGAAAGGGGGACGTGACCAAGTTAAATAGATCCACCCATTGTTGAGAGTAGGCTTCATCTATCATTGCTCTTTTAGGGAGCCTCCATTATGAGACACAACTACGAGTCAAGACCCTCAGTTATAATTGGAGCTACTACTAATATAGGTTGTAATGTAGGTTTTAACCCTGTACAGAAATTACCTGCATACGAATTCTAAAACACAAAAAATAAACAATGCGAGAGCATAACACATAAAACACATACACAGAGATTTTCCCCTGGATCCCAAAACCGGGACTACCAGCTTGATTTTTCATTATGTTCCTTTCAATGTTACAATACATATTTATACATGCTAAAGCATCCAATACCATGGACCGAAAACCGTCGCGTCCAATACCATGGACTGAAAACCATCGCGTCCAAAAACATGTGCGAAAATCATGCACAAAGCCATAGGTGGGTCTACCCAACCTAACATAGGTTCCAAAACCAAAATTTTCCGGGGCACTGCCTCGGACCCCATAAAGTGGGGTTACGGGTGCCCCTCAAACCCCTTGTGACCTTCCCCCTCTAACCCCCGGTTAACTAATTGGGCTAGTCGTGTAAAGAATATAACACAACCCAACATTCTCCCACTTGTTGTTTTCTTTCCACTGGGGGCCACAAGAGAGCTTAGTCATTTATCCAGCCCTGCAGTGCCCATTGTTTCTCTACACCAAGAGAACTTCTCAGAGATCACAGATTTTGTCAATGCATCTGCAGTATTCTTCAAAGTGTCCACCTTTACCAGCAACACCTTTTTGTCTTCTATCATATGCCTCACAAAGTGATACTGAACATTAATATGCTTTGTCTTTGAATGATATGCAGGGTTCTTTGCCAAGAAAATTGCACTTTGGCTGTCACAGTCTATCCTTATATCTTCTTGTACTAAACCCATACTTGAACACAATCTCTGCAACCAAACTGCTTCCTTGCTTGCATGAGTGGCTGCCATGTATTCTGCCTCTATAGTTGATAGTGCCACTACAGATTGTTTCTTACTCATCCAACTGACTGCACTTCCAAATAGGTTAAACACATACCCACTTGTAGATCTTCTCTGATCTAGATCTCCAGCCCAGTCTGCATCAACAAAGACACGAATATCCAACACTCTGTCTAATCCTGGTCTTCCTTGGTAGCACAAACCATAATCACTAGTGCCACGCAAATACCTGAAAACCCGCTTCACTACTGTCCAATGCTCCTTCCCTAGTTTTGACATAAACCTGCTCAATACTCCCACTGCATGTGCAATGTCTAGTCTAGTACACAATTTCATACATCAGGCTACTGACTGCACTTGCATATGGAACACAAGACATGTCCCCTTCCTCTTCTTGGGTCTTGGGACACTGTTCAGCAGATAACCTCACACCTACAGGAATAAGAACCTTCACCGGTTTACTATCCTATGTAGAGCTTTGAAATTGCACCTCTCCTACACACTTTCCTAGAAAATTTTCCACTCACCTGGACCTCCTAAGCTATCAAAATCATTGCATATTGATTCTAAAAGAGCATTTAACGTGGTTTTCTAACTATGTTTTGTGTTTTCTGTTTGAACTAGATTTTGCTCATAAGCTGCAGAATCCAGTCACTTTCCGCAGCTGATTCAACTTTCCGTAACTGTTTTTGTTAAACTCTATGTTGCAGTTGTCACCAGGCAAAACAAGCCACATGGGCAAGTTAAAAATGACTTGGACATGGATCAGGTCCTATTGGTTCAGCCGAATTCATCAAGGGAAACTGCGGTCAACGGTGGTCAAACGATGGTCCTACGCAAGAGTCCTACGGCAGCCAGACTCTATTTTCCAGCACGTGAAGGATTCTGAAGGATGTGTGGCCATTCCTAACTCTCTGGGGTCTGTTGCCACCTGTATACTGACCCATGATGAGAATCTAACAGCCACAAGTTGGTAGATTTAATATTTTCGACAACCAGTACGCTAAATCCGTGGACACTATCTTTTACGTGTCCCCTATTCATGCAATCCTACAAGAAAACAGTTGTGTAAATAGTTCTGTAAACGTTGCTATAAACAACGCGTTTCTATAACGCATAGTTAGTCTTTTGTGAATGTAATTTTTGTTGTTCAAGCCAACTGTGCAATGACACTAGTTTTATTTCTGTGACCGTGTTATGAAATATATGAGAAGACTCTGTTTCTACATGAGCACGTGAACATAATCTTGGATTGATAGTCTGTTGACCGAGGCTGTGTAGAGGGCCCTTGTACACTGAGGTTTTGTTTCTCTTGTTGCTGTAAAGTTTCTTACATTGTTTTCTTATTTCCATTTGCATATATTCCACCTGTGTATATTTAAATTGTCATGGTATTAACATTCCACTTCTGTTCATGATTTTACAGCTTTGTATAACACTGATCAGTGCATGTATGTTTCAGGATAGAGTACGCAGCCCGGGCATCTGCATATAATTTTCACAATGACTAATGACATGGGATTAATTCTCTACTGACTTTGCTTTTCCTAGTTTTTAATTCCAGTTCTGCTTTGTTGATTTCAGTTTTGTTTCCTTGCTTTATTAGTTAGCTTAAATATTAAATTGCTCATATCATTGTCAGTTACCTCCGAAAGCCATAGCTGGACTACTGGTGAGTGATTGAAGTATGAATGTGTAATTTGATTTTAGTTTTCCTTTTCTGTAATTAGATATTAAATTGCTCATATCATTGTCAATTACCTCCGAAAGCCATAGCTGGACTACTGGCGAGGGATTGAAGTATGAATGTGTAATTTGATTTTAGTTTTACTTTTCTACAATTAGATATTAAATTGCTCATATCATTGTCAGATACCTCCGAAAGCCATAGTTGGACTACTGGCGATGGATTGAAGTATGAATGTGTAATTCGATTTTAGTTTTACTTTTCTGCAATTAGATATTAAATTGCTCATATCATTGTCAGTTACCTCTGAAAGCCATAGCTGGACTACTGGCGAGGGATTGAAGTATGAATGTGTAATTTGATTTTAGTTTTACTTTCCTGCAATTAGATATCAGATTGCTCATGACATTGTTGATTACCTCCGAAAGCCATAGCTGGACTACTGGCGAGGGATTGAATTATGAATGTGTACTTTTATTTTAGTTTTATTTTCCTTGAAATTCTTAATTACTTTGAGTCATTTTTCCATATTTAGACAGTAGCAGAGATGATAGTTTCATGATCAGTAGTTCATTATTTTCTTGTTTTAGATAGCAGCACATTTTCATTCTTGTCCAAGTAATACTTTCATCACTAGTATGTTCTAAGACCTTCTGAAGTGTTAAGTTTGGGAACCATTATAGAGGACACAATCGCCTTAAAATCTATAACCATACTTGCCTTCTAGAGACTTAGGAATAGGAATTCCATTCACATTATAAAAACCCCCAAAACAAAATAAAAACTGAAAAACGACAAAAATATAAGAAATAGGCTATCTTGCACATATAGTGCGCCACACTTCATCAGTTTACGACTCCCGGATTGATAATTAATGTAGCAATTTAGCACACACTAAATTGACCAAACATCCTGCATATTAAACCTCTACAGTATTGTCTCGACATACTTCCTCTGGTTTAACTAGAGCTTCCTCTTTTCCTGATCTCTTTTAATTTCCATGCCCAAAATATAGTTTGCAGCACCAAGATCTTTCATGTCGAATTTGGAGGACAATTGGGTCTTCAAAGCCTGGATAATTTCTTTGTCATTTCCAACTAGAAACATATGATCCACATACAAGACCAGATAAATAGCACGGTCATCAATTAATTTAAAATACACATAGTGATCTGCTTTGCTTCTGGTGAAGCCAAGTCCCCATATAAATGTATCAAAATTCTGATACCACATCCTTGGTGACTATTTTAACCCATACATATACTTCTTTAACTTGCATACTAGTTCTTTCTTACCCTTCACCGCAAAGCCTTCAGGTTGCTTCATGTAGATCTCCTCTTCCAAATCCCTGTGAAAAAATGTTGTCTTCACATCCATCTGTTCTACCTCAAAATCAAAAGCAGCAGTAATAGATAAAATTAATCTAATAGAAGTTACCTTGGCAACATGAGAAAAAATATCACCAAAATCAATTCTCGGCACCTGGGAATAACCTTTTGCTACCAACCGAGCTTTGTATTTCTCCACTGTTCCTTCTGCATTTGTCTTCTTTTCGAACACCCATTTGCTTCCAATGGGTTTCCTCCCAGCCGGCAACTCCACTAGATCCCAAGCCTCATTTTTGTGCAAAGATGCCATTTCATCAACCATGGCCTCTTTCCAGAGTTTTCCATCCTCTGAATCCACTGCTTCCTTCACAGTTCTGGGATCATCATCAGTAATAGACAAAGCAAAATTTGAACAAAAAGTAGATGTACTATACCTCTCTGGCTACCTTCTTTCTCGAACTGATCTTCTCACAACCGGAGTTTGTGGCTCTTCATCTTCTGATTCCTCCTCTGCTGTAGAGTTTGATTCTTCCTCTTTTAGCTCAAACTCTATCTTCTCAGGTTCCTTTGGTTGGAATTCATGTTTAATAACATCTTTCACCTCTCTGAACACCACATCTCGATTGGACACAACCTTCCTTGTTACTAGGTTCCAAAGTTTATAACCCTTTAAACCATCCTTATACCCAATAATGATGCACTTTTCATATTTACTATCCAACTTGGTTCGTTTCTCCTTTGGAACATGTACATATGCATCACATCCAAATACCCTTAGATGTGAAAGAGAGGGTTTCTTACTAGTCCATACCTCATGTGGAGTCTTATCCTCCAACACTGATGAAGGTGATCTGTTGACCAGGTAACATGCAATATCCACCACCTCTGCCAGGAATTCATGTCCTAACCTGGCACCACTGAGCATGCTTCTTGCCCTTTCCATCAATGTCTTGTTCATTCTTTCTGCAACTCCATTTTGTTGAGTTGTTTATGGAGTATTCTTCTGCTGTGCTATACCACACTTCTTACAGAATTCTTCAAATTCCTTGCTGCAAAACTCTCCACCATTATCTGTCCTCAGCACCTTTATCTTCTTCTATGTCTGATTTTCCACGAGAGCCTTAAATTCTTTAAACTTGTCAAAGACTTCAGATTTCTTCTTAAGGAAATATATCCATGTATTCCTTGAGAAGTCATCTATAAATGATACATAGTACACAGACTTACCCAGTGATGGAACTTTCACAGGTCCAAACACATCACTGTGCACAAGCTCTAATATCTGTTTTGCCCTCTTACCACTAGAGGGGAAAATCACCCGATTCTTCTTCCCATATACACAATTTTCACAAAAATCAAAATCCAGAGAGCTATTACTCATACCTTCTACCATACCTTTACCATGAAGTATTCGAAGGCCTTTCTCTCCAATATGTCCAAGCCTTTGATGCCACAATATGGTCTTCTCTCCAAATACCACTAGATTTTCTGCTCCACTTTCAAGAACCACAGAACTATTGCCCCCATCAACAATCATGCTACCTTACAGCTTGTACAGAGTTCCAATCCGAACTCCCCACATCAATACCAATGCTCCCCAAACCATCTTGCAGGTGTCCTTCTCAAACACTGTTTTTACACCTGCACCATCCAGCTTGCTTACAGAAATTAGATTTATGGCCAATGCAGGAATATGTAGAACACCTGGAAGTGTTCTAACTCTTCCACCTTGTAACTTCAACTTTACCTTTCCACGACCAATGATTTTAGCCTTCCTGTCATGCCCCAAGAAGACATCACCACCATCATATTTCTCATACTCACAGAACCGTTCTCTATGGGGAGTGAAGTGAAAGGATGCACCTGAGTCAATCAACCATGCCTCATGATCTACATGCGTACTTGAAGAAGCCAAGTACACATCCCCACCTTCATCTGAGGTGGTTTTCACCTCCACGGAAGGAGCCTCATTAGATCCCTTTCCTTTATCAATAGCTTTAGATTTACAGTCCCTTTTGAAGTGGCCTTACTTTCCGCATTTCCAGCACACCACCTTTATAGGTTTTCCTGGAGATTTAAATCTCCCACTAGATTTAGATCTCCCACTTGATGACTTATTTTTGTTTCTGTTCTAGGACCGTCCTCGTATAGACAAGGCATCACTATTCTGGCTCTCCATATTTTTCCGTCTCATCTCCTCCGTTAGCAAGGCTGAGACTATTTCATCAAACTGCAAGGCAGTTGCATTGCTACCTATTGCAATAACTAGACTATCCCAGGAATATGGTAGAGAACACAACAAAATGATGCACTTATCTTCATTTGAAATTTTAATATCAATAGATGCTAACTGACTTACCACAGTATTAAATGTGTTCAGATGCTCTGTGACCGAGTCTCCATCTTTCATCCTCAGGTTATACAGCTTTTTCTGCAGGAACAGTTTATTCACCAGAGACTTAGATTGGTACAAAGTCCCTAACTTGTCCCACAAAACCTTTGTTCTAGTTCCCCTGATACATTTAGCAATACTGAATCTGAGACACACAATCGTATTGTGCTCTTTGCCTTCCGATCCAACTTCTTCCATTCTTCATCGGACACTCCCGTTGGTTTAGTACCCGGATCTACCATGATCCACTGATCTTTATCGACCAACAGATCCTCCATCTAGAGTTTCCACAACTCAAAACTCTGACCATTAAATTTCTCGATCTCTATCTTTCCACTGCTCGCCATCTTCTTTCACCACTAGAATTGATCTTGCAGATCACCCACTGAACAGGGTCTACCACAGGCCCGAGCGAAACCCCTCAGCAACAAAGGCATCCCCTTGAATCCAAAATAGCTCTGATACCAAATGTAGGTTTTAACCCCGTACAGAAATTACCTGCATACGAATTCTAAAACACAGAAAATAGACATTGTGAGAGCATAACACATAAAACACATATACACAGAGATTTTCCCCTGAATCCCAAAACCGGGACTACAAGCTTGATTTTTCATTATGTTCCTTTCAATGTTACAAAACATATTTATACATGCCAAAATCCAATACCATGGACCGAAAACCATCGCGTCCAAAAAACATGTGTGAAAATCATGCACAAAACTGTAGGTGGGTCTGCCCAACCTAACATAGGTTCCAAAACCAAAATTTTCCGGGGCGCTGCCCTAGACCCCATAAAGTGGGGTTACGAGTGCCCCTCAAACCCCCTATGACCTCCCCCCCTCTAACCCCCGGTTAACTATGTGGACTATTCGTGGAAAGAATATAACACAACCCAACATGTAAGCCACCATAATACTTATACTTGTTGAGAGGAAGATTGAACATCATGTGTATCAGTTCTAACTATTACCATAGCTTCCAAAGGAATGAGGCGAGATGCCATAAAAAGGACTATGCGCAAGAGTCATCACTGTGACTTGAAACCTCCACCTCCTGTGAGATTAGCCACCATAAAGAGGGCATCCAACCCTAGTTGTCACGATTCTAGTGGATGCTCAATTCTTAGAACACAAAGGTTTGAATGGTTTTTGGTAGTTTAAAACCAAGGTAAATAATGGAAAAAAAAATGAGGTACACGAGGTACTATGCATCACACTGGGAGAAAAGGTCCCATGTCACAATGAGTTATAGAGAATGATAGCCACATGAGAAAGAAAATCGAAAATAAAAGCATACAATCTCTAGTAACCTAAACCTTAACCATAACATTGCAATGAATTGGAAACTTGCTCGTGCAGAACAACTATTTAAACAATATTCAAATACATACTTTTAATGCACACTTAAATGATTAAGCCAATAAATATCATTGATATGCCAACAACAATATATAGATATATAATACAAAAACTTTCAACCAGAGGGATGGTAATGTGAGGTAGGAGATAGGATGCACCACAGGTCATAACCTATAAGTTCCTCAGCTTTTGGCTGACTCAAATGGCATAGTTGCATATTATGTGCTATAGAAGTTTGTTAGTAGCTTCTTGGAGCTGCAAATCCTCATTACCACATGATTTAAGAAGTGAAGGGAATATTCCCGAATTAAAATTTCCAAGAGTTGCACCAATAACAACCGGAATGATAAGATATCGATAGTTTCCTGTAGATGTAATTTTATCAGGGACCACACACTTTACATCACTCTAGTTATTACGAGCCTCCTTAGAAGAAGAATGTACTATAAAAGAATGCCAGAGATATTTGAAAATATTGCAAGTTCTGCAGGGACATCTGACATTTTTTTATTAAGCATTGTAGTGTCAAATATAAAATCATGACTTGACTTGAACTCGGTGGAAAAAGGTGTAGTGATTAAACCAGACCTTGACCTTACAGTGGACATTATTATACCATTTCTTCTTGGAAAATGAGTGTTCAACAAATATTGATCGAGATTGTAATCACCTACCCTGCTAGATGTTCTGAAGTAATAAAGCATGTGCAAGGTGTTTAGGGAGAAATTGTTTTTTTCTTACTTCCATAGAAACTTTTAGGGGTGAATCTTAGCCCATGGGAGAAATTTAAGGGGTTTTGAATTTTAGAGGGGCAAATTTTTTATATCAGACCAATTTTCTATAGTTCGGCCAAAAAATATTTCAAAAATAAATAAATACTATATTTTAGCCACCAATATTATGAAAAATAAGAGAGATAAAAGTCGAATTCGCCTCCCCAAATTTCATTTCAACCTCCTGATTCACCATGTTTTCATCTGGGATTGCTCCCAATCGCCCCCAATTTCTAGAAACCACATTTCGAGCTATGGGTTCACCTTGAAAATATGTTTGCAGGTGTGATTTCTCCCAATCACCACCAATTTCCAGCAATGACATTAGTGAGGGGCTATCTCTACCATCAGTGTTTAAGAAAAACAGCAGAATATCACTTGTCGTTGAACGGGATACAAAAACCCTGCTCCCATGAATGAAGAGGAGGACATACTTCAACCAGTAAGTGAAAACAATAGAGACATAGAGAGAGACACAACAAGCAAAGCCAAGCATCGAGAAAAAAAAAAAAAAGTTAGTGTCAGATTCATCAGAGAGAAGAGAACAAAGTTGTTCACTTTTGGTTGTGCAAGAAGTTGCTTAGCCAAGAACCATAGGAAGGAAGAAACTTGATTATGAGCCCTATTATTTTCTTCTAACCACATATAGTTTACAAGCTCAATACTAGGGCATTACCAAATTTCATTTCAAGCTTTGGATTCACCTTGAAAATATGTTTGCAGGTGGGATTTCTCTCAATTACCCCTGTTTTCCAACAACAACACTGGTGAGGGGCTATCTCTACCATCGGTGTTAAGAAAAAAAACAGAATGGAAAAAACTAGGGGCATTACCAACGCAGTGAATGGAAAAAACTAGGGGCATTACCAACACAGTGAATGTGGGCGTAGCAGTACAACCAGATTGGGATAATCAAGAGTTCTCCTCTTCCTTGGCTCTCAATGTTCGTCATCTTTTCAAATTTCTGCTACAGTTTGGTATGTGGCTTTTTATTGTTATCTCACTTTTTTTTCACTGAAAATTTGGTGTTTTTTTATTCTGCATCTGGCTTAGAATGGATCTAGGTTTCATATGGGTTTCTATTATTATCTCACTTTTTTAGCTCTGAAATTTTGGGGGGTTTTTTTTGTTCTGCATCTGGCTTAGAATGGATTTGGGTTTCATATGTTTAGTATTAAATGTATTAATAACTTTTATCTATGAAGACAATTATGCAATGGATCTGTAGAAATCTTGTGTACTCTAAATACAAAAACCTATATTTTACAATGAAATCTCGTGTACTCTAAATACAAAAACCTATATTTTACAATGAAATCTCGTGTACTCTAAATACAAAAACCTATATTTTCCAATGAAAGGGAATACTTTTAAACAGTCCCATCTTTGTCTTAGTTTATATATGACAACTTTCTATGATGATCTCCAATATGGTCTTCCAGCTCTTAGTTTCAAGAACTAACACATACCCATCTAGACCTCCCTTTTATGCACCTCAAGGTCATGGAGTTCTTGATTACAGATCTCCTAAATTAAAATATATGATATATTGATCATTTTGTGAACTCAGATGTGCATTATGTAACTGGAAAGTGTGCAACCTCGATATGTATATCACACGTTGGTTTAGATGGGTTTGTATTAGTGTTCGTATTCAATTCACATAATTCATCATCTAGATTCACTAAATCATTTCACACACAAACACATAATGTGTTGATATATCCCCTGCCTTATCCTGGAATGTTGAGTAATTCTGTATAGGTCAATGATCACTGCAACATTGGCAAGAACTTGATTTTCAACAGAGCTGAAGGATTCATATCATAAAGAAAAACATACCCACAAAAACTAGGAAGTTTTATCTTTCAAAAAAGAATTTTATGAATATGTCAATTCTCCTGGAATTTGCTCTGTAGGAAAGCTTAAATAATAGAAAACACATGGGGGAAATCCAAATTTTGTTCAATGTTATAGAATTTCAGGTGATGGTAACAACCTTTTTCACATTTGGAGGATCCTAGAACTCACCAATTGTTGATCCAAACAATGTAATTTGTGAATCAATGGGAAATGGATCCATAAACACCCTATGCCTTGTTGCAGCAAGAGAATAAGAACTAAAATGACCACACAATGAAATCACCAATAAGATTCTCTGTAATAAATTCCTTAGGGAAAACATGGTGTAACAATACCCAACACTTTAAGGGTTTCATATAAATAGTCTCTCCTTTGTTTTTCCATAACAAGGGTTTCATATAAATAGGCTCTCCTTCATTTTTCCAACACCAATTTATGAGAATAAAAAATTCATTTGGAATTGTTAGAAATAAAATATTTTTGCTTTCGTTTGTAGTGTAATTTTATGACATAAGGTTATTTGATATTTAAAATTTATTCAAAGGCCTCAACTAAAAGCAAGTTAGCAGCATTGAATTACAAACTGAGTACATTGGAGCGTCAGCTAGAGCTACTTGAAGCCAAGGTCAACATTGCATCAAGTACTTCGGGGTTGGCTTGATCCATGCCCTTTTCCTATTAGAGACAAGGAAAGAGAAAATTTTCAGACCATAATGATAAACCTAACACCTCGGGCCATGATCTGAAATGATCAGATGTTAAAACTGATGTAGAATTGATTATGCCAACTGTGAAATAATTGTTAACTTGAAGTGTTGAAACTGTGAGAACTGCGTAAGAAAAAAGGCTTTACGACAGTTGATAAAACATAAGTAAGAAAATCAAATACACAGCGATACCAGACATCAAGATTGATTACGGAGTTAGTCCCGGATGGACTACGTCTACGGGTCCACTTTCGAGATGGGCGACTACTTTATTAGGATTGATTCCGAAGAGGTTGATTACACATCAAATTGACCAAACTGAATGTGCACGTAGGCACTTCTGGTCACTGTCATAAGAAATATCTCTAAACTAGCTTTCTAATGCCTATCACGGTTCCCAATTCCGACTCCCGATGCTCCTGTTACACTGAAAATAAAACAACCTATATCCTCCAGAATCTGCATACAAAACTCAAAAATCACTCCTCCTTCTTCATGAACAAAAAAGGTGTTTTTAAAGGGTTGCAGATACATCTGAGGTCTTCCCAACCAAGATTGGCATGAACACTGAAAGTAGGAGCTGCAATTATGTTCTCATGTCCTCGGTCTTATCACTGTTTGCCACCTAGGGATACCATACATGGTCTTTGAATTAATTTTAAAACAAATTGTAACGAAAAACCCAAATCAGACTTTGGATTAACGCAAAATTGCTGGCGGTTAGGATAAAGCATGGAGGGAGTTAACTATTAGCATATGAACAGTAGGGTCTAACCATTGTCGAAAACTAGGTGGCTACCCCTAATGGCGCGGTAACCACACTAATCACATGGCACATTCTCCGCCCAATGGTTTCGTTCCTGATGTGTGGTTTAGTTGCTGCGGTTACAATAACTGTGTGGTTACTGCCCTTTTTTTCACATGTCACAACCCGCAACGTTAGCTGCTATGGTCTGAACTCCACCCAGTTAACAATAACACTTTTCCTGTTCACATGGTTATAGTCCCTGTTAGTGTCAGTCTTTCCAGCCTTCCTCCAGTGATCAAGCATGCTCTTACAAAGTGATTTTAAGGTGTCAAGGTCAAATTTTGTCATTTCATTAAGTCTTCAAGAAAAATTTGGTCACTAGGCATTAGGTCTAGGGTTTGCTTTTATTCCTGTCAAAGTTTTCCAAATTTCGGTCCATGTCACCGTTCAGCTGAGTGTACCATCATTCAGAGGGTTGTCATCATCATGTCAAGTTCCAATGGGTCATTTTACACCTTGTTCATGCTTCAGTTGCTCCTAGGTAAGGTTCATTTCCCTCTCCTAGGGTTTTGAAGGCAATTTCTCTTAGACGGTCAAATCATCAGAAAAACTTGTATCCTAATGTTCACACACCTTCCCCTATCCTTAATGTACCTTATTAAACATTTTCCATCACTGAGATCCCCCAAATTCCTCATTTTCGCACAAACCCTAGTTTCTTGCTACAACTTGACAATTTTCTAGGTTGGGCCTGTGTTTAGCCCTTTTTCACCCCTTCCCCTCACTCAATTTCTGAGATTACACTTTCCCCTACTTCCTAACATCCCTCCCTACTTCCCAAAATTTTCTCAAGAATTTAGAAGCTCCCTATCCCCTTCATTTCGCTTCATTTCGACAAATCCCTTGTTCCACACATCGGGATAGGTTTTACTCCAATGATGTTTTTGAGCAATAAAAGATGAATTTTTGAAAACTGAGAGAGGTTTTTGTCCACAACAGGCCAAGGAATAAACATTTCCTTCACTTTTTACACAGGTGTCATGGTTTTAGAGAAATGTCAAAAATACAATCGCCTTGGGAGAATTGATGCACCTATGAAGTGACCTTGGGAAAATCAAGTTTTCTCCTAGCTTGGTTGGCCAACTGACTTGCTTGATGATTCAAATGATAACTAGACACAAATATCTTTCCAATGCGCTATCATGATCTCAATTTGGAGTTGAGGAAGGCATTCAAAAGTTGACTACAATAGCACTCTGCTTTTAGGAAACCTCATTTGGCACATTTTGACCAGTCTTGGGAGATTTCATTTTTTATAGGGAAAATGAACTCCAAATTGAAAAATTCTAGTGGGGTTGGAAAGCAGACTAAAATACCTTTCCAATGAGCTATCCTGCACCCAATGTGGACACTGAGAAGGCCTCCAAAAGGCTCCTGAAAAAAGGCGCGTCGCGCTGGGAAGGCACGGCGCACTAGGAGAAATTTTCTAGTGTAAATTTACACTAGCACGGCGCACTAGGAGAAATTGCCCAGTGTTATTCTAAACGGGCGTGGTGCACTGGGAGCGCACGGCACACTAGGTTCTTGGTGTGGCACATACAGTCCACAGCCCGAATTTGCTTGAAATTTCATCAATTTTCTCATAACTTGCGTGGATTTGCCAGGTAGTGTTGCTATTTTGATATTTCATCCAATGTTGTGATTAGTGATGGTGTTTTATGGATGAAAATGGGTGAACACATATATCAAACCCTCCTTCTATAAAAATAAGCAAACTTGTTGTCAGGGTTTCAGAACTCACTGTTTTGCCACCAAAATTATTTCTCCTTCCCATTGTTCCCTTGTCTTCACCAATCCCTAATTCCTTATCACCTAAGTTCATTATTCCCTACTCCTACATGCTCTGTCCAAAATCCTCCAACCTCACACCTCAAACCCTATACAACAATTCCAAACCCTAAACCCTATCCCCACACATAAAACCCCTCAAACTCTCCTACATTTCCCTAATAAAATTTGTCCCAATAGTCCCTAATCCCTCACTATTTTTCCCTCCCCGTACTGTCCCTCATGTCATTGTTTTCTCTTGGTGACAAAGGTCAAGCACATCATCAAAGGCATTACAAGACAGTGTGACATATCAACACCCATTTGTCCAAGACAGTTTGTCCACCAGCAGACATGACATCTAATCCGTCATATGATCATGAAGAAGAGACACAGTGATTTGCCAACAAAGGTACATACACCCAGGAGGCCTCATAGAAGTGGCAAAACATCCGTGAAGACCAGCAAGCTGCCCAACGAAGCTTAAATGAGAGGACACCCATTCAGCAGGAGATAGAGGCCGATCGAGAGATTTGGCTCGAGAGGATCAACATCCACTTAGATAAGTTGTTGGTGAAAGAAAACAAGCACAAGTACATGTGCAGGCACATGAAAATCCATTATTGGGCACGAAATCATGTTTGCAAGGCACGAATAAGGAATTTAAAGCCAAACCTAAGGAAGGCATCAAAAAGGAAAAAGAGGCAAAAAGAGCATGATCGACTCCAGATATTGGCCGAGGCAATCCTTGGCCCACCATAGCTATTGATGAAGAAGCTCCAGCATAAATTTCAAGAAATTTGGGGCATTTTTGTACAAAAAACAGGGTTTTTCTCCCTGTGTGCCGCGCCACGTGGCGCGCGCTTATGATAGGAAGCTCCAAATGGAAAAAAAAATTATATTTTTAGATTTTTCATGAAAAATCATGACTACTGGTGCATGGCCAAGAAGTTTGGGCAAGTTTTGATTCCTCAGGAGGTCAAAAACACTCAAAAAATGACCTCTCTGCCCCTATTTTGACACACAGGAAGCAGTCTTGGGAGATTGAAGTTGTGAAGGGGCAAATGGACACCAAATTAAAAAATTCCACTTGGGTTAGAAAGCATACAGGTAGGTCTTTCCAAAAAGCACACTTGGGCTCAATTTGGACTTCAGGAAGTGCCTCAAATTTAGTCTCAAAGTGGCGCGATGCACAGAGAAATTGGCGTGGCGCACAGAGGTTTTTTGCCCAATTTTTCACCTTCCAACTTAGAAATTCAGCCAATTTGACTAGTTTTGCTTTGTGATGTAATTTTTCATCTATATTCATGTAATTGGATAAACATGATGTAATTTTAGGACTTATTTACTTGTTCTAGAGGATTCATTCACCAAAAAGTGAAAATTTAATGAATGAATCAGTTTCCTACCTTATAGAGGCAAGTTGTTTTGACTGCCTAGATTTTAGTGCTTTGTTTAGAATTGGTTGAAACAACTCCTAGAATGATGAGCTTGACCCCTAGTGGCAAGGGAATGGGTTGGGCTATTCTATATCATGTAATTCCTAAGTCATTTTCAGGGTTGGACTCTTGGGAAAAGTTGGGCACTCTATTGTACATTCATTTCTGCATTTTTGGCTAAGGAAAGACCAGGGTTTTGCAACACTATTTGGGATCCATGTGGCTTTATGTTTTGATGGTGTGCTTCTCTGAGTAATTGTAAGTTTATTAGTGTTATGTGCATCATTTTCCAGCTTCTTCTTCTGAATTTGAACAAATGAGTGATTAAGGTAGAATCCATAACTGTTATGCTCTACCTTTGAATTTGTTTAAATTTTCATGTTTTCATCTGTTTAAGGAGAATTCTTGAGACTCTCTTGCTCTCCTTAGCTTCTCACGATCTGATCTATCCATTCACTCACTTTAAAGCATCAAAGAAATTGCCTTCCTTGCCCCAAACGGAACTCTGCAGAAACTGTGCCTCATCCCCGAGCCCAATTTGCCTTTCCCCTTTTTTTTAACAAAAATTACCAAAAACCAAAATCAAGTCCTTGCACTTAATACCTAGCCTAAGATCAGTTGCAAATTTAGTCATCTCGAGCCCCATCGCTTGTCTTTTGCCGAGATCGACCCGGAGAGAGCCCTCTCCTGTCCTCGTAGGGCTAGCTACGAGGCTCAGCGTGGTTTGATGTGGACCTAAAACCTTGTCTTTTCAGCCTGAGACAAATCTAGGCTCTAAAAGTCCCCGCGGTCTTCTCCCATGCAGTTTCACTGTGGTTAAGACTGTGGGTTGTATTACAATGTTTTTTCTATGTGTTATATAGTCGAGAGGGGTATAACATAGGGTTTATGCATTTTAATATAGTTTTTGAATAATGGGTTTAGGTTTGTAGACTTAGATGTCCACCATAGGTCTTTTTTTTTTAATACAATGTTTTTCATACAAGTTTTCCATGACTTGGAACATCAAGTTACCAAAACCCTTTTACAACAAATTGTCACTATGTGACATCAAACCCAACGACCACATCACTGACCCACACCTCACTGACGACGATAGAACGATGTTGATGATGAACTGAGCTTGTGAAATTGATCTGACGAGATCCTCCTGGATCAATCCTCTCCACTTGAAAGCTTTTGGACCACAAAAGTTTGATTTTAAGTAGATATCAGGTGAGGTACAGTTCCCTCACTTTCCTAATTTCCATCCACCTTGCCTTGCTCAAATACATGCCTTTGAGTCCTATTGGAAGATATTAAACACCTCCACGCCTCGAAGATCGAATCTTCCTATCCAAGAGGATATATTCCTACAACTCATTCATATACTCAAGTGCCAAATCATCAATAGTCGGAATCTATGTATCTTCCTCGGGATCCATGATCATCAGAGGTTCATACAATTTCATATTTTCCACATTTACAACTGAGTAAATTTGCATGTAAGGAGGTAAATTTAATCGAAATGCATTATTTCCAATATTTTCCATAATCTTGAAAGGGCCATACCTGATAAGTTTTAGTTTCTTACCTTCTCCTTTCAACCTGTCTTTACTGATATACAACCATACCTGATCGCCTACCTGAAAATCATGATCGACTCGATGCTTGTCATGGCACATTTTATACTTGGCTTGACTCTTCTCTAACTGATCCTGCACTGCTGCATGTATCTGTTGTATCCATTGAATGAACTTAACTACTTTGTTTGCATCATCATGTTCACACACTTTATCCTCTTCACCAAACATGAAATCCATTGATGACTTCGGTAGATACCCAAAACATGTTTCAAATGGTGGTTGATTAGTTGATGAATGTAAGGCTTGGTCGTAAGCATGTTGCACATAAGATAAAGATTCATCCCACAACTTAGGATGTTTATTGCAATAACCTTGGAGAATATGTATGACTGTCATGTTCACCACTTCAGTTTGTCCGTCGGTTTGTGGATTAAATATTGTGCTCTTCTTCAACTTTTTGTCCATGAGTTCCCATAAAGTGGACCAAAATTCTCCTACAAAACGAGTGTCTCGATCAGAAATAATAGAAGTAGGTAACCCAAAATGAACCCATACTTTATCAAAGAACATCTTTGCAGTATGTTCAGCTATTACTTGCTTTTTTCATGGAACAAAAATACACATCTTATTGAATCTGTCAACCACAACATATAGATAATCATGCCCTCTCCTGGACATATTAAGTCCTCCAAAAAAATCCATGCAAATATTATCCCATGGTCGCAAAGGAACTAGAAGTGACATGTATAAACAAATCTTTCGATTGCCTAGTTTGCTGGTTGAACACATCACACATCCTTAATGTATTTAGCAACAATTTTGTACATACGAGGCTAGTAACAATACCTTTGAACTTGTGCCATTGTTTTGCTTACTCCAAAATGTCCTGAAATGCGAGAGAATGTGCTTCTCGGACAACATGCGCTCTTTCTATCTGTGGTATGCATAACTTACCCAGATGATATAACAATCTGTCATGAACATGATAATTGATTTCTTCCACCTGAGCACCATGAGTTAGTGATTCATAAATATCTTTGAAATCAGCATCCATAATATATTGTTCTATATAGCTTTCATTCTTTAAAGAACTACTATGTAGTACTACTAAAGCATTCAAATATGGTCTAGATAACATATCAGCTACTTTGTTTGTCACACCTTTCTTGTAATTAATTACTAAGTGAAATTGCTAAAGAAATCCCATACATTTGTAATGACGGGTTTGTTGCAACTTAGTTTGAGACTGAATGTACTGAAGCGGCTAATGATCTGTGTGAATCACTATTTCCTTACCCATTAAATAATGTTTCCACTTCTTAACACTTTCAACCAAAGAAAATAGTTATTTATCATATGTCGGATAATTCATTACTGCCTTAGAAAAATTTTCTGAATGAAAACAAATTGGTTTCCCTTTTTGAAGTAAGACTGCACCCATTTCATAACCACTAGCATCTATTTCAATTTCAAATGGCTGTTGAATATCTAGTAAATCTAAAATTGGTGTTGTGGCTATTTTCTGCTTAAGTGTATCAAAAGATTTTTGTTGTTTACCTCCCCACTGAAAGGGAACTTTAGATCCTGTTAAAGCATGTAACAGTGAAGCAATCAAAGAAAACAGAGCAATAAATTTTCTCCAATACTGAATTGCACCTAAAAAACTTCTAACTTCAGTGACATTCTGTAGTCTTAGCCACTTAACAATCACATCAATTTCAGCTGGACCTGTTTTTAAACTTCCACCTCTAACTATGTAACCAAGATAATTTAGAGAAGTTTTCCCAAACTCACATTGGAAAGTTTAAGGTACAACTTTTCTCTGTGCAATTCTTCGAAAACCTACTTAACATGCTTAACATGCTCTTCTATATTGGAACTGAAAATTAGAATGTCATCTAAGTATATTATGAAAAATTTATCAATGTATGGGCAGAAAACATCATTCATAACCCACATGAAAGTTGATGGTGCTTTACACAAACCAAAAGGCATTACCAACCATTCAAATAGTCCTTGTCTAGTTTTGAATGTAGTCTTCCAGATGTCATTTTCTGCTATGTGGATTTGATGATATCCACTTCTTAAATCTAACTTAGTGAAATAGACAACATTTTTCAGTTGATCAAGTAAATCATCTATCCTAGGAAGAGGATACCAGTTTTTTATTGTTATCTTGTTTAAGGCCCTAAAGTCAACACACACTCTCCATGTCCTATCTTTCTTAGGAACCAAAATTATGGGTGAGCCACATGGAGATGAACTAGGTCGAATAAAACCTTTTTCAATCAATTCTTGTATTTGTTTCTTTATTTCTTCATTCTCTATAACTGATAGGTGATACATTCCGATATTAGGAAGAGGGGCATTTGACATTAATTGTATTTCATGTTGTATTTCTCTTTTAGGAGGAAGATTTTTTGGTTCCTTAAATAGATTTTGAAAAGAATCTACCACTTTAACCAATCTATCTTTGAATTGAGATTCACAACCTGAAAAAACATCCTGTCAATCCTTATGTTGTTCCTTCACAACCTTTAAGTACATATTTCTTACTTTAACTTATTAATCTCTTCATTTGATTAACTGAAACTAAATCTTGTTTAGACTTGAGATCTGAGATGGAGTGCGAGGGCGAATACAAGTAGAGTCTCGTTTATGCAATACCATGTTGCAGCTGGCAGAGTAAAGCAGGAACACGTAGACTACTAGCATGGGAGGACTGCTCTACCATACCCCTCATATTTTCTTACCGTAACAAGGGTTTTTACCATTTTACTGTGCCATTTAACCGATTTGCTCCACGCCTGATGTTTAGGCTCCGGTCACCTTTGCCCGCCCTTCTTGCTGCTACCTCAACGGTTAACCACAAGCAGCTGGCAATCTGTGCCCCCCGACAGCTATGGACCTCGATCTTGTTGACTACTCGTAGGATCCACTAGTGGAAGGCTCAATCTAGATGACCCCGCACTTAATCTATCAGGGGTAAACACTAGGAGCTTGAGTGGATGTTTCTATACACCACAACCCTATGCAATATGGAGGTGTTTTAAGTGTACCATTCTCTCCACACTATATTTTATTATTTGGATGTCTAATCCTTGATTTGATTTGTTGAGAAAAGTGAATGATCTTACCGATTACTTAGAGTTTATCCCACAACATCATTGGTATTAAGTGTTGCTGACATTAATTATTAATATCAATCAAATGCTTTCTACAACCTAATCTATGAGGGTTGGTGAAGCTAAGAGTGTACCTAACTAACCATGGGTATTAATGCTCCTTGAGCCTAGCAATTAACCTTTTGGGGCCTTTGGGGTTCCACCGTTGGATGTGGTACTTTACCTATTAGGGGTAGGCACTAGGAGCTTAACTTATTGAGTACTTAGCGTTTATCCTACAACGTCATTGGTATTGAGCTTTACCGACATGAATTAGTGACATTAATCTAATAGTTGCTAAGCCTAGTCTATGAGGGTGGATGAAGCTAAGTGTGTACCTAACAAACCATGGGTATTAATGCTCCTTAAGCCTTGCAATTAACCATTTTGGGCCTTTGGGACTCCACTGTTGGATGTGGTACTTAACCTATTAGGGGTAAGCACTAGGAGCTTGAGTGGATGTTTCTATACACCATAACCCTGAGTGATGTGGGGGAGTTGTAAGTGTACCATTATCTCCATCACACTATAGTTTATTAGTTGGATGTCTAATCCTCGATCTGATTTGTTGAGAAAAGTGAATGATCTTATTGAGTACTTAGTGTTTATCCTATAGCCTCATTGGCATTGAGCCTTGCTTAAGCAGTAGGACCTTGGTTCATAGGATTGCATTAGTTGGGTGGAAAGATGCCTCTTTGATGCAAATTCCCTCTTAATAGCGCTAGTTTAGACAAGGGGTGTGTCATAAACAAGGAAAAGGACTATAGATACTTAATTTTCTACTACTTACAATATGTTTTCACTGTGAATTTATCTAATTTCTCTGATAGAATTGATTAACTTGATTGCTTGGATACAATTGAGTAAGACACTAGCCCAAGGGGTTATCTCATTTGTTTTCCAATAGTACTAGATATTTGGCTAGTTTTATGCCAACAAGTATCAAATATAAATCCATGTAAGTGAGGTTCCATGAATTTTTCCTTAGAATGTGTGTGCGTGTAAAGAGAGAGAGAGAGAGAGAAGCTTAAAGGATAAATAGTTTTGTCGTGAACCTTCACAAAAGTCTTATAATCAAATCAAGAAAAATATTCTTTTGTGAAAAATGTATATTTATTTAGCATTTTTATATGTACTAAAACTAGCCTGGCCATATAAATTAAATTGTTGATGATCGTCGATAGGTCCAATATTAATCACTGGCCAACATTGATTTCCAAAGTAATGATACATATTTTAATTGAAAGCTCCCTTTTAATGTTGCACAATGGAGATTAAAAGGGAGAACAATGATTGAACATATCCCTACATTTAATGTGGAACCTTCCATCCAATTCACACACACACATATATAATGATTGAACATATCCTTACATTTAATGTGGAACTTTCCATCTAATTCATATTCATATCTATATATATATATATATATATATATATATATATATATATATATATATATATATATATAGCTTGTTAATACAGTCCAACATATATTATTGAAAGGCCATAGATTCTTTAAAATGACCCACACCCATTCATTAGAAAAGGGTTAGTTAGTACAATTCCAACATATGTCATAGAATAGCCACTAATTCATTAAAACATAGGTGCACCATTTACATGGTGATTAAAAAAGTTTGATTAATACAAGTATGCATGTTTAAACGGTGATTAATTAGTCATATGGAGGACTTGGCCTTTTCTTTAATCACCCTTCATAATTCAAGTAATAAACCCCAAAATAATACAAACCATCAACTCAACTATGGAGAGAGTCGGTTTATAATAATTTGTTGAGCTCTACAATAATTTCAATCATTAGTTGTGAGTAATTAGATTATGATAATTTGCATCATTGAATGTGAGCAATTAGATTATAATAATTTAATTTCTATAATAATTTGAATCATTAGATGTGAACAACTAGACATATGGTTTTGAATCCCATCCAATTGGAACTTAAATGTTTTATTTTTTTCACCTAATTAGTCACTGATCAATTCCAAACATCTCAAAAATAACATTGTTTTCCAATGAAATAGTAGTCAACCATTTACACTCGAACTATTAATCTTTATGTAAATTTAAAATGTGAAAATAGAGATTAAAAAATACAACAATAACTTCTCATCCAATTCATAAAATACTTAGCTTGTGAACTTAATTGCTATTAATATTACTAAAATACACACATAATCTTACACATTCTTTATACATATTTGTATATTATATAAAATAAATAAATAAATAGCAAGCAATGCCATTGATAATGATACTTATAAAATTGTCTGCCGTCATTGGAGCACCTATCTTCTATCCATTCACACTTTATTATTATGACGACTGCATCACTTTTTTATTATTGCTATGTAAACATTCAAAGTTGTGACACTAAGATGAAGACAGATTCAATTTGATGATGAATGTATTTGAATTTTGGGTTAAGAAAAATTACTAGTAAAACGAGTAACTATATCGCAATATTTATAAAGGTAATCATGTTTAGATTTATCTAATTCTGGATCTAACATGAGCCGAAAGGGATCAAATTTTTTCAGGTGATTTTTTTAAAAAAATGCAAAATATAACAAGTAATTTTTCATTGTTTAAATTATATTTTTTAATTCTATGTAGATTACACAAGGTTAAACATTTTACTTGCACATTTTTTTACTTCTAATTACTTTACATGAAATTATATAATGACATATGGAAAACTAACTAAACATGCATAACATATTCATTTTTGTTTTTTATTATAACGAACATTGATTTTTCGTTTAGAGAATATTTTACTTTTATTTTAAAAGGACGCTTGTCAATTCCATAGTGAGCACGGATGTATTTACACATCACTATCATACTGGGTTGTAGAATAAGCTTTTAGGCTCAATGATACTAAGATACAGAAAACGAATATTCAAATCGATGATAAATGCCTAAACAAATTATTATGCCAAAGATTAAAATTACAAACAATATCGCAATACACATATCATATCACAATATTTACAAGGCGAAGGAGCTCACCTCATAGTCGTGGCTTGGAGGGGCTTATCAATTATTTCACTAAATCTATTCTAACATTCTAGAATTATATTCTAACATTCAACAGTATGGGTGTTGAATAGAGAACGTGATGACTGACCGGCCATATCTATCTCTATTTCCCTTGACTCTTCACCATCGTCATCTCCATACTCTGTTGCTTCTTTTCATATGTATGGTCTTTGATCACCACAGGCAGAAAAAGAGATTCCAGAGTCATTGTACCCATGGCCATTACTGCGACCAACGAATGCCTCACTCGTTTCTCTCTTGTAAACATAAGACCTAGAGACAGCGAGGAAGAAAATCAAATTTAAAATGTTAAGAACTACTAACAAGGCATAATAGTAGTAAATACGAGATGCATTGAGATTGTCCAAAATCCACTCGGTGTGGCCCTTTCTTCCTATGATGTTAGTCATAACAGTTATAAGAAAACTACTAATAAAATTCTCAATTCCCAGAGTACTGGCAAACAATGTAGTTCCTATGCTCTGTATGCTCTTGGGGGCTTGATCATAGAAGAATTCTAGTTTGCCCACTTCAACGAAGGAATCTGCTATGGCCATGAGAAAAAAATGAGGAAGCAAGATAAAAATGGTGAGAGGGGTTACTACTTTTTGGTTTTCTTGAATTCTTTGTACTTTCAAAACTCTGATCTGCTGGATTTCGGTTATGGAGGCCACTGTCATGACTAGAACATGGATGGCCAACCCAATATCCATTCTCTATAGGATTGTTATTCCTCTAGGATTGCTTGTGAATCTTCTAAAAATTTATGAGTACTCTGTCATATATAACAGTGAATACCAGCATTGACATTGTGACGAATGATGTGACGCAGCCTCGAGGGATTCAAAGTGAGAACCCAAATGCCTGTTCACTCTCGTTCGCTACTTTACGAACAGTGTGTTTACTTGGGCTGTCGTGGCGCTTGGCATCAAGATGGCAATCCAAATGGGTAGAAATTTTATCATAAGCTTTGTTTCTTCTACTTGGGTTACCTGACACAGCTTCCATGTGTTAGAACATTAATCATGACTGCGCCAATGGCCCCGCCCACTATTCACAGGTCAGTGAGTTTAATGTAAGTCTGCAGAGTCGGTAAGACATCAGTTCAAGTCGGGGAAGATCGACGAAGGTCATTATTGATTCTCCTTCATGTGTATCTATAAATAATAATATTTAATAATGAAATATCAAGCTCTTCCATGAGTCTTCATGGTTTCTGTCAAGGTATCAGAGCTTAGGTGAGCTATGAGAACACAGAGCTCAGGTACACTTCTTGGAGGAGGCCAAGTGGTAAATAGCTTTGTGAGGCCACTTGTGAAGTTGAGTGTCTGATTGCAGAGAGCGTGAGCTCTTGCTGGTGTGGGAAAGCAACTTAGTGAAAATCTATTATGGTGTGCCATTGTGTTGGAGAGTGCACATTGGAGAGAGAGTGTCGTTGTGTTGTGAGAGAGTGTGAGCACAATGTTGTGTGGAGCTCTAAGCGGTGTTTGAAGTGTGATAACGCTAGAGTGAAGAGGAGCCTGGAGGGCCAAAGAAAGGCCTTGAGCCTTGTCATTGTTTTGAGTTGAAGCAACTATGTTTGAGGAAGAGCGAGGATTGTGTTTGGCCATAGTCGAGTAAGCTCCGGTGGAGTGTTGTCTAAAGCCACAATTTGGTAAGTGTTGCATTTCGTGGTGAACTAGTATTGTGGTGTTTGTCTGACTTGTTGAGACTGTTGAGTGCAACATGGACAATTGTGGTGGTGCCTGTTGGTGAGTGGATGGTGATGGTTGGTGTTTGTTGCATAGTATTTATTTAAAAAGCTGTGTTGCCCTTTGAAGCTGTAATATGATGTTGAGCTCATGAGTGTGCAAAATCTGAAGGACGTTGGTATTATTTAAGAGTCCATACGTGATCTAGTGAATAGTGTTGTGGCCAAGCTGCTGACTTTATCTATCCTCAAACCGCATTTGAGTGTGGAGTCTCCTCATTCTAGGGATGTCATAAGTTTCTATAAGCGTGTGTTTGGGGCTGTAGAAATTGTGGAGTCTCATTTTTGGAGAGTAGCCACCATGTGCATTTGAAGACTTGCTACAGAGTAGGTCGAGGCAATGGTAGTGTGGAAGATTAGTGCAATGGATGTGTGGATCAAACACCCGTTGTGAGGTCTCGGTAGTGTGCAGTTAAATCCTGGATTTGTCTACTGTGGTGGAGAGTGTAGTCCAAGAGAGCGCAATCCCGGACAAAATGGGGAATTTACCACTGTGTGAGTGGCATTGTGAGGTGCATGTGGATTTGAGCAGTGCTGTGAAGCTGCATGAAGAGGGTAGTGTAGTGTGTTTTGGTGTGGCTGCTCAAAAGAGGTTTGGTGCAAGCCCAAGCCTGAGGATGTGAAAGAATTGTTGCCGCTGTTGCCATTGATGGTGTCGTTGTAATTGGTGGTGTTATGGTTGTTGCTGATGTTGCGAGATTTTGCGGGCCACGACATGGGTTTGTTATTCTTGGTGTTTGTGTTGTCATCTGCTATCGAATAGAATTGTTGGCCAATTATATAGAGGCTAGCGTGTGAGGCATATGAATAGCATTGTAGGCCTATTAAGCTGAGCGTTGACAAGAGAAGGAGAGCTCGTTGTTGAAAAACATTGTTCAGAAGCATTGTGTGCAAGGGAGAAGTGTATTTGGTGAACAAAATTGCTACAATATACATTTTGTGTGGAGCGTGGAAGTGTATTTGTTGAGTAGCTGCTATTGTGGAGAGTGTAGTCTTGGAAAGCACAATTCCAAAGGCGTATTAGTGTTGGAACGTTGAGCATGGAAAAGCAGCGAACATAGATTGTGTGGTGTGAGCGTTGTGTACAAGTGAATGCTTGGAAGAAAGCTACATGGAGCTTGGACGCTGGAGCTGGAGTGGTTTTAGTGGCATGGACTTTCGAGCCTGTGGAATTTTGAGGAGTTGTGGCATTCTAAGGATTTGTGGTGCGTAGAAGTTGTTCTGCTACGTATTGAAGATTACGCTGAGGGTTTACGTGTGATTTGTGTGGTCAACTCCTATTGGAAGAGGCATGGAGGAGTAAAGGAGTTGCATAAAGAAGGGGCTACCCTATGTGGAGAGCCCAATAGAAGGTCACTGCTCTGATTAGAGGACAATGAGTGGCATAACGTTAGATACTGATCTTTTAGATGATGCATTTTTCGAGAGCCCATTTGGAAGTATTTTTGGGCGTGGTAATATTTTTTATTCAGGTAGTATTTTTGAGTCACATCCTGAAGGATGGAGAAGAACGCTGGAGGCTACGGAGCTGGGAAATCTGGCTCTAGGAAGGGGATGATAATACCAAATTCTACCATAAATATGCTAACGAGAGGAAGGCAATCAATACAATATGGGAGCTTAAAAACGAACAAGGACAATCTATGCAATCCTTTCGCGAATTGGCAGCTTTGGCAAACACACATTTTAAAGATATATACAAGGCTCCTCCTATTGCTACCCTAGCTGAAGTGATGCGTACTGCCCAGTTTTTCCCCAGATTCGTAGACTAGGAGGCAGAACAAGAACTCATAAGAGAAATCTCCCTAGATGAGCTCAAAGCAACCCTGAAGTGGCTCAAGAAGGATAAGAGCTCGGGGCCGGATGGATGGACAGTGGAATTTTACATTGCCTTTTTTGACATCCTAGGGGTAGACCTGTTAAGACTCATAGAAGACTGTCGAAGATGTGGGAGGATGTCGAAAGGCCTCAACTCCACATTCATAGCTCTCATCCCTAAAGTTGATAAACCCTCCACTTTCGATGATTTTAGGCCCATATCCTTATGTAACTGATCCGGATTTAAACAGGAACGCAACAAATTACAAAGATAACCATATACACAAAGATGCAGTGGAAATAATACTTCATTTCATTAATGGAAAATACTGAAATATGCTTACAACCAGAAATAGAAATAAACCAGCTAGGGCGATGGTAGCTTATCTCTGAGAAGAGATGTGGTGGCTACATGCCTCTGAACTATGTTACAATGAGGCTCGAAGGCCTATATATTGTTGAGAAACAATGGAAAACCCTTAACATTCCAAAACCTAACCCTAGGAGATGAAACGCCAAACTGTGGGCCCCGTTTAGGTAAATTGGTACATCAACTTCCCGGGGTCGTAACTTTGGCATACGATCTCCGTTTGACGCGTACAATAGCTCGTTAGAAAGATCTATCCGAGCACTACCACTTTGGGAAGGGAAACATCGGTCAATGGACCCATGTTGCCCCCATATTTCCCAAAAAACGTCGTTTAGGGCCTCAAAACGGCTCCAGAAGTTTAGGACCTGAAAAACTGCTAAAAATAGTAAGTTGTGCTACAATTAAGGAAACTGAAAATGCTGAGAGAAACGATGGTGGGAGTCCAGGTGGACTTGGCAGGTGGCCACCAATATCCACCTGGATCATTCCTTCCCCCTTAGGAAGCAATGGTCCCCATTGCGTTGAGTTCCTCCATGAGATGAGGAAACTTTTGCTGAACTTGTTCCCTGGTGAACCACTTGCCCTGCTGAAAGAATTGGCCTGCTTTGACAACTCGATACAGTTGGATATTCTGTTGGTGAGTGTTCTTGATCTGTGTGTCCATGATCGGATCAGTTGCAGCTTGTTCCATGCAATCTGGATTTAAATCTGTGGGTTTGAGTTGTTCTGCAATGTCGGATGTGTCTAGCAATGGTGGAAAGTATGGCCGAAGGCGGTCCACATTGAACACTGGGTGTAGGCCAAGGAATGGGGGAATGCTGAGCTCAAATGCATTGTCTCCCATAGCCTTAGTAATGGTGTAAGGACCATATCGGAGTGGTCTCAATTTCCGATAGGCTCCAGTAAGGCGTTCCTTTTGTAAATGCAACCAGACTTTGTCGCCCACCTGAAACTTGTGTGGCACCCGATGTTGATCATGTCGCTGCTTGTACTTGGCATTTGATTTCTCAAGAATGTCATGGACCTGCTGGAAAATATGTTGGATGCACTCAATGAAGCTGGTGGCCTTATCTGTTTCGGACTGGACATGAGCTGAATTTATGTGAGTAGCTGCAAGTGGCATGGCCACATTAATGGGGCATAGTGGCTGGAATCCCAAATCCACCTGAAAAGGGGTATGGCTAGTGGAGCTGTGAAGAGCTCGGTTGTAGCTGTGCTGAACATAGGGGAGGCTCTCGTCCCATGTGCGTGGATGCTTTGAGTTATACATGCACAGAATGTGCACAATCATCCTATTGACAACCTCTGTCTAGCCATCAGTTTGAGGATGGAAGGCTGTGGACTTCGTGAGTTTGGTGTCCAGCATTGACCAGAGACTGGACCAAAATGTGCTAAGAAACCGACTGTCCCGATCTAAGATGATAGACTGTGGAATCCCAAAGTGCACCCACACTCGTTCAAAGAAGAGTTTAGCAGTGGCTTCTGCTGTGATATTCTTCTTGCAGGCCGCCATAATGGCCATATTCGAGAACCTGTCGACGACCACAAAAACACAGTCATTTCCATGCTTAGTGGAAGGAAGGCCTGACATGTAATCCATGGAGATGGATTCCCAAGGTTGACTAGGGGTAGGCAAAGGGGTATAGAGGTTGTGCTTCTTAATGGTCGGTTTGGCAATGGCACAGGCAATACATGATCTGATGTACTTCCCAACATCCTGTCGAAGATTCGGCCAATAGAAATAATTTTGCAGTACTGCCACTGTTTTCTCGGCCCCGAAATGCCTAGTAGCCCGACTGTAGTGTGCTTCCCAAATCATCTTGGCACGCTCGCTTGAAGGAACACAAAGGTGACCCAGGTGGCATAACAGGGCATCCTGGAGGTGAAAATCTGGAACATGCCGACCCTCCAAGAGTGTCTGGTATGTGTGGCCGAATTCTGGGTCGCTTTTGTAGAGAAGTGGCCAATTAGAAGTCTCGTGCCCACAAGAGTTGTGCACGGTGGTTAACGCCATGATCGGTGGTCGACTGAGGCAATCTGCAACATTATTGGTGCTGCCCTTCATATACTTGATATTCAAGTGGAACTGTTGTAGATATGTAGACCACTTCTGATGGCGATCATTCTGCAATTTCCCTTGGGTCTGTATGAACTGTAGGGGTCGGTGGTCTGTGTGGATGACCGTTTCCTTCCCCAAAATGTAATGCTTCCATTGTCGGCAGGCTTGTACAATGGAATACATCTCTTTATCATAAGTGGGGTACTTCCGGACTATGTCTGAAAGTGTTTCACTGTGATATGCCATTGGATGTCCATGTTGAGTAAGGACTGCCCCAATAGCATAGTCAGAGGCATCTGTCTCGACCTCAAATGGTTGTTGTAAATCTGGTAACGCGAGCACTGGTGTCGTGCAGAGGCGATCCTTCAACTCCATGAATGCCTTCTGTTGAGATTCAGACCAAAAGAATTTTGCTTTCGCCCCCCCCTTGGTGACTTGACTCAAGCGCCAAGTAATATGAGACAACCCCAACACGAACCTACGGTAGAAGTTGGCAAGACCTAGAAAGCTGCGGAGCTCTATTAGAGTGGTTGGAGATGGCCAATCCCGAATGACTTGGATCTTGGCTGGAATATTTCGCCCCCTTTAGTTGGTCCAGGAGGTCATCAATCCGTGGGATTGGGTACCTATTACGGACAGTGATCTTGTTCAGCGCCCGATAGTCAATACAGAGTCTCCACGTCCCATCCTTCTTCTGTACCAACACAATCGGGCTCCCACAAGGCGATGAACTCGGACGGATGTGACCTTTCTGCAGGAGCTCCTGAATCTGCCTCTTGATTTCATTGTTCTCCAGAATGGAGCGCCGATAAATTGGTCCATTAGGTAGCGGCGCACCTGGGGTCAGATCGATGGAGTGCTTGACTTGACAGTGCAGAGGAACTCCTGTCGGAGAGGTGAAGATGTCCTCGTACTCCTCCACAACCTTGTCCATCTGTAGTTGTCATGCAGAGGGACCCCGTCTGGAGGCTGCGACCACCGTCTTATTCTTTCCTTGAGGGCGTATCATCAGGAAAACAAATTTCCTGGTTTTGGAAATGATCTTACTGCATTGTTTTGCAGTAATCAAAGAGATGGCGGTAGGTGGTGCTACCTCTGGTATCCTGTACAACTTATTTCCCAATGTAATAATAACAGCACGGGGCCTTGATTCATACACAGCATGTCGCTTCCAAGGTATGGTTCTCCTAATAATACATCACAAACTTCAAGGGGAGCAATGTCACACAATACCTCATCCGTGAAGGGCTTGATGTTGTATGGAAGGCGACACTGCTGGCTCACGCGAAGATCTCGTCCTTGGTGAAGCCACCCAATGGTGTATGGTTGTGGATGTGCTGTGGTCAGTAAGCCCAACCGCTTCACAACCTCTGCCGAAATGAGGTTCTTTTGACTCCCGCTATCAACAATGAACTGTATCGGGGAGCCCTTTACCCACATCTGGGAGTGGAAGAGACGCTCCTCCTCCTCTGGATCTTCGGGTTCATTTTTCTGGATCTTGGCGGTAGCAACAGTGGCGTTGGGATCCGCATCAATGATCTGCTTCCCTTTTTCATTCCCCTTATCGGGTTCTGACTCAGAGTCGAAACATGCATCTGATTCTGAAACCTTTATCTCAGCCACCAGTGACTGCTTGGCCCGACACTCACTTGTGTTGTGAGTGGAGCTCTTATGGAACTCACACCATTTTCCAGTGTCCTTTTTTGGCTTTGCGGCGCTGTTCTTTGCTTGCAGCTTCGGTGAGTTGTCTTGGGCTGTCCCGCCTTGGCTTTGTCCTTTGTTCTGTGGTTTAGGGGCACCTTTCCCCTGCTTTAGATTCGCAGATCCAAAGTTTCGCTTCTTTTGTTTAAACTTCTGCTCGACCTTGACGGCATATCGGTATGCTGCGTCGAGCGAGGAGATGTTCAGGAATTGTATTTCTTCCTGGATGTACTTGTGCAGGCAACCACGGTATTTGAGTATCAAATGTTGCTCTGAATCCTTGATACCCAACTTTGTGCGAAGGGTATGGAAAAGATTGGTGAACTCCGGCACGTCTTGGTCCCTTCCCTGCCGCAGCGTGGTCCACTTTATGTATTCATCCTCATAACTTCCGACAGGGTAGTACTGCTCCTTGATGGCATCCCGGAATGAATTCCAGGTGGGTGCGGCTGAAAATAGTGAGCCAGTACTTTCATCCTTATGCTCGCAGTAGGTTTCCCACCAGTCCTTGACGTGGGGGGCTGCTTTGAGAAGAGCGAAAACAATATTTTCCCGACTCGAAAATTCATGAACAGAAAAATAACCCTCTAGCAGATTTAACCATTTATCTACGGCATCTGCATCTATCTGACCCTCGAATATGGGGATTTCAAAATTAACTTGTACCTTAAAGGGCGTGGCGTTTTTAGAGTAGCTGTTGGAAGCCGATGCATCGCTTCTGGGTAGCCGCTGAAGGATCTGGGCAAAGCTGTCCATCATCGCATTCCGTTATCGCTTGAGGGCTTCTTCGAGCAAGATTTTGATGGGATATCCTACCCCTCATCTTTCTTCTCATCCACCATAGGAGGCCATCGGGATTTGCGAGGCTGGTCTTGCAAAGGTTCAACTAGTTCAAGCCCTAACTCCTTATATCCTGACCTTGTTGGGGACATGCAAAGAAAAACAGAGAAAAAGCAGACCGCTCTGATACCACTAATGCGGATTTAAACAGGAACGCAACAAATTACAGAGATAACCATATACACAAAGATGCAGTGGAAATAATACTTCATTTCATTAATGGAAAATACTGAAATATGCTTACAACCAGAAATAGAAATAAACCAGCTAGGACGATGGTAGCTTATCTCTGAGAAGAGATGTGGTGGCTACATGCCTCTGAACTGTGTTACAATGAGGCTCGAAGGCCTATTTATTGTTGAGAAACAATGGAAAACCCTTAACATTCCAAAACCTAACCCTAGGAGATGAAACGCCAAACTGTGGGCCCCATTTGGGTAAATTGGTACATCAACTTCCTGGGGTCGTAACTTTGGCATACGATCTCTGTTTGACGCGTACAATAGCTCGTTAGAAAGATCTATCCGAGCATTACCACTTTGGGAAGGGCAACATGGGTCCATGGACCCATGTTGCCCCCAGATTTCCCAAAAAACGTCGTTTAGGGCCTCAAAACGGCTCCAGAAGTTTAGGACCCGAAAAACTGCTAAAAATAGTAAGTTGTGCTACAATTAAGGAAACTGAAAATGCTGAGAGAAACGATGGTGGGAATCCAGGTGGACTTGGCAGGTGGCCACCAATATCCACCTGGATCACTAACTGCATCTACAAGATCATTTATAAAATCATCACCAACCACCTAAGGCCCGTCCTATCCTCGCACATTTCCCCTAAACAATTTGCCTTCCTACAGAACAGACAAATACACGAGGCGATAGGCACTGCTCAGGAACTCCTTCACTCTGTACAGATCAAAAAATTAAAAGGTATGATTTTGAAAATAGACCTATCCAAAGCCTTCGATAGAGTCAACTGGCTATACATCTGAATCTTGTTAACTCATTTGGGCTTTCCCTATACCTTCATCAAGTGGATCATGTGCTGTATAACCAATGTTTCTTATAGTGTACTCATCAATGGCTCGGCATCCTCCTTTTTCCATGCGGAATGAGGGCTAAGGCAGGGATGCCCTCTATCCCCTCTCCTATTTCTACTCATAATGGAGGGTCTTAGTAGAATCATTGGAGAGGACCATAGGCAAGGGCGAATCATGGGAATCAAAATTACTGATTCTTGCATATTGACCCATTTTCTCTTTGTTGATGATGTCCTCATATTTCTTAATGGAGGCATAGGTGATCTCACATCTCTCCATAATGCATTTGGTACATTCCAAAAGGCCACGAGAATGGTGCTGAATGAAGCAAAATCCACTATCACAGTCACAGGATGCTCCCAATATGAAATCCAATATGCGCTCAGGAGATTCGCCTTCACTATTCTGCCACTTGAGGAAGGACTGAGGTACCTTGGTTATCGATTAAAGCCACACGGGTATAAAATAGCCGATTGGACATGGCTAATCACCAAGGTAGAAAAACGACTGAACATATGGTACCACAAATACTTGTCCAGAGCAGGTAGGTTGGTTCTAATCAAGGCCATCTTGGAAGCAACGCCTGTATACTGGATGATGCTGGCCTGGATCCCTAGAGGAATTTTGGCTCGATTACAAAACATTTGTTGTCAATTCTTATGGAAGGGGAAACAGCCCGGGAGAGTCTTCGCATGGGCCAAATGGGAATCTCTTGCACTGCCCAAGTGGTGGGGAGGCTGGGGGATCAAGAGACTGGATATCTTCTCCAAAGCCTTGGCAGCGAAATTAGGATGGCAACTGCTCAATAATCGTAGCTTATGGATGAAGGTGGTTGTCTCTAAATATATAACCCCTTCCAATCCACTTGAATGGATTAGGCAAGCACAAAGGACTATAGCTAACATATCCATCATATGGAAGGCTGTTATAAATGCCATGGGCCTTATACGAAATGGATTGACATGGAGAATCTGGTCTGGAACTTAGGTACGCATAGGGGAAGACCCTTGGGTTGGCTGTGGTAATGCACATAGGTTGTCTGCGGAGCTGAAATCACATCTTGTTGAACAAGGCATCACCCACATCTACCACATTGCTGACAATGCCCATACCACTTTGACTCAACAGGCCTGGAAAACAAGACCCTTACTAAACATCCCTCCGTGCTAGCACCAGGAGTGGCGAGACTACCTAAATGCTTTAACAGAGGCCCACATCAGAATCACAGAAGGGGATGATGAACTTATATGGGCATCTGCCAAACACGGCACATATGCACCCAAGATAGGTTATCTGGTGTTGATGGAACCCTATAAGCCACAAGTCACTGAGCCTTGGTGGAACCTTATGTGGAAGTTAAAGGCGGCCCCCAGAACGAGGTTTCTTATGTGGTCTATATTGCATAACAAAGCCCTGACTGGTGCAAACTTGATGAAGCGTTCTTACTTAGGCCCTTTCTGGTGCTACCTCTGTAAGAATTGCAGTGAAGACTCCGACCACCTCTTTCTGAAGTGCCCCATCACACAAGAGCTATGGAACAACCTTCTTACATCGCTCCCCTTAACATGTCGGTGGCATGGCAACAACATAAAAGACGCTTGGAACAATTGGTGGAAGGAAGCCATTGGCAAGGAGAGGAATATACCTCTACTCATCTGTTGGGCTATATGGATAGCCAGGAATCGAATTATATTTCAGCAGAAGGAACCATACTGGCCCTCTATACTATCTAGAATTTTAGCCGACTATCACTCTATCCCAGATGAATGCACACAACAGTCTCATAGGATCATCAAGTCAGAAAACATCAATACCTCCATGCCATGGGCTTATTTCAATGGATCGACACAAGAGATAGGATGTTGGAGGGGGGGAGCCATATTACACTTATCAGAAACCCATTCCTTCAAAATACAAATGGGTTTGGGTAGAGGAACCAATAACTATGCTGAGCTTTTAGCTGCCAAATACCTCATACATTTTGCCTTGAACAAACAGTGCTCGAATCTCCAACTCTTTGGTGACTCAAAAATAGTATGCAACTGGATAAACAAAAAATCTCATTGCAATGCATACTCATTAAGGCATATATTGGATGATACTCACAGACTCATCTCAACTTTTGACTCTTTTGCTTGTCAACACATTTACAGGGAGCGCAACTCAGCTGCCGACCACCTATCCAAGGAAGCAGCGCACAGGGATGATGATACTTGGATGATACAAGAGGACAAGGACGGTGTTACCTATCAGCACTATCATAGGCCGTTCATAGATCCAGAAGCATAATTGAAGACTCAATATGAGTTAGAAAATTTTTATTTTGATCATATGTAAATATTTATATATACTTTCACTTGTTTATCACAAAACTATGTCTCTCTGCGAAGAGATCAAAATGTTTTATTTTGCTTTTTGATTAGCTTGCTCCCTGTGTGGAGTACTATAACACTGCTTTTACCTTTTTGGATAGGCTCTGCCTTACCTTATGCATATGCTCAACATCTACAAAATGTAATTTTCTCTTTTAAAATAGAAAATTATGACTTTTTCCACAGGAAAAAAAAATTGAAACTAAATCCAAGTGTGATTTAATTTTAAGTGCCCTGACAATAAACTCAATCCCATCTTTCTTAAGATGATATTTATGCTCTTTCCTAAAAAACACTGCATCACGATCATAGAGATAAGGACCTCCTAGCACTACTCCACATATATCTGTTGGAATCACATCTAAATCCACTTCATCAATGTAGTTATTTGTTATGGAAAATTTTAATCAACACTACTTTGTGACATTAATATGAGTCTCTTTATTCAGCCAACCTAGAGGGTATGGTCTTGGATGATTATGTGTCTCCAAACCCAATTTCTTAACTAAATATTCAGATATTAAATTTACCTGTGATTCAATGTCAAATAATGTATCTATCTTTGTGTTCTTAGAATTTATCCTTATGTGAAATAGTTCAACCCTTTTATCCTCATTTAGATGATTTCGGTTTGAAGAAGGTATAGAAGTGTTAGAACTTGAACCAGTATCAAAAGTTTTACCTATTGAAACCATTGCGGTTATTTTACCTTCATCACCTGAGTCGGAGCCCAAATCTTGTTGGATTGTTGTATTGGCCTTCTTTTCACCTTTCTTCTTCTGGAACTTCTTTGGTTTGAGTTCTAGGTGAAGTTTCCAACATTTGGACTCATCATGTCCAATCCTTTGGCAATGAGTACAAGTAGGTCTTTCACCTTCCTTCTGAGTTTTCGTTGATCTCTTTCCCTTCAGATTTCCCTTCTTCTTGTTGTCTTTGGAATCCTTCATTTCCAATTGCCTAAATGGTTTCTGTGAAAACTTGAATGGTCTGCCACCTGATTCAACATGTATGGCTTGAACACACACTTCATCAAAATCATCAAGATTAAACATCAATAATGTATGTTGTAAATATGAATGTAAACTACCGATGTATTTTAATAAAGTTCCACATGTATCCAATGAAATACCAAGCACCAATGCTTTCTTTCTAAACTCCTAAGTAACTCCTGAACATTCTTCCCTTTACCTTGCCTCAAGTGCTTCCAATCAATAACAATTTGCTGCATGTATCCCAAAGGTTAGAATTGTTTCCTAAGAGCTTTTAAGAACTTAGACCATGAAGAGATGACTTTTCCCTTTCGCTTTACATCTATTTGAGTTCACTTTACCACCAGATTAAAGTTGTTCCCCCCATGCTAAGTGTATCTAACTGAATTTTCGATGTATCATCAGAGATGTTCTGAATACGACAATACACTTCTAACTGCTTAATCTAGTTATCTAACTTTTCAAGATTCATTTCACCATCATAAACAGGTAATTCAAATTTTACATCAAGTTTCAAAAGAGAGGTTTTCTTAGGTTTCTTTTCTGTTTCAGATTCTGCACTGGAAGAAGAAGAAGATGATGATGATGATGATGATGGAGATGATGGAGGTGAAGGAGGTTTATCAGCCTTGCCTTTACCTTTGCCCTTCTTCGATGTCTTTGAAGAAGAGGTTGCATCTCTCGCCTTCTTGTCTTCGTAGAGTTCTCCCAACATCTGCTACATAGTCAAGAATGCTTGCTGAAACTGTTCCTTGCTAATCTTAGTTTTTGGATTTTCACCTGCATCAGATCCTATCATGGTTGACTTATGAACGACTCTTCGCCCTCCAATATCTGGATTAATCTCCACAAGGATTCCTTCTCTGCGTTGTGACTTTGACCTGGTTAACATTCACTGACAAATTCTACAAATGCAACCTGCTCTAATACCAAATTATATGATCTAAAATGATCATATTTTAAAACTGAAGTAGAAATGATTATGCCAACTGTGAAATACTTGTTAACTTAAAGTGCTAAAACCGTGAGAACTGATTGAGAAGAAAGGCTTTACGATAGTTGATAAAACATAAGTAATAAGCAAAACATAAGTGAAAACAGAAAATACACATCGATACTAGATAGCAAGATTGATTACGGAGTTCGTCCCTGATGGACTACGTCTTCGGGTCTACTTTCAAGATGGGCAACCACTTTATTAGGATTGATTCTGAAGAGGTTGATTACATAGAAAATTCACCAAACTGAATGTGCACATAAGCACTTCTAGTCACTTTCACAAGAAATCTCTATGAACCATCTTTCCAACTCTTGTCATAGTTCCCAATTCCAACTCCCGAAGCTCCTGTGACACTGAAAACAAAACAACCTATATCCTCCATAATCTGCATACAAAACTCAAAAATAACTCCTCCTTCTTCATGAACAAAAAAGTTGCTTTTAAAGGGTTGCAGATACATCCGAGGTCTTCCCAGCCAAGATTATAATGAACACTGAAAGTAGGAGCTGCAATTATGTTCTCATGTTCTCGGTCTTGTCACTGTTTGCCACCTAGGGATACCATACATGGTCTTTGAATTAATTTTAAAACAAACTGTAACGAAAAACCCAAATCCAACTTTGGATTAACGCAAAACTGTTGGTGGTCAGGATAAAGCGCAGAGGGAGTTAACTGTTAGCATGTGAATAGTAGGGTCTAACCACTGTTGGACACCTGGTGGCTACCCCTAATAGCGCGGTAACCACGTTGATCACATGGCACATTCTCTGCCCGACGGTTTCATTCCCGATGCGTGGTTTAGTTGTTGCGTTACAATAACTTTGTGGTTACTGCCCTTTTGTTCACATGTCACAACCCGCCACAGTAGATGCTGCAGGTTGAACTCCGTCCGGTTAACCATAACACTTCTTATGTTCACATGGTTACAGTCCCCGTGGTCTTCTCCCGCGCGGTTTCGTTGCAGTTAAGATTGTGGGTTGTATTACAATGTTTTTGCAATGTGTTATATAGGCCGAGAGGGGTATAACATAGGGTTTATGCATTTTAATACATTTTTTGAATAATGGGTTTAGGTTTGTAGGCTTAGGTTTCCACCTTATGTCTTTTTGTTTTTAATACAATGTTTTGCATACAAGTTTTCCATGACTTGGAACATCAAGTTACCAAAACCCTTTTACAACAAATTGTCACTATGTGACATCAAACCCAATGACCACATCACTGACGATGACAGAACGATGTTGACGATGAACTGAACCTGTGCAACTAATCTGACGAGATCCTCCTAGATCAGGACATGAGGCACAACATCCTTGAGCACGATTTGGCCTTTCACTAAAATATGGAAATAAATGATAATGCCTTACCTCATATAGTTATATTTGTAAAATATATTTACTTGTGAAGTATTGATACGTAAAATTTGTTTCTCCACCATTTTATGCAAAATCCAGGGATGATATCATGATATCTTAATCAATTCAGAATCCATGTAGATGATGTTTTTTCTCCCAATCTTTTAATATGTCTTCTTATACTGAATTCATCTAACGAGAGACAGATTTTAATGAAATTTTGACATATCAGGAAAGTTGAGGTTTTCATGTAGGCTGATGTGTGTAAAGCTAAAGTTATATGTACTAAAAGACAAGGCAAGGTTTACCAAGATGTCATATTGGTAACTATTGCAATAGTGATTCTTTATTTTTTTGTTTTCTCATGGTACCATTATTCATCCGTTTAGTCTTTCCACTTTGTTTTATTTTCATGGTATCATTTTTCATCCATTTTGTCTTTTTAATTTTATATGTGCAACCTTAATTATACCACAAAATATATTTAGGTTATCACCCAAAAGCCTACCCAATGCCTAGCACGGAGAATAAGTCCTGGTAATCTCAACTATCCTTCATTCTCTATAGTTTTTCATCCTAGTCAACCCAAGAAGCAGTCAACTATCTTCTTTAGAACTGTCATTAATGTATGTCCTTCTCGGTCCATCTTTAGAGTCAGGGTCATTCCTCCAAGCGTAGGTGTGAGTCGTGACTATGACTATCAAGCCAAGAAATTTGGTCTTTACTAAGGCAAACCGGAGACTGAGCTACACTGTCATTGTAACCACAAAGCATATGAACCTTCTCCCCAGTAACATGGACACACCCTTTGGATTCCTTTCCTGGACAGACGGGAAGCATATTGTGCAGAACCCAATTGTTGTAACTAGACAGGAACCTTATTAGGTATGCTTTTCTCCAAATCCTGTACACATTGAAGCTCTAATGGTCACCAACTGAAATGGAGTTTTTCTACCTCTTTTGTTGATATACCTGCAGAAGTTGGAAGCATATCATTGTACAGGTGTGTAGTAAACAATTATCCACACGTAGTTTCTCAGTTAATTTGTTTTTTTAATCAACAGGGTAGTGCTTTGCGTTTATTTTGGGAGTCACTTCAATTACTGAGAGGATTCAACATTGGATGACAGTGGTTCCTGAGTGTGTGTAATGGAGAATTTTAGCATAGGATGATATATATATGATAGATATTTCCATGGATTCTCTATGTTCGATGTAGAGATGTGTATACTTATTAAGGTTTTTAATTTTTTGCTAACATTTTGACAGTCTCAAATACGTTGACAAAGTTTCTTTGGGGTTAGGTGGGTTTACTACCTCTACTTTTCCTTAATGTGATTATTTTGGATTTTCATTCAGAATGTGACGCAATGCTTTTGTAGGGCTTCTAGAGCACGTACATGTCAAGTCGTGGGTCACCTCTCATACAGAGATGGAAAAATACAACAAGAACTTTTAGGTTTATACAATGACCTTCCTTTATGGTAGGATTGCATTGCTTGATTAATTTCCAACAATTAAGAAGTAGATGGCCTTACTGCATTGAAAATTTCATTTTTCTTTTTAAAATTTTCACTAATGGTTGTTAGGGCTTACAACTCAAGGTCTGTTGGGAATGATGTGATTGGTATTGATTTGGGTACTCCCAACTCATGTGTGGAAATCATGGAAGGGAAGGTTAGTTGTTTATGCTTGAATGCTAAAGTCCTTATTGTTTTCTCTAGGCTGAGCTGACAAAATAATTAGTATTTTGGTTTTCACGCATCTTCTCATTAGACTATTTTTTGAATATATGTAGAACCCAAAAGTAATTGAGAACTCAGAAGGGGCCAGGAAAACACCATATATTGTACATGTGAATCAAAAGGGAGAGATACATGTAGGTATTCATGCCAAGGTCTTTTAATAAGATATTCAGATGGGTTTTCATTGCTTTTTACCCAAGTTCCCATGAAGTTCGAGCAATTGCTTCAGTTATAATGTCATTTATATTTTAGCATTATGCATTTGGATAAAATTCTTCAAATTTCCATTGACATCTATTTTACAAAAAAAAGGGTGGTGTGGCAACCACCACAAGCTAAAATTGTAAGGAAAAAGGCATATATAGATAAAAAAAAGGCCATGCAAGGTCTCCAAAACTAAAGTTCCATAAAGCCCAAATCATAAATCAACAAACATATAAACAACCAGGTCATCGGGCAAGAGTCAGTGGATAGACCATGATGTTGCAAGAATTAAACCCATTCGAGGAGGAGAGTCTTCATCCTTGGAAGGAGGCCCCAAACCTTCAGTTGTGGGCTTAGGATCCACATCATTTTCATGTGTTGGTTAATCATGATGGCCAAAGGAATAGTCAGAAATTTGTCAAAGTGACAAACCACTTTGGGGGCTCTTGTTGGGGGTCAATGCCTTTGCTTCTCTTGATATTATCTTGCAACTCGACTTACTTTATGTTGATGTTGATTCTTGAAGGTTGAGAGCATGTAGAGTGGGAAAGATAATATCCTTGAGGTGGCACTTTATTCATTATGCATTGTCTAGTAGCCCATTAGCTCATCTAGGTGGATTATTTCCATCTTCCCCCTCCACATTTGCACTTGGGATATGCGGATTCAAATGTACACAAATGAGTGACCCCTCTTACAAAGTACATTGGCACCATGCTAAGAACTAGTTGATACACATATCTTTCTTCAGTTTTGGGCTTAGGATCAGCTATCCATCATTGTCATGTGTGGGTTAATCATGATGGCCAGAGGAATAGTCAGAAATTTGTCAAAGTGAAAAACCACGTTGGGGTTCTTGTTGGGGGTCAATGCCTTTGCCTCTACTGACATTCTCTTGCAACTCGACTTACTTTATGTTGATGTCATTTCTTGAAGGTTGAGAGCGTGTAGAGTAGGAAAGATAATATCCTTGAGGTGGCACTTTATTCATTACGCATTGTCTAGTATCCCATTAGCTTATGTGGGTGGATTATTTCCATCTCCCCCTCCACATTTACACTTGGATATGTAGATTCAAATGTACACAAATGAGAGAGATCTCTTGCAAAGTACATTGGTACCACGCTAAGAACTAGTTGATACAAATATTTCTTTATTTTTGGGCTTAGGATCAGCTATCCATCATTGCCATGTGTGGGTTAATCATAATGGCTAGAGGAATAGTCAAAAATTTGTCAAAGTGACAAACCACTTTGGGGCTCTTGTTGGAGGTCAATGTCTTTGCTTCTATTGACATTCTCTTGCAGTTCGACTTACTTTATGTTGATTTCATTGCTTGAAGGTTGAGAGTGTGTATAGTGGGCAAGATAATATCCTTGAGGTGGAACTTTATTCATTATGCATTGTCTAGTAGCCCATTAGCTCATGTGGGTGGATTATTTCCATCTCCCCCCTGCCCCACATTTGCACTTGGATATGCATATTCAAATGTACACAAATGACAGACCCCTCTTGAAAAGTACATTGGCACCATGCTAAGAACTAGTTGAAACTTGATACACATATTTTTCTTGTGTTCCATACATGATATAAGATACCAATTCTAATCTAGTACAGTGTTGTGTGAAAATATATGGTCCAAGGGGGAGAATATCCCAATATGGAAATATTCTAAGGAATATTATATGAGAACAAGGAGGGACAAAGCTTAAAATAAACATATTTTCAAAACTAGAACAAGTGCTTCAAGGTTTCATTATTGCCACATAGTTGACTTTCAAGGTTTAGAATTACTAGGTGTTCAAGCATTTCCCTATGACTAAGTCATCATGTGTTAAAGACCAATCGAAGTAGGGATTTTTGGGTTGTAACTGCATATTTGAGATGGATTTAATACCAATTGAAGTAGGGAATTTTGGGCTGTAAGTGCCAATTTTAGATGGATTTCAAATATTAAAGACAAATCTTCTCCTTAGATTTGATTCTCTAGATGTTTCCCTTTTGCTTAGGTCAATGCGAAAGCCATTTGTAACCATCAGCTCAATTGTTGTTCAGAAAACGTTTTCTTTGGTTCCATCTCCAATATTTCCACCAAGTTAGCGGCCGTAGAAGGCCAGGCATAAGAAAAAGGTGTTTTAAGATTGATCTCTGAAATTTTTCTAGCGTAATTTTGTTTTTAAGACTAAGCTTGAATTTTTCTATAACCAATCCTTCCAATCTCTAAAAATTTTGTCATAAAAGTCACCAAGTCCCAAATTCCTTTCTTGTGCAGTCTCTTGGTTGAGAACCAAGAGATGTTCGCAAGCAAATTTCCTTATTGAAGAACCACTTGGAAACATTACACAATGATCCTTGTGTTAGCCTCCTATTGCAATAGGTTTCATATTTCATGATTGACTATTTTACATGCCAAATATGTCATCTTGTCATGCTGCAAGGTTCCATATTTCCAAGAAGTTCCATTTTGAAGAATCATACCATTTTTGAAGAGTTCTACAGTTAAGGGAAATCCAAACAGCTTAATCTTGGCTTCCCTAGGTTTAAATTACTTGTTTTAGAAGATAGAGAATGAATATCTGTCCAAGAAGCTTAAGCTTGGCTCATGAGTAGCTAGGTAGAGAAATGAAGGAGACCAACTGCTTAATCTGGGCCCTTGGAAGAGATAAGGGTACACTTAGATAGGAGGGCAGTTAAAAGAAAAGAAGATAATCAGGGTCTGCAAGTCCAAGTGCACCCATGCAAAAAGAAGAAAAAATGCTAGGTAAGTAGGCTGGGTAAGTAGTTTTGTGGTTGCAGAATCAAGCTATGTGATCCATTTCATGTTTTCAAGTGTTATATCTATTCAGATCACAGTTGTGAGGCAGTTTTTCATTTGGAGGAGCTCAAGCGAGGCATGTCTAACTCTCCCTTCTTATTATTTCCCCAAATCATTCACTAACCTCCCCAAAGAGGTCAAGATCTGCTTGATATCTCTTAAGTTTCATCATATGTCATATCATTGGCCTAAGTAAAGGTTTGCTTTACTTAGGAGTACTCTTATTCACTTTGTAAGTCATTTTTCCCTTTTAAGTGGCCTAAGATCTCTAAACTTAGCGCTTTCTTGTTATTTTCATATTAACTTGTAACATTATTATGTAAAAACCCTATCTATTCCCCTTCCCCTTACTAAAAAGCACTAAATAGCTCCCCTATGTACATACCCCCATCCCCTGGCACTATAGCCCTGTAACATCAGTTTGGGGAAATGTTGAGTCCATTTGGGGCTTAGCATTAGCCTTTCCGCGTCTAAAACCAGGAGTTAGCTTAACCTCTGGTTAAACTAATAACCATTCCCTTCCCCTCTCTTACCCATAAACCTTAATGTTTTACCCTGCGCGCTCACATTTTCGGGTTTGGTTTAAATATTTTGATTAAACTGTACCCCCGGCACACAAACCATGTAAAACCCACATTACCCACAAACCCAAAGTTCGAAAGCCCCGTTGCGTGATATTAATTTAATATTCAGGCGGGCCCCCACACATAAACCTGCCGCCAGCTCCACACTCCTTCAGCCCTCCGATCCGCCCTCCCAGATCCGATGGCTCTCAGCGATTTCGGAGCCGCCCCGACATTCGATAGTTAGCCTCTGATAGGCTAGCGGTTTCCCCACCGTACAATGGACGCGTGTCCGCCCTTGATTGCATTGGAGCTCCTCTGGCAATTACCACTCTCGTACAGAAGGCGGTCCGATGAAACAACAAATCGCCTTCTGTCTCTCCGCCCCCTAACGTCAGCAACACGTCAGCGCTACGTCACCTCCGCGTCGACCCGCCATTGCTACGTGTCGCTGCCACCGCATCTGCCTCCGTCCTGTGCCACGTCACCCTGCCATACTGCCACGTCACCCTGTCGTACCGGGACCCACCGCTGACGTCATGTTGATGTCATCACCGAAAAAGGCGCGAAGGGCGAAAATCGCAGCAAAGGATGCCCGGAATGAGAAACTGAGGCAGTTTTCGATGCGCGATTAGCGCTTAGCGCTAATTGCGCATCGCTAAGAAAAAATGCTCAAAATGGAGGGTTTCTCATGGCTCAGCTACCTGCAAAACCAAAAATTCACGGGAGGCAACATGATTTCTTCGTGTATGTTCATATTTAATCGGCCAGCGTTGATAGCATTCTAGAGGCCACGAAAAGCATTTGCAGCAGCTATTTTTGCCTTGAAAGGGCAGAAAGGGGGCGATTTGACAGTTTCAAGAATATCAAGGGAGAGAAAGTGGCCCGATTCAACTGTAAAAGAGTATCAGAGGAAAGATAAAGCCCAGATTCAATTAAAGAGTATCAGTGAAGTGGCAAAGAGTATCATATCGGCAATATTAAAGCAGGTGAACATTAAAGGCCCCCCAAGCAAAGTCAAAGAAAGCGGTGAAGCCATTTAAGGCTCTCAGATCACAGTTAATGCACATCAAATTCACTCAAGAGGAGGGGATCAAAGCCCAAAGCACAGTTATGGCTAAATGAACAGCACAGAGCCATAAGGACACCATATTAACTCATTTTGATACAGCTGCCTCCAGCGCAGCTCAAATAAATATCTTCTTGCATTAATTTCAGGACAAGATTAGGTTAAAAAACTCATTTCCCTCAGATCTGTTTAAGATCTGCTGTAATAGATATTTTTGGATATTTTCTCTATATAAACCACCCTAATTCATTGTTTAAAGGGTTGGTTGGTTGATAATCCTCATTCTAGACTTGCGCTGTATTTTTTGAGAGCTCTATAATCAATGAATACTGGAATGCTTTGGATGAAGAACTGACTGTTGTGTCATTTAATGGCCAAAAAGTGACTGTGGAATTCCTGTGCTACTACATGGCTCAATAAGTGTTTTCCTACCTCTGTTTACAGTTTACATATGTTTATGCACCATTGTGTTACCATCTAAATAGCAAGAAAGAAGAATAGCTTAGGTTTTGCTTGACTGCACCCTATGCTCAGTTATTGTTATTTCTATATGTTTTCTTCAGAAATGGTTATGAATATGCATACTTAAATGATCATGTTTACCCTGTTTCTTTCACATATGACTGTTATTTAGGAATTCTTGACTGCTCCTAGACAAACTTTCATTCACCTTCCCTCTCTGTTAGCTAATGAAATATTCTTAGTTGCCTTTCATCTCTGACCTTCATTCCATCTTTATTCCAGCCTGATATTGTTCTATGTGTAGCTATCCTACTCTGTATTCCTCTTGTGACCAAGAAAACACAACAGCAAGCCCTAATCCATGATTCCATGCCCAATGGTTTGAACTTCTCACACTATGCATCCCAATTCTGCTTGAAAACATCATCCCTCCCACCAAAATCAAAACAAAACCCATGTACACCATAACTAGCCTAAAATCAACCCAAAACAAAGTTAAATTTTAAAGAGAGAGCCCTCTTTGACTGCAGGTAGGCTAGGACCTGCAGCCCAAAGATTGGTTTGTGGTTACCTCAGCTGTATCCCTTAAGGAGCCAAGGGACAACCTGAGTGATAACATCATTGGCGACTCCACTGGGGACTTATTCAGAAAATTCCAAAAAAACAAGTTAGAAGCTGGCTCCAAAGAAGAAAACACGTAATACTAGGTCAAATCCAGACCCAAATTCACCAGCTGTTTTTGAAAATCCCAATTTAATCTCTAGAAACCTTAGCAAACAAAAACAAGAAGAGTTTGCTGATTCTAGTCCTGAAACATTTCAGCCAAGCTATTTTCCAACCCCTGTTAAAGTTTTGTTTCGTTCAACCCCTACTTCCCCTTGTTCATCATCCACCTCTCCAAGCACCTTTTCCACACCTCCATTCACTGTGCATACTACCACTACCACCACTATTATTACAGCTCTTCCAGTTGTTCCATTCTGTCCACTTATCCCTGTAAATATGGCTAACAGATATGCACCTTTACAGTTACCTACAAATCTAGGGGCTATGCCTCAGGATTATCAAACCAGAATCACATATTTTGAAGGTACTGGTTTTGGCACAGCCCTGCAACATACCAAGAAAATGTAGGACTATTTTGAGAGTTATGAAATAGATGATGATAGTGTAAGAATGAAGATTTTGGTCCAAAGTTTAACAGGAGATGTAAGGCCTTGGTTTAGAGCACTTGCTGCAAATTCCATAGCCAATCCAAATGCTCTTTACCAAGAATTTCTCAACAAATGGGAAAAGAAGAAGGACCCTCTACACATATTATCCGAGTATGACACTATCAAAAGAGGCCCTCAAGAAGCCGTCTTAGACTATTGTGCCAGGTTTAACAATGTTTATAACGCTATTCCACAAAACCTTAGACCTCCACCTAATATTGCTTTATACAAATTCCCTGATGGATTTGATTCAGACATGGCTTATCAGTTAAGGGAAAGAGCCCCTCAAACCTTAGCGGACATGCAAAATGTAGCTATTAGTGTGGAGGCAAATCTATTTGCCAAGCGAAATAGAGCAAGAGCTGAGAGAAGAACCACTTTTAAAGATGAACCTTCAGCCTTTGAGCAAAAATTGGACACAATCATCAAAGGTATGGATAACTTTGAAAATAGAATGGGAACTATTGAAAGAAAATCCTCATGGGAAGGACAACAAAGCAATCCTATCAGAAATCCAAACTTTAGAAAAAATCAGAACCCAAACGTTGGAAGGGAAAGTCCTGACCATGATATAAGACCTCCTTTTCATGAAAACTATGTTGAAGCATCCACATCTAATGAGCAGATAGAGGACACTCACATAAACTTGATGGGTTTGAAAAGTGAACAACAAGTCTTTCTAACCCAAGAAGACCAAGATGACCATGATATAAATCAATTTCAGACCAAGTCTGGAGAGTCATTTGACTTCAAACAAGGCTATGATTCAGCTGTCTACGAACTCCATAAACAATACAAATTGAGAACAAGAACCCTTGATGTGTCTGATCCCATCAAGCCAAAGGATGCCAAGCTAGCTAAGAAAGTAAAAAACAAGGCCGCTGTCACAGAACCTACTGATAAAACAGACCTAACATTAAAAGAAGTAACCATAGAGGATGAATCTGACATGCAGCCCTCTAATAACCAGCCTTTTGTATACTTTCCCTCAAAAGACAATGTAAATAGCACTCCTCAAAGCCTTCCCAAAATAGAACAATCTCAAGAAATCACTGATAACCAAGAGAAGATCACTGAAGATACAATTGAAAAGGGAAAATCTGCTAGTCACAATACTAAAACACAGTCAGAAAAACCGTTTGATTTAGAAGCAGAAATTGGTAAATTAAAGATATATATTCCTCTCTCTGAGCTTGCCAAACATGATGTCTACAGACAGCAAATCAAAAGATCACTGCAAATGTCAGAGAACAGGGATGATGTTAATGTCTTAGATAATCAACCTGAATTACTGTTTGGTCCTAAAGTCAATGGTAAATCAGGACATGGAGTTGTTCTACCCTTTTATGTCAGTTTGCACATTCATGATAAAGTGTTGCACAATGATATGTTTGATTCAGGTGCTTCACACAATCTAATGCCCAAAGTTGTAATAGAGAAGCTAAACCTTGATGTCATTAGACCCTACAAAGACTTATTCTCATTTGATTCTAGTCAGATCGAGTGTTTAGGCTTAATCAAAGACCTTTGTGTGTCTTTAGTCCAATTTCCCAACAAAACAATCCTAATGGACGTGGTGGTTGTTGACATTCCACCAAAGTATGGCATGCTCTTATCAAGATCTTGGGGAGAAAAACTCCAAGGATCTCTCCAACTAGACCTCTCTTATGCCACTATTTCAGTCTTTGGACAACCAAAGAAACTGTATAGAGAAACACTGATGAAGTATGTGGTAAGTAGTGAGGAAAAACCCCAAAACTTTCCCATTTACTCAATCCGTTCTGATATGGATTCCTTTATATTGTTCAATGATGACAGCTACCCTTCCACTGATGAGAATCCTTTGCCTTTAGAACAAGAAACATGCATCAATCAAGAGTCGGTTGCCCATACCCATGAAACTGTTAAAACAATTAGTGCAACCAGCATACAAGAAGAACCACATGAAGCACAAAATCTAGGTCCGCCCAATCCTAAAATGACTGAAACTCTCAATACTAACCACAAGCAAGAAATCACATGGTATTTAGAGTTTGATGGTTCTGTCAATAAGCTAGGAGCAGGGGCAGGAATATGGATTCACAATACACATAACAGCCATGCAGAGGATCATGCTTACAGACTAAACTTTAAATGTACCAATAACATGGCAGAGTATGAGGCTCTCTTTTTAGGCCTTAAACTTCTCAAAGCTCTAGGAGTTGAAAAAGTGTCCATTATAGGTGACTCCGATTTGATCATTCAACAGATGAAAGGTAACTTTGTTACTAATGACAATAGGCTAAGAGCTTATAGGTCTGCTGCCACATAAATACTCAACTCCTTCACCGAATCCAAGCTTGCTGAGATTGATAGAAACCATAACATGCATGCTCATAGTCTAGCTACTTTTGCTAGCACTTGCAAGCTGCCCTTTGAGCCCAATTACCACTTTACTGCTGAGATAAAGCACAGGCCTGCTGTCCCTAACAATATCAAAGATTGGCAAGTGTTTGAGGATGATGATCAAATCAACAATTTCCTTACCTTACAGCAAGAATTCTCAAGCTTAAACATTGATGAAGATGCCATGAATGACCCACAACAGCAAATGAGCCAAAATGAGCAAACTATAACAGCTGAAGCAGCAAATCAAATCTGCACCCAACCATTTTTGATGAGAAAAACATACAAGAGCTGAAGCAAATGCATTTAGATGAAATAGTTGAAGCAGAGGCTGAAATCATTGATTTAAAGGACAACTTTTTACCTGCTGGCCTCACTCCATTAGAAGACATATTTGATTCAAACGATGTCCCCAAAAAGCCAAAGATGCAGCCCTTAAACGCTACTGTGGGTGACTGTAATATTGGGACAGCAGAGAAACCAAAAATGATTAAACTGTCCAAGTCTTTGCCTCCCGATCAAAAACCAAAATATGTTGATTTATTTAAAGAGTTTCAAGATGTATTTGCCTGGAGTTATGAGGACCTTAAGTCCTATGACACCTCTGTTATTCAATATACCATTCCCCAAATCAAAAGCCCTTCAAATAGAAACTAAGGAGAATCAATCCTGTGCTTCTCCCTTTGATTGAGAAAGAAGTGAAAAAAATGTTTGAGGCTGGTATCATAGCACCCATTAGATTTTCAGAATGGGTATCCAATCTTGTTCCCACAAGGAAGAAAATAGGGGAGATTAGACTATGTGTGGACTTAAGAAATCTGAACCAAGTCTCCCTTAAAGATCACTACCCACTGCCAAAAATGTACCACATTCTACAAAGAGTAGTGGGGTCTTCAAGAATTTCTTTGCTAGATGGATTTTCATGTTTTAATCAAATACTTGTTCACCCGGATGACCAAGACAAGACAGCCTTTACAACACCGTGGGGAACATTTAAGTATGTCAAGATGCCTTTCGGACTAAATAATGCAAGTGCTACCTTTCAAAGGGCCATGGACATTGCATTTGCCAAGAAAATCCATGATTTCCTAGTGGTTTACCTTGATGACCTTACTCCTTTCTCAAAATCTGATCAAGAGCACCTAAAACATTTGAGACAAGTGTTCCTAACCTGTAGGAAATATGGCATTTCCTTGAACCCCAAGAAGTCTTTATTTGGCCTTGAAGAAGGAAAATTATTAGGCCATATCATTTCAAAAGATGGGATTAGAATTGATCCTGAAAGAATTCAAGCCATCCTTCAAATCCCTTATCCAAGAAACATCAAAGAGTTGCAAGCATTCCTAAGAAAGATCAATTTCCTAAGGAGATTTATCCCAAACTTGGCCGAGTTGATAAGAATGCTAATAAAATGTTAAAGAAGGATTCCAAGGTAAAATGGACTTTAGAGGCCAAGCAAGCCTTTGAGGGCATAAAATATGCCTTAACTCAAGCCCCAGTCCTCACAAGTCCTCAATTTGATAAAGATTTCATCATTTTTTCATTTGCATCTGAACACACCATTGTTGTTGTCCTGTTGCAGAAAGATGATCAGGGAAATGAAAAGCCAATTGCATTCTTCAGCAAGGCCCTTAGATATGCTCCCTTGAAATATCAGATTATGGAGAAGCAAGCATATGCCCTTGTTAAAGCAATCAAAGATTTCAGAATTTACATTTCATATTCACATGTGATTGCTTATGTGCCAAATGCTGTTGTAAAAGACATATTAACTCAGGAGGGCATAGAAGGCAAAAGAGGCAAATGGATTGCAAATATCCTTGAGTATGACATTGAGATAAAACCCACCAAGCTGATAAAGGGACAAGGTTTAGCCAAACTGATGTTCGAAACCAATTTTCAAGCCTTAGACATTAATCAACTGGACAATGAACAGGAGTTGGCGACTCCACAGATCAATGAAGCTTTTTTGCAATCCCCATGGTATGTTGATATATGTTTTATATTGTTAAACCTATGTGCTCCTCCAAGGTTGTCCAGAACCAAAAAGATATTTTTAAAGATGAAAGCATCAAATTTTTGTGTCTTAGATAGTGCCCTATTTTGGAAAAATCATGAAGGAATATTGCTGAATTGTCTAACTTTGAATGAAACTGACAGTGTCATGAAAGAATTTCATGCAGGGGACTGTGGAGGGCACTTATATTGGAAGTCCACTGCTAATAAGATACTAAGGGCTGGTTTCTATTGGCCCTCTGTGTTTGCTGATGTGAGAAAGTTTGTTGTTTCATGCCACAAATGCCAAATCTTTGAAGGCAAAAGAAATCTTCTGCCCTTACCCCTTAAGCCCATTTCAACCGAGAAGCCTTTTCAACAATGGGGTCTTGACTTCATTGGAGAAATCCATCCATCCTCTTCTGGCCAGCATAATTGGATTCTAACAGCCACAGATTACTTTACCAAGTGGATTGAAGCCATCCCATGTAGGCAAGCCAATGACTCCACCATCATCCAATTCCTTGAAACCAACATTTTGTCTAGATTTGGTTGTCCTAAGAAGATCATTACAGATAACCCTGTTGCCTTCAAATCCAAGAAAATGATCAATTTTTGCCACAAATTCCACATTACCTTAGGTCATTCCACAGCTTATTACCCTCAAGGTAATGGCTTTGCCGAATCATCCAACAAGAGTCTGATTAACATCATTAAGAAAGTCTTGGAGGAGAACAAGAAGAACTGGCACAAAAAGCTTGTAAATGCCCTATGGGCAGATAGATTGTCAACCAAGAGATCCATTGGGATGAGCCCATATGAGTTAGTCTATGGCATGGAGGCCAAGTTCCCCTCTTCTTTGGGAATCCCTGTTATCAAATTTCTGCAAGAGATCCAGGCAGAACCAAATGATTTCCAAAGAAGAATAAACCAAACCATCCATTTGCAGCAAACAAGAGAGCAAGTGTACGACAGAGCTCAGATTTTACAAGAGAAGATCAAGAAAATGTTTGACAAAAGAACCAAGGCTGAATATTTCTACTTAGGCAACAAAGTCTTAAGATGGGATTAAAGAAGAGAGGACAAAGGAAAGCATGGCAAGTTTGATTTCCTGTGGAAAGTCCCCTTTATTATTTATGTTGTTCAAGGCAACAACACATATTTTCTGAAGAGTTTGGATGGCAGCACAACTAAAGAAGGCCCTGTCAATGGCCGAATGCTAAAGCACTATCATGATCCCTTTTGTTGAACGCAACACAACTATGTATACTATTTGTACATTAATATTTGTATTTTCAGCACTTTTTCTTATAACATGCCAATAAGAGGGAACAACGTAGCAAATTTTGAAGGAAAGATCAAAGGAAGCTCTATTTCAGATCTCTATTTTTAAAAATAATTCCAAAGAAGTGCTCAGGCAGATTTCAATATGTTTACAAGCACCCAAAAGGCAAGAAGCAGAGCTGTAATTTTTTCTACAAGTCAGCTCAAAAAGATATTGCATATTAGCTTATAAGAATTCAGTCAAAGGCATTGAGAAGAAGGAGAATTTCAATTTACAACAACAATTGAAAATCAAGGCATTCTAACCTGTTGTTCATGGCTTTTCATTTTGAAAAACCATCCCCAAGTGGAGCCACTGTTAGCCTCCTATTGCAATAGGTTTCATGATTGACTATTTTACATGCCAAATATGTCATCTTGTCATGCTGCAAGGTTCCATATTTCCAAGAAGTTCCATTTTGAATAATCATACCATTTTTGAAGAGTTCTACAGTTAAGGGAAAGCCAAACAGCTTAATCTTGGCTTCCCTAGGTTTAAATTACTTGTTTTAGAATATAGAGAATGAATATCTGTCCAAACAGCTTAAGCTTGGCAGATGAGTAGCTAGGTAGAGAAAGGAAGGAGCCCAACTGCTTAATCTAGGCCCTTGGAAGAGATAAGGGTACACTTAGATAGGAGGGCAATTAAAAGAAAAGAAGATAATCAGGGTCTGCAAGTCCAAGTGTACCCATGCAAAAAGAAGAAAAAATGCTAGGTAAGTAGGCTGGGTAAGTAATTTTGTGGTTGCAGAATCAAGCTATGTGATCCATTTCATGTTTTCAAGTGTTATATCTATTCAGATCACAGCTGTGAGGCAGTTTTTCATTTGGAGGAGCTCAAGAGAGGCATGTCTAACTCTTCCTTCTTCTTATTTCCCCAAATCATTCACTAACCTCCCTAAAGAGGTCAAGATCTGCTTGATATCTCTTAAGTTTCATCATATGTCATATCATTGGCCTAAGTAAAGGTTTGCTTTGCTTAGGAGTACTCTTATTCACTCTGTAAGTCATTTTTCCCTTTTAAGTGGCCTAAGACCTTTGAACTTAGCGCTTTCTTGTCATTTTCATATTAACTTCTAACATTATTATGTAAAAACCCTATCTATTCCCCCTTCCCCTTACTAAAAATCACTAAATAGCTCCCCTATGTACATACCCCCATCCCCTGCCACTATAGCCCTATAACATCAGTTTGGGGAAATGTTGAGTCCATTTGGGGCTTAGCATTAGCCTTTCCGCGTCTTAAACCAGGAGTTAGCTTAACCTCTGGTTAAAATAATAACCATTCCCTTCCCCTCTCTTACCCATAAACCTTAATGTTTTACCCTGCGCGCTCACATTTTCGGGTTTGGTTTAAATATTTTGATTAAACTGTACCCCCGGCGCACAAACCATGTAAAACCCACATTACCCACAAACCCAAAGTTCGAAATCCCCGTCGCACAATATTAATTTAATATTCGGGCGGGCCCCCGCACATAAACCTGCCGCCAGCTCCACACTCCATCAGCCCTCCGATCCGCCCTCCCAGATCCAACGGCTCTCGGCGATTTCGGAGCCGCCCCGACATTCGACGGTTAGCCTCCGATAGGCTAGCAGTTTCCCCACTGTACAATGGATGCGTGTCCGCCCTTGATTGCATCGGAGCTCCTCTGACAATTACCACTCTCGTACAGAAGGCGGTTCGATGAAACCACAAACCGCCTTCTATCTCTCCGCCCCCTGACGTCAGCACCACGTCAGTGCTACATCACCTCCGCGTCGGCCCGCCATTGCTACGTGTCGCTGCCACCACATCTGCCTCCGTCCTGTGCCACGTCACCCTGTCGTACTGCCACGTCACCCTGCCATACCAGGACCCACCACTGACGTCATGCTGACGTCATCACCGAAAAAGGCGCGAAGGGCGAAAATCGCAGCAAAGGATGCCCGGAATGAGAAACTGAGGCAGTTTTCGATGCGCGATTAGCGCTTAGTGCTAATCGCGCATCGCTAAGAAAAAATGCTCAAAATGGAGGACTTCTCATGGCTCAGCTACCTGCAAAACCAAAAATTCACGGGAGGAAACAGGATTTCTTCGTGTATGTTCATATTCAATTGGACAACGCCGATATCATTCTAGAGGCCACGAAAAGCATTTGCAGCAGCTATTTTTGCCTTGAAAGGGCAGAAAGGGGGCGGTTTGACAATTTCAAGCATATCAAGGGAGAGAAAGTGGCCCGATTCAACTGTAAAAGAGTATCAGAGGAAAGATAAAGCCCAGATTCAATTAAATAGTATCAGTGAAGCGGCAAAGAGTATCATATCAGCAATATCAAAGCAGGTGAACATTAAAGTCCCCCAAGCAAAGTCAAAGAAAGCGGTGAAGCCATTTAAGGCTCTCAGATCACAGTTAATGCACATCAAAGTCACTCAAGAGCAGGGGATCAAAGCCCAAAGCACAGTTATGGCTAAATGAACAGCACAGAGCCATAAGGACACCATATTAACTCATTTTGATACAGCTGCCTCCAGCGCAGCTCAAATAAATATCTTCTTGCATTAATTTCAGGACAAGATTAGGTTAAAAAATTCATTTCCCTCATATCTATTTAAGATCTGCTGTAATAGATATTTTTGGATATTTTCTCTATATAAACCACCCTAATTCATTGTTTAAAGGGTTGGTTGGTTGATAATCCTCATTCTAGACTTGCGCTGTATTTTTTGAGAGCTCTATAATCAAAGACTGCTGGAATGCTTTGGATGAAGAACTGACTGTTGTGTTATTTAATGGCCAAAGAGTGACTGTGGAATTCCTGTGCTACTACATGGCTCAATAAGTGTTTTCCTACCTCTGTTTACAGTTTACATATGTTTATGCACCATTGTGTTACCATCTAAATAGCAAGAAAGAAGAATAGCTTAGGTTTTGCTTGACTGCACCCTATGCTCAGTTCTTGTTATTTCTATATGTTTTCTTCAGAAATGGTTATGAATATGCATAATTAAATGATCATGTTTACCATGTTTCTTTCACATATGACTATTATTTAGGAATTCTTGACTGCTCCTAGACAAACTTTCATTCACCTTCCCTCTCTGTTAGCTAATGAAAGATTCTTAGTTGCCTTTCATCTCTGACCTTCATTCCATCTTTATTCCAGCCTGATATTGTTCTATGTGTAGCTATCCTGCTCTGTATTCCCCTTGTGACCAAGAAAACACAACAGCAAGCCCTAATCCATGACTCCATGCCCAATGGTTTGAACTTCTCACACTATGCATCCCAATTCTGCTTGAAAACATCATCCCTCCCACCAAAATCAAAACAGAACCCATGTACACCATAACTAGCCTAAAATCAACCCAAAACAAAGTTAAATTTTAAAGAGAGAGCCCTCTCTGACTGCAGGTAGGCTAGGACCTGCAGCCCAAATATTGGTTTGTGGTTACCTCGGCCATATCCCTTAAGGAGCCAAGGGACAACCTGAGTTATAACACCTTGAAATAAATCATGGCTTCAAGGAAGTCACTTTTCCACACCAATTTGACCTCCCAAGCTTCCCGAGTGCTTTTGGCTACAAAGGTCTCATCAGTTGGCTGGATGTTGGGGTGGTCAATAGCTTGTGAATGTTTATAACTTTATATTACTCCATATTTTGTAGCAGAGTAAAGCCCCTGAGGTGATTGATTCCCAAGTAGTCTCTTCCATGCCTCCTTCCCTTCCACTACTCCAATGGCCCATTTGGCATAAAAATCCTAGGCTTTCATTTGGGTGGCTAGAGCACCCAATCCTCCTTTATCCTTAGGGGCGTAATAGTGGTTGTAGCCAACTATATGAAAACCCTCATCTCCACTAGAGTTAGTGTAGAGAAAATTTTTGAAATGATTTTCTAGATTGGCATAAGTTTGGGGAGAAGGGACTTAATGTGATGAATAATAAATGTGGGTAGAAACCAACTTTTGGATACAAATTTGAATTTTCCTATGAGGAATATAGGCTTCTAGATCCATTTATCAATATTGCTTCTTATAGTTCATCTGGAAAGGGTTCAAAAGAAAAGGGAATACAAAGGAATTTAACACTTGGCCAGATCCTAACCAATCAATTATGGGCATCCTTTTGACTATGTCAATAGCATTGCATTTTTCCATTTATAACTTCCACCTAGAAGCCTCACATATGATTTGCAAGCAATCAATGGTGTTGTCTAAATTTTGATTCTCTTCAATGATGTTCATTAAATTTTATCTGTGAAGTGACTATTCATTCAATTATTGCCATATACAACAAAGAGAAGAAACCTTTGATGAGGCGATGTGTTATTCTACTATGAAGAATATAGCCAATGGATTTAGTAGACTGTCAAGCCAAGTAGTAACTCCACAAAATTCAATTCATTGATTTCATTTAGGTTGGTGTTTATTATATACATGAGGGAGAGGTTGTTCATTTCATCTCCCAGTGACTATTCATATTCTCCATTATTTATTTACATCAATTTCAGTTATTCACCCAATCCTGATGATTAGGTGTCAACATCTCCCCCCCTAATCTAAAGGGATGTTCATGAGTCCAAGCATCGTTCTGAATCTTTCAGGCTTTTCTCTTACAAGCACTTTGGTGAAGATGTCTGCAATTTTCTCGTTCGTGGAACAATGGCGGAGATGGATTGTTTTGGCCTCAACATGATGTCGAATCAGATGATATTTAGTATTGATGTGCTTCGTTCGATCATGGAACTTTGGGTTCTTGGCCAACTTTATTGCAGAGGTATTGTCAATCATGAGTGGAGTTGATTGTACTTGTTTTACATGCAAATCTTCAATAATTTTCCTAAGCCAGAAAATTTCTTTTTTTGCCTTAGTTGCTGCCACGTATTCTGCTTCTGTTGTGGAATCTGTTGGAACTGATTGTTTGCGTGATCTCCAAGAGACAACTCTTGATCCAAGACTCATAACATATCCTAAAGTAGATACCCCAGTTTCTTTGTCTCCATCAAAGTCTGAATCAGAGTATCCAATCAAGTTGAAGTCCTCCACATGTGTATACTTGATTCCAAAGTCTTGAGTTCCCTTCAAGTACCTTAGAACTCTTTTTGCAGCAGACAAATGTCCCTCACAAGGCTTTTGCATAAACCTGGAGAGGCTTTCAACAGCAAACGAAATGTCTGGTCTGGTAGTAGTTAGGTAGTTGAGACTTCCTACAAGCTGTCTATACTTTGTTGCATCCTCAAATTCTTTTCCTTCAATAGATGTGAGCTTTAAGTTTTGTTCCATTGGAGTAGTAAGAGGATTGCATTTTGTCATGCCAAACCTGTTCAATAGATCTCCAATGTACTTTTGAGAAAGAAATATGGACTTCGGATGTTGAGTTACTTCAATACCAAGATAGTAATGAACATAGCCCAAATCAGTCATTTCAAAACTTTTCCCCAATTCCTTCTTTATGGATGCAATGTAGCTTTCATTGTTCCCTGTCATCAAAATATCATCTACATATACCACAAGATATACAACTGTTATTCCAACTTTCTTGACAAATAAAATTGCATCATCAAGATCATAATGTTTGAAATTGAGTTTCAGAAAATGCTCAGTTAGTTTTTCATACTAGGCTCACAGTGTTTGTTTGAGGCCATACAAGGATTTCACAAGTTTGCATACTTTATGTTCATGTCCTTTCCCAACAAATCCTTCAGGCTGAGATATAAAAACATTCTCTTTTAGATCTCCATTCAAGAAAGCAGTATTTACATCCATTTGATGGATTTTCCAACCGTTCTGAGCTGCTAGGGAAAAGAGTGTCCAGATGGTAGCCCATTTCGCTGTGGGGGAAAAAATTTCCTCATAATCAACCCCTTCTTTCTGTGCAAAACCTTTTTCCACAAGCCTAGCATTGTGCTTGTCAAGTGAGCCATCAGATTTATACTTGTTCTTGTAGACCCACTTGCAGCTAATTGGTTTGGTTCCTAATGGAGGATCAACCAACTTCCAATTGTCGTTCTTTATGAGGGCATCATACTCCTCTTGTATTGCTTCTTTCCATTCATCATGAGAAGCAGCTTCTTTGAAGGAAGTTGGTTCAAAATCTGTAGACAAATTCAATTCAAAATCATAAGAAACATCCATATCAACAGGTGAATTAGAGTAATCTACATCACCTCCATTTTGCTGGTTTGAATTTCTAGTTCCTGTCTTTCCAACCTCATCAAGATGAACACTTTCAAGTGTCTTTGTCAGCCACTCTGGGGGACCTTTCTCAAATGGTCCAAGCTGCTTCGTTGATTGAGTTGGGACTGAATCAAGGTTGAGTCTCCCAATTCTATCAATCACATCACTTAAAGCATCATCCATTGTTGGAGTTTCATGCAGGGGAGAGTGTTCTTTAGAAAAAGATTCCACATGTTCATCTAGTATAGGAATCCCCCCTTCAAGATGTGGAATCTGATTATCAAATTCTTGAAATGATTTTGCATTTGCGAATCTATCCAAGCGATCAAGTTGCCGCTCAACAACATTGTCAGTTTTAGATGATTCAAGAAAAATTACATCTCTAGATACAACAAACTTTTTATTGACTTCATCATAGAGACGGTATGCTTTGGAGGAGTTTGAATACCCTAGGAAGATACACTTACGACTTCTAGCACCAAGTTTTTTTCTATGTACCTTTGGTATCAAGGCATAACAGGTGGAACCAAAGACCCTGAGATGCTTTACCGAAGGAACATGTCCATACCACATTTCATATGGAGTCTTGTTTCTAATAGCATTAGATGGACATCTATTCTTTATATATGCAGCACATAGAACAACATCAGCCCAAAACATTATCTTTACATTTTTGAAGAAGAGCATGGATTGTACCATATTTAAGATTGTCCTATTCATTCTTTCAGCTACACCATTCTGTTGGGGATTATAAGGCACAGTTGTTTGATGTTTGATCCCATGTTGGCAAAGATAGTTTTCAAATTCATTTGATGTGTATTCTTTTCCATTATCAGTGCAAATAGACCCAATATGAGATTGTGCATCATTTTCAATCCATTTATGAAAGTTCTTGAATGTTTGAAAAGCATCAGATTTGTTCTTCAATAAATAAACCCAACACATTCTGGTGTAGTCATCAATAAATTTCATCATATATTTATTTCCATTTGCAGAAGGAACAAGGATTGGACCACATAAATATGAATGAATGAGTTCAAGTTTTCTATGTGCTCTTGAATGTGAATCATGAAAAGACTGTTTGCTATGCTTTCCTAGAATGCAAGCATCACATTGCTTAAGTTTCCTAGGAATTGTAGGCAAACCAGAAACACCATTTTTCTTCAACAAGCGGAGGCTGTCATAGTTCAAATGTCCAAATCTAGCATGCCATAATAAACTTGATGGAAGTGTACCTTCTTCATAATGAGAATTGTATGAGAAATGTTGTGCACGAGCAGAGGTTCCTTGCAGCTTGAGAAGCCTTTCTTCTTCTATTCCCCTCATGACAAGTGAGTGGTCATATACTTTTCTTACCTCAAGCTTGCCATAAAACATATGAATGGAGTGACCTTGCTGGCGGATGTGGACAAAGGACAACAAGTTTCTCTTGAGCTGTGGGAGATATAGAACATGATGCAAAAGAAAGTTTGGAAGACCAGACAGTTTAAGCCTAATTGTGCCAAGCCCTGATGGCTTGAGTTTTTATTATTCTGCAAAGTATACTACTCCATCAACATTGTCAATAAATTCTTCAAAAAAATCTTTTCTATGAGTCATGTGGCAGGTTTCCCCTAAATCAAGCAACCAATCATTTTTCCAAGAAGCAAGTGACGTATTAAATAAATCTTCATTTACTCCAATATTACATTGTGCCACAACATAGTGAGCGGATTCAGGTGCTTTACATTTGTCTATATCATCAGTTTTACCTTTCTGTTGGTTTCTTTGCTGCTCAATTTTTTCCCATGGTAACTTGCATGTAGAGGCATCATGTGATCCATTTCTTTTGCAGTGTATGCAGTGCAAATCTGCCTTTTCTCCTTGAGAGTGTCTGGCCCCCTGCCTCTAAAATATCTTCCTCTTCCTCTTCGACCACCTCTTCCTCTTGAAGAATCTTGAGCAGGATGCTTTTCTTTATTAGAAAGGCACACAGCCTCTTCAGAAGATTTAGGGGCTATCTTCTTTCCGAAAGCTTTCTCTCTTTCAGCAAATTTTTTACAAGAGAGTCAAAGGTAATGTCTTTAAGATTTCCATTTGCTTGCAATGACTCAAGATAATTGGAGTAAGTAGGATAAAGTGCCTTGAGAAAAGCGATAAGAGGAATATCCAAATCAATTTTAGTGGCTTGGATATCATGCATTATAGACTTTACTTCAGATGCAAGAGCAAGAGGATCATTATTTTGCAGTTCAAGAGTGAAGAGTTTAATCATGAGTTGAACAACTTCAAGTGCAAAATGTGAGTCATAGAGTTCTTTCATCTTTTTTAAGGCTTCAAAAGTAGTTGAAAATGGCGTAATATGGCGACTCACCTCTTCACTTACAGATGTTGCGATGAATGCATAGGCTTTGTTGTTCTTGTTTTCCCAAATGGCGAGCTCTTTGTCTGATGTAGGTTGTTATGGTTGTTTGTCTCCATCTCCAATGCACACTCCTTTCCACAACTCATTGAAAATGAGGGTGTGTTTTATCATCCGGGACCACTCAGGATAGTTCTCTTTGCCAGTAAGAACTATTCCCACAATGGATATGATTGAATGCATACTATAACAAAAACTTCTACTACAAAATTTTACTTTTAATGGAGAAAAAATATAATTCTAGTATGACTGGACAACAAATTCAACACCAAGACTGTGTATTAAGGCAACGTAAATTAATAGACTTCAATATATATGGGCAGCGTTCAACATATGGGCAGCATTCAATGTACAACAGACTTCAATATATATGGGCAGCATTCAAGAAATCATTCAGTGAGTCTGAAACGCACATACAATTTTTTTGTTTTTTTTTTAAACATTGAACCATATCACAACCTCACTCCTCGTTACTTCAGATGCAAGAGCAAGTATTTTTTGATCTTCTCCTATATTTTATTTCATGCTTATTCTTAATCTCGTAAAGTTCAACACCAGTAGCATCCATGCACTGCACATATATCCATTTAGTTTTTGAAAATATATACCTCTCGATATAATGTATCCGCCAAAGATGAACGTCAACAATAATGCGAATACACCCACGGAGTTTGCGACTATAAGATTCCGTGCCAGAGCAGCTATGAAGCGAAAGAGTCCCAAACCTGTTTGATGGAGGACATACAGTACAAACTGTCGAAAAAACCTATTTGGATTCAGGGAAAAGTTAATGGTATAGTATGTAAGAGCTACCCACACCGCAGATTCTATTAACAAAGGAAGGAACTTCAGATATCCATATTGGAAGCGAGTATGTCCATCCGTGAATGTTTGCTTACACAGTTATTAAAAATAATGCAGGATTTGTTCACGGGTACACCACAGGGGTTCATTAAACACAGAGTAGTTATGGACAATAACGCAGAGTAGTTATGGATCAATATCACATGGGTAACTGAAAAAAACAAAGGGCAAAATGGTTATGCGTTAGACAGTGGCAACGACTACACCAGATAATGATTATGCATTAGACAGTGGAAGCGACTATAGAGTGGTAGCGACTACAGAGTGGCAGCGACTGTGGAGGGGACAGAGATCGCAATAGATAGACTCCACATGGGCAATGTACAGGCTGCAAGAAACATGCAGAAGGGAGTTACAACTAATTTTGGGAGCTGGCTCTGATACCATGTTAGGCCAGGTAGTAACTCCACAAAATTCAATTCATTGATTTCATTTAGGTTGGTGTTTATTATATACATGAGGGAGAGGCTGTTCATTTCATCTCCCGGTGACTATTCATATTCTCCATTATTTATTTACATCAATTTCAGTTATTCACCCAATCCTGATGATTAGGTGTCAACAATTTACATATAAGGTTAGGGTGAGTGGGAAACCTTACCTGATTAACTAGAAGATACCTATTGTATTAGATTTGGTATGATTGATAGAAGGACAAGTTGCGACATGTGCAAAGAAATTTTCTACCACTTTAACAGAATACAGACCAAATCCAAGTGCTCTAAGCATGGTGAAGATTAATGTTTGTTCCACTTTGTTGTAGGCTTTTATAAAATCTATTTTAATGAATAGGGTCTTGAGGGAATTTTCTTGGTTTTCTCTAGAAGTGAAGAATTTGAATTTTTCTTGGTTTTATATATAGTATTAGGTTTGTTCTCATGCTTTTTTTGAATGACACAGGTGAATTTTATCCTACACCAAATAGGTTATCGATATGTAATTTCAGTAATTTTGATTTCAAAAGATCTTTTAAAGAAATGCAATGATTTCATTTACGTGTTCAATAACTACAATGTTCTAATGGAACTCTACATTTGTGGTTTACCTATACAGGTGCCATGGAGACGGATCAGTGGTATGAAATCGATTGTCCTCAAGAAGAGGCTCTAGTTTTAATCTTTTTTGGAAGCAAATACTTTCTTCCAACATTTTTGAGTTCCATGAAAAAATTGAAAGCCCTAATAGTATTCAATTATGGGTTCAAGAGAGACATAGTATTCAATTATGAGTTAAAGAGAGCCACACTAAACGGTCTATCGGCCTTATCTTCACTTATTTTAAGACTATCCGCTTGGAGAGGTTGCATGTGCCCCACTTCAAGAGCATAGTAAAGTCTTGTATAAATTTTTTTCTGCGTAAATACTAATTCTATTAAAAAAGAGAAAATTTATGTACAAGGAGGTCAAGACCTCAGAGGGGGCAGATGCCAGCCCTCAGCCAGAGATTCAGAGACATACATTTCATGCTTTCTGTTGTTTTCAAATTACAGACTTCAAAAGATTTTGTGTTAGACCATGACCCCCTGAGATATTTCTGTTCTGATACTAACATGACATAGCTAACATCTTTAGAGATTTTACTAAGACACATGCTATCATGCCCGCCATGAACAAAAAGACAAAATTGTACCCATCAAACCCATAGTTGTACCTGCAAACAGAGAGCAGGTTGGCTAGCGCCACGAGCTTAAACAAGAACATAAACCAGACACAGGACCAGAGACTTGGAAACGAAGACATATAGCAAAAACTACACAGAGCAAAGGCAAGAGTGCCACCCGTCGGTGATGAACCGGCCTTAGTCTGTAGGCTGCAAAGAGTCAGGCATGTCCTTATCCACCTGGCTAGACGAAGCGACCCAGGTGATGAAGCCATTGTCATCATTTCCTTCAATGCCGCCTTCAGGAGTAGTCACGAGGTTGAGAATGCAGCCTACACGCTGAGACGGCCCACAGGCCAGAATCTCGTTCTGAGTTGAGTCGGCCGAATGCAGAGGCAATTCAGAAACAGGGGTGTCATCCTGCATATTGTCAGCGTTAGACACCACCCCGGCCCTTTCCCCTTGAAGGACACTATCTTCCTGAGATTGAGAGGAAGTAGTGTGAGCTGAGCTGGTAGGATTACTCTCTTCCTCAGCGAGAATGACTGTAATGTTGGCCGTCAATACAGGCCTGTTGAGCCTACTGTGGAAGGTGAACCTGGTAGTCTGAAATGAATTGTGTGGAAGAGGCCCAGCTTGACCCGGGGGCGGAGATGAAGGGGAGGCCGATGCAATGGGTATGACATTCTGCGGAGCAGGCCGAGAGGTTCTCCCTCTGTTCCTAGTGTTGCTTCCTCTGCGCAGGACTCCTCGACGGCGAGGCATACTTTGGATGACAGGCTGACTGAGAAAGGGAAGGAGGCGGAGCTGACGGGAGAGAATCTGAGCGCAGAGGAGCCCAACAACACTAATTAACCAGGCAAGCTTCCAAGCAAGTTGAGCCAGGCAAGGGTGCGGGAAGAACCCCGAGCGGAGGTGAAACGAACGAGTGACAATGGTGTGAGTTAGATATGAAGCCATACATAAAACCTTACACAAATGCCCTTGAACCAGGTGCTCATAAATGCTAAATTGTGTGACCAACATACCGTTCTGCAGCAGATTAAATTCGCGTGCCTTTGAAGGTGTTTGCCATCCCGAGGTGGATGCGATGGGGGTCGTCCGCCAGCCAGGTGCAGGGCCAGCTGCCTGCTCTGTGCGGCCCCTCATAAATAACATTTATTAACACCCGCATCCGGGTGTGTGTCATCCTCCTGAAGTTTATCCTGCATCACAATTTTCTGGAACTCAGAGAGTTGATCCTCGGAGGCTATGCTGGAGATTGTGCCTGCAAAGAATTCTGCCCCAATTTCCACTCCGAGATTAGCAAGAAAATCAGCGAGCTTGTTTCCTTCCCGCCTGGTGTGTCTGAAGGAAATTGCTTGATGCTGAGAAAGCCATCTGTCTATTAGCTCGAGTCTTTGGGCCATCCTCCAACTGTTGCTAATTTTATGTATGGGGGATCCATGCATTAGTTTTGTGACCATTCTTATAATGATTTGCGAATCCCCTTCTATGATAAGCGGAAAGAAGCTTATGTCTTGAGCCAGGGTGAGACCTCTCCACAATCCCTCCAATTCTGCTGAGTTGTTGGTATCCCAACCTTTTGAGCCCATAAAGATGAGCTGAGGAGTGCCATAGTGATCCCTGAAGACCCCCCCATACCCTGCTTTTCCCGGATTACCCTTTGAGGCTCCATCGAAGTTAAGCTGGAACATGTTGCTGGGCGGCAGAGTCCATTTTGCTGATTCCCTTCTCTTCGTAGTAGGATTATTTTTTATGATCGTCTGTTGATTTACCTGAATCTTCCAATTGTCCCACACTGTTTTTTCCTGCGGCAATGAAGGGAAATCTTCTGGGTACCAGTCTTTAATTGATAGAGACTCCTTGATGTTCTGATGTGTTTTGGTCCATATCTGCTCTATGGACATAGATTGATCCTTAAAAACTCTTCTGTTCTGCTCTTTCCAGATGTTCCACATCAGTAGACCAGGGATAAGCTGCCATAGAGTGTTGAGGAGTTTGCTTTGATATGGCTCTTGACTCCAATTGCGAATAGTAGCTCTGATATCTCCTTGCACTTTGCCGTCTTTTTGGCATCAGAAGGCCACCTTTTCCCACAGCTTTCGTCCTATTTGACAGGTTTGCATTAGATGTATAGTTGTTTCCTCTTCTTGCTTACAGTTGAGACATATAGATGGGCCCGAGAAGCTTCTTTTCCTGAGATTATCCCATGTTAGAATTTTATTATGACATAGGAGCCATAAAAAAGTAGACACCTTCGGCCAGATGGATGAGTGCCAGATTTTATCCCATAAAGTGTCTTTGATTATCTGATCTTGGACTATTATCTTATACGCTTCCTTTGTGGTGAAGGTCCCTCTCTCTTCATATCCCCATCTTAGTATGTCCAATTCTTCTGAGATAGGGATTTGCCGCTTTTGTAATTCTATGGAAAGATATTGCTGAACTTGCTCAGAACCGTGCAATATGATTTGATTTGCATCCATCCATTGTCTATATCCCTGTGTGGAAGAGGGGTTCCAGAACTGACTAACCTTGGCTAACTGATTGATATCCTGCTCTGGTAATGGAAGGTTAGGGAGTGCGTCCTTTATCTTTGGGAGCTGCTGCCAGGAGTCTTCCCAAAATCTTGTTGTACTTCCATTCTTGACTTCCCAGAAGCTGTGCTTTTGTATGAGATCTCTGTGTTGAATGGCCGAGTTCCAAATTACAGATCCCGTGCTTAATTCTGTCATCCGAATTCTCTCTTCCATAGGGCAATTGCTTGCATACTTTGCTGTCCAGAGGGAGGCCCAGGGGGTATTAGGATTTGCTAGCCACCTCCACCAGATTCTAGCTCCCATCGTCTTATTACTGTGCCCTGGATCTCTTAGCCCAATGCCCCCAGCTTTCTTCGGAAGGCATACCTTGTCCCATTTAACCAGAGCCCACTTTCGATTGTGGCCTGAGCTACCCCATAAGAAGTTGCGCTGGAGATTCTTTATTTCCTTGAGAACCCATTTAGGAGCTGCAAGAATAGAGAAGAGATACAAGGGCATGGAGTGGAGAACTGCCTTGATGAGAACAAGTCTGCTGGCCATATTAAGAGCTCTGTGAGTCCAGAGGGTGAGCCGAGCCTCTAGCTTTTCTAGCAAGTTTTTCCAAGAGGAGTGCTTGAGGGCCGAGGCGATTAAAGGAGCTCCAAGGTATTTGGAGGGAAGGGAAGCGATGGTGAAACCAAGGATACGGGCAATGGCTTTTTGGGTGGGAGCAGGGGTATTAAAGAAAAAGATTTGAGATTTGACACGATTAATAAGGGCTCCAGAGGCTTCAGAGAAGTTTGAAAGGAGGGATTTGAGGAGGCGAGCTTCTTGAACCGATGGATAACCAAAAATCATGTTGTCGTCCACGAATTGCTGGTGGGAGTAAGTTGGGGAATTGTTGAAGGATAGGCCTTTTAGACGCTGAGAGAGCCGGGCAGAAGTTAGACTTCTACCTAGTCCTTCAGCCATAATAACAAAAAGAAAAGGTGAAAGGGGATCTCCCTGCCTGATACCCCTGGAAGGACGAAACGTTGCCGAGGGGATACCATTGATAAGAACAGAGAAAAAAGATGAAGACAAAAGATTAATAATCCATCTGACCCATGACGGGGCAAAGCCAAAGGCAGTAAGAATTTTTTGAATGTAAACCCAACTGATACTATCAAAAGCTTTTGATAAATCTATCTTAAGCAGCATACCTGGTTTTTTGGTCTGCTTCAAAGAGTGGATTATCTCATGAGTTAAAATAATCCCATCCGTTATCTGCCGGCCTTCTACATAACCAGATTGCTCGGGCGAGATTATGAGAGGGAGCAACGGTTTTAGTCTGGTAGCTATAACTTTTGAGATGATTTTATAGATAATGTTGCATAGAGCGATCGGACTGTACTTGTCTGGTGTATTGGATTCTTCCACCTTTGGTATTAAAGCAATGAATGTGGCATTCAGCCCTGGGTACATCCAACGTAAGGTGCGGGACTCCTCCACCACTTGCCATACCTCTATTTTAATAAGATCCCAAAACTTATGAAAAAAGTTTGATGTGAATCCATCCGGGCCCGACGCTTTCCCTGCCTTCAATTGATGAACAACATCTTCAACTTCCTGCAAGTTGGTGGGCTTGAGGAGGAGACTATTATGCTCCTCTGTAATTACTTTTGGAATGTCCCTTAGGATCTTGTTTATAGCAGGCATTCTGTCCATACTGGGTTCTTGGTGAGCTTTCTTAAAGTATCTGAGAAATTCCTCTTCAATGCCTTCATGAGTCTCTATTATATTCCCCTGCTCATTTTTTATATGAGTGATGTAATTGTTCATTCTGCGCTGCACTTTAGTTTTGTGGAAAAATTTTGTGTTCTTTTCACCGTCTTTGAGCCATCTAATCCTCGATTTATACCTCCAAAAGGTTTCCTCCTGTTGAGCTCTATCTAATATTTGTGATTCGATGTCTTGTTCCTGCTTGGTAAGTTCCTCGGAGCGTCCTTCAGTGATGATTCTTTGCTGGACCATCTTCATTTCTTGATTAAGAGTAGCCTGAGCTTTAAAAATATTGCCAAAAGTGGTGTAATTCTAGCATTTAATTTCGCATTTAAGGTGCTTTAGTTTTTTTTGAAACATGGACATCTTTGTACCACTGATAGGATTGAATTTGAGCCAAGTTGATCTTACTAATTCATCAAAATCTGGATGAGTTAACCAGAATTCTTCAAACCGGAATGGACGCCTGATACTGTTACCTGGCCTATTCCATTGAAGTTCGATAGGCCAGTGGTCTGAGCCTGAAACAGGAAGGATGGAAGCAATGAATTCCCCTCCCAGGTGAGTTGCATTGTCTGAAATAAGGAATCTATCAAGACGCGAAGCTATCTGTTGCGATCCCTCTCTTTTATTGTTCCAAGTGAACATGTCGTTGCTTGAAGGAACATCTACCAGCCAGTTGGTTTGAATAAAGTCTTTTAGCAGGTTCCAATCTCTGTTTGTTCTGCTTCTGCCTCCCTGCTTTTCCTCCATTCTTGCTATCATGTTAAAATCTCCTCCAGATATCCAAAGCGGGTATAGCCTATCTGAGTTGAGCTCTGACAGTGTATCCAGAATTTCGGCTTTGTGTATAGTATCCTGAGGGAAATATACATTAGTTACATGTCCATGGGTGTTGGTGCCGATTAGATGAAATGTTGCCTGAATGAAGTTCTTGTTAGCATGTATGTTGTTGAGTTGAATGACTCGTGCATCCCAGAGAATTGCCAGTCCTCCCGACGCCCCTTGAGCATCAACAGTTGTTACTAGCCCTCCTGGCCAGGCTTTCGCTGCTATTTTTTCCAAAACTGTCGAGTTGCATTTAGTCTCCTGCAAAAAAAGTATACTTGGTTTTTCCTGCATAAGCATATTTTTTAATAGTCTGCCTTTCCTTGGGCCGTTGAGCCCCCTTATATTCCATGATATCAGCTTCATTGAGAAGGATGGGGGTTGGTGTTGAAGTACTTGGTCAGCTTGGCATACCTCCCTGACTCAACTAACACCTCGCCTATCTTGATGGTTCTTTCGAGGGTTGTTTTTCTTCCTCTCTTCTTGCTGTCCTTGGTGATAAACTTGCCATCCCATGGACTTCCTATCTGGACCCCCAAAGAGTATTTCTTCTGTGCACGATTAAGGACCTCTACCAGGTTATCCACTTGCCGGTCTGGTATTTTGTCAAAATTCCCTGTTTTGCATGCTTGCTCCAGTCCTAGGATATCCAGTTCACCTATGTCTATATTCTCAGGATCTTCTTCCATGATCTGGGGTTCTTGAGAGGGTTCCTCTCTTTCCTTTGGTGTCTTGGAGCTTGGTTCAGGATTATCAACTTCCATTCCTTGAGAATGCCAGGATTGAGTTTTGGTTTGGGATTGAAGGATTGATTTCTTGAATGGGACATCCCCTGTTTGCTGTGAAGTTTCCTCCGGCTGCTCTTTATTAGATTCTTTGTCATTCTGCGGTTCATTATCAGGATCTTGCATATCATTCTTGGCTAGGGCTTCAAAGCTGTTACTCGTTGAGGGTTTTGACATGTTGACTGGATTTGTTTTGGGATTGGCTGTCGATTTTTTGTTCCCTCTTCTTCGGTTCGTAACCTTGGTAAAACCATCAGGCGTTTGGTTATCTAAACTTTCTTGAGAAGGGGGTTTCCTGTTTAGAGGACAGTCTCTGTAGAGATGCCCTATATCATGGCATTTCCTACATCTAAACGGTACATGCTCATAGTCTATTACTTGAATCCATTCAACATCTTCATGAAAGAAACTTACCGTGTCTGGCAGGGCTTGCTTTAGATCCATGTAAATGCAGATCCGTGCATAAGATGTGTATCTGCATAGTTTTGTTTCCTCTGCGACCTTGACAAACTCGCCCAGTGTATTCCCAATCTCCTGAAGAGATTTTTCTTCCCAATATTCCCAAGGAAGCGAGTACAACCTTATCCACACGGGGGCATAGCTAAGGTCTTCCTTGTCTGGATTGAATCGTTCGACCCACCCTTTGAGATATAATCCTGCAGAATTGAAAAAATAAGGACCCCCATCCAGAATCCTATTGCGATCTTCCAGGCAGTTGAAGACTGCAGTAAAAAACCCCTTTGGCCCTAGATGCAGAGTGATGTGTCCTTTTGGGTTCCATTTGGTGCTTATCCAGCTCCTCAGCGCTCTCTCAGTTGGCCATATTCCAATGAACTTGCCGATCAGCGCGTGATCTCTCATAAACTGTATTCTGGCATTGATTCGGTGACTGGGAAATTCCACTCTTGGCCTGTGAGTTGCCACTGGCCTGCATGTGGAGGAACTTGCCTTGTTTTTGTCTTCCTGACCTGGCTCCTTGTCCTGTTGCTTGTTGTGTCCCGTATTACCTTCGTTCTGTTCGTTTTCTTTGTCCCATTCTTCCGTCTGCTGCGTTTGACTGTCTTTTTTGGGGGGAGGCGCATCGCCCTCCCCCTGAGGGGGCTGCATTCTTCTACTTGCGTATGGCCGGCTCACGTGAGCCACTAATCCGCCCTGATGCCTTCAGTACTGCGCTTTGCCAGTCCAGCCTGCCGTAGCAGGGGCTGCAGAAACCCTAGGATGGGTTACAGAAACCCTAAGTCGCTTCGCCTCCTCTTAAATAAAGTCTTGTATAATTTAGAGAAACTATCTTTGAGAGTTTAATGAAGGGATTAGAAAAATGTATGGGTTCAATAACACCCAGTCAAGCATTAAGCTTCCAATAATGCTAGATTTTAACCTAAATCACTGTTTTGATTTGGAGGAGATACCCCCTCGTATTTGTGACACGTCTTCAGTTGTGAATTGGACTATTACTAACTATCATTTCCTTCGAAAGTTATCCGATGACTTGAGGAACCTCAGCTCTTTAAGAATGTTAAGGAAGGAAAGAAAGTTCATTCTGCTAAGTTCTCTTATGCTTTCAAGTTTTCTTGGATATCTACAACGTTTCAGTAAGGAAAGTACATTCTGTTAATGAAAATTTGTCTTGACAGAAAGACCCATTTTCAAATTCTAATGCTTTCAAAAAAAATTGTATAGCTGTAGTGTTTCTGAAACAAGAGCATATTTGTTCAATTTAAGTATCATGATTCCATCTTCCAACTTATTTTTTAGTAACCCATTAGTCTTTGTAGCTTTGAATAAATCCATGTCTTTTGATAAGACCCTCTTCCAAATTAGAATGCAGTTTTCTTTTTGTAATAACCACATACAATTTCTTGATTTTGTTGTTGAGAAAATAGAGGTTGTGCAACATGTTTGTGCCATACAAGGACTTGATTCATTGATTATATATCAATTATGGCTCTTTCTGTAACAATGCCTTGATTTTGTTGCTTAGAAAATAGAGGTTATGCTTTATTTCTTCACATACTTTCTTACAATCTTTCCATAAGTATTGATTTGCAATATCAATTACTGAGGGATGACAGTAATGGCTAAGGTAATATTTCATGGTTTGAAGTTCCCCTCTTACTAACTATTTAAATATATCACCTCAATTTAATTGTTAGTCAAAGGAATTGTATTTGATTTGTAAACAATTCATTGCTTGATTTATAGATTTTTATTTTTCCCTTTTTCATTTTTTTCTTAGATTTGGTATGAGATTTATTTCAAGATTTGGGTTCCCTGGTTTCCCCACCATAGCTATGAGGTTTAGATGCTATCAATAAATATTCTCAGAAAGTTACAACTTTTCTGGTAAATGTGCTTTGAAACATTGTTGTTGCTTTTCCATGGTGTTAATGCAAATAAGAACTGCAACTAGTGCCATTATTTAGATTATGTGCCGAAATCTAGGTGGTCTTGTAATGATGGAGTGATTTTTTTCTAGGTACTAAGGCCATATGAATTTTTATCCCTTATTTTGTCCTGAGATATTCAAATTCACAATAGGAATTGAGGTCTCTTTTCCACTGAAAATTTGTAATTAGTTTCTTGAACATAATATATAGTAGATTATCTTGTACTAATCAACTGTAAATGTGATCCATCATAGGAAAGGAAATTCAGAGTGACTTTGATTTCACATTGATTTGTCAAAACATCCACACAAGAAAGGAAATTCAAAGTGACATTGGTTTCACACAAATTTGTCAAAATGGTGGCAAGAGAAAAGGCAGATTTGTATTCAACAATGATCTTAATTTCATATGTACATGCACAGACATATTAGTAGAAAATATTGAAGGCTTGTCTAAGTAATATTTTCCATTCCACTACATTATTTACAGCTTGTAAATAAATAACTCGGAATAATTCATTACACTACTTTGTCTTCTTTATTAATCAGTGATTAATATTTTGATATTGAACTGGCTAAGATTTTTCTTCCTTTTGTGAAATTGTGTGTTCTATAATGTTTATTTTCCATTCACTATGTATAGCATATAAAGTGTGTCTAAGGGAGTAGGAAGATTGGAAAGTCTTGTGATCCTTGAACTATGTTACAAGGCAGAAACCCAATGGAGCAGGGTGGGTGCATCCCCACAAAAGGGTCACAAATACCAAAGTTGGTATTGGCTAGTGCCTTGAACTAGAAAATTTCCTTTGCCCTTGTATTAATAGTGAATCTGGAGAGGATTTTGATATTATATTTTTAATATTTATATCAGTTAAGATTGATGGATAAAATTCATGAGAAGTGAGCCGAGATGTCCTTGCAAGGTGGTTGTTGATTAGTGGAATCTATCATGGCCATTATGTCAGGCCAGGTGGTCTCACTCCCCTAATCATGAGCACAATTGTGATCAAGCTAGAAGACTTCATATTCTAGCTTGATTGTTTAGCAGTGATGGTTAGTGGGTTCATTCGCAGAAGCTTCTATTTTTCTAATCCTTTTTATAGGGTTGTCAGAATCAATTTCCAAAGGTTTTAATTACAATATAGAGTTGAGTTTTGAGAGAGTTGTGATTCACAGTGTTAAGTATAGCAACTATGAAACTTGCATGAAGACAAGCATAGTAGAGGTATCAGGCTCTATTATAAGCTTACCTGCATATAAGCCTAACTATATATAATCTGACTCCAATAGGTTATGAGTGGAGGCGAATCAACATAGACACTCGAAGAAATCCACATGGTTATCTGCATACTCATTATGAGAGAGAAAGTACAAATGTACAAATGCTTCTCAATGACTGTTTCCTAGGATTTTACATTGTATTTCCTATTCCTTGATTTACCAAGTTTAAATGATTGATCTGAATCGTATCCTATAAAATCTTTGTTGAATTATTCATTATTTTCTCCATCTTTGTTATTTTCTCTGTCGTGTTTGAGTAGGCACCAGAAAATGGTACTTGGAATTACACCTTCATACGTGTTAATCATACAGTTAGCATGAAGTATCTAAACTAACCACTGGAAGATGCGCTACTAGCATTGAGATGGGTAGCTTTGTTGGCTCCACATTTGCATCCTGAATAGGGCTCCCACCTTCAATGGAATTATCAGAAGAGGGAATGAGGTTGCCCTATATTTGGCATCTCAAGACAGTATGGTTCAGAGTAAGAGGATGTTAATTCCTAGAAAGGAGGACAGTTTTCCAGCAAAATGGAAGTTTCTCAAGGATCAAGCGTTTGATGCTCAAATTGTTTCCCTTCACACAGGTGGGTGATTTTGGCAGTTTGAAGTGTATATTATGTACTGGGAATTGTTGCTTCTTTTTTCTAGTTCTAAATAGTATGTTTAATCAATAGTCTATGTTAGTCCCCTATGTCAGTCAGCCCATAGTAGATCAATAAACTGTCATACCTGTTTCAACCTATCCACATGCCACATTCCAACACAGGAAGAAGGTATAGGATGGTATGTTACTGAGGTGAGTTAGTGAGTAAGGGCCATTCCCAATAGCCAATACTTGATGCCAAGAGTTGATCCCCAGGAGGTGTCGATTCCCTATTACCTATACCTGATTCCCTATACCTCGGATAAACTCATTACCCACCAGACCTGGAGGTTGACATAGGGAGCGGCCTAATCACAGGGGCTACTCAAATGGGCTATCGGTTAGTGAAAACAGCCTCAGTCAACATTCTTCACTAATGAAATTGCTACTTTGGGGGTCACAAAGCAAATTATATGTTGAAAAGGTCCATTAATTCCAAGGATGTAAATTCAGGGGACAAACAAGGCTTACAGATAAGTCGAGGGTCAAGAGTGTGCTATGAATTATGGCAATGTAACTCAACTGTAAAGCATGGTGGTATAGCTCTGTGGACTATTGGATTATGTCAATTCAATAAGCTTGTTGATTAAGGTATGATAGTGCTCATATTCCTTCTGCACTTTTCTTTGTATAATTTTTTGTATACTTTTTAATATAATATTGTAGCACTTGCGGAGTTTTCTCAATCCAACTAAGGTTTTGCTAACTCTGATTCTGGTGACATAATCAGTGCCAGTGGTAGAATGAGGGGAGGTTTTGATGGTATAGGGCTCAAAACATTGGTGCTAATCCTTTCTATATCACGTATTATCTCTAATGAATGGTCACTCTTATTACATGCTATGAGCTCAGTGTATTATAGGAAAAGGCATATCTATCTCACTTCATAGTTCATGGTAAAGCTATCTATAGATATCACAATAGCTAACTCTCTAGACCAATCCCTCATTAGAGTTTGACTTATATAAGGATTGAATAGGATAGTTTGGAAATATGCTTATTATTGCTATTTCGATGGAGCAGTTTAGAGGCCCAACCTGTTGCTGAAGCCAGGAATCTGATCAGTAGGGTAGACAACATATATTAACCCTTTACCTTACCCCTTATGCTACATGTTAGACCAGCCAGACATACCTTTATTTACTTAGCCTTCACCAAACAACCTTATTTATGGTTAGAGTACTGGTCACTTGGTTACCCCACCATAGTTATGAGGTTCTAATGTTGTCATAAAATAATCTTGGAACGCTACAATTTTCCTATAAGCGTGATTTGAAACATTGGTATTGATTTTCCATGTTGTTAATGCAAATAGACACTCCAGCTGGTGCCATTATTTAGATTATGTATTGACATCCAAGTGGTCTTGTAATGATGGAGTCTTTGCTTTCCAGGTACTAAGGTAATCTTTTTTCTTCCTTATGTGTAGTTGTGTGTTCTATATTGTTTTTTTTTCATTCACTATGTCTAGCATATAAAGTGTGTCTAAGGTAGTAGGTAGATGGGAAAGTCTGGTGATCCTTCAACTATGTTACAAGGAGGAAACCTAAGGGAGCAGGGTGGGTGCATCCCCACAAAGAGGTCACATATACCAAAGCTGGTCCTGGCTAGTGCCTTGAGCTAGAAAATTTCCTTTACCTTTGTATTAACAGTGCATCTAGAGAGGAAGTTGGTCTTGGCTAGTGCCTTGAGCTAGAAAATTTCCTTTACCCTTGTATTAACAATGCATCTAGAGAGGATTCTATATCTTTTTAGAATCTCTGGCAGGGACTTGTTGCTCCACAACATTTCTTGTTCTTTAAAAAATTGAAAAATGAAAAACTTTTTTAAGATGCCTAAATAAAAAGTTAATTTTAATCTTCTAAATTGGAGCTTATGAAGTTCTTATAGTACACTAACTTTGTTCGATTCTCAAACTATCAATTACACTACAACTTCACATTAATTTTAATTATTATAGTACTTTTGGTAGTCTCAATAGTTTAAAGAGACCTCCCATGACTATCATTTAATGGCTAAGCCAAGAATCAATGCCCCTACTTCACCCTCTCTTATGTCTTGTTGATTTTCATTGCTATTTGAAGCAATGCTAGGAATCCTTTTAGTGTTCATGTTGATTTTTTTGTGCTTGTAATTAATTAGCTAACCATAGCCTTATTATTAATGGATGAAAGCCCATACTCTAAGAGAATATTTGGGTATGGAATATTGTTTTATAATTTAAGATTTTATTAATTATAAAAAACTTCTAGATTTGATTGATTCTCTAAATTCAAATTTAAGGTATAATGAATTTTCACTAGACAACATATTTTGAACGCTCATAATTGATGTCTCAAAACACCCCAAAATACTTGTATTGAAATTTTCCCTAAAATTCAAACGAAAAAAAGGCCCAAAAAACTCATAGGTCATGCAAAGAAAATACCTTCACCTGTACACATTGACATTCGCGGATATTTTAATGTGGTGGCTCCTATTTCCAACCCTATAGCAATATAAATGTTATTTGACATGCGAGGGGAATAGCCATGGAGTGCCCTCTCCACGCTTGCCCTCTCTCTCCACGAGCTGTCACTCAGAGGGCGATGGCTATTCCACTAGCATGTCAGAAAGCGTTTATATTGCTATAGGGTTGGAAATAGCTACGACCTATTTTTATCAGATAGTTGAAGTGAAGATCACGGTCACGTGTGGTCTGCTCATTAATAGCCGCAACTAGAAGATTCACCTGTGACTCACACGTGTGGTAATTGGGAGTGCTAATATTTCCAAAGGGATCGCTCATCGATGCACTTAGATATAGTGGATTCTACAATACTTTACAATTGGAACGGGTATTTGCAATTCAGCGGGGTTGTTGTTACTCAGATTGACCCTAAGTATTCCATGTGAAAAGATTTGAAAAATTAGTTTTCATGCCACCTCAGTAACTCTTGTCATTCGTGATAGAGGCTACTTCAACTCTATGATACACAGATACATATCTAAAGAAATAATAAGCGTCTACGGTGATTGGCAGCCATAATGCGGGCATACCTAATTTCGTTTTATTTTCCCATTATTTTTATATAACGCAATACTCATATGACATGACACAACAATTGCATGTGGTAATTGGTAACAGTAATGCAGTAATTCCTCTTTTTGTCTCCTTGTGTTATCGGTGAAACGAGTGAACAATGGCATTGATCATGTGTGTTATGGTTTTGGTCATGTGTGTTATGATTGTGTGGATGTGTGGTGCGCACACAATGAGAGGAAATGTTATGTTATCTTTGCACATATTAGAGGTTTATAAACAAGGGTTGAGAGCAGGATTCATTCCCTGCAAGTCTATTGGTTTATAACTAGGAAATCAGAACCTTAAGGTAACTTCTTAAATTCAATTCACATCTCTATCAATTCAATTTTATATATTATGCAGGAGATCAACTTTTATTTATGATATGATTAACACCATAAATACGTCGTGTCAAGATGAGAATAATTCCTCAGATGCCAAGGTATCTCACGATCTCGGAACACTGATATGCGTAGCATTAAAGGTGGTGAGAGATTTTCCTAAACCCATTAGAGAGTTAAAAACATTTACTGAGGTTTGACATCATTCATGCCACTAGGAGACTTGTATGACCATTCAAAATGTTATCTTGTAATTGAAACTCTTATAATAATAGTAAATGTTGATAATGCAACAATGTAATTACATCAGGGGATCATAAAATTGTGCAGTAGAAGCAAAAAGGAGATTTGGATCAGTCTTGTGGATTTGCACATAATTCGAATGTATCTGACTCTATAATCATAAGGTGGAGACCACTATTGAGGATCTTCTTTAATGCACTATCAAAATCCAATTATCCAATCGCAGGGTGAGAGTGACATTTTTGTCAGTTCTTGAGTAGTTCTTTTTGACGTCGAAAAGTGATCCATCAAAATCCAGTTGGATGGCTCACAGATTTTGATGGCTCATAGGTTCTTTGAATGGTTACGTAGTCATATTTTGGGGAGGGGGAGGGCATATTTGTTTGAATGGGCGGGATATTTGTTTGAATGGGTTTTTCCTAATTATTAAGGATGGGTGAGAGGGGCATCAGATATCATATTGAAATGTTCGGTTAAAAAAGATAGTTGGAATTTCTTTATCGAGTGATGTTGGAGGAACCCTTGCAACGATATCCAATTGTAAAGGAGTTGTAATTCATCATTATGATTGGTGGCTTTATCTCAAGATGGGGGATGGGTGGTGGCAACATGCCACCTTCAAATATGGAAGGGTACAGAGCTATTTGGACCAACTCACAGAGGTGGAGGAGCTCATAGATATTACTATCGCCACGTAAAATGAACTGGAAAATTATTCTAGGAAAGCAAAAATTATAGAAGAGTTGGACCTCCACAAAGGGTTATATATGAATAATGAATCGGAGCACCAAGAATCCCCCTCATATGAGAACTTGAACCAGAACCAAAGAGTAAGGAATAGGAACAGGAAGTCTATTAAGGTGTAGGAAAAAATTCAAAAAGTAACATTAGGGATTGATGCTTTTTGGGAAAACGTGGTAAGATTGAAAAACAAGGTTTTGATGCCGTGATGGGAGTTTGCAACATATAATGGAGCTGAGATGAAACAATGGTCTCAGAAAAATTGGTTTTCCCTCCTTGGTTGTGGACCCAAAGTAAGTGCTCTAGTGAATGGTTGGTTTCACTTCCATTTCTTACTAGAAGAGGATGCCAATAAAATAATGGAAATGCCATGGGTTAAGGGGCGTGATTTTTTAATACTGCAGAAATGGAAAGTAGGGTTTGATCCTGTAATGGAATGTCCCAAAAGAAAAATTGTTTGGGCTAAGTTTCGTAGTTTACCTCTCGAACTATGGTCTAAGAAGGCTATTTTGGCGATTGCTTATAGGATAGGTAAAGTTCACTTTGTGGACAAAGGATGCATTAGAATGTTGGATAAAAGGGCGACTTGGGTCCTGGTAGATGCGGATCTAGCTAGCAGGCTTCCACATGCTATTGATCTATTCAGGGGCTCTTTTCAATCAGGGAATAGGTGGAATATTGGGGAATTCCTTTCAGATGTAATGGATGCAATAAATCAGGGCACTTAATGACCAATTTTCCTCTCTGAATGAAAAGTGACATTAATGATGTACCGTGACATGTAGCAGAAGGAAATAATTTCCTTCCACATTCCCAACTCCTCACACTTATAAAATTGTTTGTCGCCATTGGAGCACCTACTTTCAATCCATACACACTATAATATTAGGCCTACTGCATCATTTTATTTTCATTACTATATAAACTTTCAAATGTACGATGCTAAGATGAAGATGTATTCAATTTGGTGATACATGCATTTGAATTTTGGGCTAAACAAAATTACCAGTAAAACCAATAACCATATCACAATACTTCCAAAAGGTAATTATGTTTAAAAGACGAGCTAAGATGTAGAAGATGGATGTTCAACTTGATGATAAATGTCTAAACAAATTAGAATACCCAAGATGAAAAGTACAAACCATATCACAATACACATATCATATCGCAATATTCACAATGTGTAGGAGCTCACCTCATAGTCGTGGCTGGGAAGGGCTTGTCAAATATTTCAGTAATTCTATTCTAACATTGTAGACGTGAGCAAGCATGTACCATATGGGTGTTGAATAGAGAACATGGTGAGTGACCAACCATATCTATATCTATTTCCCTTAACATTAATTTTGAAAAAAATTGAGAATTAGTTGTAATTAATTAATAAAAAAATAATTAAAACTTTTAAAGTATTTTACATAACATATTTATATATATTTACTAAATAAACTAATTTATATTATATTTAAATAATAATTATAATATAAATTAATTTCAAAATATATTAAAAATTAGTTAAAATTATAATTATTATTTAAATATATTAAAAAATTTAATAAATAATTATTTTATTTTACTTAGAAGCTTATTCTAAAGCCTAATATGACTTAAAATATTGTTACTTCTAAGTTCAAAGAAAAAATGTGGTGTGAGAAAGATTTAAAGGCTAATAGAAAATTAAGTTATTATAAAAAGGTCATCAACCCAACCCTAGAAATCAAAAGTATCTCTCTATTTAACTAGCTCACAGAAGAAAATTAATATAGCGAAAATTAGAACGAATTCTCATGAGCTCCATAGTGAAAAAGATTGTTCGGTAGTTCCTAAAACACCATGGCCGGAAAGGATCTGCCATCTCTGTGAGAATAGGAACATCGAGGATGAAAACCACTTCCTCTTAGAGTGCCCCGCGTACAACCACATTAGATCTCAATGTCATAATCTTTCTCGTAACTCTGATTTTCCTAGCCTTATACGATGTCAAAATTATAGTGAGTTCAGGAGGCTTCTCTCCAAGCTTTTTGAGCATAGGAATAAAATCTTAAATCAAACTAAATAATTTGTTTTTTTAGGTCCAATACACCAAAGTTTGGTCTTAGTGGATGTTAACCACCACCATCATCATCATCATCATGTGTAATTTTGTATTAGTTGAAATTTTACTCATGTAAACTCAAACAAAAATTTTAAAATAATATCAATCATAAAAAAAAATTATACTTCAAAAAATTAAATCTTTCTCCACTCATATTAGATTCATATTTAAAATAAATCTACGCTGATATAATATATTAATATATATAATAATAATTATATATACTATCTATAATACAACCTCAAATTACAGGTACTTGATTGATTATAAATAACTTCATCATGACGTTGACAACCACAAAGTATCGATTCATTTTGTGAATAACTCCATTTATGAGGTGACATAAGTACAACATCATCGCATTGAGGAAAAATGAATGTTTGTAAAGTGAATTTTTTTTTTCCCAAGTCAGTTATCAATTTAATATATTAATATTATATAATATTATAGGTAATAATAAAAAATTTCAAATTTTAATACATTAATATTATATTTAATATTATAGATAATAATAAAAATTTTCAATATTAAATTTTGAGGATTACTTTAATTGGTGTTAAATATTTTGTTAATTAGAAAATTCGAATGTTAATTTTTTTAAGTTCCATTCTTTGCTATGCCTTCAGAAATAAGGAAAATTTAATAAATGTCAAAATTTTTTAAGGTCAATTCTTTTCTAAGGAAAAATTAACAAATATATAATGTAGGGTAGCTCAACTATTTAGGTATGTTTTTGTTTATGATTTAAATTTTTGATTAAAAAAATATAATATAATATAGCGTAGTTAACTTTTTTATGTTTTTGTTGGATGATTTACAGGGTTTTTTTAGTTATTTAAATATATAAATATGTTTTTTTATAAGATTTAAATTTCTAATAACAAAATTATAATTATAATATAGTGTAGTTAACTTTTTATTATTTTTCTTATATGATTTACAGTAAATTATGGTTTTTTTAGTTATTTAAATATATAGTAAATTTAATATGGAAAAAAACTAATTTGTGATTCTAATAAATCTACATTTATTAAATTTTAAAATATTATCTTTATTTCTCGTCGAGATCGGAGAAGTACTATGACTGATCTTCATTTGTTTTTTCCTTTCCTTTCTAACGAGGTACATCGAATATAGATAATCTCTGTTGGCGGGAATTGGACGGATAAATTAACCGTCATGAGGCAATTTAGCCGTTAATTACGGCTAATACTCTAGTGTACCCGTCATCAAACGGTGTTGAAATATTTTGAAGGTTATAAACGTCAATTTTACCGGTGACAATAATTTCAGGGTTTTATTATGTATCTTGACGTTTTGGGTGTCATGTCTTAGTATTTTTATTTCCTAAATAATTTAATATTAAAAGTATTTAAAATTTGTTTTTATAATAATATAATGAAAATAGATTTAGCATTATTAATTATTTGAAATTGGTTTTTATTTTTATTTTTTACCAACACTTAAAAAAATCATTATCTTCTGGATCAATTTACCCCTTTTTAGACTACACACTTCCAAATGCAGTTGTCTATAACGCGACTTTTTGAAAGCTTTTCCGGCGGATTTTTCCGGTCGAAATCCGGCAGGAATTATTGGAATCGCAAGTTTGATAGCTAGTTTCTGCACAATGAAAGCGTCCCAGGGGTTTTTCAGGGTGCTGAATCCAAATATGCAGTGAAAAAACCATTTTAACTGCAAGAAATCAAGATTTGACCTCAATTCTTCCGCCGGATTCCGTCATCGGAATCTTCAAAAAGTCGCATTATAGACAACTCCCTTCCAAATAAGCCTGAACATATGGAATTTGACCAATTTACCCCATTTTTGGACTACACACTTCCAAATAAGCCTGTACATTTGGAATTTGACGCGTTGTAGAACGTATTTGCTAAGCATACAATGAACTGACAGGTCTCAACCCTGGAATTTGACGTGGTGTAGAACATTTTGCCACGCACACATTAATCTGATGGTCAAATGTTACTTTTTTCCTGGTTTTTATATTGACTTAATATAATCTATGGCGCTTTTTCCTCTGAAAAACATTACTTTTTGTTCATTTATTTAAATTAATATAGATAATATAATTAAATTTTATAATTTAATTTAAATTAAAATTGATAATATAATTTAAATTTTTATTTATTAAAAGTTTGTGTTTTTTTATATAAAAAAATATGTTAACAGTTCAAGATTAAAAATATTTGGTAAGAATGAAAAACTATTTTTAAAAACCCCTAGCCCGTAATTCTTGTATTCACGTATAATACTCAATAATAATGTTCTTTATTTCACATATAATAGCCAATAATAATTTTCTTCGTTGTTAATTTAACATCTGACTTATAATAAATTTTCCTAATATATATTTATAAATATGTTGAGGGGCCATGTCATCTAAAATTTGTAAGGGAACAACAATATGTTAATTTGTAAATAAGCATAATAGTTTGTGAATTTTTTTAAGGCAATGAAGTTAAAGAAAAAGCAGTTAGTCGTATATATATTTGTGAATGATAATTCATCTTGTTATTTCTACGTAGAAATCATTGTAAATTTTTTTACACTCTGCCTTTTGTGAATGGTTCATGTTTTAGAATCGACAATTTCTTAATTTAAATAATGAATTGTTAATAATTTTATAATATTTTTGATGATTTTTTATTTTAATGATAATTTTTTTTATAGCTTTATAATATTTTTCCCAGCAAAAATTTATTAAAATTAAAATAAATTTAATTATAGTATATAATGATTACTCATTATTTATATGATTTTGTTTTCATGTAAAGTGATGTTATAAAATTTTTTTTTAAGAAGAAAAAGCGATATAATTATATTGAGGCAATATATGCATCATAACCTGTAGAGTACAGAGAAGCTTGTGGTTCCCATAAAAATGGTGACCAGACTCAAGAAAGACAGATTTGTACAGATTTTACATGAAAATGAGAGTCACATATAAAACCTTGGGCATCCATATAGGAGCATATTGAGATGAACGGAGCATATAAACAAAAACATATAAAACATATGAACGCCGAAACATGCTGATAGATGGACTAATACGACAAACATAGCCAAAAACAGCGAAAGAGTTGTGCCCGAAATATCACTCAGAACTTAATCGGCTGCCATTCGCACATCCGCCGGAGGAAACTTGACAATGCAAAAACAGGGCAGCAGAATTCCCCAGGTGAAGGAAGCCGGTAGATCACCTGGTCACCCACGTCGAAGGCGCTCCGCTTCGCTCCAAACCAAGAACCTGCTCAGCTCTTAGTCCTATCTTTGGATCGATTCATAGAGAGTGGAGATGCTTAACAAAACAGACTTGAAAGGGATATTTGTGTCTTCAAAAATTTTTAAGTTTCTCCATTTCCAGACACACCATAACATAATGGGAAGGATTCGACGCTTAGATTCCTCTTGTCTTCCCCACCAATCGAAAGCTACATGAATAGAAATGAAACTCAGGTGAGGAAAATGTAAAGAAAAAGTCAGTTCATACAAGATTTGTTGGCAGGTCGCGCATTTGAAGAACATGTGGAAGTTTGTCTCCTCCTCAGCTTCGCACAACACACATCTGCTAGGGCCATGCCACCACCTCTTCCTCAACTTTTCCCATGTTAAGTTTTTGTTGTAGAAAACTAACCATGAGAAGATAATCACTTTGAGAGGACAACCGAGTTTCCACCATACCAACGGAAAAATCTGTCTTGCAGGCATAATCTTTTTGGAAACAAGATCATAGTAGATATCTTTTACATGTCGAATGAGAATGAGATAGAGACCATACTAAATGATCTTCTGGCTCGGCACGCTTTATCCCTCCTTCAGCTAGAGCATTCTTGACATTTTCCCAAGGTGATAACAAGGCAGCTGGTAGGCCAATTTCAGCAGCGTCCTTCAGAAAAGGCACAAGGTCCCTCCAATCCGTAATGATCTTGTCCCAAGTGAAAATGCCCATTCTATGAAGGACAAAGAGAAAAAGATCTGGAACATGAAGTGATGTTATAAAACCTAACATTTCTTAATTGGTTGTCACGAGAGAATGGCAAACATCAATTTTCAATGTCTTTTAATATTTAAATTATTATGAAAATTAAAACGTGCTGAGTGGAACTCAATCTCATAACTTTAAATTTTCATCTCAATTGGCCAATGAAACACTGAGTAGCCTCAATCAAAGCCAAAACTATATATATACTTACTCTTACTTTAAACTAACTTTAATCCGAAAAAAATTGGTTAACAAGATGAGCTCAAATTGTTATCGTAATCGATATGGGCAATCCCCTCAAAATAGTGAACTTTTGTTTCTTGATCTTCAACCGCACTTTCCATCCCTTTTGGAATGGATGTGCAAATGTCATTTTGTTCAGCAAATACGATAAATACCTAAATTTATCGGGCAAATGCCATTTTTTTGTTTAATGCAATCATCGATGAAATTGATGGCTAAATGCAATGCATTTTATCAAATTGAATATAATAAATATTTATTATTATGATTACGTTTATTTTTTTCGATATATTGAGTAATCTGTTTTTTTTTACTTCATTATTTTATTTATTATATATAATCAATATAGAAACTTATATGATTTATCTATCAAGCTTGTGATTTCAATAAATTCTTATTAGATTTTAGAGAAATTAGACTTGAAAAACCCACCAAAAAATCTCACTAAAAATAATTCATTAGAGATGTTATTTTTATCTTCTAAATATTATTAATACTTATTATTATAAAATATGATTAACACTTTACCATTATTATTGTATTTTTTAAGATATATAACCATTTTGTTGATATTTAAATTGATAGCTAAATATGATTTTGTTTATTAATAATTATTATTATTATTATTATTATTTTTGTTTTATTTTTTAACTTTATTTTATTTATCAAATATAATATAGAATAAAACTGATGACAAAATATCATTTTATCCATTAAATATGATCCATACTTATTATTCTCCACCTGGAGTGGTTTAAGGGCAATAGCTACCACCCCATCAAGCATTGAAAATGGAAACGCACCCCCACCTTAATGATAACTCATTGATCCACTCACATGGTGTTGCATGGCAGTCAAAAGTTCTCTAATGTGGGTGATGTGAGCTCTAGTACATTTTTTTATGGATGAATTCACGTGTTGAACCACACGGGAATCCGATATGACTCTGACTCAATATACTTGGGGCATATGGTTTCAAAGATTTGCGATCACACCATTGCGCAGCCCGAAGGTCGATAGGTCAATAAACGAACTTGTGTCGTTGGAGAGTTTCATGTCATTTTTTGTTGACGGATTCTTGCTGGAATACGCAAATCAGAACACTTAACTTGTGAAAAAGTTTCCCAAGCCCGAAGGTTAATTGGCTGATAGACAGAATTTTGTCAACGAACAAATTCACATAACAGTTGTTGACAAACTTTTGTCAATGAATAAAGCTTTGGAAAAAATGGTTTTATTAATACCCCGTGTTATAATCACTTTTTCTCTGATACGGCCGAACCCGAAAATTATCGCTATTCAACAAAGAAACTTGGCATATAACCCCAGTTTCACTTTGTTCCTCGATCACGAACCTCAATATGGGATCTACAACATTTGAACTTGCAAATAAAGTTGATTTGGTTATTCCAACATGAAATGATGGGTCCAGCCCACGTGGTCCCGCCGTTGACGTGCTGAGGTGTAAACGACCGTAGTGAATATAATAATATTGTGGATTTGTTGGATATTTATGTTGGTTGATTTGCAATCGGCGTCATATGGATTTTGTTTTATGAAGGTCTATACCTTAATAACCTGCCCTTTGAACACCTGTCCCTCCTCGAGATCCCACGAATGCGCTCAGGTTTTGGGGTTTTTACTCCTTCGCGCTCATCTCATTCTCGTTGTTTCGCTTGGTCTTTCGCTCTGCAAGCTCTGTAACTTGGTGGTTTGTTTGTTTTGGATGTGGGTTCCTGCAACTTGTTTACATGGTTCGCTGGTTATGGCTCTTGGTTACCCTTTCGGCTTCGGTCGTTGGTGTCCGGTCTGATATGACTCTGCTCTTCCGGCGTTTTATGAATACTTTGGTAAGTTTTGCATGGCACTATTCCTCGGCTTGCATGTCGAATACTACTGTGATTTGAGGTTTCGTTTTTCTTTCGAGGGTCTCCGTCTCTGTGTATGCTGTTTGTATCCTGTGAGTGATTTCAATTTCTCTGTTAAAAGCTTCCGCCCCTATGGTTGTTGTTTGCTTCCAGTGAGGGTTTAAGCTATACGATGGTTATATAATGTTTGTTGTTTGTTCCAACACTGGTTCAGCTTTTCTTCACAGTCCTTGGCAATCCGATGGCGGCGTCCTCAGTTGGGATCTCTGCAAGCTCATTCGGTAAGTTTTTGGGTTCTATGCCGGAATTTTTGTAATCCTCCTTTACCTGTACCTGATGTAGTGGCTCCTTCGTGAGCAGGGGTCTTCTCGGGGTCGGCTGAAAGCTATGGTTCACCGAACAGGTAGGGTGCCATTACCTTCTGTTTGCTCGTCCCTTTCAAGCTTTCTTTAACTCGGTTGATGCTGTTGCTTGGTCTAACCACTCCTGTTCATGCTCTTGCAGGTGTGACTGTTCGAGGGTTCCGGTGTTTGAGCTCTCGGCTGTTCGAGCAAACACGGGTAGTTTCTATGATGTTTGGTAGCTTGTTTTTAGGGGTGTTTCGACTTTATTTGTTGAACTTGGTTGCTGGCCTTAGGCTGCTCTCTGTCTGTACTTAACTCTTCTTTAGCCGCTGGGCACGACGTGGGTTATGATTCTGAGTCTTGCGGAAAGTTGGTTTCTTGTTTACTGTAGAGGTTAATGTCTCACGACTGTGGTTTTAGTTCAGTCCTCTATTTCGAACGATATGTAAAAACTTATATTGAAATGTTTTTGGCCGACTGTGCAATGTATTCATATGAATTTAATTTTGATGAGTAGTTAAGACTTGTGTTGTATTTTCTACATACCTGTTACGAGGTCTTTCTTTAATGGTCTGGTTATATGGACTTGTGTTGTTGCTTGTCATCCAACTGGGTTATTCTTCCCTCTGGGCTCGGAACCTGTAGCAACACGTTCAACAGTCTTTGTATAATAATCTACTAGCGCAATTACACAACCTCTGAGGACACATTAGGAATATATATGTGCACAGAATGTTTTTATTAATATCTCTGTTCTTTTTCATACAAAGTCGAACCCCTGTGATGGTTTGTTTCACCCATTTTATAACACTGTATACAAACAGTTTTGTAACTGTTGTTAGTTGTGTTGTTGGTTATATCAGTTATTTCATATACGGGCTTTTCCATAGCTAGTTAGTACATTCTGTTTTACATGCATTCACAACCGTAATACAGCTGTTTGGAAAACAAAGAATTCTACCTAATCACTACTGCTCCTAATTAAAATTAAAAGTCATAACAGTATTTTTAGGCAATTTAAAGAGTAAAGTAAAATAAAAAAAATAAAGACAGATATACTGTCCATCCAACGAACTGTGTCCTCTGTCCTTTTCGGAAACCACTGCCCTGTTAGCCAGATGCTCCTGCATCAGGCTCCTGGGGTAAAAGAAATTCATGGCTCCGTTCCATGAGTTCCTCTACCGAATAGCCAGCCTTCTGTATCTACGCTGCGTAGAGCCACGAGCTGTCCTCCATTGGACGGTCTCTCCACTTGACGAGGTAACGTAGATATTCTTTCCTACGTGTCTTCTTGGCTACCTGAGTACTGAGGATCCCTTCAATCTCATGGGACTGAGCCGAAGGCTATTGTTTCTTCCAAGAATTGTCTCTAAATTGGGTGTCCCGTTCTGGCTGTACCACACTATCATCCTCTGCTTGGGCATTATATGGGAACAGATCTGCCACATTGAAAATAGGTGATATGCCTATGTCAGGTGGCAGCTGAATCTCGTAAGCGTTGGCTGAAAATTTTCGTAAGATCTTGCATGGACCAATTTTCTTATATTTTAGTTTATTATACGTGCCCTTAGGAAACCGTTCCCAGCGCAGGTGCGCAAGGACCTCATCTCCAACATTAAAATGCACCTCTCGTCGCTTTGAATCTGCCTGCTGCTTGTATTTCTGTACGCTGTCCTGCAACCTTACTTTAACTTTTTCATGAAGTTCACTCATTGCTTCAGCAAAGTCTTCCCCATCCGCGCTTCTCCGTTCCAGCTTTCCCAAATCTTGTAGTTCATGTATTCCCTGAGGATGCATGCCATACAAAATCTGAAATGGGCTGTGTCCGGTGCTACGATTGGGCGAATCGTTATAAGCGAATTCTGCCTGGGCGAGAGCTCGATCCCATAATCATGAATTTTCTCCAGTCAAACTCCGTAATAAATTCCCCAAGCTCCTGTTCACCACTTCCGTTTGTCCATCAATCTGCGGATGATACGTAGAGCTGAAATTCAGTTGCGTGCCCAACTTTTTCCACAGGGTGCACCAAAAGTGTCTTGTGAATTTTACATCCTTGTCTGAAATGATAGTTTTGGGTAGGCCATGCAATCAAACAACCTCCGTGAAAAACAGGTGTGCCACATACGTGGCGTCACTAGTTTTCCAGCAAGGAATAAAATGAGCCATTTTTGAAAATCTGTCTACCACCACCATTACTGAATCATATCCCCGCTGCGTTCTAGGCAGCCCTAGGACAAAGTCAATGCTAACTAAGTCCCATGGCCTGCTTGGAACAGGTAGTGGTGTGTAAAGTCCAGTATTCTGACTGTGTCCTTTCGACAGTTGGCAGACTTTACACCTGTTTACATATCTTTGTACATCCCTGCTCATTTTAGGCCAATAATAAAAATGTCCGAGTTGCTCCAAAGTTTTGTTGATGCCAAAATGTCCCGCTAAACCACCACTATGCTTCTCCCGTACAATATTCTCCCTCATTGAACAGTCCGGGATACATAACTGCCCACCTCTGAACAATAATCCTTCCTGCAAATTATAGTCCAACCATGGGCTTGCATTCCTTAATACGGGATTTTGGCAGGCTTCAAAAGCTTCCTTGAAATCTGTGTCAGTTTGGTACAAATCTTTCAAATGTTCGAATCCCAATACCTGTATGCTACTCTCCTGTAAGAGCAAAGCTCTTCTGCTCAAGGCATCCGCCACTTTGTTGGCTTGCCCACTTATGTGTTTTAACACGAAAGTGAAACTCTGCAAGTATTCAACCCATTTGGCATGCTTATGGTTTAACTTGTGCTGCTGCATTACATATTGTAATGCCGAATTATCAGAAAATAAGACGAACTCATTGCCCAGTAGGTAGTGCCTCCAATGTTTTAAAGCTTGGACCACTGCATAAAATTCCTTGTCATACGAGGAATATTTCTGTCGGCTCTCATTTAGTTTTTCACTAAAAAATGCCACTGGTCTGTCTTCCTGACTAAGCACAGCGCCAATAGTTGTTCCACTTGCGTCACACCGAACTTGAAAAAGTTTATTGAAATCGGGCAGCCTCAATACTGGCCTCTCCGTGATCTTCTGCTTCAAAAGTTGAAAACTGTCTTATGCCATCTTGGTCCAACGAAAAGGTTGGCTAGCCTTTTTTATGGTCTCTAACATTGGTGCGCAGATTTCACTGAAATTTCTAATAAATTTTCGATAAAAACTTGCCAGTCTGTGGAAACTACGTACCTCAAATAAGCTCTTTGGTGACGGCCAATTTATAATTGCTGCAATCTTCTCGGGGTCCATTTTCAATTCATTTTCCGCAACTACAAACCCCAAATAGACCAGCTCCTTCTGCAGGAAAGTGCATTTCTTTAAGTTTATCAGCAGTTTGTTCTGCTGTAACTTCTCTAACACCCTTCGAACATGTTGAAGATGCTCTCTTTTTGTTCTACTGAAAATTAAGATATCATCAAGATAAACTATCACGAACTTGCCAATAAATTCCTTTAACATCTCATTCATCAACCTCATGAAAGTACTAGGAGCGTTGCTCAATCCAAATGGCATGACCAGCCATTCGTACAGCCCTTCATTAGTCTTGAAAGTTGTTTTCCATTCATCTCCTTCCCTAATCCTGATCTGATGATAACCACTCTTCAGATCTATTTTTGTAAAATAAGCTGCTCCGCTAAGACAATCCATCATGTCGTCCATCCTGGGTAAGGGAAATCTATATCGAATCGTGATTTTATTAATAGCCCGCGAATCTGTACACATTCGCCATTCTCCACCCTTCTTAGGTGCAAGTACTGTTGGTACTGCACAAGGGCTCAAACTTTCTCTGATCAGTCCCTTATCCAGCAACTCCTGCACTTGTTTACGAATTTCTTCATTGTCTTTCGGACTCATCCTATACGCTGCCTTGTTTGGTAAGCTCGCTCCAGGTATAAAATCAATATGATGGCTAATACTCCTCTTGGGAGGCAACTTATCTGGTAGATCGTCAACTACAATGTCTTGGAATTCTTTCAACAACTCCTGAATTTCTACAGGCAGTTCTGATTTTTCTGTGTTCAGCAACATCGGTCTTATCCTCCTTACAATTGCATAATTGACCTCATTTTCCTCAATCTGCTTCACAAACTGTTTTCCTCCAATTAATAATGTTTTTGTTCCACTCGGTTCTACTGCATCCTCCTCTTTGATGGGTACAAGTGTATGTTTGATCCCATCTTTCACAAATTTATAACAATTTGTCTTCCCATAGTGTGTCACCTTCTGATCATACTGCCACGGTCTCCCAAGCAGTATATGGCACACGTCCATTGGCATAATATCGCAGAGCACCGTGTCGTGATATTTTCCAATGTGAAATTCTACCTCGCACTGTTCATCAACTAGTAGCTGGTGGCCTTTCTGTAGCCACGACACCTTGTAAGGCATGGGGTGTTTAAGCCGCTTCAAGCCCAGCTTTTCCACCATTTCGGTGGCAACCAAATTGTCTGTATTCCCGCTGTCTATAATCAATTTACAGCACTTCCCCCGTGATTTGAAAACTGTTCGAAACAGCGCCTTTCGCGGGTCTGTTCAGCCATCTCTTTGGCTGGTTTCAACAGCACTTTGTTCAAAATTAGAGCTTCCCCCATTTCCGCCACATTTTCTATCTCCCGGGGTTGTGCTTCAGCTTCCTCAGGCTGCGCAACAAATGCTCCCCTCTGGCCAGCGTGCTCAGCTTCTGGGCATTCGAAGGATCTGTGCCCCCACTTATGGCACCTGTAGCACTGGACATTAGTCCCTCTTCCGCGACCATTTCCTCTTCCCCGCTGATATGGCCGACCTCCTCTAGTGCTATCTCCCTTCTCTGCTGTCCCTGAAGTTCTGGAACTGCTGCCTTCTTCACTATTAGTGGTAGTTCTCCCTCTGCCATAGGACTGTCCTCGTCCTCTGCCATTTCCTCTCCCTCTCCTGTTATTCTGTTTCCTGTTAATTTTCTCTTCAGCCTTTACAACACTCTGGAAGGCTTCTTCAATATTTCGGGGAGAGAGAATACTGATCTCGTCCAATATTTCCAACCTCAAGCCATTTACGTACCTCGCTGTTTTTTCTGGAGTATCATCCGTATAACCAGCACGTAAATTTACTCGATAAAATTCCTCAGTATACTCCTTTACAGTCATACCTTTCTGCCTTAAATTCTGTACTCGCTGATAAAGTTCAACCTGGTAGTCTTTAGGCAAAAACCTGCCCTTCAATTTTGCCACCATCCTTGGCCACTTTCTTATCGGCAACTTGTTCATCCGTCTTCTGTCTGCTTGGACACTATCCCACCATAGGGCAGCGTGTCCTTTTAATTTAGTCGCAGCAAATCTAACTCTTTTGTCCTCACTAATCTCCTCATTTTCAAAATACTTGTCTAACTCACTCACCCAATCCAGTAAAACATCGGCGGACAGACTGCCATCATAGTTAGAGATATTAGGTTTGGGTTTGCTGCTGTCTAACAGTACTGATCTCAACAGTCTTAACTCCGGGGCTTCTTCCTCCGACCCATCTGTAACAGTTGTTGCCTCGTCTTCACTGTCATCTCCAAGTTCTGGGTCTCTTCGCCTACCTGCCTCTACTACTTCCAAGCGAGTAGTAAGGATTCTCAGCTGTTCTCACAAGCCCTCGTCTGCTACTCTGCATGCACCTCTTCCTCGTCCTCGTCTTTGTATTTCCATCTCCCCCTGTTTCCTTAAAATGCTGCTCTAATACCACTTGATGGGGCCAACCCACGTGGTCCCGTTGTTGACGTGCTGAGGTGTAAACAACCGTAGTGAATATAATAATATTGTGGATTTGTTGGATATTTATGTTGGTTGATTTGCAATCGGCATCGTATGGATTTTGTTTTATGAAGGTCTGTACCTTAATAACCTGCCCTTTGAACACCTGTCCCTCCTCGGGATCCCACGAATCCGCTCAGGTTTTGGGGTTTTTACTCCTTCGCGCTCATCTCATTCTCGTTGTTTCGCTTGGTCTTTCGCTCTGCAAGCTCTGTAACTTGGTGGTTTGTTTGTTTTGGATGTGGGTTCTTGCAACTTGTTTACATGGTTCGCTGGTTATGGCTCCTGGTTACCCTTTCGGCTTCGGTCATTGGTGTCCGGTCTGATATGACTCTGCTCTTCCGGCGTTTTATGAATACTTCGGTAAGTTTTGCATGGCACTATTCCTCGGCTTGCATGTCGAATACTACTATGATTTGAGGTTTCGTTTTTCTTTCGAGGGTCTCCGTCTCTGTGTATATTGTTTGTATCCTGTGAGTGATTTCAATTTCTCTGTTAAAAGCTTCCGCCCCTGTGGTTGCTGTTTGCTTCCAATGAGGGTTTAAGCTATACAATGGTTATATAATGTTTGTTGTTTGTTCCAACACTGGTTCAGCTTTTCTTCACAGTCCTTGGCAATCTGATTGCGGCGTCCTCAGTTGGAATCTCTGCAAGCTCATTCGGTAAGTTTTTGGGTTCTATGCCGGAATTTTTGTAATCCTCCTTTACCTGTACCTGATGTAGTGGCTCCTTCGTGAGCAGGGGTCTTCTCGGGGTCGGCTGAAAGCTATGGTTCACCGAACAGATAGGGTGCCATTACCTTCTGTTTGTTCGTCCCTTTCAAGCTTTCTTTAACTCGGTTGACGCTATTTCTTGGTCTAACCACTCCTGTTCATGCTCTTGCAGGTGTGACTATTCGAGGGTTCCGGTGTTTGAGCTCTCGGTTGTTCGGGCAAACACGGGTAGTTTCTATGATGTTTGGTAGCTTGTTTTTAGGGGTGTTTCGACTTTATTTGCTGAACTTGGTTGCTGGCCTTAGGCTGCTCTCTGTCTGTACTTAACTCTTCTTTAGCCGCTGGGCACGACGTGGGTTATGATTCTGAGTCTTGCGGAAAGTTGGTTTCTTGTTTACTGTAGAGGTTAATGTCTCACGACTGTGGTTTTAGCTCAGTCCTCTATTTCAGACAGTATGTAAAAACTTATATTGAAATGTTTTTGGCCGACTGTGCAATGTATTCATATGAATTTAATTTTGATGAGTAGTTAAGACTTGTGTTGTATTTTCTACATACCTGTTACAAGGTCTTTCTTTAATGGTCTGGTTATATGGACTTGTGTCGTTGCTTGTCGTCCAACTGGGTTATTCATCCCTCTAGGCTCAGAACCTGTAGCAACACGTTCAACAGTCTTTGTATAATAATCTACTAGCGCAATTACACAACCTCTGAGGACACGTTAGGAATATATATATGTGCACAGAATGTTTTTATTAATATCTCAGTTCTTTTTCATACAAAGTCGAACCCCTGTGATGGTTTGTTTCACCCATTTTATAACACTGTATACAAACAGTTTTGTAACTGCTGTTAGTTGTGTTGTTGGTTATATTAGTTATTTCATATACGGGCTTTTCCATAGCTAGTTAGTACATTCTGTTTTACATGCATTCACAACCGTAATACAGCTGTTTGGAAAACAAAGAATTCTACCTAATCACGACTGCTCCTAATTAGAATTAAAAGTCATAACCGTATTTTTAGGCAATTTAAAGGGTAAAGTAAAATAAAAAAAATAAAGACAGATATACTGTCCATCCAACGAACTGTGTCCTCTGTCCTTTTCGGAAACCACTGCCCTGTTAGCCAGATGCTCCTGCATCATGCAATCTCACACATACACAAAGGTTTTAAGCACTAAGAATCAACGAATTCATATATTTTGGAATGGAAGGAAATTCCAAAATTACATGATATCACATAATATTCCTCCTTAATTTAGTATTCCTCACACTCCTCTCTTACTCTCTTCTTTTTTAATCTAAACTTTCCAATTACATTCTCCATAGAATTTTCATACATTTTTAAGAACCCAAATTTGTTTTTTATATTCTCTAACAAAATCTCAAATTTAGCTAATTGCGTTCTTAAAAATAGCTTTCTATGACATTCATCCTAATTTCTTAACAACTCATATTCCTTCTAAATTACAATTAAGAAAATATTACAATTGAAAATGAATTAAAAGGAAACCAACCTCTTTTAGTAAATGGGTTTTGACCTAAGGAAGTCAAAGGTGAATTTTGACTAGTAGATGCTTCTGCATCAAACTTCAGAGGAAGAAAATAATTTCTTATTAGCTTCTCAATGCTAGTGCCATACTTGGAGATCTTTGTTGATGTCATCCAAGTAGCATCTTCTACTAGTCTGTTCTTCCATTTGATCAAATAAAGGAAGTATTCCTTAACTCTAGGTCTTTTAACTACCTTCTAATCCAAAATTGCCTCAATTTCTTTCTACATTGCTTTTGGTAGCTTTTTCTTCCATCCACTGGTCTGATATTCATCACTTACAGGATCACATGTTGTAACATTGTCTCTCTCCTTGAAGGGATACAAACCTGCAACACTAAAAATTGGAGAAATTCCAATATCATCTAGCAGTTTTATCTCATAAGCATTTGAAGAGATTTTCCTCAAAATCTTACATGGACCAATTTTCTTAAGTTTAATTTTATTGTATGTTCCCACAGGAAACCTCTCTTTCCTCATATATGTCATCACTAAGTAAACAACTTTGAATTCTAGATGTCTTCTCTTCATGTTTGCCCTCTATTTGCACTTGTTGTTGGTTTCTAGCAACTGTTGTTTGAGCCTCTCTTGCAATTCGTGCATGCATGTTACAAAGTCTTCACCATCAACACTTATGAATTCTTGCTTTCCAAAATTTCTTAGTTCGCATATTCCTCTCAGGTGCATTCCATATATTATCTGGAATGGACTCATTCATGTGCTTTTGTTATGAGAGTTGTTATAAGAAAACTCAACTTAAGCAAGCACTGGATTCCATTGTTTGGGATGCTCACTTACCAAATTTCGTAAAATGTTTCCCAAAGTCCTATTCACCACCGTTGTTTGTCCATCTATCTATGGGTGGTAAGTTCAACTATAATTTGAATTGGTGCCAAGGTTCTTCCACAAGTTCCTCGAAAAAAACAAACCGTGTATCTTGATCTAAAACAATGCTTCTAGGCAGACCATGCAACCTCACAATCTCTTTAAAAAATAAATTTACAAAGTTGGTTACATTATTGGTTTTTGTACAAGCTATAAAATGAGCCATTTTAGAAAACATATCTACTACAACATAGATAGAACCATTGGCCCTATGGGTTCAAGGAAATCCCAAGGTCTGCTTGGAAATGGCCGTGGTTGGTGTAATCATGTATTCTGACTTCTTCCCTTGGCATATTGGCACACTTTTCACTTTTCAACAAATATTTTATCTTTAGCTTGCATACATAGGCAATGATTAAACATTTAACATAGAAAAAGTTTTATCAATCCCAAATTCTCCTATTAATTCCCCCATTGTGTTGCTTCTTTATCAAGTTATCTCTCATTGAGCCTATGGGTATGCAAAGCTTACTATATTTAAATAACAAACCTTCCTGAATCATAAAACTCGACCACTAGCTTTTGTTTAAGCTAACTGGATTCTCACATGCTGCATATGGTTCCTTGAAGTTTTCATCACCTTTGTACATTTTCTTTGGTCCATCATAGCCTAAAACGTTCACTTGGAATACTCATAGAACTAAATTAGTTCTACTTAAAGCATCAACTATTTTATTTGATGAACCACAAGTATGTTTAATCACAAAAGTAAAATTTTACAGAAATTCAACCCATTTTACAAGCCTCTAATTCAACTTTGGTTGGCTACTAATAAACTACAGAGCATGGATATCATTGTATAAAAAAAATTCCTTAGGCACGAGATAATGTCTCCAAGTTTTCAAAGCCTAAAATATAGCATAAAATTCCTTCTCATAGGAAGGGTATTTTTATTTCGCTTCATTTAGTTTCTCGCTAAAATAAGCAATTAGTCACCTTCCTAACTTAAAACTACTCGAATAGTAGCTCACTTGTATTTATTTCAACCTAGAAAAACTTTTTGAAGTTTGGCAAGGTCAAAACACATTGTTCTATGATCTTTTGCTTCAACAATTCAAGATTCATGTTTGCCTCTACAATCCACTTGAATGGTTGGTTAATTTCTTTGATGGTTTTGACAATAGGTGCACAAAGGTTGCTAAAAATTTTAATAATTTTCTATAAAAGCTTCCAAGGTCGTGAAAGCTCCTTACTTCAAACATATCCTTTGGAACATACCAATCAATAATTGCTTTAACCTTTTTTGGATCCATTTTTAAACCATCTTCACAAATGACGAAGCCTGATTATACTAATTCCCTTTTTGTCAAAGTACATTTCTTGAAATTAATCAATAACTTTTCATGTTGCAGGGTATTTAAAACTAACCTGAGATGTCTTAGATGCTCCTCTTTAGTTTGGATGTACATTAAAATATTATCCAAATCAACAATGATCAACTTTCCTATAAATTCCTTCAAGACCTTGCTCATTAGCCTCATGAAAGTGTTGGGTACATTAGTAAGGCCAAAGTGCATCACTCACCACTCATACAATCCATGGTTTGTCTAAAAGGTTGTTTTCCACTCATCCCTTTATTTAATTTGGATTCGGTGGTAATTTTATAGCACCATTCAAGGAATCAATCAATTCAGTAATTCCTTATTAAGGAAATATCTACCTAATTGTTATTTTGTTGATGACTCTTGAATTAGTACACATTCTTCCTCCACCTTCTTCGAACTAGGGACTGTAGAGACAACGCATGGACTTAGGCTTTCCCTAATAAGACCTTTTTTTAATAGCTCTTGTACTTGTCATTTTACTTTTTCATTTTCTTGAGGAGTCATTATGTAGGCTACCTTGTTTAGAAGACTTTTTCCCAAAATTAAATCTATATGATAAATAATTCTTCGAATAGGAGGACAATTGCTTTGTAATTCATCAACAATTATATCAGCAAAATCATCTAACATAACTTTGATTTCTTCATGCAAACCATCTAAACTAGTGCTAATAAGAACTATATTGGGTTTTCCAATCAACGAAAATGAAATTCCTCCTTCTTAACCTCTTATATCATCTCCTTGCCACTCATCATCAATACACTAGGACTAGCTTCCTTTGACTCCTTCATTTTGCAAAGGCAACAGTGTATGTTTCTGACCATATTTTTCAAGTGTATATTTGTTTCTTCAATCATCATGGATAGATTTCTGATCAAACTGCCATGGCTTTCCCAATAAGATATTGTAGATATCCATGGGCATGGTGTTACAGGGAAAAGTGTCTACACAGAACTGCTTATCCCACTAAGGTGTGATAGCTACCTTAGAAACAAACAAAGTAAAGCTACTTTCGTTTTTCCTTTATGAAATATAGATGAGAGAAGAACAAAGAAGACCAACCTCTGTCTTGCGCTAATCTTCTAGTTTGATTCCTCTATCTCTTGATAGTCTTTCGCTACTTGCTCCCTTGTACGCTCAGCTTCACAGAGTACCTGTAAGATCACAGTAGCATAGCACTGTACAAGAACATAGATCTATAATCATAAACAATCTAGGATCAGATGTAAATTGACCATACAAATGCATAAAACATAAATGACACAAGAGTATGGAGGAAAACTTGAATAGCTTTTATTGATAAACAAGAAGAAACCAAGGGAGTTACAACCAGTTGTTCTGACCCAGCATCATCCTCTCAGCAAGTAAGCCCCTCTTCACCTCATACAAAGCTTAGATCACCCAACACTATGATGTTGTCTCAAGAAACCAACAACAATTCCTTACAATATGCAAAATTCCAACCTCCAACCTCCTGGATCTCTAGGATGAGAGATCTATATATAGATATTTTCAGAGGTGTGAGTCAGCTCTGGGTTTTTTATTAGTTTCTTCTCTCTAATAGTTCTTGCTTCCACTTGGAGATATCATTGATCTCTTACTCATCCTTGGTCGAATTCAGAGATGCAAGTGTCACAAGAGAAGTTTCTGGAAGATTCCATGCCTCTCCACCTCGCGGAATGACACTGCCATTTGTCACTTCTCACCCATCGCACCCCATAGAAGGGCTTTTTGAAATGCAACACACCCACACAGTGTATTTAGGTGAGATGCAATGCACTTTGCCTATGGAGCAGCTGAAATGATCCTGTTTTGACCAGTTCTGAGCAGTTTTTCATGGAGAACTTCTTGGAGAAGCTGTAATCAGTTGACCTTGTTCCTTTAGGGGTTAGAACAACTCTTTTAGGGACTTAGGAGCCCTTGGTTTATGGACATTTCATGCTTGGGGTTGTAGTGCCCAAAAATGTCTATAACAGTTGCCCCCTAAAGCATGAGGTCGTTAATCTTTTGATGTCGGGTGAAATGCTTTATTATGAGGATCCGAAGTTCTTTCAAGCTGGGAGGAGACCTGTAATAAGATACAATACACTACATTATCTTCATAATATTTTCATGATCTAGCTGAGGCGGGCATTCCCATGCTCAACTTTATAAATTCATTTTCATGTACATAGGACAGACAATTGTCTGAGCGTAGACTGATGATTCTAGTAGAGCCATCATCCCTTTGATTGGATGATTATCTGTACAACAATGATGTACATTTGATGTCTTTATTTCCCTGAATATATATCGCAGCCCAGATGGATGAAACTAGATCCAGGGTCTTCAATCTCGTTCGATCTTCACTCGAAGTACAAGTCTATCCATGTGAGAGATGTTATGGAGTCGAACATGGAAAGACATTGCTTGATTACCAGCCAATGATGTAAGTTGTTAACAGGCGCGAGAGGAATCACCGATAATGATAATGACCCTCAAGGTACTGTAGTACAATTCACGTGGTGTGAATAAAGTACTTGGCGTCGAACACCACGCAAAATCTTTCGGTCGAAGGCTATTGATGTAAACCTGTCACCGGAAGTGAGAAACTTGCCATTGAGGCATGCAAGCTTCAAAGTACTGAACATGGTGTTCCTAGATCGACTTCTTGGATAATGAGCTGATGTCGACAAGAAGCGATCTGTCATAGGATGGCCTTAATGAATCCCACATCAATGACACGGAACGGAGCAAATGATTTTAATGGAGGTGAAAACGATCTGGTGATATAAGGTTCAGGGTGGCGGTCATGAAAGAATGGAGTGTAAATGTATTGCAGCGGGTGAGACACAGGTGAATTCTCTGGATGAATTCTCTTGAACATATCGGCGACACTGACGTGATGGATTGGTAGCATTAACCCCAAATGTGGATGGTGTGATGGGACCATGGTGATGTGACCGGTGAATGAAACAACCCAACCCGACTTGGATGCGGAGTGAAATTGTCATGTTCAAGAGCGACTTGCTACCAACAAAGTTTCTTCAAGTTTTCTTCCCAATTTTTCCCCAGTCATTGCTAACCAGTACCTCTTTATTTTTGTCAAGCTTGAGGAGGATAACATATGCTTGTTCCCATCGCTATGTTTTAACGAGCCTAGCGATAGTGAAACTCGTTCTTGTCTGCTATGGACAAGTTTGTCGCTATTAAGTTTTAACGAGTTTAACAACAAATATAACTCGGTCCTTTTCAATTTTAGAGAGTCTGAAAAGGGACGTAAAGGAAACTCCAAAATTCCTTTTTCATCATCTAATCCCTTAAGTCCGAAAAAGTATAAAACAATACAGAAGGGATGAATTTTCGATACTTTTAACGAGCCGAACAAAACAAGCGCTCGATCTTTTTGTGTAATAATCCCTCGGGTCCAAAAATATTAAAATCTAAAGGAGGGATAGCACTTCCGGTCCCTTTAACGAGTTGGAGAGGCCAATGGCTCGGCAATATTTTCATATTTTACGAGTCAGTTGAAAAGAGCTTAAAGGAGACTCGTCTTTTGAGGAACGAGTGATAAAATTGGGTAGCAGCTGATTCCAGGTAAGGTTTGGAATTTTCCAATCACGACAGTGTTACAAGGATGGCTAGTGGGATCACTCTTCGCAACTGTTCCTCAAAAGGGGTAAACAATCAAATGGAGGAGAATGATCGGCCAATACAGAGTGGAGGTGATGATGAGAACACGACCAAGGCTTTAAAGGCTGAAGTACTACATTCACGATGGTTATTTACCAGGAAATAGTTCATTTTTTAATGAGCTTAAACTCGGGGAGAAACATTTGCTCATGACTTATGTTTATTTTTTAACGAGCTTGAACTATGTGCTAAAACTACTCGATGCGGGTTTATTTATTAACGAGCTTGAACCCTGCAGTAACACTGCTCGTGGTGGGTTTATTTTTAAATGAGCTTGAACCCTGTAGTAACACTGCTCGTGATAAGTTTGCATGCCCCCAACATAATAACGCAAATCGAGGTGCATGCCCCCCAAGCTTTATTGCATACAACTCGGTGGTTGGAATGAAGGTTTACCTTCGAGATTTGTATAGGGGATTTGTTTCATTTTTTAATGAGGTTGACACAGTAAAAGAACTATCCTCATAATCCACCATATTTACAGTATTTGATAGAAAATCAAAAACTGATGGATGATTAAGGTTGCTGGAATAATCTTCGTGGTAATCCGGAAGATGGGAGCGATGGTAGTAATCTTTCCATGGTGCCTCTCCTGTCATCATTGATTGAATGATTCGTTCGTCTGTAGAATGTACATGCGACCAAGGATCCGAAGAGGTGCCATATTCCTTAGACCTATCTATCCAAACACTCGATGAGCGTTGATTTGGGTTTGCCCCCCAAGTCAAGAAAATTGATTGCTACAATATTTCTAAAATGGCGATGATCCATGCTGACAAAATGTTTAGGAATCTTCCGAATCCATTAGATATAGAAGATTTCATATTGTAGGTTTCCACTGTGGCCACTTCTGCCAGATTACTCCGAGGCGGTAGGGAAAAAGTACCCATTAAGGCAGGGTCTTTTAGGAGACCTACTCCGATATTTTGAAGCGAATGATTGCTTCCATGGATCATTGGAATGCTTCCCGTAACTTGTGAACTGTTGGGGGGAAATGTTTGTTGGTCGACGACCGTAATTCCTCCTTGAAAGGGAAACGCAATCTTCCTGAAGTAGGTCGACACAACTGCGGCCATGGCATATATAGGGCCTTCCCAGTAAGATGTTGTAATCGAGGTTTTCGTCGATTACTTCAACATCAATTTCTACTGTTTTGCCTCCCAGTTCAACTTGCAAGTTATTTAAAATCCCGTATGGAGTGTATGATCGTCCATCAAATGATTTTAACGTCGTTGACGATCTCGACAAGGGTGGTGAGCCTAAATTTTTCCAGCAACTCATCGACATAATACATGTAGATGCCCCCTCATCAATAATTGTTCGATGAACAATTTTGTTGAGGGCTTTCACTTGAATAAGGAAAGCTAGTTGAGCTGGTAACTGAGGGTCATATCCCTTATGATCAAAGGCCACAAGATTGGAATCCATTGGGTCAATCCCACCTATTACTGATAATAAAGCTTGCTTTTGGGAGGTGCAATTTTGCGGTACCTCAAGTGTCGACATAGCGGACGACGATTGGGCCAGGTCCTCTATTATATTATAATTCTGTGCTAATTTTTCACGAGGATTAAACGTCGATTTGTGTAGTACTCCCTTTGGTGACTTTATCATTGGTTCAAGAATGATGGGTGGCACAACTTCGGTCAAAGTTGTTGTCGAACTACTAGGTTTTTCATTAGCCTTGTTATTCGACAGCTGTGGATTCCCGTAATCTTTATTCCTTGTCAAAGCATCATTTTGCTGCTTTGAGATAAAAAACATAAGCACTTGGGATCGGGAAGCATTTTGATTAGCAACCAGTTTGGTTCCCGGGTTTGGAAACGGATCGGTCAATACTGCTGAGGTTTTTGAACTCTTAAAGAGTTTCTTAACTTTAGCTTTATGTGGACAATCTCTCGTCCGATGATCCTCATCGCATATATGACACCCCGCTGGGGGTTTCCTTTGCCCAGAGGGGTTTTTAGAAGGTTTTTTAGGAGATGACTCCTCTTGCTTCTTTTTTCTCCCTTTATTTTTCTTCTTGCCCCCTGGTTGCTTCAGTTGTTTACCCTTGTCGATCGACACGACATTTACCTCTGAGGCGAGAAGTTCCTCTTCACCTCATACAAAGCTTAGATCACCCAACACTCTGATGTTGTCTCAAGAAACCAACAACAATTCCTTACAATATGCAAAATTCCAGCCTCCAACCTCCTGGATCTCTAGGATGAGAGATCTATATACAGATATTTTCAGAGGTGTGAGTCAGCTCTGGGTTTTTTATTAGTGTCTTCTCTCTGATAGTTTTTGCTTCCACTAGGATATCTCATTGATCTCTTACTCATCCTTGGTCGAATTCAGAGAGGCAAGTGTCACAGGAGAAGTTTATGGAAGATTCCATGCCTCTCCACCTCGCGGAATGACACTGCCATTTGTCCCCAGTGGAGTCGCCATTTTGTTACAGGGAAAAGTGTCTACACAGAACTGCTTATCCCACTAAGGTGTGATAGCTACCTTAGAAACAAATAAAGTAAAGCTACTTTCATTTTTCCTTTATGAAATATAGATGAGAGAAGAACAAAGAAGACCAACCTCTGTCTTGCGCTAATCTCCTAGTTCGATTCCTCTCTCTCTTGATAGTCTTTCGCTACTTGCTCCCTTGTACGCTCAGCTTCACAGAGTACCTGTAAGATCACAGTAGCATAGCACTATACAAGAACACAGATCTATAATCATAAACAATCTAGGATCAGATGTAAATTGACCATACAAATGCATAAAACATAAATGACACAAGAGTATGGAGGAAAACTTGAATAGCTTTTATTGATAAACAAGAAAAATCCAAGGGAGTTACAACCATTTGTTCTGACCCAGCATCATCCTCTCAGCAAGTAAGCCCCTCTTCACCTCATACAAAGCTTAGATCACCCAACACTCTGATGTTGTCTCAAGAAACCAACAGCAATTCCTTACAATATGCAAAATTCCAGCCTCCAACCTCCTGGATCTCTAGGATGAGAGATCTATATATAGATATTTTCAGAGGTGTGAGTCAGCTCTGGGTTTTTTATTAGTGTCTTCTCTCTGATAGTTCTTGCTTCCACTTGGAGATCTCATTGATCTCTTACTCATCCATGGTCGAATTTAGAGAGGCAAGTGTCACAGGAGAAGTTTCTGGAAGAATCCATGCCTCTCCACCTCGCGGAATGACACTGCCATTTGTCACTTCTTGCCCATCGCACATCATAGAAGGGATTTTTGAAATGCAACGCACCCACACAGTGTATTTAGGTGAGATGCAACACACTTTGCCTATGGAGCAGCTGAAATGATCCTGTTTTGACCTGTTCTGAGCAGTTTTTCATGGAGAACTTCTGGGAGAAGCTGTAATCTGTTGACCTTGTTCCTTTAGGGGTTAGAACAAAAATTTTAGGGACTTAGGAGCCCTTGGTTTATGGACATTTCATGCTTGGGGTTGTAGTGCCCAAAAATGTCTATAACACATGGGATCACATAATATTTCATCTTTATATCCCCCATTCTAAAACTCTACCTTGCATTGTTCATTCACTAAGATTTGATGGCCCTTTTGCAAACAAGACACCTTATAAGAAATAGGGTGTGTTGTCCTTTTTAAATCTAGTTTATGTACCATATCTGTGGAAATAAGATTATTAGTACTACCACTATCAATCACAATCTTACAACACTTACCTTTTCACTTGCATGTTTTCCTGAACAAGCTTATTCTGTGGGCTAGCTCCTTAGATTCTTTCTTCTGAATTAATTAAAACTATTTTCATCAACAATAATTATGGCATTTGCATCCTTTTCTCTGGATTTTGCAACATGTGAACCTCTCTAATCTATTCGATTATTTTCTTGTATTTCGAATACATGTTTCCCAACTTTCCACATTTCTAGGCTAGTAATCTCTATCTCTACCTTTATCTCATCAAAAATATCTTCTTCCTCTAAAATCACCTCCTTTGGGTGACTAACTACTTGAAATCCCAGTCTCTTCTCATCCGTCACTCTATTTAACCTAGGCTTAGTCCATCACTTAGATATTTAATTATGAGCCTATCATCCTCCAAATCGACCAAATCATAGCTCATTGATTTTGTTCCATTGCCCTATGATGACTAATTTGATCCACTAAACATACACTGATTCATTTGATCATCTTTGAACATATCAACACATGAACATATCAAACTCATAGATATCTCAAACCAAATCAATATAGACATTATAGACCATGTCAACAATCATGATCACAATCGTTACCACAAGCAATTCCACAAGTTTAAGCCTATAGGTATTTGCTTTGCATACCTATAGGTAGTGTCGCGAGCACTAAACAAGAAGTATGCAGCAAGTGTCACAAGTACAAAAGAGTCAACATGTGACACTGAGATAGTGTCGTTGGGTGACAGTGGGCTGCCAGTGGTAATCTCTATACACATGAAAAACTCAAAAACATATATGCCTAAAAATATTGCCAAAACTTCAAGCTGCTTCAAGCCACCTCTGTAGCACCTATACACCTCAACCAGACCTTTGCAAGAAGCTAATCACCAGAGTACATCAAAATCATGCACATGCCATCTAACTGTTGACATCAATGCCCAACTCAAGTGCCTGACTCTCCATCAGTTACATCAATTTCGACACTATGTTGCCAACACTTTGAGAGGTTAAAAAATAATAAGGTGTTTTCCTTGTTTGATGGGACTAGGTGTTAATGGATTATTGAGGATTCCTTCCTTGAAAAAGAGAGTGGTTTTTTATGAATTGTTGACATCAATCTAATAGCTTCTACAACCTAGTCTATGGCAGTAGATGAAGCTATGAGTGCACATGACCAACCATGTGTATTAATGCTCCTTAAGCCTAGCAATTAACTTTTTTGGGGCTTTCGGACTCCACCGTTAGATGTGGTACTTAATCTAACAGGGGTAAACACTAGGAGCTTGAGTGGATGTTTCTATACACCACAACCCTATGCAATATGGAGGTGTTTTAAGTGTACCAGTCTCTCCATCACACTATATTTTATTATTTGGATGTCTAATCCTCGATTTGATTTGTTGATAAAAGTGAATGATCTTACCGATTACTTAGAGTTTATCCCACAACATCATTGGTAATAAGTGTTGCTGACATTAATTATTGATATCAAGCAAATGCTTTCTACAACCTAGTCTACGAGGGTTGGTGAAGCTAAGAGTGTACCTAACTAACCATGGGTATTAATGCTCCTTGAGCCTAGAAATTAACCTTTTGGGGCCTTTAGGGCTCCACCATTGGATGTGGTACTTTACCTATTAGGGGTAGGCACTAGGAGCTTAACTTATTGAGTACTTAGTGTTTATCCTACAACGTCATTGGTATTGAGCTTTACCGACATGAATTAGTGACATTAATCTAATAGTTGCTAAACCTAGTCTATGAGGGTGGATGAAGCTAAGTGTGTACCTAACAAACCATGGGTATTAATGCTCCTTAAGCCTAGCAATTAGCCATTTTGGGCCTTTGGGACTCCACTGTTGGATGTGGTACTTAACCTATGTTGTGTGTGGAGCATGATTGGTCAGAGGTCTTTGTTTCAGTTGGATGTATACCCCAGGAAGTTTGTACACCCCTCCACGCGGGGGGGTGCAGAGGGGACTTGTCCCCCCTGTGGGGGTCCGAGGGGGCCGATCCCCCCCGTCTGGGGGGTCTGGGGGCCAGCAGTCCCCCGGTGGGGGCTCGGGGGCAGCGCCCTGAAGCTAAAAACAAATGTAAAATTGGCTTGTAAAAGTATAGTAGTTTCTAGTCAATCTGGGCCGTTCATTAGGAAGATGATCTGACGGTAGAAATTATGTTTAGTTTAGGGTTTTTTGCCCTAGAAGGCAACCCCCTCTCTTTGTATGAGGGCATTGTATTTGAGGCTGAGATATAGATGTGTATTCTGTGAGCGAGAAATAGAGAGGTGAGACTGTGAGAGAAAACAAAGGATATTACAGCAGATTTGCTGTAGGTTGTGTCTCTTCATTTTGCTGGATAATAGAAAGGAAGGACTGGCTGTTCGGGGTGGACGTAGCCCAAACTGGGTGAACCACGTATATCTGTGTCTCTCTTGTTTTGTGCGTTTTCTGTGTTTATATTTCTGCAATATTTTATGTGTTCCATTGCTCCGTAATATATAATTTTCTAACAACTGGTATCAGAGCCGAAGGTCTATTTGGCTGATAAACTCGCAGGAAAGAATGGTTCCTGGTTCGAGTGGGAGCAATGGCGGAAGATGGTAAGTTTAGGGTCAAGAAATTTAACGGCCAAAACTTCTCGCTATGGAAGATGCAGATGGAAGATTATCTGTATTAGAAAGATCTATACCTACCATTGGGCGGAAAAACAAAGATGCCGACGGGTATGAAAGACGAAGAATGGAACCTTCTCGATAGAAAGGCACTCGGAACAATACGGTTTTGCCTTGTTGCATCAGTCGCCTTCAACATTTCGAAGGAAACCACGACAGAGGGTTTGATGCAGACGTTGTTGAAACTATATGAAAAACCCTCGGCCTCAAACAAGGTATTTCTTATGAAACAGTTATTTAATATGAATATGTTGGAAGGTGGATCTGTTGCAAACCATTTAAATGATTTTAATACAGTTACAAGTCAGTTAAGTTCTGTAGGGGTAAACTTTGATTATGAAGTTAGAGCTCTATTATTCTTGTGCTCATTACCAGAAAGTTGGAATGGTTTGGTAATGGCCATTAGTAACTCCGTTTCTGGATCTAGTACTTTAAAGTTTGATGATGTTGTCGGTGCTATCCTTAGCGAGGAAATGTGACGGAAAAGCTCCGGTGAGACATCGAGAAATGCTTTGAGTGCAGAGTCCAAAGGAAGAAAAATGGAAAGAGGAAAGAGCTCAGGATATCGCAGTAAATCAAGGAAAGGCAGATCCAAGTCCAGATCGGGGATAGTGTGTTGGAAATGTGGAAAGAAACGACACCTAAAGAAAGACTGTAGATCTCGGAAGGGAAAAGAAGGAGATGCACAACAAGAAAACAATCATGAAGCAAATGTGACAGGTGAGGTGTTACAAGATGCTTTGATTCTTTCTTTCAAAAATATTATTGATTCCTGGGTGGTAGATTCAGGGGCTTCATTCCATGCCACACATGATAAGAAATACTTTCATGACTATGTTCAAGGATATTTTGGGCAAGTTCGTCTGGGTGATGATAAACCCTATAAAATTGTTGGAATGGGTAAGGTTCTTGTAAAATAGTAGAATGGAAACCAATGGCTATTAAAGGAGGTAAGGCATGTTCCAGATCTAAAGAAAAATCTGATTTCAACAGGGCAGTTAGGCGGTGAAGGTTGTGTGACAACTTTCACAGATAAAGCTTGGAAGGTCACCAAAGGAGCCCTGGTAATAGCAAAAGGCGAAAAGGTTGGTACATTGTATTTATGCAATGTTATTTCTAACTCTGTTAATGCTTTAACTTCCAAAGGAGCAGATGCAGCATTATGGCATCATAGGCTCGGGCACATGAGTGAAAAGGGGATGAAGATTCTTCACTCAAGGAATTTGTTGCCGGGTTTGAAGAATGTTGATTTGGACTTCTGTGAGAACTGCATTTATGGAAAACAGAAGAGAGTCAGATTTCTCAGAGTTGGGAAAGAAAAGAAGAACGAAAAATTACAGCTTGTGCATACAGACGTATGGGGACCTCCTCAGGTATCATCTCCCGGTGGCTCTCGTTATTATGTTACCTTTATTGATGATGCAACTAGAAAAACTTGGATTTATTGTATTAAGAATAAATCCGCTCTTGGCCATAAACTTACTCTGAATATTGGTTTTGCTTTTCGACCTCAAAAATAAAAAGGGAAAAAGGGATAGAAGTTGATAGCCGGAGATCCTACGGTGAAACATTTGAAAGTAAAAAAATGATTGATCAGGAGTGAGTTTTCAGTTTTACTTACAAAATTGAATGTGGAAAGAATCTTCTGATGTATTTGATACTTTCAAGAAATGGAAAGCTTTGGTTGAGATTGAGACAGGAAATAAATTGAAGTGTCTTAGATCAGACGATGGAGGTGAATATTGCAGCAAAGAGTTTGATAGGTACTGTTCAGAACATGGAATTCGCAGAGAGAAGATAGTTCCAAGAACACCACATGCAAATGGTGTGTCAGAAAGGATGAACAGAACAATCATGGAGCGTGCAAGGTGCATGAGATTGCATGCAGGATTGCCTTTACAGTTTTGGGTAGATGCTGTAGATACTGCTGTTTATCTAATAAACAAAGGGCCTTCAAGTTCTTTGGATGGTGGTGTTCCGGAGGAAGCATGGACAGGAAAAAAGGTAGACTACTATTTTTTAAAGCCTTTTGGTTGTGAGGCTTTTGTCCATATTGATAAAGAAAATAGAACAAAGCTTGAGGCAAAGTCAAAGAAATGTACCTTTATTGGATATGGTGTTAATGATTTTGGTTATCGCTTATATGATTATGAAAATCACAAAATCGTTAGGAGCAGAGATGTAATATTCAATGAAAAGGTCTTGTATAAGAATCAGTTGCAAGAAAAGAAGAAAGAAAACAAAAACAAGGAATACGCAGTTCTTGATGACATCACTAAAAAGGTAAAGGTGCCTGAAAATAATAATAATCAACAACAACAACCACCACAACAGCAACAGGCACCCCAAACACCTGAAAGTGGTGTTAGAAGATCTACCAGGATAAGTAGACCCCCTAAACGATACTCTCCTTCGTTATATTATTTATTGTTGACTGATTCTGGTGAACCCGAATGTTATGAAGAAGCAATGCAGGTTGAAAGCAGGAAGAAGTGGGAGGTAGCCATGGAAGAAGAGAAGGACTCCTTAATGCATAACCAGACTTGGGATTTAGTCAGGTTGCCTGCAGGAAAAACTACATTGAAGAATAAATGGGTTTACAAGTTGAAGGAAGAAAATGGAGGAAAACATAGGTACAAAGCTAGACTTGTGGTGAAGGGGTTTGCGCAGAAGAAAGGTATTGATTTTGATGAAATATTTTCTCCTGTTGTTAAAATGACTTCAATCAGAACTATTTTAAGTCTTGTAGCAGCTGAAGATTTGCATCTTGAGCAGTTAGATGTAAAGACAACCTTTCTCCATGGGGATTTGGAGGAAGAGATATATATGCAGCAGCCACAAGGATATGAGGTTAAAGGGAAGGAGAAACTAGTGTGCAAGTTGAAGAAGAGCTTGTATGGCTTAAAACAGGTTCCACGACAGTGGTATCTAAAATTTGACAAGTTTATGTCTGAACAAGGTTATACTAGATGTCACTCTGATCATTGTGTTTATCTGAAAAAGCAAAATGATGGCAACTATATTATATTGTTATTGTATGTGGATGACATGCTTGTTGGAGGATCTAACATGCAGGAAATAAATGTACTCAAAAGAAAATTGGCAAATTCATTTGCAATGAAGGATTTGGGAGCTGCAAAACAAATCCTTGGTATGAGAATAACTAGAGACAGGAAAAATCGCAAATTAACATTGTCTCAAAATGAGTAAATACAAAAGGTGTTGAAAAGATTTAATATGCAAAATGCAAAACCAGTTAGTACACCTTTTGCTAGCCATTTCAAACTTAGCAAGGAAATGTGCCCAAAGACCCAAGAAGACATGGATTATATGTCTAAAGTTCCATATGCATCAGCAGTTGGAAGCTTAATGTATGCAATGGTCTGCACAAGGCCTGATATTGCACATGCAGTGGGATTTGTAAGCAGGTACATGAACAATCTAGAAAAGGAACATTGGATGGTAGTGAAATGGATTCTCAGATATTTGAAAGGTACCACAAATCAAGCATTATGCTTTGGTGGTTCAAACATTTCTCTACAGGGATATGTTGATGCAGATATGGCAGGTGACAGAGATAACAGGAGGAGCACTATAGGATATGTATTTACTGTTGGAGGAACAGTTGCCAGTTGGGTTTCAAAAATCCAAAGTGTTGTTGCACTTTCAACAACAGAAGTAGAGTATGTTGCTGCTACAGAGGCTAGTAAAGAAATGATTTGGTTACAAAGGTTTATGGGTGAATTGGGTAAGGAGCATGATATGGGCACGTTATACAGTGATAGCCAAAGTGCCATTCATCTTGAAAAGAACTCAGCATTTCATTCTAGGACTAAACACATACAGCTCAAGTACCATTTCATACGATCAATGTTGGAAGATGGAGAGTTGAAGCTGGAAAAGATACACACTAGCCAGAATCCTGCAGATATGCTAACAAAAGTTGTAACCAGGGAGAAACCTAGAATATGCTCAGTTTCAATTGGTCTTCAAGGATGACGATGAAGATGAGAAACAACCAGGTCCAAAGAGGAGTCATTGTCCAGCAAATGAAGCAGCGGTGGAGTTTCTACAATCATTCTCCAAGTGGGAGATTGTTGTGTGTGGAGCATGATTGTTCAGAGGTCTTTGTTTCAGCCGGATGTATACCCCAGGAAGTTTGTACACCCCTCCACGCGGGGGGGTGCGGAGGGGACTTGTCCCCCTCGCGGGGGTCCGGGGGGGCCGATCCCCCCCGGCTGGGGGGTCCGGGGGCCAGCGGTCCCCTGGTGGGGGCTCGAGGGCAGCGCTCCAAAGCTAAAAACAAATGTAAAATTGCCTTGTAAAAGTATAGTAGTTTCTAGTCAATCTGGGCCGTTCATTAGGAAGATGATCTGACGATAGAACTTATGTTTAGTTTAGGGTTTTTTTCCCTAGAAGGCAACCCCCTCTCTTTGTATGAGGGCATTGTATTTGAGGCTGAGATATAGATGTGTATTCTGTGAGCGAGAAATAGAGAGGTGAGACTGTGAGAGAAAACAGAGGATATTACAGCGGATTTGCTGTAGGTTGTGTCTCTTCATTTTGCTGGATAATAGAAAGGAAGGATTGGCTGTTCAGGGTGGACATAGCCCAAACTGGGTGAACCACGTATATCTGTGTCTCTCTTGTTTTGTGTGTTTTATGTGTTTATATTTCTGCAATATTTGATGTGTTCCATTGCTCCGTAATATATAATTTTCTAACAACCTATTAGGGGTAAGCACTAGGAGCTTGGGTGGATGTTTATATACACCATAACCCTGAGTGATGTGGGGGTGTTGTAAGTGTACCATTATCTCCATCACACTATAGTTTATTAGTTGGATGTCTAATCCTTGATCTGATTTGTTCAGAAAAGTGAATGATCTTATTGAGTACTTAGTGTTTATCCTACAGCCTCATTGGCATTGAGCCTTGCTTAAGCGGTAGCACCTTGGTTCATAGGATTGCATTAGTTGGGTGGAAAGATGCCTCTTAGATGCAAATTCCCCCTTAATAGCACTAGTTTAGACAAGGGGTGTGTCATAAACAAGGAAAAGGACTATATATACTTAATTTTTTACTACTTACAATATGATTTCACTATGAATTTATCTAATTTCTTTGATAGAATTGATTAACTTGATTGCTTGGATACAATTGAGTAACACACTAGCCCAAGGGGTTATCTCATTTGTTTTTCAATAGTACTAGGTATTTGGCTAGTTTTATGCCAACAAATATCAAATATAAATCCATGTAAGTGAGGTTCCATGAATTTTTCCTTAGAATTTGTGTGTGTGTGTGTAAAGAGAGAGAGAGAGAGAGAGAGAGAGAGAGAGAACGAACAATATTCTTTAAAATGTATATTTATTTAGCATTTTTATATGTACTAAAACTAGCCCAGCCATAAATTAAATTGTTGATGATCGTCGATAGGTCCAATATTAATCACTGACCAACATTGATTTCCAAAGTAATGATACATATTTTAATTGAAAGCTCCCTTTTAATGTTGCACAATGGAGATTAGAAGGGAGAACAATGATTGAACATATCCCTACATTTAATGTGGAACCTTCCATCCAATTCACACATGCACACACACATATAAATATTGAACATATCCCTACATTTAATGTGGAACCTTCCATCCAATTCACACATGCACACACACATATAATGATTGAACATATCCCTACATTTAATGTGGAACTTTCCATCCAATTCATATATATATATATATATATATATATATATATATATATATATATATATATATATAGCTTGTTAATACAAGTCCAACATATATTATTGAAAGGCCATAGATTCTTTAAAATGACCCACACCCATTCATTAGAAAAGGGTTAGTTAGTACAAGTCCAACATATGTCATAGAATAGCCACTAATTCATTAAAACATAGGTGCACCATTTACATGGTGATTTAAAAAGTTTGATTAATACAAGTATGCATGTTTAAACGGTGATTAATTAGTCATATGGAGGACTCGTCCTTTTCTTTAATCACCCTTCATAATTCAAGTAATAAACCCCAAAATAATACAAACCATCAACTCAACTATGGAGAGAGCCGGTTTATAATAATTTGTTGAGCTCAACAATAATTTGAATCATTAGATGTGAGTAATTAGATTATAATAATTTGAATCATTGGATGTGAGAAATTAGATTATAATAATTTGTTAATTTCTATAATAATTTGAATCATTAGATGTGAACAACTAGACATATGGTTTTGAATCCCATCTAATTGGAGCTTAAATTTTTTATTTTTTTCACTTAATTAGTCACTGATCAATTCCAAACATCTCAAAAGTAACATTGTTTTGCGATGAAATATTAGTCAACCATTTACACTCGCACTATTAATCTTTATGTAAATTTAAAATGTGAAAATAGAGATTAAAAAAATACAACAATAGCTTCTCATCCAATTCATAAAATACTTAGCCCTCCAACTTAATTGCTATTAATATTACTAAAATACACACATAATCTCACACATTCTTTATACATATTTATATATTATATAAAATAAATAAATAAATAGCAAGCAATGCCATTGATAATGATACTTATAAAATTGTCTGTCGTCATTGGAGCACCTATCTTCTATCCATTCACACTTTATTATTATGACGACTGCATCTCTGGTGTTTGTTTCATTTGGAGCTCACGTTCGGGGTGTCTCGGCTCTCGCTCCAGGTCAGTGACTGTTTTTCCTTATCTCTGCTCTACGTCTTTCACATTATTATCTTCTCTGTTATTAGAATTTCATGGATGATGTCTGGTTTTCGTCCTAGTTTCATTTTTTCTACATTAAGTGTTATATGAGCAACTATATGCCTATCTCTGGTTTTGATGAAGAAATTTCAGGATGATAAAAGCTATTTTTCTTAGACTTAGAAATTCAATTGTCATATATAAACCTTGCACTGACGTAAGGTTTAAGATAGGATATTGGTGGTGCATCTTTAAGGTTTATTGTTGTTGTCTGGACTGTGATGAACCTTCTTCATAGCACATAGTGTTTTTCTAGAGGTCTTGGAATCGAGTCCCGGTTTCTTTGGTCTTTCCTCCCTTTCAGAATTAGTGTCTCTTGAGAGGTCTTGGGAATCGAGCCCTGGTTTCTTTGGTCTATGATCCCCTTCAGAATTTTTTCTGATGACCGGTCATGTTATCGTCCTCCCCCGGATTTTTCAAATTGGTCTAGGCATTATGTTTTGAGTTAATCCCTGTACGTGCCCTTACATCTAAATCCTTGATATATCCTTTTTGGGATCCTGGGTGGCAATAGATGTCACTCTCAGGACATCATTTGCAGAAGGATCTTTTATGAATTGCCCTGGATATCTCTCTCTCATAGTCCTTATTCTGTACCCGCATCTGCTTTGATATTTACTTCCCATAGGACGAGGCAGGTTTCGGTTGGCAGGTTCCATTAGATTTTTGGTACTTTTCTGGAATTGGATCTATCTAGATTGTCCTCATATCTCGAGGGAATTTTTTGGCGGTGCATGGAGGGGGTCTCTGACGCCATCGCCACGGAAGACCTTATCAATGCCACCGTGGAGGCTGAACAAGCCTGGGGTGCTGCCGCTTTGGCAGGGGATTGGAGATCAACTTTAGACGACTTGGTGGTCAAGCCATCTATGTCACAGGGAGGTAAAAGCATCGGGGGTAAAAGTCACAGCTATAATAAGCTGCACAAGCCTGCCAAAACTCCCCCCCCCCCCACTGGCGATAAGAATTGAGAGTGCGCAGTTAGACGACAGAATAGAGAGCCTGCAGAACCTGGCGCTTATTGGAAAATGGCATTTCCCCGAAATGTCTGATTCTGACATGAGGAAATGGCTGGCGAACTTCTGGAAACCAGTCATTGGCTACGTCCCGGTCATATCAAGTCTTATGAGAGAGTGGTATTGTTTCCACTTCTTAAGTGCTACTGACGCCGAAGCCATCCAGAGTCGGCCATGGGTTTTCAAAAGGAGTTTTCTTGCTCTGTACAGATGGTATATCGGCTTTAATCCTTTGAAAAACACCCCCATGAATAATCTTATATGGGTGAAATGCCCGAACCTTCCCCTAGAGCTCTGGTCCAGTGAAACTCTGGAGGTGATTGGCAATGCTATAGGACGTTTCATCTATGTTGATCCATGGTGCTTGGGCAAAAAAGACAAAAGAATCGCATGGATTCTCATTCAAAAGCCGTTTAGGGGTGGTTATCCTGACCATATTGAGATTAGTTGGAGAAATTAGGCTATTAATCAAAGACTGGATTTCTGCTTGTCGCAAAACGGGCCACTTAGTCAAAAACTGTCCCAGTTCAAATTGTATGGTTTTAGACGGGATAGGAAAAAGTCGTTCAGAAACGATTTACCATCTCCTCCATCCTCCCCGAGTATCCCGTTTCACTGTCCCAGAGATCCTGAGCCCCCTCGCGATCAATCTGTTGATCCGTCCGTGCCCCCAGAGTCCTTCCTTGATTGTCCGAATACTTCAAATAGCCCTGTCAATTGCAGTTTTTCTGGGATCCAAAGATCCCCCGTTCCAAAGCCGAGAGAGGATAGGCCTGTCCCATCGCCGCGCCCCATGATTCAGAAGGAGTTTTTACCTGACTCTCATCAACGGCTATCGAAGGGGGACGACTTTTCTGTGGGTACTATTCCCATTCCTATCTCATCATCATCGCCGCAACCTGATAGTGCTGGACTGGGCCTCAATAGAGGAAAAGAACTGTGTGTCGGGCCTACCCCTTTAAATTCCCCTGCAACATCACCTGTCAATCTCTATGACAGTGATCTGGATCATTTGCTTTATTCGAAATCCCTCGAGCTAGAGCCGCTTACGATACACAAGCCTGGACCAAATGTTATGCCTGTCATCAGTCCGGATTCGGCAAGGAATATTACGGTCCGGAAGAAGAGTAGGGGCGGCAGTAGACACTTTAGAGGGAGAACTACAGTAACTGATACAGGAATTAGAAATTTGTCTTTGGTTGAGGTGCCTATCTATGATATGTCTGATTCACAGCCCCTTAGAGCAAGTCTGGCTGGCGAATCATCTAAATGATCCCTATCATCTCTCTGAATATTAGGGGTCTTGGCGTTGATCCCAAATTCATAACGCTAAAAAATTTCTTTTTCCATTCCAGGCCTGGTATAATCCTCATCCAGGAAACCATGCATAACCGGGAGGATACTATATCTTATTTCAGGAAAATGCTCCCTACATGGTACATGGTTGCTACAGAGGCTCGTGGTTTATCAGGGGGCATGGCTACTCTCTGGGATCCAGATCGTGTAAGAGCTAAGGCGTACAAGTGTTGTGCAGGGATTATTATAGCGGCTTCTATCAGGGGATGCGACTCTCCCATCAATATTCTTAATATTTATGCGCCATATAAAAACCGTGTTCCCTTCTGGAAAAGCATTTTTGCCACAGATCTGTTTGACATCGATCATCTCCTTATTGCTGGCGATCTAAACGCTGCTTTGAGATCTGAAGAGGTATGGGGCCAGGGGAAGTTAAACAATGTACTTGCTGATCTCATTAATATAGAAATGCTCAATAGGAATATGGTGGATATTACTCCTGTGGTGATGAAACCGACATGGACAAATGGCAGAGTCGACAAGGCCTATATAGCAAAAAGAATAGACCGGTTTTTTGTACATAGCAACATCCTAGAAAAATTGGGTATGCCAAGCTCATCTGTGGAAAACATTATGATCTCGGATCACAACCCCATTCTATTAACATGGCCTGGAAATCAATTCAGATTGGGATACTCTTTTAAGTTTGACAGAGGTCTCCTCCAGGATTCTGCCTTCAACGAATACATTCAAAATGCATGGAAAGAGATTAAGGAAAGGGACAAACTCCACATTTTCTCTACTTTCAGAGAAAAATTGGCCGAGATCAGGGGAATGGTGAAAAAATGGCAGATTCAAAAGCGTCAGAAAGATAGAAAAGAATTACAGAGGATTCAAAAAGAGCTGGACTTGCTGCTGGGATCAACAGAATATGCCTCCTACTCTTTTGAGATGAAGTGCCGATTAAGGAATTTGGAGAAGGATAAATTCAATCTGCTGCAACAGGAGGAAGCAAAATGGAGGCTCAAAAGCAGAGCTTTATGGATCCAGGAAGGAGATAAAAACACCAAGTTTTTCCATAACTATGCTAATGCAAGGAGAGCCAAAAATTCAATATGGAAAATAAAGGATGATAAGGGCACGTACGTGTTTTCACAGGAGGATATCACAAAGCAGGCAGTTAGTTTTTTCAAGGAATAGTACTGCAGTAGAAAAGATATTGCTTTCAGGGATATTCTATGGGGCATCGACTTGGTTCCGGAAATGTTTGATGAGGAGAAGAACGAAGCTCTGTTCCAGCCAGTCACTGAAAATGAACTTCTTGGAGTTATGAAGTCTTTCAAGAAAGACAAATCCCCTGGTCCCGACGGATGGACAATTGATTTCTTGATCCATTTCTTTGACCTCTTCAAATTGGATTTGCTCAGTATGGTGGAAGCTTCCAGACTATCGGGTTGCATTCACAACCACACTACTTCCACTCTGATTGCTCTTATCCCAAAGAAGGGAGAGCCTGAATCATTCCTGGACTTCAGGCCGATTTCCTTATGCAACATTACATTCAAGATTATTACAAAGATTATAGCTGAAAGAATCAAAGTGACGCTGGCATCCTATCTTTCTCCAAATCAACATGCTTTTTTAAAAGGCCGAAATATTCTAGATGTCGTAGCCAGCACACAGGAATGCTTACATTCTATGTTCTTGCATAAAACAGAAGCTGCTATTATGAAGATCGACCTCCAGAAAGCTTATGATGTATTGGATTGGGGATTTATGCAAAGTCTCTTGGCGAAAATCGGTCTGAAGCCCGGCCCTATTCGATGGATTATGGCATGTATTGAAAATGTTAACTATGCTGTCATTGTTAATGGTGTTCCCTCCCCATATTTTCGAGCGGAAAGGGGCTTGCGTCAGGGCTGCCCACTATCGCCTCTCCTTTTTATATTGGCCATGAACTCCTTGAGTCTGCACATCAACCGAGCAGTGGAGGAAAAAGCGTATGCTCCACTAAAGATATGCAAGCATATTTACATTTCTCATAATCTGTTTGTTGATGACGTCCTGTTATTTGCAATGTTGTCAAAAGCATCCTGGGCTTGTATTAAGAATATCCTTGACCGTTTCCAAAAGGCGACTGGGCTTGTTATTAACAAGGCCAAATCGGTCCTGTATCACAATGAAACCGACTGGGACACGACTTTATGGATCTCACAGCTCTTCGGGATAGAAACAAGATCTTTGTCCGATGGAATTAAGTATCTGGGATTCCGCCTTAAAGCTAAGGCTTATTCAAAGAATGATTGGAGATGGCTAGTAGAGAGATTTTATAACAAGATTTCGATGTGGGAACATAGATATTTATCATTGGGAGGTAGAGTCGTCCTCACCCAATCTGTCTTGATGCAAATGGTGGTATACTGGGCCCATCTTTATCTCCTCCCGGCCAGTATTATCCATGCCATGAACAGGATCTCCGCCAACTATATTTGGGGTGCTAAAGCAAATAGAGGCAAAATCCATCTGACAAAACTGAATCTCCTAACGTTGCCAAAAAAGCTCTGGGGCTAGGGTCTGATGGATCTAAGGCTTTTCAGTAAAGCCCTGGTCTGCAAATCCATGTGGAGAAGTATCTTTGGCACAAATCCTTGGAGTGCAATAATTCATCAGAAGTACCAAAAAGGCAGAAGTATGGAGTTCTGGTTCAGGCTTGGCTCCATTGGAATTAAACAAGGCTCTGCAATTTGGCACGGCTTCAGAAAAATGGAAAAATACTTCATAATCAATCTAAAATGGAGGATGTTCTCTGGAAGGAAAATCTTCATTGGTATTGACTCATTTGCTGGCTTTAGGGGGAATCTCCATGTTCCGGACCCTCTTCTTTTTTTCCTTCACAGAATGGGTATTTTTACTTGGGACAAGATCATTGCGGAGTGGAGGGGCCATATGCTCTCTCTGAAGGATGCTGCTAACATTGGCCTCCCTCATGCCTTGCTATTACCTTGGGAAAATGTCAAGAATGCTCTAGATGGTGGAGGGATAAAGCGGGCCGAGATTGAAGATCACTTAGTATGGTCCCTATCACAACATTCGACAGCGGCTGTAAAAGATATCTATTGTGATTTCGTTTCCAAAAAAAATATGCCTATCGGACAGATTTTTCCGATGCAATGGTGGAAACTTGGTTGTCCTCCCAAGGTGATTATTTTCTCATGGTTAGTTTTCTACAACAAAAACTCAACATGGGAAAACTTGAGGAAGAGGTCGTGGTATGGTCCTAGCATATGTGTGTTGTGCAACGCTGAGGAGGAGAAAAACTTCCACATGTTCTTCAAATGCGAGGCCACCCAACAAATCTGGTATGATCTGGCTCTTTCTTTACATTTTCCTCACCTGTGTTTCATTTCTGTTAATGCAGCTTTTGCCTGGTGGGGAAGACAAGAGGCATCTAAGCGGCCAATCCTTCCCATTGTGTTATGGTGTGTTTGGAAGTGGAGAAATTTAAAAATATTTGAAGACACAAACATCTCCTTCAAGTCTGTCTTGATAAGCTTCTCCTCTCTTTATGAATCGATCCATAGATAGAGCAAAGAGCTCTTCAGGTTCGCAGACTGGAGCAAAGTGCTTGCGTTTTCATACACTTGGAGTATCAGCTGTCATGACCTTCATCATTTTGAGCTCTTTCTGGCGAATGCCTGTCTCGGCAGTCGCCTTCCATCTGAGTAATATTTTGGGCTCCTCTCTTTTGTCGATCTTTTCGGTTATGTTTATGTCAAATAGATCATCCAGCTGCACGATGTGGTAATATCATGTGACTTATGTGTTTTATGTGTCCTGTTTTATAGCACTTGACTCTTTGGTGCCCAGTGGTTTTTTTTTTAAATATGTCCATGTAAAATCTGTTCAACCTGTCTTATGAGTCTGGTCACCATTTTCATGGGAACCAAATAGCTTCACTGTTATCTACAGGTCATGTTGTATATATTGCCTCAATATAATATATTGCTTTTTCTTCTGAGAAAAGACGACTCCATCACTTTTTTATTATTGCTATGTAAACATTCAAAGTTGCGATGCTAAGATGAAGACGGATTCAATTTGATTATGAATGCATTTAAATTTTGGGTTAAGCAAAATTACTAGTAAAACGAGTAACTATATCACAATATTTCTAATGGTAATTATGTTTAGATTTATCTAATTCTGGATCTAATATGAGCCGAAAAGGATCAAATTTTTTCAGGGGATTTTTCTTTTTAAATGCAAAATATAACAAGTAATTTTTCATTGTGTAAATTATATTTTTTAATTCTATGTAGATTACACTTTTACTTGCACGTTTTTTTTACTTCTAATTACTTTACATGAAATTATATAATGACATATGGAAAACTAACTAAACATGCATAACATATTCATTTTTGTTTTTTATTATAACGAACATTGATTTTTCATTTAGATATATTTTACTTTTATTTTAGAAGGACGCCTGTCAATTCCATAGTGAGCACGAACGTATTTACACATCACCATCATACTGGGTTGTAGAATAAAATTTTAGGCTCAATAATACTAACATACAAAAAACAAATATTCAAATCGATGATAAATGCCTAAACAAATTATTATGCCAAAAATTAAAATTACAAGCAATATCGCAATACAAATATCATATCACAATATTTACAAGGTGAAGGAGCTCACCTCATAGCCGTGGCTTGGAGGGGCTTATCAATCATTTCACTAAATCTATTCTAACATTCTAGCATTGTATTCTAACATTCAACAGTATGGGTGTTGAATAGAGAACCTGATGACTGACCGGACATATCTATCTCTATTTCCCTTGACTCTTCACCATCGTCATCTCCATACTCTGTTGCTCCTTTTCATATGTATGGTCTTTGATCACCACAGGGAGAACAAGATATTCCAGAGTCACTGTACCCACATGGCCATTACTATGACCGACGAATGCTTCACTGGTTTCTCTCTTGTAAACTTAAGACCTAGAGATAGTGAGGAAGAAAATCAGATTTAAAATGTTAAGAACTGCTAACAAGGCATAATAGTAGTAAATACAGGATGCTTTGAGATTGTCCAAAATCCACTCGGTGTGTCCCTTTCTTCCTGTGATGTTAGTCATAACAGTTAGAAGAAAACTACAGATAAAATTCCCAATTCCCAGAGTACTGGCAAACAATGTAGTTCCAATGCTCTGCATGCTCTCAGGGACCTGATCATAGAAGAATTCTAGTTTGCCCACTTCAACGAAGGAATCTGCTATTGATCTGAAAATGGAATGTACTTGTTTAAGGGTGCAAGGTATCCATTTCCCATAATTGCAAATGTGAGCTATACACTCCAAGTGACCTCTAAAAATGTGAAAACTTATTATTTCTTATACAGAGAGAGACTGTAGGGGCATTCACCGGACATGTCACCTCTAAAGAGAGGATGAGTTCCAGAGGCTACCTGGCCCTCTACAGGCTCTGCCTAAAGAAATAAAAAAGTAAACACTTAGAAGTCTTTGACATACACATACTTGAAGTTTAAGGTCTTGCGGAATAAGACAAATAAATTTCTGCAGCTGAACAGGTGATTATGTGTGTATGCAAGTTATATTTATTTGCTGTTTAAAACTTTATATCAGTTTTGTTTAGCATATCATCTTCAGGAAATAAAGACATCAAAATGATAAAGTAGTTCACCCCCTCCTGGGCTACATCCACTGGACCAAGCCTCTCCAACTAGGCTTGTCCTCTTGCATTAAAATTCCTACAAAGGCTAATACAAGAATATGGGTGTCTTGAAGGACATATATGACTGTAAATATAGCATCAAAAGATAGGAATTAGCTAAACATGCTCTTTCCCAAACACTAATCAGTGAAATTTGTACCTTATACAGTACTTTCCCCAATTGGCCCTAGTGGCCCTTTAAACTGGCATGGAGAATTTCAAAGTGAATATGACCTCAATTGGTTCTGAAACCTCTTCCATTAGATTCAGAAGGTCAAAAATAGCAAACATAGGCTTTTGAATCACCAAAAACGGATGAACATAGCCCCCAAACAGCTCAAGCACTGAAATGGCCCTAATGGCCCTGAAAGCTTCCCTGAAGCTAAACAGTGAGAAGAATGCCTCAACAGACAAAATGAGCTGTAGAAATGGATTCAGAATGCTGAAAACCTTCAGGAATGACCTTCGTTCCACATCCACTGGCTGCACAATTCCCAATGCAGCTCCCAAACTGATTTGGCCCTGGTGGCTCCTGGAACTTCCACAAAGAAAAAACACCTACAAACGACCTCAGATGGTTGTGAAACCTATTCCAATGGCTTCAGAAGGTCGAAGAGACCCAAAATAAAAAAACAATTCGTACAACACCGCCTTTCCTAGCCAAAGTTATAGCCCATTAAAGTTTTCCACCAGTTATGCCTAGAAACACTCCAGCTAACTTTAGTTGGAGTCCAGTTAACTCCGCCAATTATGGCGGGTCCGCCAAATTTGCCAACACCGCCAAAAATCTCCACCAAATCTTGACTGTTAGTTAACTGCCCGCATGTGACTGCAAAGCTCGACGGGTGGTTCGCATTGGATTTCGTGCTCGGTGGTTAAGGGTCTCGACCCACGGTTTTGGGCGTAAGGTCACATGGTATGCGGGGCTAGCCCTTAGGGGCTGGCCCCCTTAAAGCCCCGCCCAAATGAAGTTTAAAGTTAAAATCAAATTTCTCAGGCCATTGTAACACGTTCGACCCATGTGGCGCGTTGGTAAGGCATATAGTTTGTGGTAATGAGGTCGCGTGTTCAAACCTCTTCGCTGCCAACAAAAATTTTAAACGCACCCAACACACTTGCTGACGTCATCATGGGCCACGCGGCGGCCTCCGAGCCTGCCACGAGGCATCTTCTAATTCGCTGCCCAAAAGGAATATTCCGTGGAATATTCTTTTTAAATTTTTTTTAAAAATTCAAAAATTAAGGGTTATTGGGCGATTTTGTTTTTGGCATAACTTTCTCATACAACGACCGTTTTTCGAACCGTTTGCAGCGTCAGAATCAGGAATACGAGCTCTATCCGGTCTTTTAGGTTCCAATTAGTTTTGATCACTTTTATTTTTGACCATTTTACGACACTTGGTACTGAGCTCCTGCTCACACCTCCCAAATGAGAAAGCTTTTGGTCCCCAAAAGCTTACTGAATCTCTGAACTGAACTGTACAGCACTTGAGGAACAGAAATATCCTCTTCCGTTCAGCCAAAAGAGCATACTGATGCCAAAATTTCCTACCTTATCAACTGTCGTCATGGCGAATGTTGCTGCATAACCAAGTACTCATCGAATCCCGACCAAGCTTGTTCGCCAGACAAACTGAAAGTTGGCAGAAACCAGTAATGAAACTTGCTGATATATGAGCTGAAATATTCCCCTGAACATGTGGGCTTGCCAGCTGTCACGATGCCCATCCATGACACCTCCACTCCAGAAGAAGAGTTGCCTCCCAAATGAGAAGGCTTTTACAGAGATGAAACACTTCATCATTTCTCCTCTTTACAATATTGGAGATCAAATTAACTTTTTCCAATTCAATATTACATTACATGCATGGTTAAAAACAAAGTAATCAACCCTTCAAGTTAATCACACATACATGTTTAAAATACAAGGAAATCATCATGATCCCTGTGCTCATGCATATCATTCTCGTGCATGCAGTTTATCCTTTAACTTTCTCTTAAGTACAATCATAAGTACAATATCCTTGATCATATGCACATGTACTTTCAAAGCTGAAATGAATATAACTTTCGTTGTGATAGAGTGAGTCTCATACTCAGCGTTTCCATCCTGCAACTTGAATTCCCTCAACAAAGAAATGCATTCAATCAAAAGACATGCAACTTCAGTTGGAAAAGAATTCTAACCATTTCTTACCAATCCATTTCAAAGGCGCTTCCTTTAACTGCACATCAATATCAACATGTGTATCATCCTGACACATATCAATGATGGAAACTTCCTTCCCATTCTTGCCATACTCTTTCTCCAGTTTCTTTAACTTTCGTGGAAGCATTGTTGGATTCAGAGTCCAACACCTTTCAGCAGTATGTCCATGCTTATGGCAATAAGTGCAACACATGTTCATCTTCTTGATAGCATGATTTGCATTGTTCATTGGAACTTTGGCTTCTTGCCTCCTTTCCTTAAAAAGTTTCCTGTATGTTGCCATTCTTTTCCAACATCTAGAAACACTATGGTTAAACAAACCACAAAAAGAACATGCAATTCTTTTCCAATGCTTGTGTGGAAATTTTCCATGCTTTACATGATCAAAGGAAATATGATTGAAATCAGATTTATACCTTTCTCTTTCACCTTCATTACTTTCATGAGGAGGTGAATCAAATGAAGAAGAAGCTCCTTTTGGAACACCATCAATCCCTTCAATGGTTTTAGAGCTTTCACCACTTTCTTGTTCAAGTGCATGCTTATGCACACCTTCTTCCTGCAAATCATGTTTCAAACTATTGCATTCCCCAAGTGTTAACGGGAAAAGTGTCTACTCAGAATGACCCTATCCCACTAAGGTGTGACAGTGACCTTAGAAACAAACAAAGAAAACTACTTTCGTATTCTTCTTTATGAACTATAAATGAAGAGGAATAGGATGAACCAACCTGTGTCTTGCGCTAGTCCTTTGATCCAATCTCTCTCCTCTTTGACAGCTTCCAACTACCTGCTCCCTTACTTGCCCAGCTTCACCAAGTTCCTGTAAGATCACAGAAGAAGAAAACTACACAAAGACATGGATTTATATTCATCAATAGCTTAGGATCAAATTTAAGCTAAACATACAAATGTAACAAACATCAATGATACACAAGCATGTAGGAGAAACTCAAATAGTTTTATTGATATAACAAGAAGATCCAGGAGGAGTTACAACCGATGATTCCTGATCTAGCATCAACCTCCCAACAAAGGAGTCCCCTCTTCACCTCCAACAAAGCATAAATCACCTAATACTCTGATATCTATCTCAAAACCAACAGCAATTCTCTGCAATGTACAAAATTCCAGCCTCCGGATCTCTGGGATGAGGGATCCATATATAGATGTATGCAAAGAGGATGAGTCAGCTTATGATTTGACTAGTGGCCTCTCTCTGTCAGTTCTTGTTTCCACTTGGAGACTGAGAGCCTCTTACTCATCCTTGGTCGAACTCAGTGAGGCAAGTGTCATTGGGGACGATTCTGGAAGCTTCCATTGTCTGTCCACCTCGCGGAATGACACTGTCATTTGTCATTTCCCGCTCAACGCACCCTGGTAGTGCATTTAGGTGCGTTGCAACGCACCTAGCTAGTGTACTTGGGTGCTATGCAACACAACTATCTAGTGGAGCAGCTGAAATGATCCTGATTTGACTGATTCTGAGCAATTTCTGGTGGAGAACTTCTGGGAGAAGCTGTAATTTGTTGACCTTGTTCCTTTAGGGGCCGGAACAACACTTTTAGGGACTTAGGATCCCTTGGTTTATGGACATTTCATGCTTAGAGCTGTAAGGCACAAAAATGTCTATAACAGTTTCCCCCTAAAGTATGAGGCCGTTTATCGAGTGAAATGCTTTATTAGGAGGATCCGATGTTCTTTCAATGCTGGGAGGAGACCTGTAATAAGATACAATACAATACATTATCTTCATATTGTTTTCATGATCTAGCTGAGGCGGGCATTCCCATGCTCAGCTGTATAAATTCATTTTCATGTACATAGGACAGACAATCGTCTGATGGTAGACTGATGATTCTGATAGAGCCATCATCCTTTTGGTAGGATGATTATCTGTGCCGCAATGTTGTACATTTCAATGTCTTTATTTTCCTGAATATATATCGCAGCCCGGATGGATGAAACTAGATCCGGGGTCTTCAATCTCGTCCGATCTTTACTCGAAGTACAAGTCGATCCATGTGAGAAATGTTTTGAAGTCGAACATGGAAAGACATCGCTTGATTACCAGTTAATGATGTAAACCGTTAACAAGCGCGAGAGGAATCACCAATAATGATGATGACCCTCAAGGTACTGCAGTACAATTCACGTGGTGTGAATAAAGGACTTGGCATCGAACACCACGCAAAATCTTTCGGTCGAAGGTCATTGATGTATACCTATCGCCGGAAGTGAGAAACTTGCCATTGAGGCATGCAAGCTTCAAAGTACTGAAGGGGGTGTTCCTAGATCAACTTCTTGGATAATGATTTGATGTCGACAAGAAGCGATCCGTCAAAGGAGGGCCTTAATGAATCCCACATCAATGACACGGAATGGAGCAAATGATTTTGATGGAGGTGAAAACGATCTGATGATATATGGTTCAGGATGGCGGTCATGAAAGAATGAAGTATAATGAATGGTAGTGGATGGGACACGGGTGACTTCTCTGGATGACTTCTCTTGAACATGTCGGCGACACTTATGTGATGGATTGGTAGCATTTACCCCAAATGTGGATGGTATGGCGTGACCATGGTGATGTGACCGGTGAATGAAACAACCCAACCCGACTCAGGCACGGAGTGGAAGTGTCATGTTCAAGAGCAACTTGCTACCAATAAAGATTCTTTGAGTTTTCTTCCCAATTTTTCCCCAGTCATTGCTGACCAGTACCTCTTTATTTTTGTCAAGCTTGAGGAGGATAACATATGCTTGTTCTATAATTTTCCCTTCGGGCAAACCCATCGCTATGTTTTAACAAGCCTAGCGATAGTGAAACTCGTTCTCCTCTAAAGACAAGTTTGTCGCTATTAATCTTTTTAACGAGTTTAATGACAAAGATAACTCGATCCTTTTCATTTTTAGAGAGTCTGAAAAGGTACGTAAACGTAACTCCAAAATTCCTTTTTCGTCATCTAATCCCTTAAGTCCGAAAAAGTATAAAACAATATAGAAGGGATGAATTTTCGATAGTTTTAACGAGCCGAACAAAACAAGCGCTCGATCTTTTTGTGCAATAATCCCTCAGGTCCAAAAAGATTAAAATCTAGAGGAGGGATAGCACTTCCGGTCGCTTTAACGAGCTGGAAGGCCAAAACTCGGCAATATTTTCATATTTTACGAGTCAGTTGAAAAGAGCTTAAAGAAGACTCATCTTTTGAGGAACGAGTGATAAAATGGGTAGCAGCTGATTCCAGGTAAGGTTTGCAATTTTCCAATCACGGCAGAGTCATAAGGATGGCTAGTGAAATCACTCTTCGCATCTGTTCCTCAAAATGGGTAAACAATCAAATGGAGGTGAATGATCGGCTAATGAAAAAGTGGAGGTGACGGTGCAAACACGACCAAGGCTTTAATGGCTGAAATGCTACATTCACGGTGGTTATTTACCGGGGAATAGTTCATCTTTTAACGAGCTTAAACGCGGGTGGAAACATTTGCTCATGTCTTATGTTTATTTTTTAACGAGCTTGAACTATGTGCTAAAACTGCTCGATTAATCCAGTCATATGATAAGAATGTCTCATATAAGAACGGCAAGCTTTCGAGTGTTGCCTCACATCCTTTCTTTATGCAAGTTAGGAAACGACCAATCCTACGAGTTTAAAGGGTTAGAGGTCCTAAAAATTTAAAAAATAAATAATCATTCTTCGCTAGCACTCCAAAAGGTTTGCATGCACCCAGGTATAAAACAAAGTTTCAAGGTTACCTTTACTTCTTTCTGCCAAAACATTTGTTTTACCGAGAGAGGCCTACCTCTTACAGGTTACCCAAAGATTGTTCTATCTACGGCGTAAACAAAACACTTCTTTGGCGATGTTGCTCGAAATAAACAAAGGTGAGTGACGATGCCCGCCACTCACATAACTTTGACAAAAGAATCTTATTCTAGAATAACCCCTCTTCCATTCACGGACGGGGTACAGACTACTCATATTCTCCCGCGGAAACCTACCCTATACCCAAAGTTTTCCTGCCGAAGCAGACCAGGACGCATGCCCCTTGGGTTTTAGTCATATCCCTCCGAATTACTCGCGCTCATCGGGAGGACGGACTGGAGATTGAGACATTTCTTGCGTGAAGAGACCATTTGGGGATGGTATATGACTATTTTCTATGCGTGATCCGGGAAATGAAAGCTGGTCCACGAGCTTGACCACTCTTCCTTCGTGCGGAAAACACATTACTCTAAAGAGTGAGGAGACGATGGCTCCCATGCAATAAATATAGTCTCGTCCAAGGAGTAGGTTATAATCCAAGGGTCCTTGAACAACCATTACATTCATTTGAATTGTCTTCCTTCTCAATGTTATGGGCACATCGTGAAGGATCCCTAAAGGTCGACTGGTTCCTTTATCAAAGCCTGTCAGATTTCTCATCTCAGGCAAAAGCGATGGCGAACCAAGCGCTTTCCAAGCAGTAGAGGAAAGGATACTCACAGAAGCCCCCTCATTTATGGTGGTACCAGCCATGACCATTCTATATATTTGTACGATAATTCGGAATGGTATGCTTGCTAGTAAACGGGGTCTGCCTAGTTGATTCCAATCGAAGGAGACAACTAGGTTGCTTGGAGGTGGGACCGAGTAGACGGCCGGGTATGGCTCTGACGAACTTCCCTCCTGTGATAAGGGAATGGGTAGATTTCCCCCATGTTCGTCGGAGTCTGTGTTGATGAAGAGAATTTGGATGGTGTCATCCCTGTTCTCTTCAGTGACTGTATCATCCGAAGATAGAACCTCTGAAGGCAAGACCGGGTCAACTGCCGCCTCGACCTTTTGACTTTCGTCTGGTATGGATTCATATGGTTTATCTTCGATGATAGGCGCTTCAGCCGACCACTTGAGCGGACCAACTGGATTCTCAACTAGCGACGGACTCGGCAAGAGTTTTTTATATCCAGGAGGAAGTCGTAACTTTGAAACCGGACGGTCATCCAAAACTCTTTTCGCTTCGTCTAAGAAGGGACAACGGTGGACGGCATGATTGCCTTCGCACAGTTTACAAGGAAATCTAGCTTTCCCTTTTTATCCTGGGGCTTCACTTTCGCTAGTTGACGGTGTGCTTTCAACATGATCATCAGAGGTTGATGACACCGGATTGTGCACATGAGGAGACCAATCCCTTAATATCCGAGGGATGCAAGGAAAATCTCTGTGAAAGTGGTCTCCTTTGCAAATGACACATGGCGATTTAGGCCTGGTCGGTGCAATGTGTGGATTTTCGTTAGACGACACTCGTTTTCCCCCATTCGCCTTTGGCTCCTTCTTCTTCTTCTCTTTCTTCTTCTTCTCCTTCTTCTCCTTAGGAACTTGATTTTTGGCTTTGCCAGCCCCATCAAGCGAAGAGGAAGGAGGAGAGGAAGAATTAGAGGAAGTAGAAGGTTGGTGGGAAACTCTGGACTCGTCTAATTGCTGATTCGATTGTTCAGGAATGGTGGTGTTCTGAACGACATTGGTTGAGAAGAGCCATACTGGCAAACCAATTGTCAGTCCTGGAAGCGACAATGTGGCCATATGGGGTGCACCAACATCTCCCCAAGAGGAGAAGGGACTAGGATTTCCACCAAGGGGAATTCCTTGGTTGGTAGACTCCATTTTCTCAACCTAAGATCAACGTAGGAAAAGGGGATGAATATTCCGTTTAAAATAAATTTTTAGACGCTTTGACACAATTTGTTTTTTCAGTTTTTAAGAGTCGAGAAAAAACAAAAGATGACTCTAGTCTCCTTCGATTTTTAATGAGCCTGAAGTGACAAGTGCTCAGATGGACCTTTTCCATTAAGGAGTCTGAAAAGGAATGAAGGGGACTGATCTGGAGATCTAGGTAGAGGGAGTACCAAACCAATCGCAAAACTGCAGAATACTTTTTACGGTACGACAGTCAATCTTCCCGAATGCTGTGTTCGGTGCATTGCGATCAGTAGGGCGGCCGACACGGCTTCCTATGGATAAAAGGTTTTAAGCCTATAGGGGTCTCCCAATATATACTCGACGGTACGTGGGAGCACAAGTTCGTACTGGCACTTATCGTCTCAAAGTGGAGGAATCACCCAACCATCAGTGAGGACAACAGTTACCAGGCTTTACGACGCCAGAATACGTCTCTAGCCTAAACCTCTAAATGTTGTGCGTTAAGTTCCAAAGCATTGTTAGATTCATTGAATTTATTTTAAGTTGATCTTTCTTATGAAGTTTGCCTTTTGGGTTCACCACGAGATGTAGATGTAATTCCTAAAATGCAATCTAAAGATGATAAGCAAATTTTTATCTCTTTTCAGCAATGAAAATCCTAGCTACAAAGGGAAAAGAAAGACACAATCTTTTCTCAAAGAGCAAAGAGCACACTGTAAATGCACTTTTCCTAAATCAAGCCAAATAGACTATCGATATGCAAATGCACATGTGCATGTATTTGTTTTTCACTTTCTTAATATTGATGCCTAAAAAGAAAGTTGATGTACAAATCTGAATTTGCTTTCAAGTGACAAACACAAACAAGCTTCTTTTCGAAATCAAAAGGTAGATATGATTACGACACTTTATGATTTTGAAATAAATACTCGTTTCGACACTAGAAAGTCACAAATTCAAACCAAAGGCAAAAGTAAAAGCATAATCGACTGTCAACAGCAAATAAATTTTCTCCTAAGATCAAAATCGACAGTTACAACAGATCTAAATCAAAGGACGACAGTATGACTATTCTACTTTTTCAATGGAAAACTGTAAATGATGTAACAAACACATAAAAACATCTACAGTATTTTTGTACAAAGGAGGCGGAATTAAGGCAAAGAAAAGGGGTTTTTAAACAGACACATACACTGATCACAGGCTGCAAAAATCAGAGACAAAACTGAAAAAATGAAGCAAAGAACCTCAGCTGCACAAGGCTAGGCTGATCAGCGCACCTGTTACACAGAGAAACTAGATTGCAGCGTAGGTAGCCCTCTCGGGAACTGCGTTGAAATGCATAATCTCTTCACAGAGCCTGCGCTGTGGCAGAAACGAGAATTCTATCCAGGTTCTGGATCACGGTTTGCAGTTTAATCTATGGTTTTTGGCCGAGTAAAAGCAATCAGTAATGCACAATCAGAGGGTAGATTTAAAGGAGGTCTAAGAGCTATCACCAAGGGCAATCAGATCATTTATGAATCAGTTCTTCAGATCATAAACAGATCCAGTGAATGGATTGAAGTAGCAGATGTCTACTTTGCATTTGTTAATGGCAAATGCAGTTCGATTGCTACTCCTAAGTTTATGAAACAAACAACAAGAGAAACACAAACAAACTAACTAGACACGATCCCCAGCGGAGTCGCCATTTTGTTAACGGGAAAAGTGTCTACTCAGAACGACCCTATCCCACTAAGGTGTGACAGTGACCTTAGAAACAAACAGAGAAAACTACTTTCGTATTCTTCTTTATGAACTATAAACGAAGAGGAATAGGATGAACCAACCTCTGTCTTGCGCTAGTCCTTTGATCCAATCTCTCTCCTCTTTGACAGCTTCCAGCTACCTGCTCCCTTACTTGCCCAGCTTCACCAAGTTCCTGTAAGATCACAGAAGAAGAAAACTACACAAAGACATGGATTTATATTCATAAATAGCTTAGGATCAAATTTAAGCTAAACATACAAATGTAACAAACATCAATGATACACAAGCATGTAGGAGAAACTCAAATAGTTTTATTGATATAACAAGAAGATCCAGGAGGAGTTACAACCGATGATTCCTGATCCAGCATCAACCTCCCAGCAAAGGAGTCCCCTCTTCACCTCCAACAAAGCATAAATCACCCAATACTCTGATATCTATCTCAAAACCAACAGCAATTCTCTGCAATGTACAAAATTCCAGCCTCCGGATCTCTGGGATGAGGGATCCATATATAGATGTATGCAAAGAGGATGAGTCAGCTTATGATTTGACTAGTGGCCTCTCTCTGTCAGTTCTTGTTTCCACTTGGAGACTGAGAGCCTCTTACTCATCCTTGGTCGAACTCAGTGAGGCAAGTGTCATTGGGGAAGATTCTGGAAACTTCCATTGTTTTTCCACCTCGCGGAATGACACTGCCATTTGTCATTTCCCGCTCAACGCACCCTGGTAGTGCATTTAGGTGTGTTGCAACGCACCTAGCTAGTGTACTTGGGTGCTATGCAACGCAGCTAGCTAGTGGAGGATCTGAAATGATCCTGATTTGACTGATTTTGAGCAGTTTCTGGTGGAGAACTTCTGGGAGAAGCTGTAATTTGTTGACCTTGTTCCTTTAGGGGCCGGAACAACACTTTTAGGGACTTAGGATCCCTTGGTTTATGGACATTTCATGCTTAGAGTTGTAAGGCACAAAAATGTCTATAACAGTTGCCCCCTAAAGTATGAGGCCGTTTATCGAGTGAAATGCTTTATTAGGAGGATCCGAAGTTCTTTCAATGCTGGGAGGAGACCTGTAATAAGATACAATACAATACATTATCTTCATATTGTTTTCATGATCTAGCTGAGGCGGGCATTCCCATGCTCAGCTGTATAAATTCATTTTCATGTACATAGGACAGAAAATCGTCTGATGGTAGACTGATGGTTCTGATAGAGCCATCATCCTTTTGGTAGGATGATTATCTGTGCTGCAATGTTGTACATTTCAATGTCTTTATTTTCCTGAATATATATCACAGCCTGGATGGATGAAACTAGATTCGGGGTCTTCAATCTCGTCCGATCTTCACTCAAAGTACAAGTCGATCCATGTGAGAAATGTTTTGAAGTCGAACATGGAAAGACATCGCTTGATTACCATTCAATGATGTAAACCGTTAACGAGCGCGAGAGGAATCACCGATAATGATGATGACCCTCAAGGTACTGCAGTACAATTCACGTGGTGTGAATAAAGGACTTGGCGTCGAACACCACGCAAAATCTTTCGGTCGAAGGTCATTGATGTATACCTGTCGTCGGAAGTGAGAAACTTGCCATTGAGGCATGCAACCTTCAAAGTACTGAAGGGGGTGTTCCTAGATCAACTTCTTGGATACTGAGTTGATGTCGACAAGAAGCGATCCGTCAAAGGAGGGCCTTAATGAATCCCACATCAATGACACGGAATGGAGCAAATGATTTTGATGGAGGTGAAAACGATCTGATGATATATGGTTCAGGATGGCGGTCATGAAAGAATGAAGTATAATGAATGGTAGTGGATGGGACACGGGTGACTTCTCTGGATGACTTCTCTTGAACATGTCGGCGACACTTATGTGATGGATTGGTAGCATTTACCCCAAATGTGGATGGTATGGCGTGAACATGGTGATGTGACCGGTGAATGAAACAACCCAACCCGACTCAGGCACGGAGTGGAAGTGTCATGTTCAAGAGCGACTTGCTACCAATAAAGATTCTTTGAGTTTTCTTCCCAATTTTTCCCCAGTCATTGCTGACCAGTACCTCTTTATTTTTGTCAAGCTCGAGGAGGATAACATATGCTTTTTCTATAATTTGCCCTTCGGGCAAACCCATCGCTATGTTTGAACGAGCCTAGCGATAGTGAAACTCGTTCTCGTCTAAAGACAAGTTTGTCGCTATTAATCTTTTTAACGAGTTTAACGACAAAGATAACTCGGTCCTTTTCATTTTTAGAGAGTCTGAGAAGGTACGTAAAGGTAACTCCAAAATTCCTTTTTCATCATCTAATCCCTTAAGTTCGAAAAAGTATAAAACAATACAGAAGGGATGAATTTTCGATAGTTTTAACGAGCCGAACAAAACAAGCGCTCGATCTTTTTGTGCAATAATCCCTCAGGTCCAAAAAGATTAAAATCTAGAGGAGGGATAGCACTTCCGGTCGCTTTAACGAGCTGAAAGGCCAAAACTCGGCAATCTTTTCATATTTTACGAGTCAGTTGAAAAGAGCTTAAAGAAGACTCGTCTTTTGAGGAATGAGTGATAAAATGGGTAGCAGCTGATTCCAGGTAAGGTTTGGAATTTTCCAATCACGGCAATGTCACAAGGATGGCTAGTGAAATCACTCTTCGCATCTGTTCCTCAAAATGGGTAAACAATCAAATGGAGGTGAATGATCGGCCAATGAAAAAGTGGAGGTGACGGTGCAAACACAACCAAGGCTTTAATGGCTGAAATGCTACATTCACGGTGGTTATTTACCGGGGAATAGTTCATTTTTTAATGAGCTTAAACGCGGGTGGAAACATTTGCTCATGTCTTATGTTTATTTTTTAACGAGCTTGAACTATGTGCTAAAACTGCTCGATTAATCCAGTCATATGATAAGAATGTCTCATATAAGAACGGCAAGCTTTCGAGTGTTGCCTCACATCCTTTCTTTATGCAAGTTAGGAAACGACCAATCCTACGAGTTTAAAGGGTTAGAGGTCCTAAAAATTTAAAAAATAAATAGTCGTTCTTCGCTAGCACTCCAAAAGGTTTGCATGCCCCCAGGTATAAAACAGAGTTTCAAGGTTACCTCTACTTCTTTCCGCCAAAACATTTGTTTTACCGAGAGAGGCCTACCTCTTACAGGTTACCCAAAGATTGTTCTATCTACGGCGTAAACAAAACACTTCTTTGGCGATGTTGCTCGAAATAAACAAAGGTGAGTGACGATGCCCGCCACTCACATAACTTTGACAAAAGAATCTTATTCTAGAATAACCCCTCTTCCATTCACGGACGGGTTACAGACTAGTCATATTCTCCCGCGGAAGCCTACCCTATACCCGAAGTTTTCCTGCCGAAGCAGACCAGGACACATACCCCCTGGGTTTCAATCATATCCCTCCGTATTACTCGCGCTCATCGGGAGGACGGACTGGAGATTGAGACATTTCTTGCGTGAAGAGACCATTTAGGGATGGTATATGACTATTTGCTATGCGTGATCCGAGAAATGAAAGCTGGTCCATGAGCTTGACCACTCTTCCTTCGTGCGGAAAACACATTACTCTAAAGAGTGAGGAGACGATGGCTCCCATGCAATAAATATAGTCTCGTCCAAGGAGTAGGTTATAATCCAAGGGACCTTGAAAAACCATTACATTCATTTGAACTGTCTTCCTTCTCAATGTTATGGGCACATCGGGAAGGATCCCTAAAGGTCGACTGGTTCCTTTATCAAAGCCTGTCAGATTTCTCATCTCAGGCAAAAGCGATGGCGAACCAAGCGCTTTCCAAGCAGTAGAGGAAAGGATACTCACAGAAGCCCCCTCATCTATGGTGGTACCAGCCATGACCATTCTATATATTTGTACGATAATTCGGAATGGTATGCTTGCTAGTAAACGGGGTCTGCCTAGTTGATTCCAATCGAAGGAGACAACTAGGTTGCTTGGAGGTGGGACCGAGTAAACGGCCGGGTAAGGCTCTGACGAACTTCCCTCCTACGATAAGGGAATGGGTAGATTTCCCCCATGTTCGTCGGAGTCTGTGTTGATGAAGAGAATTTGGATGGTGTCATCCTTATTCTCTTCAGTGACTGTATCATCCGAAGATAGAACCTCTGAAGGCAAGACCGGGTCAACTGCCGCCTCGACCTTTTGACTTTCGTCTGGTATGGATTCAGATGGTTTATCTTCGATGATAGGCGCTTCAGCCGACCACTTGAGCGGGCCAGCTGGATTCTCAACTAACGACGGACTCGGCAAGAGTTTTTTATATCCAGGAGGAAGTCGTAACGGTGAAACCGGACGATCATCCAAAACTCTTTTCGCTTCGTCTAAGAAGGGACAACGGTGGATGGCATGATTGCCTTCGCACAGTTTACAAGGAAATCTAGCTTTCCCTTTTTGTCTTGGGGCTTCACTTTCGCTAGTTGACGGTGTGCTTTCAACATGATCATCAGAGGTTGATGACACCGGATTGTGCACACGAGGAGACCAGTCCCTTAGTATCCGAGGGATGCAAGGACAATCTCTGTGAATGTGGTCTCCTTTGCAAATGACACATGGCGATTTAGGCCTGGTCGGTGCAGTGTGTGGATTTTCGTTAGATGACACTCATTTTCCCCCATTCGCCTTTGGCTCCTTCTTCTTCTTCTCTTTCTTCTTCTTCTCCTTCTTCTCCTTAGGAACTTGATTTTTGGCTTTGCCAGCCCCATCAAGCGAAGAGGAAGGAGGAGAGGAAGAATTAGAGGAAGTAGAAGGTTGGTGGGCAACTCTGGACTCGTCTAATTGCTGATTCGATTGTTCAGGAATGGTGGTGTTCTGAACGACATTGGTTGAGAAGAGCCATACTGGCAAACCAATTGTCAGTCCTGGAAGCGACAATGTGGCCATATGGGGTGCACCAACATCTCCCCAAGAGGAGAAGGGACTAGGATTTCCACCAAGGGGAATTCCTTGGTTGGTAGACTCCATTTTCTCAACCTAAGATCAACGTAGGAAAAGGGGATGAATATTCTGTTTAAAATAAATTTTTAGACGCTTTGACACAACTTGTTTTTTCAATTTTTAAGAGTCGAGAAAAAACAAAAGATGACTCTAGTCTCCTTCGATTTTTAATGAACCTGAAGTGAAAAGTGCTCAGATGGACCTTTTCCGTTAAGGAGTCTGAAAAGGAACGAAAGGGACTGCTCTGGAGATCTAGGTAGAGGGAGTACCAAACCAATCACAAAACTGCAGAATACTTTTTACGGTATGGCAGTCAATCTTCCCGAATGCTGTGTTCGGTTCATTGCGATTAGTAGGGCGGTCGACACGGCTTCCTATGGATAAAAGGTTTTAAGCCTATAGGGGTCTCCCAATATATACTCGACGGTACGTGGGAGCACAAGTCCGTACTGGCACTTATCGTCTCAAAGTGGAGGAATCACCCAACCATCAGTGAGGACAACAGTTACCAGGCTTTACGACGTCGGAATACGTCTCTAGCCTAGACCTCTAAATGTTGTGCATTAAGTTCCAAAGCATTGTTAGATTCATTCAATTTATTTTAAGCTGTTCTTTCTTATGAAGTTTGCCTTTTGGGTTCACCACGAGATGTAGATGTAATTCCTAAAAATGCAATCTAAAGATGATAAGCAAATTTTTATCTCTTTTCAGCAATGAAAATCCTAGCTACAAAGGGAAAAGAAAGACACAATCTTTTCTCAAAGAGAAAAGAGCACACTATAAATGCACTTTTCCTAAATCAAGCCAAACAGACTATCAATATGCAAATGCACATGTGCATGTATTTGTTTTTCACTTTCTTAATATTGATGCCTAAAAAGAAAGTTGATGTACAAATCTGAATTTGCTTTCAAGTGACAAACACAAACAAGCTTCTTTTTGAAATCAAAAGGTAGAGATGATTACGACACTTTATGATTTTGAAATAAATACTCGTTTCGACACTAGAAAGTCACAAATTCAAACCAAAGGCAAAAGTAAAAGCATAATCGACTGTCAACAGCAAATAAATTTTCTCCTAAGATCAAAATCGACAGTTACGACAGATCTAAATCAAAGGACGACAGTATGACTATTCTACTTTTTCAATGGAAAACTGTAAATGATGTAACAAACACACAAAAACATCTACACTCTTTTTGTACAAAGGAGGCGGAATTAAGGCAAAGAAAAGGGATTTTTAAATAGACACATACACTGATCACAGGCTACAAAAATCAGAGACAAAACTGAAAAAATGAAGCAAAGAACCTCAGCCGCACAAGGCTAGGCTGATCAGCGCACCTGTTACACAGAGAAACTGGATTGCAGCGCAGGTAGCCCTCTCGGGAACTGCGTTGAAATGCAGAATCTCTTCACAGAGCCTGCGCTGGGGTAGAAACGAGAATTCTATCCGGGTTCTGGATCACGGTTTGCAGTTTAATCTATGGTTTTTGGCCGAGTAAAAGCAATCAGTAATGCACAATCAAAGGGTAGATTTAAAGGAGGTCTAAGAGCTATCACCAAGGGCAATCAGATCATTTGTGAATCAACTGTTCAGATCATAAACAGATCCAGTGAATGGATTGAAGTAGCAGATGTCTACTTTGCATTTGTTAATGGCAAATGCAGTTCGATTGCTACTCCTAAGTTTATGAAACAAACAACAAGAGAAACACAAACAAACTAACTAGACACGATCCCCAGCGGAGTCGCCATTTTGTTAACGGGAAAAGTGTCTACTCAGAACGACCCTATCCCACTAAGGTGTGACAGTGACCTTAGAAACAAACAGAGAAAACTACTTTCGTATTCTTCTTTATGAACTATAAACGAAGAGGAATAGGATGAACCAACCTGTGTCTTGCGCTAGTCCTTTGATCCAATCTCTCTCCTCTTTGACAGCTTCCAGCTACCTGCTCCCTTACTCGCCCAACTTCACCAAGTTCCTGTAAGACCACAGAAGAAGAAAACTACACAAAGACATGGATTTATATTCATAAATAGCTTAGGATCAGATTTAAGCTAAACATACAAATGTAACAAACATCAATGATACACAAGCATGTAGGAGAAACTCAAATAGTTTTATTGATATAACAAGAAGATCCAGGAGGAGTTACAACCGATGATTCCTGATCCAGCATCAACCTCCCAGCAAAGGAGTCCCCTCTTCACCTCCAACAAAGCATAAATCACCCAATACTCTGATATCTATCTCAAAACCAACGACAATTCTCTGCAATGTACAAAATTCCAACCTCCGGATCTCTGGGATGAGGGATCCATATATAGATGTATGCAAAGAGGATGAGTCAGCTTATGATTTGACTAGTGGCCTCTCTCTGTCAGTTCTTGTTTCCACTTGGAGACTGAGAGCCTCTTACTCATCCTTGGTCGAACTCAGTGAGGCAAGTGTCATTGGGGAAGATTCTGGAAGCTTCCATTGTCTGTCCACCTCGCGGAATGACACTGCCATTTGTCATTTCCCGCTCAACGCACCCTGGTAGTTCATTTAGGTGCGTTGCAACGCACCTAGCTAGTGTACTTGGGTGCTATGCAATGCAGCTAGCTAGTGGAGCAGCTGAAATGATCCTGATTTGACTGATTCTGAGCAGTTTCTGTTGGAGAACTTCTGGGAGAAGCTGTAATTTGTTGACCTTGTTCCTTTAGGGGCCGGAACAACACTTTTAGGGACTTAGGATCCCTTGGTTTATGGACATTTCATGCTTAGAGCTGTAAGGCACAAAAATGTCTATAACACCAAGAATACAATCTTTATCAACTTGAGGTAGAGAACTTGAAATGAAACTCCTTCTAGGAACTGATTCAATTGCCTTCATGGCTGCTTTGGAACTTTCTTCATAAGATTGTCCATATCCAAGACCCAAATTCTTAGGCCTTACCTCAACCATTATTGGCTCAACTATACCCTGTGCATGTTTGCCCAATCCTTTTCCTTCATATCCCATTTTGGACATCAACTTGGACCCTATGCCTCTGGTATGTTTCTCAAAAGAACCAACATAAACATTCTTATAAGAATTTGAAGACAAACTAGAATTGTTTACCTCTTCTTCAAGCTCATACTTGGCTAAGGTTTCTTTGGCAACAAGGAGTTTTGTCTCCAACTCATGCATCCTTTCCAGATTCATGTTTGCAATATGAAGTTGGCCTTCCATTTCCTGCAATTGGTCAGAAAGCAATTGCTTCTCTTCCCTCATGGAATTCAACTGCTCTTGAAGTCTAGAGCTCTTTCTTTCAGCCTCATACATTTCTCTCACCATATTCATCATGATGAAAAATTCTTGCTTCAAGCCTTCTTCAAAAAATCTTGTGAAGGAGGATGATTTTGAGAACTCACTTATGGAAGTTTTCATTCTAAAAATGAACAAAAGAGCTTCAGCAAACTCAAACAACAAGTAGTAAAGTAGTCAATCTTCAACACTGCTTAAGACACCTTTCAAGCTACACAATCAAGCTAGTGATGTCATTCAAGCAAACCTAGTGCTCTAATACCATTTGATCTGAAAATGGAATGTACTTGTTTAAGGGTGCAAGGTATCCATTTCCCATAATTGCAAATGTGAGCTATACACTCCAAGTGACCTCTAAAAATGTGAAAACTTATTATTTCTTATACAGAGATAGACTATAGGGGCATTCACCGGACATGTCACCTCTAAAGAGAGGATGAGTTCCAGAGGCTACCTGGCCCTCTACAGGCTCTGCCTAAAGAAATAACAAAGTAAACACTTAGAAGTCTTTAACATACACATACTTGAAGTTTAAGGTCTTGCGAAATAAGACAAATAACTTTCTGCAGCTGAATAGGTGATTATGTGTGTATGAAAGTTATATTTATTTGTTGTTTAAAACTTTATATCAGTTTTTTTTAGCATATCATCTTCAGCAAATAAAGACATCAAAATGATAAAGCAGTTCACCCCCTCCTGGGCTACATCCGCTGGACCAAGCTTCTCCAACTAGGCTTGTCCTCTTGCATTAAAATTGCTACAAAGGCTAGTACAATAATATGGGTGTCTCGAAGGACAGATCTGACTGTAAATACAGAATCAGAAGATAGGAATTAGCTAAACATGCTCTTTCCCAAACACTAATCAGTGAAATTTGTACCTTATACAGTACTTTCCCCAATTGGCCCTAGTGGCCCTTTAAACTGGCATGGAAAATTTCGAAGTGAATATGACCTCAATTGGTTCTAAAACCTCTGCCATTAGATTCAGAAGGTCGAAAATAGCAGACATAGGCTTTTGAATCACCAAAAACGGATGAACATAGCCCCCAAACAGCTCAAGCACTAAAATGGCCCTGATGGCCCTAAAAGCTTCCCTAAAGCTAAACAGTGAGAAGAATGCCTCAACAGATAAAACAAGCTGTAGAAATGGATTCAGAATGCTGAAAAACTTCAGGAATGACCTTCGTTCCACATCCACTGGCTGCACAATTCCCAATGAAGCTCCCAAACTGATTTGGCCCTCGTGGCTTCTCGAACTTCCGCAAAGCAAAAACACCTGCAAACGACCTTAGATAGTTGTGAAACCTATTCCAATGGCTTCATAAGGTCGAAGAGACCCAAAATAAAAAAAACATTCGTCCAAAACCGCCTTTCCTAGCCAAAGTTATGGCCCATTAAAGTTTTCCACCAGTTATGCCTAGAAACACTCCAACTAACTTTAGTTGGAGTCCAGTTAACTCCGCCAATTATGGCAGGTCCGCCAAATTCGCCACCACCGCCAAAAATCTTCGCCAAATCCTAACTGTTAGTTAACTGCCCGCATGTGACTGCAAAGCTCGACGGGTGGTTCGCATTGGCTTTCGTGCTCGGTGGTTGAGAGTCTCGGCCCACAGTTTTGGGCGTAAGGTCACATGGTATGCGGGGCTGGCCCCCTTAAGGCCCCGCCCAAATGAAGTTTAAAGTTCAAATAAAATTGCTCAGGCTAGTGTAACACGTTCAACCCATGTGGCGCGTTGGTAAGGCATATAGTTTGTGGTAATGAGGTCGCGTGTTCAAACCTATTCACTGCCAACAAAAATTTTAAACGCACCCAACACACTTGCTGACATCATCATGGGCCACGTGGTGGCCTCCGAGCCTGCCACGTGGCAGCTTTTGATTTGCTGCCCAAAAGGAATATTCCCTAGAATATTCCAAGGAATATTCTATGGAATATTCTTTTTTAATTTTTTTTTTTAAAATTCAAAAATTAAGGGTTATTGGGCGATTTTGTTTTTGGCATAACTTTCTCATACGACGACTGTTTTTCGAACCGTTTGCGGTGCCGGAATAAGGAAGACGAGCTCTATCCAATCATTCAAGTTCCAATCAGTTGTGAGCACTTTTATTTTTGACCATTTTACGACACTTGGTACTGAGCTCCTGATCAACTATGGCCATGAGAAAAAAATGAGGAAGCAAGATAAAAATGGTGAGAGGGGTTACTTCTTTTTGGTTTCCTTGAAGTTCGTGTACTTTCACAACTGTGATCCGCTGGATTTCGGTTATGGAGGCTGTTGTCATGACTAGAACATGGATGGCCAACCCAATACCCATTCTCTATAGGATTGTTATTCCTCTGGGATTGCCTATGAATCTTCTAAAAATTCCTGAGTACTCTGTCATATATAACAGTGAATACCAGCATTGACATTGTGACGAATGATGTGACCCAGCCTCGAGGGATTTCAAAGTGAGAACCCAAATACCTGTTCACTCTCATTCCCTACTTTACGAACAGTGTGTTTACTTGGGTTGTCATGGTGCTTGGCATCAACATGGTAATCCAAATAGGTAGCAATTTTATCATAAGCTTTGTTTCTTCTACTCGGGTTACCTGTCATAGCTTCCATGTGTTAGAACATTAATCACGACTGCGCCAACGGCCCTGCCCACTATTCACAGGTTAGTGAGTTTAATGTAAGTCCTTAGAGTCAGTAAGACATCAGTTCAAGTCGGCGAAGATCGACGAAGGTCATTATTGATTCTCCTTCATGTGCATCTATAAATAATAATATTTAGTAATGAAATATCAAGATCTTCAATGAGTTTTCATGGTTTCTGTCATGGTATCAGAGCTTAGGTGAGCTATGAGAACACAGAGCTCAGGTACACTTCTTGGAGGAGGCTGAGTGTTATATAGCTTTGTGAGGCCACTTGTGAAGCTAAGTCTCTGATTGCAGAGAGTGTGAGCTCTTGTTGGTGTGGGAAAGCAACTTAGTGAAAAGCTCTTATGGTGTGCCATTGTGTTGGAGAGTGCACAGTGGAGAGAGAGTGTTGTTGTGTTGTGAGAGAGTGTGAGCACAATGTTGTGTGGCGCTCTAAGTGTTGTTTCAAGTGTGATAACGCTAGAGTGTAGAGGAGCCTGGAGGGTCAATGAAAGGCATTGAGCCTTGTCATTGTTTTGAGTTGAAGTGGCTATGTTTGAGGAAGAGCGAGGGCTATGTTTGGCCATAGTCGAGTAAGCTTCGATGGAGTGTTGTTTGGAGCCACAGTTTGGTAAGTGTTTCATTTCGTGGTGAACCAGTATTGTGGTGTTTGTTTGACTTGTTGAGACTGTTGAGCACAACATGGACAAGCGTGGTGGTGGCTGCTGGTGAGTGGTTGGTGATGGTTGGTGTTTGTTGCATAGTATTTATTTAAAAAGTTGTGTTGCCCTTTGAAACTGTCATATGTTGTTGAGCTCATGAGTGTGCAAAATCTGGAGGACGCTGGTATCATTTAAGAGTCCATAAGTGATCTAGTGAACAGTGTTGTGGCCAAGCTGCTGACTTTATCTATCCTGAAACCCCATTTGGGTGTGGAGTTTCCTCATGCTAGGGATGTCATAAGTTTCTATAAGCGTGTGTTTGGGGCTGAAGAAATTGTGAAGTCTCATTTTTGGAGAGTAGCCGCCATGTGCATTTGAAGACTTGCTACAGAGTAGGTCAAGGCAATGGTAGTGTGGAAGATTAGTGCAATGGATGTGTGGATCAAACACCCGTTGTGAGGTCTTGGTAGTGTGCAGTTAAAGCCTGGAGTTGTCTGTTGCGGTGGAGAGTGCAGTCCGACAGAGTGCAGTCCCGGAGACATTATGCAATTTGCCGCTGTGTGAGTGGCATTGTGAGGTGCATGTGGATTTGAGAAGTGTTGTGAAGCTGCATGAAGAGGGTAGTGTAGTGCGTTCTGGTGTGGGTACTCGAAAGAGGCTTGGTGTAAGCCCAAGCCTAAGGATGTGAAAGAATTGTTGCCACTGCTACCATTGATGGTGTCGTGGTAATTGGTGGTGTTGTGGTTGTTGCTGATGTTGCGATAGTTTGTGGGCTACGACATGGGGTTGTTATTCTTGGTGTTTGTGTTGTCATCTGCTATCGAATAGAATTGTTGGCCAATTATATAGAGGCTAGCGTGTGAGGCATATGAATAGCATTGTAGGCCTATTAAGCTGAGCGTTGACAAGAGAAGGAGAGCTCGTTGTTGGAAAACATTGTTCAGAAGCATTGTGTGCAAGGGAGAAGTGTATTTGGCGAACAAAATTGCTGCAATATCCATTGTATGTGGAGCGTGGAAGCATATTTGTTGAGTAGCTGCTATTGTGGAGAGTGCAGTCTTGGAAAGCACAATTCCAAAGGCATATTAGTGTTAGAAAGTTGAGCATGGAAAAGCAGCGAACATAGATTGTGTGGTGTGAGCATTGTGTACAAGTGAATGCTTAGAAGAAAGCTACATGGAGCTTGGACGTTGGAGCTGGAGTGGCTTTAGCAGTGTGGACTTTCGAGCCTGTGGAATTCTGAGGAGTTGTGGCATTCTAAGGAGTTGTGGTGCGTAGAAGTTGTTCTGCTACGTATTGAAGATTACACTGAGGGCTTACGTGTGATTTGTGTGGTCAACTCCTGTTGGAAGAGGCATGGAGGAGTAGAGGAGTTGCATAAAGAAGGGGCTACCCTGTGTGGAGAGCCCAATAGAAGGTCACTGCTCTGATTAGAGGACAATGAGTGGCATAACGTTGGATACTGATCTTTTAGATGATGCATTTTTAGAGAGTCCATTTGAAAGTATTTTTGGGCGTGGTAATATTTTTTATTCAGGTAGTATATTTGAGTCACAAGAATTATTAGATCAATAGAATGATTTTATTGATGATCATAAATATCCAGAGCTGGACTCCATTCCAGAAGAGAGAAAAACTTGCTTGTCCCTAAACCCAATTGCTAGTAACGCAATTGGATTGGCTTCTAAGATGGTCACAACAGTGGAGGATACTACCATGGATGTTGTTCAGAGGCCGCTCATGTTCGAGTATGAGTGCATTTTGGTGCCTCTTCATGGAAAGTGGGGAGAGCATGGATTGGATTATCAAGTTTTCACTATTCAGGATGTTGCCTCGCATCCCAATCCGGAAAAGGTTGCTGATGTTAAGTACGTAAGAAAGGAGGAGAGGAAGTTCATAAGGAAAGATAGAAAGGTGAAGATGAAATTGCACCAGCAAATGAGCAAACATGGACCCTTCAACAAGAAGACAAAAATCAAATGTTTTGTTGTAAGCCTAGCTGAGACTTAGACCAGCAAGCAAGTTAAAGTTTAGGCTCATCATGATTAAGGGGAGGTTTTAGAACATTAATCACAACTGCGGAAATGGCGCTGCCCACTGTTCACAAGTCAGCGAGTTTAATGTAAGTCTGCAGAGTCGGTAAGACATCAATTCAAGTCGGCGAAGGTCATTATTGATTCTCCTTCATATGTATTTATAAATAATAATATTTAGTAATGAAATATCAAGCTCTTCCACGAGTCTTCATGGTTTTTGTCATGGCACTGGTTGACCCGTTGTTTGTTGCTCCTTTGTCCAGAAATCGAAAAGTGGAAAGGAAAACAATGTTATTTTATTGGGGTTCACCTATGAATTAAAAGTTAGCTTTGTATAATTATGGTGGGAATTCTAGAATTTTTTAATTTTTTATGCGACTAGTTTGTTATAACTTTTTAACAATGCCTCTGTTTTCGGGTGAATAGTATCGTTTCAGGATGCTTTAGGCATGAACTTTCCCTGATCAATGAAAAATTTGTTTTCTTAAACATATAGTTAATCAGCAATTATAAATTAATTTTGAGTTTGACAATCCCATAATCTTCAGTGGCTTCCTCTTTTTTTTGCTTCTCATGATATTTTCTTTTCTTTTTTACTTTGTTTTTTCACTATTTTGTTTAGTTGATTTTTTCTTTGTTTTTTCATTTTTATTAAATAGATTGGATAGAATCTACATTAATATTGAGGAAAATTAATTATGATATATATATATATATATATATATATATATATATATATATATATATATATATATATATATATATATATATATATATCTATATATATATATATATATATATATAACTTTGTTTTTTCACTATTTTGCTTAGTTGATTTTTTCTTTTTATTTTTTTATTTTTATCAAATAGATTGGATAGAATCGACATTAATATTGAGGAAAATTAATTATATTAATATAAAATCTAGGAAAATTAAGATATCCAAAATTCAAATCCTCTAATTAAAATTTGGTTTAAAGAAAAGCTACTAATCTCAAAAATTTAAAAATAATCACTTATCAAATGGAATATTAAATTCCTCAAAAATACAAAAATGAAAAAGAAAAATTATGGACATATATTAAAAATTGCATATATATATATATATATATATATATATATATATATATATCCTCAAAAATACAAAAAAGAAAAAGAAAAATTATTGACATATATTAAAAATTGTATTTGGTAAATAATTATATATGTGTGTGTGTTTGTCGCCACCTATAATACAATTTCAAATCACAAGTCAAACAGAAGGAATTTCATTATAACATTGACAACCATAAAGTCTAACAGTAAAATTTGTGGTGAAATGTTGATTTGTGTTATTTAAACTTGTTTTTTGACTATATATATGGATTCAGTGTTTTGACTGTATATATGGGTTCAACACCCTGAAAAACCCCTAAGGCACTTCTATTGTGTAGACATTACCATCAAACTTGTAATTTCAATGAATTCCTGCCCGATTTTAGAAAAATTAGACCGAAAAACCTTCAAAAAAGTTGCACTAAAGACAACTCGACCATAAAGTATCGATTCATTTTGTCATTTAGGTCATTTATTACATGACATCAACTCATTAAGAGAAGATTTTTTTTCCAAATCAAGTTATCAAGTTATCAACATTTTATTTTTATTATAATAAATAAAATAAATATATAATACTTATAAATTTTAAATAATTTATAGAATATTTAATATGATATAATAATATTATTATTAAAAAAATTTATGTTTTTGGTTATATGAATTTTATTATTTAAAATGTGATTTAAATGATTTATAGCTCATTGTGATTTTATGTTATTTAAAATGTGATTTTAAATATATAAATAAATTTACCATTTTTAAAATTTTAATTATTAAAATTTTTTACTTCAAATTTTGTGATTCTAATTGTAACAATCTCCAATTGCATAAAGTTCCATGAAGATTATTATGTTTGTTTTTACTAAAAAGATATTTTAAATGTTATTTAATTTGATAAAGAATAAGAATTATTATTGGAAAAAGCCAAGAAACACATGTGCTAATTACCTAAACTATAGGTGGTAATATTTTAAATAAAATTGTTTGTTCATTTAAAAGAACAGTTGCCAAGAAGTAGTTACCCTCTGCCTGAGAGAGGTAATATAGAGGGGCAAGGAGCAAAAAAGGCTCCTAGAGCTGGGTGGAATAAACCAATGGGAGAAACTTGCTCAATACAGTCAGCAAAGAGTACAATTGGAGGTTGGACCGTAGTCCTGAGGCCTAGTACAGACTGTAACTGGACTAGATCCAACATTGAAAAGATTGAAGGTGCTCGAGGGAGAGTCTGGACGTGATTGCTAGACTCGCGGCTGGGAGGAGAGACCTTTCAGAAAACATTATTGTTACAGGTTAATGGTCAAAGTGAGGTAGCAAGTTTCATAATAGACTTAATGTTGAATCATAAATAGTATTATATGCACTCCACCTTCATAAGTAAACAACTAGTTGGTTACTATAAACATAAACTAGCATGGCGCTGGTCTCGGAGAATGAAAATGGGCTTGTATTGCTAGCTTCTTCCCATGGACGAGGTCGGTCGATCGGGTTCTTTCTAGACAAGCTTGAGCTTCTTCTTTAACTGGACCAACTTCAAGGCATTCATTGGCTTCATTCAACACAATTGTCAAGGAATAAATTCAGCACAACTGCTTACTGCTCGAACTTGCAAAATTCATTCAACATAATTGTCTGTCCGACATGACACATAGCATTCAGACAACAATCGCTTGTAACCAAGGAGCCACTTTAGGCACAACACATAGCATTAAGGAAACACATGCATGTAACCAGGGAGCTAGGAGCACAAACATTTAATTTTAAGTAAATGATTCTACAACAATCCTAACATTACTCAATCATGTTAGAGAGTTTCATTAAATATGCATTTTAACTCTAAGTTATGAACCTCTTGGCCTCAGGAAAAGGCCAAATAAAACCTCAGAATGTTTGATTGACTAACATAAAACCGTTTCAACGTTTAATAAGCTCAACGAAAAATGAATAAATAAATTATAACCTATAATGGACTTTGATTAAACCATTTTTAATCCCCGTAAACAACTCATATTTCAAATCACATCAAAACACATTGATTACAATAGTACTACTGCCTATGGAATTGTAATAAGCATTAATCATATTCAATTTGATAAAATGCATTGCATTTGGCCATCAATTTCTTAGGTGATTGCATTAAATGAAGAAAATGGAATTTGCCGCAGAATTTCAGTATTTATTATATTTTCTCAACAAAATGACATTTGCACATCAATTCCAGAACTAATGGAAAGTGCGGTTGAAGATCAGGAAACACAATTCAACTATTTTGAGCACAGTTTGAGCTGATGTTGTTAGTCAATTGATCACTCAATTTACAAGGCTTCAAGTGAACTTCTCCATTGGTCACAAGTTCTCTAATAAAGTGATATCTAGTATCAATATGGTTTCTCTTCTAATGAAACACACTATTCTTGGATAGTGAAGTCACTCAGGTGTTGTCACAATATATTGTTGTTGATCCTTATCATTTCTTATTGAGTCCATCAAATACTCTTCTTAACCATACTGCTTGACATGTTGCTGATGTTGCTGCTACATATTCTGCTTCTCCTAATGAAAGTGTCACAATTGGTTGCTTCTTAGATGCCCATGCTATCACACCTGAACCAAGATGGAACACATAACAAGAAGTGTTCTTCCTATCATCCAAACTACCTGCAAAATCACTATCTGTGTATCCAATCAAATCCATCCATTTTGTGCTTCATACATTATTCCACAATCTCTAGTTCCTACTATGTATCTCAAAATTCTTTTTCCTGCACTCCAATGTGTGTCTTTTGGAGTCTCCATAAATATGGAAATCAAACTCACTCCTTGCATACTATCTAGTCTTGTCATTGTAAGATACATGAGGCTGCCAACCAATATTTTGAATAGAGTTGGATTGACATCTGATCCTTCATCATCCTTACTTACCTTTGTACCTGTTGCAACTGGTGTAGGAACATGTTTGCAATTTTCCATCCTGAATCTTTTCAACAAATCTTTGGCATATTTATTTTGACAAATAAAAAATCCTTTTTTCAGATTGCTCAACTTTTATGCCAAGAAAATGTTTCATGAGACCAAGATTTTTCATCTCAAATTCTTTCATCATGGTTGCTTTAAATTCATCTAACTCAAAACCACCTGTAAAAATCATGTAATCAACATATAAGAAAACGATCAAAATCCATTTATGCTCATTTACCTTTGTGTACAAGGTAGGCTCAATGTTGCTTTTGCAAAATCCATTCTTAATCATGCAGCTGTTAATTATGCTATACCAAGCTCTAGGCACTTGCTTGAGTCCATAGAGCATTTTCTTCAACTTTTAAACTTTATCTTCTTTACCTTCAACTTCATATCCTGGAGGTTGTTGCACATAAATTTATTCTTTTAGAGTTCCATTCAAGAAGGTTGATTTCACATCCATCTGATATACTTTCCACTTGTTTGGATTTGTCAGGCCAGGCAGTAACTCTCTAAAGGCAGAAAAAACTGATTCATCTATATTCCATAGGTAACCCATTGTTATATACAATAGGGAGTGATTGTTCAGTTCATCTCTCGATGACTGTTCACCTTCCCAATTTATGTATTTACATAAAATTCCAATCATGAAGATTAGGTGTCAACATTCCCCCCCTTAATCTGAAGGGATGTTGGTGAGTCCAAGCATCATTCTGAATCGTTCAAGATTTTCCCTTCCAAGTGCTTTGGTGAAGATGTCTGCAATTTGCTCATTTGTGGAACAATGACGGAGATGGATTGTTTTGGCCTCAACATGATGTCAAATCAAATGATATTTAGTATTGATATGCTTTGTTCGATCATGGAACTTTGGGTTCTTGGCCAACTTTATTGTAGAAGTATTATCAATCATGAGTGGAGTTGATTGTACTTGTTTTACCTACAAATCTTCAAGAATTTTCCTGAGCCACACAATTTCTTTCGTTTCTTCATCTGCTGCTACGTATTCTGCTTCTGTTGTGGAATCTGCTGGAACTGATTGTTTGTGTGATCTCCAGGAGACAACTCCTGATCCAAGACTCATAGCATATCCTAAAGTAGATACCCCAGTTTCTTTGCCTCCATCGAAGTCTGAATCAGAGTATCCAATCAAGCTGAAGTCGTCCACCTGTGTATACTTGATTCCAAGGTCTTGAGTTCCCTTCAAGTACCTTAGAACTCTTTTTGCAGCAGACCAATGTCCCTCACAAGGCTTTTGCATGAACCTGGAGAGGATTCCAACAGTAAATGAAATGTCTGGTCTGGTAGTAGTGAGGTAGATGAGACTTCCTACAAGCTGTCTATACTTTGTTGCATCCTCAAATTCCTTTCCTTCAATAGATGTGAGCTTTAAGTTTTGTTCCATTGGAGTAGAAAGAGGATTGCACTCTGTCATGCCAAATCTGTTTAACAAATCTCCAATGTATTTCTTTTGAGAAAGAAATATGGATTTTGGATGTTGGGTTACTTCAATACCAAGATAGTAATGAACAGAGCCCAAATCAGTCATTTCAAAACTTTTTCCCAATTCCTTCTTTATGGATGCAATGTAGCTTTCATTGTTCCCTGTCATTAAAAGATCATCTACATATATCACAAGATATACAACTGTTTTTCCAACTTTCTTGACAAATAAAGTTGCATCATCAAGATCAAAATGATTGAAGTTGAGTTTCAGAAGATGCTCAGTTAGTTTTTCATCCCAGGTTCGCGGTGCTTGTTTTAGGCCATACAAGGACTTCACAAGTTTGCATACTTTTTGTTCATGTCCTTTCACAGCAAATCCTTTAGGCTGGGACATAAAAACATTCTCTTTTAGATATCCATTCAAGAATGCAGTTTTTACATCCATTTGATGGACTTTCCAACCGTTCTGAGCAGCTAGTGCAAAGAGTGTCCGGATGGTGGCCCATTTTGCTGTGGGGGAAAAAGTTTCCTCATAATCAACCCCTTCCTTTTGTGCAAAACCTTTTGCAACAAGCCTAGCTTTGTGCTTGTCAAGTGAGCCATCAGCTTTGTACTTGTTCTTGTAGACCCACTTGCAGCCAATTGGTTTGGTTCCAAATGGAGGATCAACCAGCTTCCAAGTGCCATTCTTTATGAGAGAATCATACTCCTTTTGCATCGCTTCTTTCCATTCATCATGAGAAGCAGCTTATTTGAAGGAAGTTGGTTCAAAATTTGTAGACAAGTTCAATTCACAATCATAAGTAACATCCATATAAACAGGTGAATTAGAGTCATCTACATCACCTCCATTTTTTCGGTTTGACTTTCTAGTTCCTGTTTTTCCAATTTCATCAGGATGAACACTTTCAAGTGTCTTTGTCAACCACTTTAGGGGACCTTTCTTAGATGGTCCAGGCTGCTCTGTTGATTGAATTGGGACTTAATCAAGATTGAGTCTCCCAATTCTATCAATTACATCACTTAAAGCATCATCCGTTGTTGGAGTTTCATGCAGGGGAGATTGTTCTCAGAAGAAGATTCCACATGTTGATCTAGTATAGGAATCCCCCCTTCAAGATGTGGAATCTGATTATCAAATTCTTGAAATGATTTCGTTTTTGTGAATCTATCCAAGCGATCAAGTTGCCGCCCAACAACAATGTCAGATTTGGATGATTCAAGAAAAATTACATCTCTAGATACAACAAACTTTTTATTTACTTCATCATAGAGACGGTATGCTTTGGAGGTGTTTGAATACCCCAGGAAGATACACTTACGACTTCTAACACCAAGTTTGTTTCTATGTACCTTTGGTATCAAAGCATAACAGGTGGAACCAAAGATCCTGAGATGTTTTACCGAAGGAACATGTCCATACCACAATTCATAAGGAGTCTTGTTTCTTATAGCATTAGATGGACATCTATTCTTTATGTATGCAGCACATAGAACAGCATCAGCCCAAAACATTATCTTTACATTTTTGAAGAAAAGCATGGATCATACCATATTCAAGATTATTCTATTCATTCTTTCAGCTACACCATTCTGTTGGGGATTATAAGGCACAGTTGTTTGATGTTTGATCCCATGTTGGCGAAGATAGTTTTCAAATTCATTTGATGTATATTCTTTTCCATTATCAGTGCAAATAGACCCAATATGAGATTGTGCATCATTTTCAATCCATTTATGAAAATTCTTGAATGTTTGAAAAGCATCAGATTTGTTCTTCAATAAATAAACCCAACACATTCTGGTGTAATCATCAACAAATGTCATGATATATTTATTTCCATTTTCAGAAGGAACAGGCATTGGACCACATAAATCTGAATGAATGAGTTCAAGCTTCCTATGTGCTCTTGAATGTGAATCATGAAAAGACTGTTTGCTATGCTTTCCTAGAATGCAAGCATCACATTGCTTATGTTTCCTAGGAATTGTAGGCAAACCAGCAACACCATTTTTCTTCAATAATCGGAGACTGTCATAGTTTAAATGTCCAAATCTAGCATGCCATAATAAACTTGATGGAAGTGTACCTTCTTCATGATGAGAAATATATGAGAAATGTTGTGCATGAGCAAAGGTTCCTTGCAGTTTGAGAAGCCTTTCTTCTTCTATTCCCCTCATGACAAGTGAGTGGTCAGATGCTTTTCTTACCTCAAGCTTGCCATCAAACATATGAATGGAGTGACCTTGCTGGCGGATGTGGACCAAGGACAGCAAGTTTCTCTTGAGCTGTGGGAGATATAGAACATGATCCAGAAGAAAGTCTGGAAGACCAGGCAGTTTAAGCCTGATTGTGCCAAGCCCCGATGGCTTTATTTTTGACTGATCTGCAAAGTATACTGCTCCATCAACATTGTCAGTGAAATCTTCAAAAAAATCTTTTCTATGAGTCATATGACAGGTTGCTCCTGAATCAATCAACCAATCATTTTTCGAAGAAGCAAGTGAAGCATTAAACAAATCTTCATTTACACCAATGTTACATTGTGCCTCAATATAGTGAGCGGATTCAGGTGCTTTACCTTTGTCTGTATCATCAGTTTTACCTTTCTGCTGGTTTCTTTTCTGCTCAATTTTGTCCCATGGTAGCTTGCATGTAGAAGCATCATGTGATCCATTTCGTTTGTAGCGAATGCAATGCAGATCTGCCTTTTCTCATTGAGAATGTCTGCCCCCGCTGCCTCTGAATTATCTTCCTCTTCCTCTTCGTCCACCTCTTCCTCTTGTAGAATATTGATGATGAGCCCCAAAAATGGACAATTATTTGGGCTCATTCAACCTCCTAATTTGACTTAATCCACCATTCTCATTAGTTTATTGCATGTTTTTTATTATATTTATGTTAATAGAGTGAATTTGGTTAGTCATTATGCCAACAAGTCTAACGGGTGCTTTGTGTAGCCTTTTTGGTCAACTTGGAGACAAAATTGAAGGTCTTAATGAGCACTTGGCAGCCAAATTCGTGGGAGAACAAGCTAGAGGATTTGTAGGAAGGTGTCCCCTTCATTTATGGGCCCTTACCTCGAATTCTCCACCATCAGCTCGGAGTTCAAGAGCCACCGAATCAATCAGCACAAGGGCAGCCAAGCAAGTCAAGTAGGACTGCTGTTAACTCCAAGTTTTGGGCAGCCGAGTCCCTAAAGTTTAGGAGGACTGTTGGGTCCTCAATTTGTATAAATAAGAAGGCTTAGGGCCTCATTTTGGTTAGCCAGTGGATGTTGGCTAGTTAGCCAGTAGATAGTAGCTAGTAGTTAGTCATTTCATAGCCTTGTTGTAGCCATTTTGTAATTCGATTTGTAGGCAATAGACTAGCTTTGCTCTCAGCTAATTCTCAAGCTCTCCTTGTGGACAGTTTTGATGTAACTCTTCATTCTTGATTAATAAAGATGAATCTAGCTTTGCACCAGCTCTAAATCTCTCTTGGGAGGCTGTAGCTCTTGGGTTGGGCCATCTCAAGCGCCCAATACCTCCCTTGTTTATCTTTATGTGTGTTCGCTGCATTCTTAAAATAAAGTCTGCTCTTTAGATTTAATTCGTGCTTTGTTACTTAGGTTGCTTTTGATGGTTGAAGTAGCTTTTTATGTTTAGGATGGATTGGTAGGAGTTAGTCATGCGTTTATATCTCTTTGATAATGTTTTGTTCACATGCTGTACGTGATTCTTGTCATGAATAAGGTTGTTGTTCACTGATCTCATTAAACTGTTAGATAGATCATCTAATATTTTGATTGGATGCAAGACGTAGTTGGTTTGATCAGGTAAACACTATGAAAGGCACCTTCATCACCTCCTCGTTCATCTAAGCCTCATCCAGATCAGCTCCTCCATCACCAAGTCTGTTTCCTCATCTCCCATCTGCTCTTTTGCCACGTAACCCTACCTTCTTGCCTTTCCATTGCCTAAACCTTCTTCGATGCAAGCTAGACTTGCAAACCCTCTCATCACCTCATTCCTCAGTCATTGGGTTATTCCAAGCCCCTACCCTACCTCCCTACCCATTCATGCATTCTCTCCCACTCACCTATCAGTCAAAAACCCAATCACGAAACATCCTGTAGAAGAATTACAGAACTTCCTGTAGAAACCCCTGCAGACTTTCTGTAGAAGTTCATAAACACGGTTGCATGGCATCCTGACTTTGTGAAACTCTCTGAAAGGATGATAGGGATCCCTTAGACCCTCTCCGAGTCTTCCCAACCTTTTCCAAACATTTCTCCTCCTTGATCCACCCCTGCACAGTGAAAAGCCAGTTAAAAGCACATGCATGATAATTCTAATAACTTAAACAAAAATACAAAAAGATGTTTTCTTCAGATAGTGATAACTTAGACACATGCATTTTACCTTCTTAGAAGTAATGGCATCTCTTTCGGTAGTTTGCATGCTCTCCTTTGCATCGGTAGGACTAGCTGGTAGAATTAGGGTTTGCTAGGGTTTGTGTTTCTTTTTGGCTTTCAGTTTCTTTCCGCAAGTAGATTAGCTTCCTTTGAGTTAGCTTTCGTCCATTAGTTAAAAAGCTTCTTCTAAGAGCTCATAGAAGTTGGCTTGAGCCCCTAGCGGACTTGTGCCAGCTGACCAAGTGACAGCTGCGGCAAGAGCTAGTACTTGTGCATACAGCACCGTCGCTTCCAAGTTTGTTACGAACTATCAAGTTGATAAAATTAAGAGAAGGAAGCTCCAGGAGTTGTAGCATTATTGCTACAATACTGGAGCCCACCATCTTTTTGGCGCCGTTGCCGGGGAAGCGTCAGAGTATTGGTGATTGCTGCTTTTCTTCTATTTTCCACTACAATCTTCTGCTAAGTAGTTTATTTCATTTCCATTATGCAATTTCGTTTATGCAAAAGTAGATTAGCATTTCCCGCTTTCATAGATTAGCTTTTCAATTCCGCAATTTCATTTTTGCAAGTGTAGAGTAGCATTTCAATTCCGCAAGCGTAGCTTAGCATTTCATTCCTGCAATTTCATTTGAGCAAAATAGATTAGTCCTTTACTGCTTTCATTTCAATTCCGCATTTTCATTTCAACAAGCTAGTTAGTTGCAGTTCAACCTATTTTAGTTTTGCAGGTACAAGAAGAAAAAATACAAAAATCAACCAAAAAGATTTATTTTCATGCCTTGTAGGAGTAGAGATAAGTTAGAAAAATGATTGCACAACACCCCCCATTGCTTCACACAGCCAACCTTCTCTCTCCTTTGATGGCTGTGACTAAGAAGAACCCCTGGATGGACATCAAGGCATATTTAAAGAACCTCTAGGGGAGAAGAAGAAAGAAACATTCCTCTGAAGCAAATGGCTACAAGCAGAAATGTTGGGAGCAGTCCCTTGTCCAAAAACGAATTTGAAGATCAGATAGAAGATTTCAAGAGTGATATGAGGCAGTTTCTTGCCATGCAATTGGATACCCTGTGGATCCAAAAGAAGCAAGAGGAAGCCAAGAGGGCTTTGGTCATCTTTTGTCCCAGGTGCACTAGAAAGCATCCTAGGAACGAATGTCCAATGCACTCCCTAGAAGTGTGTTTCATCTGTGAAGAATACCATCCTACAAATCAGTGCCCTTCCTTGCCTGGACTTAAAGTTGCATATCAAAGAGTTAAAGGAGCCACTGAATCACTCTATTATATGAACCAAAGGAGGCCACATGAACCTAGATCTTATCAGCAAGAAGTGCAAGGGACACCTGAGACCTATTATGACCCCTACCAAACCACTTTCATGCCTTCTTGGGGTCCCCCTGCTCATACTTCCTGGTTCACACCTCCTCCTTGTTCCTTCACAGATCCATATTATGCCCAACCAGCTGCTCATTCGTTTCACTCTTATGCTCAGCCACAGCCTCAGTGGAATGCACCTCATCAGGGGTGGAGGCCCCAATACAACACTCCTCCCGCTTCTTTTCCTCCACCACCTGCTCGTCCGCAACCATCGCCTCTTGCTCCACCAAGGCAACCCCAAATGCCTGCCCAACCACAATGCCATCCACCTCCATCTCAATTACACACCTCCACTCAACTACCCGTACCACCATTTCCAAAACCATACAATGGAGTAGCTCAACCCAATTGCAAAGTTGAGGCACAACATGTGCAAATGACTCCTTTTGAGCTCAATGATGTTCACCAAAGCTCAGGAAGAGTGTTGCAAAACAGAGATTATATCGACAACATTGAAGGACCAAGGGAAAAAGAAGATTCCAAAGAGGAGATCAAAGAACCATGAGTTGCACTTTATGAAGAGAAGAGATCAGAATCAGAGATCGAGAGGGTTCCTTCATGGTTACCATCAAATCCTCCATGTACTCAAGAGAAAGATCAGCAAAAAGAGGAAGATGAGAAGGTCATGGTAGAAGGTGACATGAAGAATGATCCAGATCAGTAAAAGGACCAAGGATATCAAAGCTATATTGAGATATGGTTTCAGAAGGTCACTAAGTTGTAGCGGTACTTTCTTCCTCAGCTTTGTTTGATCCCTCCAAAGCCAGATCATTTGGTCTCTGAGATCTGGATACCTGTCAAAGCATGCATTTTGAGCCTTCACATCATCTTTTCTCTAACCTCGATGTGCACATGGCTCCATTGGAAGTATTCTTATACTTGAAAATGATTTTGTTTTTCAAGTAGGGTAGGGTAAAAAAAAAAAAAAAAATGAGAAAAAAATGAAAATAAGAAGAAAATAAAAATCTAAGGTGAAAACCTCCTCGGAGGCACCTTAGATTGGCTCATTGATTGAAAACCTCCATGAGGCGGTCAATGGGTTGGAAAGAAGAAAAAATAAAAAGGCAATAAGATCTTTGGGTGAAAACCTCCCTTGGAGGCGCCCAAGGCAGGCAATTAGGGTGAAAACCTCCATGAGGCGCCCTAGTTGTTTTTCAAAAAAAAAAAAACAAACAAAAGAGAAAAAGAAAAAGAAAAATAAAACTAATTCCATTGGCTAATTGCAGGTTGCAAGAAGGACGTTTCATGACAGGAGGAGCACTCAAATCAAGGTCAAAGGAATTTTTCTTGTGCCTTCTACAAGAAGCTCTGTATTTCTACACGAAACATCCTGTAGAACCTTTGGACGAACCAAATTCAAGTTTAAAATGGAATCTGATGGTGGGAATCTGTTGATTAGGCCTACAAGCACTTGTGTGTCCATCCCTTGCCTTTCTCCATCATTTTTTCCACCTCATTGTGCTTCTCATTGTGCTTCTACAGGAACTTCCTGTAGAAATTGTGGGAAACTAGACATGGATTTCAAAAAGTGGTTTGGCGAACATGGTAGCTTCCTCAAGGGTTCAGAAGCCCTCATGCAATCTTCCAACTCCTCCTCCATCATCTCCATACCTGCATCACAGCCCAAGCTCAGTTTTTCCTTCCATGCAAACACTTGCAAAAGGCCTTGAAGCAAAAATACCTAGAACAAAATTTGTTTTTGCCATAACTTGAAAACCATGCATCCATTTGACAAACCGTTTTATGGGGAATTGTACAAGGTTGATGACAACATGCCTGAGCAGTTTCATGCCGTTCCGGTGCACGGTTTCCAAGAAATCAGCCTCCATCACCATCAGCCATTTTTGCATTTTCTCCATATCCGTGCATCCGTTTCAAAACCTGTTTCATGGGGATATGCATATGAGTGATGGTAACCTACCCAAGCAGTTTCAGCCGATTTTGATGCACAGTTTCCGAGAAATCGATCTCTGAAATCTTCAGCCATTTTCCATTTTTCTCGAAATCCGTGCATCCATTGGTCACGATTTGGCTATGGGAGATGCATCATGATGATAGAAACATGCTCAGCAAGTTTCAGATCAATCCGCTTTACCGTTTGGGAGCAATGGCGAAAACAAGTTCTGGTTCTGTGACATTGCAGCAACAGCATCTTGAACGTGCAGATCTGAACATGGAAACAAATGCATGCAGCTTAGATCTGGTCAGAGGACACCTGCACAAGGAAAAGCAATCAAAAATCATCAGCCAAGCCCTCATGCAACCAAAGGATCCAAGCATGCAGCAGCAGAACATGAGCATGCAGCAGCAAAAAGCTTCACAAGCAGCCGTTTGACTTCAGGTACGTGACTAAACCTTGTTCATCTATTGCATGAATCTAGTCTAAGCATTGCATGAACGAATGGAATGGTGAAATTAAGCCATGAATATAGCAAGACATCCAGTTCTCTAGCACTCACGAGAAAGTCACGCAGCATGCATGGATCAGTCATGCACGTGAAATTTAAAAAACACGGACAGTGTGGGTAGTCTAAACTCCAGTGCAACTGATGGATGAGATCACAGGCAGAGAACACACAGTTAACCACTGCAGTTCATGATAGCACAATAGTTGCATGGGCCAGCACACGTCTTTGCCACCTCACTCCACCAACAATCACGCAGAAATTAATGAGCACTCAGCTGAAATTCGTAGGCTGTTATCCAACTTGCACTTGCAAAACATGTTTTTTTTTTTTTTTTCACCCAAGCTGGCTACGTTGTTGCATCCAGGAAGCAATGTTCGGGTTTTCTTGCCTGGTTCCCTTTCTCACATTGTCCAGCACACAGCTCCAGGTTATAGATCTTTACCAAAACCAGGTAGTCTGTGTCAGATTCAAAGTTCTGCTGATATAAATGATAATACATCTTTGTCTTCTGATTGTTCCTTTAGTGAAGGAAGTTTGCAGGGCCCTGAAAGTGGATCTGACCAAGAAATTGATCAATCACATGTTAAGTGAAGGCTCAGACCTTGAAATTATGTGCAAGGATAGGTCAAGACATTCACCGAGTAGCTTGACTAGAAACTCTTGTGTGAAGTTGAAAGCTTCCGAGTCAAATGATAAAATGAGTAAAGATGTAGAAGGAAAGAGCAAAGTTGGGAAAAAAACATGTCGAACCACTAATCTCTTTATCGGATGGTGAGCATGGAAAAGACAAAGAAGTTGATCACTATGATCTGTCTACAATTTCTGACAGTATACCGCTGATGTGCCATGATGCATTGGAGTCATGGCTATGGCTAGTCCTGCCTGTTCCTGGCCCTTTTTCATTTGCAAAAGAATCTATACTATCTGGCTATGCCAACCTGTCAATAGGAACTGTGGATAGAGAGCCCAGGAAGTATACACTTTTAGATTTTACAAATGGGGATGGTATGAATGTCATGTATGCATTCTCTAATGAACAGTCATGTTATTCACCAATGATGGTCTGTGCTCGTTTTTTTATAATCGTTCAGCAGATGCAATTTTTAACATTGTTGTCAAAGCTGATGAGTCAATCGAGTCTCCTGTTGAATCTGGAGCACCAACAGCAGAATACATGATCAACCTGTGGTTTCATCAGAACCACCAAAAGTTATTCCTATGCAAGAGATTCCCTGTCTTGGTCCAGGTCAAACAATAGAGGTAGAGTTGTATGTTTCTTTTCATCATCAGTTAGTACCTCTCAAGTTGGGTGTCTATTGCAATAAGGATGGCTAATGACAGCAGTTCCTCACATATCTACAGAGAAGAAAACACTGAAGCAATTACAAGCTCGGCATACCTAAAACGCAGTATCCTGGATAGACAAAGAAGACTGTGTATATATATTGCAGAAATAACAAGGGTTACATCTCGGCTCTATATTCAGATCTGTCTAGACATATCACAACGAATATATGTGATACTCAGTATACCTATGATTAAGAAATATCTATGGAGATATAAACCTAGGAATATATATGAACATCATCTCGTCAACCTGCAAGTGTTTTCATCAAAGAGATGAAGTTGAAGGATCTGTCCTATGATCAAGGATCTCAGCATACAATTTATATTGGCCTGCATACCTCAGTGTGAATTGTAATTTGATATCTCTCAATGGGTATTTGAAATAAAATTCCACGGTTGCAATCACAGTTTAGACACACATGGAGATCTAACCTTCAGGTAGACTTCATGGATATGATAAAGAAGCAACAGTGAGGGTCTCAATGATGATGTAACAAACACAAGAAATACCACCACAGAAGGAACAGGAAGAGGAATAAGGGAAAAGGACAAGCTGTTGAGGCCAAAGCAGGGGGTGGTAAAATAACACAAATGCCAAGGGAGAAGAGGTTGCAAGCACGATCAGAGAAGACTGAAAAAGGCCAAACAAGTAGGGACACACCCAAGGCAGCCACAGCACAGTTCAAGGAGAAGGCACCCCCAGCCAAGCAAGCAAAATTAGAGAAAATTGGTTCTACAGGAAGTTAGCAGACTGTTTCTACAGGAAGACAGAGGACTGTTTCTACAGGAAGCCAGCGAACTGTTTCTACAAGAAGTTTGAAAAGAGGGAAGCCAAAGGAGAAATCGGCCGAGATTTTAGCCAAGGAGGCCACCAGGGCCATCAAAGATGAGGAGAGAGATTGGTTGCTCAGAGGATGAGCAACCCTTTCAGTAGGGGGGTGATGATGAGCCCCAAAAATGGACAATTATTTGGGCTCATTCAACCTCCTAATTTGACTTAATCCACCATTCTCATTAGTTTATTGCATGTTTTTTATTATATTTATGTTAATAGAGTGAATTTGGTTAGTCATTATGCCAACAAGCCTAATGGGTGCTTTGTGTAGCCTTTTTGGTCAACTTGGAGACAAAATTGAAGGTCTTAATGAGCACTTGGCAGCCAAATTCGTGGGAGAACAAGCTAGAGGATTTGTAGGAAGGTGTCCCCTTCATTTATGGGCCCTTACCTCGAATTCTCCACCATCAGCACGGAGTTCAAGAGCCACCGAATCAATCAGCACAAGGGCAGCCAAGCAAGTCAAGTAGGACTGCTGTTAACTCCAAGTTTTGGGCAGCTGAGTCCCTAAAGTTTAGGAGGACTGTTGGGTCCTCAATTTGTATAAATAAGAAGGCTTAGGGCCTCATTTTGGTTAGCCAGTGGATGTTAGCTAGTTAGCCAGTAGATAGTAGCTAGTAGTTAGTCATTTCATAGCCTTGTTGTAGTCATTTTGTAATTCGATTTGTAGGCAATAGACTAGCTTTGCTCTCAGCTCATTCTCAAGCTCTCCTTGTGGACAGTTTTGATGTAACTCTTCATTCTTGATTAATAAAGATGAATCCAACTTTGCACCAGCTCTAAATCTCTCTTGGGAGGCTGTAGCTCTTGGGGTTGGGCCCATCTCAAGCGCCCAGTACCTCCCTTGTTTATCTTTATGTGTGTTCGCTGCATTCTTAAAATAAAGTCTGCTCTTTAGATTTAATTCGTGCTTTGTTACTTAGGTTGCTTTTGATGGTTGAAGTAGCTTTTTATGTTTAGGATGGATTGGTAGGAGTTAGTCATGCGTTTATATCTCTTTGATAATGTTTTTTTCACATGATGTACGTGATTCTTGTCATGAATAAGGTTGTTGTTCACTGATCTCATTAAACTGTTAGATAGATCATCTAATATTTTGATTGGATGCAAGACGTAGTTGGTTTGATCAGGTAAACACTATGAAAGGCACCTTCATCACCTCCTCATTCATCTCAGCCTCGTCCAGATCAGCTCCTCCATCACCAAGTCTGTTTCTCCATCTCCCATCTGCTCTTTTGCCACGTAACCCTACCTTCTTGCCTTTCCATTGCCTAAACCTTCTTCGATGCAAGCTAGACTTCCACACCCTCTCATCACCTCATTGCTCAGTCATTGGGTCATTCCAGGCCCCTAACCTACCTCCCTACCCATTCATGCATTCTCTCCCACTCACCTATCAGTCAAAAACCCAATCACGAAACATCCTGTAGAAGAATTACAGAACTTCCTGTAGAAACCCTTGCAGACTTCCTGTAGAAGTTCATAAACACGGTTGCATGGCATCCTGACTTTGTGAAACTCTCTGAAAGGATGATAGGGATCCCTTAGACCCTCTCTGAGTTTTCCCAACCTTTTCCAAGCATTTCTCCTCCTTGATCCACCCCTGCACAATGAAAAGCCAGTTAAAAGCACATGCATGATAATTCTAATAACTTAAACAAAAATACAAAAAGATGTTTTCTTCAGATAGTGATAACTTAGACACATGCATTTTACCTTCTTAGAAGTAATGGCATCTCTTTCGGTAGTTTTCATGCTCTCCTTTGCATCGGTAGGACTAGCTGGTAGAATTAGGGTTTGCTAGGGTTTATGTTTCTTTTTGGCTTTCAGTTTCTTTCCGCAAGTAGATTAGCTTCCTTTGAGTTAGCTTTCGTCCATCAGTTAAAAAGCTTCTTCTAAGAGCTCATAGAAGTTGGCTTGAGCCCTAAGCGGACTTGTGCCAGCTGACCAAGTGACAGCTGCGGCAAGAGCTAGTACTTGTGCATACAGCATCGTCGCTTCCAAGTTTGTTACGAACTACCGGGTTGATAAAATTAAGAGAAGGAAGCTCCAGGAGTTGTAGCATTATTGCTACAATACTGGAGCCCACCATTGAGCAGGATTCTTTTCTTTATGAGCAAGGCACACAGTCTCTTCAGAAGATTCAGGAGTTGTCTTCTTTCCAAAGGCTTTTTCTCTTTCAGCAAACTTTTACACAAGAGAGTCAAAGGTTATATCTTTAAGAAATTTTCCATTTGCTTGTAAAGACTCAAGATAATTGGAGTAGGTAGGATAGAGTGCCTTGAGAAAAGCAATAAGAGGGATATCCAGCTCAACCTTAGTGGATTTGATATCATGCATTATGGATTTTACTTCAGATGCAAGAGCAAGAGGATCATTATTTTTCAGTTCAAGAGTGAAGAGTTTAATCATGAGCTGAACAACTTCAAGTGCAGAATGTGAGTCATAGAGTTCTTTCAACTTTTGTAAAGCTTCAAAGGCAGTTGAATATGATGAAATATGGCGACTTACTTCTTCATTTACAGATGCTGTGATTAATGCATAGGCTTTGTTATTCTTGTTTTCCCAAATGACGAGCTCTTTGTCTGATGTAGGCTGTACTGGGTCATTGTCTCCTTCTCCGACACACACTCCCTTCCACAACTCATTGAAGATGAGGGTGTGTTTTATCATCCGGGACCATTCAGGGTAGTTCTCCTTGCCAGTGAGAACTATTCCTACCATAGAGATGATTGAATGCATTCTGTACAAAAAAAACTTCTGCTGATAGAAAAAAAATACTTCTGCTGATATACAGTGAAATTGTACTCAAAAGGGCAAAACAAATTTCAAATAATTTTATGTACTGTTTCTTCAATTCCTTCAAGGATCCTCATATAATATAGCCACCATATGTACAGGCTATTTTAATGTCGTCATGATCCATTCATGAGACAACCTCCCTTTCTGCTTACAATATAATATGATGTGTTTAAATCCTTAACAGTACCACATTTGTAATATACAAAACCCAATCATAAACAAAAGCTAAAAAAGGGCACCACGGGATCATATCAAAGCCTCAATGCTACTTACATCAGATAAATTCATGATCCACCAAGAAGGTCAATGTTATCAGATATATTATAAACAGCCAGACGTTTCCAACTAGAACCAAAGAGCTGTTCACCGCCTATGGAAAATGTCAATGCCCATGATAGAATCACCGTGTCAACATTAAAGGCTTATACAAATAGGCCTATACAAACAGCGTTGTATACATTATAAATCCAATGGCTGAACCGACAGCGTCCAAGGCATATACAAACAGCGCGTTCAAAACATAAACAAGGCATATAACCATGTCAGGCCTATACAAACAGCGTTGTATACATTATAAATCTAATGGCTGAACCGACAACGTCCAAGGCATATAAAAACAGCGCGTTCAAAACATAAACAAGGCATATAACCATGTCAGGCCTATACAAACAGCGTTGTATACATTATAAACCCAATGGCTGAACCGACAGCGTCCAAGGCATATACAAACAGCGCGTTCAAGGCATATACTATGTCAGGCCTATACAAACACCCAGGCGAACAGCGTCCAAGGCAAACAGCTTTAATTCAAAAGGCTTACTAATGCAACATCAAAACGATAATACCACTTGCTCGTCTGCACTCAAAGGTTAATGCGACTGCGCATTAATATTCAAGCGCATAGTAGTGCTCTTTCTTGGCTCCATTCGTCTTCATGTTAATGTTCAAATTTGGTGACAAAGAAATTCGAAAAATGGAATGCAGTGAAAAAAAACTGATAAAACTTGCCGTTAAAAAGCTATCCCTGCTTGAATCCTACAAAACATATGTTTGTTACCCATCTGCAGGAGTTTATGCAAATTTTATGAGACGCTGTGTATTCTGGACCTTAGCATACAGTGTTTTGTGGCCGACTCTAACATATTAGAAGGAACAGATTACATTCCCATGAAAAAAAAGGAGTTGGCATTCAGAGCGACAATAGTGCTGGGTCTGACTGCTTAGAGAGTGACAGAGGGAGAGACAGAGTGGCACTCTGGACAGAGGCAGTGGCAGCAATGATCAGGACAGAGGCAATGGAAGAAATGATAAGGAGTTACAATTATTTTTAGAGCTAGCTCTGATACCATGTCAGGCCAAGCAGTCACTCTCTAAAGGCAGAAAAAACTGATTCGTCTATATTCCATAGGTAACCCATTGTTATATACAATAGGGAGTGATTGTTCAGTTCATCTCCCGATGACTGTTCACCTTCCCAATTTATTTATTTACATAAAATTCCTAATCATGAAGATTAGGTGTCAACAGGATTTGTTGTGGCTAGAACTACTCTTACATTATCCAATCTGGCTATTGGAGCGAACATTTCTCCAAAATCTATTCTTGGTTGCTACGAGAATCCTTTTGCTATAAATCGTGCTTTAAATTTGTCAATTTCACCTTTCTCATTCATCTTTGTCTTGTACACCCACTTCACACCAATGAGATTTTTTCCCTTTGGAAAATCAACCAAATCCCATGTATCATTCTTTTCAATAGCTTCAATTTCTTCATCCATGGCTTGCACCCAATTTTCATCTCTGATAACTTCTTCAAATGAATAAGTTTGGAATGCCAACAATGAAAAATTTGAAATAACATCCAAATCATCATAAATATCTTTCAGGCTTCTCATCTTTCTCTTACCATTGCTTGATTCATTACTTCATTAACTATTCAGAGAATCTCGATCTATTGATCTGCTTGAAGATTCGTGCTGCTCAGAAAATATTGGAGTCCTTTTTGGTGTGTCTTTGTTTGGTGTCTTCACCTATGATTCTTGTTGCTCCTTTTCTGCTACATCATCTTCTTCCATCAATGACACTTGTGTATCAACTCTTTAGTCTACAGTTCCATTCCATGACTTCTTTGAACACAACATCTCTGCTAATTATGGTCTTCTTGGTGACATGATTATACAATTTGTAAGCTTTTGATTGCTCACTATAACCAGTAAATATGCATTTTTCACTTTTATCATCCAATTTGCCTCTTTTCTCCTTAGGCACATGTGCATAAGCTACACATCCAAATACTCTGAGATGAGATACGTTGCATTAAGACATACCTGACCATGCTTGTTCTAGTACTCTGTTCATCACACTCTTTGTAGGAGATCTGTTGATCACATAAATAACACATGAAACTGCTTCTGCACAGTACTCATTTGACAGGTTTCTACCTTTCAACATGCTTCTTTCCATGTTCATAATTGTCATGTTATTTCTTTGTGCTACACCATTCTGTTGCGATGTGTACTTGTTTGTAAATTGTCTTATGATTCCATGTTGTTTGCAGTAATCATGGAATGCCTTTGATTCATATTCTCCACAACGATCTGACATCAACACCTTGCTATGTTGATCATTTTGGTTCTCTGCTAAGGCTTTGAATTCCTTGAACTTTGCAAAAGTTTCAGACTTATGCTTCAAGAAGTAAACCCAAGTCTTTTTGCTACTGTCATTAATGAAAGTGATGAAGTAACAACTTCCACCAATTGACTGTGTCCTCACAAGTCCACACAAGTCTCTATGCACTAGCTCAAGAGGTTGCTTTGCTCTGTATGCAACTCCCTTTGGAAAACTTTCATGGTGTTGCTTTCCCAAGATGCAACACTCATAAGTAATAGAAGGTTCCTTGATGGGAGGTAATCCTTTGACCATCTGTTTCTGCTGTAAAAATCTTAGACCATTAAAGTGCAAGTGTCCAAATCGAAAGTGCCATAACCAATAATCATTGGAACATGAAACTATAAAAGAACTGACTTGATCACTGTAATTCATGACTAGAGGAAAGAGTCTATTCCTTGTCATTTGCACCTTTGATATCATTTTCTTTCTTGAGGGATTATCATATATAACACATTCTTGTCCTTGAAAGATAACTATGTATCCCTTATGTGTCAATTGACCAACACTTATCAAATTACGTTTGAGACCAGGAACATAATATACCTCTAATATTGTCTTCAACTCCCCCTTCTTGGTCAGAATGTTGACCACTCATTTTCCATCTACATCCATAGTCTTGTTAGTCCCCAACTTTACCTTTGTCTTCACGGATTGATCCAAATTTCTAACCAAATTCTTGTTGCCTGTCATGTGGTTACTACAACCATTGTCCAAAATCCACACATTTTCAGAAGGTTCATGCATGGTATGGCAAGCTAGGAACATGGAGTTAGTATTTTCTGTAGTGACATTAGCTCTTTGTTTCCCTTGATCAACTATCATCTTCCTACAATCATGGGCATAGTGACCAAATTTATTGCAACAATAACATCTGACCTTTGATTATTTCTAAAGCTTCTGCAGTTTCTTTCACTTTCATGTTCATGAATTTCTTGACCATCTCTCTGACCACCATGTCTTCCGCCTCGTCCTCTGCCTCGACCTTTGTCTCTGGAAATAGAAACCCAAATTTTGAAAGCAGTTCCTAAAGTGGAACCCTTATTTTTGTCTATCCTTACCTCATGTAATAGAAGTGATCCCATGAACTCATCAACTGTCAATGATGCCAAATCCTTGGCTTCTTTTATGACTGCTACCGCAACATTAAATTTGGTAGACAAAGATCTGAGGACCTTTGCAACCACTGTTTGATATTTATTTCTTCACCACAAGTTTTTAACTGATTTATGACAGTCATGACCCAATTCATGAAATAATCGATGTCTTATGTCTCCTTCATCTCCAAACTTTCAAAATCTCTCTCAGTATTCTGTAACTTAATCATATTGACTTTGGCCATACCTTTATAGCTCGTTGCCAAGGTATCCCATGCTTCCTTTGTTGAAGACGTGATCATAATATTCTGGAACACTTCTCGGTCCACTCCCTACTAGATAAGCTGTAACACTTGTGCATTCTTCTTTTTGTCTTTTTTCCATAGATCCCTCTTTGCATTAGTGAGAGCTCGTTCTTCTTCTTTAGTTTTAGGTTATGAAAACCCAAAATGGACATAATCCAAAACATTATGAGCTTGCAACGTGGTCACCATCTTAACGGCCCACACATCATAATCCTTCCGTGTAAATGCTGGGAACTAGGGCTAGAAAGTTGAGAAAACCATTTTTCCTCAAAAATTTCCCTTCAAAATCCCTCTTTTAAAAAACCATAAAATTTATCCTTTTGAAACCCCTTCAATAAACCCATGTTTTGTCCTTTTTTTTTATTAAAAAAACTTTATTTGTTTTTCAAAAAACTTTAAAAACAACTCCTTTTAAAAAACCTTTTAAAAAGATTTTAATACACCCCTTATAAAACTTAAAAAAAAAACAAAGTTATATAAACCTTCAGGTGAACCTCTCAAGTCTCTTTATATGAATCTCTCATATATAAACAAAATCAACGTGAATACCACCAAACCAAATTTCACTTCGTCAATTTTTTTGTTGTTGACTTTTTCCACACTAACGCTTTTGGATTTAAACACGGTTGCGTGCTAACGCCCTGCATGATCGGGAGCACAACGTTAGTGCTTACCATTGTGAAATGTCATGGAACCTCATGATACTAACCTCATATATTTGTCATGACTACTCTTCCACTTGATTCCTCATAAACTAGGAACATCTTCATGTCATTCACCTGCGTAAGCAATCATTCCTCCACAAGAATGATTCCTAATGACCCTGTCTAGCAACAACATAAATACATACATACATATATATACATATAAATATTAGAATTAATAATCATGATCCATGATGATCCTATTAGACATTACATACATACATACATATATGTATACACATATAGAAATAAGCATAATCATGGTGACAACATAATCACTAGATATCATAAGGTCAAGGTTAAGATAACTCCCTTTATGCGTGAAACATATGCGCAACATCAAGATCAACAGTTCCCAACATAGTCAAGGAATATGACACCTCAAATCCATTCACCTTACCTTTCTTGATTACCTTTCCCATGATTGTCGTGCCATCGTCCATTTAAACAATGGACCCAACCAGTCTAACTGGATCTCATACTCTTTCCTCCACTACCTTTATACATGCACTAAAATTCATCTAGGTCTTACATTGCCTGCTGAATTTCATTCAACTCTCCCTCAGCTCCACTAACTTTCCTCTTTTCCCAACCAATTCCCAAGATCTCAAAACATAAAAGGCAACAAAAAACACAAACAAGAAGAAAACCATGAAAACCAATAACAATATGACACTGCGAACAAAGTGGTATGGCCATACACTAGACATAAAAAAAGTTACAAATCTAGCACAACAAATCATAGTGTCATAAAGACATAACTGTCAGTGTATACACAAATATAATATACCAATTAGCTTACCTTGTTTTGTGCTGTACAACAACCCCCCATTTCATAAAATTTTTCTTAAAAAATCATAATATGAAATGGGTCCCTTTTAAACATAGATGTGTGAATAAATTGGTATTAACTTATTATTAGAAAAAACCCTCATCAAAAAGTCTGACTGAAATATGATATCCCTTTTAAACAATGATAAAAGAGGCCTTTTAAACAAATCATAAAGCTTTTTATTATTACGATAAAGCGATCGCAAGATCGCATATCGCAATAATAAAAGGAACATAAATAAAGGCCCATTGAATTACTCCGATCCGAAAAGGGAAATCGCTATCGGATATCGGGGAAAAGCAAAGCGCATCATTTATAAGGCATCCCCCATTCCTCCGATGTGATAAAAGGCATCGCTATTAGCAATCGGCTGTGGTAATCAATGTGTTAATTGTGACACCTTCAAATCCCCGATGCGATAAAGTGTATCGCCATCGGCGATCGGCGATTTCGCAATGGCATAAATAAAGTGACCTGAGCCCTGTCCCGATTGCGATGCATTAAATCAGGGCACGTGTTTCTAAGCATATTAAAGATTGGCATGCATTATATCACCTTTGGTGATTGAACGATATTTTGGACTATTATGAAAACCCTCCCTTTCACGTCGCCAATCATCAAATGCGATTAACCGTAAAAAATCTAAGCCACGCTTGAATCAATAGACGTTATGATGGATTATTTAAAAGCCTCCTTATCATGATTGACAGGTGAAGCAGCCAATTAATGAAGCATTTATGCTGAGATTTTCCACTTAGATTCTATCTGCGGCAATTTTATCACAATCTTTGATTACTCGTTAAAAGATATAACTCTTTCATATTGGCTCTTGCTATCTATTTCTTTGTATCACGCTGGTTTCCTTCCTTGTGTAGAATTCCGTCGAAGTATCAAGTTTCAAGCAAATGGGAAAGAAATCTAAGAGATCCGCTACGGCAGCGGCCCCTACAGTAACAGTCCAGCCCACCAGTGACCCAGGACCAAGCAAAAAGGGCCTAATTTCAAACACTACATGTCTTGGCCTTGGAAATACAAGCTGGCAAAGCATATATAATTTGATTGAGGCAGAAGAACCAGAGGAAGTGTCGGAAGAAGCTACGGCAGACTCAACTAGAAAATCAGAAGCCTCGCTGAAAGATTTGGCTGACTCCATTTTACACAAGATAGCAGCTCAGGAGAAAATTCTTCCTTACACTGATGTGGTCAGATGGGTGGTCGAACAAATTCCTGTTTCTAATAGGACCTTTTGCACAGTTGATGGAAGAGTTTTCGGTTCATTTCAGCCTGACGACTTGAGGAAAATGTACCATTTGCCCGAACCTGAAAAGAAATACAACAAAGCTTTTCTAAAGAAATTCGCAGAGGAGAATGAGATGGAATCAGCCCCGATTAGACAGTGGAGACAGAATCCCGCAAAGCACAAACATGAATCATCGGGTAAGTACTCCGTGGATTCCTTAGCATCTCCTTACTGTTACGCTGGGGCAATGATGTGTAGGATATGGGGAATGCATGATTCAACAAAATTTGATATCGAAATGGTTACTTTAATGGAAGCGGCAATTAGTATTTATGTCATGGATTGGGCCAATATATTGTCTGATAAATTAGCCTCTGCAATTCTTGTTTTTAGATTCAATTCACGCAAAACCACCAGGACTATTCCTCCCTTCTATTACAGTGCTTATGTTATGGATATGCTTTGTTTTAATTCTGAATACCCGATACTTGGGTGGAGGTGGATGCCACAGGACCCTAAGTCGATCCACATCTACCATCAGATGTTATGGAAGGGACATTATAAAGACCACCTGTATCAAATCTGTAACGGTTTCATGTTGCCTATCTATTATGCTATTTTTGATAAGCCTACCCCAAGGATTTCCGAGGAGGCAGAAATTGACTTGACTGCTGTGGGAAATTGGTTCGGGGAAGATAAATTCACATATATACGGGTGTTTGGTAGTGCCACAAAACCCCATGTCCTCCCATTATATGTGCCGGATAAACTGTTGGCACGAGAATTAGCTTACCAAATCACAACCGCTGGAACGTCCAAAACTCTTAGGACTTCCAAAAAGCAGCTATGGCCCGTATTCCCTTTAAGATGTGGTGTTTATACCATACTTGATTGGAAACATGCTGAGAAGGAGGTAGGAAAAATAAATATGCTCAATCTTGAGACCATCCTTAGCAAGGAATTCGATCCTCGGAAGGTTGCCTATAATGTGCTTGAACAGGCCAAACTTACTAAGTTTGACCATGAAAAAGATGAGTTTGATGATTTATTTTCTTCAGCAAAATCATTGTCTCAGGTTAAAACATTGGCCAGGATGAAATATAATGATGAAGGACTGGTAGAATTCAATAGGCTCAGAGAACAGAGGTTGCAAACTCTGCCTCTAGACTTGTTGGCCACTACACCAACAACTAAGTCAAGCAAACCTGGGAAGAAGAGTATTGACAAGTCTCCTGCTAGAGAGAAAATTCCCGAAAAGGAAACAGAATAGGAGAAAGGAAAAGAGCAGGAAACAGAACAGGAGAAAGGAAAGAAGCAGGACAATGAAGTTATTGATTTAGAGACTCAAATTGATCCCAAACTCCTCCAAAAGTGGCAGCAATTTGACTCTATTATAAACAATCCTAAGATTTCTCAAGGATTCAATACACCCCAAGTGACAGTCAGTCAAGGAAAAACCACAACTACTGTTCCGATGGAAGGAACCAACGGCATACCCAGTAGTAAAGATACGGAAATAATTCCCAAAGATCCATCCAATCAGATTGTTTTATAGGTAGAAGACATACCACCATTAGACATCTTTTATAGTCCTAAACACAGGGCTGTGGTGAAAAGACAAAGGAAAAGGAGGAGACTTGATCAATCTTCCCTTTTTCCAGATAAAACAGAGATGGCTAATGTGGTGTGGAAGGAGGAATTGAACCCTTCCGATGACCTTACGAAACTCTCCCAGTATGCCGGAGCATATTCGACAGCCACCATGGATAAAGCCTCAGAAGTGAGCAGTCTCCTTAAGGAAAAAGATCAAAAGATTGATTTATTGCAGTCGCAGGTTTCTAAAGCACAGCGGAAAATAGAATAATTGGAGCAACAACTATCAACACAGCGGCAGACAAACAGCCAATTAAATGAGCAATTACACAAAGAGAAACAGAGGATAGATTCGAGTGCAGTGCAGAGTCAGAAGGAATTGTCCAAAGCAGTGGCCAAATTAAAGGCGATGAATGAACAAATGAGAAAGACTAAGGATGAGCAAATCGCTCAACTGTCACAAGAAGTAGAAAAGTTTAGGAGCCTTCCTCAAGTAGCAGAGTTCGGAACAGAAGCTTTACAAATCAATAAGGCAATAATTACACAGCTGAAACTGCTATGTCATAACATTTCTCTGGCTAAACCTCTTTGTGGGATTACTACATCAATAGTTGATAAATCAGTTGAAGCTAGACAGGATTTAGAACAGGCCGATGAGACCTTAACCAGTTTTCTTGCTTGGCAAGACTTCCTTGAAGGACAGGCTTCGGATCTGCCCAAAATTCTTGAAGCACACAAAGACATCTTGTTCCTAGAATGGCAGACACAACTAATGAAGGCAGAAAGAGAAACCTCAAGGTGTCAGTTATCTACTAGCAATTTAATTGAATTTGTCAACGACACTCTTTATCTGTCTAATATGATTTCACAGTGTAATCCAGGAAAATTGACATCGGCCAAAGCCTTGGAACAAACATGCAATCAGGAATTGGAAAAGAAAGGAAGACTAATCGTTGGCATCCAAAGTTTAACTTGGGATACCTTTTGGTTTTTCTTAATCAAGCCATACAGTCAGAGGGCCGCACTCAAATGTTTAACTGATGCTATCAGTTGCATGATCCTCGAGATCCAAGATGCCACATATTCAGCTCAACTGAATTCTCGCCTAAGCCGCCCCCCAGAATTGCAACCGATGCTAGATATCTGCCAGCTCAAGCCGAAGGGAGATCATCCGAAACAATGAATCATGCTGCCGACTGAAGACAAGCCGATTTTGAGGAGATATTCATAGCATAGTTGTACCAATTAATTAGCACTTTTATTTTGTAATTAGTTAGCTCAATTAGTATTTATAGGCCCTTTCATGCATTTGGAAAGGGTCCTCAGTTTTTGTATAAACTCAAATTAGGAAGTCGCACTATTGTGCTTCTGACCTATTTTTTATAAATACTGGGCCAGTATTCTGAATTTTGACAAAGAAAGCTTTGATGATATGTGCACTATTGCCTTTTGTGGAAGTGTTTCTAAGTTGGAAAAAGGAATTTGAATGCGATTGATATTGGGAGTGACTCGAATAAACATATGGTACTATTATCTATGCTCTTGTGTCATTTTTATGTGAATCGGCATTCATTTAAATTTTTCTATCATTGAATATATGCATGTGTTTTAACAGAAATCCTTGTACCTTTCACTATTGAATGTCTGAGGACTGTTATTCTTTCAATCATATCTATATCTATGATATATATGAAGAATAGTGTAATAATGTTTGCTTGATTGCTTTGTTCAACTATTTGGGCTTAGTAATTATCATATGAATAAACATCTTTGCTTACCAACAAGAGTCATCTATATGCCTGTTTGTGAATGAAGACCATCCAAAGTTACACTAAAAAGCAGCAATTTCCCGGGATAGAATAGTTGTTTATAATTTTACTTTTAGATTAAATCATCCATCCATTATCATTAGATATTAGAGAATCAATCATTTATCCATCCTATTTACCAATCATTGGGAAACTGGTCCCATTATATCCAGTCGGAGCCACCACACCAAACGGAAAAGGAGTTGCCTTTAAGGTCTGGACCGGGTGGTTATCCCTGATGTTGATGCAGTGGTTTTCGAGGCATCAACACCTTGTTATGCCAAGGAAGTTGCCTTGTAACTGAACACATCTATGCCATGTCACAAGGGATAGAAATTCCCTTGACAAATCTAGCTATAACTAGACACCGTCTGTTCTACCTTTCAAATAAATTTCCATGAATATAGTACATATCCACGTAATTTTAGAAAAATTAGGGTTAAGAATAATTCTCATATGCAAAGCACTCATTCATTTGGAATTGCGGTTTCCAAACATAGCCAAAGGAATTTTTCACCCAATTCCTTTCTTTTACCTTTTCCTTGCTGCAATTGAGTCTTACTATGCACTGTCACATCACCCAAATTTTAGTTATTTAAACACATAAACTATTACCTTGTCAAGTTAATACCATGCATGTTTCCATGCATCTATTCACACATGTTAGTCACATGTTCCACAAATCAAGGCATCATGTCTATGAATTTGAAATCAAACTTTACCAAGTCTATAAACCATGTCATATTCAACAATCAACTCACATTCATCAGTCATAATACATAATGCTACAACTATCACGTATTTACACTCAAGTACATATCAGTTGTTTCAACACATATTATTCTTTCAACCATCTTAAAACAAGATCATTTCGGCAAGAATATTATAGGCACATACTCATATCATGCAATTAATCAAACATTCAAATAGACTGTAAACATACCATGTTAGATAATTCAACTAGATGACATAATTAAATACTCAAACACCAAATAGACGACATAATCAAACAGTCAAGCACCAAATATATGACATAAGAAAACTCATACCTTAATGTGTCTCAGGGAAGGCTATCATGTCTACACAATCAAGATAGATTAGCACGATATAACTTCACGACATATCAACTCAAACATAAATAAGGCCATGATATCCATAATAGTCACTAGATAACATGTTCACATCATAAACTCATAAACATTTTTCGTTCATGCATACAAATCACGTATGTATGATCAGTCTCGATTAATATGACATAATATCACAACATATTAACTCATACCTTAATGTCATAACATTAACCATATACATAGATTAATCCAAATTAATATGATACATATAACATCAAGATCTTAATGTAATAACCCTAATCATAAAGTTACTAGCATATAACAACAAGAAGTTAAATATCATGCTCATCAACAACATATAACCTAATCATCAAGCTAACAATCATATAACAACAACAAGTTAACCTATAACATACTCATCAACAACATATACCATAATCATCAAGTTACCTAACCTAAAAAAATTAGCAATGCATACAACCACAAATTACTATAATTCATGACTATCCTACACGTGTGCACATGACTATGCTAATCAACTAGTATCTATCATGTATGTAACCATAAAATCAATAGAATGAAAGATATGCACATAATGCATATAACAATTCGTAACCTACATATCTGCATGCCAAACATACAAACCTGTATGATGACATGCTCTTGCCTCAAGGTCCAATGTTGTAAATTCAATTTAATGATCTGCATCTCTTGCTCTATCTCAACCAACACATTAGCATCATAACATACCAATATCATCATGATGACCTAATTGCATACAATGATCTCACAATGCATGTCTGACCTACCATACATGTATAACCATAACCATGACAATGCATGCATACCAACATATAGACACCAACATGCAGAAAAAATGAATATACAACCATACACTCATGATGACACATCCCACAACAACATCATTAACCTTCACATGGTGACATCACTACAACCATGATCAACACCATGCAAATGCAACAAACACATGGACTACAAGCATAAGGAACACATATGCAATCGACATGAATGCATGACTAACACACCACCCATCCAGTCTGAGGGGTGAACCATGCTTTGATACCACTCTTTGGTATCAAATATGACCCAAAGAGAGCGCAACCAATTTTGATACCACTCTATAGAACCCTCCTCCCACATCTACCCAAGTAACCATCCAACCGCAGTGAACATGTGACGAGAGCCTACTATGATGGGATTCAACCTCCTATGTGACCTTAAGGAAGTGGAATCGATGAAAACACAACATGCAGACATTCCACATCAATAACAAGAATCCTAGTGATCTGAAATTAAACAAGAACACAACAAACTACAAATTTAACCATAAATACAAAGATGCAACAAAACTAACACTTCATTTCATTAATATCAGAATACTGAAATATGCTTACAAACCCAATGAAAATAAATTAGCTCGGGCGATGGTAGCTTATCTCTGAGAAGAGATGTGGTGGCTACATGCCTATGAACTGTCTTACAATGAGGCTCAAGGGCCTATTTATTATTGAACAACAAGGGAAAACCCTAACCCCGGGAGATGGAACACCAAGAGTTTTTGGGTCCCATTGGGTTTAGTTGGGAACCCAACTTTCTGGGGTCATAACTTGGTCATATTATCTTCATTTGGAGCATACAATACCTTATTGGAAAGGTCTCTCTAAGTACTACAGGATTTGTGGTAGGCCAATGCCTATGGCTGCTAGGCTATTGTGGACCTCAAAAAAACGCCATTCAGGGGGTCAAAACTACTTCGAAAGTTCAGGACCCGAAAAACTGCTAAAAATAGTAAACGCTGAAATAAACAAGGAAACATATGAAACTAACTAGAGGTCTAGTTGGAATAGTTGAGTGGCCACCAATATCCACCTAGATAATTCCTCCCTCCTTAGGAAGCAACGGTTCCCGTTGCATGCTAAGTCTCCATGAGGTGAGGAAATTTTTGTTGAACCTCATCCTTGGTGAACCACTTGCCCTGGTGAAGGATTTGACCTACTTTAACAACTCTATATAGATGGATCCTTCATTGGCAAGTGTTCTTTCTATATGTGTCCATGATTTGATCAGATATGCATGTTCCATGCAGTATGGGTTCAACTCTGTTGGTGTGAGTTGTTCTACAATGTCGGATGCGTCCAACAATGGTGGAAAGTATGGCCAAAGGCGGTTGACAATGAACACTGGGTGCAGACCAAGGAATGGTGGAATGTTGAGCTTGAAGGCATTCTCCCCCATATGGCCCATATCGGAGTGGGAGAAGCTTGTGGTGGGGTCCAGTGAGGAGATCCTTCTACATAATGTGTACGATCATCCTGTTGATGACCTTTGTTTGGCCATCAGTTTGGGGATGGAAAGCCATGGACTTAGTAAGTTTGGTATCCAGCATCGACTAGAGACTTGACAAAAATTCACTCAGGAATCTATTGTCTAGATCTGAGATAGTGGACTATGGGATCTGAAAGTGTACCCACACTCACTCAAAGAATATTTAGCAATGGCCTCTGTTGTGATACTCTTCTTACAGGGTGCCATAATGGCAGCCTCAGAGAATCTGTCAGTGACCATGAAAATGTATTCGTTGTTTTGCTTAGAAGAAGGAAGGCCTGACATGTAATCCATGGAGATGGATTCCCAAGGTCGACTAGGATTAGGAAGAGGAGTATATAGGCCTTGCTTCTTGATGGTTGGTTTGGCAATGGCATAAGCAGTGCAAAATTTAATGTACCTCCCAACATCCTAACAAAGGTTTGGCCAATAAAAATACTTCTGCAATACTGCCACTATTTTCTCTACCCCGAAATGTCCAGCGACCCAACTATAGTGCACCTCCCAAATAATATTGGCACACTAGCTTGAAGGAACACAAATGTGTCCCAGGTAGCATAACAATGCATCCTGGAGGTGAAAATTTGGAACTTTCTTACCTTCCAGGAGTTTTTGGCATGTGTTACCGAATTCTGGATCACTTTTGTAAATATGCGGCCACCCCAAAGTCTCATGCCCACAGGAATCGAGCACAATAATCAGTGCCATGACTGGTGCTTGACTAAGGCGGTGTGCAACATTATCGGTGCTTCCCTTCTTGTACTTAATATTCAAATGGAATTGTTGCAGGTATGTGGACCATTTATGATGGTGATCATTTTTTAACTTCCCTTGTGTCTGTATGAACTGCAGGGGTCGGTGGTTTGTGTGGATGATGGTTTCCTTCCACAGAATGTAATGATTCCATTAAAGATATGCTTGCACATTCAAATACATTTATTTGTCGTAAGTGGGATACTTTTGGATTGTGCCTGAAAGTGTCTCACTATGGTAAGCCACTAGATGCCCCTTCTGAGTAAGAACTGCACCAATAGCATAGTCAAAGGAATCTGTCTCAATCTCAAATGGTTGCTACAAGTCTGGTAATGTGAGTAATGGTGTAGAGCAGATATGATTCTTCAACTCGAAAAATTCCTTCTGTTGGGTTTCAGACCAAAAAATCTTTTCTTTCACTCCACCCTTGGTGACTTGACTTAAAGGCCAATTGATATGAGAGAACCCTAAGATGACCCTGCGGTAGAAATTGGTAAGACCTAGAAAGCCTACGGAGCTCTGTTATAGTGGTCAAGGTTGGCTAATCCCGAATGACTTGTATCTTGGTTAGGTCCACATGCACACCGTGCTCGTCAATGATGTACCCTAGATATTTAACCCGTGTCATGCCAAAAGTGCATTTCTCCAAATTGGCACACAACTTGTGTTGTCGCAGGGTTTGAAGGACCTGTTAAATATGGTGGAGGCACTCTTCCCAACTCTGGCTGAAGATCAAGATGTCATCTAAATACACCACTACGAATGTATTGGTGAAGGGTTGCAAGATGTTGTCCATCAATCTCATGAAGGTTTCGGGGGTATTTGTCAATCCAAAAGGCATGACCAACCATTCGAAAAGGCCCTCCTTAGATTTGAAGGAATTCTTCCACACATCAGATTTTTTTGTCTTGGTAAATCCTCTCTGCGGACAGAGACGATCCCTCTATCCCAATGAATAGGACTAGTAATCAACGCGACAATCTACGAGACACTTTCTTACATTACAATTGAAATGAGAGAACAGGAAGGGGACCTGCCTCATTTTGATGCTATAACACACTCCTCTATTGAAGATCTTGATCAATTTCTCCTCAATCTCATCCCTAATACTCATAGTGTTTGAATACCTGCATAAGAGGTTGAAGACACAATAAAGAATACAATTACAACAAGCATAATTGAATGTAATCCACTTAACAAATCAAGGAGTATTAAGATAAATGATGCATTGACCCAAGCATTTATGGAAAGTGACCCAACAGTTGTATATATTAATGAATAAAAGAAGAAGCATACAACCAAGCCTTGATGTTAATAAGCCCTCCTTGAGTGAATGTCCAAGTCCAAGCTCAAGCTCTCCAAGCACTCCTTCTCCAAGCCAAAGTGAATAGCATGTAGGCACTATCTCAGCATAAGGGTGGAAATAATCAAAGACCAACCATTTGGGAATGGAAGAAGATGAATATATAGGAAGGGAGAGGGACTTAGGATCTCACCAAATATAGGGCAAGGCCCTCATCTCAAGGAGGAAGCTCATAGGGATAAGATCAAAGGGAAATATTGGGAGAGATCGACCACATCCACAACTAACAACCTCTAGCTCGTCGTTCTGGAAGCCTCTAGATCACAAAACTTCTTGTCCTCTATGGGAAAAATTTCCTTTTAGGGATTAGCATAAGTATCCAAGTAAAAACGGTGCTGGCAGCGCGAGGCTAGTATAGTGAAACTTGCCATCAACACGAGTTGCTAGTGTCAGAGTCGTGGTGACCCTAAAAATTAGGGTTTTGAGCTTAGTTCTTCAGGGAAGGCTCAAGGCATGTTTTCATTATGTCTTCAGGGAGGATCTAGACTGCATATTAGGATGGGTACACTGCATAATTTCCAATTTTCGGGCACTCCAGGGTATGACACAAGGAAGTTCAGGAGACGTGACAAAATATTGTGTAACAGATGCCCCCTAAGGCATGAATGCAGAACAAGGAGTGATGGCTGATATGCTTTACGATATTTTTCAAGGACTAGAATAAACATCGTTAGGAGACCTGGAAAAGAAGGACGCATATACATATACATATCTGATATCAAAACATGAATCCACAGTATGGACACAACCATCCGAATAGAAAGGACCATGTGAAAATATCCATGGTATGGGCACAACCATCCAAATGAAAAAGATCATCTGGAAATCTTAGATCCAAAGTATGGATACAACCACCCAATGTAGAAGGATCATCATCATCATCATCATAGATATAAGATCCCACGCATGGTCACAACCATCCATATAGAGGAAACATGTATACAATCATGAATAATACATAACTCAATGCAGCCTGAGTTATATCAAACAAAACTCAGGGTCTTGCGCTCCATCCCAACTCGATCAAAGTACAAATTATAACATGCGAATGAATGTGTCGAAGTCAAACATGCTAGAAAACCACCTAATTACAGGCCAATGATGTGGACTGTTAACATATGATCTGATAATGAGATCTTAGACAATTATTAAGGTATTACAGACTCATGTGCATGGATTTGCCTATGTTACTTTGTGCAATGGATCGATAAGATTCTAAAATACATAGATAATGAAGCAGTTAAAGAAACATAATAGACAACACACATAAACACAGTAAGTTTAATATGGATTTCACCCAAAACCTTTAGGCTACGTCTCCTGGTCCAGCCTTTAGTGGTGACCTCTCTATTATGTCTTCAGAAGCAGAGTTTTACAGAAGTGAGCTCAATTTGAGTCTCACACAACAGATACAAAACAACAAGGCTTCACTTGGATCCCCCAAGTCTTTCTGAGTACACAGAATCTCCTCACTAACTCTTTGTCTCTGTTTTCTCTCTATATCAGCACTGCTTGCTCTATTTTCTCTGAATATGTGGCTTTAAAGCCAATTGGCACTATCTGTTCATTTCACCTTCTCGGGTACTCTAGCTTCCCGACCTCTGTCCACTGAGATCCCCCTCTGACCATTAGTAATCATTTCTAAATGCTTTCAGGGATGGCGGCCACCTATTCTGTAACGGAATGGGTCATCGGGCCTTTGAAATCCTTTGAAATCGTCGGTCTCTGTTTACATAGAGAAATATGTTCAAACACAGGAAAATTATACCAAACACTATATATTGGACTTCAAATATCCATAAATCCACCTTATACTCCTATCGGGTCCGCCTGTATATCGACATCGCATCTCCACTGTTGATCTGGGAGATCCAGATCCAACGTCTGTGGTTCATTTTAGGCGGCTCTTTCTTACGGGGGTTAACCACCCGATAAGGGTGGTTTTCTATCTCGTTATCCTGACACGTGGCAGCAAGTGTATGGGCTCGGGCGGAGCCTAGCCAAAACCATTTACCACCTTTGGTCCTCCCAAAATCCTGCTTGTATCGCGATTTCCCTTTGCATTTGAAAATACATTAAAAAATGAAAATCCCACTCATCTCGAACTTGAAATCATATGTAAATAGCATTAATAAGCCCTTTTGGGTCTGGGCAACATCGCCCAAAACACTTTTCCCTTGGTTTTCATTTATTTAACGAAAACACAACTTTACATAGAAAAAGTCTTTTTTTTACGGATCTCAAAATATATCCAATATTGCCTATGGCCTTGTCAGGTCCAGCTTATTGCATCACATATATGTATATGGCCCCGCTCTTCTGTGTAGCTCTGATGCGACTTTGCGATGCAACTTGTCACAATCGCATATCGCATGAGCCCCGGGTCGTTGGTAAGCACTCCCATGTGTTTCTCCGACGCGATATCGCGAGTCAACCCGGGTCGTCAATCTGCGCGCTTGATCGACGGTCCCTGTTGACCGTGCTAATTGTTGTCACATTGTTTTAAGTGGCAGTCTCCGATAGCCTCCTGATGGCCTCCGCCGATTTGCGATATGCCGATCGGATCTAGACCGTTGATCGGCCAGATCCGATGGCTCTCATGCAAAGTAGTGTTAAACCGTCGATACTCTATTTTTCCACTATTTCTTCATGTTTTTGCCTCCTGATAGTGTAATCTGACTTTTCTAAGAGTTCATCCTTTTGCAATTGTTTTGATTTTTGAAGACTTAGAGGGTTTCTAGATCCATATTGGATCACGCCTTCCCACTGAAAAAAAGCTTTTGGACCACCAAAAGTTGGTTTTTAAGCATCAATCAAGTGAGGATACAGCGTTCTCACTTGTCCAATATCTATCCATCTTGCACTGCTTGGTTTTGGACCTTTGAGTCCAATTCTGAGGTACTCAACATCCCCTTTGCGTGTAGTTCTCATCTTCCTGTCTAGAACAGTATCTCCCTGCAACTCATTGAGATATTCAGGCAACAAATCATCAATAGAAGGCAACTGGCTTTGCTCTTCAGGATCTTCAACCAATGAAGGTTCAAATAGTCTCAAGTTCTCTGCATTAACTATTGAATAGATGTGCATGTAAGCTAGAAAATCAAGGCGAAAAGCATTCTCACCAATTTTCTCAAGTATCTTGAAAGGCCCATACCTTATTGGCTTCAGCTTCTTACCTTCACCTTGAATTCTGTCTTTGTTGATGTACAAATAGACTTGATCACCAACTTGGAAGTTATTCTCAATTCGATGCTTATCATGCCTTGCCTTGTACTTGGCCTGGCTCTGTTCTAGCTATTCCTGCACTGCCTGGTGAATTTCTTAGATCTGTTCAATGAACTTCGTTGCTCTATCCACATCACTGTGTCCATCAACTGCTATGTCTTTACTAAAGAGAAAATCCAATGGAGACCTTGGTATAAAACCAAAACAAGTCTCAAAAAGAGATCTTTGTGTAGAAGAATGTTTAGCATGGTTGTAAGCATGTTGCACATAACACAAATGTTCATCTCAAAGCTTGGGATGTTTGCTGCAATAACCCTTGAGAAACTGGATCACTGTCCTGTTGACCACCTCTATTTAGCCATCTTTTTTTGGATGAAAGGCTGTGCTCTTCTTCAGTCTGGTGTCCATCAATTCCCACAGACTTGACCAAAACTTCCCAACAAATCGGGAATCTCGATCAGATACTATGGAAGTGGGTAACCCAAAATGCACCCAGACATGCTGAAAGAACAACTTCATTGTTTGTTCAACTGTAATCTGTTTATTACAAGGTATTAAAATACACATTTTTCTAAACCTATCCACAATAACATATAAATAGTCATGACCTTTTCTAGATTTTTGCAATCCCCCAACAAAGTCCATGGAAACAGTTTCCCAAGTATGAGAAGGAACTGGAAGTGGAGTGTAGAAGCCTAGTTTTCTATTGCTGGGCTTTCTTTTAGCACACATGGTACACCCTCTAATATATCTAGAAACTATCTCATGCATTTTTGGCCAATAGCAGAATCTTTGCAGCTGTGCAACTTTTTTACTCACACCAAAATGACTTGATATTAGAGAAGTATGTGCTTCCTGAATTATGTTAACTCTTTCAGTTTGTGGAATGCATAGCTTTCCCAAATGATACAAGAGTTGGTCCTTAATATGATAATCCAATTCTTCTACTTGTTTGCCATGACTTAAAGTTGCATATACATCTTTAAAATCTACATCTTGAGCATATTGTTCAATGTAGCTTTCATGCAATACTGAGTTATGCTTAAATATAGTAGATGCATTTATGATTGGTCTGGACAACATATCTGGAACTTTATTGTGTATTCCATTCTTATATTTGATGACTAGAAGAAATTGTTGTAGAAAACCCATCCACCTATAGTGTCTTGATTGCTGCAACTTAGTTTGTGAGTGTAAATATTGAAGTGGTTGATGATCAATATGTATAACTGTTTCTTAGCCCATTAAGTAATGTTTCCACTTTTTCACACTCTTTACTAATGCACAATTCTTTATCATATGTGGGATAATTAACTACTGCAGAATTAAATGTCTCAGAATGATAACATATGGGTTTACCATGTTGCATCAACACTGCTCCCATGGCATAGTCACTGGCATCTGTTTCAATCTCAAATGGTCTTTGAAGATCTAGAAATGCTAGTACTGGTGTTGTACTAATATTTTCTTTCAAGGTGTTTAAGGCTTTCCACTATTTGCCTCCCCACTAAAACACCTTCTTTAATCCTATCAAAGCATGTAAGGGAGCTTCAATCAAGGAAAAGTTAGCAATAAACTTTCTTTGATATTGTGCTGCTCCTAGGAAGCTCCTAACTTCTATAGCAGATTTGGGTTTAGCCCAGTTCACAATGACTTCCACCTTAGAGGGATCTATCTTAAATTCACCACCCCCTACTATATGACCCAAATAATTCAAAGATGTTTTGCCAAATTCACATTTTGATAACTTAGCATAGAGAATTTCTTTTTTTCAAAACATCTAGAGTCTGCTTTACATTCTTCAAATGTTCTTCCCATGTTTTACTAAAAACAAGAATGTCATCCAAATATACAATTACAAAATCATTAATAAAAGGTCGGAGTACATCATTCATAACTCTCATGAAAGTGGCAAGAGCATTAGTTAAGCCAAAAGACATAACTAGCCATTCATACAACCCTTACTTTGTTTTGAAAGCAGTCTTACATGCATCTTGTTCTGCAACTCTGACCTGATGGTAGCCACTATGCAAGTCTAACTTGGAAAAGTAAACAACTTCTTTCAACTGATCTAATAGATCATCTATGCAAGGAAGAGGATAACGATTCTTAATCATTATTTTATTCAGTGCTCTGTAATCAATGCACATCCTCCACGAACCATCTTTCTTTCTCGCCAACACGATTGGAGATCCGCATGGTGATGTGCTTGGCCTTATGAACCCTTTCTTGAGTAGCTCCTGTACCGGCTTCTTGATATTTGCATTCTCTAAAGCAAATAACCTGTACATTTCAATGTTAGGCAATGGAGAATCTTGCTGCAAATGAATATCATGTACAATTTCCCTTTTGGGTGGCATACCTTTAGGTTCTTGAAATAGGATATCATATTCTGAAACAACTTTTTCTAAATCAACTTTCTGTTTATCATCACATCCTTCAAATACATTGGTTTTATCAGGTTTCTTTTCCTTTACAACCATTAGTAAAAATTGCTTGCATGAATTTACAATTCTTTTCATCTACCCTGAGTTTATGAGGGTATAGTTATTTGTGAGCTGATGAGCTCTTACAATATATTCTATTCCATCTTTTGTGAGTTGATACTTATTTTCGACTCTATAGAAAATGACTTTTCTATCATACAAGTAAGGACTTCCTAAAACAATACCACATATATCCAAGGGAACTATATCTAACTCAACCTCATCTACAAATGCTGACCCAAAAGCAAACCTAAGTTTACATTGTCTAGTTAGTTGTAGCTTTGCTTTATCACATACCCAACCTAATGGATATGGCTTCTTGTGAGGTGTGTTTATAGTCCCAACTTCTTTACAATTGCTTCAGAAATCAAGTTTACTTGTGAACCACTATCAAATAAAGTATCAATATTTTGATGCTTGGAAATAACTCTAATATGAAAAATCTCATGTCTTTTCCTCTCATTTTCTTCATTATCAATAGATTGTGAAGAATTACTAGTAGATGCTTTAGAATTTTTACCTTTTATACCTGTAGTTGTGACTGTTGTTTCATCACCTGAGTTTGACCCCAAATCTTTCTGAATAGCAACAATAGTCTTCTTCTTCTTGCCATCGAACTTCTTGGGTTTCAGCACCGGATGTAGAGACCAGCAATGTTCATCATCATGTCCATCCTTCTTGCAGTGAGTGTATGAAGGTTTGTCTTTCTGTACAGTGTTTTCCTTCCTCTCTTTCCATTTCTACTTCCTCTTTTCCCTGTTCTTGCTTGCAGTGGGTTTTGATGATCCCCTAATCTCTAGGTTCACATTCTTGCCTCTAGCCTCTAGATGTGTGGCCTAAACGGATACCTCATCTATGCTAGTGGGGTTAAACATGAGAATGTTGTGCCTCAAATAGCTATGTAGACCACCTGTATATTTTAGCAAAGTTTCAGGTGAGTCTAGAGAAATTCCTAGAATTAAATCTCTTTTTCTAAATTCCTGGGTATAGCTTTGTACACTTTGCCCCTTTAATTGGCGAAGAGTTTGCCAACTCATCATGGCTTGCTGCATATAAGCTAGTGGATAGAATTTTTTTTTAATGGCAGAAACAAATTCACTCTAGGTAGAAAGAATTTTACCATGCTTCTTCAAATCAGCTTGGGCCCTGCCTTCCCACCACACTAGGGCAGTTCCTCCAAGGCAAAGGTTGGCCAACTGAATCTTTCTCCTTTCTAAATCGATGTTCTGCACCCTACAATATACATCAATCTGTCTGATCCAGTTATCTAGCTTTTTTGCATTTAATTCTCCATCATATATTGGGAAATCAAACTTTACATCTAATTTAATCAAAGGGCTAGAAGGAAGTGTTGATAGAGGAGGCTCTTTTCCTTTCCATTTGCCTTCAGAATGGCCATCTAGAAGAGGTTCTTATGTTCCTTTGTCTTGTTTGGAGGTTGAAGTATCTTCACCTCGACCTTTCTTAAAATCTCGATACATCTCTTCTACCATGGCTCTCATGGTCATGAAACTGTCCATGAATTGAGAGTCTGATTCCAAGGGAATTTCTTCTGCCATTTTCCTCCTAGGATAGACTCTTCCAATTTCTGGGTTAGTCTCAACCAGTTCTCCTTCTCCTAATTTGAGCTTTGACCTAGTTAGCATTCAAAAATCCAGCACAAGCTTGTCTAACCTTAGCAAACCTAAAGCTCTGATACCACTTGATCTGATAATGAGATCTTAAACAATTATTAAGGTATTACAAACTCATGTGCATGGATTTGCCTATGTTACTTTGTGCAATGGATCGATAAGATTGCGAAATACATAGAAAATGAAGCAGTTAAAGAAACATAATAGACAACACACATAAACACAACAAGTTTAATATGGAGTTCACCCAAAACTCCTTGCCTACATCTCCTGGTACAGCCTTCAGTAGTGACCTCTCTATTTTGTCTTTAGAAGTATATTTTTACAGAAGTGAGCTCAATTTGAGTCTCACATAATAGATACAAAACAACAAGGCTTCACTTGGATCCCCCAAGTCTTTCTGAGTACACTGACTCTCTATCTCTGTTTACTCTCTGTCTCAGCACTGCTTGCTCTGTTTTCTGTCAATCTGTGGCTTTAAAGCCAATCGGCGTTGTCTGTTCATTTCACCTTCTCGAGCTTTGTGGCTTACCGACCTCTGTTCAATCAGATCCCCCTCTTAGTGTTAGCAATCATTGTTAAACGCTTTCAGAGATGGTGGCCACCTAGTTTGTAACGGAATGGGTCATCGGGCCTTTGAAATCCTTTGAAATCTTCGTTCTCTATTTACACAAAGAAATACATTCAAACACAGGAAAATTCTATCAAACATTGTTTATCGGACTTCAAATATCCATAAATCCACCTTATACTCCTATCGGGTCCGCCTGTATATCGACATCGCATCTCCACAGTTGATCTGGGAGATCCAAATCCAACGTCTGTGGTTCATTTCAGGCGGCTCTTTCATATGTGGGTTAACCACTCGATAAGGGTGGTTTTCTCTTTCCTTATCCTAGACATGTGGCAGCCAGTGTATGGGCTCAGGCGGAACCCAGCCAAAACCATTTACCGCCTTTGGTCCTCCCGAAATCCCACTTGTATCGTGATTTCCCTTTGTATTTAAAAATACATTAAAACATGAAAATCCCGCTCATCTCGGACTTGAAATCATATGTAACAGCATTAATAAGCCCTTTCAGGTCCGGCAACATCGCCCAAATCACGTTTCCCTTGGTTTTTGTTTATTTAACGAAAACACAACTTTACATAGAAAAAGCCTTTTTTTACAGATCTCAAAATATATCCAATATTGCTCGTAGCCTTGTCGATTTTGGCTTATTGCATCGCATATATGTATATGGACCCACTCCTCTGTGTAGCTCTGATGCGTCGTTGCAATGCGACTTGTCGCAATCGCATATCGCATGAGCCCCGGGTCGTTGGTAAGCGCTCCCATGTGTTTCTCTGACGCGATATCATGATTCAACCCGGGTCGTCGATCTGTGTGCTTGATCGACGGTCCCTGTTGACCATGCTAATCGTTGTTGCATTGTTTAAAGTGGCAGCCTTCGATAGCCTCCCGATGGCCTCCACCGATTTGCAATATGCTGATCAGATCTGGACCGTTGATCGGCCAAATCTGACGGCTCTCATCCAAAGTAGTGTTAAACTGTCGATACTATGTTTTTCCACTATTTCTTCATGTTTTTGCCTCCTAATAGTGTAATCCGACTTTTCTAAGAGTTCATCCTTTTGCGATTATTTTGATTTTTGAAGACTTAGAGGGTTTCTGGATCCATTTTGGATCAACAGACATGAGAGAAACCACCAATAATGACAATGGCTCTCAAGGTATGACAGTACAATCCGTGAATGTGAAAATGAAGCTAAAGTCGAACACTTGTGGAATCATCTAATCGAAGGCCAATTATGAAAACATGTTGTCAAATGAAAAGAACTTTCCATGAAGGGTTCAAGCTCTAAGGTACTGAAAGGGGAGTCTCTTAGTCATATTCTTGGATAATGAGTTGAAGTCGACAGGAAGTGACCCATCGAAGGAAGGTCATAGTGATTCCCTCATCATCGACATGAAACAAGGAATAAAATGAAATAAATGAGTATGATCCAAGATTGTGGCAAAAAGGTCAAACAATGTATAGGTAATAAAATACAGATAGGACTTCTCTTGAACATATCGGCAACATGACTCTGGAGTGTGGCAACATTTGACTCAACATAGGACCAAGGGTCATGATGAAGAAGTGGAATAGTCACATGAGAGGAAAAATGGATCACCTAAACCCAAAAGGACAAGTGACCGAATGAGGATATCCCAAACCCGACACGAGAAACATATAAGTGTCATGTTCAAGAGAAACATGATGCTTATACAAGAGATGTTTCACTTTCATTTTTCACCACTATTTCTAGCGAGTACCCCAATTATTTTTAATCAAAAGCTAGAAGGGGGTATCATATTCTTTTCGTATAAGTTCATTCTTTGAATGAATTCATCTTAGTAAGTTTTGCGAGCCCTGGGAAGGAGAAAACCGGTCTCGTCATGGTGACAAGTGTTTCGTCGTTTAATTTTTACGAGTTCGACGGAAGAGTAACTCGGTGTCTTTTTCATATTTAGAGAGTTTGAAAAAGAGACATAAAAGAAAACTCCGTCAAGTCCCTTTTTGTAATTTGTCTCTAAAACTCAAAATGGTAGAAAAGAAATATTCGAGAACTTCTTGATCATGTCGACCAAGTTGTTCCTTTTTCGTAAATAGTCAATCCAATCCAGAAAAAAAAAGGGGTAAACCTATACTGAGACGATGTCAATTCATTTAATTTAACGAGTTTGAAACGACAAGTACCCGACAATATTTTCATCTTTCGAGAGTCAGAAAAGATATTAAAGATGACTTCTCCTTGAGGAACGAGTGGTATACAAGTATAACAACTAGTTCTGGTCATGATGGAACTGCTCAAAACATGTAAAGGTCAAGAGGCTAGCTAATAAGACCACTCAGCGCAGATGTTCCTCACGGAAGGGTAAAACAACCAAGTGAAAGCATATGATCGGCCAAAGAGATGGTGACGATGGAAAGGACAAACCAAGACTCATTTGGAAAAAATTGGCTGATAAAAGCGGCAATCATGAGATGTAAAGTGGGAATGGTTTCATTTTTACACAAGATTGAAACATGAGAAACTATGCTTGAGTATACTTGAACATGGTTTCATTTTTTCACAAGATCGAAACATGGGAAGAACTATGCTTGGATTTGGTTTCATTTTTACACAAGCTTGAAATGGAAACAAACTATGCTTGGATTTGGTTTCATTTTTACACAAGCTTGAAATGGAAGATAAACTATGCTTGAGATAAGGTTGCATTCCCCCTGCATAATGACTCAATTCGAGGTACATGCCTGCAGCTTAATGACTCAATTTGAGGTACATGCCTACAACATAATGACTCAATTTGAGGTGCATGCCCCCCAAGCTTCATTTCATTCACCTAAGTAGACTACTGGTTACTAATAGATGGATGGAATGAAGTTTCACTTATGAGATCAAGTGAAAGACTCGACTGAGATTTTACGGGATCTAATCAAAGAATAGAATTAGAAGGGGATTTGTTTCATTTTTTAACGAGATTGACACAAGAAAAGAACCATGCTCTTGACCTATTTCATTTTTTAATGAGGTTGATATAGTAAAATAACTATCCTCATAGGAACCTATTTCATTTTTCAACGAGGTTGACATAGTAAAAGAGTTATTCTCATGGTCCTTGTTTCATTTTTTAACGAGCTTAACACAAGACAAGGATCTCTGCTCCAAGCATTTGATCATGTACCGAAAGAGGCCATGGCTTCCAAGAGGTTCTCATCAGATGGGAGAACAAAACTATGGAAAGGATACATGTCCAGGGATCCAAATGAAAAATTGGGCTCCAATACCCCCAGTACATGATGAACTACATCACCTACTAGATCATCAGTAGATGTGAGCATGGAATGGGTGGCCACATAATTGACCAATGGCGGGGGTGATGTTGCTTGCATATAAGAACCATTTAGGGATGATGGTTGATTGGGAGTTGATTCAAGACCAATGAATGTAAGCTAATCAATGATCACAATGCTTCCTTCATGTGGGAAACACATCACTCGAAAGAGGGAGGAGACAAGAGCTCCCATGACATAAACACAGTCATGACCAAGGAGTAGATTAAATCCAATGGGCCTTGGACAACCATAACGTCTAGATAGACAATTTTTCCTCCCAAAGTAATGGGTAACTTAGGAAGGATCCCTAACAGTTGACTGGTTCCTATGTTAAAAGCTAGCAAATTCTAGGTGACGGGGACAAGTTGAGGAGAACCTAAATCTTGCCAAGCAATTGAGGAAAAGATGCTAACAGGTGTGCCCTCATCTATGACTGTGCTAAGTACATCCATATGGTAAGTCTGTACTGTAATCTGGAAAGGCACATAAGACGAGAGACGATATCCTGTCATTCGACTCCAACCAAAAGAAGTGACTAAACTACTCATAGGGGGGCCATAGGAATGTGAGATTTTCCCTCTTGCGCTATGGGAACAGGATAACTGCTCTCATGCACCTCAGGAATGGGAGGATTTCCCTCCAGTTCATTTGAAACTGAATAAACCAGAAGAACCTGAGTAGTATGAGGTTCACTCTTTACCAAAAAGGTACAGTTAATTGAAGGTGTAGTCTACAAATTTCTAAACCAATGGTTGGTCGAGAAAGGACTCATGAGACTCACTTTTAGATAGAGTGGGGTTGACCAAATATGACTTTTGATCAATCACTGGATCAACTAGTGAAGGATCCAGGGAAAGCTTTCGATACCCAACTAGAAGACGAGGTTGAGAAGCTGTAAGGTTTTCCAACTCTTTGGAAGCTTCATCCAGAAGAGGGAAAAGGTGAATGGGATGATTACCTTCACACAAACTACAGGGAAATTTGACTTTTCCCTTTTTCCCATGGGCTTTACTATCACTAGTTGAAGGTTTATCACCATCATGATCTCCAGAGGTTGATGAAAAAGGTTTATGTGAACCTGTGGACCACAATTCTAAGACCTTGGGAATACCAGGACATTCTTGAAGAAGGTGGTCACCCTTACATAGCATGCAAGTGAATTTCACTTTCTGAGGTTGATTGGAAGATTTTTCTACATCAGTTCCATCTATAGCAATGGATACTTGTTTTCCCCCTTGCTTATTTTTCTTCTTCTTTGTCTTCATCTTCTTCTTCTTCTTAGCCTCCTAGTTACTAGAATCCAAACTTTCACCAAGCGAAGAGGAAGAAAGAGATGAAGAAACAAGTGAAGAAGGTCAGGGGTCAAGTTTAGGATCAACATGAGGTTGATGTTGTTCAGGTGGAGGAGAACTCAGTTGAAAAGTATTTTGGACACTCGAAATCACCGAGGATGAAAATAACCAAACTGGCATACCAATGGTCAATCCAGGAAGGGACAACGTTGCCATATAGGGAGTACGAACATTTCCAAAAGAAGGAAAAGTACTAGGATTCTCGTCAAGGGGGTTTCCTTGGTTGGTAAACTCAGGAAATGTTGACATTGGTATCAACCTAATATCTACTAAGGAGTATTTCCACAGGAAGGATGTTTTTCACAATCAATTTATTGAGTTTAGAACTTTAACAAAAGTAAATCAAAAAGGGGTAATATAGGCAAAAGGGTTTACCAAGTATCCATGAACCACTATATACACCTTAGCCGAAACCAAGGACTTAATGTATGGCGTCCAATCTCCCCGAATGATGTGTTTAGTGTATCACATCTACAAGGCAATTGACTCGGTTACCTGTGGCTAAAGGATAACAACCTAGTGGGGTCTCCCAATATATACTGGATGATACGAGGAGCACAAGTCCATGTTTGCGTTGTCTAATGCATAATCGTTCGATGATAGCATCCCTATATACTTGCCATAGTGAAGTGCCTCCTATATACCCGAAAGTACTAGAGAACCTTCGATATACTTTCGTACTGGGACGAGATTTCACCCTCGGGATACAATGAAAGCAGTTAATAAGAGCTGTTATGTTTAAAGACATCGAAATATGTCTCTAGCGTAGACCTCTATATATTTGCATTAGGTTACAAATGCTCCTTAGGTTAATTGAGATAAATTTTAAATTTATCTTGAATTAGGTTTCAATTTTATTACTCAACGATGTCACCTGAATTCCTCTAATGAAACTAAATGAGAAAAATGAAATCCTTTCATTCGATGAAGGCTAAACTAATGAGGTAAGAGAGAGAACCAAACAAATGCATCAATCAAGAAAAATGCATCAAAATATAACTCTTTAATTTTTCCAATGCAAGATTTAAAAATGAAATCTACTCTTTCACTTTCACTAACAAATGCAATGCCAAAATGCAATCCTATGAGAAACAAAAATCACTTTTATTTCACTAAGATGCACTAATATTTTTGTTCTTTTCCTTTCACTTCGATTCAAACATGCAAACTAATGCACAAGTTAAGGGAACAATGCAATCCAAAACAACTAAAATGAAAATTTCATTCACTTTTGGTTTCGAATACAAATCGTTTCAAAAATAATTAAATGAAGAAAATATTTTCACTTTTCTTTTCGAAACAATGAAATCAAAACAAGCATTCACTTTCAGTTTCACCAAAGCAAAACATTGTGATCTATGTTTGACAATGGAGTAGAAGCAATTTTCAAAGTACCAAATTGATCCAACACCAATGAAAATAACTTCACAAACATGAACTGAAAGCAACTTGAAAATGGTGTCCTAACTACAGTGAAACTCCTAAATGGAAGCAATAAATCTCACAGAGACAAGCCAAGTGATGAGGGAAGGGTGACCTAGACCTAGAAACCCTCGAAAGCAATCAAGCTTCAAACACACATCAACAAAATCCAAGAGACAATTGCAATCACACAAGGATAACAATCAGGACAAACGCATTATAACTACATTGGAAAATCACTCACAGAGGTTCAAAAACCACTGAAAATAAGAAGAAACCATAATTTTATTCTATCCTCTAGGATCATCGCTACTTTATATAGCAAAACCCATGTTGATTGGGTTATCAGTGCTACTTTTCATAGCAAAACCCATGCTAGTTGGGGTCATCAACACTACTTTATATAGAAAAACCCGTTCTAATTTTCAGCGCGAGCAAATAGTAGAAAACATGGTTTTCAACGTGACTGTACTAGTAAAAACGAGCATTGCCAGAGCAAATGTACCCGTAAAACTCACGTTAAGAGAGGAATATGAAAAAAAGATTCCAAAAAAAATCCAGGTTTAGCACTCTAAGGGAGTAATCAATGATTGTGCAGACTTATACTGACTTAATCTAAATGAGAATTGGATGGATGGTCAAACTAATCAAAGGATCAGATTGAAGAAATGGATGGAAAGGTTATAGCTTCCCCATTGGAGTCGCCATTTTGTTGTCTAGGTAAATCCTCTATGTGGACAGAGACGATCCCTCTAGCCTAGTGAGTGGGACTAGCAACCAACATGACAATCTACGAGACAATTTCCTACATTACAATAGAAATGAGAGAAGAGGAAGGGGACCTACCTTGTTCTGATAATATAACACACTCCTTTTTTTAAGATATTGATCGCTTGCTCCTTAAGCTCAGCCCTATTGCTCACAATGTTTGAATACCTGCACAAGAGGCCGAAGAGACAACAAAGAATACAAGTACAACAAGCATAATCAAATGTAATCCACTTAAAGCACATATTTCATTAAAATTAGAAAAAAATTATTACAATGAAATCACTATAATTTATTCTTTTGGTTATTTTGAAATTCTAGATCCACTATTTAATTCCAAATTTAATGAAATATGTGTTTTAACAGATCAAGGAGAATTAAGATAAATGATGAATTGACACAAGAATTTATGGAAATTGAACCAGCAGTTGTGTGTATTAATGAATAAAATAGAAAGCATGCAACCAATCCTTGATGTTAACAAGCCCTCCTTGAGTGAATGTCCAAGTCCAAGCTCAAACTCTCCAAGCACTCCTTCTCCAAGTCAAAGTGAATAGCATGTAGGTACTATCTCATCCTAAGGGTGCAAATAATCAAAGACCAACCATTTGGGAATGGAAGAAGCTGAATATATAGGCAAGAAAAAGGAGTCAGGATCTCACCAAAGATAGGGGAAGGCCTTCATATCAAAGTGGAAGCTCATAGGGATAAGATCAAAGGGAAATATTGGGAGAATTCGACCACATCCACAACAAAAAATGTCCATCTCATCATTCTGGAAGCCTTTAGATCATGAAGCTTCTTGTCCTCTTTGGGAAAAATTGCCTTCTAGGGATCAACGTGAGTATCCAAGTAAAAATTGAACTGGCAACACAAGGCTAGTATAGTGTAACTTGCCATCAACACGAGTTGCTAGTGTCATAGTGGCACTGACTTTGAAAATTGGGGTTTTGAGATTACTTCTTTAGAGAAGGCTCAAGGCGTGTTTTCATTAAGTCTTCAGGGAGGATCTGGACTGCATATTAGGATGGTTACACTGCATAATTGCCAAGTTTTGGGCACTATGGGGTATGACACAGGGAAGTGTAGGAGGCGTGACAAAATACTGTGTAACAGTTTGATAGGAACCTAGTGATAACTGGACTTCAAGTCAATCTTGTTGAAATATTTTCCCCCCTTGATCTGGTCCAGAAGGTCGTCAATCTATGGGATTGGGTACCTATTCCTATTACACAATATTTTGTCACTGACCCCACATTCCCTGATCACGGACACTGCTGGTCCATGTTATTGACATTTGCTTTATGCCATGTTGCAAACTATGTGTCAGTGTTTTCCTTATCATATTAGGAAGAATACCTTAGTTCATTACTCTTGGAGCAGGCCCTTTTTAAATTTTGTTTTTGGGTTGTCACAGGTTGTTAGTTATTCCACCCGTGAAGATGGCCAAGATTAAACTAAGCCTAGCGACGTCGTCGCTCTGTCCCTGTGTTTCCCTCACGACAAGCTACTTTTGGCAAGTTTGTTTTAACAAATTGTCAATGGGCGGTCCTAGGCTAGGTTGTTGGATCAGATGAGCTCAACTCTCTCTTTTGGGATGGTTGTTCGACATTTTGTGCAACCTCCCAAAGGAATAACCTCTTTCTCCCATCTCTTATGGAGGCTTCTCCTCCTATAAATACCTCCTTCATGGCTAAGATCTACTAGTAGTAATAATTGAAGTTAGAGAGAGTTTGGAAGTAACCTCCAATATAAATTAGCCTGGGATAGTTTTGTGTGGATTTGGCTTGATTGTATGAGTGTTCTAGCATCATAATTTTGCCTTTTGGGTAGGAGATAGAGTTATTCATCCTCTTGGGAAACAATTCATGAGTGAATTCTTGCGAAGACATGCTGACAGGACCCTTCAAGGAGACCTACAATGTCAAGGCATGGTTGTAAGTTTTACTTCAGCTCATATTAATACAAATCAACGGTTTATTTCCTATATCTTATGTCAAATTGCATATTGATAGCTTGAAGTTCCTTGACCCTTTAAGTAGATCATTTTTGTTGTATCCTATTATGTTTGTTGATGTTCTCTGTATGTTGTTTCAGGTACAAAATTGATTAGAACGAGAGCTGGAGCAACAAAACAAGAACTTCATCAAACAAGGATTTGAAGGTAGGCCTTCATGAGATTAACAATCTAAGGGAATTTGCTTTGATATTGTTCTTAATGTGACTATACCCACTCTAGGGCTAGAAGGGTTGCCTATGTCCGCAGAGGGAGTTCTTGCCTGCATCACAATTCCGGACAGTGATCTTGTTCAATGCCTGATAGTCAGTACAACGTCTCTAGGTCCCGTGCTTCTTTTGTACCAATACAATCAGGCTCCCATAGGGTGATGAGCTTGAACTGATGTGCCCTTTCTACAATAGCTCTTGAATATGCCTCTTGATTTCATCATTCTCCAAAACAGAGTGTCAGTAGATCAGTCCATTGGGTAGCGGTGAGCCCAGGGTCAGATCGATGGAGTGCTTAACCTGACAATGCAGAGGTACCCCTGTAGGTGAGGCAGAAATTTCCCAGTACACCTCCATGGCCTTATACATCTAATACTTTTATGCGGAGGAGACCTGTCTGGAAACCATGGCCACAACCTTCTTCTTTCCCTGAGGGCGAATCATAAGGAAAAAAAAAATCCTGGTCTGGGAAATGATCTTACTGCATTTCTTCGCTTTGATCAAAGAGATGATGGTAGGCGGGGCTACCTCTAGTATCGTGTACAACATATTGCCCAAAGTAATAATCACAGAGAGAGGTCTAGACTCATATACAACATGTCACTTCCACAAGTATGGTTTTACTAATAATACATCACAAACTTCAAGAGGAGCAACATCACACACTACCTCATTCGTGAAGGGCTTGATGCTGTAGGAAAGGCGACATTTTTTACTGACACAAAGATTTCGTCCTTGATAAAGCCACCCAATGTTGTACGATTGCAGATGTGTTGTCGTCGATTGGTCTATCCACTTCACAAACTCTACTGAAATGAGGTTCTTTTGGATCCCATTATCGACAATGAAATGCAGTGGAGAACCCTTCACCCACATATGTGATTGGAAGAGGAATTCCCCCTCCTCTGGATCTTGGTGGTGGCCATGGTGGCATTGGGCTCCATGTCAATGATATGCTTCCCTTTTTCATTCCCCTTGTCGGGTTCTGAATCAGAGTCGAAACATACATATGATTCGAAAGCATTAAGCTCGACCACCAGTGACTTCTTGGCCCAACACTCTCTTATGTTGTGAGTGGATCTCTTAAGGAACTCACACCATTTTCCTGTGTCCTTCTTTGTCTTCAAGGTGTTGTTCTTTGATTACGGCTTCAACGGGTTTCCTAGGTCACCCTGCCTTGGATTTGGCCTTTGCTTTGTGTTTTTGGGCCGCCTTTTCCTTGCTTCAGATTTACAGATCCAAAGTCTCGCTTCTTATGTTTAAACTTGTGCTCAATCTTGACAGCGTATCGCTATGTTGTGCTGAGTGAGTAGATGTCCAGGAACTCCATCTCGTCTTGGATTTAATTGTGTAGGAAGCCTCGATACTTGAGTACCAAATGCCGCTTAGAATCCTTGATACTCAAATTTGTGCGCATGGTATGGAAAACATTTGTGAACTCTGACACATCTTGGTCCCTTCACTGTCGTAGCGTGGTCCACTTTATGTATTTCTTTATAGCTCCCGATAGGGTGATATTGTTCCTTGATGGCATCTTGGAAAGAATCCCAAATGGGAGCAGCTGAAAACAATGAGGATTCCCTCTCGTCCTTTTGTTCACAGAAGGTTTCCCACCAGTCCTTGATGCGTGGGGTGGCTTTGAGAAGTGAAAAGGTAATCTTTTCCCAATTGGAAAAGTCATGAACTGAAAAATATCCTTCCAACAGATTCAACCATGAATCTACGATGTTTGCATCCGTTTGGCCCTCAAAATTGGGAATGTCAAAATTAACTTGTACCTTAAAAGGAGTGGTGCCTCCAGAGTGGTTGTTGGATGAAGATGCGCTGCCTATGGGTAATCGTCAAAGGATCTGGGCAAATTTATCCATCATTTCATTCCTTAATCGCTTGAGTACTTCCTCGAGCAATATTTTGATAGGATATCCTTCCCTCTCATCTTTATTTTCTTCTACCATAGGAGGCTATCAAGGTTTGTGAGGCTGATTTTGCAAAAGTTCAACCAAATCGAGCCCTAAGTCCTTATACCCTGACCTCGTTGGGGACATGCAAAGAAAAATAGAGAAAAAGTAGACCGATTTGATACCACTGGTCTGAACTTAAACATGAATGCAACAAATTACAGATATAACCATAAACACAAAGATGAAACAAAACTAACACTTCATTTCATTAATATCATAATACTTAAATATGCTTACAAACAAAATGGAAATAAACTAGCTCGGTCGATGGTAGCTTATCTCTAAGAAGATATGTAGTGACTACATGCCTATGAACTGTGTTACAATAAGGCTTAAGGGCCTATTTATTATTGAAAAATAAGGGAAAACCCTAAACAACCAAAACCCTAACCCTAGGAGATGGCGCAACGAACTTCCTAGGGTCGTAACTTGGTCATATTAACTTCATTTGACGTGTACGATACCTTGTTTGAAAGGTCTCTCCGAGTGCTATAGGATATGTGACAGGCCCTTGCCTATGGCCACGGGCTTATAGCGGACCTCAAAAAAAGTCCGTTTAGTGGGTCAAAACTACCTCGGAAGTTCAAGACCCGAAAGAATGCTAAAAACAGTAAATGCTGAAATAAACAATGAAGCAAATGAAATTGATTGGAGGTCTAGGTGGAATAGGTGGGTGGCCACCAATATCCACCTGGATCACCCAGGAACCATCCCAACCTCTCAGTTAACTAGCCCTTGGGTCCCACTGAGTTTATAGACCAATCAACCCCTAGACACTCCCATTATATGGGCATGCATGCATCCAGAAGGCTCTGGATGCTCCCACAACATGGTATGCCAATGTTCAGGGACTATTTTGCTAAGTTTTGTGCCAGTGTCCTTGGGATTTGAGCCACTTTTCAGGCCTAGAGCCCATGTAACTAGCCATAATTAAATGACACCTTCAGAACTGAAACATAACTACCAATTAATGATACAAATGCAGTTACTTTAACTAGTACTTGACTGGACCCCTACTAGTCATGACAATGATTTCCTTAAACATATTACAAATATATAATACACAGGTTTAAACAATATATCTGAGCATAGGGGTCTCATACTTATCTGAGAATCGCTAAGAAACATTTTTCACTTATATCATTAGTTGCTTTATCATATATTATGTCATAGATACATTGTTCATTTATTTACAAATCAAAACATGAGGAGAGCCCTACATCATCACTGTCATAAAAAATGGAAACATAATAACAACAAAAAATATCAAGGATACATCAACCATAGAAACCACATATAAACCAGTACATTTACACATAATATGTCAAGGAAAGAACCTCTTATTAATGAATGCAAAAGTCAACTCGGTATGGGACTACCACATTCCACCCGACCATAGATTGGCTTAGCCAAATATCTCTTCAGCCAATCACCCCCGTGCCATATTCCAAGCATGAACGTGGGACTCAAACCAAAAGAACCAACCAGAGCATCTTGAGGCTAAGTGACCTCACCCTCATCAATAGAAACCAGGCTTTACCGCAATCCACACCGGATCACTAGGGCAAAAAAATAAAAATGTAATAACATGCTTTACCATGATCTCCACCATATCATTAGGCCAAAATAAGTATGGATGCCACCTGATTTCTCCACCTACATTGTGAGGAAATTTTACTATCTCCTAGTCTCTCAAGCTTTACCGCAATTCACAACCTGATCTAGGGATCATTAGGCCCTAAATCGAGACTCCACCCTCTAGGATTTATCGTATATCCCGCCATTCACCAATCGAGGATTCCTAGGCCCACTAAGGCACACAATACCTTACTTACCGCAACCCACAGTCCGATTCAGGGGTCACAAAGCCAATGGCTTTACCGCAATCCACAATCTGATCCAGGGATCACTAGGCCATGTGTTCTTTCTTTCAGAGATCCACCTCACTTAGCTTCAAATCCATCCAGAAATCCATCTCAACCATAACATGAGAACCCCATCACACTATGGCTATCTGGAAATGGAAAGGCAAGACTGAAAACAATATCACACCTAGGAAAACCCATGCCATAACAACAAAGAACCACGTGCAATACCATGCATGCCAAATCTATCAAGGAAAACACACCTGCAAATCGATATCTGCAAAGGATCTTGTTGTAGTTGTTTGAATCCCTTCCTGGTGAATGGAAAGGTCTCTTCTTTATGTTCCAAGATGCTTCAATCAAAGAAGAGCCTTCCAAAATTGTGGGTAATTCTAAAGACTCTAATATAGAAGAAATTGAGGAAGATGCTCCCTTAAGCCATGCCCCCGATAAAGGTTTTTTATTCATGTTTGAGTGTTCCTCCCCTACCTTGGAAATAGAGGTTTGTGATAATGTCAATTCTCCTTGTTTTGATGAAGAGCTGCTTTCCCCTATGAAGAATCAAGGATCATGGTTTTTCCCAAAATACAATGATGAGACAATTTCCTATTTTCCCAATGACCAAAATAATCTCATCCTAAATACATTCGATACATTCAATCCTTATTTCCTAGAGGGTGATAGGCCTGACATAAATCTTCATCAAAGACTCACTTTTATCTCCTAGTTAGAAGACCAAATTCAATCTTCTCGGTTGATGTCTTTCCCTTCTTCTAAGGTTCCTTTGTCTATAATATGGGTCTCCTATTTTCCCACCTCTCACCCCTGTAACTCCTCACATCATTATTCCCATTTTATTATCAAGTCCATTGCAAAAAATAATCATGGAAGCATGCATTCTTGTATTGATCAATTGACATGTTGGTTGATCGGGTCTATGATTATACCTAGCACTTGACATTATATGCACGATAGGGTAGGATGCATCACATGCTGATTTCTGCATTAGAAATAACGTCATATGATATTTCTCATGGTAGATTAGTTGCACTTAGATTAAAATTTGAATATATTTATTTTTCTATTGGTTTTATGGCCTAACATACTAGCATGTGTGATCACGAGACACCGTGAAAACATGTTTCCCTTTGTTTTTCCATCTATTGTATGTGTAGGTGACAAGTCTATGATAACCAAGATATTGCTGGAGTTCTCGTGACCTCTCGTCCGAGTAGCTTTGCCCACTTCTTTGAGAAATCACGTCCTAGTTGGAGCCAGATGTTACCCACCATTTTGTGGGTAATATATCTAGGGTAATTTGTTTCTCCAAGATAGTCCTCAGCCAGTAGCCAACAACCCGTTGCAGCCATCAGCTAGCTCATTGTGCCATTTCTTCACCACTTGAGCCAGCCATGTGGTCCCTCTCCCATCTGCCATGATCGTATATTTGAATGTGGTCCTCTCGAATCTAAAGGTATGCCTTGTCATTTTGAAATTGATTATTGTAGTTTGCTTATCATGGAAACTTACATGGATTAATGGGGGGATTCATCAGAAAGAATGGGATAGGTTTGTGCCTTTATCCCCTAAATCCATTTTAGGAATTAAGTTTGGATTCTAGTTCCATGGGATCTCTTTTATTGACCATTTGGTTCCAGGGATGGTATTTCATGGGAAACCCTTATTTTGGTTGTGTGGTACTGCTCCATTATTCGCTTATATTACCCTCTTTCCATCCATTATTTCCCATTCATCATTTTTTCCCACCTAGATCCACATAGGGTTAGCTTTCCCCTTCCCTTTGTCCACACCTTGGCTCATGGCCCGGAATGAATCCCAGAGATTGATGTAGTTGAAAAGAAATTTAAAAGCATATATGGCCACATTTAACAGGAAAAGTGCCACAAAATGAAAAATATGATCAGGAAAAAAACATTTAGCGCATGGGAAAAAGCTAATACATGAGCTCTACTCCATCATCATGGCCATCACCCAGGTTCCCACATGTTCTATGAGCCTTCATCATCATATAGAAACACATGATTGTCCCAACCCTTGGTGGGCGATGAACCGCCCCACCTTAAAAAGGGGGTTCCACTGCTATATCTTACACATCATGCTCTAACCCTATGAGCCCCGAGTAGTTAATCAAACAAAATCATAAAAAGGAAAAAAGAAATAAAAGAAGGGGGGAAAAAACAAGGCCTCGATAGCTCATGTACCACGATTTATCCCTCCTATACATTATAGCCCAAGTGTGGGCTTCCCTCTTATCAACTACCCTTGTACATGAGCATGTGACCCAGGGTTGCCCCTTCTCATTCCCTGCTTCATTCACCTATCTACCACATGCCACCACCTTTTGAAGGATGTACCTTGACTATATTATCCCCTTTAGAAGTATAAATCATCTAATAGGGCACTTGGTTAACCTCATTTGGAGTTTAGGAGACATTGGCACATCACGAAGCCCATTATGGAAGGGAAGGCCATTACGAAGTCCCCACCTATGGTCCATGGTTAGGTAAGCTCATTTACTCAATTTCTCTAATGACTTGTTGTACTAGAAGGCTAGGGACGCATTCGATCTTATGCATGATTGCAGATGGTTTCCATTTCTGTTTGGTCTCCCTAGGCGAGGTCCTAATACTTGAGAGGGCTACATTGGCACATATAGGGTGAGCATTGAGAGCCATAGGCCTCCACAGTAGCATATTTCACGCCATGGATCCCCACAACCATTTAGAGATTCCTCGTGGTTCAATTATTGGACAAGGAGGATGCACCTAATCCATCATGCCCAACTTGCCCCAGATCTACACCACACACTTGGCAGATGATCCAAGACTCGCACAATGATGTGGCATCACCTACACCATCGTTATAGCCCTTGCAGATGATCTATAACATCTTCGATTTGTTTGGAGACCCACGAGGACACCTGTGTGGCCCCACATGACATTTGGAGCACCACAGGTTATTACAAGGGGTCACCCCCTTGTACACTACTTTTGAAGGTCCTATTCTTCATTGTGGCACCCATGGACCTCATTAGGCCTCTTAGAGGGCCCTACAACATGTATAGATTATTATTTGACCCCTTGATAGGCTTACTTTTTCATTTATGAGCTAGTTTGGTGAGCTTGTCACCAAAATTGTATTATTATCACATTATTTTATTTTTGGAGCATATGTAGGCCAAGGATGCTAATTCGAACTCCAAAGTTGTGTATAAATAGGAGTGAGATGAGTTCATTTCTCATCATCACTTTAGATTGGATCATTTATATCTCTTGAGATTTTCACAATTTTTCTAAGGATGAATTGGAGATTTATGGATGAGTTTTGATGTATGGATATTGGTATATCTTCTCTTGGAGCTTCTTTATTGTCAATTGTGAATGGTTGGATATACTCTATTACATGTAAGTACGTGCTTTTGATGTTATTCTTGTTTACTTTTGTCATATATGTTGGACTGGGATTTTCACTGTTCTAGGGCATAATTGTTGCATGCATTTATTTGCCTAATATTGTAGAATTTGTCTATATTATATAATTTCTTTCAATGTATGGGCCATGTGATAGGAGCGAAATCTCCTAGGGGTAAAATTTGACCTTGACAAGCCATTTCTCTTACACATCTAAGTATAAAAGTTGTAAGGTTGCTTCTTCTTGACCTAGAAGGAAAACCGAAGTGATCTTGAGGCCTCCTTGACTGGAAACCAAGAAATCTTACTCTTACTCAACATAGACTCCATTATCCCAAAGATTAAGGCACTGATCTACCAAGGATTATCACTAAAATCCACATTTTCTCACATCCTTCCGGGACTTGCCACATTGGGGTACCCAGGGCATCAATTTCCCGACAAGCTAGCCATCAAAAGAATTTGATCTCCTAGGGTCTCATGTGCTGACCTTTCCTCTAACTCTCCAATTTTGAAGCCATTTTGAAGGTGGAGTTGGGAGAAAGGTCAAGCCCTAACTTCGGGATCAAAACTTGCCCTGCCATCCCCAAGGCTAGTGCCCCATAGGGTCAAGAAAACATCTTCAAGTGAAATTATTCTCTCGGCTCTTTCCCCCACCTTGTCTAGGGTAAGAAAATCATTGGTTTCTTCATACCTTCCCCATATCCTAGACCGGGTCCACTAGACCTTGTGTGGTCCCGCTCCTCAAAAGACCATTCTTTAAGAACCATCCAGGATACCAATTCTAACAAGGATTTTAGGGATTGGGGTACTCCTTTTACAAGCTTCTTCCCATAAACCTAACCGTCAAAATCCTCCTCCTTTCCCTAGAAATACATAGTACCTTGCTTAGAAAGCAAGCAAGCTCCATCCTTCAAACATTTATGGGAAAGGGTTTGGTCATTCATATCCATTGACTTATCATTCATTAGTGACTCCATATATATCGGGTCTCCTCTCATCGGTGAAAGTCCGTAAATAGAAGGGAGCCTTAGCTGAGGGGACAGTGGGCTAAGTCTCCATTTGTTGTCCTTGGCCTTGCATTTTCCCTTTAGGGTTCCCCCTTAGGTCCCCTGCTAGTTTGAGCGGTAACAAGTTGAACTACCTTCTACTATATCTAACAACTCCTACAACACTGGTGATTGCTACAAAGTTGCTTAATTACATCTGACATGTTTCCTTCCAGTCCTGCAGAGAGATGGCTGCAAATGCAATGGAGCAGAACGGGGGTAAACGCAAACCTAAGTCCAAATCCCAATCCAAGGCTATGGTGATGAGCTTATTAATTGGAGGCTCAGAGAAGAAAATCTGCAGAGAGTTACGGCTTAGCGGTCTCCACCATAACCATTTGGGTTTTCCACTGGTTACGTCGCCGGTTGGGCCGCATATAACAATTGGTGTGTGCATGGGTATAAGGTAGGTGAGGAAATTGGATTTGAGAATAGCACCGACCATTATCACCGAAAAATAAAAATAAAAAAATCTCGCTGCTGAGGTATTCAACCATAGTGGTGATGCTAGGCTTTCCGCTACTACCTAACACTTGACCACTCAGACGAAGGATATTCACTCAATGATTGCCAAACACTTGATGCTTTGTTAATCCAGGACACTTGATCACTTAGAGGAAGGATATTCACAGAAATACAATTGTTGCCGTCCATCTATAAAAAATAAATGAAAAGTCAACACTGGTACATCCACCTGGGACTGATATAAAGACGCCTTCAGCGCATTAATTATTATTGTAAACCATCATGTTTAGATTCAAATATATACAAGACTACTTATTTTTATTTTAACTTCATTGCCTCCTTATCACAAAAGAAAGAAAAAAAATACCTAGTTTACAAATTATGACATTGTTATTATAATATTACATTACCAACTATAAATGACATGGTCTCTGAGACATTTCTAAAAGAATAAGATTTGATAACACAACTATTAAGCTTTAAAATAGGCATTTATTTTAAAACTTAAAAACCTTGACAACTCTAACATATCTTACTAGTTCCTAATATACAAATTAAAAAATGTTTAACTATGTTTCTAGAAAACTATTCAATTTTCTACTTATTTTATATAATTTAAAAAAAAATTGATAAATTTTTAAATAAAATAATTTTATATTATAAAAAATTGATAAATTTTTAAATAAAATAATTTTATATTATAAAATTTATATGAATAATTTTTAGAGGAAAAAAAAATGGAAAAAAATTTTAAACGCATATCATCCCTGAAATTTTCTTTGCACTGAAAATATTTGCCAGCAAATAATTAAAAATTATATTTATGAATACTGCATGTATTTAAATGTGAACGGGACGGGTTCGGAATTGAACAATAAGTAATGATTGACGTGTCAGTTTAAAGTATGCGTACCAAACACGCTATAGAGTACGTCAAATTCCAGCCCTTAGACGTGTGACGTGGCAATTTATTGTATGCGTAGCATACACGTTGTACAGCACGTCAAATTCCAGAGAAAAGTCGAAGACAAAAAGGTACGCGGAGTTGTCAAATTAGTGGGCTGATTGGAAGAAGTGGTGAAAGATAAAAAGCACGCGTAACAAGGGCCACGACATTGACCAGAAAAATCGAATCAAAATAATAAGGTGGGCCAATCATTATCGGAAACACATTCCGCAAAAGCGATTGGTTAATAACAAAGGTAAAAGACAAATAAAGATTAGTGATAGGACTTCTCTCATCTCTACAAGAAATAAAGATATAGATCGTAAGTCCTCTCAGCTTTTGACTAAGTGCATGGATGTAAGAAATAGATTTGAAAGAAATAGTCTATAACGCGACTTTTTGAAAGCTTTTTCGGCGGGTTTTTCCGGTCGAAATCCGGCAGGAATTTATTGGAATCGCAAGTTTGATAGCTAGTTTCTGCACAATGAAAGTGTCCAAGGGGTTTTTGAGGGTGCTGAATCCAAATATGCAGTTAAAAAACCATTTTAACTGCAACAAATCAACATTTAACCTCAATTTCTTCCGCCGGATTCCGTCACCGGAATCTCCAAAAAGTCGCATTATAGACAACTCCGATTTGAAACCGTGTTTTGTTTTTGTTTTCATATTATTATTGGATTTCTTGGATAACGTTTAGGACCGAAAAAGTTTTCAAGGTTAGCTTTAGTTTAAGTTTTATAAGTTTGTGTTTTGTTGTGTTTTGTTGTGTTTTTTTGTGTTTTTTTATTATTATTATTTGTAAGTTATTTTTTATTTAAAAGAGCTTTTACGTGTGTTTTTTTGGAATTTGTTCAAAGTTTATTCATCAAATATGTGATTTCAATGAATCTCTATCAAATTGGTGTTCTCTTCCTCTTCAAGAAATAATGCAGGATAGGCCTTTCGCATGAATTCCTCCTCTTCCCAAGTAGCCTCTTCTGGGCTAAAGTGCTTCCATTGCACTTTAACCTGGGTGATGGCTCGCTTCCGCAAGTTGGTTTCCCGTCGATCGAGAATACGAAGAGGTTTGGCCAGGAACTCTCCTTCCGGTTCAACCTGCGCCAAAAAAAAATTCTTAGTTATATTAAAAAAAAATGTATACATATATATGTCCAGTCTTTATCCCTTAACCGCTTTACCTGAATATTTCCCCAGTCAATAATGTGCTGAGGGTTATACACATATTTCTTTAGTAAGGATACATGAAATACATTGTGGACCCGAATGTGACTTGGTAGCGCAAGCTTATAGGCCACCAGTCCAATTCTTTCTAAGACCTGAAAGGGTCTGCAGTATCGGGGCGCTAATTTGGCACAACCCCACCACTGCAAAGAACTTTTCTGAGGCTTCACCCTCAGGTAGACATGATCCCCTGGTTGAAATTCCCTGTAAGTTATTTTTTTATCCGCATACATCTTCTGTCTATCTTGAGCTACCCCTTAGATTTTGTTGTTCTTAACAACCTCCTCCATTTCTGCTAGCATGTCAGGACCTAGTGCTAGCTTATTTACTGGGTTATTCCAGTCTATGGGTACTCTACACTTCCTTCCATACAACACCTCGAAAGGGCTCATGCCTAGTGATTCGTGATGTCCATTGTTATATGCAAATTCCACTAGATGGAGGTAATCCTCCCACTTATGTGGCTACTACATCATGAACATGTGTAACATGTCTTCTAACACCTGATTTACTCGTTCAATCTGTCCATCCGTTTGAGGATGGTAGGCAGTACTAAACTGGACTTGAGTACCTAGTCCTGCAAAAAGAGTCTTCCAGAAGGTGGATGTGAATTTTACATCTCTATTCGAAATCACTACCTTGGGTATCCCATGCAAGCGAAATATCTCCTTCATAAATATTTCTGCGATTTCTACTGTTTTAAAAGTGGATTTCACAAGTATGAAGTGGGTTGTTTTACTCAACTTGTCTACCACAACCATAATAGAATCATGTTGCTTCCTTATGCAGGGTAAACCAATAATGAAATGTAAGGATATAGTCTCCCATTTCCATTCTGGAATGGGTAATGGCTGTAACAATCCAGCGGGATGCTGGTGTTCCGTTTTAACTAGTTGACACTCCAAACATTTGGATAAGTATTCTGCAATATCCTTCCTCAATCTGGGCCAAAAATACCCCCTCTTAATAGCACGGGGGCTTCACTGACGGAGTAGTACCATACCATGTGCATTCATATTGGGGGATATATATTGAGGAAAAAATGACATAATATATTGATAATATAATAGGGGGTAAAGGGTTTTTATGAGATATAAAAAATCAAGCTGAAAATTAATGAGAAAATATAAAGGGGTATAAAAATTGTTAATGAAAAAATGGATACCTACAATATCTAGTGAAAGTAGGGGTTTTTTAAATTGGTAGTGTATTGGGTTCATATTGGTAGGGGGTTAAATAATGCAATTTTTAGAAGTATTTTCCAATATGTAGTCAAATTAAGGGTATTATTTAGTATGCCACGAACACACGCGCTATGTCAGAGGTTCATTGAGTGAAGCCCTCATGCTTAATAGCTGAAAACATTTTCTGATAGCCTGGGTGACTAGCACAAGGTTTCTTATGAAAGGTCTAATTTGGAATATAAATTCTGTTTTTAAAAGTGAGAAGATTATCAGAATTTATTCCAAGTTCTGATTTTTCCTCTTTCTGTAAGGCTTCTTTTGTTTGTTTCCAGAGGAAAGTATATTCCAGATCCCTATTAGCTACCTCCTTTATGATTTCAAGAATATTTGAGGTTTCTTGGCTCATTCGGATCTCATAGATACAGTGCAATTTTCTGCTTAATGCGTCAGCCACGCGATTTTCTTTCCCCTTTAAATGTTTCATTTCAAAGTCGAATTCGCTTAAGAAAGTCGTCCATCTAGCCTGTCTGGCGTTTAGGCTAGATTGATTGAAGAAATTGGTAAGGCTACTATGATCGGTTAGCAGCAAAAATTTCTTCCCCAAAAGGTAATGCCTCCACATTTTGAGTGCATGTACAACTACTGTCAATTCAAGGTCATAAGCTGAATATCGTTGCTCGTACTCCTTCAACTTTCGAGATTCATAAGCAATCACTTTTCCCTCCTGTGTCAACACCCCACCAACACCTTCCTTGCTTGCATCCGTGCAAACTACGAAGGACTTTTCCAGATCTACTACTTTTAATACTGGTGCGGTAGTAAGCAAATGTTTTAACTTTTCAAAGCTTTGCTGACAAGTTGCTATCCATTGGAAATCACGTCCCTTTTTCTACAAATATGTCATTGGAAAAGCGATCTTTGAAAACCCCTCGATGAATCTATGATAATATCCGGCTAATCCCAAGAATGATCTGATATCAGCAACATTCTTAAGGGTTGTCCATTCCATGATTATTTTGATCTTTTCTGGGTCTACTGCAATGCCTTCTATGGATATGACGTGACCCAAATACTGAATTTGATCCTTGAAGAAGTCACACTTGCTGAACTTGGCGTACAATTGGTTTTCCCTTAATGTCTGTAGCACTATTCTCAAGTGTTCTTTGTGTTCCTCCTAATTCTTCGAATATATTAAGATATCATCTATGAAAATCAACACAAACTTATCCAGGTAAGGCTGGAAAATACCATGCATTAGACTCATAAAGGTAGTTGGAGTATTTGTGAGGCCAAACGACAATACCACAAACTCGTAATGACCATAACGAGTACGAAAAGTTATTTTGTAAATGTCTTCATCTTTTATTCTTATCTGGTGGTACCCGGATCTCAGATCGATTTTCGAGAATACCTTAGCTCCTTGTACCTGATCAAATAAATCATCAATGCGTGGTAAAGGATACTTATTTTTTATAGTTAGCTTGTTCAATTGTCGATAATCGATGCACAATCTGAGGGTTCCATCCTTTTTCCGTACAAATAATACGGGAGCTCCCCAAGGGGACACGCTGGGGCGATATATTTTTTATCTAGAAGCTCTTGTAACTGCATTTTGAGCTCTGTCAATTTAGGTATGCTCATGCGATAAGGAGCTCTGGATATGGGGGCTGCACCTGGAATTAACTCAATGGTGAAGTCAATATCTCGCTTGGGTGGTAAGCCAGGAATATTTTCCGGAAAGACATCTACAAAATCCTGAATTACAAGAATATTCTCTAGCAAGGTCATTTTATTTTTAGAGTTTGTAAACCCCACCTGCACGGCGTAAATTTGACACCCTTTCCTAATGCATTTTCCCAATTGGTTGGAAGTAATAGGATGGAGCTTGGTGTTGGTTTTTATTCCTTGTAATTCCCTCCGTTGACCTGATTCTAAAACAAAACTTACAGTTTTCTGTTTACAGTCTACCAGAGACCAACATTTTTCCAACTAGTCCATCCCGATTAGTATGTCATAAGAGCCCAAGGGTAATATATTAAGATCAACATAAATAGGCTGCCTAGAAATGGTTATGGGACAACGTTCTGTCTTGGCATTAACTTTCCTCTTTGTGCCAATGGCTAGTTGTACTAACCAAGGTTTTGAAAATTTTCTGCTTACTAACTGACATTTTTCAACCACTTTAGGACTGACATAGCTTAAGCTAGCACCTGGGTCAAATAAAATAGAAACAGGTTGCTTAGCAATCATACCTTCACATTCGATCATTGTGGGTTGGAATTCGGCCTGATGATCGTCCAAGGCAGCATTAATTCTCGGTATGCTCCTTGCCACTTCACCAACTGTGGATGCTTCTTGCATGTTTGATAACTGCTTTGTTCTAGCTCTTTGTGGACAATTTTTGTAATAATGGGGTTCTCCGCAACCCCAACACTGTAGTGGCGGTTTTGATTGCTGATCGTTGGCAGATTTTGTGACCCCTTCAGCTGGCCTATTCTTAGAATATGCAGTTCTGGGTGGATTTCTGGCTGAAAACCTGTTGAATGCCTTTTGCTGTGTATTCTTATGATTAAAAAATTTCAGGTGTCTACTTGGGATCAGATTTCTACCCTTCTTACTTGATCCCCCTTTTGGCCCTTCATTCCTTTGTTTCATTTGCTGATAGCAAATGCGGGCCTTCCTCACAGCATCATCCATTGTCTTAGGGTAGTCAAATTCCAGTTTCTCCTTCATAAAGTTTGGTAAGCTACTAATAAAACGCTGAATTTTGGCCTTCTCCTCTTGCATATAAGGCACGTAGCAGAGTAAGGATGTGAATCTGGTCACGTATTCATCCATAGTTAAGGTTCCCAATCTTAGCTCATGGAATTCCTTCACTTTCTCGTCATAATAGCATTAAGTTAGATATTTATCTTTGAAATGTTTTTGAAATTCATTCCATGTGACCTGTTCTTCATCAATTTTCCTTATTGTCTTAATTTCTTCCCACTAGAGAGTCGCTTTCCCCCTCAGCTGGTAAACTACCAATCGTGCCTTCAGTTTTTCAGTATATTCATAAATCTAGAAGTATTTGCCCATATCGATTAACCAGGCTTCCGCAGCTTCTTCAGATTCTCCCTAAAAAAGGGAAGGCTTAATTTTCTTAAATTCTCCTTGTAATTATGTCTGTGGTTCTGACTTTTGCTTCTTAGTTTTCTGCTGGTCAGATACATTGTCTGAGCGCCCCTCATCCTCCTCTCTATTTCTTTTGGCAGATTCATCGTTTTCTTCCCTATGTTGAGTGGTCAGGGTCTTTTCCCAATCCTCTACGCTGGGGTCTAGATGGTGTTGATTTTGTCGGTTGGACAAACTTCTTAAGATTCTTTCCTATTCTACACGCAGGCATTCATTATCTGTTCTCAAACTAGTCATTTCTGCACGCAACTGCTGCACTGTTTCGAGTAATACTGCATTGGCTTGCCGAGATTCCTCGCCCAGCTGAATCCAAATATCTGGGTTAGCATTTACATAGGCTGCCCCAGGTGATTCAGGTGGTCCTGAGTTCCTCTGCATGTTGCACTTGTTGTACTTTTTGCTGGAGTGATTTTTTTTCTGTTATCTGTATTCACACATAAGTAGTTTTAATTAAAAGTTTTTAATCAAAAATTCAAGCACACAGTTCCTGTACATAGCTTCTCCCAAAGGGCCTCGGTGTACGAACTTGGCTCTGATACCATTTGTAACATCAAAACTTTACAAAAACCAAAATATACATAGTAAAAAAAAAAATCTTTATGCTTCGCACTATCCCTAATCTGTTCATTAATAATTTTGCGTACATACAATATTTCATATGTTTAATGGCTTGTAATCCTGAGGGATATGCCATCTGCCTGCTGTACTTATCATTGAATGTAATTAAAGGTTACCACCACGGCAGGTCTACGTGCACATGGCTTTACACGTGGTCATGTTGTGCTGGCCATGGTCTGTGCCTCCATGCGGTTCTTGTACATGCCAAGGGCCAGGATCGAGTTGTGCACCCACCATCTGTTGTGATCTCCACCCTCGATCTATGGTCCTCGATCCAACGGTCGGGATGGGTTTGCGAATTACCCTAACCACTTTCCCGCACCAATGCTGGCTCCCCTCATTGTTCAGGCTTACTACGGCTTCGTGCTGCTTTGCAAGGTTTTCGATTATGGCTTTTGGTGAGGCTCTGCCAATGGTGCTCCGCCAGGATTAAGGGCAGGAGGGTTTGCCCATCATATCTAGCAAGGTAACTCTCTCTCTACTGTCTCGAAAGTCTTATTTTCTCAAGGTTCATTGCTTGGGAATAACTGATTATAAATAGGAAATAAATGAGGGTTTGGTTTTGCCACTGTACAGAGATGACTGGAACGATTCCAAGGATGGACGAAGTCGACAGACCCCCCATCTCATCTGCCTTTGGTAAGTTGTTAACATCTGGTGAATGTTTGATTGGTTGCTCTTGTTTCATGCCCATTCTAAGGTTTACGCTGCTCTTGGATTGGCCTTCTGGCACAGAGCTCTCATGTCCTTTGCAGGTGGGCGACTTTACCAAAAGTGTGCTTCTATCTCAAGTAAACCTATTTCTATATCTTTTGTTATCTAGGTTATTAGAGATGATCTGCTGGTTTTAACCCTATAGGCCAGCCTAATCTTACCTTCTGTTGGCTTGCAGGTATGTGATACTCCGATAGTTATTGAATTCGATCCTTCAGCTTTTAAGTACCTAGGCTCTTACATTGTGACCTCGACGTTACAGGTTGGAGCTAGACTCTGTCATAAGATTTAAAAAGTTCGGTTTTCTTTTTATTTTGCATGTTTGGTTACGGTCTCTCGTGATAGTCTGTGTTTTTGGTTGAATGTACTAGTCCGGTTTCGATGGATTGTAACTGTAAAGAACTTTTAAAGGACTTTTGTGTGGTTAATCATGTTAGGGTTCTGTATGTAAAACTGAATTTTAAACCCTAAGGGTGGTACTATTGCTCGGTGGTTTGAGGTTTATCTCAGTACTCGTTATTGTATTTCCATTCACTGAACCGAATTAATTATATTTATATGAAGTTTTTAAGCAGTTTGGTCGCCTGATCTTGCACGTAATTTCTTCTAAATGTGAATAACTGGGTTATACTATAGCAGTACTATAATGGGATTTCATATCTTACCGTTGATTTTCGATCTTTTGATATACATATGTTTAGAACATTCTGGAGGCTATGAATTTCGATTGACTTGCAATAGCTATGCTTCAACTTTCTGTGGGTTTCAATGGCTAAAATAAAGAATATATCTATCTATCTATCTATATATATATATAGCATAATGATTTTACCTTCAGGCTTCTTCCGAAATTACAGTTATGATTGTTTAGCATATTCAGAGATTTTGGCAGAATCCAAACTTTTCCTAACTCTGTTCTAGATGATAGTTTCTATTCCATGTTAATTTAATCTTGTGACCGCTAACATAGGGTCCGTATTTTGGGGACTTTCCCGAAACATGCAAACTATTTAATAAGATAGTTTATGATTGTAATCACTTTCCTGTGCATCCCATGTTAATAACTACATTGCATATACATTAGTGGTTACTGTGAAAGTTATAATTACAGTTTGACAGTGATACTTTTGATAGCTTCTTGTTTTGTTTTCTAATTAACCTGGTAAACAGATATTAATGACTATTATATATTCAGTTGATGCATTAGACTTTATGTCATGTATTGAGGCTACAGAGGCATTACTAACACTTAAACATGTTTGTGGGTTGTTTCTGTGTCTCTTTTTCTCCAAGAAGGTCTTCAAATTTCAAAACAAAAGGTAAGGAATATCATCTGCTACTTTTTTTTCCTTTGTAATTACTTCTACATTGAGAATGTAACAAAGTTGTTGTATTGCAGGTTGTGCCATGAAGATGATATGGTGATTTGGCCACCACTTTTTTCTTTATCTTGGGTTGGGTTTCCATGTGTATATTTTGTTTTCCAAATCCTTTTCCTATCTTATATTTGTCACAAGCCCTTCTGCATGTGCAATGATTGTTAGTTTGTGGGCTTCTTAAATTATCTACAACATCTCTTAATATTAGTTATGGCAACAATATGTATTTGAGTGTGTATACATTTTAGATTGTTAGGCCCCTATACTACTAGTGTAAACCCTTATTGTTATTACTACGACCCCCTCATTATATTGTTGTACCCATGTAGTCCCCATATTGTTATTATTGTGCCCCATAGAAGCCCATTATTGTTATTATTGTGCCCTTACATTATTATTGTTATGTCGGCTTTGATTATATTATGACCCCTTAGACTCCTATATATAGAAAGGAGGTATTGTCATTTGTATCATCCATTAATTGTTCATTTATGTAATGTAAAGGAGGTTTCCCCCTCGAAGAGGCTTATTTATAAGGCGTTGATCTATCTTTTCTATCTTTTTGTGAGTTGGTTTCATAACATTTGGTATCAGAGCTTTGGATTCTAGGGTTTTCGCTGCTCCAAACAGGTCATCATGACATTTGCGCTATAACGTTTTCTCTACAACATTTCAGACACTAAAAAAAAAACCCATTTGGGTTGAAATTGCTCTGAACCGCGGATCTGAATTTCAGAGCTTTTTGCACTATATTTGCGGAGATATGATCTGAGGAAGTTGGTCTTTTTGCAGACTCCCGAATTACATTCCAAACAGGTGACCTGGGGAAAATAGTCATAACTTTTGTTTTGAGCATCAGATTGAAATTTCGTAAGAAGTTACAGAAAGAGGACGGATGATAGTTTCCTGTGTATATTTTTTAGATCCTAAGGTCAAAACAGTGACACGTGGCACTTCATACAATTTCTCTCTTCTGAAAAGGTATATAATCAGGTCATCTTGGAAGATTGTGCATAACTCTTTCTTGGAGAATCCAATTTGGATCAGACTAGTGGCATTGGAAAGAGGACGTAGAGGGCTACTGTAGGTCGCAATTTCAGAATTGGGAGATCCGAAATTACAGAGTTACAGTCGTTTCAAGATCGAGCTCCTAAAATCAAGAAAAAGCGAGACGCGAAAGTTTGATGGCAAGGATCCGGTAAATTGGATACTACAGATGGAGAAATATTTTGATCTACATGGTGTACCACTATTACAAAAGGTATGTATTGCATATAATTATTTAGAATCAAATCAATTTTTATGGTATAAAGGGCTTTGTTCTCATAAACCACTTGTCACGTTGTCAATTTTCATGGAGGAAGTGATAGCACATTATGAGGATACAAAGAGAAACACCTTCTTTAGCCAATTGATAAATCTCAAACAAAAGTGTTCAATGGCATAGCACATTGAGGACTTTCAAAGATTGGATATAAGGGAAAATGATATTCTAGAGAAGCAGAGGATTGATGTCTCCATAGGGACTTTAAAGGATAACATTCAACATGAGGTTCGTCTTTGGGAACCTGATTCATTGAAGAAGGAATTCAGGCTGGCAAGTGGAAAGCAAAGTTATGGAAACAATGAATTCTACCCCTCACAACTATAAACATGGAAGTGTTGTTTCTCCTATCCTTCCACAACCTACAAGGGTGACACCACGATAGTTGGAAGAAAAAATAGAAAAAGGGCTTTGTTACAATTGTGATAGCAAATGCACTAAAGGTCATAAGTGTGCCAAGAAGAAATTATTTTACATAGATTATGAAGAGGAGGAAGAAAATGATCAAGAAACATCAAAAGAAGAGGATATACACCAGGAACCAACCCTAGAGAAAGAAGAAATGAATCCGGCCATATCTTGTAAAGGATTGGCAAGAATTACCACTCCTCAAACTCTCAAGATAGAAGGACATATCAAGAAGAAAAAGATTCAAGAAGTGAAAGATCACATCGAGAAAGAAGAAATGAATCCAACCATATCTTGTATTGCATTGGCTAGAATTACCACTCCTCAAACTATCAAGATAGAAGGACATATCAAGAAGAAAAATGTTCAAGAAGTGAAAGATCACATCGAGCATCAAGAAATGAATCCGACCATATCTTGTTAAGCATTGGAAGAAATTACCACTCCTCAAACTCTAAAGATAGAAGGACATATCAAGAAGAAAAAGGTTCAAGCAGTGAAAGATCACATTGAGCATCAACAACAAGTTCTCCAACTTTTAAAGGATAACGCCACTTTGGTGCAGAATCGAATGAAACAACAGATAGATCAACATCGCAATGAAAGATGTTTTGATGTAGGTGATTGGGTATTTTTACAGCTACATCTCAAGCAAGCTATTTATGAGAAGGAAATCTTGGCAATACTGCATGCACTTAAGAAATGGCGACCTTACCCAATGGGAAGACATTTCAAGGTAAAAAAGGATCATGATAGACTTAAATACTTTTTAGAACAAATATTATCTTTAGAAGAACAGAAAAATGGGTCACAAATATGTTGGGTTATGACTTTGACATCATCTATAGAAAAGGGAAGCAAAATTTTGTTGCAGATGCACTCTTAAGAAAGGACGAGGATGTGGAAGCATTGTTTTGTGCTATTTCTATTCTCTAATCAGATTAGATAAGCAAAGCAAGGGATGAATGGAAGAAGGACAAAGAAGTGTGGCCACTCATTCAAACAATATTGCCAGAACTTGAAGAGGAATGAAAAATCATATTGGAACCTAGAGCAGTCACAGAAACAAGAACCCTACAGCTATGAAATCGATCAATTTCAGAGTATCTCATCAAGTGGAAGAACTTACCCACTGAAGATTCCACATGGGAGGACAAGAATTTTATACAGAAGCATCAAGAACTACTCAAGCGTTGAGGACAACAATTTTTGAAGGAGAGGGGCATGTTAGGCCCCTATACTACTAGTGTAAACCCTTATTATTATTAGTACAACCCCCTCAGTATATTGTTGCACCTATGTAGTCCCCATATTGTTATTATTGTGCCTGATAGAAGCCCACTATTGTTATTATTGTGCCCTTATATTATTATTGTTATGTCGGCTCTGATTATATTATGACCCCTTAGACTCTTATATATAGAAAGGGGGTATTGTCATTTGTATCATCCAAGAATTGTTCATTTGTGTAATGTAAAGGAGGTTGCCCCCTCGAAGAGGCTTATTTCTAAGGCGTTGATCTATCTTTTCTATCTTTTTGTGAGCTGGTTTCATAACATAGATAGAGATGAAATTTTGCACATCAGAGACATTGATAGACATCTTTAAGTATTGATTGCCATTGTCCAACAATTTGATACAAATGCAGATTTTTACGTTTAAAACTTATGATAATAAGTTGATGCAAGTAATTAAAGAAGCAAATTAATATCCACAGTTTCATGGTGACTAGAATTATATCTTTGACAACAAAGGGCAAGCATCAGTTTAAAAATTGATTTGCCGAGAAAATCATTGCAATATGGACAACCTATGTATTGAATGAACCCAACGAGATACAAGTGACTAGACATACTACCTTCAGGATTGTTTTAACTTTCTCCTTTCCTTTGGATGACGTAAACACACCAAACATATAGAGAGGTGTATCTTTTCCACATAACATGTCTTCATTTTCCTTGGTAAGCGTAGAAATATATCCCTTTGCACCTTGGTTTGATTGACTATTTGTTTTGGAATCACTAACCTCTGAATTCCTCTTTTCTAAATTTTCAATAAACTTTCCAAGTTCTTCTACCTTTTGTGACCCTAGTTTTTCAAAGCCACTCCCACTAACTAGCATAAGTACTTCACCATTAAACATAATTCCTATCATAGCTGGAAGTGCCTTGACTCCAAACTTCCTAGCAATAGGATGTGATGCATCAACAACTTGAAAGAAAATTCAAATTTTCAACAAAATCGTCATATACCTTTTAGAGCCAACTCTTGCTTTTCGTGTAGTAGCTTTGGGGTTGGCTAAGAGGTTCAAGTTAACCTTACTAATTTCCTGTAGCATTGCATAACTTGTTTCTTTTCTTATTTTTTAAGATCTGTATAGAATGTAGTGGAGAGGAAGAAGAAAAGAATCCACAGATAGCATTCTAAAAAAAACAGCCCTGCTACAACTTCTGGAGCACAATCTTGTTCAGAAAACCCTTATCTTCTGCAAGAAAGTCACAATTTTCTGCTAAATATCTAAAGGTTTTCTCTACAATAAGTTTGGACATAATGTTTGACTGTGCTCACGTCACATATTGAAAGAGCTAGTGGAGATCAAGATAGGTAAGGAATGGAATAACCATATAAAAGCTTTGGCAGGGACTTGTTGCTTCACAGCACTTTGTGTTACGATTACACCCACCTCTACCTCGATATATTGAGTAATTCGTTTTTCTTTTACTTTGTTATTCTATTAATCATATACAATCAATGTAGAAACGTACAATTAAAATGTTATATAATTTTATTTTATTTTCAAAATTATTGTTATTATTTTAAAGTAGTATGATTAGATCAAAATAATATCATTATCATTATTGTATCCAAGTAATAATATTAAGTCAAAGTATTAATACTAAATCATTGTAATATTGATTGAAAATATTAAGAAAATAATAATAATAATAATAATAATAATTTATTAAGACTAGATTTAGTAATTTCTTTTTATTTATTTATTTTTAAAATCATTATTACTATATAAAAATGTATTAAATCATAGTAATAATTTCAAATCAAAATAATAATTTTGAAATTATATCAAAATAATTATAACATATTATTATAAACTTTTAATTTTGACTAGATTTAATTAAAAAAATATATTAATTCTTTAACGTATATAACAAATCTATTGCTAACTGTGCTCCTCCAAGATAAACACCAAACTTATTTTATAAGGTGGAAACATAAAAACTAGGGTCTAACGCTTACCTTTTAAATCCTCAGATTTACCAGTCAATGTCGTATAATGGTGGTTGGAGAGGGTCCAACATAGATCAACCCAACCCGGATGGCACTTCCCATATCAGCCGCAAAAATTTGATAATGTATCGAATCTAATACTGCCATGGACCCCTTATTTTACACTGCCACACGGGAATCTGGTCGATAGACAAAAAAAAATAGTTGTTGCCAAACTTTTGTCATTCGGCGTGGATCGAAGCGATATTGTTGTAATGAAGAAACTCATAAGACCCAAGGCTGAAAGTCGACAGACGACCAAGCTTGACAGGAAGGTTGATGTTCTGTCAATGAAGAGAACATTGAAAAAAAAATGGTTTAATTAACCCCCGTCTTATAATCACTTCACTTTTTCTATGATAAGGTTGAACCTGAAAATTATCACTATTCAACAAAGAAACTTGGCATATAACCCGTCTCACTTTGTTCCACGATCACGAACCCCAATATGGGATCTACAACATATGAACTTGCAGATAAAGTTGATTAGGCTATTCCAACATGAAATCTCACACTTACACGGAGGTTCTAAGCACCAGGAATCAACGAAAGCATATATTATTTCTGGAATGTAAGGAAAAACCAAAACTACACAATATCGCACAATATTCCTCCGTAATTTAGTTTTCCTCGCACTCCTCTCTCACTCTCTTTTTTTTTAATCTAAACATTCCAATTACTTAAGAAACTCTTCTCCATAATAGAGTAATAGAGTTTTCGTACAAACCCAACAATCCAAATTTGTTCCCTATATTCTCTAACAAAATCCCATATTTAGCTAATTTTGTTTTTAAAAATAGCTTTATAATGACATTCATCCTAACTTCTTAACAACTCATATTCTTTCTAGATTACAATTAAGAAAATATTACAATTGAAAATGAAATGAAGGAAACCAACTTCCTTTAGTAAATGGGGTTTTGACCTAAGGAAGTCAAAGGTGAATTTTGACTAGTAGATGCTCCTGCATGAAGCTCCGGAGGAAGAAAATGATTTCTCATTAGCTTCTTAATGCTAGTGCCATACTTGGAGATCTTTGTTGATGTCATCCAAGTAGCATATTTTGCCAGTCGGTTCTTCCATTTGATCAAATAAGGAAAGTATTCCTTAACTCTAGCTCTTTTAACTACCTTCTAATCCAAAATTGCCTCAATTTCTTTCTACATTGCTTTTGGTAGCTTTCTCTTCCATCCACTGGTCTGGTATTCATCACTTACAGGATCATATGTTGTAACATTGTTTGTCTCCTTGAAGGGATACAAACCTGCAACATTAAAAATTGGAGAAATTCTAATATCATCTAGCAGTTTTATCTCGTAAACATTTGAAGAGATTTCCTCAAAATCTTACATGGACCAATTTTCTTAAGTTTAATTTTAATGTATGTTCCCACATGAAACCTCTCTTTCCTCATATATGTCATCACTAAGTCAACAAATTTGAATTCTAGATGTCTTCTCTTCATGTTTGCCCTCTATTTGCACTTGTTGTTGGTCTCTAGCAACTGTTGTTTGATTCTCTCTTGCAATTCCTGCATGCATGTTACAAAGTCTTCACCATCAACACTTATGAATTCTTACTTTCCAAAATTTCTTAGTTCACATATTCCTTTCAAGTGCATTCCATATATTATCTGGAATGAACTCATTCATGTGCTTTTGTTATGAGAGTTGTTATAAGCAAACTCAACTTAAGCAAGCACTGTATCCCATTGTTTGGGATGCTCACTTACCAAACTTCGTAAAATGTTACCCAAAGTCCTATTCACCACTGTTGTTTGTCCATCTATCTATGGTTGGTAAGTTCAACTGCAATTTGAATTGGTGCCAAGGTTCTTCCACAAGTTCCTCCAAAAAAACAAACCTTGTATCTTGATCTAAAGCAATGCTTCTAGGCAGACCATGCAACCTCACAATCTCTTTAAAAAATTAACTTACAAAATTGGTTACATTATTGGTTTTTGTACAAGCTATAAAATGAGCCATTTTAAAAAACATATCCACTATAACTTAGATAGAATCATTGCCCCTATGGGTTCGTGGAAATCCCGAAACAAAATCCATACTCACGAAATCCCATGGTCTGCTTGGAAATGGTCGTGGCTGGTGTAATCATGTATTTTGACTTCTTCCCTCAGCATATTGGCACACTTTGACAAATCTTTTTACTTTAGCTTGCATACATAGGCAATGATTAAACATTTAACATAGCAACAATTTTATCAATTCCAAATTCTCCTAATAATTCCCACATTGTGTTTCTCTATCAAATTATCTCTCATTAAGCATATGGGTATGCAAAGCTTACTGTATTTAAATAACAAACCTTCCTGAATCATAAAACTCGACCACTGGTTTTTGTTTAAGCTAACTGGTTTCTCACATGTTGCATATGGTTCCTTGAAGTTTGCATCACCTTTGTACATTTTCTTTAGCTCATCAAAGCCTAAAACGTTCACTTGGAATACTCATATAACTAAATTATTTCTACTTAAGGCATCATCTATTTTATTTGATGAACCACAAGTATGTTTAATCACAAAAGTAAAATTCTGCAGAAACTCAACCCACTTTACATACATCTAATTCAACTTTGGTTGGCTACTAATACACTACAGAGCATGTTTATCATTGTATAAAACAAATTCCTTAGGCATGAGATAATGTCTCTAGTTTTTCAAAGCCTAAAATATAGCATAGAATTCCTTCTCATAGGAAGAGTATTTTTATTTCGCTTCGTTTAGTTTCTCACTAAAATAAGCAATTGGTCGCCCTTCCTAACTTAAAACTACTCGAATAGTAGCTCCACTTGTATTTATTTCAACCTAGAAAAACTTATTGAATTTTGGGAGTGACAAAACACGTTGTTCTATGATATTTTGCTTCAACAATTCAAAATTCATGTTTGCCTATGTAGTCCACTTGAATGGTTGGTTACTTTCTTTGATGGTTTTCACAATAGGTGCACAAAGGTTGCTAGAAGTTTTAATAAATTTTTATAAAAGCTTGCAAGGTCGTGAAAGCTCCTTACTTCAAACATATCCTTTGGAACATGCCAACCAATAATTCCTTTAACCTTTTCTGGATGCATTTTTAAACCATATTCACAAATGACAAAGCCTGATTATACTATTTCCCTTTTTGTAAAAGTACACTTCTTGAAATTAATCAATAACTTTTCATGTTTCAGGGTATTTTAAACTAACCTGAGATGTCTTAGATGCTCCTCTTTAGTTTGGATGTACACTAAAATATTATCCAAATCAACAATGATCAACTTTCCTATAAATTCCTTCAAGACCTTGTTCATTAGACTCATGAAAGTTTTGGATGCATTAGTAAGGCCAAAATGCATCAATCACCACTCATACAGTCCATGGTTTGTCTGAAAGGTTGTTTTCCACTTGTCCCTTTATTTAATTTGGATTTGGTGTTACCCACTCTTTAAATTAATTTTATAGCACCATTCAAGCAATCAATCAATTCATTAATGCCTTATTGAGGAAATATGTGCATGACTGTTATTTTTTTTATGACTCTCGAATCAGTACACATTCTCCCTCCACCTTCTTCGAACTGGGAACTGTAGAGACAACACATAGACTTAGGCTTTCCCTAATACGACCTTTGAATAATAGCTCTTGTAATTGTCATTTTACTTTTTCATTTTCTTGAGGATTCATTATGTAGGCTACCTTGTTTGGAATAATTTCTCCCAAAATTAAATCTATATGATAAATAATGCTTCAAATAGGAGGACAATTGATTTGTATTTCATCAAAAATTATATCAGCAAAAATCATCTAACATAACTTTGATTTCTTCATGCAAACCATCTAAACTAGTGCTAATAAGAATTATATTGGGTTTTCCAATCAAGGAAAATGGAATTCCTCCTTCTTAACCTCTTGTAGAATCTCCTTGCCACTCATCAACAATACACTAGGATTAGCTTCCTTTGACTCCATTTTGCAAAGGCAATAGTGTATGTTTCTTACCATCTTTTTGAAGTGTATATGTGTTTCTTCAATCATCATGGATATATTTCTGATTAAATTGCCATGGCTTTCCCAATAAGATATGGTAGACATCCATGGGCATTGCATCACATAATATTTCATCTTTATATCCCACAATCTAAAACTCTACCTTGCATTGTTCATTCATTAAGATTCGGTGGCCCTTTTGCAACCAAGACACCTTATAAGCAATAGGGTGTGTTGTCCTTTTTAAATCTGTTTTATGTACCATCTCTATGGAAACAAGAGTATTAGTACTACCACTATCTATCACAATCTTACAACACTTACCTTTTCACTTGCATGTTGTCTTGAACAAGCTTATTCTACAAGCTAGCTCCTTAGCTTCTTTTTTTTGACTTAATTAAAACTCTTTTCATCAACAACAATTTTGGCATTTGCACCCTTTTCTTTGGATTTTGCAACATGTGCACCTCTCTAACCTATTCGATTATTTTCTAGGTATTTCAAATACATGTTTCCCAACTTTCCACATTTGTAACATCTGGGCTAGTAATCTCTATCTCTGCCTTTGTCTCATGAAAAATATCTTCTTCCTCTAAAATCACCTTCTTTGGGTGTCTAAATACTTGATATCCCATTCTCTTCTAATCCATCACTCTATTTAACCTAGGCTTAGTTCATAGCTTGGATATTTAAGTATGAGCCTAGCGTCCTACAAATCGACCATATCAAGGCCCATTGATTTCGTTCCATTGCCCTGTGATCACTGATTCGATCCACTAAACATTCATTGATTCATTTGATCATCTTGGGCCATATCAAAGCATGACCATATCAAACTCATAGTTATCTCAAACCAAATCAATATAGGCATTATAGACCATGTCAACAATCCTAATCACAACTGTTACCACAAGCAATTCCACAAGTTTAAGCTTGAGGTATTTGCTTTACGTACCTATAGGTAGTGTCGCGAGCACTAAATAGGAAGCATGCAGCAAGTGTCGTGGGTACAAAAGAGCCAGCATGCGACACTGAGATAGTGTTGTTGGGTGACAGTGGGCTCCTAGCGAAAATATATATACACATGAAAAATTCAAAACATATATGCCTATAACTATTACCAAAGCTTCAATCTGCTTCAAGTCACCTCCGTAGCACCTGTACACCTCAACCAAACCTTTGCAAGAAGTTAAGCACAAGAGTACATCAATCCAACATCAAAATCATGCATAGGCCATCTAACTGTTGACATCAATGCCCAACTCAAGTGGTTGACTCCCCATCAGTTACATCAATTTTGACACCATGCTACCAACACTTTGAGAGATTAAAAAAAAAGGATGCTTTCCTTGTCTAATGGGACTAGGTGTTAATGGATTATTGAGGATTCCTTCCTTGAAAAAGAGAGTGGTTTTTTATGAATTGCTGACATCAATCTAATAGTTGCTATAACCTAGTCTATGACAGTAGATGAAGCTATGAGTGCACATGACCAACCATGGGTATTAATGCTCCTTAAGCCTAGCAATTAACCTTTTAGGGGGCTTTGGGACTCCACTATCAGATGTGGTACTTAATCTATCAGGGTAAACACTGGGAGCTTAAGTGGACGTTTCTATACACCACAACCCTATGCAATATGGATGTGTTTTAAGTGTACCATTCTCTCCATCACACTATATTTTATTATTTGGATGTCTAATCCTTATTTGATTTGTTAATAAAAGTGAATGATCTTACTAGTTACTTAGAGATTACCCCACAACCTCATTGGTATTAAGTGTTGGTGACATTAATTATTGATATCAATCAAATGCTTTCTACAACCTAGTCTATGAGGGTCGATGAAGCTAAGAGTGTACCTAACTAACCATGGGTATTGATGCTCCTTGAGCCTAGCAATTAACCTTTTGGGGCCTTTGAGACTCCACTGGATGTGGTACTTTACCTATTAGGGGTAGGCACTAGGAGCTTAACTTATTGAGTACTTAGTGTTTATCCTACATCGTCATTGGTATTGAGCTTTACCGACATGAATTAGTGACATCAATCTAATAGTTGCTAAACCTAGTCTATGAGGGTAGATGAAGCTAAGAGTGTACCTAACAAACCATGGGTATTAATGCTCCTTAAGCCAAGAAATTAACCGTTTTGGGCCTTTGGGACTCCATTGTTGGATGTGGTACTTAACCTATTAGGGGTAAGCACTAGGATCTTGAGTGGAAGTTTCTATACACCATAACCCTGAGTGATGTGGGGGTGTTGTAAGCGTACCATTATCTCCATCACACTATAGTTTATTAGTTGGATGTTTAATCCTTGATTTGCTTTGTTGAACAAAGTGAATGATCTTACTGAGTACTTAGTGTTTATCCTACAGCCTCATTGGCGTTGATCCTTGCTTAAGGGGTAGCACCTTGGTTCATAGGATTGCATTAGGTTGGTGGAAAGATGCCTCTTAGATGTAAATTCCCTCTTAATAGCACTAGTTTGGACTAGGGGTGTGTCATAAACAAGGAAAAGGACTATAGATACTTAATTTTCTACTGCTTATAATATGATTTCACTATGAATTTATCTAATTGATTTGATAGAATTGATTAACTTGATTGCTTGGATACAATTGAGTAACACACTAGCCCAAGGGGTTATCTCATTTGTTTTCCAATAGTGCTAGGTATTTGGCTAGTTTTATGCCAACAAGTATCAAATATAAATCCATGTAAGTGAGGTTCCATGAAGTTTTCCTTAGAATGTGTGTGTGTGTAGAGAGAGAGAGAGAGAGAGAGAGAGAGAGAGAGAAGCTTAAAAGATAAATGGTTTTGTTGTGAACCTTCATAAAAGTCTCATACAAATCAAGAACAATATTCTTTTGTGAAAAATGTATATTTATTTAGCATTGTTATATGTACTAAAACTAGCCCAGCCATATAAATTAAATTGTTGATGATTGTTGATAAGTCCAATATTAACCATTGACCAACATTGATTTGCAAAGTAATGATACATATTTTAATTGAAAACACCCTTTTAATGTTGCACCATGGAGATTAAGAGGGAGAAAAATGATTGAACATATTTCTACATTTAATGTGGAACCTGCCATCCAATTCATATATATATATATATATATACATACAATGATTGAACATATCCCTACATTTAGTGTGGAACTTTCCATCCAATTCACAGATATATATATATATATATATATATATAGCTCGTTAATACAAGTCCAACATATGTCGTAGAATAACCACTAATTAATTAAAACATAGGTGCACAATTTATATGGTGATTAAAAAAGTTTGATTAATACAAGTATGCATGTTTAAACGGTGATTAATTAGTCATAGGGAGGACTTGGCCTTTTCTTTAATCGCCCTTCATAGTTCAAGTACTAAACCCCAAAATAATGCAAACCATCAACTCAACTATGGACAGAGCTAGTGTATAATAATTTGTTGAACTCTACAATAATTTGAATCATTAGATGTGAGCAATTAAATTATAATAATTTGAATCTTTGGATGTGAACAATTAAATTATAATAATTTGTTAATTTCTACAATAATTTGAATCATTGAATGTAAACAATTAGACATATAATTTTGAATCCCATCTAATTAGAACTTAAATTTTCCGTTTTTTTAACTTAGTTGATCACTCATCAATTCCAAACATCTCAAAAGTAACATAAATTTTCCATTTTTTTAACTTAATTGATCACTCATCAATTCCAAACATCTCAAAAGTAACATTGTTTTGCAGTTAAATAATACTCAACCATTTACACCCACACTATTAATCTTTATGGAAATTTAAGATGTGAAATATAGAAATTCAAAAAATACAACAATAATTCTCATCCATTCCTAGAATACTTAACCGGTCAACTTAATTGTTATTAATATTACTAAAATACACACATAATCTTACACATTCTTTATACATATTTATATATTTTATAAAATCAATAAATCGCTGTTGGGGATTTTTCTGGCAAAATCCCAAAAACACATAAAAAACTAAACACACAGAGGCAATGCTTTGTTTCCTTCACTCCAGGATCTTTTGTGCACAGGGAAGCCTTTTAAAAAAAAAGTGACTGAGAGCAGAGAATTACACCACCATAAAAACATTTCTATTCATTAAAATACAATGACTGATACATATTCATCCTCTTTTACTGAGAGGGATTCACCAAAAAAAAATTACATTCAGCCATAAAAAAAAACTCTGTCTCCACCTGAGAATTTACTGTGTTGGGTAAAATTCTCATTTACATTCACTGCTGTGAAAACATTTTACTTACTGGTGTAAAAACCTTCTTTTACATTCTGCTGTAAAAACAAAATTTACACATGCTTACAAAACAAATGCGCTCCTCTGTTCTTCGTGGATAGCACTGCTGTGCATAAACTTCAGTTTCGTTTCATTACATCAGAGAAAAATTACCCATGCCCCTGTTCTTGTTTTTCTACACACTGCTGTGTGTTTCCTTGCTAATACAATGAACAACACCCGAGCATATGTGTTTGGCTTGTTATAAAAAAAAACATAATACAAAAAAAACATTCTATACTACCGTGGGTTTTTTTTAATACATATGGTCAACTACAAAATAAATACATGCCGTATATAAAAACTTCAATATTTTACAAACGCATATGACACTGCATTAATAACAGGTATGGTCAACCCAAAACTTGAATTTTACTCCACGCATGATTTTTAATTCGATGCAGGTTCGTATGCAAGTTTCTCTAATGGACGACCGAGAATAATGGAGCAGATCGAACGGCGGACGGAGATATCGGGAGGCCTTACTTGACTGAACGATAGCACCCGAGAAATGACATCTGCTTACGTATGCTGAGAGCCATGCGGCAGCACTATATTATATCGGGCTCAAATATACGGAAACCACTTTACGCTGGAAGGCGGTCCGAGATTGAAAGGCTGTTTTGCTGAGCGGTTTGGGCGTTGGTACGGCTGCGTTGAAATTACATATTCAACACTCCCCTTTAATTTCAACTGCTGGGCATTCGGTCATACCTAGACACTTCCTCAAAAATTCAAAGCTTTTATGATCCAGTGGCTTTGTCAAGATGTCTGCTACCTGTTCCTGAGTCCTGCAATGTTCTAGGACAATTTCTCCATTGTTCACCAATTCTCTGATGTAGTGAAACCTTGTATCAATGTGTTTCGTTCTCTTATGAAACACTGAATTCTTTGACAATGCAATAGCTGAGCTATTGTCACAAAAAATCACTGTCGCTTTTGCCTGCTCTTGGCCTAAGCTCCTCAACATTCTTCTCATCCAAACTGCTTGACATGCTGCTGCTGTAGCTGCCACATATTCAACCTCTGCTGTAGACAATGCTACAATGGACTGCTTCTTAGAAGCCCATGAAATGGCTCATGAACCCATATGAAAAACATAACCGGAAGTGCTTTTCCGATCATCTACACTTCTAGCCCAATCACTATCAGTGTATCCAATTAAATCTGAACTTTCTGAGACATTATATAAAATTCCAAACATTTTGGTACCTTTGACATACCTCAAAATTCTCTTTGCTGCCTGCCAATGTGCCTCCTTTGGCCTCTCCATGAATCTGGAAATTAAACTAAAAGCAAACATAATGTCAGGCCTGGTAGCTGTTAAATACATAAGGCTGCCAACAATACTCTTGTACAAATTAGGATCAAAATCCTTGCTGCTGTCCTCTCTGCTGAGTTTTAATCCCATTACTGTGGGAGTGATCGCTGCCTTGCATTCTTGCATGTTAAATCTGCCCAATACTTGATTTACATATCTAGCTTGTGAGATAAAAATTCCTTTTTCATTTTGATCTACTTCTATGCCTAAGAAGTATCTCAAGAAACCCATGTCAGTCATTTCAAATTCCTCTTTCATGACTGATTTAAAATTCTTAATGAGCTGATCATCATTACCTGTGAAAATCACATCATCAACATATAAGACAACAATTAAAATTTTACCATCTTTTTCTTTGATGTAGACGGTGGGTTCTCCTTCACACTTGTCAAATTCATTATCCAATAGATATGAATCTATCCTGCTGTACCATGCTCTTGGTGCTTGCTTCAGCCCATAAAGAGCCTTCTTCAATTTGCACACTTTGTGCTCTTCACCTTTCTTCTCATAGCCGAGAGGCTGTTCAATGTACACCTCTTCTTTTAACACTCCATTTAGGAATGCTGACTTCACATCCATTTGGTAGACTTTCCATTTGTTTTGTGCTGCTATGGACAGCACTGCTCTCACAGTTTCCATTCTTGCAACCGGGGCGAAAGTCTCCTCATAATCTCTCCCATACTGCTGCTTGTACCCTTTGACAACCAGCCTTGCCTTGTGCCTTTCTATCTTACCTTCAGCATTGCTCTTGGTCTTGTAGACCCATTTCACTCCAATGACTTCTTTACCTTTTGGTAGCTCAACCAAATCCCATGTTTTGTTTCTCTCTATGGCATTCATCTCCTCATCCATAGCTTCTATCCATTTCTTATCTTTAATTGCATCTTCGAAATGAATAGGATCTTCAACATGACAATACAAGGCAAATAAGGAATTCATTCCTTCATCATAAATATCACTTAGATTTCTAAACTTCTTACCTCGTTCATTTGGTGTGCAAGTGCTTGAAGATGCACTTGAATTTCCTCCTTGTGGTGTGCTTGGAGAAGCACTCTCATTTATCCTCAATGGTGTCCCTTGCTGTCCTTGTGTTGGCGCTACTATTTGGGGATGCATTTCAGCCACCTCCTCATCATCTTCATCATGAGACAAATAGTTTTTAACATTAACTGTCTTCTCTATGCTTCCATCCCAAGCTTCCTCCTCAATGAATTGAACATCTCTGCTGACGAAAAACTTCTTGGTAGATGGGATATACAACCTGTAGGCTTTGGATTCCTCACTGTATCCAATGAAGATACATTTCTCCCCTTTGCTGTCCAACTTCCTCCTTAGCTGATCTGGTATGTGTGCATAGGCCACACATCCAAAAACTCTCATGTGGGTGACTCCTTGCTTTCTCCCACTCCATGCCTCTTCCGGCACTTTGTTCAACACTGCTTTTGTAGGACACCTGTTCAAAATATACATTGCACAATTTACAGCTTCAGCCCAATAATCATTTGGCAAATGCTTTGCCTTCAACATGCTCCTCGCCATATCCATGATGGTCCTGTTCTTCCTTTCAGCAACTCCATTTTGCTGTGGGGTGTACCTTGCTGTAAACTGTTTATGAATTCCATTTTCTCTACAAAATCGTAGGAATTCCTTGGAGATATACTCACCTCCTCTATCAGTTCTCAAAACTTTAATATGCAGCCCGCTTTGGTTTTCCACAAGTGCCTTGAAATTTCGGAATTTCTCATACACTTCACTTTTGTTTTTAAGGAAATATACCCAAGTTTTTCTTGTAAAATCATCAATGAATGTTAGGAAATATTGGCTGCCTGCTAATGATGGATTTTGCATCGGTCCACATAAATCTGAGTGGATGATCTCTAAGGGTGCCTTTGCCCTTATGCTCTTCCCTGATGGAAAACTTTCTCTGTGTTGTTTTCCCAAAATGCAACCTTCACATAGGCTGTCCGGTTTCTCTATCAATGGTAATCCTCTTACCATTCCTTTTCTGCTTAACAAATTAAGACCTCCAAAGTTGAGATGTCCAAATCTCAAGTGCCACAACCAATTTTCATCCTTTGGCACGCTTTGGAAAGCCTCTTGGGTGACTGCTGCAATTTCTCCTTTGTTTTTCAAATCTGCCCTTATTCTAAGAGGGAACATCCTGTTCCTCGTCATTTTTACTTCAGCAATGCATCGTTTGCTGGGTGCTATATCCATGATGGTGCACACATCATTCTCAAAGAAAACATTGTACCCCTTTTGAACAAGCTGTCCAATACTCAAGAGGTTGCATCTCATTCTGGGGACATAGTAGACATCTGCTATGGTTTTCCTTTCTCCTTGCTTTGTAAATATTTTTACCTCTCCTTTTCCCATAACAGAGATTTTACTATCAGTGCCAAGTGTAACTTCTGATTTCATATTCTGATCTAGAGCAGAAAAGAGGGCTATGTTTCCTGTCATATGGTTGCTGCAACCTGAGTCTAAAAACCATATGTCTTCACTGTTTGTTTCAGCCATGTTACAAGCTAACAACACATTATTTTGGCTGATGTTTTCTCTAGTAACATTTGCATTTTGTCTATCACTCATATCATGCTGCTTCTTCCTACATTCACTGGCATAATGCCCATATTTTTTACAATAATAGCATTGGACATTGGATTTTTCATACCTTTGTCCTTGAGCATGATGTTGTCCTCTTTGTTGGCTGCTGCCTTGGCCTTGGTTCTGATTTGGATTGCTGCCTCTTCCTTGAGTATTTGCTGGGTTGTTCCTTCCACCTATGTTCTGGCTTCTGCCTCTTCCTCTCTTGTTTCCTCTGCCTTGACCTCTTCCTCTTCCAAAGGACATCTGGGTCTTGAAGGCTTTCTCTAGAGATGAGTTTTCATTTCTACTCAACCTCTGCTCATGTGTTATCAGTGATGCATGAAGCTCATCAACTGAAAAGTTTGAGAGATCCTTTGTCTCCTCTATAGTGGTGACAATCGCATCAAACTTTAAGGGTAAGACCCTCAATATTTTCTCCACAATCCTCCTTTCTTCAATGGTTTCTCCATGAGTCCTCATCTGTGTGACCAAACCAATCACATGTGTGAAGAATGAGTCAATATTATCTGACTCCTTCATGCTCAAATTCTCAAAATCTTTTCTCAGCAATTGTAGTTTTTCTGTTTTCACTCTCTCCATGCCTTGATAGGCTGTCTTGAGGGTTTGCCATGCTTCATTTGCTATCTTAGCTGCTGCTAACCTTGGAAACACACTCTGGTCTACTGTTAGATACAACAACATACGGGCTTTTGAATCCTTCTTCCTATTGCTCTTCAGCAGATCCTTCTCTGCTGGAGTTAATCTATTAAATTCATTTTCATCTTCTGGTTCTTCAAAACCATCTTCAACTATTTCCCATAAATCTTGAGAGGCAAACAGGGCTCTCATAGTTATTGACCAGTAGTCATAGTTCTTCCCATTAAACTGTGGGAGCTGGGTGTTAAACATACCCATACCAGTGCTTGTGCTGGCCATTCCTTGCTCCCTTAGTTATGCTTCAATTTCTTGACTGTGTATTTTAAAACAACTGACTGCTTTTTTAGCAACACATAAAAAAACTTTGTGAAATACATGAGTATTTTCTTCACTGAGCCTTCACTCTGCTGGAGAAGATCTACTGCTGCAACAAAAGACTCCTCCCTTCAGCTTCTTGAACACCTTCAAAGAGCCTAAGTCCGCTCTGATACCACTGTTGGGGATTTTTCTGGCAAAATCCCAAAAACACATAAAAAACTAAACATACAGAGGCAATGCTCTGTTTCCTTCACTCTAGGATCTTTTGTGCACAGGGAAGCCTTTTAAAAAAAAGTGACTGAGAGCAGAGAATTACACCACCATAAAAACATTTCTATTCATTAAAATATAATGACTGATACATATTCATCCTCTTTTACTGAGAGGGATTCACAAAAAAAAATTACATTCAGCCATAAAAAAAAACTCTGTTGAGAATTTACTGTGCTGGGTAAAATTCTCATTTACATTCACTGCTGTGAAAACATTTTACTTACTGGTGTAAAAACCTTCTTTTACATTCTGCTGTAAAAACAAAATTTACACATGCTTACAAAACAAATGCGCTCCTCTGTTCTTCGTGGATAGCACTGTTGTGCATAAACTTCAGTTTCGTTTCATTACATTAGAGAAAAATTACCCATGCCCCTGTTCTTGTTTTTCTACACACTGTTGTGTGTTTCCTTGCTAATACAATGAACAACACCTGAGCATATGTGTTTGGCTCGTTATAAAAAAAAACATAATACAAAAAAAACATTCTATACTACCGTGGGTTTTTTTTAATACATATGGTCAACTACAAAATAAATACATGCCGTATATAAAAACTTCAATATTTTACCAACGCATATGACACTGCATTAATAACAGGTATGGTCAACCCAAAACTTGAATTTTACTCCACGCATGATTTTTAATTCAATGCAGGTTCGTATGCAAGTTTCTCTGATGGACGGCGGAGAATAATGAAGCAGATCGAACGGCGGACGGAGATATCGAGAGGCCTTACTTGACTGAACGATAGCACTCGAGAAATGACATCTGCTTATGTATGCTGAGAGCCACGCGGCAGCACTATTATATCGGGCTCAAATATACGGAAACCACTTTACGCTAGAAGGCAGTCCGAGATTGAAAGGTTGTTTTGCTGAGCGGTTTGGGCGTTGGTATGGCTGCGTTGAAATTACATATTCAACAATCGCTAGCTAGCCATGCCATTGTTTGCCGTCATTGGAGCACTACCTTCTATCCATTCACACTTTATTATTATGATGACTGCATCACTTTTTTATTATTGCTATGTAAACATTCAAAGTTGAGACGCTAAGATGGAGATGGATTCAATTTGATGATGAATGCATTTGAATTTTGGGTTAAGCAAAATTATCCGTAAAATCTGTAATGATATTGAATATTTTTAAAAATAATTATGTTTAGTTTTATTTAATTTTGAATCGAATATTTTAAATGGATAAAAAGAAATTAAGTGAATTTTTTTAGAATGCAAAATATAAGAGATAATTTTTCATTGTTTAAATTGTATTTTTGAATGTTATATAGATTACATAAAGTTAAACATTTTACTTGTACATTTTTTTATTTTTAATTATTTTACATAAAATTATATAATGACATATGAAAAATTAATTAAACATATTTAACATATTCATTTTTGTTTTTTATTATAATTGACATAATTTTTTTATTTAGAAAATATTTATTTTTATTTTAAAAAGACCCGTGAACACTAACATATTTACACAACAAATCATACTAAGTTATAAAATGAGTTTTTAGACTCAATAATACTAAAATGCCCGACCAAAAAAAAATATATTCGAATCGATCATAAATAAACAAATTATTATGCGAAAGATGAAAATTACAAACAATATCGCGATTGGCAATACACATATCATATCACAATATTTACAAGGTAAAGGAGTTCACCTCATAGCCGTGGCTTGGAGGGGCTTACCAATTATTTCACTAAATCTATTCTAACATTCAACAGTTGAATAGAGAACCTGATGACTGACCGGCCATATCTATCTCGATTTCCCTTGACTCTTCACCATCGTCATCTCCATACTCTGTTGCTCCTTTTCATATGTATGGTCTTTGATCACCACAGGCAGAGCAGGAGATTCCACAGTCACTGTATCCACATGGCCATTACTGTGACCGACGAATGCCTCACTGGTTTCTCTCTTGTAAACATAAGACCGAGAGACAGCGAGGAAAAAAATCAGATTTAAAACGTTAAGAACTGCTAACAAGGCATAATAGTAGTAAAGCCGAGATGCATTGAGATTGTCCAAAATCCACTCGGTGTGGCCCTCTCTTCCTGTGATGTTAGTCATAACAGTGAGAAGAAAACTACTGATAAAATTCCCAATTCCCAGAGTACTGGCGAACAATGCAGTTCCTATGCTCTGCATGCTCTCGGGGGCCTGATCATAAAAGAATTCTAGTTTGCCCACTTCAACGAAGGAATCTGCTATGCCCATGAGCAAAAACTGAGGAAGCAAGATAAAAACGGTGAGCGGGGTTACTGCTTTTTGGTTGCCTTGAAGCCTGTGTGCTTTCACAACACTGATCCGCTGGATTTCGGTTATGGAGGCCACTCCCATAACTAGAACGTGGATGGCCAGTCCAATACCCATCCTCTGTAGGATTGTTATTCCTCTCGGATTGCCTGTGAATCTTCTCAAAATCCCTACTAGTACTCTGTCATATATTACAGTGAACACCAGCATTGACATCGTGACGAATGCTGTGACGCAGCCTGGGGGAATTTCAAAGTGAGAACCCAAATGCCTGTTCAGTCTCGTTCCCTGCTTTACGAACAGTGTGTTTACTTGGGCTGTCATGGCGCTTGGCATCAACATGGCAATCCAAATGGGTAGCAATTTTATCATAAGCTTCGTTTCTTCTACTTGGGTTACCGGACACAGCTTCCATGCACTGGTTGACCCGTCGTTTGTTGCTGCTTTATCCAGAAATCTGAAAGTAGAAAGGAAAACAATGTTATTTTATTGGGGTTAAGCTATGAATCAAAACTTAGGTAATAATAATAATAATAATAATAATAATAATAATAATAATAATAATAATAATAATAATAATAATAATAATAATAATAATAATAATAATAATAATAATAATAATAATAATAATATCTATTTTTAAGGTCACAGCCAAGCCAGACACCAAATTGGTGTATGAGACCCCCTTGTTTGTGGGACAAGGGACCCACCTCCGCACAGCGATTTGACTGCTAAGTCTACGAAGGCATACATACTCTACCCCCTCTGGTTTTGAACCTGTGACCTCTTAGGAGGAAACACATGCTCTTAACCATTAGGCCCACTCAAGCTGTTGGAATTCATTATTTCAACACTGTACAGCCTGCGGAAGAAGCAGATGACATGCTGAATGCATACTATTTTTTTATTTGCTTTTGAATTGCATACAACTATGTCATGCAAGTTTATAATTATGTCTATCCACCTGTAATGCAACTTCAAATCAGTAGTCAACCTCAGGAACTTCATCCTAACATGGATGACAATGAAGTATCGATTCATTTTGTCAATACGGCCATTCATGAGGGGACAACCATAAAGTATTGATTCATTTTGTCAATACGGCCTTTTATGACATGACATCAACTCATTGAGAGGACGTACATTATTATCGCATTAAGAGAGAAGATTATTTTCCCAAATCAAGTTATCAACTTAATATATTTAATTTTATATCATAATATTATTATTAAATTATTTTATGTTTTTGTTATATGAGTTATAATTATTTGTGATTTTATGTTATTTAAAATGTGATTTTAAATATATAAATAGATTTAGTATCTTAAAAATTTAAATTTTTTATTTTAAATTTTGTGATTTTAATAAATTTTAAAAATGAATATTTTTAAGTGTTATTTTTTAAAAAGTTTTTTGGTTTACTTTTAGATTTAATTTGTCTAAAATTTTGTAGAGATTTATTGAAATCACAAATTTGATAAATAAACTCTACACAATCCAAATTACCTAAAAAATTTCATGTTAGTAAATCTATATACCGCATAAAAAAAACCAATTTAAACAACACAAATTTGTTCTAACTAAAAATCTACAGAAAAATTTAAAAAATCACACTTAAAAACCAACTCCATTGAAAAATAGGCCAGAAATACCCTTAAAAACAAAAAGAAACTAAAACCTTATAGAACTTAACCAATACTAACACAAACCTAAAAAACCTTTACTATCCTAAACGTTAGACTCACCTCAAAAGCCGAGTATGATGAATAGGAAATCTTCTTTTAGCAACATACTCTTTGTAGTCCAATTCATGCAGTTGAATTGGGTCAGACGGTGCACTAATCCTCCATTTACGTGCCGCTGCAACAATTACCTGCGCCATGCGACCGAATGGATTTCCTTTCTGAGCTTTGTGTCTGTAAAATGGAGTGCCAATTAAGAATATTACAACGGATATGATCAATCCAACCGTGGGAATTCCATAACCCAAACTGAATCCCACATGCTCCTGAATATATATCAAAAAAGTCTGTCCAATCAATGTCCCAGTAAACGCACTGAACATCCACCAATTGAAGAAGGAGAACTTCTGATGCTTCTCCTTGATATCAAAATCATCGAACTGATCTGCACCCATGGTGGAGATGTTGGGCTTTGTACCGCCAGTGCCCACAGCAAGAATGTACAAAGCAGAGTAGAAAACCCCAACTTGAAACTTGGAAGCTTTCTCACATAACTTGTACTCCGATTTGCACTCCGGTGGTCTCAGGGATGGCAATGAGACGGCTAATGTCAAAAGTACCATTCCCTGCATCCAATACATATGTAAGCCTTGGCTCGTGTCACTCCAGATTCGAATATAGCACACACTTTTTTTTCTGAACATAGTAAACATTGTTTGCGGAGTTGTTGTTAGTGCGATTTTTTTTTTGAGATTTTGAACAGAAAAACCTATCACAAAAACTTCCAAAAAATCTCTTTAAAGACAACTCCATTGTTGTTTGCTTCACAGATATGTTTCACTATGTACCCAAATTATGAAAATAACGCAAATATAAAACTGAACTAGGAAAGATTGGTACCAAAAACATGAAGTATAATGAAGACAGAAACTTCCACAACCCATGAGCACTTTATAGGAATATTTTCTTTCGTAGAATATTGTTGGAAAGTTTATACCATTATAGATTTATTTTAAATAAAGATTTAAGATGAGAACTATTTTAATTAATTTATTTATTTTTAAGATTTAAAAAAAAAAATATTTTAACTAAAATAACAATTTTATAATGGACTAGACTAAGCTGCAGAATAAAACTGTCTGCTAAATAAATTGAAAAGTAAAAGTGAAGGACATAGATGAGATGCTCACCAGTATATAAATACACGAAAACACTGTAAATGTCCAATAGCGTCCCCAGTGAGTGTCTGCAATATATGCGCCGATAACAGGGGTGAGCCAAAGTGCTCCTGACCAGTTATTGACATTCTTTGAAGAATTCACAGTGCCCTCATGGAGTTTAGTTGTTAAGTAAATAACCAAATTGGAGGCAATTCCATAGAATGACATCCTTTCTAAGATCTCATAGCCTGTTGTCAAGCATCAACACCCATCAATGAACTGACAAAATGTAACAATATATTAACTAGTATTAACTGGTTGAGTTGAGTTCAAGAGAAACCAAGCATTGCAACTTACCAATGAGGAAGTAACAAGCTTTCCATCTTCCAGTTTTGGACCTGAGAGTCGGCCTGCCTTTGAGATCCACTGAGTTATCCATGGCGATTAATCCTTGAGGCTCCATGTTACACTTCTCTTGGCATTCATATTCCTTTTCACTTTCAGCCATTGCTCGATGCTATAAGTGGGAGCCTCTGGAATTTTACCTATATGTTTCTAATTTATAGGCTAAACTTCTTGTTAGTTGAAAATAAATCCCTGCCGACATTGGTTTTTAGTCTGAGAGGGTGTACTCGAAGTAGGAATCCAAGGGCACCTTCCGGCCATCGCTTTTGCGGCATGTGTTCCCGAGAATCATTGGCCCACCATATTATTTTGATTCGATTTTTGTGGTCAATGTCGTGACTGCTACAGGTAAACCATCTACGCGTGCTTTTTATCTTTCACCGGCTCTTCCAATCACGCCAGCAATTTGCCGACTCCGCGTACCTTTATGTCTTCGACTGTTCCCTGGAATTTGACGTGCTGTACAACGTGTATGCTACGCATACATTAAACTGACAGGTCAGACGTCTAAGGGCTGATACTCTATAATGTATTTGGTACGTACGCATGCTTTAAACTGACATTTATATGCATGCGGTATTCATTAGCCAACATTGCCAAAGTTTGTAAGTTTTAAGATAAATTTTTATTCTTAAATTTTCTTGGCTTAAATGGTTGTGTTATCAAATCTTATTCTTTTATAAATCTTGGAGAGACCATGTCATTTACTGTTGTTAACCTAATAACATAACAGCAATGTGGTAATTCGTAAATGAGGTATTTTTTTCCTTTCTATTGTTGAGCCTAGAGGCTCATTCTACAACCGATTATTTAGATGATGGATTTTTTATGGTTTTATAGTATTTTTCTTTTCATTATACATATTAAACCCCTTAGCATAGATCTATTAATGTTTTAAATGGAATTATAGTTTATAATGTGCATTAATTATTTATATAGTTTGGTTTTCAAGTCAAGTCATGTACCGAAACTTGTTTATGGGTCTCTCCTTAATTGGTTGCAGTGGGATAATGTACATCAATTTTCAGTGTGTTGAACTCATACAAAATGATATCAAAATAAGATAAATGTGAATTTCTTTCAATTAAACATGTGATGCACATAAATATAATTCTTAATTACCTTGGTTTCCATCTACCAAGAGGTCTCTTGGACTTCAATGGTTGTTAGGATTCCTCGACACCAACCCTAATGGATTAAGTATCCAACATTCCCCACTTAATCCAAAGGGGTGTATATGTGTCCAAGAAGAGAACTAAAATACAAAAATGTATGATAACCAATGGCTAGATGTGCTCTCTAAAATGGTGATTTAAAGAAGACCACAAACTAAGTGAGGTAACAGAACCTAAATTTTTCTACCGATGTTGGTTTAAGGCTGACCACCAACTCTAGAAATAGGCTCGAAGTTATCTCTGGAACAATTCCAAATCTAGCTAGAAGTTGAAGCCTTTTGCGAAGTAGAAGTGTTCCCTGGTGATGGTTTAAAGATGACCACAAACTAATGAAATGGGAAGTAGAAGACAAAGTCTTCTACAAGTTGTGGTTTAAGGTTGCCCACCAACCAAAACATGCTCATGGTACATGAATCTGGTTGTGGCTACAGTGGTGGCTTTGGTGCTAGTTGACTCTAGCTCTAGGCTCTAGTTCAAGATATGGCTCAAGCTCACTTGATATATATTCAAAGCTAAAAGTTGACCATCAATTCCCACCATTGTTAGATACAAGGTGAGAAGATAAAGATATCTTCACTGCAAGACATGTCAATACTTGAGAATGAAATCTAAGGTATGATCGATGTATCTTCCTACTTGTTGAAGACCATTGCTAAGAAGCGATCCTTTAAAGGTGAATATTTTCTCTTATAGGAGTCTTGTGTTTGGAACATCTATTTGTATGATATGTATGTTTTCCACAGTGCTCACAAGGGTGAAGATTGAAACACTAATTTTTCACATGGTCAACTCGATCACAATGTCTACATCTACGAATTTGAAGCAGATGTGGAGGTGGATGTGGAGCAAGTGAAGATGAATCGTCTAAAACAGACCCAACACTCTAAAGTTGGATTAGTTTGGAGTAGTCCAAAATGTCAAATGACACTTCCTTTTCATATCTGAGATCAGATTTGTGATTGTTGTTAATGACTTCTTCCCAAGGTCTAATGATGGGCTTAAGAAGTGTAAGCAGAACCTTTGCATCTTCGTGTAAATCTGCTCCTAAGGTGGCCTCATTGATCTGTTTAAGTGATGGTTGCTAATGGAAATCAATCTCAAATAGAGAATTGTTCTAACAAGAACAAGTTCAAAATGTTCATTCCTTTGCTTTAGTTCATGATGTTGAAGTTATGATTCAAGTTGTGGAAACTTAATCTTGTCTTGTGCATGTTGTAAACAAATTTGAATACCAGTAAGAGTAACCTTACTAATTTTGATTGTGTCATCAACACTAGAATGTATCAAAGTATTCAGTAATTCTAATACCATAATAATTTTGCAATTTTCTCAAAGCACAGAAAACACCTGCAATCAAATTTGATAGGTTGTCGGCTTTAACAAAAAAATGAACCTATAAACATACAAAAGACAAATAGCTCCCAATTTTAGTTAGTTATAACTAAACAATGGGTAGTGTGTTATGAACAAAATAGTGAAAAATATTCTCAATTAAGAATCAAATGAATCTCAAAGTGTTGCTATCAACACCTTCACCATAAATGAATAATAAGGACCTATATCCTTGCTCAATACAATGAAAGAGAAGTCTGAAAACCTTGTGTTGAATGAGAGTAGCCACCAAGAAATTAGTGTGAGTTTGAACCCATATTTTATGTAGGATATCGATGGGTAGAGATAGAATCAAAAAATTGTGGTGAGGCATTGAATGCGTTATTCTATTCCTAGAGAAGGATTGACCATGCTTCTGTAACCCATGCTAAAGACCTACTGCTTCATGTAACATCAATATAGAACTTTTCTTTGACTCGGTATATGACTACAAATGTTATCATTGAAAATACAAACAAGTGTTTTCACTGTAATGCATGGAAATCCAATTGTATGGCTTGTAGTGAACAATTTATTTCTCAAAATAGAGCCAATTGTGTTGTTGGTAACGTATGACTTGGGTAAGACTCGTTGTAGGAATTTCTCATCCAAGAATCCTTCCCTAGTTTTTAATGCCTGAAAAAGGGATGGAAAGCTATGGAACTGGCTCAGGATCAAGTTAAATCCATTGTGCAATCATTTGTTCTTAAGTAGTTATGTTGTTTAAATTCGCTTATTTTATAATTAATAGAACAAAAAATTAACCTTTATATTAATTATATAGACTATGCTTTGTCATGAAATATTAAACCAATAGAAAACAAAGTGTGGAGTGGAGCCAATGAAAGATATTTTTGTTAGAAAATAATATATCACAGAGAAATGATACACATAAAATATTGCGGAAACACAATCACAAAAAATGCATAAAAAAAGAGAGATACAGATATACGTGGTTCACCCAATTTGGAGTACGTCCACAGAGACACAGACAATTCTTCCTTTTATATTATCCAGTAAAACGAAGAGATACAACCTACATCAGATTCGCTGTACTTTCCCCTTCACTCTCACGCAGACTCCTTTCTCTTTCTTGCTCAGAATACACATATATCCAGACGTAATACAATTCCCTCATATATAGCGAGGGGTTGCCTTCTAGGGAAAAAAAACCCTAAATTAAACATAACTTCTACCATCAGATCATCTATTTTTAACTTAAGGGGCGGTGCCCCAAAACCCCTATTGAGGGCCCACTAGCCCCTAGACCCCCTAGTTGAGGGGGATGCCCGCCTCGCACCACCCCCCCACGTGGAGGGATGTACATTCTTCCTGGGGTATACATCCAGTTGAACACAAATACCTCTAAATCAGGAAGATAATCAGGCTCCACACCCAACAATCTCACACTTGGAGATTGATTATGACAACTCCATCATTGCTTCATGTGTTGGATAATGACTCCACTTTAGACTTGGTTGTTTCTCATCTTCATCATCATACTTTAATACCAATTGAAACTAAGCAGAATCTCAGTTTCTCTCTGGTTACAAATTTTGTTAACATATTTGCAGGGTTCTGGCTAGTTTGTATCTTTTCCAGCTTCAACTATCCATCTTCCAATATTGGTCGTATCAAATGGTACTTGAGTTGTATATGTTTAGTCTTGGAATGAAATGTTGAGTTATTTTCAAGATGAATGGCACTTTGGTTGTCACTGTATAACCTTCCCATCTCTTGCTTCTTAGCCAATTCATCCATAAACCATTTGCAACCAAATCATTTCTTTACTTGCCTTTGTAGAAGCAACATACTTTGCTTTTGTTATTGAAAGTGCAACAACACTCTGCATTTTTTAAACCTAACTAGCAGTTATTCCACCTATAGTAAACACATACCGTATGGTGCTCCTCTTGTTATGTCTATCACATGTCATATCTACATCAACATATCCTTGTAAACCAATGTTTGAACCACCAAATCATAATGCTTCATTTTAATGGCAGAAGTGTCCTCAGACACGTAATTTTATTAATCAGAAAAAACAATTACATGATTGATTTGCAAGAGTTTACACCCGAACAACCAAACACTCTTGCAATGAGCTATTTATAAGCTCCATGTCCTAACTACCTCTAATTATGGATCACTTATTAAATAACAAGTGTCCATTTACATTAAATGCTATTCAAACCAACTAGCTAACTAATCTCCTAAAATAGAGCCTAAGATACGACACATTTGGAGAGTCATATCTTGTTACAACAATATACTAATTTCTAATTGTCTCCATTAAATAATTAATCATTCTAGAATAATAATTATTAATTTAATTTCTTAAATTAATAATTATTTTATTTCAATTTTATAACCTATGATAATAAATTATTTTTGGATCATCTAACATTCCCCCCTATGATCCAAAGATACATTACAACAGATACCAAGTTCATCCCTGAACTTAGTAAATTTTATTCTGCCAAGCGGTTTCGTGAAAATGTCGGAGATCTGATCTTCGGAAGGACAATAAACTGGCTTAAGGACATCTTTGGCAATGAGAGATCTGATATGATGATACTTGGTGTCCACATGCTTTGTCTTTGAATGAAAAACTTGGTTCTTGCCAAGTTTGATGGTTGACTGGCTGTCAATGAATAATGATGTAGCTTCTGCCTGAGAAATGCCCAAGTCCTGCAAAATTCGGCGCAACCAAACAATTTCACATGCTGCTTCCCATGCTGAAATGTACTCTGCTTCTGCTGAAGAAGTGGCCACTGTAGCTTGTTTCTTACAACTCCAAGATATTGCTGCTGACCCCATATTCATTAAATAACCTGATGTTGATGCTCGATCATCAATACTCCCAGCAAAGTCGGCATCGGAATATCCACCAAGTACAAAATTTTTAGTCTTTGTGTAAAGAAGACCAAAATCTTTTGTTCCTTGGATATATCGAAGAACTCTTTTGGCTGCATTCCAGTGGCTGTCTCGTGGTTCCTGCATAAAACGTGAAAGAATACTGACTGCATAAGATAGATCAGGATGAGTATTTGTCAAATAAATCAAGCTGCCAATCAACTGTCTGTAAGTTGTACTGTCCACCTTTCCCCCCCTTCAAATTTTGAAAGTTTCAAGTTTTGCTCCATGGGGGTGAGAACGGGCTTACAATCTTGCATGCTAAATCGCTGAAGAATCTCTGCGGCATACTTACTCTAAGAAATGAAAATATGATGTGGACGTTGGAAGACTTCAACTCCAAGATAGTAGTGAAGTAATCCCAAATCTGTCATCTTAAAACCTGCATGTAACTCCTTTTTCACCTGTGCAATATGATCATCATGATTGCCAGTGATGATCAAATCATCTACATACATAACAAGAATTACCAAATATTTTCCCTGTTGTCGCACATACAAAGTATCATCAGATTCACTTCGTTGAAAACCAACTTTCTTAAGGTATTCATCCATCTTTGCATACCAAGCTCGGGGAGCTTGTTTTAACCCATATAAAGCCTTGATCAATTTGCAGACTTTATGTTCTTGTCCTTCAACTTCAAAACCTGGTGGTTGGGTCATATACACTTCCTCCTGTAAATCCTCGTTGAGAAAATCACTTTTCACATCCATTTGATGAACTTTCCATCCTTTTTGAGCGGCCAATGCAAGTGTTAATCAGATGGTGTGCGATTTAGCTGTAGGAGCAAAAGTTTCTTCATAATCAATGCCTTCCTGCTGCGCAAAACCCTTTGCGACAAGTCGTGATTTATACTTTTCAAGTTCACCCTTCTGATTATACTTAATTATGTAAACCCATTTACAGCCTATGGGTTTAACATTTGCTGGACAATCAACAAGTTTCCAAGTGTTGTTATCAATTACTACTTGATATTCTTCAACCATAGCCTGTTGCCATTCTTTATGTTTTACTACCTCTTTGTATGTGGAAGGTTCATTAAAATCATTTGCTATCAAGGCAAAATTGCCTTCACTTCTATGTGCCCTTCTGGTGCCAGTTTTATTCTGTTCATCAGGCTTTACATCTTTCAAAAGTTGAACTGCCCATTTCGGAAGTTGGTGCTCACTTGTTTGTGCTTCTGTAAAGTCCCCATCATTGTAAAGAGGATTAATATAAACTGATGTTCGTCGTTCAGGTGAAGAATGTGGAGAATAACTGTCAGAAGAACTGCTGCTGCTTGGAGATGCGGGTGAACTGCTAGAAGACCCAGATGATTTTGTTGATGTAGATGGACTGGATGACTCATCGCCAGAGGAAGGAAAATCAAGTTCATACCAATTTGGTGAAGTTGGTTGACTTTGCATTTTTCCATTTCTTTTACTTCCCTTAGTTTCTAATTTGTGAAGAAGATTTTCAATTTCTTTAGCACTCTTACTCTCTATTTCATCAAAAATGACATCCCTGCTCACAATGAATTTTCCATTGGTCAAAAGACGATACCCTTTCTTCTCATTAGAATAGCCAATCATTGTGCATTTTAAACTTCTTGAGTCAAGTTTAGTTCGTTTTTCTTTCAGAACTAAGGCATAACACACTGACCCAAAAACTCTAAGATGTTTAACTCGAGGTTTGAAACCAAACCAAGCTTCATAAGGTGTGATTCTGTCTAAAGAAGCAGTTGGAGATCTGTTTCTTAAGTAGACAGCTGTATGTATTGCTTCCGCCCAATATGTTGGACTTAACCTCTTGAATGTTAACATGGATCTCGCCATTCCTAACAAAGTGCGATTCATTCTTTCGACTACTCCATTTTGCTGTGGAGTGTAAACATTAGTGAGATGTCGTCTTATGCCATTTTCACTGCAATAAGTTTTGAATTCATTTGAAGTGAATTCTCCCCCATTATCCGTCCTGAGAGTACCTATCTTTTCTTTGACTTCATTTTCAACAAGTTGGCGAAAAAGTTTAAACTTATCAAATGCTTCTGACTTGTTCTTCAAGAAGTAAACCCAAGTCATTCTGCTGAAATCATCAATGAATAGTAAGAAATATTTGCAACCACCAAATGAAGTTTGTAGTGGACCACAAACATCACTGTGAACTAGTTGTAGCCGCCTGTTTGCACGCCATGAACTTGTTGGAAAACTTTCGCGATTTTGTTTCCCATAAATGCAAGCTTCACATTTTGCATTTTCCCTTTTGAATGTGGGAAGTCCTTTAACCATTCCTTGTTTCTGCAATTGAGAAAGACTCTCAAAATTCAAATGTCCATATCTTACATGCCATAGTCTTATAGGTGAAATACCTGTAGTCACTGCCCCTGCAAAATCAGAATGCCTTGGAATAACTGTCCCTTTCATCCGTAACAGTTTTCCATCTTCATAACCTGTCATAACTGTTTTCAAGTTCTGTTTCACTGAATTAATCTTCACTAAACCATCTTCCATAATCACCTGATGTCCTGCTTGTCGAATCGTGACTAAAGAGAGCAAATTTTTCTTGAAACTGGGTACATACCATACATTGGAAATCATTTTTTCTCCAATACCAGGGAGAAAAACGTTTACTACTCCTTTTCCATAAGGAGTATGTTTTGTATCATCAGCAAGAAAAATGGAATTAAGTTGGCAATCTTGAAAATTCCAAAAAAAATCACGTCGACAAGTCATGTGCTGAGTTGCCCTGGAATCCAAGATCCAGGCATCTTCATAGTCACTTCTAAGATGGGATGAAAGTTGTGATGCTGGTGAGGAAGTAAAAACATATTCTGAGTTATCCTCATCTTGATCATTTGCAAATTGCGCTGAATGCTGCTGAAACTTGGGAATTTTATTAAGTGATGTTCGACAATCTTCAGCATAATGGCCAACTTTGTTACATCTTCGACACACAATTTGATTTAAGTCTCTTCCTCTTCCTGAAGATTGTCCTCTGCCTCTGCTTTGACCTCTATTTTGAGATTGTCCTCTACCTTGACTATTATATCCTTGTCCTTGAAAATTGCCTCTTCCTTGGTTGTTTCCTCTACCTTGAAAATTATTTCTTCCTCCTCTGTTAAAATTGTTGCCTCTGCTTTGGCTTCGACCTCGATTATGTGCTGCTTGATTCTGATTCCCTCTACCTCTTCCTCAAGAACTATCTGCTGATGACTTTCTAGTGCTGGCCTCTGTGAGAAAAACATCTTCACCAACTTTCTTCTTCTTCCCAAAAGTTTTATCATGTTGACTCAACATTTCACAAAGTTCATCAAACTTTAGTTTTTCTAATTTCCCAGTTACTTGTAAAGTCTCTAAAAAATGTGTATAGGAAGAAGGAAGCCCAGCAATTACAATTGTGACCATAAAGCTATCATCAATTGCGGGAAAACCAGCATTAATAATTTCTTGCCTGATATTCTTAAGTCTTGAGAGATATTCAAGAACATCACCGCCTTCAGTTAATTTTTGTTGCAACAATTTTAATTGTAGATCGACTTTCTTTGATTCAGGTTGAGTATCAAAGAGGTCTTTAAAATTTTTCAAAGCAGTCCATGCATCTATAGCATTTTCTATATGGACATACATTTCATCATTCACAGACGTTTTAATAAGAGCTAAGGCTTTAGCATTCTTGATTTCCCATTTTGCTAGTGCAGCTGCATCTGTGGGTTTATTCGGCTTAACATCTCCATCACATATTCCCTGCCATAATTCATTGTAAATGAGTGTGCTTTCGATGAGTCGATGCCATGTTTTATAAGATTTGGTGCCTTCTAGTTTGTCGGAATCAGAAAACAAATTAATCAACTTAGACATTTTAGCGTTGAAGCGTCGCACCAAGAATTAGAACAGAAAGGACAAGATAGTGAACACAACACACCACGCAAAAACACGATCTATCAGGGCTTGGCCTTGACCCTCGAATAGTCGTCAAAACAAGAGAAAATTGACTGAGCTTTGCACTTGGCTCTAGTCAATTTCTCAAATTTTTACAAGGCAACTTTCAAAATTTGACTTTTTACAATGGTGCTTTTGCACAATGTGGTAAAAAAATTTACCCCCCCTCAAAGTAAACTTACTTTGAGTTACACTTATCTCTCCAAAAATTAGAATTAAAATCCCCTTAATATTCCAAAAACAATAAATTCCCAAAAAAAATCACCAATCTCTCCAAAATACAATATACCTTATCTCTCCAAATATTTGCAAAATTAAAAATATTCTTTATCTCTCCACAAAAATTACAAACAAGGGAAAAACCTTATCACTCCATTAACATTACAAAATTAAAAAATATTTTTATTGCAGGCACGCTGACTTGTTGCTGACAGGCTGGCTCATGCTGGCAGGTTGGCTCACGCTAGCTTCTTGCTCTTTCCATAACCTCTGCACGCATTGCATAATTCGGTCTATTCTTCTTGACTGGAATTAATGTATGTTTGGCATGTTCTGCATCTCTTCTTCATCAGCTTGTGGAGGCTTTATTGTTCCTTGCAGTAGATCCATTATATGTCATTGAAAGAGGCCCGCCCAGAGGAAACATGCCAAGCATTTTTGATTTTCAGGTCATTAACATGTGAGAAAATTCAAGCTTCATCATCTATTTTGAGCTTGCATCTAGCAAAGTAGTGGTTCAGTCAGGATCAAATAGGGTTGCTATTTACGTGTCTTCCAATTCAAAATCCATTAGTAAGCTTTCAGTATTATCAGGAACCAAAAGCATGAAGCAGACACTCAAGCAAGGGCATGGAAAAAAAGAAAAAATGATACTCAGGCAGACAGTTCTTCAAAAACAGCAAAGAAATTTGAGCCATTCAGTGAATTGCTGTTCGTATAGGCGATGCGTATCCACCTCGGCCTCGGAGCAGATGAAATATATATTGACGAGGCACGATTCACTCACTTCAGGTCCTTCCTGGGGTCTCCCTCTGGTTTTCTGAGTTCTTTGTTGTGATAAAAAACGTGTAACTGAATCTTCGATACGTGATCGACGAGTCGCCTCCTCATGTACTCGGCATTTTGATTGGTTCTTTGCCTGGTGTCGGTCCCTGGAGTGGTTCCATCGCCCAAAGATTAGCCGTTTAATACTCTCGCCCACCTTCCTGTCGTCTACTTGCCCTCAGGGTCGGAATTGCAAAATGTAACAGTCGATTTCAGTTTACAAGGGCTCCTCGTTTCTCTGTTCCACGCGTCAATCCGAGGCTTAGAGATCAGAGTTGTTCTTCTTATTACTCAGCTGTTCTTCAATGGCGGCTGGATCAGAGCTTTTCTTCTTATTACTCAGCTGTTCTTCAATGGCGGCCAGATCGGAGCTGTTCTTCTTATTACTCAGCTGAAAATGTACTATAAAACCGTTTTTTCTTGGGGTTTTGGCTTTCCACACAAATCACAAGTATTCGCGTGGCGGATTGTGTTCAAACATCAAACTTAAGAAACCAGTGAGAATAAATACTCGTGTAGCAGAAATTTTTACAATTGATTTTTAGATTTAAAAAATCTAAAATCACAAAAATACTAATTTTTTATTTGAACATAAAACTGGACAAATTCATACCAATCATTTGCTGATCAATTCCATGGAGTTTTCCAAAAACTTGTAGAGCTAGAATCTCCTCTTCACATCCACTGCAGCATTACTGAAGCTCTGATACCACAATAATGGCAGAAGTGTCCTCAGACACGTAATTTTATTAATCAGAAAAAACAATTACATAATTGATTTGCAAGAGTTTACACCCGAACAACCAAACACTCTTGCAATGAGCTATTTATAAGCTCCATGTCCTAACTACCTCTAATTATGGATCACTTATTAAATAACAAGTGTCCATTTACATTAAATGCTATTCAAACCAACTAGCTAACTAATCTCCTAAAATAGAGCCTAAGATACGACACATTTGGAGAGTCATATCTTGTTACAACAATATACTAATTTCTAATTGTCTCCATTAAATAATTAATCATTCTAGAATAATAATTATTAATTTAATTTCTTAAATTAATAATTATTTTATTTCAATTTTATAACCTATGATAATAAATTATTTTTGGATCATCTAACACATTTGTGGTACCTCTCAAATACCTGAGAATCCACTTCATTGCCATCCAATATTATTTTCCTGGATTATTCATGTACCTGCTTACAACTTCCAATGCATGTGAAATATCAGGCCTTGTGCAGACCAATGCATACATTAAGCTTCCAACTGTTGATGCATATGAAACTTTAGACATATAATCCATCTCTTCCTGAGTCTTGGGACACATCTCCTTACTTAGTTTGAAATGGCTAGCCAAAGGTGTACTAACTGGTTTTTCATTTTGGATATTAAATATTTACAACAACTTTTGTATGTACTCATTGTGAGATAATGTTAAATTTATGATTTTTCACGTCTCTAGTTATTCTCATACAAAGGATTTGTTTTGCAGCACCTAAATCCTTCATTTCAAATGAATTTGCCAATTTTCTTTTGAGCACATTTATTTCCTGCATGTTAGACCCTGCAACAAGCATGACATCTACATACAATAACAATATAATATCACTGCCATCATTTTTTATTTTGAGATAAACAAAATGATCAGAGTGGCATCTAGTATAACCTTGTTCAGACATAAATCTGTCAAATTTTAGGTACCACTACCTTGGAGCTTGTTTTGGGCCATACAAGCTCTTCTTCTTCAACTTACACACTATTGTCTCCTTCCCTTTGACCTCATACCCTTGTGTCTGTTGCATATAGATCTCTTCCTCCAAATCGCCATGGAAAAAGGTCATCTTTACATCTAACTGCTCAAGAAGAAAATATTTTGCTGCTATTAGAATTAAAATAGTTCTTATTGAATTCATTCTAACAACTGGAGAAAATATTTCATCAAAGTATATATCTTTCTCTGTGCAAATTCCTTCACCACAAGTTTATATTTATACCTTTTTCTACCTCCATCTTCTTTCTTTAACCTATAAACCCATTTATTTTGTAATGATGTTTTACCTATAGACAACCTGACTAAGTTCCAAGTCTAGTTATGTACCAAGGAGTCCATCTCTTCTTTCATGGCTAGCTCCCACTTCTTCCTATTTTCTACTTGCATTACTTCTTCATAACATTTTGGTTCACCAGAATCAGTCAACAATGCATAATATAATGAAGGAGAGTATCATTCAGGAGGTCTACTTATCCTGGTAGATCCTCTAACACCACATTTAGGTGTTTGAGGTGCCTCTTGTTTTTGTAGTTGTTGTTGTTGTGTTTTTTTATTATTATGATTTTCAAACACCTTTACTTTTTATGTGATCCCATCAAACACTGTGTATTCTTTGTTTTCTTTTCCTGCATATGATCCTTATATGAGACCCTTTCATTGAATATGACATCTCTACTCCTAATGATTTTGTGATTTTCATAATCATATAAGCGATAACCAAAATCATTAACACCATATCCAATAAAAGTGCATTTCTTTGAGTTTGCCTCAAGCTTTGTTCTATTTTATTTATTAATGTGGACATAAGCTTCATAACCGAAAGTCTTTAAAACTGAGTAGTTTACCTTTTTACCCGTCCATGCATCCTTCAGAATACCACCATCCAAGGAATTTGAAGGCCCTCTATTTATTAGATAAGCATCAGTATCTATAGCATTTGCCCAAAATTGTAAGGCAATCCTGCATGCAATCTCTTGCAGCTTGCACGTTCATCCTTTCTGACACACCATTTTCTTGTGGTGTTCCTAAAACTGTTTTCTCTCTGTGAATTCCATGCTCTGAAAAATACTTATCAAACTCTTTGCTGCAATATTCTCCTCCATTGTCTAATCTAAGACACTTCAACTTCTTTCTTGTCTCGTTCTCAACCAAAGCTTTCCATTTCTTGAAAGTATCAAATACATCATATTTATTTCGAGTACAATAAATCCAGGATTTTCTGGTTGCATCAACAATAAAAGTAATATAATAATGACAGTCACTGAGAAATGATACCTGAACAAGTCCCCATACATTTGTATGCACAAGCTCTAATTTTTTGCTTTTCTTTTATTTCCCAACTCTAATAAATTTGACTCTCTTATGTTTTCCATCAACACAATTCTCACATAAATCAAAATCAACATGCTTCAAACCTGGCAACAAATTTCTAAAATGAAGAATCTACATCCCCTTCTCACTCATGTGCCCAAGCCTATGATGCCACAATGTGGTATCTGCTCCTATGGAAGTTAAAGCATTAACAAAATTAGAAATATATTGCATAAATACAATGTACCAACCTTTTCTCCTTTTGCTATTACTAGGGCTCTGTTATGCTCTTAACCTGCAAAATAATACCCAGATACAGAATATGCGAAGAAAAGATACCCAGAACACAGAATATGCGAAGAAAAGATACCCAGAACACAGAATAGCAATGATTTTATTATTCAAAGAGCAATGTTCACATGCCTCTTCGAGGGGGCAACCTCCAATAGAGCAGAGCTCGATTACAAAATAAGACACGATGCTCCTCGCAGGGAGTCTCTATCCTTTATATATGACTCATACATGCAATACCACGGGTCAATATCGTGAGTTTTATTAATACCATCTATCTAATACTACGGCTACGGCCCATTTGCAACTAACTGTGGTCCCGTCATTAATTTCGGGTTAACCACTTACAAAATATATGGGCTTTATTGACTCTTTGACTATGACGTGATCCCAAGACATAAATAAGGGGGTTAGGGTGGGACCCTAACATGCCCTCCCCCTTAAGACTAGCCTTGTCCTCAAGGTTGAAGCTGCGGAAACTGCTGAAGAATAGTAGCTGGTTCCCAAGTTGCATCTTCCGGAGAGGTGTCTTTCCATTTGACGAGGACTTCCTTAATCATGCGGCCGCGCAGGTGCTTGTCTCTTGTGGCGAGGACCTGTTCGGGTTGAAGCCAGATTGACCCTTCGTCGTCCAGTTCAGGTAGACTGGTTTGAACTCGGCAATTGTTCCCAATTACTTTCTTGAGGCATGATACATGGAAAACTGGATGGATTTTTGTAGTAGGTGGCAAAGCCAACTTGTAAGCCACTTCTCCAATGCGCTGAAGTACTTGGTAGGGTCCGTAGAATTTTGGAGATAGCTTCTGACAACCCTTGTCTTTGAGTGATGTTTGCTTATATGGTTGCAGCTTCAAAAAGACTTGGTCCCCTTCTTGAAACTGGCGCTCTGAGTGATGCTGGTTGACCTATTGCTTCATGCGGTTCTGAGCTTGATGAAGATTCTCTCTAAGATGGGCGAGCATGGTGGCGCGGTGTTGTAGGAGTTGATCCACTGCTTGTACTTTGGAGCATCCCTGGAGATAAGAAATAGGGGAAGGCGGAAGTTGACCATATACTGCTTCATAAGGAGTCATTTTAGTAGTGGCATGATAGTTGGTGTTATACCACCATTCCGCCAGCGGTAACCACTGTACCCAAAGGTGTTGCTTTTCTGAAGTGAAACACCTGAGGTAGGTTTCTAGACATTTGTTGACGGCTTCGGTTTGACCATCTGTTTGCGGATGATAGGAAGTGTTGAGTTTTAGTTGAGTGCCCTGTATCCTGAAGAGTTCTTGCCAAAAATTACTGGTGAAGATCGGGTCGCGATCAGACACAATAGAAGTGGGCATGCCATGTAGTTTGAATATCTGATCCATGAAAGTTTGCGCAACCAAAGTTGGTGTAAACGGGTGGGGTAGGGCACAAAAATGAGCATACTTTGACAAGCGGTCCACCACCACCATGATGACTGACTTGTTCCCTGATTTTGGAAGACCTGTAATGAAATCCATGGAAACCTCCGTCCAAATTGATGTCGGAATGGGTAATGGTTGTAATGTGCCTGGTGTGTTGACAGTTTCTCCTTTGTGGCGTTGACAGACATCACATTCTGCGACAAAAGTAAGGATGTCCTTTTTCATGCCGGTCCAAAAAAATGATCTTCTGGTGCGAGCATAAGTTTTCTGAAAGCCCGAATGTCCTACAATGGGAGATGAGTGCAATTCGGCCAATATGCGACTTTTGAGGGTTGATGTTGGTGATATTACTACTCTATCCCGGTAACGAAGAATATCATCCTGCCAGGAGTAGCCTTTGATGGAATTTGGATCGTCCTGCAATTGAGAAATGAGTTGGGATAGCCCTGGATGTGAAAACCATTCTCTGTGAGCTTCTTCAATCCATTCTGGAATGGGTAGGGAAATTGCTAGCAGAGTACTTTCTTCCTCAAATTGGCGAGATAATGCATCTGCTACCCTATTGTCTTTCCCTTTCTTGTAAATGATCTCATAATCATATCCCAGCATTTTAGCTAGCCATTTATTTTGTTGTGGGGAAGATAGGCGTTGCTCCAGAAAATATTTAAGACTGTGATGATCTGTGCGGATTTGGAAACGTCGCCCCAATAAGTAAGGGCGCCAAGTGTCGACTGCATGTAAGATGGCCATCATTTCTTTTTCATAGGTAGATTGGCCCAGATTCTTCCCACTTAGTTGTTGGCTTGTGAAGGCCAAGGGTCGCCCTTCCTGTATTAAGACTGCCCCAATACCTGTCCCTGAAGCATCACATTCAATGACAAAAGATTTGTTGAAGTTAGGTAGTGCTAAGACTGGAGTGGAACACATGGCATTTTTGAGGGCTGTAAATGCCTGTTGGGCTTCCTCATTCCAGAAGAAGGAATTTTTCTTTAGGAGTTGAGTGAGGGGCTTCGCTATGCGGCCATAGTTGCGGACAAATTTACGATAATAGCCGATGAGTCCCAAAAATCCTCTCAAGCTCTTCAAGGTCTTAGGTTGAGGCCATTCTTGCATTGCCTGGATCTTTTTGGGGTCCACCTTGACACCTTCCCGCCCCACAATGTGGCCCAAATACTCAACTTCTTCCATGCCAAACGAACACTTGGACAATTTGACAAATAATTTATGTTGGCGGAGCAGTTGCAAGAGTAGATCTACATGGTGAAGATGTGCAGCCCAAGTGCCACTATAGATGAGGATGTCATCGAAGAAGACCAGGACAAATTTACTGAGATATGGTTTAAGAAGGTGATTCATAAGGCTCTGAAAAGTAGAAGGGGCATTACAAAGACCAAATGGCATGACCAGGAACTCATAATGGCCTTCATGAGTTCGGAATGTCGTCTTGGGAATGTCGACTTCCTTCATGCGAATTTGGTGGTAGCCTGAGCGAAGATCCAACTTAGTGAAGAATTGAGCCCCATTGAGTTCGTCCAGCAAATCGTCAACCACCGGGATGGGAAATTTATCTTTGACTGTCAACTTATTGAGGGCCCTGAAGTCGGGACACATCCGCCACTCTCCGTCTTTCTTGAGCACCATGACCACTGGGGATGAATAAGGACTAACGCTGGGACGAATGACACCTGCTTCCAAAAGTTCCTTGATTATCTTTTCTATTTCATTCTTTTGGGTGAATGGATATCTATATGGCCGCACGTTTGGGGGTTGGGCCCCTGGAACCAGTGTGATGCTATGATCATGTTCCCCTTGCGATGGTGGAAGCTCCTTAGGCTTGTCAAAGACCTGCCGATGTTTATTTAAGATTTGTTGCATCTCAGGATGAATTTGCAGGGACTGGGTTTCAACGACCTGGATGGCATTGAATTGAGCTACCACACCATGATTGCCCTTTTTTAACAATTTTTCCATCCTATGCGAGCTGATGATCGAGGGGGCTCCCACCTGGAGGCCACGGAGGGTATATGTGTAGTTGTTTTGCTTAAAACTCATATATAACTCCTGGAAATCCATTGTGATTGGCCCCAGAGTGCGAAGCCATTCAGCGCCGAGGACAATGTCGCATCCGCCCATGTGGATGGCAAACATGTGTGTTTTCAACTGATAATCCCCCATTTGAAGTTTGACATTTTCGCAGCGGCCTTCACATTTCATTGTGCCCCCATCCGCGATTTGGACTTGGAAGTTAGAGATTGCATGTACAAAACAATGCACTGCGTTGACGACTTTTTGATGGATGAAATTATGGGTACTTCCACTATCAATCAAGACTACTACTGGGCGATGTTTAAGAAAACCCCTGATTTTGAGAGTTTGAGGTGAAGAAATTCCTGCCAACGCATTTAGCGAAATAACTGGTTCGTCAGATACCATCTCCTTTTGGTTGTCTTCTTCTATCGCCTCAGATTCCTCAAGTGGTGGATCTTCCTCGGTTGAGCTGTAGTCAGTGGCATCTATTTGAAAAAACTTGGGCTCCTTGCATTTATGACCAGGGGAATATTTTTCATCACAGTAGTAACATAGTCCTTGCTTCCTTCTTGCGGCCATTTCCTCAGGTGACACCTTTTGGACCTTAAGTGTCTGAGTCGTGTTGTGAGCTTGTGGGGGACGACCTTTAGTGGGGAAATTGGGGCGGCTGTATTGGGCTGTTATGGCACGTTCCACCTTACGAGCTACCTGGCAAGCCTCCATCCACGTGGGAGGGTGGTGGAGTAGAACTTGAGCTTTGATGGCTTCTTTAAGACCACTGATAAAAAATTCCGTGTAGAACTCATCTGAGAGACTCTGAGTGCGGAAGGCTAAGGCTTCAAAAGCGGTGATATATTCATCCACTGTACCCGTCTGTCGGAGCTTAGTGAGACGTCCCAAAAAGGAGTCTCCCTGTTCATAGCGATCTCAAAGAGATTTGGTAAATTGGGCCCAACTCTGAAAAGGTCCATTGCGACGTTGATGCCATTCCGCCCATTGCCATCGTTCATTGTCCAAGTACATGGTCCCCACCATAAGCTTAGTCCAATCATCTAGGAGACGATTCAATTTGAAATACTGGTCCATTTGTGCTAGCCATGCGGACGTGTGAGAACCGTCAAATTTCTGCATATCCAACTTGGGAGGTCGCTGACTGGGTGGTGAATGGGTGTGCCAGACGTGAGGAGAGTGGCTAGACTCACCCTCATGGTGTTCATGGCCATTATATGGTTCCTCGAGGGCTGGCTCCTTGCCCTTATCGAGTGCTTGCTGTACCTGGCTAGTTAGTCCGCTAATCATCTTTTTGAGGTCGTTCATATCTGCTTCAATTTTGTCTAGCCTTTCATTGGCCATCGCTTGAGCTCTAGTTTCTACCATACACCAACTTGATGAAAAATTGGGACCGCCAAATTTTTTTTTCTAATAAATTGAATGGTACCACCGTGCTCAGCTCGTCGTCCTGATGTTGATGGGCTAGATCACAAATAAGCGCTTCGGAAGATCTCAGACTCCTCCTTGATCAATACTGCAGTCGCCAAATCCTCAAAATGTCAATGCTACCAAACGTCCTGCGAAAAGTATACCCCGGTACAGGAACCCTTCACAACAACTCCGATCTGGTGGATCTGATAGATCTGAATGGTGGAACAACTGCTGCTGCGGATCTGATGTCTGCTGCTGCGGATCTGATGTGTGATCCCCGATAGAAAAAGGAACTATGGTCTAGAGGAGTGTCAGGTGCTACAGATCACAATATACATAAGGGTATGATAGTAGTACTCGGCCCAATGTTTCAGGGCTCTAACTAAGGAGGATCGACCGTACCCTTAGCCGTACAACCCGACTACCCTATCGTACGGGCGAGTAATCTCTCCGAGTGCTGTTCTCGGTGTACTGTAGCCACAAGACGGTCGAAGGTTTATCTATGGCGAGGTTTCAAGGGAGCCTAGGGGGCTTCCTATATACCCAAAGGGTACGTGGAAGACAGTCTGTGCGCGGTTCTGTCTAATGCGCTACTACTCGAAGGGGTACCCACTGGGGTTACAAGGGAGTCCAACAGATGTGACCACCTCTTGTATTTCCTGCGTGCATGCCTCCCCAAATCCACAGGTTTATGCGCTTAACGACAGATCCCGTGGTTTAAAGACGCCGGAACACGTCTCTAGCCAAAATTTTTTTTTGCTAAAAATTGGAGATCCCACTGAGCCTTGGAAAGTGCTCTGATACCACTTGTTATGCTCTTAACCTGCAAAATAATACCCAGATACAGAATATGCAAAGAAAAGATACCCAGAACACAGAATATGCGAAGAAAAGATACCCAGAACACAGAATAGCAATGATTTTATTATTCAAAGAGCAATGTTCACATGCCTCTTCGAGGGGGCAACCTCCAATAGAGCAAAGCTCGATTACAAAATAAGACACGATGCTCCTCGCAGGGAGTCTCTATCCTTTATATATGACTCATACATGCAATACCACGGGTCAATACCGTGAGTTTTATTAATACCATCTATCTAATACTACGGCTACGGCCCATTTGCAACTAACTGTGGTCCCGTCATTAATTTCGGGTTAACCACTTACAAAATATATGGGATTTATTGACTCTTTGACTATGACGTGATCCCAAGACATAAATAAGGGGGTTAGGGTGGGACCCTAACAGGCTCCTTTAGTGACCTTTCAGGTTTTATCTGTAAAAGTAGTTACATAGCCTTCACCTCCCAACTGCCCTATTGAAATTAGATTTTTCTTCAGATCTGGAAAATTCCTTACCTCCTTCAATAGCCATTGGCTTCCATTATGTTGTTCTATGAAAACTTTACCCATTCCAATGATTTTACAAGGTTTATTATCACCCAAATGAACTTGTCCAAAATTTCCTTAAACATAATCATGAAAATGTTTCCTATTAGGTGTGGCATGAAATGAGGCCCCTGAATCTACCACCCAAGCATCAATAATATTTTCTAATGAAATAATCAAAGCATCTTGCAACACATCACCTATCACATTCGCTTCATGATTGTTTTCTTGTTGTGCGTCTCATTATTTTCCCTTCTGAGACTTATAGTCTTTCTTCAGGTGTCATTTCTTCCCGCATTTCCAACACACTGTCCACGATCTGGACTTGGATCTGCCTTTCCTTGACTTATTGTGATATCCTGAGCTCTTTCCTATTTTCATTTTTCTTCCCTTAGTCTTTGCAGTCAAAGCATTACCCGATGTCTCACAAGAGCTTTTCTGTTGCATTTCCTTGCTAAGGATGGCACCAATAACATCATCAAACTTTAAAGTACTAGATCCAGAGTTAGAGTTACTAATGTCCATAACTAAACCATTCCAAATTTCTGTCAATGAGCACAGAAATAACAGAGCCCTAACTTCATCATTAAAATTTACCCCTATAGAACTTAACTGACTGGTAACCGTATTAAATTTATTTAAATGATCAGTAATAGATCCACCTTCTTACAACTTCATATTAAATAAATGCTTCATAAGAAATACCTTGTTTAAGGCTGAGGGTTTTCATATAGTTTGACCAATGTTGTCATTAAACCCTTTGTTGCCGTTTCCTTTGAAATGTTGAATGCAATTGATGTTGCCAAACACAATTGTATTGTTCCAAGTTCCTTCCTATCGAGAAGCTCCCATTCTGCGTCTATCATACTCATCGGTTTCTTTGTCTTTCCACTCAATGGTACATATAGATCTTTCTGATACATATAATATTCCATTTGCATCTTCCACAGCTAGTAGTTTTGGCTGTTAAATTTCTCGACCCTAAACCTACAATCCTCTGCCATTGCTCCCACTCGAACTAGGAACCCTTCTCTCCTGTGAGTTTATTAGCCAAATAAAGCTTCGGCTTTTATACCAGGTGTTAGAAAATTATATATTGCAAAAAAATGGTACACATAAAATATTGCGAAAACACAAACACAGAAAACACATAAAACAAGAGAGATGCTGATATATGTGGTTCACCCCAATTTGGGCTACGTCCACGAAGAAACAGGCAGTCCTTCCTTTTATATTATCTAGAAAAATGAAGAGATACAACCCAAAGTGGCTTTTTTGTAATTTCCCCTTCGCTCTCACACAATATTCTCTCTCTTTCTCACTCAGAATACACATATATCCAGTCACAATACAATTCCCTCATATATAGTGAGGTGTTGACTTCTAGGGTTAAAAAACCCTAAATTAAAGATAACTTCTATCGTCAGATCATTCGCTTAATGAATAGACCAGATTGACTATAAAATTACAATATTTTACAAGGAAAATTTACATCTATTTTTAGCTTTGGGGGCGCTGTCGCCAGAGGCCCGCTGGCCCCCGCATACCCCCCCACGTGGAGTGGTGTATAGTCTTCCTATGGTATACATCCTACTAAACACAAAGACCTTTGAATCAGGAAGATAATCAGGCTCCACACCCAAAAATTTTGAGACACAATATGTGTTATGCCTATGAAACATGTGTATTGTTTATGTATCACTCATTTCTATAGTACACTTTTTTTATCTAAGAAATCATTTATATTCGATATTAATGTAGATAAGGCTTATTACACTTTATTTCTATTTTTGTAGATGGAACATGAAGTGGGGGAACATAAAATACAAGGCAATCTAAAAAACATTATCGTAAATAACCAAAGTATAATATCACCTATAAATGATGAAAAAATAAGTCACGCACATAGCTGGAGTGATGACAATAGTTCAAGTGATAAATGATAATTGATATAATTGAAGGTAACTACAATTTGTATGTTTCGAAATATTTCTTAGTTAAAATCAAAGATTTTGTTTGATGTATTTGACATATTGTACCAATTGCAGTGGGGAAATCTTACCAATAAGTGTAAGAATCACATAACATATTTTGTTTAAATGTATTGGATATATTGTCCCAATTGAATATAGATAGGTTATCAATAAGTGTAAAAATTACAATGGAGGAGAAATCATGGTGGACAGATTACTCACAAATCAATTCACATTCTTCACAATAAAGTCAAATTACAAGCCACTTAAATAGTGGTAATGAGATCCAACAGTTTCTAAGACAAGAGAATATTGTTGAGAAAATATCTCAGTAGACTCTAACCATTAACAAACAAAATATTCCTACATTCTAATATAAGCATTATTCCAAGTGCCCCATTTAATAATTACATTTACATCATTACAAAGATTAATACAAAAATGACAAATTACAATTCACATGTCACATATTTCTAACTGGTCTTCCTCGACTCTTATCCCCACTTCGAAGTCTCTCGAAAATGCTCTTTTCAACACCACAATATTTGAGCTTCCCATTCATCTCATTTAAGAGATAATAGCCTCTAACCATCTTTGATGAACTTTGTATAATTGACCCTTCTCGATCTCCCAACGGACAATCTTAATACTGGATTATATCCAGCAGTCAGTTATGCAACTGACCTTTCTACATACAAAGATTTCATAACATAACATGTAACTAATTCTCTTGAAACCTGAAGCACAACAAGATTCATTAGCGTATAACATATTCACACAATTAATTAGCCTTATGTTCTCTAGGCACTGAAGAAGATCAAGAACCGTTAATTTAAATTATGACATTCTGCTCAATAATTGGTTTTGTACTTTCCACAAACAAAATTAAAAGAAAAATGGAAAACTACTTAACCAACAAAAAAAGACAAATAATTATCATCAAGCATAAATAAGTCTCTGCATCCACCATTTCATCTTGGTTTAATATTTATCTTGGAATTTCCCTCTTCATACAGCTCTAGAGAGACTTCTCCCCCTGTGTCAATACAACTTGAGAGAACTTTGCATTTCTCCCATCTACTGCCATTTGCCAGTGTTCTTTGACAGATATAAGCTTTTGAGTTTGCATTCCAACTGATGATAGTATTTTGGGCGTCGGAGCTCCTAAAATTTATGAATAATTTCTCCTACTTTACCAGCATTCACTGCATCATTGCTGCGATGAATAATCTTCACAGGTGAACCATCATTGGTGAAATCTTGAGAGGTCATTAGGGATAGTATCCAGGATTCCTATGAAGACAACAATCCTCTCCTCTTCCATGGGAACTCACAACAAAAACCTGTACTTTCCAGTTAAATATTTCACCTATGTGTAATGGTGACTCGTGTAGAGATGGACTTGGGAAATAAATATGGCATGTGACGAGACAACGACTCTAGTTTCACTGTAATTTGGCTCACAATTTCATATCGTAGATTGATTTCACTAGACGACTAAACAAAACTCGTTGATCATCCCTCGTCCACGATAATTGACCTAGAAAACTTATGTCGAGAGGCCCGACTGGTTGAATTCCTCGAAGGCAACGGAGAGTCTGTTGTTTTCCTTCCTTTGTCTCATACTGTGTCGGGTTCATTCTCGTATCGGGCCAAATTCCCCGGACATCCTCCTCCTTAAGCTCATTCAAATCGCCCTGTCATTATGGAGATGGCTCTACAGATAAAAAAAGCATTTGTTGATGCCAGGTGCAACCATACAACGACCCACAACAATTCATTTTAGCATTCTGTGACATGAGATCACCACGACATTTGTAGATCCTCCCGTAGCGATCTTCTAGTTTACACATGAATATATGCTATCAACATATAACCTACGACATATTTCACATTGGGTTCCCATTGTTGAATTCTCCAACCCATTTCATATGATGCCACGGATTATGCTCAGAGCTGTCAAATCAAACCCACCAGCATGGCAGCATTAGCAACGTCTTACTACTCTCTAACTCTTTGGATATCACATCCAAATCCACTAACAAAACCCATATGAACAACCGACTGGATATCCGATGCAGACTTTCCCTTACAGATTCATTGGTGTGCTTCCTTTAGTTAACAAAAATCTTCTTCGTTGCTCCTTCCAACCACGCCGAGTGAGACACGAAAAAAATAATAAAATTAAAAATTAAAAATCAACACTGTAATATCCTCAAAACAAACACTCTCACACTCTAATTATCTATTTACGAAAACACTAGATCTCATATCTATTTCAACCTCCTAAACCCTCTGGTGAGGGAGACAAGTTCAGACTTGTTTTGATACCCAGAATAAAATTGGAGGAGCAGTCATGGTGGACAGATTACTCACAAATCAATTTGTATTCTTCACCACAAAGCCAAATTACAAACCACATAAATAATGGTAATGAGGTCCAACATTTTCTAATAAACCAGAATATTGTTGAGAAAATATCTCAACAGACTCTAACCACTAACAAACAAAATCTACCTACATTCTAATGTAAGCATTATTCCAATTTATATTGTCCCAAATTACATTTTGTTGCATTTTGACTATTAGAAACCTTTACAATCACATAATACATTTTTTTAATGTATTGGATATATGGTCCCAAATGAATATATATATGTTATCTATAAGTGTAACAATTACATCTTGTTGCATTTTGACTATTGGAAACCTAATTATGTTGTCCCATTTTATATAATGATGGGTCACCTATTCGTATGTAATAAAATGAGTTTATTATTTTATTACATTGTCCATTGTTGTAAAATGGTGTGTTATTAATTTATATATGGATGATTTACTTTGTTACAAATAATAAAAGTGTTGTCCTTTGGATAATGCATTAATGCAATCACTATATCAAAATGAAATAACAAACATATGAAAATCAATATATTACAAAACATATTTGATATTGAGATGATTAAATTGAAACTTTGTAAAAAAGACAATTAATTAAACACATACATATTGATGCTGTATTGTATGTTTACTCACTAAACTATGTGGGCCATAAATATTGACATGAGAGTTTTTAATGATTCGTATATGCCAATGTTCTGCGTATTAATTATAATACCACACTTTGTGAAAATATTTTAGAAAGGACCATTATTGTAAAAGAAAATTCATGATTAAATTTATTGTTTCAAATATTATGACGCAAATAATTATAATAAGTGTTGTCGTTTTACATATATTGACCAATTTAATATATTATATGTACCGATGCTTAGTAAAAAATAATGAGATGTTGTAGTGGCTACAACCACCCTCCAAAATTTTGTCTTAGCTTCATTTTGGAGCCTCCTTACCAACCTTTCACACCTTGTCTTGCCTTGTCAAGTACACAAGCTTCAGTGTTTTTCTTGCACAAAGACAGCGTGTCAATCAAGCTTGATTCATTCCCCTCACAGGCTGATCACCTGGACTTGGTCCAGCTGCAGGCTGAGTAGCTCCCCCAAGAAATTGCACAATTTTGGAGGACAACCAGCCTTCCCTCCAAAAATTGTGCAATTCTATCTGGTAGCTTGTTGGGCTCCAAAATTGCACAATCACGCCAGTTAGGCTTCACCTAGAAAACTATGCAATCCTTTCCAGCAGGCCTGCTCAGCCAAGGAATTGCGCAATCCTCGGCAGCAGTCATCTACTCTGCCCAAAAATTGCACAAATCTCCTAGGCAACCAGCCCAACGCCCATCCAGAAATGTGCATTTTCTCCTAGCAGTTGAGCAGCCTAATGCATGAGCAGTTGGGTTGACCAGTTCCACCCGGGCCAAGGAAACTTGACTTGCATGCATGACTTGATTTTTCCTGAAATAGCAAAAGGAAACATGCAAAAAGCATCCCATGATTCAGGGATCTTTTTTGGCAGACGGAGGTTACATGCAAAATCGTTTTAGAACCTTTCCTCCAAGTGTCGCTTTTTCCTAGATTTGTGGCATGCACATCATTAGCTCGAACTTATTTACTCGATGCATTAGAGCTCATTCTTTCAAATTGATCTTGGAGCTTTGACATCCCACACCACATCAAGGACTCTTCAATACATCTGGCTCAGCTATTCACGGGTAAGTGGTCTCAACTTGTCCTTTTCAACATTTCTGTCGTTTTTTGTGTTTTTGCTTATGTGAGTGATGTTTTCTTGATTTCTTTGAACACTCGTTGTCGTTTACATGCGTACTAGCTTGTACTAGCATCGTTTCAATTTGCATTTCTATCTCACTAATGTCACATGCATGAAACTATTTTGCATGAATAGTCGCCAATTCGGCGACTTGCTTCACCCACATGCGTGTTGATTTGTTCACTGAATATTTCATTCGATGTTTTCATGCACGATCAATCACTTCTTCTCTCACTTAGTGTCTCCATGCATTCACTTTCATATTTTCTTTCAGTTGCCTGTCGGTAGGTCTGGGCAGCCTTGACCCAGACTCTGCCTCCCCAGACAACATTACACAATCTGGAGAAGGAAGGCTTTGTCTTCCTCTCCAGAAATGCACATTTCTGCCTAGGCATTGTACGCCGGGACTTCTTTGTGAATTTCTGAGGGACAATGACTATTGGCCCAAAAAATTGTGCAATGCAGTCCCTGAGCCTACCGTCATTACCTACTGGAATTGCATATTGCGCAATCCCAGTAGCCAGCAGTCAGCCTGGATTGCGCATTGTGCAAATCCAACAGCCGGTCTTTCCTCCCAGACAACCCAGACTGCCGTTTTCATAGTTCTGATAGCCAATCACCCAGCCTCTTAGAAGAAATTGCACAATCGTTGAATGTCATTCCTTGATTTTTTTTTTGGTTTTCGCTAACAGGTTTCTTGTCGTTCATGTCTCTTTGTCTCCAGATATTTCAGGTGTTCATCCACCTCTTAGCAGTACAAGACCAATGGCCTCCAAGAGAGCAAGATCAAAGGACACTGACGAAAGTGCAACTGGAGCAGCAATTGAGCAGGTGTCTGCATGTCTACTGATCTATGAAGATACCAAGATGTTTCTAGACAAGGACATCAAAATGAATGGAAAGAGTTCAATGAAGCATTTGCAGGCACTTTTGGGGAATAACTCAAATAATGTTAGGTGTATGTGAACATTCACAAGTTCGGCTTATACCGGATTGCATGAAGATACCCCGCGTTCCCATGCATAGACATGATACACTAGATCGTCTTGCACACTAATCCTGAGACAATGACTCTGAGCAGTGTCAGCGGGACGAAGCCTGCCACCTTCTGGGCACAATATTATGATTAGATGTATCAGATGTCAAAGCCCGCGACTATCATGGAGACTCCTTTCATCTTACCCAGCAATAGTGCCAACTCCAGAGACATTCTGAAGAACTAGGTAAAGGAGCCGACTAGATTCAGGATGACACCCAACCAGATCTATGAGACTAAGATACTACAGAAGGTGTATCAATACTTGGTCATATTTTCATTTCGACTAGGTGGCCAAGAAAGTGTGGAAACCTTCCCACAGAGTTGGGTGATCGTGTTAGACCAACTAGATAGGGAGGGTAAACCATGTAACTAGTCCGGCATGTTGGCTCATCAGCTAAAGGAACAGGTAACGAAGGGTCGACAGCCACCTGGAGGTATGCAAGCAAAGATCTACATGTTTTCCTACTACTTAGATGCAATATGTGCCCAACAGGAGTTCCCGGGCTTGGAGTGGGCATGGTCACTGATGGAGACTGTTGTAAACATATATTGTAAGTTGTTGTCTGAATGCAGCTTCAGAGGAGTAATCACATAACTGTCCGATCATTTTGTCACCCTATTTTATAAGATGATATTCGAACAAGATCCACCCTGCATGTCGAAGGAAGTAATGGAGGCATTGATAGACATTGTTGATTGGTATGCCTCACCGTCTGGCACCTTCATATATATGTTCAGCGCGGAGAAGCCTCCGCATGTTCTACCGAAGTTTGCCTTGGACATACTCATCATGCAGGAAGTAGCATATCACATCTCGGTAGGATTGACAGCTAAACTACACCAGAAGAAGAAGGCACCTTGGCCTGCTCTTCTGTTGCGGATTGGGTTATACGAGATTCAAAGTTTCAAGCAAGTGGATGTTGAAGCATAACATATGAAGAAGTATCCATTCGACCTTCGAAGTTACAATCTGTATGACCCACATTGTCTTGTGAGGGATCATTGCACGAGATTATAGTTCAACTAGATCCATGGGGCATGTCATTGGGTGGAGGAGGACCCATGGAGATATTGTTACAACTCCTCCAGACTCAATGAACTGGTCGGCTTCATTGTGGAGAGGTTAGTGAAGCAACGTGAAGAAGCATCTCGAAGAGCACCTGCAGCAGAAGCAGCAGAGTCAAGCATACTAGTGCGCAACAAGAGCAAGAGGAAGATTGTCGATCACACGGAGGAAGAGCAAAGCTGTAAGTTCCAAGAAGATCCATTGGTAGAGAAAGTAGTTATGGCTATAGAGGGGAAGAGGAAACAACGCGACAAGAGAATCGCGTAAAGGCAGAGGGAGAAGAGAAGGATGGAAGAAGCAGAGAAGGAGTTGCATGAGTTGAAGGAGAAACTCCGGAAGGAACAAGAGTTGTGTAAACAGGAGAGGGAAGCACAATAGAAACAGGTATAGTAGGGGCTGCAACATGTGCAAATAGATGAAACAACGCCCGTACTAGTAGTGGATTCATCAGAACAGCTGGCATTAGGTAGACAGGGTGAACCATCGCAGGAGCAGGACTTTGCTCGTGAGATAGAGCAAGCACTTCAACAGTTGGATATGGATATGGAGCAACAAGAATTGGAATAGGACATCGACCTCATGCCTCACCACCAAGAGGTCAACTTACCTGCTTCACCGCATCCAGATGATGAGCAAGTCTCAAGAAACCGAGGAGGCACTAAGATCCTTGGATATCAGCCGAAAGGAGATATGCACAACATCTCATTCAACAAGTCTCAACATAGAGTTGTGCAATATCGTAGAGTGTCGACTCCGGATGATCATACATCTCCTATGCAAGTTGAGGAATGAGTGATTGTGTATGACATGCGCAAACATCCAACAGCCTTGGCCAATGCAATCAGAGTGTATGTCGAAGCCACTAACTTAAGTGTTTGCTTTCTGATAGCTGAAAATGAGAGAATGACTAAGGAAATTTAAACGGCCAAGCAAGGAGGAGAGTTGGTGACAACATTTGCCCGAGCTGAACTGTAGAAGGAAATACTAGATGAAGTATTGTTCCTTGACACAATTATTCGATCGTTGTACTCCAAGTTTGGTACCGTGCATAAAGCAGTCGTCCATCTCAATGGATTGCAGCAGCGATGTGCTAGAAGAGCACGAATCTTGGCGAACTTGCATGTTGTTGTTGATTATATGCAAATATGGAAATGAGATACAAGGGACTTCGGCTCCACTTACCTAAGATGATGAAGGCCAGTGCAATCGAGCTGAAGGCATGTATCCGGAGTCAGATCCAGAACTATGAAGAGCTCCCGCGGCTCATCACTAGTATACAGGATTCCCATGCACGTGTGTTCAAGAGTATAGATGTTGTGGTGCGCACACATGTGATCCCATCTATTCGGACTCTCACCCAGGCAAAGACAAAGGCACAGGTCTAACTAGATCTTGACTCGTACTTCGACGAGTTGATGTGCATTGCCACCAGCCCAAACTTGCCCATCAGTGCAGATATCATGCACAAGTATGTTTCTGGTCCACCCGCATTGAAGACAATGATGTGCATGCTTACAGATAAGTTGGAAAAAGGAGCCTGAGAAGTGTACTTGGATGCTATGGAGGCAAGAGTCAGGTTCCAAAAATATGTCACCTTGGAGCACACAGACACCATCGCGGACTACCGATCTTGGCATTAGTATGTTACTGTTGATCATCATGAAGATGTTGAGGAGTTGGACTTCCATCGTTGTCTAAGTCATAGTGATGTCTAGCATGGCTTTCTCAAGCCATTTGTCTCACATGGGTACATGTGCATTGTAATGTAATGCCTTGTCAAGTGTAAGTCAAGTGTCGATAGTTGGATGTAACAGTCATAGAGGAGATGAAGAGTCATCAGGGTAGTTGAATTGTCACAAAGGGGAACGTCAAGTGCCACCCCCCCCTTTTCTATAAATAGTCCTTCATAACTCATTGTATAGGCTTTTGGTTAGCCAAGCTTCCGATAACACTATCTTGGAGAGGGCCTGGAAAGTACTGTAAGGAGCCTTGGCTTCTCCACTGTGCAGAGCTAGTACGTCTGTTTGCAGGAGCAGGCGGTTTTGGTTGTAACATTATGCTATCGGAACTAGTGTTTGGACATGGATGTATTGTAGGATTGGAATTTACACTTCTTAGTATAACAAGAGCCAGCACGTCTCATGCATATGTTGTATTGTATTCTATGCTATCTGGTTTTCTCTAAATGATATATGTATCTTTTTACTTATGCATGCATTTATAGCTATCTGTGTATGTATGTATGAATCTTTTTGAAATGTGTTGTTGGTTTAACCATCACTTTGGATTTCTTGCCAACTTTCCTTCCATGTTGTGATGTATCTTTGCTCGTGTGTTCCCTTCTTAACTGCGTGATATCACAAGTTTCTAAGGGGCACACTCATCTCAACCCCCGTGTGTTAGAACCTCTCATGCACCTTCCTTGACTCGTTGCAGCTGTCACATCCTTGCTACCAACAGAGTTATCTTACTTGCCTCTGTGTGAAATCGCGGTCAAGGAATTACCATACAACCCACTGTTGGGACTCCTACACCAAACGATTTGAGGTCTAATTGGGACTTCTTACTGGGGATATCCCTTAACATATTGGCGGGTCCAACACCGTCAACATTTCTGGCACTAGAAGGAGGGCCAAATGACAAGCTGTGTCCTCTCATCCTATTTTGAACCTTTTCATATCTATCATGGATTCTTGCACTCTTCTCCCTCCGCGATGTTTTTCGAATCATGAAGATGTCACCATCATGAGGGAGTTTTTCGATCACTTGTCCACTTACACGTATGATGGTGAAGGCAAAGTGGCCTGGCCTAAGTTCTTACATGACTTTCTTTCCATGCTGCATGAGGAAGATGGATGTTCTGACGAACAAGCCAGCTTGTTGCTTGCATACACACTTCGCAAATCTCCACATCAGTGGTTGTGCAGCCTACCAGTTGATAGCGTGCACTCACTTGAGCACTTATGTGATCTCATTGAAGACACTTTTCATCATTTTGATCCAGAACATCTTGACCAAAAACTGTTATAACAACAGAAGGCTCCACATGAATCGACTATGGATTTTTAGCAGTGATTTTTTGACCAGGAGTTTCAAGCTTCGAAGAGCCAGATGAAATTTTTCTATCTTTGGGACTGGTTCGAGTATTTTGTTAAGAAATATGCTCATCCCAAGAAGAAGTTTGAAATCAAGCCTCGCTTAACATTCTTCAGTGATGGAGCTGCGCAATCTCAGACAGAGGTAGTCACTGTCATAAGTGACTTTCCACCATCCCCTCATCAAATAGCTCCACCACTGCAGAGTGATGTTGAGGATCATGCTCGCACACATGTTCAGCTGTCATGTCGTCCCAACATCACTTCGCTTAATTTTCACGTAGATTTGGTTGTGAGCCCGTCGAGTTGTCATATGAATTTTGTTCCACAACCTCCGTCTTCGCACTCAGTTGTTCCTTCGGATGATATTTTCTTGTGTTCTTGCATTCCAGACTCTACACTTGTTGTGAACGAGGAACAAGCCAGTGACGAAGTTGGGGTTGCACAACCAACATGCATTATCATTCGTGAATATTATGAGTGGGAGCTTGAGTATCAACACCCGACAAAGGATGAATCCCTTCTGTTCGAGCCCCCTTTGTTCCTTCCTGACATATTTGGTGAACCTGTCATCCATGATTTCACATGTGTATCTTCATCCACGGATGCACCCATTTTTGATCAATCGCAGGACACACCGGATGTTAGTCCATCATTCGATAACGACGAGGATAAGTTATTCATTGAAAATCCACTTGATCTTTCATCTTCCTTTTCCGGAAACACAGAGGATGAATTTGTTCTCTTCTCATCTACCCCTCTGTTTGATTCATCAGACCATGAGGATGCCGATAAAATCGTTGATTTTTCTGATCATGGCTATCATGATCCATTTGCTCCCGTATTTGATCATGATCATGTTTCTATCACAGTTGATTTTTCAAAGCCACTGGTATATGATTATCTATCTAACGATGAAGTTGAAGCACCCAAGACTGTCGAGGCACTTCAGCCCGAGTTGATGGTTATGTTACGCCCTCGCTCTCTTGGGGTTAGCCTCATTTTCGATCAAGAAACTATTCAATCACCGAAGGCTCCTCATCACTCATCTATATGCATTGCAGATCAATCTCTCACACAGATCATGCTTCCTCCACTTAAACTGCATGATCCTATCGCTCATGCATTGGAGGAATCTTACATTGCAAGCACGCATGCATGACGAAATTTGTAATTGTTTCTTTCGTTTTCTTGCATGTCACAGTCAAGAGTGTGCATATGCTTCAAAGCTGCACGCAGTGTCGCACAACACCGTGGTAAGTCTACGGACAGCTCTTCATACACTTACACTCACTTATGTCCCGTGGACACCTTGAAACACAAAGTGTGGTTGTCTTCATTGTTATATCTTTCTTGTTTGCTGGTTCACACAACTGGGTTGCTCGCGGACCATGCCTTCACCAACATGGGTCAACAAATACGCCAATGGCTGCATTGGAAATATCACTTCACCTAATCATGCCCATCAACCATTAGTTTAGGAGTAGGAGTAGTGTTTTCTTGCAGTTAGTTTTCTTGCATGCTTGTTTGCTTACTTGCTTGCTTGTTTGTTTGTTTTCTTTTTTTTTGCTTACTAGCTTTGCTTTCACTTTTTCTTCTACTTCTGCTTTGCTTGTTGTTTGTTAGTTTGATTTTTTTGTTCGTAGGTTAGTTTCACGTGAAACCATGTATGACTCTTGAAACAAGCTGGGTAAAGTTCAAGAGGCCTTGTGCAACTATCACTACTTGGTTATCTGTCATCTTTCCTTTGTATGAAGAACTTGTTACTTTTAGTACATGATACGTTAAAGGAAAATACGTACTGTTCGAAGTGAACCTTGGTGAAAACACAACGCTTGCGCGATAACTAGTGTCATCTACTTTAGTCAGTTGTTTTTGGGTTAACCGTTGTCAACTCAGTCAAGTAGAGTAAGGTGAGGGGGGAAACCTTAATAGGCACGTCAGAGGTATAATAAACTACTTCTCTACTGGAACAATGTATTCTACTCTCAATAAGTTTGGATCCCTTTTCCACCTATGAAATGAATAAGTGCTATGCACAATTGAAAATATAAAAAATGAAAAAATGAGAAGTGAAAAATTCAAATGAAAAATAAATAAGGCGAAAGAAGAGAAATGCTTCCTACGCAGAGAGGTGATGCAAGTAACTCCACCGGGGTACTGACCAGGCTCGCTGGAAATGGAGCCATGCTTGTGTTCCTATATGACTCCGTTGGGATACTTTCCAGGCCTACTCGCAGCAGAGCAACACCAGAGATGGAACTAAGACTCTGATGATTCTACTTCTTATGCACCAATATACCCCTCAACCCCAATCAAAACAACTGTGTTGCCTTAGCTTGGAATGTGTGTCAATCGACCAATAGCTCGGCAAATGCTACATCTTATAATCAAGCAAGTGTGAAACCAAGACAAAATGAGAACTGAACAATACTTCCGGAGGTGTTAGACTTGATTTTCAGAAACAAGGTCCCTTTAGAGAGCTAGAGTTTTACTGGTGTGTTGCTAAGTGTTGTATCGGCTACAACCACCCTCCAAAATTTTTCCTTAGCTTCGTTTTGGAGCCTCCATACCAACCTTTCGCAGCACCTTGTCTTGATTCGTCAAGTACACAAGCTTTAGTGTTTTTCTTACACAAAGACAGCCTGTCGATCAAGCTTGATGCATTCCCCTCATAGGCTGATCACCCTCACTTGGTCCAGCTGCAGGGTGAGCAGCTCCCCCCAAGAAATTGTGAAATTTTGGAGGGCAACCAATCTTCCCTCCAGAAATTGCACAATTCTTTTTGACAGCCTGTTGGGCTCCAGAATTATGCAATCCCACCAATCAGGCTTCACCTAGAAAACTACGCAATCCTTCCCAACAGGCCTTCTCAGCCCAGGAGTTGTGCAATCCTAGGCAGAAATCAACTACTTTGCCCAGAAATTACATAAATCTCTTGGGTAGCAAACCTAGCTCCCATCTAGAAATGCACATTTTCTCCCAGCAGTTGAGCAACCTCATGCATGAGTAGTTGGGTTGACCAATTCCACTCGGGACCAAGGAAACTTGACTTGCATGCATGACTTTATTTTTCATGGAATAGCAAAAGGCAACATGAAAAAAGCATCCCATGATTCAAGGAGCTATTTTTAGCAATCGAAGGTTACAAGCAAAATCGTTTTAGAACCTTTCCTCCAAGTGTTTCTTTTTCTTAGACTTGTGGCATGTGCGTCATGAGCTCAAAGTTATTTATTCGATGCAGCAGAGCTCATTCTTTCACATCGGTCTTGGATCTCTGACATCCCACAACACATCCAAGACTCTTCGACACATCCGACTCAACTATTCACATGTAAGTGGTCTCAATTTGTCTTTTTTATCATTTATGTTGATTTTTGTGTTTTCACTTGTGTGAGTGTTGTTTTCTTGTTTTCTTTGAACGCTTGTTGTCGTTTACATGAATACTAGATTGTACTAGCATTGTTTCAATTTTCGTTGCTATCTCACTGTTTTCACATGCATGAAACTGTTTTGAACGAATGGTTTCCAATTCGGTGACTTGCTTCACCCACATGCATGTTGATATGTTCACTGAATATTTCATTCAATGTTTGCATGCACGATCAATCACTTCTACTCTCACTTAGTGTCTCCATGCATTCACTTTCATATTTTCTTTCAGTTGCTCATCGTCGGGTCTTGGCAACCTTGGCCTGGACTTTGCCTCCTTAGACAACATTGCGCAATCTGGAGAAGGAAGGCTCTGTATTCCTCTCTAGAAATGTGCATTTCTTCCCAGGCACTGTCCTCTAGGACTTCTTTATGCATTTCTGAGGGACGGTGACTGCTGGCCCAAAAAATTGTGCAATGTAGTCCCTAAGCTTGCAGTCATTGCTAGCTGGAATTGTGAATTGCGCAAATCCAATAGCCAGTCTTTCCTCCCAGACAACCCAAACTACCTTTTGCACAGTTTTGGCAGCCAGTCACCCAGCCTCCCAGAAGAAATTGTGCAATCTTTGACTGTCATTCCCCGAATTTTCTTTTTTTTTCTCTAACTGATTTCTTGCTATGCATGTCGCTTTTTCTCTAGATCTTTCAGGTGTTCATCAGCCTCTTAGCAGTACAGGACCAATGGCATCCAAGGGAGTAGGATCAAAGGACACTAACGGAAGTGCAATTGGAGCAGAAATTGAGCAGGTGTCCACGTGTCTACCGATCAATGAAGATACCAAGGTGTTTCTAGACAAGGACATCAAATTGAAATGGCAAGAGGTCAATGAAGCATTTACAGGCAGTTTTTGGGAATACCTCGAAAATTGTCAGGTGTATGCGAACATTCACAAGTTCGGCTTATACCAGATTTCATGCAGATACCCTGCGTTCCCATGCATGGACATGATACACAGGATCATCTCGCACATTGATCCTGAGACGATGACTCTGAGTATTGTCAGCAAGACAAAGCCTGCTACCTTCACGACATAGGATTATGATGAGATATATCAGATGTGAAAGCCCGTGACTATCATGGAGACTCCTTTCAGCTTACCCAGCAACAGTGCCAACTCGAGAGACATTATGAAGAATTGGGTAAAGGAGCTAGCTAGATTCAAGATGACACCCAACCAGATCTATAAGAATAATATAATACAGAAGGCATATCAATACTTGGTCATATTTTCATGTCGACTAGGTGGCCAAGAAAGCACAGAAACCTTCCAACATAGTTGGGTGATCGTACTGGACCAACTAGCCAGAGAGGGTAACCATGTAACTAGTCCAGCATGTTGGATCATCAGCTGAAGGAACGAGTAATGGAGGCTCGATAGTCACCTGGAGGTATACAAGCAGAGATATACATATCTGCCTACATCTTGATGAAATCTGTGCCCAACAAGAGTTCTTGGGCTTGGAGTGGGCATGGTCACGAGCAGAGACTGTTGTGAACACATATTGTAAGTTTTTGTCTGAATGCAGCTTCAAAGGAGTAATCACATGACTATCCGATCATATTGTCACCCCAGTTTACAAGATGATATTCGAACAAGATCCAACCTGCATGTCGAAGGAAGCAATGGAGGCACTGATAGACATTGTTGATTGGTATGCCTTACCATCTCACTTTTACATGAATGTAGAGACAGATGGTCTCGAAAGTAGAAACTGAATATGAACTGCTTATTTGTTGTCCCTGTTTTTGTTGAAGGAGCTGGAGGCAGGTCCTATGAATATGCATCTTGCTGTCTTGCTCGTAATTCAGTGCTGGCTGATTAATTTTAGCTTTTCACTGATACTCTTTTACCCGTGACTGATACTCTTTACCTGTTTTACCATCATTCATCCCTTTTTACCAAATTTGACTATGGTAAATACTTCAATTTACTTCACTTTTACCATGGCAAATCATAAAATGTTTGTCATGTTGGTCCACCAATCATCTCTCGATATTCTTGTCCTTGTCAATTTTCTGAAGATTTCATCTGTTTCTGTATATTTTACAAAATTTGGTTGTACTATAAAGTGCCTCACTTCATGCTCAATATAAAAAAGGTCCTCCAAACTATCATAGAGAACTCTCCCTGTGGGCAATGCCTTGGGTGCAGATGAACTAGCTTGATTGTTAGCTTGCTAATATAACTTGTTGACATAATCATCCTGCCTCATTAGCTTGTCATTGATGACTAAAGGACTTGGAAGTCCTTTACTTTGTAAGATGCCAAATTTCCCCATAAATTCATCTATGTCTTCCTGCATATTTTGACATTTGCGTTCTAGGCCTTGTATTAGACTCCTTTTGGTCAATACTTTCTTTATTTCGAGGATGATACCAATTCTATCCTCAATGTTTAGCTGTTCCAACTGATACTTGTTTATGTTGTTTAGAAAGTTTATTAATCTGATAGCTTCTTTAGGCTTCCCTCCTAGTTCTTCCTTGGTTTCTTCAATCTCTTGAAGAGCAACTTTCACTAAGTCAATTTGTTCAAAAATGATTTGAATTGATGACCAAATATCATTGATTGATTCAATGATATTGGTCCATAATATCTTTTTGATATAGTTAAAGGTTTTTCAAATGTAAGATCCTTTTCCTGTGTTTTAACATGTTGAGTCAAGCCTTTGTTTTTTCTCACCTCTTCGGCAAAATTGAATTTTGACACATCATACTTTTGCTCTAAAGTAATGAATTTCTCTTTTACCTTTTGAAGTTTAGAGACTTGGAGCTTCATTTTGTCCATGGTCTTAATCAACTCCTCTGTGCTCTGATTTGAGGTTCCTACCTGTGATGTACCTATACCTGTTACTTCTATAGTTTCAGTTGTTGCCAAAGGGACATTTGGTGCCAGAGAAATTGCCAATGTAGAAGGGATTGCTGTAGAAACCACTGGCACTACATTTTGAGGCTGAGTGGTCGACTCACTTTGCCTGCTTTGTAGTGTTTTCTCTAATTCTTGCTTTGTCTCTTTTAGTTGCTCATTTAGCTTAAGGACCAAGTCCATAAGCTCTTCTTCATTCTTCTTCTCAATCACTTTAGCAGTCTGTGGGTGCATGAGTGGTGGAAATTTCAACTGCTTTCTTAGTGCAGCTATATCTCCATTATTTTTCTTTATTAGGCTCTCTGAAGCTTTGATATCCTTTGGGTTATGGCCCAACTCAATAATCAAATCCTCCAATGTTTTAATTTTGTTATCCTTTGCTTGTGAGGAGGCTTTTTCTAGTTGTAATTGGGTAGTAGTGTTGTTCAGTGAATTATCCAACCTATGTGCCATCATGGCCTTGCTTGTTAGTGTAGAATAAACCATTTCCTTGTTTGCTTATGCAGTTCTATTTGATCTATGGGGTGGATATCTTGGGCTAAGACCTCAAAATTAGTCCTGAGGTAGTCTGCAAGTGACTTGGGCTGCTGTACTGTGGGCTTTAGAAAGATCATCTGCATTTTCCCTTCTTTGATGTCATAAACTAACATCAATCTGGTTTGATTAGTAGGGGCCATCTTCAAGTATTGAGTGTAGGCTTGGGTCTTCAGCTGTTCATTTTTAGCATTTATCTCCTTGAATTTTCCTCTTATGCTATGAACTTCTCATATGAACATCTGGAAGATGAAACTTTGGCACTCTGTTGTCTTTCAAGCACTTGTCTTTGTGAACTGGAAGGTGTCCCACCTATTGGGAATGTATGTAGACTATCTCCACCTTCTTTCCTTAAACTACTTGTTGTTTCCTCAAAGAATTCTTCCTCTAAATATGGATTTAGCTTATGCCTCTTAGCACTAGGCTGGCCTGAAGGATCACTGGCAGGGGTAGCTACATCCCTGTCTCTTTTCAAGCTCTTTTCCTCATTCAGAGGAGTCTACAAAACAGAGGGGTTCCCCATATTAACCTGAGTTGGATGAGGCTATGGTGGAGCTTGTTCCTCAGAGATTTCAGGCTGCTCTAACATCTCTGGTTGTTCTGATGCTGGAGTACTTGCTCCCTGATCTTGTTCCTATGGTGGTTCTGCTGGGGGTGTACTAATTTCCTGTGTGTGCCTTTGAGAAGTCTCTGCTATAAAGGCACTAGGCTCTGGTGTTGGCTTGTGAGTAGATTCAACTGGTACCTGTTCACAAGAGTCTAGGTCAAGTGTCTTTTTCTAAGTCTTTCATCACATTCTCTACATCAACTTGATCACTATCCATTTCAACTAGAGTTCCTTCCCTCCATTCATCCATATTTGCATACTGCTCTATTTCAGGGATTTTGTGATGGATATATGGTGACAACTTATGTTTCATTCTCCTATCACAAATGAAACCTTGTGGATCATATCTCCAAGAAAAGCTTTTCTTTAATCTCATTTTTTCTAGGATTTCTTCTGCTCTTTTGCCCACTTCTCTACTTCTACAGAGAAATGGACCTAAGTCGTCTTTAATTCTCAATTGTGCTTTCTTCTTGGCCTTGGTAAAATGAGTCTGATCGGAGTTTAACATTTGCCTATAATATTCCATGGCAAACAACCTCATAGGAACATACTTTGGTAGTTTGAACGAAGGAAGTTCACAACCATAAATTCTGATCTCTATGTGATTCTGGTACAAGTACCAGTCACCTATCTTGTACTACTTAGATAGCTGAAGGATTCTCTTGATTTCATCACTAATCCTAGAAGGGGGACTTCCTGTCAGCATAGTGGTCACAGGGTGGACAAATTGGTCAATGAATTCATTGTATGAAAAGGGACAAGTATGTGAATAGTGGAAGATGGAAGTCCAAAAAATGACTGATCTAGGATTACCCTTTGTATCAAGTTTATTTACAAAGAATGGGAACTTGTCAGGCTGATAGTAAAGGAAAAGATGATATATGAATGTAGAATACTTGAATACCTTTTCATTTTCTAGCCTCATGAACTGGTCATGGATTTTCTCAGTAATGAAAGCAGCATAGTTATATTTGACAGTAGGCGGCTGACCAAGGGTAAAAATGGACATTAAAACTAGAGTCAATTCATCCACATATTCACTAGTATTGAAACCCATGACTGCAACTATCATATTGACTATATTTTTGCCTATCTGTGTGAAGAAAGATGACACATAGGGAGGAGGATCTTTGGGTTGATGCTGCTTATCCATAAAAGTCTGGCAAAGGCGACTGAGTTCAGACTGGGACAATTTAGATGATTTCTCTAGTAATTCTCCAAGGGAAATGGGGGTGAGGTCTTGACTAGGCTGAAACTGTAGCATTTCATTGATTGAATCTATAGTAATTGTGAAGAGAACAGTTTGATTGGGGGACATTATTGCTCTGAGGGTGGGATTATAATTGGCGTGACATTGATGGATAATGTTAGGGAAAATGCGCATAGAGGGGAGCATGTACCTTGGGAGATTTGATTCCCAAAGTCCTATGGTATCAGAGCCATTCATGTAATTGTCCCGGCATTAACAAAACACTTTCAAGGAACTTTCTTCAGTAACAAGGTATTTTATTTGAAAATATTTATCTACTAAGGGCAGATAATCCAAGTCTCTGTGAGGAGTAGTGATTGGGGATATACTAAGGGCCATGGGGGTTTCCATTATGGTTCTTGTGGATTCAGATAGGAAAATGGGGTTTTTAAGTGGAGTTGGTGAAACTAGAGGGTTTTGGGAGTCTTCAATTCTTAATTCCGCAACTGAATTATAATGAATTTGGGTTTTTTCAAAGTAATTGCAGAGGAAATCAAGTATCTATAGGGTTTCTGGAAGGAAACTGGTAAGTACCTGTTTTTCAGTGAAGGAAAATGGAGAGCAGGTTCACTGGGTGCAAATGGTGGACTAGAGCGGCGTCGGACTGCAAGTTTCAGGGTGGTTGACGGTTGGAGTATGAGTTGGTCGACTTCAACGTTCAGGTTGCATGCATGTGTTTTTAGAATAAGGATGAAAAACTGTTTAACTTTGTTTTTATGCAAAGTCAAAGCTTTTGGCGAGTTCGGGATATGGACAGGTGGTGTCAACGAGGAGGTGATTTGACGTTTTTTCTTTAGCGGGAGGTGGTTAGCGGGTTTCTTCGCACCGCTAGTGGAGGGTAAGTGGTATTTTGGCGAGACTGCGCAATTCCATATGCTGCTTGACACGTAGAAATGGTACTATTCACGAAACCGCTCACCATCGCATGCTAAATGTCGACCACAGAGACCCGTGCGATATGCATGATGATTGTCGAATCTGTAGGATCCGATTGGACGGTTGTTGAGGAGGTGAAGTGGCAAAAGGTTAACGGAGGGTAGGCCCAATATTAATTAAAGTGTTAATCATATCGAGGGTAAAGCGATTGGTCCGAAAAGTTATTAATTAATCATGGGGATTAATTAATCCTTGTTTTAGCATGGCGGGGGTCAGGTTCTTAATTAACCACGGATTGGTTAATTAATTTTGTTTATGGACTTTATTATGGTTATTTTTAACTGCTGGATGGAATATGTAATATTTGGGATTTATATACTAATACGTGTGCAGGTAGTGTGTTTTCGGGAAATAAATAATATTATTAATTAGTGGTTGATATGACTTTATGGAATGTGAAATGCGCACTAAGTTTAAAACATTTTCATCATACACATTTAAAACTTAGGCTAAGTGAATATGAGGGTTTATATGGGGAATGAATAACTTATGAAGGGGGGTGAATATTGATGAAGGGGCTTAAGAACTTAGGCATTATAAATTATTAGGCTGAGGGTCTGGTCCCTCCAAAAGTCAGAGAAATGCTCTGAGCCCCTCTAACTTTGATAATTACCTTTAGTACTTAGGAAATTAGTGAAGAGTTTTAACGGAATGAGTAAGGAAGTTAATTATTTTGACTTTGAACATTGAAGTGCCTTTCCATGTGATATAGGCCTTTGCTTAGTGATGAAAGTAAAAGATTTAAACATTTAAGCTTGTCATTCATCACACATTTATTCTGCAACCATCATCTACTTACCCTACCTACTTTACCCTAGCATTTTCACTTATTTATTAGGGTGCACTTGGACTGGAAAACCCTTATCAAACTTTCTTTTATTTTACATAGTGATGCCTATCTAAGTCTACATTTATTACATCCAAGGGCTCAGATTAAACTGTTGAGCTCCTTTTTCACTCTACTTATCTACTTATCTGCCAAGATTAAACTGTTTGGTCAGATCTTTATTCTCTATTTCTACAACATGAAATTGAAAATATGAATTAGTCAAGTTTAAACTATTTGAATATTCATAAATTGTGGTATAAGTGACAAGTTGCACAATTTTTTATTATACAAAAGTACAAAAGTAGTGGCATTTAGACTTGCACACTTTCCAGGTCTTTTCTTTTTGTTGGGGTTCATTTTCTTTCATTTTTTTGACCTCTTTTTTATTCTTTTCACCCTTTTATTCTTTTTCTAGGGTATACCCTCTTTACATTTTTAATTTTTTTTGATTTTTTGATTTTTATTTTTTGCAAATGTGGAAAACCTTTGCAACAAGTAAATGTATGAACATATTTCAAAGCTAAACCAAGTCAATCATGATATATGACACCTATTGGTATAGGGGCATAAAACAGTGCATACAAAAAATGAATGAATGATTCAACAGACAAATCAACATGCATGTGGGTGAGGCAGTTCGTCGGTTGGGCGAACGTCCGTGAAAAATAGTTTCATGCATGTGACAGCAGTGAGATAACAATGAAAATTGAAACAGACCTAGGACAAGCTAGAATAAATGTAAAAAACAATATACATTCAAAGAAATCAAGCAAACATCACTCACACAAGCAAATACACAAAAAGCAATAGAAATGATGAAAAAGAAAAGTTTAGGCCACTTACCCATGAATAGCTGAGTTGGACGTGTCGAAGAGTCCTTGATGTGTTGTGGGATGTCAGAGCTCCAAGATTGATGTGAATGAACGAGCTATGATGCGTCGAATAAATAAGTTTGTTCTCATGATGCACATGCCACAAATCTAGGAAAAATCGACACTTGGAGGGAAACTTCTAAAACAACTTTGCATGTAACCCTCGGCTACTAAAAATAGCTCCCTCAATCATGGGATGCCTTTTGCATGTTTTCTCTTGCTATTCCAGAAAGATCGAGTCATGCATGCATGCAAGTCAAGTTTCCCCGGTCTCGGGTGGAACTGGTCAACTAGATTGTCCATGCATGCAAGTCCTCAATTGCTTGGGAAAAATGCGCATTCTTGGCTGAGAGTTGGGCTGACTACCTGGGAGGTTTGTGCAATTTTTGGATAGAGAATATTACTACTACCTAGATTTGTGCAAATCCGGGGCTGAACAGCCTACTGCTGGGAAAATTGTGCAAATCCTGTTAGGAGGGTTGGCTGGAAGGATTGCGCAATCCTGGAACCCAATAGGTTGTCAAAGAGGATTGCAAAATTCCTGGAGGGAAGGCTAGTTTCCCTCTAAAAATGTGCAATTTTCAAGGGGAAGATGCTCAGCCTGTAGCTGGACCAAGTTTGGGTAAGCAGGCTATGAGGGGAATGGATCAACTGTGATCGACAAGCTTCCTTTGTGCAAGGAAAACACTCAAGCTTGAGCACTTGACGAAGCAAGACAAAGTGTTGCGTAAGGTTGGTAGGGAGGCTCCAAAATAGGCTGAGGCAAAATTTTGGAGGTTGGTTGTAGTCACTACAACACTTGGTGACACACTGGTAGAACTCCAGCTCTCTGCATAAACCTTGTTCGTGAAAAGCAAGTCTAACACCTCTGGAAGTATTTTTCAGTTCTCAGCTCATCTGGGTTTCACACTTACGTGATTTAATATGTAGAATATTCCAAGCCCTTGGTTGATTGACACACATTCTAATCCAAGAAAACAAAGTTGTTTCGATTGGGGTTGAGGGGTATATAGGTGCACAAGCAGTATAGTTGTCAGAGTCTTAGTTTCATCTCTGGTGTTTCTCCACTGCCAGCAGGCCTGGACAATACCCTGGTGGAGTCACATAGGAACACAAGCATTGCTCTGCTGCCAGCGAGCCTGGTTAGTACCTCGGCAGAGTTACTTGCATCAACTCCTTGCGCATGAAGCCTTTCTCTTCTTTTGTCTTATTTATTTTTCATTTTGAATTTTTTGACTTTTCATTTTTTCATTTTCATTTTCACTATGCATAACACTTATTCATTTAAGAGGCGGAAGAGGGATACTGACTTATTGAGAGCAGAGGAGGTTTTTCCAGCAAAGAAGTAGTTTATTATATCTCTGACGTGCCTGTTAAGGTTTTCCCCTCACCTTACTCTACTTGACTGAGCTGACAAAGGTTAACCCAAAAATAATCGACTAGAGAAGGTGACACTAGTTAACGCGCAAGCGTTGTGTTTACACCAAGGTTCACTTCGAACAATACGTATTTTCCTTCGAAATATCATGGACTAAGAGTAACAAGCTCATCATACAGAGGCAAGATGACAGATAACCAAGTAGTGATAGATGCACAAGTTCTCTTGTACTTTACCCATCTCGCTTCAGGAAAGCAACAAATGTCAAAGGAAAGAAAAAGCAAAAGATAAAGTGAAATCAAAGTAGGTAAGTAAACAAGCAAGCAAACAAACACGCAAACAAAGCATATAAGAAAACAAACATGCAAGCAAACAACTGAAATTAAAGACTACTCCTACTCCTACACTAACGGTGCATGGGCCTTATCACATGAAGTGATTCTTCCAATGCAGCCACCGGTGCATTGGTAGACCCATGTTGGCGAAGGCTTGGTTCGTGACCAACCCAGTGGTATGAACCAGCAAGCAAGAAAGATATAACAATGAAGACAACCATGCTTCGTGTTTCAAAGTGGCCACGTGACATAAGTGAGTGCAAGTGCATGATAGACAGTCTGTGGACTTCGCATCGTGTTATGTGACACTAAGTGCAACTTTGAAGCATAATCACACTCTTGATTGTGACATGGAAGCAAATGAAAGAAACAAAGATAACTTACGTCACGAATGAGTTCTTGCAACGTAAGACTCATCCAATGCATGAGCAACAGGATCATGCAGTTTGAGTGGAGGAAGTGTGATCTGTGAGTGAGATGGATCTTCAATGCATACAATTGAGTGATGAGGAGCCTTGGGTGATTGAACAATTTCATGATCGAGAGTGAGACTAATCCCAAGAGTGCAAGGGCCTGACATAACCATCAGCTCAGGTTGAAGTGCCTTGACAGTCTTGGGTGTCTCAACTTCATCATTAGTTAGATCATCATACACTGGTGGATTTGAAAGATCAACTGTGATAGATTCATGATCGTGATCAAAATTGGAAGCAAATGGATCACGACTACCATGATTAGAAAAATCAATGAATTCTTTCGCATCCTCATGATCAGATGAATCAAACATAGGGGTAGATGAAAAGTGAATGAACTCATCCTCCATGTTTACGGAAAAGACAGATGAAGGATCAAGTGGATCTTTAATGAATAACTTATCCTCTCCCTTGTCGAATGACGGACTAACATCCAATGAGTCCTACGGGTGATCAACAATGGGTGCATCCATGGATGAAGATACACATGCAAAATCATGGATGGCAGGTTCACCAAAGAGGTTAGGAAAGAATGGAGGGGGCTCAGACGGAAGGGAGTCATCCTTCGTCGAGTATTGATGTTCAAGCTCCCACTCATACTCTTCAAGAATGACAGTGCATGTTGGTTGTGCAACACCAACACTGTCTGTGGGTTGTTCCTCGTTCACAACAAGTGAAGAGTTCGGAATGGACGAACACAAGATAGCATCATCCGGAGGAACACCTAAGTGCAAAGACAGAGGTAGAAGAAAAGAATGCATATGAGAACTCAAAGGACTCACAACCACATCTGTACGAAAATTGAGTGGAGTGATGTTGGGAGAGTGTGAAGGATGAAGAAGTGTGTGAGCATGGTCCAAAACATCACTGGGCAGTGGTGGAGCTATTGAATGAGAGGGAGGCAGACAGTCAATTGAGACAGTGCCCGCTCCCACAAGAGATTGCGTAGTTCCATCAATGAAGAATGTTGAGTGGGGCTTGATATCAAGCTTCCTCTTGGGACAAGTAGATTTCTCCAAGGCAATGCTCGAACCAGTCCCAAAGATAATCAAACTTCATATGGCTCCTTGGAGCTTGAAACTGCAAGTCATGGAAGTGCTACCAAAAATCAATTACAGATTCATGCGGAGCCCTCCATTGTTGTAACAGTTTTCGGTCAAGATGGTCTGGATCAAAATGATAGAACGTGTCTTCAATGAGATCACAAAAGTGCTCAAATGAGTGTACGATGTCAGCCGGTAGGCTGAGCACCCAACGAAATGGAGATTCGCGAAGTGTGTATGCAAGCAACAAACTAGCTTGTTCATTAGAAAACTCATCTTCCTCATGAAGCATGGAAAGAAATTTATGTAAGTGCTCAAGCTAGGCCACTTCACCTTCACCATCATATCTGTGATTGGAAAAGAGATTGAAAAGCTTCCCTGAGATGGAGACATCTTCACGATTCGAAAAACACCTTGGGGGAAGAAGAATGCAAGACTCCATGAAATATATGCAAAGGTTCAAAACTAGATGAGTGGACACTGCTTATCATCAAGCCCTCCTTCTAGCGCTAGAAATGTTGACGGTGCTAGACCCACCAACATGTCAAGGGGATCTCCCCGGTAAGAAGTCCCAATTATACCTCAGACCGTTTGGTGTAGGAGTCCTAGTAGTGGGTCGTAAGGTAATTCCTTGACCGTGGTGTCACACAGAGGCAAGTAGAATAACTTTGTCAGCAGCAAGGGTGTGACTGATGCAGTGAGTCAAAGAAGGTGTATGAGAGGTTCCAACACTTCAAAGGGGGAAGGAGGTGAAGGTGAGTTCCAGGTTGAAAGGGATTAGTCCCAACTCAGCTAGGAACACACAACACAAAGGACATGCACAACTTCTGGCGAAGCAATCCACTCGAATGTGACAATCACATCATACAAGGTGAGATAACACGTACAACACTCACAGATCAGTCTAAGACGAGTATGACAGTTGTTATAGCAAGGTTCAAGTGAAATGTTTGTCTGATGTCCGACAGAGCAGTTGAAATGAACGATGACAACATTAACACCATATGCAACACAATAACAACGAGATTCATATAATTGCATGTGAATTAGTTCATACATAAGTACATAAGTTAAACAACACATATCATTAAAGCAATCGGAGCAGTCCAACTACAATAACAACATATGCATGAAAATGTGTTGGCTCTTATTATATAAATAAGTTTAAGTCTCAATCATACAATACATCCATGTAAACCTGCTAGCCCCAACAGTGGAATATTACAGCCACATCCTCCTGCTCCTCCAAAGAGATGTACTAGCTCCATGTAGTGGAGAAGCCAAGGCACCTTACAATATTGTCCAAGCCTTCTTCAAGATAGTCTTAGTGGAAGCTTAGCTAACCAAAATCCTATACAATGAGTTATGAGGGATTATTTATACCAAAGGGTGGGGTGACCCTTGACATTCCCCTTTGTGACCATTCAACTGCCCTCATGACTGTTACACCCACTCTTGACACTTGACTTACACTTGACATGACCCAACATTACAATGCACATATACCCATGTAAATAATGGCTTGGACAAGCCAAACTAGACATCATTTGGACTTAGAAAACAATAGAAGTCCAACTGCTCGACATCCTCATGCTGATCAATAGTGACATATTGATGCCAAGATTGGTAGTCCTTGAGAGTGTCTGTGTGTTCTGCTGTGACATCTGTCTGAAACATGAACCTTGCCTCCATAGCATCTGGGTACATTGCTCAGGCTCCTCTGTCCAACTCGTCTGTGAACATGTGCATCATTGTCTTTAGTGTGGTCGGACTAGCAATGTACTTGCGCATGATGTTTGCACTGATAGGCAAGTATGGGGTGGTGGCGGTGCGCTCATCAAAGTATGAGTTAAGCTCCTATCAGACTTGCTTCTTGGTCTTTGCCTAGGTGAGAATCCCAAGTAATGGGATCGCATGAGTGTGAAATATAACCTCCATGCTTTTGAACACTTGTGCATGGGAAGCCTGTATGCTAGTGATGAGTTGCGGTAGGTCTTCATAGTTCCAAATCTGACTCTGGATACATGCTTGTAGCTCGACCGCATTGGCCTTTATCATCTTTGGCAAGTGAATTAGGGCTCCCTTGTACTTTATCATCCATGCTTGCATGTTATCAACATCAGTATGTATGTTCTTCAAGATGCGTTCACTTCTCGCACATCATTGCTGCCATCCGTGGAGATGAACGACTGCTTGATGCATTGTCCCAAACTTGGAGTACAATGCTCGCATAATTGTGTCCAAGGATAATACTTCATCTAGCATTACCTTCTTCAGTTCAACTTGAGTGAACATTATCACCAAGTATCCTCCCTTCTTGGCCACTTGTAGTTCCTTCACCATTCGCTCATTCTCAGTTATGATAAAATGAACACTCGAGCTAGTGGCTTCAACATACACTCTAGTTGCATTGGCCAAAGAAGTTGGATGCTTGTGCACATAAATCACCATCACTTGCTCTTCAAATTGCACAAGGGATGTTTGGTCCTCCGGAGTCAGTACTCTCTGAGACTGCACAACTCTGTGATGAGATTCGTCAAAGGAGATGTTGTGCATCTCTACTTCCGGTTGACCACCAAGGATCTCAATGCCTCCTTGGTCATTCAATACTTTCTCTTCATCGGGATGCAATGAAGCGGGTGAGTTGACCTCTTTGTGGTGAGGCATGAGGTCGGTATCCTGTTCCAACTCCTGTTACTCCATGTCTGCATCCAACTGTTCAAGCGCCTGTTTTATCTCATGAGCAAAGTCTTTCTCCTGCGATGGTTCACCCTACGCCTGATGCCAGTTGTTCAGATGAATCAACTACTTGTACAGGCACTGCTTTGTCTGTCTTCACTTGATGCACCCCTTTCCGAATCTGTTACTGTTGTGCTTCCTGCCCCTGTTGGCGCATCTTTTGTTCTTTCTAGAGTTTCTCCCTCAGCTCAAGCAACTCTTTATCTACTTCTTCCATTCTCTTCTTATCCCTCTACCTTCACGTGATTCGCTTGTTGCGCTACTGCCTCTTCACCTGAATAGCCATAACTGCTTGTTCTACAAGTGGATCTGCTCAAAACTTGCAGCTTTGCTCCTCCTCCATGTAGTCGAAAATCTTCCTCTTCCCTTTTTCGCGCACAGGTATGCTTGGCTCTGATGCCTCTGCTACTGCTGCTACTATTGTTGGTGCTCTCCGTGGTGCTACTTCATGCTGCTTTTCTAACCACTCTATGGCGAATCCAACCTGTTCATTGGGTCTAGAGGAATTGTAACAATATCCCCATGAGTCCTCCTCGGCCCAATGACATGCCCCATGGATCCAGTTGAACTGAACTCTCGCGTAGTGATCCTTCACAATGTAATGTGGGTCATACAGGTTGAAGCTTCGGAGGTCAAAAGGATACTTCCTCATCTTCTCTGCTTCGACATCTGCTTTCTTGATACTCTGGATCTCATATAACCCAATCCGCAACGGAAGAGCGGGTCAAGGTGCCTTCTTCTTTCGCTGTATTGTAGCTGTCAATCCTGCCGAGATATGGTACACTACTTCCTACATGACAAGCATGTCCAAAGCGAACTTTAGCAGAACATGCGGAGACTTCTCCACACTGAACACTTGGATGAATGTGTCGGGCGGTGAGGCATACCAATCTACAATGCCTAGCAATGCCTTCATCGCTTCCTCTGACATGCAGGGTGGATCCTGTTTGAATATCAACCTGTACACTAGAGTGACAAAATGGTCGAACAACCGTATGATCACTCCTCTGAAGCTACATTTGGACAACAATTTGAAATACGTGTTCACAACAGTCTTCGCCGGTGACCATGCCCACTCTAAGCCCGGGAACTCATGTCGGGCAGAGACTGCATCTAGAATGTAAGAGGACATATAAATCTCTGCATGCATACGATTGGGTGACTGTCGAGCCTTCGTTATTTGTTCCTTCAGCTGGTGAGCCAGTATGCTGGACTAGCTGCATGGTCTTCCTTCTCTAGCCAGTTGGTCCAGCACACTCACCCAACTCTGAGGGAAGGTATCAGTGCTTACTTGGCCACTCAGTCGACATGCGAATATGACTAAGTATTGGTATGCCTTCCTCAATATATTTGTCTTGTACATCTGGTTGGGTGTCATCCTGAAGTGAGCTGGCTCCTTTACCCAATCCTTCAGAATGTCTCTAGAGTGAGCTCTGTTGTTGGGCAAGATGAATGGAGGAGTCATGACAATCATGGGCTCGGTCATTTGATACATCTCATCGTAATCTCGTGCCTAGAGGGTTGCAAGCTTCATCCCATTGACATTGCTTAAGGTCATCGTCTCGGGGTCAGTGTGAGAAACGATCCAGTGAATCATGTCCGCGCATGGGAACACGGGGTATCTGCATGCAATCTGATACAAGCCGGACTTATGAATGTTCACGTACGCCTGATGGTCTTCAAGGTCTTCCCCAAAAGTACCTGCAAATGTTTTGTTCACCTCTTTCCACTTCAGTTTGATGTCCTTGTCTAGATACAACTCTATATCTTCGTAGATCAACAGATTAGAGGACACCTGCTCAACTGTTGCTCCATCTAAAATACCATCAGTGTCCTGAGATCCTGTCCTCTTGGAAGCCATTGAGACAGATGGACACCTGAAAGATATGGAAACAAGCAGCATGCATGGAAAGAAATATGTCATTGAAAACAAAGCAAATCTGGGGAAGGACATAACACATACCTAGGGAACTGATGAGCGAGATTGTGCAAATTTCCCTAGGAGGTTGGGTGATTGGCTGCCAGAACTGCATAAAAGGCACTTTAGGCTATTTGGGAGGCTGGATTGGCTGCTAGATCTGCGAAATGTTTAATCTAGTCAGGCAACTGGCTGCTGGGATTGCACAATCTGAAATTCCAGTTGGGAAGGACTGCTGGCCCAAGGACAAATTTGGGAAAATTTTTGGGCCAAGTAGCCACTGTCCTCCAGAAATGCGCAAAACAGTCCTAGAGGCCAGTGTTGGTCAAGAATGCGCAAATCTGGAGAGGAAGGTTGGCCCGACACGGCGATGGGAAACTGAAAGCAAGTAAGAAAATGAAATGCATGGTGACAATAAGTGATAGCAGAAATGATTGACAGTGCATACACAACACGAATGAAAGATTTAGCAGACATATCAACATGCATGTGGGTTAGGCAGTTCGTCAGTTGGGCAAACGTCCGTACAAAACAGTTTCATGCATGCGACAACAGTGAGATAGCAACGAAAATTGAAATAGAGCTAGGACAAGCTAGAATACATGTAAACAACAACATTCATTCAAAGAAATCAAGCAAACAACACTCACACAAGTGAATACACAAAAAGCGATAGAAACGATGAAAAGACAAGTTGAGGCCAATTACCCATGAATAACTGAGTCGGATGTGTCGAAGAGTCCTGGATGTGCTATGGGATGTCAGAGCTCCAAGATTGATGTGAATGAATGATCTCTGATGCATCGAATAAATAAGTTTGGTCTCATGATGCGCATGCCACAGATCTAGGAAAAAGTGACACTTGGAGGGAAACTTATAAAACAAATTTGCATGTAACCCCTGGCTACTAAAAATAGCTCCATGAATCATGCGATGCCTTTCTCATGTTGTCTCTTGCTATTCCAGGAAGATCAGGTCATGCATGCATGCAAGTCAAGTTTCCCTCGTCCCAGGTGGAATTGGTCAACATGATTGTCCATGCATGCAAGTGTTTAATTGCTTGGGAAAAATGCACATTCCTGGTTGGTAGCTGCGCTGTCTGCCTGGGAGGTTTGTGCAATTTCTGGGTAGAGCCATTGACTACTGCCCACATTTGCACAAATCTTGGGCTGAAGAACCTGCTGCTGGGAAAATTTTCACAAATCCTGTCGGGAGGGTTGGCTAGCAAGATTGCGCAATCCTGGAGCCAGTAGGCTATCAGAGAGGATTGCGCAATTCCTGGAGGGAAGGTTGGTTGCCCTCCAGAGATGCACAATTTTCAAGGGGAGCTGCTCAGCCTGTAGTTGGACCAATTTTTGGTAAGTAGCCTGTGAGGGGAATTGATAAATTGTGATTGACAGGCTGCCTTTGTGCGAGGAAAACACTAAAGCTTGAGTACTTGATGAAGCAAGACAAAGTGCTGTCTAAGGTTGGTAGGGAGGCTCCAAAACAGGGTAAGGCAAAATTTTGGAGGGTGGTTGTAGCTGCTACAACACCTTAACCCACCCAAAATTTTAGTTATAGGGAACATTCATTAAACCTTTTGCTACCATAATGCAAGTATTTTTCAAATTTTTACCCAATCTTAAAAACACTAAAAACCTTCACAAAAACTTTTACTAGAATGGGTTTTCCTTGTAATGGGAGTTGTTAGACTTTGAGAGATTAAAAAAATACATGTTTTCCTTGTTTGATGGGGCTAAGCATTAATGGATTATTGAGGATTCCTTCCTTGAAAAAGAGAGCGTCTTTTTATGAATTACTAACATCAATCTAATAGTTGCTACAACCTAGTCTCTAAGGGTAAATGAAGTTAAGAGTGTACTTGAAGAACCATGGGTATTAATGCTTCTTGAGCCTAAAAATTAACATTTTTTGGGCCTTTGGGACTCCACCGTTGGATGTGGCACTCATCCTATCAAGGGTAAGCTCTAGGAGTTTGAGTGGATGTTTCTATACACCATAACCTTGAACGATGTAGGTATATTGTAAGTGTTGCATTCTCTCCATCACACTATAATTTATTAGTTGGATGGCTACTCCTTGATTTGATTTGTTGGTATAAGCGGATGATCTTACTAATTACTTAGTGTTTATCCTACAACTTCATTGGTATTAAGCCTTGCTCAAGGGACAACACCTTGGTTCAAAGGATTGCATTAGTTGGGTGGAAAGATGCCTCTTAGATACAATTTCCCTCTTAAGAGCACTAGTTTGGGCTAGGGGTGTGTGATAAATAAGCAAAGCATTGCAAATACTTTATTTTCCATTACTTATAGTATTATTTCACTATGTATTTAACTGATTGCTTCGATAGAGTTGATTAACTTTATTACTTGGATACAATTGAGTAACACACTAGCCCAAGGGGTTATCTTAATTTGTTTTTCAATATTGCTAGGCATTTGGCTAGTTTTATGCCAACAAGTATTTGATATAAATCTTTGTAAGTGATATTCAATGACGTTTTCATATATAGAGAGAGAGAGCGAAGCTTAATGAATAAATGGTTGTCTTAAAACTTCATAAAAGTCTCATAATCAATTCAAATACAATATTCTTACGTAAAAATTGTATATTAATTTAGCATTGTTATATATACTAAAACTAGCCTAACTATATAAATTAAATAATTGATAAATGTTAATATACCTAATATTAATCACTCACCAATATTAGTTACAACTTAGCAATAATACCTAATTTTAACTTACACAATAAAGATTAAAAAAAAATAAAAAAATAAAAGTATTCCCACCATTCAATATGGAACCTTTCATCTAATTCATATATATATAAGAGACTAATTAATACAAATCCAACGTATGTTATTGAGTGGCCAAGGATGTTAATACAAGTCCAACAACATATGTTATTGAATGGCCATGGATTCTTCGAAACAATGCATGCGCCTAAATTAAAAAATGGTTAGTTAGTACAAGTGCAACGTACACTAAAGAGTGTCCACTGATTTTACATTTACAAGATGATTTAAAAGAACTTGGTTTCGAACCCCATCTGTTTGGAGTTGAAACAGGGTTTCGAACCTCATCCAATTGGAGTTGAAATTTTCCCTTTTTTTCAATGGTTCCCTTTTGGACATCTCAAAGGTCACATTGATCTAGCAGTGACCCATTTGCAGTGACACAATTAATCTTTATACAAGTTTAACATGGGACAATAGAGATGAGAAAAAGAACACAATAACTTCCCATCCAATTCCTATATATACTTAGCTATTGACTTAATTATTATTAATATTTCCTAAAATGGAGACATAGCCTTAAAACATTCTTTATACATTATTTCTATTATTAAAAAAAAAACAAAATCAATGATAATGATAGTAGCAACGCCAATGATAATGATGTTTATAAAATTGTTTAGCATTATTGGAACATACATCTTTTATCCATATACATTTTATTGTATGAAGAGGTGCATTCTACAATCTAGTATGACTCCATGTGTAAGTATGTCTGTGCTCAAAATTAAATTCTAGTAAATGTAGACCAACATAAAAATAAAAAATTAGAAATCTAAATAATCGATAAATAATAATAATGAACATAGAAAAAATTAATGTTCCCCTGAAACAAAAATGAATAATAATAAAAAAAAACTACAATAACATCTTATTACAATACAATTATCTCATGCTTTAGTTTATCATATACTTTGATTTTGAATGAATCATGTTATCACAAAATCACTACTGAGGGCTGCAACCAAGCAAGATTTCATGTAACTCTTTCAACCTAACTTTAGACCAAAGATTAGCCTCTTTGATCAGAGAGGGCTCTCTCACAAACTCTTGATAAAATCCTTCACTACAATAGATGGCTAACTCTTTATTCATTCATGAAAGCAAAGCTGGTTGGAAACATATCAAACTGGTTCTCATTGGGCTATGGAGTCTCATATATTAAGTAAACAAGGAAAACATAGTCATCTCATGGAAGTCAAGGCTCTTTGCATTACATGTCAAACATACTCCATCAAAACATAGCTTGCCAAACACACAGGAAGTCAGAGCATAAGATTATGAATTCTGAGTGATTGTGTTACAACAAGGCTATAAAAGAACATAAAGTATAAAACACCATCATTATATTTGAACATAACAATCCATCGAGAATCTTGAGTAGAGAACAACACTGTTTTACTATTACTGTCAAAAAAGTCTTACAATGGCCCAAAACAACTCTGTTTTTCTATAAAATGTCCAACCTTTTTTACATATGAGTCATTTCTATATATAGCCAATCAAAACACTACTACCTGAGACTCCTCAACAAGCATGAAGGGAGCTCAGAATTCTAACATTAATTACCTTATCTCTATCATAAACAAACTAATTAATTACAAGAGATATCGTGCTACGAAAACAGAGGACTCCATTACATTGTCACTTCAAGTCTATCTCCTCGTGTACCTTGCTGCATCCTTGAAACTTGACACCTCTAGCACTTCAATAATAGCCAAACCAAACTGAAAACACATTCACTGGATGAGCAGCTTCGGATGCCTAATGTGTAGGTGATTCATCAACCAATAAGAATATGCACCCTATGTTCACGGTTTCTGCCTCCCATTAGTGTTCATGCATTTAAGATCATGTTTCAAGCCATTTAATCCTCTGATAGTCCCGTATGATTGAAGAAAACTTATGATCTGGCCATCCCATAACTGAACAGGTGTACCACTCAACACCTCAGCAGCCCTACCAGAACCCTAAAAATTCGGACATAAAGTGAAAACTTTCAACAAAAGACAAAATTTCACCTTTTCTTCGAATACTTACATCTGGCACCTTTTTTAAACATCTGACTGACTTTCTATAGTCTCCATGCTGGCCTTAAGTCATCCCTTTAAATATTTGCTGACCTCAGCATTCAAACTCAAGTTTTCAACATAAACAGTCATCTACAGCAGTTTCGTAGCGTGCTACGAAACTGCTGTAGGTCATCAAAACTAAGCATATGAACCTTAAAGCAACAATAACTTAACTCTGTGATTTCTTCAGCCATTCTACACAGGTGTAAGGACATCAAAAAGTATCAAAAAGTTTTAAATGATGACAGCCAAAATATACCAAAATTTGGAAAGCAAATTTCTCCTTGGATCATTTAGCTAGTTTGCCTAGCTTCCCTTTCAAGCTGCTGACTTCTTCCTTTAACATCTTATTTTCTGCTCTTAAACTTGTATTCATTTGTTTCATGATTTTTGCCTGCTTCAGAGCTGGCACTGTCCACACATATGCATCAGATACTGAGTCAGCTTGGCTAATCAAACTTGTTCTGCCTTTCATTACAGCCTTTTTATAACTTGTATATCTCACTGCCTTTTCCTTAAAAACATTTTCAATCTGAGGTATTCTTTCCTTTGTTGCTCCAGCTTGTTTCTTAATAGCAATAACATTTCCACTTTGACTGATAATAACCTTATTATCCTTGCTCTTGCTTTTGGCTGCTTGAACTATTTCAGAGAAAACCTCAAGTGCCTCTGTCCTAGGCATTTCTAAAGGTGCTTTCTCTTTCTGAGCTTTCTCCACTTCTTTAATTTGCCTTCTTGTCACTGGTCTGTGTGGTTTAAAGGCATATTCTTTACTTGGCTCTTCAAACTTTAACCTTTTAGAAGCCCTTGATTTTTTAGAACTTTCAGGTGAGGACTGAGTTAGATCAATATGCATTGGTGGCACCAATTGATCTTGCTCAAGTTCTAGTGGTTCAATTTGAATTGGATGATCTTGCTCTAGTTCAATGGCTTCAAGTAAGTCATTTAAACTACCCTTAGAAATAGGACTTTCTTCCACAGGGACTAACTTTCCTTTCTCCTTGCTTAGTTGGCCTCTAGTTCTCACCCTTGAAACCCTTTCAACTTCAATGGATTTAGTTTCATCTTTCCTTTTGTGAGTCTTCTGCTTTGATGACTGAGGTGTTTCCTTAGGTGATGACTTAGGGGTTTCCTTTTCAGATACTCTAGATGACTTAGGAGTTTTATCTACTGATGCTTCAGGTGTTTCTTTAACTGCTGGCTTGGGAGTTTTCTTCATTGATGCTTCAGGTGTCTCTTTAGCTGCCACAGACCTCTCTGACTTCTTTGCTTTAATTTTAGGCTTCTTATGGTCTTTCACTTCTCTTCTAAGTTCAGCCAAAGTAGGTTCCTCACTCCTTTCTTCTCTTTCTCTCACAGGTAATGGAGTGAGGCCTGTTTTGCTTGGGAAACCGGCCATAAACACAAATGAATCCCAATCTTTACCAATTTTTTGTAAACTATCCAACACCAGCAATTTTACTAGACCATGATGAAAAAGGGATGTTTCACAAGCATCTTTCTTTAACTGAATCTTATCACACATTTTGCTAATACTCCTGAACAAATAGAAAGGTATGTCTATTGAAACCTTACCTATGAAGTGTAACAGAAGTTTGAAGTGGTAGGAGTAAACTTTATTGTACCTACCCTCACATGTCAGGTACTTCTGGATACATGTCAATAGCAGAGCATAATTCTCTTTTAGATAACTCCTTGGGACTGCTTTGGTGAGATCTTCATCTGCATAAGGTGCCTTCAAAAACTCTTTGCAGGGACCCATTTCGAACTTGAAGTTTTTGAACCATTCTTGGCCACCCCTCGGGATTTCTGTGACAGTGGAAATAACTTCAGGGGACACCGGAAACTCCAACATGGCCACCTTCGAATTCAGTCCAGTGAAGTTTAATGCGAAAGCCTTGGTCACTTCTGCATGTCCTCCCTTCAATTTTTCGCAAAACCGCCAGCAGCCAGCACTTCGAAAGGCCTTTGCTACCTCTTCATCCCTGAGAGTAACATCTAACCCCTCCGGCTCTGTCCTCACACATTTACCAGATCGGTGTTCCTTTCTTTCCATGCTGCTTTGAATATTTTTACACAAGAAACTAATGGTGGCTTGTAGCACGAAAACAAACTTCGGCTTTGGAGAGCAGGCTCGCTTGCAGTAGTCCGTTTAAATAAGAGCTTGGGCTTTTCATATAGCAAACACGTTCATATGATATGAAGAACTCATTATGAAATGACCACCTCTTATAACATCCCCTAAACTAACACTCAAATACATGACTTCGGACCTTATGGCGAAATAATGGCTTATCATGACATGGAGAGGGTGTGAAGTGACAATCATGAACGGACTTATGACTCACTACTCACGGATTTGACATTCAGAGAAAAAGCGCTGCAAAAAACCCTGAAACCCCGATTTCGTAGCGCGGGCAGTTCAAATTTAACAGGATGCGCTACGAAATCGCTGACAAACAGAGCGCTGCGAAAACACGAAAACATCATTTCGCAGCTAAACTGACCAATCAAACCTGCGCTGCGAAACTGCGCAAGTACCAAAGACATCAAACCCGCGCTGCGAAACTGCGCAAAGTACCAATGACATGACATGCTTTAACTAACAATGATGGAGGGTGTCTAATGATTTTTCCTTTACACGAATTCACATCAATAGCTCTTGAATTTCAAATTTCAAATTGACATATACTAATAAACCTATTCACAAGACTTCAAGACTTTATATAAAACTTATGGACAACCTTATATACATGAACTATAGTTCCAAGTGATAACAAATCATAAATTTACGTTCAACAAAATTTGTTACCACATTAAAATTCTAAATTAGGTAAAATTTTAAACATCTTTACTCTTCACTAAAGCTACTACAATTTCTTAAATCAAAGTAAAAAGGTTAATTCAACACAAAGAATCCAAAATCATCTTTTAATATTTTTTTTAATTAATTATTTGTAAAATGAATCTTTAAAAGGTAAACTATATCCTATATATATATTAAAATCGCTATACACATAAACATTTCCACGTCAAAGTTGTAATATTTGAAAATATTTATTTGTTGAAATTTTATTATAATATTTGTTATCATGCCGTGTAAAAAGCATCACTAAATATAATATTAATATTGAAAGATTATTATTATTATTATTATTATTATTGAATTTGATATTAATATTATTCAACTTAATATCTTTTAATTAATACAATATTAAATTTAATATATATTATTTTTTTTATATATTTTAATGATATATATTAATTGTGGATATATATGGGAGGGAAGAACAAAGACATAGAGTGATAGAGGTGGAGAGATAGAGGGAGGAGAAGAGAGGGAGGGATAGAGAGATGGAGTTGGAAGGAGAGAAAGGGAGGGAAGAAGAAATGCATAGAGAGATAAAAATAGAGAGAGGGGAGTGACAAGGAAGAGATGGAGAGAGAATGTTTATGCTTGGGGTGAGATAGAGATACACATTAGAAGAGATGGAGAGAAGTGGGGAGAGAAGAAGAGAGGGAGGGAGATAGTGACAGAGTTGGAGGGTAGAGAGAGAGAGAGAGAGATAGAGAGAGAGTTGAGGTGGGGAGATAGAGGGAGGTGGGAGAGAAAGGGAGAGAGAGGAAGGAAGAGAGAGAGGACATGAGAGAGAGAAGGAGAAAGGAAGGGAGAGAGAGAGAGGAAGGTAAGAAGAAAGACACATAGAGAGAAAGGTGGTGAGAGCGAGAGGGAGTGATAACAAAGATGGAGAGAGAGGGAGAGAGGGAGAGAGGAGACCAAGAAGGAGGTGAGATAGAAGGGGGGAGAGAAGGAGAGAAGGGGAATAGTGAGAGTGAGGGAGAGGAAGAGGGAGAGAAGGGGAAGAGAGAGAGTGAGGGAGAGGAAGAGGGAGGGAGAGATAGATAGAAATGGAGAAAGAGTGTATGTTTTTGGGGTGATATAGAAATACAAAAGAGAGACAAAGGGAGATAGAGATACAAATGTAACACGGAGAGAGGGAAGAAGAGAGAGATAGAGAGAGGGAGAGATATATAAATATGGAAAGAGAGAGCATGTGTGTTTGCGGGGAGGTGAGATAGAGAGACAAAGGAGGAGAGATGGATACATATATAGATATAGATGGAGGGTGGAGGGTGGAGAGAGGGAAGAAGATTTTTTGCACTAGATGCATTGATTTCAGTGTAGATTGTGATTTCTAATCTTATTTGATTGCTTGCACTAAAGGAGATAAACTAAATTAGAGGGGAGAGGAGGAATGAAGAGAGAGAGAAGGAGAGGAGTGAGAGAGGGAGAGAAGGCTAAGAGAGAGAGAGAGAGGGAGACACAAAGATGGAGGGGGGGAGAGGAGGAGAGAGAGAAGGAGAGAGGGAGGGAGAAAGTGACAGGGTTAGAGAGAGAGAGAGAGGGAGAGACAAATGGGGGGAGAGAAATGGATAGAGAGGAAGGACGAGAGAGAGGAGGAGAGAGGGAGGGACAAAGAGATGGAGTTGGAAGGGGAGAGAGGGAGGGAAGAATAAAGGCATAGAGAGAAAGAAGTGAAAAGAGAGAGGGGAGTGACAAGGGAGAGATGTACAAAGTGTGTATGTTTTGGGGTGAGATAGAGAGACAAAGAAGGAAAGATAGAAGGAGACATAGATATAGATGGAGAGGGGAGAGAGAGAATAAGATTTCTTACATTAGATGGTGATTTCTAATACTACTTGATTGCTTGCACTAGATGCATTGATTTCAGTGTAGATGTTTATTTTTAATGATATTTGATTTCTTGCACTAGATGCATTGGTTTCAGTGTAGATGTTGATTTCTAATCCTATTTGATTGCTTGCACTATATGCATTTATTTTAGTGTAGATGTTTTCTAATTCTATTTGATTGCTTGCACTAGATGCATTGATTTTAGTGTAGATGGTTATTCATAATCCTATTTGATTGCTTGCATTAGATGCATTTATTTCATTGTAGATGGTGATTTATAATCCTATTTGATCACTTGCACTAGATGCATTTATTTCAATGTAGATGTTGATTTACAATCCTATTTGATTTTCAACACTAGATGCATTTATTTCAATGTAAATGTTTTCTAACTCTATTTGATTGCTTGCACTAGATGCGTTAATTTCAATGTAGATGGTTATTCATAATCATATTTGATTGCTTGTATTAGATGCATTGGTTTCATTGTAGATGGTGATTTATAATCCTATTTGATTGCTTGCACTATATGCATTGATTTCAATGTAGATGTTTATTTCTAATGATATTTGATTGCTTGCACTAGATGCATTGATTTCAGTGTACATGTGATTTCTAATTATATTTGATTGCTTGAACTAGATGCATTGATTTTAGTGTAGATTTTTTCTAATTATATTTGATTGCTTGAACTAGATGCATTGATTTCAATGTAGATATTGATTTCTAATTATATTTTATTGCTTGGATTAGATGTATTGATTTCAGTGTAGACATTGATTTTTTATTATATTTGATTGCTTGCACTAGATGCATTGATTTCCATGTAGATGTTCATTTCTAATCCTATTTGATTGCTTGCATTGATTTCAGTGTAGATGTTTTTTTCTAATCATATTTGATTGCTTGCATTAGATGCATTTATTTTAGTGTAGATGTTGATTTCTAATTTGATGTAACTAGATGTATGTTGGTACATTAATCTTAAGTGATTGGATTAACAATGTGATTCATTTTAGTGTAAGCACAAAAAAATTATTGACAATGTGCATTGATTTTTGTGTTATAGTAATTCAACCTATTAATATTGGAGAGAAAGAGAGAAAAGGTAAGATGTTTACTACAATAGCTCGAGTTAAAGATTTGAATGGCTTATGATTTCAACTGTACTTTTCATATAATCGATATGAAAATATGGCAAAACTAATCGGGGTGACAATAAGAATAGTAGAAGAAAATAGTTGAGATTGATCACAACGAAGGCTATTTGTAATTGACTACATGCTTATTTCACATTTTTTGCCATTCAACACCATTACATTGTCACTTTTCATTAAAAATTTCATTTCATCATTTTTCATAGTTAAAGTTATTAACAATATCTATCATCTCAATTGATTAGGATAACTCAGAAAATTTAAAATTAAAACTATTATTCAAGATATATTTAGTAATACCTGGAGGGGTACTATTCGGAATTAATTAGTTGTAATAAATTGTGATACCTAAAATTAAATGAAATAAATGTGCAATATCAATCCTTCTGCAAGCAAGCTATTGACAAGATCATCTTCCTTCTTTATCACCAACTAATTACTAATACACAATTACATATACATATAGAAATATAACATAAAAATGTAATATTCACAAACATTACCATCCAAATCCAAACACACAAACCACTCAAAGCATCCAAACACAGATACACACAAACCACTAAAAACATCCAAACACAAACATACAAACCATTCAAGGCAAACAACATAGACTAAATTAAAGAACAAAATTATATGGTCATGTGAGGCAAAGAAAACATAATATAAATTTCAAAGTATGAAATTTGTCTCAAACATATACATAATAAAGATAATCTAAAAATATGACATAATGTAAATTTCAAATTATGAAGTTTATCTCAAACATATACATAATAATGATAATATAAAAATATGACATTGTTGCCCTCAGCTGGAACCAGCATAGATCCATCTAACTCCGGATCTATCATGCGCCGAGAGGGATCAAATCCCTCGAGGTGCAAACCTTTCCTCAAATTCTACACTCCAAAAAGAAGGTTTGCACCTCGAGGGATTTGATCCCTCTCAGTGCATGATAGATCCAGAGTTAGATGGATCTAGGCTGGTTGTTATGATCACTGCATCAGTTTATTATTATTACTATATAAACATTCAAAAGTATGACACTAAGATGAAGACATATTCAATTTGAGGATAAATGCATTTAAATATTGAGCTAAACAAAATTACCAGTGAAACTAGTAACCATATCACAATATTTCCAAAAGTAGCTATGTTTAAACGATGCTAAGATGCAGAAGATGGGTGTTCAATTTGATGATAAATGCCTAAATAAATTTAGGTCAAGCAAGTGTAAGTCATGTGGTAGGAATGATATGTTGTCTTTCTCTCCATTCAACTGTTAATCTCATGCTATGACATGTTTAACTATGTAATATGATTATCTACCTTAATTCTTTATAATAACAAGTAGTAGATATTGTTTGTGAATGTAGCTAGTCCCAAATTAGTACAATGAACCACATAATTAAAAAACAAACAAACAAAAACAAAAATAAATTACCATACCCAAGATGAAAAGTACAAACAATATCACAATACACATATCATATCACAATATTTACAATGTAGTTCCTATGCTTTGCATGCTCTAGGGGGTCTGATCATAAAAGAATTCTAATTTTCCCACTTCAATGAAGGAACCTATGATGCCCATGAGCAAAAACTAAGGAAGCAAGATAAAATGGCAATAAGGGCTATTTATTTTTTGTTGCCTTGAATCCTGTGTACTTTCACAACCCTTATCCATTGGATTTCAATTATGAATGCCACTACCATCACTATAACGTGGATGGCCAGCCCAATACCCATCCTATGTAGGATTGTTATTCCTCTGGGATTACATGTGAATATTTTGAAAATCCCTACTATGACTTTGTCATAGATTACATTGAATACCAGCATTGACATCATGACGAATGATATGGCACATCCTAGAGGGATTTCAAAGTGATAACCCATATTCTTGTTTAGTCTCACTCCCTTCTTTATGAATAATGTGTTTACTTGGGCTAGCATGGCACTAGACATGAACATGGAAATCCGAATTGGTAGCATTTTTACTATAAGCTTCATTTCTTCTACTTGGGTTATTGGGCACAACTTCCATGCACTAGTTGAGTTGTCCATTATTGTTGCTTTATCGAGAAATCTAAAAGAGGAAAGGAAAACTATTTTATTGTATTGTGGTTCAGCTATGAATCAAAAGTTAGCTTGTATAATCATGGTTGGAATTATGAGCTTTTATGATGCTCCAATGCATGATCTTCTTGTTACCGGGAAATCTAGTGTCTATGCAGAGCTGCTAGTCCCACTAAGACTGGTAGCTATCTTAGAAACAAACAAATTAAAACTACTTTCGTTTTCCTTTATGAGAAGTAGATAAGAGGGGAACAAAGGATACCAACCTCTGTCTTGCGCTTGGTTCCTTGCTTGATTCCTCTCCCTTCTAATATATCTTTGCCACTCGCTTCCTCATCTACCCAGCTTCAAATAGAACCTATGGAATAAAAGTAGCATAACACTATCCAAGAACAGAGATCTACTATCATAAAGAATATAGGACCAGATATATATTGACCACACAAATGCATATATCATCAATCATACAAGAATGTGGAGGAAAACTTGAATAGCTTTATTAATATCAAGAATAGCAAAGAGGATTACAACCAATTGTTCTGACCCAACATCATCCTCTCAGCAAGAAAGCCCTTCTTCACCTCATGAAAAGCTTAGATCACCTAACACTATGATGTTACACCAAGAAACCATCAACACTTCCTTACAAGATACAAAATTCCAGCCTCTGGATCTCTGGGATGAGGGATCCATATATAGATGATTGCAGGGAGGTGAGTCAGCTTCTGAGATTTGATTAGTGTCCTCTCTGATAGTTCTTTATTCCACTTGGAGATTGATGATCTCTTACTCATCCCTGGGCGAATGCAGAGAGGCAAGTGTCACAGGAGAAGTTTCTGGAAGATTCCATGATCCTCCACCTCGCAAATTGACTCTGCCATTTGTCCACTCTCTCCCATCGCACCCCATAGAAGGGATTTTCAGTATGCATCACACCTCCCATGTGCATTTAGGTGGGATGCAGTGCACTTTGACCATGGAGCAGGTGAGATGGTCCTGTTTTGACCAGTTTTGAGTAGTTTTTCATGGAGAAATTCTGGGAGATGATGTAATCAACTGACCTTGTTCTTTTAGGGGATGGAACAACACTTTTAGGGAGTTAGGGGTCCTTGGTTTATGGACATGTTTGATTGGGGTTGTAGTGCCCAAAAATGTCTATAACAATTGCCCCCTAAAGCATGAGGTCGTTAATCTTTTGATTTCGAGTGAAATGCTTTATCATGAGGATCCAAAGCTTTTTCGAGATGGAAGGGGACCTATAATAAGATACAATACAATACATTATCTTCATAATATTTTCATGATATAGCTGAGGCGGGCATTCCCATGCTCAGCTTTATAAATTCATTTTCATGTACATAAGACAGACAATCGTCTGAGTGCAGATTGATGATTCTGGTAGAGCCATCATCCCTTAGATTGGATGATTATCTGTGCAGAAATGATGTACATTTGATGTCTTTATTTTCCTGAATATATATCGCAGCCCGGATGGATGAAACTAGATCTGGGGTATTCAATCTCGTTCGATCTTCACTCAAATTACAAGTCGATCCATGTGAGAGATGTTCTGGAGTCGAACATGGAAAGACATCGCCTGATTACCAGCCAGTGATGTAAGTTGTTAACAGGCGTGACAGGAATCACCGATAATGATGATGACCCTCAAGGTACTACAGTACAATTCACGTGGTGTGAATAAGGGACTTGGCGTCGAACACCATGAAAAATCTTTCGATTGAAGGCCATTGATGTAAACTTGTCGCCGAAAGTGAGAAAGTTGCCATTGAGGCATGCAAGCTTCAAAGTACTGAAAGGGTTGTCCCTAAGTCAACTTCTTGGATAATGAGCTGATGTCGATAAGAAGCGACCCACCGTAGGGGGGCCTTAATGAATCCCACATCTACGGCACGAAACAGAGTAAATTATTTTCGAGGTGAAAACGGTCTGATGATACAGGGTTCAGGGTGGCGATCATGAAAGAATGGAGCGTGAATGTATTGCAGTGGATGAGACACAGGTGAATTCTCTGAGCGACTTCTCTTGAACATACCAGTGACACTGACATGATGGATTGGTAGCGTTAACCCCAAATATGGATGGTGTGATGGACCAATGGTGATATGACCAGTGAACGGAACAACCAAACCCGACTTGGATGTGGAGTGAAAATGTCATGTTCAAGAGCGACTTGCTACCAATAAAGTTTCTTCAAGTTTTCTTCCCAATTTTTCCCTAGTCATTGTTGACCAGTACCTCTTTATTTTTGTCAAGCTTGAGGAGGATAACATATGCCTGTTCTATAATTTTCCCTTCAGGCAAACCCATCGCTATGTTTTAACGAGCCTAGCGACAGTGAAACTCGTTCTTGTCTGTATGGAAAAGTTTGTCACTATTCAGTTTTAACAAGTTTAACAACAAAGATAACTCGGTCCTTTTCAATTTTAGAGGGTCTGAAAGGGACGTAAAGAAAGCTCCAATAATCCTTTTTCGTCTTATAATCCCTTAAGTCCGAAAAAAGTATAAAATAATACAAAAGGGATGAATTTTCGGTAATTTTAACGAGCCGAACAAAACAATCGCTCGATCTTTTTGTGTAATAATCCCTCAGGTCCAAAAAGATTAAAATCTAAAGGAGGGATAGCACTTCTGGTCACTTTAACGAGTTGGAGAGGCCAATTACTCGGCAATCTTTTCATATTTTACAAGTCAGATGAAAAGAGCTTAAAGGAGACTCATTTTTCGAGGAACGAGTGATAAATTCGGGTAGCAGCTAATTCCAAGTAAGGTTTGGAATTTCCAATCACGACAGTGTCACAAGGATGGCTAACAGGATCACTCTTCGCAGTTGTTCATAAAAAAATGTAAACAATCAAATGGAGGTGAATGATCGGCCAATACAGAGTGGAGGTGATGATGAGAACATGACCAAGGCTTCAAAGGTTGATGATAATGCATTCACAATGGTTATTTACCGGAAATTGGTTCATTTTTTAAAGAATGAGCTTAAACTTTGGGGGAAACATTTTCTCATTGCTTATGTTTAATTTTTAACGAGCTTGAACTCCACATAAAAACTGCTTGATATAATGGTCATTGATTACCTTGATTTTATCATTGACAACTTTTCTCCTTCAAAGGTTGTACTGCCTACTCAATTGCTTCATCAAACTAGTTAGAAACGAATAATATATTCTTGAAAAATGAGCCAAAACACTAATATTTTACTTGAATTACGTGAAAAGTAATTTAAAAGTGGTTTTTACCTCTCATTTTACCATTTCATTTGAAATTTGGTTTGTTGGAGCTTTGGAGGTGCTTTCCCCTCGATTTTCACTAGCTGATTCCGGGAGATTCTGTGGACGATTCTTGGCGCCGTGTGGACTAGGTAAGAGCTAAACCTGAGCTCTTCAGTTTCATTCCTTCCTTTTTTAATTCTGAGCATGTTTCCTGGTTTTTTTGAGCCCCTGGGGTTTGAAGAATTCGCCCTGGCTCCATCGCACCTTTCCTATATCGAAAGGTGCGATGCATGCTGGCTTGGCCATTGGCCAGTCAGCATGCATCCCACCCAGTACACTGCTGGGGGTGCGATGGGCGCAAGGAGGGAAACTTGTGCACAGTTTTTCATGGAATTTTTTGCCTGTTTTTCACCAAATCAGGATCCTGACTCTTCTCTTGTTTGTTTTCAGAGATTCATCGGAGCAAAATGCCTGTTACATGGCGAGAACGTGAGCATGAAGAAGAGGACATGCTTGCTTTACATGATCCGGTTACGGTAAATGCACTGCGGAACTGTGGTCTGTTCAAGTTTTTCCGCATCTCTAGCATGAGGCAACAAATCAACTTGTTGCAATATTTTATCGATGCATGGGATCCTACCAACCAGGTGTTCCAGATTAGGGGCAAATCCATCCCCTTGACTATCGTGGACATCTATTTTTTGACCGGTTTATCGAGGCGTGGTGCCCCTATCTCATTATCAGGTTTGGCCCATGGGGGTGAATCCGTGAGAGATTACATTCACCGATATTGCAGAGAGGGATCTCAGTCGAGTAAGGACGACAAGATCAATATCCGAGATGTCACTAACAAGCCCTTGAGGACCATTTTGTTCACTTTTGCTAGACTGGCTGGTAGTGCGGCTCTTCATGTGGCCAGCAGGTCTTATATGCAATACGCCTTGGAATGCCTTGAACCAAAGGTGTTCAATTGGTGTGATGCAGTACTCTCTGTGATGAAAGAAAAACTGACCAAGGTAAAGAGCGGAAGATTGAAGAACTTTCGTTATGGTTCTATTTTGACCGCTTTTGCCTTGGAAAGGATCCCACTGATGCAGCCACAATATATTCCACTTGGTTTACCTCCATCGACTGAGCCACGGATGTATAAATGGGTTGACTTCATGGCTCGACATGCGGGTCAGTCCTAGATTTCTTTCTCTGATACCTTATTTGAATGGTTCAACTGTCAGCAGGTGGTTTTTGCCGAGTGTCCATATGCTGGTATGGATTTCCGGGGTGATCTGGATTTGGTACTGCCGGCTGGTGAGCAGTGGGGTCATAGGTAAATTCTCTGACCATATTCCTGTTTATTGCTTTTCATAATGTTCTTATATTTTCTTTACTCAAGACTAATCAAAACTCATGCGCTCATGCAGACATTGGACCAGTTCGACCAGCAGCACATCCGAGAGTGCCAGCTGCCACTCCGACAGGAGAGGCTGTGGGGAATGCTATCCTTCGTGACCTTGATGTGTCTGAGACTCTTTCAGCATTGCAGGATCAGGTCGAGGGTCTCCCTCTTGGTATTCCGGATGTGAGGACCGACGAGCTGCCTCTTAGGCTGCAGCGACATACTACTGGCATGCCAAGTCGATGGACTTGGCTTTTACGCATGATTGCACAGGCAGTGACTTGTTATCATCAGCACCATTAGACTAGGGTGCCCCCCAGCATTTTTGAGTTTTGGGTCATCTGACCAATTTTGTCTTGGTTACAGAACATCATGTGTAAACCACAAACAGTTATATATATATATATATATATATATATATATATATAATATTATATATATATATATATATATATATAGATATATATATTTTGATTTTCAGATTTTATTTTTGTTAATTTACATGATCCTGATGCAAATATTGATGAAATGCTTCTTTTATAAATGTTGCAAATGTCTATCTAACACATAATTTTCCAATGAGTCCGTTAATGTGTTTAAGTTTCTAGAAATATGTTGATATTGAATAGAATCAAACTGTCTTTCCAAAATCTTGACCCTTAGGAACATGTGATAGATAGCTGGATTTCGGATGGAGTAGATACCAGTGAGTTGTAGTATGATGAGTTGTGAGTCTAGCCTGATGACAAGTCGGCGTATGCCATATGTGATGGCATCAGAGAGGAGTTCTATCAATGCGCTATATTCGGCGATGTTATTTGTTGACCGACCAATACATACCCCTCTGAAACTTATTAACTCGCCGCTTGGATCAAAAATGGCCCAGGCCGCAGAAGATAGGTTCCGCGAACTACGACTCGCTCCGTCGGCATATCCCACAAATGATTCCAATAGGTTCAACATCTGCAACAAATGTAAAAAAAATGGATTACCTGACCAAAACAATTACCCTTAGTGAAAACAAAAATTTAACAAAAGAATAGGGGTTACTACACTGAATCATTCGTAGTAACGCTTAAGATACAACCCGTTACAGGGTTGCACCAGTGGAATCCCATCATAATCCACTAACTCGTAGGCTCCTTTTGCTAATACACATTTAACAATATAGGGGCCCATCCATAAGGATTTGAATTTACCTGCTCCCGATTTATCATATTCTTGGTGGGAAAGTAAGACCAAGTCACCTTCTGAGAAGATACGGGGTTTGACATTCTTGTCGAACTGCGCCTTGACTCATTTCTTATGGGCTTCGTTAGCCAAAGTGGCATCACGACAGGTTTCATCCAATTGGATTAGTTCCAAGAAACGAGCCTCCTCTTCTGAAGTTCCGGGGAGAAGGTCGACTGCGAGTTTGAGGGACGAGATTTCACACTGAATTGGTAAGATTGCTTCTAGGCCATACACCAGTTGAAAGGGTGTAAACCCGGTTGCATTCCTTACCAATGTTTGGTATGCCCACAAGGCTGAGTACAGGATCAGGTGCCAACTCCTTTTATGGATTCCAATCATCCTTTGCAATATTCGCTTCAAGACCTTGTTGATTGCTTCAACTTTTCCATTGGCTTGTGCGTAATATGGAGTAGAGCTGTCATGGGAAAACCCCAATTTGGCAGCCAATTCAACCATCATGTGATTGCGAAAATGTGATCCATGATCTGTGACTATGGCCTGTGGAACGCCGAATCTAGCGACTACATGATTGAAAAAGAAAAGGGCGGCTGTTTCGCTCGTGTTGTTTAATGTAGGCATCGCCTCGAACCATTTGGTAAAATAGTCTACCGCGACTATGATATACCCATGCCCCCCGGTTGAGGTGGGGTTACATGTCATGAAATCTATGCCCCTTTTGGCGAATGGCCCAATAGCAACTACTGGTTGCAGGGGTGTGGGTGGTATTCTGGTTTTGCTATCGAAAATTTGACACGCATGGCAACGTTTGACTGTTGTTATGCAATATTTGAACATTGTTGGCCAGAAGTATCTTGCTCGTAAATTTTTTTGCGTCGTAGCGTAACCAGATTGATGCCCCCCAAACGTGCCTGAATGGCAATCATTCTGGACTTTTTTGGCCTCCTCATGGGTGAGGCACCTCCTCAGAACTGTATCGATACCACAACGGTAAAGCGTATCACCGACGATCATGTAGTCTTTTGATTGGTATCGAATACGTCTTTGTTCCGAGCGAGAGGTATTAGACCTATATTTTTGGGTTTGGAGATAGATGATTATGTCTCCATACCACGGATTGCTTGAAGATATCAGAAACAAAGATTCATCCACGATGGTTTCTTTGGGTGTTTCATCGTTGGACGATGATGGGAGATCGCATAGTAATTCTGCAAAAACCACGGATTTTTTCGATTTGGATTTTACAAATTCCAAATCAAACTCTTGAAGAATTGCTATCCATTTTGAATATTTTCCCCCCAGCAACTACCACGACAATATATAAGTCATGGGGTTGCAATTTAACAAAATGGTAGTCTTTCGAAAGAGGACATAGTGTCGAAATCTCTGTATCGCTTGAACAGCTGCAAGAGCCAGCTTTTCAACCGAGGAATACTTGCTTTTTGTTTCATTTAAGTTTCTACTCAAATAATATATAGGATGTTCAATTCCATTGTCTTCTTGAACTAAAACCATTGCGATAGTTGTATCCCCTGCAGCCAGATACAGGTTAAAGTCTTTTTTATAATCAGGAGTGTACATTAATGATGCTTTCATTAGGGATTCCTTTAAAGCATCAAAGGAAGATTGCGCGACCTGATCCCAAATGAAGGGTACTTCTTTTTTCAATAGACATGTATAACCTTTAGCAAGTTCGGGTAATTTGGAATGAATCTCCTCAGAAAGTTTGCTTTCCCTTGGAGTTTCTGAAACTGAAGCAAATTTGAAGGTGGAGGAAAATTTATGATTGCCTGAACCTTACATGGGTCGAGACGAATCCTGTCCTTTGAGAATACAAAGCCAAGCAAACGACGAGAACTGACACTGAACACACATTTGTGTGGATTGAGTCGTATCTTGTAGTGTCGGCAACGTATAAATATGGCTCTCAAATGCTGCGGATGGTCGGTCCGCTTTCGCCAATGAGCTGGAAGATCATCGAGATATGGTTGAACAATGTTTTTGATGTCATGGAAGGCATAATTAATTGCCCTCTGAAATGTTGCCCCTGTGTTCTTTAAACCAAAGGGTAACTTGCGATATGCAAATGTGCCCCACGGACAAATAAATGTAGTCTTTGACTGGTCCTATGGGCGGATATTTATTTGATTATACTCGGAGAATCCATCCATAAATGAAAAGGTTTCACATCCGGTGCATTCATCAATTATCTGGTCAATAAAGGGAGTAGGGTAGTTGTCTTTTGGACAAGCTTGATTTACATCCCTATAATCGATGCACACTCTAATCGTTCCTAGTTTTTTCATTACAGGAACAATGTTCGATACCCAATTGGTTAGAGGAACCGGGTAAATAAAACCAGCATGGAGAAGTTTTTCAACTTCTGCCTTGATGGCAGCGGATTTCTTGGGGTGCACCTGCCATAGCCGTTGTCGTACTGGTTTGAAATCTGGATACATCTTTATTTCGTGTTCAACTATGCTCGAGTCAATGCCTGGCATTTCATCATATGACCAAGCAAATACATCTCTGAATTCGTGAAAAAGAAATTTTTATATTTCCAGTTCTGAAGGAGAACGACATTTGCCAACATAAATATTCTCTACAACTTCTATTTTGGTCAAGATATTTATGGCGATAGTCTCTTCGATATTGGACAAGTTTCGCTCGGAATCCACTGTGTTTACAGTATTTGATAGGAAATCAAAAACTGAAGGATGATGAAGGTCATCAGGAGTATCTTCCTTACAATCTGGAAGATGGGAGCGATGGTGGTAATCTTCCCATGGCGCCCCGTCAGTTATCATTGACTGAACAATTCCTTCGTCGATGTAATGCACTTGCGACCAAGGATCTGAAGGGGTGCCATATTATTTAGACCTATCTATCCAAATGCTTGATTTGGGTTTGCCTCAATATTTCTATTGGGCTTGGAGGCAATACCTGTAGATGATCCATGCTAATATCGATTTCTAAGATCTTTTCAATAGAAGATATCATATTGCAGGTTCCTACCGTTGCTACTTCCGCCAGATTGATTGGAGGTGGGAGGGAAAAAGTCCCCATTAATATAGGGTCTTTTAGTAGGCCTACTCCGATATTTTGAAGTGAATGGGGGCTTCCATGGATCATCGGAATGCTTCCCGTAACTTGGGAACTATTGGGGAGAAATGTTTGTTGGTCGACGATTGTAATTCCCCCTTGAAAGGGAAATGCAATCTTCTTGAAGTAGGTCGACACAACCGCAGCCATAGCATATATCCAGGGCCTTCCCAGTAGGATGTTGTAATCGAGGTTTTCGTCGATTACTTCAACATCTATTTCTACCGTTTCCCCCCCCAGTTCAACTTGCAAGTTACTTAAAATCCCATATGGGGTATATGTTCGTCCATCAAATGATTTTAATGTCGTCGAAGATCGCGATAAGGTTGGAGATCCTAAATTTTTCCACCAACTCATCGACATAATACATGTAGATGCCCCCTCATCAATAATTGTTCGATGAACAGTTTTGTTGAGGGTTTTCACTTGAATGAGGAAAGCTAGTTGAGATGGTAACTGAGGATCATATCCTTTGTGATTAAAGGACACAAGATTAGAATCCTTTGGGTCAATCCCACCTATTGCAGATAATAAAGCCTGTTTTTGGGAGGGGCAATTTTGCAGTACCTCAAGTGTCGACATAGTGGATGGCGATTGGGCAAGATCTTCCACTATATTATAATGTTGTGCTGCTCTGGCATGAGGATTAAATGTTGACTTGTGTACTACTCCCTTTGGCGGTTTTATTGTTAGCTCTGGAATGATGGGCGGTGCAACTTTTGTCGAAGTTGTTGTCGAACTACTAGGTTGATCTTTATCCTTGTTGTTCGACAGCTGTGGATTCCAGTAATCTTTATTCCTTGTCGTTATCAAAGCATCATTTTGTTGTTTCGAAACCGACAACATCAGCACTTGGGAAGCATTTTCACTAGCAACCAGATTTGTTCCTGGATTTGGAAACGGATCAGTTAATACCGCCGAGGTTTTCGAATTCTTGAAGAATTTTTTAAGCTCAGCTTTATATGGACAATCTCTTACCTAATCATCCTCATCACATATAAGGCATGGACGATTTGATTTCTTATCTCCAGAAGGGTTTGCAGAAGATTTTTCAGGTGATGATTCTTCCTGTTTCTTCTTCTTCCCTTTGTTTTTCTTCTTGCCTCCTCGTTGCTTGGTTTCTTTGCCTTTGTCTGTTGAGACGGCATTTACTTCCAAGGCGAGAAGTTCTTCTTTTGCATTTTGACTAGAAATCTTATGGGCCTGTTTAGATGTAGCCTTTGTTGATTTCGTGCTTGTCGTACCAATCATGCCATCGCCGGCATGAGAGTCATTGTTCGATTTAGGAGGAGGAGGAACGGAAAATTTCGGTCTGGGAGCGTCAGGGATTTTATCGTAGAGTGTGCCAGACTGAGTGTAAATCAAGTCTAAATATTGCGCACGAGCAATAACTTGCTCTTTGGTGATGACTCCTCCCTTTGCCACATATTTTGTAATGGAAGGTAATAATGACTTAATAAACCATTCAGCTAAAAGCTGATCAGGAACGTACATTTTTACCATTATACGACGACGTTGCCACTCATGAATATGATCGGATATGTGAGTGGTCGTCATTTACTTGAAATTGGTAAGAAGTTCTGTTCCCATTTCGTACCTTATGGGTAACTGAAAATGGGTTAAAAAGGTTGTGGCTAGGGTACTGAAGTTATCAAACAAAGCTCTAGGTAATTCAATATACCATTTTGTTGCCGGACCAATTAACGTTCTCTAAAAAAAGCGAAGCCTAATCGAATCATCATTTACGGTGTTTGATGAACACCACAAATGAAAGGTCATCACATGATTCGACAGGTCTTCACCTGGATTTCCATTAAATTTAGGAATATCTGATGGACGTTTATGCAGAATCGCTGGCCACCAAGGGGCGTAAGCAATTGGATCGTTCGTTAGCCTATTTAGATCCGGTAACTCTAAAGTTGCCACGAAGGGTAGCTGTTGATTCAGGTTTGGCGAAGCATACCCAGGATAAGATGGAATTTCTTGAGCAGTCGGTCTTTGCATACCAACATAATGCATTTGATGCTGGTAAATTTAGTAAGGTTGATGGGCATAACCATTGTAGAATGGTTGATTTTGACCGTTTTGAATATATGACTGCCCATTATTTGAAAATATTTGTTGCTCAGATCCTTGGTAAACTTGTTGGAATTGCGGTTGTTGATATTGCACCAGCCACGGTTGTGAAGCCATGTCCTGTTGTCCAATACTGGCTGTTTGACCAAGATGAGGGGTAATTGTACCCGTTTGGGCCTGTGCCATCACTAGTTGGCGATTGTGGTTGAGTCGCAGGGATAAGAGGTTGTTGCATTACGACCTGAGAAACCTGAGGTTGACATACAACAGACAACGCTTGTACTTGCGACACCGTCATAATAGCCGACGTGGTTGGTATATTTGACATAGGTAAACATTGTTGCATCAAGTATACAACTCTTGGTTGTTGAGGCAGTATTGGCACCCAACCGCTAGATGTAATTCTAGCATAACCTGAATTTTGTTGTGAACTCTCGTATGGTTGTTCTCTCGGAGGAGACAATGAAAGGGTATATTGCCCCCCATACGGCGATAATCCGGTACTCAAAGGAATGATTTTCCCTTGAGGACCGGACTGTCCAAATTGACACCGTGAAGGATCAATTTGCTGAGACTCAACATAAGAGCTCCCGAATATTACTCCGGATGAACAAACGGGAACGGACCATACTGTCGAAATAGCCCCTGAGTGGGCCCCATCTAGCGATTGAGAGCTAGTTGGGACAGATGGTATGCCGACGAACATTGTTGGAGTGACAGCAGGAAGTACTGCCGTCGCTGTGTTAGATGACACAGTCCTAGATGTCGACGGTTGTTCAAACATTTCTAGTCTATCCAAAATATTTCCTAGCGATTCTACAGGAGCTTCCGATAATGATAGACTAATTTCTGATGAAGAAGGATATAGGGTGATCCCGACTCCAAATTGCAATGTAGTACTAGATGGAGGATCCTCCACAATATCTTCTATAGCAATCAGACCAGGTGGAAGAGGTAGACCGTCAGGTCCGTAAAATATTTCTGGTGTCAAAGAAGGTAGAGATTCTACAGCGACAGATGTTTGGGGAATAACACCTTCCGAATCAGTTGTAAATGGAGCTGGTTCAGTAATACAAGTTTTTACCTTCACACTAGGATCAACTCTACTGTCCTTTGGTGGCTGCGAAACTTCTTCTATAAAGGTAGGGATACCAGAAATGTTTGGAGTAACCGGAGTCTCCGATGGTGTCGAAACACTTGTTCTAACTTTACCAGGGGATTTCGAACCGGTTAAACGAGTTCACTTCATCCGTAACAATTTTGATTATGGAGACAAAGACGGTTGACTCGTAAGCCTCCGCGAACGACGGGGTTTCAATTGACTTTCTTCCACGATTTCGGATTACTTGATCAACTAAAAATCAAGGGGAAATATGTTTCCGAATTAAATGAATTTTAGACGCTTTGACACAACTTGTTTTTTCAATTTTTAAGAGTCTAGAAAAAACAAAAGATGACTCTAGTCGCCTTCGATTTTTAATGAGCCTGAAGTGACAAGTGCTCAGATGGACCTTTTCCTTTAAGGAGTCTGAAAAGGAATGAAAGAGACTACTCTAGAAATCTAGACAGAGGGATTACCAAACCAATCGCAAAACTGCAGAATACTTTTTATGGTACGGCAGTCAATATTCCCGAATGTTGTGTTGAGTGCATTGCAATCGATAGGGCGGCAGACACGGCTTCCTATGGATAAAGGATATAGCCTATTGTGGTCTCCCAATATATACTCGATGGTACGTGGGAGTACAAGTCCGTACTGGCACTTTTCGTCTCAAAGTGGAGGAATCATCCAACCAGCAATGAGAACAACAATTACCAGGCTTTACGACGCCGGAATACGTCTCTAGCCTAGACTTCTAAATGTTGTGCATTAGGTTCCAAAGCGTTTTTAGATTCATTAAATTTATTTTACAGTTGATCTTGTTTAAGAAATTTGCCTTTCAGGTTCACCGCGTGATGTAGATGTACAATTCCTAAAATGCAATCTAAGATGATAAACAATCGTTTGATCTTCTTTTTGCAATGAAAATCCTAGCTACTAAAGAAAGAGAGATGATATTCTTTCAACATAGAGCAGAGAGCACACACTAGATGCACTATCCTAAGTCAAACCAACAAATGGTCTAAATGCAAATTCACATGCATGTATTTGTTTTTCAGCCTTCTTAATGTGCGAATGATAAAAAGAAAGCTAAGCGCAAATGTGAATTATTTTTCAAAGCGATATTACTAACAAGCTTCTTTTCAAGACAAAATGAAGACAATGACGACACTTTGCGATTTGGAATTGAAAAATTGCTTTCGACACTTAAAAAACGACTAATTCAAATCAAATACAAGAGTAACAGTGTAATCGACTGTCAAGAACAATCAGATTCTCTTTTATGACTGAAAATGACACTTGCAACACTTTCAAATCAAGAAACGGCAGTTCAATTACGCTACTTCTTTGTAAAAGAGAACTGAAAATGGCTCACAATACATAAAAACATTTACAGTTCTTTGCACAATGGAGGCGGAATAATGGCAAGGAAGGAGGTTTCCACAGAGGTATACTGGTTACAGACAACAAAACTCCTTAATAGAGCTTAAAAGAGTGAAGAAAAACCAAAGTCTGGAGGCAAAATTAGCCTTCTTTGATCAGCGCACATGTTACACAGGGATTCCAGTATGCATCCCACCTACAACACACGGGAAGTGCGATGCATAATGATATCCTTGAAGAGAGGGTGCGATGGTACAATGCGAGACTTTTGATCCAGTTCTTGATCATAGTTTGCAGCACAGTGCAGGGATTTAGGCTGAGCAAGTGATAATCAGTAAATAAATCATAGGGGTAGATCTAAGGAGGTTACTAGAGCCACCACAAGGGCAATTAGGATGTTTACAAATAAATTTTTCAGTTTATAAACAAAACCCGGAGATAGACTGAAGCAGCGTAGATCTACTTTGCACTTGCATAGCAAATGTAGTTCGAAGGCTAGCTGGCTTGACTTCAGGCTCCGTCTGTAAGTTTATAAAACAAACAAGTATAGAAAAGCAAACAAGCTATTCGCTCCCCAGTGGAGCCACCATTTTTTTACCAAGAAATCTAGTGTCTATGCAGAGCTGCTAGTCCCACTAAGACTAGTAGCTATCTTAGAAAGAAACAAAATAAAACTACTTTCGTTTTCCTTTATAAGAAGTAGATAAGAGGGGAACAAAGGAGACCAACCTCTGTCTTGCGCTTGGTTCCTTTCTTGATTCCTCTCCCTTCTAATAGATCTTTGCCACTCACTTCCTCGTCTACCCAGCTTCAAAGAGCAGTTGTGGAATCAAAGCAGCATAACACTATCCAAGAACAAAGATCTACTATCATAAGCAATATAGGTGTTATAGACATTTTGTGCCCTAACTCCAAGCATGAAATGTCCATAAAACAAGGGCTCCTAAGTCCCTAAAAGTGTTGTTCTAACCCCTAAAGGAACAAGGTCAACAGATTACAGCTTCTCCCAGAAGTTCTCCACCAGAAACTGCTCAGAATTGGTCAAAACAGGATCATTGTAGCTGCTCCACTGGCTAGGTGCGTTGCATCTCACCCAAATGCACTGTGAGGGTGCGTTGCATTTCAAAACTCCCTTTTGTTGGGTGTGATGGGCGAGAAATGACAAATGGCAGTGTCATTCCGCGAGGTGGAGAGGCAATGGAAGCTTCCAGAATCTTCTCCTGTGACACTTGCCTCACTGAATTCGACCAAGGATGAGTAAGAGGCCCTCAGTCTCCAAGTGGAAGCAAGAACTGACAGAGAGAAGACACTAATCAAATCACAAGCTGACTCATCCTCCTTACAGATATCTATATATGGATCCCTCATCCCAGAGATCCAGAGGCTGGAATTTTGCATATTGTAAGGAATTGTTGTTGGTTTCTAGAGACAAACATCAGATTGTTGGGTGATTTATGCTTTGTTTGAGGTGAAGAGGGGCTTCTTTGCTGGGAGGTTGATGCTGGGTCGGAACCACTAGTTGTAACTCCTCCTGGATCTTTTCTTGTTTATCAATAAAAACTATTTGAGTTCTCCTCCATGCTTTTGTATCATTGATGCTTATTACATTTGTATGGTTAACTTAAATCTGATCCTAAGTTGTTTATGAATATAGATCCATGTCTTTGTATAGTGCTCTGCTTCTGTGATCTTACAGGTACTTTGTGAAGCTGGGCATGCAAGGGAGCAGGTAGCTGGAGACTATCAAAGAAGAGAGGGATTGGATCAAAGGATTAGCGCAAGACACAGGTTGGTTCTTTCTATTCCTCTCTATCTATAATTCATAAAGGAAATACAAAAGTAGTTTTTCTCTGTTTGTTTCTAAGGTAGCTGTCACACCTTAGTGGGATAGAGCAGTTCTAAATAGACACTTTTCCCTGTAACAAAATGGCGACTCCGCTGGGGACTGTCTAATTAGTTTGTTTGTGTATCATTCTTTGTTGTTTGTTTCATAAACTTATAAGTAGCTTTCGAACTGCATTTGCCATAACAAATGCAAAGTAGATAACTGCTGCTTCAATCCATTCACTGGATCTGTTTATGATTTAAACAGCTGATTCACAAACTATTTGATTGCCCTTGTGATAGCTCTTAGATCCTCCTTAGATCTACCCCTAATTATTGCATTACTGATTGCTTTTTACTCGGCCAAAAACCAAGGACTGAACTGCAAACTGTGACCCGGAACCCGGACAGAGTCTCGTTTCTGGCCCAGCGCAGGTACTATTCAGAGATCATGAATTTCAGCGCACTTCCCGAAGGGGCAACCTGCGCTGCATTTCAAATTCTCTGTGTTACAGGTGTGCTGATCAGACTAGCTCTGTGTAGCTGTGGTTCCTGTGCTTCATTCTTTCCAGTTCTATCCCTGAATTTTGCTTCCTGTGATCAGTATATGTCTATTTGAAACCTCTTTTCCTTACTGTTATTCCGACTCCTTTGTACAAAAGAACTGAAGATGTTTTTGTGTGTTTGTTGAGTCGTTTACAGTTTTCCTTTGCGAAAGTAGCATAGTCGTACTGTCGTCCTTTGATTTGAATCTGTCGCAAGTGTCGATTTCGATCATAGGAGAAAGTTTGATTGCCGTTGATGGTCGATTATCCTGTTACTATTGCCTTTGGTCTGAATTTGTAATTTTCTAGTGTCAAGAACGAGTGTTCATTTCAAAATCGTAAGGTGTCGTAATCATCTCTGTTTTTGATTTCGAAAAAGAGCTTGTTTATATTTGTCGCTTGAAAAGAAATTCAGATTTGTACATCAACTTTCTTTTTAGCATGAATACTAAGAAAGTCGAAAACAAATACATGCATGTGCATTTGCATATAGACAGTCTGTTTGGCTTGATTTAGGAAAGTGCATTTACAGTGTGCTCTTTGCTCTTTGTGAAAAGATTCTGTCTTTCTTTTCCCCTAGTAGCTAGGATTTTCATTGCACAAAAGAGATAAAATTTTGTTTATCATCTTTAGATTGCATTTTAGGAATTACATCTACATCTCACGGTGACTCTGAAAGGCAAACTTCATAAACAAGATCAACTATAAAATAAATTCAATGAATCTAACAACGCTTTGGAACCTAACGCACAACATTTAGAAGTCTAGGCTAGAGACGTATTCCGGCGTCGTAAAGCCTGGTAACTGTTGTTCTCACTGATGGTTGGGTGATTCCTCCACTTTGAGACGATAAGTGCCAGTACGGACTTGTGCTCCCACGTACCGTCGAGTATATTTTGGGAGACCCCAATAGGCTTAATCCTTTATCCATAGGAAGCTGTGTCTGCTGCCCTATCGATCGCAATTCACTGAACACAGCATTCGGGAAGATTGACTGCCGTACCGTAAAAAGTATTTTGTAGTTTTGCGATTGGTTTGGTAATCCCTCTACCTAGATTTCCAGAGCAGTCCCTTTCGTTCCTTTTCAGACTCCTTAACAGAAAAGGTTCATCTGAGCACTTGTCACTTCAGGCTCATTAAAAATTGAAGGAGACTAGAGTCATCTTTTGTTTTTTCTCGACTCTTAAAAATTGAAAAAACAAGTTGTGTCAAAGCGTCTAAAATTCATCTAATTCGGAAACATATTTCCCCTTTATTTTTAGTTGATCGAGTAATCCGCAATGGTGGAAGAAAGTCAATCGAAATCGCTAGAAAATCTTTTGGATAGACTAGATATGTCTGAACAACCGTCGACATCTAGGACTGTGTCATCTGACACAGCAGCAGCAGAACCTCCTGCTGCTACTCCAACAATGTTCACCGGTATACCATCTGTCCCGACAAGTTATCAACAACAAGCCGGAGTCCAATCAGGGACTGTTTCGACAACATGGTCTGTTCCTATTTCTTCATCTGGATTATCATCTGGTATTTCTTATGTTGAAACTCAACAAATTGATCCAATGTGTCTTCAAAGGCCAATTTACCCTTTAAGTACTGGATTGCCACCATATGGAGGGCAGTATGCCTTTTCATTGTTCCCTCATGGAGAACAACCATATGGGCGTTTACAACAAAGTTCAGGTCAAACTGGAATTATATCCAGTGGTTGGGTACCAATACTGCCTCAACAACCAAGGGTTGTATATTCAATGCAACCAGTCCACCCTGTGTCGAATATTCCCACTATACCTGTTGTGGTGAATGCGTCGCAAGTACAAGCGCTACCTATTGTATGTCAACCCCAAGTTTCTTAGGTTGCAATACAACAGCCTCTTGTCTCGACAACTCAATCACAACCTCAGGTTAGTGCCTCCTTATCTGGAGCAACTCAGGCTCAAACAAGTACTATGACTCCTCATCTTGGTTAATCATCCAGTATTGGGCAACAGCAAATGGTCCAACAACCATGTCTGATTCAATCTCAACAACTGCCATTCCAGCAATCATATCAAGGACCTGAGCAACAAGTCTTTGTAAGTAATGGGCAACCGCATTTCCAAAGCGGTTATCAACAACCATATTATAATGGTTATGCCCATCAACCTTGTCAAAGTTGCCAGCATCAAATACATTATGCTGGTATGCAAAGACCCACTGCTCAGGCGATTCCATCTTATCCTGGGTATGCTTCGCCTAACTTGAATCAACAGTTGCCCTTTGTAGCAACTCTAGAATTACCAGATCTAAACCGGCTGACGAATGATCCAATTGCTTACGCCCCTTGGTGGCCAGCAATTCCACATAAACTTCCATCAGATATTCCTAAATTTAATGGAAATCCGGGTGAAGATCCATCGAATCATGTGATGACCTTTCATCTGTGGTGTTCATCAAACACCCTAAACGATGATTTGATTAGGCTTCGCCTTTTTCAGAGGACGTTAACTGGTTCAGCAGAAAAATGGTATATTGAGTTACCCAGAGCTTCATTTGACAACTTCAGTACCCTAGCGACAACCCTTTTAACCCATTTTCAGTTACCGATAAGGTACGAAACGGGAACAGAACTCCTTACCAATTTCAAGCAAACAACGGCCACTCACATATCTGATCATATACATGAGTGGCGACGTCGTCGTAGAATGGTAAAAACGTATGTTCCTGATCAGCTTTTAGCTGAATGGTTTATTAAGTCATTATTTCCTTCCATCACGGAAGATGTGGCAAAAGGGGGAGTCGTCACCGAAGAGCAAGTTATCGCTCGTGCACAATATTTAGACTTGATTTACACTCAGTCTGGCACGCTCTACGATAAAATACCTGACGCTCCTAGACCGGATTTCTCAGTCCCTCCTCCTCCTAAATCAAACAATGACTCTCATGCCGGCGATGGTGTGATTGGCACAACAGACACGAGATCGACGAAGGCTACATCTAAAAAGGCCCGTAAGATTTCTAGTCAAAATGCAAATGAGGAACTTCTTGCCTCGGAAGTAAATGTCGTGTCGACCGACAAGGGCAAACAACTGAAGCAACCAGGGGGCAAGAAGAAAAAGAAAGGGAGAAAAAAGAAGCAGGATGAGTCATCTCCTGAAAAACCTTCTGCAAACCCTTCTGGGCAAAGGAAACCCCCTGCGGCGTGTCATATGCGATGAGGATCATCGGACGAGAGATTGTCCACATAAAGCTGAAGTTAATAAACTCTTTAAGAGTTCAAAAACCTCAGCAGTATTGACTGATCCGTTTCCAAACCCGGGAACCAAACTGGTTGCTAGTCAAAATGCTTCCCGATCCCAAGTGCTTATGTTGTCTATCTCAAAGCAGCAAAATGATGCTTTGACAAGGAATAAAGATTACGGGAATCCACAACTGTCGAATAACAAGGCTAATGAACAACCTAGTAGTTCGACAACAACTTTGACTGAAGTTGTGCCACCCATCATTCCTGAACCAATGATAAAGTCGCCAAAGGGAGTAGTACACAAATCGACATTTAATCCTCGTGCAAAAGTAGCACAGAATTATAATATAGTAGAGGACCTAGCCCGATCGCCGTCCGCTATGTTGACAATTGAGGTACCGCAAAATTGCCCCTCCCAAAAGCAAGCTTTATTATCAGCAATAGGTGGGATTGACCCAATGGATTCCAATCTTGTGGCCTTTGATCATAAAGGATATGACCCTCAGTTACCGGCTCAACTACCTTTCCTTATTCAAGTGAAAGCCCTCAACAAAACTGTTCATCGAACAATTATTGATGAGGGGTCATCTACATGTATTAGGTTGATGAGTTGTTGGAAAAATTTAGGCTCACCACCCTTGTCGAGATCGTCAACGACGTTAAAAGCATTTTATGGACGATCATACACTCCATATGGGATTTTAAGTAACTTGCAAGTTGAACTGGGGGGAAAAACAGTAGAAATTGATGTTGAGGTTATCTATGAAAACCTTGATTACAACATCCTACTGGCAAGGCCCTGGATATATGCCATGGCCGCAGTTGTGTCGACCTACTTCAGGAAGATTGCATTTACCTTTCAAGGAAGAATTACAATCGTCGACCAACAAACATTTCTCCCCAGCAGTTCACAAGTTACGGGAAGCATTCCAATGATCCATGGAAGCAATCATTCGCTTCAAAATATTGGAGTAGGCCTCCTAAAAGACCCTGCTTTAATGGATACTTTTTCCCTACTGCCTCTGAGTAATCTGGCGGAAGTGGCCACAGTGGAAATCCGCAATATGAAATCTTCTATATCTAATGGATTCAGAAGATTCCTAAACATTTTGTCAGCATGGATCATCGCCATTTTAGAAATATTGTAGCAATCAATTTTCTTGGCTTGGGGGGCAAACCTAAATCAATGCTCTAAGGAATATGGTACCTCTTCAGATCCTTTGTCGCATGTACATTCTACAGACAAAGGAATCATTCAATCAATGATGATAGGAAAGGCTCCATGGGAAGATTACCACCATCGCTCCCATCTTCCGGATTACCACGAAGGTTATTCCAGCAACCTTAATCATCCATCAGTTTTTTATTTTCTATCAAATACTGTAAATACGGTGGACTCCGAGGACGGTTCTTATCTCATGTCAACCTCGTTAAAAAATGAAATAAGGAGTCATGAGGATAGTTCTTTTATTGTGTCAACCTCATTAAAAAATGAAACGACTCCCTTTCCAAATCGAGTCTTTGATTACGATCTCGTAAAACCAAAGTCGAGTCTTTCGAAGATCTCGAAGGTAAACCTTCATTCTAACCACCGAGTTGAATGCAATGAAGCTTGGGGGGCATGCACCTCGATTTGCGTTATTATGTTGGGGGCATGCAAACTTATCACGAGCAGTGTTACTGCAGGGTTCAAGCTCGTTAAAAAATAAACCCGCCACGAGCAGTGTTACTACAGGGTTCAAGCTCGTTAAAAAATAAACCCGCATCGAGCAGTTTTAGCACATAGTTCAAGCTCGTTAAAAAATAAACATAAGACATGAGAAAATGTTTCCACCCGCATTTAAGCTCATTAAAAAATGAACTATTCACCGGTAAATAACCATCGTGAATGTAGTACTTCAGTCGTTAAAGCCTTGGTCGTGTTTGCACCGTCACCTCCACTTTTCATTGGCCGATCATTCACCTCCATTTGATTGTTTACCCATTTTGAGGAACAGCTGCAAAGAGTGATTTCACTAGCCATCATTGTGACACTGCCGTGATTGGAAAATTCCAAACCTTACCTGGAATCAGCTGCTACCCGTTTAAATCACTCGTTCCTCAAAAGACGAGTTTCCTTTAAGCTCTTTTCAACTGACTTGTAAAATATGAAAAGATTGCCGAGCCATTGGCCTCTCCAGCTCGTTAAAGGGACAAGAAGTGATATCCCTCCTCTAGATTTTAATCTTTTTGGACCTGAGGGATTATTGCACAAAAAGATCGAGCGCTTGTTTTGTTCGGCTCGTTAAAACTATCGAAAAGTCATCCCTTCTGTATTGTTTTATACCTTTTCGGACTTAAGGGATTAGATGACGAAAAAGGAATTTTGGAGTTACCTTTACGTTCCTTTTCAGACTCTCTAAAATTGAAAAGGACCGAGTTATCTTTGTCGTTAAACTCGTTAAAAAGATTAATAGCGACAAACTTGTCTTTAGACGAGAACGAGTTTCACTATCGCTAGGCTCGTTAAAACATAGCGATGGGTTTACCCGAAGGGAAAATTATAGAAAAAGCATATGTTATCCTCCTCAAGCTTGACAAAAATAAAGAAGTACTGGTCAGCAATGACTGGGGAAAAATTGGGAAGAAAACTCAAAGAAACTTTGTTGGTAGCAAGTCACTCTTGAACATGACACTTCCACTCCATGTCCAAGTCGGGTTGGGTTGTTTCATTCACCGGTCACATCACCATGGTCACGCCATACCATCCACATTTGGGGTTAATGCTACCAATCCATCACATCAGTGTCGCCGATATGTTCAAGAGAAGTCATCAAGAGAAGTCACCTGTGTCTCACCCACTACCATACATTATAATCCATTCTTTCATGACCGCCACCCTAAACCTTATATCACCAGATCGTTTTCACCTCCATCAAAATCATTTGCTCCATTCTGTGTCATTGATGTGGGTTTCATTAAGGCCCTCCTATGACGGATCACTTCTTGTCGACATCAGCTCATTATCCAAGAAGTTGATCTAGGAACACCCCATTCAGTACTTTGAAGCTTGCATGCCTCAATGGCAAGTTTCTCACTTCCGGCGACAGGTTTACATCAATGGCCTTCGACCGAAAGATTTTGCGTGGTGTTCGACGCTAAGTCCTTTATTCACACCATGTGAATTGTACTGCAGTACCTTGAGGGTCATTATCATTATCGGTGATTCCTCTCGCGCTTGTTAACAGTTTACATCATTGACTGGTAATCAAGCGATGTCTTTCCATGTTCGACTTCAGAACATTTCTCACATGGATCGACTTGTACTTCGAGTGAAGATCGGACGAGATTGAAGACCCCGAATCTAGTTTCATCCATCCGGGCTGCGATATATATTCAGGGAAATAAAGACATTAAATGTACAGCATTGCAGCACAGATAATCATCCTACCAAAAGGATGATGGCTCTATCAGAATCATCAGTCTACACTCAGACGGTTGTCTGTCCTATGTACATGAAAATGAATTTATAAAGCTAAGCATGGGAATGCCCACCTCAGCTAGATCATGAAAATATTATGAAGATAATGTATTGTATTGTATCTTATTACAGGTCTCCTCCTAGCATTGAAAGAACTTTAGATCCTCATAATAAAGCATTTCACCCAACACCAAAAGGTTAACGGCCTCATACTTTAGGGGGCAACTGTTATAGACATTTTTGTGCCCTAACTCCAAGCATGAAATGTCCATAAACCAAGGGCTCCTAAGTCCCTAAAAGTGTTGTTCTAACCCCTAAAGGAACAAGGTCAACAGATTACAGCTTCTCCCAGAAGTTCTCCACCAGAAATTGCTCAGAATTGGTCAAAACAGGATCATTCCAGCTGCTCCACTGGCTAGGTGTGTTGCATCTCTCCCAAATGCACTGTGAGGGTGCGTTGCATTTCAAAACTCCCTTACGTGGGGTGCGATGGGCGAGAAATGACAAATGGCAGTGTCGATCCGCGAGGTGGAGAGGCAATGGAAGCTTCCAGAATCTTCTCCTGTGACACTTGCCTCACTGAATTCGACCAAGGATGAGTAAGAGGCCCTCAGTCTCCAAGTGGAAGCAATAACTGACAGAGAGAAGACACTAATCAAATCACAAGCTAACTCATCCTCCTTACAGATATCTATATATGGATCCCTCATCCCAGAGATCCAGAGGCTGGAATTTTGCATATTGTAAGGAATTGTTGTTGGTTTCTAGAGACAAACATCAGATTGTTGGGTGATTTATGCTTTGTTTGAGTTGAAGAGGGGCTTCTTTGCTGGGAGGTTGATGCTGGGTCGGAACCACTAGTTGTAACTCCTCCTGGATCTTTTCTTGTTTATCAATAAAAACTATTTGAGTTCTCCTCCATGCTTTTGTATCATTGATGCTTATTACATTTGTATGGTTAACTTAAATCTGATCCTAAGTTGTTTATGAATATAGATCCATGTCTTTGTATAGTGCTCTGCTTCTGTGATCTTACAGGTACTTTGTGAAGCTGGGCATGCAAGGGAGCAGGTAGCTGGAGACTATCAAAGAATAGAGGGATTGGATCAAAGGATTAGCGCAAGACACAGGTTGGTTCTTTCTATTCCTCTCTATCTATAATTCATAAAGGAAATACAAAAGTAGTTTTTCTCTATTTGTTTCTAAGGTAGCTGTCACACCTTAGTGGGATAGAGCAGTTCTAAATAGACACTTTTCCCTGTAACAATAGGACCAGGTATATATTGACCACACAAATGCATATATCATCAATCATAGAAGAATGTGGAAGAAAAATTGAATAGCTTTATTAATATCAAGAATAGCAAAGAGGATTACAACCAATTATTCTGACCCAGCATCATCCTCTCAGCAAGAAATCCCTTCTTCACCTCATGAAAAGCTTAGATCACCCAACACTATGATGTTACACCAAGAAACCAGCAGCACTTCCTTACAAGATACAAAATTCCAACATCTGGATCTCTGGGATGAGGGATCCATATATAGATGATTGTAGGGAGGTGAGTCAGCTTCTGAGATTTGATTAGTTTCCTCTCTCTGATAGTTCTTGATTCCACTTGGAGATTGATGATCTCTTACTCATCCCTGGGCGAATGCAGAGAGGCAAGTGTCACAGGAGAAGTTTCTGGAAGATTCCATGATCCTCCACCTCGCAAATTGACTCTGCCATTTGTCCACTCTCGCCCATCGCACCCCATAGAAGGGATTTTCAGTATGCATCGCACCTCCTGTGTGCATTTAGGTGGGATGCAGTGCACTTTGACCATGGAGCAGGTGAGATGGTCCAGTTTTGACCAGTTCTGAGTAGTTTTTCATGGAGAACTTCTGGGAGATGATGTAATCAGCTGACCTTGTTCTTTTAGGGGATGGAACAACACTTTTAGGGACTTAGGAGTCATTGGTTTATGGACATGTTTTATTGGGGTTGCAGTGCCCAAAAATGTCTATAACACTTCTAGAATTGCTTATGAGACATCTTCTATGGTCAACATTGAAACAAAATATAGGTTTTGTGGTCATATATCATGCGGTGATTTTTTTTATTTATTTTTCTTCTTTTTTGTGACCAGCTTGATATAATATTTTAATTAACAATGGATTAAGTGTCATCCAATAACCAATTGCAAGCCTCTGTTTTAGTGAGAAAAATATTTTGAACAATAGTGTTTCAAGGATTTTTTGAGGCATAACCTGTCCCTGTTCAATGATTTTTATTTATTTTTAAATACAATTAATCAGTAATAGCAATTAGAAAATAAAGTTTAAGTTTCATAATTCCATAATTTTATAAGTTAAGTTTGAGTTTCACAATTTCATAATCTTTCAATTTTTTTTAATACTAAAATTAATTTTGTGGAAGGAGTTATGTTTATATGACATAAACAAAATAGATACTAATTAATCCAATAAAAACTCTCATAATATTTTACATAACACATTTGCATACTCTACCAAATAAATTATTTGTAATAATATAGGTTGCAAGTACCCATGAAACCAAGGTTTTGAATTGTTGGTGAGGTTTTTGGGTCTAATGTATTAAGGTTAGGGTTGGTGAAGAAGAAGAGAATGCTCGAGCAGTGATGGAGTTCGGGTGCGATGGATAGGCCGAGATAGCGATGGAATCTGGTAGTGATGGCCAAAAATATTTCATGAGTATAAGCAAGGAACAAATTTCTAATGTGGTAGGATTTGATGAGGGATTATTTGGGGTGGCGAGAGTCGGTTGTTCATTTAGAAAAATATGAGTCAATTTGAGTTCAACTTAAATTTAGAAAAGTCAAATCTAGTGTGAGTTTGAAAGAAATAGTCGAGTTAAGAATTTAGTTAGAAAGAATAAATAAATACCATTCAATTAAGTTGTAATCCATCACGTTTGTGATTAATAAAATATTGAGAAGAAGCTGATGATTTGTGTGATGTGCATATTTGTTTTCTTCCTTCAATGAGTCTCTGTTCCCAACATATTAGTATCAAAGTTGAGGAAGAGTTAGAGGATTCGAGGAGCCATAATATCCACGAGTCTTGTTTATTGAAGGAGGTGAGCAGGCTGTAAACCACCATCGTATAAAGAGGAGAGAGCAGCGAGGAGCCTCTATCATCTATCGTAGTCACTACAAGCAAGCGAGAGGGTTCATCATAAGTAGGCAACAAAATCGTTGTGAGCAAATTTTTGAAAATAGCAACAAGAAATGTTAAAAATAGAATTGCTAAATTTAGCACTACTATAAATAACATTTCGGAATACCTTCCTATTTTAGTTAGTCCCTAAACTAAATAGAGAAGTAAAATTCGATTTTGATCTTAGCAGCGGTTTGTAAAATAATTAATTAATTCATATTGAGTTAATTAGTTGTAGAAAATCGAACATGAAGTCTATGTGAAGACATGCAACAGTTTCTCCATTGATTGAGGAATTTATCCATCAGTTAAAGAGATAAGGATGAGTTGTAATTAGTTAGCTCAGTTAACTGAATTAAGTCTAGTTAGATTAGTTCAAATAGTTTGTTGAACTAATTGTGAGTTCAGTTAGTTAATGCATGCATGCATGTAACTTCTGCACTTCAGATAATTGAATATTCTCATAAATAACTCATGCATGTCAGTTCAGTCAAAGACCCAGTTGAGATCAGATGGAGGGACAATGTACTATCAATTGCAGGAATATTCCATTGTGAATATCTCTTGCATGCAGAAGGAATTCATTCCTTAAGGATTATGCAGTTCGTGTGTGATGAGGCCAATCACACAGGTGGCATCAATGGACCCCAAGAAAAACTGCACAAGGAAATAGGAGGCTTGGAGGGCTGAGGGAAGGCATATCTTGTGTCTATTTAGTTTTTGAGTTGTATTGTTTGATTGCAAAGAGAGCAGGATAGCTTGTGAGTTAATTCTTTTTGTAATATGAACATATTTCCACTTGTATGATAATATAGAGATTGGGGTTTTAGGTTGAGGCTTTCCCCGGGTTATTCTTCTATGTTAATGTGTGATTGATTTCTCGTTCTCAGTTATATGTGTTCTATTTGATCTTTCTCACATTCGATTAAGCTTCCACAAAGTTTTTTGTAGAAGTAGATCTTGTATTTTGCTTTAGTATATTGCATAATCTGTTGATCTACAGTGGGAATTTCTACATGGTATCAGACCAAAGGTGATCAAAGAAAAGAACAGTATACAAGAAGGGAGAAGTTCGAAGTTTGAGGTTCTTGAATATAGAAATCAAGTTCTTATCACATCTCAATTTCACCAATGGCGTTCAACGATTTAAGACTCGAGTATGCCCTTGATGGCAGCTTGAATTATATAGCCTGGAAGGATCGCATGGAAGCAATATTAGAGGATAATGGTCTAAAGGACTTCATTGATCAAGAAGTACCAAGCCCATAGCGACTGATGCTACTAAATTGGCGGAATGGAAGAAATGTGTGGCTAGAGCAAGGAGAATCCTTCTGGAGGGAGTTCGAGACCACATAGTCTCGAGTCTCCATGGGAAGGAGACACTGTTTTCAATGTGGAAAATATTGAAAGATCTATATCAGAACAGCAGCGATCAGAGGAAGCCACATTGAAAGACAAGCTTTGGAAAATCAAGTGTGAAAAGGGTGACACGATCTCTACATATCTGAACAAGCTCCCCACCTGCAAGGATGAACTTGGAAGTGTAGGGATCATGATAGTCGATGATGACATGGTGAGTCTTGCACTCCTCGATCTTCCTAAGAACTGGCATAGCTACCAAGACTCGGTTAATGGAAGAGAAAACCTGCCAGATTGGGAACGACTTTGGTCGGATCTGATGCAGGAGGAGATAAGAAGAAGCACCAGAGATGGATCCTCATCAAAGCAAGAAGATGAAGTAAATCTAGCCTTATCGAGTAAGGTGAGGAAGGGGAAGGGAAGGCATCCCATCCCAAATCTAGTTCTTCCTATGGTGGGAAGAAGTTTGACAAATCAAAAGTGTGATGCTTTCATTGTCATGAAGTGGGCCATTATGGTACGAATTGTCTACAGAAGAAATCCAAGAAGGGATCCTCGAAGGGATTTGATAGTGAGGCACTGGCCTCACAGTTTGAGTTGGATTTCTCTCTTATCGCATGCATGGTTTGATCCATGGTGGGATGTGTGTGGTACCTGGACAGTGGAGATTAATTCCACATGTCAGGTGACAAGAATATTTTCAGTACATTGGAGGAGAAGGATCTCTAGATGCAGACAAGATGGGCGATGATGGATTATTGTGTTTTAGGTGAAGGTACGATTGTGTTTTAGAGGGAGCATGGAGCTCCTCTCACCCTAGATGATGTAAAGTATGTACCAGGTCTGAAGTAGAATCTTGTTTCCGTTGCTATGATAGAAGATAAAGGCTATGATGTAGTCTTTAGTAAAGGAAAGGTATTTCTGAGGCATACTAGCACTAGACAGACCAAGCAAATCGGGATTTCAGTAAAGAATCTCTACAAGTTGGAGTTAGACGATTTTGCTGAATTGAGTTCCAAAGATGAGATGGTGCAGAGCCAAGATGTTGGCAAGCTATGGCATATAAGATTGGGCCACTTTCACCATGGACCCCTGAAGATCATGTAACATATTTCTATTGGACTTCCCAAGGGAAAAATGGAGCAGATGAATACATGCAAAGGTTGTACCTTGGGTAAGTATGTGAAATCTTCCTTTCTGGATCGAGACAATAGAGCTGGTGCAATCTTGGAGTGAGTTCATTTAGATGTTTGTGGACCTTTCTCTACAGCCTCCACCACTAAACAAAGGTACTATGTTATTTTTATTGATGATTTTTCTCGTAGATGCTGGATCTACTTTATGCAAAATAAGGATCAGACCTTCTTGAGGTTTTGTGAGTTTAAAGCCTTGGCAGAGAAAGAATTTGGAAATAAAATAAAAGCCTTGCGTAGCGACAATGGTGGAGAGCATGTCTCCGAATAGTTTAAGGAATTTTGAGCTGCAGAAGGAATTAAGTGGGAGTTGACGGCACCCCATAACCCACATCGGAATGGGGTGGCCGAAAGGAAGAATAGATCGATTGTGGGAGAAACTAGAGCGATGTTGCATGACCAAAGCCTACCACTGCATTTGTGGGTTGAGGCATGTAATACAACAGTATACTTGCAGAACATAAGCCTGCACCATATACTGGGAATGAAGACACTTATGGAGGCCTTTTCCGAGAAGCGACTAGATGTGAGTCACTTCCGAATATTTGGATCATCAGTTTACTATCATGTGACCAAAGATGCCCGGAAGAAGCTAGATCCAACAGCTAAGTTGGTAATACTTATGGGGTACACGGATACACCCCACAACTATCAGATGTACCTTCCTACCAATCAGAGGACAGTGGTACGTAGGGATCTAAAGTTTGATGAGCAGAAAGCCATGTGATTATCACTTGAGAGGGAGCTCAAGTTGCATGCAGAGGAGGAACTTTCAATTCCTAAAGAGGAGGAGCCTCAGATTGATGCAGAGCAGCCGCATGCAGAGGATCTGAGAGTGAAGACATCCACTCATGCTGAGACTTCCAGAGATGGGTGGAAACACTCAAGGGAAGCTGACAGGTTGATGCTGGATGTGTAGGAGAATGTGGGACAGCCATCTTCTCAGCGCAGACAGAGGAGGTCACTGTTGGTCGCTCTAATTGTTTTCACAATTCGAGCTCCACATAAATTGTCAACCCGAGAAGGTCTTTTTATTTCAAAGATAATAGCGCACTGGATATGCTCAATTTCAAAAGCGGGATCGATGTTGTAGTGAAAGAAAGACACACACCTGCTGAATTCATTAATCTACTAATTCACACTCTACTTAATTAAAGCTGAAGTCAATTAAATTATAGCAGAAACGATTTCTCAGTTATAGCAAAGGAAAATCAATCTATAAGGAAAGAAATCATTCAACCATAGCAGGAACAGGACCCTATTCCCTGTTGAGGAACTTCAGCACCTACTGCCTGGCACTTAATCACACTGTAAGAAAAGTAACTTCAAGAGATCAAGACCCTATTCCCAGGAACAGGAACCTTCAGCACTTGTCCTCTTGTTTCTAATCACACTGCAGGCAAAGGAAAGCAATCAATGGGAGCAAGACCCTATCCCTTTATGCAGGGATCTTCAGCACATGCTCTCAACATCATTCACTCGTGCATTCAATACGTGTAGCGCTAAGAAACAGAGTATTGCAAACCATGTAACTAGTGTTTCAACAACAGAATTAAGGGAAGTGCAAACACATAAAGAGATAAACAAACTACAGGAACCAAAAGGGTGAATCTTGTGAGGAAGGCGGGCCCTTTCCTTCTCACAAGATTCCCCAGGAGAAAGAATTAAATTGGAACGCTCAAAAGAAGTTTTTATTCATCTGTCAAAGTAACTGATACATTACAGAAGGAGACTAGCTCCAGTTCTCCACAATACTGTCCTGTAACTTACAATTCAATCCCCCTCTAATGATGATGTCTCCTCTTTTTAAAGAGGAGACATCATTTACAATTTACATGAGAGCGAATATCTCGATTCTGTTTTCTTCTCCAAAACAGGACTATTCTGTTCTTTTAAAAAGAGATACTGTTACAACCGAGACAACAGAGGTGCTATCTTCAGGATAATCCAGGTAACCGTATCTTCGGGCTGCTGCTACTATTCCACAAAAAGTTCTTCCAGAATCGCAAATTACGCATAACGGGATTTGCGTGCTTGACGGCTGTTTCAGCAACTGAGTTAGCTGTTTCAGCAACGGGGTCAGCTGTTTCAGCAACGGAGTCAGCTGTTTCAGCAACGGCCGCTTGTTCCCAACAAGGCATATAACTTATCTGCGATCTTTGACTTGTGTTAGCAACAATGCACTTCAATTAATGATGAAATATAAGAGTATTGCGGAATTAAATGTAAGACAGATTAATCATATAATAAAGAAGAGGTTTCTATATACCTTGGGATAAAGTGGATGAAAAAGACATTGAAGTTCATAGTTTAAGAGTAGAGTGGTGTCAAAATATATAGCAAAAATGGTACATAGTGGAGTCCTAACATCCCCCCCAGCTAAAAATGTTGCATGTCCTCAGGCAACCCCTAGTCTGAATCAGAGTCTGAGTACTGGGACTGAGCATGCAAATTACTCAAGCAATAGCTGGAGAAGGTGGCATCTATAGGAGCTCGGAATCCGCTGTTGGTCTGCAAATGTTGCCATGCCAAGGCTTCCTCTCTGTCAGTCAACTAGTAATGACATTGATATTCGTCTGAAGGCAGCCATAAAATTGGAAAACGGAAATGATACCCGATCCAGTTTACTCCACAATGTTGAATGCAATCAATGTACTTAGGGACCCTGGATAATGCAGCTTGAAGATTGAGAGGGTTAAAAGGATGATAATCCTGTCTTTCCTTACATGACTGCTGCCAAAAGATATCATTGGCCTTCAATGCAGCAGTACCCTTCATTCTAATGTGCTCTTGACACTTAAAAAGTATTGAAGCCTGTAACTGCTGTATGTGCTCCTTCATTCCTGGCTTCTGCAAGAATTCATAATATTGTGCTATAAACGTGGCTGGGCCTACAGGCTCTGGTCTAATCCACAGGAGTTTATTCTCCTCATTATGACTGCTTGCAGTGAACGCAGTCTGCCAAGTGAGCTGGTTAGACAAAAATGAAGCAAATGCCCTGATTTGTATGTCGCCTGCAATTGGAATAAGATTAACTCTCCTATCTTCGGGAATGGCCTCATTATGAAGGTAGAGTTCACACAGCAGATGCTGGTCACTTTCAGGGGCCTCCTTAAAGGTCTCAACAAATTTCTCTGAAGTCATTAATTCATATGGTCTGCCATTTGCTATTGCTTTTAATTGAAAATAAACTAATCGTTCAGAAAGAAAGAGAGAGTAATTTACAGAGGGTTTACGTGTAACCATCAATTTCCGCACTAATGAGAACATCAAGGCTATCCGTGCCTTAGACTGTCTGGCTTCCTTCTTATACTCCCTGTGCTCTTGCAGTATTTGGTCCCAGCTATCCCAGTTAGCATATATATGGTTCTGCCATTCCAACTTATGCTGTCGTAAAATTATATCTTGTTCTTCAGCATATTGCTTCTTCCATCTGTTCATCTGTTCCAATGGATTCCATGGCAGAGTCTGTGTCTTTTTGACAGAAGTAGTGGGTTGGGACACTGTTTCCTCTGTCTGGATGGCTGCCTCAAAGGTAATGCGTTGGAGCATTGTTTCCTCTGTCTGGATGGCTGCCTCAGAGGTAATGCGTTGGGGCATTGTTTCCTCTGTCGGGATGGCTGCATCCGCCTGCAAAGGATGGGATATCTGTGGTTTGATTTCTTCTTCTTCTTGCTTTATAGAGGGTCCTACTGGTTCTTGTGGAGCAGTAGGGCATTCCTCTTTTATTCCACCTGTCGTAGATGTTTCAGGGAGCTGAATCTTAACTAATTTGTAGCCTGTATCCTGGTAAATGCTGCCACACTCCTTGCACATATATTCCATACATGGCTCCTTATTTTGCATTGAGGCTACGTGTGCTAATGTATGGAGATTCAGTTCTCTTTCAAAAACCTCCCGAGCCATGGTTAGTTCAGTTTTGTAAGCTTTTAATTCAGACTTCAGGAACTCATTTTCCTCCAGTAGAGATGTCATAGTATGTGAACCCTGTGTGCTGATTGGCTCTGTTGGAATATTTTGTTGATGCACAGTCGTAGCTGGTTCTTGTACCACAGTGGGTGGTTCTTGTGTTTCATCCACTGGGCGAGAAATGGATTCCTGTGCTCCAGTGGCTGGTTCTTGTGTTTCAGTCACTGGTGATTTCCCACTATCGTCCTGCTTGGTGTATTTTTGTGCCTCAGTGACTGGTTCTTGTGTTTCAGTCACTGGGCAAGTGACTGGTTCTTGTGGAGCAGTCACTTCTTGGCCCATAAACAATGTCATATTATCCCGGGGCGCTGGTTCTTGTGTGGCAGTGCCTTCGGACGAGCCGGGTTGGGAAGTTTGGAATGGGGATAAAGATTTTAATAGAATAGTGGCAAAGTCAGGGAAAATGGAGGTGGATTTTGTCTCAACAGTCGTTTTCCTTTTTCTTTTTGGTAGGAAGGCAGCAAAATTGCTGCCCTTCCTTTTCTTTGAAAGGGAGGGCTTTTTTCTGGGGACAGGGTTTTCCGGAGGGGTAAGAATTTGAGATGTGGACCTTGTCCGTGGTCTGGAGCCTGCGACTGCTAAGGTTTTCTTCTTTTTCTTAACGGGTGAAGAAGGGGGTGTTAGAGAATCGTCACTAGGGACTGGAATAGTGGGGGCAGTTGGCTCTGCTAGATGAGGCGAGTTCGGGGTTGGGCCAACTGGAGAATGCGGAATTTCTTCCTGTTGTTCTTCATGAGGAATCTCTGGAATGTCATGAGGACTTTCAGATGGTTGAGGCATTTGGTCCTGCTGAGGAATTTCCGGAATATCCTGAGAATTTTCGGGTGGTTGGGATATTGGGGTTTGTTGAGGGATTTCGGGCGGCTGGGGAATTTCAGGTACTTGTTGAGGAATTTCGGGTGGCTGGGGAATTTCAGGTGGGGCATGCAGAGGGGGATTTTGCTGAGCAAAACCCCTCTGTATCAGCAACTGGCATAAACGGCGATGGGTAAGGGATGAAATTGGAGATTTGGCTCGTTTACAATAATAAGACATGTTTTTAATACAACCAAGCAGATAATAGGGGATATTAATCAGTCGTCCATTCCTCAAGTGATTCATCAAAACAAAATCATGATTGTACACTACCTGATAACGCCCCTCACATGTTAAGTAGTGTTTGATGAACTCTGCCACTGATGGCCATGGTTGAGGAAGTGAGTGCAGACTAACCCCGCGGCCTCTGGGTTCCACTTGCTCGTCCGGGTGCAGAAATTCTTGCTGTGCGTTAAGAACGACCTGCTTCCTGCTAAACCAGCGAGTGCCCTCAGCTGGCAACCCTGATACTTGCACTATGTCATCCTCTGTTACTGAAATGCGAACCCCTTGGACCACTGAAAAATTGTCTTCAAGGTTTTGTGCAAATTCTAAGACTTGTTCCTCGTTAAATTCCCCCAACCTTTCGAAATATACTGTCCATCCCGCTTGTTGGAAGATCTGATAGACTTCAGGAAACAATTGAAGAAGACTTATGGAGCCGGGCTCATGTCTAACGGCCGACCCTCCCATGGCTGTAGCTTTGAGTTTTCCGCAGAGGCACAGACACAGTAAACACAGACCCTGATCGCGCTAGTCGTTGCAACAGAGGCTGCATAGTCTAAATGACGGCAGAAATAGATATGACAACGGGCGGCTGCTTGGTTCATGCGAAATGATTATTCTATTTTCGGAATTCCCCCCCCCCTACGTATGGTGTAATAATGATTGGACGTGTAAAGATATGCAATCATTATGAAATGAAATCCTCTCTTTAATATGATTTAACCGAATTACATTAAAACCTTATACCTTACATTTTACCTTTGATTTAATAATTCGAAGTGTCGGTTGCTTCAAAATAGCTTTAATGTACATGGAAGAATTTGTAGATTTTTAGAACGGAGGTGTAATTGAATCTGGTACATGCTGAATAGTTTTCACCAAAAGGATCTGAAGTATAATCGTGGAGAACCAGAAAGCTCATATGACAGCAAAGAGAGATACTGCTTTGATGATAACAAGTTGCTGAGACTACTGTTTGAGCAACTGAAAAATGAACGATACGTTGCTGAAACAGGTGTTTCAGCAACGGGAGAAATCGATAATACATTGCTGAAACAGGTGTTTCAGCAACGGGGAAATCAATGATACGTTGCTGAAACAGGTGTTTCAGCAACGGGAAAGTCAGATAAATGGGATAACTGACTTAGGTCCGTGAATGATAAGGGATTATTTCGGCAGTAAGGGGTGGGAAATACTGACTGAAGGAGGATATTTCAAGGGTGGTGGGAGTGGGAATAATAGAAGTAATGTGGGTATGGAGGGATATTGCTTTAAGAAAGAGGGTAAAATGATGGGAAGAAGCTTCTTGATTTAAAGCTTCAGATCTTCTCATGATGAATCTGTCCTCCTTATTGCTTTTTCCAGAATCTGCAAAATTCAATTGTAATATGCCAATCCTTGACAGGGATTATTAGTGCTAAATCTAATCTAATACTAAAAATATAGTGCAGAAAATTAAGTACAGTGAGGAGCAGAAGACTCCCCTAGAAAAAGATAATGAATATCAGTCATGCAAGCAGTCTTGAAATCCTCTTTAGAAACAGGGCGCTTATATAGACGGAGCCTATGGCCATTGACTAGTAGAGGTGTTTTAGCATCATCAATTGTTACAAGCCTTACCGTTCCGTTTGGAAAGACATCATCTACTTCATATGGTCCAAGCCAACGTGTACGTAGCTTTCCCTGAAAATTTTCAAACCGAGAGTCATACAACAAGGCCCAATTACCTTTTTGGAACTGCTTGTGTTTGATAATTTTGTCATGCCACCTCATCCTTTGTTGCTGAATCATGTTTGTTTGATGAATGGCATCTAATCTCTTTTCATCCAACTCCAAAAGCTGCTGCAATCTAGCTGTCTGCACATCATTCAAATCAAGATTAACAGCTAAAGCAGTCCTTAAAGTTTTAATTTCAAATTCCACAGGAAAAACAACATTTTTACCATAAACCAATTCATAGGGGGAAAAACCTGTAGTGTTTCTCCAAGTAGTCCTGTAAGCCCATAATGCCTCAGGGAGCCTTTGGGACCAATCCTTTCGGTTGTCCTTCACTGTTTTAGTTAGAATGGCCTCTAAAACTTTGTTTGTGCTTTCCACCTGCCCATTGGCCTGGGGGTGGTATGGTGTAGTCATTCTATGTTGAATATGATATTTGTGAAGGGTAGATTTAAAACCATGAGAATTGAATGGAGGTCCTCCATCAGTAACTAGCTCTCTGGGAATTCCAAATCTAGTGAAAATTTCTTCAAATAAGAAGGCTAGAACAGCCTCTTCATTGGCTCTAATAAGTGCTTTGGCCTCCACCCACTTAGTCATATAGTCTGTGCAGACTAATATATTGGTTCTTTGATTGGATGGAGGATTAATGGGTCCTATGAAGTCCAAGGCCCATCTTTCAAATGGTTCAGAAACTACCTGGGGATTTAATGGCATTTGGTCTCTATGATTGGGTTGACCCATTCTCTGGCAGCTGTCACAAGCCCTTACATACTTCTTTGCATCCTTAAATAATGAGGGCCAATAGTAACCCATCCTCAGAATTTTATGCGCTGTTCTTTTATCAGCAAAATGGCCTCCACAAGGGCCATCATGACAAGCTTTCAATATGTCATACACTTCATCTTCTCTAATGCATCTTCGGATCTCCTGATCAAGCCCAGTATAGAAGAGACACCCGCTTATCCAGCTGTACCTGGCACTTTGTTGAACAATTCTTCTCTTTTCTCTATATGACAGGTGTGCTGGTAGTTTTCCTGCAACCAAGTAATTAGCAATATCTGCATACCATGGAGAATGAGCAGAGACTGAAAACAAATATTCGTCAGGAAAACTATCATCTACTGGAATATCATTGTCAGTTTTTAACCGTGAAAGAAAATCAGCCACCACATTTTCTTTACCAGGCCGATCTACAATTGTAATATCAAATTCCTGCAATAGTAATAGCCATCTGGTAACTCTAGCATTTGTGACAGATTTGTTCATTAAGTATTTAATAGCTGAATGATCAGTGTGCACAAAAGTAGGATAACCAGTAATATAGTGTCGGAATTTATTAATGGCGTAGATTACTGCAAGGAACTCTTTCTCGGTAACTGTATAGTTAAGCTCAGCAGAGGTCATATTCTTACTGATAAAGTATATAGCATAAGGAAGATGATTTTCCTCTTGTCCCAAAACCGCTCCCATAGCAATGTCTGAAGCATCAGAAGATATGTGAAACGGAAGATTCCAGTCGGGCCCCCTCAAAATAGGAGCAGTAGACAACTGATGCTTCAGTTCTTCAAAAGCTTTCTGACAAGAATTAGTCCACTTGAATTCAGCATTTTTCATAAGCAATACAAATAATGGAGAAGCTATTTTAGAGAAATCTTTAATAAATCTCCTGTAATAACCAGCATGTCCTAGAAAACTTCTCACATCAGTTTGAGTTTTAGGAACAGAAAGATTCTGAATGACCAATATTTTAGATGGATCTACCTGAATACCTTGAGATGAAATGAAATGTCCAAGCACTATTCCCTCACTCATCATCATATGGCATTTTTCGGTACTTAGGGAGAGGTGAGCTTGAATACATCTTTTAAGTACTTTCTCAAGGTTTTGTAATGCCTCTTCAAAAGACACACCATAGGGGGTAAAATCATCCATAAATATTTCCATACAATCATTCAGCATATCGGAAAAAATTCCTATAACAGCTCTTTGAAAAGTTGCTGGTGCATTGCACAACCCAAATGGAAGAACTCTATAGGCGAAAGTTCCCCAGGGGCTGGTGAAAGTGGTCTTGTCTTGATCTTGGGGTGCAATTCTTATCTGATTATACCCACTGAATCCATCTAGAAAAGAAAAGAATTTCTTCCCTGCAAGACTGTCCAACACCTGATCAATGAAAGGTAAGGGAAAGTGATCCTTTTGAGTAGCTTTGTTTAAAGCTCTATAGTCGACACATACCCTCCATTTCCCGTTTTTCTTAGGAACAATTACTAATGGGGAAACCCATTCACTGTCAGATATGGGGTATATAAATCCTGCGTTAAGCAGTTTTTGAAGTTCTTCTTTAACAATTTCTCGTAAATTAGGATTCATTCGTCTTTGGGGTTGACAAACAGGTAGGCATCCCTCTTTAATGTAGATTCTGTGAGTACATAATTCAGAAGAAATACCTTTCATGTCCGTGTAATCCCAGGCAAATGCCTCCTTATATTCGTGTAATAACTTCATTAGCTGCTGTGTTTCAGCATCTGTTAGATCAGGATTTATGTTTAATGTCTTACCGGGTTCAATTTCAACTGTTATGCTTTTAGATGAGATCGTGGTCAAAGTTTGAGAGGAATCTTCAGATTCAATCTTTTCTTGTGCATCAGTTTCAAAAATTGCAGTTAATTGATTGTGTGTTTCAGCAATGACAGAAGAAGGCTCACAAATAAAATTATTGATTATCTCATCTTATGTATTGTCTTTAAGAGTTAAAGCTTGTCCTATAGTTAGAATCGGCTGAACATCATTATCATCATAATCCATCCATATAGAATCTTCATTATTGACTACTGGCGTAGCGTGAGGATAAAGAGTTAATTGTTTTGTTTCATAACCATTAGAAATTGTCATTGAACCAGATCTGCAACTAATAAATGCATCAGCTGTGGCCAACCATGGCCTTCCTAGAATTAAGGGATGTCCCTCCAGCTTTGTTTTAGTTTGCAATACAACAAAATCAGCTGGATATTTCCAGGATTCAACTGAAATGAGTAGGTCTTCAACAATCCCTTCTGGCTTAATTGTGGAACGGTCAGCTAACTCTAAGATGGTGGGTGTATCTCTGATTGTGTTATTCAGCTGTAACAATTGTGAAGTTTCTAGAGTCATTATATTAATTGCTGCACCTAAGTCTACCAGAACTCGGGGAATCATTGCTTTACCAATCTGAACTGTGACAATAGGATGGCCAGGATCACCATATTTTACAGGAGGGGATTTTCCGGACATTAATGTAGACAAGTCTCCCATCACATGTACTGTAAGGGGATCCTTGGTTTTCCTACCAGGTTTCTTAACACAAATATCCCTTAATGTTTTGGCATAAATTGGTACATCTCTTAATGCTTGTAAAAGTGGAATTTTAATATACAAATTTTGCAATTCCCCCATAAAATTAAAAGCAGGTGTTTCAGCTGTTTTGGTTGAAGGGGGGGTAACTTGTTTGGCCAAAAGCAGAATAATTGTTCCAACGATTAAATGGCATACCAGAGTTCGTACCTTGCCCTTTAGGTTGCCATTGTCTTCTTTGAGTTAGCAGGTAAACTGCCTCAGCTTCTTCTTCCGTTGGCTGCAACGCTGCTTTTATTCCTGGTAGAGATGGACACTGTTCTGTCTCATGATCTTTCTCACAAAGGGTGCAAACTGGTACTTTATCTCTTGGGCATTCCCTTAGTGGATGCTTGTCTCTACATTTCGGGCAAAAGACAGCCAGAGTTGCTTCTGCTTCGGCCTGCTTCTTCTTAACCTGCAAAGTGTCAATCTGCGAAGCAAAAGAACTTAACATTTCGGTTTTAAATTCTTCAAGTAAATTACCTATTTCTGCTCTTGTTGCTCCCCCATTGGCCGATTTCTGCACCCTTGAATAGGTGGAGTCTCTTATTCTGTTTCTTGCAGCTCCCCTAGAGCACCTTTTAGCAAGTTCACAAATCTCATCATATGATTCTTTGGATATATCTCCCTTAGCAAGCATATTTAACATATTTAAACAATCATCCCTTAAACCTCTAAGTAATATTGTTTTACGAATTTCCTTACTTATATCCGGATGATCGGATCTCTGTATGTTGTATTGCAGCCTTTCTATGTAGTCCTCCAGACTTTCATCCGATTTTTGTGCCATATTGAATAGTTCATCCTTCTTCTCTCTCGTCCGGCAGTAGTCTTGATATTTAAGCAGAAACTTTTGTTTCATTTGTTCCCATGTTGTGATTACCTGACTTCCAAGGCTCATGAACCACCTTAAAGCATTCCCTTTTAAGGTGGCTGGAAACAGCTTCAATTTTTGAGCATTAGTAACATAATCATAACTTCTGCATAAAATATCAAATTCAAAAAGAAATTCGTCAGGATCCTCAGTGGATAAACCATGAAAGTTAGGTAGAGCAGACAATGGGATATTTTTCATTGTTCCTGCAGGAAGATCACTGATGGGAAATCCTAAGGTAGAAAGGGAATTTTCATCCCTTCTTTCTTCTTCAGGACCTGCACGTCCTCCTCCAAAGAGGAATGCATCATTGTTATCTTCCATCGTTGGCCTTCCTACTGCACTTTCTCGATCGTCAGAATCCTCTATTGGTTCTTCAATGTTTTCTACCGGTCGTCCAACGCTTTCTACTATTTCCTCAATGTGTTCTACTGATCTGCTAATACTTCCCTCTGACTCTTCAGCGCTGGCTGCTGGTTCTTCTGTATTTTCAGGACCCACAACTTCCTCTGTTCTGTAATCTGACTGAGGAGAGCGCTGGAATTTTGATTTCCGAGAAATTAATCTTTGTGATGATTCAGCCTTCGATACAATCTCGTCAATAAAAGTTTTTCGTCCTCCCCAGCCCTTGCCACCTGTGCGGTTATTTTTCTTCTGGTTTCCTCGTCCTCTCATACAATCTGCACATTAAAAAGAAAAGATGAATGCTTTTGAAATCTATAATTACCTTCCCCGGCAATGGCGCCAAAATGTTGGTCGCTCTAATTGTTTTCACAATTCGAGCTCCACATAAATTGTCAACCCGAGAAGGTCTTTTTATTTCAAAGATAATAGCGCACTGGATATGCTCAATTTCAAAAGCGGGATCGATGTTGTAGTGAAAGAAAGACACACACCTGCTGAATTCATTAATCTACTAATTCACACTCTACTTAATTAAAGTTGAAGTCAATTAAATTATAGCAGAAACGATTTCTCAGTTATAGCAAAGGAAAATCAATCTATAAGGAAAGAAATCATTCAACCATAGCAGGAACAGGACCCTATTCCCTGGTGAGGAACTTCAGCACCTGCTGCCTGGCACTTAATCACACTGTAAGAAAAGTAACTTCAAGAGATCAAGACCCTATTCCCAGGAACAGGAACCTTCAGCACTTGTCCTCTTGTTTCTAATCACACTGCAGGCAAAGGAAAGCAATCAATGGGAGCAAGACCCTATCCCTTTATGCAGGGATCTTCAGCACATGCTCTCAACATCATTCACTCGTGCATTCAATACGTATAGCGCTAAGAAACAGAGTATTGCAAACCATGTAACTAGTGTTTCAACAACAGAATTAAGGGAAGTGCAAACACATAAAGAGATAAACAAACTACAGGAACCAAAAGGGTGAATCTTGTGAGGAAGGCGGGCCCTTTCCTTCTCACAAGATTCCCCAGGAGAAAGAATTAAATTGGAACGCTCAAAAGAAGTTTTTATTCATCTGTCAAAGTAACTGATACATTACAGAAGGAGACTAGCTCCAGTTCTCCACAATACTGTCTTGTAACTTACAATTCAATCCCCCTCTAATGATGATGTCTCCTCTTTTTAAAGAGGAGACATCATTTACAATTTACATGAGAGCGAATATCTCGATTCTGTTTTCTTCTCCAAAACAGGACTATTCTGTTCTTTTAAAAAGAGATACTGTTACAACCGAGACAACAGAGGTGCTATCTTCAGGATAATCCAGGTAACCGTATCTTCGGGCTGCTGCTACTATTCCACAAAAAGTTCTTCCAGAATCGCAAATTACGCATAACGGGATTTGCGTGCTTGATGGCTGTTTCAGCAACTGAGTTAGCTGTTTCAGCAACGGGGTCAGCTGTTTCAGCAACGGAGTCAGTTGTTTCAGCAACGGCCGCTTGTTCCCAACAAGGCATATAACTTATCTGTGATCTTTGACTTGTGTTAGCAACAATGCACTTCAATTAATGATGAAATATAAGAGTATTGCGGAATTAAATGTAAGACAGATTAATCATATAATAAAGAAGAGGTTTCTATATACCTTGGGATAAAGTGGATGAAAAAGACATTGAAGTTCATAGTTTAAGAGTAGAGTGGTGTCAAAATATATAGCAAAAATGGTACATAGTGGAGTCCTAACAGTCACTCGAGCGATACACTGGGTACATGGCCCTGGTTGGGGAGTGTGTAGAGTCCGAACATTCTTCATTCGAGGAGGCAGTGTAGCAACCAGTCTAGGTTGATGCAATGGTAGAGGAGTACAACTCTATCATTTGGAATAGTGTGTGGGATGTTGTCCCAAGACCTCGGGACAAGTCAGTGGTTAGTTCTAGATGGCTTTACAAGGTAAAGCAGGCAGCTGATGGAAATGTTGAGAAACATAAGGAAAGCTTTGTTGCCTGTGATTTCTCACAGGTCGAGGGGATCGACTACGATGATACCTTTGCTCCCGTAGCAAGGTACTCATCTATCAGATCGATGTTGGCACTATCAGCTCAGATGGGTTGGAATATCCATTAGATGGATGTGAAGACAACATTCCTCAATGGGAAGATTGAGGAGGAGGTGTACATTGAGTAACCAGAGGGTTTCGAGACCTTCAATCGTGAGTCGCATGTGTGCCAACTCAAGAGGGCTTTGTATGGGCTGAAGCAAGCACCTTGTGCTTGGTACACCAGGATCAATAGCTATCTCACCGGGTTGGGCTTCACCAAGAGTGAAGCAGATGCGAACCTTTACCACATCATGGTAGAAGGTAAGCCATTGATCATTATTATTTATGTCGATGATCTGATTTTGATAGGTGATGCTCAACTGATTCAATCTTGTAAGGAGGACCTTGCAAGAGAGTTTGAAATGAAAGACATGGGTCTTGTGCACTACTTTCTAGGCATGGAGGTGTGGCAGAAAGATGGTGAAGTATTTGTGTCTCAAGGCAAGTATGCCAATGAGATACTCAAGCGTTTTCACATGGAGAAGTGCAAGCCTATGCAGACTCCTCTAGTTGGGAACTGGAGGAAGGAGGATGCTACTTCAAGTGAGGTAGTAGCTGCTACTGTTTATCGGCAGCTGGTGGGTTCACTTATGTATCTGGTGAACACATGACCCGACTTATGCTTTGCGGTGAACCAACTGAGTCAAGCTATGGTTCAACCTACCAAGCTATTTTGGAAGGCAGCGAAGCATGTGCTGAGATACCTCAGAGGCACATCTCAATTCGAATTGTGGTACAGACAGATAGAGGGAGTGAAGCTTCAGGGCTTCACAAATGTGGATTGGGCAGGGAGTCCATCAGACTGAAAGAGCACTTCTGGAGGAATCTTCAACCTTGGTTCTGCTGCAGTTTCCTGGTACAGTAGGAAACAAAGATCAATTTGAATTATCTCAGCAGAGGTTGAATACATGGCTGCTAGTCAGGCTTCATGTGAGGCCATCTGGATGCAGAAGATTCTAGTGGGATTGTTTGGTCAAAAGATGGATCCAACCGTGATCTATTGCGATAATCAGAGTTGTATCAAACTCTCTGAGAATCAAGTTTTTCATGACAGGTCCAAGCACATTGATATCTGATATCACCATCTTCAAGACTATGTGGTCAAGAGGATCATGTTGTTGTTGTATGTTTTGACCGAGGAACATGATGCATATATATTGACGAAGGTGTGAAGTAGGAAAGTGTTCCCTCTGCGGACAGAGGCAACCCCTCTAGCCCTAAAGTGGGTCTAGTCACAGCAAAGACAGATCAACAATATATTTCCTTAAACAGTCATAGTTGGGGGCCTACCTCAACCGTTGGTCGATGGAGTTCCGTTGCGCTGCTCTAGCTTCCGCTTCCTTCTCCTCAACGAGTGATCAACCTGAAACAATGCAAAGGAAATACAACAAAGCACATAACCAGAAAACAACAATGATCTATTTACTCACAAAGTCAAGAAGTCATGAGCTATCAAGTAAATTACATACAAGACATAGGAAAACATCAATGATTGTATTAATAATGAAATGAGAGAAAGCTTACAACAAAAGTCTTGATGTCACAAGCCTCCTCAGAGAAATATAGCCAGCATGTTCTCAGGCATTCACTCTTTGAAGATGGATCTCCCAACATACAAAATTCTCTCTCACTCATAAGTTTTACACAAAGTTAAGGGCACTTCATAACCTTCCACAAGCTATCAACAATCCCCCACTTGTCACACTCACACCAGCTATTTAGCAAACTCACAAACACTAACAACACTGCTCAATCCAAGAATTTACGAACTAGCCAACTAAGGAACTAGCTGATCATATCAAAAGTGAGTGTTTAAATAGGATAAGGAGTCACCATGAAAGGTGGAAGAGAGAGCTTATCCACAAGGAAGGTAGCACAATTGACGGAATTTCCATACCAGAGAAGGAAGGGTGACACAAACTATGCCAACAACCAGGTCTGAAGTCATCCAGAAGGCTGATTGTTGGAATGAATTCGCCCAATCTGGATCATTGCAGGTTCATCACTATGCTTTAGTGATGACATTGTTGGTGAGCAATGTAGTCATTTAGATCATCGCTAAAGATAGAAATAGACTCACGACGAGACATGAAATCGAACTGGCGCGGAAAACAGATGTACTTCCACGCTGGAAGCATGGCTGGACTATTTATGAGCGCCATTCAGCGCATATATTAAGCCCATAGTCACGATGAGGCAGATAACTTAGGAAAAGTGGGTCAATTGGTAGCATAAGACAACATTTGTTCAGTATGAGCATGTTTGACTTGTACACATGACACAGTAGAAGGATTGGGAATGAAGGCAGTGACAAATTACTGTGTAACAGATGCCCCCTAAAGTATGAAGCCCGAGAGAGTGGGAGGGGTGAAATGATTTACGAAACTGACTAAGCTGGAACACCATCTAGAAGAACCTGCAGGCACAAGTACAACTGATATCTCTGATAGTGAAATACATGTAGTCTAGGCATGGATGCAGCCATCCAAAAGACATATGAACTAGGTTTGTGGTATGGACGCAACCATCCAGCTAATAAGACCACGATAATGATAAAGGTATGGTCGTAGCCATCCATGAAGACTCAACTATGGTCGCAGCCATCCATCAATGGGTCATGTAATCATGAACCAATCCACGCAGCCCGAACATGTGTAATCTGAGTTCGGGGTCTTGAACCCAACCAATCATAGTACAAATTATAGCATGCGAATAGATGTGCTGAAGTCGAGCATGATAGAAAGTCACTTGATTATCGGTCAATGAGTAAAACCGTTAACAAGCGCGAGAGAAACCACCAATAATGCCAATGGTTCTCAAGGTACTATCTAGTACAATCCACGAAGTGTGAAGAAGGAGATGAAGTCGAACACTCATGGAATCACCCAATCGACGACCAATGATGAAAGTTGACCGTCAGGTGTGAAGAACTTGCCACTGAGGCATGCAAGCTCTAAGGTACCAAAGGGGATCTCTAGATCAATCTCCTAGATAATGAGTTGATGTCGACAGGAGATGACCCGTTGCAGGAGGGCCATAACGTTCCCCCCATCAAGGACACAAGATAAGGAACAAGCGATAGATGGTGAAACAGAGTATCAGAGGAGGAGGCAAGGATGTAAAATGCAGAAGGACTATACTCTTGAACATTTTGGCGACACGAATCCAGAGGGTGGTAGCATTCAGGTACCAAGGGACCAGAGGCTCGATGGAGACAGCATGGATTGGATGGAATGAAGCGAAATATCAACCCAAACCCATAGAAGGCCAAATGATGATGTATGGATATCCCAACCCGACAAGAAGCAAAAGTGTCGATGTTCAAGAGTGACTAGCTACCAATGATGATTTCCAAATTTTCCCCCACCATTACTGGTGAGTACCCCAATTGTTTTTGAAAACAAGCTTGAAGGGGATAGCATATGCTTGTAATATAAGTTTGACTGCTAGTCAAATCCAACCTAGTAATAGTTTAACGAGCCCTAGGGAGGAGAAGCTCGAGTCTCATCATGGTGAAGAGTCCAATGTCGTCAGGGTTTAACGAGTTCGACATAGGTAAAACTCAGAGTCTTTTTCATGTTTAGAGTGTTTGAAAAAGACACGGAAAAGAAAAATCCAGGGGGTCCTTTTTCGTAGATTTGTGTCCCTCGAGCCCGAAAAAGTATAAAACGATACCCGAAAGAACCACTCGACCATTACGATCGAGGAATACTTTTCATGATTAGTGACCTTGACCCAAAAAAGTAGAAAAGTGATCAAAATGACGTCATTTCATAACCAATAACGAAATCGAAACAACCAAGGCCCGACAATCTTTTCGTGTTTACACGGTCGGAAAAGAGCTTAAAGCCGACCACCTCTTGTTCCTTTTAACGAGTCAAAAGGAATGAATCGACTATCTTTTCATCTTTTAAGTTGGTAAAGAGCGTTAAAGAAGACTTTACGAATCAAGTGTGCATGAAACATAACTCCACTACCTGTAGTTCTACACAAAACACGTCAAACGTAAACCCATTCGATGTAAAATGATCAACATATGTGGGAACATAGTTAAAAACCCAAAACTTCAATTAACCATGTGATAAAAATTGAGGAAAGAACCCACATTTTAGAATATAATCTTTTAATTTTCAAAAATTACTATAAAAAAGGGGGGTAATCCATTTATTTTTACCATTGACACTGTTTATTTCACCTTGGAGTGTTTTGAAGCACCAACCTGAGCAAAGATGGCGAGCTTCGGCCTCATTCGTCCACTATTCATCCTGAAACTTCTACCAAGTAAGTAGACTTCTTCCTGTGCTTCATTTTAGTAGCTTTTTAATGCATTTTAGCGTAAGACATGTAAATTTAGACGGATTTTTTGAATGGGAGTTCACCGCTTGGTCATCGCGAGTATGCCGCTTGGGTCCGCGATGATCGAGCATGATTTACACGTAATGCCTTCCAATCATCGCGAGAATATGATGTATTCTCACGATGACCGCGAGAAAAATGAACTGTCAACTTCACGCCATCGCGACTGTTTTAAAAACAGTCGCGATGGCGATGCAAAATCATTTTTTGTGCAAATTATGGATTAAAATTTGTAAACGAAGTTCTAATTCATTTTTTCTCATCATGCAGGGCATCATGGCATTTGTTTGGCAGGAACGAACTCACGATGATAATGATGTGGAAGCTTTTGCTGATGCTGGGTGCCGAAATTCTTTACGTGCGTGCGGGTTGCTAAAATTCTTCCTTACTCCACACATTCAGGCCCAACCCGATTTATTAGAGCTGATAATTCGTGTCTGGAATCCAATGGATGAAAAATTCATAATCCGAGGCCGAGACATTGAGTTCGATGCCACGGACATATATTTCTTGACCGGATTGTCCCGTTGCGGTGAGGGGCCAATTCTAGAGGGGCAGCGACCCGAGGGTGAATCTCTAGAGATGTTGATGGCACGAGTGTGCCCACGGGCACGCAAGACAAAGAGCGAGAAGGAGGCAATCCCGATGGTGGAAGACGTGGTTCTTCATGCAGTGTTATTTATGGTGATGACGGCGGCAGGCTCCCAAGCCCAACCTGAGGCGTCGAAGACCCATCTTCGATTGGCTCTCGAATGCCTCAATCCGACCATGTTCAACTGGGCGGAAACAATGACAGCCAATATGAAGAGACAACTTACCAACAGCCGTCGAGGAGAGACAAAACAGTTTGGCTACGGGTCCATTGCTCATTCTAGAGTGGGTGCCATCATTACAGTTATAGGACATGGACCTAGATGTGCCCAGACCACGGGAGACCAGGATCACCCGTTGGGCTCACGTTAGGCCACGAGGAGGTGGCGGCTGTCCAGTGTCATGGGGTACACTGTTCCGTGAGTGGCTGGAGTGCTAGACGATCTTCATTAAGGACTGTCCATACGCTGGCATGGACTTTCTACAGCTGCCTCCTGGCGAGCAGTGGGATGATGGCGGTAAAACACTTGATCACATGATTTTTGTATTTTATGTTTTATGATGCCCTTTTTTTTATTTTTCCATGTATATGTCCTAATGATGTACTCTATGGTATTTGCAGAAGTGGGACCAATGAGGCCTGTTGGATTGGCTCCAGAGGCGCGGAGGGATCCACAGGGAATTAGAGAACTAGCCTTGGCTCTTCCAGCCGGCGATTCTATAGAGATAGTGGCCTGGAATCTCAACGGTTTAATGGCGGGGATCCCTGATTACATTGGGATTGAGGAGGTCCCCATAGAGTTCGTGATACCCAGGGTGCACCTTCTGTTGAGGTGAGTGGCACGAGCGGTGGTGTGCTATAGGGAGCATAACCCACCATAGTAGACACCTAGGTTTTATTTCCTGCTGATTTTTTGAGAGACATGTGTCTCGGATGTACGGAGAACACAGACTCTATTTGGACATATACACTTATTTTTTGAGCGCCTCGGTGCACCACACGAGATATATATATATATATATATATATATATATATATATATATATATATATATATATATATATATATATATATATATATATATATATATATATATATATATATATATATATTCCTATGGTTCATTATTGTGTTTTGCATGCTTCCATATGCTGTTTTGATTACATTTTACACAAATGTCTGTCTAATACATGGTTTGCTAATGCATCAGTTAACGTGTTTAATCTTCTGCGAATGTGTTGATATGTGATAAAATCAAAATTCCTCTCTAACAATTTAACACGTAAATACAACCTTAAAATCTGATGGTCTCTGACGGAATAATGCTGATTAAGCTGATGGACAACAAGCTGAGAATCCAGATTCACAACCAATGTACGAATACTGAGATTGATAGCCTAAGTGAGTAAGTCAATAACAACACTATATTCAGTGACATTGTTTGTGGTACAACCCAGACAAACAACTTGAAGGTCTACTAACTCACCGTAAGGATCGTAGATCACCCATGCCGCAGAAGAAAGATTGTGAGTACTGCAGCAGGCACCATCAGCGAAACCAACGTAAGGTGTACTGGACATCTGTACAAGAAGCAAAAGACACAATAAGCGGCAATTATGCCTACACACCAAGCCAAACATGAAAACACACACACAACACACCTTCTGAAAAAACACGTATGTACAAATCAGAGTGCATGGAGTTCACGCATAATAATTTTTCAGGTAAAGCCCATTTCGAGGCTTATCTAGAGGGTTCCCTTCATAATCAATCAGCTCATAGGCCCCTTTTTGCAACAACTTGCTTTACAATATAAGGCCCATGCCACATGGGCTCGAATTTGCCTGCCCCCAACTTATCATTTGCTTGATCATAGAGCAGGACTAAATCTTCTTCAACGAAAGAACGAGGATGAACAGTATGATCGAAGTGAGTTTTCACTCTCTTCTTCTCTGCTTCAACAGCTAGAGAGGCTAGTCGACGAGTCTTGTCTAGCCGCTCTAGGTAGAGAAGACGTTCTTCTACCGAAGTAGTGTTAGGGAGTAATTCGACGACTAATTTTAAAGAAGGGATCTCACACTCAATCGGAAGGGTAGCCTCCAACCCGTAAACCAATTGGAATGGGGTGAACCTGGTGGTATCCTTCACTAAAGTTCAGTAGGCCCATAAGGCAGAGAATAACATCAATTGCCAGTTTGACTTGTGCATGCCAATGGTGCGTTGAAGCATCGTGACTAGAACCTTGTTAACAAATTCTACTTGGCCATTGGCCTAAGGATAGTATGGTGTCGATATATCATGTCGCAAGCCTAGCTAGGTTGTTAACTCAGTCATCATATGATTATGGAAATGTTTGTCGTGATCAATGACGATAGCCTAAGGGACTCTGAACCATGAGATAACATGATTAAATAAAAATTGCATCGTTGTGTGACCGTCTTCAGATAGTGTAGGCATCGCCTCGGCCCATTTTGTGAAATAATCAAGGGAAACGATGATATATCCATGCCCCCCGGCCGAGTGAGGGTTACAAGTCATATAATCAATGCCCCATTTTGCAAAAGGGTCGACGGTAATGACAAGGTGCAATGGAGCAGGAGGCGTGCGCATCTTCCATTGGTAGATTTGGTATTCCTGACAAGAGCGGATGGCAAGAATGCAACCCTTGAAGATGGAGGGCCAAAAGTAACCAACACAGAGGATCTTCTGAGCAGTAGCATACCCGGACATGTGACCACCACAGGCGCCAGAATGGCAGTCATTTAGAACTCGTTCGACTTCCTCGAATGTTAAGCATTGGCGGAGAACAGAGTCGGCGCTGAGACGGTACAGGGTGTCCCCAATAATGTGATAAGGTTGGGAATGATGGCGAATCCATCGTCGAGCATCCTTAGACAAATCTGGATGAAAAGAGGACGTCTGAAGATAGACAATGATATTCCCGTACCAAGGATTGAGGGTGCTAATTAAGAACAGAGTTTCATCCAGAATATGGTCCTCTAACCGAGATGGCGTGGTAACAGATGGCAGAGAGCAAAGCAACTTAGCAAATACGAGGGAATTCTTAGACTTGGCAGTGGTGAACTCCAAGTCTAACTCTTAGAGGATGAAAATCCATTTTGAGTACTTGCCCCCAGTAACTGACATGACAGAATGTATGTCATCGGGTTGCAATCAGAAACCATCGTCGTGGTGCGCAATAAGATATAATGGTGGAAGTGTTGGATGGCACAAATGATGTCCAATGCCAACTTCTCAACATAGGAATATCGAGTTTCTGTATCTAGTAAATTGCGGCTGAGATAATAAATGACATACTCTGTGCCATCATCATCATGTTGAACTAGAACCATGCCAATAGTGGTATCAGCAGCAGTGAAATACAGAGTGTAGTCACGATGATAATCAGGGGGACGCAACAATGGAGCAGAAACAAGGAGAGCCTTGAGGTGCTCGAATGACTCTTGTGTAGTGGCATCCCAAAGAAAAGGGGTATCCCGCTTTAATAACCATGTATAGCCTTTGGCCACTTCGGCATAGTTCAGAACGAATCGTCGTAAAAAATTTGCTTTACCCTAAAAACTCTACAATTGTTGCAAAGAAGTAGGGGGAGGGAGATTCAGGATGGCTTTGACTTTAAGGGGATCCAGACGGATACCCTCTCGAGAGACCAGAAGTCTGCCTGACTCAACGCAGAAGACACACTTATGAGGATTAAGCCGGATACGGTAGTGTCAACAACAGAGGAAAATTTCACGAAGGTGAGATGGATGGTCCTGGCATTTTGCTGAATGAGCCCGAAGATCATCCAGGTAAGGCTGCACAATGTGTCGAATATCATCGAATGCATAAGACATTGCACACTGGAAGGTGGCACCAGCATTTTTTAAACTGAAGGGGAGCTTTTTATAGGCGAAAGTGCCCCACGGATAGATAAAGGTAGCCTTGTGTTCATTTGTAGGCACAATATTAATCTGGTTATAACCAGAAAAGCCGTCCATGAATGAGTACATTTCACTCCCAGCACACTCATCAATGAGTTGGTCAATGAAGGGTGTAGGGTAGTTATCTTTGGGACAAGCCCGATTAATATCATGATAATCAACACATACCCTAATAGTGCAATGTTTTTTAGTCACGGGGACAATATTAGAGACCCAATCTGTGAGTGGGATGGCGTAAATAAAACCAGCCTTAATAAGCTTTTCAACTTCCGCTTTAATAGCTGCAGCCTTTCGGGGTGCACGGGGCATAAACGTTGCTGAACAGGCTTAGCACCTGGATATGTAGGTATCTCATGCACCACAATGCTAGGATCAATACAGGCATCTCTTTGTAAGACCAAGCAAACACGTCACAAAATACGCGAAAAAAGATCAGTATAAAGCTGAATCTCCTCCGGAGTATAGGTTACTCCGACATGGATGTGCTCAACAATTCCTGGTTTAATAGAGATGTCGATTGGCTAAGTTTGCGTGATGTTTCCCATGTTCCCTTCAGAAGACACTTGATGAACTTGAATGGGTGTCTGAAGGGGTTGGGATGGGAGACAAGGAGCAAGCCGCTCGAGACAGGTAAGCGTTTCCCGGTAGGTCGAAAGAAACGATGAACGATGGTGATGATCGGACAAAGGAGTCTCCTCGAAAGACATGGTCTCAATAATGGCTTCATCAGAAGGAAAAATTTCCCTTAAAGGGTCTGAAGAAGCGCCATCTACAAGCCAAGGGGAATGAGTGTACGAGTCGAGAGCTCTGCTTGAAGGAGCAGATTCAGAGGGTGGATCCAATGCAAAACGATTTCAACATAGTTGAGCTCGGCAGGACTCAACGACATCTCATCGCCCCAGGATTCTATCTGATCGGCGAGGCGAAGAACCTAAGGATAAGAGTGAACAAAAATCATATTAATTGGATCGATGTTGGGAGGTGGGAGTGAAAAAACACCCATGAGGATCTTTAAAGAGTCTAGCTCCCACACTCTCACATGGAATGGCGGTATGCTCCACAAAATGAAAATTTCCATTAGAGGAGGAGGAGGCGAAGAAGGACAGCTGGTCTACTGTGACAATCTTCCCTTGATGAGGGAAACGAATGACACGAAATAGAGATGAAGCCACGGCTCACATGGCATATGTCCAGCTTCGTCCCAAGAGGAGGTTGTAAGTTAAATTAGCATCAACGACTTCAACCTCTACTTCGACCGTCTTCCCTTCCAAAGTAATAGGCAAGTGTTGGAGTATACCGTAAGGACGAGACTCTCTCCCATCAAAGGCTTCCAAGGTCGTAGGAGACTAGCTTAGAGTCGGAGAACCGATAGCCTTCCAACAAGAAACAGACATTATGCACGTAGAAGCACCTTCATCAATGTCGGTACGATGAATCGTTTTAGAATTGATGATGACCTGGATAAGGAAGGGAATTTGGTGAGGCAGTCTCGGTATATGACTGTCTAGGTCAAATGTGATCAAATCCGAGTCAGCCTGGTCAATGCCACCGATAGCTGATAGCAAGGAATTCCTCTGAGAGGGGCATCTCTGGAGAACTTCTAAAGCGGACATAGCTAACAGAGCCCGGGCCAAGTCCTCAACGATGCTATAGTGCTGAGCAGCACGAGGATTAGGGTTTTAAGAAGACTTCTAGAGTACACCTATAGGAGGGGGTCGGATGGTCGTTTCAGTGCTAGGTCTCTCGATATGAAGGGGACCAGAACTGGACGAAGGAGCGCTAGAGGGGACCTGAAGCTCTTTCCTAGTAGGTGATGGATACTCTTTTGCCCGAGTACTAATGTTGAAGGGAATCGTCCCAGCCATAAACACCTGAGAACCAAAGGGAGAAGAGGATTGGGATGGATCAACCACCATTTGAGTTTGGTGTGAGGGAAAAGTCTCTTTGAGTACAGCAGGAGTCCTGGGGGTACCTTTCAACAAATGACTAACTTCAGACCGCCTTGGGCAATCTTTGGTATAGTGATCCTCGTCACAGATAAGGGAAGGATACTTAGGCTTGCGTTTGGTACCTTCCTTGGGTGGAGGTTTAGGGGAATCCTGCTTTGGTTGATAAGCTTTATTCTTCCCTTTTCCCTTCTTTTTCCATTTTGAGGCCTTGTCCACCATGGTGGACTGGACGACATTAACCTCGGAAGTATTACCAGAATTGGATACAACTTGAGAAGTATTTTCATTCGGAGCATTCGACTTTTGCTTCCCAGGGTTCGCGGAATATTTCTTAGAGGACAGATTAACAAAACCAATGATGCCGTCAACAGATGGTGTTGGCGGGGCTTTAGAAGTTCTGGGTCTCGTAGCATCAGGCAAATAATCATATAGTGTACCAGACTGGGAGTAAACCAAGTCTAGGTACTGAGCACGCGCAATGGCCTGCTCTTCAGTTACACATTCCCCCATAGCAATGTCCCGAGCTATCAGACCAACAAAATAGGTCGTGAACCAGTCTGTCAGGAGCTGATCGGGAATCCAAAACTGAATCAAACGGCGATGCCGTCTCCATTCATGGATATGATCGGAGATATGTGTGGCCATAGTCTGTTTTAAGGATGTCAGGAGATGTGTGCCTATTTCATATCGAATCGGCAACTGAAAATGAGTTAAAAATGCCATAGCCAAAGAGTTACAGTCCTGAAAAGATCTGCGAGCTAACTCACTATACCATTTAGCAGCAGAGCTAGTGAGAGTCTGTTGGAAAAGGCGGAGCTAGATTGAATCATCAAGCCATGAATTTGACGAACACCATAGATGATAAGCCATGACGTGGGTTTGGGAATCTTCTCCAGCTTTACCGTCAAACTTGGGACAATAACTGGGAATTTTAGTTTGAACCGGTGGCCAATACAAATTATGAAGACTAGGATGATTTGTCAGTTTAGACACATCCGGTAACTCCAACATTGCTAAAAAGGGTAATTGAGGGTTAAAGGACATCTGAGGCCACAGGTAGGAGGTACCACCAGAGTTCCACCCAGCTGCTTGTTGTCCCCATGGATTTTGTCCAGACGGATTTGGCCCAGAAGGGTTTTGTCCGTAGGGATTTTGTCCATAGGGGTTGTAGTTGTAACTAGACGGTTGACCTTGGATCTGCCCCCCAGCATTCCATTGATTACCAACTTTACCTACAGGAGCAACATATGGTTGCTGGTAATTCTGATAAGGGCTCACCTGCAGTTGTTAATAATTTTTGTACGAGGAAAATTGTGTTTGCCCTTGGGATTGTTGGAAACCATAAGGCGGCTAGGCTCCAAACTGAGTCTGGGGGCCAAGCTTCGGCTGATAGGTAGGTTGAGATTGGGATCCAGCCTGCATTTGTGGACTGGATTGGGTCTGGAGCCCAGACTGGGATTGAAAACCGGGTGGAGCTTGAGAAGCAACAATCATTTGAGTGCCCGGTGTAGCAGGCCCATATGGATGTCCGTGAGAGAACTGAGGCTGAGCCGTCTGGCTAAAAGGTTGACCTAGTTGAGATTGAGATTGACCCATTTGCCCAGAAGGTTGAGCTTGCTGGGTATTAGGTTGTCCTTGCACAACTGAGGGATGTCCTGATTGACCAGAGGGCTGAGCAAACTGGACAGTTGGTTGGCCTGGTTGGATTTGAGACTGACTAATTTGTCCAGATGGTTGACTAGATTGGACAGTGGGTTGGCCTTATTGAACGTAAGGTTGACCGACTTTCCCAGAAGGGTAACCTTGTTGGACACCAGGTTGACCTTGTTGTATGTAAGGTTGTCCCAGATTACCAGAAGGCTACCTGAAATAGGTAAAAGATGAACCACCAGAGGCCGAAGGTTGTCCCTGGAAGGGTTGTCCTTGTGGGCCTCCAGGTTGCCCTGGATAAGGTTGTTCGTAATACTGTTGTCTATTAGAGGGTTGCGCGCAAGACGGCTGACCTTGATAGGGTGGTCCTTGAAAATTGGCAAGGGGTACTTGGCCACCATGATAAGCGGTAGTACCCAGGCAACAGATAACGGGACAGAGACCTCAACCGCAGGTTGAGATGGCAAAGGTCCAGGGTAATAAATATGAGCTCCTCGAGAATCGTAATAATGAAATGGATCTTGGGGATCCGGATTCTGAAGAGCTTGTAAATATTGATCGTATGCCCCCTGCTGGAATGGAACCAGAAGAAGGTGGGGAATTTAGTGTAGGATCAACAACTCTAGATGTAGATGCCGATGGGCCAATATTTGTAGACCCGGACGAAGGTCCAGCAATAGTGGTGACAACTGAGGATGCAGTTTTGGAACTAACAATAGGGGCTGAAGAAGACACACAAACAGTTGGAATAGTCGGGACTGAGGTGACAGACACATTGTGAATTTGAGGGGTAAAAGGCTCCGAAGTCGAAGTGATGGTACGTGACCACTTGGAACTCGTAAGGGAAGTTCTATAACCCATAACATCCCTTAAAGCCTTATAGCGTAAAGGTAGCGTGACACCGAGAGGGGTGACACGGAAGGGTGAAGTTTCCATTGGAATAGGAATTTCACCAATCGTCACAAAGGATTCTTCACTTGTGACAGGGGATGTGTCATCCATGTCAGACGAAGACATTGGGACCGAGACACTAGGAGAAGTAACAGGGATATTTTCTTCAGAAGGCTCCCAAACAGGGTTCCAATGAATGTCGTAAGAGTCGTCCTCTGGAGCACGAGAATTAAGCGGTTGGATGCTCAGAATAACAGGAAGAGTATCACGGTGCCTCAGGAGCAACAGAAGATGGAGACCCTTGGTCACTTGGAATGGGAGACGAGATCGGTGATTCTGCTAGGATGATTCAATTCAAAAATCCTAGGAAAAATTAACGAGAAAGAACCCTACACAAGCTATAATGCAAACAAGATCTAACAGGGTAAATGCGAACGTGGCTGAATAAATTTTAAGACACAGGAACAGAACATGACCTTTTCATCTCTAAAGAGTCGAGAAAATGAAAAAAAGATGACTCTAGTCATCTTCGAATATTTAATGAGCCTGAAGTGACAAGTGCTTAGATGGACCTTTTCTTTTAGGGAGTCCGAAAAGGAACAAAAGTGAATAATGTGGAGAACTAGGCAAAAGGTTTACCAAACAACCCGTAAAACTGCATATACACCTTAGCAGTCGTATGAAAACCAAGGACTTTCCGTACGGCAGTCAATCTTCCAGAATGTTGTGTTCAGTGCGTTACGGTTTACAAGGCGGCAGAAATGGCTTTCTAAGGATAAAGGATGATAACCTAGTGGGGTCTCCCAACATATACTCGACGGTACATGGGAGCACAATTCCGTACTAGACTGCTATTGAGTCACAGAAGGAGGAATCACCCAACCTTGAGTGCAAACAATAGTGACTAGCTTTAGCGACGCCGGAGCACGTCTCTAGCCTAGACCTCTAAATAGTGTGCATTATTTTCCAATGCGTTGTTAGGTTTATTCAGTTCATTTTAAAGTTGATCTTGAATTATGTTTCAGTTTTCAGGTCTTACCGTATGTATACAAAAAATCCTAAGATGCAACTAGAATGAGAAAAATATCCTTTTACTTCAATGAACACCTACCTACGGGAGGGTAGAGAGATCATTCCCAAACCAAGAAAACCAAGACAAACAAATACAGTCACTTAGTGCATACAAACATCAATTCCTAAAGTGCACTGATACTACTAATGAGAGATTTAATCATTTGATTTCCAATATGCAAACTTGAAATGCAAATTCACTTTCACTTTCGTATACTAAATAAATGCAATATTTTCTATTTTTATGTCTTTAAATCTAGAAGAAACAAATAAGCAAACAAGCAAGAGCGGAAAAGACACGGTTGATCCAAACAATTGTGATCTATGTTTGGTAGTGAAAAGAAATCGAATCAAAACCAAGGATTGGTTCAATAACAGTCACTAAACAATCAACCAAAAACGAGCAATGAGGAAGGCTCAATCAAACTAACAAAAAGCTGCAAACGGACCTTGGGCAAATCGGTATCCAAGCCAATTGATTCAAGAAATTTGAAATAATGAACTAGGTCACACAGGCAAAAATGCAAGACTCATTCAACAAAGTCAAAGAAAGAGTGCCTTAACCATAAACAGAGAAAAACAAGCTACTGAGCGAGCAAAAAAAGCAAGGGACTGGCAGGACTGATGGACTCAGGAGGCAAAATTGAGAAAATCAATTCTACAGCAATCAGTGAGGGTAATACACAAGCAACTAGCGCTGATAAAGAACTAACTGCAGCAACAGAGTGATGTCGTTGTGGAAGTACACGACTTTTCCACGGTGGACGGGTTTTCAGAGTCATCGCGACTGTGAGACGTTATTAAGGGACGCACAGGATCTTAAAAAGGGTGAGCGCAATGATAGCACGACTGTTAAATTTTTATCCGCGATGACATTCAAAACAATGACAGGTGAATGAAAACTCCCAAACCAAAACCAATCAATCCTTCAATCAAATAGAGGTATTTCTCAAGTCAACCCAGGAAACTCAAAAGATTGATAGTTAATCCCCAAACTTCAAGATTGACCAAATCAAAATCAAAACAAGAGCAAACAAGAGAAGAACATAGCACTAATTTCCTAGTGGATTCACCAACTTGTGAAGCAGGAAAGTGTTCCCTCTGCAGACAGAGGCAACCCCTCTAGCCCTAGTGTGGGTCTAGTCATAGCAAAGACAGATCAACAATAGATTTCCTTAAACAGTCATATTTGGAGGCCTAGCTCAACCGATGGTAAATGGAGTTCTGTTGTGTTGCTCCAGCTTCCACTTCCTTCTCCTCAACGAGTGATCAACCTGAAACAATGCAAATGAAATACAACAATGCACGTAATCGGAAAACAACAATGATCTATTTACTCACAAAGTCAAGAAGTCATGAGCTATCATGTAAATTACATACAATACATAGGAAAACATCAGTGATTGTATTAATAATGAAATGAGAGCAAGCTTACAACCAAAGTCTTGACATCACAAGCCTCCTTAGAGGAATCCAACCAGCATGTTCTCAAGTATTCACTCTTTGAAGATGGATCTCCCAACATACAAAATTCTCTTTCACTCATAAGTTTTATCAAAAGTTAAGGGCACTTCACAACCTTCCATAAGCTATCAACAATCCCACACTTGTCACACTCACACCAGCTATCTAGCAAACTCACAAACACTAACAGCACTACTCAATCCAAGAATTTACCAACTAGCCAACTAAGGAACTAGCTGATCATATCAAAATTTAGTGTTTAAATAGAAGGAGTCTCCATGAAAGGTGGAAGAGAGAGCTTATCCCGAAGGAAGGTAGCACAATTGACGAAACTACCATACCAGAGAAGGAAGGGCGACACAAACTATGCCAACAACCAGGTCTGGAGTCAGCCAGAAGGCCAACTGTTGGAACGAATTCGCCCAATCTGGATCATCGCGGGTTCATCACTATGCTTTAGCGCTGACATCACTGGTGAGCAATGTAGTCAATCATATCATCGCTAAAGATAGAAACAGACTCGCAACGAGACATGAAATCAAACTGTCACGGGAAATAGATGTACTTCCGCGTTGGAAGCATGGCTGGAGTGTTTATGAGTGCCATTCAGCGCGTATATTAAGCCCATAGTCGCAATGAGGTAGATAACTTAGGAAAAGTGGGTGAATTGGCAGCATAAGGGAGCATTTGTTCAGTATGAGCATGTTTGACTTGGACACATGATATAGTAGAAGGACTGGGAATGAAGGCAGTGACAAATTATTGTGTAATAGATGTCCCCTAAAGTATGAAGCCCGAGAGAGTGGGAGGGGTGAAATTCTTTACGAAACTGACTGAGTCGGAACACCATCTGGAAGAACCTGCAGGCACAAGTATAGCTGATACCCTGATAGTGAAATACATGTAGTCTAGGCATGGACGCAGCCATCGAAAAGACATACGAACTAGGTTTGTGGTATGGATGCAGCAATCCAGCTAATAAGACCATGATAATGATAAAGGTATGGTTGCAACCATCCATCAATGAGTCATGTAATCACGAACCAATCCATGCAGCCCGAACATGTGTAATCTGGGTTCGGGGTCTTGAACCCAACCAATCATAGTACAAATTCTAGCATGCGAATAGATGTGCTGAAGTCGAGCATGATAGAAAGTTGCTTGATTATTGGTCAATGAGTAAAACCATTAACAAGAGCGAGAGAAACCACTAATAATTCCAATGGTTCTCAAGGTACTATCTAGTACAATCCACGAAGTGTGAAGAAGGAGTTGAAGTCGAACACTCATGGAATCACCCAATCGACGACCAATGATGAAAGTCGACTGTCAGGTGCGAAGAACTTGCCATTGAGGCATGCAAGCTCTAAGGTACTAGAGGGGATCTTTAGATCAATCTCCTAGATAATGAGTTGATGTCGACAAGAGACGACCCGTCGCAGGAGGGACATAATGTTTCCCCCATCAACGACACGAGATAAGAAACAAGAGATAGATGGTGAAACAGAGTATCAGAGGAGGAGGAAAGGATGTAAACTGCAGAAGGACTATACTCTTGAACATGTTGGCGACACGACTCCGAAGGGTGGCAGCATTCAGGTACCAAGGGACCAGAGGCTCGATGGAGATAGCATGGATCGGATGGAATGAGGAAAAATGACAACCCAAACCCGTAGAAGGCCAAATAACGATGTATGGATATCCCAACCCGACAAGAAGCAAAAGTGTCGATGTTCAAGAGTGACTAACTACCAATCATGATTTCCAAATTTCCCCCACCATTGCTGGTGTGTACCCCAATTGTTTTTGAAAACAAGCTTGAAGGGGATAACATATGCTTGTAATATAAGTCTGACCGCTGGTCGAATCCAACCTAGTAATAGTTTAACGAGCCTTAGGGACGAGAAACTCGAGTCTCGTCATGGTGACGAGTCTAATGTCGTCAGGGTTTAACGAGTCTGACATAGGTAAAACTCGGAGTCTTTTTCATGTTAGAGAGTTTGAAAAAGACACGGAAAATAAAACTCCAGGGGGGTCCTTTTTCGTACATTTGTGTCCCTCGAGCCCGAAAAAGTATAAAACGATACTCAAAAGAACCGCTCGACCATTACGATCGAGGATTATTTTTCATGATTAGTGACCTCGACCTGAAAAAGTAAAAAAGTGATTGAAATCACGTCGTTTTGTAACCAATAACAAACCCGAAATGACCAAGGCCCGGAAATCTTTTCGTGTTTACACGGTCGTAAAAGAGCTTAAAGCTGACCGCCTCTCATTCCTTTTAACGAGTCAAGAGGAATGACTCAGCTATCTTTTCATCTTTTAAGTCGGAAAAGAGCGTTAAAGAAGACTTTATGGATCAAGTGTGCACGAAATATAACTCCACTACCTGTAGTTCTGCACAAAACACATCAAACGTAAACCCATTCAACGTAAAATGATCAACATATGCAGAAACATAGTTAAAAAACCAAAAATTCAATTAACCATGTGATAAAAATTGAGGAAAGAACCCACATTTTAGAATATAATCTGTTAATTTTCAAAAATTACTATAAAAAATGGGGGTAATCCATTTATTTTTACCATTGGCACTGTTCATTTCACCTTGGAGCGTTTTGGAGCACCAACCTGAGCAAAGTTGGCGAGCTGATTTCGGCCTCATTCATCCACGATTCATCCTGAAACTTCTACCAGGTAAGTAGACTTCTTCCTGCGCTTCATTTTAGTAGCTTTTTAATGCATTTTAGCTTTAGACATGTAAGTTTAGACAAATTTTTCAAATCGGAGTTCGTCGCTCGGTCATCGCGGGTATGTCGCTTGGGTCCACAATGATCGAGCACGATTTACACGTAACGCCTTCTGATCATCGCAAGAATATGACGTATTCTCGCGATGACCACGAGAAAAATGAACTGTCAACTTCGCACCATCGCTACTGTTTTAAAAACAGTCACGATGGCGACGCAAAATTATTTTTTGTGCAAATTATGGATTGAAATTTGTAAACGAAGTTCTAATTCATTTGTTCTCGTCATGCAGGGCATCATGGAATTTTTTTAGCAGCAATGAACTCACGATGATAATGATGTGGAAGCTTTTGCTGATGTTGGGTGCCGAAATGCTTTACATGCGTGCGGGTTGCTAAAATTCTTCCTTACTCCGCACCTTCAGGCCCAACCCGATTTATTAGAGCTGATAATCCGTGCCTGGAATCCGACAGATGAAAAATTCATAATCCAAGGCCGAGACATTGAGTTTAATGCCACAGACATATATTTCTTGACCGGATTGTCCCGTCGCGGTGAGGGGCCAATTCTAAAGGGCAACGACCCAGGGGCGAATCTCTAGAGATGCTGATGGCACGAGTATGCCCACGAGCACGCAAGACAAAGATCGGGAAGGTGGCAATCCCGACGGTGGAAGACGTGGTTCTTCATGCAGTGCTATTTATGGTGACGAGGGCGGCGGGCTCCCAAGCCCAACCCGAGGCATCGAAGACCCATCTCCGGTTGGCTCTCGAATGCCTCAATCCGACCATGTTCAACTAGGCGGAAACAGTGATGGCCAATATGAAGAGACAACTTACCAACTGCTGTTGAGGAGAGACAAAAGAGTTTGGCTATGGGTCCATCTTGATTCCACTCATGCTGGAGTAGGTGCCATCATTACAGTTGCAAGACATGGACGTGGACGCGCCCAGACCATGGGAGACCAGGATCACCCGGTGGGCTCACGTTATGCCACGAGGAGGTGGCGGTCGTCCAGTGTCATGGGGGACACTGTTCCGTGAGTGGCTGGAGCGCCAGACGATCTTCATTGAGGACTGACCATACACTGGCATGCACTTTCGTGGAGACCCTGACATGCAGCTACCCCCTGGCGAGCAGTGGGATGATGGCGGTAAAACACTTGATCACATTATTTTTGTATTTTATCTTTTATGATGTTTGTTTGTTTTTTTTTTTTCCTTGTATATGTCCTAATGACGTACTCTATGGTATTTGCAGATGTGGGACCAGTGAGTCCTGTTGGATTCGCTCCAGAGGTGCGGAGGGATCCACAGGGCATTAGAGAGCTAGACTTGGCTCTTCTAGCCGGTGATTCTATAGAGACAGTGGCCCGGAATCTCGACGGTTTAACGGTGGGGATCCCTAATTACATGGGGATAGAGGAGGTACCCATAGAGTTCCAGATTCATACAGTAGGGCTAATACCCAGGGTGATTTTTTGAGTGCCTTTGTGCACCACACGAGATATATATATATCTATATATACATATATATATATATATCTATATATATATATATATATATATATATTCCTTTGGTTCATTATTGTGTTTCGCATGCTTCCATATGCTGTTTTGATTACATGTTCCACAAATGTTTGTGTAATACATGGTTTGCTAATGCATCAGTTAACGTGTTTAATCTTCTGGGAATGTGCTGATATGTGATAAAATCAAAATTCCTTTCTAACAATTTAACACGTAAATACAACCTTAAAATCCGATGGTCTCTGATGGAATAACGCCCATTAAACTGGTGGACAACAAGCTGAGAATCTAGATTCACAACCAATGTACAAATACCGAGATTGATAGCCTCAGTGAGTAACTCAATAACAGCACTATATTCAGCAACATTGTTTGTGGTACAACCCAGACAAACACCTTGAAGGTCTACTAACTCACCGTGAGGATTGTAGATCACCCATGCCGCAAAAGAAAGATTGCGAGTACTGCGGCAAGCACCACCAGCGAAACCAACGTAAGGTGTACTGGACATCTGCACAAGAAGCAAAAGACACAATAAGAAGTAATTATGCCTACACACCAAGCCAAACATGAAAAAACACACACAACACACCTGCTAAAAACACACGTATGTACAAATCAAAGTGCATGGAGTTCACGCATAATATTTTTTCAGGTAAAGCCCATTTCGGGGCTTATCTAGAGGGTTCCCTTCATAATCAATCAGCTCATAGGCCCCTTTTTGCAAAACTCGCTTTACAATATAAGGCCCGTGCCACATGGGATCGAATTTGCCTACCCCCAGCTTATCATTTGCTTGATCATAGAGCAGGACTAAATCTCCTTCAACGAAAGAACGAGGATGGACAGTATGATCGAAGTGAGTTTTCACTCTCTTCTTCTGTGCTTCAATAGTTAGAGAGGCTAGTTGACAAGTCTCGTCCAGCCACTCTAGGTAGAGAAGATGTTCTTCTACCAAAGTAGTGTTGGGGAGTAATTCGACGGCTAATTTCAAAGAAGGGATTTCACACTCAATCGGAAGGGTAGCCTCCAGCCCGTAAACCAATTGGAATGGGGTGAACCTGGTGGCATCCTTCACTGAAGTTTGGTAGGCCCATAAGGCGGAGAACAACATCAAGTGCCAGTTGGACTTGTGCATGCAAATGGTGCATTGAAGCATTGTAACTAGAACCTTGTTAACGGCTTCTACTTGGCCATTGGCCTAAAGATAGTATGGTGTCGAGTTATCATGCCACAAGCCTAGCTGGGTTGTTAACTCAATCATCATATGATTACAGAAATGTTTTCCGTGATCAGTGACGATAGCCTGAGGGACTCCGAACCGTGAGATAACATGATTAAATAAAAATTACGTCGTTGTGTGACTGTCTTCAGATAGTGTAGGCATCGCCTTGGCCCATTTTGTGAAATAATCAACGGCAACGATGATATACCCATGCCCCCCGGCCGAGCAAGGGTTACAATTCATATAATCAATGCCCCATTTGGCAAAATGACCAATGGTAACGACAGGGTGCAATGGAGCGGGAGGCGCGCACATCTTCCATTGACAAGAGCAGACGACAAGAATGCAATCCTTGAAGATGGTGGGCCAAAAGTAACTAGCACGGAGGATCTTCTGAGCAGTAGCACACCCGAACATGTGAGCACCACAAGCGCCAGAATGGCATTCATTTAGAACTCGTTCGGCTTCCTCGAATGTTAAGCATCGACGGAGAACAGAGTCGGCGCTGAGACGGTACAGGGTGTCCCCAATAATGTGATAAGGTTGGGAATGATGGTGAATCCATCGCCGAGCATCCTTAGACAAATCGGTACGAAAAGAGGACGTCTGAAGATAGACAATGATATCCCCGAACCAAGTATCGAGGGTGCTAATTAAGAATAGAGTTTCATCCGGAATATGGTCCTCTAACTGAGAGGGCGCGGTAACAGATGGCAGAGAGCAAAGCAACTTAGCAAAGACGAGGGACTTCTTAGACTTGGTAGTGGTGAACTCCAAGTCGAACTCTTGGAGGATGACAATCCATTTTGAGTACTTTCCCCCCAGTAACTGACGTGACAGGATGTACGTCATCAGGTTGCAATCAGAAACCACAGTCGTGGTGCGTAATAAGATATAATGGCAGAAGCATTAGACGACACAAACGGCGGCCAATGCCAACTTCTCGACATAGGCATATCAAGTTTCCGTATCTAGTAAATTGCGGCTGAGATAATAAATGACATGCTCTGTGCCATCATCATCATCTTGAACTAAAACCATACCAATAGTGGTATCGGCAACAACCAAATCCAGAGTGTAGTCATGTTGATAATCAGGGGGACACAAAAACACTATAGAAACAAGGAGAGTGTTGAGGTGCTCGAATGACTCTTGTGTAGTGGCATCCCAAAGAAAAAGGGTATCCCACTTTAATAACCGCATATAGCCTTTGGCCACTTCGGCATAGTTCGGAATGAATCATCGTAAAAACTTTGCTTTACCCTGCGAACTCTACAATTGTTGCAAAGAAGCAGGGGGAGGGAGATTCAGGATGGCTTCGACTTTAAGGGGATCGAGACAGATACCCTCTTGGGAGACGATGAACCCAAGAAGTTTGCCTGACTCAACGTAGAAGACACACTTATGAGGATTAAGCCAGATACGATAGTGTCGACAACAGAGGAAAATTTCGCGAAGGTGAGATGGATGGTCCTGGCGTTTTGCTAAATGAGCCAGCAGATCATCCAGGTAAGGATACACAATGTGTCGAATATCATGGAATGCATAAGACATTGCGTGCTGGAAGGTGGCACCGACATTTTTTAAACTGAAGGGGAGCTTTTTATAGGCGAAAGTGCCCCACGAACAGATAAAGGTAGTCTTGTGTTGATCTGCCGGCGCAATATTAATCTGGTTATAACCAGAAAAGCCATCCATGAATGAGTACATTTCACTCCCAGCACACTCATCAATGAGCTGGTCAATGAAGGGTGTAGGGTAGTTATCTTTGGGACAGGCCCAATTAATATCACGATAATCAACACATACCATGATAGTGCCCTATTTTTTAGTCACAAGGACAATATTAGAGACCCAATCTGTGAGTGGGATGGGGTAAATAAAACCAGCCTTAAGAAGCTTTTCAACTTCTGCTTTAATAGCTGCAGCCTTTCGGGGGTGCACGGGGCATAAATGCTGCTGAACAGGCTTAGCACCTAGATATGTAGGTATCTCATGCACCACAATGCTAGGATCGATGCCAGGCATCTCTTCATAAGACCAAGCAAACACATCACGAAATTCATGAAAAAGATCAGTATAAAGTTGAATCTCCTCCGGAGTACAGGTTACTCCGACATGGATGTGCTCGACAATCCCTGGTTTAACAGAGATGTCGATTGGCTGAGTTTGCGTGATGTTTCCCATGTTCCCTTCAGAAGACACTTGATGAACTTGAATGGGTGTATGAAGGGGTTGGGATGGGAGACAAGGAGCAAACCACTCGAGACAGGTAAGCATTTCCCGTTGGGCCGGAAGAAACGAGGAACGATGGTGATGATCGAACCAAGGAGGCTCCTCGAAAGACATGGTCTCAATAATGGCTTCATCAGAAGGAAAAATTTCCTTTAAAGGGTCTGAAGAAGCACCATCTCCAAGCCAAGGGGAATGAGCATATGAGTTAAGAGCTCTACTCGAAGGCGCATATTCAGAGGGTGGAGCCGATGCAGAAACGATTTTGACATAGTTGAGCTCGGCAGGACTCAACGGCATCTCATCGGCCCAGCATTCTATTTGATCGACATAGGGAAGAACTCAAGGATCAGAGTGAACAAAAATCATATTAATGGGAGTGATGTTGGGAGGTGGGAGTGAAAAAACACCCATAAGGGCAGGATCTTTAAAGAGTCCAGCTCCCACACTCTCACATGGAATGAAGGTATGCTCCACGAAAGGTACATTGCCATCGGAGGAGGAGGAGGCGAAGAAGGACAGCTGGTCTACTGTAACGATCTTCCCTTGATGAGGGAAACGAATGACACGAAATAGAGATGAAGCCACGGCTCGCATGGCATATGTCCAGCTTCGTCCCAAGAGGAGGTTGTAAGTTAAATTAGCATCAACGACTTCAACCTCTACTTCGACCGTCTTCCCTTCCAAAGTAATAGGCAAGCGTTGGAGTATACCATAAGGACGAGACTCTCTCCCATCAAAGGCTTCCAAGGTCATAGGAGATTGGCTCAGAGTCAAAGAACCGATAGCCTTCCAACAAGCAACAGACATTATGCACGTAGAAGCGCCTTCATCAATGACAGTACGATGCATTATTTTAGAATTCATGATGACCTGGATAAGGAAGGGAATTTGGTGAGGCAGTCTCGGTATATGACTGTCTAGGTCAAAAATGATCAAATCCGAGTCGGCCAGGTCAATGCCACCGATAGCTAATAGCAAGGACTTCCTTTGAGAGGGGCAGCTCTAAAGAACTTCTAAAGCGGACATAGCTGACGGAGCTTGGGCCAAGTCCTCAACGATGTTATAATGCTGAGTAGCACGAGCATTAGGGTTGTAAGAAGACTTCCAGAGTACACCTTCAGTAGGGGGTCGGATGGTCGTTTCAGTGCTAGGTCTCTTGATATGGAGGGGACCAGAACTAGACGGAGGAGCGCTAGAGGGGACCTAAGGCTCTTTCCCGGCAGGCGACGGATACTCTTTTGCCCGAGTACTAATGTGGACAGGAATTGTCCCAACCATAAACACCTAAGAACCAAAGGGAGAAGACGATTGGGATGGATCAGCCACCATTTTAGTTTGCTGCGAGGGAAAAGGCTCTTTGAGTACAACAGGAGTCCCAGGGACACCTTTCAACAAACAACTAACTTCAGACCGCCTTGGGCAATATTTGGTATAGTGATCCTCGTCACAGATAAGGGAAGGATACTTAGGCTTGCGTTTGGTACCTTCCTTTGGTGGAGGTTTAGGGGAATCCTGCTTTGGTTGATCAGCTTTATTCTTCCCTTTTCCCTTCTTTTTCCATTTCGAGACCTTGTCTGCCGTGGTGGACTGGACGGCGTTAACCTCAAAAGTATTACCAGAATTGGATACAATTTGAGAAGTATTTTCATTCAGAGCATTCAACTTTTGCTTCCTAGGGTTCGCGGAAGATTTCTTAGAGGACGGATTAATAGAACCAATGATGCTGTCAACAGATGGTGTTGGCGGGGCTTTAGAAGTTTTGCGTCTTGGAGCATCAGGAAAATAATCATATAGTGTACCGGACTGGGAGTAAACCAAGTCTAGGTACTGAGCACACGCAATGGCCTCCTCTTCAGTTACACATGCCCCCATAGCAATGTCCTGGGATATCGGACCGAAAAAAGAGGTCGTGAACCAATCGATCAGGAGTTGATTGGGAATCCAAAACTGAATCAAACAGCGACATCATCTCCATTCATGGATATGATCAGAGATATGTGTGGCCGTAGTCTATTTTAAGGATGTCAAGAGATGTGTGCCTATTTCATATCGAATCGGAAACTAAAAATGAGTTAAAAATGCCATAGCTAACGAGTTAAAGTCCTGAAAAGATCCGCGAGCTAACTCAATATACCATTTAGCAGCAGAGCCAGTGAGAGTCCATTGGAAAAGGCGGAGCTGGATTGAATCATCAAGCCATGAATTTGACGAACACCATAGATGATAAGTCATGACGTGGGCTTGGTGATCTTCTCTAGCTTTACCATTAAACTTGGGACAATCACTGGGAATTTTAGTTGGAACCAGTGGCCAATATGGATTATGAAGAATAGGATCATTTGTTAGTTTGGACACATCCAGTAACTCCAACGTTGCTAAAAAGGGTAATTGAGGGTTAAAGGAAAGCTGAGGCCACGGGTAGGAGGTAGCACCAGAGTTCCACCCAGCTGCTTGTTGTCCCCATGGATTTTGTCCTGACGGATTTGGCCCAAAAGGGTTTTGTCCGTCGGGATTTTGTCCATAGGGGTTGTAGCTGTAACTGGACGGTTGACCTTGGATCTGCCCCCCAGCATTCCACTGATTACCAACTTGACTTGCAGGAGCAACATATGGTTATTGGTAATTCTGATAAGGACTCACCTGCAATTGTTGATAATTTTGGTACGGGGCAAATTGGGTTTGCCCTTGGGATTGTTGGAAACCATAAGGTGACTGGGCTCCAAACTGAGCCTGGGGGCTAGGTTGCGGCTGATAGGTAGGTTGAGATTGGGATCCAGCCTGCATTTGTGGACCGGATTAGGTCTAGAGCCAAGACTGGGACTAAAAACCGGATGGAGCTTGAGAAGCAACAATCATTTGAGTGCCCGGTTGAGCATGCCCAGATGGATGTCCTTGAGAGAACTGAGGCTGAGCCGTCTGGCCAAAATGTTGACCTAGTTGAGATTGAGATTGACCCATTTGCCTAGAAGGTTGAGCTTGCTAGGTATTGGGTTGTCCTTGCCCAACTGAGGGCTATCCTGATTGACCGGAGGGCTGAGCAAACTGGACAGTTGGTTGGCCTGGTTGGATTTGAGGCTGACTAATTTGTCCAGATGGTTGACTAGATTGGACAGTGTGTTAGCCTTGCTGAACATAAGGCTGACCGACTTGCCCAGAAGGGTAGCCTTGCGGGACACCAGGTTGACCTTGTTGTATGTAAGGCTGTCCTGGATTACCAAACGATTGCTCGAAATAGGTAAAAGATGAAGCATCAGAGGCCGAAGGTTGTCCCTGGAAGGGTTTTCCTTGTGGGCCTCCAGGTTGCCTTGGATAAGGTTGTCCACAATACTGCTGTCCATTAGAGGGCTGCACGTAAGATGGCTGACCTTGATAGGGTGGTCCTTGGAAATTGGCAGGGGGTACTTGGCCATAATGATAAGCGGTAGTACCCCAAGCAATGGATAATGGGACCGAGACCTCAACCGCAGATTGAGATGGCAAAGGTCTAGGGTAATAAATATGAGCTCCTTGAGAATCGTAATAATGAAACGGATCTTGGGGATCCGGATTCTGAAGAGCTTTTAAATATTGATCGTATGCCCCCCTGCTGGAATGGAACCAGAAGAATGTGGGGCATTTAGTGTAGGATCAACAACTGCGAATGTAGATGCCAATGGGCCACTATTTGCAGACCCGGACGAAGGTCCAGCAACAGTGGTCACAGCCAAGGATGCAATGACGGCACTAACAATAGGGGCTGAAGAAGACATACAAACAGTTGGAATAGTCGGGACTGAGGTGACTGACACATTGTGAATTTGAGGGGTAAAAAGCTCCGAAGTCGGAGTGATGGTACGAGACCACATGGAACTCGTAAGGGGAGTTCTAGAACCCATAACATCCCTTAAAGCCTTATAGTGTAAAGGTAGCGTGACACCGAGAGGGGTGACACGGAAGGGTGAAGTTTTCGTTGGGATAGGAATTTCATCGCTCGTCACAAAGGATTCTTCACTCGTGATAGGGTATGTGTCATCCATCTCAGACGAAGACATTAGGACCGAGACACTAGGATAAGTAATGGGGATATATTCTTCGGAAGGCTCCCAAACGGGGTTCCAATGAATGTCATAAGACTCGTCCTCTTGAGCATGAGAATTAAGCGGTTGGATATTTGGAATAACAGGCATAGTATCACTAGCAACCGGTGCCTCAGGAGCAATAGAAGATAGAGACCCTTGGTCACTTGGAATGGGAGACGGGATCGGTGATTCCACCAAGATGATTCAATTCAAAAATCCTAGGAAAACTTAACGAGAAAGAACCCTACACAAGCTAAAACGAAAACAAGATCTAACAGGGTAAATGCGAACGTGGCCGAATAAATTTTAAGACACAGGAACAAAACTTGACCTTTTCATCTTTAAAGAGTCGAGAAAAGGATGAAAAGATGACTCTAGTCGTCTTCGAATATTTAATGAGCCTGAAGTGAAAAGTGCTCAGATGGACCTTTTCTTTTAGGGAGTCCGAAAAGGAATGAAAGTGACTACTCTGGAGAACTAGGCAAAAGGTTTACCAAACAACCCATAAAACTGCATATACACCGTGGCAGTTGTATGAAAACCAAGGACTTTCCATATGGCAGTCAATCTTCCTGAATGTTTTATTCGATGCGTTATGGTTTGCAAGGTGACAGACACGGCTTCTAAGGATAAAGCATGATAACCTAGTGGGGTCTCCCAACATATACTCGACGATACATGGGAGCATAATTCCGTACTAGACCACTATTGAGTCACAGAAGGAGGAATCACCCAACCTTGAGTGCAAACAATAGTGACTAGGTTTAACGACACCAGAGCACGTCTCTAGCCTAGACCTCTAAATAGTGTGTGTTATGTTCCAATGCGTTGTTAGGTTTATTCAGTTCATTTTAAAGTTGATCTTGAATTATGTTTCAGTTTTCAGGTCTTACCATATGTATACAACAAATCCTAGGATGTAGCTAGAATGAGCAAAATATCCTTTTACTTCAATGAACACCTACCTACGGGAGGGTAGAGAGATCATTTCCAAACCAAGAAAACCAAGACAAACAAAGACAGTCACTCAGTGCATACAGACATCAATTCCTAAAGTGCATTGATACTACTAATGAGAGATTTAATAATTCGCTTTCCAATATGCAAACTTGAAATGAAAATTCACTTTCACTTTCGCATACTAAATAAATGCAATCTTTTCGATTTTGATGTCTTTAAATCTAGAAGAAACAAATAAGCAACTAAGAAAGTGTGGAAAAAACCCGATTGATCCAAACAATTGTGATCTATGATCGGTAGTGAAAATACATTGAATCAATACCAAAGATTGGTTCAATAACAGTCACTAAACAATCAACCAAAAACGAGCAATGAGGAAGGCTCAATCAAACTAACAAAAAGTTGCAAATAGACCTTGGGCAAACCGGTAACCAAGCCAATTGATTCAAGAAATTTGAAATAATGAACTAGGTCACACAGGCAAAAATGCAAGACTCATTCAACAAAGCCAAAGAAAGAGTGCCTTAACCATAAACAACGAAAAACAAGCTACTAAGCGAGCGAAAAAAGCAAGGGACCGTCAGGACTGATGGACTCAGGAGGCAGAATTGAGAAAATTAATTCTACAACAATTAGCACGGGTAATACAAAAGAAACTAGCGCTGATAAAGAACTAATTGCAGCAACAGTGCGATGTTGTCGCCGAAGTACATGACTTTTCCAAGATGGACGGGTTTTCAGAGTCGTCACGACTGTGAGACGTTATTAAGCGATGCACAGGATCTTACAAAAGGGTGAGCGCGATGATAGCGCGACTGTTAAATTTTTATCTGTGATGACGTTCAAAACAATGACAGGCGAACGAAAACTCTCAAACCAAAACCAGTCAATCCTTCAATCAAATAGAGTTATTTCCCATATCAACCCAGGAAACTCAAAAGACTGATAGTTAATCCCCAAACTTCAAGAGAGACCAAATCAAAATCAAAACAAGAGCAAACAAGAGAAGAACATAGGACAAACTCCCCAGTGGAGTCGCCAACTTGTGAAGCAGGAAAGTGTTCCCTCTGCGAATAGAGGCAACCCCTCTAGCCCTAGAGTGGGTCTCGTCATAGCAAAGACAGATCAACAATAGATTTCCTTAAACAGTCATATTTGGAGGCCTACTTCAACCGGTGGTCGATGGAGTTCCGTTGTGCTGCTCCAGCTTCCGCTTCCTTCTCCTCAACGAGTGATCAACCTGAAACAATGCAAAGGAAATACAACAAAGCACGTAACCGGAAAACAACAATGATCTATTTATTCACAAAGTCAAGAAGTCATGAGCTATCAAGTAAATTACATACAAGACATAGGAAAACATCACTGATTGTATTAATAATGAAATGAGAACAAGTTTACAACCAAAGTCTTGACATCGCAAGCCTCCTCAGAGGAATCCAGCCAGCATGTTCTCAAGCATTCACTCTTTGAAGATGGATCTCCCAACATACAAAATTCTCTCACTCATAAGTTTTACATAAAGTTAAGGGCACTTCACAACCTTCCACAAGCTATCAACAATCCCACACTTGTCACACTCACACCAGCTATCTAGAAAACTCACAAACACTAACAACACTGCTCAATCCAAGAATTTACCAACTAGCCAACTAAGGAACTATTTGATCATATCAAAAGTGAGTGTTTAAATAGGAGAAGGAGTCTCCATGAAAGGTGGAAGAGAGAGCTTATCCCCAAGGAAGGTAGCACAATTGACGGAACTGCGATACCAGAGAAGGAAGGGTGACACAAACTATGCCAACAACCAGGTCTAGAGTCATCCAGAAGGCCGACTGTTGGAACAAATTCACCCAATCTGGATCATCGCGGGTTCATCCTTACGCTTTAGCGCTGACATCGCTGGTGAGCAATGTAATCAGTCAGATCATCGCTAAAGATAGAAACAGACTCGCGACAGGACATGAAATCGAACCGTCATGGGAAACAGATGTACTTCCATGTTGGAAGCACGGCTAGACTGTTTATGAGCACCGTTCAATGCTTATATTAAGCCCATAGTCGCAATCAGGAAGATAAGTTAAGAAAAGTGGGTCAATTGGCAGCATAAGAGAGAATTTGTTCAGTATGAGCATGTTTGACTTGGACACATGACACAGTAGAAGGACTGGGAATGAAGGCAGTGAAAAATTACTGTGTAATAGAAGGCATTGTCAAAATGCAAGTTCGAGTTCCACAGAGACAGGATTGGAGTTACTGATAATCCCTTTCTTGTTGAGAGGGAGTGTTGAAAATAGCAACAAGAAATTCTAAAAATAGAAGTGCTAAATTTAGCATTGCTATAAATAGAATTTCGGGATACCTTCCTATTTTAGTTAGTCCCTGAACTAAAATAGAGAAGTAAAATTCGAATTTGATCTTAGCAGTTGTTTGTAAAATAATTAATTAATTCATCTTGAGTTAATTGGTTGTAGAAAATCAAACATGAAGTCTATGTGAATACATGCAACAGTTTCTCCATTCATTGAGGAATTTATCCATCAGTTAAAGAGATAAGGATGACTTGTAATTAGTTAGCTCAGTTAACTGAGTTAAGTCTAGTTAGATTAGTTCAAATAGTTTGTTGAACTAATTGTGAGTTCAGTTAGTTAATGCATGCATGCATGTAACTACTGCACTTCAGATAACTGAATATTCTCTCATAAATAACTCATGCATGTCAATTCAGTCAAAAACCCAGTTGAGATAATATGGAGGGACAATGTACTATTAGTTGTAGGAATATTCCATTGTGAATATCTCTTGCACGCAGAAAGAATTCATTCCTTGAGGATTGCGCAGTTACTTCTTCAGTTTAGTGAGTGTGTGACGAGGCCAATCACACGGGTGGCATCATTAGACCCCAAGAAAAAGTGTGCAAGGAAATAGGAGGCTTGGAGGGCTGAGGGAAGGCATATCTTGTGTCTATTCAATCTGTAAGCTGTATTGTTTGATTGCAGAGAGAGCAGGATAGCTTGTGAGTTGATTCTTTTTGTAATTTGAACATATTTCCAATTGTATGATAATACAAAGATTGGGGTTTTAGGCTGAGGCTTTCCCCAGGTTATTCTTCTGTGTTCATGTGTGATTGATTTATCATTCTCAATTATATGAGTTCTATTTGATCTTGCTCATATTCGATTAAGCTTCCACAAAGTTTGTTGTAGAAGTAGATCTTGTATTTTTCTTTAGTATATTGCATAATCTGTTGATCTACAGTGGGGATTTCTACACAAAGTCACCACCCACTAAGAATTGCAACAGTTTTTTCAAGTGGAATCTCGATGCACAATTTTTTAACATTAAGCATAAGAGGTTATTGTGCAGGTTTGAAGTAAAGGTATTCCAATTTGACAATTTAAAATTATGAAATTAAATCTTTTCATGTGCATGGGTGGTTATATATTAACAAAGCTCTTGAGATTTTTTATTTTGGAGATATTTGAAACATTTGGATTAAAGTTATTTATAAGGTTAATCTTCATGGAAAATTTTAGGGGCTAATATTTGCAAGTGGGATAATTTTCCATGATTTTTCCAAAAAAAAATGCCAATTTCCATTTTTTCTAAAAAAATTTCACCCAAATTTTACAATATGAAATTATTTTACCTTAAAAATCACCAACATTATATAGAGACTATATATAAAATCATCATAAATTTAAATAATTTTACAAATATATCAATAAACATTTTATAGTTTGAATATTAGGGACTAGTGAGATTCGCCAATGTTTTTAAACTTCAAGATAATTTTTCATCCTTAAATTCTTCCCTGATAATCTTTAGAGATCTTTTTTGAGTAATTTTTTAATTGGTATTTATGAAAGTGTTTTTTGAAAAAGGAAAAGTCTTTTTGGTGAAGTTTGTTTTTAAAATTGAAAAAGGAAAAAGGTAGAGATTTTTTTGAAGATTTCAACATGGCTTCAATGAGCTTTCAGACGCAACATCCATCGTTTACAAGGAAGAATTATGATATGTGGGCCATTAATATGGAGTCTATGTTACGGGCTCACGGCGTTTGGGATTACATCACGATTGGATTTGCTAAACATGTACATGAAACGGCGGAACAAGCTCTCACAAATGCACAAAAGGACACGTTTGTTACACATTATTTTGTCACATCTCCTGCACTTCCCCGTGACATACTCTAAAGTGCCCGAAACATGACCATAATGCAGTGTACTCATTCATATATGCAACTCAGATGCTCCCTAAGACATTGATTGGAAAATTCCTTGAGCTTCCCCTGAAGGAAATGGCTCTTAAATCCTAATTTGAGAATCGTCGCTCTTATGAGGCTAAAAACTGCGATGGTCACCTGATGCATTATACCAGACCCACGATGGCATCACTCTGTTTACTTGTATACCCACGATGATCCCAAAACGGAAATTTTCCCAAAGAGGATGAAAGGCTTCGTGATCTAGAAGCTTCCAGAGTGGCGAGCTGGAGGTTGTTCAACGTAGATAAGCTCGAATTCTCCCAACTTGGCCTCTTGGTCTTATCCCTGTGAGTTACCTCCTTGAGATAAGGGCCTAATACTATCTTTGGAGAGATCCTAACTCCCTTTCCCAACCTATATATTCATCCTCTCCCATTCCCAAATGGTTGGTCAGGTTAGAGGTTGGTTGATCTATGTCTATTTGCACCCTTATGCTAAGCTTGTGCCTAGAGGCTATTCATTAGACTTGGGGAAGGAGTGCTTGGAGAGTTCTTGGCTTGGACTTGGATTACCACCTAAGGAGAGCCTTTTAAAAAAAATGATTTGGTTGTAAGCTTCCCTTTATTTCCTAATAATATACAACTGTCGGTTCATCTTCCCAAAATGTATATGTTCATGTATTATTTAGCTTGGCATTCCTTGATTAGTTAAGTAGGTTGTTATTGGATTTGCTATTGGTTTTGGAATGATTTGTTGTCTCTTGATCACTTATGCATGTACATAAACACTAATAGAAGCAGGAAAAAGTCTGTGACACAAGCGTTTTGAGGCCCTCAACAAAGGAAATCGAAATAGCATCAAAATGAGGTAGGCCATCTCCTTCATTCTTATTTTCAATTATAACCTAGGAAGATGTCTAGTTGATTGCCACTTTAGTTGGTAGACCCACTCATTGGGCTAGAGGGATCGTCTATGTCCATAGAGAGGATTAACCTTGTCAACAAAATGGCGACTCCATTGGGGACCCTATGATCATTTCCTTTCAATCCTTCACCCTGATCTTTTGTCTAGTTTGAACAACTATCAATTTTTCAGCTTGTATGCATCAGTATGGGTGTATACCATCACTAATTGTTGCCTTAGAGTGCTAATTTTGGATTGTTTCTTGGAATATTTTTAGTTTTTTCCCATATTCCTCGCCCATCGTGAGTTTAGCCTTAACAGTCGCGATGAAATTTTTTTCTTCATTATTTGGTTGTGATAAAATCATCACTACTTTTTCTATATGAAGTAGTGATGCCATCACAGTTTTGCCTATGAAAAGTACCGATAATCGTGGGTTTGGGTATATAAAGTAGCAATGATCCTTGAATGTGAGAATTTTTTAGGTTTCTTCCTCAGAATCCAGCGTGTCTTGGCCCCTAAGGTCTTTTCCCATCTTGTATGCTTGGATTTGTCAATGTTTTGATTGATTACCGTGATTAATTTGTAAAATTTGTCTCGTTGGCTTCAAAGTGAATTCTGACTGAATTCTAGGTTTCTAGTCAACGGATTACTTCTTGTTGATGTCATTGAGATATTTGTTTTTTTGATTGACTGAGTGTTGTTTTCTATAGAATTCACTGAAAACATCATTTTGCATTTTTTTTAGCCTGTATTTCAAAATTTACTTTTTGTGAAAATGCATTAGATTAATTGCATTGAAAAGTTATTTTTTGAAATTCATCATTGAAAATAGATCACATTTTTCAATGGTTGAAAGGTAAAAACTTTATTAGGTGCACAAATCATTCAAAATGAAAAGAAAAGCATAATTCGTCCAAATGCATCTTAGTAAAGTAAAACCATTTTGTTGTTGAAAAAGTTTCATTTAGGATAGTGAAAACTGAAAATCATTTTTACTTTTGGCATTGCATTTGGAAGATGAAAGTGAAAGTTAGTGGAAGGAATTTTGCATGATGCATTATTGATTAAAATTCCTTACCTTGATTAGTCTAGCTTTCATTGAATCGAAAGTTTTATTTTTCTCATATAGTTGCATCATAGGTGTTCAACTGACATCGTTTTAGGGTCAAAATTGAAACATAATTGAAGATCAACTTTAAAATATATCAATTAATCTAAGGATAATTTGAAACATTAACGTTCATACTTAATTTTATATGCTAGAGACGTGTTTCAGCGTCTATAAAACTTAGCAGATGTCGTTCGCTTTTGCATTAGACAGTGCTAGCGCGGACTTGTGCTCCTTGTACCGTCGAGTATATAAAGGGAGACCCTCATAGGTTGAAAACCTTTATCCATAAGAAGTCGATTCTACCACCCTATAAACGTGATACACCAAACACAACATTCAGGGAGATTTCCTGCACGTACGTCAAGTCATTGGTAAATTTATTTGTTGAGGTGTATATTGCAGTTCATGGTTACTTGGTAATCCATTTTGCCTAGAGTATCATGAGTAGTCATTTCGATCTTTTCTGACTACTTAAACTTGAAAAGATCATCGAGTACTTGCCCCTTCAAGCTCACTAAACCAACGAAAGCGACTAGAGTCACCTTTTTCATCCATTTCTCGACTCTTAAAACATGAAAATACAAAGTTTTTGTTTCAAATTCTAAAATTAATTAACCATGGAAAAACATCATTCCTGTGGAAATACTCCTTAGTAGATTTTAGGTTGATAACAATGGAAACATTTCCTGAGTCTACTAGTCAAGGAATCCCCTCTGATGGGAATTCTAGTTCTTTTCCTTCTTTTGGAAATACTGGTACTCCTTATATGGCGACATTGTCCCTCCCTGGATTGACCATTGGTCTTCCAGTTTGATTATTTTCAACCTCGGTAGTTCCAAGTGTCCAAATTTCTTTTCAACCAAGTTCTCCTCCACCTGAACAACATCAACCTCAAGTTGATCCTAAGGTTGAACCCTCACCTTCTTTTCATGTTTCTTCACCCCATTCTTCCTCTTCTCCTAGTGAAATTATGGATTCTAGTAACCAAGAAGCTAAGAAGAAGAAGAAGAGGATGAAGAATAAGAAGAAAAATAAGCAAGGGGGCAACCAAGCAACCATTGCTACGGATGGAACTGATGTAGAAAAATCTTCCAATCAGCCCCGGAAAGTAAAATTCCCTTGCATGTTATCTAAGGGTGGCCACCTTCTTCGGAATTGTCCTGGTATTCCCAAGGTCTTAGAAGTGTGGTCTACAAGTTCACATCGAACTTTGCCATCAACCTCTAGCGATCATGCTGGTGATAAACCTTCAACTAGTAAAGCACATGGAAAAAAGGGAAAAGTCAAATTTCCTTGTAAGTTGTGTGAAGGTAATCATCCCATTCACCTTTGTGCTCTTGTGGATGAAGCTTCCAAAGAGTTGGAAAACCTTACAGCTTCTCAACCTTGTCTTCCGATTGGCTATCGAAAGCTTTCCCTTGATCCTTCATTAGTTGATCCTGTGATTGATCAAAAGTCATCTTTGGTCAACCCCACTCTCTCTGAAAGTGAGTCTCATGAGTCTATTCTTGATCAACCATTGCTCGAGAAAATGGTAGAATTGGCTCCACCTTCAGTTAACTGTACCTTTTCGGTAGAGAGTGAGCATCATACTTCTCAAGCTCTTCTGGTTTCTTCAGTTTCGAATGAACTGGAGGGAAATCCCATTGTTCCCTAGGTGCATGAGAGTAGTTCTCTTATTCCCATAGAGCAAGAGGGCAGCTCTCATGTTCCTATGACACCCCTTTCGAGTAGTTTGGTCACTTATTTTGATTGGAGCCAACTGGCAGGATATCGTCTTCCATCTTATGTGCCTTTCCATATTATAGTATAGTCTTACCATATGGCCGTACCTAGCATAGCCATAAATGAGGCCACATCTGTTAGTATTATGTCCTCAACTACTTGGAAAGCTTTAGGTTCTCCTTAGCTTGTCCCCGTCACCCAAAATCTATTATCTTTTAACAGAGGAACCAGTCAACCTTTAGGGATCCTTCCTAAGTTGCCTATTACTTTGGGAGGAAAGATTTCCTATATAGACGTGATGGTTTTCCAGCGCCCTTTAGATTTTAATCTACTCCTTGGTCGTGACTATGTTTACGTCATGGGAGATATTGTTTCTTTCCTTTTTCGAGTGATGTATTTCCTGCATGAAGGAAATATTGTGGTCATTGATCCGCTTACATTCATTGGTACTGAATTAACTCCCACTCAACCATCACCCCTAAATGGTTCTTATCTGCAAGTGGTATCACCCCCGCCACAGGTTAATTGCGTGGCTACCTGTTCCATGCCCTCATCTACTGATGATATAGTAGGTGATGTAGTACATCATGTCCTGTGGGAATTGGAGCCTAATTTTTTATTTGGATCCCTGGACATGTATCCCTTCCAAATAATTTTTCTCCCATCTGATGCGAACCTCTTGGAAGCCATGGCCTCTTTTGGTCTATGAAATAGGTGTCCGGAGCAAAGTTCCTTATCTTGTATCAAGCTCCTTAAAAAATGAAACAAGGGCTGGAGAAGAGTTCCCTGTCTTGTGTCAAGCTCCTTAAAAAATGAAACAAGGACTATGGAGTAGAGTTCCTTGTCTTGTGTAAATCTTCTTAAAAAATGAAACAAAGGATATGGAGCAAAGTTCCTTGTCTTGTGTCAAGCTCCTTAAAAAATGAAACATAGATCATGGAGCAGAGTTCCTTGTCTTGTGTCAAGCTCCTTTAAAAATGAAACAAGGGATGTGGAGCAAAGTTCCTTGTATTCTTTCAAGCTCGTTAAAAATGAAACAAGGATCATGGAGCAGAGTTCCTTGTCTTGTGTCAAGATCCTTTAAAAATGAAACAAAGGACATGGAGCAGAGTTCCTTGTCTTGTGTTAGGCTCGTTAAAAAATGAAATAAGGACCATTGAGCAGAGTTCCTTGTCTTGTGTCAAGCTCCTTAAAAAATTAAACAAGGACCATGGAGTAGAGTTCCTTGTCTTGTGTCAGGCTCGTTAAAAAATGTAACAAGGACCATGGAGTAGAGTTCCTTGTCTTGTGCCAAGCTCCTTAAAAAATGAAACAAGGGATATGAGGATAGTTCTTTTCCTATGTCAAGCTCGTTTAAAAATGAAACAGGTCCTCATGAAAATAGTTCGTTTACTATGTCAACCTCGTTAAAAAATTAAATAGGTTATGAGCATGGATCTTTCTCCTGTGTCACACTCGTTAAAAAATGAAACAAATTCCCTTCCAATTTGAGTCTTTGATTAGATCTCGTCAAATCCCAGTCGAGTCTTTCACTTGATATCATAAGTGAACCTTCATTCCATCCACTTAGCTAAATGAAATAAAGCTTAGGGGGTATGTACCTCAAATTGGGTCATTATGTTGGGGGCATGAAAACTTATCTCAACCATAGTTTATCTTTGTTTCAAGCTTGTGTAACAATGAAACCAAATACAAGCATAGTTTTTTCCCATGTTTCAAGCTTGTGAAAAAATGAAACCATCCTCAAGTATACTCAAGCATAGTGTTGAGTCTTGAAAATGTCATTCATTTCCATTACACTTTCACTATTATGTCCATTATATCACCTCCATTTCACCTCCATATCACTACTATGTCACAACATTCATCCCACTTTCATTATCATTGGGCCACATTTATGTTTTTCCAAACTTTATTAATTCTAAGCTTTTTAAGTGAATTTGTGGTTAAAAATTAGAAAATAATGTACATATGCTTATACCTAACAAATGGGTTGAGATTGTTGATATGTGTAGGTTGAAAGGAGGCTTCTAGAAGACCCTTGTGTGGCACTCTAAGGCCAAATTCGAATATGAGTGGAAAGAATCATGGGATCATGAGGATTTGTGTCACATCTCCTAATTATATTGTAACTTTAAGAAGACATGTGTCTTATCAGTTCCTGTTTTGATTAGGACTCTAGAGGTAGAGGTAGAGATTCATGGACTCTCAGTAATGAGATGGATTCTCATCTTTTTGTATAAATAGGAGATCTCTCTCCTTCATTTGTTAGTCTTTTAGCTTGTGAGTCTTAGCTTGTTAGTTCTTAAGCTTGTTAGCTTGTGAGATGGCTTTGGAAAGCTTTGGAGATCTTTGTTGTACTTTGTAATTTTTAAGAATTTGAATAAAGCTTTGATGTTCTCAACATGGAAGGAGATGTGAAGTAGATGTCATGGAGTATATTAGAATGTAAGGTAGAGTAGATTTCATTTTGTAATTTTTCTTTGATTTCATTATGTTATTTGATTGATTTCAAGTTTGATAAATTAGATTTTCCATTCATGCAATTTTAATTCATGTAAGTGTGTTCAACCGGTTGATTGTAGATTAGTTTTTCTTTACATGTTTTTGCATCAACTAGTGACATGAGATATACCACTCTTCTAACTTTGTTTTTCTTAGTTTTTTTTAATTCTAGTTTTGTTTTGATTTCAGTCTTCTTTACTTGCTTTTTTAGTTAGTTTAGAAATCAATTTGCTCATATCATTGACGGTTACCTCCGAAAGCCATAGCGAGACTAACTAGCGAGGGATCAAATTATGAATGTGTGATTTGATTTTAGTTTTACTTTTTTGCAATTAGATATTAAATTGCTCAAATCATTGACGGTTACCTCCAAAAGCCATAGCGAGACTAACTGGCGAGGGATCGAATTATGAATGTGTGATTTGATTTTAGTTTTACTTTTATGCAATTAGATATTAAATTGCTCATATCATTTACGGTTACCTCCGAAAGCCAGAGGGAGACTAACTGGCGAGGGATCGAATTATCAATGTGTGATTTGATTTTAGTTTTACTTTTCTGCAATTAGATATTAGATCGCTCAAGTTATTGATGATTACCTCCGAAAGCCATAGCTTAGACTACCTGGAAAGGGATCAGACTGTGAATTGATATGATTTGATTTTAGTTTTACTTTTCTGCAATTAGATATCAGATTGCTCAAGTTATTGATGATTACCTCCGAAAGCCATAGCTTAGACTACCTGGCGAGGAATCAGACTATGAATGATGTGATTTGATTTTACTTTTTATTAGTTTGCAGTTTTTGATTTGTTTGAGTGCAATAACTTAACTTTTATTTCCGTATTTATACAAGCAGCAGAGACAGTGATTTAATGATCAGTATTTCATCTTTTGTTTGATTGAAGTAGCTGCATACTTACACTTTTGTTTAAGTACTAATTCCATCAATAACATGTTTTGAGATCTTTTGAAGTGCTAAGTTTTGGAAGTTACCATTAGGGACATAAACTTTGTCTTGAAATCTACATCCATACATGACCTTTAAAAGTATTCTTAAGACCTTAGAATACGATTTCCATTTGCATTAGACACTTTAGGAGATCAACAAGAACAAAACCCCAAAACAAGACAAAAACTATAAAACAACGAAGTAAGAAAAATGTTAACTAAGCACATATGGTGCACCACACTTCATCAGTTTATGATAACCGGATTGATAATTTATGTAGAGAAATTTAAGACATTAAATTGACTAGGCACATAGTTTCCCATGTTTCAAGCTTGTGTAAAAATGAAACCATTCCTATTTTATATCTCGTGATTGCCATTTTTATCAGTGGATTTTTGCTAGATGAGCCTTGGTTCTTTCATTCCATCGTCACCATCTCTTTCACCGATCATATCCCTTCACTTGGTTGTTTTACCCTTTCCTGAGGAACATATGTGATGAGTGGTCTTATAGCCAGCCTCTTGACTGTTACATGTTTTGATTAGTTCCATCATGATAGGAACCAGTTGTTATCCTTTTATATCACTTGTTCCTCCAAGAAGAGTCATCTTTCAGCTCTTTTCTGACTCTCTAAAATTGAAATATTGTTGAGTACTTATCATTTCGAACTTGTAAAAGTAAATGAATTGACATCGTCTCAGTATACATTTACCCCTTTTTTGGGCTAAGATTGAATATTTACGAAAAAGGTATGCCTTAGTCGATCATGGCTAGGAGGTTCTCTCGAATATTGTTTTCTACCTCTTCGTATTCGAGAGACAAATTACGAAAAGGTCGTCTCTTTTTCAAACTCTCTAAATGTGAAAAAGATATCAAGTTATTCTTACGTCGGACTTGTTAAAATTTTACAACAAAAGACTCATCACCATGATGAGACCGAGCTTATCCTTCCTAGGACTCGTAAAACTTACTAGGATGGATTCATCTGAAGAGTGAACTAATATGACAAGCATATGGTATCCTCTTCAAGCTTGTGTAAAAATAAATAGGTACTCGGTAGAAATAGTGGTGGAAAACTGAAGGTGAAACATCCTTTGTATTGGTAGCATGTCGCTCTTGAACATGACACTCATCTATTTCTCGTGTCGGGTTTGGGATATCCTCACTTAGTCAATTTTCTTTCTAGGTTTGGGTGATCCATTTTGCATCTCATTTGACTATTCCACCTCGTCATTATGACCCTTGGTCCTATGTTGAGTCTAATGCTACCACACTCTGTAGTCATGTCACCAATATGTTCAAGAGAAGTCCAATCTGTAGTTATTTAACTAAACGCCATTTGAGTCATTGTTACACTCTTGAAAATTATTCCACTTTATTCCTTGTTTTGTTTTGATGATGAGGGAATCATTATGACCCTCCTTCCACTCGTCACTTCCTATCGACTTCAGCTCATTATCTAGGAAGATGACTTAGAAACTCCCTTTCAGTACCTTAGATCTTGCATGCCTTAATGGCAAGTTCTTCGCATCTGACGACAGGTTTTCGTCATTGGCCTTCGATCGAATGATTCCACGAGTGTTCGACTTCAGCTTCATTATCACATTCACGGATTGTAATATCGTACCTTGAGAGCCATTGTCATTATGGGTGGTTCCTCTTGTACCTGTTAATGATCTACATCAATGGGCGGTAATTAGGTGGTTTTCTAGCATTTTTTACTGTGACATGTTCATTCGCATGTTAGAATTTGTACTTTGATTGGGTCAGGATGGAGCACAAGACCATGAGTCTTATATGATATTACTCAGGTTACGTGGAGTTATATGTTATTCATGATTGTACACATGTTTTTGCTATACGGATGGTTGTGACCATACCGTGGGACTTTACATTTATGGTGATCCTTCTATATCGGATGGATGCGTCCATACCTTGGATCTTAGATTTTCAGATGATCCTTCTTACTTGTATTTCTGTGCCCATGCCATAGATTCATGTCTTGATCTCATATATGTATATGTATATGCGTCCTTGATTTGCAAGTCTCCTGACAATGTGTGTCCTCTTCCTTGCAAAAGCTCGTAAAGCATCTCAGCCATCACTCCCCATTCTGCCTTCATGCTTTAGGGGGCATCTGTTACAGAGTATTTTGTTACACCTCCTGCACTTCCTTGTGACATACCCTAAAGTGCACGAAACATGACCATAATGCAGTGTACTCATTCATATATGCAACTCAGATGCTCCCTAAGACATTGATTGGAAAATACCTTGAGCTTCCCTTGAAGGAAATGGCTCTTAAATCCTAATTTGAGAATCATCGCTCTTATGAGGCTACAAAATGCAATGGTCGCCTACTGCAATATGCCAGACCTGTGATGGCATCACTCTTTTTACTTGTATACCCAGGATGATCCGAAAAAGGAAATTTTCCCAAAGAGGATGAGAAGCCTCGTGATCTAGAAGCTTCTAGAGTGGCGAGCTGGAGGTTGTTCGGCGTAGATGAGGTCGAATTCTCCCACCTTGGCCTCTTGGTCTTATTCGTATGAGATACCTCCTTGAGATAATGGCCTAATCCTATATTTAGAGAGATCCTAACTCCCTTTCCTAGCCTATATATTCATCCTCTCCCATTCCTAAATGGTTGGTCAGGTTAGAGGATGGTTGGTCTATGTCTATTTGCACCCTTATGCTAAGCTTCTACCTAGAGGCTATTCATTAGACTCAGGGAAGGAGTGCTTGGAGATTTCTTGGCTTGGACTTGGATTACCACTCAAGGAGAGCCTTTCAATATCAAGGCTTTGGTTGTAAGCTTCCCTTTATTTCCTAATAATATACAATTGTTGGTTCATCTTCCCAAAATTGTATATTTTCACGTATTATTTAGCTTGACATTCCTTGATAGTTAATTCGGTTGTTATTGGATTTTATATTGGTTTTGGCATGCTTTGTTGTCTCTTGATCACTTGTGCAAGTACACAAACACTGAGAGAATTAGGAACAAGGCCGTGACACAAGCGGTTGGAGGCCCTCAAGAAAGGAAATCATAATAGCATCAGAACGAGGTAGGCCATCTCCTTCATTCTCCTTTTCAATTATAGCTTGGGAAGATGTCTAGTTGATTGTCACTTCAGTTGCTAGACCCACTCATTGGGCTAGAGGGATTGTCTTTGTCTGTAGAGAGGTTTAACCTTGTCAACAACGTTAAATAGAAATAAGAATGCACATGCATTGCAACTTATCAACAAGCAATGGATGAAGTTATATTCCAGAAAATCATGACCACAAAAGAAAAGAAAGAATGGGAGATATTGGCAACGAGCTATAAAGGTATGGAAAAAGTAAATATTATAAAGTTGCATAATACTAGGAGATAATTTGAAAGCCTGCAAATTAAAGAAGCAGAGAATATGAATTCATTCATAAATCGAATTCTAACCATTGTAAACTAATTAAGATTATATGGTGATGAGATTAAAGATCAAATAGAAGTTATTGTAGAAGAAGTTATTGAAGAAGCCACGAATTTGGTGATGTTGTCAATTGATGAATTGATGGGATCACTTGTATCCCATGAGGTGAGGATAGATAGAAATAAGGATTCCTCCATAGAAACTACTTTTAAAATCCATATTTCTATCTCAAGAGACAGAGGTTGAGGCAGAGGTAGAGGTAGAGGTGGAAGAAATAGTGGTTGAAGATATGGAAAAGAAGAGAAAGAACAAGCGAGTGGAAGAAACAAAAAACGTTCCAATAGTAATCAAAGATTTGATGAATCAAAGGTGAGATTTATTATTGCAATAAATTTGGTCATTATGCACGTGATTGCGGAAAGAGGATGGTTGATCAAGGAAAGCAAAGAGAAAATGTAACTACAAAAATAGTGAGTCCATGTTCCTAGCTTGTAATATAATGCATGAATCCTCTCATAATGTTTGATTATTAAATAGTGGTTGTAGTAACCACATGACTGGCGATGGGATGGGATCTCATCATTTGGTGAGGGGGTGATAGGTATTAAAGCAGTTGTTCATTATACTTCCTAAGGTATTGATCATTCCACTTGCACTAATTTACCCTCTTTCAATTTTTTTGATTATGGCATTGAAAAAATGGTTAGTGATTATCCTATTAATAAATCTTTGTGTTATTCAAAAGAAAATAATTCTCCCTATATAAAAATTTTGATTACTTCGGGGTCATTGGGTGTTTCTTCCATATTCAAATCTCTCCCTCATGTGGGGACTTGTCCTCCCACTATTGATTCTTCGGTCTATTAGGTTTCATGGTGGGATGTGAACATGACCTGTTGGATGTGAATATTAGCCCTCCTTCAGAATAAAAATCCCCTGGGATTCATTTGGGCTCTTATATTGGTTCCCTTTCCCATACAAATTTGGTTGGTAGTGACATTGATATACTTAATTACAACTTGGCACTAAATATTGAGTCACTTACCATACAATCGTCTATGGTATCTCTGAATTTCTTCCTCATTAGCTCGAGTTCAATGCAGAATGTTACCATAAGGAAGAAGTGTAATGGTATGTCAAATGATGGTTCCTCTCGAGGACCCTAATCCACCTAGCCAATAATTAAAATTCCTAGACGGTTTGGGTTCTCATAGATCCCCTTCTCTTGATGATTCTAATATGCAGGCTCTTAGAGGATATTCACCTGTAGACATCATTCCTCCATGAATATTATGTCCCTAAATATTCAAGAATTGCGGAATGCCCCTAAATGGAATTCCATGTGACACTTGATTATGGATCATAGGCCATCTGTTATTTTAATCCATGAGACTATGGTTAATGGTGATAAGGCTCAATCATATTTTTTGAAATTATACCCATGGTGAATTATGTTTGATTGATGTCCTTAATATCTCAAGGGGTCTAGTTTCATTGTGGGATCCACACATTGTTAATTTCCTAACTTTCAAATCTTTTGCAGGAATATTACTAAAAGAATTTTCAAGGGGATCAAAGGTTATATTTCACATTTTAAATGTGTATGCTCCCTACAATTCCAGACTATATTTCTAGACAATGCTAGATAAATGTGGCTTATTGAAGATTGGGTCCCTTATAGTGGTAGGGGATTCAAAGTTTATTGTCTTTACAGAAGATATATGTGGGTCGAGAAGTAAATTGGGTCCATTATGAGGTTATTTTAAGTATCTTATTAGGAAAAACCACTTAGTGGATATTCTTCTAGTTCCTCTTATTCCTACATACTAGTCTGGATGGGATTGCCAAGAGATTGGATAGGTTCATAGTTCATGAGAACTTGATGGAACAATTTGGTATGATGTGTTCGTGGGTCAACTCATCGATGATGTCTAATCATTCTCCGCATGGTGAATGTGATGGAAGGGTCTCCCTCTTAAGTTTAACTATTCATGGTTAAAATCTTGTGACTTTGAGAAATCGGTAAGAGATACTTGGTCAAAAGTGGAATATCATAATGAGACTTCCTCAATAAATGTTGTTCGTCTGAAAATAAAAGAACTAAAAAACGTGGTCAAAAGATGGAAAAGAGATAAAAAGAGAAGGAATAAAACAGGACTAGCAAAGATAGAATAAGAACTTGAGTTGATATATGACCCATCTGGTCTCAATTTCTTCTCGGGTGCTTAGAAAAAAATGTCATAATTTTGTCTCACATTGTAATCCCTTCGACTGAGTGGCACCACTCTCGTTTGGTGGGAGAGAAGATTGCAAGGCAGCAAAAATGTGGGTAACCTTCTCTCCTCATGGTCAAATTTTGTTTCTTCATTGAAGAATCAGTTTTACCCTTTGGGATATAAACCAAAATAATTAATGGAATGGAAACACCTAAGGCAAGGCAAGGGTCAAAAATGTGCAAAACTTCACTGGAGAATTTAGAGAACAATCATTGAATTTGAGCATTCCATTAGATTCACCAAATATTGTAACTAGGTCTATCGGTTATTTACATAGTTACATAAGGCATTCATTATTATTGTTTGAGCGTGCTACTATCAATGAGGCCAATTTGAAGGCCATGAATCTTGAAAGCAGGGGTGACGCATGAACAAAATGACCACTGAAAAAAGAGTCGCAACAACCAAGAGAAGAGGGGGAAAGCCCTCTTGTACACATTGTGAGAAAGAGGGACATGACAAAGATAATTGTTGGACATTGCACCCTAAGCTGAGACCTAAGAGGAATGGCATAGAGGAGAGGCAGAAGATAGTTGCCACCATGCAACAAGATCACAAGTCTAAATCAGAGGAAGATGAGAAGGTCATAGCTGCAGGATTTGCACGAGGTAAACCAATTGACCTAGGGTTAGATTCCGGTGACGAAAGGAATATTGCAGCTCTTGGGATCGCAGCAGATGGACCTGTCGATTTGGGTTCCAATTTGGGTGATGAAACAAAAGTTTCAATAGATATTGTACCAAATATGAAAATGACACCAAATGTGGCATGGCTATAAGAACTTGAGGAGATCAACCAAAGCATTCAAGCAAATAATACTGAGCTAAGGAGACTCCTATAGGAATTAGAAAAGGAGAAACAAAGGTTGCTACGCCAGTTGCAAGCCAAGGATGAAGCCTTGGAAAAGATACAACATAACCACCTTGAGGTAAAAAGTGATTCTTCGATTTCATGTACCTTTCCTGATGATGATTTCGCTTCTTTTGAAAAACATACTACAGGTATCGGATCCAAACTGTTGAAGAAAATGGGGTATCAAGGGAAGGGACTTAGCATTAATGGCCAAGTCATCATGAACCCCAGTAAAGTAGAGGAATTGCCTCATCATGAAATACTTGGGTATGTTAAGAAGGAAGTTGGGGAATGCTCCAAAATAGCTAGCAACCCACCAACGACAGATGATGAGAGAACCTCATCACATTCCATTGACAGTGAGGGATCCATGAACACTTATTAGAGGCACATCAAGAGAAAGTGTTCCAAGATGATCTGGAAAGTCTAGAAGAGGAAGAATCATTGAAACAAGGATGCACACTAGGAATTTACATATCAAACACTCTAGGCCTAAAAATCACCCACGAAGAATCCATTCATTGAAGATATTCCACAAGAAAATCTGCCAGAGGAAGATGACCCATTTACTTTATTAGGTAAAAGATGGTTTTTTAGAGGTAGTAGGTTGTTATGGCCACAGTTTGTAAATCACGTGCTACAAGTAAATGTAAAAGTGATGATGTGTTTTCCATCACTTCAAAACGCAACGATGATGTTTTTGGCCTTTTCTTATGAGTAGTTGAAGTATTGGTTTTTAATTATGTAATCCTTGACCAAAGAGTGTGTGCTATAAACTCTTTACAAGTGAGGGTTTGTTTGTGTCATGTATGGTTTGTATATGATTGCAAAGGATGTACCAGTTTTGCGCGCAGGTGATTGAAAGTGTGGTTTGGCGAGGACACAAGCAGTGTGCTAGATGTGTTAATGCTTTTGGTGGTCCAAAAGCTCCTTAGTGGGGAGTAATGATCTAGGTGGATATCCAAAGTATAAGTGGCATGGAGAAAAGGCTCAAAATTAAAAGTGGTCAAATTGCAACAAACTTAGCATCATATCGAAGTGTTCGTCGCCCTAATTCCAACAGTGTGAATGACACTCAAATCTGAGCTCCTATGAGCAAGTTAGAGCAAGTCAAAGTTGTGGTCAAAGTTGGAAGTGGGCCAAGTTTAAGTGTTCTAAAATTTGACTAACACCGGGGCATGAAAACTTAGCTCCTGAGATCTGGAAAATTTGTGGATTGGCTAGTGTGCCAAATAACCCCTAAATCAGCAAAAATCAAAAAAGTTATTTTTATAAAAACAAAATAATATTAAAAAAAAATAGGTGGCAGATTGCCACCACCACAAGGATCCACATCACATTATATATAAAACACAAAATGGTTGGGGGCGGACCTGCCCACTGGTCAAACAAACCACGGCAACACAATTCAAATATGGAATCAAATATCGGTGGAAACGCCACCATATCCAAACCGATAGAACAATGTAACGGTCACGATGCAAACCAGAGTAATTGTTGTGTAAACTGCGAAGCGCTGCAACCATTTTCCACATTAATAAAAAAAATCTACCAATTTCGAAGAGGCGGGGGATTTGAACCCAACCTCCGCTGATTCAGTGATATCTGCCACCGTTGGGCCACAGGTCTTAGTTTTAGTGGCTCCGCCCACAAAATAATACATAAACTCTCATTCTGCAAAGGCATGGGAGGAGGCGCAGCGAACTTACACGAATTTCTATGCAGGTGGCGGAACCCTAATCCTGGAAAGAGGATGGAACCTTGCCCCAAGGAATCTTGAGGGTATTAGAAAGATTCTGAGAGGTGCAGAAAGGCAAATTGTCATAATTGGACATGTGGATAGTCAATTTTGCACGATTTTCCACTAGGAACTCAGTGGTGCTATGAATTTCAGCAGTCGGTCTCTCCATTTTTCGACCATCTTCTAGCTTGGAGGTATAAGGGTCTTTATGTAATTTTTCTGATACTTATTCTCTATTGATTCCACTTAATAAGAGAATACCTCCCTATTGTTGAGCAGGGCCCGAAGACGTAGTACAAGTTGGACGAACTCCGTTATCAACCTTTTTGTGTCCTCTTCTTACGCTTTCATGATTTTTTCTTCATGTTTTATGTGCTCTTAAGTTTCCTTGGTTAATATGCTCTTTTACATGTAATTTTTTATGCATCCATAAGAAAAATATATTTGATAACTAAAGGATCTTCATAAGGAGGTTGTCATATATTTTGGGAATCTATATAATTCTAGGGAAGGGGTGGACATTGATACTCAATTGGGGATCATTTACTTATATCCTCATATGTTTACAGCGAAGGACGATGTGGTTATTCAGTGACCTATCACATTGGAAGAAGTGGAATATATTCTAAATTCTTTTGTTAGGGACAAAATCACAGGACCAGATGGGTGGATCGTGGAATTATTCTTACATTTTAAGGATATTATGGAGTTGGATCTACTATACCTAGCTAAAGAATCAAGGAATTCTCGTAGAATCTAAGGTGCTTTAAATTCTACTTTTATTTCTTTGATTCCAAAAATTTCAAATGCTTCTTCTTTCAAGTATTATTGGCTTATTTCTCTCTACAATGTTGCTTATAAGATGGTTTCGAATATTATTTCAACTAGGTTGAAAGATACGCCATCCAAATTCATTACCTCTGAATAATTTGGGTTTTTAAAACATCGTCAAATCCAAGATGTAGTTTCTATTTATCAACAATGCATTTCCATAAAGGTAAAATGAAAGGAGACATTGTTACTGAAGTAGACTTGATTAAAGCATATGGCTATGTGGAGTGCGTTTTTCTGAGGATGGTTTTACACAAAATTTGTCTTTTTGTGGAGGTTGTCGATTGGATAATGGTTTTCATCACTTTGATAAAATATGTGATCTTGATAAATGGAGTTCCTTCAAGTTTCTTTAAGGCCTCGAGGGGGTTGAGGAAGGGTTTCTCAATATCCCCCTTTTATTTATGTTTTTATTGACAAGTTGAGCATATTGGTTGAGGCACAAAATAGGGGTTCCTTTGTGGGTATTAAGATCACAAAAAATATTTCCATAACACACCTTATGTTTGTGGATGGTGTTCTAATTTCTGGGAAGGTATCCATATTGGAATGGAGTATCTTCATAATATCATCTCCACATTTGGCGATGCAACAAATCTTTTTATGAGAAAATCAAAATCTTTGTTAATCGGAGCATCTTTTGAATAGATCATTGTTTCAAAGATTGCTAATATATTTGCTATTGAGGTGGTTGTGATGGATAGGGGTTTGAATTATATTGGCTTCGACTTGAAATTGAACAACTATGGTATTAGAGATTGGTGCTTATTGTTTCTAAAATTTGAAAGAAGACCAACTATTTGGTCACTAAAGTGGATAACACTTGAGGGAAGGTTGATTTTGGCTCGGTCAGTCTTGCAAAATATTTTTGTATATTGGATGCACCTCTATTTGATGCCCAAAATATCATTAAGCAGATTAACTCCATAATCTCAAACTTTATCTGGTCGAGTTCCAAAGGTGTAAACAAGATACATCTAGTTTGATTGGAGGATATTTCTATGAGGAAAGAGGATGGAGGCTGGGGAATTAAGAACATTGAAAATTTTGGATGGGACTTGGTGGTGAAAAGCTTATGGTGTGTTTTATTTGGAACAGGCATTTGGCAAAGGATTATAAAGGGAAAATACCTAAGATGGAAATTAATTTAGGAGTCGATTAAGTCTAGGGAAAGGGTTCCTAACACATTCTCATATATATGGAACCGTTTTATGAAGGTTAAAAATTGGTTGTTAGGAAACCTAAGGTGGGAGATTGGACTAGGCTCATCGGTGGAGATAGGCTTGGACCCTATCAAGGGATTCCAGGATAATCATTCATTACCTTTATCTCTCATCAGGTACATCAATGATAAGGGTATATAGTTTTAAATATGATTCAAGTTGGTAATGATCCTATTTTCCATATATAACTTGGATATGTTGTATAGATTAGGGTTTATATGGAGAATTAGCAGCAATATGGGATAGCTATGTGATAAATTTATATCTGGTTGATATCACTTTGGCGGAAAAGGAAGACAAATTTACATGGGATGGTGAAGTTGTTCTGAAGGGGCAGATTATTATTAAGGAGGCCTACATGTATATTAAACTATCATATCAGACATATGCTAATAGATGGTGGTTCATAAAAATTTGGAAATAGAACTTTCCCCTAAAATTCAATTTTTTTGGGTGGTTGGTTTGGTAGAATAAGATGTTAACTTGGGAGAATTTCTGCGAGAGAGGATTCATAGGTCCTAGAAGATGTGTTATGTGCAAGGCTAATAATGAGGATGTTTCTCACTTATTTCTCAAGTGTCCCTATGCAGTTTCCATTTGGATCGGTGTGTTGAACATTTTAAATTTAAATATTGGATGGAATAACATCAGTAAAATAATATATGAAAGACTGGAAGTCAAAATATAAGGAATCTAAAACTCTTTCATTCTATATTTTTTGGGGCATATGGAGGAGCAGAAATGCATATATTTTTTAAAATATTCCATTGGACATTAGCAGAAATTGCATAAAAATATGTGCATATTTTTATGAGATTATACCTGCAGCACACAAGAGAACATTGAGATGCATTCAGCAAGTGAAGATCTAGAGTAAATATCCTGTGGGTTTTTTTACAGAGCTACAAATCAAAGCATATATGTGGTCGTGGGGCATACATTGTTATAAATCCATGTCATTTTTATCATTTATGTTGGAACAATGGTTCAGGTACAAACACTCGGGTTTATATCATTACTCTTTGGGGATCTTATATTGTGCAAAATGGTTATCCACTGAGACATTGGATATCTTCAGGGATTCAAAAGTTATTATAGACTAGGCAAATGAAAAGACTTCTTTCGATCCTCCAATGCTCATTAACTGGATGAACAGAATTAGGATGTTGATTAAACATTTCAATGGGGTGATTTTTTCTCATATATACAGGGAACATAACAGTATTGTTAATGCTCTCCCAAAGATGGGGTATAGATATCAACTTGGGGACATCAACTTCACCGCATATAGTAATGGAAAACTTCACAAGATTGGAAAAATCTTGTTTACTTCAGTTCCACTTAATTGATGTTGATCTACATGATTTCATGTTTAGTTAAAATCATATAGTTTTGATATCTAGTTATTATCATATATTTTCCTTTTGTAAGACTTCTATAAAGATAGATTTTAAAAGCTAAAATATGTTTTTTCTTTTGTGTTACACTCAAAACATTAAACATAGTGAACTTATATATATTATGTCATATGTAAACGGTGTTTATTAATGCAAAAGCCTATTGGTTTTTTTCATAAATAATATTTATAAATTAATTTATATCATCTTAAATTAGAGACTTCTATGATTTATGATTTAAACAAAGATCTTCAAAAAAATAGAAAAAATCACATAGAATTTTTAGAATCAGCTCTTTTAGAACTTTTATTAAAATTCATTATCATATAGACAAAATTATATCATCATAATTTATATAATATTTAAAAAATAATTATAATATAAATTAATTTTAAAAATATATTTAAATTTTAAATTCTATAAATATTTATTTTTTGAAAAAGTTATATCATATTTAAATAATTATTATAATATAAATTAATTTTAAAATATATTTAAATTTTAAATTTTATAACTATTTATTTTTACAAAGAAACCACCTTTCATACAACATCATCAAATTACTAATACTTATTGATTATACAAAACTTCATCATAAACAACCATAATGGAAGTATTCATTGATGAGGTGGCATCAACTCATTAATAGAAAGTACATCAGCCCGCACTAAAAAGAATGTCTATGGAGTGAAAGGAAGATCTTTTCTCAAACCAAGTTATCAATTCCGCTTTTATATGCGACTGTTCTTTAATGAGAACAGGTCACGCATACCTTGAAAACCCCTGGCCCTAGCACAAGTATATTCTCATATACAATGTATCTCGAAAAGGCAGAAGAAGGAGAAAAGGTAGAAATATCTTTTTCTCTTTTTTGTTCTAAAACTATTTAAAAGTTGACAATATGCAACATGCACTATTCATTTAAAGAATATAAGATTAATTAGATTGCTACTTTTTTGTTAGGATGGTAGAAATATTTTTTGTTTGGTCTAAAATTATTTAAAGGTTCACAACATGCAACAATGCCCTAAAACTATTTAAAGGTCAACAATATGCAATATGCACTATCTATTTAAAGAAGATAAGATTAATCAGATTGCATTTTTTAGTCAAGATTTATAGCAAAAGATCCGACATAGAAAAGAATATGAAAATGACTTAAAGTTATTATTCTCTTGGGTTGTTCAACCTAGTGGAAGTCATTAAAATCATTCATTCATCCCTCTTAACTAATAATGGGATGAGCTACTATTTTCTTAATATCGAATCTTTTGCAAAGGCTAGGGTATCATTCATAACCTATTAGACACATTTATGTATTTTGATCCATTTGGAATGCTAGATCTACGTGAGCTCTTACCATTTAGGAGAGCAGGTAAGCATTTAGTTTACAATAATAACTTATGTTAATTTTTCCAATTATCATATATTTACATGTTATCTTTATGAATTATCCATGTTGTAAAATTTATAATTTCCTAATTTGGATGGTGAATTGTTAATGATTTTATAATATTTTTTTATAGCATTTTTAGATTGTGCAGTGGATTTTTTATGATTTTATATTATTTTTCTTTTTATTATACATATTGAGTCCCCTTACATAAATTTGTTACTCTTTCAAATCAAAATATAGTTTATAATGACTAATAGTTATTTATATGGTTTTGTTTTCAAATCAAGTAATGTCTTAAAACTTATTTGTAAGTCTCTTCTGGATGAGTTGGAATGAGAGAATGACACACATCAATTTTCAATGTCTTTTAGTATTTATTTTACTTAGAATTGATTTTATACCACGGAAATTAAAAATAAATCTACATTTCAAATAGCCGCTAAAATATTGACTAACCTCTAGCAAAGTGAAAACAATATATTAAACTAACTTTAATTTTACAAAGAAATTGGTTAACAACATGAGCCCAAATTATTCTCTTTGTCAATATGGTCAACATTAAGAAACAGCATGTTATGCAACTCCACTGTCCCCTGGGACTAGGGTGAGTTTGATTTGCATTATAGTTGGGATTTGATTTTTCACCTTCTCGTAAAGGAATCAGTTGGCCTAAAGCCAACTTTGTATTATAAAATGCATAAAAATCAGAGTTATGGCAACAAGGAAAAAAATAACCATTTCATGCTCTTATGCAATTGGTTTAAGCTTAGAGGTAGCTTCCTTTTAGGTCTTGGCTCCTACACATTAAATCATGATGTAAAAGGTTGATTTTATTTTAACAAAACATTGCTAATGCCATGTTTTTCTTCTCATTTCTAATGTGTTTCATGGTTATCTTGACTTTGTAATTTGATTTATTTTAGGAGGCAACAATCTGGTTGGGGGGGGGGGCCAACTCAACTTTTTGTCCTCTCTCATCACCACTCCTATATTGTATTTTTATTAGATTAGTTTGTTAAGATGCTAAGGTGTGTGTGATTCTCTTTTAAGGTGTCGACTGATAAGATTTACTTTCAAACTTCAACAAATATGTGTGCGCGATTTATACTTTTCCATTGAATTTAAAGACTATTGATCCAAGATACAATATATTTGAGACTATTTGGAGAAACTCTAATATAAATTTGTCATCATCTGACTTATTCCTACACTAATACAAAATAGAGTTTGTAAACTTAATCAGTGTTTGTTTTATCCAAGAGCTTGCATATTATTGTTGCTATTTAAATCCATAGAGTCTAAAAGATTCAATTTCTTAGAACAATTATCTGTATTCATGATACACACTTGTGACTTTTGATGAAAAATGATGTCAAGAAGGATTATTGTTTGAATATGATGAATACTTATTATGATTACATGTGTTTGTGCTTTAGTTTCTCTTTCACTTGTAATTTTATTCACCATATACAACCAATATTGAAATTCACTGTAAAATGCTATTAAAAATATAATATTAACACTTATTATTGTTTATTTAAAGATATATAATTATTTTGTTGATATTGATAGTTAAGTATGATTTTGTTTGTTAAAAAAAATCAATACTTATCATTATATTTATCTTTAATATTTTTTTAACTTTATTTTGTTTATCAAATATAATTAAACAAAATATCATTTTATTCATTAAATATGATCAATACTTATTATTTTCCACATGGAGTGGTTTAAGGGACATTGTCCCTATCCCATCAAGGATGTGGTAATGCATCCCCCAAATTAATGATGGCTCATTGACTCCCTCACATGGTGTTGCATGGCAATCAATGGTTCTCTAATGGTGGGTGATGTGAGCTCTGGTATAGTTTTTATGGATGAATTCAAGTGGAAAATCTTTGTATCTCTACCACAAATGTTTCCACACACCACCATCATTTCAAGCAAGGGCAAGCATTCATGTTGCAAGTTGGTTATTCTCAGCATGTGAGATGGCTCCATTTGCAGCTCCAAGGTGATTTGAGAGGTGAGTTATAGTTTATTATGGTTTGGTTCCACTCTTTCCAGACTACTTTGCTTTAAGTAACTCCTCTGGCTTTCTATTTTTTTCTCTCAGCGCCAGGTTTTTTTACTTTGTTGTTTCCCTAATTCCTTTGCACATCGTCAGGTTCTTCCAGACTTTATATGGCCTCTGGTTTGATGCCCTTGATCTCACCTAACTAATTTTTTCAAGAAATCTTGGATTGAATCTCTTCAATCTTCCCCTTTATTACTTTACTCCTTGTTTTGTAGTCTTCTTGGAGTGGAAATATGTTTAACCTCTATGTTGAAAAAATCTAGTGCTAACTACGCTCTTTCAAAAAAACACCAAATTTATTTTATAAGTTGGAAACCTCAAATTAAGGTTTATGTAGAAATTATGGTGTAGATTTGCAACTGCTCATGAAGTTTTAATCAAAATCACAAGACACAAACCTACTCTACTACTATGCGGAAAGTAATTCACAGTCCTGAACAAGAATTTCAGACATTCAATAAGAAATAGCACACATGCACACAGTATTTTTCCTAGGGAAAGAAATCTGTTAAAAGCCTCAATGACCGCTTGCATTAATCTGATGAATAGAGACGTATTACAATTACTTTGCTCAAATGAGCACAACCTATAAGTGAAAACCTTATCTCTCTACTCATTGAGAAGCTCTAACCCAGACTTAATCAATTTCTGCCTCTGCTTGAGCCCCTATTTCCTTGTGTAATTCCTTGAGAAATTAAGCCCCTATTATTTAGGAATTTCTCCAAAACGGATTGCACAATTCCTCAGGTTGATCATTAGGTTGCATGCAACACCTATACACTTTAGTATAGTCTACAACTGATGTTACACTACCTTTGAATCTCCACATCAACTGGGTAACCTGATTCTCTGTATGTATTACCTATTTGGGCTAATTGATTAGTTAACTAGATGATCACTGAGTTTGACTAAAGTCCCACTGCGCAACTGACCTTCCACTAGTTCCTCCAACTGTTAGAACTAGTTTAACTGAAAACAACTTGAGATAAATGAATTTGATTACTACAAATTAGCAATCACACATGCTTAACTGAACTCTAACTCCTCCAACTTGAATCTATTGAGTAAAATAGGTGACACAAGCCATATCACACAAGTTAACTGCATCCAAATTGTCTAATGATTTGGAAATTCGAATTTTCTCAATTTAATCAATGCAAAATCAAATTGAGAATTTATTGTTGCATGTTTAAACACTCCCTCTCAGCGAGAAATGGATTATCAACCACCCCTATCCTGCACCTGTGGAACTCGAAGTTCCTTCTTGACAAGGCCTTTGTCAAAATGTCAGCATCTTGTTCATATGTGGGAATTTACTCAAGCAACATTATCCACCTCTGCACACAATCCCGTAAATGGTGAAATTGAATATCTATATGGTTGGATCAATCGTGAAATATAAGATTCTTAGAGAGATTGATGCAAGTCTGATTATCATAGTTGGATCCATCATCTGACCAAACAATCAAACAAGTATCTTTCTCATCTAGATCTCCTCACATGTTGCTTGACTTTCAGCCATGCATTCTACTTCTATCGAGTTGAGTGCCACATATCTTTTCTTCTTGTTGTACAAGGAAACCATTGTGGACCCAACACTAAAAATTCCACCTAATGTACTCTTTCAGTCGGATGGACTCTCTGCCCAATCTACATTTGTGAAGCCACACAGCTTCACTCCCTTTGTCTGTCTGTACCATAGTTCAAACTAGGTAGTGCCTATGAGGTATCATAAAAAAGACTTAGTTGCCTTCCAAAATAATTGGTTGGCCTAACCATAGCTTGGCTTAGTTGGTTGACTGCATAGCACATATCTGGTAATGTGTTCATAAGATACACCAATGAACCCACTAGTTACTGATAAATGGTAGTATCTATTGGAAGTAATACTTCCATGTGTTGTTGTGAGTTGTCATTGTGAGTTCCTAAGTGTCAATATAGATGTTGTTGTTTTGCATGTATGAGTTGCAGTCGTGATCTAGATGTGTCGAAGTGAGTAATTTATGTCCTATATATGTGTAACTATTGTGATCAATAAAATATCGAAGTTTTTTTTTTGGTGTTGTGTATAATCACTCTATGATATCTCTAATTTCTGTCATGGTATCAGAGCCAAATCTAAAAGTTGAGATCCAAGAAGCCTGCTCTCGTATTTGGATTGTTAAAGATATTGTTATCTGGTTTATGTTGCCTAGGCTCTGTTAGATAAACTAGCAGCCATTTCTGGCTTATGCACAGCGCTATAACAGCAAGGTCAGCACTGGCCAATCAAAGGTGAAATCATTGTGATACACAGTTAGTGTTGAATCTATGTTGTTATTTGTGATACAAGTATGTAGGCCTGCAATTTGATTGAATAGAGGTTGCACGAGAGTTGGATTAGATCTATGAAAGGATTTTTCTTGTGGGTGACAACCATGGTCTAAATCCATCTGTATGTCTACGCCCAACAATAATTTCATGAAGAGCCTCAAGGAGTTGCCATGAGTATCGACCAAGAGATGAACGAGATTCGAATATTGGGACATGCTTCTCCACTTAAGGGTCAGGGTTTCACACCATATCTGTGAATATGCAGAGATTTCAATGGTGGATAGGCGTTTGTTGTAGCGGCTGCAACACACTCTAAAATTTTGGCCTGCATTCAATTTCGGAGCCTCCCTTGAAGTTTTTACTTGAAGTCTGAACGCGTTCGGGCTCACTCTGTGGGCTCATGTAAGTATTTGCACCAACCTTGCTTACCATTCAACAGGCAACTTTTGCATGCCGGTAACAATGTCACGCTTGCGACCATGTTCTAGTCGTACACAAGGTCCCCAAGAGGAGGAGTGACAAGGAAGAGATGGAGAGAGAATTTTTATGCTTGGGGGTGAGATAGAGAGACAAAGAAGGAGAGATGGAGAGAAGGGGGGAGAGAAGGAAAGAGGGAGGGAGATAGTGACAGAGTTAGAGGGTAGAGAGAAATAGAGAGAGTTGAGGAGGAGAGGTAGAGGGAGGTGGGAGAGAGAGGAAAGAAGAGAGAGAGATGTGAGAGAGAGAAGGAGAGAGGGTGGGATAGAGAATTGGAGTTGGAAGGTGTTGTAGCGGCTACAACCAACCTCCAAAATTTTGGCTTGCATGCAAATTTTGGAGCCTACCATGTATCCTGTGATTGATCACTCCTTGGTCACTTATTGGTAAGGTGATGATCTCAAGCCTCCTCCTTGATCTTAATATTTGTTCACATTCTTATCTTTATGTAGTATGTGTCATCTTTGGTCATCGAGATTATTGTTTGTCATGCAAGGGAATGTTGTTCTGCTTCAAGGGGAAACCTTGTGCGTATGGGTTGTTCTCATTACATAGACATGTTTCACACTCACTTCACGCACTCTTGTCACGAAGGTTGTTGCATCAAGAAAACTATTTTTTATACATTCTAAATGGTCTATGTTGTATCACTAAGTGTTCGTGTGTGATTATAGTCAATTCCTATCACTGTTTACACCAATTTCATTGATCTCACACTTAGTCAGTTTCCCGAGCAACCTAGCCTCATCTAGATTTTTGTAATTGCACGCTTTGCATCTGCAACCCTCAAGATTTTCCCTCGCCTGTTGGAACTGCGTAATGCATAGAGACCCCAGCCTCCCTTGGCATCTAAAACTATGTAGTGGTTTCTTCTAGTGTCATTCCCTAGTCGGAACCCACTGTCTTCAGAAACTGCACAATGTTGTCCCTTAGTTGCTCAGCCAGCACTGCTCTCTAGAAATGCACAGAGTAGTCAAGGAGCCAACACTTCTCTCCAGAAATGCGCAAAGCAGTCAGGGAACCAGCAATGTTCTCCATAAATGCACAAAGCATTCCAACTTCCCTACATTCATAAATTTCATAGAGGTGTCTTCCCAAGACCCATCCTGCAGCAGTGTCTTGCATCTCAAAACTACATAGTGTTTTCCTAGTTGTCCAACCTGCCTTGCACTCAGAAATTGTGCAGAGCAGGCAGCCCAACCTTGCTCTGGAAAATTGCGCAGATCATCCTAGCAGCAGCCACTATCTTCTGAAACTGCGTAGATCTATCTCTTAGTAACCACAAGGAAAGATGACATGCCAAATGACTCTCAAGGAGTTGAGCATAAAAACTGAGTTATGTCAAGAGATTGGGACCTCATGCAAACTTCGTCGGATGCATATCACCTTGAGGGTAAGTATGGTAAGTAAATAATATATTTTGAAGTATATCTCTTAATGTAGCTTGAAGGACTACTTTTCATTGTCATATCATTCTATCTTCAATAACCTGCATGTTTGCAAGAATAAAGTCATTTCATGTGTTTCCTCTATGTGTCTTGCTTCCTTTTTGCTTGTTTGACCAACTGTCGTCTTTGGCATGTTTATTGCTATGTCATGCTTACTAGTTTATTCTGGAAATTTTGAAGGTTTTTCTTTGTGTGCATGAGTTTCTTTCACTTTTTTGACATCGGTCACACTCACACACAAAGTTTCATGCATTATCGTGCAAGTGTCGTCACGGTTGTTTGAAGACATATCTCAAGTGTCGCACTTGTCACTCGTAACCTTTGAGTCAGTCTCACTGAGCACATGATTGTCTTGTTGGTTTGAGGTGTCTTGTCATCAAGTCGTGCTAAGTGTGTGATCACAATGTCATGTATGCACAAGTCCACTTGCTTTCACACTTAGTCATTTTTCCTAAAAATCTATGGACTGGACAAATCTCCTTCAACCGAACCCTGATCTCAGTAACCTTGCACTACGGCCCAGAACGACGCAGAGTTTGAGGTTGTCCTCCAAGAAGCCCGCACTACGCAATTCCATAAATGAGCCAGCTGACTGTCTCCCAAAACTGCGTAGAAGTTGTCCCAGAACCCGATCCAGTGTGTGTTTCTCATAAGATCACCCATCAAGCCTCCCGCTGGTCAACTGGAAAAAATGACTTGAGTTGTGACCCAAGGCTATATTGATCTCCAAAACTGCACAAAACTTGTCCAACCCGATTTCCTTTCACTTCCTACAAAAACTACGCAGACATGTGGGACAAGTCTCTATTGCCTGTCACTGCATTGTCTCCCAGAATTGCGCAGATCTAACAGGAAGGCTTCCCTTCTGGCCTACTCTGTCATCATCCTAGAAATTGGGCAAATTTTTCTATCGCCTGCCCTTCTGCCCTGCTTTGCAATCAGCCCAGAAATTGTGCAGATCTTGCAGGTAGGCTTCTGTGTTGGTTTTCTTTTCTCTCACTCAAAAAATTATGTAGATTTGTTTGTCACCTGCCCTTTTGTCCCGCTTTGCAATCAGCCCATAAATTGTGTAGTGATGTCTAGGCCCAAACTCTCTCCCAAAATGGCATAATGTTGATCAGCAGCTCCTGCAACACGATCATGTCCTCCTCTAGAAAACTGCATAGATTTTCTTGCCAGTTGATCTGAAAATGGGGCTCTTAGGCTTCTTGTCTAGCTTACAAGAACCTCTCCCACTTCCAAAGCTTGAATTTTACCAAGTCTATTTGATTAACCAATGCGGAATTAAGAAATTCTTGAAAATATGGGTGTATGCTTGTATTTGTTTTCAGCTGATTATTTTCTTTAAAATCTGTTGTTTGTGTTGATATGTGAATGTGCTTAAATTGATATATAAATGCATATAACAGTGAATAATGCAATAGTAAAAACAAACACATAAGACAACAAATTAATTAGGAGTTCACCCATAAATCTTGGGCTACATCTCCGCGAGCTCTAGTTAATTCAACTATGCTCTCTAGGATTATGGTGCAAGTCTTTTTTACAAGCTCTTGGCCCAACTCCTGCTGTTTTGCACAAAAAAAGTGGCTTCAAACACCATTTAATCCCCTCTGGCTCTTGAAGCTCTGGCTCTTAGCTCTTGGCTCTTGGCTCTAGCTCTTTGGCTCTTGGCTCTTGGCTCTAGCTCTTTGGCTCTTGGTTCTAGCTCTTGGCTCTGACTCTGGCTCTTTGGCTCTGGTGCGGGCTCTTGGCTCTGACTCTGGCTCTTGGCTCTAGCTCTAGCTCTCTGGCTCTTCGCTCTGGCTTCTTTCTGCCTTCTGAAACCTTCAACTCTTTGGCTTTTCACCTGAACTTCAAGTGACCCCAAAGGCTCCCTCAGCTGCTCTTTTTCTTCTGCACTACCTCCTTGGCTTCTACGCTACCTCTTTGGCTTATACGCTTCATAGAAAAACCCCAACAATGGCCTTCAACAGGAACAGTAACTCGGCCACTGTCAACAATTCAGTCGCAACACACAACAACTTGGCCATCGTTCAACAACTCAGCAGCCAACAGTCTTTTACATTCATGGCTTAAAAGCCAAATCGCGTTGTCTATTGGTTTCAAATTCTCGTCTCTCAGTCTTCCCGACCTTCGTCCACTTTGAATCCCTCTTCCAGACGTTATACAATCATTTCTTAATGCCAAAAGGGGAGGTGGCCATCATTTCTGTAACGTAAGAGTGCTTCGGGCGTCTGCAGCTCCTAAAACAACCACACTCTCTTAACACAGTGAAAATGTATTTTAACAGAGAAAACTCGCCAAAACTCAATGTATCAAACTTTAAAAGTCCTTAAATCCACCTTATTCTCCTATCGGGTCCTCCTGTAGGTCGCCATCGCATATCGCAATGGCCCGTCCCCTTTGTGTTTCAGAAATATATTAAAAACTGCGAAAATACATTGAAAAATGGTGTTTGACAGATCTCACGATCCATACAATATGGTTTATAATGTTATCGAGTCCAGTCCATCGGATCACTCATATATACATAGAGATGGCCCCGCTCCATTGTAATGCGCCGATTGCGATCCTACAATGTGACAAGTCGCAATTGCAGATTGCACAATTCTGAAGCTTCCCCATATACATGGTTCATGCCAACGCCGATTTCGATTGCCAATCCGCCTATCACAGCTGATGCAATATGCCGATCGGATCTGGATTGTTGATCAGCCAGATCTGACGGCCCTTGTTCAACCATTGTTTAAGCCTCTGATAGCTCTATTTCATGGTTTTTCTTCATGTTTTCAGCGTCTGATAGTGTTATCCACCGATGCGATATTTCCTCTTGGACCAATCAAACAAGGCCATGTGGCCCAATCCTGGCCTACCATGTGTCAGTTATGGATTGGCCCGTGAACCTATACTAAAAATCAAAATTTTAAATATAGTTCAAAATTTAAGGAAATTGCCTCCTTTTCTAAGGACATTGGGCAATTTTCATTTTACAATAGCTCCTTCATCCAGAGTTCGTTTTTGCCCATTCAAGTTGCGTTGGGTTCAGAATGAGAAGATCTCTGCAATGAGACTATTTCTGGGATCATCCTAAGACTTTCATTTTCCTCTGATTTACAAAGGATTTGTGCCATTTGGCACCTTTCACCTTTTGCACGAAGTCTTTTAGACTTAAAGGTTTAACCAGGATCCATTTTTGGATCACACCTTCCCACTAAGAGAAATTTTGGTCTCCAAAATACTGATATGCTGATCTAAGCAGTAAATGAGAGTGACTCACCCTCTTCTTTCAGCCTTCCTACAATTGCCTTTGCATAGTGCCTCTGAACCAAAGTTTCTGACCACTTCCCTTCTTGGATGGGCTGGTCTTCCTAGGAAGAACTGTCTTCCTCCTTGCCTTCCTGCAAAACTTCTACTGAAATGGTCATAGAAGGTAGTTTGAGCTTCTTTTCCTTGATCATTGATCCAAGGTGGCTCAATAAATGTGAAGTACATCTGCTCCACAAAACTTTCATTTGTACCTGTTTGACAAGCTGCCAAAAACAGTTGTTAACAACAACTGGATGGACTAACTCCTGCTTCAATAAAAGAAATAGATTTCACATCTTGTGAACACCTCCATGTCTTACATCTGCATACAAATGATGGACTAGATAACAAGCCCACAAAAAATGCCTTTAAACCGATGACCCTTGAGTCAAGCATGTAGAAAATGACCATTATGTCTCTTTTTCGAAAGATGAAACTTTCATCATTATCTCCATTTGGAGACGAAGTTAACTTCTTCCAAGTCAACATGGCATCACATGCATATCAAAGCAATCAACCCTGCAAGTTAATTATACATACATGTTCAAAACCAAGGAAATCATTGACATCCCTGTGCTCATGCATGCATTTCATCCTTCAACTTTCACTTAAGTACACAGTAATTTTGAAGTTGTAATGAAATATAATGTAGATGCATCAATAGACATGCAATCTTAATTGGATAATAACTCTAACTATTCCTTACAAATCCCTTTCAAAGGTACTACCCTTGCCTACACATCAACATCAACATGTGAATCATTTTGAGATACATCATTCATGGAATCTTCACTTCCATTTCTTCCATATTCTCTTTCCACTTTCTTCAACTTTGGTGCAAGTATTGTTGGATTCAGTGTCCAACACTTTGCAGCAAGATGTCTTTGCTTAAGGCAGTAAGTGCACTACATGTGCATCCTCTTGATAGCATGATTTTCCTTGTCCAATGGACCTTTGGTTGCTTGCTTCTTTTTCTTCTTCTGCTTCTTGTATGTGGCCATTCTCTTCCAACATCTAGAAACATCATGGTTATGCAAACCACAAAAGGAACATGCAACTCTTTCCCCATACTTATGTGGAAATTTATCATGCTTTGCAAAATCAAAAGGAATATAATTAGAACCAGATTTATACCTGCCTCTTTCACCTTTATTGCCTTCATGAGGAGGTGAAGCAAATGAAGAAGTGGCTCCCTTTGGAACACCATCAAACTCTTTAAGGTTGTTAGAGTCTCCCCAACTCTCTAGTTCAAGTGTGTGCTTCTGAACACCTGCATCCTACAATTTGTTAGTAAGCAACTGCTTCTCTTCCTTCATGGAATTCATCTTCTTTCTAAGCATGTTGCTCTTCCTTCCATCCTCATACATTTCTCTCACCATATCCATCATGGTGGACAATTCTTGCTTCATGTCTTCATCAAAGAATCTTGTGAAGAACGCAGAATTTGAGGACCCACTTGTAGAAGTTGTCATTATGCTAATGAACAAAAAAACTTAAACAAGATAAATAAAGGGTTTATTTAAGCAACCTCTTACAACAACCTCTTGTGCTTTGGATTTCCTTGAGGTCCTTTGGGATAGAAGAATGCCTTCAGGTCTTCTCCTTCTTGTCCTTCCTGGACTAAGCTATCAATAGCTTTCCCTTCACCTCTGCAAACTCAGCAAATAGTCAGTCTGCAAACAACCATACAATCAGCCTCTTGTTGTTCAAACACCTTTCAAACAATAAGTCTTTTCTCTGTCAATCAAGCATTCTGATATAACCTTCCTTGAAGGTGGGGTTAATCAATCTTAAGCTTTGATACCACCTGATCTGAAAATGGGGCTCTTAGGCTTCTTGTCTAGCTTACAAGAACCTCTCCCACTTCCAAAGCTTGAATTTTCCCAAGTCTATTTGATTAACCAATGCGAAATTAAGAAATGCTTGAAAATATGGGTGTATGCTTGTATTTGTTTTCAGCTGATTATTTTCTTTAAAATCTATTGTTTGTGCTGATATGTGAATGTGCTTAAACTGATATATAAATGCATATAACAGTGAATAATGCAGCAGTAAAAACAAACACATAAGACGGCAAATTAATTAGGAGTTCACCCACAATTCTTGGGCTACATCTTTGTGAGCTTTAGTTAATTCAACTAGGCTCTCTGGGGTTATGGTGAAAGTATTTTCTACAAGCTCTTGGCCTACCTCCTACTATTTTGCACAAAAACAGTGGGTTCAAACACCATTTAATCCCCTCTGGCTCTTGGCTCTTGGCTCTTGGCTCTGGCTCTTTAGCTCTTGGTTCTGGATCTTGGCTCTGAATTTAGCACTTTGGCTTTGGTTCGGGCTTTTGGCTCTGACTCTGGCTCTGGCTCTCTGGCTCTCTACTCTGGCTTCTTTCTGCCTTCTACAACCTTCAACTCTCTGGCTTTTCACTTGAACATCAAGTGACCCCAAAGGCTCCCTCAGCTGCTCTTTTTCTTCTGTACTGCCTCCTTGGCTTCTACACTGCCTCTTTGGCTTCTACGATTCACAACAAACACCAACAAAAACCTTCAATAGCAACAGTAACTCGGCCACTGTCAACAATTCAGTAGCAACACACAACAACTTGGCCACCGTTCAACAACTCAGCAGCCAACAGTCTTTTACATTCATGGCTTAAAAGCCAAATCGCGCTATCTGTTGGTTTCAGATTCTCATCTCTCAATCTTCCCGGCCTCCATCCACTTCGAATCCCTCTTCCATGCATTATACAATCATTGCTTAACGCCAAAAGGGGAGGTGGCCATAATTTATGTAACGTAAGAGTGCCTCAGGCCTTTGCAGCTCCTGAAACAGTCGTGCTTTGTTAATACAGTGGAAATGTATTTTGACAGAGAAAATCCACCAAAACTCAATGTATCGGACTTCAAAATTCCTTAAATCAACCTTATTCTCCTATTGGGTTCGCCTGTAGGTTGCCATCACATATCGGAATGGCCCGTCCCCTTTGTGTTCTGGAAATATATTAAAAACTATGAAAATACATTGAAAAATGGTGTTTGACGGATCTCACGATCCATACAATATGGTTTATAATGTTATCGGGTCCGGTCCATCGGATCGCCCGTATATACATAGATGTGGCCCCGCTCCATTGTAATGCGCCGATTGCGATCCCGCGATGCGATAAGTCGCAATCGCAGATCGCACAAGTCTGAGGCCTCCCCATATACATGGTTCATGCCAACGCTGATTGTGATTGCCAATCCACCTATCACCATCGATGCGATATGCCGATCGGATCTGGACCATTGATCAGCCAAATTCGACGGCCCCTGTTGAACCATTGTTTGTGCCTTCGATAGTTCTATTTCATGGTTTTTCTTCATGTTTTCAGCCTCCGATAGTGTTATCCGCCGATGCGATATTTCCTCTTTGACCAATCAAACAGGGCCACGTGGCCTAATCTTGGCCTGCCATGTGTCATCTATGGATTGGCCCGTGAGCCTATACTAAAAATCAAAATTTTCAATATAGTTCAAAATTTAAGGAAATTGCCTCCTTTTCTAAGGACAATGGGCAATTTTCATTTTACAATAGCTCCTTCATCCAGAGTCCATTTTCGCCCATTCAAGTTGCATTGGGTTCAGAATGAGAAGATATCTGCAATGAGACTATTTCTAGGAGCAACCTGAGACTTTCATTTTCCTCTAATTTACAAAGGATTTGTGCCATTTGGAACCTTTAACCTCTTGCATGAAGTCTTTTAGACTTAAAGGTTTATCCAGGATCCATTTTTAGATCACCAGTTCTTCCTGCTGCCCGCACTGTCTTCCCCAGAGAAATTGTACAAATCCTAGCTGGATGAGTTGCCTAGCGCTCCCCTTGAAAATTATGCAAATTAGCTCAGCAGTTCCCCGACAGCCTGCCTGGCCTTCCTTCCAGGAACTGCACAATTTTTCCTCGTAGCTGGGTTTTTCCCCGCAGTTGTCATTGTTGTCTCGAATTGCGAAAATCTGCCTCCCATTGACATTTGTGCAGTTTCTCCGAGAGAGAGAATTGTGGGGGACATATAGAGGGAGGTGGGAGAGAAAGTGAGAGAGAGGAAGGAATAGAGGGATGACGTGAGAGAGAGAAGAAGAGAGGAAGGGAGAGAGAGAGGAAGGTAAGAAGAAAGCACATAGAGAGAAAGGTGGAGAGATTGAGAGGGAGTAATAACGAATATGGAGGGAGAGGGAGGGAGGAGAGAATAGAGGAGGTGAGATAGAAGGGGGGGAGAGGGAGAGAAGGGGAAGAGAGAGAGTGAGGGAGAGGAAGAGGCAGGGAGAGATAGATAGATATGGAGAAAGAGTGTGTATGTTTTGGGGGTGATACATAAATACAAAAGAGAGACAAAGGGAGATAGAGATACATATGGAAGGAAAAGAGAGGGAAGAAGAGAGAGACAGAGAGAGGGAGAGATATATAAATATGGAGAGAGATAGAGAGCATGTTTGTTTGTGGGGGGTGAGATAGAGAGACAAAGGAGGAGAGATGGATATAGATATAGATATAGATGTAGGGGGAGAGAGGGGAGAATATTTCTTGCACTAGATGCATTGATTTCAGTTTAGATGGTGATTTCTAATCCTAATTGATTGCTTGCACTGAAGGAGATAAACTAAATTAGAGGGGAGAGGAGGAATGAAGAGAGAGAGAAGGAGAGGAGTGAGAGAGGGAGAGAAGGCTAAGAGAAAGATATGGAGACACAAAGATGGATGGGGTGAGAGAATGAGGGAGAGAAGGAGAGAGGGAGGGAGAGAGTGACAGGGTTAGAGAGAGAGAGAGAGAGAGAAATGAGGGGAGAGAAAGGGATAGAGAGGAAGGATGAGAGAGAGGAGGAGAGAGGGAGGGAGGGAGAAGAGGAGAGAGGGAGTTAAGAAGAAAGGAATAGAGAGAAGTGTAGAGAGAGAGGGAGTGACAAGGGAGAGATGTACAGAGTGTGTATGTTTGGGGCTGAGATAGAGAGATAAAGAAGGAAAGATAGAGGGAGATATAAATATAGATGGAGGGGGGAGAGAGGGAATAATATTTCTTACACTAGATGGTGATTTCTAATACTACTTGATTTCTTACACTAGATGCATTGATTTCAGTTTAGATGTTGATTTTGAATGATATTTGATTTCCTGCACTAGATGCATTGGTTTCAGTGTAGATGTTGATTTCTAATCTTATTTTATTTCTTATTGTTGGCTTGAGGGGGCCTGACCCAAGTTTAAAGTTAATTAGCTAAAAAAATCCCTACACTACTGGCCCTTTTGGCAACAACCCACGTAGCGCGGACTGAGGTCTCACCTGAAGCAGTATGGTGGGATGCTGCAACCAAGTTTCCACACCCTTGAGATGTCTAAAGGGTCGATTTAGTCCAACTGCGAATACCTTCGCGCAGGTTACTTCGCACACTACCCTAACCTACAAGGCCTTCGTGATCTGTTATAATCACCTTTGTGCAACCCTAACCAGGGGCTGAGACGCTTTCATGCTGTTAAGGCAGTGGCCTGTGCTATTTCCCCAAGTTACACCTCGGACCTTACTTATCTTCTTATAACTGTTAGTTAACTCCATGTAAAGAGATACTTTATCTTATATTCACTTAATCAACACAACCATATAAGTTCGCACATCATATAAACATCAGAAATGTAATTTATACCCAATACATTCAATGCAGAAAATAGTAAATAAATACACAGGAATGGTATTAAACTTCTCTTTATTAATGCTTCAATCGGTTACAAATTCAACCTAACTTGCACACTCAGTTGCATGGGTCCATGCACTCAACTGCAAACTACTAGGCCTCCACGCACTCAGCTGTAGAGCCTTTTCCTACTCTACGACCCAAGACTCAACTCTACACTTAGATAAGACTCAATTCTTCATCCTTCATTCATCAATTAATTCCCCCTTATTTACAACTTAGAGCCTCGCTCTATTTATACAATCCCATGGTCCACGGACCATGGTTAGGTCTCTAAAGCCAACACTACATTTACAAAAATGACGGTGGACAAACCTATGACTCGCTTACAAGTTCGCTCTCCACACCCACAAAACGTAGAGCCTTCACATTGGATTTAGTCTAAATCTGGGCTTTAAGCCCCAAAAATTCCCTTGGGGGATCCCACGCCCAACAGGCCCCCAACACAAACATTGTGACTCGCCCTCGAGTCACTCTGTCAGTGCAGAGATCTTCACACAGAGACCTCCCAACTCTACCCGAACTGCTGCAATATCAGTAGCGCACTGAGCAACTCCCTGTTGTACCTCCTGCACGTGTTGTTTAGAGACCGTTGTATCTGAACCGATTCCTTGCATCTGCTCCTGCGTTCCCTACATTTGCGTGAGCTTAGCTTTGATCGAGGCTATACTGATGAAGGCCTCAACGATCCATGGTTGGATGTGTGCCTCCAACATCGCTTCCTTATGTCTCGCCGCATCTACCTGCTCTTTGAGCGCTTTTGCCTGTTGCATCCGCGTGAGCCTCTGTGTAAGGGCCAACATCTGCACAGTCCCTTTCATATCATCATATATTTGCTGCAGCTCATGCACCTCTATTTCTAAGCGTTGTATGTTCGAGTCCTCCTGCAGAGTGGTGAGGACCTCGAATGACTCTTCCAAAATTTTGGTGTAGTCCTTCACTACACTGCTGATCTCCTATGTTCCCATTGTGATGGCATTGGTGTGTTGTTCCCTCACCTCTGGTGGAGTTGAAGGTTGTGCCTTCAACTTTAGCTCAGCTATCTAAAGGTTCAGCTCCAACTAAACCTTAGCCATTTCTTCTCGCGCCTCGCGTGCCCCCGCTACTAACCTCCGGATGCACACCTCTATTGGTGCCTTTGCTGGGATGGCCAACTCAGGGACCATCTAGTAGGTCTCTTCAACCACCTGCACTAGCTGCCTATTCTGTGTTACAACCTCATTGTGTTGCAGGCTTAGTTGTTCCATTTTAATTTTTTTTTTCACTCAACACCTGTAGCGCGCAGCCCTCCCTAGCCCGAAGTTCTGCAGTTACTCTATCTTGCAGAACATAGAGCGTCTCCTAAGGGAGTGCAACCATGTTGATCCCCACTCCTTTTATTGCACTAACCATAGGCCTGTCGGCCTCATTTTCTATAACCAGTGCCCCCTCTGGCAACACTATAGTAATGGTCATGCGTGCACGCATCATTTCCTCGGTTGCGGCCATCCCTCCTACGAGGCTAGTCAACAGAGTACCAGCCTAATGAGTGCGCACCTGCAACTCCTGTATTTGTGCCCGGAGGGCCCCCAATGCCATCTAATTTTCCTCTGCGAACTGCTGGAGGGCCTTCGTGGTGACGTCACACACCGTCTTCCCTATTTCATGTAGATCCCCCTCAGTGAGGGTGATCGGGTCGAAAGAAGTCTTGGAGGCTTTTGACTTCTTCCATGGCCCCACTTGCTCTCTTGGTCGTTGGCGCTTCAACTGCGTAGAAGTTGTCTATGGGTCCGTGCCACCTTCCTTTGTCTCGAGCTCTTCCTCAAGCAACGGCGACTTATGGCCCTCGTGATCCTTCTCCGTTGCTTGTTGTTGTTCAGCAGTTGCCTTCTATTGTTCTGTTGCTACCTTCGCAACATCCCGCACCTCCTACGCCTTTGCTACTGCTGCCTCTTTTCTTATTTTCTCTACCAACTGCGACATTCGCAGTTTCGCCTCCTCCTTCTTCCTTTATGCAGCCAACTTCTCTGTTTCCAACGTAGAGATGGCTGGAGCGCGCCACTACAACGGCCACAACTCAAGTACGGCGAATATGACATCATCCACGGCCACATACGAGATCTCATTCCACTTATTCGTGGGGTCCTTGTGCACCCTAACATACACGTGATGGAAGTCCGCCTTGAACTCCACAAAGCTTTGTAGACTATTATAGATAGTGGCTGATAACTTCGACTTGCGGTTAATCCCCATTCTAATGTTCATCTCCATGAACACCCAAAATATCTTACTGTCTCGAATCGTCTATGCTTATTTAGTGGCCCACAGCAAAGCATAATTCACTGCCTCGGGAAGATCCCCCGCACTTGTGGGGAACTAGCTGTCCTCAGGCAATTCCCAAGCCACTAGCATTATGGACAGCAAAAGCCATGCATAGTGGAAAGTCTTCCCCTGTTCCTGTGCCTCATGGAAATTCTCCACGAACTCCTTGCACAAGTACTCAAACCAGTTAAATGGGACCCCCTCCATGCACTGCACAGCAAGTGCTATCACCGGTGCAGGCACCTCATCCACGCGGCACTTCCGCATAACCTTGCCAGCCAATATCTAGGTGGCAACTCTGACTACCTTATTGTTGATAATGGAGATCGCGTACCCTCTCTTCTTTTTCTCCAGCTTGAATTTTGCCTTCATGGCCTCTGTGATGGCCAAGTCATTGCTCTTACCCTCCGAAATATCCGTTGGGTCCTCCCCCTTACAAGGGAGTCAGGTAATTCTATGAATCAGATGGTCTGTGATGGGGATGGGCTCCTCAAGCGATAACCACCCATCATGCACCAAGCAGAGCAGCTACCTAATGACAAAGATAGTTACTGGTGTGCAATGGTAATGCGGCACCCAGAGTAGGTTTAACAACCCTGCTTTCTCTACTCCGCGAAACCACTTGTGTGGCTCCAACTCTATGACTCCCGCCGCAGTGTTTTTCTTCAGCCGCATGAGCTGTGCGATTGCCAACTGTGGTAATTTCTCCTGGTCCGCAAGATCCCAATCTTCAAAATATAGATTTGGCACTCATCTTAGGTGCGCTCCTTCAAAAATGGTATCATCAAGTAGCAGTGGACTCTGCAAAGATCTCTTGCTCTCATCTAGGTCCTTGGGCACCCTTGCCTTCCCCTTCCGCGGAGGAACATACACTGGCAGCATGGTTAGAGGTCCGCATCCTAGGTTTCTTCCTCCATTTCTTCGTCCTCCTCCTCTTCAACTAGGATTTCCTCAAGGTCTTCCTCCTCCTCATCGGTTTCCACATTAACTGCTTTCCCCTTTTCTTCCATGGTCAATTTAGTTCTCAACGGGTTTCTAGGGGACATGCGCACTAGTACCATGGGTTGCTCGTCTTTCTTGGGCCTTGGTGTGCGCGGTGATTTAGGGATTTCTGCAACTATCTCGGCACTTTTTGGGGCATTTCCTATCGTCGTGGCCTGCACGGCCTCTTCAGCGGTCATCTCGTCAATATCCATGGCTTCCACTGGCGTGGTCATAATGTTGTTCCAAAAATCTCTCAACGGCACAGGTAAGTGCTCAAACAACGCCTTCGACTTCAAAAAATCAAACAGATTTGGGTTCATAGATATCTAGGCGTGCAATAGCTCAATTCTCAAATGGCCAAGTGTTGTTTGTTGGGCATCCCTTTGCAGTTTATAGTAGCTTTTGAATTCAAATTCAATCGTTCCCCCCAAATCCGGTCCATTAATGCTCCCTTGGCGTTAGATTTTCCCAAATCTATCCCATAGAGTTTGCCTTAAATTCCTTTCGCCCGCTCCATTTGGTCTCAAACCAAGCATCACATTGTGAATAGTGACTGCAACAGTCACTTCCCAACCGACCCGCACAGCAGCGCAGCTACCCTTGCGTTGTTGCAGACCCTGTGACACTCCGCTCCTTCACACAACCCTGACATCACGCAGCTCTCGAGCAAAGTATTTTGTAGTCCCGCGCCTCCTTTCAACTGCCTAGGGCACTAAGACTGTGATTTCTGTGGCTAGTCAACTGGCCAGGCCACCTGTGTACGGCTTCAATCGACTTCCTTTTACTTTCCCTCAGAAGAGTTCGGTATTTAACTTCTCCAATTGTACCATGCCACCCTTTGTGATTTCCTCAATAACATACGGTCCCATCCCATGCAGCAAACTGAGAAACTTTGGGCAGTGGTCCCCAAGTCTGTCAATGTAATCGAGCTCGTCCTTCTTTATCACTACGGTCTTTCTATCAAGAAAGTCCTTCTTTATTCCTTCCTCAAGCTTCTTGACTTCCGCTTCCACCATGGCGCTTTTCTCCCTTAATAGAACTCTTTCATTCATGAGTTCTTGGAGCGTAAGATCACCCTACTTGATCTCCTCATCAAGTCCCAGCCAGTCGTCTTCACGCTCTTATAACAGCACAAGCCTTTCTTCTATGGCTCCATGGTTCGTTACCTCTGCAAGCGCCACTATGCACGGACTAGACTCGATAGACTTCATAGGTATTACTGTTAGGATATTCTGACACATAGGATATAGTTAAGTTCAACTTGGTCTAGTGTAGAGTTAGGTATAGAGTTAGGTAAAGTGTGTTTCTTTACCGTTGTACATTTTGTAACTTACAATCCGACGGTCACAATATGTAGTGATCTGACGGTTTATTCTCTCCTCGGTATTACCGACACTTGATCCGTGGCTTGACACCCGATTGGTCCATGAGTTCTATTTAAAGCGCATGGAGGGTCATTGTTCGAGTAATCCGTGCATGAGAGAAGCTTATGTAAATTTTCATTCTTTGATTAATAAATTGCCTGTAGTACCCACGTTGGGACAGGCCGTGGACTGTTTCCCTCTTTGAGGGTTTTAACCACGTCAAAAATACTGGTGTATTGATCTGTGATCTGGTTATGAGCAGTGTCCTTTTGGTATTCTTTCTGAGGAACTTACCCTGTAAATTCCTACATGGTATCAGAGCTATTTGAGGGCCGCGTCCGTTGGTGATCCAAATCTGAAGCCGGTAGAACTGCATGCGGCTGTCATTTCCTAGATCTGTTGTTTCTGACTGCTTTCGGGCCGAGAGGACTACTCTGTTGCGTTCGGAGCATCTGTTCCAGTGAGGAACCCCTTTCGTTTCACGCGAAAAGGTTTCCGGTAGCCCTAGCTGCGTCATTTTTCAGATTGTGAGGTATACAGTGTTTTTTGCAGTTTACTGTTATTTTCTCTCTGCTTATTTTGGTTTCGGTTTATTTAGCTTTTTTTTTAACCGGATCTATACCTTTCATTTCTGCCTATGCTCTTTGCCCTGCGACTCTGTGCGATCTGGGCAAATCAGAAACAGAAAGGAAATCAGAAACAGAAAGGAAGGATTTTTCTCATGCGTATGCTCTTTTCCCTGCACCTTAGTGTGATCTCGAAAAATCAGAAACATTGAGAAAAATATTTAGTTTTTCGGCTAAAGCTAACTTTGAGATTTTTTTAAAAAAAATTCTAGTTTTTTGGCTAAATCTAACTTCGAGCCACAAGGTTCGTTTTTCTTTGCATATTCGTGTTGGGTTTTGTGTTTTGTGTTTTGTAGGGAAAAAGAGCTTTCTCAAGGCAAGCACGCAAACGAAGGCCCCCCCCCCCTCTCTCTCTCTCTCTCTCTCTCTCAAATTTTTTGTATAGATCAATTGGTTCAAAGCTATTTTAAGAGAGTAGAGGTCTTGCGTTCAAGTCTCCATTTTGTGGGGGCGGATTTTTTCATTCCCGCACATTCGCGCACTTTGCCGGCAACGTCAACAATTTTTTTTTCAAAAAGCCATAACTTCTTCATCCGGAAGCCTTTTTCAGAGCCGTTTTTTTTAAAACCGCCTATTTTTTCGAGATCTATCCATTGGAACACTTACTTTTAGCATCTTCAGCTTCAGTTTTTTTTTAAAAAATGGAAAGTCCATGCCAAGTCATTCTTGACAGCACTAACTACTTCCAATGGGTAGCCTACATGGAAGATTTACTTAGAAGTAAAGGTCTCTTCAGAATAGCCACAGACCAAGAGAAGAAACCAAAAGATGAAGACAAGGCTGCAAAATGGGAAAATAGACAAGATCAAGCACGTGGTTTGATAGGGATGTCTATTTCTCCTGATCTTAGATTCCACATTGCAGAACTTGAGACTCCTCATGAAGCATTAGAAAAACTCGCTAAAGTTTTTGGGATTAAAAATGAAATTAGAGCCCATCAACTTGAAAATGAGTTGCTTACTTTGGATCCTAATAATTTTTCTTGCATTGAAGATTTCTTGTCCAAATTCAAGACCCTTAGATATCTCTTGGAAGGTGTTAAAGTTAAGAAAGAAGATGGTAACCTTATTTATTCCATCCTTACTAAGTTGGGACCAGCCTACTCTGTATTTGTTTCCACTTTCCATTCTACAAGGGAAGCTTTCATTTGTCAAGGAAAAGACTACAAGGCCCCTTCCTTTGACTCCTTTTGTGATTCCTTAATAAGAGAACAAGAAAAACTCTTACACCTTGGTCTTCTTAATCTTGGAAACTCTTCCACGAAAGCGTTAGCCGCCCAGCAGCAACCAAATTCAAAGAATCCTAAGAAGTCATATCCTCAAAAGAATGGTCCTAAACCAACTCAGCCTCAAAATGAAAGATCATTTCAGCAAAATGATAAGACCAATAAAAACAAATGGAAGAAGACTGATAGACATTGTAACTTTTGTAATCGAGATGGCCACTTAGAATCTAAATGCTTTAAGAAGATGGAAGCCTTGGAAGCCGCAATGAAGAAACATAACATCCATGTGGAGCCTACTTCAACTTCAACTTCGGGAATGGCACTTTCTGCATGTCGTTGTCAATCATCTCAGTCTGGTTATGCATTAAATGTATCTTCTTCTTCTTCTCATTCTCATGAGTGGCTCATTGATTCTGGAGCCTCTTATCACATGGCCAAAAACTAAGCCATGTTTTCTTCTTTAAATGATTGTAACACCAAAAATATATATGTTGGTGATGATAGATCTCTTAATGTTGTAGGGACTGGAACTGTTCATCTAGACAATGGTCAGTTTAATGATGTATTATGTGTTCCAACCTTATCCTGCAACCTTCTATCTGTCTATCAGATAACTCATTCAGGTGAAGGTAAAATTGTTGAATTTTCACCTCATGATGTTGTAATCAAGGATCTAAAAGATCCCAAACAGATTCTAGCTACTGGTCTTGCTGATGATTCCACAAGGTTGTCTAAGTTTCACAACTTTGGGTCATCAAATCTTCCCTCAGTATTTGTTGCTCATAATGATGAAGTGAGCAAACTTTGGCATGAGCGATTTGGTCACTTAAACTATCGCTCCCTTCAGCATCTATGTAAAGAAAATATGGTGACAGGTCTTCCTATGGTATCTTGCAGAGATGGTGTTTGTTCCGGATGTGTACTTGGAAAACACCATCGGGACAGTTTGACAAACGTGCCTCTTGGCACGCCTCAGCCCCTTTACAGCTTGTGCACAGTGATTTATGTGGTCCTCTTCCTGTTGCTTCATTCTCTGGCTGCAAGTACTTCTTAACTTTCATTGATGATTTCTCCAGACGCACTTGGGTATACTTCTTAAAACTCAAGAGCGAAGTATTTAACACATTTTTGGCCTTCAAAGCCTTTGTTGAAAAACAATCTGGACATCAAATTCTTAAGCTAAGAACTGATAATGGTGGAGAATATGTTAAAAACACATTCATCAACTTTTGCACCGAAAATGGAATTCAAATGCAACATACTGTTCCATACACTCCACAACAAAATGGTGTAGCTGAAAGGAAAAATCGCACCTTAAAGGAAATGGCTAATTGTATGCTGCAATCTAAAGGACTCAGTCTTAGTTTTTGGGCCGAAGCAATTAATTGTGCAAATTATATAATCAATCGCACTCCTACTAAGGTTCTAGAGAATATCACTCCAGAAGAAGCTTGGAGTTCCATTAAACCAGATGTAAGTCACTTTCGTGTGTTTGGAAGTGAAGCATGGGCCCATATTCCAGATGAAAAGCATAAAGCTTTAGAACCCAAGAGTGAGAAATGTACTTTTGTTGGATATTCTGAAGATGTAAAAGGTTATAGACTTATTCCATTTAAGTCCCAAAATGTTATCATTAGAAGAGATGTAAAATTTGATGAAAATAAATCGGCCTACGAGCCTAGTCCGGCAGATGTGCCACCTCTTCCTATCTCTTCTACTTTTGAAAACATTTCTTCTTCAAATGATGAAAGCGAGGATGATAATCCTGTTGGCATTATGATTCAAGTGTTGTCCTTGATGGCAACTCACTCAGAGGTTGGTACAGGTGCTCAGAGGTTGGTACAGGTGATGGCAACTTAATCAGAGGACAGATATTAGTACAGCATGCCAAGAAAGTTCATACACACAGGTTCGTTAAGCCCAAGTCGCGTATACAAGCAGGTTCACTATATACCAAGTCGCGTATACGCAGGTTCTCTATATATCAAGTCGCATGTACACGCTAGTTGGATTCAGTAAAAGCGCGTGTATGTGGAAAACTTATCTTTGGTCCACGACAGTTATTCCTTGGAAGTTGTGCCTATGGTTTTGGACCTTGATGTCTCGACGAACGTGTTGATCCCTAGTTTTGAAGCTGATGGTATTGGGTTACTATGGTTTTGGACCGTGGTATTGTAAAGGGCCTAAGGCTCTATAAGGAGAAGATCATTAGGCAAGTGTAGCAAGCATTGTGTGTCTGACGAAGTGGGAAGATCTGGTATCTCTGTTTATCTGTTCAGGATGCTTGGCAAGGGTCAGATCTGACAGCGAAGGCATAAGTAATTATTTCTAGATCTTCACGCGGGTTGCCTTTGGAGAAAGAGCGTATACACGCGGTTTTGGTACAGTGAAGTAGCGTATGCATAATAAGATTTGATATTTCAGGTTGTTGTTGATTCTGGTGGTTGTTGCAGAGTTCTGGGCTCTGGTTTGGGTTCTGTGTTCTTAATGACAGGGTTTCAGTGATTCAGTATTGGGTTGTTTAATGAATTATGATGCAAGTATAAGTTGATGATTGTATTGCAGTAATGTTTGTTTTGTACTCTTGGATCCAGTCTGAAAATTGATGAAACGTGGTCCCTGAAGGAAAGAAGGTTGTAGGGTCAGCACCTACGTACTAGTAAATGGATCGGCTAGTACAAGAGCTGAGGGGGTTGTAGCTCCCTTCCAGAAGTAGTTGGAAAACGAGAGAGGGTTGTAGCCCTCTGTAGGTTGTAGCCTGCGTACTGGTAAAGGACTACACCAGTACATTGTAAAACAAGTTTCTTATTAAAGAAGAAAGAGACGATTTGCAGCAGGTGGTTTTCATCCACATTGGGTTTCCACCTTATATCATGGTGTTCATGTGTGTGGCTCTTGTGTGATGTTCTGTTCTGTTATACTGCACCTGTTTACTGTTAAATATGCTTAATAATGTTCTGATGCATTTACTGAAGATTAAGCTAACTGAATCATAAGATCTCTGGATATACGCTAGTTGCATTAGACACAGTAGCATGTACACGCGGGTTCACCTAATTGAAGTAGCGTATATGTTTCTGAGTATGAAATTGAGAAAGTTTTTACTGATCTGATAATACTGATTCACCCCCCCCCCCTCTCAGTATTATTTCCAACAACTGGTATCAGAGCCAGTCCTTCAGAGGAAGCTTGATCGCTTGAAGGAAAAGATCCATCAGAATGGCCAGTCCAGAAAGAGAGGCACACATCAGGCCACCAGTCTTTGACAGGAACAATTTTACTCACTGGAAGATAAGAACCACTGCATATCTACAATCACTTGGAGCAGAATTTTGGGGAATCGTAGAAGGAGGATACAAATTCCCATCAGCAACTCCTACAGATCTAGCAGAGAAAAAGCAATATGAGCTCAATGCCAAAGCTGTTACTGTCCTATTAAGTAGCTTGACACAATCATAATTTATGAAGATCATGCATTTCAAATCAGCTAAGGAAATATGGGACAAAATCGTCACAAGCTACGAAGGAGATGATCAGGTAAAAAGAGCAAAGCTTCAAACTCTCAAAATCCGGTATGAAACTCTTAAGATGCATAGTAATGAAAGCATAGCTAATTATTTCCTGCGTATGGATGAGATTGTGAATTGTATGAGGGATCTGGGTGAAGAATTTGAGGAAGTTGTCTTATTTGAAAAGGTTTTGAGATCTCTGTCTGCTAAATTTGATTCTAAAGTATCTGCCATAGAAGAAAAGGAGAATGTGCAGAAAATCACCATGTCACAGCTTCACGGGATCTTAACTGCTTTTGAAATGCGACAAGAGGTACCACCAGAAGCCGCATTCGAAGTGTCAGAGGAAGAAGATGAGGTAAACTTTGTCAAGAATCTTGAACGGGGAACTGGACGGTTCAAAGGTAAGCTACCTTAATTTTTTCTATGTGGTAGAGTTGGTCACTATGCTGCTAGATGCCCTCATAACAAAGGAAAGATATTTGAAGAAGATGGTAGAAGCTATTATACCCATATTACAAGTCCATTCAATGATAGTGAAGATATTAGAAGTCTCATGGCACATGAAAAGAAGAATGCTTCATCCAATAATAGCAAAGATATTAAAAGCCTCATGGCACATGAAAAGAAGAATGCAGAAACTGAAGAAGTTACCAAATTAAATGAACAATTGGAGACAGTAACCAGGGTAAGGGAGAAATTGTAGGATGTAGTAAAGGATCAGAGCATAACTATTCAAAGGCTTGAATCAAAGATCCTCTCTCTAAAAGAAGATCTTAAAAAATCAAGAGAACAGAACAAAGAAGCTCTTGAAGGTCAAGAACATGAAGTGATCAAACTAAAGCGACAAGTGGAAGAAGGAAGAAAAGCTAAAGAAGACCTAAGGAATCAGTATCTGATAAAGGAAGAACAACATCAAGTTGAGGTAAATATCTTGAAAGGTAAACTAGAAGAAAAGGATAAGCTTTTACGATTTCAAGATAGTACTAAAGTCTTGGATGATATTCTTAATAGCCAAAGGTCTCCTGCTATCAAAACTGGTCTTGGTTTTCATGAATATGTTGAAGGTGAATCTAGTTCACAAGGTGAGGCAAGAAACTCTAATGAGAAATCTGAAATGCTCAACAAGGAACAACCAAGGAAAGAAATTCCTCAAGGAAGATCCTTTACTCCTAACTATGGACGTGATAGACGATTATTTCCTCCACTGAATAATGTTGAATGTTATCATAATCTTGGACATGTTGTAGCCAGATGTAGAAGTAGAATGGTTCAAGAAAGATCATCGCATCCCAGGTATTTCAGAGGATATTGCTTTGCCTGCAATGCATATGGACACAAAGCAATTGATTGTGATAGAAGGAACATGAAAAATGTAAGGTGTTATACATGCAAAAACTATGGGCATAAAGCAAGGGAATGCAGGAGTACATTTCAAAATTCAAAACAAGAGGACCATAAATCATCACAGTTCCAGGAACTGAAGAAGACAAAGACAGAAAGGTGCAGCATAATTCAGACAGCTGACATAACAGACACAGGGGAATCTGAAAGTGATGAAATTCAGTATTCCATCCTGCATACACTGATATAATGAAGACAAGTCGCGTATATACGCGAGTTACAGGCTACAAAGTCGCGTATATGAAGAAAGGGCAGCAGAATAGACCCAGGTTCAGTCATGGTTGGCTCAGGCTCAGGGGGAGCAGAACAGACTTAGGAAATGGTTGGCTCACACTCAGGGGGAGCATATACTTCAAATAATTCATTGTTGGCATTATGGTTAGAAGTTGCTGATGAAACTAAATGATACATCTTGTTGTTTGATCAAAGGAATAGTATTGCAGACTGATGCTTATGGTACAGATCTGAATGGCTAGTCTTAGAACCTGCATCTGCTCAGGGGGAGCATGGATGGATTGATACAACTTGGCATATACAAAGGGGGAGCCAAATTAGAAACTTCAGCATGTACTCAGCGGGAGTATGGACAGCAGTATGGACAGTAAAAGGTATACCAAAGAAGAGAATATCTTGGTCCGCCCTTTGCCCTTGATGTCAAAGGGGGAGAGTGACTTGGTGAGGTGGTTGCCATCAAGTCCAAAGGGGGAGATTGTTGGCATTATGATTCAAGTGTTGTCCTTGATGGCAACTCACTCAGAGGTTGGTACAGGTGCTCAGAGGTTGGTACAGGTGATGGCAACTTAATCAGAGGACAGATCTTAGTACAGCATGCCAAGAAAGTTCATACACGCAAGTTCGTTAAGCCCAAGTCGCGTATACAAGCAGGTTCACTATATACCAAGTCGCGTATACGCAGGTTCTCTATATATCAAGTCGCGTGTACACGCTGGTTAGCTTCAGTAAAAGCGCGTGTATGTGGAAAACTTATCTTTGGTCCACGGCGGTTATTCCTTGGAAGTTGTGCCTATGGTTTTGGACCTTGATGTCTCGACGAACGTGTTGATCCCTAGTTTTGAAGCTGATGGTATTGGGTTACTATGGTTTTGGACCGTGGTATTGTAAATGGCCTAAGGCTATATAAGGAGAAGATCATTAGGCAAGTGTAGCAAGCATTGTGTGTCTGACGAAGTGGGAAGATCTGGTATCTCTGTTTATCTATTCGGGACGCTTGGCAAGGGTCGGATCTGACAGCGAAGGCATAAGTAATTATTTCTAGATCTGCACGCGGGTTGCCTTTGGAGAAAGAGCGTATACACACGATTTTGGTACAGTGAAGTAGTGTATGCATAATAAGATTTGATATTTCAGGTTGCTGTTGATTCTGGTGGTTGTTGCAGAGTTCTGGGCTCTGGTTTGGGTTCTGTGTTCTTGATGACAGGGTTTCAGTGATTCAGTATTGGGTTGTTTAATGAATTATGATGCAAGTATAAGTTGATGATTGTATTGCAGTAATGTTTGTTTTGTACTCTTGGATCCAGTCTGAAAATTGATGAAACGTGGTCCCTAAAGGAAAGAAGGTTGTAGGGTCAGCACCTACGTACTAGTAAATGGATCGGCTAGTACAAGAGCTGAGGGGGTTGTAGCTCCCTTCCAGAAGTAGTTGGAAAACGAGAGAGGGTTGTAGCCCTCTGCAGGTTGTAGCCTGCGTACTGGTAAAGGACTGCACCAGTACATTGTAAAACAAGTTTCTTATTAAAGAAGAAAGAGACGATTTGCAGCAGGTGGTTTTCACCCACATTGGGTTTCCACCTTATATCATGGTGTTCATGTGTGTGGCTCTTGTGTGATGTTCTGTTCTGTTATACTGCACCTGTTTACTGTTAAATATGCTTAATAATGTTCTGATGCATTTACTGAAGATTAAGCTAACTGAATCATAAGATCTCTGGATATACGCTAGTTGCATTAGACACAGTAGCGTGTACACGCGGGTTCACTTAATTGAAGTAGCGTATATGTTTCTGAGTATGAAATTGAGAAAGGTTTTACTGATCTGATAATACTGATTCACCCCCCCCCCCTCTCAGTATTATTTCCAACAAATCCTCCCCCACCTTCTCAGGATCCTCAACTTCCAAGATGGGTCCGTGCTACTCGGGATGCAGCAGGTGATCTTGCCGGTGATCCTACAGATCAGTGACGTACACGTTCTCAGTTTGAAAGAACCTCTTCTTTACTGGCTCAAGCTCCAGTAAATCATGATCCTGACACTTTTGCAGAAGCTTCAGGCCATCCACATTGGGAAGTAGCTATGAATGAAGAATATCATTCATTGATGACAAATGATACATGGGATCTTGTTCCTCTACCAAAGGGACGCAAACTTGTTAGATGTAAATGGGTTTACAGAACCAAGTATGGACCAAATGGGAAAGTTGATAAACATAAAGCTCGTCTTGTTGCTAAGGGCTTTTCACAGGTTGAAGCCATTGACTACACTGAAACCTTCTCCCCTGTTGCCAAAATGAACTCTATCCGCCTTGTTCTTTCCCTTGCTGCCTCTTTAAAATGGGAAGTCCATCAGATGGATGTTAAATCTGCCTTCTTGCATGGGGACTTGCAGGAAGAAATCTATATGGAACAACCCATTGGCTTCATACAAATAGACTCCAGCCTTGTTTGTCGACTTAAGAAATCCCTTTATGGCCTCAAGCAAGCTCCTCGGGCTTGGTATGCCAAAATGTATAGCTCTCTTTTAGAATCTGGCTTTTCTAGGTGTCATTCTGACAATACTGTCGACACCAAGAAAGTGGGCAACTCTCTTATCATCCTTGTTCTTTATGTTGATGATCTTATTCTTACTGGTAGTGATCCCAACCTTATAAACCATGTGAAGTCCAGCCTTAAAAAGAAATTTGAAATGACAGACTTAGGACACTTACACTATTTTCTCAGTCTTCAAGTCTTGCAATCCAAGGAGGGTATTTTCCTTTCCCAGTCCAAGTATGCTTGTGATATTCTTCGTCATATTCACATGGAAGACTGTAAGCCAGCCCCTTCTCCCTTTCAGTATGGAGTCAAACTTTCAGTCTCTTGTACTTCTCCTGAAGTTGATGCTACCTTATACCGTCAACTTGTAGGAAAACTCTTGTATTTAACCCATACTCGTCCTGATCTTTCCTTTGCTATTGGCCTTGTTGCTCGTTTTATGCAAAACCCCCGTGAAAGTCATTGGAAAGCAGCTAAAAGAATACTTCGTTATGTTCGAGGTACAGTACAGTTTGGGATTCATTACAGTGCCAAAGCAGCTCCTCTGTTAGTTGGTTTCACTGATTCTGATTGGGCTGGTGACCCTGATGATCGGAAGTCTACTGCCGGTTATGTCTTCACTCTTGGTTCAGGACCTATTACATGGGCTTGTAAGAAACAGGCTGCCATTTCTCTTTCGTCAGCAGAAGCAGAGTATCGTGGTGCCGTGGAAGCTAGTAAGGAAGCCTTGTGGCTTCGTCAGATCCTATCAGAGTTTGGCTTTGAGCAACAACATCCAACCACACTTTGGTGTGATAATCAAAGTGCCATTCAGCTATGCAAAGATCCAGTCCAGCATCAGCGCAGCAAACACATTGAACTACACATGCACTTCATCAGAAAGCTCATTCATGACCATGTTCTTGAAGTGCAATATTGTCCAACAAATGATCAGGTTGCAGACATCTTCACGAAGGCTCTCACAGAGGTGAAGTTCACTAAACTTCGATATATGCTTGGAGTTCAGGAAGTTGTCACTAAGGGGGGATAGGCTCTAGTTCCTCCTTCCTTCTCCTATTGTGTCATATTTGTAAATCCTTCAATCCTATCCCAAGTTGTTCTTAAGGGGGGATGTTAGGATATTCCGACACATAGGATATAGTTAAGTTCAACTTGGTCTAGTGTAGAGTTAGGTATAGAGTTAGGTAAAGTGTGTTTCTTTACCGTTGTACATTTTGTAACTTACAATCCGACGGTCACGATATGTAGTGATCCGACGGTTCATTCTCTCCTCGGTATTACCGACACTTGATCCGTGGCTTGACACCCGATTGGTCCATGAGTTCTATTTAAAGCGCATGGAGGGTCATTGTTCGAGTAATCTGTGCATGAGAGAAGCTTATGTAAATTTTCATTCTTTGATTAATAAATTGCATGTAGTACCCACGTTGGGACAGGCCGTGGACTGTTTCCCTCTTTGAGGGTTTTAACCACGTCAAAAATACTGGTGTATTGATCTGTGATCTGGTTGTGAGCGGTGTCCTTTTGGTATTCTTTCTGAGGAACTTACCCTGTAAATTCCTACAATTACGGCCTCTATTCTATCAACCAACCGGAAAGTCATATGTCCGAGTACACGCAGGTCCCAACCATTTCGCTACACGTTACTTACCTTGTTTAGGGTGTTGCACACCTTATCAACTGCTTCAGCGTGGATATCCTTTTGTGTGATTGTTCTTTCCACATACTATCTATCCAACCTTAATATCCAACTGCACATATGCCCCCCCCAACACAAGTTTATGGACCATACCTGGGAAGCGGATCCCCCCACCGCATGTTTTTGGGGCTTAAAGCCTAGGTTTTGGTCAATATAATGTAAAGACCCCACGAAATGCGGGCACAGACCGCGAGAGTCTAGGGTTGTCTGCCCTAAAATAATGTAATTTAATGTAAAGTTATGTTGGTCTACCCATGGTCCGCGAGCCATGGGATTGTATAAATAGAGCGAGCCTCTAAGTGTAAAGATAGTTTTTGGGAAAGAAGAAAGTAATAGATAGATGCAAAGGCATGGTTAGGAGATAAAAGTGGATCTGAAGTGCATTGGGTCATAGTAGTAGGTAGAGGCTCTGCAGCTGAGTGTGCAAAGGCATAGTAGAGTCCGCAACTGAGTGCGCAGGGTGGAGTCGGGTCTGTATTGAACTGAGATTGAAAAGGATTATTAATAAAGCTAAGTTGATTCGGCATATTGTGAATCTATCTATATTTTGATGTTATGCGTTAATAGTATCTGTTTATTTATATGCCCGCACTTGTATGAATGCTGACGTATGAAAACCTTCCAAGTAATTAGCGAACAAGAAAGACTTGGGTAATTAACACTCGTCGCACTGCAGCTAGAGCTGCGAGAAGGCAGTACCACAAGACGCAAGGAGATCACTGGTGCGCGTAACCTAGTAAGTGCGAAGGTTGAATCATGTACCTATCACCCCATATTAGACATCCCCAGGGTGTAGAAACTTGGTTCCAGAACCCTCCCATACTACTTCGGGGGAGACCTCAGTCCACGCTTTTTGGACTGTTGCCAAAAGGGCCAGTAGTACCAGGATTTGCTTGGCTAAATCACTTATGAACCTGGGTCAGGACCCATATAGCCAACAAATGGTTCCGTTGCTGGGACCAAGATCTACCTAAGGGATGTTTGATGTCGTGCTACTGGAACCCAACAAACAAGGAAATTGAAGAGTGGTTGGACAAGAAGATTCATGAGTTCACGACACAGGAAAACAGAACTCCGCAGGTATCTGAGTAAAGGTGGCTGGATCGCTACATGTATACAGAGATCCATGAGATTTTCTTCTCATCGTTTGCTTCTGAACTGTATGAGTGGATCGCAAGATTAGCCGACGGCCAGGGAAGGTGTAGGCTCGACCAACCGATAGTTTGGACTCCAGAATTAGTGTGCAAACTAGAAGCATCAGAAGATAAGATCGCGCGAGTTGTGTACCATTGGCTCGACCAGATAATAGGGGGATTTATCACTGAGTTTGCGATAGACACGACCGTGAGCTACAAGGAAGCAGAATGACATTTTCTCAAGGGACCACGAGGTAAGTATATTAAATCTTTAAATACCTGGATTAATATGTTGTTATGTGAAAAGTGGGTTATGCTAATACATTAATGTTTGGGACGACGCAGAGTGGAAATGTCTACAAAGGTAGCAGAGACTTAGAAAATAGTCCCTTAATTTCACCTTCGCGAGAGAGCGAGGAAGAGCTCGCTCGGGTCTCTCCGAGAAGTGCGGTCAGTTTGATAAGGCAACATATTCTGCAGTTACCACCTCCACCCATGCCACCACCCACTTCACCTCCCTCACCTACATCTCCAACCACTCCACCTCCACCAACCCCATAGTTCAGCATGGTGAGCACGATCAAACTACCCGTATTCATAGGAGTAGGGAATGAAGATCCAGACCAATTCTGGTTCGTGGTAAGAGCAGTGTGGAAAGCGCAAGGGGTCACGGACGACAACATTAAGAAGGCTACATTGGTGAGCACACTACAGGATCGTGAGCACACTACAGGATTGGTGAGCACACTACAGGTAAATCCCCTCTACGGATAGAGGCGATCCCTACTAGCCCAGCAAGGGTCTAGCAACAATCAAACAATGCTGCTATGCATGTTCCTAATTACAATTAAACAAGAGGTAAAGAGCACCTACTTGGATTCCAGCGCTGTTGTTTGACGAAGAGATGCTGCCTTCGCTCCTTCGCTTTGGCTGGTCACAATCCTCCACGATCCCCGCGAATAGATACCTGCACACACGAAGAGGAAACAAACGCAAGCGTGAAATCTAGTAAAAGCAACCATACATCAGTCAGAAAAGATGTAATTCACATTTAACCATTGCATAGACAAATGAGAATGGAACAATAATAGCAGTCATCTATTATTAATCAAGACAGAGAAGAGTACAACCAAATGTTCTGACGTCGGTATCCTTCTCAGGAGGGGCCAGTCAGCAAGCGTCTCAAGCATTCACCTTTGGAAATGATTCTCCCAAGACAAGAAACTCTCTCTCACACAAGCAACACAAAACAACCTTCCCTAAGCTATCAATCACTTCCACACTTAGCACACCAAATACCTATAGTAGCAGCAATCTTAGCACTATAAGCTCTACACAATCCAAGCTATTCAAAACTAGCTGCTCATGGTAATGGTGGAAGTTTATATAGGAGAAGGAGCCTCCTAAAAGGGTGGAAGGATGAGCTTATCCTTGAGGGAAATGGTTACAAAGGGTCGAACAAACATGCCATAGAAGGGAGTCGATACTCACAAAGCCAACAACCAAACCTGGAGTTATCTGGAAGGCTGGCTGTTGGAACAAATTCGCCCAAACAGGATCAGCGCGGATTATGAGGTAACTGACGCGCTGACGTCGCGCCTCAATAACTGGGAAAGTCATGTCAGCGCGACCCGATACAAAGGAGAGGTGCGCTGGCTCATAAAATGCGACCAGCGCGGAAAAGTGATATGCTTCCGCGCTGGCAGCGCACTGAATACACTACGAGCCGCCAGTCAGCGCGGATATTTTAGAAATAGACGCGCTGATGAGGAAAACTTTGGAAAAGTGGGTTTTGGGCCAGTTCAGAAGGCATGAACTTGATTATTGTGAATTCTTGACACAGTAAGGTGACTGACAGGGAGACAGTGACAAATTGCTGTGTAACAGATGCCCCCTAAAGCATGAAGACCGAGAGAGTGGGAGGGGTGAAATGCTTTACAACACTTTGCCGAACTGGAACACCACCAGGAAGGACCGAATATCTCTGATAATCAAGTACATGCAGTCTAGGCATGGGCGCAGCCATCCAAAAGATATGCGAAAAGGTCTGTGGAATGGACGCAGCCACCCAGCTAAAGAGACCAGAATAATGATAAGGTATGGTCGCAGCCATCCATGAAGACTCAGGTATGGGCGCAGCCATCCATCAATGAGTCACGTAATGATCATCCACAAAATCGCAACCTGGACCATAACAGACAGGGATCCAGGGTCTTGCGCTCCGTCCCGACCCGAACAAAGTACAAGTTCAAGCATGTGAATACATGAGTTGAAGTCGAACATGCATGAACATCGTCTGATTACCAGTCAATGATGAAAACTGTTAACAGACGCGAGAGGTACCACCAATAATGACAATGGCCCTCAAGGTACTATAGGTACAATCCACGGCATGTGAATCAATGAGCTGGTGTCGAACACCCACGGAATCATTCGATCGGAGGCCAATGATGTAAACCTCGCGTCGAACACGAAGAACCTGCCATTAGGGCATGCAGGCTCTAAGGCACCTGAAGGGAGTCTCTAAGTCACCTTCCCGGATAATGAGCTGAAGTCGACAGGAAGTGACCTTGATCGAAGGTGGGCCATAATGATTCCCACATCATCGACACGAGACAGAGGTAAAATGATTTGTGTGAGATAGCAGAGGAGGTTGTATTATTGCAGAGGTCAACTTCTCTTGAACATATCGGCGGCACTATAGCGGATTTGGCAGTATTTGACATCGAATGAGCAAAGGGTATGGTGACGATGGCAATGAGCAGATGAGAGGCCAAAATAGGATAACCCAAACCCACGGAGGCCAGTGAAAAACAAGATGAGATGGGCCCACCCAGACACGAAGCAGAGGAGTGCCATGTTCAAGAGCGACATACTGCCGACACGACTATGATTACAGTTCCATTTTCCCCACCATTTCTGGCAGGTACCCCGGTTATTTTTGGATGACAAGCTTGACGGGGATAGCATATGCTTGAAGAGTGTCATTTCGACAATGCCCGATGTCATCAAGTGTTTAACGAGCTTGACAAAGGAAAAACTCGGCGTCTTTTCTTGTTTAGAGAGTCTGAAAAGACAGCGGAAAAGGAGACTCCAGGGGGGTCCTTTTTCGTACAGTTGTGTCTCCCGAGCCCGAAAAAGTATAAAACAATGCTTGGAAGAACCGCCCGACCATTACGATCGAGGAGTACTTTTCGTAAATAGTGCTTTCGACCTAAAAAAGTAAAAAAGCGGTCGGAAACACGTCGTTTTAGAGCCGATAACGAGTGCGAAACGACAAACACCCGGCAATCTTTTTAAGTTACACGGTCGAAAAAAGAGCTTAAAATGACCGCCTCTCGTTCCTTTTAACGAGCTGAAAGGAGGCTCGGCCATCTTTTCTTGTTTCGTGTCGGAAAAGAGCTCAAAGACGACATTGTTTGGGACCAAGTGTTTCTAGGATCATGATGATTTTCACCGTTTCTGAGGACCTGCACAATAAAAATACCCGCATAAATCCGTTCGACATGTTAAAAACATATTGAAACATGTATAAGACATTGACAGAAGTGCTAAATCCATGGTAAAAGTATGACCAAAAACCCATATTCGTAAAAATTATAGTCAATTAAGCCATTTTTACTATAAATAGAAAGGTAAATAGTCATTTTCACCATTGTTACCAAATTGAGCCTTTGAGAACGTTGTGAAGCTGTGAAGTTGACGGAGCCAATTCTTCCTCGTGCGGACACCATTCGGCGAACGGCTTGCTCCAGGTAGGTTCCTCTTGCCATGCGCCGTTTTTTGAGTCCTTTTGTAAGCATTTTGGCGGTGGGATTGGCCCAATTGGGCAATTTTTTGAGCCATTGGTGCGCTCTCGGTCAGCGCGGGTTTCCCGCTCGGGACCGCGCTGACCGATGAAAATTACACGTACCAGATTTCGGGTCAGCGCGGAAAACCCGTGTTCTTCCGCGCTGACCTGGAGAAAATACAAAGGATCCGCCATTGTCAGCGCGGCTGTTTTAAAAACAGCCGCGCTGGCGCTGTCAAATTTCATTTTTTATATTTTGAACGTGAAATTCTCATTAGCCAGCATTCTAATTGCTTTTAATGCTCATGCAGGACGCAATGGCCTTCCAGTGGCAAGAGAGGGCCCACGATGTTGAGGACATAGCCGCTTTTGCAAGAGCGGATTGCCGAGATGCCATGCGGGCGTGCGGATTCCTAAAATTCTTCCTGACTCCACGCTTGAGAGCTCATCATGACTTACTTGAGTTCCTGATCCGGTCATGGAACCCAATAGACGGCAAATTTACCATCCGCAGTAAAGACATTGAGTTCGACCATATGGACATATATTTCTTGACTGGATTGTCGCGCCGGGGTGCGAGGCCCATTCTGGAGGGGCAGCGGCCCAGCGGCGAGACTCTCGACGAACTCATGGCTCGAGTATGTCCAGGGGCAGAAAAATCGCGGAGTGGGAAGGTGTCAATTCCCACGGTGAGAGATATAGTCCTTCGCACCATCCTTTTTATGGTGACCTGGGCAGCGGGATGTTTGGCCAATCACGAGGCCTTGAAGACCCACCTGCTACTAGCCCTTGATTGTCTACACCCTACAGTGTTTGATTGGGCCACTGCGGTGACCAACAGCATGAAGAGGCAACTCAAAAACTGTCGACGCGGAGAGTCGAAACAGTTTGGCTATGGGTCGCTCTTACTCCCACTCATTCTGGAGCGGGTGCTAGTCATGCGGCTGCAGACTATGGCCATGGATCCTCCTAGAAGTCCCCGGGAGATGAGGGCCACTCGATGGGCTCGCATTATGCCACGCGGAGGTGGTGGCCGGCCAGCTACTTGGGGAGTGATCTTTCGAGAGTGGTTGGAGCAGCAGATCGTTTTCGTTGAGGACTGGCCGTACGCAGGTATGGATTTCCGCAACGATCCTGACATGCCACTGCCCGCGGGAGATCACTGGGATGATGGAGGTATGACACTTGATTTTTCTAAATTTTTTAATATTTTTTTATTTTAATGCATATGTCTTGATAAATGTCGCTGTGTGCAGATGTGGGACCTGTTAGACCCATCGGCTTAGCCCCAGAGGCACGGAGAGAGGGGCAAGGAGCCGATGTCCTTGCCTTGGTCCCTCCAGGAGTTGATACTTCAGAGACCATAGCTCGCAACCTTGAGGGGTTGCTGGAGGGCATGCCAGACTATCAGGGAGTCGAGGAGGTTCCCATAGAGCACCAGATCCATACAGTGGGGGTGGCACCCAGGGTGCACCGCTTGTTGAGGCGGGTGGCACGAGCGGCTGTGTGCTACAGAGAGCACAATCCAGCACAGTAGTCGCCTAGGTTTCTTTTTGATGTTTTGAGAGACATATGTCTCGAATGTATGGAGAACAGTGACTCTTTATTTTTGACACATACACTTATTTTTTAGCGCCTCAGTGCGCCACACGATATATATACATACTGATTTTTGGATGGATCTTGTTACATATGACAATGTTTTGTTATGCAAATGTTCAGTACAAAAGTGATCTTATGTATGGATTTGCAAAACACATGACCCATATATTTTAATGTTTTTAAATGCAAGCTTAAAAGCACACACAGCACGCATGCAAACTATGCTTGAGAGAATATTTACATATGCTTTACTCTATTATGCTTTCTATGTCTTCTTGTATGATGTTATCTATTTCGCAAATGTCTGTCTAACACATGATTTGCCAATGCATCAGTCAACGTGTTTAATCGTCTCGGAATATGTTGATATGTGATATAGTCAAAATTCCTTTCTAACAATCTGACACGTAGATACAACCTTAGGATACGTTGGTCTCTGACGGAATATCGCCCGTTAAGTTGATGAACGACCAGTTGGGAGTCCAGGTTTACCATCATTGCTCGAATGCCGAGATCAACTGCTTCGGCTAGTAGCTCAATAACGGCACTGTATTCAGCAACATTATTAGTGGTACGACCGAGACAGACTCCTTGAAGATCTAGCAACTCTCCGTGAGGATGATAGATCGCCCATGCCGCAGAAGACAAATTGCAGGTACTACGGCAGGCGCCATCAGCGAAACCAACATAAGGTGCACTAGACATCTGCACGAGAAGAAGAAAACACAATAAGAGGTAAACACGCTTTCACACCAAAGCAAAACATGAAATCATGCACACAAAACACACTAAACACGCGTATGTACAAACTGAGTGCACGAAGTCATGCATAATATTTCTTCAGATACAGCCCGTTGCGGGGCTTGTCAAGAGGATTTCCTTCGTAATCAATCAACTCATATGCACCCTTTTGTAAAACTCTTTTCACAATGTAGGGACCTAGCCACATGGACTCGAGTTTTCCTGCCCCCAGCTTATCTTTAGCTTGATCGTAGAGCAGTACTAGATCTCCCTCAACGAAGGAACGAGGATGAATGTTCTGGTCAAAGTGAGCTTTGACTCTCTTCTTTTGCGCTTCGATAGCCAGAGAAGCTAAACGACGAGTCTCGTCTAACCGTTCTAGGTACAGAAGCCGTTCCTCCACCGGAGTGGTGTTGGGAAGCAACTCGACAGCTAATTTCAACGAAGGAATCTCGCATTCGACAGGAAGGGTAGCCTCCAGTCCATAAACCAATTGAAATGGAGTGAAGCCGGTGGCGTCCTTCACGGAAGTCCGGTAGGCCCACAAGGCTGGGAACAGCATCAGATGCCAATTAGACTTGTGCGTATTGACGGTGCGTTGAAGCATAGTGATCAAAACTTTGTTCACGGCCTCGACTTGACCATTAGATTGTGGATAGTACGGTGTCGAACTATCCTGACGCAAGCCTAGTTGGGTCGTTAGTTCCGTCATCATGTGATTACGGAAATGCTTTCCGTGATCCATGACAATAGCCTGAGGGACTCCGAAACGAGTAATGACATGATTGAATAAAAATTGCGCCGCTGTGTAACCGTCTTCGTTCAATGTAGGCATCGCTTCGACCCACTTGGTGAAATAATCCACGGCAACGATGATGTACCCATGCCCCCCGGCCGAACGAGGGTTACAGGACGTATAATCGATGCCCCATTTGGCAAATGGACCTACGGTGACAACAGGGTGCAGTGGTGCAACAGGTGCACGCATCTTCCGGTGGTAAACCTGGCATTCGTGACATGCACGTACAGCAAGGATGCAATCCTTGAAGATGGAAGGCCAGAAATAACCAGCACGGAGGATCTTCTGGGCGGTAGCATATCCGGACATATGGCCGCCACAAGCGCCGGAGTGGCAGTCATTCAACACGCGCTCAGCCTCCTCGAGAGTCAAGCAACGACGGAGAATAGAATCAACGCCGAGGCGGTACAGGGTATCGCCCAAAATGCGATAGGGTTGAGCTTGGTGACGAATTCGCCGTCGAGCATCTTTCGATACATTCGGACGGAAGGAAGACATCTGTAAATATACGATAATGTCCCCGTACCACGGGTCGAGGGTGCTGATGAGAAACAGTGTTTCATCCGGGATATGCTCCTCTGAGCGAGATGGTGCAGAGTGAGATGGTAAGGAACAGAGCAGTTCAGCAAAGACCAGAGATTTCTTAGACTTGGCTGCAGTGAATTCCAAGTCGAACTCTTGGAGGATTACAATCCACTTTGAGTATTTTCCCCCCAGCAGCTGACGCGACAAGATGTAGGTCATGGGGTTGCAATCAGAGATCATGGTCGTTGTGCGTAACAGGATATAATGTCGGAATCGTTGGACGGCGCAGACAGCTGCCAATGCCAACTTCTCGACATATGCGTAACGAGTTTCCGTATCCAGAAGGTTGCGACTAAGATAATAAATAACGCGCTCGGTGCCGGCATCATCATCCTGCACTAGAACCATGCCGATGGTGGTGTCAGCGGCAGCAAGATAGAGAGTGTAGTCACGGTGGTAATTCGAAGGTCTTAAGAGCAGAGCTGAGACAAGAAGGTCTTTAAGACGCTCGAAATATTCCTGGGCGATAGCATCCCAACGAAAGGGTGTGTCTCGCTTTAACAACCGTGTGAAACCCTTAGCCACCTCGGCATAATTCAGAATGAATCGTCTTAGAAAATTAGCTTTACCCTGCAGGCTCTGCAATTGCTGCAAAGAGGCAGGGGGAGGAAGATTCAAAATGGCCTCGACTTTAAGGGGATCCAGACGGATGCCTTCCCGGGAGACGATGAACCCGAGCAGTCAGCCAGATTCTACGCAGAAGACACACTTATGTGGATTGAGTCGAATACGGTAGTGTCGACAGCGGAGAAAAATTTCGCGTAAATGAGATGGATGGTCTTGACGTTTAGCTGAATGAGCTGGGAGGTCATCCAGGTAAGGCTGTACGATGTGTCGGATATCATGAAAAGCATACGACATCGCACGCTGGAAAGTGGCACCGGCATTTTTGAGACCGAAAGGTAGCTTCTTATAAGCGAAGGTGCCCCAAGGACAAATGAAAGCTGTCTTATGCTGGTCTACAGGGGCTATGTTGATCTGGTTGTAACCAGAGAAGCCGTCCATAAATGAATAAATCTCACTTCCTACGCAGTCATCGATAAGCTGATCAATAAAAGGCGTAGGAAAGTTATCTTTTGGACAGGCACGATTAATATCGCGGTAGTCAACACAGACCCGGATAGTGCCCTGCTTTTTATTCACAGGGACTATATTGGATACCCATTCCGTGAGGGGAATGGCATAGATGAAACCAGCTCGAAGGAGCTTTTCAACTTCGGCCTTGATGGCTGCAGCCTTTCGAGGGTGCACTGGACGTAAGCGCTGACGAACAGGCTTAGCGCCTGGATAAGTAGGTATTTCGTGCACCACAATACTAGGGTCGATGCCGGGCATTTCCTCGTAAGACCATGCGAAGACATCGCGGAATTCACGAAATAAAGCGGTATAAAGTTGAACTTCCTCAGGAGTGCATGTGACTCCAATGAAAATATTCTCGACAATCCCTGGTTTGACAGAGATGTCGATGGCCTGGGTCTGCGTGATGTTACCCATATTGCCTTCCGAAGACACTTGATATAGCTGAACAGGCGTTTGGAGAGGCGGAGATGGGACACATGAAGCAAACCGCTCGAGACATGCGACCATTTCCGAATGTGGAGGGAGAAACGAAGAGCGATGGTGGTGATCTAACCAAGGGAGCTCTTCGAGAGACATAGTCTCAATGATAGCCTCATCGGAGGGAAATGATTCCTTCAGGGGATCCGAAGTGGCCTCCTCTCCCAACCAAGGGAAGTGATCATATGAATCGGGAACGCTGCTTGGAAAAGCAGGTTCAGGAGGGGGAGCCGATGCAGCGACAATCTCGATGTAGTTGAGCTCGGCAGGACTCAACGGCATCATATCACCCCAAGAGTCTTCCTGATTCAAGGGAGGAAGAACCCATGGATCAAAACGCACTGAAATCATGTTAACAGGGGCGAGATTCGAAGGTGGGAGGGGAAAGACTCCCATCAATGAGGGATCTTTGAATAGTCCGGCACCCACACTCACTAATGACTTGGAGGTATGCTCTACGAATGGCACATTTCCTTCAGAAGAGGAAGCAAAAAAGGACAGCTGGTCCACCGTGACAATTCTTCCTTGATGTGGGAAGCGAACGACACGGAACAAGGAGGAAGCCACGGCTTGCATGGCATATGTCCAGCTTCGTCCAAGGAGGAGGTTGTAAGTGAGATTAGCGTCAACAACTTCAACCTCTACTTCTACGGTTTTCCCTTCTAAAGAGATAGGCAATCGTGGGAGGATACCATATGGACGAGATTCTCTTCCATCGAAAGCTTCCAGGGTCGTGGGAGACTGGCTCAGAGCAGCAGAACCAATAGCCTTCCAGCAAGCAACTGACATGATGCAGGTTGAGGCACCCTCATCAATGACTGTACGATGGATCGTTTTGCCGTTGATGAGGACCTGTATAAGGAAAGCCACCTGATGAGGCAGTCTTTGTGTGAAACCCTCGAGATCAAAAGAAATTAAATCCGAATCTGTCGGGTCTATGCCACCAATTGTTGATAGCAGGGACTTCCTCTGGGAGGGGCAGCTCTGGAGGACTTCTAACGCAGACATAGCAGACGGAGCCTGAGCTAAGTCTTCGACAATGCTATAGTGCTGGGCAGCACGAGCATTGGGGTTATAAGATGACTTCCTGAGTACACCTTTGGGAGGGGGTCGGGGGATCGTCTCAGTGCTGGGCCGTTCGATGTGAAGGGGACCAGAACTGGACGGAGGAGCGCTGGAGGTAGCCTCCGGCTCTTTCCCGGCTGGAGATGGATAATCTTTCGCTCGAGTTGAAACATGGATGGGGATCGTTCCAGCCATGAACACTTGAGAACCGAACGAGGAAGAGAATTGAGAGGGATCTGCCACCTGATGCGTCTGCTGGGAAGGGAAAGGCTCTTTTAACACAGCAGGAGGCCCCGGAGCACCTTTCAAAAGTCGACTAACCTCGGACCGCCTGGGGCAATCCTTGGTGTAGTGATCCTCCTCACAGATGAGACAAGGATACTTAGGCTTCCGTTTAGCTCCTTCCTCGGAGGGAGGTTTAGGAGGGTTCTGCTTGGGCTGTCCAGATTTATCTTTAGCCTTCCCTTTCTTTTTGCCTTTCGAGGATTTATCCGCCGCGGTGGACTGGACGGCGTTTACCTCGGAGGTAGTCCCAGAAATTGATTGGCCCTGAGGAGCATTTTCGTTAGGGGCGTTCTGTTTCTGCTTCCCAGGGTTCGCGGCCGATTTCTTAGATGACGAATTCACAGAACCAATGACTCCATCAACAGAAGGCTTTGGTGGAGCTTTGGGCTGTCCATGCCTCGTGGCGTCTGGCAAATACTCATACAAAGTACCCGACTGAGAATACACTAAGTCAAGGTACTGAGCTCGCGCGATCGCTTGCGCTTCGGTTACACACACTCCCATTGCGATGTCTTTTGCGATCTTAGGGACAAAGGAAGTCGTGAACCAGTCGGTCAGGAGTTGATCAGGAATCCAGAATTTAATCAAGCGACGACGTCTTCTCCATTCATGTATATGATCAGAGATGTGTGTTGCCGTATCCTGTTTGAGAGACGTGAGAAGATGTGTCCCAGTCTCGTACCGAATGGGTAGCTGAAAGTGAGTCAAGAAGGCCATAGCCAACGAGTTGAAATCTTGAAACATGTCGCGATTGAGTTCGATGTACCATTTAGCAGCTGAACCAGTGAGAGTCCTCTGAAAGAGGCGAAGCTGGATAGAATCATCAAGCCATGAGTTAGATGAACACCAAAGGTGATAAGTCATTACATGGGCCTGAGGGTCTTCACCGGCTTTGCCATCAAACTTTGGACAATCACCTGGTATTTTGGTTGGAACCGGTGGCCAATACGGATTATGCAAAATAGGATCATTTGTTAACTTGGACACATAAGGCAGTTCCAACATTGCTAAGAATGGTAACTGCGGGTTAAAGGACATCTGTGGCTACGGATTCGAGGCAACATTAGGGTTCCACCCAGATGGTGGTTGCCCCCACAAACTCTGTCCAGACGGACCTGGCCCAAAAGGGCCTAGTGCGTAAGAACTTTGTCCCGATGGACCTGGCCCAAAAGGGCCTGGCGCATAGGGAGTTTGTCCGTAGGGGTTCTGTCCGTACGAATTCTGGCCATATGCGGACGGCTGTCCCTGTGTCTGCCCCCCAGCTCCCCATGTACTGGCAGCTTGCCCCGCAGGTGCACCATATTGATAATTTTGGTAAGGAGTGACCTGTGGTTGCTGATAATTTTGATAAGGAGCAAACTGATTTTGCCCCTGGGGTTGCTGGTAGCCATATGGTTGTTGGGCCCCATACGGAGCCCAATAGGCAGGCTGCGTTTGGTAAGAAGGTTGATAACCCGTTTGAGTTTGAGGCCCAGGGTAATGTCCTTGACCCGGCTGGGGTTGAACCATCTGTCCCGAAGGTTGACTCGGTTGGATTTGAGATGGACCTGGTTGGCCAACAGGGTAGACTTGTTGGGTACCAGGTTGTCCATGTGCCACCAAGGGTTGTCCTTGCGGAACGAATGACTGAGCCGGCTGGATAGCTGGTTGACGCTGAGGTTGGCCAGCTTGTCCAGATGGGCGATTAGGGCGGACAACGGGTCGACCTTGCTGCATAGAAGGTTGGCCCGTTTGCCCCCCAGGGTGAACAGACTGAGCAGAGGGCTGGGCTTGCTGTATAGCGGGCTACCCTCCTTGGTGCATAGGCTGAGCAGAGGGTTAGCCTTGCTGTATAGCAGGTTGCCCCCCTTGCCCAGAAGGATTCATGGATTGAGCAGTGGGTTGACCCTGCTGAACATAGGGTTGCCCACCCTGCCCAGAAAGATGACCGGACTGGGCAGTAGGTTGGCCCTGCTGTAAGTAGGGTTGCCCCCCCTGCCCAAGAGGATATCCCTGCTGGACTGCTGGTTGATTTTGAGGATTATAAACTGACCCAGTTTGTCCAGATGGGTACCCTTGCTGGAAACCGGGTTGGCCTTGTTGAACGTAAGGCTGCCCGGGTTGTCCAGTTGGGTAACCTTGCTGGGTACCAGGTTGCCCTGGATATCCAGTAGGTTGACCTTGATATGAATACGACGGACCTCCAACGGCCGAGGGTTGTCCCTGGTAGGGTTGTCCCTGTGGGCCCCCAGATTGTCCTGGGTAAGGCGGGCCATAAAGTGGTTGCCCTTGAGGGGTTTGCACATAAGGCGGCTGGCCTTGATTGGGTGGTCCTTGAGGCTATCCGGGAGGATCCCGGCTCCCATGGAAAACATGAGTAACGGGATCATACGTAACGTTCAACGGTTCTTGGTTCTCTTCGAAAGGACGATGAGGAAGGACCGAAATGCTCTCGAGGTACTCGCCGTTCGCATGATAATAAAAGAGTGGACCATCGTAATCTGGGTCCACAATGGGCTGTCCGTGGGCATCATACGGCCCTGCTCCTGGAATGCCACCAGGAAAGGGCCCAGCTTCAGGGTATACAGATGAGGATGCTGGTACAGCACTGACGACCGGAGTCGAGCGTGCTACACAAACGATTGGATTGGTGGGAACTGAGGTAACGGGCGTGTTAAGCCCTGACGTACGGGATGTACTAAGAGGTCGCGAAACAAAGGGCCCGATGGTGGCAATAAGACTAGGATCCCATATAGTCGTAGAAGTATTTCTAGCGGCTATCCTATCCCTCATCAACTGATATCGTGGAGGGAGTGGAGAGGAAGCCGGGATCGGAGTCTCAATGTCCGTCACCACGGGCGTCTCACCGGTGCTGGAAGCTGTCTCATCCATGGGGGAAGTAGACATCGGAGACGACATACCGAGAGGAGTACGAGGGGTACGAGGGGTATAATCAGGCTCCCAGATAGGATTCCAATCTTCTATGTAATCTTCGTCGCCTGGGGCACGTACGTTGATAGGCTGGATACTCAGAACAATGGGAAGAGTACCGCTTACAACTGGTACCTCTGGAGCAACAGAAGATGGAGAACCTTGATCACTTGGACCGGGAGTTGATGGGTCAACCAGGATGACCAGACCCCTTAGAAAACCTAAAGCAAACTAACGATAAAGACCCTACTCAAAACTAACGCACACAAGATCTAATCAGGTGATGTTATCGTGGCCGAATTAATTTTTAAGACACAAGAACCAAACTTGACCTTTTCATGTTTCAAGAGTCGAGAAAAGGACGAAAAGATGACTCCAGTCTCCTTCGAATATTTAATGAGCACGAAGTGACAAGACGCTCACAGGCACCTTTTCATTTAGGGAGTCTAAAAAGGATCAAAAGTGACTGCTCTGGAGACTCTAGGTATAAGGTTTACCAAGCGACCCGTAAAACTGCTTATACACCTCAGCAATCGTATGAGAGCCAAGGACTTTCCGTACTGCAGTCAATCTTCCCGAATGCTGTGTTCGGTGTGTTACGGTTCACAAGGCGGCAGACTCGGCTTCCTATGGATAAAGGATAAAAGCCTAGTGGGGTCTCCCTATATACACGACGGTACGTGGGAGCGCAGTCCGTGTTAGACCACTATCGAGTCACAGAAGGAGGAATCACCCAACCATAATGTGAAACAACAGTGACTATGTTTAAAGACGCCGGAACACGTCTCTAACCTAGACCTCTAGATGTTTGCGTTTAGTTCCAATGCGTTTTTAGATTCATTCGGTTCATTTTATAGTTGATCTTGAAATTAAGTTTCGATTTCAGGCTCTATCGTATGTTCTCTCACAATTACCTAGATGCAAACTACATGCCAAAGAATTTCATTTTGTTCGATGAATTCTAGCTACGAGAAGGTAAAGAATTTTTTATCAAACAAAACGAATACAAGCAAACAAGCAACCTAATGCAGCTAAAAGCAAGGAAAGGAAACTTTTTCTTTTGAAAATGCAAATTAACGAAACGTTCTTTTCCTTTTCAATTCTCAAAAGCAAAGCTACTAGTTTGATTTTCTTTCAATGGCACAAAGCATCTAAATGAATTTGGAGGAACCGGAACACCAAGCTAATCACTTAATGAAAGCACACAAAGTTCCCAAAACGTCCAACAAAGATTTCCCAAATCAAAAGGAAAACCAAATTCCACACGAGCTATGTGATCTAAGCTCGGCAAGGCAAGCAAGGATTCAAACAAGGAGGAAGAGAAAACCACTCAGAAACATGACCAAAAACACTTCAACAATCACTGAACAAGTGCAACAACAAATCCGAAGTTGGCTGGTCAAACAAGCAAACAAGATCCCTACGGAAGGCTTGACACACACACGGCCACTAAATGCCCTAGGGCTAGAGTGCGAAATCAATGGAGAAAAGCAAACACCCGGAGGATAAGAGTCCCAACCAGTCAAATAGAGATTCAACACAATCCAGCAGCTGTAAAAGTGATGGCGGAAATACAAACCAAGCAGCGAAAGCAAAGAGGAAGGTATTTGCAAAACCGAAAAATGAGCAAAACGAAACCCTGTGGAACAAGACTTCGCAAGCAAGCAGCTCAGAGTTCAGATAATGAAAAACAAGTCACAAACCAAGTGGAGAGAAGAGGGGAAAGCTAAAGCAACAAGTTCAGGAGGCTAATCTGGACAAAATCGAGTTTTACAGGATCAGCGCGGGTGGCCTTCAGCAACTCGGCGCTGACAGGAGGGGTCCCGTAGCAACTTTGCGACGTCAGCGCGGAAGCACACGGGAAAAGCGCGCTGGCTCAAAAACGAGGTCAGCGCGGGTATTAGGTGTACAGGCGCGATGACAGGGAAAACAAAGAAGAAAGGGCGCGACGTCAGCGCGTCTGTTTTGAATTAAAGCGCGCTGAGGGTAAAAAGCGAGTAAAGCCAAAGCAAAACTTCCCAAACCAAAGGTAAGAACCTTTTAACAATTAAGACACTTCCCAGATGCACCCAGAAAGTTTATAAGTAGAGAAACAATCCCAGAATCTCGAAAAGAGAGAACAATCAAATTCAAACACAAAAGTGGACTCAAGAGACAAAAAGGCTGATCCCCAGTGGAGTCGCCAAATTGTTGGAGAGGTAAATCCCCTCTACGGATAGAGGCGATCCCTACTAGCCCAGCAAGGGTCTAGCAACAATCAAACAATGCTGCTATGCATGTTCCTAATTACAATTAAACAAGAGGTAAAGAGCACCTACTTGGATTCCAGCGCTGTTGTTTGACGAAGAGATGCTGCCTTCGCTCCTTCGCTTTGGCTGGTCACAATCCTTCGTGATCCCCGCGAATAGATACCTGCACACACGAAGAGGAAACAAACGTAAGCGTGAAATCTAGTAAAAGCAACCATACATCAGTCAGAAAAGATGTAATTCACATTTAACCATTGCATAGACAAATGAGAATGGAACAATAATAGCAGTCATCTATTATTAATCAAGACAGAGAAGAGTACAACCAAATGTTCTGACGTCGGTATCCTTCTCAGGAGGGGCTAGTCAGCAAGCGTCTCAAGCATTCACCTTTGGAAATGATTCTCCCAAGACAAGAAACTCTCTCTCACACAAGCAACACAAAACAACCTTCCCTAAGCTATCAATCACTTCCACACTTAGCACACCAAATATCTATAGTAGCAGCAATCTGAGCACTATAAGCTCTACACAATCCAAGCTATTCAAAACTAGCTGCTCATGGTAATGGTGGAAGTTTATATAGGAGAAGGAGCCTCCTAAAAGGGTGGAAGGATGAGCTTATCCTTGAGGGAAATGGTTACAAAGGGTCGAACAGACATGCCATAGAAGGGATTCGATACTCACAAAGCCAACAACCAAACCTGGAGTTATCTGGAAGGCTGGCTGTTGGAACAAATTCGCCCAAAACAGGATCAGCGCGGATTATGAGGTAACTGACGCGCTGACGTCGCGCCTCAATAACTGGGAAAGTCATGTCAACGTGACCCGATACAAAGGAAAGATGCGCTGGCTCATAAAATGCGACCAGCGCGGAAAAGTGATGTGCTTCCGCGCTGGCAGCGCACTGAATACACTACGAGCCGCCAGTCAGCGCGGATATTTTAGAAACAGACGCGCTGATGAGGAAAACTTTGGAAAAGTGGGTTTTGGGCCAGTTCAGAAGGCATGAACTTGATTATTGTGAATTCTTGACACAGTAAGGTGACTGACAGGGAGACAGTGACAAATTGCTGTGTAACAGCTAGATTTTGAAGTGATAGAGATTTTTGATGACATCAATCCCTATCCCACGTTGTTAGGTATAGACTGGGCCACTGATATGAACGGAGTTATCAACCTGAAGAAGCAGAAGATAATATTCGAGAAAAGGTCATTACGCGTAGTAGTCCCGCTAGACCCAACCAAAGGAGTGCACTGCACTGAACCAGTGTGCAGCGATGAGCTAGATTGTATTTACCAGATAACGGCACATGACTAGGATTGAGTGAATCCAACCGTAGATGGGAGAATCTCGTGGGAGTGCGAAAGCTCCTGCACTTCAAATTCAGACGAGGAAGTAGAACGATGGCAGAATCAGTTGCACGAAGTGACAACACTGAATTGCAACATGATGATTAGATCACTGCGCTGCGTGACAATAAAGGCAAGGGAACTGCCAACATATGATGGAGTGACAATGGTGGATGAATTCCTGGACAAGTTTGAAAACATAGTACCGGAACAGCAATGGTTCGATGCGCTGAAATGGGCACTGCACGCAACACCCACACGATGGTAGAGTACACGTCAAGGCAAGTTTGAAGACTGGCACAGATGTAGAAGGATGATGTGCCTGCAATTTATAAGACCCCAACTTTGAACAAGAGTCAGGTAGCCAAGACAGATCAGCTTGCGTGCTCACCTATGTCGATGGTTATAGATGTGTGTTGTGTAATCCACACGAACATACCCCAAACTAGGGATCAGAAATCAAAACAGAACGCAGCAGCAGGAAAAGCGACGTGCACCACCAACATTCCATGCAGAAGTATTCGAAAGGGTATATGAAATCTTGAACAGGGTTCACTAGGCGAGACAAACTGATTGGGACCTATGCATACCAGCGGTTGGATGGGCCTATAGGGCCATGTGCAAAGACCTGAGCGGAAAAATGATTCCAACGCTGAAGAGCAAAGACGAGACCATAAGAGTAGAGAGGAATCCTCATGCAATAGCTCCTACAGTTGGGATAGTACACGAGGAACCGAAAAAAGTAATTATGTGGTTACAGGAAGCCATTCAACAAGGGAATATTAAACTTCGCGAACTCGAAGAAGATTGGGTACGGCTGAGGAAGAAAAGCAGGTTAATGGACGAAGAAATCAACAAACGGGAAGCCGAACTTGCGCAAAGAATGACAAGACAAGATATGGGATGAAATACTACTGCATTAGAATATTTCTGTCGAGAATTTGTGGCTCTGCTACCATGGTTGCGACCACACATTACCAAACAAAGTAACCAGGGGAGCGCACCGCAGAAGGAAGAACGCACAGTACTGACTGTCGCGAGGGAAATTGAGGAGTGCCCATGGACTAGGTTGGAAGGTGCATTGAAGCCTCGCACAAGTGGTGTGACCACCTGACTATCCGTAGAGAGCACAGTCTCAGCGCTCCAAGTAGTTGAAAGAGAGCGCGGGACTATAAAAGAGTCTGTATGGGAGCGGCGCGATAAGGAGGTTGCGCGCAGGATCGGTATGTCACAAGGGTTGCGCCCGCGCATGGGGGGACTATGCTGCCGTGTGGGTAGGTTGGGAAGTGATTGTTGGTGTCACTGTTCATGACAAGATGTCCAAGTTAAGACAACGAGGAGCAGGTGGCAGGAAATTAATACACGAAGTCAGAACTAGATTTGGGACAATCTGCCGCCAATCTCACATTAATGAGCCGAATGAGGGGGGAACGGTCGAATTTGAATTCAAAAAGGCCTATAAATCATAGGTGGTTATCCACCGAACAACCCTTGGCGTCTTGAGAATTTAGTTGGTGCATTATCAATTGGGTATGGACCTTATGAATTTAGAGGCTTTGAGAGTAACTTCAGTGTTTGAGACATTGCCGAAAGAGACGTAGGACTTCCTGAACAAAGTGATGTCGATTGCCGAGGAAGCTGCACAAAGCCCTATGCCACTGGTGGGGGATGCACCAGAAATTCCTAAATCTCCCTGGATGCTAAGGCCCAAAAAGGATCCACATGCAGCAGGACCAGTCTGCATGTCTCCACGAAATCTACGGTTTGGTAAACTATCTATGGAAGACAAGGGCAAGACGGTGAGACAGATTATGAGGAGGAGGATCTCAATGGAGAAAATAAGAGATTGAACTAGATGAAGAAATGGAGGAAGACATTCAGCGAGTGTGCGCTGCAGCAAAACTACCCAAATATGTCCCCCCACGGAGAGGGAAAGCAAAAGTACCCAAGGATTTGGATGTCGTTAAGAGCGCACTTGAAACCCCACTCCTCCCAGATGGAATTCTGTTTGAGGGTTCAGTCCTGGGCCACATGCCCACGATGAAATTTGAAGATTGGGACCTCGCGGACAGTGAAAAGTTCCCACATTTGGAGACTAGCCAACTCATGAAACAAAGCAAGGAGGGGTTAGTTACAGCGCTATAGCCATGGAAATGGCTGTGGGGGGTGGAGGAGGCCGGGCTACTCTACTTACTATGGATTCCACATTTTCAACAAGCACCAATCATAGTATTTGTCATTAGGCAACTGATTTTCCTAGTGCACGATGGGTACTTGTGGCTCGAGGAGCCTATTTCCATCACGACGGAGCTTATTCATAGGATTTCTCAGCTTCCCTCTACAGGAAGGGACCCCACGGAAATAGCTGGAAAAAGCAGAGAATTAGCGCTCGCAGAGGCCATGAAGAAGAAATACAAGTTGGAGAAAAGTCAAAGGGACTACGTCAATACTAGCATTCAAGACAAAGGGGTGTGTGTAGCCACCCAGCTGCTGGTAGGAAAAGTGATGAGAAAATGCCGCGGCAACAAGGTACCAGCAACGGTCGTTGCACTGGCCAAACAATGCGTAGAGGGGTTACAACTAGGCACAGTTCCTCTGCAAGGAGTTTCTAACGAACTGCAAAGAGGCCCAGGAGCAGGGTAAGACCTTCCACTACGCGTGGTTGCTATTATCCATCTTGTTGGTTGTAGGGGAACTGCCTGAGGACAATCAGTTTCCTCCTCTTGACCAGGACTTGCCAGAGGCAGCAAAATATGCGTCGCTCTAGGAGACAAAGGATGCCACGTGAATCCGCGAGATTAAGATCGTCTGGATACTCATGGAGAAAAGCGTCCGGATGTGGATCAACAAAAGGCCACGCCTATCCCCCATGGTGTACGATAGTCTGCAGAGCTTTGCAAACTTTAAGGTGGATATGTACAATGTGAATATCAAGGTGAAAAAGGATCCGTAGTATAACTAGACCAAACTCCTTTCATCGCATTTGATACTGTTGTTTTCGCGCTACTCGACTCATGGCCACGTAAATGATGTGCCCCGGATCTGGCAGCGCGCGATGAGACAATGATACAAAAACAGAAGGATGCCGCCAAGCTGCTGGCACAACAGAAGAAGAACGAGCAGTTCACCGAGGAGGTAAGGGCTTCCCATGAGGCAGTGAAGGCCGTCACAGAGCAGACCAAGATCACTGAGAAAGCAGCAGTAGTTGGGGCCACCATGACATAGGAGGAAAGAGGCCCGGACCTAACCATAGGATAGGGGACAGACGACATGGCAGAAGGCATGGACCCAAGCACGACATCTACACAACTGAAATGGCCACGCGATATGGAACAAACAGGGCCACGGAAGAAGACCAAAGCTTCCAAGCTGGATGGGGAACCTATTACACTAACAGAGGGTGACCTATACGACATCAGCGACACAGTTCGCGAGGTCACCAGGGAAGTGCTCCAGGAAGTAATGATGGAGCAGCAGAATGTGTTGGGTGCCCTTAGGGCGCAACTGTAGGGACTTCAGGTGCGGCCCCCACAAGAAGGAACGTAGTCACCTATGGTGCCGCAGGTACATTGGCAACAGAGCAGCTGTTGTAGGCAAAAATGGCAAACATCGTCGTGCTGCCGGAAGGAGCACTGATAATAGACAGCACGGAGGACAGAGCCACGGTGGGCTGGATCAAGGGACTTGGCCTAAACTTGGCTGCCCTTCCACGAGATATATTATACTAGCTGCAAGACGGAGCGACAGCAGAACTCTGCGCTAGGGAAGGACGCGCAGTGAAAATGCTTAGTGAATAGCGAATCAACATCGAGCAGCTTAGCCTACAACGCGATGAAGCGTTGGCCCATAATCAACAGCTGGAAATTACGACAGACCTACCAATAGGAGTGCGGATCCACAAATTTGCCAGTGGATTCCGCAAAGCAAAGGAGGAAGCAACGAGGATCCAGCTAGAGCTCAACCTGCAGATTGCTGAACTCCGATTAAAGGCGCAGTCGTTCACGCCCCCGAAAGTTTGGGAACAATGCACTGATGCTATCCAAAAAGGGTTGGAGGAAATAGGACAGGCAGTGCAGACCTATACAACTCTGTTGGAAGAATCCTTCGGGGTCCTCACTGCCTTACAGGAGCAACTGGAAACAGAGGTGTGCGAGCTTCAAATGCAATATGACAATGTGTGGGATGGCGTAGACAGTGATCTTGACTTAGTGACTAGCGAAGCTACAGCAGGCGAAGGCGTTGAATGCCGCATGCCAAAGGGAGGCAGTTCTTAAAGCACGCGTTTAGCCTTGGATTGATGAGGCCTTCATCATCGCTGCCGTCATTGAAGGAAAGCTCGCGCAAATGAAAGTGATGCAAGCTTTATGATAGGAATTTTCCTCTGACAGTGAGTATTCAGTCGAGCGAGTAGAGTAGATCTAGCAGATGGCAGAGTAGTGCGCTGCAGACCTTCTCACAACCTAGACACAGTTGGAAGGGATTCGTGCCAAGATCGCCACATAGTGACTTGGGACGAGTCACAATGATTATGTTGGGGGCATGTTTAGAAGCAGATCCCCCCACCACATGTTTTTGGGGCTTAAAGCCCAGGTTTTGGTCAATATATTGTAAAGACCCCATGAAATGCGGGTGCGGAGCACGAGAGTCTAGGTTTGTCTACCCTAAAATAATGTAATTTAATGTAAAGTTGTGTCGGCCTACCACAGAGCGAGGCTCTAAGTGTAAAGATAGTTTTTGGGAAAGAAGCAAGTAACAGATAGATGCGAAGGCATGGTTAGGAGATAGAAGTGGATCTGAAGTGCATTGGGTCGTAGTAGTAGGTATAGGATCTGCAGTTGAGTGCGCAGAGGCCTAGTAGAGTCTGCAGCTAAGTGCGTGGACCCCTGCAGTTGAGTGCGCAAGGCAGAGTCGGGTCTGTATTGAACTGAACTTGAAAAGGATTATTAATAAAGCTAAGTTCATTCAACATATTGTGCATCTATTTAGTAGATCTATATTTTGATGTTATGTGTTAATGGTATTTGTTTATTTATAGGCGCGCACTTGTATGAATGCTGATGTATGAAAACCGTCTAAGTAATTAGTGAACAAGGAAGACTTGGGTAATTAACATTGGTCGCACTGTGGCTAGAGCTGTGCGAAGGCAGTACCACAGGATGCAAGGAGCTCACTGGTGCACGTAACCTAGTAAGCGCGAAGGTTGAATCACATACCTATCACCCCATATCATACATCCCCAGGGTGTGGAAACCTGGTTCCAGCACCCTCCCATACTACTTCAGGTGAGACCTTAGTCCACGCTCCACGGAATATTGCCGAAAGGGCCAGTAGTATCGAGATTTTCTTGGCTGAATCACTTCTGAACTTGGGTCAGGCCCCACGTAGCCAAAAATACCTCTCAGCGCGGAGTTCATGCATATCCGGGTAGGTTGTTTTCCATAGTTCGGCATCCACCTAGCCAAATATGTGCACAGGTCATCCCATCCATCATACTTTTCTGTTAGTTGCATCTTAGGCTTCCCAAAACATGTGCGCATCATTCTCATACATTCACGCCAGTCCTCAAAGCTCCCTTTGAGCGTACCCCACCACCTCATGGGCGTAGCGCACAATACCCAATTCAAGGCCTAGAAACGTTGCTTTTCTGACACCTCCCTTTCAAACTTATCTAGGAAAGTATCTACCTCACTTAGCCCATCATAAGTAGGCAAATCCCTCACTTTCATCGATATTCACTACAGTGATCTTGTCATCATATTACAGTTCAGTGTGGTTACCTCGTGTAACCGGCTCTGCCATCACTCTATCTCCTCATCAGAATTTGACATACAAGAGCTTTCACGCTCCCATGAGATCCGTCCATCCACGATGGGATTTACCCAATCTTTCTCTCGCGCATTTATTTTGTAGATGCAGTCCAAATCATCGTCACTTTCATAGTCACGCACTGGCTCTGTATAGCACAATCCTTCAGCAGGGTCCAAGGGTATAACTATGCGCAGAGACTTCTTCTCAAAAATCATCTTGCGCTTCTTTAGATTAATCACCCCATTCATGTCAGTGGCCCAATCAATTCCTAAGAGCGCGGGGTAGGGATTGTTGTCATCAACAATCTCTATTACTTCAACGTCTGCGAGCGCACTCGCTCCCTCAATATCCACAGTGATTCCCTGAAATCTTCCCATATGTATTATCTTCTGCTGGTTCGCCATTCGCAGCTGAATAGGAGACCATTGCAGCGTAGGCCTTCCCATGCACTCCCATGTCTGCTTCGGCAGAACGTTCATGCCCGATCCTAAATCCAAAATTACTTGGTCCATCTCATATTCTCCAATTTGCGCGGTTAACCTCATTTCTCTTCCCATCCTCATCGTATGCTTTCCAATCTTCCAGACTACTCGCGGTTCTTCTAGCGCGGTCCCAACACATCTGTTAATGAGTTCTTGTAGTCCCCTTATAGCCTTACTATCGGGCAGTGGCTTCCTGCATGTTTCCAAGAACGTTGTGAGCATAGATGGGTCCATTTTCGGCTCTGGTCTATCTTTGTTTCCTAAAGTGGAGGCATCAGCGAAGCTCTTCTTAGCTTCCATGAAGGTTTCCTTAGCGTGCTCCAAATCAAACTCTCCTTCTTTCTTTGGAGCCTTGCGAACCCAAGTACTATCTTCGGGTTGTTTTCCTTTGTCATCTCCCATCATGATTCCACTTTAGATCACAATGTTTACATTTGGATCTTCCTCGCATGGCTCAGACCTCATCATCTGCAAGCTCTGAGTCAAGGGAGGTGGTAGCGCTCCCTTATCGTGTATCCTAGCTATCAATGTAGGACAATCTTTTGTCTCATGATCAAACAAGGTACAATATAGACATGATGGACACGTTGGGTTCATAATATCATGGGCATAATGTCCTAGCCCTCCGAAATTGTAGCATATCATCTGTTCGCGGCCTCTTCCAAGTCCTCCTCCACCTCGGCCTCATCTGTGCCCCTGAAATACTGTTCGCGCCACTCCTGCATTTGGGTCTAGGGGCCATGATTCGGCCTGAACTCTATAGGTGGGAGTTCTATCCATCATTAGCTCATAGCTTCTACAAGTGCGCTCATCGTGTCCCACTGATCTACAAAAGTTACAGAACAATTGCTGCGAATTTGTGTATACTTCTGTAGCAAATGGAAGTTGTCTATAGCGTGTTTCCCTCCTATTTGATAAATCGTGAACCATAAAGCAGGCGCTGTGCTAGGTCCTACTTGTGCTTCCGGTCTTAACGGCATCGATCCTTCTCCTGAGAGGTAATTCGCGAACACCGGGCAGTGGTCCTTGTCATGACCATGACCCTTCCATTTTACGCACCACACCTCTTCACGCACTTCTGGTCAAGTTGTCATATCCTGTTTCAGACTCTACATATCAAGGCATAATTTTTACAACTACACGTGGATCTATTGAACTCCCAAGTTAGGATCCTACATTGGGGTCTCATGCAGTCTCATCATGATCTCCAAGGCTTCTGCCTGAGTCATTAACCTCTGTTGCGACAGCACGTTCCTCAAATGCAGCGTTAGCGATGCTACAAACCATTCACGATGCTATCCATCCGTCAAAGTCATATTAGCTTCGCGAACTGTACACTTCAGCCTCTAATCCAACTCCCAAGGAGTCTCACCTGGTAGCATTGTGATCTCTTTGAACCCAATCATCGCTTCTAACTTCGGCCTGCTAAATGCCTTATTTAGCGCAGTTTAGCTATCCGTGATCCTCGCATTCGGATTTTCATTAGAATGCTTAATATACCAGGTCAGCGCATGGTCTTCTAGGGTGCTAACCGGTGTCGCTTTCTTTAGATTGTCATCTGTAACTCCTTTGCTTCCCATACGGCTCTTATCACAAACCAAAACTAGTCTGGATCCTCATTTCCTACTCTCTTGAACACAGTCAACTTTATCACGCTTTCCATATTGACTCGCAGTGGTGGCGGAAGTGGTACGGGTGAATATGGAGGTCAAGGCGATGAAGCTGGTGGCGGTGTGGGTGGGGGTGGTATGTGTGGAATCCTTTGCCTTATCAAATGGTTCACACTTCGCAGAGAGAACTTCGCGAGCTCTTCCTCAACCCCTCGTGAAGGTGAAATCAAAGGGCTACTCTCTGGTCCCTTACTTCCTTCATTTCTGTAGGTTTTTCCACTTCGCGTAGCTCTGAACATCAAGGTAATTGTATAACCCTCTTTTCACACAATAACATTTTAATCCAAGTATTCAGAGACTTTATGTACTTACCTCGCGGTCCTTTGAGGAAGCGTCACTCTGCCTCGCTATAGCTGACTGAAGTATCTACCACGAACTCATTAATGAATCCTCCTATAATTCGATCGAGCCATTGATCAACAACGTACGCGATCTTATCCTCTGATGCTTCCAATTTGCACACCAACTCTAGGGTCCACACAACAAGATTTTCGATTTTCCACCTTCCTTGGCTATCTACTAGCTTTGTAATCCACTCGTACAACTCAGTACGGAAATATGTGAAGAAGATTTTGTGGATCTCCGTGTATAGGTAGCTGTCTAACCACTCTTCTTTTTTCAGTCGCAGATTCCTGTTCTCCTACACCGCGAACTCGTGAATTCTCCTGTCCAACCAACCTTCAATTTCCTTCTTAGTTGGATTCCAATGATACGACATCAAACATCTCTATGTAGATTTTGGTCCCGGCAATAGAACCATTTGTTGTCTTGAGGGGGCCTGACCCAGGTCTGGAGTTAATTAGCCAAACAAATACCTACACTACTGGCCCTTTCGACAACAGCCCGCGAAGCACAGACTGAGGTCTCACCCGAAGCAGTATGGGGGGATGTTAGAACCAAGTTTCCGCACACTTGAGATGTCTGAGGGGTCGATTTAGTCCAACTGTGAATACCTTCACACAGTTTACTTCGCGCACTACCCTAACCTGCGAGGCCTTCGTGATCTGTTATAATCGCCTTCACGCAACCCTAACCAACGACTGAGATGCTTTCGCGCTGCTAAGGCAACGACCTACGCTATTTCCCAAAGTTACACCTCGGATCTTACTTATCTTCTTATAATTGTTAGTTAACTCCATGTAAAGAGATACTTTATCTTATATTCACTTAATCAACACAATCATATAAGTTCGCCCATCATATAAACAGCAGAAATTTAATTTATACCCAATACATTCAATGCAGAAAATAGTAAATAAAACACAGGAATGGTATAAAATTTCTCTTTATTAATGCTTCAATCGGTTATAGACTCAACATGCCCTGTGCACTCAGCTGCAGGGGTCCGCGCACTCAACTGTGGACTACTAGGCCTCTGCACACTCAGTTGTAGAGCCTTCTCCTACTCTACGACCCAAGGCTCGATTCTACACTTAGATAAGACTCAATTCTTCATTCTTCATTCATCAATTGATTCCCCCTGATTTACAACTTAGAGCCTCACTCTATTTATACAATCCCATGGTCCGCGAACCATGGATAGGTCTCTAAAGCCAACACTACATTTACAAAAATGAGGGCGGAAAACCCTATGACTCGCTTACAAGTTCACTTTCCGTGCCCACAAAACGCAGAGCCTTTACATAGGATTTAGTCAAAATCTGTGCTTTAAGCCCCAAAACTTCCCTTGGGGGATCCTGCGCCCAACACTTGCACTAGATGCATTGATTTCAGTGTAGATGTTTTTTAATCCTATTTTATTGCTTGCACTAGATGGATTGATTTCAGTGTAGATGGTTATTCATAATCCTATTTGATTTCTTGCATTAGATGCATTGATTTCATTGTAGATGGTGATTTATAATCCTATTTGATTGCTTGCACTAGATATATTGATTTCAATGTAGATGTTGATTTCTAATCCTATTTGATTGTTTGCACTAGATGCATTGATTTCAGTGTATATGTTTTCTAATTCTATTTGATTGCTTGCACTAGATGAATTGATTTCCGTGTAGATGGTTATTCATAATCCTATTTGATTTCATGCATTAGATGCATTGATTTCATTGTAGATGGTGATTTATAATCTTATTTGAGTGCTTGCACTAGATTCATTGATTTCAATGTAGATGTTTATTTCTAATTATATTTGATTGCTTGCACTAGATGCATTGATTTCAGTGTAAATGTGATTTCTAATCCTATTTGATTGTTTGCACTAGATGCATTGATTTTAGTGTAGATGTTTTCTAATTATATTTGATTACCTGAACTAGATGCATTGATTTCAATGTAGATATTGATTTTTAATTATATTTGATTGCTTGGATTAGATATATTGATTTTAGTGTAGATATTGATTTTTTATTATATTTTATTTCTTGCACTAGATGCATTAATTTCCATGTAGATGTTGGTTTCTAATCCTATTTTATTGCTTGCATTAGATGCATTGATTTCAGTGTAGATGTTTTTTTTTTAATCATATTTGATTTCTTGCATTAGATGCATTGATTTCAATGTAGATGTTGATTTCTGATTTGATGTAGTATGATGGTACATTAATTTTAAAGTGATTGGATTAACAATGTGATTCATTTAAGTGTAAGCACAAAAAAATTATTGACAATGTGCATTGATTTTTGTGTTATAGTAATTCAAGCTATTAATATTGGAGAGCAAGAGAGAAAAGGTAAAATGTTTACTACAATGGCTCGAGTAAAGATTTGAATAGTTTATGATATCAACTACACTTTTCATATAATTGATATGAAAATATGGAAAAACTAATAGGGGTGACAATAAGAATAGTAGAAGAAAATAGTTGAGATTGATCACAATGAAGACTATTTGTAATTGACTACATTTTTATTTCACATTTTTTCCATTCAACACCATTACATTGTCACTTTGCATTCAAAATTTTATTTCATCATTTTTCATAATTAAAGTTATTAACAATATCTATCATCTCAATAGATTGAGGTAACTCAGCAAATTTAAAATTAAAACTACTCCTCTATATATATTTAGTAATACCTGGAGGGGTACTATTAAGAAATAATTAGTTGTAAAAAAATTGTGATACCTAAAATTAAATGAAATAAATGTGCAATATCAACCTTTCTGCAAGCTATTGACAAGATCATCTTCCTTCTTCATCACCAACTAATTACTAATAGACAATTACATACACATATAGAAATATAACACAAAAAATGTAACATTCACAAACATTACCATCCAAATCCAAACACGCAAACCACTCAAAGAATCTAAGCACAGACACACACAATCGACTAAAAACATCCAAACACAGATGTACAAATCATTCAAGGCATTCAACATAGACTAAATTAAATAACAAAATTATATGGTCATGTCACAGAAAGAAAACATAATATAAATTTCAAAGTATGAAATTTATCTCAAACATACATAATAAAAATAATCTAAAAATATGACATAATGTAAATTTCAAAGTATGAAGTTTACCTCAAACATATACATAATAATGATAATCTTAAAATATGAAATTGTTGCCCTCAGTTGGAACCAACCTAGATCCATCTAACTTTTGATCTATCATGCGCCGAGACGGATTGAATCCCTCAAGGTGCAAACATTTCCTCAAATTCTACACTCCAAAAATTAATCGGGGTGACAATAAGAATAATAGAAGAACATAGTTGAGATTTATCACAATGAAGGCTATGTGTGAGTGGTTGCATCCTCATTTCACATTTTTTTCCATTCAACACCATTAAGTTGTCACTTTGCATTCAAAATATTATTTCATCATTTTTCATAATTAAAGTTATTAACAATACCTATCATCTCAATAGATTGAGGTAACTCAGCAAATTTAAAATTAAAACTACTCTTCAATATTTATTTAGTAATACCTGGAGGGGTACTATTAAGAATTAATTAGTTGTAAAAAATTGTGATACCTAAAATTAAATTAAATAAATGTGCAATATCAATCCTTCTTGAAGCTATTGACAAGATCGTCTTCCTTCTTCATCACCAACTAATTACTAATAGATAATTGCATATACATATAGAAATATAACACAAAAAATGTAACATTCACAAACATTACCATCCAAATCCAAACACATAAACACACAAACCACTCAATGTATCCAAACACAGACACACACAATCCACTAAAAACATCCAAGCATAGATGTACAAACCATTCAAGGCAGACAACATAGACTAAATTAAAGAATAAAATTATATGGTCATGTTAGGCAAAGAAAACATAATATAAATTTCAAGTATGAAATTTATCTCAAACATATACATAATAAAGATAATCTAAAAATATGACAGAATGTAAATTTCAAATTATGAAGTTTATCTCAAACATATCCATAATAATGATAATCTAAAAATATGAAATTGTTGCACTCAGCTGGAATCAACCTAGATCCATCTAACTCTGGATTTATCATGCGCCGAGAGGGATCGAATCCCTCGATGTGCAAACCTTTCCTCAAATTCTACACTCCAAAAAGAAGGTTTTCACCTTGAGGGATTTGATCCCTCTTGACACATGATAGATCCAAAGTTAGATGGATCTAAGCTGGTTGTTATGATCATTGCATCAGTTTATTATTATTCCTATATAAACATTCAAAAGTGTGACGCTAATATGAAGACATATTCAATTTGAGGATAAATGCATTTAAATGTTGAGCTAAACAAAATTACTAGTAAACTAGTAACCATATCATAATACTTCCAAAAGTAGCTATGTTTAAATGACGCTAAGATGTAGAAGATGGGTGTTCAATTTGATGATAAATGCCTAAATAAATTTAGGTCAAGCAAGTGTAATTCGTGTGGTAGGCATGGTATGTTGTATTTCTCTCCATTTGGCTTTTAATCTCATGCTATGACATGTTTAACTATGTAATATGATTATCTACCTTATTTCTTTAAAATAACAGATAGTAGGTATTTTTTGTGAAGGTAGCTAATCCCAAATTAATACAATGAACCACATAATTAAAAAACAAAAACAAAAATAAATTATCATACCCAAGATGAAAAGTACAAACCATATCGCAATACACATATCATATCACAATATTTACAAGTTGTAGGAGCTACACATATCATTTCACAATATTTACAAAGTGTAGGAGCTACACATATCATATCACAATATTTACAAGGTGTAGGAGCTCACCTCATCACTATGGCTTGTAGGGTCTTATCAATTATTTCATTAAATTTAATATTGTAGACGAAAGCAAGCATGTATTTTATGGATGTTGAATACGGAGCCAGGTCTTTTGACTAGGCATATCTATTTCCATTGACTCATCTCCATCATCATTTCCATACTTTGTTGCTTGTTTTCATATGTACGACCTTTCATATCCATGGGAAGAGCAAGATATTCCATAGTACTGCACCCACATGGCCATAGTTGTCATTGTCGAATGCTTCACTTGTAAACATAAGATAGAGAGACAATGAGGAAGAAAATCAAATTTAAAATGTTAAGAACAACTAACATGGCATAATAGTAGTAAATACGAGATGTATTGAGATTTTACAAAATCCAGATGGTGTGGTCCTTTCTTCCTATGATCTTGGTCATAACAGTTAGAAGAAAACTACGATAATATTCCCAATTCCTAGAGCACTGGTGAACAATGTAGTTCCTGTTCTTTGCACGCTCTAGTGGGGGTGATCATAAAAGAATTCTAATTTTCCCACTTCAATGAAGGAACCTGCGATGCCCATGAGAAAAAACTAAGGAAGCAAGATAAAAATGGTGAGAAGGGCTACTGATTTTTCATTGCCTTGAATCCTGTGTACTTTCACAACTCTTATCCACTGGATTTCAATTATGAATATGTTGATGCCCCGAAATTCGTTGCAACAACATCGGGGAAACCACCCGGTCCGGAACTTAGTGCAGCTCCTTTTCCGTTTGGAATAGTGGCTCCGACTGGGGATAACGGGACCAGTTTCCCAAAGATTATAAGTGAACGGGATGGATGGATGATTTAAGATATGAAATGATAATAAACAAATAACTAAACTATAAAAGAAATACAAAAACTATAAGCTAATCCCGGGACTTATCAATTCAAACAGTACAGCGTTTGATAAACTATGCTTAATGACAGGCATATAGATGACACTAACAACAAGCATAGATGTTTAATCATTTGAGATTGCTCTGCGTAAGTAGTTACGCAGAGCTATAATAGCGAATTACTGCACTCAGTCATTTATATCATTGATACATACATGAGTGAAAGATAACAAATCACAAAACATTCAATAGTGATATGAAATGCAGACTTGTTGTTGTATTACATACATGTATTCAATAATAGCAAAGTAATAACACAGCAATTCATATAACTGAAAAGAGAACAGATACAGATAATAGTACCATGCAAGCTGTTTGATCAATCCAATATATTAATCGCTATGTCGCAGTCCTTCCTTCCAACCAGAAAGCATTCCAAGCAAACGACAATAGTGCACAATTTACTTAAACAGCATTCCAAGTAAAATTAAGGACCAGTGGTCGAGTTTCAAAAAAGAATATAGACCGAAGCACAATAGTGCAAACTTCAGCCTTTTAGTCTTTTACAAAATTTTATGACCCTTTCCAAAACAATGAAAGGGTCTATAAATACTATGCTAATCTAACTACTAAATATCTAAAAACTGTAAACTAAGAAATCGGCATCAACAAATATCATTTTGCATTTGGGTGATTCGGTAGTCGGCGACGATGCTTCAGTCAGCTGTCTCTTTGCCTTTACTCTTTCGCTGACATATCGCCAGCATTGGCTCTACTTCTGGTGGAGTATTGAGGCGAGAAGTCAGCTGTGCATCATATGTGGCATCTTGGAAATCGGCGATCAGGTATCGGAGGGCGTCGGTTAGGCAGTTAAGAGCCGACCTTTGAGAATGCGGTTTAATCAGGAAAAGCCAGTATGCATCGGAGGTCAAGGTATTCACTCCAGAGATTAACCGCCCTTGTTCTTCCAGCTTAAGATAATTCTTGTGCTCCAGCATATTCGCGGTTGTTATGTTTCCAGGTGTGCATTGTGAAATCATGTTAGCCAGATACAATGTATCATTGACTATATTGATCATGTTTTTGGAAATTGTTTTGCACCTGGATGCTGCCCTCTCTGCCTTCATTACCTATGTTTCCCATTCCATGAAAAGTATGTTCTTGTATGTTTCACTGATTCGGGCTAAATTAGCAGCTTGCCCTTCTGGAGTATCTTGCCATTCAATATATTCTATTATTTCATCTTCGGCCTGATCCAAGTTAGTCCTGGCTTTCTCGATTTGCCCACATACTGCTGTAGATATATCACAAAGTGACTCAGCTTCAACTAGCTGTTGGCACAAAAGTCTGATCTGAGATATCAAAGCGCCATTTATCAGAGTTGCCTCTGCTCTGAAATCTTCAATACTCTTGGCACCTTTGATACCTTCAAGCTGTGCTGAGAGCTGAACTATTTGATCCTCTTTTGATTTCATTAACAGCTCATTTGATGCCTCCAACTGTGATAATGCCTCTGCCAATTCTCGTGCTTTAATGTCACTTTGGTCTATCCTTAGTGTTTCAATTTGCTGGGTTAACAAATGATTCTCTTGTTGTTGAGCCAGCAATTGTTCTTCTGCCTGTGTCGCCTTATTCTTTGCCTCTATCAATTCTGCTTGCAATGCATATACCTCATGCTCTTTAGTCTTCAAAAGAAGACTCACTTCGGATGCTTTATCAATGGTTGCTGCTGAATAAGCTCCCGCAAATTGCGACAGCTTTGTTAAGTCTTCAGAGGGACTTAATTCTCCCTTCCAGACGACATTGCCCGTGACTGTTTACTCATTTGAGACAGAAGGTTGATCAAGCCTTCGCCTCTTCCTTGAGCGTCTTACAACGGCTTTATGCTTAGGGCTGTAGAAAATGTCTAGAGGAGGAATTTCCTCTACCTGAAGATCAACTAAATCAGATGGATTCTGAGTAACTTCTTCAACGTTCTGTACAGTGGGTGGGCCGCTGGTTCCTTCAAGAACCGGAGAAACAGTAGTATCGGGAGTCTTTAAGGCATCTGAGTCTTTAGAGGCTTCTTTACCACTTATAATGGAATCAAATTGATTCCATTCCTTAATCAATTCAGTATCAACAGAGATTTGCTTACTCTGTTCTTTTTCTTTTTCAATTCTCTGCTGTTCTTCGTTTGCCTCCCGCTGTTGCTCCTCTTGCACTCTCCGTTGCTGTTCTTCCAATTCCTTTTTCTGCCTATCTTCCAGTTCTTTCCTTATTTTTTCTTCTTCCTCTCGTTTCCTCTGTTCTTCTATTTCTCTCTGTCTCTGTTCTTCTATCTCCCTTTGTCTTCTTTGCTCTTCTTGCTCCCTTTGCCTTCTTTGCTCTTGTTCAATTTGTGCTTTTTGCTGCCTTTCTATTTGTTCTCTTCTATGACTTTCTGCCTGCAGCTTTCTTTGACTTTCCTCCTGTTCTCTAATTGTAACGGGAGGTGAATTTATTTCTGGCTGATCAGGCTCGCTTGAGGATGAAGTTGGGGTTGTAGATAATAACTTTAGAGGCAAAGTTTGCAACCTTTGCTTTCTAAGTTTATTGAATTCAGTTAATTCCATATCTTCATATCTCATCGCAGCAAGTTGTTTGACTTGGCTTATTGAATCAGCACCCATGAACAGGTCGTCAAACTGGTCTTCTTGGTGAACAACCTTTGTCAGCTTAGCCTGTTCCAAGGCAATGAAAGCAGTCTTTTTCGGGTCATAGAGTCTGTTGGGAATAGAAACTAGAGATAGCATTTGGAGTTTTGCTGCTTCCTTTTCTGCATGCTTATAATTTAACAGCGTATAAACTCCAATTCTTAAAGGAAACGATGGCCATCCTCTCTTCTTCTCCTCTTTGAGAGTTTGGGTAACACCTTCAGACATGATCTGATAGGAGATTTCCCGGGCTAGCAATTTGTCTGGCATGTATAAGGGGAGAACATGTGGCCTGGCCTTGCTTCCAAAAACTCTGATATAAGAAAAACATTCTTCGCCGAACCAATGGGCTACGGCTGGTAGGTCAAAAGAGGCTTCATAGGAAATCCTAGGGATAGGCCTGTCAAAAATAGAATAGTGAACGGGAACCATAAAACCGTTGCAAATTTGGTACAAATGGTCTTTGTGAGAAGGTTTCCACAATTTACGATGATACAAATGAATAGGTGTTGGGTCATGGGTTGTCCATCTCCAACCAAGGACAGGAAACTCAGAATTAAAACAAAGGGCATCCATAATGTATGCAGAGTAATAAAATGGTGGGATTTTCCTTTCAGTGACTCTGGTTTTGGCCCTAAACTCACGAATAGCTAAGACCAACTTATCAGACAGGATAGTGGCCCAATCCATGATTATACTATTAACGGCCGCTTCCATTAAGGGAACCATATCAACATGGATATTTGCAGAATCATGAAATCCCCACAATCTACACATCATAATTCTAGCGTAGCAGTAAGGTGAAGCCAGAGAGGCATTGGAGTACTTACCCGACATATCCTGCTTGTGTTTTGCTGGATTTTGCCTCCAATCTCGGAGAGGTTCGGCTGGTGATTCATTCTCTCTGGCGAATTTCTCCACAAATGCTCTGTTATAGACTTGCTCGGGATTGGGCAAATGATACATTCGTCTCAAGTCGTCAGGCTTGAAGGAGCCGAAAATCCTTCCATCCTTAGAAACGAAGGTTCTATTAGTGAGAGGAATTTCTTCAATTGCCCAACGTACCACATCAGTATAAGGCAAGACTTGTTCCCTGGCTGCTATTCTGTGCAGAAAAGAATCAGCCAAATCTTTAAGAGTTGCCTCAGACTTTCTTAGTTCATCCGCACTTGCCTCCATTACTGTCGCTTCTGGTTGTTCTCCTTCTAGCAAATTGTATGTCCCTTGCCATGTAGTACCAGTAAGACCAGTGCATGTAGTATCTGAGATTAAGCCTTTCCTTGAAGCTGTAGCAGCTTGGCCTGAGGCAGGTGTCGCAGTAGAACCTGCCACCTTCTTGAACTTCTTTCCCATCATATTCAGACTTTTCTCAGTAGTCGAATTCTACACAGTGCAAGAGAAATTGTAACAAAGAAATAACAATGACAATCCATAATGGGATAAATATATGATTTGAAGCGTGGCGAGATTATTCCTAAAAGAGGCTGCGGATCTAATGATTTGAGAAGGCACCGTAGATGCAATAATGGTGATTTTACGGCCTGCAGCTTCATAAATGACCATTACTTAAGTTATTAAACCGAATGACCCCTTAAAGCGTGTAATAGATTTTTTCAAAGGTCTAATCGTAATTGCTCGTTAATTCGAAGGGGCAAAGCTTTAAATACGCATGCATTACCTTATCCCTTTACTTAACGTCATTTTGAAATCCGTGATTTTGTCAAATCGATTTTAAATATAACTTTAATGCTTTGAAATAATCACCTTTTGAAACTGAGGTCATCATTAAGCGTCATCATATCGCATCGGAAGTGTGTGTGTGGCGTTATCACTTGGGAAAGTTCTTTAGCGAACGCCGATTGCGATATCGCATTCGGCGCGCGAACATAACCCCTGAATGTGTATCAATTGCTTTTAGCGAATGCCGATAGCGATATCGCATCGGGGAAAGGATATAAACGTCTCATGAAAATGCGTAGAATTGTACCGATTGCCGATATGCGATATCGCATCGGGCCGGAGTGTTAAAACATTTTTCACGAGACATAGTGCCGTGCCGATAGCCGATTGCCGATATCGCGTCGCATCGGGGAAAAGGTATGTGCCCTTTTGTGTGTGCATTGGCTATTGCCGATGGCCGATAGCGATATCGCATCGGGAAAAACCAAGATGGCAACCGAACTTGTGATTACTTTTTTGGACTTAACCAAAAATTGCTTATCATTTGTTCAACAAGGGTTTTTTGCATAAATTCATTTGATTATCATACCTTATTTGAACAAGTTTATTGATGCCAATTAAAAATTTAAAAGGGACCCATTTCATATGTAAATTGTTTGTGATAAAAATGTTATGAAATGGGGGGTTGTTGTAGGGCACAACAATTGGCGATTCGCTGGGAGAACCAGTTATCTCTGACCTAACAATTATACTTACACTTTCTCAAATAGAATCTTTATAAAAGAAAGGAAATTTCTAATATAACTAGATATCTATTGATTCTAAATAAAACAGGTTTCTTCATTTAACTTCCTCTTTTTATAAATGCACTTCGAGTATTAAAATAAGTCCTTATTGGTTTGTAAAAGTAAAAATAGAAAACTTTTCCATATCAGCTTTTTAAAATAAACCCCTCTGTCACAGGTAGAGCCTCTGCTGCCAGCAAACATTCATAGTCTCGGCAGGGTTACCTTTTAACCATGTTGCTGTCCATTGTTCCATTCACCTTAGAGTGTGACTAAACAGAATGAATTCAAAAGATATTCTCGTATTTTTTTGAATTTCATTTTTTTTTTTCTTAAGATAAAAGCCATTGTCCTGGTTTGGTGGCCAGATAGATGACAATGCCATTCACGGGTAGTAATTTAAACTGAACAAGCTGGCTCGTGATGAGACCCCTTGTCTTGAGATTTCAAGCCATTACCCTGTTTGGTATGCAGTTTTGGTAATGTCAGTTAAATTATTTTCCTATGAACATGGTAAGTAGGCTTGTGATAAGACCTCTTATCTTTAATCTTTTATATTTTAGAATTACACTCTGAGTAATCAAAAACTGTTGGTGAATGGGATGAACAATTATCTTATTAAGAATAAATGGATGACAGGTTTAAGAGTTGAAGATGCTGAAGATGAATTAGCTCCTATTTTCATATAGATAACCTTTGGGGACTAATTTCAATCACTCAAGATGATTCAAAGAACTTCGTTCAGAGTGAAGTTTACAAAGGTGAGTCTGTAATGCTCAGAATAAAAAGATATCTAATTTCCTAGAAATGATCTCTCTCGGTTCAGGATGCTATTTTTTAAAAAGTAAATATTAATATTATTATGGCGAGACAGCTTTTGTTTACAGCGAAAGGTCAATGGGAATGTCCCACATTCTTATTCCTACAAAACCTACAAACTATGAAAAACTAATAAGCTACGAAGAGAAGGGGTTACCTCCTCAGTTAAAGAATTTCTTCAGAATTAGACCATTGACAGGGAGAGAATCTCTCACCCCTGATAGATTTTGAAGTATGAATGTGGAATGGCCTACTTTTTCACAGATCTGAAATGGTCCTAGCCACAGTTTTTGGAATTTGGAATGTTTACCTTTATCTTCATGGGCTTTGTCCCATTTCAGGACTAGATCTCCGACTTCAAATTGTCTAGGGCTGGATGAGGCTAGATCGAAAGCTGTTTTAATGACTTGCTGATGTCTTGCATGTGTAACCTTGGCTTTATCCCTTTCTTCTTCAAGTTTGAGTATTTGATCATGTCTAAACTGTATAGAAGAAGAAGGAGTTTCGTCTATAAATTGCACTAGGGCTAAAGATGGGAGAAGAAGATTGGTTGGTACGACTGCTTCTTTTCCATAAACAAGATTAAACGGAGAGGTCCCTATGGAAGCTTTCTGTGTAATTCTATCGGCCCATAATGCAAATACCAAGGATTTATGCCAGTTCTTATGATTCTCTTCAATTGTTCGCTTAATGATTTTGATTAGATTTTTATTAGTTGATTCTGCTAGGCCGTTACCCTGGGGGTAATAGTTGGCAGAATACTTTAATTTGAATCCTCTTTTGATAGCGAAATCAATCATTGCATTGCCTGAGAAGTAAGAAGCATTATCAAAGACAAGAGCGTTTGGGACACCAAACCTGGTTACGATGAACTGATCTATAAATTCGATGATTGCTTACGAGTTTGTTGTTTTTAATGGAACTGCTTCTACCCACTTTGTAAAGTAATCAGTTGCTGTAAGGATATACTTGTGTTGCTTGGAAGATGAAGGATTTATTTCTCCAATAATGTCCAATCCCCATTGTTCAAAAGGTTGTTCAATGTTGATTGGTTGTAAAGGGAAAGCTGGCTTTTGTTGTCTTCCACTGGCAGTTTGGCACTTAATGCATTTCCTTACATATTCATGAGCATCCTTAAACAAAGTAGGCCAGTAATATCCGGCATGAATTACTTTATGAGCTGTTGTATCAGCTCCAAAATGTCCTCCTGCCGGTCCATCGTGTAGCTCCTGCAAAACCTTTTGAGCTTCAGGTTTCTCAAGGCATCTTAGTAATACAGAATCATAGTTTTTCCTAAAGAGCACATCATTAATAAGAGAAAAACTCTTAGCTTTCAATCTAATGGCTCTTTTATTCTTGTAGGACAAATTGGTAGGTGCATAACCATTCTTTAAATAAAAGATTAGATCTGAATATTGAGATTCGGAATCCGGTATACTTAGCTGATTGACTTCTTGGTTTTGCTCTGTATCACCTGATTCAGGAATGTTTGATGCTCCTGCTAAGATCCTGCAAAAACCTTGACCTTTAACAAATTTTGCTGGCTTTATTTCTAGATCATATTCTTGGAGGGCTGCGACCCAATTTGCCCTTTTTTCTCCCAATTCCTTTTGAATTAATAGTTTCCTAACTGCGGAGAAAGGAACTATTACTTTAGTATGGGTTTTAAGAAGAAAGGGCCGATAATGTTTGACTGCTTTAAAGACAGCAAAAGCTTGTTTCTCAATTTCGGAATAATTCAATTCGGCGCCTTGAAAGTTAGAACTGAAGAACGAAATAGGCGCTTCCAAATTGTCATCATTCAACTGAGTTAGTACTGCTGCGTAAGATAAGTCGGATGCAATAGTATATAATGTAAAATGATTAGCAAGATTTGGAGTATTCAGGGCTGGGACATTGATTATGGATTGCTTAATATCATGAAAAGCTTGCTTTTCTTCTAGTCCCCATCTGAAGGTTGAATTCTTTTTAATCATCTTTTGCAGTGGTAGTACAATCTGTGAAAAATCTGGAACAAATCGCTTAACGAAATTAATTTGTCCTAAAAACGACTGCATCGATTTTTTATTGTGTGGAAAAGGAATTTCAGAAATTTCTTTAATTCGCTCAGGATCTACATAAATGCCATCCTTAGATACAATAAACCCTAAGAGCTTGCCTTGGTTGAGAGCGAAGAAAGACTTTTTCGGGTTAAGAGAGATACCATATGTTTTGCATCGTTGAAAAATCTGATTTAAATCATGCAAGTGATTATATCTCTTTTTAGAGTATACAGTAATGTCATCGAGGTAGACAACTATTGTTCGGTTAATTAACCCTCTAAAGGCTGTATCCATAGCTCTTTGAAATGTCGCTCCTGCATTTATGAGTCCGAAAGGCATCTTTTGGTATGCGTAAGTTCCCCATTTTGTTCTGAATGTAGTTTTTAATTGGTCATCAGGGTGGACCAACACTTGATTGTATCCTGAGAAACCGTCAAGAAAGGACATCAATTCAGATCCTGCTACCGATTGAAGGATTTGCTCCATGGTAGGCAGAGGGAAGTTATCTTTTAAGCTTGCCTTATTTAAATTTCTGAAATCAATACAGATTCTGATATCGTCGTTTTTCTTCCTGACGGGTACCATATTGGAGACCCAGTTTGAATGTCGGACAGGGAAAATAATCTTAGCTTTTAAAAGCTTATTAAGTTCCGACTTTATCTGGCTCTCCAAATTTGGATGGATTTTTCTTAACTTCTGCTGGATTGGTTTTTGATCGGGAAGCATAGGAATAGTGTGTTGTATGATAGATGTATCATATGTCTTAAGGTCATCATACTTCCAAGCAAAACTTGTTTGTTTTTTCTTAAAAGTTTGATAAATGCTTCCTTTTCTATTGTAGAAAGTCCTAATCCTAAATTTATATTTTGAGGAGTTTGAGCCGTTCCTAAATTAATCAATTCAAACCTAAGAGTAGAGCTCTGGAGTTTAGCATTAATTACAGGTTTAAACCTATCTTTGATGTCATAAAGGTCTTCAAGCTTTACCACAGGTTTAGGAATAACGTTATCTTGAGATGTTTGCTTCATTTGAGAATCATGCTCATCCTCTTCAATGACTTGATTGTCATAGGACTTTTCAGAGGTCAAAAATTGCAAAATATCCTCGTCATGGTTGAAAACCCTCCAGTTAGTGATGTTATCAGGAACTGAAGGTCTAAAAATTAACTCTACAGAAAATCTATCAAGACTATAGTCTTCGGAAGGGAGGAGTTTGGAAGCTACGTTGGCTAGCAAATCAGCTGCTGAATTTTGCGATCTTGGGATTGAAAAAATATTGAATGCTGAGAAATGCGAAGTGAGATCTTGCACTAGCGTTTGATAATGTTTAAGGTGGCTTGAGAGGCAATGAATTGTATTCCTTACCTGTTTAACAATGATCTCACTATCGCCGAATACTTTTAAATATTGGACTTTAAGGTCGATTGCCTTATATAATCCCTGCAGTAGTGCTTCGTATTCGGCTGTATTGTTGGTGCATTCAAATTCTAATCTACAAGAAAGCATCGTCTTTTCGCCTTTTGGACTAACCAAAATGCAACCTGCTCCTGAGCCCTCGCTGGACTTAGAGCCATCAAAATACAAAGACCAAAATAAAGGAGAATCAGAAATATTTACATCCTTTTGATCTACATTAAAGCATTTGGATAAATTTGATTGTGAAAAATTTTCTACTTGAGATGTACAATGATTGACTTGAAAACGGGAAGATTGGGCAACAAAATTGCCAAAGAATGACTGTGAAGAATAATTTCCCAAAATGTTATTGTTGAAAGCCACCGGCTGGTTTTCTTGTTCGAAATCGGTTACTGTATGAGTCATATGCTTTTCACGGTCGATCCTTATTTGATTTGGCTTACCCTTGTAGGGGAGCCACATATGTGACCAATCCGTGGAAATGTATCCATGCAGTTTCTCAGACCAGTCTCTGCTCAAAATTAAACCGTAGAATTCAGGTATGTCGGCGATCAAAATGTCTATTCTCTGTACTATTCTGGGATCAGCAGACAACCTGATAGTCACGGAATTAATCTCTCCTATGACCTGTACTTTGGTTCTGTCTAACTGTACAATGTGGATGGCTGACTTCTGGGGTTCTATGTTCAGCTTAGAACAAACTGAAGCTGGCATAATATTGGATGAAGCCCCTGAATCAATTAAACAGTTATGCAGATTTCGATTATAGATTTCATAGGTGAGCAAGAAAGGTGGGGTATGAGAATTGGATCTATCTCCAATCAGAACCGAATCGGTAGCCTCGACCATATCTGGGGGGGTTGTCCTGAATCATTAGCAGCTTTTGAACTGGGAAGAGGGGAAGAGGGAATAGCGTTAAATTCCCTTAGGAGCAATTTTTGTTGATGTTTTAATTTACCTAGTTCAAACATGGTTATGTTTGCCTTGGTCTTTTTCATGTCATCGACAATATTATACTCCATATGGTCAGATACCACTAGTGTTTTGGATGTTGAAGGAGAATTAGAAATTGGAGGCTGGTTTTGAGGGGTTGCTACTGGAGATTTCTTCGGAAGAACTTTTTCTTTTGGCGTGGCAGCTCCTGCACTCCTCTTTTTTGTAGTTGTTTGAGTAGGTTCAGAAGCAATTTTACTTCTTGTAGTAACAGGAAAAGCTTCTTCTTGATTCTCAGTGTCAGAATTTGGGAGTATGAAATCCCACATACCATGACACTCAACTACTTCTTCTTCATCATCTGTCTGTGAGGGTGATTCCTCTTCTTCATCTTCCTGTTCAGAATCTGCATTAGATATAACATTGGGTGGCTTTGTTTCTGTTTTCTTAAAAGTTCTAAATGGTCTTTTGGTTGAAGTTTCAGCCACCTGCTTTTTAATTTCGACCATTTCATTAGACAATGTTTTAAGGACCTTTTGTAAACCCTCCATGTCATAGGGGTCTTTTGGGGTTTTCTTCTTGGAGTCTTCTTTAAATGAAACTTTTTTAGATTTTCTATCCTCCAAAACTGCTTTCTTTTCTAGGGCATTTATCCGTTTTTCGACGGCAAGTGCTTCTTTCATATTCTCGGCTAAGGTAGGTTTGCCAGCCCTGTCAACAAAAATAGCTATGTTGGAAGGGAGAGCAGTAATGTACCATTCGCTTCTGATTTGTTCACTTGGCTTAGAAGCAGTGGGGATTTTATTTAAGAGTTTATTGAATCGGGCATTAAACTCTTTTACTGGTTCTCTATGTTCTATTCTCAAATTGGAGAGGTCGTTTATTAGAGTCGCCAGAGACCTGTCATCTCCATATTTGACAAGAAATTGCTCTTGGCACATAGCCCAGCTGGTAATAGAACCAGAAGGTAATGAGAAGTACCAGGATCCTGCCGATCCTTGCAGAGTATAAGGAAAAAGTCTTACAACAACATCTTGTTCTGTCACTCCTTTCAAGTTAATTGCTAACATGAAATTGTTAATATGTTCTTCAGCTTGTGTTCCGTTATCTGGATTAAATTTAGGCAACCATTTTTCTGGAGCATCAGGTAGATCATGTAATGGTCCGGGCATATTGACTGCACCTGGCTGAGTCCATGGATCTGCCATTGTGCTGGTGATATTAGTTGTTACTACAATTGGTATTCCAGATGACTGAGGAGAAGAAGTTGTTAGAGAGAGAGTAGCTTGAGATGCTGTAGTACTTATTCCTTGATGGACAACAATGTGTAATGGGGGAGTGGATGATTGACTTCGCAGAGGAGGAGTTGAGATGGAAGATATGGAAGAAAGATCTTCACTATCAGATACTTCAGTAATCTTCTTAGCCCTTTTCTTTTTGGGTAAAGGGAACTCAGTAGGTTCAATACCAAGTTTTTCGCTCTGAAGTCTGGTAAGTGGATGAGATAAGTTTAACTGCGAGGTCGCACTGCTTTGTGATACTTCAGATTTCTGAGGCGAAATCGAGAAGCTCTGAAGTTTATGGATAAGAGACTGAACTTCAGGGGATTCAAGACTTAAATGTTCTGAAATATTATGAGTGTGAGCAGTGGTGGTTGATTCTTCTTTTTCTTGATCATGTGCTGGAGAACCAGCATGTGATTGAGAAGGAGAAGATGGTTTGGAGGGGGAATTACTCTTAGAATGGTTTGTGGACCTGGACCTACTTGCCATTCACAGTTGATGGCCCTCCTTCTAGCGCCAAAAATGTTGATGCCCCGAAATTCGTTGCAACAACATCGGGGAAACCACCCGGTCCGGAACTTAGTGCAGCTCCTTTTCCGTTTGGAATAGTGGCTCCGACTGGGGATAACGGGACCAGTTTCCCAAAGATTATAAGTGAACGGGATGGATGGATGATTTAAGATATGAAATGATAATAAACAAATAACTAAACTATAAAAGAAATACAAAAACTATAAGCTAATCCCGGGACTTATCAATTCAGACAGTACAGCGTTTGATAAACTATGCTTAATGACAGGCATATAGATGACACTAACAACAAGCATAGATGTTTAATCATTTGAGATTGCTCTGCGTAAGTAGTTACGCAGAGCTATAATAGCGAATTACTGCACTCAGTCATTTATATCATTGATACATACATGAGTGAAAGATAACAAATCACAAAACATTCAATAGTGATATGAAATGCAGACTTGTTGTTGTATTACATACATGTATTCAATAATAGCAAAGTAATAACACAGCAATTCATATAACTGAAAAGAGAACAGATACAGATAATAGTACCATGCAAGCTGTTTGATCAATCCAATATATTAATCGCTATGTCGCAGTCCTTCCTTCCAACCAGAAAGCATTCCAAGCAAACGACAATAGTGCACAATTTACTTAAACAGCATTCCAAGTAAAATTAAGGACCAGTGGTCGAGTTTCAAAAAAGAATATAGACCGAAGCACAATAGTGCAAACTTCAGCCTTTTAGTCTTTTACAAAATTTTACGACCCTTTCCAAAACAATGAAAGGGTCTATAAATACTATGCTAATCTAACTACTAAATATCTAAAAACTGTAAACTAAGAAATCGGCATCAACAAATATCATTTTGCATTTGGGTGATTCGGCAGTCGGCGACGATGCTTCAGTCAGCTGTCTCTTTGCCTTTACTCTTTCGCTGACATATCGCCAGCATTGGCTCTACTTCTGGTGGAGTATTGAGGCGAGAAGTCAGCTGTGCATCATATGTGGCATCTTGGAAATCGGCGATCAGGTATCGGAGGGCGTCGGTTAGGCAGTTAAGAGCCGACCTTTGAGAATGCGGTTTAATCAGGAAAAGCCAGTATGCATCGGAGGTCAAGGTATTCACTCCAGAGATTAACCGCCCTTGTTCTTCCAGCTTAAGATAATTCTTGTGCTCCAGCATATTCGCGGTTGTTATGTTTCCAGGTGTGCATTGTGAAATCATGTTAGCCAGATACAATGTATCATTGACTATATTGATCATGTTTTTGGAAATTGTTTTGCACCTGGATGCTGCCCTCTCTGCCTTCATTACCTGTGTTTCCCATTCCATGAAAAGTATGTTCTTGTATGTTTCACTGATTCGGGCTAAATTAGCAGCTTGCCCTTCTGGAGTATCTTGCCATTCAATATATTCTATTATTTCATCTTCGGCCTGATCCAAGTTAGTCCTGGCTTTCTCGATTTGCCCACATACTGCTGTAGATATATCACAAAGTGACTCAGCTTCAACTAGCTGTTGGCACAAAAGTTTGATCTGAGATATCAAAGCGCCATTTATCAGAGTTGCCTCTGCTCTGAAATCTTCAATACTCTTGGCACCTTTGATACCTTCAAGCTGTGCTGAGAGCTGAACTATTTGATCCTCTTTTGATTTCATTAACAGCTCATTTGATGCCTCCAACTGTGATAATGCCTCTGCCAATTCTCGTGCTTTAATGTCACTTTGGTCTATCCTTAGTGTTTCAATTTGCTGGGTTAACAAATGATTCTCTTGTTGTTGAGCCAGCAATTGTTCTTCTGCCTGTGTCGCCTTATTCTTTGCCTCTATCAATTCTGCTTGCAATGCATATACCTCATGCTCTTTAGTCTTCAAAAGAAGACTCACTTCGGATGCTTTATCAATGGTTGCTGCTGAATAAGCTCCCGCAAATTGCGACAGCTTTGTTAAGTCTTCAGAGGGACTTAATTCTCCCTTCCAGACGACATTGCCCGTGACTGTTTGCTCATTTGAGACAGAAGGTTGATCAAGCCTTCGCCTCTTCCTTGAGCGTCTTACAACGGCTTTATGCTTAGGGCTGTAGAAAATGTCTAGAGGAGGAATTTCCTCTACCTGAAGATCAACTAAATCAGATGGATTCTGAGTAACTTCTTCAACGTTCTGTACAGTGGGTGGGCCGCTGGTTCCTTCAAGAACTAGAGAAACAGTAGTATCGGGAGTCTTTAAGGCATCTGAGTCTTTAGAGGCTTCTTTACCACTTATAATGGAATCAAATTGATTCCATTCCTTAATCAATTCAGTATCAACAGAGATTTGCTTACTCTGTTCTTTTTCTTTTTCAATTCTCTGCTGTTCTTCGTTTGCCTCCCGCTGTTGCTCCTCTTGCACTCTCCGTTGCTGTTCTTCCAATTCCTTTTTCTGCCTATCTTCCAGTTCTTTCCTTATTTTTTCTTCTTCCTCTCGTTTCCTCTGTTCTTCTATTTCTCTCTGTCTCTGTTCTTCTATCTCCCTTTGTCTTCTTTGCTCTTCTTGCTCCCTTTGCCTTCTTTGCTCTTGTTCAATTTGTGCTTTTTGCTGCCTTTCTATTTGTTCTCTTCTATGACTTTCTGCCTGCAGCTTTCTTTGACTTTCCTCCTGTTCTCTAATTGTAACGGGAGGTGAATTTATTTCTGGCTGATCAGGCTCGCTTGAGGATGAAGTTGGGGTTGTAGATAATAACTTTAGAGGCAAAGTTTGCAACCTTTGCTTTCTAAGTTTATTGAATTCAGTTAATTCCATATCTTCATATCTCATCGCAGCAAGTTGTTTGACTTGGCTTATTGAATCAGCACCCATGAACAGGTCGTCAAACTGGTCTTCTTGGTGAACAACCTTTGTCAGCTTAGCCTGTTCCAAGGCAATGAAAGCAGTCTTTTTCGGGTCATAGAGTCTGTTGGGAATAGAAACTAGAGATAGCATTTGGAGTTTTGCTGCTTCCTTTTCTGCATGCTTATAATTTAACAGCGTATAAACTCCAATTCTTAAAGGAAACGATGGCCATCCTCTCTTCTTCTCCTCTTTGAGAGTTTGGGTAACACCTTCAGACATGATCTGATAGGAGATTTCCCGGGCTAGCAATTTGTCTGGCATGTATAAGGGGAGAACATGTGGCCTGGCCTTGCTTCCAAAAACTCTGATATAAGAAAAACATTCTTCGCCGAACCAATGGGCTATGGCTGGTAGGTCAAAAGAGGCTTCATAGGAAATCCTAGGGATAGGCCTGTCAAAAATAGAATAGTGAACGGGAACCATAAAACCGTTGCAAATTTGGTACAAATGGTCTTTGTGAGAAGGTTTCCACAATTTACGATGATACAAATGAATAGGTGTTGGGTCATGGGTTGTCCATCTCCAACCAAGGACAGGAAACTCAGAATTAAAACAAAGGGCATCCATAATGTATGCAGAGTAATAAAATGGTGGGATTTTCCTTTCAGTGACTCTGGTTTTGGCCCTAAACTCACGAATAGCTAAGACCAACTTATCAGACAGGATAGTGGCCCAATCCATGATTATACTATTAACGGCCGCTTCCATTAAGGGAACCATATCAACATGGATATTTGCAGAATCATGAAATCCCCACAATCTACACATCATAATTCCAGCGTAGCAGTAAGGTGAAGCCAGAGAGGCATTGGAGTACTTACCCGACATATCCTGCTTGTGTTTTGCTGGATTTTGCCTCCAATCTCAGAGAGGTTCGGCTGGTGATTCATTCTCTCTGGCGAATTTCTCCACAAATGCTCTGTTATAGACTTGCTCGGGATTGGGCAAATGATACATTCGTCTCAAGTCGTCAGGCTTGAAGGAGCCGAAAATCCTTCCATCCTTAGAAACGAAGGTTCTATTAGTGAGAGGAATTTCTTCAATCGCCCAACGTACCACATCAGTATAAGGCAAGACTTGTTCCCTGGCTGCTATTCTGTGCAGAAAAGAATCAGCCAAATCTTTAAGAGTTGCCTCAGACTTTCTTAGTTCATCCGCACTTGCCTCCATTACTGTCGCTTCTGGTTGTTCTCCTTCTAGCAAATTGTATGTCCCTTGCCATGTAGTACCAGTAAGACCAGTGCATGTAGTATCTGAGATTAAGCCTTTCCTTGAAGCTGTAGCAGCTTGGCCTGAGGCAGGTGTCGCAGTAGAACCTGCCACCTTCTTGAACTTCTTTCCCATCATATTCAGACTTTTCTCAGTAGTCGAATTCTACACAGTGCAAGAGAAATTGTAACAAAGAAATAACAATGACAATCCATAACGGGATAAATATATGATTTGAAGCGTGGCGAGATTATTCCTAAAAGAGGCTGCGGATCTAATGATTTGAGAAGGCACCGTAGATGCAATAATGGTGATTTTACGGCCTGCAGCTTCATAAATGACCATTACTTAAGTTATTAAACCGAATGACCCCTTAAAGCGTGTAATAGATTTTTTCAAAGGTCTAATCGTAATTGCTCGTTAATTCGAAGGGGCAAAGCTTTAAATACGCATGCATTACCTTATCCCTTTACTTAACGTCATTTTGAAATCCGTGATTTTGTCAAATCGATTTTAAATATAACTTTAATGCTTTGAAATAATCACCTTTTGAAACTGAGGTCATCATTAAGCGTCATCATATCGCATCGGAAGTGTGTGTGTGGCGTTATCACTTGGGAAAGTTCTTTAGCGAACGCCGATTGCGATATCGCATTCGGCGCGCAAACATAACCCCTGAATGTGTATCAATTGCTTTTAGCGAATGCCGATAGCGATATCGCATCGGGGAAAGGATATAAACGTCTCATGAAAATGCGTAGAATTGTACCGATTGCCGATATGCGATATCGCATCGGGCCGGAGTGTTAAAACATTTTTCACGAGACATAGTGCCGTGCCGATAGCCGATTGCCAATATCACGTCGCATCGGGGAAAAGGTATGTGCCCTTTTGTGTGTGCATTGGCTATTGCCGATGGCCGATAGCGATATCGCATCGGGAAAAACCAAGATGGCAACCGAACTTGTGATTACTTTTTTGGACTTAACCAAAAATTGCTTATCATTTGTTCAACAAGGGTTTTTTGCATAAATTCATTTGATTATCATACCTTATTTGAACAAGTTTATTGATGCCAATTAAAAATTTAAAAGGGACCCATTTCATATGTAAATTGTTTGTGATAAAAATGTTATGAAATGGGGGGTTGTTGTAGGGCACAACAGAATATCACTACCATCTAATGGACTCAGCCCACATGACTGCTCACTCTGATGCCTACGCGGGAATTACGTGGCAACTTGCAATAATGGACTGCAAATTACTCGGTATATGAGTTGATTCGTCGGCAATTGGATTTATGGTCGCTGCAATTATCCCCTGTATTGGCACCGGTGATTGGTACCTCCGTCTCCCGTTAACTACCAACTGTCCTCCCTCGGTCTTCACGTTTCCGCCTAGGTATGAGCGATCAAACCCTCGCTGTGGTCATTTGTCTTGTTTCTTCGTTGGGTTCAGTAAGCTCAGCGTATTCGATGCCTTCTGGAGGTTTCAACCTGGGTTTATGCTGTTCGTTCCCCGACTCGGAATATTGTTCGGATGTTTCCCTTCTCGTCTACTTACAATGTTGGTCCGGTAAGGTTTGTTCTTACTTGCTCTATTCTTGTTTTTGACAGGTTACTGGTTATCCACGGTCTGCGTTTGCGTTTGCCCTTCTTATAAATGACTGTATGAATGTTTGTGGTTTTGTTCTTTTTGTCACTGTGTTAGGCCCCTGTACTACTAGTGTAACCCCTTATTGTTATCAGTAAAACCCACTTATTATGTTGATGTACCCATGTAGTGCCCATATTGTTACTAATGTGCCCCATAGAAGCCCACTATTGTTATTATTGTGCCCTTACATTATTATTGTTATGTCGGCTCTGATTATGTTATGACCCCTTAGACTCCTATATATAGAAAGGAGGCCTTTTCATTTGTATCATCCAAGAATTGTTCATTTATGTAATGTAAAGGAGGTTTCCCCCTCGAAGAGGCTGAATTCTAAGGCATTGATCTATCTTTTCTATCTTTTCTTGAGCTGGTTTCATAACATTTGGTATCAGAGCTTTGGATTCTAGGGTTTCACTGCTCCAAACAGGTCATCGTGGCATTTTCGCTACAACTTTTTTTCTGTGACGTTTCAGAAGTCGCAAAAAAACCCATTTGAGAAGAAATCATGTTGAACCTTGGGTCCGAATTTCAGAGCTTTTCGCGCGATATTTTCGGAGATATGATCTGAGGAAGTTGGTCCTTTTGCAGACTCCTGAATTACATTTAAAACAGGTGACCTAGGGAAAATCATCATAACTTTCTCTCTAAGGATCAGATTGAAATTTTGTAAGAAGGTGCAGAAATAGGATGGACTGTAGTTTCTTGTATGCATTTTTCAGATCCATAGGTCGAAAAATTGACACGTGGCACTTCATACAAGTTTGTTCTTCTAGAAAGGTCTATGATCAGGTCATCTTGGGAGATTGTGTATAACTCCTTTTTGGAGAATCCAATTTGGATCCGACTGGTGGCATTGGAAAGAGGACACAGAGGGCTACTACAGGTAGCAATTTTAGAACTTAAATATCCATAAGTACAGAGATACAGTCGTTTCAAGATCAAGGTCCTAAAATCAAGAAAAAGCAAGATGAGGAAGTTTGATGGCAAGGATCCGGTAAATTGGATACTTCAGATGGAGGAATATTTTGATCTACATGGTGTACCACTGTTACAAAAGGTATGTATTGCATCTTCATATTTAGAACCGGATCAATTTTTATGGTATAAATGGCTTTGTTCTCGTAAAAAACTTGTTACATGGTCAATTCTCACGGAGGAAATGATAGCACATTATGAGGATACAAAGAGAAACACCTTCTTTAGAGCAACACCACAACAATTGGAAAGAGCAAAAAGGATTTGTGACATATTTGAAAGTAAAATTATGGCAACAAGGAAGTCTACCCCTCACAACTTTAAAGATGGACGTGTTGTTTCTCCTAGCCTTCCACAACCTACAAGGGTTACACCACAACAATTGGAAGAAAAAAGAGAAAAAGGGCTTTGTTACAATTGTGATAGCAAATGCACTAAAGATCATAAGTGTGCTGAGAAGAAATTATTTTACATAGAGTATGAAGAGGAGGAAGAAAAGGATCAAGAAACATCAAAAGAAGAGGATATATGCCAGGACTCGACCCTAGAGAAAGAAGAAATGAATCAAAACATATCTTGTAAACTATTGGCAAGAATGACCACTCCTCAAACTCTCAAGATAGAAGGACATATCAAGAAGAAAAAGGTGCAAGAAGTGAGAGATCACATCAAGAAAGAAGAAATGAATCCAACCATATCTTGTAATTCACTGGTCGGAATTACCACTCCTCAAACTATCAAGATAGAAGGACATATCAAGAAGAAAAATGTTCAAGAAGTGAAAGATCACATTGAGCGTCAAGAAATGAATCCGACCATATCTTGTAAAGGATTGGAAGAAATTACCACTCCTCAAACTCTAAAGATAGAAGGACATATCAAGAAGAAAAAGATTCAAGCAGTGAAAGATCACATCGAGCATCAACAACAAGTTCTCCAACTTTTAAAGGATAACACCACTTCGGTGCAAAATCAGATGAAACAACAGGTAGATCAACATCATAGTGAAAAATGTTTTGATGTAGGCGATTGGTTATTTTTACTACTACATCTAAAGCAAGCTATTTATGAGAAGGAAATATTGGCAATGCTACATGCACTTAAAAAATGGCGACCTTACCGAATGGGAAGACTCTTCAAGGATGAGGATGTGGAAGCATTGTTTTGTGCTATTTCTATTATCCAACCAGATTGGATAAAAGAAGCAAGGGATGAATGGAAGAAGGACAAAGAAGTATGGCCACTTATTCAAAAGTTGCAAAAGATCCCAATTCAAACAATATTGCTAGATATTGAAAAGGAAGGAAAAATCATATTGGAACCTGGAGCAGTCACAGAAACAAGAACCCGACAGCTACGAAATCGATCAATTTCAGAGTATCTCATCAAGTGGAAGAACTTACCCGCTGAAGATTCCACATGCGAGGACAAGAATTTTATACAGAAGCATCAAGAACTACTCAAGCATTGAGGACAACGATTTTTGAAGGAGAGGGGCATGTTAGGCCCCTATACTACTAGTGTAACCCCTTATTGTTATTAGTAAAACCCACTTATTATGTTGATGTACCCATGTAGTGCCCATATTGTTACTAATGTGCCCCATAGAAGCCCACTATTGTTATTATTGTGCCCTTACATTATTATTGTTATGTCGGCTCTGATTATGTTATGACCCCTTAGACTCCTATATATAGAAAGGAGGTCTTTTCATTTGTATCATCCAAGAATTGTTCATTTATGTAATGTAAAGGAGGTTGCCCCCTCGAAGAGGCTGAATTCTAAGGCGTTGATCTATCTTTTCTATCTTTTCTTGAGCTGGTTTCATAACACACTGCATTCGACTGTCGACTAGACTGCTCCAGATGTTCTTTCTCTGGCTCCAGTTCCTGGTTATCCTTTCTGGTTCGTGGCAGGTGATGGTGTCAACTCCTTCCAGCGCCTTCGTCAATCCACCAGGTAGGTCCTTTGTTCTATGCTAGTAGTATATATTCTTTTCTTACTCAACTCACTAACGTCCTCGGCTCCTTCGTGAGCAGGTCCTCTGATACAGCTATTTCGGCCTTGGCTCACCAACGTCAGGTAAGCGCTTTGGGTTCTATTTTGTTACCAACTGTTAGATATCTATTTCTCTTTGCATGCTCCTCCCTGTGTTTATGGCATTGTGTTGTTGGCTGCAGGGTCTGATTCCTCGGAGGGATTGGAGCCCAACGACTTGGTTGGCGATTCAAAACAACTCCACACCCGACAACTCGGAGGTCTCAATTCGTCACGGGTAGCAACATTCCTTTGTTCTAGTTGCTGTTTTTAATTCCTTTCTTGAAGGAATGTGTCGATGGCTTGCTATGTTCCTGTCGGTGGCAGTCTTGGCTGTTGAACTTACAGTTGTGATTTTACTGTCTGGTTTCTTGTAGTGGCGTCGTGTGTTTCCAAACCCTTGTGTTATCTTGTCCGAATGTTTTCCAAGGAATTTATTTTCTTTAACACGACACTGTAACTATTGAACGTTCTTGTTTTGACTGATATATCTATGAAATGAATTTGCAGTGATTTTCTTTTGTTTCCTTTATGTATACATTTAAATGTAAAGGATTGTGAATATTCGTCGGGGGTTCATACCTGGCAGTGTTTGAATTTTGATTTCCTGTCTGTGAATTATGTGTTCAACCGGCCTTGTTATTTCTACATAAGGGTCTTCTCGTGAACTGGAAACAGTTCTTTAATCCCTCGTCCTGGGGTTCATTCGAGTGTTTTCCAGCCTCAGCTCTCCTTCCTGGACCTACGTGCTTTTATTCTTGTATGTGACCACACGCCTGTAAATTTTCATGCACAGAAACTCTACAATGCACATAAAAGAAACTAAGTGTGATATGGTATAACAGTTCAATTATTTAGGGACGCTGTGGAGGTTAGAATACACAGAATAATGTTTGTAAAAAAAACAATTTCTTTATTTCCCAGAATATCGAAGAAGAAAACTATGATGTTTTGTCCACCTTTTTAACCATTGGTAGATGGTTAGCAGTTTCTTTCCAACTGCTGTCGGTTATGTTTTGAGTAGTTACATCAGTTTTGTTCCGAAATGTTTCTTTGTCGTTAGTCATTATCACATGGACAAAAATTGACTATCTTAAACTCCTAATCCTAAATAATTAACATTCCTATTAACATTTATTCAGTTCCTAATTACTGTTCAGCTACTTGACTCTTACAGCTTAATTAGATAAAAGACAAAAAATAAAACAATCACATTATCATTGCAAGGAATTTACTCCTTCATTCCCTTTAGAGACCATTCCGCCTTTATTTTGTCTTTGCCCTATCAGCCAGATGCTCCTGCATCAGGCTCCCGGGGTAAGAGAAAATCATGGCTCCGTTCCATGAGCTCCTCCACCGAATAGCCAGCCTTCTGTATCTGTGCCACGTCGAGCCACAAACTGTCCTCAATTGGAAGGTTTTTCCACTTGACGAGATATCACAGATATTCCTTCCTACGCGTCTTCTTGGCTACCTGGGTATCGAGAATTCCCTCAATCTCATGGGGTTGAACCATAGGCATATGCCTCATCCAAGAACTGTCCTCAACTTGGGTGTCCCGTTCTGGCTGTACCACATTGTCGTCCTCTGCGTGGGCAGTATATGGGAACAGGTCCACCACATTGAAAATAGGTGATATGCCTATGTTAGGTGGCAGCTGAATTTCGTAAGCGTTGGCTGAGAACTTACGCAAAATCTTGCAGGGACCAATCTTTTTAAATTTCAACTTATTATATGTGCCCTTAGGAAATCATTCTTTGTGCAAGTGTGCAAGGACCTCGTCTCCAACATCAAATTAGACTTCCCTCTGTCTTGAATCTGCTTGCTGCTTATATTTCTGTACGCTGTCCTGCAACTTTAATTTTACCCGTTTGTGTAGTTCACTCATCGCTTCGGCAAAATCTTCGCCATCCGCACTTCTCCGCTCCAATTTCCCCAAATCTCGTAGTTCATGTATTCCCCGACGATGCATGTCGTACAAGATTTGAAATGGGCTGTGTCCGGTGGTACGATTTGGTGAATCGTTATAAGTGAATTCCGCCTAAGCGAGAGCACGATCCCATAACCGTGAATTTTCCTCAGTCAAACTCTGTAATAAATTTCCCAAACTCCTGTTCACTACTTCCGTTTGTCTATCAGTCTGCAGATGATACGCAGAAATGAAATTGAATTGCGTGCCCAACTTTTTCCACAGGGTACGCCAAAAGTGTCCTGTGAATTTTACGTCCCTGTCAGAAACAATAGATCTGGGTAGGCCGTGTAATCTAACAATCTCTTTGAAAAACATGTGAGCTACATACATGGCATCACTAGTTTTTCGGCAAGGGATAAAATGCGCCATCTTTGAAAACCTGTCTACCACCACCATCACTGAATCGTACCCGCGCTGCGTTCTAGGTAGTCCTAAGACAAAGTCAATGCTGACTAAATCCCATGGCCTGCTTGGAACAGGTAGTGGTGTTTAAAGTCCAGTATTTTGACTGTGTCCCTTAGCTAGCTAGCATACTTTACACCAGTTCACATACCGTTGTACATCCCTGTGCATTCTAGGCTAGTAATAAAAATGTCCGAGCTGCTCCAAAGTTTTGTCTATGCCGAAATGACCGGCTAGACCTCCGCTATGTTTCTGCCATATGATATTTTCCCTCATCGAACAGTCCGGGATACACAACTGTCCACCTCTGAATAATAGTCCTTCCTGCAAATTATAGTCCAACCACGGACTTGTATTTCTCAGCACAGAATTTTGGCAGGCTTCAAAGGCTTCCTTGAAGTCCGTGTCAGCCTGATACAAATCTTTTAGATGTTCGAATCCCATCACCTGTATTGTACTTTCCTGTTAGAGAAAATCTCTTCTGCTCAAGGCATTTACCACTTTATTGGCTTTCCCACTGATGTGTTTTAACACGAAAGTGAAACTCTACAGATATTCTACCCATTTGGCGTGTTTATGGTTTAATTTGTGTTGTTGCATTACATATTGCAGCGCTGAATTATCAGAGAATAACACAAACTCATTGCCCAGCAGGTAGTGTCTCCAATGCTTTAAAGCTTGGACCACGACATAAAATTCCTTGTCATATGAGGAGTATTTCTGCCTGATTTCGTTCAATTTCTCACTAAAGAATGCCACTGGTCTATCTTCCTGACTGAGCACAGCACCAATAGTTATCCCACTTGTGTCACTTCGTACCTGGAAAAGCTTGTTAAAATCTGGCAGCCTTAAAATTGGCCCCTCTGTAATCTTCCGCTTCAAAAGCTGAAAGTTGTCTTCCGCTGCTCTGGTCCAACAAAAAGGTTGACTGGCCTTTTTGATGGTGTCTAGCATTGGTGCACAGATTTCACTGAAATTTCTAATAAACTTCCGATAAAAACTCGCCAATCCGTGAAAGCTACGTACCTCAAACAAGCTCTTTGGTGATGGCCAGTTGATGATTGCTACGATCTTTTCTGGATCCATCTTCAATTCATTTTCTGCAACTACAAACCCCAAATAAATCAGTTCCTTCTGCAGGAAAGTACACTTCTTTAATTTTATCAGCAGTTTGTTCTGCTGCAACTTCTCTAGCACTCTTCGAACATGCTGAAGGTGCTCTCCCTTCGCTCTGCTGAAAATCAAAATATCGTCGAGATAGACTATCACAAACTTGCCAATAAATTCCTTTAACATCTCATTCATCAACCTCATAAAAGTACTAGGAGCGTTGCTCAAACCAAATGGCATGACTAGCCACTCGTACAGCCCTTCATTGGTTTTGAAGGCTGTTTTCCAATCATCTCCCTCTCTGATTTTGATATGATGATATCCACTCTTCAGATCAATCTTCGTGAAATAATCTGCCCCGCTGAGACAATCCATCATATCGTCCATTCTGGGTAAGGGAAACCTGTATCGAATGGTGATTTTATTAATAGCTCGCAAATCCGTACACATCCGCCATTCTCCACCCTTCTTAGGTGCAAGTACTGTTGGTACCGCACAAGGGCTCAAGTTTTCTCTGATCAGCCCCTTATCCAGCAGCTCTTGTACTTGTTTAAGAATCTCTTCATTATCTTTCGGGCTCCTTCGATACGCTGCTTTATTTGGTAGGCTTGCTCCAGGTATGAAATCAATATGATGGCTAATGCTCCTTTTGGGAGGCAACTTGTCCGGTAAGTCATCAACTACGATGTCTTTAAATTCTTCCAACATATTCTGAACCTCTGTAGGCAATTCAGACATTTCTGTGTTCAGCAACACAGTCTTATTTTTCCTCACGACCGCATAATTCACTTCATTTTCCTCAATCTGCTTAATAAACTGCTTTCCTCCCACCAATAATGCCTTTGTTCCATTGGCTTCTGTTGTATCCTCTTCTCCGATGGGTACAACTGTATGCTTGACGCCATCTTTCACAAATTTATAGCAATTTGTCTTTCCATTGTGCATCACCTTCCGATCATACTGCCACGGTCTTCCCAGCAGTATATGGCACACGTCCATTGGCATGATATCGCAGACAACCTTGTCTTGGTATTTGCCAATGTGAAATTCAACCTCGCACTGTTCATCAACTAATAGCTGGTGGCCTTTTTGCAGCCACGACACCTTGTAGGGTGTAGGATGCTTAAGCCGCTTCAATCCCAGCTTCTCCACCATCTCGGTGGCAACCAAATTGTCTGTACTCCCACTATCTATGATCAATTTACAGCACTTTCCATGTGATTTGCAAACTGTTCGGAACAGTGCCTTTCGTTGTGTTTGCTCAGCCGTCTCCTTGGCTGGCTTCAACAATACTTTATTTAAAACCAACGCCTCTCCTATTTCCACCACATTTTCCACCTCCTGAGGTGGTGCTTCAACTTCATCAAGCTGTGCGACAAATGCTCCCCTCTAGACAGCATGCTCAGCTTCCGGGCATTCATAGGATCTGTGCCCCCACTTGTGGCACCTGTAGCACTGGACATTGGCTCCCCTTCCTTGACCATTTCCTCTTCCTCGCTGATATGGCCGTCCTCCTCTCGTGCTATCCCCCTTCTCTGTTGTTCCTGAAGCTCTGGAGCTGCTGCCTTCCTCGCTGTTAGTGGCAGTTCTTCCTCTGCCATAGGACTGTCCTCATCCTCTGCCATTTCCTCGCCCTCTCCTGTTATTCTGTTTTCTATTAATCTTTTCCTCAGCCTTTACAGCACTCTGAAAGGCTTCTTCTATATTCCGCGGAGAGAGAATACTGATCTCATCCAGTATTTCCATCCTCAAACCATTCACATATCTCGCTGTCTTTTCTGGAGTATCATTAGTATAACTAGCCCTCAGGTTTACTCGATAAAACTCCTCTATATATTCCTTTACGGTCATACCCTTTTGTCTTAAATTCTGTACCCGTCGGTAAAGCTCGACCTGATAATCTTTAGGCGGAAATCTGCCTTTCAGTTTTGCCACCATCCTTGACCACTTTCTTATCGGCAGCTTGTTCATTCTTCTCCTGTCCGCTTGGACACTATCCCACCACAAAGCTGTGTGTCCCTTTAACTTAGTTGCAGAAAATCTGACTCTTTTGTCCTCACTGATCTCTACATTTTCAAAATACTTATCTAACTCACTTACCCAGTCCAGCAAAACATCTGCGGATAGATTTCCATCATAATTAGGAATCTCAGGTTTGGGTTTGCTGCTGGCTAGCAATACTGACCTCAATAGTCTTAATTCTGGGGTCTCTTCATCTGATCCGTCTGTAGCAGTTACTGCCTCATCTTCGCTGTCATCTCCAAGTTCTGGGTCTCTTCTCCTGCCTGCCTCCACTGCTTCTAAACGAGCAGTAAGGGCCCTTAATTCTCCCCTCAAGCCCTCATCTGCTGCCCTGCGCACACCTCTTCCACGTCCTCATCTTTGAACCTCCATATCCTTATTTCTTCAAAAACTAGCTCTGATACCACTTGATGGACTCAGCCCACGTGACCGCTCACTCCGATGCCTATGTGGGAATTACGTGGAAACTTGCAATAATGGACTGCAGATTACTCGGTATATGAGTCGATTCGCCGGCAATTTGATTTATGGTCGCTGCAATTATCCCCTGTACTGGCACCGGTGATTGGTACCTCTGTCTCTCATTAACTACCAACTGTCCTCCCTCGGTCTTCACGTTTCCGCCTAGGTATGAGCAATCAAACCCTCACTGTGGTCATTTGGCTTGTGTCTTCGTTGGGTTCAGTAAGCTCAGCGTATTCGATGCCTTCTGGAGGTTTCGACCTGGGTTTATGCTGTTCGTTCCCCGACTCGGAATACTGTTTGGACGTTTCCCTTCTCGTCTACTTACAATAATAGTCCGGTAAGGTCTGTTCTTACTTGCTCTATTCTTGTTTCTGACGGGTTACTGGTTATCCACGGTCTGCGTTTGCGTTTTCCTTTCTTGTAAATGACTGTATGAATGTTTGTGGTTTTGTTCTTTTTGTCACTGCATTCGACTGTCGACTAGACTGCTCCAGATGTTCATTCTCCAGCTCCGGTTCCTGGTTATCCTTTCTGGTTCGTGGCAGGTGATGGTGTCAACTCCTTCCGGCGCCTTCATCAATCCACCAGGTAGGTCCTCTGTTCTATGCTAGCAGTATATACTCTTTTCTTACTCAGCTCACTAACGTCCTCGGCTCCTTCGTGAGCAGGTCCTCTGATACAGCTATTCCGGCCTCGGCTCGCCAATGTCAGGTAAGTGCTTTGGGTTCTGTTTTGTTACCAACTGTTAGATATCTATTTCTCTTTGCATGCTCCTCCCTGTGTTTATGACATTGTGCTGTTGGTTGCAGGGTCCGATTCCTCGGAGGGATTGGAGCCCGGCGACTTGGTTGGCGATTCAAAACAACTCCACACCCGACAGCTCGGAGGTCTCAGTTTGACACGGGTAGCAACATTCCTCTGTTCTGGCTGTTGTTGTTAATTCCTTTCTCGAACGGATGTGTCGATGGCTTGCTGTGTTCCCGTCGGTGGCAGTCTTGGTTGTTGAACTTACAATTGTGATTTTACTGTCTGGTTCCTTGTAGTGGCGTCGTGGGTTTCCAAACCCTTGTGTTATCTTGTCCGAATGTTTTCCAAGGAATTTATTTTCTTTAACACGACACTGTAACTATTGAACGTTCTTGTTTCGACTGATATATCTATGAAATGAATTTGCAGTGATTTTCTTTTGTTTCCTTTATGTATACGTTTAAATGTAAAGGATTGTGAATATTCATCGGGGGTTCATACCTAGCAGTGTTTGAATTTTGATTTCCCGTCTGTGAATTATGTGTTCGACCGGCCTTGTTATTTCTACATATGGGTCTTCTCGTGAACTGGAAACAGTTCTTTAATCCCTCGTCCTGGGGTTCATTCGAGTGTTGTCCAGCCTCAGTTCTCCTTCCTGGACCTACGTGCTTTTATTCTTGTATGTGACCACACGCCTGTAAATTTTCATGCACAGAAAATCTACAATGCACATAAAAGAAACTGAGTATGATATGGTATAACAGTTCAATTATTTAGGGATGCTATGGAGGTTAGAATACACGGAATAATGTTTGTAAAAAAACAATTTCTTTATTTCCCAGAATATCGAAGAAGAAAACTATGATGTTTTTTCCACCTTTTTAACCACTAGTAGATGGTTAACAGTTTCTTTCCAACTGTTGTTGGTTATGTTTTGAGTAGTTACATCAGTTTTGTTCCGAACTGTTTCTTTGTCGTTAGTCATTATCACATGGAAAAAAATTGACTGTCTTAAACTCCTAATCCTAAATAATTAACATTCCAATTAACATTTCTTCTGTTCCTAATTACTGTTCAGCTACTTGACTCTTACAGCTTAATTAGATAAAAGACAAAAAATAAAACAATCACATTATCATTGCAAGGAATTTACTCCTTCGTTCCCTTCAGAGACCATTCCGCCTTTATTTTGTCTTTGCCCTGTCAGCCAGATGCTCCTGCATCACCATCACTAGAACGTGGATGGCCAACCCAATACGCATCCTTTGTAGGATTGTTATTCCTCTAGAATTGCATGTGAATCTTCTGAAAATCCCTACTAGGACTCTGTCATAGATTACATTGAATACCAGCATTGACATCGTGACGAATAATGTGACACATCCTAGAGGGATTTCAAAGTGATAAGCCATATGCTTGTTCAGTCTCACTCCCTGCTTTATGAATGATGTAATAATGTGTTTACTTGGGCTAGCATGGCACCAGGCATGAACATGGCAATCCAAATTGGTAGCATTTTTACTACAAGCTTCGTTTCTTCTACTTGGGTTACCGGGCACAACTTCCATGCACTGGTTGAGTCATGCATTATTGTTGCTTTATCGAGAAATTTGAAAGAGGAAAGGAAAACTATTTTATTGTATTGTGGTTCAACTATGAATCAAAAGTTAGCTTGTATAATCATGGTTGGAATTATGAACTTCAATGATGGTTCAATGCATGCTCTTCTGGAATTGCTTCTGAGACATATTCTATGGTCAACATTGAAACAAAATATAGGTTTTGTGGTCATATATCATGCGGTGATTTTTTTTTTTTCTTATTTCTGGCGACCAACTTGCTATAATGTTTTAATTAACAGTGGATCAAGTGTCATCCAATAACCAATTGCAAGCCTCTGTTTTAGTTAGAAAAATATTTTGAACAGTAGTGTTTCAAGATGATTTTAGGCATAACCTGTCCTTGTTCAATGATTTTTTTTTAAGTACAATTAATCAGTAATAGCAATTAGAAAATAAATTTAAGTTTCATAATTTTATGAGTTAAGTTTGAGTCTCACAATTTCATAATCTTTCATTTTTTAGTATTAAAATTAATTTTGTGGAAGGAATTATATTTATATGACATAAATAAAATAGATACTAATTAATCCAATCAAAATTCTCATAATATTTTACCTAACACATTTGCATACTCTAGCAAATAAATTATTGGTAATAATATAGGTTGTAAGTACCCATGAATCCAGGGTTTTGAATTGTTGATGAGGTTTTTGGGTCTAATATATTAGGGTTAGGGTTGGTGAAGAAGAAGAGAATAGTCGAGCAGTGATGGAGTTATGGTGCGATGGATGGGCCGAGATAACGATGGAATCTGGTAGTGATGGCCAAAAATATTTCATGCGTATAAGCAAGGAACGGATTTCTAATGTGGTAGAATTTGATCAGGGATTATTTGGGGTGGAGAGAGTCGGTTGTTCATTTAGAAAAATATGAGTCAATTTGAGTTCAGCGTAAATTTAGAAAAGTCAAGTCTAGTGTAAGTTTGCAAGAAATAGTTAGCTAGAGAAAAGTCAAAGTGTCAATTTGCATAAAATAGTTAGCCCAAGTTAAGAAGCTAAATAAATCTCATTGGGTTAAGTTGTAATCCATCAAGTTTGTGATTAATAAAATATTGAGTAGCATTAAGAAGCTAAGTGAGAAAGAATAAATAAATCTCATTGGGTTAAGTTGTAATCGATCAAGTTTGTGATTAATAAAATATTAAGCAGCAACTCACGATCTGTGTGGTGTGCATATTTATTTTCTTCGTTCAAGGCGTCTGCCTTTCCAACATATTAGTATCAGAGTTGAGAAAGAGTTAGAGGATTCGATGAGCTAGAATATCCACGAGTCTTGTTTATTGAAGGAGGTGAGCAGGCTATAAATCCACCAGCGTATAAAGAGGAGAAAGTTGTGAGGAGCCTCTATCATCTTTCTTAGCCGCTACAAGCAAGCGCGAGGGTTCATCATAGGCAGGCAGTAAAATCGTTGTGAGAAAAGTCACCACCCACTGAGAATTGCAACGGCTTTTTCAATTGGAATCTCGATGCACAGTTTTTAAGCATTAAGCATAAGAGGTTGTCGTGCAGGTTTGAAGTAAAGGTCTTCCAATTTGACAATTTAAAATTATGAAATTAAATCTTTTCATGTGCATGGGTGGTTATATATATTAACAAAGCTGTGGAGATTTTTCATTTTGGAGATATTTGAAACATTTAGATTAAAGTGATTTATAAGGTTAATAATAATCTTTGAATCATGCACCCGAGTGCATGGCTCGCATGGTGGGGGTTGACGACTTTCTCGCACCTCACCCGCGATCGAATCCCTTCTATGTGTTGTTGCACGGTCAGCCATATGCCGGAGTTAATTATGATCTGATGTGACAGTCGATATGACGTTTGAAGTATATGTTGTACAAAATCGGGCCTAATAAAAGCTTCTGCAGGTACTGCCCCCCCTTTAAAAATAATCTTTAGAGCTCTTTTTGAGTAATTTTTTAATTGGTATTTATGAAAGTGATTTTTTGAAAACGGAAAAGTCTTTTTGGTGAAGTTTTTTTTAAATTGAAGATGGAAAAAGGTGGAGCTATTTTTTTGAAGATTTCAACATGGCTTCAGCAAGCTTTCAGTTGTAGCTTCTACCCTTTACAAGGAATAATTATGATATGTGGGTCATTAAGACGGAGACTATGTTACGGGCTCAAGACGTTTGGGATTACATCAAGATTTGATATGCTAACATGTAAATGACACAACAGAAGAAGCTCTCATAAATGCACAAAAGGACCAGTTGAGGTTAAACAGAAATAAGAATGCACATGCATTGTAAATTATCAACAAGTAGTGTATGAAGTTATATTCTAGAAAATGATGACCACGAAATCAGAAAAGAAAACATGGGAGATATTGGCAACGATCTATCAAGGTATGACAAAAGTAAATATTGTAAAGTTGCATAATACTAGGAGATCATTTGAAAGCCTGCAAATGAAAGAAGTAGTGAATATCAATTCATTCATGAATCTAATTATAACCATCGTAAACTAATTAAGATTATATGGTGATGATATTAAAGATCAAATAGTGGTTGAAAATTTTCTTAGATATCTATCTACCAAATTTGATGTTGTAGTAGTAGCTATTGAAGAAGCCAAGAATTTGGTGACGTTGTTAGTTGATGAATTGATGGGATCACTTCTATCCCATGAGGCGAGGATAGGCAGAAATAAGGATTCCTCCATAGAAACTACTTTTAAAATCCAGGTTTCTATCTCAAGAGACAGAGGTTGAGGCAGAGATAGATCAATAGGTAAAGGTCGAGGTGGAAGAAATAGCGGTCGAAGAGATGGAAAAGAAGAGAAAGAACAAGTGAGTGGAAGAAACAACAAAATCTTCAATAGTAATCAAAGGTGAGATTTATTATTGCAATAAATTTGGTCACTATGCATGTGATTGCAGCAAGAGAATGGTTGATCAAGGAAAGCAGAGAGAAAATGTAGCTACATATATAGTGAGTCCATGTTCCTAGCTTGTAATATAATGCATGAATCCTCTAATAATGTTTGATTATTAGATAGTGGTTGTAGTAACCACATGACTGGCGACGAGATGGGACCTCATCAATTGGTGAGGGGGTGATAGGTATTAAAGTAGTTGTTAAGCATACTTCATAAGGTATTGATCATGCCACTTGCACTAATTTACCCTCTTTCGATTGTTTTGATTATGGCATTGAAAAAATGGTTAGTGATTATCCTGTTAATAAATCTTTGGGTTATTCAAAAGCAAATAATTCTCCCTATATAAAACTTGTGATTAGGTCAGGGTCATTGGGTGTTTCTTCCATATTCAAAGCTCTCCCTCATGTGGGGCCTTGTCCTCCCACTATTGATTCTTCAGTCTACGAGGTTTCATAGGTGGGATGTGAACATGACCTGTTGGATGTGAATATTAGCCCTCCTCTAGAATATAAGTCCCCTGTGATTCGTTTTGGCTCTTATATTGGTGCCCTTTCCCATACAAATTTGGTTGGTAGTGGCATTGATATACTTAATTATAACCTGGCACTGAATATTGAGCCACTTATCATACAATCGTCTATGGTATCTCTAGATTGCTTCCCCATTAGCTTGAGTTTAAAGTGGAATGTTACCATAAGGAACAAGTGTAAGGGTATGTCAAATGATGGTTCCTCCCGAGGACCCTAATCCACCTAGCCAATCATTAAAATTCCTAGACGGTTTGGGTTCTCACATATCCCCTTCTCTTGATGATTCTAATATGATGGCTCTTAGAGAATATTCACCCATAGATGTCATTCCTCCATCAATATTATGTCCCTAAATATTCAAGAATTGTGGAATGCCCCTAAATGGAATTCCCTGTGACACTTGATTGTGGATCATAAGCCATTGTTATTTTAATCCATGAGACTATGGTTAATGGTGATAAGACTTGATCATATTTTTTTATATTATGCCCAGGGTGAATTATGTTTGATTGATGCCCTTAGTATATCAAGGGGTCTGGTTGCATTGTGGGATCCATGCATGTTAATTTCCTTACTTTCAAATATTTTTCAGGCATATTACTAAAAGGATTTTCAAGGGGATCAAAGGTTAGATTTGACATTTTAAATGTGTATGCTCCCTACAATTCCAGACTATATTTCTAGACAAGGCTAAATAAATGTGCCTTGTTGAAGATTGGGTCCCTTATAGTAGTAGGGGATTTATTTCTAGACAAGGCTAGATAAATGTATCTTGTTGAAGATTGGGTCCCTTATAGTAGTATGGGATTCAAATTTTATTGTATTTGCAGAAGATATATGGGGGTCGAGAAGTAAATTGGATCCATTATGAGGTTATTTTAAGGAGCTTATTAGGAAAAACCACTTAGTGGATATTCTTCTGGTTCCTCTTATTCCTACTTGGAGGAATGGATGTACTAGTCTGGATGGGATTGCCAAGAGATTGGATAGGTTCATAGTTCATGAGAATTTGATGGAACAATTTGGTATGATGTGTTCATGGGTAAACTCATCAATGATGTCTAATCATTCTCCCATTTTTTTATAATGGTGTGGTGATGGAAGGATCTCCCTTTTAAGTTTAACCATTCATTGTTAAAAGCTTGTGATTTTGAGAAATCGGTAAGAGATACTTGGTCAAAAGTGGAATATCATAATGAGACTTCCTGAATGGATGTTGGTTGTCTGAAACTAAATAACTAAAGGACATGGTAAAAGCATGGCAAAGAGATAAAAAGAGAAGGAATAAAAAAAGGACTAGCAGAGATAGACGAAGAACTTAAGTTGATATATGACCCATCTAATCTCGATTTCTTCTCAGGTGCTTAGAAAAAATGCCCATGGATCTAGAAGATTAAAAGACAAATTTTTTAAAACAACAAGAAGAGGAATCGTAGCTCAAAATTCATTCCATTTGGATTACACGAGATGATAACAACACAGAGAAAAAAAAAAAAAAACATAATTGTGTCTCACATAGACGAAGGGACAATACAATTTGGGACCTGGAGGACGAAGCGGATAGGAAAATATACAAGCTAAAGGATCTTCATAAGGAGATTGTCAGATATTTTGGGAATCTATATAATTTCAGGGAAGGGGTGGACATTAATACTCAATTGGGGATCATTTACTTATACCCTCAGATGTTTACAGCAAAGGACGATGTGGTTATTTGACGACCGATCACATTGGAAGAAGTGGAATCTATTCTAAAGTCTTTTTCCAGGGAAAAAATCCCTTGACCAGATGGGTGGACCGTGGAATTATTCTTACATATTAAGGTTATTATGGGGTTGGATCTATTATACTCAGCTAAAGAATCAAAGAATTCTCGTAGAATCTAAGATGCTTTAAATTCTACTTTTATTGCTTTGATTCCAAAAGTTTCAAAGGCTTATTATTTCAAGGATTATTGGCTTATTTCTCTATGCAATATTGCTTATAAGATGGTTTCAAATATTATTGCAACTAGGTCGAAAGATACACCATCCAAATTCATTACCCTTGAACAGTTTAGGTTTTTAAAACATTGTCAAATCCAAGATGTAGTTGTTATTGATCAACAATGCATTTCCATAAAGGTAAAATGAAAGGAGACGTTGTTACTGAAACTAGACTTGATTAAAGCATATGACTGTGGCTTGCGTTTTTCTGAGGATGGTTTTACACAAAATTTGTCTTTTTGTGGAGGTTGTCGATTGGATAATGGTTGCATCACTTTGATAAACTATGTGATCTTGATAAATGGAGTTCCTTCGAGTTTCTTTAAGGCCTCGAGGGGGTTGAGGAAGGGTTGCTCAATATCCCCCCTTTTATTTATGTTTGTTATTGACAAGTTGAGCATATCAATTGAGGTACAAATAAGGGGTTCCTTTGTGGGTATTGGGATCACCAAAAATATTTCCATAACACACCTTATGTTTGTGGATGATGTTCTAATTTTTGGGAAGGTATCCACATTGGAATGGAAGTATCTTCATAAGATCATCTCCACATTTGGCGATGCAAGTTACATATATTTTTATGAGAAAATCAAAATATTTGTTAATCGAAGCATATTTTGAACATATTATTATTTCAAAGATTGTCGATATATTTGCTATTGAGGTGGTTGCGATGGATAGGGGTTTCAAATATATTGGCTTCGACTTGAAACTGAACAACTATGGTATTAAAGATTGGTGCTTATTGTTTCTAAAATTGAAAGAAGACCAACTTTTTGGTCACTAAAGTGGATAACACTTGAGGGAAGGTTGATTTTGGCTTGGCGAGCCTTGCAGAATATTTATGTATATTAGATGCACCTCCATTTGATGCCCAAAAATATTATTAAGCATATTAACTCCATAATCTGAAACTTTATATGTTTGAGTTCCAAAGGTGTAAACAAGATACATCTAGTTTGATTGGAGGATATTTCTATGAAGAAAGAGGATGGAGGTTGGGGAATTAAGAACACTGAAAATTTTGGATGGGAATTGGTGGTGAAAATCTTATGGTGTGCTTTATTTGGAACAGGCATTTGGCAAAGGATGATAAAGGGAAAATACCTAAGATGGAAATTAATTTAGGAGTCGATTAAGTCTAGGGAAATGGTTCCTAGCACATTCTCATATATATGGAATAGTTTTATGAAGGTTGAACATTGGTTATTAGGAAACCTGAGGTGGGAGATTGGACTAGGCTCATCAGTGGAGATAGGCTTGGACCCTATCAGGGGATTCCATGATAATCATTCATTACCTTTATCTCTCATCAAGTACATCAATGATAAGGGTATATAGTTTTTAAATATGATTTAGGTTGGTAATGATCCTATTTTCCATATATAACTTGGATATGCTTTAGAGATTTGGGTTTATATGGAGAATTAGCAGCGATATGGGATAGGTATGTGATAAATTTATATCTGGTTGATATCACTTTGGCGGAAAAGGAAGACATCTTTACATGGGATGGTGAAGTTGTTCTGAAGGGGCAGATCATTATTAAGGAGGCCTACATGTATATTAAACTACCACATCTGACATATGCTTGTAGATGGTGGTTCATAAAAATTTGGAAATAGAACTTTCCCCTAAAACTCAAATGTTTTGGGTGGTTGGTCTGGTAGAATAAGATTTTAACTTGGGAGAATTTATGTAAGAGAGGATTCATAGGTCCTGGAAGATGTGTTATGTGCAAGGCTAATAATGAGGATGTTTCTCACCTATTTCTCAAGTGTCCCTATGCGGTTTCCATTTGGCTCGGTGTGTTGAACATTTTAAATCCAAATGTTGGATGGAATACAACATCAGTAAAATAATGTATTAAAGACTGGAAGTCAAAATATAAGGAATCTAAAACTCTTGCATTCTATATTTTCTAGGGCATATGGAGGAGCAGAAATGCATATATTTTTGAAAATATTCCATTGGACATTAGCAAAAATTGCATAAAAATATGTGCATATTTCTATGAGATTAGACCTGCGGCACGCAAGAGAACATTGAGATGCATTCAACAAGTGAAGATCTAGAGCAGATATCCTATGGGTTTTTTTTTCGGAGCTACAAATCAAAGCATATATGTGGTTGTGGGGCATACATTGTTATAAATCCATGTCATTTTTATCATTTCTGGAACAATGGTTTAGGTACAAACACTAGGGTTGATATCATTACTCTTTGGGGATTTTTATATTGCACAAAATGGTTATCCATTGAGACATTGGATGTCTTCAGGGATTCAAAAGTTGTTATAGACTGGGTAAATGAAAATTCTTCTTTCGATCCTCCAATGCTCATTACTTGGATGAACATAATTAAGGTGTTGATTGGACATTTCAGTGGGGTGACTTTTTCTCATATATACAAGGAACATAATAGTATTATTGATGCTCTCTCAAAGATGGGGCATAGATATCAACTAGGGGAGATCAACTTCTCCACATATAGTAATGACAAACTTCAAAGGATGGGAAAAATCTTCTTTACTTTAGTTCCACTTAATTGATGTTGATCTACAAGATTCCATGTTTAGTTAAAATCATATAGTTTTAATATTATGCAATTAGTATTATATGTTTTCATTTTGTAACACTTCTATAAAAACTTATTTAAAAACATTAAACATAGTGAATTTATAAGTATTATTTTATATATAAACAGTGTTTATTAATACAAAATTATAGTAAAAATTTACAAAAATAAATACTTCAATTAATAAATTAATTTATATCCTATTTAAATAATAATTATAATATAAATTAATTTTAAAATATATTTAAATTTTAAATTTTACAAATAATTATTTTAAGGAAGAAACCAACTTTCATACAACATCATCAAATTACTAATATTTATTGATTATACAAAACTTCATCATAAACAACCTAATGGAAGTATTGATTCATTTTGTAAATAGGGCCATCGATGAGGTGGCATCAACTCATTAATAGAATGTACATCAGCCCGCACTAAGGAAGATCTTTTCTCGAACCAAGTTGTCAATTCCGTTTTTATCTGCGACAGTTATTCCAAATAGGCCTGGAATTTGATTCCGATTTACGTGCCGAACCGTTCAACCTTTATTTCCTTTCTGCCTGCAAGGAGCACAGGTCACACATAACGTGAAAACGCCTGGCCTGGCACAAGTATATTCTCATTTACAATGTATCTCGAAAAGACAGAAGGAGAAAAGGTAGAAATATTTTATTTTATTTTATTTTATTTTATTTTATTTTATTTTATTTATTTTTTTGGAAAACAGTTTCAAGGTTGAAAATATGTAGAAATAATTAATTTGTTTTTTTGATCGAAAAATATGTAAAAATATATATATATATATTGGATCGAAAATAGTTTTGAGGTTGAAAATATGTAATATGGAAACAGTTTAAAGGGTGATAATTTGTAATAGGTAAACAGTTTAAAGGTTGACAATTTGTAATAGATAAATAGTTTAAAGGTTGACAATATGTAATATGTATTATTTATTTGAGAAAGATAAGATTAATTAGATTGCTAGTTTTAAGATTTATAGCAAAAGATTTGACATCGAAAGATATAGAAAAGAACATGAAAATGAGTTAAAGTTGTTATTCTTTTGATCTTTTAGGCTGTTCACACATCATTAAAATAATTCACTCTTCCCATTCACCTAATAATAAGATGAGCTACTATTTCTTTAGTATCGAATCTTTTGCAAGGGCTAGGGTCTCATTCATAACCTATTAGACACACCTATGTATTTTGATCCATTTGGAATGCTTGCTTAATCAACAAGTGAGATTAAAATAATTCACTCGTCCCCTTCACCTAATAATAAGATAAGCTACTATTTCCTTAGTCTCAAATCTTGCAAGGGCTAGGGTCTCATTCATAACTTATTAGACACACACCTATGTATTTTGATCCATTTGGAAGGCTTGCTTAATCAACAAGTGAGCTCTTACCATTTAGGAGAGCAGGGAAGCATCTAGTTTACAATAATAACTGATGTTAATTTTTCCAATTATCATAAATTTACATATTACCTTTATGAATTATCCATGTTGTAAAATTTATAATTTCCTAATTTGAATGGTGAATTGTTAATGATTTTATAGTATTTTTTTTATAGCATTTTTAGATTGTGCAGTGCATTTTTTTATGATTTTATATTATTTTTCCTTTTATTATACATATTGAATCCCCTTACATAAATTTCTTAGTGTTTCAAACCAAAATATAGGCTATAATGACTAATAGTTATTTATATGGTTTTGTTTTCAAATCAAGTAATGTCTTAAAACATATTTGTAAGTCTCTTCTTGATGAGTTGGAATGAGAGAATAGCAAACATCAATTTTCAATGTCTTTTAATATTTAATTTATTTAGAATTGATTTTATACCATGGAAATTAAAAATAAATCTACATCTCAATTAGCTACTAAAATATTGAGTAACTTCCAGCAAAGTGAAAACAATATATTAAACTAACTTTAATTTAAAAAAGAATATGGTTAACAACATGAGCCCAAATTGTTCTAGTCAATATGGTCAACATTAAGAGATAACATCTTCATTGTCCCTTGGGACCGGGGTGAGTTTCATTTGCATTATAGTTGGGATTTGACTTTTCACCTTGTGGTAATGGAATCGTGGTAATGGAATTGGCTGGCCTAATGCCAACTTTGTATTATGAAATGCATAAAAAGCAAAGCTATGGCAACAAGGAAAAAAATAGCCATTTCATACTCTTATGCAATTGGTTTAAGCTTAGAGGTAGCTTCCTTTTAGGTCTTGGTTCCTAAACATTCAATCATGATGTAAAAAGTTGATTTTATTTTAACAGAAAACTGCTAATACCATGTTTTTGTTCTCATTACTAATGCGTTTCATGGTTATCTTGACTTTGTAATTTGATTTATTTTAAGAGCCAACAAGCCGGTTGGGGGGGTCCCCCAACTCAACTTTTTGTACTCTCTCATCACCACTCCTATACTGTATTTTTATTAGATTAGTTTGTTAACATGGTAAGATGTGTGTGATTCTCTTTTAAGGTGTGTTGACTCATAAGATTTACTTTCAAACTTAAACAAATCTATGTGTCTGATTTATACTTTTCCATTGAATTTAAAGACTATTGATCCAAGTTACAATATATTTGAGACCATTTGGAGAAACTCTAAAATAAATCTGTCATCATCTGATTTATTCCTACACTAATACAAAATAGAGTTTGTAAACTTAATAACATTTGTTTTATCCAAGAGTTTGCATATTATTGTTGATATTCAAATCCATAGAGTCTAAAAAACTCAATTTCTTAGAACAATTATCTATATTCATGATAAACGCTTATGACCTTTGATGAACATTGATGACAAAAAAAATTATTGTTTAAATATAATGAATACTTATTATGATTACACCTCTCTCTCCTTCCGTTTCTCTTTCACTTGTAATTTTATTCACCATATACAACCAATATTGAAACTCACTGTAAAATGCTATTCAAAATATTATCAACACTTATTAATAGAAAGTACATTAGCCAGCCCGCATTAAAGGAATATCTTTTCCCAAACCAAGTTATCAACGACTGTTATTCAAAATAGGCCTGGAAGTTAGAAAGTATTTGCTACGCATACATTAAACTGAGAGTCAAGCATTACTCTGTTAAATTTTGAGTGCATGCAGTATCCGTAAAAATTAGAGTAGGTCATATATAATTTAAATTTATACTTTGGCAAATATCTCAAGGTGATGTGTCATGGGGGGTTGGAAAGGTAACAAGAGTGTGATCATTTCTAAATGATTTTGTCGGTGTGTAGATAAAGGAGCAATAAAGTCAAAAAGAAATATTTTTTTTTGCTTTTTTGGGTCGAAAACAGTTGAAAATATGTAATATGAAAACAGTTTATAAAGGTTGATAATATGTAATATGAAAACAGTTTAAAGGTTGATAATATGTAATATGAAAACAGTTTAAAGGTTAAGGTTAAGATAAATTAGATTACTAGTTTTTAAATTAAGATTTATAGCAAAAGATTTGACATGGAAAGATATAGAAAAGAATGTGAAAATGAGTTAAAGTTGTTATTCTTTTAATCTTTTAAGCTATTCACACGTCATTAAAATAATTCACTCCTCTCTTTCACCTAATAATAAGATGAGCTACTATTTCTTTAGAATCGAATTTTTTGCAAGGGCTAGGGTCTCATTCATAACCTATTAGACACACACCTATGTATTTTGATCCATTTGGAATGCTTGCTTAATCAACAAGTGAGATTAACATAATTCACTTGTCCCCTTCATCTAATAATAAGATAAGCTACTATTTCCTTAGAATTGAATATTTTGCAAGGGCTAGGGTCTCATTCATAACCTGTTAGACACACACCTATGTATTTTTATCCATTTGGAATGTTTGCTTAATCAACAAGTGAGCTCTTACCATTTAGGAGAGCAAGTAAGCATCTAGTTTACAATAATAACTTATGTTAATTTTTCCAATTATCATAGATTTACATATTACCTTTATGAATTATCCATGTTGTAAAATTTGTAATTTCCTAATTTGAATGGTGAATTGTTAATGATTTTATAGTTTTTTTTTATAGCATTTTTAAATTGTGCAGTGGATTTTTTATGATTTTATATTACTTTTCCTTTTATTATACATATTGAATCCCCTTACATAAATTTTTTACTTTTTCAAATCAAAATATAGTTTATAATGACAAATAGTTATTTATATGGTTTTGTTTTCAAATCAAGTAATGTCTTAAAACATATCTGTAAGTCTCTTCTTGATGAGTTGGAATGAGAGCATGGCACACATCAATTTTCAATGTCTTTTAATATTTAATCTACTTAGCATTGATATTATACCATGGAAATTAAAAATAAATCTATATCTCAATTAGCCACTAAAATATTAAGTAACCTCCAGCAAAGTGAAAACAATATATTAAACTAACTTTAATTTAAAAAAGAAATTGATTAACAACATGAGCCCAAATTGTTCTGGTTGTCAATATGGTCAACATTAAGAGATAACATGTTGTGCAGCTTCATTGTCCCCTGGGACTGGGGTGAGTTTCATTTGCATTATAGTTGGGATTTGATTTTTCACCTTGTGGTAATGAAATTGTGGTAATGGAATCGGTTGGCCTAAAGCCAACTTTGTATTATGAAATGCATAAAAAGCAAAGTTATGGCAACAAGGAAAAAAAATAGTCATTTCATACTCTTATGCAATTGGTTTAAGCTTAGAGGTAGCTTCCTTTTAGGTCTTGGTTCCTAAACATTCAATCATGATGTAAAAGATTGATTTTATTTTAATAGAACGCTGTTAATGCCATGTTTTTCTTCTCATTTCTAATGTGTTTCATGGTTATCTTGACTTTGTAATTTGATTTATTTTAAGAGCTAACAAGCTGGTTGGGAGGGCCCCCCAACTCAACTTTTTGTCCTCTCTCATCACCACTCCTACACTATATTTTTATTAGAGTAGTTTGTTAACATGCTAAGGTGTGTGTAATTCTCTTTTAAGGTGTGTTGACTCATAAGATTTACTTTCAAACTTAAACAAATCTATGTGCATGATTTATACTTTTCCATTGAATTTAAAGACTATTGATGCAAGTTACAATATATTTGAGACCATTTGGAGAAACTCTAATATAAATCTGTCATCATCTGATTTATTTCTACACTAATACAAAATAGAGTTTGTAAACTTAATCAACATTTTTTTAATCCAAGAGCTTGCCTATTATTGTTGATATTTAAATCCATAGAGTCTAAAAGATTTAATTTCTTAGAACAATTATCTATATTCATGATATGCACTTATGATCTTTGATGAACATTGATGTCAAGAAGGATTATTGTTTGAATATGATGAATACTTATTATGATTACACCTATCTCTGCTTCAGTTTCTCTTTCACTTGTAATTTTATTCACCATATACAACCAATATTGAAACTCATTGTAAAATGCTATTCAAAATATTATTAACACTTATGATTGTTTATTTAAAGATATATAATTATTTTGTTGATATTGATAGTTAAATATGATTTTGTTTGTTAAAAAAAAAATCAATACTTATCATTATATTTATCTTTAATATTTTTTTAACTTTATTTTGTTTATCAAATATAATTAAGAGTAAAATCGATAAAGAAAATATCATTTTATTCATTAAATGTGATCAATACTTATTATTTTCCACATGGAGTGGTTTAAGGGAAATTGTCCTTGTCCCATCAAAGATGTGGCAGTGCATCCCCCAAATTAATGATGGCTCATTGACTCCCCTCACATGGTGTTTCATGGCAATCAACAATTCTCTAATGGTGGGTGATGTGAACTTTGGCATAGTTTTTATGGATGAGTTCAAGTGGAAAATCTTTGTATCTCTACCACAAATGTTTCCACACACCACCATAATTTCAAGCAAGGGCAAGCATTCATGTTGCAAGGTGATTATTCTCAGCACGCGAGACAGGTCCATTTGCAGCTCCAAGGTGATTTGAGAGGTTAGTTATAGTTTATTATGGTTTGGTTCCACTCTTTCCAGACTACTTTGCTTCAAGTAACTCCTCCGGATTTCTATTTTTTTTCTCTCAGCACCAAGTTTTTTTACTTTGTTGTTTCCCTAATTCCTTCGCACATAGTCAGGTTCTTCCAGACTTTTTATGGCCTTTGGTTTGATGCCCTTGATCTCACCTAACTAAATTTTTCAAGAAATCTTGGATTGAATCTCTTCAATCTTCCCCTTTATTACTTTACTCCTTTTTTTGTAGTCTTCTTGGGGCGGAACTATGCTTAACCTCTATGTTGAAAAAATCTAGTGCCAGTTACGCTCTTTCAAAAAAACACCAAATTTATTTTATAAGTTGGAAACCACAAAATTAAGGTTTGTGTAGAAATTATGGTGTAGATTTGCAACTTCTCATGAAGTTTTAATCAAAATCACAAGACACAAACCTACTCTACTGCTCTGCGGAAAGTAATTCACAATCTAGAACAAAAATTTTAGACATTCAATAAGAAATAACACACATGCACACTGTATTTTTCCTGGGGAAAGCAATCTGCTAAAAACCTCAATGACTGCTTGCATTAATCTGATGAATAGAGATGTATTACAATTGCTTTGCTCAAATGAGCACAAACTACAAGTGCAGAACCTATCTCTCTGCTTGCTGAGAAGCTCTAATCTAGACTTAGTCAATTTCTGCCTCTACTTGAGCCCCTATTTCCTTGCGCAATTCCTTGAGAAATTAAGCCCCTATTATTTAGGAATATGTCCAAAATGAAGTGCGCAAGTCCTCAAGTTGATCATCAGGTTGCATGCAACACCTATACACTTTGGAATAGTCTACAACTAATGTTACATTGCCTTTGAATCTCCACCTCAACTGGGTAACTTGATTCTCTGTATGTACTACATATTTTGGGTTGGTTGACTAGTTAACTGGATGATTACTGAGTTTGACTGAAGTCCCACTCCACAACTGACCTTCCATTAGTTCCTCCAACAGTTGGAACTAGTTTAACTAAAAACAACTTGAGATAACTGAATTTGATTACTACAAATTAGCAATCACACATGCTTAACTGAACTCTAACTCCTCCAACTCGAATTTATTGAGTAAAATAGGTGACACAAGCCATGTCACACAAGTTAACTGCTTCCAAGTTGTCTAATGATTTGGAAATTCGAATTTTCTCAATTTAATCAAGGCAAAATCAAATTGAGAATTTATTGTTGCATGTTTAAACACTCCCTGTCAACAAGAAAGGGACTATCAATCACCCTTATCCTGCACATGTGGAACTCGAAGTTCCCTCTTGACAGGGCCTTTGTCAAAATTTCATCATCTTGTTCCTATGTGGGAATGTATTGAAGCAACATTATCCGCCTCTGCACACAATCCTTTAAATGGTGAAATTGAATATCTATATGGTTGGATCGATCGTGAAATATAAGATTCTTAAAAGAGATTGATGCAAGTCTAATTATCATAGTTGGATCCATCATCTGACCAAACAATCCAACAAGTATCTTTCTCATCCAGATCGCCCCACATGTTGCTTGACTTGCAGCGATGCATTCTACTTCTGTCGAGTTGAGTGCCACATATCTTTACTTCCTATTGTATGAGGAAACCATTGTGGACCCAACACTGAAAATTCCACCTATTTTACTCTTTCAGTCTGATGGATTCCCTACCCAATCTATATTTGTGAAGCCGCATAGCTTCACTCCCTCTATCTGTTTGTACCATAGTCCAAACTAGGTATTGCCTCTGAGGTATCATAAAAAAGGCTTAGTTTCCTTCCAAAATAATTGTTGGCTTAACCATAGCTTGGGTTAGTTAGTTGACTGCATAGCACATATCTAGTAATGTGTTCATAAGGTACATCAGTGAACCCACTAGCTGTCGATAAATGGTAGCATCTATTGGAAGTAATATTTCCATGTGTTGTTGTGAGTTGTCATTATGAGTTGCTAAGTGTCAATCTAGATGTTGTTGTTTTGCATGTATGAGTTGTAGTCATGATATAGATGTGTCGAAGTGAGTAATTTATGTCCTATATATTTGTAACTATTATGATCAATAAAATATCGAAGTGTTGTGTTTGGTGTTGTGTATAATCACTCTATGATCTCTCTAATTTCTATCATGGTATCACAGCCAAATCTAAAACTTGAGATCTGAGAATCTTGCTCTCATATTTGGATTTCTAAAGATAGTGTTATCTAGTTTATGGTTCCTAGGCTCTGTTAGACAAATTAGTAGCCATTTCTGGCTTACGCACAGCTCTATAACAGCAAGGTCGACACTGGCCAATCAAAGGTGAAATCGTTGTGATACATAGTTAGTGTTGAATCTATGTTGTTATTTGTGAGACGAGTATGTATGCCTACAATTTGATTGAATAGAGGTTGCACGAGAGTCGGATTAGATCTATGAAAAGATTTTTCTTGTGGGTGACAACCATGGTCTAAAGTCATCTGTATGTCTACGCCCAACATTAATTCCATGAAGAGCCTCAAGAAGTTTCCATGAGTGTTGACCAAGATCTGCATGAGATTCAAATATTGGGACATGGTTCTCCACTTGGGGGTCGGGGGTTTCACACCATATCTGTGAATATGTAGAGATTTCAACGTTGAATAGGTGTTTTTTGTAGCTGCTACAACACACTCCAAAATTTTGGCTTGCATTCAATTTCGAAGCCTCCCTTGAAGTTTTTACTTGATGTTTACACGCATTCGAGCTCACTCCATGGGCTCGTGTAAGTCTTTTCACCAACCTTGCTTACCGTTCAATGGGCAGCTTTTGCATGTTGGTAACAATTTCATGCTTGCGACCATGTTCTAGTCGTACACAAGGTCCCCGCTTCGTGTGTACATGCTATGATTCCCTATGTAAACATCCATCGTGCTCACACAGGATTCATATACATTGTTGTGCAAGCGTCATTGCGGTCGTCCAATGATCAATCACAAACATCGTGCTTTTCGATTCACACCGTCGGTCAGTCATGTTGAGCATGTGTGTCTGGATGGTTTGAGTCGTCTCGTCATCAAGTCATGTGAGTGTGTGTTTGCAAGATCATGTATGCACATTTTCACTTGCTCACACACTTAGTCCTTTTGTTGAAGTTATGATGACCAGATCACCCTCTAACAGCCGAACCTTCACCCCGCCATCAATTCGACCGACTTTCACCCAGAACAGTGCAGAAGCACCCATCAAGCCATTTCAAGCTGCATATCCCGCAAGCCTATCAATCAACCCTCTTGCTAGTCAACTGGATATTTTGACTGGGCAGTCACCCCGGGACTAACTCTCCTCAAAAATTGCGCAGAGGCTACAGACCATGCCGCTCCACTGACTGAGAAAATTGTGTAGACAGGCTAGATAGGCACCCAATGCACGTCCCTATCTCCCTCATAAAATTGCACAGTTTTCCCAACCAGCCCACTAGTAAGTCAGCCATATGCTCACCCAAAAAACTACACAGATTTCATGAGCAAGCCCTCTGCAGCCTAGCAGTCCGCTCAGCTTAGAAACTGCACAAAGGTGTTCAGCAGGTCATCCTCCCAGCATCATCATAGTTTTTCCTGCCAGCATCCTACTGTCAGCTCGCTCCAGGAACTGTGCAATTTTTGCTACCAATCTCCCCACTGCCAACTCCCTCTAGGAACTACGCAATTTTTGCTGCCAATATCCCACTGCTCGCTCACTCCATAAATTGTGCAAATTTTTCCTGCCCAACCCTCTTACAGCCCGCACTGCTACTCCCAAAAATTGTGTAGATTTGTCCTCCATCCGAGATAGATCACGCAGACAGTCATTGCCTATTCATATTGTCTGTCACCGCTCCCAGTGACTTCTACGTATTTTTCACCAGCAATGCCCGTAGCCCGCATCCCAGCGGTTTTGTAACCTTGTCTTCACTCCCGGTCACCTTCATCTGAAATGATCATGCATCATGGTAGACTAGGAGGTTTATGGATTTGATGTCGTCTCTTAATGAGTGACTACAGATATAGGTACATGAATAAACATGGCGCGACGACGGATGGGATGAACAAGGGAAGTACATGCAAAAGAAACAGACGAACAAACAATGCATGTAAAGAGATGTGTTCGGAAACAGACTACCATGTGAAGATATGTTTGTGGACGGACTGACGAATGAACATACACTTTTTGTGAATGGACGAACATGTCAAGCATGCCAATGTATAAGCAAGGATCAACTTACGAATGCAACACCAAGTGAACCTAACGACCATCGAAGACTCCACGCACCTTGCCATGCGGAGGTGAAGTTGTGACACACCATGAGGACATCCATCACCCAACAGCACTGCAGCTCGACATGCACACTAGTAGCAGCACGAATGTACCAGCACTGTCATGTCGAGTCTTGTCATGAGTCATGTCGTCCACATCACTACTGTGGGCCATATTGTTGATCAATGTAATGTAACATGGAAGTCCAAGAGACCCACTTGTCATATGAAGAGTCATGTAAAGTTGAAAGGTCATGGAAGTCAAATAGTCATGAGGGAAGTTGAACAGTCACAGGGGTCAGTTTTACCCTTGGCTATAAATAGCCCTCATTTATACATGCAAAAGAATTTTCACCTTGGCTCCTCCCACATAGCCTTGAGAGTCTGTAATATTTTCTTTGAGGAGTAAGTATTGGCCCCAACGCCTCATCCACAGGGTTAGTGATGTATTGTGTATCGATGTGTCTTGGAACTTTCTTTTAATTTAGAAGCCTGCTAACAGGCCAGCACGTTTTCACACATGTTGTAATGGTTGTAATATTTGTCTTGAACACTTGTAATACATGTTTCTTTAACCTGTGTTTTACGCAATTCATTCAGTTTTTCTAATACATATATTAATGAAAATGTGTTGTATAAGTTGTTAACATTTTCTTGCCTATGTTGGTTACCTCCCAGACATGAAACAAAACCTTTCACGTAAACTTTCTATAACGACTGTCGTATTTGCGCGGATTGTCCATTGAGTGTTGTACGTGCTATCTTCCCTTGTGTGTTGTGACTACCGCATCAGTGTGGATTTCTCCTTAGGAATTTGTGCGCGTCATGTTGTGTTGTGTGTTCCTAATAGAATTGGGCTTCCTCCCATTTCACTTGGGACTCACTCCCACCCTCTCTCTCTTCAGTGAAAGAACCTTGACACTAGTAACACTATCTATCACTAGGCACGCGAACCTTGCTACTCAAAGAAAAAGCAGACCACTCTCTTGTGCTGACAAGCAAGTGCTAAGGCAAACATTTAAGATAATGGAAATAAATCATCATACTAGATGGGACTTCCACACCAAATGGTGTGAGGTCTAGTTGGGACTTCATACCAAGGTGATCCCCTAAATATTGGCGGGTCCAACACCGTCAACAGTGTTGTTGCAAAATAAATTGCAGTGAGGTAATGGTATTTGATGTCATGATCTCATTTTGAGTATGAGTTCTTTTGGTGACAAACAAATCACATAATTTCTCCATGGTATCAAGTATCATCAGCCTTGTAATCCAATATTATTGTCATTTTCAAGACTTTGAATGCCACAGTGTGGAAAATATTGTCAAAATGTTGCCAGTAGCATGGGAGAAGAATCAAATTGGTAGATCTTAGATCTGAAAGAAGAAAAAGAGGTAATATGGACTCTCTTCCTTTAGAGAAATTTAATGGCATCCATTTTCATACATGGAAAGTTAAAATTCAAATGCATCTTATGAATAGAGGTTTGTGGAGTATAGTAAAAGGAACCAAAAAGGATCCTATTGATGTCAAGCTTTTAGTTGAATGGGAAAAGAAAGAAGACAAGGATAAGGCTATAATTGGATTGGGTCTTTGAGACACTCAGATGAATTTGATTTATTTAGAAAAATCAACCCATGAAATTTGGGAACATTTGAGTAAGTTATTTGGGGGAAAGGCTATGAATGCAAAGTTCTCTTTAAAGTTGCAATTCTTTAGTCTCAAAATGCATGATAAGACACCTCTCTCTAATCTATAAATGAGTTAATGTCTCTCTTTAGGAAATTGGCTAAAATTAGTTCCAAGGTAGAAACATATGATGCTAAAGCAATTCTATTAAATATCCTATCTCCCAAGTATATCAAAATTGTATTCACATTAAGTCAAATGTCCTCTCAATCATTAAGGAATGGTATCATCACTTTTAGTTGAGGAAAAAGGGAAAATTCAAAAGGTTCAGATGTTGGTGGTCAACATGAACTTGCACTATTTTCCAAAGGCAAAATGAAAAAAATAAAAAAACAAGGGTTCAATAGAGTGCTTCTATTATCATAAATATTGACATACATCTTGAAATTGTAGAACTCGTGCAATGGATATTATGAATGGCAAGGAAAATGAAAACATAGTCAACTTGGATGACTGGTTGACAGAATAAGATAGTGATGAGGGGCCACCATAGCCACCTCTCAAACTATTCTAAAAGTAAAAGAGACTTGAGTTCTTCTATTGTGAGTGTTTGTTTGTATGTTACAGGTTGTGGTGTGATTTGAAGTAGTTCTCTAAAAAGGGTTGGTGGTTCTTAAACTAGAAGGCCCTGGTGTCCCAAACATCAATTGTTATGTGTTCGTAAGGTCAAGTTGTTTGATCAACTTTCGAATACATTTAATATTCAGACCTCCATCCTAGAAAATGATGGATAGTCGAAAGTGAAATATCCGACAGATGGTGGTTTGTTCATTGCTTGACGGCTCTCATTGCGGAAGCCCCAACGATCTGAGATGTCAATATTGTTGATATTGCAATGTTCATCAACGATGGTCAGAGGTGGTTACATTTTAAATGGAATTCAAGTGATAGCTCAAAGATGTGGTGGTGAAAGAGTGATGTTTGCGAGATTCCATAGTGGATGTGAGTGTTTTTGAAGACCAGTCAGCCATAGATTATCCTTAATATTGTAATGCGTGTTTTCTATATTTGTTACATGCAAGCATTAAGGGAGGGCATTGGAAGTAATGCTTCCATGTGTTGTCATGAGTTGTCATTGTGAGTTCCTAAGTGTCAATCTAGATGATGTTGTTTCCATGTATGAGTTGTATTCATGATCTAGATGGTTGAAGTCATTAATTTATGTCCTATATATGTGTAACTATTGTGATCAATAAAGTATTGAAGTGGTGTGTTTGGTGTTGTGTGTAATCTCTCTATGATCTCTCTAAGTTCTATAAACATCCACTTCTTCACCTGAAGTGGCATCTTTCTTCCTCCAGTTGGTCGCTAGAGGTGTCTCCATGGGTTTGCAACTCTCCATGTGGAACCTCTATAGAATCTCATTTGCATACTTGCCTTGAGAGACAAATAGTTCCCCATCACCTTGTCGTACTTACAACCCGAGGAAATAGTGCATGAGACCCATGTCCTTCATTTCAAACTCCCTTGCAAGGTTGTCCTTGCAAGATATGATCAAATTCTAATCACTAGTTAAAATTAAATCATCAACATATAATACAATAATAGAAAATTTACCTTCTACCAAGATATGATAGAAGTTTTCATCCGCTTCACTTTTGGTGAAGCCCAAACCAGTGAGATAGTTATCGGTCTTGGTGTACCAAGCACAGGGTGCTTGTTTGAGACCGTACAATGCTCACTTGAGTTTGCACACATGAGACTCTTGATCAAATGTATCAAAACCTTATGGTTGCTTGATGTACGCCTCCTCCCCAATAACGCCATTGAGAAATGTTGTTTTTACATCCATCTAGTGGATCTCCCAACCCATCTGCACAGCCAGAGCAACAATTGATCTAATGGATGGGTATCTTGCTACAGGAGCAAAGGTCTCCTCATAGTCAAGCCCTTCAACCTGAGACTACCCCTTGGCCACAAATCTGGTTTTATACTTCTATATGCTTCCATCTACTACATGCTTTACCTTTAAGATCCATTTCAAACCCACAGCTGATTTGTCTGTTGGTCTTGGGACCACTTCCCAAACTTTTTTCTTCACAATGGATTCATATTCCTCCTCCATTGCATCAACCCATATAAGTTGCCCTACTTCTTCCTCAAAATAGGATGGCTCAGTTTCTACAAGCTCAGTCATTAGAGTCATGTAACCAGTGTACTGATCAGGTGACCTTCTTTGTTTGCATTGATTTGAAGGAGCACCCACATTCTCCCACACATCCTGTAAAACTATTTCAGCTTCCCTATTTCTTTTTTTGCCTTCTCTAGATGATTAAGCTTGAGTGGTTGTCTCCACTATCTGCTCCTCAATTGTGGTTGCTCCATGACTTCTTGAGGTTTCTCCTTTGGAGCTAAAAGCTCCTCTTCTAATGGGATTTGAAGCTCCCTCTCAAGAGAGCATCACATTGCTTTCTCCTCATCAAATTTTACATCCCTTCGCAAAACTATCATCCTGAGGGATGGAAAGTATGAGGAAACTTAATCGCTAGAATTAAATCACAAAAGACACAATTACATTTGTAATAATATATATTTTATTCAATATTCAAAATGATGATTACAATCCCTCAAACAGTATGCCTAAATAGGCATTGACTGGTCACGAGGTTGATTGGTCATGACTTTTGACCATATGCCTTTTCATAACTAGCATTAATAGAAATATTATTTATTTATTTATTTATTATTCATTATTTATTCATTATTCATTATTTATTTATTTATGAATTAATTATTTGTAACATTTCCCCACTCTTAAAAATTGCTTTGTCCTCAAAACAAGGGTAATGAGAGGTGTTGTTGTCGAAACTTCTCATTTTCCCATGAGGAGTCTTCATCTAGGATTTTTTTCCACTTGATCAAGTATTCTCTAATATTTTGGAATGAAGTACCTTCTCTCTAGTTGCAAGGATACCTTCAGGTTCTAAGACAATCCTTCCTTATTCATCGACTTCAGGTATCTCGGTTTGAGATTATTGGTTTTAACATAGTACTCTTTTGAGACATGAAGCATGGAATATGTTGTGCATTTGGCAGTTATCTAGTAGTTTCAATCCATAAGCAACATTATTGATTTTTTTTATTGTCTGGAAAGGCCCATAGAATTTTGGAGCTAACTTGTTCTTCCTTGTTGTTTCAAGGACAACTACTTGAAAGGTTGTAGTCTTACGAAGACCCAGTCTCCTTCAAATTATCATTCTGAACTGTGCTAGTCAACTTGTTGCTTCATTCGATTTCTGACAGTTGTTAGGTTTTCCTTTAATATCTAGATAATCTATTGACTTTCTTCCAAATGGTTATTCACTACTTGAACCTTAGCAGCATTTAATGTAAAATCCTTCCATCTCGGGGATTCATAAACCTACAGGGCCTGGAAAGGGGTTATTCTGGTTGAGGTATGATAGGTAGTATTGTACCACCATTCTGTTAAATGCAACCATTGTGACCATTTTCTTGCTTATCCGATATGAAGCATCGTAGGTATGTTTCTAAACACTTATTTACTATTTTTGTTTGACCATCTGTTTGCGGATGGTAGGATGAACTCATGTTAAGGGTTATTTTGGCTTGGTTACAAAATTCCTTCCAGAAGTTTCCCTTAAATATTACATCCCTATCACTGACAATGACTTTAGGTAGACCATGTAGCTTGTAGATGGTTTTTTAAAAGACCTCTACAATATGCTTGGTTGAGTCCATTTTCTTGACTACCATAAAGTGTGCATATTTGGTTAGTCTTTCTACTACAATGCATATCTTATCCTTACCATCATACATGGGAAAACCATCGATGAAATCCTTTGAAATTTCTTCCCATTTCTGATTTGGAACATGTAAGGGGTTCAATAATCCAAGAGTTGAGATGCTTTTGCTTTTGCTTCTTTGTCACATTCGACGACATATTTATGAATCTCTTTAGGCATTCCCTTCTAGTAGAATGATTGGTGTGCATTGTGGTATGTCTTAAAGAACCCAAGGTGCTCAGCTGCAAGGAAATTGTGTGATTCCTTTAGAGATTTTATTTTAAACTTTGATGAAGGACTTAGTAAATTCTACCTGTATACCATAGTACGTCATTCTTCCATTCAAAATTAGGGTGTTGAGTGATGTTTTTTATTAACAAGCAAGAGTTTGGTTCCTTGGCATATTCATCTCATATCTTGTCTAACCAATCAGGAACCACTACCAAAGTGGCACATGTTGTGGTGTCTTCATCTTTACGTGAAAGAGCATCAGCAACCACATTGTCCTTTCCCCTTTTGTGCAAGATTTCCATGTCAAATGTTGCAAGTTTCTCTATCCACTTATGTTGTTCTGTAGATAATCTTTTTTGTTGTAACATGAATTAAAGGCTGTTATGACCTGTGCTGATTGAAAACTTTCTCCCTAATAAGTATTGATGCCACTTGCTTAGTGCATGAATAATGGCCAACATATCCTTGTGGTGGGTAGACTTCAAGCTTTCCCTTTTATTAAGTTTTCAACTTTCGTAAGTTATGGGGCAATTGTCTTGCATTATCACAGCACCAATCCCAAACCCAAAGGAATCACACTCTACCACAAAAGTTTTGGACAAATCAGGGGTTTCCAAAACTAGAGTAGATGAAATTATCTCTTTTAAGGATTCGAAGCATTTGTCTGTTTTATTGTCCCATTGAAAGGAATTTTTATTTAGTAAATTAGTTAAAGGAGTAGTCTCGTGTGCATAGTTCTTTATGAATATTTTGTAGTATCCGGTTAATCCAAGGAATCCCCTAAGTTTGGATATATTCTTGGGCTTGGGTGACTCTTTGATTGCTTTAATTTCGTTGGGATCCACTTTAACTCCTTATTTGGATATGATATGTCCTAGGTATTCAACTCCCTTCTATCCAAAAGTACATTTTGATAATTTTGCATACAATTGATTCTTCTCCAATACGAAAAGTACTTCTTCTAGATGATTGAGGTTCTCCTTCCATGTTTTGTTGTAGACAAGGATATCGTCAAATAAAACTAATATGAATTTTCATAAGTATGGGAAAAAGAGTTCGTTCATGGTTGCCTAGAAGGTGGTTGGTGCATTTTTTAGAACAAATGGCATCACCTTAAACTCATAGTGCCCTTCATGAGTTCTAAATGCAGTCTTCTAGACGTCGTCTAATATTATTTGAATTTGATAGTAACCTAACCTCAAAGCTAATTTTGAAAAATATTTTGCACCATGGAGTTTGTCCAGCATCTCATCAATAAATGGAATGGGAAATTTGTGTTTAATAGTAATCTTGTTTATTCCTCGATACTATTTACACAACTGGAAGGATCCATCTTTCTTTCGGACTAACACTACGGTGTCACATATGGACTTCTGCTTTTCATAATGACTCCAGATTTTAGCAAAATCCTATATTAGCCTTTATATTTTTTTATGATGATGGGCATAGCGATATGGCTTTACATTTACTGGTGTTGAATATGGTTTAACTTCAATGATGTGTTAGATATTCTTTTAGTAGGTAATTTCATAGGCATTTCATGAAATAATTTGTCATATTTCTGGATTAGGGATGTAACTTCAAATTGTTGGCGATTCCCTTCCATAGATAACAATTATAACTATTAGCATTGTGTAAGGAATATTGATGCTCATTTGTGAATAAGATTCTTCATTTGCTGAGCAAAAATGATTTGGGTAGGAAGGGCTTGGAATTCGAACAGCTTATCCTCTCTTCCATCATTTTGAACTTAATGAATTGTTTTTGGTGATTTGCATAGTATGTCCCTAATGTTTGCAACCATTGTACTCCCAAGATGGCATCTACACTTCCCAAGGGAACTGTATAAAATATAAACTCCATTTTGTAGGTGTTTAGTTTCATTACTTTATCACAGTTCCCTACTCCACCTATCCTTTTCCCATCTGCCACCATAACCTTTAATTTGTTATGGAATAGGAAAAAATGTTTAGCCTTTTTGCGACATTGACATTTATAAAATTATGTGTGCTCCCTGAATCTTGTAACACAATAACATTTTGTTTCTTAATATGCCCCTTAGATTTAATATGTGTGGTTGGGTTATCCATGTGATAATTGCCAATTAAATTCTTAGCATTTTTTCTTCATCTGGATCTGGATTAGGGGTCTCATTTTCTTTTTTAGTTTCTTTGTCAGAGTCACTATCTGAATATTCCACTTCTTGCTCTGCTTCATAGTTGTAGAGTTTTTTTGTAGTACATTTGTGTCCCGAAGAATATTTGTCTCTGCATGTCTAACATTTTCCATCCTTTTTCTTTTCGAAATTTGACTGTTGTTTTCCTCCTTCTCACAACGAGGGTGGAATGTACTTACTAGTGTTTTCTGAAGAAGACTTACTTGACTTTCCTTTTGAGTAGTTGCTTGATTTTTCACTACTGGCATATGGTGTTTTATGGAATTTATACTTTCGCTCAATAATTATTGTTGCATGTCTAGCTTCTTCAATGGTTTTGGGTTTATACAATTTTAATTCTGCTTGAATATACTCTTTAAGCCCACATCTATACATTTTTAGAAGCTCTTTGTCAGAAAATCCCCTTTCTCTTATAGCTAATACTTCCCACTCGTGGGTGTATTCGCTTACAGACCCTTTTTGTTTAAGATGAATGAATTTTTCGTAAACATCATCTTCTTCTTCATCATGGAACCTTTTTAGCAGGGCATCCACAAAAATTTTCCAAACAAACAAACGAGCCTCACATTTGTTGGACCACCATAGGAACCAATCATACGCTTCAGCTTCCAGGTTGTTGGATGCGGTCATGATTTTTCTCACTCACCTATTAGCGGGTTTGCTTCAAAAATGGCCTCCATTTTATTTACCCACACAATGGCGCCCCTATGGTCCTTACCATTGTACTTAGGTAATTCCCTTTTAATTCTTTGGTAGTTCCTTTCGGGAAACTTTGTATAGTATTGACTTCCTTGGAACTGTATATGCGGCATTTGCGAGACTTCGTGCATCAATGGAAATTCATGATTTGGAAAAACTTTTCCTTCTATATTCTTGGGACTTTGTGATGATTCTTGCGTGATTAAGGGATTAAAAGGTGGGTTGACTCCTCCTGATAATTGGCTCAACGTTATTTCAACATTATCTATTTTTTTTAATATCATTTTCCATTTTTTCTTGAGTGATAATTAAGCTATCTTGGCCTTTTCTGAATTCTTCCTGCTTCTTTTCGACATTATCGAGACTCCAACACATCTTGTCAAATTCTTCTTGGAATTTCCTTGAATTGGCATCGTCATTATTACTCCCCATTTTGTTTTTGTTTTTCTTGGTGGAACCAATTTATTTATTTTTATTTAATAATATTGTTATATTATTATATAACTTATATATTAAATGGTATTCAACATATAACTTTAAATTTTATATGAATTATATGTTAAATATCATTATAAGTTGGTAAAAGAATTAATGACACATTTTAATAACCGCAACCTCGAATGTTCACTGGCGGCGCTTGATGAACAACCCGATTGGAATGTAGATGACATGATATGAAACAGGTGGAACAAAATATGCTTGACTGTAACTTTGTTGAATGTACTGAAGGCTAGCACGAAACACGTGAGGTAGAAGTATTGTTTCAAAGACAGGGATCTGCGTGGAGAAGGAGGGACATGGCGGGAAAAAATCATGGTGTTGTAGAGTTATCTCTCACTGCCCAGATCGCATCGAGTCGAGAACAGGGCATAAGGAAGATGGTGTGAGTGGTGGGGAACACTCAGCGGGATGGAAAGAGGAGCCACGACAGTGGAGGAGGGATGGCGTCAGTGAGGGAAGAAAATCAAGGTATCGGGATCGAAGGTGGTTGACAGGAGAAAAGTACAATGGAACACTTGTAGAACAGGGGAGCAGTAGAACACGGGTATGAGGGAAGATGAATTTGACATCGAAATAACAGTAAGGAATGAGGATCGAGGAAGCTCTTATAACACTGTTATGAGGAAACTTAGTCATTGGAACTAAACCGCAGAAGACACAATTGCACTTGTAGTAATATATGTTTTATTCAATGTTCGAAATGATGATTACAATCCCTCGAACGGTATGCCTAAATAAGCAGTGATTAGTCACAAGGTTGATTGGTCATGAATTTTGACCATAAGCCTTTTCATAACTAACTTCAATAAAAATATTAATTAATTAATTCATTATTTATCTATTAATTATTCATTATTTATTTATTTATGAATTAATTATTAATAACACTTGCCTTGAGAGACAAACAATTCCCCATCACCTTACCATACTTCCAACTTGAGTAAGTAGTGCATGAGACCCATGTCCTTCATTTTAAACTCCCTTGCAATGTCCTCCTTGCAAGATCTGATCAGCTACTCATCACTAGTTAAAATTAAATCATCAACATATAAGACAATAATAAGAAATTTACCTTCTACCAAGAGATGATAGAGGTTTGCATCCGTTTCACTTGTGGTGAAGCCCAAACCAATGAGATAGTTATCGATTTTGGTCTATCAAGCATGAGGTGCTTGTTTGAGACTGTACAATGCTCGCTTGAGTCTGCACACATGAGACTCTCGATCAAATGTCTCAAAACCTTCTAGTTTTTTGATGTACAACTCCTCCTCAATAAGTCCATTGAAAATATTATTTTTACATTCATCTGGGGGGTCTCCCAACCCATATACACATCTAGAGCAAGAATTTATCTAATGGGTGAGTACCTTACTACAAGAGCAAAGGTCTCCTCATAATTAATCCCTTCAACTTGATAGTACCCCTTGGCCACAAATCTGGCCTTATACTTCTCTATGCTTCCATCTGTTGCATGCTTTATCTTGAAGATCCATCTCAAACCCACAACTGATTTATCTACTAGTCTTGGGACCACTTCCCAAACATTTTTCATCACAAAGGATTCATATTCCTCCTCCATTGCATCAACCCATACAGGTTACTCTATTGCTTCCTCGTTCTCTAGAATTTCATTCATTAGAGCCATGTCACCAGTGTACCGATCAAGTGACCTTCTCTGTTTGTGTGGATTTGAAGGAGAACCCACATTCTCCCTCGCATCCTACAAAATTGTTTCAGCTTCCCTGGTTCTTTTTCTGCCTTCTCTAGATGGTTCTACTTGAGTGGTTGTCTTCACTCTCTACTCCTCAGATTTTGGTTGCTCCACAACTTCTTGAGGTTCCTCCTTTTGAGCTAAAAGCTCCTCTTCTTGTGGGATTTGAAGCTCTCTCTCAAGAGAGCATTGCATCTCTTTATCCTCATCAAATTGTACATCCCTTCGTACATTTTTCATCCTGAGGGATGGAAAGTACACACGATACTTGTGTGGAGTTTCTGTGTAACCCAAAAATACCCCCAATTTTGCGGTTGGCTGAAGCTTCTTCCTTGATTCCTTGGAGACATGGCAGTAAATAGAGGCTCCAAAAATCCTTAAGTGTGACACATCTAGCTTCCTCCTTGATAAATCCTCCTTCGATGTAGTCATGCGAAGAATCCAATGAGAACTCATATTCTGAAAATAGACTGTTGTATTGCATGCCTTAGCCCACAAGTGCAGAGGTAGGCCTTGGTCATGTAGCATCGCCCTTGCTGCTCCCACAATGCTACGATTCTTTCTCTCAGCCACCAAATTTTGATGTGGGTTGTGGGGAGTTGTCAACTCTCGTTGAATGCCTTCTTTCACACAAATTTTTTTATCTTCATTCAACACGTACTCACCTCCATTATCGCTCTTGAGATCCTTCACCTTCTTGCCGGTTTATTTCTCAACCAATACCTTGAATTCTATGAAATTGGAGAATGTCTCATATTTCTTCTGCATGAAGAAGATCCATCTCTTCCGTGAGTAGTCATCAATAAAAATGACAAAATATTTGTGTGCGCGAGTGGAGCCTATTGACAAAGGTCCACAAACATCAGAGTGGATCCTTTTCAATATTGCATGTGCTTTGTTGTCTTGGTCATGGAACGTGGATTTTGTGTACTTCCCCAAAGTACATCCTTTGCATACATCTTGTTGCTCAAGTGCTCCTTTGGGGAGGCTTGTGGTTATTTGTTGCATAATCTTCAAGGCTCTATGATTCAAATGGCCAAATCCTCTATGCCAAAGTTTACCAGCATTGTGACCCTTCACTTTCTCCGCCTTTGTGCTTAATTCAGCATAATCTTCCACATCTAGCTTATACGGCTTCTTCACACGAGCCATGATCTACTTCACTTGTCCCACGGATATGTGTCTTAGGATTTCCTTTCCTTTGTTGAAGATCACATCATAACCATGATCTTTCAAGACTGCAACAGAGATGATATTTTTCTTTAGGCCCGAAACGAACATGAAATGCTTGAGCGTGAGGGGGAAGCCTGACTCCCTCTGAAAGGTGATTGTACCAAACCCGATCACGCTATACCTTCCATTGTCCTGCATCTCGATGTGCATCTGCAAATATTTTTCTTCCATGTCAGTGAAAATGTCTCTACACCCTGTCATGTGGAATGATGCACCTAAGTCCAAGTACCTCCTGCACCCCATTAATGTGTTGGCCATGCATGCGATAAGGGTAAAGATCAAACTATGAAGCCAAGGCTTCACCTACTCCTCCTCCTGAGGTATTATTGCTTTCCTTTTTGTGTGGACACTTTGTGGCATATTTCCTTAATTCATGACAATGGAAGCTTTTAATTTTGGAAAAATCTTTCTTCTTGCCCCTTGGTTGGATTTAGGTTTGGATTGAGATTCTTCCCTTTTTCCTTCTTTTCCTTTCCATCCAATGCAATTTTTTCTTCATCCTCTCCCTTAGATGAAGTCCCGTCTCTATTATTCCTCCTTATTTACTCTTATACTAAATCAGACCACAAGCGCTCCCAATTTGGTAGTTTCTCCCTCCCGTTCACTGAATCTTGATAAAGTGTCAGCTCTTGGGAAGGCCCAGAAGGGTTAGGCTTACCAAGTCTTCTTCAGGGACATTAACACTGACACTACCAAGTTCATCACGATATTGTGTAAACTTTCTCAGATATTGCCGAATAGTGTCATTATTCTGCATCTTGATACTTCGAAGCTTATCCTTGAGTGCCAACTTCCTGTGGTTACTGTTATTCTCAAACAATTATTTCAGTTTTTTCCACATTACGAACAGAGTTTATGTTCCATGGATATTTGAGACAATATGATCCCATAGTCCCTGCAATATTATTATCCTTTCCTAGGCTACATCTTTCTTCAACTGAGAAAGGTTTTGGGCATCATATGTCGGTGGTTTTGGAACATCTGTCTTGATGTATTCTAGAAATCTATTGTCATCCAATACCACCTCCATCTAATCCTTCCATGCAGCAAAATTAGAGGTGCCTTCCAAGACATATTCTAGCCTTAGTCCATTGAAGGCCATGTTCTTGGCTCTGAAGAGATCCTACTGCACTGAAATCCAAATTTGAACCTCTTGAGAAACAACTTTGAAATTCCTTCTCTAATGTGAATCTAGCTCTAATACCATGTAGAAATTATGGTGTAGATTTGCAACTACTCATTAAGTTTTTATCAAAATAGAAAGACACAAACCTACTCTACTTCTCTGTGAAAAGTAATTTACAATATAGAACAAAAAATTCAGACATGTAATAAGAAATAACACATGCAAACTGTATTTTTCCTGGGGAAAGAAATCTTCTAAAAACCCCAATGCCTACTTGCATTAATCTGATGAATAGAGATGTATTACAATTTCTTTTCTCAATTGAGCACAACCTATAAGTGCATAACCGATCTCTCTTCTCATTAAGAAGCTTTGACCCGGACTTAGTCAATTTCTACCTCTGCTTGAGCTCCTATTTCCTTGCATAATTCCTTGAGAAATTATGCCCATATTGTTTAGTAATTTCTCCTAAATGGATTGCGCAATTCCCAAGGTTGATCATCAGGTTACATGCAACACCTATACAGTCCAAAATAGTATACAATTGATGTTACACTGCCTTGGAATCTCCACCTCAACTGGGTAACTTGAATTCTCTACATGCACTAGCTATTTTGGGTTGATTGATCAGTTAACTGGATGATCACTGAGTTTGACTGAAGTCCCACTGCACAACTGACCTTCCACTAGTTCCTCCAACAATTGGAACTAGTTTAACTAGAAACAACTTGAGATAACTGACTTTTATTTCTACAAATTATAAATCACACATGCTTAACTAAACTCTAACTCCTCCAAATTTACTAAGTAAACTAGGTGACACAAGCCATGTCACACAAGTTAACTGCATCGAAGTTGTCTACTGGTGTGGAAATTCGAATTTTCTCAATTTAATCAAGGCAAAATTAAATTGAGAATTTATTGCTGCATTTTTCAACAGTTTGATGCTTACATTTGAAGTCCTAAATTTTATCATGACCCGATATCGAATTTAACATCAAAATTATAATGGTGGTTGGAGAGGGCTCAATATAGATCGACCTAAACTGGATGGCACTTCCCATTACAGCCCCAAAATTATGATAACATATTTGATCCAATAGTATCATGGACCCATTGTTTTACACTACCACACAAGAATCTGATAGGACTCTAACCTGATATACTTAAGGCATCATGTTTAAAATATTTGTGATCACAACACTACGTAACCCGAAGGTCGATAGGCCAATAAATGAACTTATGTTGTCGAAGAGTTTCATGTCATTGTTTGTGGACATATTCTTGATGGAAGATGCAGATCAGAATACTTAACTTATAACAATTTTTCCAAGCCCAAAGGCCAATAGGTCGATAAAAATAATTTTTTCAATGGAGAAATTCACATAATGGTTGTTGTAGGAATTTTTCTCGCCAACGCAAATCAAAGCAATATTGTTATAATGAAGAAATTCACAAGGTTGTAGGTCGATGGCCAAAGGCCGACAAATGGAAAAGATTGAAAGAAAGGTTAACCTTCTGTCAATTAATACAACTTTGAAAAAAATGGTTTTATTAATCCCCCACGTTATAATCACTTTTTCTCTGATAACGTTAAACCCAAAAATTATCATTGTTTAAAAACTCAGCATATAACCCTACTTTCATTTTGTTCCTCGATAACGAACCCAAATATGGGATCTACAATACTTGAACTTGCAAATATATCTTTGGTTATTCCAACATGAAATATTGCACATACACATAGGTTCTAAGCACCAAAAAACAAAAAAATTCATATATTAATTCTAGGATGAAAGGAAAAACCAAAATTACGGAATATTGCACAATATTCCTCCTTAATTCAGTAATCCTCACACCCTTTTCTATGACTCTCTTCTTTTTTATTCTAATCATTCCAATTACATAAGAACTCTTTTCTGTATAGTTATCGTACAAACCTAACAACCCAAATTTGTTTCCTATATTCTCTAACAAAATCCTAAATTTATTTAATTGTGTTCTTAACATAGCTTTCTAATGACACCCATCGTAACTTATTAAAAATTTAGATTCCTTCTAGATTACAACTAGGAAAATATTACAATTAAAAATAATATTATATTAATGGAACCAACTTCCTTTAGTAAATTGGGTTTTGACCTAAGTAGGTCAAAGGTCAATGTTTACTAGTAGATGCTCCTGCATCAGACTCCATAGGAAGAAAAGAATTGATCATTAGCTTCTCAATGCTTATGTTGTACTTGGATATTTTGTCATTGTCATCTAAGTAGCATATTCTACAAGTTGGTTCTTCCATTTGATCTAATGGAAGTATTCATTAAATATGGTTTTTTTTAACTACCTTCTGAACCAAAACTGCCTCAATTTTTTTCTTCACTGCTTTTGGTAGTATTTTTTTCCATCCATTAGTTTGATATTCATCACTTACAGGGTCATCTATTGTAAAATTGTTTGTCTCCTTAAAGGGATACAAATATGCAACATTAAAAATTGGATAAATCCCAGTATCATCTAGGAATTTATCTCGTAAAAGTTGAAGAAAATTTCCTCAAAATATTACATGGACCATTTTTCTTAAGATTATGTTTATTATATGTTCCCACAGGAAACCTCTCTTTCTTAATATATTTCATCATTAAGTCACCAATTTTGAAGTCCAATTGTCTTCTCTTCATGTCTACCCTCTGTTTGCACCTGTTGTTGGTTTCTTGTAACTCTTGTTTCACCGTCTCCTACAATTCCTACAGCCTTGCTACAAAGTATTCACCATGCACACTTCTGACTTATTGTTTACCCAAATTTATTATTTCATATATTCCTCTCGTATGCATTCCATATACCATATGGAATGGACTCATTCATGTGATTATGTTGTGAGAGTCATTATAAGAAAACTTAGCTTAATCAAGCACTTGATCCCACTATTTGGAACGCTCACTTATAAAACTTATTCAAATGTTTCCCAAAGTCATGTTTGCCACCAGTGTTTTCCCATCTATCTTTGAAATATAATCTAAATTGATGCCCATTTTCTTCTACAAGGTCCTCAAAAAATCAATCCTTGTATCTTGATTTGAAAGAATGCTTCTAGAAAAACCATGCAACATCACAATATCTTTAAAAAACAAATTTACAACATTGGTTTCATAATTGATTTTTATACACACTATAAAATGATTCATTTTAGAAAAAATATCCACTAAAATATAAATAGAATCATTGTCTCTATGGGTTCAAGGCATTCCCAAAACAAAATCCATACTCACAAAGTCCCAAGGCCTGCTTCGAATTGGCAGTGGCTGGTACAATCTTGTATTTTGACTTCTTCCCTTGGCATGTTGGCACACTCTACACTTTTCGACAAATATGTTTACTTTAGCTTGCATACATATCCAACAATAAAAAGCATTTAACATAGAAAAAAATTAACAGTCCCAGAGTGTCCTAACAGCCCCCCATTGTGTTTCTCTTTTATCAAATTATCTCTCATTGAGCGTTTGGGAATGAAAAGCTTTTTGTCTTTAAACAACAATCCTTCTTGAATCATAAAACTCAACCATTGGGTTTTGTTCAAGTTGAATGGGTTCTCACAGGTTGCATTTGGTTCCTTAATGTTTACAACATCTTTGTACATTTCATTTAGTTCATCAAATCCTAAAATTTTCACTTCAATTCTTGAATAATTAAATTAATTCTACTTAAGTCATCAACTATTTTATTTGATGAACCACTAGTATGTTTAATCACGAAAGTAAAATTCTACAAAAATTCCACCCATTTTACATGCCTCTAACTCAACTGTGGTTGGTTGCTAATAAACTGCAGAGCATGGTAATCAGTGTACAAAAAAAATTCCTTAGCCACAAGATAATATCTTCATTTTTCAAATCCTAAACTATAGCATAGAATTCCTTGTCATAGGAAGAGCAGCTTTGTTTTGCTTCATTTAGTTTCTCGCTGAAATAAGCAATTATACGCCCTTCCTCACTTAAAACTACTCGAATAGCAATTCCACTTGCATATTTTCAACCTAAAAAAACCTATTGAATTCTAGTAGGGCCAAAACATGTTGTTCTATGATTTTTCACTTCTACAATTCAAAATTATTGTTTGCTACTACAATCCACTTGAATGGATGGTTACTTTCTTTGATGGTTTCCACAATAGGTGCACAAAGGCTACTAAAATTTTTAATCAATGTTTTATAAAATCTTGCAAGGTCATGAAAGCTACTTACTTCAAAAATATTCTTTAGAAGAGACCAATCAATAATTTATTTAACCTTTTCCATATCCATTTTTAAGCCATCTTCAAAAATGACAAAGCCCAAGTATATTTATTCCCTTTTCATAAAAGTACAATTCTTTAAATTAATCAACAACTTTTCATGTTGCAAGGTATTTAAAACTAACCTAAGATGTCTCAGATTCTCCTCTTTGGTTTGAATGTACATTAAAATGTCATTCAAATAAACAATGACAAACTATCTTGTAAGATCATTCATGACGTCATTCATAAGCCTAATGAAAGTCCTAAGTACATTAGTAAGACCAAAAGGCATCACTAACCACTTATATAATCCATGGTTTGTCTTAAAGGTTGTTTCCACTCATCCCCTTCTCTAATTTGGATTTGGTGGTACCCACTCTTTAAATCAGTTTTAGAGAAATATTTATCACCACTGAGGAAATCAATTAATTCATCAATGTGTGGAAAAGGAAATTTATACATGATTGTTATTTTGTTGATGGCTCTTGAATTAGTACACGTTCTCCATCCAACATCCTCCTTCAAACTAAGAACTATAGGGACAATGCATGGACTTAGAATTTCCCTAATAATACCCTTGTCTAATATCTCTTGTAATTATCTTCTTAAAACTTCATTTTCTTTAGGAGTCATTCTGTAGGTTGCTTTTTTGGAAGACTTGTTCCTAGAATTAAATATATATGATGACTAATGCTTCAAATAGGAGGTAAATTGTTTGGTAATTCATTAACCAATTATATCAATGAAATCATATAGCATAACTTTTATATATAAACCAATGATAGTAAGAATGACCTTGGGTTTAAAAATCAAGGAAAATGTAATCCTCCTTCCTAACCTATTGTAGTAGCTCCTTGCCACTTGTCAACAATACACTAGGACTAGCTTCCTCTTTTATTCCTTCATCTTGCAAAGGAAACAATGTATGTTTATGACCATCTTTTTCAAGTGTATATGGGTTTCTTCTACCATCATGGATATCTTTATGACCAAACTTCCATGGAATTCCCAACAAGATATGGCATACATCCATGGGAATTACATCACATAATATTTCATTTTATCTCTCCGAATCTAAAATTTTTCCTTACATTATTCATTCCCTAAAATTAAATGGCCCTTTTGCAACCAAGACACCTTATAAGGAGTAGGGTGTGTTGTCCTTTTTAAATATAGTTTCTCTACCATCTCCATAGAAACAGATTATTTTCACTACCATTATCAATCACAATCTTATTGTTGGAAATAATTAAGGGGGGTGAATCAGTATTCCCTTTTCCTTACAATTTAGTATCACATAGGATTAACCAATCACATCACATCAAAAATACACAATATTTATCTCAACAGATTATTTTTCTTTTGAAGGAAGCTACAACTTCTAGTTTTACCAGCCACTACTGGTAGGAGCTACAACTCCTAATTATTTACCAGCCACCTTTGGAAGGAAATACAACCCCTTATTTTTAGGCTACCACCTAAAGGAGCAATAACTCCCTACATAAAATGATATAGAGATAAATATTAAATGATGTGGGTTCATGTACTAGACTCTATTGACCCACTTACAACAATACCAAAACAATCTCAACAATTATACAATCTTGTCACTATCCTCTTACTCAACCATTGTTGCTCATAACTATTGTTTCACTACATAATCAACTTTAGGTCTACCCCTTAAATTTTGATATGTCTAATATGCATGTTGTTGTAACTCTGACTTCTAATTTGCAATATGTAGAGATCCTTAAATATATATTTTCCAATAATAAAAGAAAGTTTATAACTCTTAAATTTGACCAATCTCCAATAGTTACTTGAACAGTCCTTCACACAAGCTTCACTCAGAAATTATAACACCCCTAACTCAAACCTTAGGTTACCTCAACATAGCTCCTCAAGTAAGTGTTGGAAATAATACTGAGAGGGGGGGTGAATCAGTATTATCAAGTCAAATATTCCTTTTCAAAATCAAATGATGTACGCTACTTCTGTTAATTAAACTCGTGTATATACACAATTATGCAGAAGGAAACCCACATATATAATGCAAACTTTTAATTTACTTTATCTTTCTGAATTTGATTGTTAATCTGTGATTCAGAAGCAAATAACCAGTAACCAGAAACAGTAAAACAGAGCAGAAAGACAGTCGCACACAAGAACACAAGATATAAGGTGGAAACCCAATGTGGGTGAAAACCACCTGCTGCAATTCGTCTCTATCTTCTCTTTAATTAGAAACTTCTTTTTACAATTGTACTGGTGCAGTCCTTTACCAGTACGCAGGCTGCAACCTGCAGAGAGCTACAACCCTCTCTCATTTTCCAGCTTCTCCTGGAAGGGAGCTACAACCCCCTTTGCTCTTGCACTAGCCAAGATACTAGTACGTAGGTGCTGGCCTACAGAAGGCTACAACCTTCTCTTTCTTTCAGGGACCACGTTTCATTAATTTTCAGACTGGATCCACAAGTAACATCAATCAAACATCAAGAGTCAACCAAACTTCTTTTCACCAATCCTTCTCTGACTGCTGTATCCAGAACACAGTAACAGTAACCAAACACCAAATCTGAACCCAGACCACTACAGCAATAAACAGAAGCAACAGATCACAACTCAAAATATATACGCCACTTTAACAGCCTGAAACCTGCATGTACACGCTTCTGAATATGGAACAACCTGCATATACGTTGTTTTCCTTCACTGAACCTGCGTATATACGCGCCTTAGCTGAACTGAACCTGCGTACAGATCTACAAAAAATAATTCACTCTTTCAAATAATCAGGCACTGATTAACCCAGATTATCAGATTTATAGATCACGCATGCGCCATATATAACAGATCAAAATCATGCAAATATATTATCATTCAAGCCAAGAGATTATGACCCATCAATATAACTTATCCTTCTTTGCGCTAAGGTTCCTCCTTCCGATCCAAATCTGCTCCACAGCACTAATCACCAATATTCCAGATATCGCACTTTATCAGATATTCAATAATAATTCAGATGATTCCTTGTCACATGATCTCCTTCCTCTTTTATAGTTTTAGGCCTTCCACAATACCACGATCCAAAACCATAATAAACCAATACCAAGGGCCCAAAACCTGGGGTCAACACATCTGACGAGATACCATGGTCCAAAACCATAGGTTCAAAATCCAAGGACTAACAACCATGGACCAAAAATAAGTTTCCCACCATGTACGCGCTTTTATGTGCGTGAAAGTGTGTGTATACGCATACGCGACTTTGGAACGTCTAACCCGCGTGTATACGCGTATTCGGCAAGGTGAACCTGTGTATACAAGATTTCCTTCATCCTAAGAGCCTGAACTGAGATATGTCACAAAAGTGAGTTGTCATCAAGGACAACACCTGTACCATAGCGCCACACCTGTGCCAAAATTCCAACAATCTCCCCCTTTGGACTTGATGGCAACCCCAAGATCCTCAAAGTCATTCTCCCCCTTTATCATCAAGGGCAAATGGTTGTGCTCCCCCTGAGTACATGCTGATATCTCTGCTCTACTGTGCTGAACATGCTCCCCTTAACTGTAGGAAAGATCTACAAAAAGGTGTTCTTCAAGAGGAACCATGACTTGTACATCATAAAAGGCCTTCCTATCACCAAAAGACTCAATACATACAACCATCACCCAACCAAGTGGGGATACATAAGAAATTTACATATGACAACCAATCACATTGCATCAATCATCCCAGGCATAGTGGGGAAACCAAAATAGGTCGTTACATGACCTTGATAAAAAAAAATACATGACATAGAGACGAAATATCAAGACTATGCAAATCACCAATAACTACTATTAGCAGCATCTGACAATCACTGTATATATCAGCAACCATGTTCTCCTTCTGTTCTCCTTTCTGCAGCTGATCCACCTGAACCAAAAACAGCTTGAGTACTAGAACCAAGAGCTTCTAAGGTAATGCCAACAATGCATTATTAGAAGATTATCTACTCCCGCTGAACCTGTGCCTGATGGTCTCTGACAGACCCATATCAGACTCTCTCCAACCAGAGCCTGTCCTTGCTGATTTTCTTGAGAACTCCATATACGCGACTGCACCTGCATAAATCGGAGTATGTACGTGGATGCCCCTCATCCAACTCACGTACACCATATTTTCTATGAAACAGACAAGCTTCAATAGTAGGATGAAGCATCAACTACTCCCAGCTTCTGTCTGAGATATTCAAAAGTTTCCCTGGGCAGTGGTTTGGTGAGTATATCAGCAACTTGTTCCTTAGAAGGAACATACTCCAACTTGACTTTTTGCTCAAGCACTTGTTCCCGAAGAAAGTGATATTTGATAGGGATGTGCTTGGTCTTTGAATGCATGACAGGATTCTTTGAAATGCTTATTACACTCATATTATCACATAAGATAGAGACAGGTGGAGTACAAGTGATTTGAAAATCCTGCAAGGTTTTCATCATCCAAAGAAGTTGAGTGCAACAAGATGCATCAACCACATATTCCGCTTCATCTGTAGATAAAGCAATCAACTATTTTTTGCTGAACCAAGATACTAATCTGAAACCCATAAAGAATGCACCACCACTTGTGCTCTTCCTGTCATCCACGCTTCCGGCCCAATCTGCATCTGTGTAAGCATGAAGTATCTGTATCTCTAGGATACCATAAGCCATAGTTTTGAGTTCCTTGAAGGTACTTGAAGATTCTCTTGACTGCCTGAAGATGAGTTTCCTTTGGATTTGCCTGAAATCTTCCAACTATTCCCACTGCATGCATGATGTCTGGTCGGGTACCTGTCAAATAAAGTAGACTTCCAATCATAGATCTATAGGTTGGTTGATGTACTGCTGCTGATTCATCATTTGCACTGAGACTGCATCCTATAACCATAGGGGTACATACTGGTTTCAAATCTTCCATGCCATATTTCTTCAGAATCTGCTTGAGGTACTTGGTTTGAGACAAGAAGATACTGCCCTCATTTTGTTGGATTTGCAATCCAAGAAAGTATGTGATTTCTCCAAGCAAAGACATTTCGAATTCTTTCTGCATCACCAAGGCAAAGCTTTGACTCATAGCTTTTTCGTTGCTGCCAAAGATAATATCATCTACATACACAACAAGTATTAGCAATTTGTCATTTTCAATTTTTATATAAAGATTGCTATCTGTTGATCCTTTTGAAAAACCTTGTTGATGAAGGTATTTGTCCAAGCGGTAGTACCAAGCCCTTGGAGCTTGTTTAAGCCCATAGAGAGCCTTTTTAAGTCTGCATACAAGATTTGGATCATTCCCAAGGATAAAGCCATCTGGTTGCTCTATGTACACTTCTTCTTCTAAGTCTCCATTCAGAAAGGCTGATTTTACGTCCATTTTAAATACTTTGAACTTCTGGAAGCTACAGAGAGGAAGGAACATTCTGATGGCCTCAAGTCTAGCAACGGGAGCAAAATTTTCTTCAATGTCTATTCCTTCCTGTTGAGCATACTCTTTACAAACAAGTCTGGCCTTATTTCTAATCACTTCCCCATTTTCATTCAACTTATTTTTGAAGATCCATTTTGTTCCTATGACATTTTCGTCTTTTGGTCTAGGAACCAACTCCCAAGTGTTATTCTTTTCGATCTGCTCAAGCTCTTTATCCATTTCCTTAACCCAACACTCATCTTTGTATGCTTCTTTTACATTTTGCGGTTCAATGGAAGAGAGCAATGCCAAATAGCTTGAAGCTTCTGCTATTGTTCTTCTTGTTTGTATACCTGCCTCTTTCTGCCCCAAAATTTGAGATTCGTGGATGATTCTTCTAAACGTACATGGGTGGAGTCTTTTCTTCTATCCTTATCTGTTCCTCTGGTGCCTCTTGGGGTTCTTCTTCATCATCTGTCTGATTTGGAGAGTAGTCTTCATCCTCATTGATATTTTCATGATTCACTTGCCTAGGGATGTATCCTTTTTCATCAACCACTACACCAATGTTGTCAAAAATTCTTCCAAGTCTTTTATTGTAACACTTATATGCTTTACTGTAGGGAGAATAACCAAGGAGAATGCCTTCATCTGCTCTAGGTTCAAGTTTGCCAAGCTGCTCATCAGTATTCTTAATATAGCATTTGCTCCCAAAAATTTTGAAATGCTTTACCGAAGGAGTCTCACCATACCAGAGCTCATGAGTTTGAGTACTGTTCACTCGAACATTTGTTTTGTTGAGAATAACAACCACAGCATATGCAGCTTCACCCCAGAAAGTTGCGGGAGTTCCAGACTCATCAAGCATAGCACGAGCCATTTTCTGGACTGTTCTGTTCATCCTTTCCACCACTCCATTTTGCTGAGGAGTCCTCGCTGTAGAGAATTCCCTTCTTATTCCATGTTCTTCACAGAAATCAAAAAATTCATTTGAGGTAAACTCCCCACCTCTGTCGGACCTGAGGCACTTGATTTTGTAATCTGATTCATTTTCAGCCAAGGCTTTGAAGGATTTGAATTTTTCGAATGCTTCGTTTTTTTGCTTCATAAGTCCTAACCAAACAAACATGGAGAAGTCATCAATGAATAATATCAAGTATTCTTCTCCTTGAAGTGGCCTTGTCCTAAATGGTCCACATACATATGTATGGACTAGCTCAAGAGGCCTGCTAGTTGATCCTTCCTTCTCAGGAAAGTTAGTTTTGGTTTGCTTACCAAACTGACATGATTTGCATATGGTGTTATCTAGAATTTTGATATATGGAAGACCACGAACTGCCTGGTATTTGCATGCTTTCCTTATTTGTGAAAAGCTTAGATGCCCCAACCTCCGGTGCCATAACCAGTGTTCATCATTCTTGCTCAAATAGCATTGTTGTTGTCCTTCTTCAAATATGTATAGATTATTTAGAGTTCTTCTGCCTTTGATCACTGTTTTTCCTGTATCAAGATCACGAACACTACATCCATTTGATTGAAATATTACCTCGGTTCCTTGATCGCACATCTGACTAACACTTAGTAGATTATGCTTCAAGCCATCAACATATAAAACATTTCCAGCTTTGACCTTTTCTTTCAACTGAGCAGTGCCTTTTCCTTTTATGGCTGCAGGGGTATCGTTTCCAAAGGACACCTTCTTTCCGTTTTCTAATGCAGTATATGATTCAAGTTTTTCTTTATCACCTGTCATATGCTTCGAACATCCGCTGTCGATATACCATATATTTTCCCATCCTTCTGCATAAAAGGCTATCCCACATTTTTCTGGTTGTGGTTGCTTCATTCTCCATGTTCTGGCACTTGAGGTTTGTTCCTTTTGAGTTGTCTTCCAAAACCTGCTCCTGCATTCAGAATCTTCATGACCAAAGTTATTACAAATAGAACATTCAACATCATTTTCGAGGGCTAAAAAGTTTTTATAAGTCCTTTTCATGATTCCAGTCATATTCCTTTGTTTTTGCGCTTCTCTAGTCATGATTGTCTTATAGGCAACACATTGAGCTGCTTTGTGACCAAAGTTATGGCAAGAGAAACATTGGCCATTGAAGAAACTCCTGCGATTATCAAATCTATCATCCAACCGATTGTAGTTTCTACTGACATCCATTCTTGAGGAATATTGGGAATATTTTACCTGTGGCTGATTGTAGCTTCTTAAGGTAGCTTTTCCCCGATTTTCCTGATAGTCTTTATTCGTTCTCGAGGTAAACTGTCCCTGATTTACCTGATTATTTCTATTAGGCCTTTGCTCACTCCTCCTTGCTGCATCAAGATAACTTTTGGAGGTGGAAGCTTGAGATGTTTCTCCATTATATCCCAGACCTGTCTTGATTAGTGGAGAACGTTGCACATTGATAATATCATCCAGAGTTTCAAATCCCTTAACAAATTTAAGATTAATAGTTTTTGTTTTCTCAATCTCCTTTCTAAGACCAACAATTTCACATTCCAATTTTTCAAGATGTTTTTCCCTTTCAACCAGTTGACATTGCAGAGAATCAATAATTGCATTTTTCTCTTCTAAGAAAATTTTGAGATTAGTCATCTCTTCAAAAAAACCTTCTACATCTATAGCATCCATGTAGTCATCATCCTCAAAATCCATTAAAAGTTTATATTCATTACCTCGTTCATCTTCGTCGCTATTTGAAATACCATCACTATCTTCATGAGTGTAATAGCTTTTCTTATTTGCATTCTGTTTCTTGTTCCATCTAACAGGTTCCTTTCCCTTGGAAATCTTATCCTTATGAGGACATTTGGCAGCATAGTGACCTACTCTTCCACAAGCAAAGCACTTGAAAGGTAACTTACCTCGGAATCGTCCAGCACCCCTTTGAAGATTTTTGACAAAATTTGATTCTTCTTCTTCTTCTGATATGTGTCCTGACTCATAGTAGTCTCCTTTGCCGGAAGCCTTGAAGGTAGCTTCTCTCCTGTCTGAAGGTCCTCCTTTCCTCATTTCATAAGCAGTTAGAATTCCATGCAACTATGACATTTTAAGGTTTTGAAGATTCTCCTTTTCTTCTATTGCAGAAACTTTAGACTCAAACCTAGGGGACAAAGATCTTAGAACTTTTTCAACCACAACAGCCTCTTTTATTTCTTCACCCAAATTTTTCATACAATTAACAATCTCATCTACACGAAGAAAATAGTTAGCCACACTTTCATCATTATACATCCTGAGATTTTCATACTAAATCCTAAGGGTTTGAAGTTTTGCTCGTTTTACCTGATCATCTCCTTCATAGCTCAGAACAATCTTGTCCCATATCTCTTTTGCGGAATTAAATTGCATTACCTTGACAAATTCTGATTGAGATAGACATCCTAATAGAGTATTGGCCGCCTTTGCATTTGTTTCATATTTCTTCTTCTCAGCTGGACCTGTAGGAGTTGTTGATGAAAAAGTATACCCTGTATCTATGATATCCCAAACTTCTGTACCAAGAGATTGAAGATAGGCAGTAACTCTTACCTTTCAATAAACGAAGTTTGTCCCATCAAAAATCGGTGGCCTGATTGATGCTTCCCTCTCGTAGTTGCTCATGATGAATGATATTCCTTCAAGCGATCAAGCTTCTTCTGAAGAACCTACTCTGATACCAATTGTTGGAAATAATACTGAGAGGGGGGGTGAATCAGTATTATCAAGTCAAATATTCCTTTTCAAAATCAAATGATGTACGCTACTTCTGTTAATTAAACTCGCGTATATACGCAATTATGCAGAAGGAAACCCGCGTATATAATGCAAACTTTTAATTTACTTTATCTTTCTGAAGTTGATTGTTAATCTGTGATTCAGAAGCAAATAACCAGTAACCAAAAGCAGTAAAATAGAGCAGAAAGACAGTCGTACACAAGAACACAAGATATAAGGTGGAAACCCAATGTGGGTGAAAACCACCTGCTGCAATTCGTCTCTATCTTCTCTTTAATTAGAAACTTCTTTTTACAATTGTATTGGTGTAGTCCTTTACCAGTACGCAGGCTGAAACCTGTAGAGAGCTACAACCCTCTCTCGTTTTCTAGCTTCTCCTGGAAGGGAGCTACAGCCCCCTTTGCTCTTACACTAGCCAAGATACTAGTACGTAGGTTCTGGCCTACAGAAGGCTACAACCTTCTCTTTCTTTCGGGGACCACGTTTCATTAATTTTCAGACTGGATCCACAAGTAACATCAATCAAACATCAAGAGTCAACCAAACTTCTTTTCACCAATCCTTCTCTGACTGTTGTACCTAGAACACAGTAACAGTAACCAAACACCAAATCTGAACCCAGAACACTACAGCAATAAACAGAAGCAGCAGATCACAACTCAAAATATATACGCTACTTTAACAGCCTGAAACCTGCGTGTATACGCTTCTGAATATGGAACAACCTGCGTATACGCCGTTTTCCTTCACTGAACCTGCGTATATACACGCCTTAGCTGAACTGAACCTGCATACAGATCTACAAAAGATAATTCACTCTTTCAAATATTCAGGCACTGATTAACCCAGATTATCAGATTTATAGATCACGCATGCGCCATATATAACAGATCAAAATCATGCAAAGATATTATCATTCAAGCCAAGAGATTATGACCCATCAATAGAACTTATCCTTCTTTGTGCTAAGGTTCCTCCTTCTGATCCAGATCTGCTCCACAACACTAATCACCAATATTCCAGATCTCGCACTTTATCAGATATTCAATAATAATTCAGATGATTCCTTGTCACATGATCTCCTTCCTCTTTTATGGTTTTAGGCCTTCCACAATACCAAGGTCCAAAACCATAATAAACCAATACCAAGGGCCCAAAACCTGGGATCAACACATCTGACGAGATACCATGGTCCAAAACCATAGGTTCAAAATCCAAGGACTAACAACCATGGACCAAAAATAAGTTTCCCACCATGTACGAGTTTTTATGTGCGTGAAAGTGCGTGTATACGCATACGCAACTTTTGAACGTCTAACCCGCGTGTATACGCGTATTCGGCAAGGTGAACCTACATATACAAGATTTCCTTCATCCTGAGAGCCTGAACTGAGATCTGTAACCAAAGTGAGTTGCCATCAAGGACAACACTTGTACCATAGCGCCACACCTGTGCCAAAATGCCAATAGTAGGTCGAACGAACTGCCTCGGGATGTGCCTTAGAAAGGGCCTCGAATCCTTCTTTAGACTTGGACTTGCCTCAGGAACTCAAATCTATCTCAAGAACTCAGTTATATGTCAGAATCAGATCTATATAGCCTTGATCATTGCTCTTCATATCACAAAATTTCTCCTTATTTTTCTCTTGGTCTTCTCCAGTGAATTATGAGTTGTTTTCTTAAAAACAGATGCCATGAATTGATACATTTGAATTCCCATGGCTAGCATATTTATACTTTCGGAGGGACGCCTAATTTAGGGATGACCGAAACCTAAAATATAAAATTTTATTTTTCTTTTAAACATGGCTATGTTAGAGCATACTTGAATTTCATCAACAAATTAATCATTTTCCTTTAGAATTGAATTGAAGTAGATTATGTAGAAATTCCTTGTAGATTCAAATTGCTTATGTAATATGCTAAAACAAAATACTTGAATCTACTCTACTCATCAGTAGAAAAAATTAATCGAATGAGAAATCACAACATAAACATGAGACAAGATTCAATCACATATGCTCATATATTTATCTAAGGGGGAAACAACTACTCAAAACCCCTTCCTATCTATATTGCATTAGTTAGAAAATAGAGAAGAAATACAATGCTTGCTCAAGCCTGAACAATCTTTGCATAAGTGTAATATATCTCAATGATTCCTAAACAAGCTCTGGTCAATACTTAAACAAATCCAAAACAACCCAAGTCCCTATTTCCTTGCGTTGTTTCTTTAGGAATTAGCCCCTATTAATTAGGGAAATTCCCAATTAGAATTGTGCAATCCTGTAGGTCTTTCTCTTACTGCATGCACCACATGTACAACTCGGAAAATTATACAACTAATAGTACACTTCCCTTGAACTCCATATCAACTGGGTAACTCGAATTTCATGCATGCATGAGTTAATTATGGTTGATTTATTAGTTAATTGGTTGAACACTAAAGTTGCACCCCACTACTAGACCTCCTACTAGTTCCTCCAACAGTTGGAACTAGTTTAACTGACTTTAACTCAATTTAACTGAATTAAATTATTACAACTCAAATTAAACTCACCCTAGGCTCTTAAAATTTAGGAACCACTCTACATGAATCAAGTTAGGTCCTCAACTTGAATTAACTGAGCCAACTAAGTGAAACTAACTTAGTTAACTCATTCTTGTTGTCTTGTGATGTGGAATTACAATTTTCTCCTAATTTAATTAAGGACAAAATTAAATTAGGAATTTCTTGTTACATTTTCAACACTCTCTCTCAGCAAGAAAGGGATTCACATCTACCCCGATATATAAACTTTGGAATTCATTGCATGCAAAACTTCTCATTTTTGTTGTTGCTACTACAAAATCTGCAACTGAAAAGCATACAAAAAAAAACAAATTGAATCAATTGTGTCTGCAACTGTCTACTGGGAAAATTGTGTTGTTATTGACTCTACCACTGAGCCTCCTGCTCTGCTGTCAACACTCCTCTGCACTCCTCAGTATCTTACTGACATTGATCCTCCTGCTATTGAATATTTTGGGCCCCTATAGCAAGGTAATGATCTATGAGACAAAAAACACCTCAATGGACCCTGCCCAAATTTCTGCACTCTTGGGACTATTGCTTCACATCACCCCACCTCACACCTAGAGATATTGTTGCATGTGCTCCCTCTACCCATTTAGCTCAAAATACCCCCCTACTTGAGGTCTCTGCTTGAGTGGATGTTTCCACTTTGTCTCCTCTCTGCTTCTCCATTTATGGTTGCTCCACAACTTGTTGAGAATGCTTCAGAGGCTCCATTTTGAGAGGTAAATCATGTGCCCTCTCAACCACCATGTCTCTAACCTTTTCCTTGCTCCTCAACAATTCTTGCATATTTTACCTCAAGCGCATATTGGTTCTTGACTCACACACCGATCTGCTTCACATGTCCCGTGGCGGTGTGTCTAAGGAAAACCTTCCCTTTGATAAATATCACATTATAGCCACGGTCTTCCAATACCGCGATGAAAACAAGATTCTTCTTTAGTCCCAGAACAAACGTCACATCCTTGAGTCTAAGAGGGGAGCCAAACTCCCTATGAAAAGTAATTGTACCAACACCGATCATGTTATACCTTTCATCGTCTCCAAACTCAATGTTCTTCTTGAGGTCTTTCTCCTCCAAGTCACTAAAGAAATATATATTCCCTGTCATGTGGAACTAGGCACCATTATCTAGATACCACATGCTTCCCATTACCATGCTTTCAATGGATGAAATGAGAGTAAAATCAAGCTCAGACTATGAAGTTAGAGCTTCACCTGTTGTTGCTACTGCATACTCCCTCTTTCTTGCCTTCTTCTGTGGACATTTCGTGGCATAGTACCTGAATTCATGACAGTGAAAGAACTTGATTTTGGACAAGTCTTTCTGCTTTCCATCTAGGCTGGAATTAGCCTCACCTTGGGAATTCTTCCCCTTGGCCTTCTTTCCCTTGCCGACTAATGCAAATTCCTCTTCCTCTTCTTTAGATGAAGTCCCATCTCTGTTGGTCCACCTTATTTATTCTTGTACTAGATCAAACCATAACTTCTCCCAACTTGGTAGTTTATCTCTACCATTAACAAAATCTTGATAACTGTGCTAGATCTTGGGAAGACCCAACAGAGCTAGAGCTACTGAATATTCTTCAGGGACAGTCACACTTACCCCACCAAGTTCATCACGATATTGTGTAAACTTGCTCAGGTACTACAAAATTGTGTCATTATTTTTCATCTTGATGCTTCAAAGCTTGTCCTTGAGGGTCAGCTTCTTGTGGTCACTATTATTCTCAAACAAATCTATCAGTGTTTTCCACATCGCAAATGGAGTTTCTTTCCCATGGATATTCGAGACAATATGATCTTAAACTCCCTCCAATATGATCCTCCTCGCTTTAGCTACATCCTTCTTCCACTAAGGAAGATCCAGGCCATCAGTTGCTGGGGGTTTAACTACATATGTCTTGATGTAATCTAATAGCCTGTTATCATCTAATACCGCTACCATACGGATCTTCCACGCCACAAAATTTTTGGTTCCTTCCACAGCATACTCGAGCCTGAGTCCACTAGAAGTCATCTTCTCAGTCCTAGAGAAAACCTGCAACACTGATCTTATCATTTGAACTTCCTGCACCAACTTCTAATTCTCTTGTCTATTATGATTCCAGCTCTGATGCCATGTAGAAATTCATTGTAGATTCAAATTGTTTATGTAATATGATAACACAAAATACTTGAATCTACTCTACTCATCGGTGGAAGCAATTAATCGATCGAGAAATCACAACATAAACATGAGACAAGATTCAATCACATATGCTCAGAGATTTATCTAAGGGGAAAGAAACTACTCAAAACCCCTTCCTATATTTATTGCATTGGTCAGAAAATAGAGAAGAAATACAATGCTTGTTTAAGATTGAACAATCTCTACACAAGTATAATCTATCTCACTACTTCGTAAACAAGCTCTAGTCAATACTTAACAAAATCCAAGACTTCCCGAGTCCCTATTTCCTTGTGTTTTTTCCTTGGGAATTATCCCCCTATTAATTAGGGAAATTCCCAATTAGAATTGCGCAATCCCTGTAGGCCCTTCTCTGACTGCATGCACCACTTGTACAACTCGGAAAATTATACAACTAATAGTACACTTCCCTTGAACTCCAATCTCAAATGAGTAACTCAAATTTCATGCATGCATGATTTAATTATGGTTGATTTATCAATTAACTGGTTGAACAATAAAGTTTCACCCCACTACTAGACCTCCTACTAGTTGCTCCAACATTTGGAACTAGTTTAATTGACTTTAACTCAATTTAACTGAATTAAATTATTACAACTCAAATTAAACTCACCCTAGGCTCCTAAAATTTAGGAACCACTCTACATGACTCAAGTTAGGCCCTCAACTCGAATTAACTGAGCCAACTACGTGAAACTAACTTAGTTAACTCATTCTTGTTGTCTTGTGATGTGGAATTACAATTTTCTCCTAATTTAATTAAGGACAAAATTAAATTAGGAATTTATTGTTTCATTTTTTATGCCAGCCTAAGCCGACAATGCCCACGTTATGCAAATAAAATTGCATGTCACTAGTCTCGGGCCTTAATCACCTTATCCATGGTGAAAACCTTCTTAAACTAAGGTTTAATGTTCTTAATTAAGTTTTATGCGGAAATGTCATATTTAACTATTCAATAGTCTAAACCTTCATTAACCTTTCCAGCGGAACTTTATTCACCCTCGTAAACTTTGGTTAATTCTATACCCCACGCATATTAACCAAACCCCACTCTTAACTTTGGTTATATTCGAACTTAACCCATAAAACCTTTATCCGCTTTATTTATATTATAATTCTTATATAATAGAAATATTACATAAACTGCTTTAAACCTTACCTCGACCTTGGCACATATTTCGATGCTCTCTCATCGTATTTAGCCTCCATCGTTGATTTCACTCCATCAGATCAACTGATGTCACATTGTATCACCACTTCAACCCATTCACCTACCGAAACTCAAATCACTTAACTCACGTTGATAAACTTCTCAGGTCCGTTCAGGCCCAAGCCTTATCGGCTTCAATCTTCGCCGTTGATCTTACCATTCAATCTGATGGTTGTTGGCTTCCCCGATCAACAAAACTAATCAGTTATCCTCCACCGTTGATCAAAACCCATTTAATCCAACGGTTAACAACAATATCGGGTGAGCCAATTGCACAGGGATTACCCACCCGATAAAGTGGTTTTCTCTCTCCTATGGCGTGCTACGTGTCGACTGATAAATGGAATCGGGTGACCACTCCGAATTACCACCTACCACTTTTTCTCCACCCGATAAACCATTTTCGCCTACGAAACTACTTTTCTCACGCATTAACGCTCACGCATTTTTCCCATGTGATAATCGTTGATCTAACGGATATGTTGATCTAACGATCTAGATCAACTTCCGCGATTCACCTTCAGCAAGAACTTGGGTTTAATATCCATCGTTCATTTCTTGACTCCATTCTACGCGACTTAATCCTGGCCACTTATCGCAAACAATCTAGTCCATTGATCTAGCTGATCCAATGGCTCCTGTGCATGTTTACTTCCTTCCTTCGTGTCTTTACTTTCTTGCCTTTACGTGGTTTCTCAAAGTTCTTTGTGGCTTACTTCAGGGTTTCTGGTTTTTGGTTGTTCTGTAACACAACTCCCTCCTAAGCTTAACTCCGTGTACTCTTATTCACTGCCATCCTTGAACTTCACTTGGATTGCTTGAACTTCACCTACATACATATACTATGCAGAAACTTCTAATTCACACACAATTCATAACTCCATTAATCAATACACACCACATAATTTAGAATCGAATTCTCTGTATTGATAAATAAATATTTGCATACGAGTCTCTCTCTCTCTCTGGCCTGATATTCTAATAAGTGGCCTCTATTTTCCTACCTACCCATAGGCTTACAATCAAACCTCTCACTAGCTAACCACCTAATTATCTAACTTGACTAACTCTTTCTCTACCTTTTTGGCTTACATTTATACAAAAGGATTCTATAACCAATTCCTGTTTTAGATCCATAAGCTTCTCAACAAAATCCTAAAATCTCATCTTTATCCCTAAGGATCCTCTTTAATCTAAAAATCATGAAACCAACTCCTAATCTAAGATTTACAACTGATTCTCAAATCTTTCAACTATCCTAAATCTCTCATGTTCACCATCATTCGAGAACATTTACAAATACGCCTCACTATACTTAATTAAATCCCTATTCTAGCTTCTTTCATTAAAATCACTTAAAGCCTTAATAATTACATTAATTCAACACTTAGGAAACCAACTTCCTTAAAACACAAGACCCCCATATGTGTACTAAAATACAATGATTCTTCTGAGCTGAATGCTCTTGCATCAGACTCCCAAAGTAGAAAACATTAATGATCTCCTGATCATGTGTCATCATATGTTGATAGAAAGCCTCCAGGGTCCCAAACTTTAGTTTGTAGTTGTCTGAATGCTCTACACTTTGCTGTTGTTGTATGTCTGTTGTCTTATGTTTCATCTTCCTCTCCTTTTCAATCAGGTTCAAGTTCTGATTGACCATCCTTCCTGTTGTCATTTCCCTCATCCTGGGTTGTTTCATCATCAACTGCCATAATTCTTCAATCTCCATCTCCAACACATCCTTGGGCTGGTACATAATCTGCCACTTACTGTTACCTCTTTCTCTGTGTTTCAGGTTGTTGCTGCTATTCACTAACTCTTCAAAATGTTGTTCTTCTCTTTGGAGTTGTCGAATTCTTACTCTTAATTTTTCACCTACACTTACTCTTTCTGCCTTTCTTTCATCCTTATCCACTCTCATGATTATCTCTTTTTGCATTGAATATTGACTTTCCAGCATTCTCTCCAGCAATTGAACATCTATGTTCCATGGATTAAATTCTTCTACAAAATCCTCTTCTATCGTCTTTACTTGGTTTCTCATCTGTGCCAAATTTCCTCCAACATATGCAAATAAAATTTCACTCACAAAACAACTATTAAAATCAAAAACGTAAGGCCTCAGTGCCTCTTCTTCCTTTGGCAACACTTAAGTATGTTGCTCTGATTTCTCCTCTTCTATCAGCACATCAGTATGCTAATTCAACCACTTTAAATAATTCTCTAATGTACTCTCAAGACTATCAGTTAGTCTCCCCTCCACGTCATCTGTTCTAATGATGTCTTTCTACTCTTATCCACTGTAGTGAACTCGTTCCTCTGCAATCACACTGTCATACTCTGAATTTCCCAACAAATACTCCAGCAATTCAATTTCTCTGTGACACTTCACAAGTACTTCATCATTACTTATGATTCCTGCATTTATACACAAATTATTAGTTTGAAAATTACAAGGTTCAACAGTCTCAACTATTGCTTCACATATCAATTCTTCAGACTGAATTTCAACTCCTTTCACAAGAATTTTTTCCTGTGTTGTCACAGCTTCAAACATCAATGTATTACTAAATTCTTTCTACTACAATAATTCACTGCTTTTCTCATTCAAGAGACATTCTCCATCATTCTTTACTTTAGAGTTTTTATCTTCTGAAAGATACTCTTCCATACTTTTGACAACTTCAAAAGATTTCTCATCCTCTGCAAAACCTGTAATCACATCAAAATTATTAGATTCAACAATATAAGGTTTTACATTCTCCTGTTGGTCTGCATTTGTCCAACAGTTCAGAAAATCATCAATAATTCCTTCTTCTTCACCCAGAAATTCACCCTGCTCCACTTGACAAATGGGAACTTCCATTTCCAACTCAGCTTCTCTGAGTTTTTCCATCAGCCACTTTACTTGCCTCTATTGTAACCTTCTCTGTAACTTAGACCACTTCACTGGCTTCTTCTTTAATACCCAACCTAGTCTTTGGTTTTCCTCAAGTATCATCCTTAATGCATTGAGTTGTTCTTTCATCTCAGCAATCTCTTTGTCAATTTCCTCTTGACTCATTCTCTTGCCATTTGCCTTGGCATCCTCCTTCTTCACTTTTCTTCTGCTGTGGTTTTCCTCAGAACCTTTGTTATGACTATTAGTAGTCATTTTCTCCTTCTCTATCTTCATGAGCTCCTTACTCACTTACTATGAGTTGCATTAAAGCCTCTGAAATAGCAAGTCCTCCCTGCTGCCACTTACCTCACCAAGCTTTCCTTTGTACTTGGTCTTTTGGCAAGCAATTGGTTCTCTATCTCTGGAACCTCTTTTGAGCACTTCTCTCTGCTCCTTTAGGCTTCAACTCATCTGCACCTTTTAAGAACACAACTGTCCTCTTGTATTTCAATCACTAATGAAATACTAGGTTCTGACCACCTCTTCTTTCACTCAGAAACTCTTACCAGCTTCCTTCATTACTTAGCAATTCTACCCACATCCTCTTCGGAATTGCCTTTGTGAGCTGCAACAATACCTCTGCAGTAACAAGTATCCTTCTTGCTACATATGCTTCACTAAGCTTCTCTCCTATGAGCTCAGTTGGTTAGCATTTCTCTGGTTCTTTCCTCTGGAACCAATTGAGCACTCCTTGCTCTAGGTTGCTGCAATTTTCTCACCTTCTTATTCCACTACCTGTGTGTCAATATAAATACCACAAACTCTCCAATCTTCAAATCAAATTAAAATAAAAACATATCATCTCACCTTCAAGATCTCTACATGATCTTGTTCTACCATTCTCGTGCACTTTGAATGGATTGTCCTATGTTTCCTTGCATCTGCAAGTTCTGCTACACATTATCTCTGTGTGCCTACTGCTTGTCAGATTAGAATCTGATCTCCTCTTGCCTGCATACACATCTTAAAACATAACTCTATTCTAAATTTCTCAAAGACCTTTTACACAAAGTTTCTTTATTCTGTTCTGATATCAATATTTTCAACCACAATTCTGCTATGATACTAAATGATGCCAGCCTAAGCTGAAAATACCCACGTTATGCAAATAAAATTGCATGTCATTGGTCGTAGGCCTTAATCACCTAATCCATGGTGAAAACCTTCTTAAACTAAGGTTTAATGTTCTTAATTAAGTTTTATGCGGAAATGTTATATTTGACTATTCAATAGTCTAAACCTTCATTAACCTTTCTAGCGGAACTTTATTCACCCTCATAAACTTTGGTTAATTCTATACCCCGCGCATATTAACCAAACCCCACTCTTAACTTTGGTTAAATTCGAACTTAACCCATAAAACCTTTATCTGCTTTATTTCTAATATAATTCTTATATAATATAGATATTACATAAACTGCTTTAAACCTTACCTCGGCCTTGGCACATAATTCGATGCTCTCTCATCGCGTTTAGCCTCCATCATTGATTTCACTCCATCAAATCAATGGATTTCGTGTCGTATCACCACTTAAACCCATTCACCCACCAAAACTCAAATCATTTAACTCGTGTTGATAAACTTCTCGGGTCTGCTCAGGCCCAAGCCTTCTCGGCTTCAATCTTCGTCGTTGATCTTACCATTCAATCTGACAGTTGTTGGCTTCCCCGATCAACAAAACTAATCGGTGATCCTCCACCATTGATCAAAACCCATTTGATCCAATGGTTAACAACAATATCGGGTGAGCCACTTGCGTAGGGATTACCCACCAGATAAAGTGGTTTTATCTCTCCTGCGGCGTGCTACGTGTCGACTAATAAATGGAATTGGGTGACCACTCTGAATTACCACTTACCACTTTTTCTCCACCCGATAAACCATTTTCGCCTACAAAACTACTTTTCTCGTGCATTAACGCTCACGCATTTTTCCCATGCGGTAACCATTGATCTAACGGATATGTTGATCTGACGATCCAAATCAACTTCTACGATTCACCTTCTGCAAGCACTTGGGTTTAATATCTGCCATTCATTTCTTGACTCCATTATATGCGACTTAATCCTGGATGCTTATCGCAAACAATCTTGTCTGTTGATCTAGCTGATCCAACGGCTCTTGTGCATGTTTAATTCCTTCCTTCATGTCTTTACTTTCTCATCTTTACGTGGTTTCTCAAAGTTCTCTGTGGTTTCGGGTTTACTTCAGGGTTTTTGGTTTTTGGTTGTTCTGCAACACAACTCCCTCCTGAGCTTAACTCTGTGTACTCTTATTCACTACCATCCTTGAACTTCACTTGGATCCTTTGATCAGATTCATCGATCAAACCCCGATCCTACATACTCCCCTTCTTCTCTGTGTTCTTCTCAAACTTCACCTGCATACATATACTATGCAGAAACTTCTAATTCACACACAATTCATAACTCCATTAATCAATACACACCACATAATTCAAAATCAAATTCTCTATATTGATAAATAAATATTTACATACGATTCTCTCTCTCTCTGAACTAATATTCTAATCAGTGGCCTCTGTTTTCCTACCCGCCCGTAGGCTTACAATCAAACCTCTAACTCACAACCTCTCACTAGCTAACAAGCTAACTAACTAACTTGACTAACTCTCTCTCTTCCTTTTTGGCTGACATTTATGCAAAAGGATTCTATAACCAATTCCTGGTTTCTATCCATAAGCTTCTCAAAAAAATCCTAAAATCTCATCTTTATCCCTAAGGATCCTCTTTAATCCACAAATCATGAAACCAACTCCTAATCTAATATTTACAACTGATTCTTAAATCTTTCAATTATCCTAAATCTCTCATGTTCACCATCATTCGAGAACATTTACAAATATGCCTCACTATACTTAATTAAATCCATATTCTAGCTTCTCTCATTAAAATTATTCAAAACCTTTATAATTATTAATTCAACACGTAGGAAACCATCTTCCTTAAAACACATGACCCCCATATGTCCACTAAAATACAATGATTCTTCTGAGCTGAATTCTCCTGCATCAAACTCCCAAAGTAGAAAACATTCATGATCTCCTGATCATGTGTCATCATATGTTGATATAAAACCTCCAAGGTCCCAAACTTTAGTTTGTAGTTGTCTGAATGCTTTGCACCTTTGCTGCTGTTGTATGCCTGTTGTCTTCTGTTTCATCTTCCTCTCCTTTTCAATCAGGTTCAAGTTCTGATTGATCATCCTTCCCACTGTCATTTCCCTCATCCTGGACTGTTTCATCATCAACTGCCATAAGTCTTCAATCTCCATCTCCAGCACATCCTTGGGCTGGTACATACTCTACCACTTACTGTTACCTCTTTCTCTTTGTTTCAGGTTGTTGTTGTTGTTCAGTAACTCTTCAAACTGTTATTCTTCTCTTTGAAGTTGTCAAATTCTTACTCTTAATTTTTTTCCTACCCTTACTTTTTTTGCCTTTCTTTCATCCTTACCCCCTCTCATGATTATATCTTTCTACATTGAATCCTGACTTTCCAGTATTCTCTCGAACAATTGAACATCTCTATTCCATGGATTAAATTCTTCCACAAAATCCTCTTCTACCATATTTACTTGGTTTCTCATCTGTGCCAAATTTCTTCCAGCATCTGCAACTAAACTTTCACTCACAAAACAATTATTAAAATAATAAACAGAAGGCCTCAGTGCCTCTTCTTCCTTTGGCAACGCTTCAGTATGCTGCTCTGATTTCTCCTCTTCTATCAGCACATCAATATGCTGATTCAACCTCTTTAAAGAATTCTCTAATGTACTCTCAAGACTATCAGTTAGTCTCCCCTCCACATCATATGCTCTAATGATGTCTTTCTGCTCTTGTCCACTGTAGTGAACTCCTTCCTCTGCAATCACACTGTCATACTCTGAATTTCCCAGAAAATACTCCAGCAATTCAATTTCTCTGTGACACTTCATAAGTACTTCATCATTACTTATGATTCTTGCATTTATACACAAATTATCAGTTTGAAAATTACAAGGTTCAACAGTCTCAACTGTTGCTTCACATATCAGTTCTTCAGACTGAATTTCAACTCCTCCTTTCACAAGAATTTTTTCTTGTGTTGTCACAGCTTCAAACATCAATGTATTACTAAATTATTTCTACTGCAATAATTCACTGCTTTTCTCATTCAAGATACATTCTCCATTATTCTTTACTTTAGAGTTTTTATCTTCTGAAAGATACTCTTCCATACTTTTGACGGCTTCAAAAGATTGCTCATCCTCTGCAAAACCTGTAGTCACATCAAAAATATTAGATTCAACAATATAAGGTTTTACATTCTCATGTTGGTCTGCGTTTGTCCAACAGTTCAGAAAATCATCAATAATTCCTTCTTCCTCACACAGAACTTCACCCCGCTCTGCTTCACAAATGGGAACTTCCATTTCCAACTCAGCTTCTCTGAGTTTTTCCATCAGCCACTTTACTTGCCTCTATTGTAGCCTTCTCTATAACTTAGACCACTTCACTAGCTTCTTCTTTAATACCCAACCTAGTCTTTGGTTTTCCTCAAGTATCATCCTTAATGCATTGAGTTGTTCTTTCATCTCAGCACTCTCTTTGTCAATTTCCTCTTGACTCATTCTCTTGCCATTTGCCTTGGCATCCTCCTTCTTCACTTTTCTTCTGTTGTGGTTTTCCTCAAAACCTCTATTATGACTATCAGTAGTCAGTTTCTCCTTCTCTATCTTCATGAGCTCCTTACTCACTTACTATGAGCTACATTAAATCCTCTACAACAATAAGTCCTCCTTGCTACCACTTACCTCACTAAGCTTTCCTCTGTACTTGGTATTTTGGCAAGCACTTGGTTCTCTATCTCTAGAACCTCTTTTGAGCACTTCTCTCTGCTCCTTTAGGCTTCAACTCATCTGCACCTTTTAAGAACACAATTGTCCTCTTGTATTTCAATCACTAATGTAATACTAGGTTCTGACCACCTCTTCTTTCACTCAGAAACTCTTACCAACTTCCTTCATTACTTATCAATTCTACCCACATCCTCTGCAGAATTGCCTTTGTGAGTTGCAACAATACCTTTGCAGTAACAAGTCTCCTTCTTGCTACATATGCTTCATTTAGATTCTCTCCTCTGAGCTCAATCTGTTAGCATTTCTCTGGTTCTTTCCTTTAGAACCAACTGAGCACTCCTTGCTCTAGGTTGCTGCAATTTTCTCACCTTTTTATGCCACTACGTGTGTGTCAATATAAAGACCACAAACTCTCCAATATTCAAATGAAATTAAAATAAAAACATATCATCTCACCTTCAAGATCTTTGCATGATCTTGTTCTACCATTCTCGTGCACTTTGAATGGATTGCCCTATGTTTCCTTGCATCTGCAAGTTCTACTACACATTATCTGTTGAAAATGGCAGCAAGAAATGCTAAAATTAGAAGTGCTAAAAATAGCACTGCTATAAATAGCAGTTTGGGTATCAGTGTTGGATTGAGCAACAGGGAATGAAAAATGTAAGTGCTAAAAATAGCAACCAGTGCTGGATTGAGCAACAAGGAATGAAAAATGGAAGTGCTGAAAATAGCATTGTTATTTTTAGCAGTTCGGGATGGATTTCAATTTTAGTCAATCCCTGGACTAAAATAGGAAGTAAAATTAGAATTTGAACTTAACAGCTGTTTTAAAATAATTAATTAATTCATCTTGAGTTAATTAGTTAAGGAAAATCAAACATGAAGTCTATGTGGGGACGTGCAACAGTTTCTTCATTAATTGAGGAATTTATCCATCAGTTAAAGTGATAAGGATGAGTTGTAATATTGAGTTGTAATCAGTTGGCTCAGTTAACTGAGTCAAGTCTAGTTAGATTAATTCAAACAGTTTGTTGAATTAATGTGAGTTCAGTTAGTTAATGCTTGCATGCATGTAACTGCTGCACTTCAGATAACTGGTTATTCTCTCATAAATAACTCATGCATGTCAGTGCAGTCAAAGACCCAGTTGAGATCAGAGGAGGGACAGTGTACTATCAGTTGGATGAATTTTTCCTATAAAGGGAACTCAACCATGTAGAAGGAATTATCTCCTTCAGGTTTGAGCAGTTATTTCTGAGCCAAGTGAGCGGTGTGAGGTGGGAATTCACACAAGTGGAAGCACTGGACCCCAGGAAAAACTGCGCAAGGAAATAGGAGGCTTGGAGGGCATAGGAGAAGGTTGTGAGAAGCCTTTGACTATCTATGAGTAGTATTGTTTGATTGCAGAGAGAGCAGGATAGCTTGAGAGCTAATTCTTTTTGTAACTTGAACAATATTTCCACATGTACGATAATACAGAGATTGGGGTTTTAGGCTGAGGCATTGCCCGAGTTATTCTTTTGTGTTATGTGTGATTGATTTCTCATTCTCAATTATATGTGCTCTCTTGATCTTGCTCAATTCAATTAAGCTTCTGCAAAGTGTTCTAGAAGTATATCTTGTATTGTGTTTTAGTATATCACATAATCTGTTGATCTACAGTGGGAATTTCTACATGGTATCAAAGCGAAGAACAGTATACAAAGGAGAGGAGATGTCGAAGTTTGGAGTTTTGGGCCGCGAGTTTTCAGAGCAAATCTGAAATTTTTTGTGCAAAAATTTTAGAAAAAAATAGCAGATGTGGATTCCTTGTGGAAAAAGACCCAAATTCAAAAAAAATATCGGCTAAATCGGAGTTCGGATGAGGGAGATATCGTTGATTTAAAATCAGCTCTTTTTCCAAAAAATTCGTGACAACGGGAAAGATGAAACAGATTGGTGTGCTAACCAAGAACCTATATGCACTTTAGGTACAAGATGCATGCAAAGCCTTGAGGAGCAAGATAAAGGTTAGATACTTGGTGGTTGAGAGGGAGAGTAAATTACCTCTCAACATGTAGCACCAGAAGAAGTCTCATACAATTGTGGAGGAGCCACAATTGGTGAAGCAGCTTCAGGAGGTTGTGGAGCAGCCACAACTGGAGAAGCCAAGACGAGACTGAGTGGAGGCATCCACTCATGTAGAGACCTCCAGGAGAGGGAAATTTCCAGCCAAGTGGGCAGATGGATCACATGCGGCCATACCTCCAGGTGGGAGGTGGGGCGATGTGACGTGATAGTCCCAAGAAGGCTGGAATAGGGGCAGGATCCTTGAGGTACCCAACATCTTTGATTCGAATTTTCTACAGGAGCCCCAATTGTTGGGTTGTGTTATATTCTTTCCACGACTAACCACCGTAGTTAAACGGGGGGTTAGAGGGGGGCGGTAGCCCCCCTTCGTTGCGCCGATTGCGCAGCGGGGGGTCACAGGGGGGGCGGCAGCCCCCCTTGTCCGGGGGGTTTGAGGGGGGCAGGTAGGCCCCCTCTACGGGGTCCGGGGTAGCGCCACGGGAAAAAAAAAATTTGGACCCTATATTAGGTTGGGCGAACCTACCTATGGTTTTGTGCATGTTTTTCGCACATGGTATTGGACGCGATGGTTTTTCGGTCCATGGTATTGGATGCTTCGGCATGTATAAATATGTATTGTAACATTGAAAGAAACATAATGAAAAATCAAGCTGGTAGTCCCGGTTTTGGGATCCAGGGAAAAATCTCTGTGCATATGTGTTTTATGGGTTATGCTCTCGCATTGTTTATTTTCTTTGTTTAAGGATTCGTATGCAGGTAATTTCTGTACAGGGTTAAAACCTACATTTGGTATCAGAGCTGTTTTGGCTTCAAGGGGACGCCTTTGTTGCTGAGGGGTTTCGCTCGGGCCTGTGGTAGACCCTGTTCAGTGGGAGATCTGCGAGATCGATTCTGGTGGTGAAAGAAGATGGCGAGCAGTGGAAAGATCGAGATTGAGAAGTTCAATGGTCAGAGTTTTGAGTTGTGGAAACTCAAGATGGAGGATCTGTTGGTCGATAAAGATCAGTGGATCACGGTAGATCCGGGTACTAAACCATCGGGAGTGACCGATGAAGAATGGAAGAAATTGGATCGGAAGGCAAAGAGCACAATACGATTGTGTGTCTCAGATTCAGTATTGTTGAATGTATCAGGGGAAGCTACGGCAAAGGCTTTGTGGGTCAAGTTAGGGACTTTGTACCAATCTAAGTCTCTGGTGAATAAACTGTTCCTGCGGAAAAAGCTGTATAACCTGAGGATGAAAGATGGAGACTCGGTGATAGAGCATCTGAATGTGTTTAATACTGTGGTAAGTCGATTATTATCTGTTGATATTAAAATTTCAGATGAAGATAAGTGCATCAGTCTATTGTGTTCTCTACCAGATTCGTGGGATAGTCTGGTTATTGCAATAGGTAGCAATGCAATTGCTTTGCAGTTTGATGAAATAGTCTCAGCCTTGCTGACGGAGGAGATGAGACAAAAGAATATGGACAACCAGAATGGTGATGCCTTGTCTGTACGAGGACGGTCCCAGAACAGAAACAAAAATAAGTCATCGAGTGGGAGATCTAAATCTAGAGGGAGATCTAAATCTCCAAGAAAACCTACAAAGGTGGTGTGCTGGAAATGTGGAAAGGAAGGGCACTTCAGAAGGGATTGTAAATCTAAAGCTCCTGATAAAGGAAAGGGATCTGATGATGCTCCTTCTGCAGAGGCGAAAACCACCTCGGATGAAGGTGGGGATGTGTACTTGGCTTCTTCAAGTACACATGTAGATCATGAGGCATGGTTGATTGACTCAGGTGCATCCTTTCACTTCACTCCCCATAGAGAGTGGTTCTGCGAGTATGAGAAATATGATGGTGGTGATGTCTTCTTAGGAGATGATAGGAAGGCTAGAATCATTGGTCGGGGAAAAGTAAAGTTGAAGTTGCAAGGTGGAAGGGTTAGAACACTTCCGGGTGTTCTACATATTCCTGCATTGGCTAGAAATCTGATTTTTGTAAGCAAGTTGGATGATGCAGGTGTAAAGACGGTGTTCGAGAAAGATACCTGCAAGATGGTTCGAGGAGCACTAATACTGATGCGGGGAGTTCGGACTGGAACTCTGTACAAGCTGCAAGGTAGCACTGTTGTTGATGGGTGCAATAGTTCTATGGTTCCTGAAAATGGAGTAGAAAGTCTAGTGGTCTCTGGAGAGAAGACCATGTTGTGGCATCAAAGGCTTGGACATATTGGAGAGAAGGGCCTTCGAATACTTCATGGTAAAGGTATGGTAGAAGGTATGAATGATAGCTCTCTGGATTTTGATTTCTGTGAAAATTGTGTGTATGGGAAGCAGAATCGAGTGAGTTTCCCCTCTGGTGGTAAGAGGACGAAACAGATATTAGAGCTTGTGCACAGTGATGTGTTTGGACCTGTGAAGGTTCCATCACTGGGTAAGTCTGTGTACTATGTATCATTCATAGATGACTTCTCAAGGAATACATGGATATATTTCCTTAAGAAGAAATCTGAATTTTTTGACAGGTTTAAAGAATTTAAGGCTCTGGTGGAAAATCAGACAGAGAAGAAGATAAAGGTGCTGAGGACAGATAATGGTGGAGAATTTTGCAGCAAGGAATTTGAAGAATTTTGTAAGAAGTGTGGTATAGCACGGCAGAAGACTACTCCATATACACCTCAGCAAAATGGAGTCGCAGAGAGAATGAACAAGACGTTGATGGAAAGGGCAAGAAGCATGCTCAGTGGTGTCGGGTTAGGACATGAATTCTGGGCAGAGGCGGTGGATACTGCACGTTACCTGATCAACAGATCACCCTCATCAGCGTTGGAGGATAAGACTCCACAAGAAGTATGGACTGGTAAGAAACCATCTCTTTCACATCTGAGGGTATTTGGATGTGATGCATATGTACATGTTCCAAAGGAGAAACGAACCAAGTTGGATAGTAAATCTGAAAAGTGCATCTTTATTGGGTATAAGGATGGTTTAAAGGGTTATAACCTTTGGAACCCGGTCACACGGAAGGTTGTGTACAGCCGAGATGTAGTGTTCAGAGAGGTAAAAGATGTTATTCAATCTGAAGTCCAACCAAAGGAACCTGAGAAGATAGAGTTTGAGCCAAAGGAGGAAGAATCAGACTTTGCAGCAGAGGAGGAATCAGAAGATGAAGAGCCACAAACTCCGGCTGTGAGAAGATCAGGTCGAGAAAGAAGGCAGCCAGAAAGATATAGTCCATCTGCTTTCAGTTCAAATTTTGCTTTGTTTGTTACTGATGATGATCCCAGAACTGTGAAGGAAGCAGTGGATTCAGAGGATGGAAAACTTTGGAAAGAGGCCATGGTTGATGAAATGGCATCTTTGCACAAAAATGAGGCTTGGGATCTGGTAGAGTTGCCGGCTGGAAGGAAACCCATTGGCAGCAAATGGGTGTTCAAGAAAAAGACTAATGTAGAAGGAAAGGTGGAGAAATACAAAGCTCGGTTGGTAGCAAAAGGTTATTCCCAGGTGCCGGGAATTGATTTTGGTGATATTTTTTCTCCTGTTGCCAAGGTAGCTTCTATTAGATTACTTTTATCTGTTGCTGCTGCTTTTGATTTTGAGGTAGAACAGATGGATGTGAAGACAGCATTTCTTCACGGGGATTTGGAAGAGGAAATCTACATGAGGCAACCTGAAGGCTTTGCGGTGAAGGGTAAGAAAGAACTGGTATGCAAGTTAAAGAAGTCTCTGTATGGGTTAAAACAGTCACCAAGGATGTGGTATCAGAAATTTGATACATTTATACGGGGACTTGGCTTCACCAGAAGTAAAGAAGATCATTGTGTGTATTTTAAATTAATTGGTGACCGTGTTATTTATCTGGTCTTGTATGTGGATGATATGTTGCTGGTTGGAAATGACAAAGAAATTATCCAGGATTTGAAGACCCAATTGTCCTCCAAATTTGACATGAAAGATCTTGGTGCTGCAAACTATATTTTGGGCATGGAAATTAAAAGAGATCGGGCAAAGAGGAAGCTCTGGTTAAACCAGAGGAAGTATGTCGAGACAATACTGCAGAGGTTTAATATGCAGGATAGTAAACCGGTGAAGGTTCCTATTCCTGTAGGTGTGAGGTTATCTGTTGAACAGTGTCCCAAGACACAAGAAGAGGAAGAGGACATGTCCCGTGTTCCATATGCAAGTGCAGTCGGTAGCCTGATGTATGCAATGGTCTGTACTAGACCAAACATTGCACATGCAGTGGGAGTATTGAGCAGGTTTATGTCAAAACCTGGGAAGGAGCATTGGACAGCAGTGAAGCGGGTTTTCAGGTATTTGCGTGGCACTAGTGATTATGGTTTGTGCTACCAAGGAAGACCAGGATTGGACAGAGTGTTGGATATTCATGGTTTTGTTGATGCAGACTGGGCTGGAGATCTGGATCAGAGAAGATCTACAAGTGGGTATGTGTTTAACCTATTTGGAGGTACAGTCAGTTGGATGAGTAAGAAACAATCTGTAGTGGCACTATCAACTACAGAGGCAGAATACATGGCAGCCACTCATGCAAGCAAGGAAGCAGTTTGGTTGCAGAGATTGTGTTCAAGTATGGGCTTAGTACAGGGAGCTATAAGAATAGACTGTGACAGCCAAAGTGCAATTTTCTTGGCAAAGAACCCTTCTTATCATTCAAAGACAAAGCACATTGATGTTCAGTATCACTTTGTGAGGGATATGATAGAAGACAAAAAGGTGTTGCTGGTAAAGGTGGACACTTTGAAGAATACTGCAGATGCATTGACAAAATCTGTGAGCTCTGAGAAGTTCTCTTGGTGTAGAGAAACAATGGGTGTTTCAAGGCTGGAAAAATGACTAAGCTCTCCTGTGGCCCCCTATGGAAAGAAAACAACAAGTGGGAGATTGTTGGGTTGTGTTATATTCTTTCCACGACTAACCTCCATAGTTAAATGGGGGGTTAGAGGGGGGTGGGAGCCCCCCTTCGTTGCACCGATTGCGCAGCGGGGGGGTCACAGGGGGGGCGGCAGCCCCCCTGTCCGGGGGGTTTGAGGGGGGCGGGTAGCCCCCCTCTACGGGGTCTGGGGCAGCGCCCCTGGAAAAAAAAAATTTGGACCCTATATTAGGTTGGGCGAACCTACCTATGGTTTTGTGCATGTTTTTCGCACATGGTATTGGACGCGATGATTTTTCGGTCCATGGTATTGGATGCTTCGGCATGTATAAATATGTATTGTAACATTGAAAGAAACATAATGAAAAATTAAGCTGGTAGTCCCGGTTTTGGGATCCAGGGAAAAATCTCTGTGCATATGTGTTTTATGGGTTATGCTCTCGCATTGTTTATTTTCTTTGTTTAAGAATTCGTATGCAGGTAATTTCTGTACAGGGTTAAAACCTACACCAATGAGGAGTAGCAGGACTGGATGATTGGGTAGAGACAGATGTGGGTGGAGCAGTAGAGAGAGCAACAATGCAGGAATCCCAAGACAGTGCAAAGCTAGCACGCTACAACAATGCGAGAGGCACAGGAGTGTTGCACCAGTGCAGGATGGCACAGAGAGGTGTGCAATAGTGCGAGATGCATGGATTGTTGCAGTAGCTCAGAGGTCAAAGAGGGAGCACTTATCAACAACAATTAGAGCTTCAGCATTAGAGTATGTTTCTAGCCCAACGGAGAGGTCATTTGAGAGTGATTTTTTGTTTCTAGAGTTGCTGGAGCAACCACTCTTGGTAGAAGTGTTTCATGCAGAACATTCCAAAGGTACATGATCGAGTTCAAGTTGAATGCCTTTCTTGTTGAGAGGGAGTGTTGAAAATGGCAACAAGAAATGCTAAAAATAGAAGTGCTAAAAATAGCACTGCTATAAATAGCAGTTTGGGTACTAGTGCTGGATTGAGCAACACGGAATGAAAAATGGAAGTGCTAAAAATGGCATTGTTATTTTTAGCAGTTCGGGATGGATTCCAATTTTACTCAATCCCTAGACTAAAATAGGAAGTAAAATTTGAATTTGAACTTAACAACTGTTTGAAAATAATTAATTAATTCATCTTGAGTTAATTAGTTAAGGAAAATCAAACATGAATTCTATGTGGGGACATGCAACAGTTTATCCATTAATTGAGGAATTTATCCATCAGTTAAAGAGATAAGGATGAGTTGTAATATTGAGTTGTAATTGGCTCAGTTAACTAAGTCAAGTCTGGTTAGATTAATTCAAACAGTTTTTTGAATTAATGTGAGTTCAGTTAGTTAATGCTTGCATGCATGTAACTACTGAACTTCAGATAATTGAATATTCTCTCATAAATAACTCATGCATGTTAGTTTAGTCAAAGACCCAGTTGAGATCAGAGGAGGGACAGTGGGTTTGTGCAGTTATTTCTGAGCCAAGTGAGCAGTGTGAGGTGGGAATTCACACAAGTGGAAGCACTGGACCCCAGGAAAAACTATGCAAGGAAATAGGAGGCTTGGAGGGCAAAGGAGAAGGTTGTGAGAAGTCGTTGACTGTCTATGAGCAATATTGTTTGATTTCAAAGAGAGCGGGATAGCTTGAGAGTTGATTCTTTTTGTAACTTGAACAAGATTTCCACTTGTATGATAATACAGAGATTGGGGTTTTAGGCTAAGGCTTTCCCTGGGTTATTTCTTCTATGTTATGTGTGATTGATTTCTCATTCTCAGTTATATGTGTTCTCTTGATCTTTCTCAATTCGATTAAGCTTCCGCAAAGTGTTGTAGAAGTAGATCTTGTATTGTGTTTTAGTATATTGTATAATATGTTGATCTACAATGGGAATTTCTACATTATCTTTGTGTGCCGATTGCTTGTCAGATTAGAATTTGATCTCCTCTTGCCTGCATACACATCTTAAAACATAACTCTGTTCTAAATTTCTCAAAGACCTTTTACACAGAGTTTCCTTATTTTGTTCTCATATCAATTGTTTCAACCACAATTCTGCTCTGATGCCAAATGATGCCAGCCTAAGCCGACAATACCCACGTTATGCAAATAAAATTGCATGTCACATGTCCCAGGCCTTAATCACCTAATCCATGGTGAAAACCTTCTTAAACCAAGGTTTAATGTTCTTAATCAAGTTTTATGCAGAAATGTTATATTTGACTATTCAATAGTCTAAACCTTCATTAACCTTTCTAGAAGAACTTTATTCACCCTCATAAAGTTTGGTTAATTCTATACCCTGCGCATATTAACCAAACCCCACTCTTAACTTTGGTTATATTCGAACTTAACCCATAAAACCTTTATCCGCTTTATTTCTATTATAGTTCTTATATAATATAAATATTACATAAACTGCTTTAAACCTTACCTTTTCACCTTACCTCGGCCTTGGCACATACTTTGATGCTCTCTCATCGCGTTCAGCCTCCACCGTTGATATCACTCCATCAGATCAACGACTGTCGTGTAGTATCACCACTTAAACCCATTCACCCGCTGGAACTCAAATCACTTAACTCGTGTTGATAAACTTCTCGAGTCCACTCAGGCCCAAGCCTTATCTGCTTCAAACTCCATCGTTGATCTTGCCATTCAATCTTACAGTTGTTGGCTTCCCCGATCAACAAAACTAATCGGTGATCCTCCACCATTGATCAAAACCCATTTGATCCAACAGTTAAAAACAATAACGGGTGAGCCACTTGCACGGGGATTACCCACTCGATAAAGTGGTTTTCTCTCTCCTGCGGTGTGCTACATGTCGACTAATAAATGGAATCAGGTGACCACTTCAAATTACCACTTACCACTTTTTCTCCACTCAATAAACCATTTCTGCCTAGGAAACTACTTTTCTCGTGCATTAACGCTCACGCATTTTTCCCATGCGATAACCATTGATCTAATGGATCTATTGATCTGACGATCTAGATCAACTTCCACAATTCACCTTCCGCAAGCACTTGGGTTTAATCTCCGCCACTCATTTCTTGACTCCATTTTACGCGAATTAATCTTGGCCACTTATCGCAAACAATCTCGTCCGTTGATCTAGCTAATCCAACGGCTCCTATGCACATTTACTTCCTTCCTTCATGTCTTTACTTTCTCAGCTTTACGTGGTTTCTCAAAGTTCTCTTTGGTTTCGGCCTTACTTTAGGGTTTTTGGTTTTTTATTGTTCTGCAACACAACTCCCTCCTGAGCTTAACTTCGTGTACTCTTATTCACTGCCATCCTTGAACTTCACTTGGATCCTTTGATCAGATTCATCGATCAAACCCCAATCCTACATACTCCCCTTATTCTTTGTGTTCTGCTCGAACTTCACCTACATACATATACTGTGCAAAAACTTCTCATTCACACACAATTCATAACTCCATTAATCAATGCACACCACACAATTCAGAATTGAATTCTCTGTATTGATAAATAAGTATTTACATACGAGTCTCTCTCTCTCTGGCCTGTTATTTTAATCAGTGGCCTCTGTTTTCCTACCTGCTCGTAGGCTTACAATCAAACCTTTAACTCATAACCTATAACTAGCTAACCAACTAACTATCTAACTTGACTAACTCTTTCTTTGCCTTTTTGGCTTACATTTATACAAAAGGATTCTATAACCAATTCCTTGTTTAGATCCATAAGATTCTCAACAAAATCCTAAAATCTCATCTTTATCGCTAAGGATCATCTTTAATCCACAAATCATGAAACCAACTCCTAATCTAAGATTTATAATTGATTCTCAAATCTTTCAACTATCCTAAATCTCTCATGTTCTCCATCATTCGAGAACATTTACAAATATGCCTCACTATACTTAATTAAATCCATATTCTAGCTTCTCTCATTAAAATCACTCAAAACCTTAATAATTACATTAATTCAACACTTAAGAAACCAACTTCCTTAAAACACAAGACCCCCCTATGTCTACTAAAATAAAATGATTCTTCTGAGCTGAATGTTCCTACATCAATTTTCAACAGATTACATATCTGAGCCTTCATGCATTCTAAAATACATCTCACCAAGAATCGATCCAACCCTTGATGTAACTACCTCGTCATTCATGCTAATTACTTGCATGTGTGGAGTAGTGTTAACCCTGATTCATTTTGATAATAAATATGAGTGTTAAGTGATTTCTACTCTGACAGTTGCAAATTTACTCCAAAATTTTAGAGGCAATATAACTATCTTGGTTTAAACATTTCAAAGAAACAATTGTCAAATGAAATGGCATGATGAGGGAAATCAAATTGTGATACATTGACAAACAAATGTAGGGGCATCTTAGGGTTACTTCCAACTCATCAATGACTCATTCACCTTTTGACATCAATGGAAACTTTCTTCCAACAATCTCCCCCTTTGTCATTGATTTCGCTACGCATGCTTCCCCTATTTCCATTCTCCCCCCGTCTCCATGCTTCACTTCCTTTCTCTCTCCCCCTTTGACATTAACGGAAAAGAGTGACTTTTTTCTTTGGGGTTGATCCCCCTGAACATATGGCACTTAACAACACTTTTATCTTCTTACCCTTCCCCTCTTTGTTGTCCCTAACGTTATTTTGTTTGTCTTCATTTTTCTTGGTCTAGGATGTATATGTTGTTTGGTCATATTGTAGTTGTTGCAACCATTCTTCCTTAGTCTTCTTCTCTTATTTCACATTTTCTAGAATCAAACAAGGGATTATACCCTTGATCACACATTTTTCCAACACTATGAATATTATGTTTCAAATCCTCAACCAGCAAAATATTTTTTGCTTTATATGTTCACTTCCAAGATTTACTACACCTTTTCCAAGAATCTTGATGGATGAGTTATCTTCAAACACAACACTACTAGTTTCTTTTTAGGCTGAAAATTTTGTTTTGATCTCCTATCATATGTTTCAAGCACCATGTTGTTGTTGCTACAACAACCTCCAAAATTTCACTACATTTGAATTTTGGAGCATACTATCATTGTTGTATCTAGTCTCTCCTTGATCGTCAAGTGTCATATCATGTTATTCTATGTGTTTCAAGTGTTCCAGAATGTTCTCAAGTGTAGTCATATTAATAAGAACATCTTTAAGTGCATTCCATGGTCATAACATATTTGTCGTAGTAAAATGACACTTTTGGGTCACAGTCCCACACACTTCAACGTTTGTACTCGAGGAATGTGCATAAAGTGGTGTTTTTATGTTATCTATTGAAACCAAGATGAACCCTTGTGTTATGGTGGTCAGTTCGATACTCCGGATGGGGATCCTACTCCAGACAGTTTGAGGTATAATTGGGACTTCACATCAGGGGAACCCTAGCACCGTCAACGCACCCATTGTTTATGTACCATTGTCTTTTTTATCTTCAGTGGTCAATGCTAGATTACAATCTTCCTTCTTTTTATTTTCCCATATCATATTTTTCTTCTTTGTCTTTATGATTGGAAAATTTTCTTTTATAAGCCTACAATCTTGTGCCTTGTGACCAAGATTATTGCACTTGTAGCATACAATGTTTTGATTCATTAGTGGTTCAAATGAATTGTAGTTTATGTTATTAAAACCATAAACGTTTCTTGATCTATGGTCCTTTCTTGAAAATCCATAATCATTCATGCTTCTTGCATAATTTCATCTTGTATTTATTTTACAATGAATTACTTTATGCTTAAATTTTCACAAGAGTAATAATGACCAGGAAAAACATTTTCATATATGGGAAAGTAGGATGATCCTTTGAAGTTATTTTGCATTGGAGGTGGTTCAATCCATTGTTGATCCTTATCCTTGATTTCATTGTTGTTTGTTCTATGATGGGTGTTCTTGGAAACATCAACATAATTTCTTAACTCCTTTTTAGTTTCTTCCTTCGAAGGATTGGATCATGTGTCCTCTTTGCTTGAAGATGCACTTTTTTAACCAAGACTTGTTTTATTACCTAGTGATCTTTGATATCTGGGAATGTTATCCAACAATAGAGAGTTATTCAAGTTCTTATATAGCTTATCAACTTCAACCCTCAATGACGCAATTTCCTCTTCAAGCTTCTTATAATCTTTTTCTTTCTTCTTCATCTGGATCTTCATAACTTCGTCAACTATTTTTGCTTCTTTAAGTTGGACCTTTAAAGAGATTTTGTATTCACGACATTTTTCAATTAAGCTTTTCAATTCTCTATTTTTGTTTCTTAGCTTGCCATTTTATTTTCCATTGTTCTTAAATTTTACTTTAAGATCTTCATCTTCCTATTCAGTTTCTGAATCATAAAGAAAATATATTTTCATGTTTGGTTCTTTTGTTTCTTCATCTAAATCAATGACCTCTTCATCATAATCATTATTTTTGGTTTCTTAGGTTATGAAGAGAACTTCTCTTGCATCCCCTTCTTCTGTATCACTTTCATTTGAAAAAACTATTATCTTTTTTAGAATAAATATTTTTCTTGTGGAAGATTTTATTTTCCCCAAAAGGATGTCTCTTAGCATATTGACCTATTCTTCCACAATTGAAACATTTAAAGGGTAACTTACCTTTATGTTTTTTGGTTCCCCTCTTTATCTTTCTGATGAAATTTGCTTCTTAATATGATTCATTGCCTTATGTTTCTTCTACCTTGATTTATTTGTTTCTTATCTTCTTTTTAGCTTTAAAATAAACTTCTTTATTTGACTGACCGTCTTCTATATTTGTTCTCATTTTGAATGTTGCAATGGTGCCATGTTATTTTTTTCAAATCACTTGTTTCTTCTATGGTTGATACCTTGGCAGTGTATCTCAAGGGAAGTGATCTTAGAACCTTTTGTACAATCAAGGATTCTTTGACTTCTCCTAATCCTTTGATTGCATTGACAACTTCATCTACTCTAAGTAAATAGGATGGAATATTTTATATTTCATTCATTTTCAGATTTTAAAATTGTGCTCTATGTCATTGATGTTGACTTGTGATGGCATGATGAGCCTTTTAATTATAGTTAAACAAATTATTTTCATCATGATCAGCTGGAGGATTTTTTGGATTTTTGTAGATTTTACAATAGAGATCCAAACATCCACTCATAAATCCTTCAAGTAGGTTTTCATGCTACTTCTCCATAATGCATAATCATTTCCATCAAATATCTAAATTGTTCTTGAATAAAAATTTTCCATTTGATCCATATTTATATGTGTTGTTTCCTCCAATGATTAGACTATTTTAAGGGTAACCTACTTTGATACCAATTGTTGGAAATACTGAGAGAGGGGATGAATCAGCATTTCCCTTTTTCTTACAATTCGGTATCATAGAGCATTAACCAATCACATCACATCAAAAATACACAAGAGTAATCTTATCAAATTATTTTTATTTTGAAGGAAGCTACAGCTTCTCGTTTTACTAGCCACTACTCGTAGGAGCTACAACTCCTTATTATTTACCAACCACTACTAGAAGGAACTTCAACCCCTTTAGGCCACCCCCTAAAGGAGCAACAACTCCCTAAAGAAAGTGATATAGAGATAAAGATTAAAACATGTGGGTTCTTATACCAGAGATAATGATCCACTTACAAAAACACTAAAACAATATCAACAATTATACAATCATGTCATTTTCCTCTTACTTAACCACTTATGCTCATCAACTGATGTTTCACTGCATCATCAACTTTAGTTTTGCCCCTTAAATTTTTAGATGTCTAATATGAATGATGTTGTAACTCTAACTTCTAATTTTCAATATTTAGATATCCTTAACTATATAATCCAATAACGAAGAAATATTCTAACTCATACTTTTGACCAAGCCCTAGTAATTTCTTTAATAATCCTTTTCACAAGTGTTACAGTTCATTTTGTCACGTCCTCTCAAAATACTTGAAAATTGGATCAATCAACATCATTGAACACTTTGTCATTATCCCTTTGCAAAGCCCTCAGCATCATCTCTCCAAAAAGTATGAGTTTCTAGGCACCTTTCCTTTGGTCCACCTGTGATGGTCACATGTTGCATAAATAAGCAGTTGCACTTACCAATGCAAGTTTCTCTCCTTTGTAGATGTGATGGTTCTAGAATTTTGGGAAAAATAAATAAATTTGTGAAACTTCTCTTTCCAAAAGCTTCTAAGGTGGTTTTTACCATTTACCATGGATAGAGATATCGAATTACTATCCTATCTTATCCTCCCTCATATGTGGATCTTAAGCCTAGATTGGTAAATATTAAACTACCTTATTTACCCTATAAATTCACTGTCTCCCATAGAGACTGGGTTGGATTTTGTAGATTACTAGTGCCCTCATGTTGTTTCCTTGAGCTTAAGAAATCATCATCCACTTATACATTAGGGTTGAATTTGGAATTTTTCTTTGTGGAAAGGAAGGACAAGACAATTGGGGAGACATCTACAATGTCAACATCTATAAATGGTTGTAAATTTTTCCTTTATTTATTAATGCAAAAAGTACTTAGTTTTCCTATACTTGGGTCATGTTGATGCTTATGTATTTCAATGCCATTTTGACTCATTAATTAGAGACATTAGTTTATGCTATGTGGATATTATAGTTCTCTTGCTTGTTTTAGTCATTGTTGGAGGTTCCATTTATATAAGCTAGAGTTGGAGCTTACAAGAAAATAGAAGAGAAGGACTTACTACAAATTCCATGTAGGTCTCTTTTTTGTATTCTAATATCTCTAAGGAAAACATAGATATTTTTTCCTTCTATTATTCTAGATCAAACCACTAGATCTAGGGAGTTCATTTTTATCCAAGGAAGTGAATTTTCCACATAATAAATTGGTGACTCCGCTAGGGAACGAGATCTCCCTTAGTGGTTTCCTTGGCCAAATCATTTTTCACCTTTCAAAGTGACCTTAATTGACTTATTTAGACAGTGATTAACCTTAAGAAAACATGATTTTGAGCTTCGTAGGGTTTTTTGTGTCGTTTTTTGAACAAATTAGCCCCATCACATTATTTGTTCTGAGACAGAGCTACCCGGCGTAGTCCCTCCTCTCTGGAAGTGTGATGGTTCACACTGTTGCCCACTCTACACATGTGATGGTCCTATAGAATGAAAATTTTTTCATTTATATGCCTTTCTTTGAGTTCTGATTTGATCAAGAAGGTTTTCCTTAGTCTCTGAACTTGTCTATGTCTCTGTAAATCCATGATTGTGTTTACCTTTGGATTTGTTTGCGTTTAATCAGAGTTTGTTTAAATTTTTCTTTCTTCTTGCCATTAGAGTTGTAAACACTTGAGCTTGATTGTTGATTTGATAAAAATAATTTTCATATTATAGTTGCACTTTGTGTGAGTTATTTTGGTCAATGATCTAACTTCATTTTCATTTTGATTACATTTAAGTCCTATGTTAGTGAAATCTTAGATTACATTTGATTTCATTGGAAATCTCCTTTACACTTGATTGGTTATTTCATTACATTAGTGAAGGAAGGTACGGTATTCATAAGTAGTCTTGTTATATTGTTCTTTCGTTGATTTGGAATCATCTTGTGTTTGTTTTGAAGAATTCTCTTGCATAGATTACATTTGCATAGTTAGAATTATCATTTTCACAAAAGGAAAGGAAATTGTTCATAGATTACATTTGCATAATTTTCAGGGGAATTGTGCATAGATTACATTGCATGGTTTGACATCATTTAGGTCTTTGAATTGAATTGGAATAGTGAAATTGAAAGATCTTGTTAGGAAGCATCTTTGGTTTCCACATAATTGTTTGTTTGTTTATTCCCGTAGATAGATATTCATCGAAATGAAAAAATAAAAAAAATCATGCTTGTTACACAGCAATTTGTCACTGTCATCCTGTCAGTATCCCTACTGTGTCATGAAATCAAATTCATCATGCTCATGCTCTCTAAACTGGCCAAATAACCCACTTTGCCAAAGTTTTTTCTATCAGCGCGACTTTTGTCCAAATAACCGTGCTGATGGGCACTCCATAACAGACAAAATGCGCTGACAGCGCTGTTATAGACATTTTTGTGCCTCGCAGCATGGAGCATGAAATGTCGATAATTACAGGGATCCTCAGTCCCTAAACATGTTGTTCTTACCCCTAGAAGAACAAGGTCAGCAAACCACAGCACTTCCCATCAGTTCTCCACCTGAAAACACTCAGAAACAGGCTATTTTTGGATCATGTCAGCTGCTCCACTGAGCATCTGCGCTGTATTGCAACTGCTCCTCCTTGTACCTGCGCTGGAAGTCAAATCTAATGAAGGCTACCTGCACTGGGCGAGATTGGCCAAGTGGCACAGTCATTCTGCAAGGTGTCAATTGCCCAGGAAGCTTCCAAACTGACACTTGGTTCATGGGATTCGCCCTGTGATGAGTAAGAGGTACTTGATCTCCATGTGTAAGCAAGGATCTCCAAGTGGACTCAAGAACTGAAGTTTAACTGAAGAGGGAGAGGACACTAGTCAGCTTCATGCCAGCCTCAAGCTGACTCATCCTCTCTTCTTCTCTCCTATATATAGAGCTCTTCTATGAGGTCTAAGGAGGCTGGAATTTTGTGTAAAGCAAGGAGGTGTTGTTGGTTTACAGTTAGAGCTATTGGGTGATTGTTTTACTAGAGGTGAAGAGGAGAGTTCTTGCTGCTGGGGAGGTGCTGCTGGATTGGAGCCATCAATGGTTGTAACCTTCTCAGAACCTTGTTACTTCTATCAATAAAGTTTTGCATGTTCTCCTATATACTTGTATTGCATTGATGTATTGTATTTACTTGTATATTTGATTCACTCTAATCCATGCATCAGTTATGAGTACATGTATCTTGTAGTTTCCTCTCGTGTTTTGTGCAGGATCTGTGTGTAGCTGGACCGGCAAAGAGAGCAAGGAGCTGGGAACAAGAGACAAAGAGAGAGGATAAGGATTGACTAAGCGAAAGACACCAGGTTGGTTAATCTTTTCTCCCTTCTCTCTGTACTTTCATAAAGGAAAATATCAAAGCTTTACTTTCAGTTGTTGCTAAAGACTGTCACCTTTAGAGTAGGGATAGGGTCATCCGAGTCGGATACTTTTCCCCACAACAAACTGGCGACTCCGCTGGGGATCCTAGTATCTTGTTGGTGTTTGTAGTATCTTTGCAATTCATTTCCTGAACCAAAGAGTACCGAATCGAAAAGCTTTTGACTATATCAAAAGCGAAGTAGAGGGGCTGCTACTCTTGCTCATTTTTGAGCAGATTCATGATTTGAAGAGCTGATCTACAAAAGACTCTTGTACTCTTTGTGATAGCTTTTCATCCTCTTGATCATCCCTTAGCTTGTACTTGACCTATAGCTTTTTATTTCAGCAAAAACAGTGCATTTTTGAGCTTTTTATGACCCGGAAATCCTTGTAAACGCAACTCTCGTGTCCCAGAGCAGGCTGTCCACAAGCAGTCTGCATTACAGCGCAGGTACTCCCTTCGGGAACTGCGCTGGAAGTCAATTTGACAGACCAGAGCCTGCGCTGGACCTGTTAGCCAGTGTCTTCCAGAGGTTTTCCACTGTGTCTTAGCCCTGTTTTCACTGATTTTTTGCTGCTGATTGCTGGTCATTGTACTTGTTGTAAACCAACTTTCCTTGACATTATTCCGCCTCAGTTGTGTGATGAAACTGTGATTGTTCTTTCAGTATTTCTTGTTTCAGTTACAGTTTCCCATTGTGAAAATCAAACCAGTATAGTTGTGGCCTCTTAGATCCTGAACTGTAAAAGTGTCTTTGTGATCTTAAGAGCTAGTTTTATTACTGTTCATGGCTGTTTGAGTTTTTTTGCTTTTCATTTTATGTTTTGAATTCATACATTTTTAGTGTCGAAACAAGTACCTGTAAAGCGTCTTTTGATTTTAGACAATACTTGTTTGTTTACGCTTCAAATTGAATTCGAAAATTACACGACAATTTCCTTTTTGTCTACATCAACATTAAAGGAAAAGAAAAGAAATACATGCATCTTGCATTTGCATTTTGATAAGTTTGCCTGATTGATCTAGGAGAAAGTGCATTAGTTTGTGCTTTGTGCTCTGTGTGGAAAGATAGTGTTTTTCTCTCCCCTCAGTAGTTAGGATTTTCAAAGCTAAAAAGATTGTAAAGCTTGCTTATCATTTTAGCTGCATTTAGGAATTTGTACCAATACATCTCGTGGTGATCCTGAAAGACAAACTGCTAAACAAGATCAACTTAAAATATATTGAATGAATCTAAAAACGCATTGTAACATAACGCTCACAATAGAGGTCTAGGTAGAGACGTGTTCCGGCGTCGTTAAACATAGTGACTGTCGATCTCTACGAAGGTGGGTGATTCCTCCTGAGGGACGATAGCACTAATACGGACTTGTGCTCCCGCGTACCGTCGCGTATATTGGGAGACCCCTATAGGCATTTATCCTTTATCCTTAGGAAGCCGTGTCGGCTGCCCTACTGATCGCGATGCAGTGAACACAGCATTCACGAAGATCGACCACCCGTACCGTAAAACGTATTCTGTGGTTTCGTGAAAGGTTTGGCACACCCTCTGCCTAGATCTCCAGAGCAGTTTATTTTGGCCCTTTTCAAACTCTATAACTGAAAAGGTCCAACCGAGCATTTGTCACTTCGGGCTCGTTAATACATCGAAGGCGACTAGAGTCATCTTTAGCTTTTTCTCGACTCTTAAAACATGAAAAAGCAAAGTTGTGTCTAAAAGCGTCTAATAAAATTCATTCAATACGGAAACATAATTCCCCTTTTTGTATTTTAGTTGATCAAGTAATCCGCAACCGTGGAGGAAAGTCAATTAAAACTCCGTCGTTCGAGGAGACTCGCGAGTCAACCGTCTTTGTCTGCGGAACCAAGAGTAGTACTGACGAAGCGAACTCGCTTGACCAGGTCAAAATCTCCCATTAAAGTTAGAACAACAGTTCCGACAACATCTGAGATTCTGGTCACTCCTAATTTTTCTGGAATCCCTGCCTCTATTGAAGAAGTTCAACAGCAACAGAGGGACAGTTGTACTGATCCTAGTCTGAAGACAAGTACTTGCATAACTGAACCAGTTCCATCTGAAACCGGTCCACAGAGTCTTGTTGTTCAAACAACTGTCGCTGTCGAAGCAACCCCTTCTTCGGCACCAGAAATCTTTTACGGACCTGACGGTCTTCCTCTTCCTCCTGGTCTGATCGCAATAGAGGAAATCGTAGAGGACCAGCAAGAAAATACTCCAACTCATTTTGGAGTAGGTGCCACTCTTTTTCCTTCTGCATCAGAAGTTTGTCCATCGCCACAGGAAGTTCCTGTAGAATCGTTAGGCAGTTTGATGGATAGACTTAAAATGTCTGAACAACCGTCGACATCTAGGACTGTGCCAAATGACACAGCGACAGCAGAAGCTCCTGCTGTCAATCCAACGATGTTTACCGGCATACCAGCTGTCCCGACTAGTTCTCATCAGCTAGAAGGAGTCCACCCAGGGACTATTATGACAACTTGGTCTGTTCCAGTTTGTTCTTCCGGTATAATACCCGGTAATTCTTACGTTGAAACTAGACAAATTGATCCCTTTGGGAATCAGTTTGGGCCATCCAGTCCTCAAAGGCCAGCTATACCCTTGAGCTCCGGATTGTTACCGTATGGGGGGCAATATGCCCTGTCACTTCCCCTTCCGAGGGGATACCCATACGGCAGTTTTCAACAACATTCAGGTTTGACTGAAGTAACGACGAGTGGTTGGGTACCTATGTTACCCCAACAACCAAGAGTTGTATATTCCATGCAACAGTGTGTACCTATGTCTAGTATCCAGACGACGCCAGCAATTGTAACCGTGTCGCAAGTTCAATCGATGCCTGTTGTATGTCAACCCCAAGTTGTAATGCAACAGCCCATTGACCCTGCAACACAACCACAATCGCCAACTGCCGGGACGACACAGATACAAACGGGAACCATAATCCCGCAACTTGATCCGTCGGTTAGTGTCGCACAGCAAAACATGGCTTCACAACCATGGATGGTGCAATACAAAAAACCTCAGTTTCAACAGGTGTACCAGGGGTCTGAGCAACAGATCTTTGCGAATAGTGGGCAACCCTATATTCAGAACGGGTTAAATCAACCACTTTATAGTGGCCAAGCCCACCAGCCGTATCAGTCATATCAACATCAGTTGCATTATGCTGGTATGCAAAGGCCTACTTCTCACGCGATTCCATCGTATCCTGGGTACGCCTCGCCAAACCTGAATCAGCAGTTGCCATTCGTGGCAACCCTAGAATTACCAGATTTACATCGATTAACGAACGATCCAATCGCCTATGCCCATTGGTGGCCAGCGATTCCTCACAAACTTCCTTCGGACATTCCTAAATTCAATGGAAATCCTGGCGAAGACCCGTCGAATCATGTGATGACATTCCATCTGTGGTGTTCGTCGAATACCTTGAATGATGATTCGATAAGGCTTCGCCTTTTCCAGAGGACATTGACTGGTCCGGCGGCTAAATGGTATATTGAATTACCTAGAGCCTCCTTCGACAATTTTAGTTCCCTAGCCACGACTTTCTTAACACACTTTCAGTTACCTATAAGGTACGAAACTGGAACAGAGATCTTGACCAATTTCAAGCAGACAACGGCCACACATATATCAGATCATATACATGAGTGGCGTCGTCGTCGCAGAATGGTAAAGACCTATGTTCCAGATCAGCTATTGGCTGAGTGGTTTATAAAGTCGCTTCTTCCTGCTATAACAGAAGATGTGGCCAAGGGAGGCGTCGTAACAGAGGAGCAGGTTATTGCTCGTGCTCAATATTTGGACTTAGTATATACTCAGTCGGGCACGCTCTATGATAAGATACCTGATGCCCCAGGACCGGAATTTTCAATCCCTCCTCCTCCCGGATCGAATAGTGACTCTCACGCCGGTGATGGCGTGATTGGAACTGCAAACGCTAAGTCGACAAGGGATTCAAATAAGAAAGCCCGTAAGACTTTGAATCAAAAAGCAAATCCAGAGATTCTTGCTTCGGAGGTAAATGTTGTATCTACGGATAAAGGCAAAAACTCCAATCAACCAGGAAGCAAGAAGAAACAAAACAAAGGGAAGAAGAAGAAACAGGGTGAGTCATCCCCTCAAAAAACTTCTTCAAACCCTCCTGGGCAAGGGAAACAATTTTATCCATGTCAAATATGCGATGAAAATCATTCGACAAAGAACTGTCCGTTCAAAGCTGAGCTAAAGAGGTTCTTTAAAAGTTCCCAAACTTCAGCAGTGTTGACTGATCCATTTCCCACCCCAGGTCAAAATATGGTTGATAGTGGAAATGCTTCCCCGTCTCAAGTGCTTATGTTGTCGGTTTCTAAGCAAAATGATGCTTTTATCTCGACCAGGAATAAAGATTATGGGAATCCGCCAGTGTCGAACGACAAAGGGAAAGATCAACCCAGTAGTTCGACAACAACTTCGGCAGAAGTTGTACCCCCCCTCACGCATGAATTAACAATAAAGCCACCTAAGGGAGTAGTACACAAGTCGACATTTAATCCTCGTGCCAGAGCGGCGCAGCATTATAACATAGTAGAAGATTTGGCCCAATCGCCATCTGCTATGTCGACTCTTGAGGTACTGCAAAATTGTCCATCCCAAAGGCAGGCATTGTTGTCAGCGATTGGTGGAGTGGATCCTAAAGATTCCAATCTTGTATCCTTTGATCACAAAGGATATGATCCTCAGTTACCAGCACAACTAGCTTTCCTTATTCAAGTGAAAGCACTCAACAAAACTGTTCATAGAACGATTATTGATGAGGGAGCATCGACATGTATCATGTTGATGAGTTGCTGGAAAACTATTGGATCTCCAACCTTGTCGCGATCTTCGACGACATTGAAAGCATTTGACGGTAGGTCGTACACTCCGTACGGAATCCTAAATAACTTTAAGGTTGAACTAGAAGGAAAAACAGTGGAAATAGATGTTGAGGTCATTGATGGCAATCTTGACTATAACATCCTACTGGGAAGACCATGGATATATGCCATGGCAGCTGTAGTGTCGACATATTTTAGGAAGATCGCATTCCCGTTTGAAGGAGGGATTACGGTCGTCGACCAACAGAATTTCCTCCCTAATGGTTCACAAGTTACTGGAAGCATTCCCCTGATCCATGGGAGCGACCATTCAATACAAGATATCGGAGTAGGCATGCTGAAAGATCCCACAATGATGGGAACTTTCGCGTTGCCACCTCCTTTCCATGTAGGGAATATCCCGTTTGTAGCAACATGCAACATGGTATCTTCTTCGAAGGTCGCAGGAGACAAAGTCGTCATGGATTATCAAGTGGTTTTGCCACCTAGCCCTATAGAAATATTGTAGCAATCAATGTTTCAGGCATGGGAGGCGAGCCCAAATCAACGCTCGTCAAGCGTTTGGGTAGATAGGTCTGGAGAATATGGTACCCCATTAGATCCATGGTCAAAAGTTCATGGGACTGACGAAGGAATCTTACAATCAATGATGATTGAGGGGCACCATGGAATGATCACCACCATCGTTCCCTTCTTCCAGAGTGTGAAGAAGAAACTCAACACGACCTATATCACCCTTCAGTGTTTGAATTCCTAACAAATACTGTAAATACGGTGGATTCAGAGCGAAACCTATCCAATATTGAAGAGACCGTAGCCGTAAACATCTCGACAAAATCTGATGTTGTAGAGAATATTCATGTCGGCAAAAGTTGTTCCCCTTCAGAACTGGAAATATATGGTGCTCTCTTTCGCGAATTTAGAGATGTCTTTGCATGGTCATATGATGAAATCCCAGGCATTGACTCGAGCATAGTTGAACATGAGATTAAAATGTATCCTGATGTCAAACCAGTAAGACAACGGCTTCGACAGGTACACCCCAAGAAAGCCGCTGCCATTAAGGCAGAAGTTGAAAAACTTCTCCATGATGGATTCATCTACCCGGTTCCTCTAACCGATTGGGTATCGAATATTGTCCCTGTTATGAAAAAACAAGGGACGATAAGAGTGTGCGTCGACTATAGGGATGTAAACCAAGCTTGTCCAAAGGACAACTACCCTACACCCTTCATCGACCAGATAATTGATGAATGCGCCGGATGTGAAATCTTTTCCTTTATGGATGGATTTTCCGGGTATAATCAAATAAATATCCGCCCACAGGACCAGTCTAAGACTGCATTTATTTGTCCGTGGGGCACATTCGCTTATCGAAAATTACCCTTTGGTTTAAAGAACGCAGGGGAGACGTTTCAGAGGGCAATGAATTATGCCTTCCATGACATCAAGAACATCGTTCAACCTTACCTCGACGATCTTCCGGCTCATTCGCGGAAGCGGACTGATCATCCGCGGCATTTGAGAGCAATTTTTCTACGTTGCCGACACTACAAGATAAGACTCAATCCGCACAAGTGTGTGTTTTGCGTCGGTTCTGGTCGTTTACTTGGCTTTGTAGTCTCTAAGGATGGGATTCGTCTCGACCCCTGTAAGGTTCAGGCAATCATTAATTTGCCTCCACCTTCAAATTTGCTTCAGATTCAGAAACTCCAAGGGAAAGCAAACTTTCTGAGGAAGTTCATTCCAAATTACGCAGAACTTGCCAAAGGTTATACTCGTCTTTTGAAAAAGGATGTACCTTTTGTCTGGGACCAGGTTGCGCAAGCTTCCTTTGACGCTCTGAAAGATTCTCTAGTAAGAGCATCATTAATGTACGCCCCAGACTATCAAAGAGATTTTAACCTGTATCTAGCTGCAGCAAATACGACCATTGCGATGGTCTTAGTGCAAGAAGTCGATGGAATTGAACATCCTATTTATTATTTAAGTAAAAACTTAAATGACACAGAAAGTAAATATTCCTATGTTGAAAAACTAGCGCTTGCTGCTGTTCAAGCGATTCAAAGGTTTCGACATTATGTCCTCTTTAAGAAAACTACCATTCTGTCAGATTTCAACCCCATGACGTATATACTGTCGCGACAGTTGCTTGGGGGCAAATATTCGAAATGGATAGCGATCCTTCAAGAGTTTGATCTGGATTTTGTAAAATCCAAATCGAAGAAAGCTCTAGTTTTCGCAGAATTATTATGCGATCTCCCATCGTCGTCCAACGATGAAACATCAGAAGAGTCAATCGTGGATGAAAATTTGTTTCTGATATCAGTAAGCGATGAGTGGTATGGAGACATCATTGTTTATCTCCAAACCCAAAAATTTAGGCCTAATACCTCACACTCGGAACGGAAGCGTATACGATACCAATCTAAAGACTACATGATCGTCGGTGATACACTTTACCGTCGTGGCGTCGATACGGTTCTGAGGAGGTGCCTTACCCATGAGGAGGCCGAGAAAGCCCTGAATGATTGTCATTTAGGCGCGTGCGGGGGGCATCAATCTGGATATGCAACAGCACAAAGAATCTTACGAGCAGGATATTTCTGGCCAACTATGTTTAAAGATTGCATAATAGCTGTCAGAAGTTGCCATGCATGTCAGATCTTTGATAGCAAAACCAGGAGACCACCCGCACCCTTGCAGCCTATAGTTGCTGTTGGGCCTTTCGCCAAGTGGGGCATCGATTTCATGCAATGTAACCCCACCTCGACCGGGGGGCATGGGTATATTATAGTCGCTGTTGACTATTTTACCAAATGGGCCGAGGCGATGCCTACATTGGATAACACTGGTGAAACAGCTGCCCTTTTCTTTTTTAATCATGTAGTCGCCAGGTTCGGCGTTCCGCAGGCTATAGTGACAGATCATGGATCGCATTTTCGCAATCACATGATGGTGGAGTTAGCTGCCAAACTAGGGCTATCGCACGACAGCTCTACCCCATATTATCCACAAGCCAACGGACAAGTTGAGGCAATCAACAAAGTCCTGAAGCGTATGTTGCAAAGGATGATCGGGGTTCACAAAAGAAGATGGCACCTACTCCTGTACTCAGCATTGTGGGCTTACCGAACCTCGATAAAGAACGCCACTGCGTTCACACCATTCCAATTGGTGTATGGCCTGGAGGCAGTCTTACCGATCCAGTGTGAAATCTCGTCTCTTAAACTCGCAATTGACCTCCTCCCCGGAACCTCAGAAGAAGAGGCTCGTTTCTTGGAATTGATCCAGTTGGATGAAAACCGTCGTGACGCCGCTTTGGCGAACGAAGCCCATAAGAAACGAGTCAAGGCGCAGTTCGACAAGAATGTCAAACCTCGTATCTTCTCTGAGGGTGACTTGGTTTTGCTTTACAACCAAGAATCCGACAAATTAGGAGCAGGAAAATTTAAGTCCTTATGGATGGGTCCCTATATTGTTAAAAGGGTGTTAGCAAAAGGAGCCTACGAGTTAATGGATTATGACGGGATACCACTGGCGCAACCCCGCAATGGGTTGTACCTCAAGCGTTACTATGCCTGAATAGTAACCTGAGTGCTTTTGTTGTATTTTGTTTTCGCTAAAGTGTTTGTTTCGGTTTAGTAATCCACCCTTCTCGTTTGTTGCAGATGTCAAATTATTCTGAGACATATGTAGGATATGCCGACGGAGCGAGTCGTAGTACGCGGAAATTATCCTCCGCAGCCTGGGCCATTTTTGATCCAAGCGGCGAGTTAGTGAGCTTCAGAGGTGTGTGTATTGGACAGTCAACGAACAACATCGCTGAGTATAGTGCTTTGATTGAACTCCTCTCTGATACCATCGCTCATGGTATACGCCGACTAATTGTTAGGCTAGACTCACAGCTTGTGATACTACAACTCACTGGTATATATTCAGTCCGCAATCCAGCTATCTATCGAATGTTTCTAAGGGTTAAGATTTTGGAAAGAGAGTTTGATTCAATTCAATACCAACATATTTCCAGAAACTTGAACACATTAACAGATTCGTTAGCAAACTATGTGTTAGATAGACATTTACGACATATATAAAAAGAGATGCATCGGTGCTATGCAAGTGGGTCACAAATAAACCAAAATAAACCCCGAAAATCAAAATATATAAAGCTGTTTATAGTTTGTACATAATGTGCTGTAATCAAAACAAAATTGGTCGTATGACCTAGAACTCAAAAAGATGCTAGGGGCACCCTAGCCTAGTGGTGCTCATGAAAGTACGTCACGGTCTGTGCTATCATGCGCAAGAGACGAGTCCATCGTCTAGGCACGCCAATAGTATGCCGCTGCAACTGTAAAGGTAACTCGTCAATCTGTACATCCGGAAGACCACGAGTAAGGCTCTCAACCTGCTCCTGCACAGCTGCAAGTATCTCAGTATCACCAAGGTCGCGAATAACAACTCGCCTAGCAGGCTCTGCTGCTGGGGCTGCAACGGGCGATCGTGGACGAGCTACTGGACGAACAGGACCAACATCTGCATGCACCCAAGAGTTTGATCAGTTTTGCACAGTAACATCATGAGTAAAAACAATAAACGGTAACATGGTCAGAGATTTTACCAATAGCGCCCCATTGCTCGCCATCCGGTAGCACCAAGTCCGGATCACCTCGGTAGTCCATACCCACATATGGATACTCAGAAAACGCCATCTCCTGACGCTCGAACCACCTAAAGAAGGCCTCAGTGAAAGTAATCTGAGGTTGACCAGCATGTCGGGACATGTGGTCAACCCACCTCAGCATGCGTGGCTCGGTCGGAGAAGGCAAGTCAAGTATGATGTACTGAGGCTGCATCAATGGGATTTTCTCCAAGGCAAAGGCAGTCAGAATAGAACCAAAGCCAAAGTTCTTGAGCCTCCCGTCCTTTACCTTGGTCAATTGACTTTTCATCTGAACAAGTACTGCATCACACCAGTTAAACACTTTCGGTTGGAGACACTCCAAAGCGTGCTGCATGTAAGATCTGTTGGCAACATGTAAAGCTGCGCTACCGGCCATCCTACCAATAGTAAACAGAATGGACCTAAGAGACCTGTCGGTGATGTCACGGATATTGATCTTGTCGTCTTTGCTCGGCTGTGAACCTTCCCGGCAATACTGACGGATATAGTCTCTGGTGGAAGTAGTCCCTCGAGCCGTACCTGACAAAGAAATGGGGGCACCCCGCCTTGACAACCCCGTCAAGAAGTACATGTCCTCTATGGTCAAGGGGATGGTTTTCCCCCTAATCTGGAATACTTGGTTAACAGGATCCCAAGCATCAAGCATATACTGCAGTAGAGAAATTTGTGCTCTCATGCTAGAAATACGGAAGAACTTCAGTAGGCCACAGTTCCGAAGCGCGCTCACCGTGACCGGGTCATGGAGTGCAACCATGTCCTCTGCTTCATGTTCTCGTTCTCGCCATGTAAGGGACATTTTGTTCAAAGTTCCCTGCAAGCAAACAAGAGAAGGAGTAAGTTCCTAATTTTGATGAAAAACTGGCGAAAAAATCATCAAAAAACACATGCAGGATCAGTTTTTCTAGGCCCAGCGCAGGCAGAGAGTCTTCCCCTTGCGCTGAGAGGCAGTCTGCCTTAAGACCACCTGAAATACAGCGCAAGTTTCGAAAGGGGAACCTGCGCTGATGCCAGGGCGCCCTGATGAAACCCCTGGGGCTCAGAAACCCTGAAAAATGTGCATGAAACTGAAAAAGGAAACCATGAAAGTGAAGGGCTAAGGTTTAGCTCCTACCTGGTCCAAACGGCGCCGAAAATCGTCCACAGAATCTCCCGGAATCAGCTGGTGAAAATCAAGGAAGAAGAGGCACCTCCAGAGCTCCAACAAGCAAAATACAAATGAAATGGTAAATGAGAGGTAAAAACACCTTTTTATGACTTTTTACACAGTTTAAAGTTAAATATTAGGGTTATAATCTCCTTTTCATGCAAATATTGTCCATTTCTAACAAAGTTTGTTGCAGCAATTGAATGTGAAGTACTACATTTGAAAAGAGAAAAGCTAGTAAAAGTAAAAAATCAAATTTGACCATGATTCGAGCAGTTTTACCACGGAATTTATGCTCGTTAAAAAATAGAAAAGTGTGAGCAAAAGTTCCCACCAGAGTTCAAGCTCATTAAACAATGAACCTATCTCGGTAAATAACCATTGCGATCGTAAATTTATCAGCCTTAAAAGCCTTGGTCGTGTTTTCATCCATCACCTCCATTTCATTTGGCCGGTCGTTCACCCCCATATGTGTGTTTACCCATTTTGAGGAACAACTGCAAAGAGTGATTTCACCTAGCCATCCTTGTGACACTACCGTGATTGGAAAATTCCAATTTGTACCTGGAATCTGCTGCTATCCCTGTTTATCACTCGTTCCTCAAAAGACGAGTCTTCTTTGAGCTCTTTTCACTGACTCGTAAAAAATGAAAAGTTTGTCGAGTTTTGGCCTTCCAGCTCGTTAAACGACCGGAATGCTATCCCTCCTCTAGATTTTAATCTTTTTGGACCTGAGGGATTATTGCACAAAAAGATCGAGCGCTTGTCTTGTTCGGCTCGTTAAAGCAATCGAAAATTCATCCCTTCTGTATTGTTTTATACTTTTTCGGACTTAAGGGATTAGATGACGAAAAAGGAATTATGGAGTTAACTTTCTGTACCTTTTCAGACTCTCTAAAAATGAAAAGGACCGAGTTTTCCTTGTCGTTAGACTCGTTAAAATGATTAAATAGCGACAAACTTGTCTTTAGACGAGAACGAGTTTCCCTATCGCTAAGCTCGTTAAATCATAGCGATGGGCTTGCCCGAAGGGCAGGTTATAGAACAAGCATATGTTATCCTCCTCAAGCTTGACAAAAATAAAGAGGTACTGGTCAGAAATGACTTGGGAAAAATTGGGAGAACATCAAAGTTTAATGGTAGCAAGTCGCTCTTGAACATGACACTTTTCCTCCGTACCACATCGGGTTGGGTTGTTTCATTCACCGGTCTCATCACCATGGTCCTCGCCAAACCATCCACATTTGGGGTAATGCTACCGATCCATCGCATCAGTGTCGTTATATGTTCAAGAGGGGTCATTCTGAAAGTGTCAACCGTGTCCTATCCACTGCCATACATTATCCTTCATCCATTCATGATCGCCACCCTGAATCATATGTCACAGTTTGTTTTCACCTCCACTAAAATCATTAGCTCCGTTCCGTGTCATTGATGTGGGATTCATTAAGGCCCTCCTTTGACGGATCGCTTCTTGTCGACTTCAGCTCATTATCCAAGAAGTTGATCTAGGAACAACCCCATCAGTACTTTGAAGCTTGCATGCCTCAATGGCAAGTTTCTCACTTCCGGCGACAGGTATACATCAATGACCTTCGACCAGAAGATTTTGCGTGGCGTTCGACGCCAAGTCCTTTATTCACGCCACGTGAATTGTACTGCAGTACCTTGAGGGTCATTATCATTATCGGTGATTCCTCTCGCGCTTGTTAACGGTTTTCATTATTGGCCGGTAATCAAGCGATGTCTTTCCATGTTCGACTTCAGCGCAATTCTCACATGGATCGACTTGTACTTAAAGTGAAGATCGAACGAGTTTGAAGACCCCGGATCTAGTTTCATCCATTCGGGCTGCGATATATATTCAGGAAATATAAAAACATTTCTCATGTACATCATTGCAGGCAGATGATCATCCTATTCAAAGGATGATAATTTCAGCAGAAAATTGTCAGTCTACTATCAGACGATCGTCTGTTCTATGTACCAGAATGTATTTATAAAGCTGAGCATGGGAATGCCCGCCTCAGCTAGATCATGAAAACAAATGAAAAATAATGTATTGCATTGTATTGTATTATAGGGTGCCACCTCAGCACTGGAATGAACTTCGGACCCTCTAGATAAAGCATTTCACCCGATAAACGGCCTCATACTTTAGGGGGCAACTGTTATAGACATTTTTGTGCCTCGCAGCATGGAGCATGAAATGTCGATAATTACAGGGATCCTCAGTCCCTAAACATGTTGTTCTTACCCCTAGAAGAACAAGGTCAGCAAACCACAGCACTTCCCATCAGTTCTCCACCTGAAAACACTCAGAAACAGGCTATTTTTGGATCATGTCAGCTGCTCCACTAAGCATCTGCGCTGTATTGCAACTGCTCCTCCTTGTACCTGCGCTGGAAGTCAAATCTAATGAAGGCTACCTGCGCTGGGCGAGATTGGCCAAGTGGCACAGTCATTCTGCAAGGTGTCAATTGCCCAGGAAGCTTCCAAACTGACACTTGGTTCATGGGATTCGCCCTGTGATGAGTAAGAGGTACTTGATCTCCATGTGTAAGCAAGGATCTCCAAGTGGACTCAAGAACTGAAGTTTAACTGAAGAGGGAGAGGACACTAGTCAGCTTCATGCCAGCCTCAAGCTGACTCATCCTCTCTTCTTCTCTCCTATATATAGAGCTCTTCTATGAGGTCTAAGGAGGCTGGAATTTTGTGTAAAGCAAGGAGGTGTTGTTGGTTTACAGTTAGAGCTATTGGGTGATTGTTTTACTAGAGGTGAAGAGGAGAGTTCTTGCTGCTAGGGAGGTGCTGCTGGATTGGAGCCATCAATGGTTGTAACCTTCTCAGAACCCTGTTACTTCTATCAATAAAGTTTTGCATGTTCTCCTATATACTTGTATTGCATTGATGTATTGTATTTACTTGTATATTTGATTCACTCTAATCCATGCATCAGTTATGAGTACATGTATCTTGTAGTTTCCTCTCGTGTTTTGTGCAGGATCTGTGTGTAGCTGGACTGGCAAAGAGAGCAAGGAGCTGGGAACAAGAGACAAAGAGAGAGGATAAGGATCGACTAAGCGAAAGACACCAGGTTGGTTAATCTTTTCTCCCTTCTCTCTGTACTTTCATAAAGGAAAATATCAAAGCTTTACTTTCAGTTGTTGCTAAAGACTGTCACCTTTAGAGTAGGGATAGGGTCATCCGAGTCGGATACTTTTCCCCACAACAAGCGCGGAAGTACACCTGTTTTCTGCGCTGATCGAATTTCGTGAGCCAGCGCGTCTTGCCTTTGTATTGAGTCGCGCTGACATGGCCTTCTCAGTTATTGAGGTGCGACGTCAGCGCGCCAGTCTTGTTATAATCCACGCTGATCCTGTTTGGGCGAATTTGTTCTAACAGCCAACCTTCCAGATGACTCCAGACCTGGTTGTTGGCCTTGTGAGTATCGCCCTCCCTTCTATGGCATGTCTGTTCGTCATATGGGCCACCTTTCTTGGGGATAAGCTTATCCTTCCACCCTTCATGGAGACTCCTTCTCCTATATAAACCTCTACCATTTCCATGAGCAGCTGGTTTTTGACATCAAGGAATTCATAGTGTTTTTGTGTGCTGCTGCTAGTAGGTAGTTGGTGTGATAAAGTGTGGATTGCTAGAGAGCTAGAGAAAGGTTGTGAGAGAGAGTTTCTTGTCTTGGGATATCTACTTCTTGGGTGAATTCTTATGAGACTTGCTGACTGGCCCCTCCTGAGAAGGATACCGACGTCAGAACATTTGGTTGTACTCTTCTCTGCTTGATTAATAATAGATGACTACTGTTATGGTTCCATTCTCATTTGTCTATGCAATGGTTAAATGCGAATTACATCCTTTCTGACTGATGTATGGTTGCTTTTATTAGATTTCACGCTTGTGTTTGCATTTCTCTTTGTGTGTGCAGGTGTCCGTCTACAAGGATAGTAGAGGATTGTGACCGGCCGGAGCAAAGGAGCGAGTGTGGCATCTCTTCATCAAACGACAGCGCTGGAATCCAAGTAGGTGCTCTTTACCTCTTGTTTAATTGCAATTAGGAACTTGCATAGTAGCATTGACTGATTGTTGCTAGACCCTTGCTGGGCTAGTAGGGATCGCCTCTATCCGTAGAGGGGATCTACCTCTCCAACAATTTGGCGACTCCACTGGGGAGCTGGCTTTTGTCCCTTTTTGCTCCTTCTTGCCTTGAGTGTTGTTTTGGTCTCTTTTGAAATTTTGGGGATTAATTATCAGTCTTTTGCGTTCCCTGGGTTGATCTGGGAAATGCCCCTATTTGATTGAAAGATTGGCTGTTTTGATTTGGGAGTTTTGATTTGCCTGTCACTATTTTTGAGCTCCATCGCGGATTTAATTTTAACAGTCGCGCTGACATCGCGCTCACCCTTTTGGAACATCCTGTTCATCCCGTAATTATGCCTAACAGTCGCGACGATCCTGGAAATCGGATCAGCGCGGAAAAGACGTGTATAGTCGCGACGTCAGCGCGACTTGCGCGCTGACCCTGGGTTGCTAGCTTAATTCCCGCGACGACTGTGTTTTTCTGAGATCAGCTCGGTTTTTTGGACAAAAGTCGCGCTGACAGCGCGGGTGGTCTGTGTAAAAATTGCGCTGACATGGGTTTTTAGTGTAAAACTTGCGTTGATTCCTGAAAAGTTGTTTTTATAACTTTATCTCCTGAATTCATCAATCTTTCTTATCCCCTGTTGTTTCTTGTCCCTCATTAGCTTGTTTTGATTGCTTTTGGTTAAGGGACGCTCTCTCTTTGATTTCATTCGAGTGACTCTTGTGTTTTTAGACCATGTGACCTAGCCCTTTAGAAGTTTCATCGAGAAACCGTTTGCTTGGGTTACTTGTCTATTCAAGGTTCATCCACAACCCTCTTATTGATTTGCTTGAGGCTTTTTCACTGCTTGTTGCTGGTTGATTTTTAGTGTCGATTATTGAACCACTTTTTTATGTTGATTCGATTTCTTCACTACCAAGCATAAATCACGATTGTTTGGATCGATCAGTTCACACTTGCTTCCTTCTTGCTTGAATTCCTTTTTGCCTTGTTGGGCTTAGATCACATAGCTCGTACAAGCCTTTGTTTTTCCTTTGATTTGGAGAAACTGTTTTGGTGTCTTGGGAACTTTGTTGAGTTTGCATTGAGTGATCTTGCTTTTGTTTGCTCGGTGTTGCTGTCTCTCAAAATTCATTTTAAAGTGCATAGTGCCATTGGAAAAGAAATCAAACTGGTATCTTTTGCGTTTAAATAGTTAATTGGAAAAAGAGCATTTCATTGATTTATGTTCTCAAAAGAAAAAGTTTTATTTCATTGCCATTAGCTGCATTAGGTTGCTTGTTTGATTGTACTTGTTTTGTTTGGTTGAAAATTCTTAACCTTCTCATAGTTAGAATTCATCGAACGAAATGATGTCCTTTGGCATGTAGTTTGCATCTAGGTAATTGTGAGAGATCATACGGTAGGACCTGAAATCGAAACTTAATTCAAGATCAACTATAAAATGAACTGAATGAACATAAAAACGCATTGGAACATAACGCAAACATCTAGAGGTCTAGGCTAGAGACGTGTTCCGGCGTCTTTAAACATAGTCACTATTGTTTCACATTACGGTTGGGTGATTCCTCCTTCTGTGACTCGATAGTGGTCTAACACGGACTGTGCTCCCACGTACCGTCGCGTATATAGGGAGACCCCACTAGGCTTTTATCCTTTATCCATAGGAAGCCGAGTTTGCCACCTTGTGAACCGTAACGCACCGAACACAGCATTCGGGAAGATTGACTGCAGTACGGAAAGTCCTTGGCTCTCATACGATTGCTAAGGTGTATAAGCAGTTTTACGGGTCGCTTGGTAAACCCTTTACCTAGAGTTTCCAGAGCAGTCACTTTTGATCCTTTTCGGACTCCCTAAATGAAAAGGTGCCAGTGAGCTTCTTGTCACTTCGTGCTCATTAAACATTCGAAGGAGACTAGAGTCATATTTTCGTCCTTTTCTCGACTCTTGAAACATGAAAAGGTCAAGTTCAGTTCCTGTGTCTTAAAAATTTATTCGGCCACGATAACATCACCTGATTAGATCTTGTGTGTGTTAGCTTGAGTAGGTTTCGTTTTCATTTTCTATGGCAACTTTTCCGGGATTCACTAACCCAGGTACCCCCTCTAATGGGAATCCAGGACAATTACCTCCTCTTGGGAATGTTGGTGCTTCGTATATGGCGACGTTGTCCCTACCAGGGTTAACTGTCGGGTTGCCTGTGTGGTTGTTTTCAACCTCTTTGGTCCCTACCGTATTGGCTGTTAGTCCATCAATCCCTCCACCTGAACAACATCATGTTGATCCTAAGGTGGATCTCTCCCCTTCGACGCCTACTTCTACGTCGTCCTCTTGTACTTCGCCTGGTGAAATTCTCGATGTGAGTAACCAGGTGGCTAAGAAGACGAAGAGGAAGACCAAGAAGAAGAAGTCCCCTAAGGGAGAGCCTACACACACAGTCCCCCTCTCAAGTCCAGCTATCCACTCCAGTACACCTGAAGTTGGGTCACCTTCTGCTCCTCCGCGGAAGGTCAAGTTTCCTTGTCGATTATGCAAGGAGGACCATCTGCTTCGTGATTGTCCTAGCATTCCCAGGGTATTAGAAGTTTGGTCTCACGATCCGGTCCGCCCTTCATCGTCCACTAATGATCATGGCGATGCTACCTCATCAGTTGGGAATGGTAAGGAGAAAGGGAAGCTTCGAATCCCCTGTCGACTTTGTGAAGGAAAACATCCCCTTCACCTTTGTCCCCTCATGGATAAAGCCTCTGCTGTGTTGGAAAGTCTTGCTGCTCCTCCGAATCCATTTCCCGCTGGTTATCAACGTCTTTCTGCGACTGTAGATCGCGCCCCTGTTGATAAAGAGATTTCTTCAGATTCCTCTCTTGTCCAGGCTCCTCTTCCCAAACCTGGCTGTCCCCAGCCTGTTCCAGACCCGCCGTTGGTCGGAAAGAGTGTTGATTTGAGTTCCCCCCCTCTCGAGCACTCTATTTCGGACGAGCAAAATTCTCATGTTCTTCTCGTCTCGGCAAATCCTCCGGAGCTTGATAATGGTGTTCCCACCCCAACCTCTCCCGAGGATTCAGAGTCGGTTCTTTCCGAGCAGGGGGGCAACCATATGGTTCCCCCACCAAGTAGTTCGGTCATTTCCTTTGATTGGAGTCGTTTGACTACCCCTCCCCTTCCATCCCACGTGCCTTTCTGGGTCACCACCTATGCTTGCAATAAGGCGCTGCCTAGCACTGTGTTAGACGAAGGAGCATCGGTTAGTCTTATGCCCGTTACTACTTGGCGAGCTTTGGGTTCCCCATCGCTTGTACCTGTCGCACCGCATCTCACCGCGTTTGACGGAGGAACGAGTCAGCCATTAGGGATCCTTCCAAAGTTTCCTATTACTTTGGGGGGCAAGACTGTCTATATAGACATCTCAGTTACCCAAGGTTCTTTAGACTTCAGTCTTCTCCTTGGTCGTGATTATGTGTATGCCATGGGAGCCCTTGTTTCTTCACTTTTCCGTGTGGTTTGTTTTCCACACGATGGAAGAATCGTGACGTTCGATCAATTATCGTTCGTTCGTCCACAAGCCCCTCCGGCGCACTCGTCCTTCCCTCATGGCTTTCATCCACAAGTTGCATCTGCCTCGCCGCAAATCAACTACGTGGCCACCTACCCCGTGCCCGTACCCAGTGATGACACCATCGTGCATAGTGTCCTGGGGGCATTAGGTCCTGATTTCCAAGATGTCGGCCTTCCCTCCGGAGCCACTTTCTTGGGGGCCTCCACTTCCCGTTCATTATGATGAAGTCTGGATGGAGCATAGTTCTTTTCCGGTGTCAAGCTCCTTAAAAAATGAAACTGGGTCTGGTCGGAGCATAGTTCGCTTTCTTGTGTCAAGCTCCTTAAAAACTGCAACTAGGTGTTCGAGCATAGTTCCTGATCTTGTGTCAAGCTCGTTAAAACATGAAACGAGGGTTATGAGGATAGTTCTTTTACTGTGTCAACCTCATTAAAAAATGAAACAACTCCCTTTCCAAATCGAGTCTTTTGATTGAGATCTCGTAAAATACAAGTCGAGTCTTTCCTAGATCTCGAGAGTGAACCTTCATTCCATCCACTTTGTTGAATGCAATGAAGCTGGGGGGGCATGTACCTCGATTTTCATTATTATGCTGGGGGCATGCGAACTTATAACAAGCATAGTTTTTCGTTTCAAGCTTGTGTAAACATGAAACCGAATCCAAGCAGAGTTCTCCATGGTTCAATCTTGTGTAAAAATGAACCCATACCCGATTTACATCTCGTGATTGTCATTTCTATCCGCTGAATTCTGCTAGATGAGCCTTGGTTGTTTCATTCCATTGCTACCATCTCTTTAGCCGATCATATGCTCTCACTTGGTTGTTTATCCTTTCCTGAGGAACCGCAGCGATGAGTGGTTTTGTTAGCCAGCCTCTTAACCATTACATGTTTTGAACAGTTCCACCATTACCGGAACCAGTTGCTACCCTTTATACCACTCGTTCCTCTAGGACGAGTCTTCTTTAAGCTCTTTTCTAACTCATAAAATGTGAAAAGATTGCCGAGTATTTTTCCCTTTTTGACTCGTTAAAGAGAATAAAAATGGAGGTCTGCTTTCAGCTCTTTTCTGACCGTTTAAAGATGAAAAGATTGCCGAGTCCCCCTCTCGACTCGTTAAAAAAAATGAGAGGCGGTCGCCTTTAACGCTCTTTTTTCGACCGTTTAAACTCAAAAAGATTGCCGGGTCTTTGTCGTTTGAACTCGTTATTGGCTCCAAAACGACGTACTTCTGACCGCTTTTTTACTTTTTCGAGTCGAAGGCACTATTTACGAAAAGTACTCCTCGATCATTTTGGTCAGGCGGTTCTTTCGAGTATTGTTTTATACCTTTTCGGGCTCGAGAGACACAACTGTACGAAAAAGGACCCCCCTGGAGTCTCCTTTTCCGCTGTCTTTTCAGACTCTCTAAACAAGAAAAGATGTCGAGTTTTTCCTTTGTCAGGCTCGTTAAACACTTAATGACATCGGGTATCGTCGAAATGACACTTTTTCAAGCATATGCTACCCCCGTCAAGCTTGTCATCCAAAAATAATCGGGGTACCTGCCAGAAATGGTGGGGAAAATGGAACTGTAATCATAGTCGTGTCGGCAGTATGTCGCTCTTGAACATGGCACTCCTCTGCTTCGTGTCTGGGTGGGACCATCTCATCTTGTTTTTCACTGGCCTCCATGGGTTTGGGTTATCCTATTTGACCTCTCATCTGCTCATTGCCTTGTCACCATGATCCCTACTCATTTGATGTCAAATACTGCCAAGTCCGCTATCGTGCCGCCGATATGTTCAAGAGGAGTTGACCTCTGCAGAGTTACAACCTACCCTTGACGCCTCACATACTTCTGATTCATCACACTAATCTTCCTTTGTCTCGTATCGATGATGTGGGAAACATTATGGCCCACCTTCGATCAAGGTTACCTCCTGTCGACTTCAACTCATTATCCAGGACGGTGACTTAGAGACCCCTTCCAGGTGCCTTAGAGCCTGCATGCCTCAATGGCAGGTTCTTCGTGTTCGACGCGAGGTTTTCATCATTGGCCTCCGATCAAATGATTCCGCGGGTGTTCGACGCCAGCTCATTGATTCGCATGCCGTGGATTGTACCTATAGTACCTTGAGGACCATTGTCATTATTGGTGGCCCCTCTCGCGTCTGTTAACAGTTTTCATCATTGACTGGTAATCAGATGATGTTCATGCATGTTCGACTTCAACTCATGTATTCACATGCTTGAACTTGTACTTTGTTCGGATTGGGATGGAGCGCAAGACCCTGGTTCTAGTTTGTTGTGAGCCAGGCTGCGATTTTTGTGGATTGATATTACATGACTCATTGATGGATGGCTGCGACCATACCTGAGTCCTTTAGAATGGCTGCGACCATACCTTGTTATCATCATGGTCTCTTCAGCTGGGTGGCTACGTCCATACCACAGACCTTTCTTCATATGTCTTTTGGATGGCTGCGCCCATGCCTAGACTACATGTAATCAAGCTATCAGTTGTATATACGTGTAGGTCCTTCCTGGTGGTGTTCCAGTTCGGCAGTTTTGTAAAGCATTTCACCCCTCCCACTCTCTCGGGCTTCATGCTTTAGGGGGCATCTGTTACACAGAAATTTGTCACTGTCATCCTGTCAGTATCCCTACTGTGTCATGAAATCAAATTCATCATGCTCATGCTCTCTAAACTGACCAAATAACCCACTTTGCCAAAGTTTTTGCTATCAGCGCGACTTTTTTCCAAATAACCGCGCTGATGGGCACTCCATAACAGACCAAATGCGCTGCTAGCGCGGAAGTACACATGTTTTCCGCGCTGATCGAATTTCATGAGCCAGCGCGTCTTGCCTTTGTATTGAGTCGCGCTGACATGGCCTTCTCAGTTATTGAGGTGCGACGTCAGCGCGCCAGTCTTGTTATAATCCGCGCTGATCCTGTTTGGGCGAATTTGTTCTAACAGCCAACCTTCCAGATGACTCCAGACCTGGTTGTTGGCCTTGTGAGTATCGCCCTCCCTTCTATGGCATGTCTGTTCGTCATATGGGCCACCTTTCTTGGGGATAAGCTTATCCTTCCACCCTTCATGGAGACTCCTTCTCCTATATAAACCTCTACCATTGCCATGAGCAGTTGGTTTTTGACATCAAGGAATTCATAGTGTTTTTGTGTGCTGCTGCTAGTAGGTAGTTGGTGTGATAAAGTGTGGATTGCTAGAGAGCTAGAGAAAGGTTGTGAAGTCTTAGAGTTTTTTGTGAGAGAGAGTTTCTTGTCTTGGGAGATCTACTTCTTGGGTGAATGCTTATGAGACTTGCTGACTGGCCCCTCCTGAGAAGGATACCGACGTCAGAACATTTGGTTATACTCTTCTCTACTTGATTAATAACAGATGACTACTGTTATGGTTCCATTCTCATTTGTCTATGCAATGGTTAAATGCGAATTACATCCTTTCTGACTGATGTATGGTTGCTTTTATTAGATTTCACGCTTGTGTTTGCATTTCTCTTTGTGTGTGCAGGTGTCCGTCTACAAGGATAGTAGAGGATTGTGACCGGCCGGAGCAAAGGAGCGAGTGTGGCATCTCTTCATCAAACGACAACGCTGGAATCCAAGTAGGTGCTCTTTACCTCTTGTTTAATTGCAATTAGGAACTTGCATAGTAGCATTGACTAATTGTTGCTAGACCCTTGCTGGGCTAGTAGGGATCGCCTCTATCCGTAGAGGGGATTTACCTCTCCAACAATGCTACTTACATCATAGGGAATTCAGGTGAATTTTCACATTAAGCCTTGAAATTCAAACATAATTGAATATCAACATTAAAATTTACTCAATCAATCTAAGGAGCATTTGGAACATTAACGACTCGCATAGAGGTCTAGGCTAGAGACGTGTTCTATGTAAGTATAGCAGATCGTTCTCCATGTACCCTTGAGTATATCGGATAGTGCTCAATGTATGAAAAGTATATTTGAATACTTTCTATCGTATAGGACATTAGACATCACTACCATGGATTACACTTCCATGTACCTCCAGGTATATTTTGGAAGTCCCCTATAGGTTGTTATCCTTCCATAGGTAACCGATTCGGCCGCCTTTTTACTATGATACACTGAACATAGAATTCGGGGAGATTGCCTACACGTATTGGAACTGGTATATTGCAATTTACAGTGATTTGGTAATCCTTGTCTACCTAGTTACCCCCTTTTTTGTGTCTTTAATTTCTAAAATCAATTAATTAGCCGCGAAACAACATTGTCACGGTGGAACGACTCCTTAGTAGATCTTAGTTTGAAACTAATGGCAACAGTTCTTGATTCTACCAATCAAGGAAACCCCTCTAACGGGAGTCCTAGTCCTTCTCCTCATTATGGAAATATTGGTGCTCCTTATATGGCAACATTTTCCCTTCTTGGATTTACCATTGGTTTACCAGTTTGGTGATTTTTTACCTCCTTGGTTCCGAATGTCCAAACTGCTTCTCAACCAAGTAGTCCTCCACCTAAACAACGTCAACCTCAAGTTGATCCTAAAGTTGACCCTTTTCCTTCTTCACATGTTTTTTCTTCATTCTTTTCTTCCTCCTCGCCTAGTGAAATTCTTGATTCAAGTAATTGGGAAGATAAGAAGAAGAAGAAAAATAAGAAGGGGGGAAATGAAGCAACCATTACTACGGATGCAACTAATGCCGAAAAAATTTCCATCGAACCCCATAAAGTTAAATTCCCTTGCATTCTTTGTAAGGGTGATCACCTTCTTAGAGATTTCCCTAATATTCCACAGGTATTAGAAGTGTGATCCACAAGTTCACATCAACCCTTGTCATCAACCTTTGGAGACCATGTTGGTGATAAACCATCAACAAGTGATAATAAGGTTCCCGTGAAGAAGGTTAAAGTTATGTTTCCTTATCATTTATGTGAAGGGAATCATTCAATCCACATTTTCCCTTGTTTGGATGAAGATTACAAACTATTGGCAACTATTATTGTTCCTCAACAACAAATTCTGACAAGTTACCAGAAGCTCTCCACCAATCCTCCATTGGTTGATGAATTGATTGATCCCTATCCATATTTAGTCAATCCCACTCTCTCTGAATTTGGATCTTATGAGTCCATTCCCAACTAACCATTGGTTGAGAAAATGGTTGACTCGATTCCACCTTCAGTTGATCGTACTTTTCCAGTATAGAGTGAGGTTCATACCAATCAAGTTCTTCTTGTTTATTCATATCCTGTTGAACAAGGGAGCATTTCTCCTATTGTCACAGAACCCCCTCCAAGTAATGACACACTTGGTCAGACTATTCAACAGGTTCAAGTAATTCAACCCATTTATAGCATGCCACATGTGCCAATTAGTCAGCTTATTCCAGGAATGACGCAAATTCCATCAAGGAAACCTTTACAAGGAATACCCCAAGCTCTTGTTGGTCAGACAACAACCATGCAACAGCAAGCCCATATTTCCAATTTCAACCTTTTCAACAATATCAAGGCTTTCTTGAGACTAGACAACTTGGTATGGGTTATCCTAATTATCAAAACAATACGTATCCAGGTGGGATGCAAATGTCAATAGCCCAACCCATCTCATCTTATCCTGGATATCCCTCATCAGTAGTTAACCTACCCCCACAATGTTACTAAGCTACGTGTGGGCCAGAGCAGAGTTCTTTTTCTTGTGTTAAGCTCTTTAAAAAATGAAACAAGATCCCGGAGCATAGTTCCTTTTCTTGTGTCAATCTCCTTAAAAAATGAAACAAGGTTCCTAGAGTAGAGTTCCTTTTTTTGTGTCAAGCTCGTTAAATAATGAAACAAGGTTCCCATGAGCATATTTATGTTCCTGTGTGAATCTCGTTAAAAAATGAAACAGATCTCCCTCCAAGTCGAGTATTTCACTTGATCTCGTAAATGAACCTTCATTCCATCTGCCCACTACTAACCAACAGTCTACTTAGATTAATGAAATGATGATTGGGTTGCATGTCCTTAGAATTAAGTCATTACGCTAGGAGCATGAAAACCAATTCCAAACATAGTTTTTTCTCCGTTTCAAGCTTGTGTGAAAATGAAACCCCTCTCAAGCATATTTTTTCCTTTGTTTCAAGCTTGTGTAAAAATGAAACCCCTCTCAAGCACAGTTTTCCTTTGTTTCAAGCTTGTGTAGAAATGAAACCGATTTCCACATTTTATCCTTTGTGATTGCTACTTTTTATCACCCTATTTTTTCCAGATGAGCCTTGGTTTTCTTATTCAATAGTCACCATCTTCTTGGTCGATCATACACTTTCACTTATTTGTTTTACCCTTTCCTGAGGAACAATTGCGATGAGTGATATTTTTAGCCTACCTCGTGACCTCTATATGTTTTGAGCAGTTCCATCATGACCAGAACCAATTTCTACCCTTTATACAACTCATTCCTCTAGGAGGAGTCCTCTTTGAGCTCTTTTCAAACTCCCAAAACATGAAAATATTGTTGAGCAATTGTATTTTTGAACTCGTTAAAATAAATGAAAAGACATCTACCCAGAATAAGTTTAACCCTTTTCCCGACTGGGATAGACTATAATGAAAATGGAATACTTTAGTCAAACATGACTAAAAGGTTCTCTTAAGTGTTGTTTTCTACCTTTTCAGACTCACGAGACTAAATATACAAAAAGGAACCTTTGGAGTTTTTGTTTTCGCCTCTTTTTCAAACTCTTTAAACATGAAAAAGGAGTCCAGTTACACCTTCCCTGGACTTGAAAAAATATCAAAACATCATTGAACTCATCGAACATGAAGGGGCAGAATCGCTCCTTCTCAGGGTTCATTAAAAATACTAATAAGGATTCATCTGAAGGATGAAATTCTATATCAAACATATGTTATCTTGTTTAAGCTTGTCAAAAAAAAAGAGTTGTTGTCTAGAAATGGTTGGAGAAATTGGGAAAATAGGGTACTTAACCTATTAATGGCAGTGAGTCGCTCTTGAACATGACACTCTTTCACTTCATCTTCGTGAATTTTGGGTTGGTAAATATGCTTGCCTCTTTGGTTAATCACACCATATCAAAATCCTTCATAATCGGTTTTGAGTCAATGCTGCCAACTTTGTAAAGTTTCATCGGTATGTTCAAGAGAAGTCCTTAAGTTGACATATGATATAATACTCTTAAGCCTTCTTTCATGTTTTTCATTCCTGAACTAGCTCTGCATCAACATCATTTTGTCTCAAATCTTGATACTCGTTTCGTGTCATTAATGAGGGATACATCAAGGCCCTCCTGCGACGGGTTGCTTCTTGTTGACATCAACTCATTATCTAGGAAGTTGACTTAGAAACTCTCTTCAGTGCCTTGGAACTTGCATACCTCAATGGCAAGTTTCCTTGCTTTCGATGACAGGTTCTCATCATTGGCTTTCAACCGAAAGATTTTGTGTGGTGTTCGACTTCAGGTCATTCATTCACAGCACATAGATTGTACTATATTACCTTGAGAGCCATTATCATTATCGATGGTTTCTCTCGCATTTGTTAACGTCTTACATCATTGGTCAGTAATCATATGGTGTCTACCATATTCGACTCCAACTCATTTATTTGCATGGTTAGACTCATACTATTGAGTGACGAGGTAGAAGACCCTAGATCTAGTTCCATCCATCCGGGATGTGATTTCAGGATTCATACAATATTACAAATTGTGATTGTTATTATCATTTAAATAGTCACCTAAGCATGGTTCCACAGTCTGTTATCAATGGCTGATACTTCTTGATCATTGTGCATGTAATTTTGACTTATATGTTGAGCATGGGTATACCTCCCTTAGAAATGATATCATGATTATATTCTGTATTGTAACAGATGATGATCTCGACCAATTTGTTCTTGATCTAGACTTATCATAAGGTAAAGCAATTTAGTCCTCAACCACTACTTCTGACTTTGTTCTCTAGGGGGGAATTTTTTACAGGTCATTTTGTCACATCCACTCAAAAGACATGAAAATTAGATCAATCAACATCCTTGAACACTTTGTCATTATCCCTTTGCAAATCCTTAAGCATCACCTCTCCAAAAAGTATGAGTTTTTGAGCCAATCAGCTAAAAAATCATTTTTGGCCCTAGCGCACCCTGCCTTTGGTCCACCTGTGATGGTCACATGTTGCATAACTGATCAGTTACACTGACCAACACAATTTTCTCTACTCTGTAGGTGCGATCGTTCTAGAATTTCGAGAAAAATAAAAAAAAATAATTACGACTTCTCTTTCCAGAAGATTCTAAAGTAGTTTTAACCATTTACCATGGATAGAGATCTTGAATTCCTATCCTATCCTATCTTGGAGGTCTTATCTCTTATCCCTAGAGCTTATCCTCCCTCCTATGTGATCTCAAACCTATATTGGTAAATATTAAACTACCCTATTTACACTATATATTCACTACCTCCCATAGAGTCTGGGTTGGCTTTTGGATATTACTAGTGCCCTCATGTTGCTACCTTGAGCTTAAATAATCACCATCCATTTATGTATTAACATTGAATTTGGAGGTTTTCTTTGTGGCAAGGAAGGGAAAGACAATTGGGGAAACATATACAAAGTCAGCATCTATAAATGGTTGTAACTCTCTCCTTTATCTATTAATGCAAAAAGCACTTTGTTTTCTTATACTTGTGTCATCTTGATGCTTATGTATTTCAATTCCATTTTGACTCATTAATTAGAGACATAATTTTATGTTATGTGGATATTGTAGTTCTCTTGCTTGTTTTAGTCATTGTTGCAGGTTCCATTTATAGTGTTTGGAGCTAGAGTTCGAGCTTACAAGCAAAGAGAAGAGGAGGACTTACTACAAAATCCAAGTACGTCTCTTTTCTATATTCTAATCTCTCTAAGGAAAACATAGATCTTTTTTCCTTTGTTGTTGTATATCAGAGCACTAGATCTATGGAGTTCATTTTTCTCTACAGAAGTGAATTTTCCACATAAAAATAAGCCTCACTTAGCAATTAGAACACCCCTAACTCATGCCTCATGTTAACTCAACATAACTCCTCCAATAGGTTGAACAAACTGCCTTAGGATGTGCCTCAAAAAATTCTTAAGTTTGCCTCATAAATGACCTTGAATTCAACCTCAGGAACTCAGATCTTCCTTAGACTTGGATCTACCTCAGGAACTTGAATCTGCCACGAGAAATCAGATTTGCCTCAAACTCAGGTCTACCTTAGAAAATCTAAATTGTTTAGCCTTGATCAATGCTTTTCATATCACAAAATTTCTCCTTCTTTTTCCCTTTGTCTTCTTTAGGAATTTTGAGTTGTTTTCTTAATAAACAGATGCCACGAATTGATACATTTGAATTCCTACGGATAGGGTATTTATACTTTTGGAGGGATGTCTAATTTAGGGATAACCTTGAACTAAAATATGAAATTTTATTTTTTCTTTAAATGTTTCTATGTTGGAGCCAACTTGAATTTCATTAACAAAATAATGATTTTTTTCTAGAGCCTTCATGCATTCGAAAATACATCTTTCCATGAATTGATCCAACCCTTGATGTAACTACCTGGTCATTCATGCTAATAACTTGCTGTGTGGAGTGGTGCTAACCCTGGTTCATTTGATAATAAAATACTATGATTTCTAAGTGATTTCTACTTTGATGGTTGCAAATTTACTCCAAAATTGTAGAGGCAATCTCATTATCTTCGTTTGAGAATTTTGGAGAAATAATTGCCAAATGAAATGGTATGATGAGGGAAACCAAATGGTGATATATCGACAAACAAATGCAAGGGCATATTAGGGTTAATTCCAACTCATCAATGACTCATTCCCCTTTGACATAAATGACAAATTTCTTCCAACATTCACAACACTTACCTTTTGACTTGCATGTTTTCCTAAAAAAGCATTTTCTCTAGGATGATTCCTTAGCTTATTTTCCTAACTTAATTAAAACTTTTTTCGTCAGTAAAAATTCCCCTAATTCAGGAACTTATAAATTTGATATGGAATTTGCAACTTCTTCTCTGGCTTCTGCAACATTTTCACCTCTCTGAGTTCTTGGATTATTTTCTGAGCATTCCAAGACAAGTGTCCCAACTATCCACATTTGTGACATTTGGGTTGGTAATAACTACCTTTGCCTCTACCTCTTAAAAAAGACCTTCTTCCTTTGAAATAACCTCCTCTTGGTGACTGACTACTTGAACTCCCACTCTCTTCTCTTTGAAATTAGAATCTCCTTCTATTGCACGCTTGTCCTTTACCTGTTGCGGGACTGCTTCTTGTGTTCTTTTCACTATGTTTCCTATTGATATTTACTTCTTCTTTCAAAATAGCTTGATAAGTATCCTAAGTTGTCCTCAAGGATAAGAGTCTTATCTCATCCTTAATATCATATCTTAGACCATTAATGTATCTTCCTCAACATATTCCCCTACATGACCTGCTCTAATATTCAAACTATAAAATTCTTCAATGTATTCTTTAATTTCATAGATTTATGTTTTATATTTTGTAATTATCTAAAAAATCTAGCTCGTAATCCTTTTTCATTAACTTAGCTTTAATTTTTGCCACCATTGTTACGAGAATAAGTACCCTAGGGATTTGGGCTAGAACCCCAACAGAGCAAGAGAAATCTACAGCAAGTTTGCTTAAATAAACAAACTATGCAAGGATGAACATACCCGGATGTCCTTCGTTTGGGTAGTTCCAGCAGGGTTCAGACCCTCTGCAACTCCTGATGATCTTTGAATCTGCAAATCAGCCAATTCGAACATACATAGCAACATATAAATAAATCATTTTAATGAAATCAACTTGATATCATATAAGTAAGATGATTAGTTATACATCAAAATGATGTTAGAAAATTATATATTACGGAGCAATGGAACACATAAAATATTGCAGAAATATAAACACAGAAAACGCACAAAACAAGAGAGACACAGATATATGTGGTTCACCCAGTTTGGGCTACGTCCACCCCGAATAGCCAGTCCTTCCTTTTTATTATCCAGCAAAATGAAGAGACACAACCTACAGCAAATCCGCTGTAATATCCTCTGTTTTCTCTCACAGTCTCACCTCTCTGTTTCTCGCTCACAGAATACACATCTATCACACAGCCTCAAATACAATACCCTCATACAAAGAGAGGGGTTGCCTTCTAGGGAAAAAAACCCTAAACTAAAGATAAGTTCTACCGTCAGATCATCTGCCTAATGAATGGCCCAGATTGACTAGAAATTACTATACTTTTACAAGGCAATTTTACAGTTGTTTTTAGCTTCGGGGGCACTGCCCCCGAAACCCCCTGCCAGGGGGGGGCTCCCAAAGGTCACAGTTGCCCCCCCTGGACCCCCCCTGCAGCGAATATTTTACGGGCGGCGTTGCCGCCCCCATTTCGAACTGGGGTCTAATGTGGCAATACCTTTGAATATAGAAGATAATCAGGCTCCACACCCAACAATCTCCCACTTGGAGACTGATTGTATTAAATCCACTGCTGCTCCATTTGCTAGACAATGACTCCTTTTTGGACCTGGCTGTTTCTCATCTTCATCGCCATCCTTGAAGATCAACTGAAACTGAGAATATTCTCAGTTTCTCCCTGGTTACAACTTTTGTTAGCATATCTGCAGGATTCTGGCTAGTGTGTATCTTTTCCAGCTTCAACTCTCCATCTTCCAACACTGATCGTATGAAATGGTACTTGAGCTGTATGTGTTTAGTCCTGGAATGAAATGTTGAGTTCTTTGCAAGATGAATGGCACTTTGGATATCACTGTATAACGTGCCCATATCATGCTCCTTACCCAATTCACCCATAAACCTTTGTAACCAAATCATTTCTTTACTAGCCTCTGTAGCAGCAACATACTCTGCTTCTGTTGTTGAAAGTGCAACAACACTTTGGATTTTTGAAACCCCACTGACAGCTGTTCCTCCAACAGTAAATACATATCCTGTAGTGCTCCTCCTGTTATCTCTGTCACCTGCCATATCTGCATCAACATATCCTTGTAGGGAGATGTTTGAACCACCAAAGCATAATGCTTGATTTGTGGTACCTTTCAAATATCTGAGAATCCATTTCACAGCCATCCAATGTTCCTTTCCTGGATTGTTCATGTACCTGCTTACAACTCCCACTGCATGTGCAATATCAGGCCTTGTGCAGACCATTGCATACATTAAGCTTCCAACTGTTGATGCATATGGAACTTTAGACATATAATCCATGTCTTCTTGGGTCTTTGGGCACATTTCCTTGCTAAGTTTGAAATGGCTAGAAAAAGGTGTACTAACTGGTTTTGCATTGTGCATATTAAATCTTTTCAACACCTTTTGTATGTACTCATTCTGAGACAATATTAATTTATGATTTTTTTTGTCTCTAGTTATTCTCATACCAAGGATTTGTTTTGCAGCTCCCAAATCCTTCATTGCAAATGAATTTGCCAATTTTCTTTTGAGCACATTTATTTCCTGCATGTTAGATCCTGCAACAAGCATGTCATCTACATACAATAACAATATAATATAGCTGCCATCATTTTGCTTTTTCAATTAAACACAATGATCAGAGTGACATCTAGTATAACCTTGTTCAGACATAAACTTGTCAAATTTTAGATACCATTGCCTTGGAGCCTGTTTTAAGCCATACAAGCTCTTCTTCAACCTGCACACTAGTTTCTCCTTCCCTTTCACCTCATATCCTTGTGGCTGCTGCATATATATCTCTTCCTCCAAATCCCCATGGAGAAAGGCTGTCTTTACATCTAACTGCTCAAGATGCAAATCTTCAGCTGCTACAAGACTTAAAATGGTTCTGATTGAAGTCATTTTAACAACAGGAGAAAATATTTCATCAAAATCAATACCTTTCTTCTGTGCAAACCCCTTCACCACAAGTCTAGCTTTATACCTTTGTTTTCCTCCATCTTCTTCCTTCGGCCTGTAAACCCATTTATTCTTCAATGTAGTTTTTCCTACAGGCAACCTGACTAAATCCCAAGTCTGTTTATACATTAAGGAGTCCATCTCTTCTTCCATGGCTACCTCCCACTTCTTCCTGCTTTCAACCTGCATTTCTTCTTCATAACATTCGGGTTCACCGGAATCAGTCAACAATAAATAATATAATGAAGGAGAGTATCGTTCAAGGGGTCTACTTATCCTGGTAGATCTTCTAACACCACTTTCAGGTGTTTGGGGTGCCTGTTGTTGTTGTGGTGGTTGTTGTTGTTGTGGTTGTTGATTATTATTATTTTCAGGCACCTTTCCTTTTTCAGTGATTTCATCAAGAACTGCATATTCCTTGTTTTCCTTTTCTTGTTTCTTTTCCTGCAACTGATTCTTATACAAGACCTTTTCATTGAATATTACACCTCTGCTCCTAATGATTTTGTGATTTTCGTAATCATATAACCGATAACCAAAATCATTAACACCATATCCAATAAAGGTACATTTATTTGACTTTGCCTCAAGCTTTGTTCTATTTTCTTTATCAATATGGACAAAGGCCTCACAACCAAAAGGCTTTAAAATAGAGTAGTTTACCTTTTTACCTGTACATACTTCCTCTGGAACACCACCATCCAAGGAACTTGAAGACCCTCTGTTTATTAGATAAACAGCGGCATCTACAGCATCTGCCCAAAACTGTAAAGGCAATCCTGCATGCAATCTCATGCACCTTGCACACTCCAAGATTGTTTTGTTCATCCTTTTTGACACACCATTTTCTTGTGGTGTTCTTGGAACTGTCTTCTCTCTACGAATTCCATGCTCTGAACAGTACCTATCAAACTCTTTGCTGCAATATTCACCTCCATTGTCTGATCTAAGACACTTCAATTTCTTTCCTGTCTCAATCTCAACCAAAGCTTTCCATTTCTTGAAAGTATCAAATACATCAGATTTATTCTTAATACAATAAATCCAAGTTTTTCTAGTTGCATCATCAATAAAAGTAACATAATAACGAGAGCCGCCGAGAGATGATACCTGAGCAGGTCCCCATACGTCTGTATGCACAAGCTCTAATTTTCCGTTCTTCTTTTCTTTCCCAACTCTGAGAAATCTGACTCTCTTCTGTTTTCCATAAATGCAGTTCTCACAGAAGTCCAAATCAACATTCTTCAAACCCGGCAACAAATTCCTTGAGTGAAGAATCTTCATCCCCTTTTCACTCATGTGTCCGAGCCTATGATGCCATAATGATGCATCTGCTCCTTTGGAAGTTAAAGCATTAACGGAGTTAGAAATACCATTGCATAAATACAATGTACCAACCTTTTTGCCTTTTGCTATTACCAGGGCTCCTTTAGTGACCTTCCAAGCTTTATCTGTGAAAGTTGTCACACAACCTTCACCGCCTAACTGCCCTGTTGAAATCAGATTTTTCTTTAGATCTAGAACATGCCTTACCTCCTTTAATAGCCATTGATTTCCATTATGCTGTTTTACAAGAACCTTACCCATTCCAACGATTTTACAGGGTTTATCATCACCCAGACGAACTTGTCCAAAGTCTCCTTGAACATAGTCATGAAAGTATTTCTTATCAGGTGTGGCATGGAATGAAGCCCCTAAATCTACCACCCAGGAATCAGTAATATTTTCGAAAGAGAGAATCAAAGCATCTTGTAACACCTCACCTGTCACATTTGCTTCATGATTGTTTTCTTGTTGTGCATCTCCTTCTTTTCCCTTCCGAGATCTACAGTCTTTCTTTAGGTGTCCTTTCTTTCCACATTTCCAGCACACTATCCCCGATCTGGACTTGGATCTGCCTTTCCTTGATTTACTGTGATATCCTGAGCTCTTTCCTCTTTCCATTTTTCTTCCTCTAGACTTTGCACTCAAAGCATTTCCCGATGTCTCACCGGAGCTTTTTCGTCGCATTTCCTCGCTAAGGATATCACTGACAACATCATCAAACTTTAAAGTACTAGATCCAGAAACGGAGTTACTAATGGCCATTACCAAACCATTCCAACTTTCTGGTAATGAGCACAAGAATAACAGAGCTCTAACTTCATCATCAAAGTTTACCCCTACATAACTTAATTGACTTGTAACTGTATTAAAATCATTTAAATGGTTTGCAACAGATCCACCTTCCGACATATTCATATTAAATAATCGTTTCATAAGAAATACCTTGTTTGAGGCCGAGGTTTTTTCATATAGTTTCGACAACGTCTGCATCAAACCCTCTGTCGTGGTTTCCTTTGAAATGTTGAAGGCGACTGATGCAACAAGACACAACTGTATTGTTCCGAGTGCCTTTCTATCGAGAAGGTTCCATTCTTCGTCTTTCATACCCGTCGGCATCTTTGTTTTTCTGCCCAATGGCAGGTATAGATCTTTCTGATACAGATAATATTCCATCTGCATCTTCCACAGCGAGAAGTTTTGGCCATTAAATTTCTCGACCCTAAGCTTACCATCTTCCGCCATTGCTCCCACTCGAACCAGGAACCCTCTTTCCTGCAAGTTTATCAGCCAAATAGACCTTCGGCTCTGATACCAGTTGTTAGAAAATTATATATTATGGAGCAATGGAACACATAAAATATTGCAGAAATATAAACGCAGAAAACGGACAAAACAAGAGAGACACAGATATACGTGGTTCACCCAGTTTAGGCTACGTCCACCCCGAACAGCCAGTCCTTCCTTTCTATTATCCAGCAAAATGAAGAGACACAACCTATAGCAGATCCACTGTAATATCCTCTGTTTTCTCTCACAGTCTCACCTCTCTATTTCTCGCTCACAGAATACACATCTATCACACAGCCTCAAATACAATACCCGCATACAAAGAGAGGGGTTGCCTTCTAGGGCAAAAAACCCTAAACTAAAGATAAGTTCTACCGTCAGATCATCCGCCTAATGAACGGCCCAAATTGACTAGAAATTACTATACTTTTACAAGGCAATTTTACAGTTGTTTTTAGCTTCGGGGGCGCTGCCCCCGAAACCCCCTGCCGGGGGGGACTCGCAAAGGTCGCAGCCGCCCCCCCCTGGACCCCCCCTGCAGCGAATATTTTACGGGCAGCGTTGCCGCCCCCATTTCGAACTGGGGTCCTATGTGGCGATACCTTTGAATATAGAAGATAATCAGGCTCCACACCCAACAAATGACAATCATACATGAATTACAACAACATCTGATGCATAAACAAGGTCAATCTCAGGAACAAGACAACGTTTCTTTTTATTGTAGAAAACTATAATAAACATGTAGAGAATTCACCTGAGTCTTCTTCTTCCAGATCCAAGTGGAACCGTCCTCCAGGTCCGTCCAGTCCCAGCCTTCAACAGCCTCCTTCCATAACCAATACCATGATATCTCAAGCAAGTGGGAGAACATCAACACTCAAGGAAACAAGGGTTTCTTGAAACTTGGGGAAGTGTTTGAAGCATAGGGATACTTTAGACTCAGTCAGGGGATAATCTCAGTATAATAACTCTATCTCTTCTCCTCCTTAAGGCCTTTCCATAGAAGTCTATTTATACTTCTTCCAATTAGTTTTTTAGTTGGGAAACAGTTGGGCCACGAGTACTAGGAGGTAACCAACATGTAAAACCCATGAACTCCGCCCATAGTTAAGGAAATTTAATTTTTTTAAGTGTTTTAACACATATACGTGGGTTGGGTATTGACTAACCTACGTGTACATGCTTTTATCACAGGGAAAAGTAGCGTACAGGGAGTAAAACATTGTTTTTAAAATATTTGGACCAAGTCTAGAAGGAGGGGTTGCCCTAGGCCATAAACCAAGCATCACAAATACCAAGGGTGATATTTGGAGCTATAACAGATGCCCCCTAATATAAGAGGTCAGAAGGGGTACATGATGGCCGAAATTTATTAAGTATATGGAAAGGTAACCTGTCGAAACTGAGAAGGACTTCACCAGATTTCAACCTTCCAAGCCATCAAAAGAAGATCAGAAAGAAATAATTGTCTGAGGCGGGCATACCCATGCTCAGAGAAAGTAAAGCATGTCCACATATCAAGTACAAGCGGATCCACTATGTATACAAGTATAAAGAACTGAAAGCACATAATGGATCATCTGATCATGATCGAATAAGTACATGTCTGAATATCACATATAAGAAGATGATCAATGAAGCTGAAAGATCAAGCTGATCACTAATGTCAAAAACTAATCCCAATAGTACCAAATGAACATGGTGGAATAAGATGATACTACATCATAACTCAAATTCCAGCATATAAGATGTCATTGTGAAGGACTGCAACATATAATGTGGATGGTGTCAACTAGCAGCAATAGAAGCAACTGACAAGTGAACCAAAGAATTTTGATGCAACTCGAGGTCTTCACCGACCGCCGTGGTACATTTCTACATAATGGGAATAAATGATCTAAAGTCGACCATGTGAGAAATCGTTTGATTACCGGTCATTGATGTATATCGTTAACAAACGCGAGACTACTCACCGATAATGATAATGAGAGTCAAGGTACCCGGTACAATCTAAAAAGTGCAAATGAATGAGCTAAAGTCGAACACCTAGAAGAATCTATCAATCAGGGGACAATGGTGGTTTCCCATGTCCCAAAGGATCAAAAGAGGGAATTAAGGGGTCCCATGTCCCTATAGTAAGAATCTCTCGGTCAACTACCAGGATCAAGTCCCAAGAAGGAGAATAATAGGTCAAAGGATCCTTCTCAGAAGCAATTGAACATTAAGGATTCAATGCCACGTAATTTACCCGTGGCAGGGTAGAGTCTACTTGAACACTTGGAACAAACCAAGGGGTATTCTGCAGTAAATTCGAATTAGGATGGTGATTATCAGATGCAAGCTAATCAATAGTGACAATATTCCCTTTATGAGGAAAACACATCACTCGAAAGAGTGAAGACACCACTGCATTCATAGCATAGACATAATCATGCCCAAGTAGCATATTAAAGTCTAAATGGCTATCAACCACAATCATATCGATTAAGATAGTCTTCCCACCTAAAGTAATAGGCAATTAAGGAAGAACACCCATAGATTCACTAAGTCTTCTATCATAAGCTAAAAACTGACTCTGAGTTGTCAACAACTTTACGGAAACCAAAGCTTTCCAAGTCAAAGAGGATATAATACTTGCAGAAGATCCTTCATCCACCATACATTGATAGACGTTTGTGGAATTAACTCTGACCTTTACTTGGAAAGGTGTAGCGGAAGGAAGATGAGGCTCGACAAGACTATCCCAATCAAAGGAGACACTCCTAGAACTTGGAGGGGGAACATTCGAAGACACCAGAATTCCCCCTATACCAGAAGACTCTGTACTAGAAATCAAATAGACTCTTTTGTTAGGCACTTCACCCCCCAAAAGAGGAGTGTAATCAGCCAGAGATTGCACTGGCTCAACCACATTATCAACCAATGGTTGATGAGACTGATGAGAAACCATATCAGATCCAGGAGTAGAAGAACTTTTAGACTTGGACCATATCCTTTGTACCTCTAGAATACCAGGGCACAAATGAGTAAGATGGTCTCCCTTGCATATCTTACAAGGGAACTTAGGTTTAAAACTTCTACGTCCAGGTTTCTTATCAACATCCATTCTGCTAACATGAATAGTAGTGGTTTGAGGAGAATCCTGAACATGACTTGCAGAGGTCGGTGACTCTTTGCTAGTATGACTTGCAGTGACTAGACTTATGCACCCATCATGACTTGCAGAGGTTGATGGTGAATTGTTAGTATGACTTGCAATGACTAGACTTGTGCCCCCAACATGACTTGCAATGGTCGAAGGCTGATCTCCAACATGACTAGTAGAGGTTGATGATGAATTACTAGTATGACTCACAGTGACTAGACTTGTGCCCCCAGCATGACTTGCAACGGCTAAAGGCTCATCTTCAACATGATTAGCAAAGGTTGATGATGAATTGCTAGTATGACTCGCAGTGACTAGACTTGTGCCCCCAGCATGACTTGCAGCGGCTAAAGGCTCATCTTCAACATGACTAGCAGAGGTTGATGATGAATGGATAGAATTATTCTTCTTCTTCATCTTCCTATTTCTCCTCTTTTTAGATCTCTTATTACAAGGAGGAGAAAAAGGAAGCCTAGATTTCTCATTGAAATAAGATGAACAATTAACATCCATGTGATGCCCCTGAAATAAAGCATTCATTTGAGAAGCTTCAAGAACATCTGGAATATTTGGAGTGGACCACAGCCAAACTAGTAGTCCAACATTCAATCTGGTAATATTCAAAGTGGCTATCAAGGGAGTACCAACGTTTCCAAAGAAAGGAAAAGCACAGGGATCCCCTTTTAGGAGGGTACCTCTGTTGGTTTCCATGGGAATATGGGCCATATCTAACTTATTCGCAGATCCTTCCCTTACGAGAATGTACAAATGACTTTTCAAGGAAGATAGACACACAATCAAAACCTTTGCCCTTGAGGAGGCAACTCCACAAATTTCGAAAGAAAGATCAAAAGCCTTTCAAGATCGGCGGAGTGGTAGGTCAATCACTCAGAATCTAAATCCCAAAAGTGACGAGACAAAAATACCTAAAGCCAACTATATACAAGGAGCAAAGAGCACTCGACTATAAGGTCCCTAAAGATACAACCAATCAAGCATCTTCCAAGTATTTCCGCTCCAGCTGATGAGGACAGGACACCAAGATATAAGAAAGTAAAGTAAGGGACCTTCCGAAGATAGTCTGGGATAATGACGGCCCAGGCCTACCAGTGAAGGTATCATAGGTAGTTACGCTAACCTCCATACAACAGCCTTTGTCAGTGCAAGCCCCCAAGCTTTGCAAGGGTGCCCTCTAGAAGTACTATTGAATGTGATGCAACGTCAACCTCAGGTGCCATGGGATTCCCCTCCACAGCCACTTGTGTGGATTCCTAGGATAGGTAACTATGGACACCAACTCGTATCAGAAGCCATGCGGAACAGTCGTGAGGTAGAGTCCGACAAGTAAGAGAGGGGGTATCTCACGTCCTTATCTTCACTAACCCTCGTGCTTTACTCCCAGTCACGAAGCTTTCCCAGTCTTCCTAATGCTATTAGATTTCACTCTTTAATCAAACTTCTATGTTTTACAATTTAGAGCGGCCTTGGAGAGTTAACTCTCCTCTCACCTAGTCCAAGGCCCTAATAAACCTAAACTTGTTGGTGTATTCTGATGAAAATACAAAAAGTTCTAGTTTATTTTAATTAGCGCTTGATTTTAAAGGTTGTTCTTTTAAGTCAAGGGTATGGGAGTGAAACTAATGATGTGTGTATGACTCAACTGAAATCAATGAAAAAGTAACTACATGAATGCAATCATTTTTCCTTCGATGAAAAGATATCTCTACGTAGGTTTTACGAAACTTTTATAAAGAAAAAACTTTTTCTTTTCTTTTCTTGCAACACACTTCACACACACAAAAACTAAAAAGATTACTAATTCTTTAACAATGCAAACTATCCTAATGCAAGGTGTAATGAAGATGCAAGATCCTAAATCACTCTTAAAAACGAAAGCAATTGTTTAGAACCATTAATAAGCCAACTTAAGTATTGAAGATAATATAAATTTTGAATGCAAAAAATTCTCTCCAAACAAGAAGGACGAATCGCAAAAGATCACAATTCACTTTCAAAAAAAATGAAAAAGTAACCAAAAACTTGGGTAAAGAAAAGAAAAACAATTTTTTTAAGAACTTTTCTTTTTCAAGAAATAATCAAAACAACCTTTTGAAAGCACTCTAAATTCCACTTAAGACTCAAAGACCGAAAGCAAAGCACAAGAAAACTTTGTAAGTTACCAATTCAACACGAATGAAAACTTGAACAAAAAGGGCTTCACTTACACTAAAAGATCCAAAAGCAGCAAAAGAGCTTTGAGAAACTGACCAAGAAGTCAGGAAAGAAACACATTCAAATTCATGAAAAGGAAACTTTCAAAAAGCAAGAAAAGGTGTAAGGCCACAAAATGATGGAAAGCAAAGCGAGTAGACCAATAATCAAGTTTGACACAAATATTGAAAATGATCTGTTGTTCCGGAAGACCAGAACAATCAAGAACCTCTATAAGAAGCCTTGTGTGTTCAAACACAAATCATAAAACTCACTCAAAAGCAAACCTAGGCCAAAACTTTTCAAAGTAGAAGAGAATTCAAAACAGTAAGCTCATTGAATAATTAAATTCCAAAGACAGAAACTGACCACTCAGAAACCAAACAGACCAAGAAACAAATCTTTCTGGGCAGAGAGATTTGAGAAAAAGCATGCAAAAAATGGTATACGAAACTGTGTTCCAGCACAGGTGTGTGTACATGCGCTTCTAACAAAAGAAACTCAAGTATACGCAATTTCACTTCACAGAAACAAGCGTGTGTACGCTACTATAAACAAACAAAGGTGCGTATACTAATTTTTGCAAGAAAAATAAAAAACAAGGCCTGATAAAAAAGATCAAACTTGAGGTTTGAGTTCCTACAGGAGCAGGAAATACTGTCACAGCAAGCAAACCAAGAACTGAGCCCTGATTGACATTGAACAACCCAAACAAGGAAATTATAACAAGATTTTTATCCCCAGTGAAGTCACCAATTCTGTTATGGGAACAAGTACCCTAGGGCTTTGGGTTAGAACCCCAACATAGCAAGAGAAATCTACAGCAAGAAACACGCATACAACTCAGGCAACATGCTTAAATAAACAAACTATGCAAGGATGAACATACCCGAATGTCCTTTGTTTGGGTAGTTCCAACAGGTTTCAGACCCTCTGCAACTCTTGATGATCTTCGAATCTGCAAATCAACCAATTCAAACATACATAGTAGCATATAGATAAAGCATTTTAATTAAATCAACTTTATATCATATAAGTAAGATGATTAGTTATACATCAAAATGACATTTGCACATGAATTACAACAACATCTGATGCATAAACAAGGTCAATCTCAAGAATAAGACAGCATTTCTTTTTATTGTAGAAAACTATAATAAACATGGAGAGAATTCACCTGAGTCTTCTTCTTCCAGCTCTAAGCGGAACCGTCCTCCAAGTCCGTCCAGTCCCAGCCTTCAACATCCTCCTTCCATAACCAATACCATGATATCTCAAGTAAGTGGGAAAATATCAACACTCAAGGAAACAAGGGTTTCCTGAAACTTGGGGAAGTGCTTGAAGCACAGGGATACTTCAAACTCAGTTAGGGGATAATCTCAGTATAATAACTCTATCTCTTCTCCTCCTTAAGGTCTTCCCATAAAAGTATATTTATACTTCTCCCAATTAGTTTTTTAGTTGGGAAACAGTTGGGCCATGGGCACTAGGAGGTAATCAACAGGTAAAACCCATGAACTCCACCCATAGTTAAGGAAATTTAATTTTTAAGTGTTTTAACACATATACGTGGGTTGGGTATTGACTAACCCGTGTGTACATGCTTTTATCACAGGGAAAAGTAGCATACACGGAGTAAAACATTGTTTTTTAAATATTTGGACCAAGTCTGGAAGGAGGGGTTGCCCTAGGCCATAAACCAAGCATCACAAATACCAAGGGTGATATTTGGAGCTATAACAACCATTATGTCTCAACCCTTGATTCTAGACTTCCCTTTCCACTTTCATTAAGCATATACTTCATCCCACCACAAGGCTTCATGGCCTTTTAGTCTTGTGATTGCAAAATTCACCTTTTCTCCTCATCAACATATTCATAGTCAAGATACTTGTCCATAGCATTGATCCAATCCATCAGTTCATCCACATTTAAGTTACCTCCATAAACAGGCACCTCCATCTTGGGTTTGGCACTCATTTTGGCTATCGTTTTCAATATTTTTTCTTCTATTGATTCTTCTCCTTCTTCTTCACTAAAAACCTCTTTTTTTGCCTCACTAACATCTCCCATGTTAGATCCTCTCCTCTGGGAAGTTTCTATTGCCTCTAATATATACTTAAGGCATCTCATCTCTACTTGCATGGTTGCATTTGCTATAGGACTTCCTCTTTTTGCACCTCAAGCTACTCCTTTGGTTCCTCCTCTTTGTCTTTTTTCCATTTCTGAGAGCAAAATTGCTCTACTCTAATACCAAAATTGATGCCCTTGGTCTCACCAAATTGATTCCTTTTCAGGAAATCTTGGATTGAGTCTCTTTGAACTTCCCCTTTATTACTTTACTCCTTTTTGTGTAGTCTTATTGGAGCATAAATGTGCTTAACCTCTATCCTAAACAAATATAGTGCTAGCTAAGCTCTTTCAAATAAACGCCAAATTAATTTTATAAAGTGAAAAAACTCAAAATTAAGGTCCAATGCTTACCCTTTAAATCCTCAAATTTATCATGACCCCAATATCAGATTTAACATTGATCTTATAGAACACCTTTACTTGCTTTACTAAGTGAGTTACCCCCAAGGGCTAAGTATAAGGAACATATTTATCAAATATATAATCATTATTTTTTCTATAAACTATTGTTTAATGTATTAAACATTTTACGCAATAATACAAACATTGTTATCTTTTATTTTTCTTCCTATGCATATTTTTTAAGTATTATTGCATGATTAATGTATGATTGTATGCACATAACTCAATGAATCTTGTGTATTTAAGTTGTCCCATATCTTTTATCTTACGATTAGATCATTGATTTTGTATCCATCGTAATAAGCCTAATGACATATTCCTCTAATTAATTTCATTAACACCCATCCTAAGTATTGTTAATTGAGTCTTTATCCCTCTTATGTTTATAAGTATCTATGTACTAGAATGTGAAATATCACCATGACTACATTAAAATATATCATCACAATGTCTTTTAAAAATGTAGCTTCTTAAATATTTGAAGAGATATGATGGACTAGCTCTTGAAATTTATGAAGAAGAGCATGAGTGAATATAACTTATTCAGTATTGGTACTAAAGTACCCTTTGGTTGAGTTGTTAAATTATGAAACTACGGTCAAATTCCACTTTGGACAGCTCATTTGATGGAGATAATTATTGCATTGAATTCCTTTTTTCGAGAGGACCAAAATCGACTTAAAGACCTTTAAATATGGACAAGGGAATGTGTATTTTTGAATTATGAGCCCACATGTGCATATTTGATCAAGTTGGGCCAAAAGAAAATTGGATGCCCTTGGAAGGCTATAAATACAAGTGACCTCTACCTCATTTGGACATCATCATGGAGCATTATTCCATTCTCTTCTTTTTTTTGGATCACACAGGTCAGAAGCACGATCGTGGAGTATGGGTTCGAACGAAGGTGAAATTGCAAGTTCTGAAGCTTTCATTTCTATTTTAGGGGTTTGGGCCTCAGTCACAGGCATGATGCAGGAATAACTCAACCGTAGTCACTCATTGGTCAGCTCATCTATGCTCTTTAATATTTTAAGTTCCATTCTCAACATTTTCTCCATGCGATTGACATCTAGGGTTTCTGAGTCATAATTACAGGCTTTCCAAAGGTTGATTTCAATCACAGTCACTAGCTTACAGGCTCAAGGGAGAAATTGAATCTCCCAGTCCCATGCATGACTCATCCTCCATGCGATGGGGACCTAAATTTTGGTTTTTTCGTTATCTCAAGTTTTCGCTCGTTGACCACAATGTTCAGTAGTTGACCGTAAATAGTGACAATTCATTACAGGCTTCAAAATGAGGGTTTTAATATGAGCATTATTGGGTTCATTTCATGGATGTTGTTTCGTTGATTTTTGTCGTATAGTTGTATGGATGAATATATGGATCATTTTACTCTCATTTGTTGAATCATTCAATGACGATCTAATAAGAAGAAGAATTTGAAAGGGTTTCCCCATAGTGGGTTTTACCCTGGTTTCAAAAAAATCCTGGTGTCTCTATGTGTGAATAGTTTTCTTCTATTGTTCCTTTATGTTCTGATGCATTGATGATTATGTTATTTTTCTATCTACAAAGTTGCATATGATATTGAATAATGATGTAAATCTAAATAATGTTATGATGTTATGGGGTGAATTTAATGTTTAAATGAAGAAATGTAATTATCAAAGCAAAGAAAAATATAGCACTAAGAAAAATTAACATGGTTTCAGAGCTCGGCTAAATAAAATTCATTGAAGATCACCCCTATGTAGACACCTTTGATGGAAGCATGAGAATATGGAGGAGACCTAAAAGAATTCTAGGGTTTGAAGGAAACCCTAGGCAATTTCGCTATTAGGGTTTGATGGATATTATCAGGTTAGTGTTTGAGAGAGACCCTAGTTTATGGCAAAATATTTGAGATATGAAATCTAGAAACCCTAGCATGGTAAATGTGAAGGTACTCATTCACTTGTGACAGATTTGATGAAGCACTATATGGGATAGTTTCTATTAGTCCTGTTTACTGATGAAGTTGATGAATGTATATTGAAGGCAACAAGTAGACAATGGACAGTGATGGCTCTTGAAGGTTGGATTAAGAGGGAGATGATCACCTCTCATTGAAGATAAGTACTTTATGATTGATGATGTTCCTTTATGTCTTTTCTTTTGTTTAGATTTATTGATTTTATTATTGTTTTTATTATTACTTATACTTCCCGCATGTATATTTGAGTATTTGGATGCCTCTAACCTCCTAATTAGTTGTGATAATTGGATCCTTCTTGAGGATCATGGATAGTGAAGGAAGAGAAGATTCATAGCTTCTCAAAGTTCTCTCACTGCCTATGTTAAATAAGAAGGTGCACATGTATTTGAATACTAATAGGTATGCAAGGTATATTGTTTCAATGTTATGTTTTAGTTGTAATATTGATGGAAAGATGAGAATGTACCCTTCTCAAATGGCTCATACATACATATGAAAGTGATTTAGATTCATGATACCTATGATGAAATCATGCACTTGGTAGTAAACAGTTATCTTACATTCTAGTCATGGTAAGGATACATTGATTTTTTGGATAATTGTATACTTGATATTTGGCACGCATATCTCATTATTAACATGATGGATTTCATATAGAAGGCTTAGTTCATTGATTCTTATATAAGTTAACTTGACTCAATTATTAATGAGTGTGATGATGATAGAAGTGTAACAATGAGATTGATATTCATGATCTTCTTGTTGATAGTGGTTAAGTTTTAATGAGCTTAGTAATTATGGCATATGGTGAAATTGAATGTCCTAACTTGATGGATTGAGTTATGTAATGTTGTGATCATGATTCTTGAAGTATACTCCTATTAGCTATTATACACTAACCCTTGATGAAAGATTGATGTCATGATGTAATGATAAAGTAACTGATGATAACATATGACCATGATAAATATGTGATATAGTTTGACTTTATGATCTAACAGATCTATTGATGCATGAAAGTATTATAGATAGGTTGATGACTTCAATGAAGATGACTAAAGTGGCTTCCCATTCAAAGTGAGAATCTCTACATAAGATGACTAGTCCTATTATCATTTTCATTATATGTATAGAATATTTTTTACTGTTGAAGTATGATTTATAGGCATGAATAGACAAATACATAATATTGTTGGTTTGCAGCAAAGTTTTGATCTAAGAAGAAAGAGTTTTCCCTTACTCTAAGTCTCAGTCGCATGGAAGTAAACTGAAGGGTGTGAATGTAGCCTATCAATTGCATGGACGAAGGCCTATGGATTTGGTTATTCCTGTAGGACACAAAATAGAAGCTTTGTGCATAAATTAGAAGTACACCTAAAGGATGACAATCCTACATACATGGAGCAGACATCAGAATATCCTATGAGCATGGAAGTTTGAATGTTATATTTACTACAATGTGAATATGTTGAATAAACTTGTGTTTGCAGGTGATCGGGATATGCATATCAATATGTCACTATGATTTAACCATTGAGTCTTGCGTATTATAGTATTTGATGAAAGTTGCAAGGGATTGACTAAATTTGTTTGATTAATATAGATAAGCAGTGTTTGGAGTTTTGACATGACGCTTAATAATGATTTAGAACTTTGACTTGATGTCGAGATATGATTTGGTCTCATTGTAATAACAAATTTGGATCTTGATCTGATGACTAATTATTTTATTTGATTTGACAACTGGTGATTTTTCTTGATGGAAAGTGCAATGTGGGCATAGTAACTTTTTGTGATTAATGTTGGCATTGATTTTGCATTGGTCTCATTATATTTGGCACATTGGTTGAAGTATAAACAGTTGTGATTCAGTATGCAACAATCTCACTATGAATGGATTAAACTTGTATGACTCATTGTAGGTATATGCATGAAAATTATACGATTCATACCTGATGTATCCATTCATATTTAGTAGCAGAAATGGTTCATGCTATGATCGTGAGGATGGCTTGATAGTGCTTGGTAAATAAAAGGTTGTTGTAACTTGATATTTGATGTGATATCTACCTGTCACGTGGGAATTTGTTACAGTAATATTAATGATTTTGATCTAACATCTAAGGGTTGATAAGCTGACCTAGTTGATTTGATTACACAATGTTGATTTGTGTAAGGCTAAGTATATTAGTTTGGTCAAGTACTATGCTTGCAGAAATAATTGTATAAAGAAAGCTCCTTGAGCATGATATGTCCACATTGATTTGATGAAGCTAGGATGATGTGTCGATCCAAACCTCTACTTCAAAAGTGGTCCAAGGTATGGCTTTGATTTTGATTTTGTATGTTGATAGTGTAATCTTGACAGGTAATGAGCCTCAAATGATCAAAGTAAGAGGGAGTTGGCTTATGAAGTTCGAAATAATGAATCATGGCATGATGGATCGATTTTTGAAGTTTGGAAAAGATAATATATATCGTGAATCTATTGTGAAGACATATTGTTTAACTTGACCTAGAAATCGATAGTTGATTGAAGCATTAATGTCCAAACACCCGTCTATATATTCTAATTCAATTCATGATTTAGCCGCTTCATACACATTGAGTTACCGTCGAGCTCACTTCGAGATATTTGCATGGGATGTTATATTTTTGGCCAGAGACATTATTCCTATGATATGTAACTGCATGGATGTACTTATGATGTTTGGGATTATTATTGATGAGTGCATCTAGGTGTTGCCTTAGTATGAAATATGTCATGATATCTTGGATGAGAGGTCCATAGTGTGACCAAGGTTGAGTACAATGTTGCTGACATGACCAGTTGTGAGGAAAGAGGGAAAATCTCCTTAGAAATTTGTTTGGTCAAGTTCTGAATATGACAGGGATACATTGCGATAATTTTGAGGGGAACCGGTTGACAGAGAATCATGTATATATTTGGGAATTAAATACCTTCATTGAGACTGTGTTGTTGTACAAGACAAGCTTAGGCTTATGGTTGGCACCTCCTAGAGAGGGAGGATGACTATGATATCCTTTTTGTGATATGTATATTTTGTTCTAATATGATATTTGATTTGATGTCCTGTATGAATAGGAGACAACTGCTAATGAGACATGATGATTACCATATATGAGCATGATGATATGTTGATGATCTAAATAGATCATCACTGATCGAGGACATTGAGCCAACTCTTTCCCCTTGTTTGAGGTCCCAGGGTGTGGAATTGATATGGAGGGCTCCTAGGGTTGACGGATCTCTAGACAATAGGGTGTCACCCCTATCTGTTACCCATAGGGTTGGAGATGTTTCTCCCATATCCTGGTATTTTCAGAGTATACACCAGTTGGAAACATACCCACAATCTAGGCTTGTTGGGATTGTCCCTCCCCGTCTGGCGAATGGGTTGAGGAGGCTTGGGGGCGTGTGATCCTTACCTTTTGGTAAGTAATGTATCTCACTCAAGCTCACATTATGATGCAGGTATTCTACCACATGAATCTTGAGGGTCATTGTTGGGAAGATCGTCAGACAATGGGATGGGTTGAGACGTGCTCCCCTATATCACCTATTGCTAGATATAGGGTTGTAGATGTTTAGCTCCACCGTGAGATTCTAGGTTGAGATGTGCTCCCCAATGTGGTTCCAAGTTTATATGTGCCCCCTAATGAAATGTTATCCGATGATGATGTGAGTCATAGAATTGGCTCCCCATTGATGTTTCTTGGGTGGTAGCATTGGGCTCCCTGCTGGCAGTGATTCTAGGTAGTTTCAGTGGCCCCTCGATGAATAAAGGATGGTAACTTAAGCTCCCATCTAAAGTCAAATTATTCTTCTTTTAGATTCGAGAATGTTCAGCATATAAGCAAGGAAAATCAAGAGATAAGAAGGAATAAGCAAGAGATGAACAATGACAATATGTGATGTTGAGATACTTGATATTGGACATGATATGATGACATGATGACCGATGGTCAGATATTGACAGGTGGAATTCTCCCTAGTTTAGAGGGAGTGTTAAATTATGAAACAACTATCAAATTCCACTTTGGACAACTAATTTGATGGAGATAATGATTGCGTTGAATTCCTCTTTTCGATAGGACCAAAATTGACCCAAATATCAGTAAATTTGGACAAGGGAAAGTGTATTTTTGAATTATTAGCCCACATGTGCATATTTGACTAGGTCATCCCAAATGAAAATTGGACACCCTTGGAAGGTTGTAAATACAAGTGACCTCTACCTCTTTTGGAAATAATCATGTTGCATTCTTCCTTGTTTTGGATCACATAGGTCTGAGGCACATCCACAAAGTATGGGTTCACGTGAAGGTGAAATTGCAGGGTCCAAAGCTCGCATCTTTGTTTTAGGGTTTTGTGTCTTAGTCACAGGCATGACACAGGAAGAACTCGACCACATCTCTTCATTGGTCATCTCATCTGTATGATTGAACTTTCTAGTTGCATGCTCAACATGTTCTCCATGCAACTGACATCTACGGTTTTTAAGTCACAGTTGTAGGCTTTCCAAAGGTTGATTTCAACCACATACGTTGGATTACAAGATCAAGGGAGCGACTGGAACCTCCTAGTCATACACATGACTCCTCCTCCATCTGACTGGCACCTAAATGTTCATTTTTTTGTTATCTGAATTTTTCGCTCATTGACCACAGCGTTCAGCAGTTGACTGTAGACAATGATAGTTCATTACAGGCTTTAGAATGAGGGTTTTCAATATGAGCATTATTGGGTTCATTCCATGGTTTTTGTTTAGTTGATTTTCGTTGGATAGTTGTATGAATGAATATATGGATCATTGTACTCTCTTTTGTTGAATCATTCAATGATGATCTAATAAGAAGAAGAATTTGAAATGGTTTTCCCCATAGTTGTTTTTTCCCTGGTCTCTGACCAATCTTGGTGTCTCTATGTGTGAATGTTTTTCTTCTGTTGTTCCTTAATGTTTCACTGCATTTATGATGATGTTATTTTTCCTTCTACATAGTTTCATATGTTGCTAAATAATGATGTAAATCTGAATAATTTTATGATGTTATGGGTGAATTTAATTTTTAAATGAAGAAATGCAATTATCAAAACAAAGAACAATATAGCCCTAATAAAAATTAACATGATTCACTCTCTTTAAATTCCAAATGAACTCTAACAGTCTTGACCATGGGGAAAGGTAAATACAAACACAAATAACCCATGTATTTAGTGGCTTGAACCATACTTGTCACAAATGATCTCAATGACAATGATAAAGTTGTGGTTTTCTTAGATGCCTCCCTTGGGCATCTTATGTACCCCAAGAATTCTTTGCCTCAATTACATAGATGTGACGTTGACTCACTATAAGGAGAACATGCTAGGGCATAGGGTTTTAAAAAATCTCCTCAAAAAATTTATTCATTCTCTTGGTATACCAAATATTGCTAGTGGAGGCAAATGGGCTAAGGTCTTTGAGGAGGTTTTTCACCAATGCACCATAATTAATAGCACACCCTAATCCTCTTAAGAAACGAATGCACCATGGATAATTTAATAAGGTGCATCAATGATTGCTATTTTATAAAATACTAAAATTTTATTTTTTATCTTAAAACATATAAAAATGCATAATAGTACTTCAAAGTAAAATTAACCATATTGTAACTTTTTTTTAAGATTCCATTAAAAAAGAAAAAAATAAACCATCAAATTTTACCGATGCTTTTAACCCACAAAACTAGTTGATAGCAAAGGTGAGTGGGGAGATGCTTTCACATAGGTTTCCCATATTATGTGCTTAACCCACCACAATGACCTGGTTCATGCAGAAATATAACACCCTAGTGTTGATAAATTAAGAGGTATTGATAACCATATTATTATAAACTAATAAAATATAATTTTTTTTTTAAATAATAAATTGCATATTAGTGCTCTAAACTAAATTAAAACATATGATGCATATGTGAAGGATGCATCAGATCAAGTTAGAACAATCCATTATTAAAAAAAATACACAAAAAAAAAACAAAACACCTCACTAGTACACTTGAAATATGCATCGCACTAATGAGTACGTATAACACATTTCATGCTTAGGTCTTACAAAATATAAATTTTCATTCTTAAAAAACTAATATAATGCATTGATATCCCCGAGTGTACTTCAATTGGTAAATCCTATAAACATATCATTTAAAATATTATGAGGTCCTTGGTTCAATCCCCTGATTGACCCATATCCCCATTAGGGACATATGTAGTGCACCTAGAGGTTATAGTGGTAGAGAAAAGAATTTACCTTATGTCATGCAAGTGTTAGACTACCTCAATTGTTGATTCCACTAAGCACAAAAACAAAAACAAAAACAAAAACCATAGTGCACTAATGTGTCGAGATCACAAGCACACAATGAAAGGGTAAAATAAAACCCAAATTAACAAATCAAATTTCATTATCAAATTTATTTTTGTGCTTCCAACAATTTACATAAAAACCAATGCTCACCATTCTTATAAGGTGGCCCTATTTTCAATTCTCTGGAGTGTTTATTTCTCAACTCAAAAGCTTCACCATTTGATTCCATTTATTTTTTAATTTTGGAAAATAATGCACATTTTAGGTTTTTTCTCTACGACGCAATCCAAACCTCCTTGGTGGGAAGAGTCTGTTGTTTGTTATTTCCTTATTTTAAATTTCACTCAATTAAAATTTACAATTGAGATTAAATTTGGCCACTTTTCCAATTTTTTAAAAATTTCGCACGATGCACTTTACAATTTTGACTTGCATCAAACCCTTTGGCATCACTTGCTACAAATTTACTATAAGCACCACTAGTGATGTGTTTTTTGGTATGCCCCATTAGCATAACATTATGAAACATAATGAACCGAAATTCTTCAGAAAACATTCATGATGCATATCATCTTATAAAATACATCAGTGTGCATATTGGTCATTTCATAACAATATGTACACTAATGCATTATAAATTACAATGCACTGAATTGACAACACATATTTTTTTATCATAAGCACTAGCATATATATCTGTGTGTGTGTGTGTGTGTGTGTGTGCGTGTGTGTGTGTTCTTTTAATGCATTGGTTGAACCTTATTTGTTATCTTTGTAAGTTTTTCATTATAGGTATGAGTAGTTATGCTTATCTCTTTGCGAGAGCGAGACAATGAGGATTTGCACATCGAGGTGCATGCAAATATTGCATTGCATTGAAGACTATCAAGTTTTAGGTTGCTCAAATACTTTGAGCACTGCATTTCACTCAAATGGAGGCTTATTAATTGAGATTGTGTGGGGAGGTCATAGGAGGACAAATTTGTATTATAAGGGAAATAAGTAGCCCTAAGCACCTTGATTGCTATTTATTTCTTAATAGGGATCCCAATTCAAAGGGAGAGGGATGGCCTTCATCCAAGATTAGACACAAGTAAATCAATGGATCAGCTAGTTAGTTAGTACCATGCAGGTCCATAGGATTGGGAGAGAAGCTCATTGTATATCTTAGTCATTCACAACCTATTGACCCAGGTAGTGGATAGCATTTTAGCATGAATTTATGGCTTGCTAAGAGTTTATCGGATCATAAGGTGTTAGATGTAGATTATTGAGCAGGTGTTCCATGGTAATTTATTTGCATGGTCACTTATAATGAGAGAGTGGGCATAGCATTATAGTTTACTCAGTGCTTTGCATGAGGTGGAGAGGAATTTGCATTTGTTTCTTTCTTGTGTTGTTTGTTATATGAATGAGTGGCCCAACTATATCCTTTCCTACATGTTTGTTTTGGGGCCTTACAAGATTCGAGGATGCATCACTAGGGGAAGGTTCTTGCACCACTTTTCGCAAAGATTTTTTTATGTAAGAGTCCTTGGAGTGTTGAAAAAGGATGCTAGTAGTGGTGATATGTTGTCCACATGTCAAGGTGTATTTCTAGGGAGATCATAATATGGTCCTCCTTATTGGTGAGTAATGGATTTCACTTAAGGAGTCATGTAATTTCTATTTAACTTGAGTTCATTTATATATTATATAATGGTGTGTGACTAACATGCTAAATGTGATGACATGCAAATATTGGGCCCAAGGAGTAGGAGTTGGTTAAAAGTGTGTCTACAATAGTGTTGAGGCCTTCGATACTTTCACATATTATTCTTATTGAGATTGATTAGTTAGGGAAGTTCGTGGGACCTCATGGCTAGGAGGCGTCACCTTCTATAAGGAGATTTATAAATGACTTTTTAACATAGGGGAGACAAAATATTACAAACATTTGGATGCAGATGGAGGATTTGTGGCAGTGATTTTACATGGCTTTGATGGGAATACCTTACATGGGGGAGTGTTGTACTATTCAACAACCCCCCCATTTATTATATAATTAGTTAGAATTGTATTAATAAATGGGGACCCTTTAAAAAAAAATAAAAAAACATAGCAAATAAAAGCTTGTCTTTTGAAACCATTTGGAATAAAACCTTAGAAAAACTTAAGATATTGAACCAAGTCACTTTATCACTAGGGATTCTCGCTTTATCGCAAATCGCGTGATCAAAAGTAGCAAAGATTAGTCGTGAAGCGGAGCCTGGGAGACATGATAAAAGACCCCCCTTAAAAGACCGAAGGCACCATTGAACTTGTTTATAAAAATTAAGGCTTAGAATATTCCTTATAAAATAAAGTATTTATCGCAATCGCATCGCAGCTTTTACAAGGGCGCAAACATGCAAACCATAAGAAACTGTGAATTGTGATGTGGTCCAGACCCGACGGAATAATAAAATTGTTATAAACTTGAATCAAGTCCAAAAAATTGTGAATATCTATTTTAATGGAATAATCATCAGCATAAAGGAAATGTGCTCGAAAAAGTAAAAGGTATGTCGCTCATCGCAAACCGCAAAACAACAAAGAAACTTTGAATTTCTCTATTTACGATCACCAATATTGCGATTTTGCAATTTGCGATATTGCGATTTGTGATATTGCGATATTGTGATTCATCACAATCCCATGATCAACATCGCACATAACACACAACAATTTGAAATATCATTTAGAAACTTTCGATGCAATGTTGTGATGAGTCATAAATGAAATCACACGTAGGCCTGTTGTAGCGGCTACAATCGCCCTCCAAAATTTTTCCTTAGCTTCGTTTTGGAGCATCCCTACCAACCATCCTCAGCAGCATGTCTTGCCTTGTAAAATACACGAGCATTAGTGGTTTTCCAGAAAATTGCTAGCCTGTGCATGATAGCTTGTTGCATTCCCCTCACAATTTGTTTCTCAAAACTTGGTCCAGCTGCAGGCTAAGCAGCTTCCTCAAGAAATTGCGCAATTATGGAGGAGAACCAGCCTTCCCTCTAGAAATTGTGCAATCCTGACTGGAAGCGTGATGGGCTCTAGAATTGCGCAATCATGCCTGTCAACCTTCATAGGAAAAACTGCACAATATGTCCCAACAGGACTGCTCATCCCAGAAATTTCACAATTTTGGGCAGTAGACAGCTGCTCAGCCTAGAAATTGTGCAATCCTTCTCGGCAGCCAGCCTAGCTCCCTCTTAGAAATGCACAAATTTTTCCCTCAGCTGAGCAGGCTGTTGCATGTGCCATTGGGTTGACTGATTCCACCCGGGACCGAGCAAAACTGATTTGCATGCATAGATTGCTTCTCCCAAGGAAGCATGCAAAGGCATCCCTTGATTCAGAGATCTATTTTTAGCAGCTAGAGGTTACATGCAAGGATCATTTCAAAAACCTCCCACCAAGTGTCGTTATTCCTATATTTGTGGCATGCGTGTCACAATCTCGATTTTATCAAAACTCATCAACCAGATGCTGCAGAGCTCATTCCTCACATCAACCATGGAGCTCTAACATCCCTTATTGTATCTAGGAGTCATCGGCACATTCATCTCAGTTGTTTCAGGCTAAGACCGCTTTTCATGTCTTGTGCTACGCTTCTGTCACTTTTTGTGTTTCACTTTGTGTGAGTACTATCTACTTGATTTCAGTGAGCACTTGCTATTATTTTGATGCATGGTAGCTTGTAGAAGCAACGTTTCAGTTTTTGTTCGCATCTCACTGTTGTCGCATGCATGACACTATTTTGCACGAACAGTCGCGATTCAGAGACTCGCTTCACACACATGCATGCTTTCCCGTTTTTTGAATCTTGCACTTGTTGTTTTCATGTATGATCATTCACTCTTGTTTGTACTCATCTCGTCATGCATTCAGAATTCTCATGTTTTCATTTGCACGTCGGTAAGTCTGGCCTGCCTTGGCCTGGACCGTGCCTTGTCCGGCTAGCACTGCTCATTTCCAAAAGCGAAGGCTATGCCTTCCCTCCAGAAATTGTGCAAGTTTGGCCAAGCATTGACCTCCAGGCTTGCATTGTGCAATTCTTGGAGGCAGTGTCCTATTGGCCCCATAAACTATGCAATGCAGTTTGCTAGTTGCATGTCAATGCTAACTGAAAGTACACATTGCGTAGTTTCAGTCCTTAGCAAGCTAGGTTGGACTGTGCATTGCATAGTTCCAGTACTCAATCAGCCTCCTGAAAACCCATACTGTGCCTTGCATAGTTTTGGTAGTCAGTCTCCCGACCTCTCGGCGGAAATTGCACAACCTTCATGATCAATCACACAGGTATGTTGCAAGTTAGTCCTCAAGTTTGTTTTGGTTTTCAACTAACAAATCACGTGCCATAGGTGTTGCTATGACTCCAGGAATCACAGGTTTTTGTCTGTCTCTCAACAACACAAGTACAATGGCCTTCAGGAGAGCAGAGTCAAAGAACACCGTTGAGAGCGCAACGAGGTTTGCAGCCAAGTGAGTGTTTATGAGCTTGCCTACCTATGAAGACATCAAGTTATTTGTAGACAAGGAAATTAAGATGATATGGAAGAAGAATCACAACGAGTAGCACCATCAGTAGCAACAGAAGGCATCACACCCACATGTGATGAATGGAAGAGGAAGGTTTTTTACAGCATATAGGCATAGCAAAGCTGCAAGTTCAAAGCAGATCCACTCATGACAAAATCAGCTTTGGATATTGAGGATATGAGGTGACGGCGCGACATGAAGATCATGAGAAGGAAGAGAACAGAACAGAGAAGGAGGTGCATGTGCTAAAGCAACAACTCAAGGAAGAAAGGGAGCTGCATAGACAAGAGAGTTGCAGTAGGGACAGGTACAGTAGGAGGCGCAACATGCACAAATGGATGAAATTGCACCCGTACATGTTATGGATCCATCCCAGCAGCTGTCACGGAGCAGAAAAGGTGAGAAGTGTTGTTGATCGCATGCAATGGAATTCAGCAGCATGCATGTAATTGTGCACACGCATGCGATCCCACCGATTTGGCACACTCACCGAGGCAAAGACAAGAAGCAAGTCCTATTGGAGCTGAACATATATTTTGACAAGTTGATGTGAACGCCCACCAGCACATGTTTGGAGATCAACGCAAACACTATGCATCAACATGTTGTTGGTCCGGACACACCTAGGACAACCATGTGCATGCTATTAAACGAGTTGGATGGAGGAGCCATATCAGTGTACCCGGATGCAACATAAGCAAGAGTTCACTTCAACAAGACGTCACCATTGAGCGCACAGACACCATCACAAACGACCAAGCTTGGCTTTAGTTCGCCACCATTGATCATCACAAGGATGTCAAAGAGTTGGTCTCACCACAACGGTCCAAGTCTTAGTGATGTCTTGCATGGCTTGCTCAAGCCATTTTGTCTCACATGGCTACATGTGCAGATTGTATGTAATGTCTTGTCAAGTGGAAGTTCAAGTGTCGGTAGTTGGATGTAACAGTCATAGAGTAGATGAAGAGTCATGAGGGTAGATGAACTGTCACAAAGGGGAATGTCAAGGGCCACCCCACACTTTTATATAAATAGTCCCTCATAACTAATTATAGAGGTTTTTGGTCAGCCAAGCTTCCAATAGGAATATATTAGAGAAATCTTGGATAGTATTGTAATGATCATTGGCTTCTCACTGTGAAGAGCTAGTATATCTCTTTGGAGGAGCAAGCAGTTGTGACTGTAACGTTCCACTATCAGAACTAGTGGTTGGACATGGATGTATTGTATGACTGGAACTTACACCTCTTAATATAACAGAGCCAACATGTTTCATGCATATGTTGTATTGTATTCCAGCTATCTTGTTTAATCTAAATGATATATGTATCTGTTTCCTTACGCATGCATGTATGGATTATTATGTATAAGTATGTATGAACCTTACTGAAATGTGTTGTTGTTTTAACCATCACTTTGGATTGTTGGCTAACTTTCTTTCCAGTTTGTGATGCATCTTCGCTCGTGTGTTCCCTTCCAAGCCGCATGTTATCATAGGTTTCCAAGGGGCATACTCACCCCACTTTCCATGTGTTAGAATCATTCATGCACGTTTTGTGACTTGCCACAAAGGTCACACCCTTGCTACCAACAGGGACATCTTACTTTCCTCTGTGCAAAACCACAGTCAAGGCGATACCGTATGACCCACTGTTGGGACTCCTATACTAAATGGTCTAAGGTCGAATTGGGACTTCTTACTGGGGAGATCCCCTAAAATGTTGGTAGGTCCAACACCGTCAACATTTCTGGCGCTAGAAGTAGGGCTAGATGACAAGATGTGTCCTCTCATCCTATTTTGAACCTTTGCACATATATCATGGAGTCTTGCACACTCAACCCTCCACAATGTTTTTCGCATGGCAAACCTGTCCATATCACGAGGAAGATTTTTTATCTCTTGTCTAAATACACGTATGATGGTGAAGGCGAAGTGGCCTGGCCTTTGTTCTTACATGAATTCCTTGCCATGCTTGAAGAGGAAGATGGATGTTCTAACGAACAGGCCAGTCTGCTACTTGCATTCACACTTCGCGAGTCCCCACTACGGTGGTTGTGCAGCATACCGAATGGCAGTGTGCACTCACTTGAGCACTTTTGTGATCTCATTGAAGATACTTTCCATGATTTTGATCTAGAACATCTTGACCATAAACTGTTACAACAACAGAAGGCCCCGCATCAATCACCTGATGATTTTTTGTAGCGCTTCCATGTTTTACAGTTTCAAGCTCTGAAAAGCCAGATGAAGTTTTAATATCTCATTAACAAATTCAAGTATTGCCTTACTATCAATCCCAAGAAGAAATATGAGCCCAAGCCTCACTCAGCATACTTCAGTAATGGAGCTGCGTAATCACGAACGGATATTGTCACTATCACAAGTGATTGTTCGCTCTTCCCTCATCAAACAGCTCCACCACTTAATTTTCACGTAGATTTGGGTGTGAGTCCATCGGGTTTTCATATGCATTCTGTACCACAACCTCCGTCTTCGTACTAGGATGATCCTTCGGATGATACTATCTTGTGTTCTTCCATTATGGACTTTACGCTTGTTGTGAACAAGGATCAAGCCATTGACGGAGTTGGTGTTGCACAACCAACATGTGTTGTCATTCATGAAGAGTATGACTAGGAGCTTGATTATCAACACTCGGAGAAGGATGACTCCCTTCTGTCTAAGCCCCCTTAGTTATTTCTTGACATATTTGGTGAACCTGTCATCCATGATTTCGCATGTGTACCTTCATTTACTGATGCACCCATTTTTTATCACTCACAGGACACACCAGATGTCAATCCATCATCTGACAACGGAGAGGATAAATTATTCATTGAAAATCCACTTGAATTTTCATCTGCCTTTTCCGAAAACACAGAGCATGAATTTTTCCACTTCTCATCTACCCCTCTATTTGATTATCAGATCATGAGGACGCCAATGAAATCGTTGATTTTTTTTATCGTAGTTGTCATGATCCATTTACTCCTGTATTCGATCACGATGATGATTCTATTGCAATTGATTTCTCAAAGCCACCTGTTTATGATGATCTATCTGAAAACAAAGTCAAAACAACCCAGACTGTCGAGGCACTTCAGCCCGAGATAATGGTTATGTTAGGCCCTCATTGTATTGAAGTTGGTTTCAATTTCGATTAGGAAATTGTTCAATCACCTGAGGCTCCTCGTCACTCATCTATATGCATTGAAGATCAATCTCACACATAGAACATACTTCCTCCACTCGAACTGCATAATCCCATCACTCATGCATTAGATGAATATTACATCGCAAGAACATGTGCACGACACAAGTTGTCTTTGTTTATTTTGTTTCCTTGCATGTCATAGTCAAGAGTATGTGCATGCTTCATAGTGGCACGCAGTGTTGCACAGCACTGGGATAAGTCCACAAACTGCATTTCATGTACTTGCACTCACTTATGTTATGTGGACACATTTAAGCTTGAAGTGTGTTTGTCTTCATTGTTATATATTTCTTGTTTGCAGGTTCACAAAATCAGGTTGCTCACGGATCAAGACTTCACCAACATGGATCAACAAATGCGCTGGTGGCTACATTGGAAATATCACTTCATGTGATCAGGCCCATGCACCATTAGCTTAGGAGTAGGAGTAGTGTTTGCTTTCAGTTTGTTTGCTTGCATGCTTATTTGCTTACTTGCTTTGCATGTTTGTTTGTCTCCTTGCTTGTTTACTTACTCGCTTTGATTTTCGCATTTACTTCTTCTTCTGCTTTGCTTTGTTGTTTATTTGCTTGTATTTTTTGTAGGTTCGTTTCGCATGAAACCGTGTATGACTCTTGAAACAAGATGGGTAAAGTACAAGAGGACTTGTACAGCTATCAACATTTGGTTATCTGTTGTCCAATCTCTCATGTAAGAACTTGTTACCTTCAATCCATTGATACATCGATGGAAAATACGTACTGTTCGAAGTGAACCTTGGTGCAAACACAACGCTTGTGCGCTAACTAGTGTCACCTACTCTAGTCGGTTGTTTTTGGGTTAACCCTTGGCAACACAGTGAAGTAGAGTAAGGTGAGGGGGAAAACCTTAACAAGCACGTCAAAGGTACATATAAACTACTTCTCTGAAGGAACAACCTCTTCTGCTCTCAATAAGTCAGGATCCCTCTTCCACCTCTGAAATGAATAACTATTATGCACAGTTATGAAAAATGAAAAGTGAAAATTTTCAAAATGAAAAATGAATCAGACGAAAGAAGAGAAAGGCTTCCTACGCCAAGAGGTGATATAAGCAACTCTGTCGGGGTACTAACCAGGCTCGCTGGAAATGGAGCGATGCTTGTGTTCCTGCGTGACTTCATCGAGGTATTGTCCCGGCCTACTGGCAGCGGAGCAACACCATAGATAAAACTAAAACTCTGACAACTATACTGCTTGTGCACCAATATACCCCTCAACCCCAATCGAAACAACTGTGTTGAGTTGACTTGGAATGTGTGTCAATCGACCAATAGCTTGGTAGATGCTACATCATACAATCAAGCAAGTGTAGAAAGTAAGACGAACTGAGAGCTGAACAATACTTCCGAAGGTGTTAGACTTGTTCTTCACTAATAAGGTCCATTCAGAGAGCTGGAGTTCTACAAGTGTGTCACCAAGTGTTGTAGCGGTTACAACCACCCTCCAAAATTTTTCCTTAGCTTCATTTTGGAGCCTCCCTACCAACCTTTCTCAGCAACATATCTTGCCTTGTCAAGTACACAAGCTTCAGTGGTTTTCCAGTAGATTGCTAGCATGTGCATGATAGTTTGTTGCATTCCCCTCACAGGTTGTTTCTCCGGACTTGGTCCAACTGCAAGTTGAGTAGCTTCCTCAAGAAATTGTGCAATTCTAGAGGGGAACCAACCTTCCCTCTAGAAATTGCACAATCCTAAGTGGAATCCTGCTAGGCTACAGAACTGTGCAATCCTTCCTATCAACCTTCACTGGAAAAATTGCGCAATCTGTCCCAGCAGGATTGCTCATCCCAGAAATTGCGCAATTTTGGGCAGCAGTCAACTGCTCAGCCCAGAAATTGTGCAATCCTTCTGGGAAGCTAGCCTAGATCCCTCCATAAATGCACAAATTTTCACCTCAGTTGAGCAAGTTGTTGCATGTGCCATTGGGTTGACTGGTTCCACCGGGGACCAAGAAAAAATGATTTGCATGCATGGATTGCTTCTCCCAAGGCATCATGCAAAGGAATCCCTTGATTCAGGGATCTAATGTCAAAGACATCTTGTCAAGTGGAATTTATAATGTCAATAGTTGGATGTAACAGTCATAGAGTAGATGAAGAGTCGTGAGGGTATATGAACTGTCACAAAGGAGAATGTCAAGGGCCACCCCAACCTTTGCTATAAATAGTCCCTCATAACTCATTGTAGAGCCTTTTGGTCAACCAAGCTTCCAATAGGAGTATCTTAGGGATATCTTGGACAGTATTATAACGAGCCTTGGCTTCTCACCTTGAAGAGCTAGTATATCTCTTTGGAGGAGCAGGCGATTGTGACTGTAACATTCCGCTATCAGAACTAGTGTTTGGACATGGTTGTATTATATGAATGGAACTTATGCTTCTTAATATAATAGAGCCAACACATTTCATGCATATGTTGTATTGTGTTCCATCTATCGTGTTTACTCTAAATGATATATGTATTTCTTTGCTTACGCATGCATGTATGGACTATTTTGTGTAAGTATGTATGAACCTTACTGAAATGTGTTGTTGGTTTAACCATCACTTTGGATTATTAGCTAACTTTCTTTCTAGTTTGTAATGCATCTTTGCTCGTGTGTTCCCTTCCAAGCTGCGTGTTATCACAGGTTTCCAAGGGGTGCACTCACCCCACTTTCCATGTGTTAGAATCATTCATGCACCTTCTGTGACTTGCCACAAAGGTCACACCCTTGCTACCAACAAGGACATCTTACTTGCCTCTGTGTGAAAGCGTGGTCAAGGCGACATTATACAACCCACTGCTAGGACTCCTACACCAAACGATCTGAGGTCTAATTGGGACTTCTTACCAGGGAGATCCCCTAACATGTTGGAAAGTCCAACACCGTCAACAAGGCCTTAAAGATTAATTAATAAAGTTTAATTGCATTTACTCTTTTAACAACTTGAGAAGATTTATATATTTTTACCCATATTTGAAATAAAAGCTTCATCCTTACATTCTTTCAAAATTTACTATGTTATTGTGTTTCCGCTTTCATTGTCGCTCTTCTTTTCATTTTGTTTTCTCCATTGCCCAAATTTTAGGAAAATTCCAAAGAAGACAGCACTTGCAAAAATGGTTAAGAAAGGAAAGAAGATTGCATAGGCTACTGCATCTAAGGATTCAGACATGCTTCCACTCTTCTCTGATACCACATGCAACAAGGATGGTGGGACTACATCATGGGAGGAAATGTATAATTTACTGGAGGAAGAAAACCCAAAGGTCCTGGAAACTAAAGCAACAACAGATGCCGAGGACTCATCCAAGGCTTCTTATTTTGAAGCAGCATGTTATTTCCTACACAGAATAGCTGCAAGGCCTAAAATATTGCCATACACTGATATGGTAAAATGGATCATTGACAATGTGGATATTTCAGATAGAACATTCAGGAATTCCAAGCATGAATTCATGGGGTCATTTAAACCAGATAATTTATGCCGAATGTACCATCTGTCAAAACCATAGAAGCTCTATGATAAAGCCTTTATTGAGCATTTTATGAAAGAAAATGAAGACCCAATGGACGTCATGTAGAATTGGAGTTTTGGCTCCAACAAGTTCAGGCGAGAGAAAATCAGTATGTACCCAATTGCACCTTTGTCAACCCCGTATAATTTTGCAACGCAAAGTTGTGTAGGTTATTTGGAAAGGCTGACACTACCAAATTTTCTATTTAATGGGTCCCATTGATTGATGCGGCTATTAATGCTATAATTATGAACTGGAGCAATATTTTGTTAGAAATATTGGCTATGTCCATTAGAGAGTACAGACACAATAGAATTATCTCCTCTCAGGTTATCCCTCCTTTTTACATGAGTGCATATGTTATGGATGCTATATGTTTTTGTTCACATTTTCCAAATATGGAATGGAAATGGACCCTACTCCTATCCATATTTATCATAATATTTTGTGGAAATCACAGTTTAGCTCCCACTTTTATAAAATATGTCATGGCGTTATGTTGCCAATTTACCAAACCATGTTTTATAAGAAATCCCCCAGACTATCAGAGGAAGCTAAAACGAACATCTTGCCAGTGGCAAGATGGTTTGGCAAGGACTTATTTACTTAAATCAGAGTTTTTGGGAGTATTACAGCACTGCATGTTCTTCCATTTTATGTTCCTGACAAATTATTGGAAAGAGAGAGTGCCTATCAAACAGTGAGGGATGGTATAACCAAAACCCTCAAAGAACAGAAGAAATCCATCTAGCCGACCTTCCTAGTGAAATGTGGTGCTTTCGCGTTACACGATTATGGACACATGTAAAAAGAGATACAGAACATCACATCCCTGAATCTAGCTATTGTGCCAGGAACACAATATGACCTTAACAAGGTCGCCCGAAACTTCACTACTATGGTCAAAATCAGACAATTTATTCATGAGAATGATGAGTTTGATGATCTCTTTGAGGCAGCTAAGAAATTTTCACAGGTCTTACATTTAGCATCAATAAAACTGAGCCCAGCAGACCTCAACCACTTCCACATATACAGGAATAAAACACTAACAAAGGTCCCTTTGGACCTATTGAAGATTGAATAAATAAGAGAATCCATTCCCAATGTAAGCTTGGAGAAAAGTTTCGAGCATAATTCTGATGAGGAATTTCAAGAGAATTCAGTTCAAGGTTTAGAACATTATGAACCTCAAACTAAAAGTGAGGAAGGAAGCCCCGAGAAAGACCCTAAGAATGACATAGAGAAAAATGCTGAAGAAACGACCAAAAAGGCCTCGGCTGAGGAACACATGGAGATTAGATCCACACAGCTTCAAACAAAAGAGATCAAAGTCATTGATCTGGATAAAGAATGGGAGAAATTTAATAAAAATCTCCAAGTGCAGTAGACAAAGACAAGTCTTGAAGGAACATCTAGATTTCAAACTCCTAGATAGACTCGGCAGGTTACAAACCTAGAAACAACAATACAAGGAGTTACAACTAATCAAGATATTGAAGTCATCCTAGCCTACCCAACTTCAGAAATTGTTTTAAAGATTGAGGAAATACCCCCACTGAATATATTCTATAGCCCAACACATAAGGTTGTAGTAAAAAGGAAAAGGAATAAAAGGAAATTGGATGCATCTGCAGCAGCAACTCTTGAAAATGAACCAATAGAGGTAGTTTGGAAATACACCCCCATAGATCCATCAGAAAATATTACAAAGCTATCACAATTTGCAAGCGCCTATGCAACTGCAACAATTGATAAGGCAGCAGAAGTTCGACTTTTTCTTAAAGAAAAATAAGAAAGAGTTCAACTGTTAGAACAATAACTTGAACAAGAGATACAGAGCACCAACAGGCAAGCAAAGATGAAAATGGTACAACTTCAGAAAGAATTTGAACAAATGAGATTACAGCATCAGACAGACATTGCAGAAAAGGATTCACAGATTCAGCAAATGCAGGCTATAATGGATAAACTCAAAGACAACCCTCAAACATAGGAATTCATTAAAGAGGCACTTGAACTAAACTCTCTATTGTCATAGCAACAAGGAAATATTCTGCCAAAAAAATCTCATTAATCAATCCACATTGTGAAACAAGTGATACATTAACCAATCAAGTGGTTGATCAGAAATTAGAATATGAAGAAATCAATAAGAGGATTTCAAAGTTTATTTCTTGGCAGGAATCTGATGAAGGTAGAAAATTCGATCTGCCAAAGATCGAGGAGTCCCATAAAGATATTTTATTCACATATTGGGACATATAGTTGAAGCGAGCAGAAAGGGCAACAGGAAGAGCAGCTAGTACAACAGATAATGAGGTTGTGATTGAAAACCTTCATAGTGCCAATCTCATTAAATAATGCAAGCCAGAAGCTCTCCCAAACATCAAACAGTTAGAGAAATAGTGGAAAAATACCATTGAAACGCAAGTTAAGGCAATCAAACCACTATCTAAGATTTACTAGGAAACCTACTGGCAGTTTCTGGTGAAACCACATAGTTAATGGATGACTCTGCATTATCTAACAAATTCTACTCCAAAAATGGTGCCACCACTCTCTAATGTTGTATTTGTGGGACAATTAAGATTTATAATTGGCTAGCCACCCCAGTTGAAGCCAATGATAGATATTTGCCAACTCAAGGACTGAATGGCTGACTAGGACCATTCAATTTGAAGAAGCTTGCCATCATTTTTATTTCTATTTTAGTTTTTGTTTTACTTGTTCTGAGGAAGGTTGTTTGAAACCTCCTCAACTTTTTATGTAATAATATATTTTTGACACATAATTTGTATTATTTAAACCTCTCTCATGCATTTAGAGAGGGGTCCATAATTTTATCAAGAACGATTTTCAAAGGCTTTCACTTCTGTACTTTTTTGATTGTCTTGATGAGATAATTGGAACAAGATCTTGATTTTCTTAGATATTGAAGCATACTCTACTGAATTTGCACTTTTGTACTCTTAGAGTATATTTAGTTGAAAAGAAGCAGATCAATATTGCTGACTTCATGAGTAGAACCTCTCATATCTGGTACTTCTATCTTTATGGTTGTGTTTTGTTTATGAATTGGTAGTAATCTTTCTTATATTGTGTTATGTATGAAATCTGAGCTATAATTTGACATTATTTCACTTTTGTAAAATGTTTTAGCTGTAATTCCTTATTGAGTACATGAGCAATTGATATATGCGATATAGTTTTCACAATTATTTTTCCTAACTATTTAGTCAAAATAATTATCATTAACAATTTCATCTCTTATAACAATTGAATGATCTTTATTACTTGTTGCTCTAAGATATCTTTGTAGATTGCATGATTTAAGTTATTCCCAGGTATATATTAAGATAAATGTTAGAATAGATAGTTGCATGTGTTTGTTGTTTAAATTAGATCATTTTTAGTTAAGTCATTTCCCATTATACCTTATATCAAACCAACATCATCATCATATCAATTCTTGCTGGGAAACTGGTCCCATTATCCCCAGTCGGAGCCACCATACCAAACGGAAAAGGAGTTGCTTCCAAGGTCCGGACCGGGTGGTTATCCCCCATGTTGTTGCAACGAAATTTCAGGGCTTCAACAAGGAGGCATGTACTTTAGCAGAAGAGGTGAGGAGGATCTCCACAGTTTTAGTTGTCGAATGACAACCACTTTTGAGTGTGAAATATCAACAGGGGTGATGATGAGAGGTTACCAAGCCTAATTAGTAAAGGAGAGAGATTAAATCATTTTCCTATAGGGGGATCTCAAGCTTACACCACCCTAGATATGGATATATTGTATATGGGCTAGGCCCATGTTTTATATATGGATGGGGCCCAAATTTTGTACTTGATTCATTGACTTTATGGCATAACCATAGTGAGGGACGACTACATGTACCATTGATTTTGATGAGATATATATCTGACATATATATTGATATGTGTATAGTTCATGTATATTATATGTTTTCATGTCATGTTAATATTGTTTTTGTTGTTGTTTGATTTATATATCATGTTGTGTATGCTAATGATTACAAACAACTTTAATGAGTTTTTTGTTTTTAAATTAAATTTTATGGTATCACTCATTTTAATTTAGAGTTGTCATATAATTTGTATCTTTAATTTTATAAAATCATTTAATTTGAATTGTGATTAAAACCTATAGCCATTAATGCCAAAAGTGGATTTTTTTTTGTCTAACAAGATACAATATGTTGATTAAACATGTTTACAAAATTAATTAATTAATTTTTTTAATATTTTAGATGATATTTCATAAATTTAATCTTAAGTATTTTTACTAAAAATTTGATTAATATTGATAGAATTAAATTTTATGATAGCTAAAAATAAGAAAAAAAGTATTCCTCCAATTTTATATAATGATAATATATTGCATATTAAATCATGAAAACAATACTAAAACATTATGAATGTATAAAGAGAAGTAAAATGTAGTGGAGAATAATAAATACAATTGGCATGACTAGAAGATCACAATAAAATTCTCCTAGTAGTAACATTAAAACATGGAGAAAATGCAATGATGAGAAAAAGATAAACCTTATCATAATAACATTTTTCTATGAAGAAGAAGTGGCTCAATGAAACTATTTCCAAACCAAGTGCAGATCCAAAGAGAGATATTGTAAATTTTCATAGTATTAATAGCATAGAGAACATGGTAGTTTTAGAAATGGTAGAGAAACTAAGGTTGATATGACAAAAAATATCTATGTATGCAATACAAACATCAACAATATTGATTCAAGAAGTGGTGTGACATGTTTCTGAGAAATTGTCAGGTCCCTATAATACTAGTGCTTCCCCCATTACTATAGTCATTGTATCCCTTATTGTTCTTGTTGTGCCCCTGTTGTCCCCATATTGTTATTATTGTGTCCCATAGAATCCCACTATTATTATTTTTGTGCCCTTATATGATTATAGTTAGGTCGGTTGTGGTTATATTGTGACCCCTTAGACTCCTATATATAGAAAGGAGGTTTTGTCATTTGAATCATCCAAGAATTGTTCATTTTTGTAATGTAAAGGAAGTTTCCCCCTAGAAGGGGTTGAAATCTAAGGCATTTATCTCTCTTTTCTATCTTTTTGTGGGCTGGTTTCATAACATTTGGTATCAAAGCTTGGATTCTAGGGTTTCACTACTCCAAAGAGGTCATTGTGGAATTTTCGCTATAACTTTTTTTTTGCGGAAAAAAACCCATTTGAACCGAAATATTTCTGAACCATGAGTCTAGATTTCAAATCTTGTCTCACTATATTTTTGGAGATATGATCCAAGGAAGTTATGGTTTTTGCAGGATCCTGAATTATATCTCAAACAGGTGACCTAGGGAAAATCATCATAACTTTTTTCTGAGCATCAGATTGAAATTTCGTAAGAAGTTACAAAAAGAGGATATATTGTGGTTTTTTGTGTATCAGTTTCAGATCTTAAGGCCAACAAGGTGACACGTGGAACTTTTTACAAGCTCGTTCTACTGAACCAGTCTGTAATCAGGTCATCGTTGGATATTTGGCATAACTCTTCATTGGAGAATCCAATATTGATCAGACTTGCGGGGTTAGAAAGAGTACTCGAAGAGTTACCGCAAGAAGAAATTTCAGACCTTGGAGATCAAAAATTACAAAGATACATCAAATTCAATATCGAGATCCTACAAAGTGAAAAAAGGTGTGTAGTTTTTTTTAAATTTTTGCATAAGTTTGATTTGAAAAATTAATTTGAAGGAATTCAAAGGGCATAGTGAAGCATTATTATCAGTAATTGATGCTCCAAAGAAAGAAAATGGAAACACCTAGTAAGCAACCTGAAAGCTCTAGCATGACTCATGAAGAAGAGGAAGAAATGCAACATGATATATCAAAATTACGAGACCAAGTGCAACAAATTTCACTAGCACAAAAAGTAACAGAAGCTAAGATGGATGGTTTAAAGAAAGACATAGAAGCTAAGATGTATGGCATGGAAGCTAAGATGGATGGTTTAAAAAAAGGTGTAGAAGCTAATATGAATGACGTGGAAGCTAAGATGGAAGATTTGAAGACAAATTTGACAAAGTTTCTACAAAAAATGCTTACTAATGGTGAAAGGGTAGTAAAGGAAACTCATGATGAGAACAAAATAAATGTTAATCATGATTTCATAGACTCTAACGTTGGATCAAAGAACCACGATGTTCCAAAGATCGATATGAAGAAGTTTGATGGCAAGGATCCCGTAACATGGATACTACAGATGGGGCAATTTTTTGATCTCCATAATGTCCAAAACACACAAAAGGTACGCATTTCAACTTTATATTTGGAACCAAATCAGTTTGTATGGTATCGATGGCTTTGCTCTCGTAAACAAATTGTCACTTGGGTTATTTTTACAGATGAAATGATAGCACATTATGACAATACAAAAAGCAACACTTTTTTTAGCCAATTGATAAATCTCAAAGAAAAGGGTTCAATGATGGAGCACATTGAGGACTTCTAGAAATTGGATATAAGGGTAAAATATATTCCAGAGGAGCATAGGATTGACGTGTTCATAGGGACTTTAAAGGATAACATCCAACATGAGGTTCACCTTTGGGAACTTAATTCATTGGAGAAAGCATTTAGGTTGGAAAGAAAAATGGAAAGAAAAATTATGGCAACAAGGAAGCCTACCACTCACAATCATAAAGATGGAAGTGTTGTTTCCCCTAGTCATCCACAACCTACAAGGTTGACACCACAACAATTGGAAGAAAAAAGAGCAAAAGGGCTTTGTTACAGTTGTGATAGCAAATACACTAAAGGTCATAAGTGTGCTGAGAAGAAATTATTTTACATAGATTGTGAAGAGGAGGAAGAAAAGGATCAAGAAACATCAAAAGAAGAGGATATACACCAGGAAAAAACCCTAGAGAAAGAAGAAATGAATCCAACCATATCTTGTAATGCATTGGCTGGAATTACCACTTCTCAAACTATCAAGATAGAAGGGCATATCAAGAAGAAAAAGGTAATAGTGTTGATTGATTCGGGCTATACCCATAATTTTATTCATTGTGAGATAGCCAAGGAATTGAATTGCTTCCTATATCTAGTACCAGAGTGTCAAGTGATGGTTGCAAGTGGAGGAACCATAAATTGCTCAGGAAAGTGCCATAATATCAAGCTATCCATGGGAGAATATGTATTTAATAGCCCAATGCTTTCCATTCCAATGGGTGGTGTTGATGTTGTACTAGGAGTCCAATGGGTACAATCCTTGGGTACAATAGCTTTCAATTTTCATGAAATTTTCTTCAGAAGGAAAGGAAGTTGAATTAAGGGGTATCGCAAGGAAACCAGGAAAGATAATCATCTCTAACAGAATGACAAAGCTTCTAAAGAAAGAACAATGAGGCATAATCGCACAATTATGTTCACTAGAGGTTCCCACATCAAAATCATCTATTTCTCGAGATCTCCAAAAAGTCTTGGACAATCATTCCAAGGTATTTGAGACTCCCAAGGGCCTCCCACCTATTCGTGATCATGATCATGCTATTAATTTGATTCCAGGAAGTGTTCCTCCAAACATCAGGCCTTATAGATATCCCTATGCCCGAAAAAGTGAAATTGAACGTATGGTTGCAGAAATGGTAGAGGCTGGTATAATTCAACCTAGTCAAAGTTCTTTCTCTGCTCCAGTAGTATTGGTTCATAAGAAGGATGTCTCATGGCACATGTGTCCAGATTATAGGGAGCTCAACAAGATCACTATTAAAGATAAATTTCACATTCCTGTCATTGATGAATTATTGGATGAATTGCATGGATCAATTTACTTCACCAAGTTGGATCTTCATTTAGGATATCATCAAATCATAATGAAGACTGAAGACATTCCAAAAATAGCATTTAGAACTCATGAGGGTCATTATGAATTTTTGGTCATGCCTTTTGGCCTTACCAATGCACCTTCTACATTTCAAGGTTTGATGAATTCCATTTTCAAACACTTCCTTAGAAAATTTGTGTTAGTATTTTTTGATGATATACTAATCTACAGCAAGTCTTGGAAGGATCATGTTCAACATGTTGATAGGGTGCTCAAACTATTGGAGGAGAAACAATTATATGCAAAAAGCTCCAAATATTTCTTTGGAATACAAGAGGTGGAATATCTAGGTCATAATTTATCTCATGAAGGTGTTAAGGTAGACCCTAGCAAAATTAAAACCATTAAGGAATGGAAAATCCCCACATCCATAAAGCATCTACGAGGATTTCTCGAGTAGACAGGGTATTATCGCAAGTTTATTAAGAATTATGGGAGAATAGAAGCACCTCTAACAACATTATTGAAGAAAGATGCATTTTCATGGACTCTAGAAGCAACGAAGGCCTTTGAACATCTTAAAGAGGCAATGTGCTAAGGACCGGTCTTAGCTACACCAGAATTCAAAAAAACCTTTATTGTGGAATGTGATGCCTCGGGAAATGGAATTGGTGTTGTTTTAATGCAAGAAGAAATACCCATTGCCCTCGAAAGTCATCCAATCAAAGGAAAGTATTTACACAAAGATATTTATGAGAAGGAAATGTTGGCAATACTACATGTACTTAAGAAATGGCGACCCTACCTAATGGGAAGACACTTCAAGGTAAAAACAGGTCATGATAGTCTTAAATACTTTTTAGAACAAAGATTATCTTTAGAAGAGCAGCAAAAATGGGTCAAAAAGATGTTGGGTTATGACTTTGAAATCATCTACAAAAAAGGAGAGAAAAATGTTGTGGCAGATGCACTCTCAAGAAAGGATGAGGATGTGGAAGCATTTCTTTGTGCCATTTCTATTATCCAACCAGATTAGATAAACGAAGCAAGGGATGAATGGAAGAATGATGAAGAAGTGTGGAAACTCATTCAAAATTTACAACAATATCCCAGTACATCTGATACATTTAGCTAGAAAATGATTTGTTATGGTACAAAGATTGGTTATACCTATGTAAGAATTCCCAACTCAAACAAAAGATTCTTAGGGAATTGCACACCTCTCCCTTAGGAGGGCACTTGGGATTTTTAAAAACTTACCACAAGGTTAAGAAGGAATTTTTTAGAGATGGCCTTAAATCGGATATTCAAAATTTTGTGGCGGAATGTTTGGTTTGCCAACAAAATAAAGTTGAAACAGTTAAGACCCCAGGTCTATTACAACCTTTATCCATTCCAAGCCAACGTTGGGAGGAGGTTTCAATGGATTTTATCGCAGGTTTACCCAAGTCCGTAGGAAAGAGTGTTATCATGGTGGTAGTTGACAGACTTACCAAGTATGCACACTTTTTTGCATTATCTCATCTATTTAAAGCGAGTATAGTTTCTACTGCATTTATGAAAACAATTCAAAAGCTACATGGAAACCCAAAGATTATTGTAAGCAACAGAGATCCCATTTTCACTGGAAAATTTTGGACAGAATTATTTTCTTGTCTTGGTACTCAGTTAGCTCATAGCTCATCTTATCACCTCAATCTGATGGGCAAACTAAAATAGTAAACAAATGTTTGGAAGGATATCTTCGTTGCTTTGTATCTGGTAAACGGACACAATGGGTCAAATGGTTGCGACTAGTTGAATGGTGGTATAACACTTTCTTCCATACTGCAATAAAAATTACTCTATTTATGGCACTTTATGGATATCATCCACCATCCATCACATCATATTTAAGAGAAAATTCTAAGGTTCAAGCAATGGAAGATCACATCCAGCATCAACAACAAGTTCTCCAACTCTTGAAGGATAACCTCACCTTGGTGCAGAATAGAATGAAACAGCAAGCAAATCAACATTGCAGCTAAAGAAGTTTTGATGTAAGTGATTGAGTATTCTTATGGCTAAAACCATATAAACAAATGTCCCTCAAGCAAGCTAAGAAGGATAATAAATTATCACCAAAGTATTATGGTCTGTACAAGGTGTTGCAAAAGATAGGTACTATGGAATACAAATTGGAGCTTCCTACAGCTTCCCAAGTGCACCTAGCTTTCCATGTGTCATGATTAAAGAAGGTTATAGGTGACAAGCTCGCAATTCAAACAATATTGCCAGAACTTGATGAGGAAGGAAATATCATATTGGAACCTGAAGAAGTCAAAGAAACAAGAACTCGACAGCTACGAAATCGATCAATTTCAGAGTATCTCATCAAGTGGAATAACTTACCCATTGAAGATTCCACATGGGAGGATGAGAATTTTATACAAAAGCATTCAGAACTACTCAAGCGTTGATGGAAACACTTTTTTGAAGGAGAGGGGCATGTTAGGTCCCTATAATATTAGTGCTTCCCCCATTACTATTGTCATTGTATCCCTTATTGTTATTTTTGTGCCCCTGTTGTCCCCATATTGTTATTATTGTGCCCCATAGAAGCCCACTACTGTTATTTTTGTGCCCTTATATGATTATTGTTAGGTCAGTTGTGGTTATATTGTGACCCCTTAGACTCCTATATATAGAAAGGAGGTTTTTTTCATTTGAATCATCCAAGAATTGTTCATTTTTGTAATGTAAAGAAGGTTTCCCCCTCGAAGAGGCTGAATTCTAAGGCGTTTATCTCTCTTTTCTATATTTTTGTGAGATTGTTTCATAACAGAAATCAATGTTTAGTAGTCTTAACATTATAGAGTATCAGGATGATGTTTTGTCTGATATCATTCTAATGGATGTCATCCATGTGTTGTTGTGTAATTCATGGCATTTCTATATACATGCAATGCATATAGAATTAAAATTTTGATTGATGCCCCTAATGGAAGAAGAGTCGAAATAAGTTTCTTAAATCTGGCATGTGTTCTTGTCATTATTGATATTTACATAACTTACCTTGCATACTTCTAAAGGGTTTATGTTTTGATTTTGTATAGTTTAGCTTTAGTTTAATGTTATATGTACATTAAAATATATTAAAGCATTGGTATCTACCTAAAGAAATACCACTTCAATAATGAGTTTGGTTTTAACACTTATTATATTAATTTCAAATTTCTTTAACATTATTATGTATCTTATATATTTGATTATGTGATTAATTTAAGCTAAAAATAGTAAGATAGAATCTATCATTATATTAATATAAATCTTGGGGGCTAAGATCTAGGAGGCTTGAATCCTAAGAGAAGAGGAGAGAAAAACATGCGAATTTTCCATGAAACTATTCACAAGAACATTGATAAAAATGCAAGAACTGAATATATCACAAAAGTATGGGGGCCGGTGGGGGGGGAGAGAAAGAGAGAGAATTGGAGAAGAAAAAGAATTATATTAAGAAGAACCATTACATGCAATGAGGCCAATTGTTAGGTCCCTATACTACTAGTGTAACCCCTTATTGTTATTAGTGTAACCCCCTTATTGTATTATTGTGCCCATATAGTCCCCATGTTGTTATTATTATGCCCCATAGAAGCCCACTATTGTTATTGTTGTGCCACTACAATATTATTGTTATGTAGGCTTTGATTGTATTGGGACCCCGTAGGCTCCTATATATAGAAAGGAGGTATTGTCATTTGTATCATCCAAGAATTGTTCATTTGTGTAATGTAAAGGAGGTTCCCCCCTAGAAGAGGATGATTTTTAAGTCATTGATCTATATTTTCTATCTTTTTGTGAGTTGGTTTCATAACATTTGGTATCAGAGCTTTCGATTCTAGGGTTTCGCTACTCCAAATAGGTCATCGTGGAATTTTTGCTATAACTTTTTCTCTACGAAGTTTCAGACGCTACAAAAAAATCAATTGAGGTGAAATCATTCTGAACCTCGGGTCCGAATTTTATATCTTGTCTCGCTATATTTCCGGAGATATAATATGAGGAAGTTAGGCTTTTTGCCAGCTCTAGAATTCCATCGCAAACAAGTCATCGTGGCATGTTCGCTATAATTTTTTTCTAGGACAGTTCAGAGTATGAAAATAAAAACCCATTTGATCTGAAATCTTTATGAAGCTCGGCCCAAATTTCAGATCTTGTTTCGCTATATTTCCGAAGATATGGTCTAATAAATTTAGGGTTTTGACAGACTCCCGAATTACATCCCAAACAGGTGACCTAGGGAAAATCGTCATAACTTTCTCTTTGTGCATCAGATTTAAATTTCGTAAAAAGTTACAAAAAGAGAACGACATGTAGTTTTCATTATATCAGTTTCAATTCCTAAGGTAGAAACAGTGACATGTGGAACTTTGTACAAGTTCGCTCTACTAAACTGGTCTATAATCAGGTCATCGTGGGATATTTAGCATAACTATTCCTTGAAGAATCAAATATTGATCAGATTGGAGGGGTTAGAAAGAGGACTTATAGATCTACCACAGGATAAAATTTTAGAACTTGAAGATCTGAAATCACAAAGTTATAGTCGTTTAAATATCGATCTCCTAAAAGCAAGAAAAATAATGACTCGAATCAAGAAAATAAAAACACCTAGCAAGAAAAATTGGATGGGTGATTTGAAGAATGTGATAGAAGCTAAGATAAATAGTTTTATATGTTCCATGGAAGCTAATATCGATGGTATGGAAGCATATTTGAAGAAAGGCATGGAAGATTTGAAGAAATACATGGAAGGTTTGAAGGAAGGTGGGACAAAGTTGCTACAAGAAAGGCCTCCTAATGACGAAAAGGTAGTATAGGAAACTCATGATGAGAAAAAAATAAATGGTAATCATGATTTCATAGAATATAACATTGGATTCAAGACCCACTATATTCCAAAGATCGATATGAGGAACTTTGATGGCAAGGATCCCATAACATGGATACTACAGATGGAGAAATATTTTGGTCTACATGATGTGCAATTGTTACAAAACGTACATACTGCATCTTTATATTTATAACCAAATCAATTTTTATGGTATAAAGGGATTTTATCTTGTAAACCACTTGTCACTTAGTCAATTTTCACGGAGGAAATGATAGCACATTATGAGGATACAAAGAGCAACACCTTCTTTATCCAATTGATAAATCTCAAACAAAAGGGTTCAATGATGGAGCACATTGAGGACTTCCAAAAATTGAATATAAGGGGAAAAGATATTCCAGAGGAGCATAGGATTGATGTGTTCATAGGGACTTTAAAGGATAACATCCAACATGGGGTTCTCCTTTAGGAACCTGATTCATTAGAGAAGGCATTCAGGTTGTCAAGAAAAATGGAAACAAAATTATGGCAACAAGGAAGCCTACCACTCACAACTATAAATATGGAAGTGTTGTTTATCCTAGCCTTTCACCACCTACAAGGTTGACACCACAACAATTGGAATAAAAAAGAGAAAAAGGGCTTTGTTACAATTGTGATATAAAATACAATAAAGATCATGAGTGTGTTGAGAATAAATTAATTTACATAGATGGGGAAGAGGAGCAAGAAAAGGAACAAAAAACGTCAAAAGAAGAGGATATAAACCAGGAACCAATCTCAGAGAAAGAAGAAATGAATCTGACAATATCTTGTAATGCATTGACAAGAATTACCATCCTCAAACTCTCAAGATAGAAGGGCATATATAGAAGAAAAAGGTAATAGTGTTGATTGATTCGGGTAGTACCCATAATTTTATTCATTGTAAGATAGCCAAGGAATTGAATTTCTTCCTATATCCAGCATCGGAGTGGCAAGTAATGGTTGCAAATAGAGGAACCATAAATTTCTCTTGAAAGTGCCATCATATCAAGCTATCCATGGGACAATATATCTTGAATAGTCCAATGCTTTCCATTCCAATGGGTGGTGCAAATGTTGTACTAGGAGTCCAATGGCTACAATCTTTGGGTGTGATAGCTTTTAATTTTCAAGAACTTTTCTTGAAATTTTTTTGGGAAGGAAAGGAAGTTGAATTAAGGGGTATCGAAGCAAAAATGGGAAAGATAATTAGCTCTAACAATATGAAAAAGCTTCTAAAGAAAGAACAACAAAGCGTAATTTCACATTTATGTTCACTAGAGATTCCCACATCGAAATCATCTATTTCTGTAGATCTCCAAAGCATTTTGGACAATCATTCCAAGGTATTTGAGACTCCCAAAGGCCTCCCACCTATTCATGATCATGATCATGCTATTCATTTGATTCCAGGAAGTGTTCCCCCAAACATCAAGTCTTACAAATATCCATATGCCCAAAAGAGTGAAATTGAATGTATGGTTGCGGAAATGCTAGAGTTTGGTACAATTCAACCTAGTCAAAGTTCTTTCTCTGCTCTAGTGGTATAGGTACACAAGAAGGATGGATCATGGCACATGTGTCTGGATTATAGGGAGCTAAACAAGCTTACTATTAAAGATAAATTTCCCATTCCTGACATTGATGAATTATTGGATGAATTACATGGAGCAATTTACTTCACCAAGTTGGATCTTCATTCAGGATATCATCATATCAGAATGAAGATAGAAGACATTCCAAAAACAACATTTAGAACTCATGAGGGTCATTATGAATTTTTGGTCATGCTTTTTGGCCTTACCAATGCACCTTCTACATTTCAAGGTTTGAGTAATTTCATTTTCAAACCCTTCCTTAGAAAATTTGTGTTAGTATTTTTTGATAATATACTAATCTACAACAAGCCTTGGAAGGATCAGGTTCAACATGTTGATAGGGTGCTCAAACTATTGGAGGAGAAACAATTATATGCAAAAAATCTCCAAATGTTTTTTAGATTGCAAGAGGTGGAATATTTGGGTACTCAGTTAGCTCATAACTCATATTATCGTCCTCAATCTGATGGGAAAACTGAGATAGTGAACAAATGTTTGTAAGGATATCTTCGTTTCTTTGTATCTGATAAACATACACAATGGTTAAAGTGGTTACCTCTAGCTGGATGGTGGTATAACACTTCCTTCCATACTGCAATAAAAATGACCTCATTTACGGTACTTTATGGATATCATCCACCGTCCATCACATCATCTTTAAAAGATAATTATAAGATTTAAGCAGTGGAAGATCACATCGAGCATCAACAACAACTTCTCAAACTCTTAAAGGATAACCTCACTTTGGTGCAAAATAGAATGAAACAACAAGTAGATCAACATCGCAGTGAAAGAAGTTTTGTTGTAGGTGACTAGGTATTCCTACGACTACAACCATACAAACAAATGTCCCTCAAGCAAGCTAAGAAAGATAATAAATTATCACCAAATTATTATGGTCCGTACAAGGTGTTACAAAATATTGGTACTACGGAATACAAATTGGACCTTCCTGCATCTTCCCGAGTGCACCCAATTTTCCATGTTTCACGCTTAAAGAAGGTTATAGGTGAGAAGATCCCTGTTCAAACAATATTGCCATAACTTGATGAGGAAGGAAAAATCATATTGGAACCGGAAGAAGTCACAAAAACAAGAAATCGACAGTTACGGAATCGATCAATTTTAGAGTATCTCATCAAGTGGAATAACTTACCTGCTGAATATTCCACATGGGAGGATGAGAATTTTATACAAAAGCATCCAGAACTACTCAAGCATTGAGGACAACACTTTTTGAAGGAGAAGGGCATGTTAGGTCCCTATAGTACTAGTGTAACCCCTTATTGTTATTAGTGCAACCCCCTTATTATATTATTTTTCCCATATTGTCCCCATGTTGTTATTATTATGCCCCATAGAAACCCACTATTGTTATTGTTGTGCCCCTACAATATTATTATTATGTAGGCTCTGATTGTATTGGGACCCCTTAGACTCCTATATATAGAAAGGAGGTCTTCTCATTTGTATCATCCAAGAATTGTTCATTTGTGTAATGTAAAGGAGGTTTCCCCCTTGAAGAGGCTGATTTTTAAGTCATTGATCTATCTTTTTGTGAGTTGATTTCATAACACCAATTTTTGGACATATCCTTCTTGACCTTCACTCTCTTCCTATTTCCTTCCTATAAGGTGTCATTTTCATGGATTCAAATTTAACTAGGGTTTTCTTTGTCAATTACATATATATCAAGTTTATTTTTACATAAAAATATGACTACATGACTTATACATCTGAAATTAGACCATAACTCCCCTAATATTCAAACCAATTCTCATCCCTTAGAAAATGACGGTCCCCATCATTGAAAATGCTAAAAAAAGAGGGAGCTTATTATGTTTAATGTACCATTGTGATTACAATATTCCATGAACCAATGAAGAAAAGGGTTTTTGTCGTAAACTCATAACCGTGGGTTTGTGGATGACTCATAACAATCATAATTACAATGTGACAAGTGTCAATGAAGAGAAGGTATTTGTGTGGTTAAGCCATAACCATGGGTTTGTGATCCGAAATTAAACAAGAACGCAACAAATTACAAATATAACCATAAATACAAAGATGCAGCAGAAATAACACTTCATTTCATTAACATCAAATACTCAAATATGCTTACAAACAGAATGGAAATAAGATTGACTTGGGTGATGGTAGCTTATCTTTGAGAAGCGATGCGGTGCCTACATGCCTTTCAACTGTGTTCCATTCAGGGTCGAAGGCCTATTTATTATTGAGAAACAATGGAAAACCCTAAACATTCAAAAACCTAACCCTAGGAGATGAAGAGCCAAAACTATGGGCCCTGTTTGGGTAAATTGGTACATCAACTTCCCGGGGTCGGAACTTTGGCATATGATCTTTGTTTTACATGCACAATATCTCGTCAAAAATATCTATCCGAGGACTGCAACTTTCAAGTGTCTAAAATGGGATAAACAACCATGTTGGCCCCGGTTTTCCCAAAAAATCATTGTTTAGGGCCGCAAAACAGCTTAGGAAGTTTAGGACATGAAAAACTGCCAAAAATAGTAAATTGTGCTACAATTAAGGAAACTGAAAAAGTGAAAGAGATAGTGGTGGGAGTCCAAGTGGAATAGTAAGGTGGCCACCAACATCCACCTGGATCAATCTTCCCCCCTTAGGAAGCAATGGTCCCCATTGCGTTGAGTGCCTCCATGAGATGGGGAAACTTCTGCTGAACTTGGTCCCTGGTGAGCCACTTGCCTTGGTGCAGGAGTTGGCCAGCTTTGAAAACTCGATATAGTTGGATCCTTTATTGACAATTGTTCTTGATCTGTGTGTCCATAATCCAATAATTTGTGGCCTGTTCCATGCAGTCTGGGTTTAATTCTATGGGTGTGAGTTGTTCGGCAATGTTTGATGTGTCCAGTAATGGTGGGAAGTATGGTCAAAGGCGGTCCACATTGAACACTAGGTGCAGGCCAAGGAATGGGGGAATGTTGAGCTCAAAATAATTGTCTCCCATAACCTTGGTAATGGTGTAAGGACCATATCAGAGTGGTCTGAGCTTCTAATGGGCTCCGATAAGGCATTCTTTCTACAAATGCAACCAAACCTTATCGCCCACCTGAAATTTGTGTGGCACCCGATGTTGATCATGTTGCTACTTGTACTTGGAATTTGACTTCTCCAAGATGTCGTGAACCTACTGGTGGATGTGTTGGATGTGTTTAATAAATATGCTTGCTTTATCAGCCTAAGACAATACATGTGTGGATTATGTCTATGTAGTGACATGAGGCATGGCAACATCAATCAGACACAATGGTTGAAATCTTATACCCACTTGAAAGGGACTATGACTGGTTGAGCTATGGAGAGCTCTATTATAACTGTGTTGCACATAGGGAATACTCTCATCCCAAGTTCACGGATACTTGGAGTTGTACATGCGGAGTATGTGCACTATCATCCTATTGATGACCTTCGTCTGGCCATCAGTCTGGGGATGGAAGGTAGTCGACTTAGTGAGCTTGGTGTCCAATAGTTTCTAGAGGCTTGATCATAATGTGCTCAGGAACCTATTATCCCAATCTAATATAATGGTTTGCAGGATCTCAAAATGTACCCATACTCATTCAAAGAAGAGTTTGGCAGTTTCCTCTATTGCAATACTCTTCTTGTAGGCCGCCAATATAGCCATGTTAGAAAATTTGTCCACGACCACAAATACATGGTGATTACCATGCTTGGTAGAAGGGAGGCCACGCATATAGTCCATGGAGTTGGACTCCCATGGCTAGCTGAGAGTAGGCAGAGGAATGTAGACCTTGCTTCTTGATGGTTGGCTTGGTGATGGCATAGGCAATGCAGGATCTAATATATTTCCCAACATCCAGTCGGAGTTTGGGCCAATAAAAGGAATTTTGTAGTACAACCACAGTTTTCTCCACACCAAAGTGCCCTGTGACTTGACTATTGTGCGCCTCCCAAATCATCTTATTGTGATTGCAATCGGCAGAATGAAAACTATTGCAATCGCCGAGCAGGACAAAACTTTTTGATATCGACGGGGAGAGAATTTATGATTTGTGTGATATCGCCATCACAAAAAGGAAAGGGAGACGGGTGGCTATTGTATAAATTTGTGGATTGTGATTGTGTAATTGCAATGAAAAGGGGTATTATGGTGGGGAAAAGGGTTGATTCTTATTTCGATTTACGATAGCACGTGGCCTGTGGGTCCCAGTCCCATGGGAAATAATGAAAGTTTCGATGTTTGGGACTTTATATATATGTGATGTGATATATTAAAAAGGGACTTTGGTAATGGATAGTGCGCTCGCTTGAAGGAACACAAAGGTGGCCCAGGTAGCATAATAATGTGTCCTAAAGGTGGAAATCAAGAACTTGCTTTCCATCGACTAGCATTTGGTATGTGGCGGTGAACTCTGGATCATTTTTGTATAGTTGCAGTCATCCATAGGTCTCATGGCCACAAGAGTTGAGAACAATAGTCAGTGTTGCAACTGGGAGCCGGCTGAGGCAGTTTGCAACATTATTGGTGCTTCCCTTTTTGTATTTAATGTTCAAGTGGAATTGTTGCAGATATGTAGACCACTTTTGATGGTGATCGTTCTGAAAATTCCCTTGTGTCTGTATAAATTGAAGAGGTCGGTGATCGATGTGGATGACCGTCTCCTTCCCCATAATGTAATGCTTCCATTTCTGGAAAGCTTGCACGATGGAATACATCTCTTTATCATAGGTGGGGTACTTCCGAATTATATCAGAAAGTGTCTCACTATGATAGGCCACTGGATGCCCGTGCTGGGTGAGGATTGCACCAATAGCATAGTCTAAGGCGTTTGTCTCAATTTCAAATGGTTGTTGCAGGTCTAGCAGTGTGAGTACCGGTGCGGAGCAGAGTGAGTGCTTCAACTCAATGAACGCATTTTGTTGGGACTCTGACCAGGAAATCTTTGATTTCGCCCTGCCCTTAGGAATTTGACTCAAAGGCCAAGAGATATGGGAGAATACCAACACGAACCTCCGATAAAAATTTGTAAGGCCCAAAAAGATGCGAAGCTTCATTAGAGTGGTCAGGGCTGGCCAATCCCGAATGACTTGGATCTTAGTCGGATCCACATGCACGCCATGCTCATCTATGATGTAAGCCAAATATTGGACCTGGATCATGCAAAATGTGCATTTCTCCAAGTTGGTACACAATTTGTGTTGCCGAAGGGTTTGAAGGACCTGTTAAATGTGTTGCAAGTGTTCTTCCCAACTCTTGTTGAATATGAAGATGTTGTCTAGATAAACAACCATGAATGAGTTGGTGAAGGGTTGCAAGATGTCAACCATTAGCCTCATAAAAGTAGCAGGGGCATTTTTCAACCCGAAGGGTATAACCAACCATTCAAAAATGCCTTCCTTGGATTTGAAGGAGGCCTTCCATACATCTGTGGGCTCTATTAGAACCTAGTGATAATTAGACGTTAGATCAATCTTGTTGAAATACTTGGCCCGCTTAAGTTGGTCCAGAAGTTCATCAATCTGTGGGATTAGATACCTATTCCTGACAGTGATTTTGTTTAGTGCCCAATAATCAATGCAGAGCCTCCAGGTCCCATCCTTCTTCTATACAAGTATAATCGGGCTCCCACAAGGTGAGGAACTTGGTCGGATGTGCCCTTTTTGCAACAACTCCTGGATTTTCCACTTAATCTCTTCATTTTCTAGAATGGAGCAGTGATATATCAGCCCGTTGGGTAGAGGTGCTCCGAGAGTCAGATCGATCGAATGCTTGACCTGAAAGTGCAAGGGTACCCCTATGGGTGAGGAGAAGATGTCCTTGTATTCTTCCATGACCGTATCCACCTACTTCTGTTGCATGGAGGAACCCTTCCTGGGGGCCATGGATGTGGCTATGATCTTCCCCTTACTTTGAGAGCGAATAAGAAAGAAAAACAAATTTCCTAGTCTGGGAGATGATCTTATTGCATTGCTTAGCAGATATCAAAGAGATGGTGGTAGGCGGGGTTACCTTTGGTATCCTATATAACTTATTACCCAAAGAAATAATAACAGAGCAGGGTCTAGACTCATATATAACATGGTCCTTCTACAAGTATGGTTTTCCTAATAATACATCACAAACTTCAAGAGGAGCAACATCACACATTACCTCATTCGTGAAGGGCTTGATGTTGTAGGGAAGGCAGCATTATTGGCTGACGTAGAGATCTCATCCTTGGTGAAGCCACCTGATGGTGTATGGTTATGGATGTGTTATAGTCGGTAGGCCCAGCCACTTCACGACCTCTAGAGGTTCTTTTAGCTCTCGTTGTCAATAATGAACTGCAACAAAGAACCCTTCACCCACATCTGTTAGTGGAATAGGCATTCCCCCTCCTTTGGATCTCCAGGCTCAACCTTCTAGATGTTGGTGGTGGCCACAGTGGAATTGGGATCCGCATCAATGATCTACTTCCCTTTGTCATTCCCCTTGTCGGGTTCTGACTCAGAGTCAAAATATCTATTTGACTCAGAAGCCTTCAGCTTGGCCACTAGTGACTGCTTGGCCTGACACTCACTTGTGTTGTGAGTGGAGCTCTTATGGAACTCGTACCACTTTCCCGTGTCCTTCTTTGTCTTCATGGTGGTGTTCTTTGCTTATAGCTTCAGCGAGTTATCCTAGGTCGCCCTGCCTTCTTAGATTTTCCCTTTTCTCTGCGGTTTTTGGGCACCTTTCCCTTGCTTCGGATTCGCAGATCCAGAGTCTCGTTTTTTCTGTTTAAACTTATGCTCAATCTTGACAGCATATCAGTATGTCATGCCGAGCGAAGAGATGTCCAAGAACTCCATATCATCCTCAATGTACCTGTGTAGGAAATTGCAGTACCAAATGTTTCTCAGAATCCTTGATACCCAACTTCGTGCGAAGGGTATGAAAAACATTGGTAAACTCTGGCACATCTTTATCCTTTTCCTGCTACAGCGTGGTCCACTTTATGTATTTATACTCATAGCTCCTGACAAGTAAGTACTACTCCTAGTGTCCTGGAACAATCCCAAGTGTGCACAGACAAAAATAGTGAGGGTGTACTTTCGTCCTTCTTCTCACAGTAGGTTTCCCACCAGTCCTTGATGTGAGGGGCAACTTTGAGAAGTGCAAAAGTAATATTTTCCCGGCTAGAAAAATCATGAACATGAACATATCCTTCTAGAAAATTTAACCATTTATCTACAGCGTCCGCATCTATCTGACCCTCAAATATGGGGATGTAAAAGTTAACTTGTACCTTAAAGGGTGTGGCGCTTCTAGAGTATTTGTTAGAAGGAGATGTGTTTCCCTTGGGTAGTCGTTGAAGGATTTGAGTAAAGTTGTCCATCATCGCGTTCCTTTGTCACTCGAGGGCTTCTTCGAGCAAGATTTTGAAGGTATCTCTTACCCCCTCATCTTTCTTCTCTTCCGCCATGGAAGGTCGTCAAGATTTGTGAGGCTAGTCTTGCAAAGGTTCGACCAGTTCAAGCCCTAACTCCTTATATCCCAACCTCGTTGGGGACATGCAAAGAAAAACACAGAAAGAGCATACCTCTTTGATACCACTGATCCGAAACTAAATAGGAATGCAACAAATTACAGATATAACCATAAATACAGTGATGCAGCAGAAATAACACTTCATTTCATTAACATCAAATACTGAAATATGCTTAAAAACAGAATGGAAATAAGACTAGCTTGGGCAATGGTAGCTTATCTCTGAGAAGAGATGTGGTGGCTACATGCCTCTGAACTGTGTTCCAATGAGGCTCGAAGGCCTACTTATTATTGAGAAATAATGGAAAACCCTAAACATCCAAAAACCTAACCCTAGGAGATGAAGCGCCAAAACTATGGGCCCTGTTTGGGTAAATTGGTACATCAACTTCCCGAGGTCAGAACTTTGGCATACGATCTTTGTTTGATGCGCACAATACCTCATTAGAAATATCTATTCAAGGAATACAACTTCGAGTGGCCAAAATGGGTTAAAACCCCATGTTGGCCCAAGTTTTCCCAAAAAAACATCATTTAGGGCCTTGAAACAACTCCAGAAGTTGAGGACCCAAAAAACTGCCAAAAATAGTAAATTGTGCTACAATTAAAGAAATTGAAAAACTGAAAGAGACAGTAGTGGGGGTCCAAGTGGAATAGGCGGGTGGTCACCAACATCCACCTGGATCAGTTTATGGATGACCCATAACTGAGTTCGTAATGGCAAGCTTACATAATGGTTTTGTGTGGTTTACCCATAACCACAGGCTTATGGATGGCCCAAAATCAGTGCTTTGATTTCTAACAATGGACCTCTTGTTGTAAATTTGATGATAACCTTTTATACAAGTGATGAAATCAAATTTTGTCCAATACCCATTTGATTGAGGTATCGAAGAGACATTTCCATTAACATAAGATACATGTTCTATGATGATTTGTGGAGTGAGAAAGTCATTCTTGGAACTCAAAGTATGTGTAATCATCATTGACTTTTATCTTTAGGATGGACTATTATGTATAGGACATCTCTGTGTTCCTTCAAGTGAGCATGCAAATATGATTTGGGAAGCTCACTACAATCAGATGTCATAACACTTTAGCGTGGAAAAGATAGTGGTTGTGCTACAAAGTTATTTCTATTGGCTGAAACTTCGAAAGGATGTCAACAATTATATCAAGTACAAAAATTTTTGTGCCATTTCCAAACCAACCATTAAGAAGCAAGGCATGTACACATGTATGCCTACTCTTGACAGACCCTGGGAATCCATCTTGATGGACTACATGTCTAGTATTCCTTCAACCAAGCAAGGAAATCAGTGTGTCTTTGTGGTTGTTAATTGATTTTCTATGATGGCCATTCTGACAGCCTACAAGAAGAATATCATATCAGAGGCCACTACCAATCTTTTCTTCTAATGGGTGTGGGTACATTTTGGGATACCATATACCATCATATCATATTGGGAAAGTAGGTTCCTAAATAGGTTCTAGTCGAGCCTCTTGTCGTTGTTGGACACTAAACTCACTAAATCCACTGCCTCCCTTGCCTAAACTGGTGACCAGATAAAGGTCATCAATAAGACAATCATACATATCTTGTCCATGTACAATTCCAAGAATCCACACACATGGGATGAAAGTATCTCCTATGTTCAACACAACTACAACAAAGCCCTCCAAATCTAGATACAGTCATTCCTAGTTAAAGTTGACTATGTTAAAAAGACACCTTATAAGAAGGCAATAAGAAGAGAGTGAAGGTAGAGAAGGAGAGATCCCAAAATTGGCCTCATTGCATGTAATGGTTCTTCTTAATGAAATTCTTCTTCTTCTCCAATTCTTGTGCTCTCTCTCTCTCTTTCTCTCTCTCTCTCTCTCTCTCTCTCTCTCTCTCTCTCTCTCTCTCTCTCTCCATGCTTTTGTGATGTATTCAATTCTTGCATTTTTGTCAATGTTTTTGTGACTAGTTTCATGGAAAACCTGTATGTTTTCTCTCCTCCTCTCTCGGCATTCAAGCCTTCTAGATCTTAGCCCCAAAGATCCATATCATACATGGAATATTATTGTGGATGCAATATTACATTGCAAATGTAACAAATACGTTCATTAACAACTTTGATTGCGTAAAAAATCACAACTAGGTTCATTATAGCTAATTCGGTTAATTAATACCATTTACAAAATATCACAATGATAAAGATTAAATATGTGTAAAAATAATTAGTATTTGTTTTTGTTAACATTGCAAAGCCTATTATGGGCACTTTGTGTATAAAAATTAATAAAATGAAAATACATTAAAAAAAAAAGCCCAACATCATAGATTGCATAAGAAAAAATATCATTAATAGTAAATGTTTAATTTAGCATAGACTAAATTTTTATCAAATATATTTAATTAACAACTATTTTTTCATAGACTACTATGCAATCTTGTGTCCACGTTAATTTTACAAGTCATATTATGGACTCTTTTATATAATAATAATAATAATAATAGCATACATGTATAACAATATTTTTCACCAATCACTACTAGCTTTGTTGGGAAACTCGACATATGTGATCGAAGATGAAACCCTTCTTCTTCAACATCTCATTAATAAAAGCTAGTCATTAGGCCTCATTAAATGAGGGGAATCGTATAAGTCCAAGGGAAGGGATTTTAATTTTTTTGCCATTTACTGTTGGAAGATAATTTTTCCATGTATAATTTAGAATTAGTTGCAAATATGTAGGTGGATGTTGAGAGAATATCTCAACGCCCCTATTCATATTTGGAATTGGTTAGTTCTCACAAGCACCATAAATATGTGGTAACATAATAAAATTGTTCGTTTGTGAGTGCACCTTTGTTTTTAACCTGGTATCAAAGCTAGCTCTGGCTTAACTCCCTCTTGGGAGAGCCAGGAAGATGTAGTGCCATGATGTCTAATCTTTCTTTGTAAATAAGTAGATTAGTAAATGTGAGAGTTTTGTATGTTTTTCTGTGCGTTATTATGTTTGTAAGAATACTATAGCAACATATGATTTTTTGTGGGTTGTGTGCAAGGAGATGTTCATTTGATTAAGTGCAGGAAAGAGGATCTCCAATTTTCCTACTGTTCTTGGAGGAGGGCGTGCACTTTTATTTATAACCTTTCACTTCCAGTTGGTTCTGCATCACGAGAGGCTTCATAAAAGAGAAACATGTTTAGCTACGGATGATGTCACTGGAAATTATCACGGGGAAGATGGAGGAATTGAGTAAGCGTGGACTGTTTCAAACATCGATTCGTTCTACACTTTGGTTGTAATCTTACGAAATTTTGTTAGATCAATTCTAGAATGGTGGCAGCATTCATTGGTTGGAATCGTTGGAGGTGTTCTTGGTTTGTGGTTTTGTGGGTCGGTGTAGAAGTATTTCGCCTATTGGGAGAATCCATTCATGAGAAAGAGATTTTAGTCAGAAATGGGTATCGGATGGAGAAAGGCTCGAAACGCATTGGGTCGTAGAGTTTGTGCATCCTTCCCACCTGAAATCGATGATTTGGATTTGGGAGGTCCAAGGATCGAAAGCTCTCACGGGAAGCATGTTTCAAGCGCTGGATTGAATTGTCAACCTGTCATTTGCCCGAGGTCGGATACCCAAATTCTGGGGTTGCAAAATAGGGAAACTGATGAGTCCCCTGAAACAGTGTCAAATAACTTGCTACCCTCATTATTGCGACTGAATTTGTCCCGGAATGGGATTCGGACGTCGAAGGGCTGTTGTGAAATTTGCTTGGAGACGATAAAGACCGGCGGCGGAAATGTGACCTTTACAGCGGAATGTTCTCTCTTTTCATTTTCCGTGGATTGTCTCCAATGTCCGTCACGGGAGCTTGATGTGTCCGATTTACTGAGCAAAATAAAAAGAGGTGCCATGGGAGATTCCCGTAAATAAAAACCTACGAAATCGAAGGTCAGACAATATTGATATAGACGAAGAGGCTGCATTGAGAGTCGCAGGATTGGTACTTAGCATCCACTGTGCGCAAAACCTATGGCGACGTACACAAATCAACGATTTTTGCGTGGTTAAAGGATAGCAGATAGTTTGATATAATGGAAATTAGTTTTATTGGAGTGGGGTATGTTGATTTATGTGTTATACAGTTTTTCATTTTTTATTAAGTTGGTTTGTAAATTATATGGTGCATAACTTCTCAAACTTTTTTAAGTTATCAGTGATGTAGGTTGTATTTAAGTTATATTTGGTGCATTATCAATTATTGTACATTATTGCATAATTTAAATTAGTGGTTTTTGGTGCTCGAAAACCCTTGAACACGTTACTAGTTTGAATGTGTTTATATTGCTATCGTTTGTTGTTCTTCCCAATCGGAAACCCCTGAACAATTGCTATAGTTTATAGAATGAAATCCATGTATGTGAAGTAGATCAAATTGTTAGATCAGCGTTTAAACACATTCAGTATTTAGACCATTTGTCTAATATCTGATAGATGGTGATTCGTCCATAGGATGGTTCATCACTTGACAACTTTAATCGCGGAACCCTGAAGAGCTGAGTTGTCAATATTGTTGATCTTGCAAAGTTCATCATTAATGGTCAAAAACAGGTGTACTTTAATGAGTCGGAAGGTAAGCTCGAAGATGTGGAGAAAGAAAGAGTGGAGTCCAAAAGACTGCAGAGTGGGTAAAGTTGTTGATGAAGACCAGTGAGACAAAGATTATTAAAAATGTTATAATATGTGTTGTAATTGTGCATGTAAGATTTAAGGGAGAGTGTTGGAAAATAATTCTTTCATGTATAATTTAGAATTAGTTGCAAATTTATAAATGGATGTTGAGAGAATAACCTCCCTATTCATATTTGGAATTGATTGAATCTCACAAACATATGTGATATCCGTGTAATTTGTGTAACATAATAAAATTGTCCTTTGTGTGCAGCGTTGTTTTTAACATTTACATTCATTCTCCTTTTCCATAATCTCGAGTCCTTATAATGTAGCAATATATAGCTATTTGAATCCACGTTTCCTTTGCAGCGTGTCAAGGGATATATTCTTTAAGAATGGAAATGAATGAAGTCGCTCGAAAGATTGGCCATGGAAACCTATGTTTATGATCTCGGATTGAACATCAAGAAATTGAAACATGAGAGGCACAACAGTTATCATAAGATAAAAATATTTTCCTGCAAATAATCCAAGTGGTTACATTGATAAAGATGGTAATAAAGATGGTAATAGTGAAATGGCATGCAACTAGCTAGAAAATAATATAAACTTTATTATGCTACATGTGTCTCTGGGTCCATAAAATTGCATTGCATCCATTGATTTTCAAATATTATGCGATTTATATGCCGGTCAGAGGGCGAGGATCATGTAGTCGGTGCTACAGGTGATCAATCCTAGTGTTCATCCCTTGCCCTCTTTGCCATGACTGAATTGAATCGTATTTCAATTTTAGTTTAGAGCCCAACAATCGAGATACATCATGCATCTCAATTACTCGTCCTTCGATTTTTCTCTCTTTGATTTTGTTGTCGCTTCTTGAACACAAGGATTCAAATTCGTTCCAGAAGTAGAAGAAGCCGTAGCAGATTTCAAGGAGGCAGCAGCAGCAAAGCTAGCGGCAATGGCAGAAGCAACTCGAAATCAATTAGAAGTCGGTAGTAAGTTGGGCATTGTTAACAGATTCTTGAAATTGAAGGTTCGTTGATCTATGAAGATTATAAAAGCCTGAATGGCTCCCACCAATAAATTGCAAATTGTGAGTGAATTTGAGTTGACTTCAATGGATTGATTATTATAGATTTATAAACTTGTTTAGGGGAGAGATGTCTAATGTTATGCAGGGATCAGTGATTGTTACATTATTCGTTTTACTAAGACATGAGAAATTGAAAGATGTGCAACTAATATTTAAACAAAAACAAATAACATTAAATGTAAATATATTTTAATTTATATCTAAAATTTCCCAAAACATTCACTGGGCCCACAACGGTCTATAAATAGTTTCTTAAGTATTAAGAGTACAAGTCATATTTTCCCAATTAGAAAACAAATGAAACCATAAATCCTTCCAAAATGGTCTTATCCCAGAAGTACAAAGTCGCAGTGACTGAAGCTATATATCTCAAATGCATATCCATACCTGCACATAATAAAAGTTAATGTATGTTAGCCATAATTGTTGTGTTATTCAACATTTAAACCCACTATGTTCAATAAATGACACCCAACCCAATAAATTCAATAAATGACACAGAGCCCATTCTATTTCCCATTAAAACATATGAAAACACATGAATCAACAAAACCAATTTCCTAGCCATTGGATCACATCCAAATCAATCGAAATCACACATTCAAAATAAAGTTCAATAAATGACACCCAACCCAATAAATTCAATAAATGACACAGAGCCCATTCTATTTCCCATTAAAACATATGAAAACACATGAATCAACAAAACCAATTTCCTAGCCATTGGATCACATCCAAATCAATCGAAATCACACATTCAAAATAAAGTCATTGCAATCCATGTCCATCATTGCCACCAATTAAATTCAAGTGCAAAAAATTATAAAATAAGTTCAACCACTACTGAAGTTGCATGTTTAACATTCAAACTATCCACCAACCCTGGAGACAAACCATCACATGTTTAACATTCAAACTATCCACCAACCCTGGAGACAAACCATCACAGAACATTTCACAATATATTCAGGTTAGTTATTTAAATTACAGCACAATTTTCTTACAGTTTTATTTTCATTTCTCACAATTTTTATTTCAGTTTTCTTTTTGTTTTATTTTCATGAAAATGTATATTTTTTCTATTTTTCTATATTCTGAATCATTTTCAAGTTGACTGGAAAATATGACACAACCATAATGCAAAGTATTGGCTAGTATGGCTAGCTACAGATGAAAAAGAACAAACTCATTTATAGTTGAACATCAATCCTTTTCTATATTATAAATTCCAAGCGGGAAGGACTTCATCTAAAGTTTTACACATTCATCCCAAAGCCAAAACAATGTCATAAAACCTAGTTCCTCAATCAAAATTAATTTTGGAAAATGAGCCTCCTAGCTACAATTTAAGAACAACTAGATGACCACCTGAATTAACAAGGAGACTCCACAAAAAATTTAAGGTTGTCTAGGATTTAGCATAAATTGATGACATGCGGAAATAAACAGTGGCAAAGAATTTAGCGATAAATGACAACAGTTCCTTGCTCAACTGGCTATCAGTGACAAACTTGGAATGGAAAAAATAGACGTAGAAACTCCTTTATGCTTCCCTTTCTTCCAGTACTTGTCATATTTGTTGAGACATGAAACCATTCTAGATTAAATTTCTAGTGAATAAGATGAAGATCATCGTCATTTTTAGAACATGCAGTGATCTTTGTCATTTCTCTCAGTTGCATTTGAAGAGGAAATATCTATCAATTGTTTTCCCTTGTAACATTTTCATAATCACTGTGTTTCTCTATAACCTACTTACCTACTTAGCATTCAAATGCTCAAGATACTTCATTTGTCTTTCAGATTTTCTTAAACCCACATTATCCTTCCCTTCATCAACTGTGACATCTTCAAATGGAAATAAAGTACAATAAGTTTGTCACTGTCATGCTCTTCAAAAACATCAACAAGCAAAATAAGTTTGTCACTATCATGCTCTTCAAAAACATCAGCAAGCAAATTAACATCAAAATATTGAGCTGACCATTATGTCTTTTTTTACAACCCATTGACGAGATTCAAGTCTAATGGGAGTGAAAAATTTTGGTAAATTTTCCTTACTAATTATTTTTGGCTACCATATTTTGGAAAATTTTCTTTACTAATTATTTTTGGCTACCATTTATTCATAGAGCATGTATAATTTATTGGAAGTAAAATTTTTGGTAAGCATTTTGCTCACACCCATATATCTGTCTGCAAGGGTTTTTTTATACATATGAGTGTAGTTGGGTTTCACTAAATCATCTAGGAAATGATATGGAGGGACCAACTCAATTCTCTGTAAGTTTGAACATCTACATAACATCATAGACCTCTGGCCTAACCGTAGACTTTAAATTTGATATATTAAATACAATAGGATTTAAATTTGATATATTTGAACCTTGTAACAAATTATATCTTAATCCTATTGCAGGCCTATGACTTAGTGCTCCAAATCCATATAAAGGGCCATTGTATAACAAAATTAACTAGATTATAACAAAAACTTCTTTTTCTAGGTAGTGCACTTTATAACTAGGTCCAAGAACACAATTAAGGCTACCCTCAGCAGCCAAACAACTTGCAAAATTACCATGTCTTCCCAATCCAAACCTAGGATGTTTGTGAGTGTCTCCAACCTTGTCAAACTTTAAATGGAGACTTTATAGTTTTCAATATTTAAGGAAAAAAATTAATTCAAACAATAGTAAGGAAATGCAGTTTATAACTAGGCCCAAGAACATAACTAAAGCTACCCTCAGCAGCCAAACAACTTGCAAAATTACCATGTCTTCCCAATCCAAACCTAGGATGTTTGTGAGTGTCTCCAACCTTGTCAGACTTTAAATGGAGACTTTACAGTTTTCAAGATTTAAGGATTTAATTTAATTCAAACAATAGTAAGGCAGTGCACTTTATAACTAGGTCCAAGAACACAACTAAGGCTACCCTCAATAGCCAAACAACTTGCACTTTATAACTAGGTCCAAGAACACAACTAAGGCTACCCTTAGCAGCCAAACAACTTGCAAAATTACCATGTCTTCCCAATCCAAACCTGGGATGTCTATGAGTGTCTCCAACCTTGTCAGACTTTAAATGGAGACTTTACAATTTTCAATATTTAAGGATTAAATTTAATTCAAACAACAGTAAGGCAGTGCACTTTATAACTAGGTCCAAGAACACAGTTAAGGCTACCCTCAACAGCCAAACAACTTAAAAATTACCATGTCTTCCCAATCCAAACCTAGGATGTTTGTGAATGTCTCCAACATTGTCAGACTTTAAATGGAGACTTTAAAGTTTTCAATATTTAAGGATTAAATTGAATGTAAAGAACAGTAAGGCAGTGCACTTTATAACTAGGTCCAGGAACATAGCTAAGGCTACCCTCACCATCCAAACAACTTGCACTTTATAACTAGGTCCAAGAACACAGCTAAGGCTACCCTCACCAACCAAACAACTTGCAAAATTACCATGGCTTCCCAATGCAAACCTGGGATGTCTGTGAGTGTCTCCAACCTTCTCAGTCTTTAAATGGAGACTTTACAATCTTCAAGATTTAAAGATTAAATTTAATTCAAACAACAGTAAGGCAATGCACTTTATAACTAGGTCCAAGAACATGGCTAAGGCTACCCTCAGCAGCCAAACAACTTGCAAAATTACCATGTATTCCCAATCCAAACCTAGGATGTCTATGAGTGTCTCCAACATTGTCGGACTTTAAATGGAGAATTTACAATTTTCAAGATTTAAGGATTAAATTTAATTTAAACAACAATAAGGCAATGCACTTTATAACTAGGTCCAAGAACACAGCTAAGGCTACCCTCACCAGCCAAACAACTTACAAACTTACCATGCCTTACCAATCCAAACCTGGGATGCCTGTGAGTGTCTCCAACCTTGTCAGACTTTAAATGGAGACTTTATAGTTTTCAAGATTTAAGGATTAAATTTAATTCAAACAATAGTAAGGCAATGCACTTTATAACTAGGCCCAAGAACACAGTTAAGGCTACCCTCAGCAGCCAAACAACTTGCAAACTTACCATGTCTCCCCAATCCAAACGTAAGATGTCTGTGGGTGTCTCCAACCTTGTTAGACTTTAAATGGAGATTTCACAGTTTTCAATATTTAAGGATCAAATTTAATTCAAACAACATTAAGGTAATGCACTTTATAACTAGGTCTAAGAACACAGCTAAGGGTACCCTCAGTAGCTAAACAACTTGCAAAATTACCACGCATTCCCAATCCAAACCTAGGATTTTTGTGATGATTATGAATAACAATAATGACAAACATGATGTTAAACAAATTAATTCAAACAACAGTAACTACAAGAGTAACATCTTAACCAGAAAAGGAATGAGGTGTCACTTTTTTTAGTTGAAATTCCTCCTAGAGCTTCCTTCATGTCTGAAGAGTGTTAACTATAAGAATAACAATGGTATTGACAAACTCAAAACCATTCCCTATAGAGATTCTATTGAGCTTATATTGATTGTCATGAAACTAAACAATATTGACAAACATGAGGCTAAACAATTTAAGTCAAATAACAATTTATAAAAAAGAACTAAACCAGATCAACATCTTAACCAAAAAGATCACTTTGTTTAGTTGAAATTCCTCCTATAACACATAAAACATTTTATCCAAAACATATATTGATATAATTGAAGACATACAACCAATTCTAAGTCAATTTCAACACACTAGCAATAGTTTTCCAAGTACAAATACAGTCATGGTATTTTAAGTGTAAAAACAAGTTATCAAAACAACAATCATTGATAATTTTGAAGACATACAACAAATTCATTCTGTAAATTTGATTTTTCAAGGATACTGTCAAAAAAGCATATGTATGAAAATCTCTTAAGCTTATACTAACATCAATGTTGATAATTGCTTGTAATAAAGTAGAAAATGTTTTTGGCTTGTATGAAAGCATAATTTTCAATTATTCTTAACTAAATGCATGCAATAATTCTGTAGGTAGTTTCATCTATGGCAAGAGTTAGTTATGTTGCTCGTACAAAGAGAAGTGGCAGGAGAGTGACAAAGGGTTCCTAGCTGCAATGCCCTTCATCAAATGAGGATAGGATAGGTGATGTGAATGTCAACAATTATCCAATCAATGTTGTTGAGGATGACCATGCAAATGAAGCTGATGGTGTCACACCATCACTCACAGAGCCACCATCAACCACAGTCCAAGGGGTAAGTTCAACTAAAAAGATTAGCACTATAAGAGGTTGGAAAAAAAAAAGAAATGTTAGCTACAATTGATGGCATAAAGTTTAATGGATATTCAATTCGAACATATACAAAAAAACATGGTATTCCTCCCTCATCAATACATTATTGGATAAATGGGCTCACTCATACAAAATGTAGAGTGCCTCTTACAGTTATGACTGAAGAGGAGGAGGTCAAGGTGGTTGAGTGGTGTAAAGAGATGGCCCAATTGGGACATGGGCTAGAGTTGATACAACCCACATCCATAGTTGCTCAAATCTGTCAAGGGAGGCCAAACCCTTTCAAAGATGGGTTTCCTGGTAAATCATGGTGGTTTGAGTAAGGCATCCAAATCTTGTATTGCATACAACTAAGGGCCTTGACAGAGCATTAAATTTGTGCCCTGTTGTTGTATGTAAGTTCTATGACACTCTTTCTAGTGCATATGATAAACATTCTTATGGTGCAAACCATATATGGAACTGTGATTAACGGGTTTATAGGCATGAAGGAATTGTAGCATGCGGGTAATTGCCAAGAAAGGGAGCCAAAAGGTGCCAAAGATTTTGCCTAATAGCAAGAAGTGGATAACTATTCTATTTTGTGTCAATGCAATTGGTGCTTCAATCCCAGAATTTTATCTATCAAAGGTAAAAATCAACTGAAAAACTATATACAAAATTGTGAACCAGGTGCATGCATAGTTGCACATCCCCATGCATGGATAACTAGAGAACTTTTTTTTTAATTGGATTTTTCACTTTGTTGCATCTATACCAGGTGGTGTCTCACCCAATAATAGACACCTATTGATATTAGATGGCCATGGAATCCACGTTGATGTACAAACAATTGAGGAAGCAAACAATTTGGGCATCGACTTGCTAACATTTCCCATTCATACCACTCACAGATTGCAACCCCTTGATGTTAGTGTGTTTGTCCCTTTCAAAAACTATTTCAGGTCAAAGCACGTTGCATGGATGGCAAAGAATCCAAGGGTTGAGGTGAAAAGGTTAGAGCTAGCATAGCTTGCAAGTAAAGAGTTTAAAAGGGCTCTAACTCCATCAAATATCAAGGTTGGATTTATGAGGACAGGAATATGGCCACTGAATTATGATGCCCTTATGCATGATACTGGTTGTAGCCAGGCGTTTCATGTGGATGGTCAAAAACAAGGGCATTTCCAAACAGGTGTTGAAGTGCAAGAAGAAGTAGATGAACAGGATGATGTGGTTGAAGCTGGTAATATGGTTTCCCTCTCTCAAGGACACTTATATGGTGTTGATGATGAACATGTATGTGAAACATAGTATAATCATGAACGAATTCACAGTAACATGGAGGTCGTTCTACCAACTCAAGCACATGAAACTTTTGTTGTTGATATTGTTAATGACATTGTTGAACATGCAATTGACAATGAAGATGTATTTCAAAATGACATTGTTGATATTGCACTAGGAAGCAACAATGACCAATTAACATTGCCAAGCCAAGTAACCCCACCATCATGGCTAGCAGAAGCCATGATTAATTTGAACGAACATAGTGTCTCAAGAACCAATGAACAAAGCATGAACATGCCTTCACAACTAGCAGAATTGAACAATGAAATTGTTCATTTTTTTGTGGAAAATAAATTAATGGAAGAAGATGAAGCACAGAATGAGGAATCAGATGAAGATAACAATATAGTTCAATCATTTTTCTCGGATATTGAAAGGCAAGTACCAAGCAATGACATGCAGGTGGGAGGGGTGGAGAAGTTACTTGGTCAGGTCCTGAAGATACCAATAGTGTCAATGAAAAAAAGAAAGGAACATCGGGTAGTCTTCGTTTGGGCCGAAGTTCACAGTCACTCACCTCAGAAAACTATATAAACCTATTATTTGAGTCTAATATATATATATATATATATATATATATATATATATATATATATATATATATATATATATATATATATATATATATATATATATATATATATATATATATATTGAAATTCATGAATTAAAATAGAGAAAGAAGGATCTATCCAAGGAGAAGAAGGCAGCAAGGATTGTTGTAGCATAACATCGAGCAGATGAAAGGCTTGAAAGCAAGGCAAGAGAAGGACCAACAAAAAAAAATGGCAAGATAGGAAAAGGAATCAAGAAAGGCTAAACAAATGCTTGAAAAGGAACAAGGGATGACCAATATGGTTGACAATGATGCAAGCACAACTGATGAAACCAAGATTATGTCAAACACATTGGAAAATATTGCAGATAATACACCATTATTCCAAGACCTCATGAACATTCAAGTGCCTCACTATTAAAATGTGGGTTTACCCGCTTGCCTTATTACTACTAGAGGAGGTGTCAATTCTATGCATGCTCATCACACACCTCCACTTAATGTAAGGGTTAGTAGTGCAAATGTGAGGTATGGGTACTCAATTCCTCCATGGTTAGAAGGTGCAAATTAGACTCAATCATATGGCGGCAATCAACCATTTCATAATCAACCCTTTTTAGCTAGGCCAACCTACTTGGCTCAAGCAGGGAACTCAGGGAGTTTTGGCACTGAGATTCTCAAGGCCACAAAGAATAGGGGTGTCATATGTTTTTGGTTGTAACCACATTAATAGTGGATTTTGGATGGATTGTCTCTTTTTCTTGTCACATAAATATTTTGGCTTACAGCCTAGGTTTTTTTATTTCATATTGTTTGTGGCATTGTAACCAAAATCCATTTTAGAAGGAACATCTATAGTTTATTATAATGGAGAAATATTACCTGAGAATGTAAATGGGATTTTTTGTTATGCCTCTACACAACAAATTATTTACAACGCATTTATAACTAAGTTGTAAATATTATGACAAACGAGTGAATAATGAAATCTTGAACAAGTCACTTATTTTAATATGAAAATTCCATAAAACAATGAACAGTAAAAGTACCTAACCTCACACCTCATATGAAACCTCGTTTACTGTAAGTTAACTTAGAATAAAAACAGAGTTCATGTGTGGTGAAGTATCAACAAGCCAAGAGAATAATTAAATGAAAAACGAGTGAATAATGAAATCAACAAGCATCAATTGTGTTGTTAATTAAATAATAAAGAATCAACAAGCATCAACTGAGTCTCTAATTAAATGACAAATGAGTGAATAGTGAAATCTTGAACAATTCACTGTTTTAATATGAAAATTCCATAAAACAGTGAATAGTAAAAGTACATAACCTCACACCTTATATGAAACCTCGTTTATTGTAAGTTAACTTAGAAGACAAACAGAGTGCATGCGCGGTGAAGCATCAACAAGCCAAATAAAACATCAACAAGCCAAGAGAATAATTAAATGAAAAATGAGTGAACAATGAAATCAAGAAGCATCAACTGAGTCTCTAATTAAATGAAAAATGAGTGAATAATGAAATCTTGGACAAGTCACTTGTTTTAATATAAAAATTCCATAAAACTATGAACAGTAAAAGTACCTAACCTCACACCTCATATGAAACCTCGTTTACTGTAAGTTAACTTACAAGACAAATAGAGTGCATGTGCGGTGAAGCATTAACAAGCCAAATAAAACATCAACTTGCCAAGAGAATAATTAAATTAAAAATGAGTGAATAATGGAATCTTGAACAAGTCACTTATTTTAATATGAAAATTCTATAAAACAGTGAATAGTAAAAGTACCTAACCTCACATTTCATATCAAACCTCATTTACTGTAAGTTAACTTAGAAGACAAATAGAGTGCATGTGCGGTGAAGCATAAACAAATCAAATAAAGCATCAACAAGCCAAGAGAATAATTGACAAATGAGTGAATAATGAAATCAGTAAGCATAGCCCCACAGGGGTAGGCGAGTTGGTAATCACATTGCGGTGAAGTTCGTTAGAAAGGCGGGCTCCGTACTGAAGGTCACGAGTTCAAATCCCCCGGACTTACCCTGGAGCTGTATAGAGGGGTGGGCGCAGCTCCCAGTGGTTATAGAGGTAGCGGTTAGAATAGACCCCGTGTAACGCAAGTCGCGAGGCTGCCCCTGTTTCCGATTCCACTGTAATAAAAAAAAACAGTAAGCATAAACTAAGTTGTTAATTAAATGATAAATCATCAACAAGCATCAACTGAGTTGTTAATTAAATGATAAATCATCAACAAGCATCAATTTAGTTGTTAATTAAATGACAAACGAGTGAATAATGAAATATTGAACAAGTCACTTGTTTCAATATGAAAATTCCATAAAATAGTGAACAGTAAAAGTACATGACCTCACACCACATATGAAACCTCATTTACTGTAAGTTAAATTAGAATACAAACAGAGTGAATGTGCGTTAAAGCATCAAAAATAATCGACAAGCCAAATAAAGCATCTACAAGCCAAGAGAATAATTGTTTTGGGAAGTTTTAGTGTCTACGGATAAAAGCTTAAACCCCTAGACTAGTAGCTAAGTCTAGAACAACAATGCAAAGCATTCTCTACTTTTTCTATGATCAACAGATTAAATAAGAGGTAAAGAAGCCTACCTATAGCTTTCACTTACTTCTTACCTCCCTTGATCAATTATGTCACTCCTCTCCATACTTAATCCGCTTGAAGAGTACCTGCACATAGACAGAAGACAACAACCGATCAAAGCATATGATAATGATCTATTGATAAATGTTAAATTGGCAACTAGGGCCAAACTCCATGTGGGTCGGCTTATTTATGGCAGCTGATATTTTTATTGGATCCCTCTCATCGAGAGGTGTAGGATTGATCCAAAGATCATCCGATTCCGATAAGTATTTATGGAGATATGAATTTATTTTGTTTATGTAATTATTATCAAGCCGACTAGCTCTTATGTAGGCTCTAGAAGCCCAACCAACGTGTCTATTCATCATCCTCGTTGTGGTATAAATAGATGAGGATTTGATATCATTCACACACAACTCTTGAGTGATCTCCTCCTCTCCACGTCTTGGGTTTTGGGAGGAGGAGTGAGACATCAAGAGAAACACAACACAGCATCATGGCATTACGCAAGAATACGCTAGCTCAGCATGAAGCCCTAACCGCAGAAGATGCCCTAACTGATCCAACGCAGTACCTGGAAGACCTCATACGCTGTATGAAAGATCGGATATGCTATATGTGAAGACATATAAAATGCAGTCATGGAAACATGTCTAACGATGTACATGGAGACATATAAATCGTAGTCCATACATGGATACGCAGCAGATACATGTACCATATCAAGCTTCATGATCTCATCTAACATGATGTACTCCACGTCACTTCTGCATGTCACTGAGATCCATATACCAGATCTCTAATTCTCTTTTCCATCGTTGTTGAGATACTTCTCATTTCAGCACCATTGATGCCATCATTACAGAGATCCTCATTGTTGCTTCATATCAATGTGATCCATTCACTATGATCTTTATGCTTTCATGGATACACTAAGACAGTCATTACATTATGTCAATGAGCTCTTCATTGAATTCATCATTATGTGGACTGTTGCAACATACCTTTGTCATCACTGTATATATTTGTTGAGAGTGATTCTCATTACAGCTTTATTATGTAACCCTTGTCACTGTTATGTTGTTGAGACTTCATCATTCCTTTATTATTTCTCTCAAGCAATATGATAAATCCTGTAGAGCAGATCTGCTCCAATACTCACACGAAAGAATGTGAGATACCTCCTTCAGATCATAGGTATGTTGTGACTTTTCTTTACTGCAATGACGTTATTCATTGCTCCTAGCATCGAGGTTGTGACTGCACCGAAACCCTAGGTACAGTCAAACCTTACTGCGACTCCTTTCTGTGACTGCGGCCTCTTATCTCCATTTTAACGTATTCCAATCTGCGTATGATAGTTTATATATTTCCACCTGTGTGTATATATATCCACGAGTAGCGTATTAATACCTCCAGCATATCATGACTATGTTGATGCGTCTATATGCGAGTTGCGTTTATATAACTGCGTCGATGTGTGTATAGATGCTGAGAGTATTATCATTGCGTATTATATCTTTGCCTACGTTCGGATCATGAACAGTGTGTAGATATTACCACTTCATCACTTCGGCTCATTACCAGCGTAATTCTGTGCATATATCTGTTGCGTATCCAAGTATGGACTGTGATTTATATGTCTCCATGTACAACATTAGACATGTCTCCATGACTGCGTTTTATATGTCTTCACATATAGCATATCCGATCTTTCATACAGCGTATGAGGTATTCCAGGTACTGCGTTGGATCAGTTAGGGCATCTTCTGCGGTTAGGGCTTCATGCTGAGCTAGCGTATTCTTGCGTAATGCCATGATGCTGCGTTGTGTTTCTCTTGATGTCTCACTCCTCCTCCCAAAACCAAAGACGTGGAGAGGAGGAGATCACTCAAGAGTTGTGTGTGAATGATATCAAATCCTCATCTATTTATACCACAACGAGGATGATGAATAGACACGTCGGTTGAGCTTCTAGAGCCTACATAAGAGCTGGTCGGCTTGATAATAATTACATAAACAAAATAAATTCATATCTCCATAAATACTTATCGGAATCGGATGATCTTTGGATCAATCCTACACCTCTCGATGAGAGGGATCCAATAAAAATATCAGCTTCCATAAATAAGCCGACCCACATGGAGTTTGGCCCTAGTTTCCAATTTAACACTCCCTCTCAACTAGGGAGAACTCCATCCGTTGATCCATAAGTACGACTGTACTATCTCTGCCATCAGTGCCATGCACTGTTCTGCCCAACTCTGCTCAGCTCTACTGGCTCTGCTCTATTCTACTCAGCTCTACTGGCTCTCCTAGCTCTGCTTTGCTCAGTGTTGCTGGCTCTGCTAGCTCTGCTTTGCTCAACGATGCTGGCTCTTCTAGCTCTGCTCTACTCAACTCTGTTGAACTATGAAGAAGAAGAATTGATCGAGAATGAGTCATATCATTCTCCACTAACTCGAAGTTAGTCTCAGAGTGCGTACCACTGGTCCCAGACCAGTCTCAACCGACCCGAAGTCAGCGTCATAGTATGTACGACTCTCACTGGTCCCAGACCAGTACTGCATTGACACGAAGTCAGTCTCGGAGTATGTACCACTGGTCCCAGACCAGTCTCAGCTGACCCAAAGTCAGCGTCATAGTATGTACAACTCTCACTAGTCCCAGACCAGTATCATTGATCCTAGATCAATGGAGGACATCCTAGCGTAGGGAGTACGGTAGATACAACGATGCGTCCATCGGTACTACTATGGTCCCTAACTTCATTTCCCTGCTCATTGATCAGATGAGAGGTACTTCCCATGAGTCCCAGACTGCATGGGTAGGATGCCTTGACAGGAGAACTTAATCAATCCTGTCCTCACAGGAGAACACATCAATCCTGCTACAATCGCCATGGAGAACACATCAATCCAGGCCTCACAGGAGAACACATCAATCCTGCTACAATCGCCATGGAGAACACATCAATCCAGGCCTCACAAGAGAACTAATCATCCTGCTACAATTGCCATGGAGAACACATCAATCCAGGCCTCACAGGAGAACTAATCATCCTGCTACACAAGAGAGCGAATCATCTTGTCCCACACGAGAGCAAATCATCTTGCTTCAGTGCGCACCACCAAGGGAGGGTGAGTCACCCTGTGGTCGTATGTTTCTCCAATAGAACTGCAAGCCCCCCAAATCTCCTAGAGCTCAATGTATGCAGCTTGCAGGACCCTTTTACAAAGGTCTCTCGACGACTCCAAGTCGTTCGGGAAAATCACAAACTTGATCTTTCCTCAGGGCTCTGTCCTGTACATCATCTCAGTGTGATGGAGCCTCCTTGATCATCGACTTACCATATCCCATATAAGGCAGTAATTGATGTCTATCTGCTGGAGCAATTGTCGAATACGGGATTTCTCAATAATCGAATCCCACCTCTGGTTGTCACGGAGAATCATAGTGGTATTCATCATGCATACAAACAACTCACTGAAGAGCTTCAGCAACCAGACTGCCTCACAGAAGGTCATACTAGCAGCAATGTATTCTGCCTTGGTGGTGCTCAGAGTCACCGACTTCTGCTTCCTGCTCATCCAGGATATTGAGGCAGATTCCAAAGAGAACCAGCACTAAGAAGTGCTCACACTGCCTGCCCATTCAACATTCGAATAATCATGAGGTTTCATATTTCCGATAGTGTATCTCAATTCATGAGAGATTATGCCCCGAAGATATCTCAGAAGATTCTTGGCACCAATCAAGTGAGGCTCAACCAAATATGAGCTCACCATGCTAACTGCAACACAAATGTCCGGACGGAGGTTCTCCAAGAACATCAACGCGAATGAGTTTATGAAACTCATAGGCAATTCCCAGATCTGGTCCGACATCATTACCATATAACTTCTAAAAGTTAAGATCCTCGAGGTAGTCACAAGCTTGCAGCTTATCTTCCCACATTCTGAATCCAACTCCATCTGTCTCCTATAAATGAGAGGGTTTGCACCTGTCAGACATAGGTGCTGGTACGAGAGGTTTATCATCCACAACCTTCGAGTAATGGTTTGGATCGGTTTCACTCCTAGTGAATCTCAGCTGCATTAGACAGCTATCAATCCTCTCATACTATGCCCGAGGTGTTTTTCTTCAAGCCATAGAGGGCTTTCTTCCACCTGTATACATGAGATTCCTTGATCATGATTCTCAAACTCCTCGGGTTGTTCCAAACCTGTGAACTTGCTGCATGAGGGGAATGGTCCCCTTATAATATTTTCCTTCGGTACATTTCAGACATGTACCTTCATGCTTCTTTTTGAATTCAGGCATCCTAGTCACCATCTGTCTCACAGACCTCCGGTGTTGAGTCAATGTACATGGTCCCCAGTGGACTTCCTACAACTTGATACAACCCTGAACTCAAAAACATCTTTAAAAGATCTATTTTCAAACACGTACCTTTCCATCGATAAGTGCCACCTTTGAACCTTCGACTTCCATTACTGTGGTTCCTTGCTTCCTGGAGGAGTCGACCGTGTCTTTGATGACCTGCATCTCTGTCATTTTGACACTCCTTCGCATAAGGGTCGAACTTATCATCAAGACATCTACCTTTCCTTCCACCCTTAGATCTGAACTTCCCAATGAAGTGATCTTTAGGTATGCCATCAGAAGTTCTGTTGTGCCATTCTGATAATATGCTCTGCTTCGACTTCACCCTAAGTGAATTGTGAAGAACCCATTGATCATTTTGTCTTGTCCCAGCTGTCTTTGGTGATTGCTCTTTCACTCTTGCTTGGTCATTATCTTCACCTCAGCTCTGATACCATGTTAATTTTTGGTATGTTCTATGATAGAGCAATTTATTTAAATTTTCACAGTTAGCAATCACATCGGCATTACGATAAACTACAGATAGAACATAAATATAATATGCAGAAGACAAGCCAAGACAAGAGGACACAAGATATGGCGCAAGCCAGGGACAAACCCCACAATGTGTGGGGAAACCCTTTGATCAAATCTTCTTTTATCTTCAAAGTTCAGCAGAGAAAGAGAGAGAGAGAGAGAGAGTACAATTACAACAGAAGTCAACACTTTGACTTGTCTAGATCTACAACAGAAGTCCACTTGCTGCATCACTGCATATGATGTCATGTTGCAATAGTTGTGATTATCATCATGCTGCCCATGTCCATGATCTTATCATGTTGCTGCCCTTCATGTTCATGATCTTATTTATCATCAAGCTGCCCATGCTTATTATTACATTCATCATGATGCTGTCCATGAGCATGATCTGGTTCATCATCATGTTGCCCTTGATCATTATGCACATCCTGCCCATGTGTCATCATGCTTCATGCTTCCCATGCACCATATCAAGCTTCATGATCTCATCTAACATGATGTACTCCATGTCACCGTTGCATGTCACTGAGATCCATATACCAGATCTCTAATTCTCTTTTCCATCGCTGTTGAGATACTTCTCATTTCAGCACCATTGAAGCCATCATTACAGAGATCCTCATTGTTGCTTCATATCAATGTGATCCATTCACTGTGATCTTTATGCTTTCATGGATGCACTAAGACAGTCATTACATTATGTCAATGAGCTCTTCATTGAAGTCATCATTATGTGGACTGTTGCAACATACCTTTGTCGTCATTGTATATATTTGTTGAGAGTGATTCTCATTACAACTTTATTATGTAACCCTTGTCATTGTTATGTTGTTGAGACTTCATCATTCCTTTATTATTTCTGTCAAGCAATATGATAAATCCTGTAGAGCGGATCTGCTCCAATACTCACACGAAAGAATGTGAGATACCTCCTTCAAATCATAGGTATGTTGTGACTTTTCTTTACTGCGATGACGTTATTCATTGCTCCTGGCATCGAGGTTGTGACTGCACCGAAACCCTAGGTGCAGTCAAACCTTACTGCGAGTCCTTTCTGTGACTGCGGCCTCTTATCTCCATTTTAATGTATTCCAATTTGTGTATGATAGTTTATATATTTCCACCTGTGTGTATATATATCCACGAGTAGCGTATTAATACCTCCAGCATATCATGACTACGTTGATGCGTCTATATGCGAGCAGCGTTTATATAACTGCGTTGATGTGTGTATAGATGCTGAGAGTATTATCACTGCGTATTATATCGTTGCCTGCGTCCGGATCATGAACAGTGTGTAGATATTACCACTTCATCACTTCGGCTCATTACCAGCGTAATTTTGTGCATGTATTTGCTGCGTATCCATGTATGGACTGCGTAATTATGAAGACTGCGTGTAATTCTACGTAATTATGAAGGCTGTGAGTAATTCTGCATAATTATGAAGGTTGCGAGTAATTCTGCGTAATTATGAAGACTGCGTGTAATTCGTTGCCAGTGTAATTATGAAGACTGCGTGTAATTCGTTGCCAGCGTAATTATGAAGACTGCGTGTAATTGTGAAGAACCCATTGATCCTTTTGTCTTGTCCCAGCTGTCTTTGGTGATTGCTCTTTCACTCTTGCATGGGCATTGTCTTCACCTCAGCTCTGATACCATGTTAATTTTTGGTATGTTCTATGCTAGAGCATACCAAAAATTAACAATAAAACATAGCATGGAATCAAGTACATGATACACATATGAAAGCATAAATGAATAACACAAGTATATGGAAAAAGCTTTGAACACTTTATTAGTAAAAGGAAGAGTTACAACCCATTGCTCAAATCAGCATCACTCCTCCAGTTCAATCCCATCCTCTCCTCATAACAAGCAATACATTTTGACATCATTACAATACTTGAAATCAACTCAAGTCTCATACTAACAGCATCTCCCTATAATTCAATAATTTCCAGCCTCTGATCACTTAGATGAGTGGTCTTTTTATAGGTGAATGAAGGAAGTTATGCCATAAATGGTGATAATGAATGCCCTCCCAAACTTAGGATTTATTTCCATGGAGGAAGGGATAAGGGATAGATGTTCCTTAACTCTCTTCCTCATCCAAATACGAGCTCAAAGGAGTAGATAGAATTGAGAAACTTCTAGAGGCATCCAATGGATAAGGAATCTTTCAAACCCTCATGGAAATTCGCTCAAATTTTCCCAGCGCGGGCCAAAGAGGGCTCAAGTGCACTGCATAGCACCCTATCACTGTATGGTCTACATTGCAGCGCACCCTAATGAAGGCCTGCCTGCACTGATCTTCTTAGAGGCAATTTCTGGATGATTTTGGTCATGGAACTTCTTGGGAAGCTAGGCATTCTGATGGTTGACTTCTTTAGGGCATGTAACAACTGAATTAGGGTTTGATGGGCCCTAATAGTACTAATCTGTAGGTTGGGGTTGATGTGCCCAAATGGATCTGTAACAGTTGCCCCCTAAAGCATGAAGTCGTAAATATGTATGTCGAGTGAAATGCTTTATCATGTGGAGAGGAGGTTTCGAAGCGGAAGGTGACCTGCATCAATTACAATACATATATCATGATAATTTGATTTTTTCTCATGAACTTGCTGAGGGAAGGCATACCCATGCTCAACTTATAAACTTTCATTACATGTACAAATATAGTCGTCTACAGATATAGACCCATGAATGGATGACCATGAATGTAAGGCCATTGTACATTTGATTTAGTACTCCTGAAAATATCACAGCCCGGATGGATGAAACTAGATCCGGGGTCTTCAATCTCGTTCAATCTTTCGCTCAAGTACAAGTCTAACCATGTGAATAGATGATCTGAAGTCGAACATGGGAAGACATCGTCTAATTACCAGCCAATGATGTAAGCCATTAACAGACGTGAGAGGAATCACCGATAATGATGATGACCCTCAAGGTACTACAGTACATTTCGCATGGTGTGAATAAATGATTTGATGTCGAACACCATACAAAGTCTTTCGGTCGAAGGCTAGTGATGTCAACCTATCGCCAAAATTGAGAAACCTACCATTGATGTATGCATACCTCAAGGTACTGAAGAAGTGTTTCTCAGTCAACTTCTTGGATAATGTGCTGATTTCGACAAGAAGCGACTCATCGTGGGAGGGCCTTGATGTATCCCACATCAACAACACGAAACAAGGTAAATAATTTTGGAGATTAAAAATCGATTGATGACACAAGGTTCAAGAATGGCGGTCATGAAAATGAAGGTTTACGGTATTGCAAAGGACGAAGTTTGAACTGAATGACTTCTCTTGAACATGTCGGTGACTCTAAGATGAATTGGTAGCATTGACCCAAAACAAAGTAATGGATGGTATGATAGACCAACGGTGTGATAACCATCAATCTGAATGACCCAACCCACATAGTCACGGTGATGAGGTGAAAGTGTCATGTTCAAGAGCGACTTGCTACCATAAAGTGTTTTCCCTTTTTTCCAATTTTTCCCAGACATTGCTGACCAGTACCTCTTTATTTTTTATCAAGCTTGAGGAGGATAATATATGCTTGTTGTATAATTTCACCCTTCAGGTGAATCCATTGCTATTTGATGCTTTAACAAGTCTAGCGAAGATGAAACTCGGTCTTGTCTAAATGGACAAGTTTGTCGCTATTTGATGTTTTTAATGAGATTAACAACAAAGATAACTCGATCCTTTTCATATTTAGAGAGTTTAAAAAGGGACAAAAAGAAAACTCAACAAGTTCTTCTTCGTAAAATAATCTCTCAAGTCCAAAAAAGCGTAAAATAATACAAGAGAGATATCGTTTCCTATCGTTTAACAAGCTGGAAAAGACAAGCACTCAGAAATCTTTTCATGTTTAGAGAGTCTGAAAAGAGCTTAAAGAGGACTCCATTTTGAGGAATGAGTGGTGTCTAGGGTAGCAACTGGTTCCGGTGATGTTGGAACTTCTCAAAACATGTTGATTTATGTGAAGAGGCTGGCTAATAAGACCACTCATTGCAAATGTTCCTCAAAAAGGGTAAAACAACCAAGTGAAAGTGTATGATCGGCCAAAGGGATGGTGGCAATGGGATGAAAACAACCAAGGCTCATCTAATGAAAGAGGCTGATAGAATGGAAATCATGAGGGTTAAACTGGAAATGGGTTCATTTCTACACAAGCTTGAACCATGGGGAATTATGCTTGGATTCAGTTTCATTTTTACACAAGCTTGAAACGAAAAACTATGCTTGAATTCAGTTTCATTTTTACACAAGCTTGAAACAAAGAACTATGCTTGAGATTGGTTTACATGCCCCCAACATGATGAAAAGGAGAGTCTCCTGTAACTAGATGGAAGTCACTGCGGTGAAGCAGGACGGTTATCCAACACCTTTTTGGCTTTGTCCAGATAGGGACAAAGGTGAATGGGGTGATTCCCTTCACATAACCTATAGGGAAACTTAACTTCACCACTAGGTGTATGCCCCCCAAGCTTCATTACATTCACCTACATAGACTACTCGTGGCTATCAAGTGGATGGAATGAAGGTTCATTTACGAGATCAAGTGAAAGACTTGATTGGGATTTCATGAGATCTACTCAAAGACTCGACTTGGAACTTGGGACCTTGTTTCATTTTTTAATGAGCTTGACACAAGACAAGGAACTCTGGTCATATTCCTTGGTTTCATTTTTTAATGAGGTTGACACAAGACTAGGAACTATCCTCATGGGGCCTGTTTCATTTTTTAATGAGGTTGACACAGTAAGAGAATCGTCCTCATACCCTTGGTTTCATTTTTTAACGAGGTTAACACAAGACAAGGAACTCTCCTCATGGACCTGTTTCATTTTTTAACGAGATTGACACAATAAAAGAACTATCCTCGTATTCCTTGTTTCATTTTTTAATGAGGTTGACATAAGACTAGGAACTATCCTCGAACTCCTTATTTCATTTTTTAATGAGGTTGACACGAGACAACGAACTATCCTCATATCCTTGGTTTCATTTTTTAACGAGGTTGACACAAGACCAAGAACTATCCTCGTAGGAGCTGTTTCATTTTTTAATGAGGTTGACACAGTAAAATAACTATCCTCATATCCTTGGTTTCATTTTTTAACGAGGTTGACACAAGACAAGGAAATATCCTCATATTCCTTGTTTCATTTTTTAACGAGGTTGACACAAGACAAGGAACTATCCTCTTATAACTTCAATCATAATTCATAAGAGGTCATGAAGGAGAGATCTGGTTCCAATGCCCCCAGTACATGACGTACAACATCACTGAATTGATCATCAGTCGATGTAGGTATGGAACAGGTTGCCACATAATTAACCCATGAAGGGGATGATACCATTGGTACAAAAGGACCATTTAGGGAAGATGGTTCACTAGAAGCCATATTTGGACTAGGAAATGAAAGTTGGTCAACAGTGACAATTCTGCCTTCATGCAGGAAACAAATCACTCGAAAGAGTTTTGAAACAATAGCTCCCATGTTATAAACATAGTCGCACCCTAGAAGTAAATTGTAATCTAAAGGGCCTGGGACTACCATCACATTCAGATAAACGATTTTTCCTCCCAAGGTAATGGGTAACCGAGGGAGGATCCCTAATGGTTGATTGGTTCCTCTGTTAAAAGCCAACAGATTCTGAGTAGCAGGCACAAGCGGTGGCGAACCATTGAGTCAATGTGATCTTCCCCAGTTGAGTCGCCAATTTGTTTTGGGAAGTTTTAGTGTCTACGAATAAACGCTTAAACCCCTAGACTAGTAGCTAAGTCTAGAACAATAGTGCAAAGCATTCTCTACTTTTTCTATGATCAACAGATTAAATAAGAGGTAAAGAAGCCTACCTGTAGCTTTTGCTTACTCCTTATCTCTCTTGATCAATTCTGTCACTCCTCTCCATACTTAATTCGCTTGAAGAATACCTACACACAGACAGAAGACAACAACCGATCAAAGCATATGATAAAAATCTATTGATTAAACACAGCATGGAATCAAGTACATGATACACATATGAAAGCATAAATGAATAACACAAGTATATCGAAAAAGCTTGGAACACTTTATTAGTAAAAGGAAGAGTTACAACCCATTGCTCAATTCAGCATCACTCCTCCAGTTCAATCCCATCCTCTCCTCATAACAAGCAAGACATTTTTACATCATTACAATACTTAAAATCAACTCAAGTCTCATACTAACAGCATCTCCCTATAATTCAATAATTTTCAGCCCCTGATCACTTAGATGAGTGGTCTTTTTATAGGTGAATGAAGGAAGTTATCCCATAAATGGTGATAATAAATGCCCTCCCAAACTTAGGATTTAGTTCCATGGAGGAAGGGATAAGGGATTGATGTTCCTTAACTCCCTTCCTCATCCAAATACGAGCTCAAAGGAATAGATAGCTTTGAGAAACTTCTAGAGGCATCCAATGGATAAGGAATCTTTCAAACCCTCATGGAAATTCGCTCAAATTCGCCCAGCACAGGCCAAATAGGGCTCAAGTGCACTACATAGCACCCTATCAATATATGGCTTGTATTGCAGCACACCCTAATGAAGGCCTACCTATGCTGATCTTCTTAGAGGCAGTTTCTGGATTATTTTGGTCATGGAACTTCTTGGGAAGCTAGGCATTCTTATGGTTGACTTATTTAGGGCATGTAGCAACTGAATTAGGGTTTGATGGGCCCTAATAGTATTGATCTGTAGGTTGGGATTGATGTGCCCAAATGGATCTGTAGCAATAATTAAATGGAAAACGAATGAATAAAGATGGATAGTCATTTGTAGATTTCATGAATATGGAGGAAGATGGAGGAAAAAACCAAAATTATGTTTAAAAAGGAAATGATGCAATATTGTCTCACAGAGGTGACAAAGAATCAAGGTTGCTGAGGGAACCAGAGGTAGAAGAAGAGGTGCTCATTGCATCTAAAGGGAAAAATATGGTTTTTGATGGTAAAATTGATTATGTATATGCAAGGTTTTTAAGTCAAGAGCATGAAAAAATTTCCTCCATATTGAAAATGAGATTAACTCAGACAAATATATAAAGCACACATAAAAAACAAACACAAAATATGGGCGGAAAAAGGTTGAAGACTCATGCTTCCTCTGGTATTCTCTCTCTCTCATTTAAAATAATTGAATATAGTATTACAAATAAATAGATGAGAGACAGTGTTCTCAAGATAGTGCGTGCTATCTCAGACACCTTTGGTTGAGATAATTTCTCCTTTGGTTGAGATAATTTCTCACCAGACGCACACCAATATAGGAGTTACCTAAACTAACTCCTATCTTAGAGGAACAACCCAAGAGTTAGGCACAAATTCCTAACTTGGAATATTTAATTTATTTATTTATTTTTGGATTTATTATTGTTTTGTGAGAGAGGCTAACATTTCCCCCTTCAATGATAAATCCAAAATAAGAACTAGGAACCATCTTCCAAGTTCTCATGTTGATCCTCAAAAACATTACTTGAAAAAACCGCCAAATCTGGATGCTGAAGAAACTGCAATATGAAGAGACTGAGTCAGCTGCATGACTGATTCATCTCTGAATGATGCTTGACAACTCCATCGTGTGCTAAGCCGCAAAAGGATCCAACTTTCCTTTGCTTGAAAACAGCATATGGTGTCCACTGACACAATTTGATGAATGCCCACTAGCGTATTTGCTAATGATGATCTCCCACTGGCTGAAGATGTCGAAAAACAACTCAATGTTGCTTTTTCTATGATGAAAGCTACTCACTGCTACTTTGGCTGTCGATCGCCCACTGGCGAATTTGCTGATGCTCACTGTTGATGAAAAACTCCCATTGGCTGATGAAGATGCCCAGTGGCTACTTCGCTAATGTTGTCGAGACTTTTAATCTGACAACCACTTGTCAATTTCATTGACATTTTCCCCCTTTTGTCAGCTGAAAGGAGAGACAATCTTCTTCAAATTATATCTGAATTCTGAACTCTCCCCCTTCAAGTGTAGTATAGTTTCACTGTTGTACTCCCTCGTTCAACGGCATGAGAGTACCATCATCGTTTCATTGTTGGCTACACTATGTGTGATTGTAGTTGGCTGTAGAACTGAGACAATCTTTTGACTGTGGATGACCATAACCAAGGATCAATCCATTCATAATGTATCTTCAATCTGGCTGATTTTTGTTGGTTGCGACATTTTTCTGAGGAATGATTCTGCTTGCCATAATGGTGACAAGGATGGAGATCAAAACAATGATCTTCCATATGACTGGTTCTTTGACAATGAGAACATTTCGGTTGGACTTCAACTTCAGGTTGTGTGCAATTCTGTTTGTCTGCAACTTTCTTAGAACCTGCTGAGGTGAGTTGTGCAAGAAATCCTGCACTAACAAACTTGATTGGCTTGGAATAATATGGGATATGTAATTTGGTGTCATCAGTGACATATCCTAAGCCTCGTCGATTCTTGTTATTTTGGATCTCTTCCCAGAGCTTGATTGATGGGTTTGGAAGAAATTTGAATTTGATCATGAACAACTTCGACACTTGAAGTTGTTTGGATGAGTGATTTGGAATCAACATCATTATCTTCATCTATATGGTTGAATGACTTGGAAGAAGCACTCTCCTGTTGCGGCTCATCTCTTTGTAGTTGCGACTCTAGTTGAAGTGACTCAATTGTTTCATGTGTTTGTCATAGATGCCATGAAAGATCAGCAAGAGTTTCTTTGTTGATGTGCACCATGTCTTCATCACTGGAGATGATAAAACTGTGAAGAATGTTTAACAACTGAATATGTTGCACCATCTGAACTTTCTCACTTGAAATCAGGCTCTCCTGCTATGGGACTTGAATGGCATGCTCGCTTGATTTGTTGCTTATTGCACTTGCTGGAAACAATGGTCAGAGTTGTAGAACTTTCTTGCTTAAACTCTGGAAGTCACGTGCGCTTGATGAGGATCGTGTTTGCATGAATGCTCACTTGCCTTACTTGATGACTTTACGCTCACTTGAAGGAATAGCCACGCCCGCTTGATGTTGATCTTAACTAGCTTGTTTGGTTGCTTTGATGGTTGATGTAATGAACTTCACTTTGGCTCGCTTGAAGGTTTGAACTTTGTACTGTCTTGACACAAATTGCTTGAATGAATACTCACGCTCGCTTGCAAGAGATGTGAACTTGTTGCTTTTTTGCTTTAGAGTTAAAATTCATGCATTCACTTGATTCTGCTTAAAGGAAGGGTGTCGAACACTGTCGAAAATACACCCAAAAAATGCTTAATGATTTAATGACTCACTACAATGAATTCAATTTGACTCAATGCAAGACTTGGGTTTCGATTTCAACTGAGAATGCACCCTTTGTTGGAAATAATACTGAGAGGGGGGGGTGGGGCGGGGGTGAATCAGTATTTAACAATTTTTAATTTTCATAAACAAATTGATATACGATACTTCTGTGAATTAAACCTACTTATATACGCAACTGTGTTTAGAGAAAACGGTGTATATCTTGCAGACTTCTAATTTAGTTAGCTGATATTAATCTGTGTATCAAAACCATAAAATAGTAATCAAGTGTAGTAAACAGTACAGGCAATCGCACACATGAACACAAGATATAAGGTGGAAACCCAATGTGGGTGAAAACCACCTGCTGCAATTCGTCTCTATCTTCTTTTAATAAGAAACTTCTTTTTACAATATTTTTGTACTGGTGCAGTCTTATACCAGTACGCAGGCTTCTACCTATAGAAGGCTACAACCTTCTCTCGTTCTCCAGCTTCTCCTGGAAGGGAGCTACAACCCCCTTAGCTCTTGTACTAGCTGATGTACTAGTACGTAGATGTTGACCTACAGAAGGCTACAACCTTCTCTTTTCTTCCAGGGACCACGTTTCATAAATTTTCAGACTGAATCCATCAATAACATCAATCAAACATCAAATATATCTGCATCAACCAATCTCCTTTGCACCAACCAAAACTGAATCAAACAATCACTTCTCTGAATGTTGTAACCAGAATACAGTAACAGTAACCAGAAACCAATCCTGAACCCAAAACACTACAGCAATAAACAGAAGTAGCTAAAACATATTTTATGAGATGTACGCTACTTCAATATGTATAACCTGCGTGCATACGTTGTTATCTTAAGGCAAAGCTATGTATACGCAGTTTTGCATTACCGAACCAGCATGTATACATGCCTTTGCTATGCTGAACCTGCGTATAGATTTCTATTCAAGCCTTGAGATCTTGACCCATCAATAGAACTTATCCTTCTTCTAGTGCTCAGGTTCCTCCTTGATTTAGATCCATCTATGCACCATAACCCAATGACCAGTATTCTAGATCTTGCTTTTCATAAGATATTCAATCCTTGAATGCCTTTGCCTAAAGATCTCCTTCCCCTTTTATAGTCTTAGGCCTTACTCAATACCATGGTCCAAAACCACTTAGAACCAATACTTGGGACCCAATACCTGAGTTCAACACTTCGAACAAGACACCATGGTCCAAAACCATAGGACCAAATACCAAGGACCAAAAACCATGGACCGAAAGCAAGTTTTCCCACATGTACATGTTTTTCCTTGCGTGAAAGTGCGTGCATACGAATACGCGCCTTTTGATAGGCGATCTCGTGTGTATACACAGCTTGGTTAAGAGGAACTGCGTATATCTCTTTTTCCTTCATTCTGAGAGCCTGAACTGTGATTTGTCATCTGAGTGAGTTGCCATCAAGGACAACACCTATGTCATAGTGCCAAACCTGTGTCATAATGCCAACACCCTTACAATTCAATGTAATTTGAGTTTGATTACAAGTTCAATAATGTTGATGTAGATTGTGCTCTGAAACGTTGAAGTTTACAGATTCATTAACTTGATTGTAGTGATCTAGACTTTTCTTTGAAATGCTGGAGTTTGCAGATTCATGAACTTGATTGTATTTGAGTGAATTTGTTTGTTGAGGTAGAATGCCGATGTTGAAAACTTTGATTATTTGTTGTAGTGACACAAATGCATGTGTTGAGCTTAATTATCCTTCCTTGCAGCTATTTAGTTACAAGTGTTGTGCTTGCTGGCATTGTATGTTATGTGTGCATGAAATGAGATCATTTACGTGTCAAAACTAGACACAAATCATAAGCAAAAAAATGAAGCAATAGAAATACTCGCCATCACAAACATACACATGGTGTACCTAAGATCCCCTTATTCAATTTCGGGTGGATCTAGGACACGATCACCACAAAAAGATATGTTTTTATTAATAACTGGAGTACATCATTCTTCAACTTCTCAAGCAATGAGAATGTCAAGTTCACAAATGCTCGCAGTAACCTGTCTTCAAAAATTGCCTACACTGACTGAATCTCCGCTATCACCAAACGTAACTTTTGTTTACATTATTTGATTTGAATTTAGTTTTCCAAATTCTCAGACATCACATTTCATTTCAATTGATTTGATTTTATTCCGCCAACAATGAATCTTCACAGAATAAGTTCACAATCTTATATATTGTTTTCTTCACAATCTCGCTCATTATTCAAACATTAGAAGGTTCCCAACATTGATATGGGGGGCAGTACATGCCACATTCCTACCACGGAGGCTACCTTGACATCCTACTCTATCATCCTCTTCATACCATAGGGTCTCGGGAAGCTTGTTTGAATGATTTATCTGCCACAGGCAATAATCTGTATGAAAGGCATAGGGTTTGTCAAATGTGGGTTTTCAGAGTAGTTTCGATGAAGGCCATGGCGACCAAGAAAATAGCCGAGGAAAGATAACCCTTTTTGCAAGACTTGCCAGCCAGTGTTTATAAGAGGATTTTTAGGATTGGAGCTCGAAAGCGCAGTGCGGTAGCAGAGTTGGAAGGGTGGATTAATGAAGGCAAGGAATGACCAAAGAAGTTCGAGTTAAAGCGGATGGTCAAAACAAATGCTGCTCCTCATAAACTGATCGTTGGTTTTGCCTCACAAATTCGCAGCAATTAAGTGGTCTCTTTGTAATTTAATTTGCACAATTCAATCACATACGACAGATCGATTCCATGCTTAGAGTTGCAGCTTTGCAGGCTCAATTTAATAGTAATAAATCAACACAACCCAATGGCAAACCTTCAAAACTCTCCGGACATTCCCTTGACCACGCAATCCAATAAAGCCCTCCTATATTTTCTTCTTAATGCGTATAAACACTAAATAAATAGAAACCCCTTAAAATTGCATTTCCTTAAAAATCTATCAGATTAAATGTCAAAACACCATCAAACCAATCCAAATGTGATAAATGGAACTCATCTTCTGAATGTATATTACTTCTGACTGTAGCGTTGTTTACTTTATTTATGCTAATCAAAGCTATGCAAAAACTCCATTAAAAGATGGACGGAAGACTGTTGTGAAAAGTCAGACTTTGGAGATTTGATTTGCATGACAGAGGAGGGACCACCAATAATTGAAGAAGGGCATTCATTAAAATCAGAACAATTTAAGCAAAAAAAACCTTTCCAATGCTACTTGCAGGTTCCACATTCCAGATTAAGCTCCTTTCTATCACTTTCCAGCATCAACATGACATCCAATTCGAGCATATTCTGTAAGGGTGGAAAGTAATATTATTCAATCACAAGCATTAGTTTAGTTGAATTAGTGCCTTTTCCCAGTTGCATTACATGAAGCTTTTATGGTGACATCTTATCTTTCTGGCAAAGGTCACTTCAGCAGACAATCTCGAGCAATAGCGACCAGGTCAACCCTGAAAAACTCACCGGATGAAAGTGATTCCTCTAATGGTGTTGATCATGTTTAGGAAATAATTGTCGAAGAACTTATCGCCGAGAAGTGGTAAATTCCATTCCTGCATCATGCACCCATTGGTTGAAATCCTTGAGGAACTTCAGTGAGAGTCGAGAAGATCTATGTCGAGAGGATCTATGTGGAGAAGAATTGCGCTCAATGTAAAGATCCCCGATCATGTTTCATATGATCAATGACGCCAAAAAGCGCAATCGCATGATGGTTGCTATTAGGCTCTGACAAATCTCACCGTAGCTCTAATACCACATATTGAAAATGAGATTAACTCAGACAATTATATAAAGCACACATAAAAACCAGAGACAAAATATTGGTGGAAAACGGCTGAAGCCTCATGCTTCCTCAGGTATTCTCTCTCTCATTTAAAATAATTGAATATAGTGTTACAAATAAATAGATGAGAGACAGTGTTCTCAAGATAGTGCGTGCTATCTTAGACACCTTTGGTTAAGATAATTTCTCACCAGACACACAACAATATAGGAGTTACCTAAACTAACTCCTATCTTAGAGGAACAACCCAAGAGTTAGGCACAAATTCCTAACTTGGAATATTTAATTTATTTGTTTATTTTTGGATTTATTATTGTTTTGTGAGAGAGGCTAACACTCCAAAATGACCATAAGAAAAAAAATTCCACGGGGGATAGACAATCCCAAAAGGTTTTCCTAAAAGATGAAGAAAGTGCAAGAATTGCTTCTCATAAGCAAAGGAAATCAGAAACAATTTTTCAACCTTACAAGCAACAAATAAATATATTCATGGCATCAAAAATAACAACGGTGACTTGTGGAAGTTTCCATGCTAAAGGAGGAGAATAGCTCTCAAAATTTGAAGTGGAGAACCTCATAAAAAGAGAGGAACAACTATTAAAATTTATGAGAGACTTCGGCTTTGTAGATGATGGATAGTCATTTGTAGATTTCATGAAGATGGAGGAAGATGGAGGACAGAACCAAAATTATGTTTAAAAAGTAAATTAGGCAATATTGTCTTATAGAAGTGATAAAGAATCCACTATAGGCAGGCCACCTTCAAACTCTCCTTTACCATGTGTTGTCAAGAAATATAGAAGGAAGATTTGTAAGCTAATGTGTAAAGTCAAGATGTAGTTGGCTAGTGGGAATATAAAGCTAGTTTGTTAGTTGGTAGCTATACCCTTTCCTTACAGGTACAGGTTCAATTTTTTACATGGGCTCGGTAGAGTAAATTCTCCTTTAGTTGGTTTATGTGTATACAGGGTTTTTAATTCAAGAGCATGAACAAAATTTCCTCCAAAATGACCATAAGAAAAAGAACACCAAAGGGGATAGACAATCCCAAAAGTTTTTTGTAATAGAGGAATAAAGTGCAGGAAATGCTTCTCAGAAGCAGAGTCAAGTAGAAATCGTAACCAAGGAAGAAAGTGCAAGAATTCTTTTTGAGGGAGGCTATGTTTGAGTTTCTAAAATCAACCCCCCATTCTTTTTTTTTACAGGCACCAAGTTGGTGACCCAAACCATGTATCTAATAGGGATAATTCTCTTGGCATCGCAAAACTTTTTTATGTCCTTTTATAAAAGAGGACACAACATAGGATATATCCATATCTACTTATGTCTGAAGGGATTTATATCATTCTTTATAGGAATCTAGTGATGAAAAAGAGAAGGGTCGTAAGTCCTCAGGTCCTCATACTTCCAGGAAAAATGCTTCTCAGAAGCAGAGGCAAGAAGAAACACATTTTCAACCCTACAAGAAACACTACAAGCAAGCAGAAATCGTAACAGAGGAAGAAAGTGTAAGAAATGCTTCTCAGAAGTAGAGGCAAGTAGCAGAGGTAAGCAGAAACATGTTTTCAACCCTACAAGCAACACTACAAGCAACATATAAAGATAGTCATGGCATCAAAAAGAGTTAAACCCATGAATAACCATAAACCTTGTCGAACCCTACCATAAACCATGCAACAAGAGCTAAATTCCCAACAACAAATTCAAGTGTTGAAAAACACAACAATGCAACAAGAGCTAAATTCCCAACAGCAAATTCAAGTGTTGAAAAACACAAAGTGGCTGGTAGGATTTAGAATCCTACCGAAAAGCTGCAAAATCCACCACGATGTCTAAACCTCGCCCCAAACCTCGCCATACCTATTCTGTGACAACCATACAAATTACCTGCAACACAAACTTGCAAACATGGAGAGAAATTAGCATTTGGACAAAAACCTAAAAAAAATTACAGCAAATTCGCAAAAAAAACAATGAATTTCAAGACTTACCTTCATGGACCTCGAAACTTGCATGTCGACCACCAAACTTGCTTGAATATCCCACTGGCTCCTTTGTAAACAATAGGTCATGAGGATGAAACAACAACCAAGGTATTTGTAAACCCCTACCGAAGCAAAACGAACAACCATAGAGTCGTTTCTTAACCCCCCACGAAGAAAAACGAACAACCACAACATCATTGTTTAACCCCCTCAAAATAGGTAAAGCAACCACACCCTAAACCATAAATGAGAAATGAACCACTACAAACAACATTTCCCAGTCAGCAGTGCTAGAATGGCGGACCGGGTGAACTAGTACTGGAGCCGAGAGGAGCCATCGTCCATGGAGCGCATTGCCCACACACTGGGGCCGAACAAGATAACATAGGGAAATGAAGACATGCCACAAAATGCACTTGGAGAAACCCTAAACAGTGGGTTTAAGGGTTTATTTAATGTATGCACCAACCACAGCAGGTGGCACGTCCTGGTAAACAAGTGTCGTACGACATATATTGGAGTCTCCATGTCAACAGCCAACGTGGAAGGGAGGGTGCAAAAAAAATTCCTAGTGATTTTCTAGTCCGAAAAACCATTTTTTTTTTTAATTTTCATCTATTTAGACTACACTTATTTTATAAGTGTGGAGGTTATGGAAAAGAAATTAAAATACCTTCCCTTTGTCTAATACGATTTCCCTCATTAAAGAGGTCTAATGATTAGTTTTTATTAATGAGATGACAAATGAGAAGGGTTACATCTTTGATCACATTTGTCCTATTTCCCAACAAAGCTAGCAGTCATTCGTGAGTAACTTTCACTGAAAATGAAATGCTTTTCATTCATAATTGTTTAATCTTCGTATCTAAAATGTATAGTTTCTCTACAACTATGTGGGGGTTTTTTTAATAGATTTATTTTCATGGATATATAATTATCGAAGGTTTCCATATAATGTGTTTTTTCTAACTCTCCAATAGCTCGGTATTTAACAAGCCACCTTTAGACTAGCTCTTGGTTGGCTCTCATTAGCCATGTGACTAGGGGCTAAAACCAAACTTCCCAAACTCCAAATCCGGTAAAAGCTAGAATTTTTACCCAATTATCTTTGTAAGTTCAAAGCTCTTCAACCACTTCCAACCGAAATTATTAACTACCTTTAACCAGGAAACTTCAATCCTCCTCATCTCTATTTCTTATACTACAGGGAGGCCTGCATGTTAGCTTATCTCCATAGACAAACAGAACCTTAAGCTCCCATCATCACACAGGTTTCACTCCACCATCCTGGTCTACACAGTGACTTGGCCTGATAAATTTCATAAAATAGGAAACATGTGTATATACATATACATCCATTATAGACAAAGCTAACATTTCCATTTATGAACATATAGCACACAGAAGTCACAATTAGCAAAGGAGAAAGGCTTCCATTATATATATCATTCATATATGTAACATAAATGTAGAGAAACATCTAAGCGAGTTATGCTAGTTCTTAGCTCTATATTCATGCTCGTTCAACATAAAATTACAACAACTATCAGTTTGTCATTATTGTAGGTTGTTTGTTCAATTTAGTGTGTCCTAAATTGCTATTAAAAATGTCAATCTGAGAGTCGTAAACCGCTGAACTGAAGTGCACTATATATGCAAGATAACCGATTTCTTAGACTTTTGTCGTTTTTTAGTTTTTTAGTTTGTTTTTGGGTTTATCTTCTGTGGATTCCCTAATGTGAGATGGCGAAATTGAAATTCAAGTATGGATGGTAATGGTGACTTCTACAATGATTCAAGTGTGGATGGTAATGGTGATTTCTACAATGATTTTCCAAACTTTAAAGTTCTCAAAAAGAAGGTTTCAAACTGACTGTGATGAAATCAATTCTCAAAAGGAAATAAATGTACCAAAACAGTGAACTAGTGACAATGGCCCAGTATCCTTACTGCTGTGTTAAAAAGAAAATAAAAACTGAACTCAAAGAAATTCAAAGACTGAAAGCAAAGCAAACTAAATCACACTACTTCAACCCACATTCTAACCCTTCACCTTTCGACTCGCTCCGACTATAGGAAGTAATCATAAACACGCTGAGTAATATGATATCTAAATTGCAGGAAATCAAATTGCATAAAAGGAAACTAAGATTTAACTACTCATTCATATTTCAATTCTTGAAAATGACATAAGTAATTCAATCACTAACTTGCAGGAAAGCAAACTAAATCATACTACATCAAATAATATTCTGATTCCTAACTAATTGAGTCGCTTGGCTATAGGAAGGAAATCATAAACAGATGAGTAATATGATATCTAAGTGGCAGAAAAGTAAATAAGCAAAGCAAAACTGAAAGAAATGACAATGCTGGAATTAAAACTCAGTAAATGAATCAGCAGAAAGGACAAGATGATCTCATGTCAGTAGTCATTAAAACTATGTAATTTTGCCCGGGCTGCCTACAAAAACCTGTAAGAAAAGCACTGATCAGCTAACAGTCATGAGAAAACATAAAAGAAAATATGGATAGCAGTTAACATGATTATCAGAATAGCATGATATATACAAGCTAAAGATTATAAAAGCAGTAAATGAAAGCAAGTAAGAAACTATACAATAGATACGAAGCCTTGGTGTACAGGGGCCCTCTGCAACCTCAGCCAGTCAATACTCAGTCAAAAATCGAATTCAAGAATGTTGTCTTCTCATATATTAAAGTGCAGTAATAAGACAAAAGTAAAGCACGGTACAGTGGGCTTATAACAACATTCAAAATTACATCTGAAAAGCTAACTATTCAGCGTATACCAACGCGTTATTTATAAGTGAAAATGTTATAACTAATTCCTAGATTCTATGCTGCCAAACAAACACGTAAATCTCCACAGCCTGAGATCTAGCGGTATGGTAATCATGACAGATAAATCCATGGAGTGGTGGCTGCTCGATTCGGTTCAAGGATTGCTTCACAGGTGTTGGCACATCTCCGGAAATTGAGGATCTTGCCAGGCAAAGCTTCGCGTGGACAAAACAGAGTCGTGCCTCCGCAAAACTCTTGGTTTGACCCCTCCTTTGACCGTCTTTGACCATGATTGTTTAGGAGTGATTTGGCTGAACCAAGGGGACACGCTCCATGTACATGTCATTTGCAGCTTGCCCATGTGGCCAGTTTATCCATTGGACACCTGTAACATAGTATTTAACAAAATGGTTGCGGAAACTTGAGCTGGCTGCGGAAAGTGACAAGTTTCCGCAGCTGATTGAACAAAAATCTAAATCAAACAGCAGTCATAAACATAGTTAGGAAACCATTTCATAATCTCTTTTTAGACTAATATGCAATGATTTGATAGCTTGGTGGATCAAGTAAATGGAAAAGAAGCCTGAAAAGGTATATAGGGAAGATGCAGGTTTGGGACTCAACATACCCCCACTGTGAAGGTGTTGCATGTCCTCATGCAACCAAAATTCAGTCATTCCCCTCTAATCCATATGTTCTGAAGCCTCTGCTAGGACATTTAGCCCTCTTTTCTTCTTCTTTGGTGCTACCACCATCTTGGGTTTCCTTATTAGACATCTGAATTTGAGATTGATCAATTCTCTGCTCAATTTTCTGCACTTTTTCTTCAGTTTCTTGTTTTTCTTTTGCCATAGTCCCAAATGAAGCATAGTGTTATCATGAATAATTTTATCTACTTTTCTCTGCTCCTTGAGTGCTTCATTTTATTGCTTGATATGCCTGTTTAGAACCTCTAATTCAAATACCTCCTGCTTTAAGAATTGAACTTGTGCATCTGGTGTCATGTGGGGCAGAGTGGTACTCGGACCTGCAGCTGATTTTTCTAAAGATTCAAGGTAGTCATATACCTCCTGTTGACTGGGATCTATTTCAGGTGTCTTTCTTGGACTGAGTTCAAAATCTTGTGGAGGAGGAGGACTGCTCTCTAGCTCTGGCCGAGAAGGGCTTTCATCATGTGGAGGACTAGTTTCAATACTTGGCTGAGGACGAGGTGGACTACAGCCAGCTAGAGGTTTCTCGGGTGTCTCCCCACCCAAGTCAATGAAGTGGGGCCGTTTTACTTGTGTTTTGCTGCCCTTTCCTCTAAGCCTGGTGCTTCTCCTTAAGTATGGTGGACTAGTGCTCCCTTCTTGTATGCTCTGTTTCCCTTTTTCCTTTTTCTTTGTTATAGCAGCCTGTTCTTGAAGATGTACTAATCTCTCTGACAGTGTTTGATAATCTTCCTCCATAGATGGCTCAGGTGATTGGTAGACTTCTTGTATGTTTCTTTTGCCCTTTCACTTTTCTCTATTTCTTGTCTTTAGTTCTGTTCTCTTTTTCTTTTTGACCAACTTCTTGAGTTTCTGTAGTAGGAGTCTTGGACTATGGCACTCTTTTCTTTTCTCCTACTTTTTATTGGTGTCTTTGGTGTACTACTTTTAGATGCCTCAGATGGCTCTTGAAAGTAGTTTCTTATCAAGAATTGTTCCCAGGTATCTTTGTTTTTCTTTAGTTGGTCCTCAATGAGAATCTTTATAAGTCCATGATGATATAGATGAGGTTCTATATTTCCTATGTGTTTTTGGACTGTAATACTCATCTTTTTCAAACTCAACAGTAAGAAATAAGGAAAATTAAGAGTTTGACTCTCTAAGAAATTCATCAACAGTCTAGCATGGTACATGTACATTGAACCAAAGCGTCCTTCGCAAGTGATAAATTTTTGGATAACTAACAGCAGACTGGCCCATTCTTCTTTCAATGCATGAACAGGAATTCCTTTAGTAAACACAGTGGTGTCCATACCTGGGTTTCTTAGCATAATTCTCCATGCCTGTTCATCCACACTTTTGTTTTTGAACCATCGCTCACCTTCCTGGGGTAAGCCTGTGGCAGCTGCTACTGTTGTTTTAGTCACCGTGAGCTTCAAGTCTCCAATCTCCACCATTTGACCATCAAAAGACCGTGCAAAAGCTTTGGTTACTTCTTTATTATAGCCCTTAAACTTTTGGATGAAGCGTAACCATTTGGCTTTCTTCAGCAAATCGTTTGCTTGAGGGTAACCTTCTAAATATTTCAGTCCTTCTGGTTCTACCCTTAGTAATTTTCCCATTCCTTCCTCTGTTTTGAATTTCAACTGAAATTTCAATTGCGTGTGAGGGTTTAGCAGAGGGAAGGTGGCTTGGTTGCAGGGTTTATGGTAAAATGCAGTGGCTGCAATCGGTAAATGGATAGCAGGTAACGGGAATGCTTCGAGATTACAGGCGGAACATAGGATGAGCAACCTCAATGAGTTCACAAAATGAAGTAAGGACGTATGTGAAGAAGATGGTTTTAATAGAATGGTAAGTGAATGGAGTGAAGTTGAGATTTTTGAATTAACGGTTTTGTACGAAATATTACACATTTTGATGGATGGCTGCGGAAAATGTGGTGGAGAGGAGCCGTAATGGGATAGGTCACATCTCATGAGTATAGGTGGTAAATGAAAGTGCAATCGACTATGAGTTCAAACCCGAAAATCAATCATGAGACCATTAAGAAATGAATGCATGGTGTGCGGAATAATATCGTGGAATGGGAGTGGGTAATGGAGCTATCGTACCAAATCATTGCACATAGTAGAGCTTTTATGGTTTGATAACTATGCATAATCATGACTTTAATTGCTATTTGATAAAAAAAATTGCTCATACCTTTGGAAACCTTGTCATTTCTTGCTCATAGCTTTTAACCAACTGCTCTTCCTTGATGTCTTGGAGATGCTCCATGTCTTCATAGCATTTTCTCAATTACACATGCATTTTCATGATTATTGCACTAACATTTTGACTGTGAATTTGAAAAACAGAGTGGTGGGGCTGCGGAAATCGTTTCTGGCTGCGGAAACTGCTTCTGGCTGCGGAAACTGCTACCAGCTGCGAAAACTGCACAACACCCTCTTAGTTGAACAAATATAGTTAGATAATAACTAACTGAGTGAAAATAGTCCTGAAAGGGACTTTTATTGATGAAATGAAAATGAGATGAGTGGAATGGAGTGAAAGTGAAGCGGAGTGAAGTGAAATGAAAATGAGAATGAGATGGAGTGGAATGGCAAATGAGGTGGAGTTGTTACAGGGAAAAGTGTCTACACAGAACTGCTTATCCCACTAAGGTGTGATAGCTACCTTAGAAACAAAAAAAGTAAAGCTACTTTCATTTTTCCTTTATGAAGTATAGATGAGAGAAGAACAAAGAAGACCAACCTCTGTCTTGCGCTAATCTCCTAGTTCGATTCCTCTCTCTCTTGATAGTCTTTCGCTACCTGTTCCCTTGCACGCCCAGCTTCATAGAATACCTGTAAGATCACAGTAGCATAGCACTATACAAGAACATAGATCTATAATCATAAACAATATAGGATCAGATGTAAATTGACCATACAAATGCAGCAAACATAAATGATACAAGAGTATGGAGGAAAACTTGAATAGCTTTTATTGATAAACAAGAAAGAGCCAAGGGGAGTTACAACCAGTTGTTCTGACCCAGCATCATCCTCTCAGCAAGGAAGCCCCTCTTCACCTCATACAAAGCTTAGATCACCCAACAATATGATGTTGTCTCAAGAAACCAACATCAATTCCTTACAATATGCAAAATTCCAGCCTCTGGATCTCTAGGATGATGGATCCATATATATATATATATATATATATCTGTAAGGGAGATGAGTCAGCTTGTGATTTGATTAGTGTCTTCCCTCTGATATTTCTTGCTTCCACTTGGAGATTGATGATCTCTTACTCATCCTTGGTCGAATTCAGAGAGGCGAGTGTCACAGGAGAAGTTTCTGGAAGTTTCTATGCCTCTCCACCTCGCGGAATGACACTGCCATTTGTCACTTCTTGCCCATCGCACCCCATAGAAGGGATTTTTGAAATGAAACGCACCCACATAGTGTGTTTAGGTGAGATGCAACGCACTTTGCCTATGGAGCAACTGAAATGATCCTGTTTTGACCAGTTCTGAGCAGTTTTTCATGGAGAACTTCTGGGAGAAGCTGTAATCAGTTGACCTTGTTCCTTTAGGGGTTAGAACAACACTTTTAGGGACTTAGGAGCCCTTGGTTTATGGACATTTCATGCTTGGGGTTGTAGTGCCCAAAAATGTCTATAACAGGAGTGAAGATGGAAAAAGGAGAGAAGATTTTTTTTTGGAAAATATAGAGTGTCAGGTGTCCCTGATTTTCACTCTACATTTTCTGCATAAGACCGCCAATCTGTGATTGGTTTTCAGGCTTATACAATTTTTATTTTTATTTTAATTAACTGAAAGAAACAAAGGCTAGGCTGGTGGGGAAGAAGGATTCTTCTCCGCCAGCCTTATTGCAGAATTCTCTTGAAACATTTTGACAAATTCCTCTTTTGAGAGTGGCTTATGATAAATTTTCAATCAGTGGCCATTCACAATGGGAGGAGTTTGAAATTCATCAATGGTCTTGATTCTTACCGCTCCATTGTTAAAGACTTTGTCAATCTCATATGGCCCAATCCAATGGGTCTGAAATTTACCTTTGAAGTCTTTAAACTTGGAATCAAACAGTAGCGCCCAATCTCCCTCTTGAAACTTTTTCTCTTTGATATATCTGTCATGCCACTTATCTCTTTGATGTTGAACTAGCTCAGTTCTTACAATTGCTTCTTGTCTGATCTCATCTAGCTCATTCAGCTGCTCCATTCTGTGCTTTTGGGCTTCTGATAGATTCATCCCCAACTGAACTGCCATCTTGAAAGTCTTGACTTGAAACTCAATGTGGAGCAGGACTTCTTTCCCATAAACAAGTTCATAGGGAGAATGCCCTGTTGTATTCCTCCATGTAGTTCTATAGGCCCACAAGGCTTCAGGAAGCCTCTCTGCCCAATCTCTTCTGTGTAGATGAAAAATTTTGGTGATGATGCTCTCAAGAACTTTATTTGTAGACTCCACTTGGCCATTTGCTTGCGGATGGTAAGGAGTAGATTTTCTGTGCTTGATTTTGTATTCTTCCATCAGCTTCTCCATCAAGTTAGATGTAAATTGACTTCCCTTATCTATCACAATTTCTCTTGGGACAACAAAACGAGTAAAAATATCCTCATAAAGAAAATGAACAACTGAATTTTCAGTGGCAGAAGGCAATGCTTTGGCTTCTACCCATTTAGTGACATAATCAGTGCATACCAATATATACTTCTTCTGTTTAGATGGTGGATTAATGGGTCCAATGAAATCTAAAGCCCATTTTTCAAAGGGTTCGATGAGTACCTGTGGTTGTAATGGCATTTCATTTGAAAGAGTCGGTCTCCCAACTCTTTGGCAGCTGTCACACCTTCTGACATATTGTTTTGCATCTTTGAAGAGGGAAGGCCAATAATATCCTAAAGAAAGGATTTTATAGGTCGTCCTTTTGTCAGCAAAGTGTCCACCGCATGGTTCATCATGACATGCCTTGAGGATGTCAGGCATTTCATCTTCCCGAACACATCTTCTGATCACACAATCTAGCCCTGTTTTAAACAATTCATTAGAAATCCATGAATAATTCGAACTCTCCTGAATAATTCTTCTTTTTTCACTAGGAAATAAATGTGGAGGTAGCTTCCATGTAACCAAATAGTTAGCAATATATGCATACCAAGGAGTCTTAGTAGTTACTACAAATAAATATTCATCTAGAAACTTATCCTCTACAAGAGAATCTTCATTAGTATTTTGGATTCTAGACAAGAAATCAGCTACTGTATTTTGTTTCCCTGGTCTATCCAACATAGTAATATTGAATTCTTGTAAAAGTAAGAGCCATCTTGTAACTCTTCCATTAGTAGCAGGTTTACATTAGATATCTAATTGCAGAATGATCAGTATGGACAAAAGTTTCATAGCATGTTATATAATGTCTAAACTTATTGATTGCATGAACAACAGCTAAGAACTCTTTTTCAGTCACAGTATAGTTTAACTCGGTGGGAGTCAATTTTTTACTGGTGTAGTAAATGGCATAAGGAACTAAATCCTTTTGACCCAACACAGCTCCTAGAGCTGTATCTGAAGCATCTGTAGAAATATGGAAAGGAAGTTTCCAATTTAGCCCTCTCAAGATGGATGCTTCAGATATTCTTGTTTTCAAAGTTTCAAATGCAGATTGACAATCAGGATCCCATTTGAATTCACAGTCTTTTGTAAGTAATTTGAAGAGTGGAGATGCTATCTTGGTGAAGTTTTCGATAAATCTTCTATAGTATCCGGTAAATCCAAGAAAACTTCTAACATCTTTTTGACAATTTGGAATAGGCAACTTGGAGATGACTTCAATTTTTGATCTATCAACTTTAATCCCATCCCCTGAAATATGATGTCCTAAAACAATCCCTTCAGTAAACATCATAAAGCATTTTTCATGACTTAATGAAAGGTTTGTTTCTTTACACCTTATAAGGACTTTTTCCAAATCCTCTAATGCTTCTTCAAATGAATTATCATAAACTGTAAAATCATCCATATAAACCTCTACACAATCATGGATTAGATCAAAAAAGATTCCTAGTACTGCCCTTTGATATGTTGCGGGTGCATTACATAATCCAAAAGGAAGTACTCGGTAAGAAAAAGTTCCCCATGGACAGGTAAATGTGGTCTTATCCTGATCTTCAGGTGCTACCTGAATCTGATTATAGCCACTAAAACCATCCAAGAATGAAAAATACATTTTGCCTGCTAAAGTATCTAATACCTGATCGATAAAGGGTAAAGGAAAGTGATCCTTCAAATTTGCTTTATTCAATTCCCTGTAATCAATGCATACCCTCCATTTACCATTCTTTTTAGGTACTATAACCAAAGGAGAAACCCATCGGATATCTGAAATTGGGTAAATGAAGTTTACATTGAGTAGTTTTTGGAGCTCTTCTTTCACTATCTCTCTAAGGTTTGGATTCATCCTTCTCTGAGGTTGTCTGATTGGTCTACTGTTTTCCTCAATATAGATGTGATGAATGCAAGTCTTAGGTTCAATACCTTCCATATCGGTATACTCCCATGCGAATGCAGTAGAATGTTTTTGCAAGATTTTGGTTAGCTCTCCTTGTTGTGATTTTTCCAAGTTTTTGTTGATATTCAATGTTTTACCTGGAAAGATCTCAATGGCGGAACTACCAAACTCTTCCATAGAGAAAAGAGACATTTGTCTAGATGATAGATACTCAATGTCAGAATCTAACTGAAATTATGTGTGGTCATATTCTGAAGATGTTTCAAAGTTTTCTAATGTGTTTAGAATTTGACTATCTTCACTGATTTCAGAAATGGTAAAGACAGGTTGTAGAGTATCCTCATCATCAACCCACTCATTATCTCCTATTTCTATAATTGTTTTTGCTGGAGGATACAGATTGAATTTCTTTGTTGAATTACCATCAGAAATATACATATCCCTAGACCTACAACTGATAAATGCATCAGTTGTGGCTAGCCAAGGTCTTCCTAAGATGAGAGGGTGTCCTCCTAAATTACTCTTGGGAGTTAAAATCATGAAATCTACTGGATATTCCAAAGAATCTAAGGAGACCGAAATGTCTTCTAATACACCATCTGGTTTGATAATTGATCGATCTGCAAGTTGCAGTAAAGTAGGTGTAAAAAGAAGATTAGGAAGTTTTAGCTGTTCCATAGTCTATCTACTCATAATTTTTATAGCATCCCCTAAATCAATCAAAGTATCTGGAATTTCTACCCCATTGATGTGAGTTTTGACAATCAGACTACCGGGATCTACATATTTCTGCATAGTAATTTTTCCCATCATGATATCCTGCAATTTTTCCTACCAGGTGGATTCTTCTTGTATCTCTTGGTTTCCTTCCTGGTCTTTTAAGACTCAACTCTTTTATTGTTTTTGCTAGAATAGGAATCTCTCTAATGGCTTGTAACAAGGGAATCTTAATACAGACATTCTTTAATTCATCTAGAAAATCATAGTCAGGCAACAAGATTTGTTTTTCCACCCCTTTGTCAATTTGTAATCTTTCAGGAAAAGGAGGTGTGGATGAAGATGTAGGTTGCTTAACTATAGGAGTTGTGGGGGTTGACTCTTTTTCTTTTTCTTTTTGAGTGCTTGGGTTTTGAAGAGATGCTTCAGAACCTTTATTGGCTTCAAGAGAATCTTCCTCAGAAATGCTTTGCTTTTGAGCATCTATAGAAGGCTTATCTAAAACTATACCAGATCTGAGTTGTACATCATTGAGAGGAACAATCATATAGGTAGGAAATTGTTTTCCTTCTACCATGTAAGCATTTTGAGGTTTTTTATTGTTGGGGTTCGGCAATGGCTGGGAAGGTAATTGATTTGGCTTCTGTTGGAATGGAAGCAAGATTTGAGAGTTTGGATTCTGTTGAGAAGGTTGTTGTTGTTGTGGAAATGGCAATGATAGTTGTGGATTTTGATTTGGAAGTTGTGGAGCTTGTTGATTTTGAAAAGATGGAGGATATTGATAAAATTGAGCAAATCTCCCATAAGGATTTTGCATACCTTGTACCCATGATTGAAAAGGATTTTGAGGTTGGGACCAAGGTTGTTGCCAAGGATTCCAATTTGGTGGGGTTTGAAAGTTCATAGAGTTGTTAAACCCTTGGTTTTGTTGCCCCTGCCAAGGTCTCCTTGCAACAAAACAGAGAGACTCAATTGTATTTGGATCTTCTTGAAAGACAGCTTTGAGCCCAGGAATTGAAGGACAATCCTTGGTCTCATGGTTTTCTGAACAAATCACACATGTTTCTGTTGGCATTATGATTCAAGTGTTGTCCTTGATGGCAACTCACTCAGAGGCTGGTACAGGTGCTCAGAGGTTGGTACAGGTGGTACAGGTGATGGCAACTTAATCAGAGGACAGATCTGAGTATAGCAGGCCAAGACAATTCATACACGCAGGTTCGTTAAGCCCAAGTCGCGTGTACACGCAGGTTGGCTTCAGTAAAAGCGCGTGTATGTGAAAACGTACCTTTGGTCCATGGCGGTTAGTCCTTGGAAGTTGTGCCTATGGTTTTGGACCATGGCGTCTCGACGGACGTGTTGATCCCTAGTTTTGAAGTTGATGGTATTGTGTTACTATGGTTTTGGACCGTGGTATTGTAAAGGGCCTAAGGCTATATAAGGAGAAGATCATTAGGCAAATGAAGGTAAGCAAGGTGCAAGAGTGTGTGAGTGATGAAGATCTGAGGAAGTGTGAGATCCAAGTACTGGTTATGGGTTGGTGATCTGAACCAAGGTTTCACTCATGTGGAGGATGATGAATGATGGAACGAGATCTCAAGGCTTGGAATGATTATCTTCATATGGTTTGCCTGTGGATAGATCAGATCTACTGACGCATGTTTATTATTATGATCTGGGTATGTTTTGATGTCTGATATAGCTGCAGAGTTATAAGTTAGAATTTGCAGATCTGTACGCTGGTTGGCTTTGGTAAAAGAGCGTATACACGCAGGTTGGGTTCATCCAAGTAGCGTATACAATGTGAAGTATGATATTTGAAGATGAAGTTGGATCTGGTTGTTGTTATGTTGTCTGGTTGTTGTTGACAGGGTTACAGTGATTCAGAATTGGGTGTTTCAGTGATTGATGATGCAGGTTGTTCTACAATGATGATTGTTTCATGGATCCAGTATGAAAATGTATGAAACGTGGTCCCGGGAAGATCGTAGGCCGGCACCTACGTACTGGTAAACATATCAGCCAGTACAAGAGCCAAGGGGGTTGTAGCTCCCTTCCAGGAGCAACTGGAAAACGAGTGAAGGTTGTAGCCTTCTGTAGGGTTGGCACCTACGTACTAGTAAATGGATCGGCTAGTACAAGAGCTATGAAGGTTGTAGCCTTCTGTAGGGTTGGTACCTACGTACTTGTAAATGGATCGGCTAGTACAAGAGCTATGAGGGTTGTAGCCCTCTGCAGGTTGCAGCCTGCGTGCTGGTAAATGACTGCACCAGTGCATTGTAAAAGAAGTTTCTTATTAAAGAAGAAAGAGACGAATTGCAGCAGGTGGTTTTCACCCACATTGGGTTTCCACCTTATATCATGGTGTTCATGTGTGTGGCTCTTGTGTGATGTTCTGTTCTGTTATTCTGCACCTGTTTACTGTTAATATGCTTAATAATGATCTGATGCATTTACTGAAGATAAGCTAACTGAATCATAAGATTTCTGGATATACGCTAGTTGCTTTAGACACAGTAGCGTGTACACGCGGGTTCACTTAACTGAAGTAGCGTATATGTTTTGAAATTGAAAAAGTTTGATTGATCTGATAATACTGATTCACCCCCCCCTCTCAGTATTATTTCCAACAATTGGTATCAGAGCAGGTCCTTCAGAGAAGCTTGATCGCTTGAAGGAGATTCGTAGAACAATGGGGAAGAAAGCACGTCAGAAGAAGAAGACAGCTCAAAGGAACAATGACAACCTGCCGTTGAGTGGAAGTAAGAATTCAGATCCTGAATCACCTCAGAATGAAGATGGACAAACAAATGAAGTATCAGATCAAACCATAGATCAGCAAGATCTACCTAGCAAAAAGGAGAATGCCCTCAAAGAAGAAATCATCAAATTAGAAGATCTGTTGGAATGTGCCTCCAGAACTCGACAAATGCTGCTAGCACTGAATAAAGAGCAAGAAAACGAGATCCTCAAACTAAGGCATCAGTTGGATGAAGGAAGGAAAGCTGAAGAGACCTTGAAGAAGCAATGTCTAGACAAAGAAGAACAACATCAAGTTGAGGTAAATATCTTGAAAAGTAAATTAGAAGAAAAGGATAAACTATTACGATTTCAAGATAGTACTAAGATCTTGGATGATATTCTTAGTAGTCAAAGGTCCCCTGCTATCAAAACTAGTCTTGGTTTTCATAAGTCTATTGAAGGTGAATCTGGTTCACAAAGTAAGACAAGAATCTCTCATGCAAAATCTGAAAGGCTCTACAAGGAGATGAAAGGTCAACCTCATCAACAATCAAGGAAAGAGACTCCTCAAAGAAAATCTTTTACTCCTCCCATGAATAATGTTGAATGTTATGTATGTCATAATCTTGGACATGTTGCAGCCATATGTAGAAAAAGAAGGTTTCAAGACCATCATGCAGAAAGATCATCACATTCAAGGTACTTTAATGGATATTGCTTTTCTTGCAATATGTTTGGTCACAAAGCTGCTGATTGCTATAGGAGGAATATGAAACATGTAAGATGCTATGCATGTAACAAGTTTGGACATAGAGCAAAGGATTGCAGGAACAAAGCTCATGATAAGAAGAAATCATCAACATGCTTGAAGATATGGAAGAAGAAGGAAGTTCAGCCAGAAAGATGTGGCACAGCACAGGGTACTCAGCACAGCACAGACATAACAGACTCAGGGGGAGCTGAAGGCATAGAACTTCAGTGTTCTAATTCTAATACGCAAGTTTCATGAAGCAAATCCGCGTATATACGCGATTTTCACACTACAAAGTCGCGTATATGTCAGTTTGTGAAAAAGCAGTGGGGACAGACTCAGAAAAGGGGTCTGATATGATCCAGTCCAGTATATGTTCTGTTGGTTAGCAGTTACAGTCTGTTGAGGATGTCTGGAAATGTCTTGATACTTATGGCACAGGCTTAGGGGGAGCATATACTTCAAATAATGCATTGTTGGCATTATGGTTAGAAGCTGTTGATAAAGTCTATGATACATCTTGCTGTTTGATCAAAGGAATGGTATTGCAGGCTGATGCTTATGGTACAGATCATGATGCTGCTGGTGGCCCTTCATAAGTCCTGGTCTAGATATTTCATCTCTATGTCATGTATCTCTTTTATGATGTCAAGGTCATGTAACGGCCTATGTTGGTTTACCCACTATGCCTGGGATGAATGATGTAATGTTCATGTCTTATCATGAGTAAACTCTTAATGTATCTCCACATGGTTAGGTAGATGAGTCAATATTGGTATATCCCCACTAGGTTGGGTGATGAATGTATGTATTGAGTCTTTTGGTGATAGGAAGGTCTTCTATGATGTATAAGTCCTTGTTCTTCTTGAAGAACATCTTCTGCAGATCTTGCCTACAGTCAAGGGGAGCATGAACAGCACAATTCAGCAAGAGCAGGATGGATAGATTGGTACACTTTGGCATACACAAAGGGGGAGCACATTTGGAGATTGCAGCAGGTACTCAGGGGGAGTATGGACAGCAGAAGGTATACCAAAGAAGAGGATATCCTGGTACGCCCTTTGCCCTTGATGTCAAAGGGGGAGAGTGACTTGGTGTGGTGGTTGCCATCAAGTCCAAAGGGGGAGATTGTTGGCATTATGATTCAAGTGTTGTCCTTGATGGCAACTCACTCAGAGGCTGGTACAGGTGCTCAGAGGTTGGTACAGGTGGTACAGGTGATGGCAACTTAATCAGAGGACAGATCTGAGTATAGCAGGCCAAGACAATTCATACACGCAGGTTCGTTAAGCCCAAGTCGCGTGTACACGCAGGTTGGCTTCAGTAAAAGCGCGTGTATGTGAAAACGTACCTTTGGTCCATGGCGGTTAGTCCTTGGAAGTTGTGCCTATGGTTTTGGACCATGGCGTCTCGACGGACGTGTTGATCCCTAGTTTTGAAGTTGATGGTATTGTGTTACTATGGTTTTGGACCGTGGTATTGTAAAGGGCCTAAGGCTATATAAGGAGAAGATCATTAGGCAAATGAAGGTAAGCAAGGTGCAAGAGTGTGTGAGTGATGAAGATCTGAGGAAGTGTGAGATCCAAGTACTGGTTATGGGTTGGTGATCTGAACCAAGGTTTCACTCATGTGGAGGATGATGAATGATGGAACGAGATCTCAAGGCTTGGAATGATTATCTTCATATGGTTTGCCTGTGGATAGATCAGATCTACTGACGCATGTTTATTATTATGATCTGGGTATGTTTTGATGTCTGATATAGCTGCAGAGTTATAAGTTAGAATTTGCAGATCTGTACGCTGGTTGGCTTTGGTAAAAGAGCGTATACACGCAGGTTGGGTTCATCCAAGTAGCGTATACAATGTGAAGTATGATATTTGAAGATGAAGTTGGATCTGGTTGTTGTTATGTTGTCTGGTTGTTGTTGACAGGGTTACAGTGATTCAGAATTGGGTGTTTCAGTGATTGATGATGCAGGTTGTTCTACAATGATGATTGTTTCATGGATCCAGTATGAAAATGTATGAAACGTGGTCCCGGGAAGATCGTAGGCCGGCACCTACGTACTGGTAAACATATCAGCCAGTACAAGAGCCAAGGGGGTTGTAGCTCCCTTCCAGGAGCAACTGGAAAACGAGTGAAGGTTGTAGCCTTCTGTAGGGTTGGCACCTACGTACTAGTAAATGGATCGGCTAGTACAAGAGCTATGAAGGTTGTAGCCTTCTGTAGGGTTGGTACCTACGTACTTGTAAATGGATCGGCTAGTACAAGAGCTATGAGGGTTGTAGCCCTCTGCAGGTTGCAGCCTGCGTGCTGGTAAATGACTGCACCAGTGCATTGTAAAAGAAGTTTCTTATTAAAGAAGAAAGAGACGAATTGCAGCAGGTGGTTTTCACCCACATTGGGTTTCCACCTTATATCATGGTGTTCATGTGTGTGGCTCTTGTGTGATGTTCTGTTCTGTTATTCTGCACCTGTTTACTGTTAATATGCTTAATAATGATCTGATGCATTTACTGAAGATAAGCTAACTGAATCATAAGATTTCTGGATATACGCTAGTTGCTTTAGACACAGTAGCGTGTACACGCGGGTTCACTTAACTGAAGTAGCGTATATGTTTTGAGAATTGAAAAAGTTTGATTGATCTGATAATACTGATTCACCCCCCCCTCTCAGTATTATTTCCAACAATTGGTATCAGAGCAGGTCCTTCAGAGAAGCTTGATCGCTTGAAGGAGATTCGTAGAACAATGGGGAAGAAAGCACGTCAGAAGAAGAAGACAGCTCAAAGGAACAATGACAACCTGCCGTTGAGTGGAAGTAAGAATTCAGATCCTGAATCACCTCAGAATGAAGATGGACAAACAAATGAAGTATCAGATCAAACCATAGATCAGCAAGATCTACCTAGCAAAAAGGAGAATGCCCTCAAAGAAGAAATCATCAAATTAGAAGATCTGTTGGAATGTGCCTCCAGAACTCGACAAATGCTGCTAGCACTGAATAAAGAGCAAGAAAACGAGATCCTCAAACTAAGGCATCAGTTGGATGAAGGAAGGAAAGCTGAAGAGACCTTGAAGAAGCAATGTCTAGACAAAGAAGAACAACATCAAGTTGAGGTAAATATCTTGAAAAGTAAATTAGAAGAAAAGGATAAACTATTACGATTTCAAGATAGTACTAAGATCTTGGATGATATTCTTAGTAGTCAAAGGTCCCCTGCTATCAAAACTAGTCTTGGTTTTCATAAGTCTATTGAAGGTGAATCTGGTTCACAAAGTAAGACAAGAATCTCTCATGCAAAATCTGAAAGGCTCTACAAGGAGATGAAAGGTCAACCTCATCAACAATCAAGGAAAGAGACTCCTCAAAGAAAATCTTTTACTCCTCCCATGAATAATGTTGAATGTTATGTATGTCATAATCTTGGACATGTTGCAGCCATATGTAGAAAAAGAAGGTTTCAAGACCATCATGCAGAAAGATCATCACATTCAAGGTACTTTAATGGATATTGCTTTTCTTGCAATATGTTTGGTCACAAAGCTGCTGATTGCTATAGGAGGAATATGAAACATGTAAGATGCTATGCATGTAACAAGTTTGGACATAGAGCAAAGGATTGCAGGAACAAAGCTCATGATAAGAAGAAATCATCAACATGCTTGAAGATATGGAAGAAGAAGGAAGTTCAGCCAGAAAGATGTGGCACAGCACAGGGTACTCAGCACAGCACAGACATAACAGACTCAGGGGGAGCTGAAGGCATAGAACTTCAGTGTTCTAATTCTAATACGCAAGTTTCATGAAGCAAATCCGCGTATATACGCGAGTTTCACACTACAAAGTCGCGTATATGTCAGTTTGTGAAAAAGCAGTGGGGACAGACTCAGAAAAGGGGTCTGATATGATCCAGTCCAGTATATGTTCTGTTGGTTAACAGTTACAGTCTGTTGAGGATGTCTGGAAATGTCTTGATACTTATGGCACAGGCTCAGGGGGAGCATATACTTCAAATAATGCATTGTTGGCATTATGGTTAGAAGCTGTTGATAAAGTCTATGATACATCTTGCTGTTTGATCAAAGGAATGGTATTGCAGGCTGATGCTTATGGTACAGATCGTGATGCTGCTGGTGGCCCTTCATAAGTCCTGGTCTAGATATTTCATCTCTATGTCATGTATCTCTTTTATGATGTCAAGGTCATGTAACGGCCTATGTTGGTTTACCCACTATGCCTGGGATGAATGATGTAATGTTCATGTCTTATCATGAGTAAACTCTTAATGTATCTCCACATGGTTAGGTAGATGAGTCAATATTGGTATATCCCCACTAGGTTGGGTGATGAATGTATGTATTGAGTCTTTTGGTGATAGGAAGGTCTTCTATGATGTATAAGTCCTTGTTCTTCTTGAAGAACATCTTCTGTAGATCTTGCCTACAGTCAAGGGGAGCATGAACAGCACAATTCAGCAAGAGCAGGATGGATAGATTGGTACACTTTGGCATACACAAAGGGGGAGCACATTTGGAGATTGCAGCAGGTACTCAGGGGGAGTATGGACAGCAGAAGGTATACCAAAGAAGAGGATATCCTGGTACGCCCTTTGCCCTTGATGTCAAAGGGGGAGAGTGACTTGGTGTGGTGGTTGCCATCAAGTCCAAAGGGGGAGATTGTTGGCATTATGATTCAAGTGTTGTCCTTGATGGCAACTCACTCAGAGGCTGGTACAGGTGCTCAGAGGTTGGTACAGGTGGTACAGGTGATGGCAACTTAATCAGAGGACAGATCTGAGTATAGCAGGCCAAGACAATTCATACACGCAGGTTCGTTAAGCCCAAGTCGCGTGTACACGCAGGTTGGCTTCAGTAAAAGCGCGTGTATGTGAAAACGTACCTTTGGTCCATGGCGGTTAGTCCTTGGAAGTTGTGCCTATGGTTTTGGACCATGGCGTCTCGACGGACGTGTTGATCCCTAGTTTTGAAGTTGATGGTATTGTGTTACTATGGTTTTGGACCGTGGTATTGTAAAGGGCCTAAGGCTATATAAGGAGAAGATCATTAGGAAAATGAAGGTAAGCAAGGTGCAAGAGTGTGTGAGTGATGAAGATCTGAGGAAGTGTGAGATCCAAGTACTGGTTATGGGTTGGTGATCTGAACCAAGGTTTCACTCATGTGGAGGATGATGAATGATGGAACGAGATCTCAAGGCTTGGAATGATTATCTTCATATGGTTTGCCTGTGGATAGATCAGATCTACTGACGCATGTTTATTATTATGATCTGGGTATGTTTTGATGTCTGATATAGCTGCAGAGTTATAAGTTAGAATTTGCAGATCTGTACGCTGGTTGGCTTTGGTAAAAGAGCGTATACACGCAGGTTGGGTTCATCCAAGTAGCGTATACAATGTGAAGTATGATATTTGAAGATGAAGTTGGATCTGGTTGTTGTTATGTTGTCTGGTTGTTGTTGACAGGGTTACAGTGATTCAGAATTGGGTGTTTCAGTGATTGATGATGCAGGTTGTTCTACAATGATGATTGTTTCATGGATCCAGTATGAAAATGTATGAAACGTGGTCCCGGGAAGATCGTAGGCCGGCACCTACGTACTGGTAAACATATCATCCAGTACAAGAGCCAAGGGGGTTGTAGCTCCCTTCCAGGAGCAACTGGAAAACGAGTGAAGGTTGTAGCCTTCTGTAGGGTTGGCACCTACGTACTAGTAAATGGATCGGCTAGTACAAGAGCTATGAAGGTTGTAGCCTTCTGTAGGGTTGGTACCTACGTACTTGTAAATGGATCGGCTAGTACAAGAGCTATGAGGGTTGTAGCCCTCTGCAGGTTGCAGCCTGTGTGCTGGTAAATGACTGCACCAGTGCATTGTAAAAGAAGTTTCTTATTAAAGAAGAAAGAGACGAATTGCAGCAGGTGGTTTTCACCCACATTGGGTTTCCACCTTATATCATGGTGTTCATGTGTGTGGCTCTTGTGTGATGTTCTGTTCTGTTATTCTGCACCTGTTTACTGTTAATATGCTTAATAATGATCTGATGCATTTACTGAAGATAAGCTAACTGAATCATAAGATTTCTGGATATACGCTAGTTGCTTTAGACACAGTAGCGTGTACACGCGGGTTCACTTAACTGAAGTAGCGTATATGTTTTGAAATTGAAAAAGTTTGATTGATCTGATAATACTGATTCACCCCCCCCCTCTCAGTATTATTTCCAACAGTTTCTACAACTTTTGCATCCAAGGGACATTCCCTTAGAGCATGTTTCTTTCTACATTTTGGGCAAAAGATGGCCAAAGCTTTAGCTTCTGCTTTCTGCTTGTTTTGTATTTTAAGGGTGTCTAGTTGCTCACTAAGACTCCCTAAGATATCAGTTTTGAATTCATCAAGCATGTTGCCAATCTCAGCCCTACTTACTGATCCAGTTGCAGATTTGTTTGCTCTAATAAGAGAAGGATCTCTAGGCCCTTTTCCAGTTTTAGATTTTCCCCTTGAGAGGTGGACACATAGCTCTGCTATATCATGAAGTGGAAGTTGAGATATATCTCCTTTTCCCATCATGTTCAAAATATCTATCCATTCATCTCTAATAGCTTTTAATAGAAGGGCTTTCAAGGTTTCCTCATCTAAGTTATTCATTTTTGCTCTTTTCAGGTTGTATTGGAACCTTTCAAGTAAATCCTCCAAGTTTTCATCTTCTCTTTGTACCATTTTGAATACTTCATCCTTGTGATTGGTGGGCATACAATAGTCTAGGTACCTATCCAAAAATGTTTGTTTCATATCATTCCAAGTCCTAATGGATTGAGTGAGTAATCCCATGAACCATTTCAAAGCAGCTCCTTTCAATATTGAAGGAAATAGTTTGAGTTTTTGAGAGTCTCCAGATAATCATAAGTTCGACACACGACTTCAAACTCAAATAGAAATGTTTCAGGATCCTCATTTCTTAACCCATGAAAGTTTGGGAGGAAAGATGGTGAGATGTTTTTCATTGTTGCTCGAGAATCCTCATCAACTATAGGAAATCCGAATGAGTTATCTCCATCCCTATTTCCCCCATTGTTACCTCTACCTCCTCCATTATTTCCTCCTCCTCCTCCTCTACCTCTACCTCTACCGAATCCATTTACTACTTCCTCTGTCATGATAGTTTCCTCAGAGACTTCAGAGTCCTCTGGTTCCTCTACTAATGGCGAACGAGGAGGAATTTCTCCCTCTTCTTCCTCAGGCGATTCTACTTCTTCAATTACAATGTGTCTCCCTGTAGAAGGAAAGAAATGATCTTTTCCAAATTCAGATTCGATGGATGGTGTGGGAGAGTCTCCTAATCCAACTACTGCCTCTTGAATTCTAGGAATCCTAAGGCTAGGAGTGTGAGTTGGATATGATGGAGGTGTCTCTTGTCTATTCCTTGAAGTAGATGGAGTTGTAAAAATCCAACTCTTGGCCCTAGCTAAAAACCTTCCCCTAGAATCTCTTGCTCTATGCATGTCATCTTTTTATTTTTCTTCAAGTCGGGCTAATAATTCTCTTTCTGATCTTCCAGGTCACTATAGGTGCAAGAAGAGAGCATACTCAAGAAATTATTAAACCAATAACTCTCTTTTCTGATCCTCCGGATCACACTAGGTGCAAGAGGAGAGCATACTTTGAGAAGTTATCAATTTTTACCTTCCTTGAAATTTTCTTGTTTTTTTTTTTTAAGAAATTGGCTACCTAGTTTCACTTCCCCGGCAACGGCGCCAAAATGTTTGGTTAATTTAGTGTGTCCTAAATTTCTATTTAAAATGTCAACCCGAGAGTCGTAAACTACTAAAGTGAAGTGCACTGTATATGCAAGACAACCGATTTCTTAGTCTTTTGTCGTTTTGTAGTTTTTTAGTTTGTTTTTGGGTTTATATTCTGTGGATTCCCTAATGTGAGATGGCGAAATTGAAAGTCAAGTATGGATGGTAATGGTGACTTCTAAAATGATTCAAGTGTGGATGGTAATGGTTATTTCTACAATGATTTTTCAAACTTTAAAGTTCTCAAAAAGAAGGTTTCAAACTGACTGTGATGAAATCAATTCTCAAAAGGAAATAAATGTACCAAAACAGTGAACTAGTGACGATGGCCCAGTATCTTTACTGTTGTGTTAAAAAGAAAATAAAAATTGAACTCAAAGCAATTCAAAGACTGAAAGCAAAGCAAACTAAATCACACTACTTCAACCTACATTCTGACCCTTCACCTTTCGACTCGCTCCGGCTATAGGAAGTAATCATAAACAAACTGAGTAATATGATATCTAAATTGCAGGAAATCAAATTGCATAAAAGGAAACTAAGATTTAACTACTCATTCATATTTCAAATCTTGAAAATGACATAAGTAATTCAATCACTAACTTGTAGGAAAGCAAACTAAATCACACTACATCAAATAATATTATGATTCCTCACTAATTGAGTCGCTTGGCTATAGGAAGGAAATCATAACAGATAAGTAATATGATATCTAAGTGGCAGAAAAGTAAATAAGCAACGCAAAACTGAAAGAAATGACAATGCTGGAATTAAAACTCAGTAAATGAATCAGCAGAAAGGACAAGATGATCTCATGTCAGTAGTCATTAAAACTATGTAATTTTAACCGGGCTGCCTACAAAAACCTGTAAGAAAAGCATTGATTAGCTAACAGTCATGAGAAAACATAAAAGAAAATATGGACAGCAGTTAACATGATTATCAGAACAGTGTAATATATACAATCTAATGATTATAAAAGCAGTAAATAAAAGCAAGTAAGAAATTATACAATAGATACAGAGCCTTGGTGTACAGGGGCCCTCTGCAACCTCAGCCAGTCAATACTCAGTCACAAATCGAATTCAAGAATGTTGTATTCTCATATATTAAAGTGCAGTAATAAGACAAAAGTAAAGCATGGTACAGTGGGCTTATAACAACAGTCAAAATTACATCTGAAAAGCTAACTATCCAGCGTATACCAACGCGTTATTTATAAGTGAAAATGTTATAACTAATTCCTAGATTCTATGCTGCCAAACAGACACGTAAATCTCCACGGCCTGAGATCTAGCGGTATGGTAATCATGACAGATAAATCCATGGAGTGGTGGCTACTCGATTCGGTTCAAGGATTGCTTCATAGGTGTTGGCACACCTCCGGAAATTGAGGATCTTGCCACGCAAAGCTTCACATGGGCAAAACAGAGCCGTGCCTCCGCAAAACTCTTGGTTTGACCCCTCCTTTGACCATGGTTGTTTATGAGTGATTCGGCTGAACCAAGGGGACACGCTCCATGTACATGTCATTTGCAGCTTGCCCATGTGGCCGGTTTCTCCATTGGACACCTGTAACATAGTCTTTAACAAAATGGCTGCGGAAACTTGAGCTGGCTGCCGAAAGTGACAAGTTTCCGCAGCTGATTGAACAAAAATCTAAATCAAACAGCAGTCATAAACATAGTTAGGAAACCATTTCATAAGCTCTTTTTAGACTATTATGCAATGATTTGACAGCTTGGTGGATCAAGTAAATGGAAAAGAAGGTTGAAAAGGTATATAGGGAAGATGCAGGTTTGGGACTCAACATAGGTTTTAAGCCTTTATAGATAATACCTACAAACAAATTCTTAAAACAAACAAAAAAGATACAATGTCAATCACATAAAATATACACAAAGATTTTTCTCTTGGAAACCAAAATCAGGAAAACCATATTGATTTTTCATTATTTTCCTTTACAATGTTATAATACATTATATACATGTCATAGAATTCATAAACCCCCAATCCATTAACTTTGTATTAGAATATAATTTTAGTTCCTTTAACCATAACTACAAAACAATGGGCAAAGCCACGGAAAAAACTACCCAAAAAAAAAATTGGGCCATTGCGGCGAACCCCCAACGCATGTGTTTCACACGTGGGGATAGTCATGCAAAGAATATAACACATACCCGACATCCTCGCACTTGTTGTTTTATTTGCACATAGGGGGCCACAAAAGTATACAATCACCAATCCTGGACAATAACACCAATTGTTTCTCTACACCAAGAGAACTTCTCAGTTCTCACAGTCTTTATTAATGCATCTGCAACATTATTCAAAGTGACCACAATTACTAACAACACCATTTTGTTTTCAACCATATCACTTGCAAAGTTATATTTAACATAAATGTGCTTTATCTTTGAATGATAAGTAAGGTTCTTTGCCAAGAAAATTGCACTTTGGATGTCACAATCTATCCTTATAGCTTGTTGTACCAACCCCATACCTGAACACAATATTTGTAACCAAATTGTGTCCTTGCATGCATGAGTGGCTACCATGTATTCAGCTTCTATAATTGAAAGTGTCGCTATAGATTATCTCTTGGTCATCCAACTGATTGCTCCTCCAAATAGGTTAAACACATATCCACTTGTAGGTTTTCTGTGATCAAGATCTCCACCCTAGTCTACATCAACAAAAATGCATATATCCAACACTTTTTCCAATTTTGGTCTTCATTGGTAGCACAAACCATAATCACTATTGCCATGCAGATACCTAAAAACCCTCTTTATTGTTGTTCAATTCTCTTTCCCTGGTTTTGACAAAAATTGAATCAATACTCCCACTACATATGGAATGTCTAGTTTGGTACAGGCCATTGCATACATCAAACTTCCAAATGCACTCACATATGGAACACAGGACATGTCCTCTTCCTCTCCTGTGTCTTGGGACACTATTCTGAAAATAACTTTACACCTACAAGAATACGGACCTTTACCAATTTACTATCTTGCATATTAAACCTCTGCAGTATTGTCTCAACATACTTCCTCTTATTTAACCATAGTTTCCTCTTTTCCCAATATATTTTAATTTCCATGCCCAAAATAAAATTTGCAGCACCAAGATCCTTCATGTAAAATTTAGAGGTGTTGTGCTCTACAACAACCCCCCATTTCATAACATTTTCATTCACAAAAAAAAATTAACATATGGAATGGGTCCCTTTTAAAATTTAATTGGCATCAATGCTTTTGTGTTCAAAAAGGTATGATAATCAAATGAGTTTATGTATTTAAGCCTTTTTGAATAATAGTGTTCCAATAATAAAACAATCTTTTGTTATTGCGATAAAGCGATCGCAAGATCGCATATCGCAATAACATGAGAAACGCATTAAAGTGGTATTTTGATCTCCGCCGATGCGATATCACTATCAGCGATCGGCGATATTCCATGCACACCTAATAAGGACAGATCGCTCACGCCCCGACGCGACGCGATATCGGCGATCGGCTATCTGCGCCGCCTCATGTGGGAAAAAACACTTTAAGTTATAAACCCCGACCTGTTGCGATATTGCTATCGGCCGTCGGCAGAATCCCATACACTTTAATAAGGCGCCCGGGTCTAACCCCCGATGCGATGCGATATCGCAATCAGAAATCAGCAAATCACTTTATATGCATCTTGTTATGTTTCCATGCGCTAGCCCGATGCGATGTCGCTATCGGCCATCGGCAGGATCTTTTGCTAGTGATTGTGCAACACCTATTCCCCAAAGCGATGCGATATCATTTATCGGCAGTCAGCATTCTCAAAAGCCATCACTTAAAGCCTTAAATTTATATTGATATCCGGTTGATAAAGCGCAAATTCCAAAATGTCGTTAAATGCAGGGATAAGGTAATGCATGTGTATTTAAAACTTTGCCCCTTCGATTAACGAACACCTGCGCTTAACCACCAAAATATCTGTTGCACGCTTAAGGGGGTCATTCAGCCGGATAACGGTATAATAGTCATTTAATGGGTAGCAGGCCTTAAATCACCATTAATGCATCTGCAATATCTTCCCAGTGATTGGATCCGCAGCCACTTTTGGGAATTAATCTCACCACGCTTCAAATGATATATCTTTCCCGTTATGGATTGTCATTGTTATTTCCTTGTTACGATTTCTCTTGCATTTGTGTAGAATTCATCTGTTGAGAGAAGCCTGAGCATGATGGGGAAAAAATCCAAGAGGACCGCGGGCTCCGCTGCTACATCTGTTGCAGGACAAGCTGCCGCGGATAAGAAGAAAGGCCTAATTTCAGACACTACGTGCACTGGTCTCACTAGGACTTCATGGCAGGGCACATATAATCTATTAGAGGCTGAGCAACCGAAAGTGATAGTGACAGAGGCTAGTGTGGATGTACTGAAGAAGTCCGATGCTACTCTCAAAGACTTGGCCGATTCCTTCCTCCACAGGATAGCAGCCAGAGAGCAAGTCCTTCCCTACACTGATGTAGGCGATGGGCAATCGAGGAAATTCCAATCATCGATAGAACGTTTCACACAAGGGATGGAAGGATTTTCGGGTCGTTCAAGCCAGAGCACCTAAGGCAAATGTATCATTTGCCCGAGCCGGAGAAAATCTATAACAAAGCCTTCGTGGAGAAATTTGCAGCCGAAAATGAAGTACAATCTGAACCCATCCGGGATTGGAGGCAGAATCCGGCCAAACACAAGCACGAAAGCTCCGGTAAGTACTCCGTCGATTCTTTGGCTTCTCCCTATTGCTATGCGGGGATTATGATGTGTAGACTATGGGGGTTACATGACTCTGCTAATTTCGACATAGAAATGGTTCCCCTGATGGAAGCAGTTGTTAATAGTATAATCATGGATTGGGCCACCATTCTTTCTGATAAGTTGGCCGTAGTTGTTCGTGACTTTAGAGCCAAATCCGTAGTCACCGAAAGGAAAATCCCACCATTTTATTGTAGTGCTTACATTATGGATACCTTGTGCTTTAATTCTGAGTTTCCTATCCTCGGTTGGAGGTGGACCACCCAAGACCCTTCACCCATTCATTTGTACCATCAGAAATTGTGGAAGTCCTCTTACAAGGACCATTTGTATCAAATTTGCAATGGTTTTATGGTTCCCATTCATTATTCCATTTTTGATCGGCCTATTCCCAAAATCTCCTATCTGGCTTCCTTCGACTTACCAGCTGTAGCAAGTTGGTTCGGAGAAGAGCATTTTACCTATGTTAGGGTTTTTGGGAGCCAGGCCAAGCCGCATGTTCTCCCTTTATATGTTCCAGACAAATTGTTGGCCCGAGAAATCTCCTACCAGATTATGGCCGAGAGTGTCACACAAACTCTCAAGAAAGAAAAGAAGAGGGGCTGGCCCTCTTTTCCCTTGAGAATTCGTGTTTTTACTCTGCATGATCTCAAGCATGCAGAAAAAGAGGCAATAAAGATGAAAGCTTTATCCCTAGCCACTATCCCAAGCAAACTCTATGATCCAAAGAAAACCGCCTACACTGCCCTAGAACAGGCCAAATTAACAAAGGTTGACCATCAAGAAGATAAGTTTGATGACCTGTTCATCGTCGCCGATACAATAGGCCATACCAAAGAACTTGCTAGAATGAGATATAACGATGAGAACTTAACTGAGTTCAATAAACTTAGAGAGCAGAGGTTGCAAACTCTGCCTCTAGATTTATTATCAACAACCCCAGCATCTTCCTCAAGCGAGCCTGGTCCGCAACAGACGAGCCAACCTCCTGTTACAACTAAGGAACAAAAGAAACAACAGGAGGAAAGGCAAAAGAAGCTGCAGTCGGAAAAGCAAAGAAAAGAGCAAGTTGAGAGGCAGAAGAAGGAGCAGATAGAAAAACAACAGAAGGCGCATAAGGATCAAGAACAGAGAAAGCAGAAAGAGATAGAGGAACAAAGGAAGAAAGAAGAAGAAGAAAAACAAAAGAAAGAACTGGCTGATAGGCAGAAAAAGGAATTGGCAGATAGGCAGAAAAGGGAGCAAGAAGAGAAACAAAGAAAAGAGTTAGAGGAGCAGCAGAGGTTAGAACAAGAAAAAGAGCGGAGCAAATCCCAGACAGAGCAACATAAACAGACCTCCATTGATCCTGAATTGCTTAAACAATGGAACCAATTCGATTCCATTATCAGTGGAAAGGAAGGCTCCAAAGACACAGACACCTCTAAGACAAGCGATGCACCAGATACCACTTCTTCTCAGGTTCTAAGCGGAACCAGCGGCCCACCCATTTCAAAGGATGTCGAGGTAATTACTAAAGACCCTTCCGATCAAATTGTTCTCCAGGTGGAAGATATTCCTCCCCTGGATGTTTTCTACAGCCCAAGGCATAAAGCCGTTGTTAAGCGCTCAAGGAAGAGACGAAGGCTTGATCAACCTTCTATCTTTCCTGAGCAAACAGTCACGGGCAATGTAGTCTGGAAGGAGGAATTGGACCCCTCCGATGATCTAACAAAGTTGTCGCAGTATGCGGGAGCTTATTCTGCAGCGACTATTGACAAGGCATCGGAGGTAAGTCTTCTATTGAAGACTAAGGACCAGGAGATTTGTGCATTACAGGCAGAAGTAACCGAGGCGAAAAACAAGGCAGCGCAGGTAGAAGAGCAGTTGTTGGCACAACAGCAAGAAAACAATGTATTAACCCAGCAACTGCAGACTGAAAAACAGAGAATCGACCAGAGCGCAATCCAGAAGCAGAAAGAATTGTCGGAGGCATTGGCACAGTTGAGAGCGGCGAATGAGCTGATGATGAAATCAAAAGACGAGCAAATAGCTCAACTATTAGCGCAGCTTGAAGACATCAAGGGCACCCAGAAAGTGGAGGATTTCAGAGCAGAAGCAGCTCAAATAAATAGCGCATTAATATCTCAGATTAGACTCCTATGCCGGCAACTTACTGAGGCTGAGCCATTATGCGAAATATCTACAGCAGTATGTCAGCAGATAGAGAAAGCCATAAATGAGCTAGATCAGGCTGAAGAAGCCATAGCCGGATATCTTGATTGGCAAGATTCTGATGTGGGGAAGGCAGCGAACTTGCCTAGAATCTATGAGACATACAAGGACATACTCTTCATGGAATGGAACACTCAGGTGATGAAAGCGGAAAGGGCAGCTTCAAGGTGTAAAATGATTGCCAGCAATATGATTGATTTAGTCAACAACACACTCTATTTGGCAAACATGATTTCCCAGTGCACACCTGGAAGCATAACAATAGCAAACATGATTGAACAAACAAGTTATCATGACTTGGAGGAAAAGGGAAGGTTAATCGCTAGAGTAAATACTTTAACCTCCGAGGCATATTGGCTCTTTCTAATCAAGCCACACACTCAAAGGTCGGCCCTCAAATGTTTAACAGATGCTCTCGGATGCCTGATCCCCGACATTCAGGATGCCACATATGATGCCCAGCTCACTTCGCGTCTCAACACTCCACCAGAAGTAGAGCCAATGCTGGCGATATGTCAGCTGAGGTTTAAAGGCAAAGAGCCCACCTAATGAAGCATTGTTGCCGACTGCCAGATCGCCAAGGAAGATGGAAAAATATTTATTGATGCCATTTTAATAGCTTTTCAGTTTCTTAGATATTTAGAGTAGCTTATTATTTATAGACCCTTTCATTGTTTTGGAAAGGGTCGTAAAATTTTGTAATAGACTTAAAGGCTGAAGTTTGCACTACTGTGCTTTAGCCTATATTCTTTTGTGAAACTCGACCGATAGTTCTTAATTTAACAAGAAGGTTGTTTTATACAATTGCGCACTATTGTCTCTTGTTTGGAATGCTTTTTGGTTTTAAGGAAGGACTGCGACATAGCGATTAATATACCGGATTGTTGAGCAGCTTACATGGTACTTTTATCTGCATATGTGTTCTTTCCTCTTATATGAATTGCTGTGTTATTATTTTTGCTATTGTTGAATACATGTATGCGCTGTAACAGCAAATCTTCATTTCGTTCCACTATTGGATGTTTTGTGATATGCCCTCTCTTTTAATCATGCATGTAGCAATGATATGAATGACAAAGTGTAGTAATTCGCTATTATCGCTCTGCATAACTAATTATGCAGAGCAATCTTAAATGGTTTAAACATTTATGCTTTAGCGTTAGAGTCATCTATATGCCTGCCTTAAAGCACAGATTATCAAACGCTACGCTTTAAAAATTGATAAGTCCCGGGATTAGATTATAGTTAGTATATTTCGCCGATAGTTTTAGTTGTTCGCTTATCACTAGCATAATCTATAAGTCGCTCATCCATCCCATCTTTATCCATTTTTGGGAAACTGGTCCCATTATCCCCAGTCGGAACCACTATTCCAAACAGAAAAGGAGTTGTACTAAGGTCCGGACCGGGTGGTTTCCCCTATGTTGTTGCAGCGATTTTCGAGGCCTCAACAAGAGGACAATTGGGTCTTCACATCTTGGATAATTTCTCTGTCATTTCCAATAGCAACATATCATCCACATACAAGACGAAATAAATAACACGATCACTAAATAATTTAAAATACAAACACTGATCTGATTTTCTCCTTACAAAGCCAAGTCCTTGTATATCTGTATCAAATTTTTTATATTGCTTTAACCCAAATAGAGACTTTTTTAACTTGCATATTAGTTCTTTCTTACCCTTCACTGCAAATTCTTCTAGCTTCTTCATGTAGATTTTTTCTTCCAAAACCCCATGTAGGAAGGTTTTATTCACATCCATATGTTCTACCTCAAAATAAAAGGCAAAAACAACAAATAAAATAAATCTAATAGAAGCTAACTTGGCAACAAGAGAAAAAATATCACCAAAATCAATTCTTGGCACCTGGGAATGCCCTTTTGCTACTAATTGTAGGTTTTAAACCCGTACAGAAATTACCTGCATACGAATTCTAAAACACAGAAAATAAACAATGCGAGAGCATAACACATAAAACACATATACACAGAGATTTTCCCCTGGATCCCAAAACCGGGACTACCAGCTTGATTTTTCATTATGTTCCTTTCAACGTTACAATACATATTTATACATGCCGAAGCATCCAATACCATGGACCGAAAACCATCGCGTCCAAAACCATGGACCAAAAACCATCGCGTCCAAAACCATGTGCGAAAACCATGCACAAAACCATAGGTAGGTCCGCCCAACCTAATATAAGGTCCAAAAAAAAATTCTCGGGGGCTACCTGCCCCCCTCAAACCCCCCTGTGACCCCCCCCCGCTGCGCAATCGGCGCAACAAAGGGGGGCTCCGCCCCCCCTCTAACCCCCTAGTTAACTACGTAGGCTAGTCATGGAAAGAATATAACACAACCCAAAACTAATTGATCTTTGTATTTCTCATCCTTTCCTTATGCGGTCATCTTCTTCCTAAATACCCATTTGCTACCAATCAGTTTTCTTCCAGTCGACAACTCCACCAAATCCCAAGCCTCTTTCTTGTCCAAGGCTACCATTTCTTCAACCATGGCCTTTTTCCAAAGTTTTCCATCCTCTGAAATCATTGCCTTCCTAATAGTTCTAACATCGTCATCGGTAATTAATAAAGAAAAATGTGAATAGAAATTAGGTCGAGTATACCTCTCTAGCTGACTTCTTTCCTAAACTAATCTCCTCAAATCTAGAGTGTGTAGTTCTTATTCTTCTAATTCTTGTTCTTATGTGGAGTATGATTCTTCATCATTCAGTCCAAACCCTATATTTTCTAGTTCCTTTTACCTTAGAAGGACTTCCTATTTCATGACATCCTTCACTTCTTTAAATACCACATCTCGATTATACACAAACTTATTTGTTTCTGGATTTCAAATCTTGTAACCTTTTAAACCATATTTATACCCAATAAAGATGCAACTTTTAGATTTACTATCCAACTTTATTATTTTCTCCTTTAGAACATGTACATATGCATCGTAGCCAAATACCTTGAGATGTGAGAGAGAGGGTTTCTTACCAGACCACACCTCATGTTGATTCTTATCCTCCAACAATGATGAAGGTGTTCTATCAACCAAGTAACATGTTGTATCTACTACCTCTTCCCATGATTCTTGTCCTAACCCAAAACTATTGAGCATGCTCCTTTCTTTTTCCATCAATGTCATGTCCATCTTATCTCAACTCCATTTTGTTGAGATGTGTATGGAATAGTCTTATGTCGTGCTATACCACAATTCTTATAGAATTCTCTGAATTCCTTCCCCCAGAACTCTTCATCATTATCTATCCTCAACACCTTAATCTTCTTCTCTGTCTAATTTTCCTCCAAAGCCTTAAATTCTTTAAACCCTTCAAAGACTTCACATTTCTTCATGAGGAAATGTATCCATGTATACCTCGAGCAGTCATTTATAAATGTGGCATAGTACACAAAATTTTCCTAATGATGGAAATAACACAAGTCCACACACATCATTATGCACTAGTTGTAATATTCATTCTACCCTCTTATAACCAAAGGAGAACCCCACCCGATTTTGCTTCCCATATACACAATGTTCACAAAAATCAAAATCTAGAGAGAAATTAAACATACCTTCTATTATACCATTACCATTTAGTATTTGAAGGCCCTTCTCTCCAATATGTCCTAGACTTTGATGCCACGACATAGTCTTTTCTCTAGAGACTACAAGATTTTATGCTCCATTCTCGGGAACAGCAAAATTTTTGCACCTATCAATAATAGTACTACCCAGCATGTTGTACAAAGTTTTGTTAATTTAGTTCATGGGGGAGGTCTCTAGTTCAAGTCCAGGATATCCCAGCTGCACTAGGGGCACCTTCCGGTTGAACAACTATTATGGAAGGATAATTCGAGCCCATCCTTCTCCGAGCCTATCCTTCTCGCCCTCCTTATTCTAGTTGTTTCACTGGGTCCCCATCCCACTCTGATGAATGAGATTCCAAGCATCATTATCTATGTCATTTCATCATTATATACGTCATTTCAGACAATGAAAGGTCCGGAGGGCTTGCGCTTCTGAGGGCAAGGAAAGGCCAGCCAAGTGTAGAGGCACTCAATGAAAAGAGTCGATCTAGGTGTTGTGATCCACTCGGTGCCGGTACTAAATACCCCTCATCAATATGAATACTCCTCAAACCATCTTGTAGGTATCTTTCTCAAACATTGGTTTTACATCTGCATCATCCATTTTGCTTAAAGAAAATAGATTTCTAGTCAATCCTGGAATGTGTAGAACACTAGGGAGTGTTCTAATCCTTCCACTTGTAAACTTCAACGTGAATTGTATGTGTCCTATCATTCTAGTTTTCTAGTCATCGCCTAGGAAGACATCATCACCATCATATCTATCATACTCGCAGAACCACTCCTTATGGGGAGTCATTTGAAAGGATGCAACTGATTCAATCAATGATGCCTCATGATTTACATATGTACTTGAAGAAGCTAAGTATGTATCCCCACCTTCATCTAAGGTTATTTTCTCTTTTGCAAAAGATGCATCATCAAATCCCTTTCCTTTCTCAGTATTTTTGGATCTACAATATTTCTTGTAGTGGCCTTCTTTTCCGCAATTTCAGTATACCTTTACAAAATTTCATAGAGATTTATATCTCCCTCTAGATTTAGGTCTCACACTTAATGGCTTATTTCTATTTCTATTTTGAGAGTGTCCTCTTACAAATAAGGAATCTTCGTTCTATCTCTCCATGTTTTTCCGTCATCTCCTTCGATAACAAGTATGAGACTATTTCATCAAATTTTAAGGTAGTTGCATTGCTACCTATGGAAACAACCAGACTATCCCACCAATCTAGTAGAGAACACAACAAATTGATGCACTTATCTTCATATAAAATCTTAATATCAACATATAATAATTGACTTACCATAGTATTGAAGGCTTCCATATGCTTTGTCACTGAGTCTCCATCCTCCATCCTCGGGTTATACAACTTCTTCCATAGGATAAATCTATTTACCAGGGACTTAAACCAATACAAAGTCCCTAAATTTTCCCACAAAGCTTTTGTTGTAGCTTCTCTCGAAACATTCAATAATATTGAACCTAACACACACAATTGTATTGTGCTCTTTGCCTTTCGATCCAACTTAGTATTCTGTCGACATTACTATTGGTTTAGTACATGGATCCATAGCAATCCACTTATCTTTATCCACCAACAAATCCTCCATCTTGAGCTTCCACACCTCAAAACTTTTTCCATTGAATTTCTCAATCTCCATCTTTGCAGTGTTCGCCATTTTATTTCACCGCAAGAGTCTATCTTGTAGATCTCCCATTGTAACAAGGTATTCCATAGGCTTGAGAAAAACTCCTTAGCCACAAAGGTGTCCCCTTGAAGCCAAAACTGCTCTGATTCCAAATTTAGGTTTTAACCCTATATAGATAATACTTGCAAACAAATTCTTAAAACTAACAGAAAACATACAAAAGTAATCACGCAAAATATACATAAATATTTTTCTCCTGGAACCCAAAACTAGGAAAACCGGATTGATTTTTCATTATTTTCCTTACAATTTTACAATACATTATACACATGTCATATCATTTATAGACCCCCAATCTATTACCCTTGGATTAGAATATAATTTTAGTTCCTTTGACCGGATCTACAAAACCTTGCGCAAAACCATGGGAAAAACTGCCTAAAAAAAATTGTGACTCTACCCCAAACCCTCTAGCAGGGGGAGCTCCCACCTCTGATGCATGCATATCGGACATGGGAATAATCATGCAAAGAATATAACACATACCCAACAATTACCCATGTACACAATGTAACAACATAACATTCTAACATAAAGCATAGGTCAACATTGACATTTTATTTATAAGGAAAGTAATACACTTACGTGTTCCACTTGATCTTACTATAAATTGAAGAAGGGACAACCACTCTCCACCCGACTTTAGGCACAACTACACTGCAAGTTTCTTGCAATTGGCCACCCCTAAGCCAAATCTAATGTATGAAGGATGATTCACTCATGGAATTTCAACAAAGGGTTAATTCAGGGTATAAAGTATAAAGGTCATGTACCTCACTTGTAGGAAACAAGGATGCTACCTCTTAAGAACTAAGTCAGTTCCAATCATACAACAAAATATGGCATTGAAGGCATGTACAACACCTAAATAAATCCCTTCACCTCTTTCTATGGTCCTTCGATGATTGTCTTTTCCTTCAATGCTTCACATGCATGAAAATAACTAAATAACTAAGTTCCTTTTGGTCTACTTGACTCAATCTAAGGGCTTCCTCCCTAGTTTCCTTGGATAACACAATTAGAACATGGACTTTACAGTCCAGCATGCAAACATAGGCTTACCAATCACTTGGTCACACTTTGTTCACAAGTAGTTACCACTCTATGACACATGATAGGTTCACAAGGGTTCATGTCCACAGTCACTTACAAACTCCTTGATGCTCAACCTCCAATTGGTTCCACACACTTCTCTTATCTCTAATTGGTTCAATTTCCTTACAACCTCATGAGTTTTGTATCACGTATGAGATGTCTAGGGTCCCTCCTCGGAATATAGAGTTAACCAAGACCTACCACAAGGTATGCAACCCATGCTTAGGCCAGTCTGATACTTCCTCCCCCAAATCTCTTAGAACTGCTTAGCAATTAAGTAGTTCAGCTTGAACATCAAGGGTTGGAAACATTAATTTCAAAAAACATAGGAAACTTCCCAATCCCCCTTAAAATCTTCCTCAAGAAAGTTATTCATTCAAATATTTGAATTCATATAGACTTGTCCTCTTCTTCAGCTTTAGAAATTTACGATTAAATTTAATAGGATATTTACATCAAATCATTTTGTCCTGATATCCATATTGGCTCTCCAACATTATCATTTTTTAGTTACATTTACAAAACTTAGGGGTTAAAAAAGAGATACTACAAATGTATCTTAGTTTTATGTGAATTTATACACCCATTGTTGAATAGGAACACTTCATGTTGTCCAACAAGCTTCACAACAGTCTACATGGCCCATAAGATTCATAATATTATTATGTTGCACAAAATTATTGGTAGATATACATTAAATGGTGTACTGCCTAGTAACACTCTTATGTATGGTAGGAACTTGGTATGTGGTGAATTTGTCATATACTCCCATGATTCCAACATGCTTTCATGCATCACCCACCTTCTCATATAGGCCTCTTCCAAAGCGATGTATAATGTTTTTATTCTTTGCTTGGGCTTGATCTAATCAACCACTTGTTCCACAAAATTTGTGGCATTAATCATACCATCAACCCTTAGTGGGTCCTTAAGCTATGTGCCTATCCACTAAATTACCTTTAGCATCAGGTGTGTTCCTGTTGACTACTCATATTCCCCATTCTACCATTAATTAATGGCAACTTCAAAATCATTTGAATAGGAACAAACATTATACCAACTCAACTCCCTTTTAACAACTAGATTTTAATACTTCCCATTGTATTATTGTGAGGTTATAGAGTTTATCAAAGGCACCATTGTCCAACACTTATTCTGCCTATTCCAAAAGCCTTCCACATTGCATTAGATCCAATAGATGAACTACCCTATGACCCGATTTTTAGAATGACATTATCCATTGTTTCAAATTGAGAAGCTAATTTTTAAATACCTAATCAATCCCTAACAATGTTGGATGAGGATCCATGTTATATGATGTCTTGTTAACCTTTTAAAGTCATCATAAGTGTTGACACCATTAAGATCAATTTCTATTTTCTCTGGTTTATCAATGTGAAAAATTCACAATTAAATTGATAAGAAAGTCAAGTTTTATCATCCCATGAATTCTCGTGATTTTTTCATTGATATATGAACGTTTGAATCTAATTATAGTGTTATTCCATAAACCTCATACCCTCTAATTAGTGTATTTAATTTAAATTCCTTTATTTAACTCTTGTTCTATACATCGAATCAAGGTATATCTTGTGTGGTGATTCTACATTATACTAAAGTACTCCCCTTAACTTGGTCACAGATCACTCAGTTTCCACCCCAGAATTCATCTTCCACACTAAGCTACACTAGTAGACTTTGGCATCAACTTGGTGGCTAGACTATATAGGGTGCTTCATCACCTACCTACATGGCAATGGGGCCATGTGCACAAATAGATTCCTACATAACCTCTATGACATCTATCAAAAATCCTTTTTTGGGGACTACATCAGTTTATAGTACTTTATATGGATCCCCACAACTAGGCCCTTGATCCACACTTCAAATCAATGTTTTTTTTTCTCCATCTTGGAAGACAATTTTAAAGCCCATGTTTGTACAAACTACTATATCTCAATCAAGTCTCCTAGGCTTAGAATTCACCATGTTAGCATTGCACTACCTCTTGTCTCAGGACCCCTTTTTCTCAATGAAGTCCAAACAATATTTTGAATTTTCCCCTATCGCTTGGTAGTGTTTATGGCGTGGATGGTGAGGCTATAAGCAATTTCTTGTGATGTACCCCACTTCATTACAATTATTACATTGTGGTGGAGGATGATTCACATCATTTCATGGGGCATTGTTCTCCTAATTTTGGTTCTGGACCTTATTCCCACCCCTATGAACTCTATTATGAATAGTTTCTTCTCAAATCATTATGATAGCATGCATAACATATGCAAATCATCTATACAACGACATTCTACCCTATAGGAGTCACAATGTAAAACTACAACAATGCTACTATATTTCCACAATAGCACGTAATTGGGATCATGACCAATATTTTTATTTATTTCATAGATGTCAACATCCACTTTTCCTACAAATTGGTTTGTTCTAGTGGTAGTATATCTCTAAACCATGAGTAAATCATTCCATAAATGATTTTTTTTGTTATAGACTCTACATCACACTACATCCTTGGCACTTCACGTCCCTTTTGTTAACTCTTGATTTTGTTTAGATAAGTTTTTCAATTGGTATTGGAATTGGGTCAACCCTAGAGATGCCTTAGCCAGTTTGCTCATGGACTCAAAGTTGCATTGCAAATGCTAACATTTTGCACTACGTGATTAAACACTATTGTAACAATGGTGCATATCGGTGATGTAACATGCTACCAATAAACCACTCCTTATGTTGCATCTCCTAGATTATGTAACTTATTTTGATTTTTCTTGTTCCTTGTCTTCCTCCTCTTCACAGTGTATGCAAAATAATTTATTCTCAGTACTGTTATGACCTTTAGTATATTTTCTATCATAACTGTAAAAAAATCATTTTTCTCTTTTTTCCTCCATTTGTTTTGGTGTCAACATTGTAGGTTATGGGAGGCTAGGAGGGTCAACACTTCCATCTTTATAGTTGTGAGTGGTAGACCTCCTTGTTGTCATAATTTTTCTTTCAACATTTCTTGCCACCCTGAACATATTCTCCAATGACTTAGGTTCCCAAAGGTGACCCTTATGTTCAATTTTATCCTTTAAAGTCCATATGAAGACATTAATTAGATGCTCCTCTCAAATATTAGTTACCTTGATATTAAATTTTTGGAAGTTTCCAATGTGCTTCGCAGTTGTACCCCTTTGTTTGAGATTTATCAATTGGCTACATAAGGTATTGCTCGTTGCATCTATCAATTCTTATGTAAAAATTGTCCAAGTAATAAGTGATTTATGAGAACAAACCCATCGACACCACACAAATTGATTCAGTCTTAAATATAAATATGCAATGCATATCTTTTGTGTATGTTGCACATCATGTAGATCGAATAACTGCTCCATCTGTAGTATCCATGTTATCAGATCCTCCCCATCAAACTTCCTCAAATCGATCTTTGGAATGTAGTTGGTCTTCAACCCAAATTTGGAGTCTCTAAAATCGATTCACATTCCTTTTTTTCTCATCATCAATTTCGTGGAATACCTTATTACCACTAGGAAGCCTTTCTTCTAGAAACTTTGTGAAACCTTCGTCCAAACCTTCCATGTTTGTTTTTAAATTTTCCATGTCCCCTTTTATTTCTACTTTTAAACCATCCATCTTAACATTCATCGTCGCTTATAATTCATTTTTGGTTACTCTTTGTGAGAGCGAAAATTGTTGCACTTGGTCCCGCAATTTTGATATATCATGTTGCATTTCTTCCTCTTCTTCATGCGTCATAGTAGAGGTTTCTAAGGGCTTAATGGGTGTAGCATTTTTTTGTTTGGGAGGAATTTTGGAACCAATTAATGATTTCTATTCTTCACAATTCCCTTTGAATCACTTCAAACTAATTTTTCAAACAAAAGTTATGCAAATTTAAAAATGCACACCTTTTAAGAGCTTGACTTTGAGCTTGTTGATATGTTTGACCTTGAAATTGTTGTATCTTTGTGATTTCGGTAGGTCTGAAGTTTCATCCTAAGGTACTCTTCGTGTCTTCTTTCCAACCCCACCAATTAAACCAAGATTGGATTCTTCAAGGTGAAATTATGTCAAATCTCCCATGATGGCCCGATTGAAGCAGTAAAACCCTAGGATCAAGAGCTCTGATACCAAAATTTATGTAACCATATCAAAATAATGCAAAAACATAAGAAACAATAGATCAATGACTTTCTAATAAACCACTTCAAGAGGGAAACCGCCTTTTACATCTCAAAAATGAACAATTCTTCGATGATTCAAATGACAAGATCTCCTTGGTATATATAGGAGACTAAAGGGTCAAAATATAATTAGGGCCTACATAAAAATAATAATGTAAGGGAACAACTATAGGTTTTAACCCCGTACAGAAATTACCTGCATACGAATTCTAAAAACAGAAAATAAACAATGGTGAGAGCATAAAACATAAAACAAATATACACAGAGATTTTCCCTTGGATCCCAAAACTGGGACTACCAGATTGATTTTTCATTATATTCCTTTCAATGTTATAATACATATATATACATGCTGAAGAATCCATAAACCCCAATCCATTAACCCTGGATTAGACCATAACTGTATTTCCTTTGGCCGAATCTACAACAGAAATCCATCATGCCCTAAACCATGCACAAAACCATAGGTAGGTTCTCCCACCTAATATAGGGTCCAACAAAAAAAATTCCCCAGGGCGCTGCCACCACCACCCCTCCTCTAACCCCCTGGCTTCACTACTGGGTTAGTCATGGAAATAATATAACACACACCCAACAACAACAATAACAATAGTGGGTTTCTATGGGGAACAATAATAACAATATAGGGGCTACACTATTATTATAGGGACCTAACATTCTCCACCTTCTCAGAAATAAGTTTGTCAATGATAGCCATGTTGATAGGAAACATGTCAACAACACTCTTGTCAAAAAAGTTGTTGTCAACATGTAAATTTTCAACGACATTCTTCTCCACAACTCCGTTACTAACATAAAAATTATCGATTTCCTACGAATTGGAAGCACCTTGGACAATGACCCCTCTTGTCAATGGATGCACTGTAAAGCACCCTTTAATTAACAATCACTTTGTTGATGATTTCTTTGTCAATAAGTTCCTTGTTAGTAGGTCCCTTGTCAATGACCCTCATATAAACAACACTATTGTTAACATTAGTTTAGTAGAACAATCATAATTTAGGACATCAACTCCCTCACATAGAAATATAGATATAAAGCACACATCAACATCCTTTAAACTAGCAAAAATAATTAAAGTATTCTCTACCTCTTAAATTCATGCTTCTTCTAGGTTAGATGAATAAATAAGGCTCTATTTTCTTGTATTATGTGGACATTCTTCTTAGATTTCATACACGGGCATAACATATATCTCTTTTTTCATGGAGATTGTTACCACCATTGTACAAGATAGGCTTGGGCTTCTCACACATGGGCATAGTAATCACCTCTTCTTAGAGATAGCTATTGACACCATGTGCTTAACCATTGGTTTTTTTTGTACTATTAGTGCCATGTTAGTGGTTTTAGATCTAGCAAACTTGCACTACCAACATTTGTTAACACATCGTTGTTTATGGTTGCATCTCCCTAAGATGTCAATTGGATCTCACATTAACGATTAGAATGAATCTCACCACAACCCTCAAAAGATTTGCAAATGCATCCATTCTAATCGTTAATGTGAGATCCAATTGACATCTTACTTGTTCCATTTCTACAAGCTCTGGTCGCAATCAATGCTCCCTATCTCAAGCAAAGTGATATATAACCAACATTTCTATAGAAAATAAATCAAGATCCACAATTGTTTTTAATGCATTCAACACAGGTCCAATGTTGATTTGAAGTTTTAAAAGTTGGGGAAACATAGGCACTTTCTATCACCAAAAATTTCATTTCGCCAAATATAGGAGGAAAATATGTTATGATCTGTGGTGCCAACAAATCAATATTTAGATCTATATTTGTATCTACACTTAATTCAAGATCCATTAGTTGTTGATGTTATCTTAGAGGGCCAGACACCATAGTTAATGAATCTTCACTCTTAACAAGAGTCCCACCATGCCAAGTTTGAGGTCATTTTAGCAATCAATGTGCTTTTTTAATTAATTTTGTAAGCTTGCAATATAATTTATCAGTAATTTAGTTCCAATTGCCACTCCCTTCGACATTATTTTCAATTAAATCTATCACAAAGCACAAAATCCAAATAGAGAACAATTCTAGGCACCGGTTATGAAAGGTTAGTTGAGCCATTTCTATCCTAGAAGATAGAACGAGAGTATGTAAAACATTTTGTGCATCCACTACACACACTCAAACACTGCACGTTGGGGGGCGAAAGAAGCATTGATAGGAGAGGATAAGGATTCATGTTAATGGGCATTGTTCCCCAACCAGGCTTGTCAACACCTAGATTTTTGTTTTGTATCAAGTTAATTCTTTGGGGAGCACTTCCTATTGGACCATTAGTAGATCTGTTGTTGACAAGAGTAGTGTTGGATATAGTTGAGTAGCCTCCTCTTGGGTTTAAAGTAGACCAAAACTCCAAAAAAATGATAAAATGTATCTTTGTTATGAAAGGTTCCAGATGAAAATTTTCAATGGAGGTGTTGGTAAATGTTTTGTTTCAAGAGAATGGGATTTCTATGTGAATCAAAATCGAGGGAAATGCTAATCTCTAGGCTCGATGTAATCAGATCTACCTGTTGTCAAGTAAACCACTCCAGTCTCAGATATATTACTGCTAAATGATGAGGTCATGTGTAAAATATGTTACATTGGGCACCATTGACTTCAAGAACAAACTCAGGTAGCCAAATCTCCCAAGAAATACAGTAGCAAAGCGACATGGACACAAGAAAAAGTGATATGCACATAAGCAATCAATGCGTTGGCATGCTATATCTTTTTTTTTCCTATGTGGTTCATAGACCCCGAAGATCGGTGACTGCTACGTTCATGGAATATTTGTACCAAATAGATCCACCCAAAGGGATCACTTCTTACCAGCTCAACCACGAAATCTAACCACAAGAGAGTTGAGAGAATTGAACCTGTGACCTCTCAATAGCAAAGGTACTTTAACGACAGGAACTCTACCAATTAAGTTAACCCTCAGAACTATACCAACTATTTCTTCTTCAGATAAAAGGGTGCTTTTTTAGAGTAATAGAATTAAAGGTATATAATATACTGGAGTCATAAAAGTTAATTTCAAGTATAAGTCAATGTGAAGTATTGGGTATGTAATGTAAAAAGTGAAAGAAGTGCTAGTTATCTTGGCTTGAATAAGTGGTATAAGTAATATACCCTTGTAAAAGATTTAAATTGTTTGATGTAGTGTTTATTCAAAGACAAAAATTAATAGAAGTTTTTTCTAGTATTGATTAATTAAAGGGAAATTACAAGACGAAACATGGTAAAGAGACCTGCGTGAAATCGAATAAGGAGGTCATCAAAGTAAGTCAAGTCATTTTCATCATTAAATCATTGTAAAAATACTTTAGGGTGCATGATCGATGGTACTCGACACCCTAAGGTGACATAAAAATAAAGTAAGCATGATCAAGGTAATGAGTGCAAGCGAGTGAGTACAAGTTAGCGAGCGAGCATGTCAAGTACAAATGGAAAAATAAGGAAAGTGCCTACTAAATGCTCCTCAAAAATATAAAGATTTGTAAGAGTGAAACCATTAATTGTGCAACAAAATTAAACTACTTAAGTGGAAATTACAACAAAATTAACCATAATTGATCAAATGGTTGACATACTAACATTTGCAAAACATCTTCAAAGAGAAATATATATGAAGGATCAATTTCTTAATACACTTTAGACTAGATTAAGAGAAAAGTAAGATCAAATTGATAATATGAGTGATGTGACATCTGCAGTGAAGCAATTTGTGATACATGAGATCTAATGCAAAAGGTTAATACATATTTTGATACAAATGAATTCATACTGACATATGCAAGTTGTGGCATAGAGGAGTTAATAGACCAAAGTAATGCAGCATATTGTACAAAATATCTTATTCAAAAATGTGATGAAATATGTAACAGATGAAATGATGTTGATGGGTGATGCTTCTTGTGATACAAAAGACATAATGATGGCAAATGATTCACCAGGACAAATTGACAATAATGACAACAGTGAATTTGAAGAATCAAAAAGAACAACATGAAGAGCTTTCCAAGATGGTTGTGAGACCTTGGGAAAGGATTCCATTCAACAAAGAAAACAACTTTCATATTCCAAATTACTCCAAACCAATTTAGTTTGTGAGTGTAGGATTTCTTGATGAGGTTAAGAGTATTGATAAAAAGTGCCAACATTGTCAAAGAAATTGTCACATGGAGAGTCAATGTTTTGATCTCCATCCTTGTCTTCATTGTGGGAAGACAAATCACCTATCAAAAAGATGTCAAAATCAAAAGAAAGCTAAGAAAACAATCCATTATGGATGGATAAATCCTTGGAGATGGAATCAAGAAGTAAAGAAGTCACATAAATCCTATATTCTAGTTAAGACAAAAGTAAAGACACATCTACCTGAAGAAATGAACAAGCCAAGAAATTTTCAACCAATTATTTCAAAAAAAAATAGTAATCTCCACACCTTAGGGGGGGAGCACAAGCATAACTCTCCTACACCTTTAAGGGGGTGAGTAAATTAATGAAATGAATACGGTTAGTGGTCAACTAGAAACAACCACATTATTCAAAGCAGATTAGTTAGTGATCATCCATTAAAACTGTCACATTATTCAAAGCAGATTGGTTAGTGGTAAATTATAAACCATTAGTTTCCATGTAATATAATTAGTAGTCAACTAGAAAAACCACCACCTAAAGAATCTAAAGCCCCAACTTGGATTGTTCCAAAATGAACTATTAAAAACTTGTCACCTTTCACCTAAAAAGGGCGAATATTAGATATTGGGCATCAAGTTTTGAAGTCTTATAAGTTAATTTCAATCAATTTTTAGTCAACAATTGAGAATTCTAGCATAGAAACTGGACGACTCAATAGAAAATTATTTCAAATATTCAACGAAAATGTTTAGACATAACAATTAGTTACTTCCAGATATTCAGATATTGGCAGTTTTTTAGGAAAATCTTAATTGAAGCTCAATTCAACAAATTCATATTGAAGATGAAAAAATTGTTGGTACAAGTGTTGTACAATTATTCAAACTTGTGATTGAGCGGGGGGATATTAGATTGTGAGTCCCTAAACAATCACAAAGTCCAAGAACACAATTATCATGAGTTGTAATCCTTATCCTTATGAGGTGTTGTTATGATCCACTAATGAGTTGTCAGTGAGATCTAAAATATCTAGAAGGTCAATTGATGTATTATAAATTCATGTCCTCAGATCAATACAGTACAATACAAGGGCTTAAGACCTTTTCCGCCACTTAATTGATTTGTCTCGCTCATGCCTAATTCATAACATTCACAAGTATTTAATTATTGTTTAATATATTTTGGAGTTTTTCTATCCTTTGAAGTTTCACACTAGTTAACACTATGTTCTCTTATGTATATTTTTTTAAATGTTTCCAATTCAACAATGGTGTGATGTATTTATTGCAACACTGTAGAAATATCAACACACAAATCACCTACATGCTTATAATATTTATTTTGGCATGTTGAATAGTTAGTAGTCCATTGTTGGATAATCTATATATATCTATATATATATATATATATATATATAGCAAGTGGCTAGCTTAATTAGTTTCAACAATGCTATTGGATTTGGCTCGTTCTGTTTCAGAAAGTGTCTAATTTTAATTGTTTGGGTTAGTTGCACATGTCTAGCTTAATTAGTTTCAACGATGCTATTGGATTTGGCTCGTTCTGTTTCATAAGGTGTCTAATTTTAATTGTTTGGGTTAGTTGCACATGTCTATGTTAATAGGTTTATTAGGATTTCCATCTGTGAATGTGAAGAACCATCCCTTAGGTTTCCCACCAAGATTTCCTTGGAATGTGTGTGTGTGCGCGTGCGCATATGGTATTGTCGACATTGATAGTATCTACATACATCTAAATCATTAATAGCACTTTATTGATTTTTTCTCCTTATAACTTCTAGCATAAGTAATTTAAATCATTTTTCCCCAAGGAAAAATCGTCACTTTCATTATATAATATATTGAAAATTACATGTTGTAGATGCTTCAAAGGAGCATATCTCAAAAAGGGTGATCATTTGTTGATTACACTACTGTAACAAAATCCAAAAAGATATGATGGAACCAGTACAAGTCCATAAAACAGAAACATACAAAAAGACGCATAAGCTATTGATATAATAATTACATTTGTATAATAAAAAATAAACATAAATGTCCAAAATATGCATGTGAGGGATCATGTAGGAGTTGCATCTTGTGGTTGATTCTTGGTAAAAGGTCGATGATAATATTGATAGTAATCATGTCGTCTTTGTTATGTTATCATCCAAGGACCAAATACTTGTTGCGCTGTTTCTTTCAATAAGCCGTCGGAAATTTGATTTCTTTCCATGTAAATATGACAACAAATAATAAATTCAAATTGGGCTTTTAACACTTCTTCTAGCATATTCATAAGTGTGTGTACACGACAATTAGATTGTTGATTGAACCTGTTAATGATGATTTTAGAATCACCAAATATTTGAAGTTTTTAGCATCCTTTCTCAAGGGCAAAGAGCAGCAAAAGCCTAAGACTGTTTAACTCTACATAATTGTTTGTTCCCCTACCTAGTCCCATTTTCATTTTGAAGGAATGTTCTTCACTTAAGAACAAGAATGCACCACCTCCACTACCATATTTTTGTGTTGACCCATCAAAATAAGCCCAAGGAAAATATTTGTCTACATATTCAGAGCAAATATTGTGAGTCTTCTGATTTTGATCTTTGTCAGGAATCATACTATAAATAGCCAATGTTTGAGCACGGATAAGAGCCCAGGGCTTATTACATTTCTGGAAAAAAAATAGGTTCCTACCTAACCAGATACCCCAACTAGCCAAAAGAGGGAGGTTCTTGAGCTTTGTAGGGTGTGTTGCATCCCACCATGCTTTCCAGGCTTCATTAAAGAAATTTCCTTACCATCTTTTATTAATTGTCATAGATTGATATAACAGGTTCCAAATTTGTGATGAGAAAGAACTATGAAAAAATAAGTGAGTTTAGACTTTTGTGATCCATGCTTTATTGTAAGAGATTTCAGCGAAATCACATAGAGAATCATTTGTCGACGCGTTTCGAACCAACTAGTGTGGTTCATCGTCAGGACAAGTTGAGGAACAAATCTGAGTGATCCGTTAAATAGAGTATGCAGGTCCTCCAATGGCTATATGAATATGCAACGGTTAAAAGAATAATATTAATAATAAGAATAATAGATGAGTAAGTATAATGTTTTCAACAATATTTATCCTTTTATTCTCCCTTGGATCCCTTCTTCGGATATCAGTCTACTAAGGCATTCCATTACTAACAAAAATAAGAGTGGGGATAGCGGGCATCCTTGTCAAAGACCACGTTTAACATGAAATAAATGTGTTGCGGAACCATTTATGAGTTTTAGAAGAGTAGGAATGACCTGTTATAGAGTTTTTTATATCCAACATTTCGGACTACCAAGTGAGTCCATCATCAAGGGATGCGTCAATAGATATTCTCCAAATCATAATGATATATCAAGAGTTATATTTAGGGTATATATATATATCAGTTATTAAAGAAAAGAAATAAGAAATAGGTCGGCTCTTATCTTGCTAGATTTATTTATTTATTTATTTATTTATTGATTAAATTATTATTATTATTTTTAATATTAATTAATTTCAATATTTATATATAACTATATATTTTTTTTTTTAATTAATAAGTTTAATGCATAAATTAGTTAATTAATTTATTAATAAGATAAAGGGATAACTTAATTAATTAATTTTATTATTTATAAAATTAATTATTATGTTTATAATTTTGTTGATTATTTTCAATAATTAGTTTAATTGATTCATTGATTTGATTACTTAATTTCTTTGATTAATAAAATTAATTAATTTAATTAATTATTTTTTATTAATATGATTATCAATTTATTAAATTATTAATTTATTAAAGTGATTATAAAGGGATATATTAATTACTTAATTTTGCTCTTTGTTGAATTAATTATTATGTGTATTATTTATATGTAAAACTAATTTTTTAATTAATTTATTAATATGTTTAACTAATTTGTTTGATTAATTAATCAAAAGAATAGATTAATTTAATTATTTATTATTTGTTAATATGTCTATTAATTTAATTATATTTATTTATTTATTTGTTTAATTATTTATTTATTTGGTTGATTTGTTTTATTTGATTAATTAATTAATTTAATTAATTAACTTTCTAATTAATAAATTAATCCTTGTAGATTTTGTGAGTTATTTTGCTATAATATTATTTATAATTTCCAGAGTTAATATTTAATAGTTTAGATTTGAGTTATTAGTGCTATATGCATTTTATTAGTTATTTTGTAATGTTATCAAATGATTATATGTCAAGAAATAAATACTAATTTATGTTTATGTTTGCTAATTGTTCTATTTTTTGATGATTTTAAATTGTTTTTGTTTTTTTTTTTTTTTAAAGGGAGGAGGGAATAGGTTATTTAAGGGATAAAAATTAATTACTGATTTTTTAAGATTTCAAGTAAAGGTTTCCAGGTGTTGCTTAGTTTTAATCCATCATCCCGATTCAGGTTGTTCTTCCGTTTTTCTATTTCAATGGCTTCTTTGATTTTCCTTTTAAGATAGTGGTCTTCTTTTCTAACTAGTCTGACTTCTTCCATGCAGATGTAATGAGAGGAAGAGTGAACATGTTCTGCTAAGGCCGATTTAGAGGTCCTATCTCTTCTTAAGTCAGCAGTGTGTTCTTTAATTCTAATATTAAGAGACCTACCTGTTTCACCTATGTATTCCTTACCACATGAGCAAGGAATCACATAAACACCGTTTTGAAGTTTGGGGTTTATGGGATCCTTGACTGAGTTGAATAATTGTCTGATGGTGTTGGCAGGGGTGAATACTACATTAATGTTATGTTTAATAAGAATTTTAGTGATTTTATCCGTGGTGCCTTTTATGTATGGAAGGGAGACCTTAGGAGTTGATAAATTTTGATTTTTAATATCATTCTTATTCTTGTTTAGGGATAGGTGCATGACTTTCCTGATGGTATTTCTATTGTAGCCATTTAGTTCAAACACCCTGTGAAGATGGTTGAGTTCATCATTTAAATGGTCAGGATGAGATATTCTAGCCGCCTTAGTGGTTAAGGTCCTAATGATACCAATCTTCTGTTTAGGGTGGTGATGGGAATTGGCATGAAGATATCTTTCTGTATGGGTTTTCTTTCTATATACTTGGAAACCAAGAGACCCATTTCTTTTAGTTATAAGGATATCAAGAAAGGGAAGCTCGTTGTTATTGTCAATTTCAATCGTGAATTTTATATGGTTTGAGAGGCTATTTAAGTGATTCAGGAATAGGTCAAGTTTTTCTTTTCCATAACTCCACTTGGCAAATATGTCGTCTACAAACATTTTCCATTCTTCAGGGATGTATGGAAATGACCTAAGAGCCTTCTGTTCGAAGTGCTCCATGAAGATGTTGGCAATTATGGGGGATAGAGGGGAGCCCATAGCCACACCGTGAGTTTGTTCATAAATTTTACCTTTGAAACTGAAGTAAGAGGATCTCAAGCACAGCTCCAGAAGATCCACAGTTTCTTTATCAGTGATGTTCCTCGTGATCTCAATAGCTTCATTAATAGGAATCATGGTATAAAGTGATACAATATCAAAGCTGACCATAAGATCTTCGTCTTTCATTTCCATGTTATTAATCCATTGAACAAAAGAATAGGAGTCTTTAATATAAGAAGGGGTATTACCAGACAGGGGCCTAAGTTTCTTGGCTAGGTTTTTTGCGAGAAGGTAAGTAGGAGAACCTATGGTATTAACTATAGCTCTGAGAGGTATGTTAGGTTTATGAACTTTAGGAGCCCCATAAATTCTAGGAATAATGGAACTATTAGGGATGATTTTCTTTTTAGTGAGGTCATCCAGAGATGATTCTTTGATTTTCTTAATTACTTCACGCATGATTTTCTCACTTGGGTCTTTATTAATGATTTTATGACATCCACTATTATTTAGATGTTCTTCCATTTTATTGTCATAATCGATTATGTTCATAATTACAGTAGCGTTGCCCTTATCAGCTTTTAGTATGACTATGTTTTTATTTTTTCTGAGGTTGTTTAGAGCTCTTTTTCCTTCTTTGGAAATGTTAGATGCAGGAGGTTTAGAGGTTCTCATAATTTTAGCAATATCTTGTCTGATTTCTTCACTTTTTGCTATATCTAGGTTTTTAATAGCTACTTCAATATTATTGATGACTTCTTCCACAGGTATTTTATTAGGGGTTATGGAAAAATTTAGACCTTTTTTTAAGATGGATTCAGTTGCATAATCTAGGCTAATGTGAGATAAGTTAATGACCTGCGCTTTATCTGATATCCTACTTTGATTGGGATGTGTGGTTTGAGATTTTAAGCTCGAAGATGCGTTGTTTGTTGACAAGCTCTTGGTGTTATCTATGATTTTGATCATATCTGTGTTGTTTTCATCCCTTATTTTATACCCGTGTCTTTTCTTAACTTTTATTGCTTCATTTCCATTGTTCGTTGTCACATCAAGTTGGTTGACAGGAGATGAAGATCTATCGAGGCACAACAATACATTGGACAGATATTCATCTCCTGTCAACCAACTTGATGTGACAGCGAACAATGGCAATGCAGCAATAAAAGTTAAGAAAAGACAAGGGTATAAAATAAGGGATGAAAACAGCGCACATATGATCAAAATTGTAGATAAAACCAAGAGCTTGTCAACAAACAACGCATCTTCCAGCTTAAAATCTCAAACCACACATCCCAATCAAAGTAGGATATCAGATAAAGCGCAAGTCATTAACTTATCTCACATTAGCCTAGATTATGTAACTGAATCTATCTTAAATAAAGGTCTAAATTTTGCCATAACCCCTAATAAAATACTTGTGGAAGAAGTCATCAGTAATATTGAAGTAGCTATTAAAAACCTAGATATAGCAAAAAGTGAAGAAATCAGACAAGATATTGCTAAAATTCTAAGAACCTCTAAACCTCCTGCATCTAACATTTCCAAAGAAGAAAAAAGAGCTCTAAACAACCTCAGAAAAAATAAAAACATAGTCATCCTAAAAGCTGATAAGGGCAACGCTACTGTAATTATGAACAGAATCGATTATGACAATAAAATGGAAGAACATCTAAATAATAGTGGATGTTATAAAATCATTAATAAAGACCCAAGTGAGAAAATCATGCGTGAAGTAATTAAGAAAATCAAAGAATCATCTCTGGATGACCTCACTAAAAAGAAAATCATCCCTAATAGTTCCATTATTCCTAGAATTTATGGGGCTCCTAAAGTTCATAAACCTAACATACCTCTCAGACCTATAGTTAATACCATAGGTTCTCCTACTTACCTTCTCGCAAAACACCTAGCCAAGAAACTTAGACCCCTGTCTGGTAATACCCCTTCTTATATTAAAGACTCCTATTCTTTTGTTCAATGGATTAATAACATAGAAATGAAAGACGAAGATCTTATGGTCAGCTTTGATATTGTATCACTTTATACCATGATTCCTATTGATGAAGCTATTGAGATCATGAGGAACATCACTGATAAAGAAACTGTGGATCTTCTGGAGCTGTGCTTGAGATCCTCTTACTTCAGTTTCAAAGGTAAAATTTATGAACAAACTCATGGTGTGGCTATGGGCTCTCCTTTATCCCCCATAATTGCCAACATCTTCATGGAGCACTTCGAACAAAAGGCTCTTAGGTCATTTCCATACATCCCTGAAGAATGGAAAAGGTTTGTAGACGACATATTTTCCAAGTGGAGTTATGGAAAAGAAAAACTTGACCTATTCCTCAATCACTTAAATAGCCTCTCAAACCATATAAAATTCACGATTGAAATTGAAAATAACAACTAGCTTCCCTTTCTTGATATCCTTCTAACTAAAAGAAATGGGTCTCTTGGTTTCCAAGTCTATAGAAAGAAAACCCATACAGAAAGATATCTTCATGCCAATTCCCATCACCACCCTAAACAGAAGATTGGCATCATTAGGACCTTAACCACTAGGGCGGCTAGAATATCTGATCCTGACCATTTAAATGATGAACTCAACCATCTTCACAAGGTGTTTGAACTAAATGGCTACAATAGAAATACCATCAAGAAAGCCATGCACCTATCCCTAAACAAGAATAAGAATGATATTAAAAATCAAAATTTATCAACTCCTAAGGTCTCCCTTCCATACATAAAAGGCACCACGGATAAAATCACTAAAATTCTTAATAAACATAACATTAATGTAGTATTCACCCCTGCCAACACCATCAGACAATTATTCAACTCAGTCAAGGATCCCATAAACCCTAAACTTCAAAAAGGTGTTTATGTGATTCCTTGCTCATGCGGTAAGGAATACATAGGTGAAATAGGTAGGTCTCTTAATATTAGAATTAAAGAACACACTGCCGACTTAAGAAGAGATAGGACCTCTAAATCGGCCTTAGCAGAACATGTTCACTCTTCCTCTCATTACATCTGCATGGAAGAAGTCAAACTAGTTAGAAAAGAAGACCACTATCTTAAAAGGAAAATCAAAGAAGCCATTGAAATAGAAAAAAGGAAGAACAACCTGAACCGGGATGATGGATTAAAACTAAGCAACACCTGGAAACCTTTACTTGAAATCTTAAAAAATCAGTAATTAATTCTTATCTCTTAAATAACGTATTCTCTCCTCCATTAAAAAAACAAAAACAAAAACAATTTAAAATCATCAAAAAATAGAACAATTAGCAAACATAAACATAAATTAGTATTTGATTTCTTCACATATAATCATTTGATAACATTACAAAATAACTAATAAAATGCATATAGCTGTAATAACTCAAATCTAGACTATTAAATATTAACTCTGGAAATTATAAATAATATTATAGCAAAATAACTCACAAAACCTACAAGGATTAATTTATTAATTAGAAAGTTAATTAATTAAATTAATTAATTAATCAAATAAAACAAATCAACCAAATAAATAAATAATTAAACAAAGAAATAAATACATATAATTAAATTAATAGACATATTAACAAATAATAAATAATTAAATTAATCTATTCTTTTAATTAACTAATCAAACAAATTAGTTAAACATATTAATAAATTAATTAAAAAAATTAGTTTTACATATAAATAATACACATAATAATTAATTCATCAAAGAGCAAAATTAAGTAATTAATTTATCCCTTTATAATCACTTTAATAAATTAATAATTTAATAATCATATTAATAAAAAATAATTAATTAAATTAATTAATTTTATTTATCAAACAAATTAATTAATTTTATTAATCAAAGAAATTAAGTAATCAAATCAATGAATCAATTAAACCAATTATTGAAAATAATCAACAAAATTATAAACATAATAATTAATTCTATAAATAATAAAATTAATTAATTAAGTTATCCCTTTATCTTATTAATAAATAAATTAATTAATTAATTTATGCATTAAACTTATTAATAAAATATATATATATATATATATATATATATATATATATATATATATATATATATATATATATATATATATATATATATTGAAATTAATTAATTAATTAATATTAAAAATAATAATAATAATAATAAATAAATAAATAAATCTAGCAGGATAAGAGCCGACCTATTTCTTATTTCTTTTCTTTAATGACCGATATATATATATATATATATATATATACCCTAAATATAGCTCTTGATACATCATTATGATTTGGAGAATATCTATTGACGCATCCCCTGATCATAGACTCACTTGGTAGTCCAAAATGTTGGGTATAAAAAACTCTATAACAGGTCATTCCTACTCTTCTAAAATTATCCTCACCTGTATGGATTCATTATTTAACATTTATGAGTTTACTGAAGGAAACAGTTGTTATACAACACATAATCCAATTAATGAATGCATTTTGCAATCCCATATGTATCAGTAACATCTGAATATATAGTTAGTTGGTCCTGTCATAGACCTTTGACAAATCAATCTGAAGAATCATACCTTTTAATTTTTTCACTTTTGACTGAAGGATGTCCTAGCAATGTCAATGGCATCGTGGATTTGACGATTCTCCAGAAAGGTAAACTATTCTTTAGAAATATGCTAAGATAAAATAGGCTTAATACGATTTACAATAATCTTTGCAATGATTTTAGAAATGCAATGACACAAAGAAATAGGTTGAAAGTCATTAAAACTCATAGCAATATCTAATTTTGGGATTAGAGAAATAAAAGTAGCATTGAACGCCTCATACATTCTTCCGGCTATTTTGCATTCTTCAGCCACTTTTAGGAGATCCTAACCAATGAGATCGAAAAAAACTAAGAAAAATTCAACCATCCACCCATCCGGACCAGGGATCTTGTCCTTTTTGAACCATTTCAAAATTGCCTTGATCTTCCCCATTGAAACCAACATGTTTAATTCTTTGTTTACTTCATCATCTACAAATCGAGGGAAGATTCTGACAACCTTGATGATTTAAACCAAGGAGGCTTCCCTTGGAGCTCTAAATAGGAACCCAAAGTGTTGTGTGCCCATATGCGCCAAATATTTGAAAGTATGAACATTTGAACCTGACGCATATTCCAGTGACTAAATTGTGTTATTTTCTTTCCGACCCTTCGCAAATTGTTGAAAGAATTTTGTATTTTTATCTCCTACCTGTAACTAGAGAACCCAACTACTTAGTTGCCATGTTTCCTCCTTTTCTTCCAACAACTTGTGTTTCTTTGTCTCTCGTTGAGTAATATGAATTTTTTATTCCAGAGTGTCATATCCACCATTATCAGGATCTTCTAATCGAGCCAACTCCTCCTTAATTTTTCGAAGGGATTCCTCATCCTTTATTATTTTACCTTTAACCCACTCAATAGTCTTATGCTTCAACTTTGTAAGATTATTTTCCATATCTTCAACAGTTGATCAGCCTTCATTGAGGGAGCATGGCTCCCAAGTTTCCTTTACAATCCCTTGGAATTCCACATCTTTCAACCATGTAGCATTAAATTTAAAAGGTGCTCGGGGTTTCAAGGAAAGGCCAGCTACTTCTATGAAGATTGGAGAGTGATCAGATATGCCACCTAATCCTACCCATTGTCTGATCGAAGAGATATTGTCCATCAACGATTCTCTAATAAAAAATTTGTCTAATATTCTGGCTAACATAACATAACTTGTCCTCTAATTCCTCTAGATAGGCTTGAGGCGGAACACTTCAATATCAATAAATATGTTGGATTCCAACAAATGCTAAAAAAATCTAGTGAGCGAGTCCACTTGAGCATGATACCCCCAAGGCTCAGCATTACCCATGAAAAAAATTATATCTCCACCCAAGATAATGTTATTGCCTTGCATGAAAGAAATCCTCGTGATATCTACCCAAAAGGCTACACATTTTGACATGGTCCATATACATTTACCATCCTAACTTCCAAACCTAATTCTTCAGAGACTACATCAACCGCAAGTAGTCCTTCTCTTCCCCACATATTCATGAGTTTTATCATTCTGCAGTTGATCCTTATAGCAATTCCCCCATATCTTCCTCTAGCGTCTAACACATAAAATGACCAATCCTTCATAATAGTCTCCAAAATGAAACTACCTCCAAACTATTCACCAACATTTCCTGTAATAAAATTACATCCAACTTTTCTGACTCGAATAGTCACCTAAGAGCTAGTTTTTTAGCAGGGCTATCCATCCCCCGACAATTAAAGGAAATCCAATTCATTGAGAAACGAAATCGAGGGTGAATCTTGCTCTAAGAACCCCATCTAAGGATAATTGTCTACCCTCTATGATATCCATACTGGCTTTTTGAATGGATTTCGAAATATTGGATTGTCTGCCTATAGGAATTTTAGGACATTTTGAAGGAGATGATTGACCTATACCCCCTCCCAACACAACAGGTATTTTGGATAGCGACCTTAGATTATATCTATGGCTCATATGAGATTCTGTCGAAGCATTCGTCAATGGGGCTCCCGAATCAGGGGGAGCAGAGGGGATGATAGGGAAAGGTGTTGGACAACATACAAGAACAGAGGCAATATGGAAAGTAATAATATTCAAATTACACAACGAAAACACTACCCCATGGCTAACAGCTGGAATAGATAAAGTCGAGAAAATAGATGGATTCAAATTATACATAGGATCAATATATGAGAAAGAGAGAGAGGTACCCGAGAGGGGAACTGATGTGGATGCCCTCGCACGAGTGACCATAGGAGCGGTTCGGTTTTGCTCTGTAGCGCGTCCTCCACCAACCCTGCCCACCTTCTTTGACCTCCGAGCTGAGCCTTGCTAGGAAATGGGCGTCGAAGCACCTATATTATCTTTTTCCCCCTGCACTTCGACATCCCCAACCGACTCATCTCTACCAGATTTGTCCTTGGATAGCAAAGGGAATTCCTTAAAAATATGACCCGCCTCATCACACCGCTTGCACCGGAAGGCACTCCCTCATAATCCAATTTATGCAATCTGGACCCCTCCATTGAAGCATCATACTTTCCACCAATCCATCCCTGGTATCAATATGTACCAAAATTCGAGCAAAAAATGTTTTTCTAGTCTCCTGGTAAGACTTATCATAGTCCAGAAAATGCCCTAAATTTTCCCCAATCCTCTTGAATAAATTTTCCGAACATAATTGAAAAGGCAATCTAGGCAGCCTAACCCATATTAGTGTCACCCCTAATTTCTCCCATTCATGGTCGAAGAGGGGAGATAATATTTTCAACATAATGGGTGCCAATTCTATGTGCCAATATTTGGAGAGAACCCATGATGAATGCTCAACCTTGTTGAATCAAAGAGAAAACCAACCTCTAGTCATCGTAACAACCGATGATAAAACATTTAACACTTTCCACCAAACTTTCATAACCCACTTATTCAGGCAAGCCGATGAATAATTATGCCCACGAACTCTACCCACAAGTACTCGATCTATCATATCCATTACTTCATCAAATTTAATACCTTCTTCGAGCACCAACATATGACCCCTCTCTTTAACTTCGGTACTCTTAAAATTTCTTCTCCTCTTTCTTTTGAACAGCTTCTTCCAAATTCTATAGGGAAGTTTCAAATTCAGTAACCCTACTATCCTCCCAGTAGGTCGTCAAATCACCCACAGATATTCCAGCAAAATAACCAGAGAGCGGGACCATGGCCTTACAACTGTTGATTTTCCCAAACCCGGCTAAAACTCTATCAACAAAATCTACACCACCCCTCAAGGTATGCCCTTTGTCAACCAAAATTTGCTTTGCTGCCAAATTATGATTGATAAATTGGTCATCTTACCCAACCGCTACAACCCTATTAGGATCTGCAAAAACCAGTTCATAAGAAGGATTAAGGTTTAAACATTGTTCAATAAAGAGATGTGTCACTAAGGAACTCATCACATTTCCATCTATGAGCGATTGCGCGAAATCCCATATCTGATTCTCCAAACCCCCATACCCTTGAAACCCTGGTGAGGATTGCACTTCAAAAATAATAATAATAATAAAAAGATACTTAATCCTAAGAAGAGGGATCTCCAAATACCTTTTTTATAGATGACAATGGGGAGAGAACCCTCAGCTTTGGCGATCCATCTGGCATCGGTTGCTCCATTTCTGGTTGCTTGGGTGGATATTCTGTCCAAATAGCCACAGATTCTAACGGGTCAAAAGAGTAATCAATCAGTTCCTCATCCATCTCATCAAACCTTACTCGACAACAACTGCAATAAACTGCCATGAGACAGCAAATGACACCCCATACCAGTGAGGGCTAACACCTAACGCCTTGGGATGTACTTCAGGAAAATTAAAACAAACAAGGCACATACGCCCAAATACACTTGTCGATCTCTTCCCAAACTAAAAATGAAAATTAAAAAGAGGTTCTAAACAAATCTACCCTAACCTCTGCGGTAGCTATAGGATCGAAAGTTCGCTACCTCCCAACCACATAAACATCCTCCCCACATGCATTGGTGTGTTCATAAGTAATTTAAATCATATATGGTTATAACTTACATTTGACTACAAACATATTTCTCTGTTTAACATTATGATTCTTTAGATCACACCTTGCAACAATTTGATATATACAATTTAGTTATTCCTTTTCTTATTATCATGGTTGCATCATATTTTCCTTATATACATTAATTTCTCCCAATTAGTGTGTCTATCAAATTCCCATTATAATCTAGATCACTTGCAACAATCAAATAAGTTAAGGAAAACTTCATGAACTAATGATTCCATAGCTAACCAGTGAAGATGCATGTTTCAAAAAGGCTCATACCTGTGGAATATAATAGAATTAAAGTTTGCAAATTGTGACACATTATAAAAGTGAAAAGCTAAAGATAACAAGGTCATTATTCTCATTGGGTTGGGTTTATATCATATGTAGATTAACCATGTAGATTTGAAATATACTTGCAAGGAAGTATCATGGGAGATATTGGAGAATTTATTTAGCTCCAAGTTCTAGAATTTCAAAGTATTTTTAAAGCAAGGTTTTTTTGATATGCTAATGTTGGGAGGAGGGAGGAGGACATGTGGAAAATAATGTCAACAACAAGTTCTTCATAAGTCAACTTGTGAAGAAATGATATGAGAATGATGTAGATGATTTTATATTGTATTAGGGTAGCCGTATAAATTAAATGAGTGATAAGATCCAATAGACATAAACTCATGATAAACATCAAAATACTTATCTTGTGATATATTTCATGTTCCTAAAAAAAAATCATAAAATTAACTAAATTAAAAATGTATTACGCGTCTCCTTTTGAAAATGGATAAATCAAACATTCATTTACCGTTTTTCCTCTAAGTTGACACTTGTCCCGTCTACATATGAGATATGTGCATCATATGGCCTCACATTTTTACGCCTCACCCTACATTTACGCCTAACCTTTTCATGTACGTTTAACATCTATGCACCATATTAGTGTGACTTTTTTTGCATATGCCATAATTTAAAACCCTAGAATGTTCAAAAAATTCCTCGAACCTTATGTCTACAAATAATCCTCCGAAACTTTGCAGAACCTTCAATTGTTAATTAGAACACATGAATTGTAAGGGCTTTGGTAGTTACCTTATCTTTGCAATTCGACAACATACTCTACCATTGGGAAGAAGAAAAATGACAGTAAAGTAAAAGCGTCGCGAGATTTATTATATAAGGTCGATCAGAAAATTCAAAGGCGACAATTCAACGCCTGGGGTTTCTTGCCGAGGAATTGCCATCCATTTAATCCATCGCTATGATCTCTAGAATTTAGAAGAAAAATTTGGACAACAAACTGGAGACAAGAGAGATAAATGCAAGCAGAAGCAATTCGTAGGTAAGAGATAGTGGAATTAGACTTACATTGTCAGAACAAGCGAGAATAGAACACTTTACCTACAGATCTCGCAGAATTATTTTTTCTGGTTTATTTTGTCCTTCATGGCCCTCCCTCGCGTCTTTCTAAGTTTCAATTCTACTACAGAATAAAAAAATCGACTTTTTCGTCGAAAGCAATATGGACAAAACCGCTTATAGGAGCACTGTGGAGAAAATCGCTTATCGGGTGACCGACGGAAAAGAAAAGGGGCCAAAACAAGATTGTCGGGTCGCACAACCTGAGTTGAAAACAACGCAAAGGAAATTTTTGTCACCTGAGCTTCTGCAAAAGTCCATTGTGCACAGATTCCTTCCACAATTATCAGCAAGGACTTGAAAATATCAACAGGAGGCTTTCCTGCATTCTTTTCTAGTATATATTTAACCCTCTTCTGCATCCTAATCAAGACATTGTGCCAAGTATTAGCCTGACTTCACCCTGCACACCAATATTTAAACTAGACACATCCTTTGTTTAACTTGAATCGCCTCTTCTGGCAAGGCTCTGTTGAGAGCATCAATCATGCATGAACAAAAACCCCTGGTAATCTCAAAATCACTCTCTGCACCAAATACATTCTTACTTCACGGCCAAACTCGGTCGTGAGTGAGACTTGGGTTGTACAACCCATTACCATATGGGACTAAATGTGCTCCAATGTGGGTAGGTATGGAAGCAGTGAAGAATACTCTAAAAGCATCATCATTCGATCGCGGGGATTCTCAAATGCATTGAATTAAAAAACATGAACAACAGAAAGATATTAATACTGGGAGTAAACTTCAAGTGACCATCTAGCGAGCAGTGATCAAATTTGAAGGGCAGGTCTTAATTTTATTTAGAAGGTCACATATTCACGTCGCACTTCTATAATGAAAAGCATAAAAAAAAAGAGCAATTCAATTGACAACAGTGAATTATTTTCAAATTTCTTTTTATTTTTTCACAGGAGAATGGTGGAACAACAACCCCATGGATGTTGTGTATAAGGCAAGTCTCGTATGAGCCGCAACTAATATATCGAATGCATTTAACATTAATGGATAAACAGGGGACCTATATTCCTGCTCCAGTTCAGATAAGGATTAATTTTGTAGGAAATTTTTGTGACCAGAACGTTCAAGCCAATATACAAGTAGCTCAATCAAATTTAAGTATATTGCATGAATGAAATAATTCAGTAAAATTCTAAACAGGGTTAGAATTCAACAAAAGAGTGTACAAAAGTGTATATGTTTTTGGTATCTCCTTTTTTAATATGGAAAAATACCAAGAATTGGGAATCCGCAAACAAATCAGGAGACCTATATTCCTGCTCCAGTTCAGATAAGGATTAATTTTGTAGGAAATTTTTGTGACCAAAACGTTCAAGCCAATATACAAGTAGCTCAATCAAATTTAAGTTTATTGCATGAATGAAAAAATTCAGTAAAATTCTAAACACGTTTAGGATTCAACAAAAGAGTGTACAAAGGTGTATATGTTTTTGGTATCTCCTTTTTTAATATGAAAACATACCAGGAATTGGGAATCCGCAAACAAATCAAATGCAGTGTGTTAGGAAGCATGTTGAATGCGCTCCTCTCCAAGCATAAATCGTGCTTAAACCTTGCTTGACAGGCGTTCACTGAATGATGAATCTATGCTCCTCTCCAGCTTAAATCGTCATCAAACCTTGCTTTGGCAGCCTTCGGGCACAACCCAGTGAAATTACAGACCTAATACATGGCCCGTATTGACATCTAGTCGCTCTCAATTGAAACTACCAAATGTAATGGTATCAAAGGGTAATTGTGACATAATAATTAATAAGAACTTCCATCATATGCACAATTAGAAAAAACAACTCAAAAAGAAACTGTTGTTTTTGAAATGGGTGCAACTTAGAAACTGCCAAATGTAATAGTATCAAAAGGTAATTGTGACATAATAATTAATAAGAACTTGCATCATATGCACAATTAGAAAAAACAACTCAAAAGGAAACTATTGTTTTTGAAATGGGATTTTCTGAAATGGGATTTAAGTTTTAACATGAAAACAAATTTACAAATTCAACATTCCTAAAATTCTAATTTCAGAAAAAATGAAATTTAAAATAAAAAGGTTGACAATTTGATAGCACTTCTTAAAAAATTTTAAGATATTATTCCAATTTTTTTTTTAAATGACAAAAATAAATTTTTAATTTTTTTTGACTATTAAAATTTTCTCCCTACTTCTCTGACGTGCCAGAGACCCTTTGAAGAGCTCTGATGTGTTCAATTTTGATCCCTGCTAGCGAGTCTTCAACGTCAAGCAACTAAATCCTCACTAAATACTTATGCACCTGGCAACAACACAACTCTTTTAGAATGTTATACTTTTGGTTCCTAAAATTTATCTCAGATGGAGTGTGGGTTCATTCTTATTAGATCCATAGTGATATCCACATAACACACATGATATGCGTATGGTTTACAAATTTGGCACCTGGAATTTGTGAGGAGAGGTGTCAGATTTATTAACAGTCACACACAGATCTGGGCATCATAATAATCTCAAGTTAAATATCATTCCACATGAGAAACTATAACCGAGCTCACTAAGATATATATATATATGAGTTTAATAAAAAATGGAATTCTTAAGATTTCATTCCCTTGATTGAAAATGCCATAATGATCAAAATCAAAACCTAAACAAAATCAAGTGTTTCTAATATTTCATTGTCGTGGTTGGAAGTGCCATAATTGACCTCGTTAGAATCAAAATCAAAGATAAATCAAAAGCCGAAAGTTCTTAATATTTCGTTTTTGTGATTGAAAATGCCATAACTAAGCTCATTACAATCAAAATCAACATTTAATACAAAAAAATTGGATTTTGAAGATTTTGTTTATGTATTCAAAATGCTTTAATTAAGCTTAATAAGATTAAAATCAAAGTTTAATAAAAAGCAAGGGCTCAATAAGATCAAAACAAAGTTGAATCAAAAGCAGTGGTTTTCGAGATTCTGTGATTGAAAAGGGCATAACTAAGCTCATTAAGATTTAAGATCATAGTTAATTAAATATTAAAACCATAGTTTAATCAAACACAATATTTGGTTTCTATTAATGAAAGCGCCATAATTAAGTTAATTAAGATCAAATCAATAACATTGGGGATTTTAAAAGTTCGATTCTATGTACCATATTTTGGCCAATATATAAATATCGAGTAAAGAAGAGTTAATTTGCATTTATAGTCGTGTGTGTTGTATCTTTGAAGACGGTTCTAGGCTCGGGAACCATGCTAAAGCATCCAAGTAAGGGTTTTAATTTAATTGGAAGACCAATGAATCAAACCATTACCACTTGCATAATCCAAAGACTTCTAAGATTTTCAAAGTGTTGATTTTCATTCCTAGCATCATACAATTCTTTAATTTATTTTGAAAAGTGAAAGGGACAAGATATAAGATAATTAGATATTCATATTGAATACTTAATTAATCAAAGATAGTAGATGCGTGTAGATAAACTTCTAAAGCCAAACATTTATATATTGAAGAATGACACGAGGCAACAATTAAATGGAGCACAGGTACTAATTTAAACAGACTGTTCAATTAGCTAATCTCCATAATGATGATAACTTTGCAGTGGGTTGCTAGGGAAGTTAATATTTAACTTGGTCTTACCTTAACTCCTATGTTACCTTGAACATATGATGAAAAACAGAGATGAATATACCAAAAAAATCACATGAGCACAAGTGTTTATAAAACTAATGTTAGAATCCTTTGATTATCTTCAAAAACTTTTAGAAATGTACAGTGATGTATCTTGGCTATCAAAAAGGCTCAACCCCTCTTACTTCAAATTACAAATTATTTATAGAGTGCAATTCAAAAATATCTAATATGGTACAATATTTTACAAAAATGAAGTTTTATCCAAAATGATTTGGATATATCTAATTCATACAATACAAACATACATTTTCTAAAACTATTTTGCATATTCAACACACTATTTGAGTGTGTTGTTGCTTGTAACTGCTACCTTGAAACTTGTTTCTACTCTTTGTGCTCCTTCTTTCGTTGTACTAGCACTTGAAATTTTGTATTCAACTATTACTTTTCTTGTGCTCCTGCTTGAAATGTTGCATTCGATTTACACAGTGAGTTCAAGTAATTTTTCCCACTTTTCATCATCTAGGATTGAAGTTTTAATCACTCTTTTGTAGGCTTCATCCACTTATGTATATTTTTCAAAGGTTTGCCTAGTAATAAATAAATGTTGGATCTCATGCTAGATAAATAAATCATATCCTAGACCTTCTAGGAAAGCTTTACCACTTATGACTCCCTTTACCTTGGAAAATTTTGACATGGTTGCTGCTATGTCATGCAATTTATACTGGTAATTTTCTAGTGGAATCAATTGGCCACTATAATATCTTAAAGATGGAAGCCCTTTTTGTTGTAGAATATAATTTTTTTGGTGAAATTTCTTAATTTGAGTTTCTAAGTTTTGACATTTATTCTCCAACTATACCATCAAATTTCTCTTAGTCAACTTTTCTGACTTCCAAGATTGTATCTGTCATGTCTTCAATTCCTAGATCTTCGAGCTCATCTTTAGTCTTCGAATTCAGCACCTTGATAATTCTTCTTGCCTCTCCCAGCTTATGGTCCAACTCTTCTTTGATTTCTGCTATGTTTGTTTTTTCTTTTCTTACCAGTTGTTCTTGCTCAAATATTATTTCAATGGATGTCCAAAGCTCTGAAATGGTTGAATTGATATCAACCCAAATCTTTTCTTTTGCCTCAGATAATGTTTGTGCAGTAAGTGATTCATCTGAGTATTTTTCAAGTTGTTTGGTTAGCTTGAAATTCTTTTGTATTTCATCTATATATGCATTATATGATTTAATTTTGTTCTCTTCCATCCTTTGTAGTGCTGCTTTCAACCTTTCTATTTCCACATTTCTTAGGGATAAATCCCCCATGGCCTTTTACAATATTTCAATAGCTTCTTCACTAGTTGACCATGTTTGCATGGTAGAGGTTTCTACATTTCTCTGTTGTTCTTTCTCTTTCAAGAGGATTTCCATATCAGGTTCCATTTTATGTATTTGAATATTCTCCTCCATAATCATCTTCAACATGTTATCTTTTTACTTTTCTAGTTGCCCTACTTCTTTAGATTTTGGGTGTTTTTTTGTAGGTAATTTTAGTTGCTTTCTTAGTGCTTGGATGACTACATTTATGTTCTTGATTACTTCTTCAATAACATTGACATCATTAGGGTCTAATCCTGATTTTATTACCAAGTCCTCCAACCCTTTTATTATTGTATCCTTGGCTAAGAAATACATTCTTTCTAGCTTGAGTTGAGAATGAATATTGTCCGAGGAAGTCTGCAATTTTGATGTTTCCATAGCTGAACTTGTTAGTGAGGAATACATCATCTCACTTGTATGTTTATGAAGATCAATCCATTGGATGTCTATGTTTAGTATCATAATAAAATACGAAAGCCTTATAATCATATGCACTTTAAGTAAATGGGACCTTTGGCTCAAGGAATGCTAGTTGGAATTGCCCCCTGTCAGTGTCTAGTGCAGATAAGAGTCTGTGTTGAGTAGTGGAGGATTATTTCCAAAACTTGGAATACGTAGAAGTTTTGAGTGCTTCATTCTTTTTCTTCATTTCTCTTAATCTGGAAAAGATGCTTTCCTACCCTGAAGAAAGAGAAGCAGGAGAAGTGGGAGAATCCATGGTTGTTTCTTCATTTTCATGTAGGGAAAATATAGGCTCACTTGATAGCACTACTATAGTAGTTCCTCTAAATTTCTGCCCTCTTATGATTCTTCTTTTGTGTTCATTGATTTCCTCTTGAAAACTTTGAATCCAATTGCTTTAATCCCTGAACCTATAGGTGACATACTTTCTCTTGGCTTTTTTAATTCCTTTTCTTTTAATCTTGGAGTTTCCAAAGCTGTCCAACTGGAAAATTGTTCTTCAACGTCTTGTAGTGTATTTTCCCCCCATTTCTCTTGATTTGCATACTGCTCAATCTCTAGTTTTTCTATATGAACATAAGGTGTTGACTTTTGTTTGGTTCTAATGGATAAAATTATTCCCAAGGGATCATAAGGCCAACTAAAGCTTAATTTAAATTTCATTTGTTTAAGTAAATTATCAACTTCTTTCTATGTTTCTCTGATATTAACAATAAATGAACCAATTTGTGCTTTCAACGTAAACTAAGCTTTCTATTTCGTAGACACAAATGGATTTCATCCATATTCATCCTATGTCTAATTCTAAAGCAAAAATCCTCATAGGAAGACAAATTGGCAGTTTGTATGGAGGCAACCCATAACCATAGACTCTTATTTCCGTAAAGATACCAATCTCCAACCTTTGATTTCTCACTAAGATATAAAATTCGTTTAATTGTTATGGACATTCTAGGAATTTCATGTTGTTCTTCCATGATCTTGGGTCTAGGATAGAATCTTAGAATCTTTGGCGCTACCAAACCAAGAAACACAATGATAAAACACAATGATACTACTTTCCACAGTGAAATATAAACAACAGTAAATCTACTAGTGCACAAAATATGGACAACTTTTTACATTTTTCAACCCAACTTTGTTATATTAATCAACATATAATACAACATTCTAGGGCTCCCGTACTAGGGATAATATCCCTCATACATCCATTAGTACAATAATACAAAACTGGGGCTTGGTTTTGGTCCATCGAAAACCAATCCACCCTCAACAAGATACTTTGACCATCTGGTTGATGTAGTCGAATCTCTCAGCTCTTCTCGGTCGTACCTTGTACTTAACCAGTCCTTTGGCTCCCGATATGCAGCTCCTACCTCTATCAATGTTCCATGTCCATTTGGCCACTGAACCTCGGCTATCCAATCTGCTCACTAGTTGTGCCTTAGTCCATCAAGGGCACAACACATCAAGACTCTTGTCAAGCTGTTCACAACTTCATTTGTAAACAACTCTCAAGTTGCCCACTGTTTCTCCTCAGCTACTCAAGGACTTCATCCCACTATGGTCTTCATGCGTTGCTCCAATGAAGACCAACATAGGGTGCGCAAGGCTACTACCTATCACTTCAAGATGTCCATATCCCACAATGAACACAATCTAGGACGATTGCCCATCATATGTTGTAGATGTCCCTCTCCACACACAAGTCTAGGGTTTCACAAACTACTCCTGGTTGATCAGATCCTTGAGTTCAACAACTATCACTCTAGCAACCACCTAAGTCCATGAAGATGGTGCACACCTGATCCAACATGGGCACTATAACATTGTCCTCCACCGGGCCATAAATGCCCAATCACTATCCACATTTGGTCCACTCTCACACTTCTCTACAATAGTCCATGAGTGACCAAGTTTTTTGTATCATCTGCTCCTAGTTAGGGCATCCAACACCTAGGAAATCCCTTCACATGGTTGTGAACAAACTTCCAACCTATCCTCTCTTAGGAAGTCATCCACTAGCATCAATGCAACCTTAATACATCAATACAATACATACCTAGCCCTGCTTAGCTTCTGTGTCACCCTAGTACAGTTGGCTACATGCTCAGCCCTCACTCACACTGCCTGAACTGGCGTTCTTGCACTCACACGTTCCTACACTCAAGCGTTCCTATAGACGTGTTCCTGCACTCGCGCATCCCTGCACTCGCACGTTCCTGCACTCACGTTGTTGCACTTGTGCATTCCTTCACTCACATTCCTGCACTTGCATGTTCCTTCACTCGCGCGTTCCTACACTCACGTGTTCCTGCACTCACACGTTCTTGCACTCGCACGTTCCTGCACTTGCGAGTTCCTGCACTCGCACATTCCTGCACTCGCGATGCCTTTCTTGATGTGTAAACTATGAAAGATGCTTCTTGGATGTGTTAAATGACTCTCCTCCACCTTATATTTATACAAAATACAAGGGCTCCATCAAATCACATGTGTGGGCTTGACAACTTGTCACAAGGTCTCTAAACGCATAGTCAACCTTGACCAAACCCACATATTGACTTCAAAAATTAATATCTTCATTTCTACAGCTTGGATTTCGATGATTTTCATTATTTCTCGTTCTTCTCGATGTCCTCTATCATCTCCATCCATCACATATATAAATATCCTCATGGTTTTGGCCCCAACATCAATACAAAACCCCAAGATTGGGTTTCAATCCCACAAGGCCATTTGTGGAGCTTCTTCCTCCAAACCCTCAATCCTCAAGGCTTGGAGTACCTCCCAAGATACAAAAATCAACACTGCATCACTGCTCAAAAGACATAAAGCCATATGTAAAAATTGATTGGCAAAATCATTGAAAGAGTATTCCTCTGTATTTTTCCTAACCAAAGAAGTCTAGTGGATAATTGATTGCGATCTGCCTTGCGAATCCAACTTTTGCAATGGAAATATGAATCTCTCTGAATGGTGACACAAAAACAAATATACTAAAATATATTGATGCTTGAAATATCCCTCGTCACTAAATTTTAGAAATTGGTCTTGGATGACATATGATAAAAACTTACTAAAATTAAACAGGACTGAGGGTTTCTTTCTGGATGAGAAAACTAACAGGAATCCTAAAATGACTTCATCCACCCATTGATCATTTTGATAACCCAGAAGATAGGAACCATGGAAATAACTTGCATGGACATTTTTGGAAAAATTGCAAAAGAGTATGGCGGATTGGTTTGGGGAAATTCTGAATTCTCAGGCAAAAATGACTCAAAAATATGAGCTCGTTGCTGAAAGGTAAGATTTTGGTAAATTTCTATGAGGGAATTAGTTGAAAAAGGGTGAAGAGGACCTTAAGGATTAATCAGTAGAGTTTGACAAATTGACTCAGAAGTTATGGAAAATAAAATTTCATTGTTCCTGGTTACTATGGATCTTTGACTGGTTAAATATCGGCTTTCGCACCATGTGATGAATTCGAGGAAGCAATGGGTTGGGGGGAAACAAAATTCAGGCAACATTGACTCCCATAATAAAAATTCATAACTAGCATCCTCAAATTTCTGGTATGCCCAATTATGGAGTTCATAAAGATCAAATTCACATTGGGTTACAGTAATTTTGAATTGTGTATTAATCAGAGGAAGTTCATCCAGATTGATTATAGGAGGTAGGGTTGGAATTTCTACAACTACTTCGGATTTCCCCTTTTTACTTTCCATTTCAAGAATTAAGAGAACAAAGGATAATTTAAGGAAATACTCGATTGAATCGACGGTTGGTAACACTGGTGATTGTTTTAATTGGTTGCTTTGGTATGACAGAGCATTCTAGTTGAGAATAGCAGACAGATGAGCAACAGACTAATGGTAGAGATTTAAATTTATCTTAGGTTTTTAATTGTTTAGTCTTAATGACTATTATTGGCACATCCGCATTTACTAGTCGGAGCTTTAGCGGGAGCGTATTTAATAATTTAATGGTTAAAATTATCGAGGGATTTAGCAGTGGTTATTTTATCAAAAGCACTGGCGGTGTGATAAACTAGCAGAAGTGTTAGCGAAGGCATTGGCAGCGGGCAGAGGTGGTTTGTGGGGGGGTCCTAAAATTGCTGGGAGAGTGACATGTATGCATGGGAGGTAAGGTGGAAACCATTTTGAGGAACCCCCCCCCTTGTTAATAGTCGGGAGTGCGAGGGTTCCCACAATTGAGTTATAGTTGTTGATCAGGGTGGAGAATATCTAGGGCGTTGCAAACTTCTCGATGTTTAATTTCTTCAGTGTCAACGTTTATTTAAATAAAATAATTATTTAAAAACTTTATTTTCGTGTCATAACAAAATTTAAAGTGGCATTTAGTCTAGATCACTTATTACAAAATGCATAAATAAATTTTAACTTTTAACTTTTTTTGAAAACTATGCACTTTAAAGAATTAAAATGCATATGTATGTTGAAATATGGCAACAAGAATATTCCAATTTAATTTTTCCTTGAATTAAATTGTGAATTAAAATCGAATTTAGTCTTAACAACTACTTGGAAATAATTGATTAATTTATTTTAAATTAATTAGTTGGAGAAATTCAAGTTAGAAGTATTTCTGGAGTCATGCAAGAGTTATCCCTTAAATTAAGGAGATAAGATTGAGTTATATTTGAGTTGTAATTAGTTAACTCAGTTTACTGAGTTAAGTCCAGTTAAATTAGTTCCAAACTGTTTGAGGAACTAATAGAGAGTTAACATTCATTTGATGCATGCATGCACTCAACTAGTGCTACTCTAGTTAACTGAAGATTCCCTCATCAGAAACTCATGCATGTCTGTTCTGAGAAATACCCAATTGAGATTAAAGTCAAGGATAGTGTACTATCATTTGCATGTGTTTTATTTTAAAGAAAACTCATGCATGCAGTCAAGGCATCATCCTTGAAGATTGCGCAGTTTTGGAGGCTTGATCATCCATTTGGTAACAGGAGAATCATCCCAGAGGAACAGCACAAGGAAATAGGAGCTTAGAGGGCAGAGAGGAAGGGTGGAGAGAAGCCAAGCTTTCCTATGAGCATCTATGAGGATTGTACTGAGAGTTGGCTAGCTATGAGAGCTAAGGCTTTGTATAATTCCGATGTATTTCCACCTTGTATGATAATACAATAGTGGGGTTTTTCGCTGAGGCTTTCCCCAAAGTATTTTCATGTGTATTGTGCCATTGATTCTTCTTCTTCTGGTTATATTGTTCAGCTCGATCTTTAAGCTTCTGCAAATTGATAGTAGAAGTAGGTTATAGTATTTTGCTTTGATTTATATTGCATTATCGAGTTAACCTACTAGTAGATTTTCTACATGGTGTCAGAGTGAGATTTGTAGAGAATTTCTAAATGGTATCAGAGCTAGATTTGTAGAAATTTTCTACATGGTATCGGAGTTGTGAACAATATACTGAGAAGAGAATTCGAAGTTTCAATTTCGAGATTGCAGGTGAAAATCAAATTCATATCATACTTCAAGGTTGGCCAATGGCATTCTCTGGCTTGAGACTCGAGTATGCCTTGGAAGGTAGCTCGAATTACATAGCATGGGAAGATAGAATGGAGGTTGTATTAGAAGACAATGTCTTGAAGGGATTCATTGACCAATAAATCCTAAAGCCAGCTTCAACTAATGCACAAGAGTTGGTTGAGTGGAAGAAGTGTGTGGCGAAGGCGAGACAGATCATCCTTGAGGGAGTTCGATACCATATTGTCTCGACTCTCCATGGGAAGGATACTCCATTTTCAATGTGGAAGACATTGAATGACCTCTACCATAACAGTAGCGACCAGAGGAAATTGGTGCTCAAAGATAAGCTTAGAAGAATCAATATGGAGAAGGGCGATACTATTTCCACATATTTGAACAAGCTCACCACCTATAGAGATGAGCTTGGTAGTGTGGGAATAACTACTGTCGATGATGATATGGTGAGTCTCGCTCTCCTTGGCCTTCTAAAGAGTTGGAATAGATACCAAGACTCTATGAATGGAAGGGAGAAACTGTCGGATTGGGAACGACTGTGGTCAGATCTTATGTAGGAGGAGATCAGGAGGAGCACATGAGATGGTTCTTCATCCAAGGATGATGATGAAGAAAATTTGGCCTTAGAAAGTAAGGCAAGGAAAGGGAAGGGGAAGGCTTCCCATTCCAAATCGAATTCTTCTCATGGAGGGAAGAAGGGTGACATGTCTAAAGTGAGATGCTTTAATTGTCATGAGATGGGACATTATGCGACTAATTTCCCATCGAAGAAGTCCAAGAAGGGATCCTTGGAAGGATCGAAAGGTGAGGCATTAGCCTCTCAGTTCGAAATGGACTTTACCCTCATCGCATGTATGGTGTCATTGCTGATGGGTTGTGTCTGGTATCTTGACAGTGGAGCCTCATTCCACATGACCGGTGATAAAAATTTATTCAGTGCCTTGGAGGAGAAAGACCTCAAGATGCACATAGAGATGGGTGACGATGGAAGGTATAGTGTTTCAGGAGTGGGTACGGTTGCTTTTCAAAGGGAGCATGCAGCTCCTATCACCTTGATAGATGTGAAGTATGTGTCTGGACTGAAGAAGAACTTGGTATCGGTCGCGATGTTGGAGGACAAAGGCTACGATGTTGTCTTCAGTAAAGGAAAGGCATTCCTAAGACACATAGCCATGGGTCATACCAAGAGGATACGGATTCGGGTGAAGAATCTCTATAAACTAGAGGTACATGATTGTGCAGCATTGAGTACGAAAGTAGAATTGGTGCAAAGCCAAGACATTGGCGAGTTGTGGCACAAGTGGTTGGGCCATTTGCATCATGGGGTTTTGAAGATAATGCAGCAAATATCTACAGGACTTCCCAAAGGTAAACTTGAGCAAGTTGACACACGCAAAGGTTGTACCTTGGGAAAGTACACCAAGTCTTCCTTTCATGAACGAGACAATCGAGCAGAGGCTATATTAGAGTGAGTTCATACTGATTTGTGTGGACCATTCTCGATAGCATCCACAGCGAAGCAAAGGTATTATGTGATTTTCATTGATGACTATTCTCGTAAATGTTGGATTTATGTCATGCAGAAGAAGGGTCAAACTTTCACAAATTTTTGTGAGTTCAAAGCTTTGGTCAAGAAAGAGTCAAAGAAGAAGATCAAGGCCTTGAGAAGTGAAAACGGTGGAGAATATGTCTCTCAAGAGTTTAAGGACTTCTGTGCAGCGGAAGGAATTAAAGGAGAGTTAAGGGAACCTCATAACCCACAGCAGAATGAGGTGGCCGAGAGGAAGAAAAGAACTATTGTAGGGGCAACACAGGCAATGCTGCATGACCAAGGCCTACCACTTCACTTGTGGGATGAGGCATGCAACACAACGGTCTATTTGCATAATAGGAGCCCGCATTGTATACTTGGGATGAAGACACCAGAGGAAGCTTTCTGTTACGCCCCTATACTACTAGTGTAACCCCTTATTGTTATTAGTACAACACACTTATTATATTGATGTACCCATGTAGTGCCCATATTGTTACTATTGTTCCCCATAGAAGCCCACTATTGTTATTATTGTGCCCTTACATTATTATTGCTATGTCGGCTCTGATTATGTTATGACCCCTTAGACTCCTATATATAGAAAGGAGGTCTTTTCATTTGTATCATCCAATAATTGTTCATTTATGTAATGTAAAGGAGGTTTCCCCCTCGAAGAGGCTAAATTCTAAGGCGTTGATCTATCTTTTCTATCTTTTCTTGAGCTGGTTTCATAACATTTGGACTCAGAGCTTTGGATTCTAGGGTTTCGCTACTCCAAACAGGCCATCGTGGAATTTTCGCTATAATTTTTTTTCTGCGACGTTTCAGAAGTTGCAAAAAAAACCCATTTGAGAAGAAATCGCGTTGAACCTTGGGTCCAAATTTCAAAGCATTTCGCGCTATATTTGCGGAGATATGAGCTGAGGAAGTTGGTCTTTTTGCAGACTCCTGAATTACATTCCAATCAGGTGACCTGGGGAAAACCGTCATAATTTTCTCTCTAGGGATCGGATTGAAATTTCGTAAGAAGGTACAGAAAGAGGACAGACTGTAGTTTCTTGTATACATTTCTTAGATCCAAAGTTCGAAACAATGACTCGTGGCACATCGTACAAGTGCGCTCTATTGAACTAGTCTATAATCAAGTCACCGTGGGAGATTTCGCATAACTCTTCCTTGGAGAATCCAATTTGGGTCAGACTTGTGGCATTGGAAAGAGGACATAGACGGCTACTGTAGGTCACAATTTCAGAACTTAAAGATCCAAAAGTACAAAGTTACAGTCGTTTCAAGATCGAGCTCCTAAAATCAAGAAAAAACAAGATGAGGAAGTTTGATGGCAAGGATATGGTATTTTGGATACTTCAAATGGAGCAATATTTTGATCTACATGGTGTACCACTGTTACAAAAGGTATGTATTGCATCTTTATATTTAGAACCAGATCAATTTTTATGGTATGAAGGGCTCTGTTTTCGTAAACAACTTGTTATGTGGTCAATTTTCACGGAGGAAATGATAGCACGTTATGAGGATACAAAGAGCAAGACCTTCTTTAGAGCAACACCACAACAATTGGAAAGAGTAAAAGGGATTTGTGACATAGTGGAAAGAAAAATTATGGAAACCAGGAATCATACCCCTCACAACTATAAATATGGAAGTGTTGTTTCTCCTAGCCTTCCACAACCTACAATGGTTACACCACAACAATTGGAAGAAAAAAGAGAAAAAGGGCTTTGCTACAATTGTGATAGAAAATGCACTAAAGGTCATAAGTGTGTTGAGAAGAAATTATTTTACATAGAATACGAAGAGGAGGAAGAAAAGGATCAAGAAACATCAAAAGAAGAAGATATACGCCAGGACCCCACCCCAGAGAAAGAAAAAATGAATCAAATGATATCTTGTAAAGAATTGGCAAGAATTACCACTCCTCAAACTCTCAAGATAGAAGGACATATCAAGAAGAAAAAGGTTCAAGCAGTGAAAGATCACATCGGGCATCAAGAAATGAATCCGACCATATCTTGTAAAGGATTGGAAGAAATTACCACTCCTCAAACTCTAGAGATAGAAGGACATATCAAGAAGAAAAAGGTTCAAGCAGTGAAAGATCACATCAGGCATCAACAACAATTTCTCCAACTTTTAAAGGATAATGCCACTTTGGTGCAAAATCAAACGAAACAACAGGTAGATCAACATTGTAGTGAAAAATGTTTTGATGTAGGTGATTGGGTATTTTTACTACTACATCTCAATCAAGCTATTTATGAGAAGGAAATGTTGGCAATACTACATGCACTAAAAAAATGGAAACCTTACCAAATGGGAAGACTCTTCAAGGATGAGGATGTGGAAGCATTGCTTTGTGCTATTTCTATTATCCAACCAGATTGGATAAACAAAGCAAGGGATGAATGGAAGAAGGACGAAGAAGTATGGCCACTTATTCAAAATTTGTAAAAGATCCCAATTCAAACAATATTGCCAAAAATTGAAGAGGAAGGAAAAATCATATTGGAACCTGGAGCAGTCACAGAAACAAGAACCCGACAGCTACGAAATCGATCAATTTCAGAGTATCTCATCAAGTGGAAGAACTTACCCGTTGAAGATTCCACATGGGAGGAAAAGAATTTTATACATAAGCATCAAGAACTACTCAAGCGTTGAGGACAACACTTTTTGAAGGAGAGGGGCATGGTACGCCCCTATACTACTAGTGTAACCCCTTATTGTTATTAGTACAACCCACTTATTATATTGATGTACCCATGTAGTGCCCATATTGTTACTATTGTGCCCCATAGAAGCCCACTATTGTTATTATTGTGCCCTTACATTATTATTGTTATGTCGGCTCTGATTATGTTATGACCCCTTAGACTCCTATATATAGAAAGGAGGTCTTTTCATTTGTATCATCCAAGAATTGTTCATTTATGTAATGTAAAGGAAGTTTCCCCCTTGAAGAGGCTGAATTCTAAGGCGTGATCTATCTTTTCTATCTTTTCTTAAGCTGGTTTCATAACACTTTCTCCGGTAAGAGACCAGATGTGGGGCACTTCAAGATCTTTGGCCCATCAGTATATTTCCATGTTACAAAGGATGCACGGAAGCAGCTTGAGCCGACAACAGAGTTGGGGATATTTGTGGGGTACATTGATACACCTCACAACTATCGGATGTACTTTCCTACCAATCGGAGGACAGTGGTTCGCAGAGATCTCAAGTTTGATGAGCAGAAGGCCATGTGAGTTTCCCTTGAGAGGGAGCTCCAACTACAGGTTGTGGAGGAACTGTTGGATCCTAAGGAGGAGGAGCCTTAGATTGATGCGGAGCAGTCGCATGCAGAGGTTCCAGGAGTGGAGACATCCACTCAAGCAGAGTCTTCCAGAGATGGACGAAAGCGCACAAGAGAAGCTGACAGATTGTTGGAGGATGTGAGAGAGAATGTGGGAGCACCATCTTCTCAGTACAGACAGAGGAGGTCACCTGAGAGGTACACTGGATACATGGCCCTTGTTGGGGAATGTGTTGAGACCGAGCCATCTTCCTTTGAGGAAGCAATGCAGCAGCCGATTTGGGTCGATGCTATGGTGGAGGAACATGACTCCATAGTTCGTAATAGTGTTTGGGACGTGGTTCTGAGACCGAAGAAAAAGTCAGTTGTGAGTTCCAGTTGGCTTTACAAGGTAAAGAAAGCTGTTGACGGTAATGTAGAGAAGCATAAGGCAAGATTTGTCGCCCGTGGCTTTTCACAGGTCAAGAGGATCATGTTGCTGCAGTATATTTCGACGGAGGAGCAAGACGCTGACCTTTTGACAAAGGCATTGTCAAAGTGTAAATTCGAGTTCCATAGGGACAAGATCGGGGTGGCAGATAATCCCTTTCTTGTTGAGAGGGAGTGTTGAAATATGGCAACAAGAATATTCCAATTTAATTTTTCCTTGAATTAAATTGTGAATTAAAATCGAATTTAGTCTTAACAACTACTTGGAAATAATTGATTAATTTATTTTAAATTAATTAGTTGGAGAAATTCAAGTTGGAAGTATTTTTGGAGTCATTCAAGAGTTATCCCTTAAATTAAGGAGATAAGATTGAGTTATATTTGAGTTGTAATTAGTTAACTCAGTTTACTGAGTTAAGTCCAGTTAAATTAGTTCCAAACTGTTTGAGGAACTAATAGAGAGTTAACAATCAGTTGATGCATGCATGCACTCAACTAGTGCTACTCCAATTAACTGAAGATTCCCTCATTAGAAACTCATTCATGCCTATTCTGAGAAATACCCAGTTGAGATTAAAGTCAAGGATAGTGTACTATCATTTGCATGTGTTTTCTTTTAAAGAAAACGCATGCATGCAGTCAAGGCATCATCCTTGAAGATTGTGCATTTTTGGAGGCTTGATCATCCACTTGGTAGGAGATCATCCACTTGGTAACACGAGAATCATCCCAGAGGAACAATGCATGGAAATAGGAGCTTGGAGGGTAGAGAGGAAGCTAGAGAGAAGCCAAGATTGCCTGTGAGTATCTGTGAGGATTGTACTGTGAGCTGGCTAGCTGTGAGATCTAAGGCTTTGTATAATTCCTATGTATTTCCACCTTGTATGATAATACAGATAGTGGGGTTTTTAGCTGAGGCTTTCCCCAAAGTATTTTCATGTGTATTATGCCATTGATTCTTCTTCTTTTGGTTATATTGTTCAGCTCGATCTTTAAGCTTCCGCAAATTGATAGTAGAAGTAGGTTATACTATCCTGCTTTGATTTATATTGCGTTATCAAGTTAGACTACCAGCAGATTTTCTACAATGTAAAAATAAGTTACAAAATGACTCCATCTGGAGATTGCTTCGCCCTGTGGGATGCAAAGAACTTGCATATCCATATGCATTCTCCTCGAGCTATGGAGTCTTTGCTGGTGAAAAACCCACTTTCTCTAGAAATGTAAATGAAACCAAATATATACAATGATGATGATAAAAGACTTACTCAATATGAATGTAATGTTCTAAATACTTCCCATTGACTCGCAATGAGAAACATTCTCCTTCTAAATTCTGAAGAAGGAAGGTGTTATTGCCTTTGACTTCCGCGGTGTTGCACAGTCCTAACCAACGATTTTCAAACTTTCCATGTTTTCCTCTTTCTTCTCTTCTTGCATCCCATCTAGGTAACCAAGTCTCCTTACCTGAAATCCCTTTCTCCAGCTTTTATGTCAAATAAACTTTTCATCTTGTCATGATATTGTAGAAGTTTGTGTTGAACTTCTTCCCTATCCTGATTTAGCTCAATAATTTGATTTATCCTTCTTGAAAAATCATTAGTCTCTTCATATGAATCCTACAAAAACTTCATGATTGGAAATGCTAACTGAGTAGGGAAAATAGCTTCTATTCCATAAACAAGTTGAAAATGAGATTTACCAGTAGACCTCTTAGGTGAAACCTTGTTTTCCCATACTACATATTTCAAATGATTGTCCCAGTTTCTTTTATGATCTGCTAACACCTTCTTCATGACTTTTATCAAACTTTTGTTTGAAGATTTTGCTAGCCCATTCCCTTGTGGATAATAAGGTGTAGAGTGATGTAATGCAATTTGACACTTTTGACAAAATTCAATCATTTTAATGCTACTAAAAGATTGAGCATTGTCTATAATTATTTTTCTTGGACAACCAAATCTAGACATAATGTTTTCTTCAATAAATTTCATAACTACAACATCAGTTTCATTCCTCATAGGAATAACTTCTACCCATTTTGTGAAGTAATCAGTTGTTGTAAGTATCCATCTATGTTGATTACTTGAAGAAGGAACTATTTCTCCAATAAAATCTAGTCCCCACTGTAAGAAGGGAGCTTCAACTAAAACTAGAATGAGAGGAAGAGCATCTAATATTTGTTTTCCTGCAAAAATTTGACAAGGAATACAACTTCTTACTTTTGAACCAACCTGTGCAAATAGCTTTGGCCAATAGAGTACTACTTTGAGTATCTTGTGTGTTGTTGCTTTCCAAGCATAATGACCTCCACATACTCCTTCATGAAATTGTTCAATCACCCCTTCTATTTCACTTTCATTCAGACACAATAAGAGAATATTTAATGGATCCTTCCAATACATCTTTACATTTACGATACAATATTTCATTACTATGAGCTTAAGAGATCTACATTGATTCCTTCTGAATTGAAGAGGGTATTCAAAATCATGCAAAAAATGTACAATACCTTTATACCAGTCTGATAATAAAAAAATTTCATCAATATGCAAAGGAAGTGGTACACGCATTGAGTTGGAAGAAGGTTTGTGTGGATTCTTCTCCTCTGAAACAGAAGAAGGTTCTTGTGGATTCTTCTCCTCTGAAACAAAATAATGTTCTTGTGGATTTTTCTCCTTTGAAACCTACATAATTGAGTTGATGCCCAAAATTTTGCAATTTGATTCAACCAACAACTTAGCTAGACCTTTTCCCTTCACCAACTTTGTAGGTTTGATATTTAAATCAAACTCTAGGATCTTAGCAATCCATATCCCCTTCTTTCCTTTTCTATCAGGCTGAGTTAACATTGCATTTATTGCATTATTAGGTACATAAGCAATTATGGGAGAATGCAGGACATATATTCTAAAAGCTTTCAAAGATTGTACTAAAGCATAAGCATGTTTTTCTATTATGTCATATTTAAGTTCTCCATCCCTCGTGACTTTGCTGAAGAAAGCAATTGGTTGCTCATGTTGGTCTTCATTTCTCTACAATAAAACTGCTTCTATTGTGGTATCTGAAGCAAAAGAAAAAATGTTGAAGAGTTTTGAATAGTCAAGGCTAGCAAGTACTCGTGCTTTGAAAATTGCTTTCATGATCTGAGAAAAAGAGAATCTAGCTTGTATACTCCACTTGACTTCAAATTTATCTTTCTTGAGCATATCAATAATGTATTTAACAATTTCAAAATAATTAGGTATGAACCTTCTTAAAAAAATTATCTTCCCTAGGAATTATTGAATTTCTTTCTTATTTCTAGGCAGACTGATTACCTGAATTGCTGAAACTTTTTTAGGGTCAATTGTAACTCCTTTTGAAAAAATATGTCCTAACAATTTCCCTTCCCTCATGGCAAACACTGAATTTTTGGGATTAAGAGAAATCTTGAATTTTCTACATCTCTGAAAGACTTTCCTCAAATGCTTGATATGTTTTGCATATGAATATGAAAATATTGTCAAATCATCAAGGTAAATACCCATGAATTTATTTACCTTACCAACAAATGTCAAATCCATGCCTCTCTGAAATGTTGCACCGGCATTAATCAAACCAAAAGGCATTTTGTCATACATGAAGGCACCCCATGGGGTTGTGAAAAATCTCTTTTCTTTGTCTTCTTGGCTGACAAAAATATGATTATATCCAAAAAAACCATCCAACATAGAAATCATGTCAGAACTTGGTACTCTTTGAAGTAATTGATCCATTTTCTATATTGGATGATTATCTTTCAATGATAATTTGTTCAGGTTTCTAAAATCAACACACGACCTTATTTCTCCATTCTTTTTCCTATACATTCATAATATCTTAAAGGAACAACGATTTTTTCATCTAACAACTTCCTTACTTCTTTCTCAATAATGGGCAACAAAATTGGATTAATCCTTCTCATTTTTTGTTGAAATGGCTTAGCTCCTGGTTTCAAAGGAATTTTGTGTTCAATGATAGTTGTATCATAAGTTTTCAAATCTTCATAAGACCATGCAAATACATCTTTGTATTCTTTGAACAAGTTGACATATTTTTCTTTAATATCCTGGGGCAAAATTGTTGAGATTTTGACATTTTTTATTTCTTCTACAGTACCAATATTGCAATCTTGTATATTCTCTTGTTGTGAATTTGACAGTGAAGATTTTGTACCTAATTTTGATCAAACAATTTTTCAAGAGGAGCTAGTCCCTTTGGAATATAATTGTTAGGCAATTGTATTATGTCACGATCAATTATTTTCTGTTTGAAATTTACATGTGAATCAACAACATTTTCTTTTACTACATCATTGTTTTCTTCTTCAACATGTAAGAAATAAAACTCCTCAATGGTTTGCAAAAAAATCTTCAATTGTTAATCATCCTCAAAGACTTGTCAGTGTCTTAAATTATCCGAAATAGAAGGTTTGTACTTTACTTCAATTTGATATTGTAGTTGTAAGGAATCTAGAATTTTGAAAGTACGTGCAGAAACTGCCAAGGAATCTGCATGAATGTTATCTTCTCATGGAATAGTAGAAATGTTGAAAGCTTGAAAATAATTCTCCACACAATCCTGTAATTCATTTTTGTAAGTTTTCAGTCTAGAATGTTTTGTTTGATAAATTGTTGGGCCTCAAAATAGTCCTTATTCTCACTCCATTATTCACCAATACCTTCACATTACTTCCATATTACCTTCATGTCACCTCCATTCTACCTCCACATCATTACATTTACCTCATCATTGGGTTATAACTATGCTTTTCCAAAGTTTATTAAATCTTAACATTTTAAAGTGGGTTTATGGTTAAAACTTAGAAAATAATATGCTTATACTTATACCTAACAATTAGAATGAGTTTGTTGACATGTGTAGGTGATTTGGAAGGTTCCAAGATACTCTTATGTGGCCTCCAAGACTCAAATTCGAATTCTCTTGAAGATTTGAAGGATATTTGGGATAGGGGTCAAGCATATCTCATGGAGAAAAATCATGGATAAAGGAATATGTGTCCCATATTAGTTGTAACCATATGAGGGATTAGTGGATCCCCATTAATGAGTTAGTTGCTTAAATTTTTGTATAAATAGGAGCACCTCCTCCGTTCCAAGGGGAGGACTCTTGGAGCATGTATCCAACTTATGATGGAATAGAATAAAGCTTCATTTTACATAAATTTCCATTATATAGGTTTAGATATAAATTGTCTTAATGTAGTATATGGAATAATTTGTCACTTTGTTCTTAGGAGAATTGAGCTCACTCTAAAAGGATCAAAGGAACATTTTATTTCATAATAGATCTTATTTCATTGCTTAGATGTTTGAGGATTTGTTTGTGATTGATGAATGAGTTTTAAATTAAAATCTTATCAGCATATGAGGGAACAACCAAGGGTCTAAGTTAGGCTCTCCCTCTATTTGATTTGCATGATAGTTGAAATTCATTCTTTTACTTTTAAGTTTCAAGTTATTTCATTTCTTATGTTTATGAATGAATCTTAGTTTAGTTTGGATCAGTATATGAGGGTACAATCAAGGGACTAAGTTAGTCTCTCTCTCTATTTGAATCTAAACAACAATTAAATTCATTCTCTTGTCTTTATTTCAAGTTTCTAGTTTTATGTAATCAATGATTTCTTTTCAATCTATAATACTGTAGGGAAGGACAACCAGGACCTCCTCAATTAGGAGCCTCTTCCCTTGCATATTATATTGAATCATAAATCATTTAGTTAGACATAGAGTTAGTTGCCTACTCCTGCATATATTTTGCTGGCATCATCACAAGCTTACGAGTTTCCCTGGTTGATAATTTAATGAAAGCAATTTAAGCAATTAAATTGCCCAACATTTTGGCGTCGTTGCCGGGGATGGTGCTAAGGGATTAGGCATTAGGAATTTAATTCAGTTCTAGTATTTTTCTTTGGAAAAGCTAACTCATGTTGAAAGGATAACTTGGTGACAGCAAGATCTTAGTAACATGGGGAAGTATACATAGGCGTTAGCTTTGAATCTCATTTTTAGCTGCATATATAAATCATGATAAATAGGATGCATAAATTTCAATCAATATTTTCATTATAAAAGTGTTAAACTAATCCATTTATGGACAGGAAATCTAGAATGATGTTCAAGCATTTGGAGGAGAGTCAAGAGAATGAGGACTACATTGAAGATTGGTTTCAAAATGTGACTAGGCCACAACATTCTTCTATTCTTCAACGAATCCTAACATTTAATCCAAATGTGCAATTGATCTCTCATACCCTTGTAAACATTCAAGTATATTTTTAAAATTTGGATGTGAGCATACTAGAGACTTTGATCATTAAATAGCTTCATTGAAAATACTCTTGAAAATAAAAATAAAAATCTCTTTCTAAAAGGGAGTAGGATAGAATAGGAAAATAAAACCAAGCTTGGAAAGTTTTTTAAAGTTTTTGATTTTAAAATTTGATTTCATTTATTTCTTGAAAATTTTGGTGGTGCGGTAAGAGCCACCTCATTCACTAACCATTGGCATGAAGATCTATAATGAAAGAGATATTTTCGAAGAAGAAAAACAAGTGGAGTTTAGAGCGCTAAAATTTGAGGTTTGAGATCAATTCTTCTTACTATGTTTTTCAAATTCAAAATTTCAAATGTATAAAGAATTGACAAAACTCCGAAGTATGCTCTCTTCTTGCACCTTGTGCGACCTGGAAGATCAGAAAGGAAATTGAATAAGTTATCTTTGAAATTTTGCAATAAAAAAAAAAAAAACATAAATTTGAAAAAATGACTAGGAAATCTAAATTCACTATTTAGTGATTTAAATTTTGATCTTCAAATTTCAAACAAAATTTTCTCAAATCCATTTTTATTTATTTTTGTATTAAAAAAAAAACAATAAAAAACTAAATTAAATAATAATAAAAATTAAAAAAAAATAATAAAAGAAAACAAAAACATAACATAGAAATGAAAACCAAACAAAACCCTTTATGCATTGTGAATAACAAATAAAATAAAATACAAACACATGAATTAAATTAATACCAAACATTAAAAATAAAAAAATCAATAAAACAAAATCCAACCCATGGCATATGTTATAAAACCCACGACCCATAAGCCTGTAGATTTAATAAAGGTAGGGCAGAAGATAAAAATGAAAGTTTGAAGTCACGTGGCTTCTACATGGCTTATCGCAACTTCAAATTCGTTGTTGGGCTTCAGGCCTTCAATAACCTGCAAATGAAAAAAACTGTAATGTGAATTTTGCTCAATGGTTAAAACTTGATTTAAATCAAAGATGAAATTTGTTCAATGATTGCGTGTTTATGTTGAAATAAAATCACCGCATGGCTTGTAATGGTTGTTTGGATTAATCGCGAGAGATCATGGATTTTGATTTTGGTAATAGCCATTTCGCTTTTAACAAAAACAAAATCTAAATAATACAAAAGAAAACCTGACTGTGCATTTCGCAGACACAGGTTGCAAGCCGTTGCTATTTTCAGGCAATTGAAGAGTTTTAATAAAAAGAAAAATCTTCAGTGGCATTTAATTGTTTGAGGCGGGTGAGCTATGGCGGTGGGGGAATTCAACTTTAACAAAATTGTATCGGTGGAAGTTTTCCAAATGTCCACGTATATTGCAGAGGCACGTAATGAATGTAACATGTTTTGCTGGGTGGAGATTTCATTTCGATTTGTAGGCAGAAATCCTGCGGAAATCTCAGATTATTCGGAAGTCGTTTGCATTTTTCTCACATCATTAAAGTTTGCAGTTTTGTTACATGGTTAAACTTGTAAAATTTAAATAAACATTTGTAAATGATTAGGGTTTCTATTGGGCGTCCCTTCTTCAGCGACAATGTAAACGAGTAGACTTGCACTTCATCAATTGACAAAATTAATGACAACAGACATTTTAAATATTCAATTTGTAGTGCATTCCACACGGTGAGCAGGTGCATTAGCTGTAAAAAGTGCACAGATTGTTAAGCTCCATTAGTTTATGCAAAATTGCTGCCTAAAATTATGGAATTTAAACTGCAGTCTTTCCTTAACTTATGGAAACCAACTGCAGTAGTTTCCCTAAGTTAAGGAAATCAACTGCAGCTAATAAATTTATTGTTAGGAGCTACTGAAGTGGTCCATTACTCCCATCTGGAGTTCTCTGCCTTGATCTGTGGGACATCTGACACATAGTTATCAGAAGCTTGATGGAAGCTTAGCTATAAATTCATCTGTTTGGTCCCCAAGCTTGCATATCAATCCCCTTCAGTTCTACACCATCTAGCTGAGATAGCAGAGCTTGGAAGTGCCTTCAGAATTTTGTGTTCTTTTCTTTTTGCTTGGATAGAAGCTGGAGTGCTGAAGAAGAAGCAAGTGGACTGTGGCCTCCATCAAAACATCACCAATGGTTGGAGGTAACTCGTATCCCTGGGTATTAAGGTTCAGTGATTCTTTTCAGTTCTTTCCGCATGCAGAATCACTGTCATAATTTTTCTAACATTTGGTATCGGAGCCCAGTTTATCTCTGCCTTGGTATTCTCTCGCCGCCCTTTTGTCTTTCTGTGCGTTGGCTTCAACTTAAACCAGATTTGCCATTCTCTCGCTGCCCTTAATTGAACTTCGCACGCCCAAAGGTACCTACAGGTTTCTACTTCCTCTGTGGGTGAAAATTAACACAGTGCATATGAATATGCGCGATTGACTGTAGGGTATGGCAGCGTAAATAGATACAAAAACCGCGTCCATCGGTTGTGTGAACTTGTAACTTTTAGATGCTGGAAAATTTGTGTTATTTTTGGTTTATTTTCTGAGAGTGATTCAGCTTAAGCCATCTTCTAACGTTTTAGGGAAGGATTCTGCGAGGATCTGATTCTGGGTTTCTTTATAAAATATTAGGCTCGACGATGTGGGGATTTCAGGAATACCATAAGCTAGTTTGTGTGTTTGTATACACTGAAACCTTTTACAGGGACATTGCATTTGTCTACTATGAAAGCTTGCCTTTTGCAGTAATAGCCTTCTTGTTTATTACCCATGTCCCGGTCAAACTGGATGGAGTTATTATAAAGTTGGATTTCATTATGAAAATTTGAAACTATCATTTTCAATTTAAAGCAGGGCCGAGGAATTGTTTTTAAATTGTCATTGGGTTCGATGCCAAGAATTTGGATCCAAACCCATGGGCAGATAATGGCCTATATTCTGTTTTGATTGACGGATTTATGCCAAGTCTATATGCAATGGGAGATGATCGCGATGACCTAGTCTGGAAATGGATTTTCGTTGAGCATCTGATTTAATTTTTTCGATCTGCCTCACATCACAGATTTCATAGATCCGTGCGCTCAGGCAAATCAATAGTCCCCTTGTGATAAGATGATGATTCAAGAATTCTTCTTGGTTGCATAAAACAATGATAATAAGAATATGGGCGCTTGGAAATCGAAGGTTGGTGTTAAATTGCGTGACCCCCTGGCCATTAGATGTTTAATGGCTGAGAAGCATGCCCCCACTCAACTCTCGATGGCCCACTCCGTCTACATCTCGTGTTTTGTGTGCTCTCTTCAGAGAATAGCCACAGCACTGCCCTTTGTTTTTCTGTGCACCCCAAGGGCGCCACAGTCGAGCTGCATGCGCTCCCAAGTATATGACTTCATCGAATTTGTCATGCTGGAAATGGCAATACAGAGCACATTGAGTTTCATGGGCTTATCCCAACCCATAATAATTGTGTTTCATGGCGGTATCCTAGATGCAAATTTGAGGAAATCATATGACTTTGGTTTTTGGAATTACCTTTTCGTTTTTTTGAAATTCTGGTAAGGAAAATGATAAATTTATGTGGTTTCAGTTATGCTGTTATATTCTATAATATTATGCTATGTGTGATTTTTCTTTTTTGTAAAATAACTGCATTACCGTAATTTTGATTTGGCTGGAGATGAAGTGTTTCTTAAATGAACTGAATGCCTCATATTTGATCCATAATCATGGACATTTCATCTGAGTCATCGAATAAACCGGTTATCTGTTTTACAAACAAGGAGTCAGCGAGTTACCGTTCACAACAAATTTGGCCAGTTGCCTTTTACAACACATTTGACGGAATGGTTGAGTGGCATTATTTGATAGTTTCATAGACCACTGTGATAAATTATCTTTCGAAATACACATGCAACTGTTGAAGTATTAACGCCCCAATAATATGTAGGGGTAATAAATTTTGTATAATGGTCACTTTGTATTAGTCATATGAATATATGCAACATTTAAATGTTGCGTATCGGAGATGTGCGGGTTGCACTTACCCACGTGGAAGGCAAGAGCCCATCTTGTGCACGGCATACGTTGTTTTCATTGTTTGTTTTATATGGATTTATAACCATGTATACATACCATGCCACGTATTTGTTTAACGTTGGATTTGTTTTATAACACATGGCATTACCTTTTGATTATATACCATAACGGTTATATGTATATTAAAGTTTGTGATATACCATATTATATGGTTTGTTTCGTTTGGTATATATTTTGATTATGTTTTTATGGTTTGGTTATATATATAAAATCAACAATGCAAAATGCAAAATGCAAAGTAAATTGATTACATATTTATTGTAAAATTTACATTGAACTTATATTTATGAACATTTGTAATTAAAGAGAAATAAGAAATGGTTTATTTCTCATTTGGGCATTCAGTTTTGATTCTATGTTTATTTCGCATGAAGTTCTGATTTAGCATTGTTGAAAATTAATTTTTGTGAGTCAATCTCCGAGTTTAGTTTATAAATTGAACAATCAATTTGTAGTCATTTTCGGTAATGCTGACTGCTTTTGATTTTGCTGGAGAATTATTACAGTTTTATGGAGTTTATTAAAATGTCATTTTGACTTACTCCTTTCAGTAAACATTATTTTTCTCTCTGGTTAAGTTTTGTTTATGCAACAAAATAATGTCTAGTGATCCATATGATTTTAATTAATTAGAGAATAGCCACAGCATCTTTAATTAAATAAAATTATATATTGATTGGCAAGATCACATAAAGATTATTTAGACATTAAATTGTAATTAATTACACTGAATATAATAAATTTTATCCCACGGGAATTTTTATTATATTTATGTGATTAATAAGGATAAAATTTCATAACCTACCCACAGGTGTTATGAATTAATAAGTTTTATCATAAAGTTTTATTGAATCTGTTTGAATTGAAAATTTAGCCCACAGGCAATTTTCATGTCATTTGATTCAATTCTTTTTAGCATGTTTTACATTGGTAAAACATGAAAGTTCATAAAGTTTTATTGAGTCTGTTTGAATTGAAAATTTAGCCCACAGACAATTTTCATGTCATTTGATTCAATTATTTTTAGCATGTTTTACATTGGTAAAACATGAAAGTTCATAAAGTTTTATTGAGTCTGTTTGAATTGAAAATTTAGCCCACAGGCAATTTTCATGTCATTTGATTCAATTCTTTTTAGCATGTTATACATTGGTAAAACATGAAAGTTTATAAAGTTTTATTGAGTCTGTTTGAATTGAAAATTTAGCCCACAGGCAATTTTCATGTCATTTGATTCAATTCTTTTTTGCATGATTTACATTGGTAAAACATGAAAGTTCATAAAGTTTTATTGAGTCTGTTTGAATTGAAAAAATAGCCCACAAGCAATTTTCATGTCATTTGATTCAATTCTTTTTAGCATGTTTTACATTGGTAAAACATGAAAGTTCATAAAGTTTTATTGAGTCTGTTTGAATTGAAAATTTAGCCCACAGGAAATTTTCATGTCATTTGATTCAATTCTTTTTTGCATGATTTACATTGGTAAAACATGAAAGTTCATAAAGTTTTATTGAGTCTGTTTGAATTGAAAATTTAGCCCACAGGCAATTTTCATGTCATTTGATTCAATTCTTTTTAGCATGTTTTACATTGGTCAAACATGAAAGTTCATAAAGTTTTATTGAATCTGTTTGAATTGAAAATTTAGCCCACAGGCAATTTTCATGTCATTTGATTCAATTCTTTTTAGCATGTTTTACATTGGTAAAACATGAAAGTTCATAAAGTTTTATTGAGTCTGTTTGAATTGAAAATTTAGCCCACGGGCAATTTTCATGTCATTTGATTCAATTCTTTTTAGCATGTTTTACATTGGTAAAACATAAGTTCATAAAGTTTTATTGAGTCTGTTTGAATTGAAAATTTAGCCCACAGGCAATTTTCATGTCATTTGATTCAATGCTTTTTTGCATGATTTACATTGGTAAAACATGAAAGTTCATAAAGTTTTATTGAGTCTGTTTGAATTGAAAATTTAGCCCACAGGCAATTTTCATGTCATTTGATTCAATTCTTTTTAGCATGTTTTACATTGGTAAAACATGAAAGTTCATAAAGTTTTATTGAGTCTGTTTGAATTGAAAATTTAGCCCACAGGCAATTTTCATGTCATTTGATTCAATTCTTTTTAGCATGTTTTACATTGGTAAAACATGAAAGTTCATAAAGTTTTATTGAGTCTGTTTGAATTGAAAATTTAGCCCACAGGCAATTTTCATGTCATTTGATTCAATTCTTTTTAGCATGTTTTACATTGGTAAAACATGAAAGTTTATTAAGCCTCAACATAAGCATGTGATTCTTTATTTTGATGCAGTAGTACAACCTGCAAATTTCTCTGAAATTCGTTCTGACATTCCCCGAACTTGAGGAAGTAATCTCGTTTGTTTGTTATGAATATGATATGGTTAATGTTAATATTAACACATGGTGGATTGATTCTGGATCAACAATTCACATTTCGAATTCCTTGCAAGGTTTGCAAAACCTAAGGAAGCCAGTGGGAAGTGAGCAAAGCATCTTATCAGGAAACAAGATGGGCTCGCATGTGGAAGCTATAAGAACATGTTATTTAACTTTAAGTAGTGGCTTTGTTTTGGACTTAGAAAAGACCTTTTATGTTCCAAGTTTTTCTAGAAACTTGATCTCAGTTTCAAGGCTTGTACCTTTTGGATATTCCTTAAACTTTTCAGAAAAGAATTTTTCAGTCTATTCTATAAATCTGATTATGTTGGGAATGGTATTTTGTCTAATGGTCTTTACTGCATTAATTTACAAAACAATGTCACATATTATTCAATGCATGTTCACACTGGCACTAAAGGATGATGGTTATTAACACTTCTTCATTAATAACACTTCGTCATTAATGATTGACAACACTTCTTCATTAATAACACATCTTCATGGTGAGCAATTGGTTTGCAAGCTCAAGAAGTCATTATATGGTTTAAAACAAGCATCCCGCCAATGGTATTTGAAATTCCATAATGTAATTTCTTCTTTTGGTTTTGTAGAAAACATTATGGATCAATGTATATACCTGAAGGTTAGTGGGAGTAAAATTTGTTTTCTTGTTTTATATGTGGATGACCTTTTGCTAGCAACCAATGATAAGGGTTTGCTACATGAGGTGAGACAATTCCTCTCTAAAAGTTTTGATATGAAGGATATGGGTGAGGCATCTTATGTCATTGGCATTAAGATCCATAGAGACAGATTTCGAGGCATCTTGGGTCTGTCACAGGAAACCTATATTAATAAAATTTTAGAGAGATTTCGGATGAAGGATTGTTCACCAAGTGTAGCTCCCATTGGGAATGTTGGGACGATATCAGAGTGATCCAGGTTTAGACCACTGGAGAGCTGCAAAGAAAGTAATGAGGTACCTTCAAGGGACCAAAGACTACATGCTTATGTATATCCTGTTTGAGGCTGCTTTACATGGTGTATGGCTTAAGAATTTCATTTCTGGGCTTAGAATTATGGATTCTATCTCTAAGCCATTGAGAATATATTGTGATAATTCAGCTGCTGGTTTTATGGCTAAAAAAGTGGGAGTCGAAATAAACACATCGACATTAAGTATTTAGCTATAAGGGAACGTGTTAAAGAAAATAAAGTGGTCATTGAGCACGTCAGCACTAAGTTAATGATCGCTGATCCTTTGACTAAGGGCATGCCACCGTTTAAATTCAAGGATCATGTGTTGAATATGGGACTTGGTTCCATTATGCAATTTTTTCATTGTATGGACAATGTTAATGAAATTCTTAATTATTGTGATGTTTTTTCTCATATTTATGTGCACCTTAAGTTGATTTGAGAAAATTCATTTAAGAGGGACCAAGAATAAACATAGAGTTTATTCATTAAGAAATTGTTGCCACATAAATTATAATAAGAATAAATACATAGTAATACATGGAAGATAATACTCGTCATTAGAGGACTTATCGCCATGATTCATGTATCTATTACTTAATACAGATTATCAATGGTTTTTAAGTTGAGACATTAAGTTTGGAAGTATGGACCAAGTGGGAGAATGTTAAGCTCCATTAGTTTATGCAAAATTGCTGCCTAAAATTATGGAATTTAAACTGCAGTCTTTCCTTAACTTATGGAAACCAACTGCAGTAGTTTCCCTAAGTTAAGGAAATCAACTGCAGCTAATAAATTTATTGTTAGGAGCTACTGAAGTGGTCCATTACTCCCATCTGGAGTTCTCTGCCTTGATCTGTGGGACATCTGACACATAGCTATCAGAAGCTTGATGGAAGCTTAGCTATAAATTCATCTGTTTGGTCCCCAAGCTTGCATCTCAATCCCCTTCAGTTCTACACCATCTAGCTGAGATAGCAGAGCTTGGAAGTGCCTTCAGAATTTTGTGTTCTTTTCTTTTTGCTTGGATAGAAGCTGGAGTGCTGAAGAAGAAGCAAGTGGACTGTGGCCTCCATCAAAACATCACCAATGGCTGGAGGTAACTCGTATCCCTGGGTATTAAGGTTCAGTGATTCTTTTCAGTTCTTTCTGCATGCAGAATCGCTGTCATAATTTTTCTAACACAGATAGCTCAACACTGCAGTTTATAAATTTATCGGTGAATCAAACCCCGCTGGAAGAATTTGCATTTCCGATCACCTACCAGAATCCAATTGTTCAAGTCGGCATGGCTGGCAGCAAGAATGCTCCGAGCGATTGTCCCTCGAAGTTGTTACAAGCTAGTTTCTGTCGTTGTACCATCATGGCCATTTTAGAATAGCACTGACTGTTCAGCTATCGGCAAGTACATGCTAAGCTGCACAACATAATTTGGAGGATTTTGTGAAAAGGAGAAGATTTGGCGGAAATCACTCCAAATCTGGCCGGACTGAGTTCACAATGTGGAGTTGCGTGCCGTTGTCAGAATGATCGGGTTTATGTTTGCAGAACTGTGCTTACTTGGCAATTTCGGAGGTCGTCTGCTTATTTCGTCAGAGATATATAGAGAGTTTTGACGAGACTTGGCATTCGGTTGTAGATTTCAGAGGTTTTGATATTTGAGCTGACTTGGGTTTTTGAGCGTAGGATGGCGAGTCCGTACGGAGATTACGATCAGAGAATTGATTACATGTTTAAGGTGGTAGTGATAGGAGACTTCGCGGTTGGAAAATCACAAATACTGTCTCGGTTTGCAAAGAAGTGCTCTTGGGGAAATCTTTATATATTTGACATAAGTTTCGACCAAGCATCGACCAAAGCTTCGACCAAGGTGACTTGAGGAGTTGAGCGGCCATGCCGACAACAATATTGTTATCCTGTTGATAGGCAACAAATGTGACCTTCATGATATGCGTGTTGTGCTTGAAGACGATGCAAGAAGAGCCTTTGAAAAATATTCCTACTTTGAGCATGCATGGATAGAAGCCACTACATCACAATCATGTTTTTTTTAAGTCGATTGCAATTCTCTAGATAAATTGATTATTTACATTTCATTTCTACTAACATGTTTTCATACAGAATGATCATGTTTCTTTTAATCTGGCAGGAATAAAATTGGAAGGCATCAAAAACTGGAAAATCTTATGCCATGGCTCAGCCAAAGAAGATAGACAGAATTTTTAGGTGCAGGAAGGGCGCAATCCTGCAACTGAGAAACCTTATGACAAACTTCATTGTTTCACCCAAATTTCAAATAAGCACAACTTTCTCATACGACATCGGATTTCGACGATTCAAGCGTCATTGGAAAGATCTCGGTGAGATCTACACAATGAGAAAGCTTTCAAAATAGTTTGAAACAGTTCAAGAATGAAGAAATTGCTGACAAGACATAACAGGTAAAATGAGGCACTAGTTTCGAGACAAATGAAAATTCTTTTGGTTTTTCTTTCAAGAATTTGTTTCATTAGTACCAATTCTCAGTTTATTTTTGTAAATGTCATAAATAGAGAGATTGATCACCTCTCTATTATGATAAACTTACATTTCATTGCAGAAAAAGTACTAAGTTTTTGCAGGTTCGAGGAAGATAAACAAATGAGCACACGCAAACAGTGTCTTTTAAAGACCCCATTTCAAGCATGAGGACATGCTTTTGGGTAAGCCAAGGGGGAGAGTGTCATCATATCCATCACTTGCAAGCCTTTCAGATGCCAGTATCTCCATTGCATCCATGCTTCTTTAGTTAATAAACATTCACCTCATTTCCCTTCACATTCGCCATTATATTTCTATTCCTTTTCAGTAAATAAAAACTTCATTGCATTCCCACTTCTTTAGTCAATAAATTTTCCATTCCATTTTCCTTTTCATGTTTTCAAATAAAACCTTGATCCATTGTTCATTTTCCTTCACAGTCATTTTCCTGTCTCTTTCACTAACCTGTAGCCCATGAATAAAGTCATTCAGCTCCCTTACAAAGCTGAGTCACCCCATTTTCCTTTTCTTCCAAATAAACCATGCTTCAATGCAAATTTTCCATCTATGGTCCTTCAAAATCGTTATTTCATACTCGTGTTAGATGATGGAGGATTCGTTAAGGCCTCCCTTCTAGCAAGTCTTGACCCATCAACCTCAGCACCTTATCTGGGATAAAGACTAGAGTCATTATTAGTACCTTGAGGCTTGTATGCCTTAATGACAGGCTCTCTCGCCAGCAATCATGGGAATACACCAATGTCCCTTGATCGTTGGATCTTGCAAGTGGCTCGACATCAGCCCATCTATTCGCACTTCGCAAGATGTACTTAGGCACCTTGGCACTCATTGAAATTAATGGTGAGTTTGCCTCGCATTGGTTAACAACATTCATTGATGGTCGGTAATCCAATGACTTCTTTCCATGTTCGACATTGACACATTTATTCACATGGAAAGATTTGTGCCATCGAGTGTTGAAGACTTGAAGACCGAAATTTTGAAGAAGATGAAGACGATTTCCTTTCATTGTTTTTCAGTTTGTCATGACTTAAGGACAAATCAATAAATAAGGTTGGAGGGAAATGTAACTTCTATATTTTGTATAATATTTTGTATACCTTCCAAGCCTTATACATTTCCAACCACATTTAGCAGCAGATTCTGAACATTCAGCAGAAGATCCAACAACAGATCTAGCAGCAGATGCAGCAACAATAAAAGATTCACTCTTTCGATTTCATCCACCATTTTCACAACCAAGTAAAGAAGACTATGAACAACATTTTTGCAGCCACACGTGCACAACTCTTATCCATTTTTGAAAGGGTAAGTTAAGGTATGATATTTTCTAACTTTTAACCATTAAATTCCTTGAAAAGTTAGAATAATAATTTTTGGAAAAACTTCATTTCCTTTCCTCATTTCACATAACTGCCAAAACCATCCGTTTAAGGGGAAGGATACATTTACATACATACTTTGTTACATTCATATAACATCCATATTCATATATCACATTTTAAAATCCTCTTACCTTCAAAATATATTCACTATTACATGAGCATACAAATGGCTTTATCAAAAAGTATTTATAAGTTAATTGGATGCCAACACAATCATGGTTGTTACACAAGAACCAACCATGATGCATTCCAACAAAAATACTCTACAATAAAAATCACATTGTCAATATGCAAAGATCATACATTAAAATTCAATGCAACGAACAAAATATGGTTGAAACACAAGAACCAACCAAGTTGCAGTTCATCAAAAATGCTTTGCAAAAGTTAAGTAAATGATATCATGCAGAGTTTAAGCCAAGCTCAAGTATCAAAAAGTAATGTAATAGATTGCATAAGGACATGCAATATCTTCAGTTTGGGGGTATGTTGGGCCTCAAAATAGTCCTTATTCTCACTCCATTATTCACTAATACCTTCACATTACTTCCATATTACCTTCATGTCACCTCCATTCTACCTCCACATCATTACATTTACCTCATCATTGGGTTATAACTATGCTTTTCCAAAGTTTATTAATTCTTAACATTTTAAAGTGGATTTATGGTTAAAACTTAGAAAATAATATGCTTATACTTATACCTAACAATTAGAATGAGTTTGTTGACATGTGTAGGTGATTTGGAAGGTTCCAAGATACTCTTATGTGGCCTCCAAGACTCAAATTCGAATTCTCTTGAAGATTTGAAGGATATTTGGGATAGGGGTCAAGCATATCTCATGGAGAAAAATCATGGATAAAGGAATATGTGTCCCATATTAGTTGTAACCATATGAGGGATTAGTGGATCCCCATTAATGAGTTAGTTGCTTAAATTTTTGTATAAATAGGAGCACCTCCTCCATTCCAAGGGGAGGACTCTTGGAGCATGTATCCAACTTATGATGGAATAGAATAAAGCTTCATTTTACATAAATTTCCATTATATAGGTTTAGATATAAATTGTCTTAATGTAGTATATGGAATAATTTGTCACTTTGTTCTTAGGAGAATTGAGCTCACTCTAAAAGGATCAAAGGAACATTTTATTTCATAATAGATCTTATTTCATTGCTTAGATGTTTGAGGATTTGTTTGTGATTGATGAATGAGTTTTAAATTAAAATCTTATCAGCATATGAGGGAACAACCAAGGGTCTAAGTTAGGCTCTCCCTCTATTTGATTTGCATGATAATTGAAATTCATTCTTTTACTTTTAAGTTTCAAGTTATTTCATTTCTTATGTTTATGAATGAATCTTAGTTTAGTTTGGATCAGTATATGAGGGTACAATCAAGGGACTAAGTTAGTCTCTCTCTATTTGAATCTAAGCAACAATTAAATTCATTCTCTTGTCTTTATTTCAAGTTTCTAGTTTTATGTAATCAATGATTTCTTTTCAATCTATAATACTGTAGGGAAGGACAAACAGGACCTCCTCAATTAGGAGCCTCTTCCCTTGCATATTATATTGAATCATAAATCATTTAGTTAGACATAGAGTTAGTTGCCTACTCCTGCATATATTTTGTTGGCATCATCACAAGCTTACGAGTTTCCCTGGTTGATAATTTAATGAAAGCAATTTAAGCAATTAAATTGCCCAACATAGATATTTCTGATCTGTTTCACTATCAATTATGAATCACCAAATAATGTTAGAATTTGCACTTCCAAATTTTTAGCTAACTCTAATCCAAAAATTAAAGCTTCATATTCAGCCACATTATTAGTGACTTCAAAATCTAACTTAAAGGATTGAGTAATGTTTTTCTTTTCTGGTGAAATCAAAACAATTCCTGCCCCAACTCCATCTTTAGAAAAAGCTCCATCAAAATACATTTTCCAAACATCATTGTCTGAGGCTTGAGGAACATTTATAGTGTCTTCAATTCTGTTTTGTGGATTGCACTAATCATTTGTAGCCAAGATAAAACATCCTAAATCTTGATCAATAGAATATATAGGATGATTTATTGCTTGATTAGCATTACAAATAGTGTTTATAAACCTCACTTCTCTATACAACCTTAAATGTTCACCTCCATACATAAGGATGGTAGTGTAGGACATATCCATTTGTAAGCTTCCTCCAAGCTTAGCACAATAGGATCTTGATAATAGCATACCAAACTTAGGAGGAATGTATGTCACTATTATATCCATTACTATGCTCTTCACAGGAATTTGGGCAAGGGTGACAACTAGATCTTTGATTAACCCCAAGCATGGTACTTTCTTTGAATCAAATGTGTACAAGTCATGATAAGGCCTAGTAATTTGCAACTGAAGTTGGTCCATGATAACTTTAGGCATCAAATTATGAGAAGCACCAGAATCTAGCATATAGTTGTACAAAAGAAAATCATGAACTTTTAATGTGACATAGAAAGGTGGCACACTTTCATCTATCATGTCCGAACTTGGTCTAAAAACTACTGAAGGCTTCTCATCTTGTAAGCTAATTACATCCCCTTCAACATCTACACTTGAAGACTGTATCCATTTAGAAACCTGTTGCTTATAACCTGGATTCCTTGAAAGTTCAGATAAGGGAATTGGAATTTTTACCCTTTCTAATTCTCTTTCTACATTGAAAACAATAGGGACCAATTTTTTTTGTAGTAGATTGATCTTGTGGTTGACTTTGAGGTTGAACAGATGAAGTTTCAATAATTTTCTCTTGTGGGACATCAAAGGTAACATTTTTTGCAGGTCTACCAGGGCCTTGTCTAGGTCTCAAGTCATATATTTTATTTAACTCAGTAATCAGAAATTCAGAAAAAGCTTGGTATTTGGACATTTCAACAGATTGTTTATTTTGAACAGGATGATGAATTTGATTGAGAGGAACAATAACATTTTCAGATGGTTGATCATCAAAATAATTGATATCATTGGTCACAACTGGTATTACTTCTTCAAGGTCTTGATCATCAATCATTAATGGAGGTTGAATTTGCTAGTCATTATTTGGTCTTTCTCTCTGCAAAATTTGTGGCTGAAAATGTCTTTTGTATTGTGTTGGAGGTCTATTTACATTCTGTTGAGCCACTCTTGGCTGAGTTTCCATTCTTGAAATTCGATTAGACAAATTTCTTAATAATGAAGTTATCTCATCAATTTTGTGTTCCTCTTCTTTATTCTTTGATGATGAACTACTTTCTTCTTTAGCTTTCATTTTCCTCTCTACCTTTTTTGCCTTGGCTTTCAATTTACCAGATGTTGCCCTATTAGCTTCTACCTCAATTGCATTAGTTTGCATATCTGCTAGAGTTTCATATTTTCTTTCTCTTAGCATTAAAGAAAAATCATCATCAAATCCTTTAGAGAATCTAACTTTAGCTGCAGTCACTGGGGTTTTACAATATGGTGGCATCTTATTGTAAATCTTATTAAACCTTTTAATAAATTCAACAAAAGGTTTGCCAAGGTTCCTTTTTAAATCTTCAAATTTTGTTAAATAATAAACAAGATCCTTTTAATTCCCCATTGGTTTGTGAAGATATTTGTTAATTCAGTCCATGTGTTTATAGAATTTGCTCGTAACTTCCTGAACCAGACTCTGAAATTTCCCTCTAATGATTGGACAAATAGTCTCATATAGACATATTCATGTTCTATGTTCATATTGTCTACAAAATCCAGAAATGTAGCCAAATGATCTTCTACAGATGGCCCTATTTCTCCATTAAATCTGAGAAAATGTTTCAAATATCCTTAAGGAAAATCATGGATTTGATTTGCTGGTGGAAGTACTAATGTTGCATACCGAGTTGTCACAATTGGCCTCAATCCAACCATCTGTTGTTGTGGTAAAATTGTTTGTTTAGGAGATACAACTTTGCTAGAAGATGATTGATCTGAAACTATAGGATTTTTTAGAAATTGAGGATGAACAACTAGCTTTTGGACTTCAGGGATAATATTTATAATTTTTAAGTTCCTCTTCAGGCTTGGCAGAAGTAGAAAGATAAGTATGTATGACAGAGGAAATAAAATCATAAGGTTTATGTTCAGGCAATTCAAGTTCAAGCTTTGCTTTTGTATCAAATTCTTTTGAAAGGGAGGTAGGAAGCTCAAAGGATTCAAGCTTATGAACTAATAAAGTAGATTGTAGAGCTACTCCTTTAGAAAGGAGTTCCAAAATTTAGGTGGTAAATATGATAATTCAACAGGAATAGGTATTGGTTCAAACAGCTTAGGATGTGATACTACTTCAGGTGGAAGAGAGGCAAAAGTAGAAGTGGAAGCTTCTAGTCTATGCCTAAGAGATCCAATTCTCACAAGTCTCTATGGGTCTGATAATGGAGATAATAATTGAGGACTTGAGTGAGATCTAGTATGCCTGCGTGAATCCAGATTTCATTTATGGAGTCATTAGGTGAAATATTTTAGCCCGCTAACCTCTTATTCACCATTAAGAGGGAATTCTTATCATTGTCCCAGAGAAATGAACTTCAAACTTCATTCATCGGCAACGAAGCCAATATGATGTTGTATATTTGAAGACAGTTCTAGGCTCGGGAACTGTGCCAAAGCATCTAAGAAAGGGTTTTAATTTAATTGGATGACCAATGAATCAAACCATTAATACTTGCATAATCCAAAGACTTCTAAGATTTTCAAAGTGATGATTTTCATTCCTAACAGCATACAATTCTTCAATTGATTTTGAAAGGTGAAAGGAAGAAAATATAATATAAATAAACATTCATATTGAATACTTAATTAATCAGATATCGTAGATACATGTAGATAAACTTCTACAACCAAAGATTTATACATTCAAGAGATGACAAAAGGAAACAATTAAATGATGCAGAGGTACTAATTCAAACAAATTGTTCAATTAGCCAATTTCCATAATGATGATAACTTTACAGTGGGTTGTCAGGGAATTTAATATTTAACTTTGCCTTGCCCTAAATCATATGTTACCTTGAACGTATAATGAAAAACTGAGATGAATATACCATAAAAACTCACATGAACACAAGTGTTGTTAAAACTAAAGTCAAAATCCTTTTAATATCTTCAAAAACTTTCAGAAAAATACAATGATGTATCTTGGCTATCACAAAGGTTCAACCCCTCTTACTTCGAATTACAAAGTATTTATAGAGTGTAATTCAAAAATATCTAATATGGTACCATCTTCAAAAATAAAGTTTTATCCAAAATGATTTGGATATATCTAATTAATACAATACAAAAATAGATTTTTTGAAAGTGATTTGCATATTGAGCACACTATTCAAGGGTGTTGCTTGTAACTGCTGCCTTGAAACTTGTTTCTTCTCCTTGTGCTCCTCCTTTCGTTTTAGTGGCACCTGAAAATTTGTATTCAACTCCTATTTTTCCTGTGCTCCTGCCTGAAATGTTGCATTTGGTTTACTCAATGAGTTCAAGTAACTTGTCCCACTTTTCATCATCTGGGATTGAAAATTTAATCACTCTTCTATAAGCTTCATCCACTTCTATATACTTTTCAAAGGTTGGCCTAGTAATAAATAAATACTCGATCTCATGCTCGATAATAAATCATATTCTAGACCTTCTAGGAAAGTTTTACCACTTATGACTCCCTTTACCTTAGCAAATTTTGACCTGTCTGTTGCTATGTCATGCAATTTATACTGGTAATTTTTTAGTGGAATCAATTGGCCACTAGAATATCTTAAAGATGGAAGCCCTTTTTGTTGTAGAATAGCAATTTTCTGTGAAAATTTCTTAATCTGAGTTTCTAAGTTTTGACATTTATTCTCCAACTATAATATCAAATTTATCTTAGTCAAAATGTTTATGACTTCTGAGATTGTTTATGTCCTATCTTCAATTCCTATATCTTGGAAGCTCATCTTTAGTCTTCGAATTCAACACCTTGATAATTCTTGTTGCCTCTCTTGGCTTATGATCCAGCTCTTCTTTGATTTCATTTATGGTTGTTTTTGCTTTTATTACTAGTTTTTCTTACTCAAAAAGTATTTCAATGGATGTCCAGAGCTTTGAAATGGTTGAATTGATATCAACCAAAAATCTTTTATTTTGCCTCAGATAATGTTTGTGCAATAAGTGATCCATCTGAGTATTTTTCAAGTTGTTTGGTTAGCTTGAAATTCTTTTGTATTTCAGCTATATATGTATTATCTGATTTGATTTTTTTCTCTTCCATCCTTTGTAGTGTTGTTTTCAACTTTTCTATTTCCACATTTCTTGGGAATAAATCTCCCATGGCCTTCGACAATCTTTCAGTAGCTTCTTCACTAGTTGACCCTATTTTCATGGTAGAGGTTCCTACATTTGTCTGTTGTTCTTTCTCTTTCAAGAGGCTTTCCATATCAACTTCCATTTTCTGTATTTGAATATTCTCCTCCACAATCATCTTCAACATGTTCTCTTTTTCCTTTTTTAGCTGCCATAATTCTTTAGTTTGTGGGTATTCTGTTGTAGGTCATTTTAGTTGTTTTCTTAGTGCTTGGATATTTGCATTTATGTTCTTGATTACTTCCCCAACAACATTGACATCTTTAGGATCTAATCCTAATTTTATTACCAAGTCCTCCAACCCTTTTATTCTGGTATCCTTGGCTAAGGAAGACATTCTTTCTAGCTTGAGCTGAGAATGAATATTGTTCAAGGAACTCTGTAATTTTGATGCTACCATAGCTGAACTTGTTAGTGATGAATAGATCATCTCACTTGTCTATTTATGAATATCAATCTGATCTATTGGATGTATCTGTTTAATATCAAAAGAAAACACATAAGTCTTATAATCATCTCCACTTTTAGGAACCAAGACCTTTGGCTCAAGAAATCCTAGTTGGAATTGATGATGGGCCTCTAAATTAGACATAAATTAAGGACCATGCCTCTAAATTAAACATAAATTAAGGCATATGACCATCCTTCAGCACATTAAATCTCTCTTTTTGCATTAGATAATGTATTTTTAACTTTAATCTATTCATTAGGAAGGTTTATGAATAATTGCATATTTGTGCCTAATATAATTTATTTTTGTGGAATTTTATGAGAATATTGGGCATATTATGAAGATGTGGAGAAAGAGATAATTTAGGGACTTGCTCCCTACTATAGGAGGATCACTATTAAATAATAAATCAACAAGATATTATGGAATTATGGCACAGATTGTGGAACTCCAATGATTGAGAAAATCTAGGAATGTGTTCCCTGCTATTTAATGCAGATTCCTAGTATTAGGAACCAGATACACTAGTCAAGGGATTTTGGTGGAGAAAGCTTCCTACATTCATGGAGAATGGTTCCTAATCATTTTGTATAATTACCAAGTTGAATTTGCCTCTAGGGATATATTTTCATTAGTGTTCTTATGGAGAGAACTCGTATTTTTGTAGCTCCATTGTATTTTCTTGCAGCGATGTAATTGTATTGATGAAAATAATGAAGATTGGTGTCATGTTCAGCTTCTAAATCTTGCTCTCCTCCATAGGTATCTGAGTTTCCTTGGGCTTGGCCATCCCAGGAGCCTCAGATCCCTTTTGTATCATTTTCTTTCTTTCTTTTCACTTCTTATTCACATGCATCTCTAGTTTTTATTTCTTTCTATTTCTGCATTTAGTATTAATGATTTTTTATTGTAGAATTGGGTTAAATGGTTGATGTAAGTTCTTTTACTGGATCAAAGTATCATTTCATCTTTGGAAAAGATTTGGAAAGTCATAGTAATCATTGGGCTACTTGGATTAGTCTTCTTATTCCCAAATCTAGATTTTTGGAACTCCTTTGTGGCAACTAGCAGAAAATTTATGCTATTTTTCAGAGCATGTTAAAGAGCTTCAATCAAGTTGATTCCACTTGTATTAGATCACAAAAACATTCTATTTCATAACAAAATTTACCCCGTTTCATTTTCACTTGATTAGGTTAGGCATTTGATGGATTTACTAGCTCATTAGTTCTTAAATTTCTGATTTTTAGACTAGTCATTTTCTGCTATTTTTTAGCATGGGTTAACAAAGATCTTTTTGAGTGATTCCACTTGGAATGGAGATCTAAGACATCCTAGTCAATAAAAAAATTTGTCCCATCCAATTTGGATTTGATTTTCTTGGTCATTAGATGAATTATAATTTCGTATAGCAAATATGTAACATCTTGTAGTAAAACCGGGGATCCTGTAGCAGAATTAGTACATCCTATAGCTGTCTGTTTTGAGCACGAATTGAGAAAAATCATCATTGAAGCTGGGATTAGGCCTCTACTTGACCTCCATGCCATCAAGACCATTTTAACCCTCTTCCTCCATACCTGTCTCCCATGCCAAAGAAAAAGTGAGGATTAGCATTTGCATTTATAAAACAAAAAGATTAAAAAAAAAAAAAAGAGTTTTTTTATATCACACATGCACATAGCAGTTAATACTCCCTAGATCAGACTCCATGCTCAGTTAGTTTAAATCGTCACATGTGATAAATACGGTTAAGTTAGGTTTCTTTTACATTTAGTTCATGATCTTTATGCAATTAGAATATGTTTCTTTCCTTGTACTTTATTTCTTGCAATAGGTTAAGGTTTCCATTTCGAGCATTTCATTTTCTACAATTACTTTAGGATTTGATTTCAGTACATGCACTCCATTACATCATGGTAGCAAAGGAATGACACATTATATGTTACACATATAGTACCGATACCTCTTAAGTTTGTATGAACCCCGGGTTGATAATTAAAGTCGGTAGCCTTGGGAGTTGCAGCGTTCTTGTTGCAATACCGAGCCTCCTCACTTTTTGGCACCGTTGTCAGGGAGGTGTCAAAGTATGCACTGTTTTCTTCCCTAGTTTATTAATTTATTTTTCCTTTTTGCAAAAACAAAAAATATTTGCATTAGGCATATTTCATTTCAAAAATAAAAAAGTGAATTGCAGTAGTGTTTTCATTCAATCATTCTCCAACACCAACTCAACCCCCCCCCCCCCATTTGATCACGTGGTGCAGTAAGAGCCACATCACCATTCACTTTTGCGGGTAGAAGAAGAAGATGGCAAAGAATGTAGAAGAAACAGATGGAGATGAATCAGGAAGATCCTCTCGGATTTCCCATTCAAGATACTAATGGTAGTGTGCACATGAAGAACATCCTTCCATCTTTTCTTCCAAAATTTCATGGTCTAAAGTTAGAGGATCTAGAAACCTTTCTCTTTGAATTTGAAATTGTTTGTAGATCTTATGGTTACTTATTAAAAACTCAAAAACTAAGATTGTTTCCAGCAATATTGAAGGATAGAGCTCTTAAATGGTTCGTGAGTTTAGGGACTAATTTAATAAGATCATCGAATGATATGCAAAATATATTTCTAGAAAAATATAAAGATCATGATCTTAAAGAATAAATCTTTAGAATGAATCAAAGAGAAGATGAGAGTCTAGAGGATCTAATAGAGAGGTTCATGTGTAATGTTAAGAGGGAAAAACTACATTTAGGATCCGACACGCTAAAAACCCTCTTACTTAGAACAATTACGAATGAATGGATTAATCTCCTTGATCTCATGAGTAAAGGTGATGTATACCAATTATCATTTGAAGAAATTTGTGAAACATGAAAACACATATCAAGAGGAAGGGCAAGAGTAGGTAAATCAGCATCAAGATCAGTAAGTCAAGCTAAACTTGGAAATTTGCTTGATAACTTTAAAACATAAATTCTTAGCAATCTAAGTGAACAAGTAGAAATGTTAAGAATACAAAATGAGCAAAATGTTGATATTCGTGTTGTCCATGCAGAATCACATGATGTTAAATGTTGCTCCTCATTACCAAGGTTGAAGGAATTTTACCAAGAGGACAATGGAGCAAGTCAATTGCTAATGCAACTATGTTATGTAGCTCCAAGAGGACCATGGCAACCTAGTCAACTTAGTATGATGCAAGAGCCTAATTCACAATTTCAAGGTTATGCATATCCACCTCAAAGCAATTGGAACACACCTTTTCCTTGGAAACATTGGCCATCTCAACCCCAAACCAATCTTGGCAACAAGGTTGGCAAGGAACTTATGGGAGTCATCCACAATATCCTCAGTATTCTCCTCAATATCCTCCATACCCAACTCCATGTTATCCTTACCATTCAACTCCACCATAACCACAACTCCAATCACATCCATCTCAAATATCCACTCCCACTCAACTACCTGTACCACCATTTCCAAGCCCACACATTGAAGTAGCTCAACCCACTTACAATGTTGAGGTACAACACTTCCAAGCATCTCCTCTTGAGCTAAATGGTATTTACCATAGCATAGGAAGGACATTACAAAAAAGTGATTCTCTTGATGCCATTGAGGGACAACATGAAGAAAAAGGAGATTCGAAAGAGAAGATCAAAGAATCGTGGGCTGCACTTGATGAAGAGAAGACATCAAAATCAAAGATTGAGAAAGCTCTCTCATGGTTACCATCAAATCCTCCATGTATTCAAGAGATCAATCAGCAAAAAGAGGGAGACTTGAAGGCCATGGTAGAAGAAGACATCCAAGATGATCCGAATCAGCAAGTGGACCAGAGGCATCACAACTATATTGAAATATGGTTCCAGACAGTCACTAAGTCGCAACAATATTGTCTTCTTCAATTGTTCTTGATATCATCAAAGTCAAAGCATTTGATCACTCAAATTCAGGTACATTTCAATGCATACATTTCAAGCCTACACATCAGTTTTTATGTCATCTTGATGTGCACATGGCTCCATTGGAAGTATTCTTATACTTGAAAGTGATTTTGTTTTTCAAGTAGTGTAGCGTAGAAAAAAAATGAAAAATAAGAGAAAAAATAAAAATCTCATGTGGAAACCTCCTTGAAGGTGCCTCAGATTAGCTCATTGATTGAAAATCTCCATGAGACGGTTAATGGGTTGGGAAAAAAGAAAAAAGAGAGAAAAAAGAAAATATGTTAGGTGAAAACTTCCTTTGAGGCGCCTAAGCAGACCTACTAGTTGAAAACCTCCTTGAGGCAGCTAGTAGGCCTAGAAGAAAAAAAAGGGAAAAAAGTAAAAAAATCCTTGCTCCATGTATCTCTTTGATGAATGTAGGTGCTCTCCAACATCTACAAGGAACAAAAACAAGTTGCCACCAAAGAAAGAAAAAATAAGTCAAACCTAGTCAAAAGAAGTCAAATTTTGACTTTCTCCTCCTTTGCTCAAATGATCCAACAAGGCCAAGGCCATGCCAATCCATCACCCTCATCTATTTCCACCATCCACCCATCATTCTCAAGCTTTTCCCATTCAGTTTGCTTGTTGTCCTAAAAAACTACAGGAAGGCTCTGTTTTACTACAAGAAACAAAAATACATAGAGCAGAAATTTGTTTTTGCCATAACTTGAAAACCATGCATCCATTTGCCAAGTTGTTTCAGGGGAGATGCATATGGATGATGGTAACATGCTCAAGTAATTTTAGCAAATTCCACTGCATATTTTTCGAGAAATTGGCCTCCATCATCTACATCCATTGTTGTATTTTCTCAATATATGTGCATCCATTTAAAAATTTGTTTCATGGGGAGATGCATATGGATGATAGTAACATGCCCAACAATTTCAGCAAATTCCAGTGCACGGTTTCCAAGAAATCAGCCTCCATCACCTTTAGCCATTTTTAGTTTTTTGTCGAGATCTGTGCATCCATTGACCAAAATTTTTTATGGAAAGGTGCATAATGATGATGGAAACGTGCTCAGAAAGTTTCAGGTCAATCCATTCTACCGTTTGAGAGAAATGGACAAAACAAGTCTGCTACAAGAGGCTGTCCTGAATTACTACATGAGTTTCCTGTATTACTACAGGAAGTTCTGAAAAATATACAAGAAAGACAGTCCGATGGAAAAATTATGATCCAGGCCTATTTTGGGATAGGAAAAAAGGACATTAGCTTCACCACATCTCAACCAACACCCATCACGACCATGTCACTCTATGGCCACACCTTCCACTCATTCCAATACCTATTTACCCTCCAACAGAGAAAGGACACAAACATTCAAAAAAAAAGGGCAACTACAACAACCCATTTGGAATTAATAATGGGCTCTAGGCCCAACCTTTAGCACCATGATTGAAAGAGGAGAAGCATAACTACAGGCACAATGAAACTCCTCCAAAGCTCATGTTGAGCTAATTTATTAACACAAATTAACACAAGTATGTAATTATCAATTCGGGTTTGTAAAACTTGGAGGCAAGTCCACAATGTATGGATGTCAGGTATAGCCAAGCTTAGAAGATAAATTTTGAAGAACTGAAGAAGTACATATTACAAATATAAACCTATATTAACAATTTCTAATTCACTTTTGCAATGTATGAAAGATGAAGTGGCTCTTAACTTAAGAGATCCATTTGTGTCCTTCTCTCTCAATTATCACTTAATAAATAGAAATCGAAAATCATGAATTAACAATGGCTTAAGATGCATAAATTAACAATGAAGGAGACTCTTAACTTAAGAGATCTTTGGGCATTTTTCATCACAATTCATTCATCATTATGCTATCATTGGAAAACTGAAAGTACATAAAAACTGCTTGCATGTAACAAAGATGAATTCTAGTTTTGATCTATTAATTCAATAGAAGGAGAATTCAACTTGAACACTTTGTTGTCCCTTCTTACTAAAGTGATAAATAAACTAAGATTCACCAATAATATAAATCATCACACATTAATTCAAATAAGCAAGTCTGAAACAAAACAAGTAAACAAATCTAAAGCAACTAGTTCATGAAAATTAAACTAGTTTAACAATGAAGTGTACTTAGCTTGGAGTGAGGGCCCTCCACCCTTGCTTTGCACACTTGAGGCTACTATCAAATGCTAAAACTTCATTCACTCATCCACATCAATGAACATCAAAATGAAAGTAGAACAAGTTCTTCTAATTAATCTCCAATATTCAAATGTTTCAGCACAAAGCTATATAAAAATTGCGTATACATAAGCCTTCAAAGTTTTGGCTTAAATAGAAGATCATGAAACAAACTGATCTAAAGTCTCTCTAAAAAATATATCTATTCATATCCATCTATCCAAGTCTAATTCATTCAATCCATCACTAAAAATATGGACAATCCCATGAAATCATAAAACTGCCCTATTTCTTAGGGATTTTCTGGATGACTAGTCATGTTTGACAAGCCTTGATCGGGCCTATTTTAGCTTGTTTTGACCGAACCAATTGGAAATAGTTCAGTCCTAGTTCTCAAGCTTTCCATTCATGTATCTAGCTCGAGCCCAAGTGTCCTACAAATATGTCATCCACATAGCCATTACAGGAATTTCTGATTCTGTCCAAAAATACTCTTAAAATTCAATTTTCATAAAAACTTCTAAAAATTGCAAAATTAAAATTAAATACCTGAATATGCATAAAATACATCAATATGAGATGGATGTGATGGAAAATGGATGGAAAATATAAGGATTAAGTAATTTTCCTTAAGCAAAAATGGACCAAAACTGAGGACCAACAACTCAGCAACAACAGAGGAAGCCATCACCTACACATCAACAAGAAGACAACCCATCAGCAAAATAAGATCAACAAAAAGAAAAAGGCATTCAAGAAGATGTACCTGAGTCATGAGAAGCACAATAATATCAACTCAGTAGTAGCATGCATGTCTCTCCAACAACCATTAGGTAGGTACACGTATGCAATATTCTTGACCTCTTCTCTTGAGCATATTATAGTTAGAAACTTGTTGTCAATGCATGAGAAATGAGATTTTATAAGCTAAGGATGGGTCAGCAGTCTCGGCCACCTTCAACTAGTTAATTGCAGCTCACTCCTTCACTCATGCAATGTTGAAAAGTCAAATTGTGAAGGGTGATGATTTCAAGGAATGAGGACAATAGTTAAAAGAAGAATTTTTGCAAAGGCCAAGTCACCACAACACTGCAAGCCCTCCATCCACTTCATATTCACTATCTATCCATCATTCATCCATACCACTTTATAATTTCAAGAACAAACCCTATCTCGCCCTGAAAATTTCTTAAAAAAGAAAACAGAGCATCCTCTTCATTTTCGCAAACCTACATCATTTCTCATCACTCCCATACAGTTAGAAGACTGAAGGAAGAAGGAATGACTACTTCAGGAAGGCAGAATGCTACTACAAGAAGGAAGAAATAAAAGCTTGCGTTAAAACCCAAAATGGCAGTGCCTAAGAGAGACCTAATCAAAATAGAGAACTCTAAGACCATCAAGCAACCATCTAGGCCACAAGAGAGAAGAAGAAGGCAACAAAAGGAAATGAGGCATCCACCATCAAAACATAACTCAAACTGCATTGATGAAAAGAGACCTTCCAAGAGGTCTCTAATCTCTTTCTAGCTTTTGTCAAAGGCCTAAACGATGTTATAGAAATGAGAGAAATGCATGGGAGTCAAGTTGGCGGCCTGTCCTAGGCTCAGACTATCATTTATGCTCAAAAAGGGTTTCTTGTAGGTTTCCTGTAGTTTTGGCAGGAATTACTATAGGATGCCCTAGTTCTCATCTAAAGACTTTTTGAAGGTTTCAGAGGTTTCCAAATGGTGGAATAAGGTAGAAGAAGGTTGATAGATATGTGGAAGACCTCGCTAAACTGAAAAATATTCAAGGACCATCTTGAATAAGGGGAAGAAGGCAAACTAATGGTCTCAAGAAACAAGGATTGTTCTTTGCACAAATATGTTTTTGGGCTTGTCCTTGCATAACTTACACCCAATATTCTTAATGCACAAGAGAGAGGCCACCAGGGTCATGAATGAGGCATAATGAGGTCACTAAGTTTCTCAGAGGATGAGCAACACTTTCAGTAGGGGGGTATGATGGGCCTCTAAATTAGACATAAATTAAGGCTCATGCCTCTAAATTAAATATAAATTCAGGCTTATGACCATCCTTCAGCACATTAAACCTCTCTTTTAGCATTAGATAATGTATTTTTAACTTTAATATATTCATTAGGAAGGTTTATGAATAATTGCATATTTGTGCCTAATATTATTTATTTTTGTGGAATATTATGATAATATTGGGCAGATTATGAAGATTTGGAGGAGGAGATAATTTAGGGACTTGATCCCTACTATAGGAGGATCACTATTAAATAATAAATCAACAAGATATTATGGAATTATGGCACAGATTGTGGAACTCTAATGATTGAGAAAATCTATGAATGTGTTCCCTGCCATTTAATACAGATTCTTAGTATTGGGAACCAGATACACTAATCAAGGGATTTTGGTGGGGAAAGCTTCCTCCATTCATGGGGAATGATTCTTAATCATTTTGTATAAGTACCAAGTCAAATTTTCCTCTAGGGATAGATTTTCATTAGTGTTCTTGTGGAGAGAACTCGTATTTTTGCAGCTCCATTGTATTTTCTTGCAAGGATGTAATTGTATTGATGAAAATATTGAAGATTGGTGTCATGTTCGACTTCTAAATCTTGTTCTCCTCCATAGGTCTCTGAGTTTCCTTGGGCTTGGCCATCCCGGCAGCCTCAGAGCCCTTTTGTATCATTTTTTGCTTTCTTTTCACTTCTTATTCACATGCATCTCTTGTTTTTATTTCTTTTTATTTATGCACTTAGTATTAATGATTTCTTGTTGTAAGATTGGGTTAAATGGTTGATGTAAGTTATTTTGCAGAATCACAAGCATCATTTCATCCTTGGAAAAGATTTGGAAGGTCATAGTAATCATTGAGCTACTTGGATTAGTCTTCTTATGCCCAAATCTAGATTGCTGGAACTCCTTTGTGACAACTAGCAGTGAATTTCTGCTAGTTTTCATAGCATGCTAATGAGCTTCAATCAAGTTGATTCCACTTGTATTAGATCACAAAAACATTATATTTCGTAACAAAATTTACCCCATTGCATTTTCACTTGATTGGTTAGGAATTTGGTGGATTTACTAGCTCACTAGTTCTCAAATTTCTGATTTTTAGACTAGTAATTTCCTGTTATTTTTTAGCATGGGTTAACAGAGGTCTTTTTGAGTGATTCCACTTGGAATGGAGACCTAGTACATCCTAGTCAACAACAAAATTTGTCCCATCCAATTTGGATTTGACTTTCTTGGTCATTCTATGAATTATAATTTCGTATGGTAATTTTGTAACATCTTGTAGTAAAACAAGGGATCATGTAGGAGAACTAGGGGATCCTATAGGAGAGATAGTACATCCTGTAGGAAATTCTGTAGCGGTATGTTTTGAGCCCGAATTGAAAAAAATCATCATTGAAGCTGAGATTAGGCCTCTACTTGACCTCCATGCCATCAAGACCATTTTAACCCTCTTCCTCCATACATGTCTCCCATGCCAAAGAACAAATGAGGATTAGCATTTGCATTTATAAAACAAAAAGATTAAAAAAAAGAGTTCTTTTATATTCACACATGCACATAGGAGTTAATACTCCCTACATTACACTCTATGCTCAGTTAGTTTAAATCATCATATGTGATAAATGGGGTTAAGTTAGGTTTCTTCTACATTTAATTCACAATCTTTATGTAATTAGAATATGTTTCTTTCCTTGTACTTCATTTATTGCAATAGGTTAAGGTTTCCATTTCGAGCATTTCATTTCCTACAATTAATTTAAGATTTGGTTTCAGTACATGCACTCCATTACATCATGACAACAAAGGAAGGACACATTGTATGTTGCACATATAGTAGCGATACCTCTTAAATTTGTACGAACCCCGGATTGATAATTAAAGTCGGTAGCCATAGGAGTTGCAGCATTTTTGTTGCAATACAGAGACTCATCAATTGCCCCTATCAGTATCTAGTGCAGATAAGAGTTTGTGTTAAGTAGTGGAGGATTGTTTCCAAAACTCAGAATATTTAGAAGTTTTAAGTGCTTTGTTCTTTTTCTTCATTTCTCTGAATTTGGCAAAGATGCTTTGCTTCCCTGAAGAAGGAGAAGTAGGAGAATCCATGGTTGTTTCTTCAACTTATTGTAGGCAAAATATAGGCTCGCCTAATAGCACTATTGTAGTAGGTGCCTCTGAATTTCTGCCCTCTGATTATTCTTATTTTGTGTTAATTGATTTACTCCTCTTGAAAACTTTGAATCCAGCTGCTTTAATCCTTGAACCTGTAGGTGACATACTTTTTCTTTGCCTTTTTAATTACTTTTCTTTTAATCTTGGAGTTTCCAAAGTTGTCTGATTGGAAATTTGTTCTTCAACTTCTTGTAGTGTATTTTCCTCTCATTCCTCTTGATTTCCATACTACTCAATCTTTGGTTTTTATATATGAACATAAGGTGTTGACTTTTGTTCAGTTCTGATGGATGAAATTATTCAGAGGGGATCATAAAGCCAGTGAAAACTTAATTTAAATTTCATTTGTTTAAGTAAATTGTCAACTTCTTTCTCTGTTGCTCTGGTATTAACAATAAATGGACCAATTTGATCTTTCAACTTAAGCTAAGCTTTATGTTTCATAAACACAAAGTGGATTTCATCCATATTCATCCCCTCTCTAATGAATTCTAAAGCAAAAATCCTAATAGGCAGGAAAATTGGCAGTTTGTATGAAGACAACTCACAACCATAAACTCTACTTTATGTAAAATTCTGATAAAGATGCCAATCTCCAACCTTAGATTGCTCACTAAGATGTAAAATCTGTTTAATTTTTGTGGACATTCTAGGAATTGCATCACTGCTCAAAAGACATAATGCCATATGTAAAAACTGATTGACAAAATCACTCAAAGAGTATTCCTCTATGTTTTTCCTAACCAAAGAAGTCCACTGGATAACTGACTACGATCTGCCCTGTGAATCCAGCTTTTGCAATGGAAATTTGAATCTCTCTGACTAGTGATACAAAAACAGATATACTAAAATAATTAATGCTTGAAAGATCCCTCAACACTAAATTTTAGAAATTAGTCATGGATGACATCTGATAAAAACTTACTAAAATTAAACATCACTGAGGGTTTCTTTCTGAATGAGAAAACTGATAGGAATCCTAAAATGACTTCATCCACCCATTGATCATTTTGATAGCCCAAAAGGCAGGAAACCATGGAAATAACTTTCTTGAACATTTACGGAAAATTTGCAGAAGAGTATGGCGTATTGGTTCGGGGTAATTCTGAATTCTCAAGCAGAAAAGACTCAAAAATATGAGCTCGCTGCTGAAAGGTGAGATTTTGGTAAATTTCCATGAGGGAATCAGTTGAAAAGGGTGAAGAGGGCCTTGAGGATTAATCTCCAAATCTTGACAAATTGACTCAGAAGTTATGGAAAACAAAATTTCATTGTTCCTAGCAACTATGGCTCTTTGACTAGGTAAATATCAGCTTTCGCACCAGGTGATGAATTCAGGGAAGTGATGGGTTTGGGGGAAACAAAATTGAGGCAACATTGACTGCTAGAAGAAAATTTCAGCACTAACATCCTCAAATTTCTGGTATGCCAAATTATGAAGTTCATAAAGATCAAATTCACATTGAGTTTCAGTAATTTTGAACAGTGTCTCACTCGAGGAAGTTCATCCATATTGATTACAAGAGGTAAGGTTGGACTTTCTACAACCACTTTGGATTTCCCCTTTTGACTTTCCATTTCAAGAATTAAGAGAACAAAACATAATTTAAGGAATTACCTGGTTGAATTAGCGGCTAGTAACACTAGTGATTGTTGTAATTGGTCACTTTGGTATGACAGAGCGTTCTAGATGAGAATAGAAGATGGGTGAGAAACAGATTAATAACAAAGATTTAAATTTATCAGAGGTTTTTAACTGTTTAGTCTCAATGACTGTTATTGTTGCGTTCGCATTTACTAGTCGGAGTGTTGGCGTGAGTGTATTTAATAATTTAATGGTTAAAATTTTTAAATTATCGGGAGATTTAGCAGTGGTTATTTTATTGAAAGCGTTGGCAGTGTGATAAACTATCAGAAGTGTTAGCATAGGTATTGGCAACGGGCAGAGGCGATTTGCGGAGGGGGTAGGGGGGTAGTAGGCGGTAAGTGGTAAATGTTGGGGGGTGGGGGCGGTCCCACAAGTGCTGGGAGAGCGACACGTATGCATGGGTGGTGGTAGATGGAGGGGGGGTCCTATAATTGCTGGGAGAGCGACACTTATGCATGGGTGGTGGTAGATGGAGGGGGGGTCCTGCAATAGCTGGGACATCGACACGTATGCATGGGCGGTGGTAGATGGAGGGGGGTCCCGCAATTGCTGGGACAACGACACGTATGCATGGGCGGTAAGGTGAAAACCATTTTGCGGACCCCCCCCCTTTTTCGTTAACTGTCGGGAGTGCAGGGGGTACCACAATTGAGTTATAGTGGTTGATCGGGTAGAGAAGATCTAGGGCATTGGAAATTGCTCGATGTTTAATTTCTTCAACGGCAACGTTTATTTAAATAAAATCTTTATTTTCACGTCGTAACAAAATTTAAAGTGGCATTTAGTCTAGCTTGCTTATTACAAAGTGCATAAAATTTTAACTTAATTTTTTTTTGAAAACTATTAAATAATTAAAATGCATAAGTGAAAGTTCGTTTGGGATAGCTCAATTGGAAATGGCCATGGAAATGAAGTCTCACAGAACCAGAAGTCTTCGGTTCAAATCTTGTGTTATCCCCCAATGGGGGTGAGAGGTTGGACATAATGAAGATGTAATCCTATCAAGCTTACAAAAAAATGCATAAGTAAAAATAAATTATAATAGTAGGACTTTTCTTTTTAAAATTCATTGCATACTTTGGTTTTACTTTTCATAATGAATTTCAACTTCAAATTTGGTGTTGTAAAGCTTTTAGTTATATATATATACATATAAATTTATTATTTAATTTTATATTTTAAATTTATTTTTTTTAAATTTGAGTTGATTATAAATAAAGTTATATGTTCACGAATCACATCTAAAATGAATAAAGTATTTATACATATGATTTTAGTTTTAGTAATGAAATCACTCTACAAAAATTATGATATAATTTTTAAATTTTATAATAGTTTATTAAATTTTTAAAGTTAAAGTTAATATAAATAATTAATTTCTTATAATTCAAATGATTTGATTTTTTTTAAATTTTTTTTTATAATATTGAATTTGTTTATATATTGAAAATTAAGTTTAAATAATAAAAATGAAATTTCACTAAATTATCAGAACAATCACGTGGTTGACACGTATTCTTTGAAATCGATAATCATGACTTGTTCCATAAGTGAATGCTTCTTTCCTAAGTGATGCAAACATGGACTTGAAAACAAATTCCATTCCTTCATTTTTTTTTTAGGAAAATATTGCATTTTACTTATTTAAAATGCATTTTAAATGTATAAATAAACTTAGGCTATGAAAATTTCCTTTTTTTATAGATTAAAATTCAAAATTAACTATTCAAAAAAGATACGTACTAAATTTTAAAGAAAATAAAAACTTGTAACTATTAAACTATCAATTATAAAACTACTAAATAATAAATTAATTTTGAATAATACAATTATTATATATTTACAAAAACATGTAATAAGATTCTTAATCATGGAGATTCACCCTCGCTTTACCATGTTTGCAAATAGGTTTTGTTATAATACCATGACTTTTCAATACGAGATGTCCCAAAAAACCATAACAATAATTAATGTGGCATTTTCTTTAATTAATTAATTTAATTGAAAGGAAAAAAGGAACATAGCTATTTTGGAGGTAAATACTAACTTTTCATTTGTGCATACTACTAATAATATTCTACATTATCCTATGGAGTTTAAATCCTTACCATCAACCTAATAAATATTGATAATTCTGAAAGCCCTATTAAAAAAATAAATATCTATTAACATAATATTAATATTTTTGAGTTTATTTACTGTTTTATTTTCAAATAATTAATTGTCTAAATTTGATTTATAGAGTAGCAGTTCTATTTATTATATTATTGTATCGTTTTCTTGGCTAGCCATCAAAGTGATATCAAAAATCTAGATAACCACCATAATTACACCATAAGTAAAATTTGAAAAATATAAATGACCTTTTTCTTTTAATATTTTCAATCTGTGGTGCGATCCTCGACGACTCTTGTTTTCTTTTTCTGCAAGCCGAAAATGCTCATACTTAGTGAAGGGCTACAAGACACATGAATAAGTATCACATTTAGAAAGCTCAATGGTCGTTGTTGTATGTACCAACAACATAACACACTCACGCATTGGAATTATTGATAAAATCAATCATTTCATTAAATATTGATAAAACAAAATTGTCATATCATTGTTATGCTCTTGACTTGTGAGAAATTCCAGAATACCAAATATGCGAAGAAATACAACCCAGAACACAGAATAAAATGAGAAAAAACAACAAGTATTTTATTATTAAGAGATAAATGCAATGTTCACTTGCCTCTTCGAGGGGCAACCTCCAGCAGAGCAGAGCTCGATTACAAATAAGACTCGATGATATTTCCCTTCTAAATATGACTATTTATAGCTAAATGACCTCCAACAACCTAACGACTAGTAGTCCTTTGCATAACATGGGTTAACCACTTTATTTATTAATTATTGCCCGTTTGCAACTAACTATGGTCCCTTTCTTAAATGCGGGTCAACCACTTATAGTTATTAATATGGGCTTTATTGACTCTTTAACTACTGAAGTGACTATGACTTGGCCCTATTAGGTTTATTACATAAATAAAGGGGTTAGGGTTGGACCCTAACATGCCCTCCACCATCAAAAGCAACCTTGTCCTCAAGGTTGAAGCTGTGGAAACTATTGAAGAATAGTGGTTGGTTCCCAGGTCGCATCTTCTGGAGAGGTGTCTTTCCACTTGACGAGGACTTCCTTGATCATGCGGCCACGCAGATGTCTTTCACGAGTATCGAGGACCTGTTCTGGTTGGAGCCAAAGTGAACCTTCCTCATCCAATTCGGGTAGACTGGTTTGAATTCTGCAATTGTTCCCCACCACTTTCTTGAGGCATGATACATGGAAGACTGGATGGATTTTTGAAGTTGGTGGCAAGGCCAGCTTGTAGGCTATTGCTCCAATGCACTGAAGTATTTGATAAGGTCCGTAGAATTTTGAAGCTATTTTATAGCAACCTTTTCTTTGAGCGATGTTTGCTTATATGACTGCAGCCGCAGGAATACCTTATCCCCTTATTGAAATGTGCGCTCTGAACGATGATGGTCTACCTGTTGCTTCATTCGATTCTAAGCTTGATGGAGATTATCTTTGAGATGAGCTAGCATGGCAGCACAGTTCTGTAGGAGTTTATCAACTGCTTGCACCTTAGAGCATCCAGGGATATAAGAAATAGGTGAAGGTGGGAGTTGGCCATACACTGCTTCATATGGAGTCATCTTGGTGGCTTCATGATAGTTAGTATTATACCACCATTCAACTAAAGGTAGCCATTGTACCCATTGATGCTGCTTTTCTGAAGTGAAGCACCTTAGATATGTCTCCAAACATTTGTTGACTACTTCAGTTTGACCATTGGTTTGGGGATGATAGGTAGTACTTAGTTGGAGTTGGGTGCCTTGTAACTTGAAAAGTTCTTGCCAAAATTTGTTGGTGAAAGTCAGGTCACAATCAAACACAGTGGAAGTTGGCATGCCATGCAATTTGAAGATCTCGTCCATGAAAGCTTGAGCCACCAAAGTGGGGGTAAATGGGTGGGGTAGAGCGCAAAAATGAGCATATTTAGAAAGTCTATCCACAACCACCATGATGATGGATTTGTTGCCCGACTTTGGGAGACCAGTAATGAAATCCATGGAAACATCCGTCCAGACGGAGGCAGGGAGTGGCAATGGTTGTAAGGTTCTTAGTAACCTGACTGTTTCTCCTTTGTGGTGTTGACACACATCACATTCAGCTACAAAAGTAAGAATGTCATTTTTTTCCTGTCCAAATGAAAGAACTATGAGTGTGAGCATAAGTCTTCTGAAATATTGCATGCCTTACAATGGGAGATGAGTGCAACTCTTCCAAAATGCGGGTTTTGAGGGTGGATGTCGGTGATATAACTACTGGATCCTTGTAGCAAAGAATATCATCCTTCCAAGAGTAGTCGAGTGAGGAATTAGGATCTGCTCTTAAGTTATTAATAAGCTGGGAGAGAGGGGTGTGAAAACCATTCCTTGCAGACTTCTTCAATCCAATCTAGTATGGGAAGAGAGATTGATAGCAGGGTGCTTTCATCTTCCAATTGGCGTGATAAAGCATCCGCAACTACATTTTCACTCCCTTTCTTGTAAATTATCTCATAATCATATCCCAACATTTTGGCCAGCCATTTATTTTTCTATGGCTAGGATAGACATTGCTCCAAAAAATATTTGAGGCTTTGATGGTCTGTGTGGATTTGGAAACCCTGCCCCAATAAGTATGGTCGTCAGGTATCTACTGCATGTAAGATGACCATCATCTCTTTCTCATAGGTAGATTTACCCAAATGTTTCCCACTCAGTTGTTGGCTAGTGAAAGCCAAGGGTTGACCTTCCTGCATTAAGACAGCACCAATATTAGTACCGGAAGCATCACATTCAATCACAAAAGATTTGGTGAAGTCCAGTAGTGCCAATACTGGAGTGGAACACATGGTCTATTTGAGAGCCACAAATGCCTGTTGTGTTGCATCAGTCCAGAGGAATGATTTTTTCTTGAGAAGGTTAGTGAGGGGTCTAGCAATGCGACCATAATTGCAAACAAATTTACGATAGTAGCCAGTGAGACCCAAGGATCCCCTCAAACTCTTCAAGGTTTTTGGTTGGGGCCAATATTGCATTTCCTGTATCTTTTTGGGATCAACCCTGACACCTTCATGACCCACAATGTGTCCCAAATACTCGACTTCTTCCATGCCAAAAGAGCACTTGGACAACTTGACAAATAATTTATGATTCCAGAGCAGTTGCAAGATCAGGTCTACATGCTGAAGATGTTTTTTCTAGGTTAGGTTGCAGATGAGAATGTCATCAAAGAAAACGAGGACAAATTTTCGAAGATATGGTTTCATCAGGTGATTCATGAGGCTTTGAAAAGTAGATTGAGCATTACAGAGACCAAATGGAATGACCAAGAATTCATAATGGCCTTCATGAGTTCGAAAATCAGTCTTGGGAATGTCTACTTCTTTCATGCGTATTTGGTGATAGCTAGAGCAAAGATCTAGCTTGGTAAAGAATTGAGCACCATGTAGTTCATCAAGAATATCATCAACAACCAGAATAGGGAATTTGTCTTTGACAGTGAGCTTGTTGAGGGCCCAAAAGTCCGGACACATGCACCATTCTCCATCTTTCTTTAGCACCATGACCACTGGTGATGAATAAGGACTGATGCTAGGACAAATAACACCTGCTTCAAGGAGTTCCTTGATGATTTTTTCAATTTCATTCTTTTGGGCAAAAGGATATCGATATGGGTGCACATTAGGCAGTTGGGCCCCCGAGACCAAAGGGATGTTATGATCATGTTCACCTCTAGAGGGTGGAAGCTCTTTAGGTTTGTCAAATACCTACTGGTGGCGGTCTAAGACCTGTTGCATCTTAGGATGAATATGAAGAGTAGTGGATTCAATGGCCTGGATGGCATTAAACTGGATGATGACTCCATGATGGCCCTTTTTCAATAAATTTTCCATTCGATGCGAGTTGATGATAGTAGGATCACCTGCCTGGAGTCCACATAGTGTATGAATGTGATCATTCTGCTTAAAGCTCATATATAACTCCTAGAAATCCATTGTGATTAGGCCTAATGTGCAAAGCCATTCAGCACCCAAGACAATGTCACAACCACCCATATTAATCACAAACATGTGGGTCTTTAGGTGGTAGTCTCCCATCTGAAGTTTAATATTTTCGCAGCAACCTTCACATTTCATTATTCCCCCATCAGCAATAAGGACTTGGAAATTAAAGACTGCTCGTACAAAACAATGAACAACTTCGGCGACTTGCTTATGGATAAAGTTATGAGTGCTACCACTATCAATCAATACCACTACAGGGCGATGTTTAAGAAAGCCTCTAATTTTGAGAGTTTGGGGAATAAAAATGCCCACCAAAGCATGTAGCGATAATTGGTTCATCTGGTGTAGCTATGAGATCATTGTCATGCTGGGTTTCCTCAACTTAGTCCTCTGGCCCCCCAAGGGGTGGGGCTTCCTCAAATGAGTTGTGATAAGTAACATCAATTTGAAAGAATTTTGGTTCCTTGCATTTATGCCCCAGGGAGTATTTGTCATCACAATAGTAGCACAATCCTTGTTTTCTTCGTTCAACCATTTCTGCTGGAGACACCTTTTGAACCTTAAGTGTTTGGGTAGGGCCCTGAGCCTAGGTGGGACGCCCCTTGGCTACGAAATTTGGACGAGTAGACTGGGCAGCTAAGGCAAGTTCCACCTCGACAGCCTTTTTGAAAGCATCTATCCATGTAGGTGGGTGGTGCATCCGGACATGTGCTTGGATGGATTCTTTGAGACCACTGATGAAACACTCCAAGTAGAATTCATCTCCTAGACCTTTGTGATGGCCAATGTCACAAAGGATGTAATGTAGTCTTTTACTATGCCTGTCTGTCGGAGCTTAGTGAGACGACCCAAAAAATTAGATTCTCTGTTAAAGTGGTCACAAAGGGCTTTTGAGAACAAATGCCAAGTTATGTTCCCGGGATAACATTTCAGATGCCACTGCCACCATTGCCATCTCTTTTGGTCCAAGAAAAGGGCTCCTATACATAGTTTAGTTTGATAATCGCAGATATCATTCAGGGTGAAATATTGTTCCATTTGTGCTACCCATACTCCTGGATTAGAGCCATCAAATTTAAAAATGTCCAACTTGGGTGGGCGAGGGTGGGAATGTTGGTGATTTCCATGGAAGTGAATATGATGGCTAGATTCTCCTTCAAGGTGTTCATCAATACTATGCGCCTCCTGATGAGACCCCGTCATGCTCTTGGTGAATTGTTCAATCGATTTTGCAATGGTGTCTAGTTGGTCTTTGAATGAATCCAACCTTGTTTCAAGGCGCTCGATCTTCTGATTGGCCATGACTTGAGCTCTGGTTTCTACCATACACAGATCTCGGTCACTTGAAGTCACTCCAAAAAAAAATTGGGACCGCCAAAAAATTGAGGCTGACCAGTGAATGGTACCACTGTGATTAGATCGTCGTCCTGAACCTTATGGGCTAAGTCTCTTGTAAGCGTCCCGGAGAGGACTCAAACTCTTTTTTTTTTTTCTTTTTGAATGGAGATTTACTCCCCGCTAATCAATACTGCAGTGGCTGAATTCTAGAAAATTTGATCCTGCCCAATGTCCTGCAAAAATCGGGCCCAGACTATAGAAGCAGCAAGCCTCACTGCGCAGAGAGTCGGCTTTGCCTGCGAAACCCCAACTGCTAAGTGTGAGTTGTACTGTGGCGGCAGAACCCCAACTGTTGGATCTGATTGGTGTGGCGACGACAGAACCCCAACTGCTAGATCTGAATTGTACTGCAGCGGTAGAACCCCAACTGCTGGATCTAATTTGGAAGATAAGATAATGGGTGATCTTCAAAGAGCAGAGGGAACTATGGTCACAAAGGAGTGTCAAGTGCTACAGATCGCAATATACATAAGGGTCCAACAATAGTACTCGGCCCAATATTTTAGGGCTTTAACTAAGGAGGATCAACTGTACCCTTAGTCGTACTACCCAACTACCCTATCGTACGCGCAAGTAATCTCCCTGAATCTTGTTCTCAATGCACTGTAGCAACAAGACGGCCGACAACTTATCTAAGGCGAGGTTTCAAGTGATCCTAGGGGCTTCCGATATACCCAAAGGGTACGTGGAAGTGCAGTCTGTGTGCGGTTCTATCTAATGCACTACTACTCGAAGGGGTACCCATAGGGGTTACAAGGGAGTCCAACAAGTGTGACCGCCTCTTATATTTCCTGCATGATGCCTCCCCAAATCCACAGGTTTATGCGCTCAACGACAGATCTCGTGGTTTAAAGATGTTGGAACACGTCTCTAGCCTAAAAACAATTCTGCAAAAATTGGAGGTACAACTGACCCTAGAAAGTGCTCTAATACCACTTGTTATGCTCTTGACCTGCGAGAAATTCCAGAATACCAAATATGCAAAGAAATACAACCCAGAACACAGAATTAAGTGAGAAAAAACAACAAGTATTTTATTATTCGGAGATAAATGCAACGTTCACATGCCTTTTTGATGGGGCAACCTCCAGCAGAGCAAAGCTCAATTACAAATAAGACTCGATGATCTTTCCTTCTAACTAGGACTATTTATAGCTAAATGACCTCCAACAACCTAACAACTGTTGGTCCTTTGCATAACATGGGTTAACCACTTAATTTATTAATTATGACCTGTTTGCAACTAACTTTAGTCCCTTTCTTAAATTTGGGTCAACCACTTACAATTATTAATATGGGCTTTATTGACTCTTTAACTAACTATGACTATGACTCGGCCCTATTGGGTTTATTACATAAATAAAGGGGTTAGGGTTGGACCCTAACAATCATTGACCAGTGTGATTTATAATATTTAATGTTGCAAAACTAAATATTTCAATATGCATAACTTCCTCACATATTTTATCTCATTATTTCTAGATATTGTTGCGATATTCAAGCACAATATTTAAATGAGTGTAGTGATTTTGTTATGAAACCAGCTCACAAAAAGATAGAAAAGAAAGATAAATGCCTTAGAATTCAGCCTCTTCGAGGGGGAAACCTCCTTTACATTACACAAATGAACAATTCTTGGATGATACAAATGACAAAACCTCCTTTCTATATATAGGAGTCTAAGGGGTCACAATATAATCAAAGCCGACCTAACAACAATAATATAAGGGCACAACAATAACAATAGTGGGCTTCTATGGGGCACAATAATAAAAATATGGGGACAATAGGGGCACAATAATTATAATAAGGGCTACAATGACCATAGCAATGGGGGAATCACTAGTATTATAGGGACCTAACATGCCTCTCTCCTTCAAAAAAAGTGTTGTCCTCAACGCTTGAGTAGTTCTGGATGCTTCTGTAAAAAATTCTCATCCTCCCATGTGGAATCTTCAGCGGTAAGTTCTTCCACTTGACAATATACTTCGAAATTGACCGATTTCACTGCTGTCGAGTTCTTGTTTCTGTGATTGCTTCAGGTTCCAATATGATTTTTCCTTCCTCGTCAAGTTATGGAAATATTGTTTGAACTGGGAGCTTGTCACTAATAACCTTCTTTAAGCATGAAACATGGAAAACTAGGTGCACTCGGGAAGCTGCAGGAAGCTCCAATTTGTATGCCATAGTACCAATCTTTTGCAACACCTTGTACAGACCATAATACTTTGGTGATAATTTATTATCCTTCTTAGCTTGTTTGAGAGACATTTGTTTACATGGTTGTAACTGTAGAAATATCCAGTCACCTATATCAAAACTTCTTTCACGATGTTGATATTCCTATTGTTTCATTCTATTTTGTGCCAAAGTTTGGTTATCCTTCAAGAGTTGGAGAACTTGTTGTTGATGATCGATGTGATCTTCCACTGCTTGAAGCTTACAATTTTCTCTTAAATATGATGTGATGGACGGTGGGTGATATCCATAGAGTGCCATGAATGGGGTCATTTTTGCTGCAGTATGGAAGGAATTGTTATACCACCATTCAGCCAAAGGAAACCATTTGACCCATTGTGTCTGTTTATCAAATACAAAGAAACGAAGATATCCTTCCAAACATTTGTTTACTATCTCATTTTGCACATCAAATTGAGGATGATAAGAAGAGCTATGAGCGAGCTGAGTACCAAGACAAGAAAATATTTTGTCCAAAAATTTCCAGTGAAAATGGGATCTTTGTCTCTTACAATAATCTTTGGGTTTCCATGTAGCTTTTGAATTGTTTCCATAAATGCAGTAGAAATTGTACTGGCTTTAAATGGATGAGATAATGCACAAAAGTGTGCATACTTGGTAAGTTTGTCAACTACCACCATGATGACACTCTTTCCTTCAGACTTGGGTAAACCTGTGATGAATTCCATTGAAACCTCCTCCCAACATTGACTTGGAATGGATAAAGGTTGTAATAGACCCGGGGTCTTAATTGTTTCAACTTTATTTTGTTGGCAAACCAAACATTCCGCCACAAACTTTTGAATATAAGATTTAAGGCCCTCCAAAAAAACTCCTTCTTAACCCTGTGGTACGTTTTTAAAAACCCCGAGTACCCTCCTAAGGGAGAGGTGTGCAATTCCATAAGAATATTTTGTTTGAGTTGGGAATTCTGACATAGGTATAAGTGATCTTTGTACCATAATGAATCATTTTTCCAGCTAAATGTATCAGATGTACTGGGATATTGTTGTAAATTTTGAATGAGTGCCCACGCTTCTTCATCATTCTTCCTTTCATCCCTTCTTTCGTTTGTCCAAGCTGGTTGGATAATAGAAATGGCACAAAGCAATGCTTCCACATCCTCATCCTTTCTTGAGAGTGCATCTACCAAAACATTTTGATTCCCTTTTTTGTATATGATTTCAAAGTCATAACCCAACATCTTTGTGACCCATTTTTGTTGCTCTTTTGAAGATAATATTTGTTCTAAAAAGTATTTAAGACTTTCATCATCCAATTTTTACCTTAAAGTGTCTTCCCATTAGGTAGGGTCGCCATTTCTTAAGTGCATGTATTATTGCCAACATTTCCTTCTCATAAATAACTTTGTGTAAATACTTTCCTTTGATTGGACGAATTTCAAAAGTAATGGGTCTTTCTTCTTGCATTAAAACAACACCAATTCCATTTCCTGGGGCATCACATTACACAATAAAGGTTTTTGTGAAGTCCGGCGTAGCTAAGACCGATGCTTGGCACATTGCCTCTTTAAGATGTTCAAAGGCCAGAAGCAACCTTCGTTGCTTCTGGAGTCCATAAAAGTGCATCTTTCTTCAATAATGTTGTTAGAAGTGTTGTTATTCTCCCATAATTATTAACAAACTTGCGATAATACCCTGTCAACCTGAGAAATCCTTGCAAATGCTTTATGGATGTGGGGATTTTCCATTCCTTAATGCCTTTAATTTTGCTAGGGTCTACCTTAACACCTTCATGAGATACAATATGATCCAAATATTCCACCTCTTGTACTCCAAAGAAACATTTGGATTTTTTTGCATATAATTTTTTCTCCTCCAATAGTTTGAACACCCTGTCAACATGTTTAACATGATCCTTCCAAGACTTGTTATAGATTGGTATATCATCAAAAAATACTAACACAAATTTTCTAAGGAAGGGTTTGAAAATGGAATTCATCAAACCTTGAAATGTAGAAGGTGCATTGGTAAGGCCAAAAGGCATGACCAAAAATTCATAATGACCCTCATGAGTTCTAAATGTTGTTTTCGGAATGTCTTCAGTCTTCATTCTGATTTGATGATATCCTGAACGAAGATCCAACTTGGTGAAGTAAATTGATCCATGCAATTCATCCAATAGTTCATCAATGACAAGAATGGGAAATTTATCTTTAATAGTGAGCTTGTTGAGCTCCCTATAATCTAGACACATGCTCCATGATCTATCCTTCTTGTGCACCAATACTACTGGAGCAGAGAAAGAACTTTGACTAGGTTTAATTATACCAGCCTCTAGCATTTCTGCAACCATACGTTGAATTTCACTGTTTTGGGCATAGGGATATCTGTAAGGCCTGTTGTTTGGAGGAACACTTCCTGGAATCAAATGAATAGCATGATCATGATGACGAATAGGTGGGAGACCTTTGGGAGTCTCAAATACCTTGGAATGATTGTCCAAGGCTTTTAGGAGATCTCGAGAAATAGATGATTTTGATGTGGGAACCTCTAGCAAGTATAATTGTGCAATTACGCCTCGTTGTTCTTTCTTTAGAAGCTTTGTCATTCCATTAGAGCTAATTATCTTTCCTGGTTTCCCTGCAATACCTCTTAATTCAACTTCCTTTCTTTCTGAAGAAAATTTCATGAAAAGTTCTTGAAAATTAAAAGCTATTGTACCCATGGATTGTAGCCATTGGACTCATGATACAACATCAGCACCACCCATTGGAATGGAAAGCATTGGGCTATTCAATACATATTCTCCCATGGATAGCTTGATATTATGGCACTTTCCAGAGCAATTTATGGTTCCTCCACTTTCAACCATCACTTGACACTCTGGTGCTGGATATAGGAAGCAATTCAATTCCTTGGCTATCTTACAATGAATAAAATTATGGGTATTGCCCGAATCAATTAACACTATTACCTTTTTCTTCTTGATATCTCCTTCTATTTTTATAGTTTGAGGAGTGGTAATTTCAGCCAATGAATTACAAGATATGGTTGGATTCATGTATTCTTTCTCTAGGGTTTGTTCTTGGTGTAGATCCTCTTCTTTTCACGTTTCTTGTTCCTTTTCTTCCTCCTCTTCACAATCTATGTAAAATAATTTCTTCTTGGCACACTTATGACCTTTAGTGTATTTGTTATCACAACTGTAACAAAGCCCTTTTGCTCTTTTTTCTTCCAATTGTTGGGGTGTCAACCTTGTAGGTTGTGGAAGGATAGGGGAAACAACACTTCCATCCTTATAGTTGTGAGTGGTAGGCTTCCTTGTTGCCATAATTTTGCTTTCCATTTTTCTTGCCAACCTAAATGCCTTCTCCAATGAGTCAGGTTTCCAAAGGCGAACATCATGTTGGATGTTATCCTTTAAATTCCCTATGAACACATCAATCCTATGCTCCTCTAGAATATCTTTTACCGTTATATTCAATTTTTGGAAGTCCTCAATGTGCTCCATCATTGAACCCTTTTGTTTGAGGTTTATCAATTAGCTAAAAAAAGTGTTGTTTTTTGTATCCTCATACTGTGCTATCATTTTTTCCGTAAAAATTGGCCAAGTAACAATTTGTTTACGAGAGCAAAGCCATCAATACCATACAAATTGATTTGGTTCCAAATATAAAGTTGCAATGCGTACCTTTTGTGTGTTTTGCACATTATGGAGATCAAAAAATTGCTCCATCTGTAGTATCCATGTTACGAGATCCTTGCTATAAAACTTCCTCATATCTATATTTGGAACATGGTGGGTATTCAATCCAACATTAGAGTCTATGAAATCATGATTAACATTTCTTTTTTTCTCATCATGAGTTTCCTTTACTACCCTTTCACCATTAGTAAGCATTTCTTCTAGCAACTTATTCAATCTATCTTCAAATCTTTCATCTTAGCGTCCATTCGATTCATCTTAGCTTCCATGCCATCCATCTTAGCTTCCACGCCATTCATACTAACTTGCACGCCATTCATATTAGCTTCCACTCCATTCATCTTAGCTTCGGTTACCTTTTGTGAAAGTGAAATTTATTGCACTTGGTCTCGTAATTTTGATATATCATGTTGCATTTCCTCCTCTTCTTCATGAGTCATGCTAGAGATTTCATGTTGCTTACTAGGTGTTTCCATTTTCTTTCTTCGGGGCATCAATTAATGGTAATTATGCTTCACTGCGCCCTTTGAAATTCAACCTAATTTTTCAACCCAAACTTATGCAAAATTTTAAAAAGACTACACAGTTCTTTTTTACTTTGTATAAACTCGATATTGAATCTATTGTATCTATGTAATTACGGATCTCCAATGTCTGAAATTACTTCCTGCGATAGCCCTCTGCGTTCTCTTTCCAATGCCACCAGTCTGATCAGAATTGGATTCTCCAAGAAAGAGTTATACCCAATCTCCCACGATGACCTGATTATATTTTTTTCAGTAGAGCAAACTTGTACGATGTGTCACATGTCACTGTGTCGACCTTCGGATCTGAAAAATATACACATAAAGCTACAATTTGTCCTCTTTCTGTAACTTCTTACGAAATTTCAATCTGATGCTCAAAGAGAAAGTTATGATGATTTTCCCAAGGTCACTTGTTTAGAATGTAATTCGGGAGTTCATAAAAACCCTAACTTCCTTAGATCATATCTCCGAAAAATATAGCGGGACAAAATTTGAAATTCAGACCCGATGTTCAGAATGATTTTAGATCAAACGGTTTTTTTTTAACTTCTGAAATGTCGCATAAAAAAAGTTATAGCGAAAATTCCACAATGACCTATTTGGAGCAGCGAAACCCTAGAATCCAAAGCTCTGATACCAAAAGTTATGAAACCAACTCACAAAAATATAGAAAAGAAAGATAAACGCCTTAGAATTCAGCCTCTTCGAGGGGGTAACCTCCTTTACATTACACAAATGAACAATTCTTGGATGATACAAATGAAAAAACCTCCTTTCTATATATAGGAGTCTAAGGGGTCACAATATAATCAAAGTTGACCTAACAATAATAATATAAGGGCACAATAATAATAATAGTGGGCTTCTATGGGGCACAATAATAACAATATGGGGACAATATGGGCACAATAATAACAATATGGGGACAATAGGGGCACAACAATAACAATAAGGGCTACAATGACAATAGTAATGGGGGAATCACTAGTATTATAGGGGCCTAACAGATTTTTTATTCTTAAGCTTTGCAAGAAAACCATTAAAAAATAAAATCTTTAAAAATAGTTGATACTTAAATAAATATATTTTTCATCACTTACTTCCCATCATAATTTAAGTCTTTGCATAAAAAAAGGATAGGAATAAGAGGTAAATAAAAGGATGTTGGTGAGCACGAGCTTCATCATCATAAAGGAAACAAAATTCAAAAGCTTTGTGTCCATTGATAATCAACACAGTATTGTGAGATCTGTAGAGGGATCAGATAACTTCTACAAGACGACCAAGTCAACCATGGATTAGGATGCTAGAGTCAAACCAAAGTACAACTTTTCCAATTCAACAATTCCAATTTAACAATCTTACCAACGTCTCTTTGCACCTTTTAGGGAAATTGCTAGTTATTACTATTATTATTATTATTTATGTATTTAAAAAAAAACATGTAACTAGGATTCTTAACCATGGAGATTCACCCCCACTTTACTATAGAGATTCTTAATCTATAAATAGTCTTTGTTACAATACCATGGGCCAGTACCATGGCTTATCAATATCACATGCCCAAAAAACAATAACTCATTCCATATTACATTTGTCCATATGATATTTGTTTTATTTAATCGATTTAATTAAAAGGAAGTAGGGCATAATTACTTTGGAGATAAATCTCAACCTTTGATTTGTGAATACTACTAATAATATTCTAGAATATTCCATGCAAGTTAAATCCCTACTATCCACCTAATAATTATCGATAGTTAAATTTCTAGAAACTCTATTCCAAAATAGACACTCCTCGATGTAATTAAAATTTTGGAAGCCCTATTACAAAATAGACATTGTTAGATAAACTTGGCCCAGTGGTGGAATTGAGGTTGTGTCAACAATTATGGTTAACAATTGTGGTTTTGGGCACCTTGATGACTCATAGTATTGAGCTCGTGGTATTACATGTAGTTGAAGCCTCTTAACGACTTCAACTACATGTAATACCATGAGCTCAATACCATGAGTTACCAATACCAGGTGTCCAAAAACCATAATTGTTGACACAACCTCAACTCCACCACCGGGTCAAGTTTATCTAACAACCCCCCCTTTAAACTTGACTTTGGGTTTCCCTTGGCCAAATATAACAAAATTAACCAAGTGAGCCAACCTCCACCACTCACCTCCAGGCCCTACCAAGTCAACGACAGGGTATTTAAGAATTTCACATGTTGTCCTAGCTCAACATGCTGCCACATGCTCCCTTATATAACTTAGGTCTATATCTAGACTTTACCAATGATTATTCACTAGGGTACACATGCCTTATCAGTTCTTACAATCGTATGCCCATTTACATGTAAAATATAAAATACAATTTTTTTCTTTTGTTGTTATCCTAGCCTTAAATCATTATTCTCTCAATTTGCCACACTTAACAACTTGCTTCCACACAAATTGAACCGTTGCTTTCAAAATGCTACATTCAACTTGTGAGATCGTTATCTCTCTATCTCAAGTCTGCTCTTATAACTAGATGTTCTTACCAAACCTCTTCATAACCCTCATGATTATTGGATTTCACTAGCATAAGGCTCTTTAATTTATTAATGATAGCACCTTGGATCCTAGAATATTGTAGACACATATTCAATCATATTACGTCATTGTAATATGTTACAATGGTTCTAGGTATATCAAGTTAGCAGTTATTTTTTTTAATCTAGAGACCATTTGATGGAGATAGCAATGCTCAAACCATCAATGGGCGCTGACTCATTCACAATTATATTTCAAACTCATGACTATCATGCTTCACAACAATCAGTCCAAGCTCCATACACATTGCTTGATGTGGGAACCTTTGTCTCCACAACCTACAAACAAAATGCAGTCGATTTGAAAACCTACACCATCTTGTATCCCTTGGGCACTTCTTTTGTTTGTGCTCATCCAGATGGAGAAGGCACAAAGGCCTCTTTTCTACAAAACAGACGAGCGTGTTATCGAATGCAAGACCCAAATGAGTGTTCCATCTTACCGTCAAAGCACCATAGCCATTGAAAGTTCCTTTAATACTCGTCATCCCTAGAAAAATGGTGCTCCTGCAATCCATAGAACCGGGCTTGGCCACACACCATTGATTGACATTGTCACGAGTCTTAGTCATCGTTTCTATCTCATCATACAAGCTATTAGGTGAAGTGTTGCTTGAAAGGAAGACTGGATTCTACTCCGACGATATCAAACAACTACATATGTCTCTGGAAACTGCATATTCACTGGATGCCCCTAAACCACAACCATTACGCTCTCCACTTCTTCCCTTCTTCTTCGTCAAATTTAACATCCATGTATGACCACTAGAAAATAAGTGTATTAAATACATTTAAGTGTTCTACAATTTTAGTACCCTCCTTCATCTGAAGATTATATAACTGCCTCTTCAAATAGATTTTGTTGGTTAAAGACTTGTTCATATACATTGTTTCCAATTTTCCCCACAAACCTGCTGCTGAAGTTTCTTCAACAATGTTGAAGAGAATTTGATCTGCCAAGCACAACCTAATGGTATTGAGAGCTCAAAAATCCAAGTATTCCCAATCCAAATCTGTCATGCCAATAAGTTTCTTTCTAACCCCATCTAATTTTATGTGCAACCCTTGTTGCACCAGCAAATATTGTACCTTTAGTTTCCATAATGCAAAATTGTTCTTACCGGTGAACTTCTCCACCTCAAAGTTAGCATTAGTCATTTTAGCCATTTTCTTCCTACACGAGCTCTTTCAAGATTTATTTATTAATGACTTGGTTCTTTAAAAAATTACGCTTTTTGCTAGTTTTTTTTTTTAATTTCCTTCTGTTGGTTCACCAGGGTTTCTCTACTTCCCTTTTTACAAATTTCCGAGATGAACCAGTGATCCGGATTTAAACACGAATGCAACAAAATATAGAGATAACCATATACACAAAGATGCAACAGAATAATACTTCATTTCATTAATGTAAAATACTGAAATATGCTTACAAATAGAAATGGAAATAAACCAGCTAGGGTGATGGTAGCTTACCTCTGAGAAGAGATGTGGCAGCGACATGCCTCTGAACTGTGTTACAATGAGGCTCAAAGACCTATTTATTGTTGAGAAACAATGGAAAACCCTTCACATCCCAAAACCTAACCCTATAAGATGAAACGCCAAATTGTGGGCCCCATTTGGGTAATTTGGTACCTCAATTTCCCGGGGTCGTAACTTTGGCATACGATCTTCGTTTGACACGTACAATAGCTCGTTAGAAAGATCTATACAAACACTACAACTTTGGGAAGGGCAACATGGGTCCCAGATTTCCCAAAAAATGTCGTTTAGGGCCTCAAAACGGCTCCGGAAGTTCAAGACCCGAAAAACTGCTAAAAATAGTAAATTGTGCTACAAATAAGGAAACTGAAAAGCTGAAAGAGACAGTTGCGGGGTCCAAGTGGGATAGGTGGGTGGCCACCAACATCCACCTAGATCATTCCTCCCCCCTTAGGAAGCAATGGTCCCCATTGCGTTGAGTTCCTCCATCTGCTGAACTTGGTCCCTGGTGAGTTGTTCTGCAATCTCGGATGTGTCTAGTAATGGTGAGAAGCATGGTCGAGGGCGGTACACATTGAACACTTGGTGCAGGTGAAGGAATGGAGGAATGTTGTGCTCCAAAGCATTATTTCCCACAACCTTAGTAATGGTGTAAGGACCATGTCGGCATGATCGGAGCTTCTGATGGGCTCTTGTAAGGCGTTCTTTCTGCAGATGCAACCAGACTTTGTTGCCCACCTGAAGCTTGTGTGGTACCCTTGTGGGTGAGGAGAAGTTGTTCCTGTGTTCTGTCATGACCGTATTCCTTTGATGCTACTGCTGCATGGAGGAATCCTTCACGAGAATCATGGATGTGGTGATGATCTTCCCCATACTTTGGGAGCAAACTAGATAGAAAATAAATTTCCTAGTCTGTGAGATGAGCTTGCTACCTTTCTTGGCAGTGATCAAAGAGGTGGCGGTAGGTGGGGCTACCTCCGGTATCCTGTATAATGAATCACCCAACGAAATAATGACAGTGTTAGGCCTTGACTCATACACAGCATGTCGCCTCCACAAGTATGGCTGGCCTAATAGTACATCACAAACATCCAAAGGTGTAATATCACACAATACCTCATCTGTGAAGGTCTTGATGTTGTAGGGAAGGCGGCACTCCTCGCGGACTTTGAGATCTCGTCCTTCATGAAGCCACCTGATACTATACGGTTGCGGGTGTGATGTAGTCGGTAAGCCCAACCGCTTCACGACCTCTGCTGAAATGAGGTTCTTTTGGCTGCCACTGTCGACAATGAATTGCAGCGGTGAACCCTTCACCCACATCTGTGAGTGGAAAAGATGCTCCCCCTCCTCTGGATCTTCAGGTTCATTCTTTTGGATCTTGGCGGTGGCAACAGTGGCACTGGGCTCTGCATCAATGATATGCTTCCATTTTCCATTCCCCTTGTCAGGTTCTGGCTCAGGGCCAGAACATGCATTTGATTCGAAAGCCTTCAACTCGGCCACCAGCGACTGCTTGATCCGACACTCACTTGTGTTATGAGTGGGACTCTTGTGGAACTCACACCACTTTCCTGTGTCCTTCTTCGGCTTCATGGTGTTGTTCTTTTCTTGTGGCTTCGACAGGTTGTCTTGGGTCACCCCGCCTTGGTTTTGTCCTTTGGGCTTCGGATTTGCAGATCCAAAGTCTCGCTTCTTCTGTTTGAACTTTTGCTTGATTTTGACAGCGTATCGATACGTCATGCCGAGCGAGGAGATGTTCAGGAACTCCATCTCTTCTTGGATGTATCTATGTAGGCAGCCGTGGTATTTGAGTACCAGATGCAGATCAGAATCTTTGATACCCAACTGTGTGCGAAGGGTATGAAAAATGTTTGTGAACTCTGGCACATCTTGGTCCCTTCCTTGCTGCAGCATGGTCCACTTTATGTATTTATCCTCATAGCTTTTGACAAGGTAGTATTGCTCCTTGATGGCATCCCGGAATGAATCCCAAGTGGGTGCGGCTGAAAATAGTGAGCCTGTGCTTTCATTCTTCTGCTCGTAGTAGGTTTCCCACCAGTCCTTGACGTGGGGGGCTACTTTGGGAAGAGCAAAAAAAATCTTTTCCCGACTCGAAAATTCATGAACAGAAAAATACCCTTCTAGCAGATTTAACCATTTATCTACAACATTCGTGTCTATTTGACCCTCAAATATGGGGGTTTCAAAATTAACTTGTACCTTAAACGGTGTGGTGTTTCCAGAGTAGTTGTTGGAAGCCAATGCATCGCCTCTGGGTAGCCGCTGAAGGATCTGCGCAAAGCTGTCCAATGTCGTGTTCCTTTATCGCTCGAGTGCTTCTTCAAGCAAGATTTTGATAATATCTCCTGCCCCCTCGTCTTTCTTTTCATCCGCCATGGGAGGCCGTCGGGATTTGCGAAGCTGGTCTTGCAAAGGTTCGACCAATTCAAGCCCTAACTCCTTATATCCCGACCTCGTTGGGGACATGCAAAGAAAAACAGAGAAAAAAGCAGACCGCTCTGATACCATTGATCCGGATTTAAACAAGAATGCAACAAAATACAGAGATAACCATATACACAAATATGCAGCGGAAATAATACTTCATTTCATTAATGTAAAATACTGAAATATGCTTACAAATAGAAATGGAAATAAACTAGTTAGGGCGATGGTAACTTATCTCTTAGAAGAGATGTGGCGGCTACATGCCTCTGAACTGTGTTACAATGAGGCTCGAAGGCCTATTTATTGTTGAGAAACAATGGAAAACCCTTCACATCCCAAAACCTAACCCTAGAAGATGAAACGCCAAATTGTGGGCCCTGTTTGGGTAAATTGGTACCTCAATTTCCCGGGTCGTAACTTTGGCATACGATCTCGTTTGACACGTACAATAGCTCGTTAGAAAGATCTATCTAAACACTACAACTTTGGGACGGGAAACATCAGTCCATAGACCCATGTTGCCCCCAGATTTCCCAAAAAATGTCGTTTAGGGTCTCAAAACGACTCCGGAAGTTCAGGACCCAAAAAACTGCTAAAAATAGTAAATTGTGCTACAAATAAGTGAAAAGATGAAAGAGACAGTTGCGGGGGTCCAAGTGGGATAGGTGGGTGGCCACCAACATCCACCTGGATCAACCAAACTCTTGTGGAGAGAGCCAGAGGTCTGATCAACAATGTTGACCTGCAAAAGGAGTTGAGGGCAGAAGCAATATCCATTGCTTGTTATTTGGTAAATAAATCACCTTCAGTTGCCTTAAATTGTAAAAGTCCTGAAGAAGTTTGGTCAGGTCAATGTTGTGATTATTCATATTTAAGAATTTTTTGTTTGTGATGCCTATGCTCTTTGTGCAACCCTTGTTGCAATAGTAAATCTTACACCTTCAGTTTTCACAATGCAAAATTGTTCTTACTGGTGAACTTCTCCATCTGAAACTTAACATTAGTCATTTTAGTTATTTTTTTCCTACACGAGCTCTTTCAAGATTTCTTTATTAAGGATTGGGTTCTTTAAAAATGTTCTTCTTTCTGCTAGGGTTTTCTTTTAAATTTTCTTATGCTAGTTCACTATGGTTTATCTGATTCCCCTTTTACAACTTTCTAGGCATTCAACAAAACAAAAACCTTTTTTATTTTATTTCCAAAAACTTATTATTCACAGAAAATTTTCTTCGTAAACCCCAAAAATTATTTTCAACCAATTCTACAGAGAATTTCTCTTTCTTTCATATAATTAAAAAAAAATATTATGTAAATTTCTATTGCAAGATTTTAAAGTAAAAATACCTAGAAGATTTTGCCTGGTGGTTTCCTAGGGTCTTACATCCTTTAATAATCATTTTCACATTAACCTTCATGCAAGAATTTTATCTTCTGGCGAACCCAAAACGATTGAACAACCTTTCTCTGCGCAGTGGCACTCAGTCACAATGAGTCTTGGTAGCTTAATCTCATGTGTGGTTGTCAATTTCCTATTACACATAGACTTTTCCATTGAAGACTATAGTCAACAAAAAATTACGACATTTAAAAAAAATGACCGCTTTGCTTCCTCATTATGCGCTTCAGGATTAAATTGCAACGACACACATTCCTCTGTTTTTCTTGGCTACTCCTTTACAGGCTCTAGACAGTGTCGGTTGCTCCTCCAGGAATGCGGTTATCCCTCATTTCAGTCAACAGACTTGCTTGACTCTACATTCACTCCTTTACGTGCACAATCCAAACAAAAATGGTGGATTTGAACATTTGGTATTCAAGCTCGTTAAATATATAAATAAGAAAGAAATGCACATAATGAGAAACAAATCACACAAGAAAAAACACAAGGAATTTACATGGTAAAACCCTGATAATGTGTCAAGGAAACCTCCACGGGGAAAGGGATTGGAATTCTTATTGCTCAAGGTCCAAAATGACTCTCCAATCATTACATCAAGCCTCTTGGGCAACATCATTTTTAATATGAAAAACTTTCTTACATAACTCCCTATGGTTACAAAATTGTCTTAATGGTAAACTAAGATAATTACAATTTTTAACAATAATTGTTGTCATTCTTAACAATTCCACCTTGACAACAATATCCTAATTCCTTGTCCATGCCCATTCATAGTCTCTTATGCAAGCCAAGAGAAGCCAAACACCACTACAACTTCTCTACTAATACTAGTTTCGTGAACATGTCTGCACAATTTTCCTGTGTGTGGACCTTCGTGACAGCTACTTTGTCGCCATCGATCACATGTCTTACAAAATTGTATCTTACATCAATGTGCTTAGTCTTTATTTGATAAGTTGGATTTGTAGCCAAATGAATAGAACTTTGACTATCACAAAATACATTCACTTTCTCTCGCTTCCTTCCGATCTCATCAATTAGACCTTTCAACCTGATTGCCTCTTTATAGGCATTTGAAGTAGTTATATACTCTACTTCAGTAGTGGACAAAGCAATTGTTTCCTGGAGCTTTGACATCCAGCTAATTGCTCCACCTGCAAGAGTAAATACATATCCCGTAGTAGATCTCCTTTTGTCCAATTCACCCGCATAATCAACATCCACAAATCTGCAGACTAAATATCCACTACCATTAAATATTATACAATGGTCACTTGTGCCTCTCAAATACTAAAGCACCTATTTCAATGCTCGCCAATGTTATTCTCTTGGATTTTCCATGAACCTACTGACAACTCCAACTGCGTGTGAAATATCAGGTCTTGTAGATACCATCGCATACATCAAATTTCCTACAATACTTACATATGGTACACGAGACATATACTTATTTTCTTCATCAATTCTAGGACTCAAACAAGAAAGCTTAAAATGGGAAGCTAAAGGAACTGTAACAAGTTTCACATTGTCCATACCAAAATTTGCAAGTATTTTCTTCACATACTTCTACTGTGATAACCATAGCTTTCCATTTTTCTTGTCTATGTATCTCCATGCCCAAGATATGTTTTACAACTCCAAGATCCTTCATATCAAATATATTAGAAAGTTGAGCATTTAACCTATTGATCTCTTCCATGCTTTTGCTTTCAATAAGCATATCATCAACATACAAAACCAAGGTAATGAATATGCCATTGAAACTTTTAAAGTACACACAATGATCATACTCACTTCTAGTGAAGTTTTGGCTCACCATGAAGGAATCAAAATTCTTGTACCACTGCCTAGGATATTGCCTCAGGCCATACAATGATTTCCTAAGCTTGCAAACTAATCTTTTGTTGCAACCTTGTACAAAACCTTTTGGTTGTTCCATATAGATCTCTTCATCCAAATCTCCATGAAGAAAAGTTGTTTTAACATCTAACTATTCTAACTCAAGGTCAAGTAATGTAGTTAGTGCTAACACAATACGAATAGAAACACATTTTATGACTGGTGAAAATATATCATGAAAGTCAATACTTCAACCTGAGTGTACCATTTCGCTACCAACCTTGCCTTATATCTTTCAATACTTCCATCAACATTTTGCTTCAATTTGAAGACCCATTTACATCCGATAACACTTCTCCCTTTAGGAAGTTCTACAAGATACTAGGTTTTGTTATTGGCTAAGGAATCCATTTCCTTGTACATGGCCTTCTTCCATTTTTCACTCTATACATCATCCATTGCTTCTTGATAACAAGAAGGTTTCCCATCTTTAGTAATCAATGCAATAGATGAAGCAAAATCTTCATACCTTTTGGGTGTTCTTATTTCCCTTGTAGACCTCCTTAGAGTGACTAGTTGTTGAACTGGTTCCTGAACTTCTACAGTTTCCTTTACATATTCTTCACCTTTTTCTTTAGAAGTCTCTTCTTCCTTCTGACTTTCCAAAAAAGGTTGAGTCTCCAACTAAATTTGTTGATTCGACGATACCTGTTCTTGTTCAACTTTTTCAACATCTGATTTTAGAAGAGAAGATTCATCAAATGTTACATCTCTACTAATGACTATCTTATATGAAGAAGGATCCCACAACCTGTATCCTTTCATCGTATCATCATACCCAACAAAGACATAACATTTTGCTTTTGGGTCTAACTTAGAACGTTGATTTATTGGAACAAAAGCATAGGCATCACAACAAAAAATTCTTAAATATGAATAATCACAACACTGACCTCATCAAACTTCTTCAAGAATTTTACAATTAATGGCAACTAAAGGTGATCTGTTTACCAAATAACAAGCATTGGATATTGCTTCTGTCCACAACTCCTTCTGCAAGTTAGCATTGTTGATCATGCTTCTGAATCTCTCTGTAAGAGTTTGGTTCATACATTCAACGACGCCATTTTTTTTAGGAGTATTGACAACATTTTTATGTCTAACAATCCATTCATCCTTGCAATATTGTTCAAATTCTAAGGAAGTAAATTCACCGCCATTGTTAGTTCTTAAATATTTAATTGTTTTGCCTGTTTTCTTTTCCACCATAGCTTTAAATTGTTTAAAAACATTAAATACATCAACCTTTCTTTTTAACATATAGACCCAAACTTTCCTAGAGTAATCATCAATAAATGTTACGAAGTAAGATGCACCTCCATAAGATACTGTAGGAGATGGTCCCCAAATATCAGAATGAATATAGTCCAAAATTCCTTTACTATTATGACTATCGGCTTTAAATTTTTGTCTACATTGTTTTCCATATATATAATGTTTGCAAAAATCCAAACTCCATGATTTCAAATTAGGAAGTAATTTGTGATTCACCAATTCTTGAAGACCCTTCTCGCTCATGTGACCTAGCCGTTGATGCCATAGGTGAGTATCTTCTCCCGCCTTTTCAAATATAGTCGTTGCCTCATTGACCTGAGTACTTCCTTTAAGTCTATAAAGGTTTATGATCTTCTTTGCCTTCACAGCAACCAAAGCGCCCTTTGAAACTTTCAACACTCCACCTCCACCTATAAATTTATAACCCTCTAAATCCAATACTCTCAAAGAAATCAAATTATTTTTAAACTCAGGTACATGTCTAACATGAGTCACTGTTCTAATCGTATCATCATACATTTTAATTTTAGCATTTCCCACCCCAACAACTTGACAAGATACATTATTACCCATAAACATAGAACTACCATTCATAGCTTGATATGAAGTGAACCAATTTCTGTGCAGACTCATGTGATGAGAAGCACCAAAATCTAACAACCAATTTTCATAATGTTGAGAAACATTGAAAATAGGAAAGCTTCATCTATCATACTTGATTCAACAGATAAAACTTCATTAATCATACTAGCTCAACTTGATTTGCTTCCTTCTTTGGGTTTTTAATGAACTCTTTTCTTTTCCAACATTCTTTCTTGAGATGCCTTATTTTGTTATAATACCAACATTTGGCTTTAAACTTCTTATGTCTTGACTTTGATATGGAAGAACTGCTTGCTTTCTCTCCTCTTTCCTTGGACCTTCCTCTGGCTACCATAACTTTTAGCATGGAAGTTTCAATGCTAGACTTCCTTTGTACTTCTTCAGATAACAAACTCCCACAACATAATAAAATTCTAAAATTCGGTTGTGCTCAAACTGATAGAAGTCACAAAGTGATCCCAAGACTCGGGCACAAAACATAACAAGATAATAACTTTATCTACTTCTTCAAATTTAACATCCATATCTGACAACTGGAAAATAAGTGTATTAAATACATTTAAGTGTTATGCAATTTTAGTACCCTCCTTCATTTGAAAGGCTATACAACTGCCTCTTCAAATAGATTATATTGGTTAAAGACTTGGTCATATACAATGTTTCCAATTTTCCCCACAAACCTGCTACTGAGGTTTCTTCAACAATGTTGAAGAGAACTTCATCTGCCAAGCACAACCTGATGGTACTGAGAGCTCGGGCATCCAAGTCTTCCCAATCCAAATCTGTCATGCCAACAAGTTTCTTTCTAACCCCATCTAATGCTTTGTGCAACCCTTGTTGCACCAACAAATCTCATACCTTCAGTTTCCACAATGCAAAATTGTTCTTACTAGTGAACTTCTCCACCTCAAACTTAGCATTAGTCATTTTAGCCATTTTCTTCCTACACAGACTCTTTCAAGATTTCTTTATTAATGACTGGGTTCTTTAAAAAATTATGCTTTTTGCTAGCGTTTTCTTTTCCTTTTGTTGGTTCACTAGGGTTTCTTTGCTTCCCTTTTTACAAATTTACAAGTATTCAACAACAACAACTTTTTGTTTTATTTCAAAAAACTTATTGTTCACAAAAAATTTCCTTCGTAAACCCCATGAATTATTTTCAACTATTCTACAAACAATTTCTCTTTCTTTCACAAAAAAAAAATAGTAATAATAATAATTAAAAAAAAAAAAACTGTAAATTTTTGCTGCAAAATTTTAAAGTAAAAATACCTACCAATTTCTACCTGGTGGTCGTCCAAGGTCCAACTTCCTTTAATAATTGTTTTCACATTAACCTTCACGCAAGAATTTTATCTTCAAGTGAACCCAAAACGACTACACAACCTTTCTCTGTGCAGTGGCACTCAGTCACAACGAATCTTGGCGGCTTAACCTCATGTGTGGATGTCAATTTCCTAGTGCACACAAGCTCTTCCCCTAAAGACTGCAGTCAACAGACGTTACGGCCTTAAAAAAATGATGGCTTTGCTTACTTGTTATGTGCTTCAAGATGAAATTGTGGTGGCAAACATTCTTTTGTTTTGCTCGTCTGCTCCTTTACAGACTCTAGACAGGGTCGACTAGTCCTCCAAGAATGCAACTGTCAATCAGCGGGGTTGGGTCAACGAACTTGCTTGACTCTACATTCGCTCCTCTACGTGCACGATAATCCAAACAAAAATGGTGGATTTGAACATCAACTCGTTTTGAACAATGGATTTATTAGCTTTCAAATTTCTTTTGAAGAACACTTAAAATGTATTTAATACACTTATTTGCTAGTTGTTAGATATGGATATTAAATTTGAAGAAGAAGATAAAGTTATTTCATTGTTATGTTCCTTGTCTGATTCATGTTATCACTTTGTGACTTCTATCAGTTTGAGCATAACCGAATCTATATAATATGATTCTGTTATGGGAGCTATGTTATCTAAAGAAGTATGGAGGAAGTCTAGCATTGAAACTTCCGCGCTAGAAGCTATGGTAGCTAGAGGTCGGTCTAAGGAAAGAGGAGAGAAAGGAATAATTTATTCTAGATCAAAGTCAAGAGGCAAAAAGTGTAAAGCCAAATGTTTGTACTGCAACAAAATATAGCATCTCAAGAAACACTGTTGGACAATAAAAGAATTCGTTGAAAACCCAAAGAAGGAAGCAAATCAAGTTGAGTCGGGTATGATTGATGAAATTTTATCTATTGAATCAGGTATGATAGATGAAACTTTGCCTATTTGGAATGTTTCTCATCATTATGAAAATTGGTTGTTAGATTTTGGCACTTCTCATCATATGAGTCCGCACAAAAATTGGTTCACTTCATATCAAGTTGTGAATGGTGGTTCTGTGTTTGTGGGTAATAATGTATCTTGTCAAATTGTTGGGGTGGGAAATGTCAGAATTAAAATGTATGATGATACAATTAGAACATTGACTGATGTTAGACATGTACCTGAGTTGAAAAAGAATTTGATTTCTTTGGGAGTATTGGACTCAGAGGGTTATAAATTTATAGGTCAAGGTGGAGTACTGAAAGTTTCAAAGGGCGCTCTGGTTGTTACAAAGGCAGACAAGATCAGAAACCTTTACAAACTTAAAGGAAGTACTCAGGTCAATGAGGCAATGATTATATCTGAGAAGGCAGGAGAAGATACTCGCCTATGGCATCAACGACTGGGTCACATGAGCGAGAAGGGTCTTCAAGTACTGGTGAATCACAAATTACTTCCTAATTTGAAATCATTGAGTTTGGATTTTTGCAAACATTGTGTATATGGAAAACAATGTAGACAAAAATTTAAAGCCGATAGTCATAATAATAAAGGAATTTTGGACTATATTCATTCTGATCTTTGGGGATAACCTCCTACAATATCTTATAGATGTGCATCTGACTTCATAACATTTATTGATGATTACTCCAGGAAAGTCTTGGTGTATATGTTAAAGAGAAAGGTTGAGGTATTTAATATTTTTAAATACTTTAAAGCTATGGTGGAAAAGAAAATAGGCAAAGCAATTAAATATTTCAGAACTGACAATGGCAGTGAATTTACTTCCTTAAAGTTTGAACAATATTGCAAGGATGAAGGGATTGTTAGACATAAAATTGTTGTTTATACTCCTAAAAAAAATGGCGTTGTTGAACATATGAACCAGACTCTTATGGAGAGAGCTAGAAGAATGATCAACAATGCTAACCCACAGAAGGAGTTGTGGACAGAAGCAATATCCACTTCTTGTTATTTGGTAAACAAATCACCTTTAGTTGCCTTTAATTGTAAAGTTCCTAGAGAATTTTGGTCGGGTTAGTCTTGTGATTATTCATATTTAAGAATTTTTTGTTGTGATGCCTATGCTCTTGTTCCAAAAAATCAACGTTCTAAGTTAGATCCAAAAGCAAAATGTTATGTCTTTGTTGGGTATGACGATACGGTGAAAGGATACAGGTTGTGGGATCCTTCTTCACGTAAGTTAGTCATTAATAGAGATGTAACATTTGATGAATCTTCTATTCTAAAATCAGATGTTGAAAAAGTTGAACAAGAACAGGTATCGCTAAATCAAGAAATTTAGTTGGATACTCAACCTTTTCTAAAAATTTAGAAGGAAGAAGAGACTTCTAAATAAAAAGGTGAAGAAGATATAAAGGAAACTATAGAAGTTCAGCAACCAGTTCAAAAACTAGTAACTCTAAGGAGGTCTACAAGGGAAAGAAGAACACCCAAAAGGTATGAAGATTTTGCTTCATCTATTGCATTGATTACTGAAGATGGGGAACCTTCTTGTTATCAAGAAGCAATGGATGATGCAGATAGTGAAAAATGGAAGAAGGTTATGGACGAGGAAATGGATTCCTTAGCCAAGAACAAAACCTGGGATCTTGTAGAACTTCCTAAAGGGAGAAGTGTTGTCAGATGTAAATGGGTCTTCAAATTGAAGTGAAATGTTGATGGAAGTATTGAAATATATAAGGCAAGGTTGGTAGCAAAAGGGTACTCTCAAGTTGAAGGTATTGACTTTCATGAGATATTTTCACCAGTCGTAAAACTTGTTTCTATTCGTATTGTGTTAGCACTAACTGCATTACTTGACCTTGAGTTAGAACAGTTAGATGTTAAAAAAACTTTTCTTCATGGAGATTTGGATGAAGAGATCTATATGGAATGACCAAAAGGCTTTGTACAAGTTCGCAACAGAAGATTAGTTTGCAAGCTCAGGAAATCATTTTATGGCCTAAGGCAGTTTCCTAGGTAGTGGTACAAGAAGTTTGATTCCTTCATGGTGAGCCAGAACTTCACTAGAAGTGAGTATGATTGTTATGTGTACTTTAAAAGTTTCAATGGCATATTCATTATATTTATTTTTATTAAGGTAGTTTAGGTTGGTACAAGAAGTTTGACTTTCATTGAGCCAAAACTTCACTAGAAGTGAGTATGATTGTTATGTGTACTTTAAAAGTTTCAATGGCATATTTATTTTTTTTTTTTTTAATGTTGACGATATGCTTATTGCAAGCAAAAGCATGGAAGAGATCAACATGTTCAAGGCTTTACTTTCTAGGACATTTGATATGAAGGATATTGGAGCTACAAAACATATCTTGGGCATGGAGATACAGAGAGACAGGAAAAATGGAAAGCTCTAGCTATCGCAACATAAGTATGTGAGAAAATACTTGCAAAGTTTGGTATGGACAATGTGAAATTTGTTACTATTCCTTTAGCTTCCCATTTTAATCTTTCTTCAGGTTTGAGTCCTAGAACTGATGAATAAAAGAAGTATATGTCTCATGTACCATTTGAAAATGTGTTCATGGTATTACATGTAGTTGAAGTCATTAAAACGCTTGAGGATTCTCTATTGTATGAATCCATGGTTGAGTGGTGAAAGCTCAGGTTGTTGGTTGGCTTGGTTGTGTTTTAGCCAAGGACAATAATAGATCTATTATTCACTGATTTTTCCACAATTTGGGTTTTCCAGATAAATCATGGTGTATATGATTTGAATTTCTTGTTGCTATGTGTTATATTATTTCTCTTGAACCCTAACATATACACTTAGTGTTATAGACCTACAAGCAACAACATTCAAGCTCTATTTGTAGGCTAGAAGAAATTTAATGGGTAGAAGTATAAATCTCTCTATTATGGGAAGTAGGGACACAATGCATGAGATTACAAAGTAAGGAAAAGAGTTGCATTCTCGTTGAAGAAGAATAATGATCCCATAGAAGAAAAGAACCACATTATCAATGTTGAAACAACTAAAGGCCTCACAATGCATAGATTTGACGTTACCTTAAAGGACAAGTCGTAGCCATGTCTCCATGTGTGTGTGAGAGGTTACACAAATGGAGCTCAAATAGAGTGTTCTTTTAGCGAATTAAAGGTTGAGGCTAGACGAATGTCATTTGGTAAACTAACATAGATCCATCTTAACTCCATATCTACCAACCGCCTAGAGGGATCAAATCCTTCGAGGCACAAATATTTTCTCAAGTTTTGCACTCAAAAAGAGGTTTTCATATTAAGAGATGTGTTCCCTCTTAGCACTTAGTAGATCCATAGTTAAGATACATCTATGTTGGTTTATATATCATAAATACTTATTGTTTTTTTATTTTGAGAAAATTCAAGTCACACAATTTTTTTAACTATGATGTCAATTTACTTAATTTATATATTTGAAATACTAATTTTTTTCACTATGATAAAATTTACCTCACACCAACGTAATTTTTTCATGCAACATTGTAGTTTTGTAAGTATTCAAATTTCAATCTCATGTAACATTTTGCACATAATAGGAGCTGACATTTTAGTTTTGTAGGTATTCCAATTCCATGTAACATTTTACATGTAATAAAAGTTGACTTGTGATTTACTAGTATCACATTTTGGCAAATAATTTTATATGAATTTTTACATTACAAACAAAACCTAATGTAATTGGAAAGAGGAATGGGTTGCTCGTAAGATTTAGAGTCTCTTGAGTTTGTTGTCCCAATGTGAAGCAACCTCATCACTATAGGTTACCGATTATATAGTTTAAGAATTTTTTAAGATGAATCATACCTCAACTGAAGTTTTTAACGACAAACTAAATGAATCTTATACACTTTTTGTTTTCTTGATTTTTCCACACTTATTTTCCTTTTGCGATTTACCAAATTATTATATATATGTGCATTTTGTTAAAACGTTTAATTGGGCAACATATTCAATATTATTCTTTACTTTTCATTAATTAGCCAACACACACACACATATATATATATATATATATATATTTATTTATTTATTTTTAACTTAACGTTACATGACAACATCTCCCTCATATTCTTAATTTTTCATTAGTTTTTTTTGCTAAGGCAAGAGCAGATCCTTCTTATTCAATTAAAGAGAGAAATAATGTACAATCAGCGACCTCGGCAGTGGGGCTCACCAAATCATATCGGGTCCATTTTTGGCATAACCAGCGATCACTTTTACCGCTCGAAATCCACCAATTGTGCGCGATTCCCATGAGGTCTTCCAAACAACACGAAACTTAACCGTTGTATCAATCCCACCAAACATGCACATTCAATCCTGGTCGTTGAATTCCCTCGCTTGATCCAACCGTTCGAGATCATATCGCGCAAACTAAAAGCACTGATAGTTAGCGCGTGATGAGGACGGTATTTTCTCCCCACCCAAAGCCACGTGTCGCGTGGTGAGTGGAATCGCTCCCGATTGTGAAAAACCGCTTCCGGCCTAAAGAGCTTGTGATAAACCGAAAACCACCCCGAGGGCAGTAAAGCGATCACAGGAAAACAAACAGGGGTTTTGCGCCTACCGAGAAAGTCTGGATTCCGGCGCAAGGGCCAAAGGAAGATGAAGATCCCTCCTTCCAGACATCCCTCTAAGACTGTTGTTTTGTTATGACCTGGGTTAAGGAGATCGATATAGACCTGCATTCTAAAAAGGACCTCACATATGTCATAACATTTCATAATGAATCCAGAACGACGAGACCCCTTATATGTGGCTCTGCTTCGGAAATTCTGTCTCTTGATTTTTCCAGTTGCTATTGTCAGTCGCTCATGGCCCTAGATGAGCATCCCTCCTTCAAACTGTCATTCATTATCTCCTCCCACCAACAGCACAAGTCGGTATGCTTGTTTCGTACTCCCTCATTTGCAAGCCAGTTCGCAACTTTGTTGGCTTCTCGGCGAACATGCACCAACCTAAGAGTTCTCAACCTTCGTAGGTGCACTTGGATTTTTTGGTAGACTTGCAGAAGCTGCCAGTGTTCTGAGATTTTCTCAGGATTAGCGCCAGCATTTATCCTCTGTTGAAAATGCAACAAGATGATGGAGCTTAGTGGAAAGGAGTCGGCTTCACTAAGTGGGCTCGCAGGCTATTTTTGGCGCAAAGACTATTTTTAGACTATGTCTATTTTTAGACATGTGGGCGGTTTCTATTTTTAGACTACCAGGCTAAAAATAGAACAGTCGAATATTATTAGCTCATAATAATATTTGGACTATAAACATTATCTTTTCCTCTTGGAGCACTTCAGTTTGAGCTACAGATGTGGCACATGTAGCCGTCAAAAGGAAATACGCTTTCTTTGTGGGTCAGTTGAGCTATTGCATGTAGGACATCAGTTAGAACTCATGTGGTTGAGTTTGGTGGAGTTGATTGTGGAGTTGATGGAGTTGTGTTCAGTTTGACTTGGTTGAACTAGTTGTATTTTAGTCTAACTAAAGAATACACTAGTGATGAGTTGTGTGAATTAAATTAATAATTAATTCACTAATTATTAACTCATAAAGCAACTGAAGAATACATCAGTTAACTTAGTGCATGTACAGTTCAGTGGAGACAAGTGTTAGAGGTTGAGATTGCTATCAGTTGTGACTATAGATGTGACTATAGTTGTGCATGAGATTTTCACATGCATGGATGGAGATTGCCCATGATGGCTTGCGTAGTATACCAAGGGAATTCATTTTTACAGAGTGGATGATTTCTCTTGCAGATTGCGCAGTGGAGGCAGGCAAAGCAGTGGAGGAGATTTGAGCTGTGATTGATCAGATCTGAGCTAGTTTTGTGTGTAACAGGTGGAGATAGTACTGAGTACTTGTGAGGAGTATATTACTATGTATTGTTACATGTTTTCTATCATTATAATATACAGATAGTGTGGGGTTTTCAGCTGTATGCTTTCCCGGGGTTACATATTTTGTTAATGTGTGCATGCGATTGATGTTTCATTGTTTTTGATGTTGCTAAATTGATGATCAACGTAGAGGAGGTTATGTATTATGCATGTATTCCGCAATAGTGTATAATCGGGATAATCTCTGTGAATAAGTGTCATATTATTCAAAATTTCTACATGGTATCATAGCAGAGTTGATCATCAGATTAATTATTCAGAAAGTGTTTACATTTTATTTCTTCAGGCAGAGTCTGTAATCGGGCCAGGTAGCCTCTGGATTCATCCTTCTTTTGGAAGGTGAGATATCCGGTAAAAGCCCATATAGTCAATCTCTGTACGAGAAATACTTTGTTCTCACGAATTTTAGATCAGAAGCGGTTGAGTTTTGAGCTGGTGGAATTCGAATTTGCAGCAATGTTTTCTTGGTGTCAAAGTTGAAATGTCTTTCAACGGATTGCGATTGGAGCTTGAAGGCAGCTCAAATTATATTGCATGGAAAGACAGGATGGAGGCGGTATTAGATGACAATGGGCTGAAGGAGTTCATAGAGGCTGAAATCCCAAAACCTACTAATGCTGCTCAAGTTAAGGCTTAGCAAAAGAAGACAACAAAGTGTCGAAGGATTCTGTTGGAGGGTGTGAAGGATCACATTGTGTCCAGCCTGCATAGAAAGACTTCTCCATACTTGATGTGGAAAGCGTTGACAGATCTATTCCAAAGAAAGAGCGACCAAAGGAAGTTGGCGCTCAAGGATAAACTCAGAAACATTAAGTGTGAGAATGGAGACAGTATGCCCAAGTATCTCACGAAGTTCACCCAATGCCGGGATGAGCTGGGAAGTGTGTGGGTGACTTATGATGATGAGGACTTGGTGAGCTTGGCTCTCCTTGGTCTTCCGAAGAGTTGGCATTCCTATCGGGACTTTGTCAATGGTCGGGAGAAATTGCCAGGATGGGAGAGACTTTGGTCAGATCTTGTGCAAGAGGAGATCAGGCGGACTACCAGGGACAGATCTTCATCAAAGGCATCTGATGAAGAAAATTGTGCTTTGGATGCCAAAGCAAAGAAGGGGAAGGAGAAGGGTTCTATTTCCGAATCCAGTTCTTCCAATGATGGGAAGAAGGTTGACAAATCGAAAGTGTGATGCTTTCGTTGTCATGAGGTGGGCCATTATGCTTCAAATTGTCCATGGAGGAAATCCAAGAAGGGATCCGGGGAAGGATCTGAAGGTGAGGCACTTGCTTCACAGTTTGAGTTGGATTTCACACTCTTCGCATGCATGGTTTCATCCATGGTGGGAAGTGGTTGGTTTCTTGACAGTGGAGCTTCTTTCCACATGATCGGTGACAAGAGTTTGTTCAGTACTTTGGAGGAGAAAGATCTCCAGATACTCATAGCGATGGGTAATGATGAGAAGTATAGTGTCTCAGGTGTAGGCACGGTTATTTTTCAGAGGGAGCATGGAGCTCGCCTTACCTTGACCGATGTCAAGTATGTACCAGGACTGAAGAGAAACTTGGTGTCAATCGCGATGCTGGAAGACAGAGGCTATGATGTAGTCTTTAGTAAGTGAAAGGTTTTCCTTAGACACATCATCACTAGACAGGTGAAGCAGATTGGTTCACGGGTCAAGAACCTGTATGCTCTTGAGGTTCAAGATGCATGCAAAGCCTTGAGCAGTGAGGCAACTGATGGAGACTTGGTGGTTGAGAGGGAGCGTAATACCTATCAACATGCAGAGCCAGAAGAAGTCTCAGACGATTGTGGAGGAGCCATGATTGGTGAAGCAGCTTCAAGAGGTTGTGGAGCAGCCACAACAAGGGAAGCTGAGAGGAGATCGAGTAGAGACATCTACTCATGCAGAGACCTCTAGTAGGGGGAAACTTCGAGCCGGGTGGGTGGAGGGATCACATCCAACCATACCTCTAGGAAGGAGGTGGGACGATATAGAGTGATCGTCCCAAGGAGGAGGGGCAGGATCCTTGAGGTACCCAACCTCTTGGATGAGACCTTGCTACGGGAGCCCCGATGTGGAGTAGCAGGAATTGACTGATTGGGTAGAGACAGATGTGGATGGAGTGGCAGAGAGAGCGACAGTGTAGGGAATCCCCGGACAACGCATAGCTAGCAGGCTGCAGCAATGCGAGAGGCACAAGTGTTTTGCACAGTGCTAGGTGGCACATAGAAGTGTGCAATGGTGCGAGATGCATGGAGATGTTGCAGTAGCGTAGATGTCAGAGAGGGAGCACTTTTCAGCAGTAGGTAGAGCTTCAGCATCAGAGTATGTTCCTAGCCCAACAGAGTGGTCAGTTGGGAGTGTTTTTGTTCCAAGTGTTGTTGAAGCAAGTGGACCGGGAAAATGTGTTGCATGCAGAACATTCCAAAGTTGCAGGATAGGGGCTGCAGATAATCCATATCTTGTTGAGAGGGAGTGTTGAAAATGCAACAAGATGATGGAGCTTAGTGGAAAGGAGTCGGCTTCACTAAGTGGGCCCGCAGGCTATTTTTGGCGCAAAGTCTATTTTTAGACATATGGATCATGGTCTATGAGTTGCAGTATGTTATTTATGGATGATTGGTCATGTTGGTAAAAATAGATGGACTTCTATTTTTAGACATATGGGCGGTTTCTATTTTTAGACTACCAGGCTAAAAATAGAACAGTTGAATATTATTAGCTGATAATAATATTTGGACTATAAACATTATCTTATCCTCTTGGAGCACTTCAGTTTGAGCTACAGATGTGGCACATGCAGCTGTCAAAAGGAAATATGCTTTCTTTGTGGGTCAGTTGAGCTATTGCATGCAGGACATCAGTTAGAACTCATGTGGTTGAGTTTGGTGGAGTTGATTATGGAGTTGATGGAGTTGTGTTCAGTTTGACTTGGTTGAACTAGTTGTATTTTAGTCTAACTAAAGAATACACTAGTGATGAGTTGTGTGAATTAAATTAATAACTAATTCACTAATTATTAACTCATAAAGCAACTGAAGAATACATTAGTTAACTCACTGCATGTACAGTTCAGTGGAGACAGGTGTTAGAGGTTGAGATTGCTATCAGTTGTGACTATAGATGTGACTATAGTTGTGCATGAGATTTGCACATGCATGGATGGAGATTGCCCATGATGGCTTGCGTAGTATACCAAGGGAATTCGTTTTTACATAATGGATGATTTCTCTTGCAGATTGCGCAGTGGAGGCAGGCAAAGCAGTGGAGGAGATTTGAGTTGTGATTGATCAGATCTGAGCTAGTTTTGTGTGTAACAGGTGGAGATAGTACTGAGTACTTGTGAGGAGTATTGTACTATGTATTATTACATGTTCTCTATCATTATAATATACAGATAGTGTGGGGTTTTCAGCTGTATGCTTTCCCCGGGTTACATATTGTGTTAATGTGTGCATGCGATTGATGTTTCCTTGTTTTTGATGCTGCTAAATTGATGATCAACGTAGAGGAGGTTATGTATTATGCATGTATTCTGCAATAGTGTATAATCGGGATAATCTCTGTGAATAAGTGATTAATTATTCAAAATTTCTACATCCTCTTCACTGAGTTGATGACTAATTCCGAGTCAGCTTCAATGATGACATTGTGAATGTTATGCTTGAGCAATATTTCCAGGCATGATTCCATCGCCATGAGCTCAGCCATATTGTTGGTTGCTTTTCCTAGATAATGTGGAAGATGATTTGTATGTTTCCTTCTTCATCTCTCAAGACCCCTCCATAACTAGCTTCTCTCGGATTCCCTTTTGAAGCCCCATCCATGTTAAATTTTAAAAAGCCATGAGAAGGGGGTTGCCAAGAAGACTTGTCTATTGAGGTCTTCTTGTTAATCTGCATAGAACCCTGAGGGGGATGAACCTTGAGCTCTAACCTCTCCATAATTCTGACCTCTCTTTCACTGATGGGTTTGCCAGTAGCTGCACCTCCCAGGATAGGAACAGTCTCTTTAAGTTGTTTAAGGATTAGCTTAAGGATGTTGCTCACCGGATGCATTTTCTCCTTGAAGGTCATGTTGTTGCGCTCCTTCCAGACATTCCAGATTATGAATCCTGGGGTCAGCATCCAGGTGGAGTTAATGATCTCATTGTCCGAAAAAAATTTCCGCCAATTCTTCAACGTAGTAGTGATATCATTAACATTTTTGTCTATCTGCTCAAAGACTTCTCCAACCCAATTCCAAAGTATTGTGGTGAAAGTGCATCTATTTAGTAGATGATTTGTAGTTTCTTCTTGTTTTCTGCATAAATGACATCTTGAGGGGCCAACAAAGCCTCTTTTTCTTAGGTTATCCCATGTCAGAATCTTGCCCTGTTGAACCAGCCACTTGAACAGTTTTACTTTCATCCAATGAGGATTTTCCCAGATTTCTTTCCACGTCTTATCAGTGTTTGGAAGGTTTAGCCCTGCATCTATTCTTTTGGCTTCCTTAAGGTTGAAGAGACCTATCTTGTTCTTTCCCCATCTTAGTTGATCGTTCAAGTTTGAGTTCAAGATTTGTCTCTTGTCTAAAAGACTTTGAAGGGTTGTAGCTTGAGTATGCAACATCCCCATTCCACTGTAATATGGAAGTTTCCAAATTCTCTGTTTCTTATCATTCCTTGCTTGGTCCCAATAGTCACTTACCCACCTTAGTCCTTTGTTGATGGTATTGGTGTGAATGTCTGCTAATTCTTCACTTCGGAGATTGTCCTCCTAGAACCAAGCCAGGTTCCCATTTCTGATCTCCCAGAAACTATGGTTTTGGACTAGGGCCCTGTTCTCCCATGCCCTATTCCAAATTGCAGAACCTTTTACTTGTCTTGTCATTCTGATTAGATTTTCCTCCTGCCATTCGCTAGCATATTTGTGCTTCCAGAGTTTTTCCCAAGGGGCTTGTATTTCTTTCAGCCATCTCCACCAGATTTTGGCACCAAGAACTCTATTTAGAATTCCTAGGTCATGAAGAACCAAGCCACCATGGGACTTAGGTTTGCATACTCTGTCCCAAGCCACAAGGGCCCATTTCTTCTTTTCTTCACCTTTCCCCCAGAGAAATCCTCTCTGAATGTTTCTTATATTGGTCATTACACTGGCTGGTGCTAGAATGGCAAATAGCATATAGATAGGGATACTTTGGAGGACAACCTTAGTGAGAATTAGTGCTCTATTTGTCCATTTGTTGATCTTATCTTTTAGCTTATTAAGAACAGGCTCCCAGATATCCTTATGAAGCGGTTTGTCAGTGAGAGGAACTCCCAGGTACTTCACAGGCAGTGACTCCCTTTGAAAGCCCAAAATTCTAGAAAGATTTCTTTGAATTGAAATATCTGTATTGAAAAAGAAGATCTTTTATTTAGTGAGACTTACCTCAGTGCTTGCTGCCCTAGCAAACTCACTCAGAATCTGTTTGAATGCTTTGGCTTCCTTAACAATGGGTGTGCCTTGAAGCATAGTGTCATCCACAAATTGCTGATGTGTCACCGTGTCCCCACCATGAGTGAGTCTCAGACCCTAAATTCTCCCTTCCTCCTTAGCAGCTCTGATAGCTCTTCCTAACCCTTCCATCATTAGAATGAAGAGGAAAGGAGAAAGAGGATCTCCTTTCCTGAGACCTCTAGAAGGCTTGAAGGTTTTGGAAGGAGCGCCATTGAGAAGAATTGAACAGTTGGCTGTGGTAACTAGCGCCATAACCCATTTAATCCAATTGTGATCAAAGCCATAGGATTTTAAAATTTCTCTTATGTACGACCAGCTAAGTTTGTCATAGGCCTTTGCTATGTCCAGCTGCATTATCATTCCTGCTTGTTTGTTGGTAATGAGTGAATGAACTGTTTCATGTGCTTGAATTATATTATCTAGAATTTGTCTTCCTTCCACATAGCCCGTTTGTTCCTCTGACACTAGGGTTGGGAGGAGAGGTTTGAGACGGTTGGCAATGACTTTGGATATAATTTTGTAGATCACATTGCATAATGCTATAGGTCGAAATATGTCTAGAGAGGTGGCCTTCTCCTGTTTGGGGATTAAGGCTATGAAAGATTCATTGAGCGCCTTTAAGACTTTCTTAAATCTTTGAGAGTCTTCCACTACCTCCAAGATGTCCTGTTTCACTATCCTCCAACAAGCTTTGAAAAAGTCCACATTAAAGCCATCCGGGCCTGGTGCTTTCCCATTTTGCATCTCTTTCACGACTTTTGCAATTTCTTCCTCTGTTATTGGTCTATTGAGATTGAAATTATCTTCTCTGGTAACCAATTTAGGGATGTATTGAGTGAATTTTTCCGTAAACTAGTATCTATCTTCCGAGGTTTCCTCAACAATTTTCTGAAAATGCTGGAGTAGAACCTTCTCCATCTCTTCATGAGTACCATGCTGATTTGTAAGTTTCACAATTCTATTGTTGTTTCGGTGAGCTATGGTGGATCTGTGAAAGAATTTGGTGTTTCTCTCCCCTTCTTTAATCCATTGTACTCTGGATTTCTGTCTCCAGAGTATTTCCTCTTGAAGGCATCTGTTGTCCCACTCTTGCTGGAGTGACTCTGCCATCTCTTTCCTTTCGTCTGTGTAGCCTTCTGTGATAAGAATCTAGTTTATTTCCTTTAGTTTCTTTTCCACCTCTCCTTTAGCTTTGAAGATGTTACCAAATTCCTTTTTATTCCACTCTTTGAGTCTGCCTTTAATGTGTTTGAGCCTGCAGTGAAGCAGGAACATCTTTGTACCTTGAAGGTGAAGCTCTTCCTTCCACCATTGTTCAATATTTGTGAGGAAATCTGAATGTGTGAGCCAAGCATTCTCAAACCTGAAGGGGGTGTTCCTTGGTTTGCCAAAAAGGGAAGCTTCCAATTGGATAGGCCAGTGATTTGAACCTCCAAAAGGTAGTATGAGTGCAGTAATGCTGCTTCCCCTGAGAAGAATTTCCTCTGAAACCATAAATCTGTCCAATTTTGAGGCCACTTGGGTAGGGCCCCCTCTTTTGTTATTCTAAGTGAAGATTCCATTGCTTGTTTCCATATCAACCAATTTCAGACTGGTGATAAAGTTCTGGAAGGCAATTGAGTCTCTCCCAAGTATTCTAGTTCCTCCTTTCTTCTCCATGAGTGATTTTGTTATGTTAAAATCACCTCCAAGAATCCATGGTAGAGCTAGGTATCTCTTTTTCATATCCTCCAATGTTGTGAGGAGTCGAAGTTTTTCCTCCATTGGTTGTGGACCATAGACATCGGTGATCATGTAACATTGTCTGTCACCTACCGGTTAGAAAATCAGAGAAAGGTGATGTCTGGATGCCTCCACATCAATCACACCAAATTTCTGTGGATCCCAGAGAGTGAGAATACCACCAGCAGATTTATTTGCCTTAACTTCAAGGTATTCATATCTATTTACCCATTTGCTATGTTTTTCGTGGATCCTCTCCACTGAGCATTTTGTTTCCTGTATGAATACTATGTCAAGTTTTTCCTCTCTAATCCTTTTACCGAGATTCCTTTGTTTTCTTCTGCTCCCTAGTCCTCTAATGTTCCAGGTTGTGATTTTCATTGAGGTGGGGTTATAAAGGAGTAACTAGAAAGGTATTTCATCCTTCTTGAATCAATCATGAGCTTGCCACACTCCAGTAGTAGTTCTTTCTATCTTTTTCTTCCCCTCCTCTTGCCTGGATTCTTTGTTAGTTTTCCTGTTATTAATCCTATTAAGGAAGTCCCTTTGTTTTCCTGGTTGTCATGTCCTCTTTTGACTCCTACAGCTGTTTGATGTGCCTTGTTAAGGAATATCTGTTGGACTTTGTCCACGTCCTCCTGAGGGATGGAGTTTATTCCCAGGTTGCCTCCTTGTTCTAGAAACTTTTCCAGCTCTAGGTTCTCCCTTTCCAGGATCTCCTGTAAATCTTGATCCTCTATACCACTTTCACTTTGAGTCATTTCCTAGTCTTTTTCTACTTCCATGGTACTCAAAGGGTCCGTCGTGTGTTCATTTTGTTCCTGAGTGTACTCCATGCTGGTCTCTTTTTCTTTCCCCTTGCTGTTTGATTCTCTGTACTCTCTTTATCCCCTCCCTCAGCTTCTTTTTCTCCTAAGATCTCAAAACTGTTGTAACTTTTTGTTTTATCATTCACACTAGGGTTCTTTTGTGTCTTCCTTCCTCCTCCTTTTCCTTTTCCTCCTACTTTGGTGAAACCTGTCTGGTCTTTTCCTTTGTTGGTATTTAGGTTTTCCTCCCTTCGATTGAGAGGACAGTCTTTGGATAGATGCCCATGCTCATGACATTTGTGACATCTAAACGGGATATGTTCATAGTCAACTGCTTGAACCCATTCCTCATCATAGACTTCTAGAATGACCTCATCTGGAAGGGCTCCTGATAGGTCCATCTCCACACATATATGGGCATAGGATGTATATTTTCCCCTTAGAGTTGCCTCTGAAATTTTTAAGAAATGACCTAATTTATTGCCTATAGCTTTTAAAGACTCTGGCATCCAGTAATCTAAAGGTAAGGAGTATAGTCGAATCCATACCGGTACCGAAGTGAAGGTTTCTCGTTCTGGCACAAAGTTCATCATCCATGGCCGCATATAGAGTCCAGCAGCTGCAAAGAAGTATGGCCCTCCTTCAAAGATTCTATCTCTGTCTTCCATGTTCGTAAACACCACAATGAAAAAACCTTTGGATCCAAGATGTATATTTAACTCCCCATTTGGTTTCCAGTTGTATTTTATCCAGGTGTACAACGCTTTCTCTGATGGCTAGATTCCCATAAATTTACATATGATGGCATAGTTAGCCATGTGATCCCTGTGCGCTTGCAGAGCTGGATCGTTCAGAATAACCCGAGGTTTAGTTATGGTCTTGGGTTTACAGGGCCCCATCTTAGCTCTGTTCTCTGACCCTTGACCTTTGTCTTCCTCTTTCTCCTCCCGACAGTCTTCTTCGTGGGCCCCTTGATCTGCATTGGTTTTGCTGCCTTCCGCCTTCTGAGTTTCTGTGTTTTTTTCCTTGACCTCCAAGGGCTGTGGAGGTTTGTTCTTTTTCCCTCCTCTTCCTCTGTTTGCTACCATATAACTGTAGGAGGGAGTGGAGCTCCCTCCTCCCTGTGTCTCCATGGTTGCTTGGTACTCTGCCACTTATTTCGTTAAACCCTAGAACCAGAGCTGCCGCCGCCCAACACAGTTACATTTTCCACCAAAATATCAAGTATTGTTTTCATCCTTAATTTTTCATTAATTACTTGACATATATATTTTTGCTTTTTAAAATAACATCACGTGACAATATCTCCCTCATATTCTATGTATATTTAAAAAAAAAATGTAATGTTATGTGATAACATCTCCTTCATATAGTGAGTTGTAGAGCGTCTCTCGATGTAAAGAATATAAGGAGATACCACATTACAAATGATTGTGGAAGAGAATATTCCATTTAGTTCCAAGACATCACAAATAGAGGGAACATTTTAAATTTTTATGAATAGAAACATGTGAGTTGGATGTTTATGTAGGGAATGTTGGATTTAAAATTACACATTCTCTTTTTTATATTTACTTTGATTAAGCTTAAGTTAAATTTTATCTTGTATAACTAATAAGATTTAGTTTTAGTTCATTTAAGTACATATCCATTTTTGGTCTCGAGTCTATTTCTATTATTTTAATTAGTGAATGTGAGAAAATTTGAGATGATCAATGACTTGAGTGTTAATACATTTAAAATGTTGATGTGATTACTTTTTGCCAAGTACTCACAACGTATTTTTGAATTACATGTGACGAAAAATGAAGGTTTTAATGTATGAAACATTAAGTTGACTTCATTTATGGTTAACGATATAAAAATATGTGTAATTGGCCTGAGCCAGGGATCCTCGTGTAATTGTGGTTCATGTTGTTGTTGATAGGGTGAAGTTCCATTCCACCCTTAAAATCATGTCATTCTTGAAAAAGCTCCCTAAAGATGTTTTCTTTCGAAATGGAGATTATTTAGCTTTTCACACATGAGCACTCTTGATCTCCTCCCCCAATTTTGGCTCCAACAAGTAGGTGGGTTGATTAAACTTTCATAAGGTTGATGGGGAGAGGAGATCCAATAGGGTGTGTGCTTGGGTTAGTTGGACTAGATAGAGACTCATACCTAATAGAGTGATAGATATACACCTTGCTTGTTATTATTCTAGTGCACTTGACTTATGACCAACTTTCTAGTTAGCTTGATCCACATTTGTAGCTAGAATTTCCTCCTATCATGCACGATGCATGTGCCATATGGGGATGTTGATAGTGATATGGGTGACCATTGGAAAAACCATGTTCACTAGATTGGATAGGACCATCAAACTCATAGTATTGACCAATTGCTTTAAAAGAGCCATCTATTATTGCAAATCTCATTGAGGGTAAAAGACATCCTCTCTACACTCATCAATCTTGAACGAGGAGGTCCATCACTACTAAAAACACTTACAAAGCTTCTCCTATCATTTTGTATAGCTCTCTTACTCCTCTTTTATTGCTCTAATAATGTAATATTTTTTTAATCGACAATAAGACTTGGATTAATTTCTCCCATGGTGATGACAACTTTATCTCCTCATCTTTGCCATTTGGTTTAGGGTTTTAAATCATTGTGGAATATTTTTGGAAATCCTTACATTAATAGTTCCACATGTATGAGTAACATGAGGTTGATGCGGCTTCCATAAACATTAAAGTGGGAAAACAATGGTCAACTAGTTGAGAGAATAACTTTTGCATAAAAATCCTAGTTGGGGTGACCCTATTAATAGTTAAACTTCTCTTGATGAGCTCCCCAACAAAAAAAAATGGGTTTACCCACTTTCCACTAGTTTGGCCACCATAACTTCCAAGACGAACTTAAAACAGTTGTGGAAATTCAGGATTGAAAATTTACCAAATTCATGATCTCTCTTGAGATGCCTCCTATATGATCATAACCTTAGTTTTCCCACTCCTAGAAAAAAGGAATCAAGAAGGAATATTGATTAGGATTGGATCATTATATTGTTTGTCACCCATATCGATACTTTTAGAGTGAAAAAAGTGGAGGAATCAACTCACCAGACCATTTTTACAAGTGGGACATAGTTTGCCAAGATTGGGGTTTGAAACCTTTCGAGAGCATTTTGAGGCATCAAATGGATTCATTTTTTTTTGGGGTGGGTTGGGGGAGTGGGGTAAAACTTTGTTACTTTTGTGTAGAACATTTTTTCAAACTTTTTTACTTTTGTGTAGAACATTTTTTCCCTATTCTACACACAATGATCTTTCTAATGGCCTAATGATCTCCTCAATCAGAGTTTGTATGCAAAAGTTATGCCACTTAGAAGTTGACCTTCCTGTTTTGACCACCACAATTTGAGAGGATGCCATGTCAGCCCCTACTATTCATGGAAAATGGGCTAGCCACATGATCATGATGAAGAAGACACTAGAAAAATCAATATTGTAATTCTGGTTAAGAGTTAAAGGAGTCAAATCTAACCACAAGTAGGCTATCAGTTTATGTTATAACCGGGCCACTAGGAGGAAATTCTTGTCAAGTGCATTTGTTCCATAGATGAGTAGAGTAATAGAGAGGGATAGTGAGAGAGCACACAACGAGGATTTATGCACTATAGTAGCCCATGAGCCATGGACTATACTCCTTTATATTTTTAGCCATTTTCTATTCAGATACAGAGAGTAGAGTGACCTCACCTTCCAGCTGGGTTTTCTCCTAAAAGGGTTTCCCATTATATATCTTGTGTCAATTGTGCTTTATGAGTTTTTATTTCACTACTCTCTATTTTCTGCATAATTATAATTTGTAGGCATACACAATAAACAATAATTTATAGATCCATAAATCTAAAGATAAATAAACTGTCATAGTGTAGATTTCAACTTTTTATGTATAATTTTACCAGATTTGTTGTGATGAACTGTCCAATGGAATATCCACGGTAGTTTACGGATCATATTGGTATTAGAGTAGGCTTCTAATTTAGGTATATTGTGGATATTTGTAGGGGATCTAGATCAGTTAGGCCAAAAGTCATAAAACCTCAGTCATGGCTGACGAATCTGTGAATAACCCTCTTGATCTTGTAGAGCAAAGGTTTTTGCGGCTGGAAGCATAATTTGCAGAGATAAACTATGATGCGAATCTCCTCATGGCAGCCCTAACCAATAAGCTCGGGTAATTCAAAGAAGACGAAGGTTCTAACACAAAGGTTTGATAAGAGGGGAGATCAAGAGATCGAGAAGAAACCAAGGAGTCGAAGAAAGAACTCAAAAAGGATCAACCCAGTTCGAATGTCGTGAACCATTCATAGTCCTTATTCAAAATGGAAGTAAAGGTTGATATAAAGATGTATCAAAGTGAGATTGACACCTTGAAACTAAACAACTGGTTGCAACAATTAGAAGTTTATTTTAATGTTCATCATATATAGGAATAACATAAGATTTCATTTGCACAAATGAAATTATAGGGCCATGCCTTGACCTGGTGCGAAAGCCACATGAAGACCTTGAGGTTGGAGGGAGATTCTCCAATGACTAAGTGGGAGGACTTTAAAATCCTCATAAAGTCACAATTTTATCCTATCAGATATGTAAAGGACAAATTGATTCAGTGGCACTACTTCAAGTAGAAGCAGGGGTAGAGTGTACAAGAATACACCACAACATTTAGAAAGATGGCCATAATGCTAGGTATCTCCCCTAAGAACCTAGATGTACTTCTCAAGTATATAAGGGGTCTACACAACCATCCATGGAAGCAAGTGATGTTGTTCAAGCCGATATTAGTGGACAAGGCTTATGTATAAGCACAATACCTGGAGAACATAGGACTGAAGAAAGGGTAATCAAGTAGATCAAAATAGAAGGAGTAGTATGATGCTTTTAAGAAGGGGAAGAAGAATTGGAAAGGGGGAAAGATAAAAAAATGACGGGCATAACACATTAATGCAAAGATCCCTGCAACCACTGTAACATTGGTTGTCATACAAAGGAGAAGTGTTAGAAGTTGCATCTAGAGCTTAACCCGATGAACAAAAAGAAAGATGCAAAGAAGAAGAATCTCATGGCCACTAATTCGAGCAACCATGTTGAAAGCAACTCATACATGGATGAGAAGATCATTCATACATTAATGCAGAAGGAGGTGAATCTGAGTATCCTTCAACATCAGAAAGAGAAGGAAATGACTAAACTCTTCCACATAAAGATATAGGTCAAGAAGACAAACATTGATGCTTTGTTTGGCTCAAGATCACAAGTGAATCTCATTGCAACAAAGCTGGTAAAAAGATTGGGATTGGAAGTTTGTGATCATCCAAGTTCATATCCATTAGGATGGGTAAATAAGGATGCAAAGATAAAGGTAACAAAACAGTGCAAAATTAGATTTGCTATCAATGTTGATTTGATTGATGAAATAGAACTAGATGTAGCTCCCCTTGATGCATGTGGAGTGGTGTTTGGGAGTCCCTACATGTACATGTAGAATGCAATCTTCATACGGAGAGCCAACAAGTACAAGGTTGCCAAGGATGAAAAATCATTCACCATCAATGCACATAAAGACAAGTAAAAAATTTCGTTGGTAAGTGCTAACCAGGCCAATAAATTGATTAATTATAACAAAAAGTATGTTTCACTATTTTTAAGAGAAAATCAGTTTGTAGAAGAGTTAGTAAGAGCAAAGGCGTCCTTAGAGGGGGGTTCTAAGAAACAAAAACAACAATTGGAAGAATTGTTGCAGACATATAGAGATGTGTTCCAGAGGCCTAAATGGCTACCACCCAAGAGGAAAGTGGAATATGAGATCCAACTATTATTGGACTCTCCATTGCCAAATATTAGGCTATATAGAGAGTCTGTTATAGAAGCAACTTAGGCGAAGAGACAATTGCAACAACTAGTAGAAAAGTACATCATTCGATTGAGTACATCACCTTGTGAGTCACCCATCATCATTATGCCAAAGAACGATAAAACTTATGTATAAATTACAATAAAACTCAAATAATAAGTAAAATAATCCTAACATAATGAACTATGAAGTAGCTAATACATCATATTAAAAATTACATATTTAATTTAAAAATATTTCTGAAAAATATTTTAAGTAACTTAAACCACCTATAAGATATAAAAGCTCACAATACATAAATACTTAACCAAAAAATTAAGGTGTAAGTATCAACATTGTTTATCTAAGAGTTATAAAAGCTCACAGTACATAAATACTTAACCAAAAAATTAAGGTGTAAGTATCAACATTGTTTAACTAAGAGACCGGCCTCACCAAATTAAGTGACAGGTAAGTATCAAATTAAGAGGTAAGTACCAATGACACAACACAAAGAGACCGGCCTCAGCAATGAAAAGACGGATACTCAACCCAAAAACCATATTAAGATCTTTGTACCCACGATACAGATGGAAAATGTGACTACCTGTGACCGTTCTGGCAGCCAAAGTAAAACCCTCCTTAAACCCCTCATGTTTTTACGACGTGCTCCTCCTCCTCCCTTCCGTGAACATGTATTTGACTATATGAGTACCTGGTTGCGATTCTCACCGGGATTTCCAATGGATTTATGAAACAATGGTAAAGCATTTCCGGTGTATATCAATACAATAAACCTTATTTCCACGAGATTTCAGGATGAGGCAGATTCTGCTGAGTGCGGGCAGGGCTGCTACTCGAACCCGATTCCTTCAGAGATCAAAATACCATCTCTGCAGTGAAAAATCTATCCTACAGTCTCTGCATCACAGCAATGACGGTCTCTCCATTGCCAAATGGGAGTCTGCAAATTACTTCCCCAGACCGATCGTGAGTTCGATTCCCAGCAGGTTAGTGGGATCTTTCACCAGAAGGCTCTCTGATACCGCGAGTTTGGAAGACAAGAACCATGATAAATCGCTGGAAGAGGGCCTTGATGACCTCAAGCTGGATGATAATGGCGACTCGTTGAAAGAAGGAGGAGGAGGAGGAGGAAAAGTTGAAACTCTGGTGGCTGGGAGAAAGAAGCCGCTGTTTACCAAAGCTACTTCGCTTTCAGAGCTCACTGAAGAGGACATAAATACTTACATAACTATCAGGTCAGCTGTTACGAACTCTTAACAAACACTTTGCTGTTAAAGTTCCCGCTCGCTTTGAAGTTTACATTTGCCTACCGGTCGTTCCGGTTTCGAAACCTGGGTAGATTTTAGCAGCTAATGGTTTCTATTTCGCTATTAGAAAATATTTACCATTGTTTATAAATTTATATGAAAACGATATTATTTTTCAAAAGCTTCTCTGTTTGATCCTCTGAAAACAAATATGTGTCAATGCCGATGGCAAAAGGGACCCATTAACGAGTGTTTGTGTTCTCTAGCAACGAGGTTTATGGAATTCACCGTACAGACAATTGTGTTGATGCCCTAAAGATAAAATATTGACTCGTCTCTGCATTTCTAGAGTTCATCGTTGAGCTTCAACAGTTATCCTCTACGTCCAGTCGAAGCTCTGGGGTTAAGAATGTCTCACAACGTTCTCTTCCACGAGTATGCTGGCCTTGAATGGTAGGATGGCTGTTGCGAGGGGCTCCTTACAAATCCCTCAGCTAGCCTCTCGGCCAAGGGAACTCTCCCGGCCACACTACCAAGTTCTGCATCAGGGAATTTACTCTGATTGTCAACATTGCATACTCTTCGGTTACTAAGATCAAGACATAGTACTCTATCTTCATCGTGTTTCTATTCATTCCATCTTACACATTTTCCAGTGCTTTTCTCACTGGGTAAACCCTTTATATATATATATATATATTTATATTTTGCTTTCCTCCATTGTCAATATCCTGGATTTATTACATTTTCAGGGGCACAGTAGGCCGTCAATATCCTGGAAATCCATTGACTTTTCTTTGGTCATTAGTGGACATTATTAAATACTCAGAACACAAATTGAAATGATAATTTGATTTTATCTCAATTATATCTCCATCACAGCGACCCATATTCATACAATCCAAATACTAAACACCATTAACACAATAGTTGAACGACAGTAGGGCTCAAATACCATTTGTGATCGGCTCATGGTATAGGATCCAAAACCACTTAATCTCGCCTTAATGTACCAGCCTACAAATAACATTATTATATTCTAACATTTACTATGTTAGAGGAAATTCACAACAATTATCCCTTGGCATTCACAAAAAGAGATGAAACTATAAATTAAGTTTAATAGATGTAAATAAAAAAATGCAAATAGGTTATGCAACTACATATAAACCAATAAAAGAGAATTGATGCCAATGTATTTAATGACTCCATTTTTAATGAAATATTCTATCATATGATGCATGAATAATTTCAGAACATGGTTTCATGATTCCATTAGGAGATTCTTCCCCTCAACCTTGGATGTTAAGAGTGATGGCTTCCCCTGTGATTTGATAGTCAACCACATCAAACCCAAATACTCGTCAAATGCCATTGGCAAGCAATGCAATCGTCCCCTCACAATGATTGATGACTCAAATCAAGAGCCATCCTCTATGTCTCTCCACTCTGCTTCTTGCCAAAGCATGCCTTGACAATAGCCTTGAATGCTTGACATGGTTTTGATCAAGGTTTTATATCTACACTACTTGTGTTTCTATTGACCAACTAGTTAGCTCCCTCTCTACATTCCCCCACCCCTCGAATCATACAGCTAGATCCCCTGATGGTTCCAGAGAATTCCGACAATGAGTTAGTGCTCTGGTTGCCCTTCTCGCTCTTGACCATCAGACTCAAGAGACCTTGACATTATTGATCTCATCATTCGATCTCTCTATCTCTGGGTTCTTGAGTTGTCCAAACTCACTTAGTGTCTTATATTACCATACCTTTGTCACGGTTTTATGCATATGTTTTGATGTTGTACATACGTAGGTTTTTTTCTTTATATTATTTTTGGCATTTCTAGGACTTGCACTTGCAGTCCCACATTGTATTCATACTAGTTGTAGTCTTCAGTCCTTTTGGCCTGCTTTTGTGGTCATGATTTGGACATTAATATAAATTATCTTATCTTACCTTATCTACTTTAAGTAGAGTTGTTATAGGAGTTATTTTTGCACTCCCAGTATTTACTCACATTGGTTGTGCTTTTTAGTCCCATTGACCAACATTGTGGTCGCCTTTTGGACATTAAGAATATTATCTTCTCTTTTATCTCATAACTTTAAATTTTATATATCTCAAGACTTATATTTTGATATAATTTGTTATTCTCACCCTCACTTGCAATTTAAATCACCGAACTTTGCATATTTGGTGTCTAATGGTTTGGATTTACATTGATGTACATACTTATATTTTTTTCGTTGAAATTTGAATGTTTTATGTATTTTTTATTTGACTAGGGTACCGATTCAATGGTCAATTTTGGTTCGAGTCATAATTTTGGGGCAAACTGTTTATGGTCCGATTATGAACATGATAACATTGGCCTACTCAAGGTTTTGGATGGTACTTGTCACAAAGATGGTCATCTTCCACATTCATTGTCACCTAGATCCACATCCATGACCTCAGTGCTCCAAAGTTCCTTGAACTTCTAGATGCTCTCTCTCTGTATCATTGAGATAAATTCTTCAAGCATTGTCTCATTTGGATTCATCCAAATTCTGACCAACAACAACACAATAATTGAAAGTATCTCCTTGAAAAGGGAGATGTTCTTCTTTGATTCTTCACTACTATGATGAAACCAACATCTCTCTGAGGCAATGTTGCACGAAGCATGGATGAAGCAGGGACGTTTTTTGGAAGCCGATCCGCGGAAGCGTCATTTCCCAAAAATCTAGGAAGCAAAGCGTCTACTATACACACACACATATATTTTTTTGCATTTATATTAAAAAAACATCCAAAATACCAAATTAGTTGTAGAAGATATGGAAACATGCATATTTGTACATAAATCAAGATAGATATGGCATCCATTGTACATTAATGATTAATTATTCGAGCATCAACCATCTAGATGCATCAACCATCTAGAATCTAGATTCTTCTCCTCTTGTCTAGCCTTTGCCTCTACCTCGATTTTCTAGGGATATTAGTCAACATTGCCCAATTTTGATCAAACTACCTAATCCAAGCCTTAAAATATGGTAGAAAAAGCTTAACATGCTTGATCAATGATTTTGACTTGATTGAAAGGTAATTTTTTGCTAAGGGCATGACAAAGGAGTTCAACAATTAACACCACCAACACTAGGGTACATATAGGGTTTGTTGCTCTTGATTAAATGCGAATCACATACCCTCATACATGATATAATCTAATGAAATGCCACAATTCCATTGATCCTTAATTCTTGAAAATTGTTAAGTCTGCTGAATTTTGAATAGGATATGAAATTCTATTTTCCCCATATGAAGTCTAATGAGGCTGGAACCACTCTCAAACATCTCGAGTCATTTTATGGTAATGTTAAAAATTTACCATGAGGGAGCATCTAGGAAGCATCTAAGGAGCATCAAGGGAACACCTTGGGAGTGTCCGAGAAGTCCCAACCTAACTTAAGTCAAAGAAAATAAAAATAAAAATTTAGAACCCCGTGGAACCGCCCATCTCCCTTTGGATTTGCTCGAGATCCATACAGATCTGTGTTCAATTCACCACAGATCCAAGGTGGATCCGCGGTTTTCGGAAATCCGGAACCGCGGATTGGGCCAACACATTTCCAAATTTCTAGGAACAGTCTTTGCCAGCCCGATCCATGGTTCCGAATTTCTGACCCTGTTAATATTAGGTATGTTCTATGCTTAGAGCAATTTACTTCAATTTTTCATATTAGCTCAATGCCAATATTCAAATAGCAATCACATCAGCATGATAATAAAGAGTAGATAGAACATAAATATAAACAACAGAAGACAAGCCAAGACAAGAGGACACACGATGTGGCACCAGCTAGGGACAAACCCCAATGTGGGGAAACCCTTGATCAATTCTTCTTATATTCTTCAATAGTTCAACAGAGAGAGAGATAGTACAAATACATTTGAAGTTAATACTTGACTTGCCAAAATAGGAGATCAGACATTAGAGATTTTCACCATGAAGATGACACAATGAGGTTGTAGATCTGATGACAAGGATTGAAGATATGCAGCATGATAGGCCTAAAACAACTCAACCAATTACCCCAAAATATTGAAGCTTTCCTTCCATAAGACTCTCCTTCCTTTGTTGCTTCACTGATCATGTCAAGGCTGCCCATCTGGCAACTTGTATACGCTGTAAGGACTGAAGCATATCTTGGCAAACCTGATTACTGGTTAGGGCACAAACTCAGTGTGCTACAACACCCTAAACACCCCCACAGTCCACCTATATACAGTGGCTAACCTTCATACAGTCCATCCAACCACACGCTGCCTTATAAGGCTGCTATCTTTCTGAACGCAACACTTAGAGACCTTCAACTGCTGGCTATGGCCTGCGGCCTAGCCCAACAGTGGACTGTAGCTATAGTCCCTCCAAACAATGATCCAAACAACCCTTAAGCAGCAGCCCCTAGCTCCTCCTTTGAGCGGATTCTCCTGCCCAACATACCGAGTTCAAGAACAGCTTGAACATACCCAAACAAGTCCTGAAATGGCCACGCTGTCACCTACAACAATGTAGCATTATGACAGCGGCTAGGTGACTGTAACAAGGTCTCTTTGAGCTGCGTATAAGGGTCTAATTACTGCGTAGTTAGAGTCACTCACTAGCTGTGTATGAGGGCTCAATAGACTGCGGATTTAGTCCTTCACAAGCTGCTGGTTAGGGCCTCTTCAACTGCGGCTCAGATCACCTCCTTTAGGACTGCGGCTAGGGCAGCATTAGTCCTACTTTGACAGCGGATTAGGGCATGGCTTGACCCTCCTTTCTCTGCGGCCAGATTACTCCTTATAGCACTGCGACTAGGGCAACATTACTTGGGCAGCGTATAAGTCTCCTTTATGACTGTGATTAGGGCTCTTTAGGGCAGCGTATAAGAGCTTTTCCTTCAGCTGTGTATAGGCCTCCTTTACTGCGGCTAGGTCTCCCTCTAGGATAGAGAATTAGGGCCTTCTTTGATCTGCGTCTAGGGCTTCATCATCTTGACCTCTCTTGCCACCAAAACCCAAAACAAGTGGAGAGAGATCATGAGTGAAGTGAGTGTAAAATGACTTGAAGACCTCTTCTATTTATAATAAAACGTTGAGGACAAGTGGGGGTAATTTGGTTGCTGGCCGACCTTGACAAATTGTCACATAACACAAATAAATTCATATCTCCATGAATACATGTCGGAATTGGATGATCTTTAGATTAATCCCACACCTCTCGACGAGAGGAATCCAAGAAAAATATCAGTTGCCATAAATAAGAGGACCCACATGGAGCTTGGCCCTAATTGCCAATTTTAACACTCCCTCTCAACTAGGGAGAACTCCATCTGCTAATCCATCTGCCAGTCAGTACTATCTCTGCCATCAATGCACTTCTCTGCACTACTCTGCTCTGCTCTGCTGAACTATGAAGAAGAAGAAGTGATTGAGAATGTATCATACCATTCTCAACTGACCCGAAGTTTTTCCCATATAAAGAGAGTGTCTCATACCACTCTTACTGATCTGAAATCAGTTCCAAATAAAGAGAGTGTCTCATACCACTCTTACTGATCCGAAATCAATTCCAAATAAAGAGAGTGTCTCATACCACTCTTACTGATCCGAAATCAGTTCCAAATAAAGAGAGTGTCTCATACCACTCTTATTGATCCGAAATCAATTCCAAATAAAGAGAGTGCCTCATACCACTCTTACTGATCCGAAATCAGTTCCAAATAAAGAGAGTGTCTCATACCACTCTTACTGACCCGAAGTCAGTTCCAATTGATCCCAGATCAATATCATCCTAGCATAGGGAGTATGATAGTACACGATGCGTCCATCGGTAGTACTATGGTCCCTATCCTCATTTCCCTGCTCATTGGCCAGAGGAGAGGTACTTCCCATGAGTACCAGAATGCATGGGTAGGATGTCTCAGCAGGAGAAGGATGAACCACTCATCCTGCCTACATGTCGCCATGGGGTATTCCAGGGGAAGGTTGAACCACTCACCCTGTACACAACAAATCACTAGGGGAAGGCTGAACCACTCACCCTATGGTTGTGTCTCAATAGGAGAAGGATGAACCACTCATCATGCCTACATAGTAAACCACTAGGGGAAGGCTCATCGCTCCAAGAAGTACCCCATGCCCCCTAGAGCTCCCAGAGCTCGATATATCATATAGGACCCTCAGGAGAGGGTCTCTCCACGACTCCTAGTCGTTCTCAGAAAGTCAAGAATTTGATCTTTCCCAGGGGCTTCATCTGAATATCGGCGACCTGCACATCAATCCCAATGTGATGGAGCCTTATTGCTCCTCGTTGTACCATATCCCGGATAAAGTGGTACCTGATGTCTATATGCTTGGATCGATCATAGAACACGGGATTCCTCAACAATAGAGTCCCACTCTGGTTGTCACAAAAGATCACGGTGGTATTCAACATGTGTCCAAACAACTCACTGAAGAGATTCCACAATCAAACAACTTTACAAGAGGCCATACTCTCAGCTATGTATTTAGCCTCAGCGGTGCTCAAAGCAACTGACTTCCGCTTCTTGCTCATCCAAGTTATTGAAGCAGAACCCAAGGAGAACCAACACTCAGAAGTGCTTTTGCGATCCTCCACACTGCTTGCCCAATCAACATCAGAATAATAATGCAGCCTCACAACTCCAGTAGTGTATCTCAGTCCATGAGTGATTGTGCCCTGAAGATATCTCAGAAGATTCTTGGCACCAATCCAATGTGAGTGAAGAGGCTCAGCCATATGTTGGCCCAAAATGCTAACTGCAAAACATATATCCAGACGGGAGTTCACCAAGAACATCAATGCTACTATGAGTAGATGAAACTCAGAGGCATTTCGAAAATCAGGTCTGACAGCACTACTGCATAACTTCTTAAAGTTAAGCTCCATCAAGGTAGTCATAGGCTTGCAGTCCATCATTCCAAATTCGAAATCCAACTCACTCTTACTTTTGCAAATGAGAGGTTTTGTACCTGTCAGAAAGAGGTTGTCCTCATAAGGTACCAGTGTGAGAGGTCTATCATCCACAACCTTAAAGCAGTGGTTTGGGTCGGCTTCACTCCTAGTGAATCTCAGCTTCATCAGATAGCTATCAATCCTATCATAACAAGCCTGGGGTGCTTGCTCTAAATCATAGAGAGCTTTCTTCAACCTACATACATGAGATTCCCGATCATGAATCTCAAACCCCTCGGTTTGTTCCAGATCTGTGGTCTTGCCATTACATGAGGGGAATGGTCCCCTTGTAAGATTTCCTTCGGTACATCTCAGACATGTACCTTCATGCTCTTCTTTGAATTCAGGCATCCCTGTCACCATCTGTCTTACATCGGGTAGGGCCTTACAATGAAGATGGGCAGACCTCCGGTGCCATTGAAGAGATGTGTCACAAGACATGGTCCCCAATGGACTTCCTGCAACTTGATACAAAGTGCCAACCCTGAACCTAAGAGTAAAAGCATCTTTAAAATTCCTTTTCCAAACACATACATTTCCATCGATGAATGCCACGTTGTAACCTTTGTCTTCCATTGCCGAAATGGACACCAGGTTCTTTTTGAGATTAGGTACATAAAAAACCTTTTCTAAATGAATCGTGTTACCATGATTCAATTGAAGGGTAACATTCCCTACACCCTTTACGGGATAGGTGGCATCGTCTCCAAGAATAATCTCCAAGTTTGTTTCCTTCTCTATTAGATTAGAGAGCGCTTCCTCAAATCCAGTGAAGTGCCTTGAAGCACCACTGTCAATAAGCCAATTTCCCAATGAGTCCAGAGGAGGGGCAGTGGAGAGTGCCAAAATAAGATAATACTAACAACATTTGATTCTTCATACCTAGAGTTCCTTGCTTTCTTGGAGGGTCGACCATTTCCTTGATGTCCTGCATTCCTTTGTCCTTTGCCATTGTACCTGTCATTCCTTCGATTGAAGTTTCCTTCGGAATGATTGTGATCATCATCATGAGATGTCCCTTCTATATGGACACTCCCTCACATAGTGGCCAAACTTATTGCAAGCAAAGCATCTGCCTTTTCTTTCGCCCTTAGATCCGAGCTTTCCATTGAAATGACCTTTGGACCCTGCATTGTTTCTCCTTTTGGCATGAGCGGAGAAAGCAATAGGGTTGCTTCTATTAGAAGGCATTTCTTGTTCTACCATCTTGGTTTCTTCTTGAATGCATCTCAACATCAATTCTTCAAACCCTGGAATTCGATCATTATTGAGAATAGTGGTTCTAAATATATACCACTCGGGAGGGAGTCTTCCAAGGGTAGTGATAGTTAGTTCCCTGTCAGGAATGACTTCTTCAATCGATAGAAGATCATTCTTGATCTCAGTGATCCTTAAGAAGTAGGATTGAATATCCTCGTCTTTGCCCTTCAACTTATTTTTGAGGAAAAAAATTTGATTTGCATCACTAACCTTGAACATGCTTACCAATCTGTTGTAGATCTCCTTGGAGGTGTTTAGACCGGAGATGTAAGCCACCAGACGCTTGTCGATGGAATCTCTGATAATCTTCTTCACTTTGACTTCACCCTTGGTGTACTTATTCTTTGTAGCAGCCAGAGCATTTGATGGAGGCTCAGGGATTTTACCCTTCACGTAATCCAACACTTCTTGCTCTTCCAATGTCAGATCCAGAGACATCTTCCATTCGTGATAGTCAGACTTTTCACGAAGTTTGTCTTCGGCCGGGAATTGGGATGAGGAACCCATTGAGCCTTTGACCTTGCCCAACTGTCTTCAGTGATTGCTCCTTCACTCTTGCTTGGGCTTTGTCTTCACCTCAGCTCCTATACCATGTTAATTTTAGGTATGATCTATGCTTAGAGCAATTTACTTCAATTTTTCATATTAGCCCAATGACAATATTCAGATTAGCAATCACATCAGCGTGATAGTAAAGAGCAGATAGAACATAAATATAAACAACAGAAGAAAGCCAAGATAAGAGGATACAAGATGTGGCACCAGCCAGGGACAAACCCCAATGTGGGGAAACCCTTGATCAATTCTTCTTATATTCTTCAATAGTTCAACAGAGAGAGATAGTACAAATACATTTGAAGTCAATACCTGACTTGCCAAAATAGGAGATCAGACATTAGAGATTTTCACCATGAAGATGACACAACGAGGTTGTAGATTTGATGACAAGGACTGAAGATATGCAGCAGATGATAGGCCTAGAACAACTCAACCAATTAACCCAAAATACTGAAGCTTTCCTTCCATAAGACTCTCCTTCCTTTGCTGCTTCACTGATCATGTCAAGGCTGCCCATTTGGCAACTTGTATATGCTGTAAGGATTGAAGCATAAACATTGATGATTCTGAAGTCCATGCCTAGCTCCGAGGAATAAATATCCATGCCAATAAGACCATCCCCCCCAAGTAGAACAAATCTTGATAGAGCAAGGATTGATGCCCAGGGCAATGCCACCAGATCTTCCAATGACATCTTGTGCGTGGAAAATCCAACCCGACTTCAATGATTGCATAACTGAGATAATCTAATCAGCTCTTCCAAGAGTTTCTTAGAGGTATATAATATTAATAGGCTTAGAATCCAATAGTCTTCCGAGGGCTAGTTTTTTGGCAGAGCTAGCCAACCCTCTACAATTGAAGGAGATCCACTTCATGGGAGAGATTGGGGGAGGGTGTTCGATGCTCTAAGAACCCTATCAAGTGTAGATTGTCGGCCATGAGCCACTTCCACCCCAGCCTGGATGATAGCTTTGGAGATAAAGGAATGCCTACCCCTGGAGATCTTGGTTGTTTTGGGAGGGGAGATCAACCCAATCCTAACATGCTCAAGAGGATGAGACACCTGAGAGCAGAGATTGTAGGAGTGTGAGTGTCCAGAGGTGTTCGAGAGCTCCGGAGAGGGGAAAGTTGTATCCAAACCAAGTATAGAGGGTGGAGTGGTCGAGATAGATGGAGAGTGAAGTTCCAGTGGGTAGGTGATAGGGGATGATGAAATGCAAGGGATGGATGCATATGCAACATGCAAGTGCCATGCAGAACAAGATAAAGAAAAAGTAGATACAGAGTAGAGGGGAGGAGGAGTACCCGATGAGCGAGCGGCCACAGTAGCAGCCTAGGATCTCGTCATAGGCGGGGATGGAGGCTGGGGAGAGACCGAAGTCGGCACTTGAGTCGTTCTGCAATCCGTTGTCTTCGGACCTTGTGACCGAGGAGTCTGTCCTTTAGTAGATGAAGGTGCAACAGGAACCACATCTATCATGGCTTTGGAGGGAGAAGCAACGAATGTAACCAGTGGGCATTCTTTATAACGATGGCCAACCTTGTGACACCTTCTGCACCTAAATGGCACCCCCTCATAGTCCAGGATTTGAATGCGAGTGAATCTTCTTCAATGCAATGTAATCTGCTCCTCCAAGCCCTCTTTGGTGTCTAGGTATACCAGTACACGAGCCATGGATTTGTTGCTTGATGTTTCATATGACTTGTCATAGTCCAGGAAGGTGCCAAGTGCATTCCCAATGCGGGTGAAGATATCCTCAGACCAGAAGTGAAGGGGGAGACCAGGTAGCCTGACCTAAAGCGGTCCAGCACCCAGTTGTTCTCGCTTAGGATCGAATAACAGGCTCCATCTCTTGAGCAATACAGGGGTCATCTCAACGTGCCAATACCTCGATAGGACCCATGAGGTGTAGTCCTTCTTGTGGAAGCTAAGTGCGAACCATCCCTGAGCCAGTGTGGTGATAGTCGAGAGCTCCATGAGTATATTCCCCCAAATTTCCATGACCTAGAGGCGCAATTGGGCAACAGTGTATGCTCTTCCTCTGACTTTTCCCACCAAGACCTTATTTGCTGTATCCACAACATCCCCCATTTGCACCCCTTCACCAAAACAAAGGGACATATCCTTTTGGGAGGCTTTGACATACTTCAATTTCTTGTCTTTGCCAGAGCGCGAAGCTGTCAGGTGGCCTTGAAGGGGATTCTGTGTACAGGTCTGAGGGTTGACAACCGGGATCTCAAAACCGCCGGACGGGGAGGTAGAAAGTCCGGGCTCAGTGGAGGAATGCGAGAAAGGGGGAGAATCCACCGGAAGTGGTATGGAGTCTATTGCATATGCAAACCCTATCGATGAAGGGAGTGCAGAGGAGGGTGGCAGATGTGGAGATTCCGGAGGCAGTGGATCAAATGATGGGGACGGTGGAATGCATGAAGCGAGGAGATGTAGGGTGGCCGGTGAGAGGGGAGGGCAGTGAAGTCCCAGAGAAGCAATAGAGAGAGTGGAGAACGGGAGGCTGGGCGCGGAAGGGCCGGGATCGGAACAGACAGGCGGCAATCCCAACTGCAACGGAAAGGGCGTTCCCAGGGATTGAGTAATTGACATCTTCGAGACAATGCTAGGGCTTGACCAGATGGACTCATAGGGGTTAGGATCCACCAAATAATCCACCACATCCTCATCCATAACCGACATGCTGCAGTCAATCTCAGAGACAACAGGAACAGACCGTGGAGCCAGTTGACAGTGAAATCGAGATGGTTGCCCAACAGATCGTAAAAGTGTAGTTGCCAACGCAGCAGGGGAAAGCAGTGTGCAGAAACAGAGTCTACAGAAGGGCAGATGGGCAAACCCTAACCGTGTTCCTTTAGGGTTTCAAATCGACGCTCCATCCTCGTTTCCTTTGAGTGATAGATGTTAAGAAAGTATTCCCTTGATTAAGTCACAACTGTTGATCTTGAGATAGCAAGATTTAATCTTGGCCATTGAGATCTAGGGTTAGGGTTTGTAGTCATTAATAAGTTATAAAAGGAGATCTGACGGAGAGGTGAAGACACCTTGTACATAGTTTGAGTGGAGAGATTTCAGTCAAGTGTGTAGGTCAAGTAGGGGCCCGAGGAAAGGGAGCAAGGGGCAGTTAGGAAGTAGCAACAAAGCTGCTCAAATTGTTTGTATCTTTCCTTTGATGGGCTATTATCCCTGGTATGGGAGCCCAAGTTCTTAATAGAACATGTTTGGTTTTTCCCCTTGTGGGTTTTCTAGGGTATATCATGTGTTCTATGTGTAATGATGATTGCTGTGTGTTTCTGCTGTGCATTTTACATTAAAAACCTAGTTGTGCATAAATTAATAAATTGCGTAAGGGTTTGTTTGAGATTTACTGCCAAGTTTGAGGTTCAAGGAAACTTAACATGGTATCAGAGCAGTAATACTATACATAGTGAAAATCGAGTTGGGTCGTGTGATTGCTAGGGTGTGGTTGCTATTGTTGCCGACACAAGAAACAAAGTTGAGGCAACAGTTCTGTAGGTGGGTCGAGGGTATGCTTGAATTGGCTAATTCGCAAGAGGTTGCACTAGCCAGGTACAGGATGTATGATGTACTCATTGTGGCCCAGTGGGCGATGAAGGGGTGCAACATGAAGAGGATTGAAGTCGCTCTTTATAGCTTGTTCAACGGGCTAGGTTTGACTAACAAAGTGCAGAATTCAAGAGCAGTGTAGCAAGGTTGTGGCCAACATGCTTGAGGCAGCAACTGCTAGGCCGATTGGCCGACTAGTCACAACGATGACAGCAACGCTAGATCTTCTTCAGGACAACACGATCGGGTCGGAAAATTCAGGATAGGCAGCTGACCGACAAAAAATCGCAATCGATGCAGGGGTGACAATACAAGAGTTGACAACGAATCAGGAGGTTGTAAATTGTAATGAAGTTTGGGAAGCCGAGTATGATTGGATTTAGCCACTTGATTAGGACGTGACAGTCGAGACGAGCCAAGAGTTATGTGCACGACAAAGTACTGTGATATAGTAGATCAAGGAGGTGCACTACAAGGTGTTGGAATAGTCGCTCGAGTCGAGCAGAGATGCCAGGAAAGCTGCTGCAACCTTGGACATGTTGTGAGTGTGTAGGTTGTGGTGGGGGGGGAGGACTTCTCAGTCTAGCTAGTGCGGTCGAGCACAGGAGCGTAGGAGCTAACCAACCGTCGAGGGAATCAAACACCTAGTCACAAGGGATTTGGCACAACCAACATTAGCAAATGCTCGAGCAGTGTTGGGTAGAGACTCGACGACTCAAGGCAGCGCATGCAACAGATAGATCCAAGTATCAGCGCAGACAACCACCAAGAAATCTGACATGACACAACCACTGAAAGTCAACTGTAAGGGTGTTACGATGGCTGAACGCAGCCCAAAATCAAACACGACAGGGATGCAAAGAATTGTTAGTTGTTATCGAGATGCATATGAGTCGCAGGGTGGTGTAGGAAAGGACAGATCCAATTGAGAGTCGAGCATGTGTAGAGTGACAAAGGAACGATAATTGGAGGTCGTTTGCGCATAGGCTGAGATAGACGTGTCGACGACCAAGCAAAGAAAATTCACTACTATATTAAAAAAAATAAAACTTTTGAAGTGTCTTAACAGGGAGCAAGAGGCTCTAGGCAACACATGAGATTTCTGGGCAGGGAGCAGAGGCTCTGGGTAGCCTCGGGAATTATGTAGGAAGGTCTAGGCAGTGAGTGGAAGTTTTTGGCAGCGGGCAATGTGCAATAAAGGGCGAAGATAGCCATGTAGGATGCTTCGGAGCGAGAGGCTTCTAGAAGTATGGTTCTTAGCTCAAGTTCCATGTCAGGTAGTATGACAAGCTTCTATGCCAGAGGGAGCAACTATAATGGATGTGATGAGCTTGGAGATGGATCCGAGTTATGGAAGTACCTTCCTCGCTAAGAGGGAGTGTTGGATTGTGTAGCTTGGTAGGACTTCCACATTGGCTTGGTGTCTTAGCATGTGGAAGATTGCCTCTCTAGATGATAAACTTTGTAAAGTGATTTTATAAAGTACCTTTTGTATTTAATGATTAAAAGTGACTTTATTATAAAGTTGAGTCACTTAAGTGATTTAAGTGATCTCAATGAGAGATTAAGTCACAACCATTGATCTTGAGATGGCAAGATTTAATCTTGGCCATTGAGATCTAGGGTTAGAAACTTTAGTCTTTAATAAGCTATAAAAGGAGATTTGAAAGAGAGGTGAGGACACCTTGTACAAAGTTTGAGTGGAGGGATTTCACTCAAGTGTGCAGGTTGGGCAGGGGCATGAAAAAAGGGAATAAGAGGCAGTTAGGGAGTAGCAATGATGCTGCTCAAATTGTTTGTATATTTCCTTTGATGGGCGATTATCCCTGGTACGAGAGCCTAAGTACTTAATAGAACAAGTTTGCTGGTTTTTCCCCTTATGGGTTTTACATGGTATATCGTGTGTCTTATGTGTAATGATGATTTCTGTGTGTTTCCGCTGTGCATTTTACGTTAAGAACCTAGTTGTGCATTAACTAATAAATCACGTAAGGGTTTGTTTGAGATTTCCTACCAGGTGCCAGGTTCAAGGAAACTTAACAAAGTCGCATGTAGTGCTTCAAGTGTCAAAGGTTTGGGCACTTCACTTCATAGTGTCATGAGAAGAAGGTGAAGGGCAAGTAGCGATAGCAAAAGCAATTTTAGTGCAAAATCATAAACTGAAGTAGATGAGCTTTCATCCAAGATTGAGACACACTTCTCTAGAGTCTCATGCTTGTCATCTAACATTGTATCTAGTGTTGATTGGTATGTGGACAGTGGAGCCTCCAAACTGATGAGCTCTAACAAGAGGGCCTTTAGAAAACTCCAAGAGCATGAAGCAAGCATGCAAGTGGTACCTGGTGATGATGCTACATATCCAGTTGCAGAAATGGGATCCATCTCATTCATATGCCATCAGCGGATATCCTTGAGCTTATTGGCGTTTTGTACTTACCTAGCTTAACTAGTAATCTCCTTTAGTATCAATGATGGCAAATTTCAAATATATGGCTAAGGTTGATGGTCAACAAGTCCTCCTCAGAAAGAGATCTCAATTCCTTGTTGGCCAGAGGTGTTTGAGAGGGTGGTATATACAGGTTGCAGGGGGATCTTGTGAAAGCTCTAGTGCATGGTAGTGACAACTTGTGAGAGCATGGCACAAAAGGCTGAGTCACTTGCACTATTGATCATTGCCGATCTTGAAGGACATGGTGTGTTGATCATTGTAGCTGGGGAAGGTACTTCTACACAGGCCTAAGTGTCTAGGTATGCAGAAGTTGCCCACAGATCTCCTTGGGACACTTGCTATAGTGTGAGCAGGTTGCATTTGTAACTTAGCCTAAGTTCAACTTAGGAAAAACACATAATTATTATGTTGGCTTATTGAGCTAAAGTAAACTTAGGAAAAGTAAATTAATTACTTTAGTGATTATGTTTTAATCTCAACCCTTCATCTCAAGTGAGGCGAGATCTAATATTGTCCGTTAATCACTTTGGATATTAGGGTTAGGGATTTAGCTCAATGAAAAGGTATAAAAGCAAGGCTAAGGAGAGGGATGTGAAAATTTCACTACTGAAATTCTATTGCAGCAATTGGAATTAATTCTTCTAACTATAAATTAATTATGCAGTTTATTGCTTACAACAACAACGAATTAATCACACTGCAATCTTCACAAATAAAAATACTACAAAAGATAAACTGGAAACTGAGAAAATACTGGCACACACACAAAAAGTTATGACACAATTATTTAACACACAAAAATTATGACAGTGATTTTGGACTAAAGTCCCCGAAAAAACCCAATGTGGGAAAGTCGGTGCAACAACTGAGGGTTTTTATTATTAAGCAACAATGAGAAATTTTGAGTACCACTGGATGCCGAAATCTGGAAATCCTATAGAGAAAAATACTGGCAAAAATATTATGAGGAATTTTCCTCACCCCATAGGCAATTTGGGCAGACCGTAGCGTCACCCTAGCTCAAAAATGGGATACGCACTGCTTGGAACAACTGCTCCTCAAGCCGTTTTGTCTGTTGCTGACTGAGAAACTGTCTCTCCGGCACTCTGGAAAATCTTTTCGGCCTCTGAAACTGAAAACGAGCTTCTCTCCAGCAAAATCGAATTGTCCTCTAGAGACTTCTGCGCAACCCTTGCATCAGCCTCTCTGTGGTTATCTTTGCCTCTTTGTAAGCTACTCTTGGGATCTGGAAAACTTCCTCTGGACTCACTGTCTCTGCCCCTCTTTGTCTCTTCTTCCCTTCTTTGGCTCGAACTCCTCTGACAAACTACTACTGCTCGCCCAAGGAAATCGATCTCAAGTGTGTGTCTCCTTCTACCCATCAACCTCTTCTTATAATCTCCAGTTGGGACTCCAATGGCCAAGATTAAAACTTAATCAATGGATGAGATTATTTCCTAGTCGATCTGTGTGAGTTTCTAGAGAAATCTCACCTTCCTTAATTAATTACTGTTTATTAATCATTTTCCCTAAGTTAGACTTAGGAAAAATTTAATTACTGATTATTTAACCTAATTAAGGCATCTCTAGGTGGATTTTCCTAAAACGGTTTTTGGGTCATGGAGTCTTGGTGTTTCTTAGCCTTTCTAATAATTGTCGAGACTAGAACACCATCTGATGCTACAAATACTAACACTCCCTTTTAGCATGGAAGGTGTTCTAGTGTCGTAATGCTATGACACCTTGTCTTTGCATCACCCTCTATACACGCTACTGATGTTTGGTCACTGTGACTTGCTGCCACTACCCATCAACTACTGCGCAACTCTGATGCTGCATCTGTGTTACTGCTAACACTGTTATACTGCTGCCAACTCTGCATCTACATTGCAACTCCCTCTCATCTGTTGTTGCTGCTATTGCAACTACTGCTACTGAGAAGCATCCAAAATGCTAAATCAACTGTGTCTCTGTGTTGCGTCTTTCTTCTGAGCATTTGACTACTACTAGCCTCTGCACTGTCCACTGGGGAATCTGCGCTGTCGCTGACTCTGCCACTGAGCCTCCTGCTCTGCTGTCAACACTGCATCTGCGCTCCTTTATACCTGACTGTAACTAGTCTGTGACTGTCACTTTGGAATCTGACTGCATCAATTGACACTGATCCATCCCACTACTGAATACTTTGGGCCCCTATATCAAGGTAATGATCTGTGAGGAAGACACCTCAACGGACCTTGCCCAAATCTCTGCGTTGCTCTGGGACTATAGCTCCATATTGCCCCACCTCACTCCTGGAGGTATAACTGCAAACATGGCGAAATCTTCCACTAACCTGGAGGACAAATTGTCTATCTCTGCAGATGTTGCCGCCTGGTCTTGCTTCTCTTGCTTGTTCTTCTTTCTTTGAGGACACTAAGTACTGTAGTGGCCAAACTCGCCACACCTGAAGCACTTGACCTTAGATAGATCCTTCTTCTTCTTCTACCCCTTTCCCTGACTGGGACCCTTTGATGTAAGGGCTACATTTTCTTCCTCCTCCTCACCTTTCTCACCCTTACTGTTGCTATCGCTGATGGAGGGCTTCACAAGCGCTCGCCTCATCTCCTCCTGCTGCAAGTCTGACCACATCTTGTCCCACCTAGGTAGATTATCTCGTCCCAAGATGCATTGGATGAAGATATCCTAGTCCTTTGAGACACTGTTCAGTGCGAAACGTACAAGCTCTGTGTCCTGAGGTGCCTCCCCAACTACTGCAAGCTGATCCCAAATTTCCTGAATTCTGGTGAGAAAGGGATCATTGCCTTCCCCCTTATACATCTTGAGGTTTTTCAACATTTCCTTCAGGAACATCTTCCACTGTTCAGAAGGATTCTGATATAGCTGAGTGAGAGCATCCCACATCTCCTTAGTAGTATTCTTGCTAGATATATGTGAAACTATATGGCCTAAGAATCCATCCAAGATCATCCGCTTTGCCTTTGCCATCTCTTTCCTGTATTCCTTCAACTGATCTACATCATTCGATACTGCCACAAAATTCTTTGCATAAGTCTTCAGGGCAAATTCATCTAGCAGGAAGGACATCCTAGCCTTCCAGATGACATAGTTGGAGGCTCCCTCCAACCTATCCTGATCTCTAAGCCCTGCTGTGGTCATCTCTACAACTGGAATGAAAATCTCCCTCTTTCACCTGCTCGACTACGGAATCGGCTATTGACACTCCCTTTTGGAGTGAGAAAATCTACTTGTAGCTACTGCAGATTGCAACTGGAAATTTGGATTTCTAGGCTAGAAACCCTCTGAGAGAAATTTCCCTCTGTGTGTCCACTTTATCTTCCACCCGACGCTGATTATGCTCTAGCAAAATTGCTGCAAAACATTCCTATGCCCAAACAAGGAATTTGCCGAGCGAAAAATATTGGACTGCTACTCCCTTTGCCTGCTAGAATCACTCAAACTAGAAAGCCAATTTTTTCTGCAACCCTGCATTGAAAAATCAAATTGCCCAACAATTCGTATTGCTTGGCTAGGCACTGCGCAACCCATAGAAAAAATCGTCTTGTTGCTACCTCTGAACAACGAATTTTTCTGCTTCCGCTTTTGAGCTTCCCGTCTAATCAAAATCACTTTGATACGATGTGGAAATTTCACTACTGAAATTGTATTGCCACAACTGGAATTAATTCTTCTAACTATAAATTAATTATGCAGTTTATTTTTTATGGCAACAACGAATTAATCACGCTGCAATCTTCACAAATAAAAATATTGTGGAAGATAAACTGGAAACTAAGAAAATACTGGCACACACAAAAATACAACACAGTTATTTTGGACTAAAGTCCCTAGAAAAACCCAATGTTGAAAATGGTGCAACAACGAAGGGATTTCATTATTAAGCAGCAGTGAGAAATTCTGAGTACAACTGGATGCCGAAATTTTGCAATCCTACAAAGAAAAATATTGGCAAAAATATTGAGAAATTTTCCTCACCCCATAGGCAATCTAGGCTCTGATTGCTAACACCAATTGAGTCGTCCAAACTACCCTGTGCAGACCCTGCGTCATCCTAGTGCAGAACTAGAATACGCACTGCCTGGAACAACTACTCCTCAAGCCGTCTTGTTTGCTGGTACTGATAAATTGTCTTTCCGACACTCTTGAAAATTTTTCCGGCCTCTAGAGTTTCTCTCTATCAAATTGAATTGCCCTCTAGAGACTTCTGTGCAGCCCCCACGCCAGCCTCTCTGTGGCTATCTCTGCCTCTTTGCAAGCTACTCTCAGGATCTGGAAAACTTCCTTCAGACTCATTGTCTCTACCCCTCTCTGTCTTTGCTTCCCTTCTTTGGCTCAAACTCTTCCATCAAACTGCTGCTGTTCTCTGGAAAGTCGAATTGCCCAAGGAAATCAATCTAAAGTGTGTTTTTCCATCTACCCATCGACCTCTTCCTATAATCTCCAGTTGGGACTCCAACGACCTGTTGGAATTTCTAAGTCTAGCTGTTAGAAACCCTTCATGTAATTTACTGATTTATTTCTACCTACTTGTTCTGTTAATTAACAAGTTATTTACCATGTAAATATTGGAAATAAATACAAGAACATGCTCAACACATTACAGATTATCATCTGAAGGAAACAAAACAAGCACACAAGTGACACCGTTGTTTTTGGACCAATGTCCTCGGAAAAACCCAATGCGAGAAAACCGGTGCAGCTATTTGAGGGTTTTGTTATTATGCAGTTTCTGAATACAATCTGGGTGCAAAAACCGGCTCACCCAACAGAGAATAATCTCGACAGTAGTACTTCTCAGTCGGAGACAAATGTTCCGGCTGAAACCCCGAATAATCATTTCGGCAGCTTCACAGCTCCAATCTGCCCCACGAAAACCTAGCGTCAGCCTCTAGGGACAACGTTAGCCCTTTCTGGCCCAACATTTGCCCAGCATCACTCTGGCTTGGCCTGCGTCAGCCTTTGGAGGCATTGCATCAGCCCTCTGGCCCTCTGTGTCACCCACGTTGGTCGTTTGAGGCATTGCTTAGCTCCTGGCTAGCTCTGCGTGAACCCCTGGTTGGTTCTGCGTCCCTCACTCTCGGCTACTGTGCTAATCCTCCTGGTGCTATCTCTGCCTCTCTGCTTCTGTATTCACTGCCCCTCAGTTGCAACTCTGATCACTCTCATGACTTCTTCAGCAAACCCAACCCCAAAAAGTCGAAATCTTGATCAACTCGGTGTATTCTTCAAGTGACCCTCAAGCCTCCTTATATACTTTTTTTGTTGACAATTCAACGGTCGAGATTAAGTCCCTAATCAACGACTAAGATTAATTCTGGCTCGATCCATGACTTTTGGACCCTTCTAACACAATTTTATATTAATTCACATTAATATTTTATTTTCCCTAAGTTTAGACTTAGGGACTCCATTAAAAATATTAATTATTTTAATATCTCCCAAACTGTTTAGAATCTGCCCAAACCATTTCTGGGTATTGGAGATCTCATGTGCTTTAGCTTCTCCACCAATTTTCGTGGCTAGAGCACATCCGATGCTACTCCAAATCAACACTCCCTCATAGCGAGGATTGTGCTCTAGTAATACTCCTCACTGAGCATCACCCTGATCATCACCCTGATCATCCGGCATCGGTCCTTGTGTTGATGCTAGGTCTGCTGCCCAACATCATCTGCACTGCTGCATCATGTACTGCTACCCATGGTCTTGTCACTGCCACTGCTGCATCCATACATCAACCCCTATCATCATGCTGCCCATAGCACTGCCACTGCTAACTGCTGCACTGCAACTCAGTTACTGAGAATTAAGTAACTGATCTCCCAACTCTGACATCTCCGTCAGGGTAGAGACACCCACGAAGCTGAAACTCCCTCTGTCGCTGACAAGTGCTCCCTCTCTGACCTCTGCGCTGCTGCAACAACTTCTTGCATCTCGCATCGTTGCACACCTCTCTGTGCCATCTTGCACTGGTGCAACACTTCCGTGCCTCTCGCACTGTTGCAACCTACTAGCCTCACGCTGTCCTGGGAATCCTGCACTGTAGCTTCTTCTGTCGCGCCATCCTCATTTATCTCTACTGACATCTACCAGCACTACTACTCTTCGGGGCCCTCGTAGCTAGGTATAATCCAAGAGGTTGGGTACCTCAAGGATCCTGCCCCTCATCGCATGTAGTTCGTCTGACTACAGCTCGATGTATCCCTACTTCTGCTCAAGTGGTGTGTGAGCACTCATGGCACAGTCATCATTTGTCTCCACTTCCTTCTCCGCCCTTGCTGGTGCAGCCTTGGTCTCGGAGGCCTCTCCCTTGCTCTTCTTCCTTGGACACTAGGTCGCATAATGACCCAGCTCCCCACAGTGGAAGCATTTGACCTTGGAGAGGTCCTTCTTCTTCCGTTTCTCCTGCTTTCCCTCAGATGCTAGGGCAACATCCACCTCCTCCTCCTTGATTCTAATCCCCTTGTCGCTGCTTCCCGCCTTGCTCAGCCTTCTGATCTCTTCTTGGCGAAGAGCCGCCCACATTTCCTCCCAATCTGGAAGGGTTGCCCTGCCTAGTATGCTCTGGACAAACACCTCCCAGTCTTCTGAGACTACGTTCAGGGTTGTTCTCACCATCAATTCTTGATCTGGCGTGGCTCCTATGGAAGTCAGCTGATCCCGGATCTCCTTCAATCGACCGAGGAAGGGGTCGATCTGTTCTCCCTTCTGCATTTGGTATGACCGCCACTGATTTTCTAGTAACATCCTTCTCTGCATAGAAGTATGCTAGCACAATTTCTTTAAGTCCTCCCACGTCTCCTTTGCCGTGTCCTTTTTGACAATATGTGGTACTACATGGTCCTTGACCCCGTCAAGAATGATGCTCTTGGCCCTCGCCATTGCCTCTTCGTACTTGTCGTTATCAGCTGGGTCAATTGGGATTGCTATCGTCCTCAAGGCGAAGTGCTTGACACAATTCCTGTCTAGAACGGATAAGATTCTGGCCTTCTAGACTACAAAGCTTGAGGCTCCGTCCAGTCTGTCCTAGTCTCTTACCCCGTTCATTGCCATCACGCTGCTCCTCTACTTCCCTCCCAGAAGTTCTTGGTGTGACTCCCTTTGAGCCTCGATTTCCCTCTTGGAAACCCTTCTGCCAATGTCGAGATGCCCCCACTCGGATCGTTAGTGTAGCTGTACCATTGAACTTGATTTTTTGGCTAGAAATCCTCGGTAGCAACTCCCTCCTTGGTCTTGCCCTGTTAGGTACTGTTCTGACTACAGCACCCCACCAGCTCCACTCTGCAACTTACCCACTGCTAGGATATTCCGACACATAGGAAATAGTTAAGTACAACTTGGTCTAGTATAGAGTTAGGTAAAGTGTGTTTATTTACTATGTACATTTTGTAACTTACAATCCGACGGTCACGATATGTAGTGATCCGACGATTCATTCTCTCCTCGGTATTACCGACACTTGATCTGTGGCTTAACACCCGATTGATCCATGATCTCTATTTAAAGAGCATGGAGGGTCATTTGTAGGGTAATCCGTCTATGAGAGAAGCATATGTAAATTTTCATTCTTTTATTAATAAATTGCCTGAAGTGGCCGCGTTGGCTCAGGCCGTGGACTGTTTCCCTCTTTGAGGGTTTTAACCACGTCAAAAAACTGGTGTATTGATCTGTGATCTATTTGTGAGCGGTGTCCTTTGGTGTTATGTCTGAGGAACTTACCCTGTAAATTCCTACATGGTATCAGAGCTATTTGAGGGCCGCGTCCGTTGGTGATCCAAATCTGAAGCCGGTAGAACTGCATCCGACAACCGTTTCCTAGATCTACTGTTTCTGACTGCGTTCGGGTCGAGAGGACTGCTCTGTTGTGTTGGGACTCGGGAGCATCTGTTCCAGTGAGGAACCCCTTTCGTTTCACGCGAAAAGGTTTCCAGTAGCCCTAGCTGCGTCATTTTTAAGATCTGGAGGTATACAATGTTTATTTGCAGTTTACAGTCATTTTCTCTCTGTTTATTTCGGTTTCGGTTTATTTAGCCTTTTTTATTACCGGATCTATACCTTTCATTTCTGCGTATGCTCTTTGCCCTGCGACTCTGTGCGATCTGGGCAAATCAGAAACAGAAAGGAAGGATTTTTCTCATGCATATGCTCTTTTCCGCTGCGCCTTAGTGTGATCTCGAAAAATCAGAAACACTGAGGAAAATATTTAGTTTCCGGCTAAAGCTAACTTTGAGCCGCAAGGTTCGTTTTTGAAAATATCTAGTTTCCGGCTAAAGCTAACTTCGAGCCGTAAGGTTCGTTTTTTTTTGTATGTCCGTGTTGGGTTTTGTGTTTTTTGTTTTGTAGGGAAAAAGAGCTTTCTGAAGGCAAGCACGCAACCCAAAGCATCAACCCCCTCTCTCTCTCTCTCAAACTTTTTGTATAGCTCACTTGGTGCAAAGCTAATTTATGAGAGTAGAGGTCTTGGGTTCAAGTCTCCATTTTGTGGGGGCGGATTTTTCATTTCCGCACATTCCTGCACTTCGTCGGCGACTTCATCAAATTTTCTTCAAAAAGCCATAACTTCTTCATCCGGAAGCCGTTTTAAGAACCGTTTTTTTGAAACAGCCTAATTTTTCGAGATCTTTCCATTGAAACACTTAGTTTCAACATCTATAGCTTCAATTTTTTTTTAAATGGAAAGTCCATGCCAAGTTATTCTTGATAGCACCAACTACTTCCAATGGTGGTCTTACATTGTGGATTTACTTAGAAGTAAAGGTCTTTACAGAATAGCCACAGGCCAAGAGACCAAACCGAAAGATGAAGACAAGGCAGCTAAATGGGAAAATAGGCAAGACCAAACACGTGGGTTGATAGGGATGTCTATTTCTCCAGATCTTAGATTCCATATTGCAAAACTTGATACTCCTGATGAAGCAATGAAACAGATTACTAAAGTCTTTGGAATTAAAAATGAACTTAAAGCCTATCAACTTGAAAATGAATTGGTCACATTGGACCCCAATAATTTTTCTTGCTTTGAAGATTTTTTGTCCAAGTTCAAGACCCGTAGACTTCTCTTGGAAGGTGTTAAGGTTAAAAAAGAAGATAGTAGTCTTATCTACTCCATTTTTACTAAGTTGGGATCAACCTATTCTGTGTTTGTTTCCACCTTCCATTCTACAAGAGAAGCCTTCATTTCTCAAGGACAAACCTACAAGTCCCCTTCCTTTGATTCCTTTTGTGATTCTTTAATAAGAGAACAAGAAAAACTCTTACACCTTGGTCTTCTTCATCTTGGAAACTTTTCTAAGAAAGCGTTAGCCGCCCAGCAGCAACCAAATCCAAAGAATCCTAAGAAGTTGTATCCTAAAAAGAATGGTCCTAAACCAAACAAGGGTCCTAAGCAATTTCAGCCTCAAAATGAAAAATCATTTCAACAAAATGATAAGACAAATAAAAACAAAGGGAAGAAAACTGATAGACATTGCAACTTTTGTAATCGAGATGGCCACTTAGAATCCAAATGCTTTAAGAAGATGGAAGCCTTGGAAGCAGCAATGAAGAAGCATAACATCCATTTGGAGCAGTCTTCAACTTCAACTTCATCTTCAGGAATGGCACTTTCTGCATGTGGTTGTCAAGCATCTCGGTCTGGCTATGCACTAAATGTATCTTCTTCTTCTCATTCTCATGAGTGGCTCATTGATTCTGGAGCTTCTTATCACATGGCCAAAAACAAAGCCATGTTTTCTTCTTTAAATGATTGTAACACCAAAAATATATATGTCAGTGATGATAGATCTCTTAGTGTTGTAGGGACTGGAACTGTTCATCTAGACAATGGTCAGTTTAATGATGTATTATGTGTTCCAACCTTATCCTGCAATCTTCTATCTGTATATCAGATAACCCATTCAGGTGAAGGTAAAATCGTTGAATTTTCACCTCACGATGTTGTAATTAAGGACCTAAGAGATCCTAAACAGATTTTAGCTACTGGCATTGCTGATGATTCTACAAGGTTGTATAAGTTTCACAACTTTGGGTCATTAAATCTTCCCTCAGTATTTGTTGCTCATAATGATGAAGTGAGCAAACTTTGGCATGAGCGATTTGGTCACTTAAACTATCGCTCTCTTCAGAATCTATGTAAAGAAAATATGGTGACAGGTCTTCCAATGGTATCTTGCAGAGATGGTGTTTGTTCCGGATGTGTACTCGGAAAACATCATCGGGACAGTTTTGAAAAACGTGCCTCTTGGCACGCCTCAGCCCCTTTACAGCTTGTGCATAGTGATTTATGTGGTCCACTTCCAGTTGCTTCATTCTCTGGCTACAAGTATTTCTTAACTTTCATTGATGATTTCTCCAGACGCACTTGGGTATACTTCTTAAAACTCAAGAGTGAAGTATTTAACATGTTCTTGGCCTTTAAGGCCTTTGTTGAAAAACAATCTGGACATCAAATTCTTAAGCTAAGATCTGATAATGGCGGAGAATATGTTAAAAACACATTCATCAACTTTTGCACTGAGAATGGAATTCAAATGCAACATACTGTTCCATATAATCCACAACAAAATGGTGTAGCTGAAAGGAAGAATCGCACCTTAAAGGAAATGGCTAATTGTATGCTTCAATCTAAAGGACTTAGTCTTAATTATTGGGCAGAAGCAATTAACTGTGCAAATTACATAATAAATCACACTTCTACTAAGGTTTTAAAGAATATCACTCCAGAAGAAGCATGGAGCTCAATCAAACCAGATGTAAGTCACTTTCGTGTTTTTGGAAGTGAAGCATGGGCCCATATTCCAGATGAGAAACATAAAGCTTTAGAACCTAAGAGTGAAAAATGTATTTTTGTTGGATATTCTGAAGATGTCAAAGGATATAGACTTATTCCACTTAAGTCCAAAAATGTTATCATTAGAAGAGATGTAAAGTTTGCTGAAAATATATCGGCCTGCGAGCTTAGTTCGGCGGATGTGCCACCTCTCCCTATCTCTTCTACTTTTGAAAATATTTCTTCTTCAGATGATGAAAGCGAGGATGAAACTCCTCCCCCACCTTCTCAGGATCCTCCTTCAGCTCCTCAGCTTCCAAAATGGGTCCGTGCTACTTGGGATGTAGCAGGTGATCTTGCCGACGATCCTACAGATCAGCGACGTACACGTTCTCAGTTCGAGAGAGTCTCTTCTTTACTGGCTCAAGCTTCAGTGAATTATGATCCTGACACCTTTGCAGAAGCTTCAGGCCATCCAGATTGGGAAGCAGCTACGAATGAAGAATATCATTCATTATTGGCAAATGATATATGGGATCTTGTTCCTCTACCAAAGGGACGAAAACTTGTTAGATGCAAATGGGTTTACAGAACCAAGTATGGACCAGATGGGAAAGTTGATAAACATAAAGCTTGTCTTGTTGCTAAGGGTTTTTCACAAGTTGAAGGCATTGACTATACTGAAACCTTCTCCCCTGTTGCCAAAATGAACTCTATCCGCCTTGTTCTTTCCCTTGCTGCCTCTTTCAAATGGGAAGTCCATCAGATGGATGTTAAATCCGCCTTCTTGCATGGGGACTTGCATGAAGAAATCTATATGGAACAACCTATTGGCTTTATACAAACAGACTCCAGCCTTGTATGTCGGCTTAAGAAATCCCTTTATGGTCTCAAGCAAGCTCCTCGAGCTTGGTATGCCAAAATGGATAACTTTCTTTTAGAAAATGGCTTTTCTAGGTGTCATTCTGACAATACTGTCTACACCAAGAAAGTGGGCAAGTCTCTTATCATCCTTGTTCTTTATGTTGATGATCTTATCCTAACTGGTAGTGATCCCAACCTTATAAACCATGTGAAGTCTAGCCTTAAAAGGAAGTTTGAAATGACAGACTTAGGACACTTACATTATTTTCTTGGTCTTCAAGTCTTGCAATCCAAGGAAGGTATTTCCCTTTCTCAGTCCAAGTATGCCTGTGATATTCTACGCCATTTTCACATGGAAGACTGTAAGCCAGCCCCTTCTCCCTTTCAGTTTGGAGTCAAACTTTCAGTCACTTGTACTTCTCCTGAAGTTGATGCTACCTTATACCGTCAACTTGTAGGAAAACTTTTGTATCTAACCCATACTCGTCCTGACCTTTGCTGTTGGCCTTGTTGCTCGGTTTATGCAAAACCCACGTGAAAGTCATTGGAAAGCAGCTAAAAGAATACTTCGTTATGTTCAAGGTACAGTTCAGTTTGGGATTCATTACAGTGCCGAAGCAACTCCTCTATTGGTTGGTTTCACTGATTCCGATTGGGCTAGTGACCCTGATGATCGGAAGTCTACTGCAGGTTATGTGTTCACTCTTGGTTCAGGACCTATTACATGGGCTTGCAAGAAACAAGGTGCCATTTCTCTTTCTTCAGCAGAAGCAGAGTATCGTGGTGCCGTAGAAGCTAGTAAGGAAGCCTTGTGGCTTCGTCAGATCCTGTCAGAGTTTGGGTTTCAGCAGCAGCATCCTACTACACTTTGGTGTGATAATCAAAGTGCCATTCAGCTATGAAAAGATTCAGTCCAACATTAGCGCAGCAAACACATTGAACTACACATGCACTTCATCAGAAAGCTCATTCACGACCATGTTCTTGAAGTGCAATATTGTTCAACAGATGATCAAGTTGCAGACATCTTTACAAAGGCTCTCACAGAGGCGAAGTTCACTAAACTTTGATTTATGGTTGGAGTTCAGGAAGTTGTCACTAAGGGGGGATAGGCTCTAGTGCCTCCTTCCTTCTCCTATTGTGTCATATTTGTAAATCCTTCAATCCTATCCCAAGTTGTTCTTAAGGGGGGATGTTAGGATATTCCGACACATAGGAAATAGTTAAGTACAACTTGGTCTAGTATAGAGTTAGGTAAAGTGTGTTTCTTTACTATGTACATTTTGTAACTTACAATCTGACGGTGACAATATGTAGTGATCCGACGGTTCATTCTCTCCTCGGTATTATCAACACTTGATCTGTGGCTTAGCACCTGATTGGTCCATGATCTCTATTTAAAGAGCATGGAGGGTCATTTGTAGGGTAATCCGTCTATGAGAGAAGCATATGTAAATTTTCATTCTTTTATTAATAAATTGCCTGAAGTGGCCGCGTTGGATCAGGCCGTGGACTGTTTCCCTCTTTGAGGGTTTTAACCACGTCAAAATATTGGTGTATTGATCTGTGATCTATTTGTGAGCGGTGTCCTTTGGTGTTCTGTCTGAGGAACTTACCCTGTAAATTCCACAACCTCCTAAACCCCAACAAACTGAAGGTTAGAGCTCCTAGGCTTTGCGCAATCAAGCACTCGCTGAAATGCTCCCTAGCCAACTGCGTCAACCCTCCCGGTCTCTGCGTGAGCCTTTTTTGCCCTCCTCAGTCTCTGCGCTGACCTCTTCCTGGCTCAATCTTGATGACGCAGGCACTGCGTCACCCCTTCCTTGCTGCTACTCTGCTAGGAACAACTTCTGTCACTTGGGACAACTGTTTTCTGCTGCAGTGTTTTTAAAACCGTTTTTAAAAACCGGTTACCGGTCTAACCGGCCGGTTAGCAAGGCCGCCGGTCTAAACCGGCCAAAAAACCCGGTTGGAAAGGCAATTTCTCCAAATTTTGGCCCTAACCGGTGAAAACCGGCCGGTTTAGGACGGAACCTAAACTGGCCGGTTTTAGGCATGCCCACCATAACTTGCAAAAAGCGGTTTTCTGACTGTGGTTTAGGGGTTTTGGGGGGGAACTAAGGGTGTTTTCCCTCCAAAAACACCCTCTCCAAGCTATAAGAGGCCCCTCTCACTCTCATTTGTCTCACACAACTGATTTGGAGTGTTTGTGAGTTTGTTTGTGAGCTTGCAGAGTGTTGAGTTTTTGCTGAAGTAGTCATCTTGGAGTTGGAGTTGGAGCTATTTTGGAGATAGTGTGTAGCTGTTAGTGGAGTTGCCATCTTCAAGAAGAGGCTAAGGAAGCTAGTTTGCATTTCCAAGTAAGGATTTGCACTTGAAAATTCCTTATTTGACTGTTGTCCATGAATTAATTTTTTTTTGTGTTATAAACATCTCACTTCTATGATCTACCATCCAGGGAGTCATCATGCCTCCAAAAGCCAGAGATACTGCATGGGCTCATTGTGATATGATTGATGGCAAAATGATCTGCAAATATTGCCAAAGATCCATTCAAGGAGGGGGTATTAACAGGTTCAAGCAACACTTGGCTAGGATAGGAGGCCATGTAAAGCCATGTGGAGCACCAAATGAAATAATAGGGCATATTAGGGCAGAATACCTTCAGAAGTTTGAGACTCAAGTCACTGAACCAATAGAGAAGTTTGTGATTGCAAAGTTTGGGAGTCGAGACTCAACCAACTGAGTTTGATCATGATGACTGAGACTCATGAGAAGTTTCAAATTCAAGTGATAATGTTGATCACTATTATAGTATTACTATTATCATATATGTAGAGTCTAGACTGAAGTCTTGTAGTAGGCCACTGGCCCCATAGTTTGTAGGCTTTGTTTTTGCACTCTAGAGGCCATTTAGAGCCTCATTGCTTATGTATTTTGTCGATGATATGTATTGCACTCCGTGCCGTTTTGATATATTCACCTTTACATGGTATATAAATGAGCAATCTTTGCATATTTTGTCTCTATTGGCTTGGAATCATGGTTTTAAATCTTAAAAATAGTTTTTTTCATTAAAAAATAATTATTTAATGTATTTTTCTAAAACCGGTTCGTTTAGACCAAACCAGTCCCGGTTAGACCGGTTCCGGTCGGTAAACCTGTTCATTAGGTGGACCGGTCCGGTCATCGGTTCCGGTTTTAAAAACATTGTTCTGCTGCTGCTGCTCTGCTCGGCTGATGTCCTCAGTTCTCCTGTGATCTGCAACCATGCTCTGATACCATGTTGGAATTTCTAAGTCTAACTGTTAGAAACCCTTCATGTACTTTACTGATTTATTCCTACCTACTTGTTCTGTTAATTAACAAGTTATTTACCATGTAAATACTGGAAATAAACACAAGTACGTGCTCAACACATTACATATCATCAACTGAAGGAAACAAAACAAGCACACAAGTGACACCGTTGTTTTTGGACCAATGTCCCCGGAAAAACCCAATGCGGGAAAACCAATGCAACTATTTGAGGGTTTTATTATTATGCAGTTTCTGAATACAATCTGGGTGCCAAAACCGGCTCACCCAACAGAGAATAATCTCGGCAGTAGTACCTCTCAGTGGGAGACTGATGTTTCAGCTGAAACGGATAATCACTCTGACAGCGTCACAGCTCCAATTTGCCCCACGAAACCCCATCGTCAGCCTCTAGGGATAGCGTCAGCCCTTTCTAGCCCAGCGTCACTCTGGGTTGGCCTACGTCAGCCTTTGGAGGCACTGTGTTAGCCCTCTGGCCCTTTGCGTCACCCACGCTGGCCCTCTGAGGCACTGCGCAGCTCCTGGCTGCCTTTGCGTGAGCCCTGGCTGGCTCTGCTTGAACCCCTGGCTGGTTCTCCGTCCCTCACTCTCGGCTAGTGCGCTGATCCTCCTGGTGCTATCTCTGTCTCTCTGCTTCTGTATTCACTGCCCCTCAGCTGCAACTTTGATCACTCTCTCGACTTCTTCAGCAAACCCAACCCTAGAAAGTCGAAATCTTGATCAACTCTGTGTATTCTCCAAGTGACCGTCAAGCCTCCTTATATACTTTTCTCGTTGACAAATCAATGGCTGAGATTAAGTCCCTATTCAACGGCTAAGATTAATTCTGGCTTGATCCATGAGTTTTGGACCCTTCTAATATAGTTTTATATTAATTCACATTAATATTTTATTTTCCCTAAGTTTAGACGTAGGGACTGCATTAAAAATATTAATTATTTTAATATCTCCCAAACTGTTTAGAATCTACCCAAAACATTTCTGGGTATTGGAGATCTCATGTGCTTTAGCCTCTCCACCAATTTTCGTGGCTAGAGCACATCCGATGCTACCCCAAATCAACACGACCAAGATTAAAACTTAATCAATGGTTGAGATTATTTTGTAGTTGATCCGTGTGAGTTTCTAGAGAAATCTCACCTTCCTCAAGTAATCACCGTTAATTAATCATTTTCCCTAAGTTTGAATTAGGAAAAATTTAATTACTAATTAGTTAACTTAATTAAGGCATCTCTAGGTGGATTTTCCTGAAACCTTTTATGGGTTATGGAGTCCTAGTGTTTCTTAGCCTCTCTGACAACTGTTGAGACTAGAACACCATCCGATGCTACAAAAACTAACAAGGCAGAAGATACACTATACAACAACACAAGTTTGATAGAGGCATCTTAGTGAGGGGTGTGATACTCTAGTATGTTGGGTTTGAGGGAGTGCAAAAGGAGAGCTTGGAGATCTAGATCTTCCAAGGGTATTGAACACTGATATAGGGCCTTATTTGCTAGATTGGATCCAAGGCATTTTTATAATTTGTAATCTTTCTTAGTTGGGCCATTTTCCGAAGGCGAGAGCTCAAGTAAGATCTAAAAGTTAATGAAGAACTATGATAGGATAGAATCTGTTGTGTCATCTTGATTGAGATTGGTATATTTTATTTCTGTTGAATTTATTGTGTTAATGAACCTAGCTGTGCAATTAATCAATATATTTGTAATCTGCTAGGAATTAAGTGTTGGGTGCTAAGTTTGCAGGAATTCTAACATGGCATCAAAGCTAAAACTTTGAGGTACTTATCTTTGAATCACAGGTGCCAGGTTCGACCGTGACCATATGAGGCATAATTTTTTTTATAGGGGCCGAAGGAAATTGATTGTATCATATCAACACAGAAAAAACTTCGCTGCTGCAAGAGGGTCAATTTCAAAAATTGTTTTTGGCTAATTTAAAAAAAATGGGTTTGGGGATGAAGTGGGCCACTAGCTGAAGTGGTCGAGAGGCTAGTTGCACTTAGTCATTGATTGAGATTAAAGTGCGGCGGCAAGAACAGGGTGTAGGCAAATAGTTGTTGGGGTGTAGGTTGTGCCGACGATAGGAGTAAGGTGTAGGCAAATAGTCGTTGGGGTGCAGGTTGTGGCAACAATAGTTTGGGACAATAGTGACACTAGGGCCATAGGACAACTAGGAAGAGGAATCAACCACAAGGGATGAATGTGAAGGAAGATAGGTTGAAACCAGTGTTGCGGGGGAGCGCCCCCCCCCCCCGAACCCGCTCCCGAATCGCGCTGTGGGCGGGAGCGGCTCGGGAGCGCGCTCCCAAAATCGTTCCCGGACGGGAGTGATTTTCGGGAGCGTGCTCCCTTAAAAAAATTTGCGCTCCCTGGTCTGTTAGGGAGCGACACAGGGAGCGATCGCTCCGGCGCTCCCGGAGCGATTCGAGCCGGGCCGGGAGCGGTTCGGCGGAAAAAAATCCGCCGGACCCAAAAATAAAAAAAAATTTAGAATTTTTTTTAGTTTTATAAGCCCAATGGGCCAAAAAAAATTCATTATAACTTCATTGAGATTGAGTTTGGAGCTGGAGCAAGAGCAAAGGAGCGAAGAGCAAGTGCTGAGGAGCGAGGAGCAAGTGCCAAGGAGCGAGGAGCAAGCCTGCAGAGGTAAGTAACTTAGTAATTTAGTTAGTTTAGCTGGTTAGGTAGTTAATTTAGTTAATTTAATTTAGTTGTTTGAGTTTAAAGATCATGTATTTAAATTAAATTAATAAATTAAATTAATTAATCCCAATAAATTAAATTAATTTGCAGATTCAAGAATCAAAACCCTACAAACATCAAACACCATGGACCTGGCTATATTTATTGGCATTTTCCTCTTCCTGGTCCCTTTTATGGTTATTATGGTGCTGGAGAGTAGGAAACGGAGGGGGCCCCAAACTGAAGAGGGGGATGAAGAAGCCGGAGAAAGTCAAATGGGTGAAAACCCCAGTGAGGAGGAGCTGGAGGAGGGTGAACATAACCCTCAAAAAACTAAACAAGACCAAACTCCATTATGGAAATATGTTCACAGGGCTGAAACAGGGAGAGGGGGTGGAACCACTAAATTTCATTGCCCCCATTGCAACACTGATTACACAGGTTCATACACCCGTGCTAGAAGACACCTCTGCGGGAAAAGGCCATGGGATGGAGAGAAACAAATAGGAATCAAAACTTGTACAGCGGTGTCAACAGCAGATAGAGCCAAATACATAAAGGAAGAGGAGGACGCCCAATACAGAACAAAAAAATCAAGGGGTTTCTTTGAACCAATCTCATAATCACAAAGAACTCCTTCAGCATCCTCCCAAGGCAGTGGATATGGACATGGAGGCACAGGGTCATCATCTTTAAGGCGTAGAACCATATCAGATTTCCTTGATGAGGGGTGTAGGAATGATGTGGATTCAAAAGTTTACAGGTTTCTCTATGCATGTGGGATACCATTCAATGTTCTACGCTCACCTTATTGGCACTAAATGGTTTCTGCCATAAATGATGCCCCTAAAGGATACAAGAGCCCTGGGTATGACAAGGCAAGAACCGTTGGCCTTGATCATGAAAAAGCAAAAATATCACATTCTTTGAATAAAATGACAAGTTCTTGGACTGACCATGGGGTGTCCGTTGTATCTGATGGATGGACAAATGTAAAAGGCAAGCCATTGATAAGTGTTCTTGCTGTGTCTGTTAGTGGTCCCATCTTTCTAGCTGCACATGATTACTCAGAGAAGTTCAAGACCGCCATCAACATTGCAGAAGCATTACTTGAAACAATTGAGCGTATTGGCCCATACAATGTCATCCAAGTCATCACTGATAATGCTCCTAATTGTAAGGCAGTGGGAGCAATTATTGAGGATAAATACCCGAACATATTTTGGTCTGGATGTTTGGTTCACACATTGAACCTTCTGTTGCATGATATTGTCAAAAACAAAAATGAGCAATACCAATGGATTGGTAATTTGTACAAGAAAGGAAAACAAATGATAAAATTTATTACAAATCATAGCAATACCCATGGCCTTTTCCGCAGTCACTCGAGATTGGAGTTGCTGAAGATTGCGAGGACTAGATTTGGTAGCTATTACCTCACCTTCAGGCGCCTTTTGAAGGTAAGAGAGGCATTAGCTAGCATGGTATCAAGTCCACATTGGCAGGTGTTAAAGGAAAGGGCTACAAATGTAGCTGACATGGCAGGTTTTGAAATGGTGGAGGAGGCCGCTCTTGATGGGCAGTTTTGGACAAGTGTGAGGCAGGTATTGGATTTCACCAAGCCAATTTATCACATGATTCGGTTTGCACATACAGACAAACCAGTGATTGGCGAGGTGTATGAGCAAATGGATACCATGTTGGGGGAAATAAAAGACATTGTTCATAATAGAGATCCCAACTTGTACAAACTGATTCATGATTGTGTGTGTGAACGGTGGAATAGGCTTAACCTTCCACTACATTGCTTGGCGTATATCCTTACGCCAAAATACTACTCTACATCTTGGTTGGGCCAACTTGCAGCAGGGGGTGGGGTTAGGACCAAACCCCATTTAGATCAAGAGGTAACTAAAGGATATTTGGTAGCATTAGAAAAGTTGGTACCTAACAGGGAGGAATGTGCAGCTGTGCGCCTTGAAATAGGCAGATACTTCAGTGGCACTGGTTTGTATGGTAACTTCCATGCAATGGACGACAAAGATAAATTTGAATCTCTCACATGGTGGGAAACATATGGCGGCCAGTGACTTTTGCCAAAATTGGCAAAAAAAGTTCTTTCACAAGTTGTAAATTCTTCTTCTGCAGAGAGGTGTTGGAGCACCTACAGTTATATACATAATGTGAAAAGAAACAGACTCAATGAAAACCGAGCAAAAAGCTTGGTTTATGTGCACTACAACTTGAGGTTGTTGAGTCATTACTGTGATCAGGCTAATGAGGATCCCACATATAAAATTTGGGACAATCATCCAGAGGATGACAATTTGGAGGATGGCATTGTACATATTGAAGAACTAGAAGAGGAACTTGTAAGGGATGAAAATGAAGCAGCAGCCATGCCACCTCCACCCCCACCTCCACCATCCAGTAGCAGTGCTCGAGGTCCGAGTCTTGTTCCTTTGCTGTCGCCACCTCCATCTACACCCTCGCGTGGAGGTTCTAGTTCTGGTCGTCGGTTTGTGCGGGAGACTCCTAGAAGACCACCACGACCTGCTTATACTCCTGGAGACTCTCGTGGCAAGGGCCACATGTAGATTTACAGTTTACTTGTCTTTTTTAGTTTCTATTAGACTTTAGTTTTCATAACTGTTGAGTTTTGAGTCCTTGACTCTTGACTCTTGACTCTTTCATATCATAATGATATTTTTTGTAAACATTATATCACTGTGACAATGAAAATTTGAAGTTTGAAGTTGGGCCTTGGCAATTATAACTCATTGGTAATGATTGTGAATTATGAATATGATGCTTTGTGAAAGACTAAAGTTGTTTCATTTCATCTCATTATTCATGTTTTGTTTTATAAATTTTTAACATTTCATATCATGTTAACAGTTAGAAGTTAGGACTTAGAAATATCTTTGATATTACTTCTTGTAATGGTTAAACTTAGCTTACAAGTACAACTTTGGTGATCAATGATGATAAATGTTATTGAATTTTCAATTCTGAAAGCTTGAAGTTGAAACTTTAATATTGAATTTGATGAATCATGATTTATAAGACTCAATATGTTGCAGTTGTAATATGTATTTTACTAACTTGTGGACATGGTTGATGACGATTATAATTTCTAGATGATTGATGTGATATGGTTCAATGATCAATCTATGTTTTTTTATGTTTTTTATGTCTAATTCATCATTCTACATGTTTTTGTTGACATATATGTATCAAAAATTAAAAAATATAAAAAATATATATATTTTTAAAAAATCGCTCCTGGATTCGCTCCCAAACCGGGAGCTTCTGAAAATGGTCGCTCCCGCTCCCGTTTTCGCTCCCGCTCCCCGCTCCCGCTCCCAAGTAACATGGGTTGAAACGCACAGACACCCATCGAGTTAGTGATTCTATGAGTCAATGTGGTTGTGTCGGTAGCAGGGGAATTGCGCTGCAGCAGGAAGTTAGGAGTTGAGACAAAGCTGTGAGCTGGGAAAAAGGTCAGTGGAGGCGGAGTTGGCGGCTCAGGGTAGTAGAGGTTCGAGCAACCATAGTGAGTGGTGGCTAGTGGTTGATAGCTGCCCAATCACCAACAACATTGGCTATAACAATGCGCAGTGATTGCGAAAGTTAGGGCCAAGGTAGTGTAATGTTGTCAGGGTGATGGAGAAGGCAAACATGCCAATAAGAGATGACAACTTCTCTGCAGGTGCGAGTTAAGTAGACCAGAGGTGATAACATGTAGTCAAAGGCAGATTGGGGTAGTGGCAAGGGAACCCGCATGAAGAGAAAGCTGCCAGAGAAAACAAGTGGGTTGTAGGAGGTGCAGAGAGATCGTGGATTGATCCACTGCGCGGGCATAGGTGGAAGTCGATTGCAAATATTGTGGGCGTAGACACAAAGGAAAAGATGCTGGTGACGGAGTGGTGACAATACAAAGTGTAATTGGGATTCAAGAAACATGCTAGAGGCGTGGTCAGGGCCCACAAGAGTTTTGCTAGTGTGATTGGCAAAGGTCAACTCTTAGAAGGAGAGAGGGAGACCATACCAGTCAGGGTATTAAAACTAGAACTTTTTTCAAAGGTTTTTTTGATTTCAAGATGGCGTTAACCAGTCTAAGGTTTGAGGACAAGTTGGATGGCACTTACAACTTTAGTCCAGGGAAGGAGAAGATAATGTTGGCTTTCAAGGAGAGCAACCTATGGTAGTTTGTAAACACCTAAGTTACAACTTGGGCAACCCATGACTTGAAAGATGTGAAGGCCATACATATCATAATGGATGGGGTGTAGGATCACTTGATCTGCCACATATTAGGGAAGAATAGGGCCCATGAAATGTGGACTGAATGACAATCCAAATCCAAAAATGGTGTCGATGGAGAAGCTTAGGATCACAAAGATGAGTGAATTAGACATCGTGGCATCATACCTTACTAGGATTCAACATGTTTGAGATGAGCTTGGAGTGGGTTCTCAAAACCTTGGGCTACCTTTGTGATAGGTGTTCTAGCATGAGAAAAGCTACAAGATTGGAACAAACTGTGGGATGACTTCACTTAAAAGGAGATCTGGTAGAAATCATTATCTAGAGGACAACAAAGGAGTGAGGATAGGATAATCTTGCTCTTGCAAGCAATGAGGAGCAAAGGTTCAAGCAGTAGGGTTGAGGAGTCAACTTCACAACCCAAGCAAAAGAAGAAGTTGATTAAGGTCATTTTTTTTTCCTATCATAAGATGGGACACTATGCTTCATAGTGTTTGGAGAGGAAGACGGGTGGAAAGGGTACGCAACCAACTGTAGCTATGTCGACAATAGCTCAGGAAGAGTTTACCAAGAAGTTTGAAATTGAGTTCACTTATTTCCTTACCTTAGAAAGCTTACAAGTGGGTTTGTGGCTACTAGATAGTGGAGCCACAAGGCATATGATATGGGTAGGTGAGCGAGCTGTTTGACAATTTGACCGAGTGGGACTCAAAACTGCATGTAGAATTTGGAGTTGATTCCGGGCATGCAATGAAGGGGGTTGGAACAAATATTCTAGCTTGACTAAGGAGGCAGGTTAGAGGTGAAAGGTGCGCTATGTGTTCTAGAACTCAGGTGGAGTTTGCTCTCAGTCTCTATGATGAAGAAGAAGGGGTTCTGTGTAGCATTCAAGGATGGGGAGGTACTAATGGGATCTAAGGGATCTAGCTTTGATGAGGGACATGTCATTGGAGTTAGAGAGAGCAACCTATATAGGCTAAAGTGCTAGCCTATTTGAGTGATGGCACGAAGTGTAGCAATGAGAGAGGACAAGAAGTGAGAAGCTCCGAAAGTTGATCAACTCATAGAGAGTCAGCCTTTAGGTTTAGGAGGGGAGGAATAGTTGACATATTCCTCCCAATTTGTGAAGAAGGTCTATTGGTATGAGATGTCGTTGTAGAATGTTCAAGAGCAAGAGGCTTCTAAGAACTAGGCCAAGGGGAGCAAGACTTTGAGGATGTTGCTAGACTAGGTGGTAGAAAAGGCTTATAGTTCAAAGGGAGTAGCCATGGCAACAGATGCAGTTCCAGGTGGTAGAAGAACCTCCATTGCTAAGATGGAGTGTTGATGATTCTAGCTTGGGCAGGTACTTCTACACAGCCCTAAGTGTCTAGTTGTGCAGAAGTCACCCACAAATCTTCTTAGGACACTTACTTTAGTGTGAGAAAGTTGCATTTGTAACTTAGCCTAAGTTCTTAGGAAAAACACATAATTATTATGTTGGCTTATTGAGCTAAAGTAAACTTTGGAAAAGTAAATTAATTACTTTAGGATTGTGTTTTAATTTCAACCCTTGATCTCAAGTATTATCGGTCATCAATCACTTTGGAGATTAGGTTTAGGGATTTAGCTCAACGAAAATTCATAAAAGAAAGGCTAAGGATAGGGAGAAGACACATCATACAATAACACAAGATTAAGAGAAGCATCTTAGTGAGGAGTGTGATACTCTATTGTGCTGGGTTCGAGGGAGTGTAGAAGGAGAGCTTGGAGATTTAGATCAACCGAGGGGATCGAGCATTGATCTAGGGCTTGATTTGCTGGATTAGATCCAAGGCATTTTGTAATCTGTAATCTTTCTCAGTTGGGCCATTTTCCTAGGATGAGAGCCGAAGTAAGTTATGAAAGTTAATGAAGAAATGTGATTGGGTAGAATTTGTTGTGTCATCATGATTGAGATTGGTATGTTTTGCTTCTGTTGCATTTACTGTATTAATGAACCTAACTGTGCAATTAATGACTAGATCTGTAATTTGCTAGGAATTAAGTGCTGAGTGCTAGGATTGCAAGAATTATAATGTGGTGTAGGGATTGTCAGACTTCAAGGTTGAGAAGAAAGGAGCGTGCAAGGGATGTGCACTCCACAAGCATGTGAAGGTTGCTTTCCTAGTAGCAAGCAATGGTCAAGAGAGATTCTTGACCTAACCCACTCAGATGTATGTGGACCCTTGTCTTTGAATTCTTTATTAGTAACATTTCCTATGTCTTGTTTATTAATAATTCCTCTAGTAAATCTTGGATTTAATGAATGAAGACAAAGGACAATGTCGTTGAAAAGTTTCAAGAGTTTAATGCTCTTGTAAAAATCAGATAGGAAAGAAGATTAAGGTATTAAAGTCTGACAATGGAGGGGAGTATACTTCTAAGGAGTTTGACACTGTTTGTAAGGAAGCATGAATCAAGGAGGAGCTAATAGTGCCCTACATCCTCAACAAAATGGGGTTGTAGAGAGAGTACAAATCCATCATAGAGAGAGTATTTATGATCAAAATCATGATCTAGAAATAATATCATTAACTACCTTGTATTTGTCATCTTGGATGTGTCCGTCCATTAGAGCACAAACAAATTTGTTCCTGGAATATTCCTCCAATAGGTGAGACTTCCAACCTTCTATGAGCTCCATGATAGAATACGATCCTGGTTTTCTAGAGAGTGCATCAGCCACAATATTCTTCTTCCCTTTTATGTATTCAATATCAAAATCATAAGCCTGGACCTTGCTTACTCACAATTGTTGTCGTTCTTTCAGGTCCTTTTTTTCCAAGAAATAGTGCAAATTGTTGTGGTCTTTCTTCACTACGAAGTTGTTTCCCACCAAGTATTGCATGAATTTTGCTAAGGCATGCATGATAGCCAACATTACCTTCTCATAGATGGAGTAAAGTCTCTCTGTGTCCTGAAGTTTACTTTCAAATGCAATTGGTTGACCTTTCTGCATTAACACAACTCCTATTCCTTCCCCTAATGGATCACATTGTAACACAAAGGGTTGGCTGAAGTTGGGAAGTGTTAGTACTAGACATGAGCTCATTACTTCCTTGAGCTTATTGAATGTCTAGTCCGATTCCTCTGTCCACCTAAATGCTCTTTTCTTGGTCAAATTTGTTATTGGTGCACTTAGTTGAGAGAAGCCTTTGAATCGCCAGTAATAGCTACAAATTCCGAAAAATCCTTGCAACTCGGTGAAATTCATTGGTGTTGGCCTGTCCAGTGTTGCCTACATCTTTTCTTGATGTACTTGCACCTCTCTTGCACTAATCATGTGTCCCAAATAGAGAATCTCCCTCATCCCAAATTTGCATTTTGATGCACTGGAATAGTGTGATTGTTGTTGCATTATGCCCGAAATTTCATCCAAGTGCCCCAATAGTTCCTCCCATGTTTTGCTATATATGAGAAGGTCGTCAAAAAATACTAGTAAGAATTTCCTCAACTGGTTGTTGAAGATGCTATTCATGCAAGATTGGAATGTGGTGGGAGCATTGGTTAGACCAAATGGCATGACCAAAAACTCAAAGTGTCCATAGTGGCATCAGAATGTTGTCATCGACACATCTTGCTCTTGAACTTGTATTTGATGATATCCTGAACTTAGGTTGATCTTTGAAAAGTAAATTGCTCCATGTAATTCATCCAGTAACTCATCAATCTTGGGAATAGGATACCTGTTCTTGATGGTCCTTTTGTTGATTCCCTAGTAGTCAATACATATCCTCCATGTTCCATCCTTCTTTTTAACCAGAACCACTGACAAGGCGAACAGACTTGAGCTGAGGCTTGTTGTCCACATACTTGCACACCTAGGAATGTGGGAAAAATCCTCAACCCCACAAGGTGTGTTCTTTGTGGTAATGCTCAGAAAAGGGGTTGTCACCTATTCCCAACTCTTTCCCTTTAAGCTCTCTCCTAGCTAAGCTAAGGGGGGTGGTCCCTAAGGAAGATTCTAAAGGATAACTTGTTAGAGATATCAAGTTCTAGGAGATGGTTAGCAAGGCATTCACCATTCAATATAACTTGAAATGAAATTAGAGATTGTTTAGCAAGTATAAACGTTTATGAGCATATAATATAGATCCAATAAAATTAACAAGATATCCTGCAAGATATCCTGAACTTAGGTTGATCTTTGAAAAGTAAATTGCTCCATGTAATTCATCCAGTAACTCATCAATCTTGGGAATAGGATACCTGTTCTTGATGGTCCTTTTGTTGATTCCCTAGTAGTCAATACATATCCTCCATGTTCCATCCTTCTTTTTAACCAGAACCACTGACAAGGCGAACAGACTTGAGCTGAGGCTTGTTGTCCACATACTTGCACACCTAGGAAAGTGGGAAAATCCTCAACCCCACAAGGTGTGTTCTTTGTGGTAATGCTCAGAGAAGGGGTTGTCACCTATTCCCAACTCTTTCCCTTTAAGCTCTCTCCTAGCTAAGCTAAGGGGGGTGGTCCCTAAGGAAGATTCTAAAGGATAACTGGTTAGAGATATCAAGTTCTAGGAGATGGTTAGCAAGGCATTCATCATTCAATATAACTTGAAATGAAATTAGAGATTGTTTAGCAAGTATAAACGTTTATGAGCATATAATATAGATCCAATAAAATTAACAAGATATCCTGCAAGACAAATTGTAAGAAACTTCTTCTTTTCTCCTTTCTCTTATTCTTATTTCCTTCTCCTTTCTCCCCTTTCCCTTCCCCAATGCCTTTAAATATAGCTTGCAAGAAATATATGCTCAAAGCAAAATCACAATACTTGCAATGAAATATGATTCTCAAGGTACTAGAATGGGAACGCTGCAAGATAAGCGTTAGTGAATCAAGATGAAAGATTATATACAACCTTGATTATGAGCAACAAAATGAAAGTAAAGCTTGCAAAATAATCAAACCTGTACTTAAAGAGAGATTACTCAAAACATGATATAACATAAATGGACCTCACATGACAATTAACATGATCAAGAAAATAAAGTAGACAAGTACAAGTATAATGCTTGCCAGTGAATAAGATGCTCACAACCCAACTTGTACAATAGCTAATTGCGTGCAAAATGAACAAGGTTGTATGTGAGTGTGTAAAAGAAAGAGTGGTCTTGGTAATTTTTAATTAAATGCCTAATCTAAGGTCTGGCTTCCCCTCTATTCCTTCAACTTGGTAAGGACTAGTAGGTGGTTGCAAGAAGGCTAGGATGAGGTAGCAATGGCTTCATTAACGATACCCACCTGGGACTTCAAACAACCCTCATGCGTTCGTTCCTACAAGGGACCTAGCCACACAAGAGAACTGTGAGGTCTTGCATTTGTACCTTTCATCCAAACTCAAATCTAGGGAGATTGAATGACAGTTGAGGAAGTTTGTCTTGAATATCTATCAACCAAGGTAATGCTTAGAGGTAAATTTTAGAGATACTAAGAATGAAATTTAGATGCTAAGTTAATACAATTGCTTCAAATGAGATTGACAATTAAAGTGAGATGATTCAAATGTGAAATATCTTGAGAATATCAATAGAGAAATACCATTCCAATTTAATGAATAAATTGAGCACAGATTATGATATCGATGTGAAATTGGCTTTATGCTAATGATCAATGAAGCAAGCGAAAATTACTCAATGAAGCAAATTTTGAATTAGATCAAGAAACTGGTTAATTCAATGAAAATGCGAAGTAGATAAGGTGAATGATAAGTGATTAAAACTACTTGCAAAATGAAAATTAGAGATTAGATCTAGAAATTAGATGATGCAATGAGCAAGAAAATACATTGATCTAAGAAATGAAAAACGAACAAGTTAGTCATTGTTACCCACCATTTTGTGGATAGTATCCCTATGAGATTTTTTTTTCTCCAAGATGGTCCTTAGTCGGCAGCTAGCAGCCATCAATTAGCTGATTGTGCCATTTCTCCACCACGTGGGCTAGCCATTTGGTCCCTCGCCCATCTACCATGATCGTATGTTTGAAGGTGGGCCTCTCGAATCTAAATGTATGCTTTGTCATTTTGAAATTGAGTATTGTAGTTTGCTTATCATGGACACTTTTGGGTATGGATTAATGGGGGGATTCGACGGAAAGAATGGGCTAAATCTGTGCTTTTGTCCCCTAGACACCTTTTAGGCATTAACCTTGGATTCTAGTCCATGGGATCTCTTTTATTGACCATTTGGTTCCAGGGATGGTATTTCACGACAAACTTCATTTTGGTTGTGTGGTCCCGCTCCCTTATCTGCTCGTATTATCCTCTTTCCATTCATTATTACCACATCCATCATTTCTTTCACTTGGGTCCACATTCCTCCATCGGGTCCACATAGGGTCAGCTCGCCCCTTCCCCTTGCCCACACCTTGGGTCATGGCCTGGAATGAAGCCCAGAGGTTGATGCAGTTGAAAAGAAAGTTAAAAGCATATATGGCCACATTCAACAGGAAAAGTACCACAAAATGCAAAAGATGGCCGGGACAAAAACATTTAGCACGTGGGCAAAAGCCAATACATGAGCTCTACCCCATCATCATGGCCATCACCCTGGTTCCTACAGGTTCTATGAGCCTTCTTCATCATATAGGAACCCATGATTGTCCCAACCCCTAGTGGGCGATGAACTGCCCCACCTTAAAAGGGGGAATTCACTGCTATATCTTATACATCATGCTCTAACCCCTTGAGCCCCGAGCAGTTAATCAAAGAAAATCATAAAAAGGCAAAAGGCATATAAAGAAGGGTGGAAAAATCAAGGCCGGGGCACCTCATGTACTATGATTGCTCCCTCCTGCACATTATAAACCCAAGTGTGGGATTCCCTCTTATTAGCTGCCCTTGTACCCCAACATGTGCCCCAGGGCTGCCCCTTCTCATCCCCTACTTCATCCACCTACCTGTCACATGCCACCACCTTTTGACGGATGTACCTTGACTATATTATCCCCTTTAGAGGTAGAAACCACCTAATAGGATAGTTGGTTAACTCCGTTAGGAGTTTAGGAGACATTGGCACTTCTCGAAGCCCATTATGGAAGGGCAGGCCATTATTAAGTCCCCACCTGTGGTCCATGATTAGGTAAGCTCATTTACTTGATTTCTCTAATGACTTATTGTATTGGGAGTCTAGGGGACGCATTGGATCTTATGCAAGATTCAAGATGGTTTCCATTTGGGTTTGGTCTCCCTGTACAGGGTCCTAATCCTCCAGAGGGCTACATTGGCACATATAGGGTGAGCGTTGAGAGCCATGGGCCTCCACAACAACAAATTGCACTTCATGGATCTCCACATCAATTCAGAGATTGCTTGTGGTTCACTTATTGGACGAGGACGATGCCCCTGATCCATCATGCCCATCTGGCCTCAGATCTACACCATACACTTGGGAGATGATCCAGGATTTGTACGATGATGTGGCATCACCTACATTATCATCCAAGCCCTTTCGGGCAACCTACAGGCATCTTCGATTTGTTTGGAGACACATGAGGACACTTGTGTGCCCCACATGTCATTTGGAGCACCATAGGTTATTACAAGGGGCCAACCCCTTGTCTACTGCTTTTGATGGTCCTATTCTTCATTGTGGCACCCATGGACCTCATTAGGCCTCTTAAAGGGCCCTACGACATGCATAGATTATCATTTGGTCTCTTGAGAGGCTTACTTTTTCATTTATGAGCTAGTTTGATGGGCTTGTCATCAAAAGTTGTATTATTAGCACATTATTTTATTTTTGGGGCTTATGTAGGCCAAGGAGGCTAATTTGAACTCCTAAGTTGTGTATAAATAGGAATGAGATGAGTTCATTTCTCATCATCACTTTGGTTTGGATCTCTTATCTCTCTTGAGATTTTCGCACTTTTTCTAAGGATGAATTGGAGCTTTATGGATGAGTTTTGATGTATGGATATTGGTCTATCTTCTCTTGGAGCCTCTTTATTGTCAATTGTGAATGGCTGGATATACTCTGTTACATGTAAGTATGTGCTTTTGATGTTATTCTTGTTTACTTTTGTCATATATGTTGGACTGGGATTGTTCTAGGGCTAATCGCTGCATGTATTTACTGCTTAATATTGTAGAATTTGTCTGTATTATAGCATTTCCTTCACTGTATGGGCCATGTAATGGGAGCAAAATCTCCTAGGGGTAAAATTTGACCTTGACAAGCCATTTTTCTTGCACATCGAAGTATAAAAGCTGCAAGGTTGCTTCTTCTTGACCAGAAGACAAACGAAGTGATCTTGGGCCTCCTTGACTGGGAACCAAGAAATCCTACTCTTACTCAACATAAACTCCATTCTTCCAAAGATTAAGGCACTTATCTACCAAGGGTGGTCACTAAATCCACATTTTCTCACATTCTTCAGGGACTAGCCACATTGGGGTGACTAACGCATCAATTTCCTGACAAGCTAGCCATAAAAAAAATCCGATCTCCTAGGGTCTTCTGCGTTGGCCTTTCCTATAGACCTCCTTCAATTTTGAAGCCATTCTGATGGTGGAGTTGGAAGAAAAGTCAAGCCCTAGCTTCGGGATCAAAACTTGCCTTGCCAACCCCATGGCTAGTACCTCATAGGGTCAAAACAACATCTTTGAGTGAAAATACTTTCTTTGGTCCTTTGCCCACCTTTTCTAGGGTAAGAATATCAGTGGTTGCTTCATACTTTCCTCATACCCTAAACTGGGTCCACTTGGTCCCTTGTTGTCCCGCTCCTTCAAAAGACCATTCTTCAAGAACCATTCGGGATACCAATTCTAACAAGGATTTTAGGGATTGGGGAACTCCTTCACAAGCCTATTCCCATAAACCTAACCCTCAAAATCCTCTCTTCCTTTCCCTAGAAACACATAGTACCTTGCTTAGAAAGCAAGCAAGCTCTATCCTTCAAACTTTTCTAGGAAAGGGTTTGGGTCACTCATATCCATTGACTTATCATTCATTAGTGACTCCATACATATCGAGTCTCCTCCCATCGGTGAAAGTCTGTAAATAGAAGGGAGCCTTCGCTGAGGTGACAACGGGCTAAGTCTCCATTTGTTACCCTTGGCCTAGCATTTGCACTTTAGGGATCCTTCTTAGTTCCTTTGCTAGTTTGAGCGTTAAGAATTTGGCGCCTTTGCTGGTGAAACGAAACATGTGTTTTGTTTTCCCCATACAACATATTGACATATCATTATTGGCGACTCCATTGGAAGAACAAAGCCCTAGTTCTTTATTGAATGTCAAAGTCAATGCTTGTAGGGTGAAGCAAGCATTTGTGAAAGCAATTTCATTCACCCTGGCGACTCCCATGTCATTAAGGACCCAACAACATGTTGACCACATATATTCCCCCCATAGATATGATAGGGACCCCAAGATATACTTCATCGAAATCAATTAAGAATATGCCAACCACGTGGTAAGGTTCGTAAGGTACCTTTCAAAGCAAATGTAACTCAACCTTGTGACCAAATGGAATTGTTTGTCCTATCCATTGCTCCAAATATCGATTGGCTTGAGTCATGTAAACCTAAAAGCATTGCTTCTCTTCCAATGTTAACTACACAATTCTTATTGGATGAGGGGCCGAGTTTCCAATCTCATGAAGACATATCCCAAATGTTAGATATGGCCCTTTGAGAGGAGGAAGTTATTGAATATGGTTTTATGCTTGAGGAAGTGCCCCTTATTGATGCATACTATAATGGTGGTGCCAAAGGAGAGACTCATGAATTGGAAATCATGTCCTCTAAGGATAATGAGGAAGATCTCAATCCCAAGAGCCCTCAGACATTGCAAGAAGGGATGATGGAATATGAAAAGTCTTGCAAGAAACTGATGGCCACATATAACTTCCAAGAGATTTCCCCCCACTATTGTGAGCAATCGGAAAGGCTCCTTAACACGAAGAGTGAATATAAAGAGAGTCCTATTGATGACCTTCTTCTTGAAGCATTTGATCAAAATCATGTAGTAAATACCTTGGAGATCATTCTTCAGGAGCAAAAGAAGGAGGAAAAGTCCTTCATATCTAAAGAAGAAAATGAATGGCATCCTAATCGACACCAAATATATAGTGAAGAATGGGAGGATTCTGAGGAAGGTCATGATAATCAAATAAAGGAAGAATCTACGAATTACTTTTGGTCTGTCGATTGGGGAATTGGGTATGGTTACAGAAATGAAGACCCCATGGTTCCTCAAGTCCATAAGAATGAGCTCATGGAAGAAGAAAATGCTCTGCCCCTTCTAAATAACAATGTTGGCCCTTATGAAGCCCTTCCTAGTGATTGGAAAGGTCTCTTCTTTATGTTCCAAGATGATTCAATCAAAGAAGAGCCTTCCAAAATTGTGGGAAATTTTGATGACTCTAATATAGAAGAAATTGAGGAAGATGCTTCCTTAGGCCATGCCACTGATAAAGGGTTTTTCTTCATGTTTGAGCATTCCTCCCCTTGTTATGCCCCTGCCCTGGAAATAGATGTTTGTGATGATCTTCATTCCCCTAGTCTTGATGAAGGGCTGCTTTCCCCTATGAAGAACCAGGAATCATGGTTTTTCCCCAAATACAATGACAAGTCCACTTCTTGTTTTCCCAATGACCAAAATAACATCATCCTAAATGTGTTTGAGACATTCAATCCTTCTTACCTAGAGGGTGATGGGTTTGAGATAGCTCTTCATCAAAGATTCATGTACTTGATCATTGACATTTATATCTCCTGGTTAGATGACCAAATTCAATCTTCTCGGATGATGTCTTTCCCTTCTTCTAAGGTTCCTTTCTATATAATATGGTTCTCATGTTTTCCCACCTCTCGCCCCCATAACTCCTTGCATCATTTTTCCCATTTATATTGTCGAATCCATTGCAAAAGTAATCATGGAAGCATGCATTCTTATGTTGATCAATTGACATGTTGGTTGCATTGGGTCTATGATTATACCTAGCACTCGACATTGTATCACATGCATGGTGGAGTAGGATGCATTGCATGTTGATGTTTGCATTAGAAATAACATCATATGATATTTCTCATGGTAGATTAGCTGCATTTAGATTAAAATTTGCATATTTTATTTTTCTGTTGATTTTATGGCCTAACATACTATAGCATGTGCGATCATGAGATGCCACGAAAGCATGCTGCCCCATGTTTTTCCACTTATTATGTGTGCAGATGACAAGTTTATGGTAACCAAGAGATTGTTGGAGTTCTCGTGACCTATCGTTTGAGTAGCTTCGTGTTATGAATATAATTCATAAGAAGTAAAATAAATAAAATAAATGTAAATAGTAAATAATCAAATATTGATTAGAGTAAATAGTTATTAAGTTAAGTGAAAAGGCATGTCTAAAAGACATGCCTAGTCACAAAAGGACACCTGCTTAGGTATATATATGCAGGTCCTCATTGTAACATTCATCACTTATACATTTATATATATACTAAATTATTGTTATTAAATACCTAGTGTATTTTAGTCTCCAACTATCAGTGTTCTTGCTTCAGTACCAGTGTTTATGTTTCAGTGGTATCGGAGCCATGACGCACAATATAATCATGCAGGTCTTTGAACGTTGTTCGCCGCACAATGTGCCATTACGTTCACGTCCTGTTTGCATTGAGCAATTTAGTAAAATTCAAGAAGAATTTCAGCGTTTAGAAAAATCATATGCAAAAATCAAAGCATGTCGAAAGGAAATTGATAATAAGGAAAATGATCAAGATAATGATCTAGATGAAAATAATGTCGAAGAAGATAAGTTGCATAATGAAGGTCCGGATGTTGATAAATCTAACTCAGATGAGAATGGAAGGCCTCCAAACATACTTGTTGAGAAAAACAACAACGGTAATTCTTCACTACCAACCTCTGTAGAAATCATTCATAAGGGTGGTAAATCTAGCAGAACGAGTTGGGAAACTCGACCCTTGATAGAGATTTTTAATCTTGGATCTCCTATCAATGAAGACGAGAAGCAAACATTTCCTTTCTACCAAGATCATAATATCGATGTGGTCGACTTAGTAGAAGGTGTAGAGTTGGGAAGCCTTCATGACTATCCTTTACCTAAATGGACGGGAAAAGCAGAGACAAAGCAAGCAAACGAAGGCGGAGTGAAAGCATGGCACCAGCCAGCAATGACCAAACAAACACTACAAGATACACCAAGGCAGCCAAAGCTTAAAGATGGTGTTTTGGAAACCAAAGCTCCAATTCAGGGAATACCCAAAGTTTATAAGTTTTGTTGCTTCATGAATACAAATGTGCATCTATTCATTTTTGAATATATTGTGATGGATGACCACGGCGAAAAAGGGCCAAGACAGCAGAGAAGCAGGAGCACGCAGGGTGGAAGAGGGTCAGATTTCTCCACCCCCTCACCGTCCAACAATAGTGTGTCAGCCTCATCTCCTCCTCATCATAGCCTTTCAACATATTTGGATAACAATAGCGTAATCCTTTCCAACGAACAATTACTGGATCAGTTTGATAATAATCTGGGCGAATTTCTTCGCGAGACAGAAGATATTCTTCGTCGGCTGCCAATATTAAATGAAGTATTGCCTCTTGATCAGGAGACATATAACGAATTTGAAAGCACAACAACACCATCGGCTGAAAGAACAGGGACTATAGAGGAGCATGGTGATCATAATGAGATACAAGAAATTGGTGTTTCTTGTCGGTCTCAAGAAGAACCAACAAATCATCCTTGTACACAGATTACTGAGTAGTCAATAACCGAAATGATTGATAGCGTTGAAAAAACTCGACGATATTTAGAGAAGGTAGAGAGAAGGGGGACGAGCCGAGATGGACGGAGGGTTGGAACACACAGCGGTCACGCCCCTTCGACCAATCAACCGTCACGTCAGATCGAGTCACCCATCGTGCCACCATGAGCCGCCAATCGAGCCAACGTTCCGCCAATCTAGCCGACGCTCAAGTCACCCATCGTGCCACAGGTCAAGGGACCCACCCGTGTATAGTTTATATTGTAGCAACTCACGATGGGCAACAGGGCACTTCAATTTAAAAAAACAAATTCTAAGTGACAGATATCAGTTACGCTATTATATAAATTCGTTAGTGAGAAATGGACTTAAGCGCGTAAATGATCTACGCGCCCCCAGTTTTGGTGTTGCTGTTCGGCCCGTTCCTTTTTCCTTTCGACAAACCATCTTCCAGGTACTCCTTCGTCGACATCCTGTCTTCCGGCAAACCATGAACATCTGCGTCAAGTACTCTTCCGGCAAGCCATGAACCTTGACACTGTGCAGCCTGTTTCGACCATAAACGATGTTGCGATGGAAAAAAACGCCAGCTGTTAGTCACTTTTATGTTGCTGCAAGTCAACAGGTAGGGCGCACTCAAAATGGTGTGATTGCCCAGCTAAATAATGTTATATATATATATAATTATGATTTAATTAAAAAAACCAGTTAAAAAAAATTATTATTAAAAAAAAATATAGAGTTATTTAAAAAAAATTGAGTTATAAAAAAATAAAATAAAATAAAAAATATTAGTGTTAAAAAAAATAAAAAATTCCAAGGGAATGTTACTGATGAGCTACATGATGAAACGATGCCCAGATTATGTACACCAAGACGACAGACACTAAGTGAAGAAAATCGACAGCATTAAAGCTTTGAGGATAATGCTTCCGAAGGAAGGGGCTATGTTATGAATATAATTCATAACAAGTAAAATAAATAAAATAAATGTAAATAGTAAATAATCAAATATTGATTAGAGTAAATAGTTATTAAGTGAAAAGGCATGTCTAAAAGACATGCCCGGTCACGAAAGAACACTTGCTGAGGTATATATATGCGGGTCCTCATTGTAACATTCATCACTTATACATTTATATATATATTAAATTATTATTATTAAATACCTCTTGTGTATTTTTACATTCAAGTCTCTAGCTATCAGTTTTCTTGCTTCAGTACCAGTTTTTATGCTTCAATGTTTTTCCACTTATTATATGTGCAGGTGACAAGTCTATGGTAACCAAGAGATTGCTGGAGTTCTCGTGACCTCCCGTTCGAGTAGCTTCGCCCACTTCTTCAAGAGATCACGTCCAAGTTGGAGCCAAATGTTACCCACCATTTTGTGGGTAATATCCCTAGGAGAATTTTTTTTCTCCAAGATGCTCCTCAACCGACAGCTAACAACCCCTTGCAGCCATCAACTAGCTGATTGTGCCATTTCTCCGCCACCTGAGCCAACCATGTGATCCCTCGCCCATCTTGCCATGATCGTATGTTTGAAGGTGGGCCTCCCGAATCTAAAGGTATGCCTTGTCATTTTGAAATTGATTTTTGTAGTTTGCTTACCATGGACACTTTTGGTTATGGATTAATGGGGGGATTCGACGGAAAGAATGGGCTAAGTCTGTGCTTCTAGCCCCTAGATCCCTTTTAGGCATTAACCTTAGATTCTAGTCCCATGGGATCTCTTGTACCGACCATTTGGTTCCAGGGATGGTATTTCACGAGAATCCTTGATTTTGGTTGCGTGGTCCCTCTCCCTTATCTGCTCATGTTACCCTCTTTCCATTCATTATTACCCCATCCATCATTTCTCCCCACTGGGTCTACATTCCTCCATTGGGTCCACATAGGGTTAGCTCGCCCCTTTCCCTTGCCCACCCCTTAGGTCATGGCCTGGAATGAAGCCCGAAGGTTAATGTAGTTGAAAAGAAAGTTAAAAGCATATATGGCTACATTCAACAGGAAAAGTACCACAAATTGCAAAAGATGGCCTAGACAAAAACATTTAGCACGTGGGCAAAAGCTAATATATGTGCTCTACCCCACCATCATGGCCATCACCCTGGTTCCTACAGGTTATATGAGCCTTCTTCATCATACATGAACCCATGATTGCCCCAACCCTTGGTGGGCGATGAATTGCCCCACCTTAAAAGGGGGAATTCACTGTTATATCTTATACATCATGCTCTAACCCCTTGGGCCCCAAGCTGTTAATCAAAGAAAATCATAAAAAGGTAAAAAGCATATAAAGAAGGGTGGAAAAATTAAGGCCACGACACCTCATGTACCACGATTTCTCCCTCCTACATATTATAAACCCAAGTGTGGGCTTCCCTCTTATTAGCTGCCCTTGTACCCCAGCATGTGACCCAGGGCTGCCCCTTCTCATCCCCTACTTCATCCACCTACCTGTCACATGCCAACACCTTTTGACGGATGTACCTTGACTATATTATCCCCTTTAGAGGTAGAAACCACCTAATAGGATAGTTGGTTAACCCCATTAGGAGTTTTGGAGACATTGGCACATCACGAAGCCCATTATGGAAGGGCAGGTCATTATGAAGTGCCCACCTGTGGTCCATGATTAGGTAAGCTCATTTACTTGATTTCTCTAATGACTTGTTGTACTGGGAGGCTAGCAGACGCATTGAATCTTATGCAGGATTGTAGATGGTTTTCATTTGGGTTTGGTCTCCCTATATGGGGTCCTAATCCTCTAGAGGGGTAGATTGGCACATATAGGGTGAGCTTTGAGAGCCATGGCCCTCCACAACAGCAGATAACACTTCATGGATCCCCACAACGATTCAAAGTTTCCTCGTGGTTCACTTATTGGACGAGGAGGATGCCCCTGATCCATCATGCCCAGTGGGCCCCAAGTCTACACCATACACTTGGAAGATGATCCAGGACTTGTACGATGATGTGGCATCACCTACATTATCATCCTAGCCCTTCCAGGCAACCTACAGGCATCTTCAATTTGTTTGGAGACTCATGAAGACACTTGTGTGCTCCACATGTCATTTGGAGCACCATAGGTTATTACAAGGGGCCAACCCCTTGTCCACTGCTTTTGAGGGTCCTATTCTTCATTGTGGCACCCATGGACCTCATTAGGCCTCTTAGAGGGCCCTACGACATTCAGAGATTATTGTTTGACCTCTTGAGAGGCTTACTTTTTCATTTATGAGCTAGTTTGGTGGGTTTGTCATCAAAAGTTTGTATTAATAGCACATTATTTTCTTTTTGGGGCTTATGTAGGCCAAGGAAGCTAATCGAACTCCTAAGTTGTGTACAAATAGGAGTGAGATGAGTTCATTTCTGATCATCACTTTGGTTTGGATCTCTTATTTCTCTTGAGATTTTCACACTTTTTCTAAGGATGAATTGGAGCTTTATGGATGTGTTTTGATGTATGGATATTGGTCCATCTTCTCTTGGAGCTTCTTTATTGTCAATTGTGAATGGCTTGATATACTCCATTACATGTAAGTACGTGCTTTTGATGTTATTCTTGTTTACTTTTGTCATATATGTTGGATTGAGGATTTCTCTGTTTTAGGGCTAATTGTTGCATGCATTTACTGCTTAATATTGTAGAATTTGCCTCTATTATAGCATTTCCTTCAATGTATGGGCCATGTAATGGGAGAGAAATCTCCTAGGGGTAAAATTTGACCTTGACAAGCCATTTCTCTTGCACATGGAAGTATAAACGCTGCAAGGTTGCTTCTTCTTGACCAGAAGGCAAACGAAGTGATCTTGGGGCCTCCTTGACTGGGAACCTAAGTTGCATGAAACGGGGAAACAGGTACGAGTTTCCGAAACGGGCACGGTTATGAAATGTGACCCCCCCAAATTTTGGAAACGGGGAAACGCGAATATATATATATATATATATATATTAGTATTTCGGATATTTAAGAAATGTTATGTGCAATCATAAAGCATACATGATACATTATAATTTATTACATTTAAAGTTTAAACATTATGATTAAATTTACATCACATTTACTCATGAATGATCACATAATGAAAATAACAATATCGGAATATCCAAAATCAACCTTTATTATATATCCAAATCTCAAAATCAACATTTATTATATATATGAAGCTGTAAGTACAATAAAGACTATAAGGCTGCAAGAACTATAAAGACAAAAGACTAATCCTCATCATCATAATCGTCCTAAAAAATAGAAGCAGAAGCATGCTCAATAGTGGATGGTGGTGCTGAAGAAGATGATGGGCCAATTCCACTTCCAGGTTGGACTTCAATATTCAGGGCAGCAAGAGAGAGATCCAAATCAGGACTTTTTGCATCCACATCCCATTCTTTAGAAGGATCACTGTTGTATTCTAGACCCCTATGAGATGCAAGGCGAAGGTTGGAGTGCACATAAACAAGATCCTCTGCTTTTTGTGAGCCCAACCTATTGCGCTTCACAGAATGAATAAAACCATGGGTGTTCCAATTCCTTTCTGCTGATGAAGATCTTGCCACTTGTGAAAGAATACGAATGGCAAGGTTTTGCAAATGTACACCATTTGCTCCATGACAACTGGATTCATGGTGCTTCTCTCCTCCAAAGATGATATATCTGCATAATCATCTATTCCTACAACAAAACTGGCAATTTCTTCCTTTACCTCCCTGTGTATATGAGCAGGAAACATTCTCATAAGGGCTTTTTTCACCCCATTAGCCACCTCTCTATCCTTATGGGGTGCCTTTCTCTTCCCATTGCTTTGAGCAATAAGCTCTTCATCATAAAATTTGGGGTTCAAGGCATGTGCTAAAGTGTGCAATGGAGTGTTGAAATTGTTCCACCTATCAACAATGATTTTCTTAACTAAATCAGCAAAATGATCATCAACAAACAAAAGTTGTGGAGACTCTTGTGAAATGATTTCCATAGTTTTCTCAACTATGGAATGCATGCCGTCATATACCTCTCCTAAGAAAGGTTGGTCAGTGTCAGCATTCCGAAGAAGCTCAAATGCAGTGGTTCTGAACTTTAGCAAGAAATCTATCTTGCTTCACCAATCTTCATCAAGGCACAGTCTATGCACCATATATCCCCGCCCTGAATCTGTGTCTCCACTCAATCCAAAGTTGACTCACCACCATAGAAACTAATGCATGTTTAACCTCAACAAGGCGGCACAACATCAGGAAGTTTGAGGCATATCTTGTCTCAACAACTTTTAGCAACTCCAATTTGGAGTACTCTCGAAATATTCACTGAGATTGGTGGCGGTTGGTGATGAATATAACAATCTCCCTTGCTTCCCTTGTGATTTCCTTTATCCATGAGACTTTGTTGTCGATTTCCTCTAAAGATCAGATTCAGATTATGGACAATGCATGGTGTCCAAAAGATGTGGTCATACCTCCCCTCAATAATTAAATCTATAGCTTTGCAAACTGGTGCATTATTCGTGATAACTTGCACCACCTTGTTATTATTTGTTATAATAACATCAACAATGAACTGTGCATCTTTTACCTCTCCTGAGCAGTCTTCCGCCTTGACAAACATTGCTCTTTTGGGGGAAGTGGCAATGATATTTATCAATGGTCTGCACCTTGTATTTGTCCATCTATTTAAGACTATGGTATCCCCAGAGCTACTCCAGGAAGAACGAATTGGTAATAAAATATCCTCCACAAGCTCCTTCTCATTTTTGAGAAGCTGAGTTCTGACTTTCTCATAGTTGGGCCCCTTGTACCCTTGAGGAGCTTTGTTAATTGCCCTTATCATATCTTGCCAGTAAGGAGAGGGAACAACATTGAATGGGATACCACATGCATAAATGCACCTAGCCACTCTGGAATCAGTTTCTTCTCTCGCTTGCACATTCACCAATTTAGCAATTCTGCCATCCTAAACTGAAGGGGATGCCCCTCTGGTATTTTTGGGTGCTGGTTGTTCATGTTGTTGAGTGGCACTGGCTCTCCTCTTTCTTGCTTCAACTACAATCCTTGGCTCAATATTAGATGGAACTTGAGGAGTAGCTTGACTAAGCTCATCATGCCTTCTCTTAATAACATCCGCCTCATCTTGCTGTCTTTGATATGCCCTCCTTGCCAATGGGTATGCTGTTTTTGTGCAACCTACAATCCCTTGTCCTCCTCCATGCAAAAGATGTGCCTTCACTCTTGGGTAGGAGCCCTTGTACGAATTATTGCAAAGATTACATCGCCATTCCCATGAGCCACCACCTCCACATTTTTTAAGCTTCTGAACATGCTTCCAAAGAGGATAATATTCAGCCCTTGGGTTGGCCCTGGGGCTTGAACTTGTAGCTGCACTTTGGTTGGAAGCCATTGTTGCAAAAAAAAAAAAAAAACAAATCTGTAAAGAAAAAACGTTTTTCATATTTTTGGCAGCATAAACCCTCGAAAAATTGAAGAAATAGTATGAAAAAACTAAGAAATTGAATGTTGCTTACCCAAATTAATTTTTTGTAGCTGAAGCTACCCCAAAATGGTAGAAAAGACAAGAGAAATATCGCTGTAGCCGATCCAAAAGCCAAGAATGTCGTAGCTGGAAACTCTGCACTCCAAATCTGCTGCTGAAATCTCTCTCTTGCTGCTGAAATTGCTCACTGTTGAAAATGCCCTAGCTGAAACCATTGCTCTCTTCCTCTCTTCTCCTTTGCTAAAATCGCCAGTCTCCAAGAGAAATGACTTGCTCAATTGTGTGATGAGAGAATGAGGTGAGGGTCACTTTTATAACTTGAGAGGGGCATCTAGAAGCAGCTAGAAGTTACTTTAGTCGCCCAATAAAAAATTAGAACATAAAAAATAAAAAAAAATACAAGAAAAAGTCAAGTTAGAAGAGGAAACTCCGCCGTACGGCCTGGAAACGCGTTTCCGGTCGTACTGGCCACGTTTCCTCAGCAAGAAACGAGCTAGTATGGCCAGAAATGCGTTTCCAGGCCATATAGTATGAGTTTCCTCGTTTCCGGCTGGAAACAGACCTTTCTCCAATGTTTCCTGCAACTTAGCTGGGAACCAAGAAATCCTACTCTTACTCAACATAGACTCCATGCTCCCAAAGATTAAGGCATTGATCTACCAAGGGTGGTCACTAAAATCCACATTTTCTCACATTCTTCCGGGACTAGCCACATTGGGGTGACTAGGGCATCAATTTCCCGACAAGCTAGCCATAAAAAAAATTATCTCCTAGGGTCTCCTGCGCTGGCCTTTCCTCTAGCCCTCCTCCAATTTTGAAGCCATTCTGACGGTGGAGTTGGAAGAAAAGTCAAGCCCTAGCTTCAAGATCAAAACTTTGCCTTGTCATTACCAAGGCTAGTACCTCATAGGGTCAAAACAACATATTTGAGTGAAAATACTTTCTTTGATCCTTTCCCCACCTTGTCTAGGGTAAGAATATCATTGGTTGCTTCATACTTTCCTCATACCCTAGACCGGGTCCACTTGGCCCTGTGTGGTCCCGCTCCTTCAAAAGACCATTCTTCAAGAACCATCCAGGATACCAATTCTAACAAGGATTTAAGGTATTGGGGAACTCCTTCACAAGCCTATTCAAAACCTAACCCTCAAAATCCTCTCTTCCTTTCCCTAGAAACACGTAGTACCTTGCTTAGAAAGCAAGCAAGCTCTACCCTTCAAACTTTTCTGGGAAAGGGTTTGGGTCACTCATACTCATTGGCTTATCATTCATTAGTGACTCCATACATATCGGGTCTCCTCCAATTGGTGAAAGTCTGTAAATAGAAGGGAGCCTTAGTTGAGGTGACAGTGGGCTAAGTCTCCATTTGTTGCCCTTGGCCTAGCATTTTCCCTTTATGGATCCCCCTTAGGTTCCTTTCTAGTTTGAGCGGTAACAGTGACCACCATCCAAGAGATCCTCCTCCCAAACGAGGAGATGAGATACCAAGGGGAAAAACCCCATGCTCCCTCAAGAAAAAAAATTCTTTTATTATATTTACAAGTAAAACCCTCTTATAGAGAAGTGAGGGTTTTTTTAAGATCTAGATGATGATTTACAAGATGGAGCTTCAAGGAGCCAAAATACCCTCTCCCCAAAAATAAGAAAATTATTTACAATGATTTAATTTTAGCATGTATGTTTCGACAGGCAGTAACATATTGGTGTTAAGAACTTTTGGAATCCTATGTGCATTGTCTAAAGAGCCCAACGTTTTGGGTGAACACTTCACCCATCTTCAGCGGCAGGAAGCAATCTGATGAGAGGAAGAGTGCTTGACCAGATTATATAGATAATGGAGAAAAGAATTAGCCGTTAGAGATTTGACTAAACCACATAATTGAAAGATTTAATTTTATATAATTCCTTAATAAAGTCCAATCCAACGGAAATCTAAATAAATGAAAGGATTGAGGTAAAGCAATTAAACTTAAAAATTATCTTTGATTGGTCAAAAAGTTAACTGAAATTTATAATTAAATATTATATATTGATTAAAAGACTAATTAAAAATAAATTAAATTGAAATGAAATGAATAAATTACTTTGAAGAGATTATAAATTTTATTATTAATTGGTCAAAAATTCTAAAAAGGGAAAACCCAAGACAAAGAGGACACCTCTGCTCTTGGGCAAGCAAGAAAGGGAAAACCCTTTAGATAAGCTCTAAATAACTAGATTATTCAGTAAAAGCACATAAATGAGCAAATAGATCTTGATTTAGAATATGAAATATCTCAGATCTATCTCTGGGTAGAACTTCCTTCTCAAACCATTAGATCAGATCTTTGAGGAAAATAACTATATGGGTCCTTGCTCCCTTTGCTTGCTTGAGAGTGAGTTCGTTCAACCAAAAACTTACCCCTCACTCGAGATTTGTTTCACAATTATACCTGAAAAGAAGAAGGAGAACACCACATAGAATAAACCCCAAAGTCTTTTTATTATATCATGAGAAAGTAGATTACAAACTTTGGCAGAGCCGCTAGCCTAGAAATTTGTCTAAGCATGGTTACAAATGAAAGAGAAAAGCCTCTCTTAAATAGAAAAATCTAAGTAGATCGCAATGAGAGAGATCTCTCCAAGTGGCAAGTGGCAATCCCAATGCAAAAATGTCTTGATCCCATGAGGTAACGTCTGGATCTCTCCAAAAAAATTCATAGCCCTTGATTTCCCTTGCGCAGATCTTGATGGAGGATAGCCATTTGCATTGGTGGAGTGGCATTTAATTGTTGGAGTGGTAGAGGCTCTTTAAAAATATTCTCCATATTTTTCCTCAAAAAAATCTCATTGAAATCAACCAACTTGGACCATCTCAAAAAACTCAATTTTGCTGGGACAGTAGCTTTTCTCTTGGACTATCAAATTTTTTCTTGGTGGTTTTCTTGCTTGATTTGTTGAGTCCTATCACTTTTTGACTTGACTTTAATTTTTGGGAAAGTCCACTTCATTTTTTTTTTATCATTTTCCACTTGGAGAGATTTTTTTTATATTTTTCTCTCATTTTATTTTCTGGCTAATTATTTGGGAGTTTTTGCCAAAAATTAGAAAAAATGGGTTTTGAGGGGTAAATACATATTTTTCCACCCTCGAAGTGTGTGTAAATAGAAAATTGAGGTGTAGAGGTCTAATTGTTAGTACTCGCAACTCGTACAACTGCTATAGACAACACTTATTACATTTAAATCAAAATTTATATAAAAATCCCATCTAGCGGGGAATTTTTAACAATTAAAATTTGACACTTACACTCTACCAAATTCCACAAAACTTTAGAGTTGATCCAGTATGATAATATACATCGACTCTAGACACTAGGACTCATCTAAGACTCTACCATCAAGCCACACTCTAGCTTTGGGGTATATTTGGGAGAAAGACTTCACTGATTACAAGTGTTGAAAACCACAAATAATGAGCTAAAGAAAAAAAACTCCCTAGAGTGAACTCACTTGCTAGTAAAGTCCTAAGCTACCTAGGCCTTTTACATGACTCTTTTTCGTCATACTAAAATCATTTTTACAATTTACCCATGGTGCTGCGGAATCTGAACAACAGAATGATGATCTGTAATTCTGAAAGAATTTGATGCTTGCTGGAATGCTTCAAGTGTACTTTGATCATGGAGTCTGTGACATGTCTTCAAGTGCAACTTTAGTGGTTAAAATCTGGTTCCAAGTGGGGATGCATATTTTCATGAAAGCATGCGAGAATCCAGAATATGCATTCATGTCAAACAAGTACATAAGTAGCATCCATTCAAATATATATCCAGAAATCACCTTATAAAATCAAATGCTGAAATAGAAACACTACTCTAACATAATGAAGTAAAAACTATTCTAATAACATGAAATAGAAACTAATCTAAGTACTGCAATGACATGTTGAAACTGAAATCTAATCTAAATGAGTAGGGTTCGAAATACAATACAAAGGATGCCCATGGCATAATATGCATTCAGTGAAGTCCATTTTGAGAACCTGCCTACTCACAAGCAAATCCATGGGTTCTTTCTTTGATGTGCCCTGTCTAATTCTGATAATCTTGGGACACTTACTCATCCCAATGCTATGCTGTACATGGCCATCAGATCCATAAAGCTTCTTCCTTTTCCTTTTCCGATTTGACTTGTTGAGGCTTGACACTGTTTGACACTGGCGATTTATTTTTTATACCTTTTTTCTTTTCTTCTTGGTAGGCTGTAATGGTGATGATGGTGCAACTACTGTCAACCCTTCTGTCTTCTCGTGAAAATGTTATGATGGAATACTTGAAATACCCAAGCTTTCTGTGATATGTCCAACCTCTTCATTCTGAATCTGTTCTATCAAGGCTGATGGAAAATTCGTCAACACCGCATCACTCTCTGGATCGTATGACCCACAAATAAGTTCATTGTTGGGTTTCCTTGGATCCTCAACATGATATCTTCGTTCTAACTCACGATCAAGCCAGACAAATGTATTATCTGACATGGGGATGGTGGCATACAATAGATCCATCTGAAGGCTACCACCTAATTCTGATGCCCACTTTCATGATAAGAGCATGCCCCATGCATTAGGCACATCTATTACAAATATATCCATAGTGATCATTGTGTCTGGGTATGCTGCTAGAAAAACTTGTAAATCTTTGATTAACCCGCATACTTCAATTCTTTTTGAATCCATGGAACAAATGTTGTGATAAGGCCTAGGTATCCTTAAGTTCAGTTGCTCCATGACTTTCTTGGTCATGAAATTGGATGAAGCCCCTGAATCAAGCATGCAATTGTGCAAAAGACGATCATTCACCATCAAAGTAATAAATAACGGTTGATGATCTTCATTCCCCATATAACAATTCATACTCTTTAATATAATTTCTTCATCTTCTGGTTCATCATTAGGCATTTCTTCCCTTTGAGTAACTTTAATGGCATTTAGCAATTTTTCCCTTTGAGACAATATCTTCAAAAGCTCTGTTATTGGAACTGAGGCCTTTGCATGGTTAATCCAATCCCCTAAGTCAAATCCAAATCTGAAGTAGGAAGGGAAAATTTCTGTAATTACTCTGATTCTGATTATTCTTCCTTTGATATGTCATTCCTTTATATTTTTCCATAGCAAGAATCTGTCTAGATTTTTCTCCGAAAATCTTGGTAACTTTATCAAAATTTGCAATCAAATTATCAATCCTACAAGCACTAGGCATATGATCAATCTCTTGATTTCTTTCAACAGTTCTAACTTGGTTTTCCATAGAGAACATATTGATTTGACCACTATTTCCCCACGTTCTCTTCTAGCCATGCCATTTTCAATTATCCTTTTCACAATGGGACAAGTGACCTCCTCATGAAATTCATCACAAGGTCTACAATAAGGCAGAACTTGATCCGCCATATTGGTAGTCTCCAATGGGTTGGGAGGCCTATGATCTTGTGAAGGGGTCGTATTCTTTTGCCATCTATCATTTGGACTAGGTTGGAACTTTTGTACTTGTAATCTTTTCATTTCCACCAACCTATTCTGCATAGCACTTATTTCCTTGGCATGGTTTGCTATTAATTTCGTTCGGTTGAGCAACATATTCTTAATCATTTGTGTCAATTTCTTGATGGGGTCATGATCCACTTCTTTAACTTCTTTTCCCTTAGATTCTCGTGACTTTTTTGGACCCTTATCAAATCCAAGAGTTTCCAACTTTCCTGAAGCCTTTCTACATTTCTCCAATTCTTCAGCTAAAGTTTGAGCAACCTTTAAATCATTAGGCTTACCGCGTCTTAGCTCATAAGAAGTGTCAGCTCCATATGCATCAACATAATATATCAAAAGAGACTTTTCTGGAGTTTTAACGTCTTGAGGCAAAATTTTAACAATATCATTAAATTCCTCCACTGTCTCATTCTCATTCTTCTTAATATGGCTAAGAGTGTTGAGTAGGTGCTTTTCTTCTCTTTTATCTCCATACTTTTCATTAAAAGCACTAATGATGGACCTTAAAGCATCCAAAGAGTTAGCAGTAAACTCCGTGAACCAATCCAGAGCATCCTCATCCAAAGACAGGATGAAAAGTCTCATCTTTACATCCTCATGGTTAGCATTGTTACACCATTTTCTCACACAAGGGTTGAAGTTCCTAAGGTGAGTTTTGGCACTAATAACATTGTTACCTTGGAATGAAGGCAACTTCTCCATGGCTTTGCTCGGAATAGAATTTGGATAGCCATTAATGTTAGCAAAATTACAAGGGGCAAACAAGTCATCCATGATGTCTTGCTCAACCTAACCTTGAAAAAGCAAATGGATATTAGAAATAGCTTCCTGCCCAAGATTAGCAAGAAGTCTATGAGAAGAGAGCCTGTTTAGTCTCACTCTAAAAACTTTTTCAGGATCAAGAGTGGGGCTAATCAAGCTACTTGGATTCCTTCTAGTAGAAACTATTGCAGAAAATGAACCAAGTGGAGTTGCCACTTGAGCAGGAATCTAACTCTAAAATCCCAAGATGCAAAACCAAAAGTTAGTCGTACTTTGGGTCAAAGAGGACCTATCCCTGACAATGATGCCAAAAAGATGTTGTCCACAGACTTGTACACCTAGGAATGTGGGAAAATCCTCAACCCCACAAGGCGTTCTTTGTGGCAACACTCAGAGAAGGGACGGTCAACTATTCCCAACTCTCTCCCTTTAAACTCTCTCCTAGCTAAGCTAAGGGGGGTGGTCCCTAAGGAAGATTCTAAAGGATAACTTGTTAGAGATAACAAGTTCTAGGAGATGGTTAGCAATGCATTCACCATTCAATATAACTTGAAATGAAATTAGAGATTGTTTAGCAAGTATAAACTTTTATGGGCATATAGTATAGATCCAATTAAATTAGCAAGATATGTTGCAAGGCAAATTGTGAGAAACCAATGCCTTTAAATATAACTTGCAAGCTTGTATTCAATGCGGTGTGGGGTATCACAATGGTAGTCTTTGTTTAAATGATAGAAACCTTGTTGAAGGCCTTTTTCTAAAGGATGATTTACAGGTTCTATGCACTACAATTACATTAGCACATGGTATCAATTTAATGTAAAGATTGAAAATAATTTAAACCGCTTTTAAATTTAATATAACCTTGATTAAATATGCTCTCTCTCTCCCTATATATATATAATTGGATTAATCAGGGAGCCGAGATTGAAATCTGTGAGGGGTTTTCGTCATTCATTATTGGTCATTGAATGTGTGTCTGCGACCAAGTGAGGCAGTACTCCATATGTACTTCGAGCACCAATATCCTTTGAGCTTTAGCCAAATTGGATCAGGTTTTGGAAACAGGCTTCAGGACTATGGGGCCATCGCTCTAGCAACACAATGAGGGATATACCACTCAAATATGAAGATGAACCCCTTTTCAGTGACATGGATAGAAGAAGAATCCTTTTCAATCTTCTCCACACTAGGACTATTGGAATCTTCCTCAATGATAGAAACATCCTCTTTGGCGGAATTAGCATCACCTTGAAACATAAAGAAGAAACCCTTCCATTCATTAGGAGGGACTTCATAGCATGGTACATGCAGAAATGTCTCATATTGATCCATATTATTTACTGGAGGGAGCATAATACTTTCTTCTTGTTGATCATCATAACAGATTCCCCAATCTGCAGACCATAATTCATTTAGAAACCCCTCATCCTCTCGACCATCCAGAGAGTCGTAATCTTCTATGCTTGTAACATCACTAGGATCATTTGCATCGAGCTCCAATACTTCCTTAGGGACCCGTTGATTAATTTGTTGTGAGTTACAATTTATTTCTTGGACAGCTTCACACAAACTATTGACTGCATAGTGCTTATACATGAGTCGTATGAGGAGGGCATCTGTAGGATCTTCCTCATACCTGCATCGTATGTCATACAATTCCCTTCCCTTTTGCTACATAAATTCAATAGAAGAATTGTATCTGGGCATCTTTTAACTAGTTGCCAACAATGCAGCATGCGGTGAAAAGCATCTCAAATAATCAGGAAAGGAAGGATATTTATTACTGTGTGCATTTGTATTCTACTTCTTTCACTTCCATTATTGTTTAGTTAGAACTCTGATTTAGCTTGATGAGATTCCTAATTTCTCTGGCGAATAATTGCATTAATTTTGGACTGGAAATATTTTATTTTATTTTTTTATTTTTATATTTTTTTTTTGTTCCAGCTTGTAGCCTAACGGGGATAACCACAGATGCATCAGGTTGCAAAGGAAGGGCTGACCGAAATATTTCATACCCCATAGAAATTACGTTTTTCTGTTGCTTCCCCGAAAGGGAAATATTTGCCTCCACCACAGGAACAACATTTGCAAGACTTATCTAGATATCCCGGATCTCTCCTTTATATAAACTGTTGATCCATCTCCTCCAACCACATAAGGAGTCAAGTGTGGCAATTATGGCACTATCGATATATTTGGATTGGGAACGTTTCTTAACTTGGGTATGAAATTAGCAAATGTACCAGGACTTGAAAAATGAAGTGGTTCAGATTTATTGACAGCTCGGTTGAGAGGTATTAGCAAAGGTAGAGATTGGAGAAGCTGTGCAATAGCTCCTAATGTTCTTTTTCTGTTAATGATGATTTTGAGACTCAAGTGAGGGAGGAACATAGGAAGAGTCTTAGTACCTACAGTGAGGATTAGTACCAGCACTTTAACTAAGGTCAAGTTACAAGTATCAACTGAAATTAAGGCATCCATATGTACATGAAGCAACTCCAGAAGGTAAAGGTGAAGAACCTCTGCAATAGACAAACATATCACTACAGGAGGATATTCCATTAAGAGCCAAAGAAGTTTTACAGCAACATCTAAATCTGCAAATTTTCTAATGAATAATTACTAAAAGTAGATAAGATCTATTAATGAATGCCCAAGGGTAGCCTTTAGATTTAAAATCTCAATCATGAGAATACCGATGACTCAGTGTTGGCTGCAAAAGAAAATGCATATATTGGCTGTGCTTTGGGAAGGAAACATAGGGGAGGCCTTGCAGCACTCCTCTAATGATTAGTTAGATAACTGGACATATTAGTTAATTCATTTAATGATAAAGATGTCCAATCAAGACACTTATTGGCATGCTTTATAAGCCAACTATAATATTTTCGTAAATCATTTGTGGAGATTATGGAATAGTCATTGACTCACATGAATTATTGACCCAGCTGCTTGATAATTTTCCTTTTAAATTCAGTATTAGCATGAGCCTCTAGAGGGCAATTTGATTCAGCTGGAGAAAGGGTTGTTTCAGGGGCTAGTGGCCGAAAGAAATTCCAAAGGGCTAAGCCAGAGGCTTCCATACCCGCGGCAATCAGTGAATAACTGATTCGAGGCAGTTCTGAGTCAATGAGTTTTAGGCCTGCGCAAAAGTGACATAGGGCCTGCACAGAGGCAATTGGGGAGCTAGTTCGATTGGCTTGAATGAGCCAGGATTGCTTCAAGGGGTGAGGAAAATTCCTCACAAAATTTTTGCGAGTATTTTCTCTGTAGGATTACTAGTTTTTGGCATCCAGTTGTACTCTGAATTTTCTCACTGATGCTTAATAATAAAAAACCTCAATTGCTACAACCGGTTTTCCCACAATGGGTTTTTTCAGGGACTTCCAAAAACAACGGTGTTATATTTTTGTGTGTGTGCCAATATTTTCTCAATTTCCAGTTTATCTTCCCGCAGTATTTATTTTGGTGAAAATAGTAGTTGTGAATTATTCATTGTTTGTCGTAGCAAATAAACCACAAAATTAATTTACAGTTTGTAATGACCCAACTTGAGTCATTGATTATTAGCATGCTTAAGAGACGTGTGTATGATAGCTACATACACATGCATCGCAGGCATTGCACTAGTATACATACTAATTTAATCATATAAATGTCTATGTAAGAAAATGAATTAGTTTTTAAAAGTATTAATTAATACCTTATTTATTAAGTAGAACAATAAAATATATTTATTTATTTTATTAATAAAATTTTATTTAAATAATAAATAATTATTATTACAATGGACAAGATTTACTTTACTTCATAAATCTTTGGACAATTCATGATAAGGTACTTAAAAGAAAATACTATTCTCGAAGTCGGTTGAGATGATAAGGTTAAAATCTCATTTAATGAATAATGACCAACTCAAGTGAAAATATCTTAAGGGATAAGGTTAAATCTTAAGATTAATTGGAGGAAAGGGAGGTGGGGTTTCTTGGGAGGGAAGAAACCTTCCCTATATAAACATAATCGAAAGGAGAAGTAGGGGGGGAAGAAAATCAGTCTGTTTGAGAGAGAGATGGAATGTTGCTTCCTGAGCTCCTTTTCTTGTAGAGCAAAATACAAGAGCTGCTTTTCCTCCAGAATATTGTATGAGCATATCATAGAGGAAATTTTGAAGACGCTAAGTAGATATAGAATCATCATCAACCATACAAGACACTATAGAAAAAAGAACAAAAGTATGAGAGCAAATTCAAAAGTTCAACTAGAATAGAATAAATTTATATATATATATATATATATATATATATATGAAGTATTAGAATGTGTTGTTAACATAGTAAAAGGTAAGATGCAGAACACAGTCAATTGTAATATTCAATTGCTGGATTGTCAAATGAGAAATTTATTCATGTTGCTTACGTCCAATGTGCAACAAATTATATATGTTCAAGCTCAACAACAACAATGGATAGTAAATAATACCTTTTCAAAGAGAGTCAACTTGGGTAAGAATCAACTTGATATGTTTTGATAAGAATTCTTTTCAGAACATGAAAATGAAAGCATGTTTTAAGGTTGTTGGAGCTGACTGGTTGAATGAATGTGATGCACGAAGTTTACAAAAGCTATCAATTTTCATTCTAAGTTATTGACTAAGCAGTCAACTATGTTAGGATTGAACAAACTTATCTGCTATAGATTTGAGAAAATTGTTATATATAGGTTTTTTTTTTCAAATCTTTTAATGTATGAACAAAATAGTGGCAGATTTGAAAAATCTGCTAAGGGAAATAATACTGCAAAATCTAGCAGTCTAGTGAAAAGTAAGGTCATTAAGTTTTTATGGATAGGTGACTTCTGGTGTAAGCTAAGCTGATCACTCAATCTTTTCAGATTCATCTATCAATGGATAAGTCTTATCAATAACTCCATCATCTATTTTCATATTCATTTTGACTATCTGCATAATATGCCTACAAGTGTCAGTTGCACTTATCCACACATTCCATACTAATTCATTAAACCACTGTTGCCTCCTTAATGTCCTTTCCAAGGTTTTCAATGATGAAGTTTTCCTCCACATTGTGTACTCGGAGTCATTTCAATGATATTATTCGTTCACTACTTCAACATCATTAGACTTTCACAACTAACAGCTATACCTATGTTTAGCGTTAAACATGTAGGAATGAAAGCCATAAGTTTCATACACAATCAATACACGAAAGAATGATTTCCAATTATTATGCTTAACGTTGTTGGTACATGGATACCTATATAAATCATGACTTATGTTAGGGATGTGATATTTATAATTTTATTTTTATTTTTTTTACATATCAATATGAATGATAGATGGAAATAAAATAATGAATACACTTGACTACTAGATGTGAAAATGAACTTACAAATATATTGGTTAGACATAGCCAAGTATGTTATATGAATGCAAAGATCAATATCATAGATGAGAGTTTATTAAAATGCATAGAAAATCGTTATCTAAATACAATTGATTTTGAATATATCGATGCATATGTTATAATTTATGGGCAAGTGTTTACATTGCAGATAGTATCATTACCAAACTGACCACATGATGACAAAACTTCAAGAACAATTGAGGCTCAATGAGATTCCATGATAGGGTATTGACCCCAATTCTACTAGGAGGGGTGGAGGTGTTACCCACTGTTTATCTTCCAAAACCTGGAGTCATGGGAGGATTGTGTGAGTCACGCTCCCCTAGACGTGTGATGATGACTGCCGGATGCCTACGAGGAAATCAGGTCAATTTAGTTGACGCTACCATCCTTAGAGTTATGAATGGTTAGGTCAGTATAACTGACGCCATAGCATACTCCAGTAGAGGACGGATAGGATGGGAGCGGAAGAGATTAGGAAGGATAGGATGATTTTAGAATAGCTTGGGAACCTAGTTGGGACAAGGTACGACTATTAAAGTTGTAAACCTATAAATGTTTTAAATATATATATATAATAAAAATTTCACGGGACATAATCCTTACACAAATTATATTAATCGTTAAAATAAATACTAATATACTATATAAACTCAACTTCGGGACGAAGTTTTCTTTGAAGGAGGGGTGTATGTAATGACCCAACTTGAGTCACTGATTATTAGCATGCTTACGAGACGTGTGTATGATAGCTACATACACATGCATCGCAGGCATTGCACTAGTATACATACTAATTTAATCATATAAATGTCTATGTAAGAAAATGAATTAGTTTTTAAAAGTATTAATTAATACCTTATTTATTAAGTAGAACAATAAAATATATTTATTTATTTTATTAATAAAATTTTATTTAAATAATAAATAATTATTATTACAATGGACAAGATTTACTTTACTTCATAAATCTTTGGACAATTCATGATAAGGTACTTAAAAGAAAATACTATTCTCGAAGTCGGTTGAGATGATAAGGTTAAAATCTCATTTAATGAATAATGACCAACTCAAGTGAAAATATCTTAAGGGATAAGGTTAAATCTTAAGATTAATTGGAGGAAAGGGAGGTGGGGTTTCTTGGGAGGGAAGAAACCTTCCCTATATAAACATAATCGAAAGGAGAAGTGGGGGGGGAAGAAAATCAGTCTGTTTGAGGGATGAGCCGAGGGCTCGATTTTGGAACTGTAAATTGGGAAATTTTGAGCTGTTCTTGGAGTTTTGGGCACGGGGGCCAGAGGACTTCGAAATGGAAGTCCTCTGGGTCTGGGAACCGTAGAGGTTGATCCCAGATAGGCAGGGAGGAATAAGTTGGTTTGGTAATGGTCGCAGAAAACTTGGAGCAATGTGATCAACACCAGACGGGAGAACCAGGTACGCAGAGAATCAGGTATGCAGATGCATTTAATTTGATAGAATTTTGCGGTTTATTTTCTACGACAAACAATGAATAATTCACAACTACTATTTTCACCAAAATAAATACTGCGGAAGATAAACTGGAAATTGAGAAAATATTGGCCCACACAGAAAAATATAACACCGTTGTTTTTGGACAAAAGTCCCTGAAAAAACCCATTGTGGGAAAACCGGTTGTAGCAATTGAGGGTTTTTATTATTAAGCATCAGTGAAAAAATTCAGAGTTCAATTGGATGCTGAAAACTAGTAATCCTACAGAGAAAATACTGGCAAAAATTTTGTGAGGAATTTTCCTCACCCCTTGAAGCAATCCTGGCTCAATCAAGCCAATCGAACTAGCTCCCCAATTGCCTCTGTGCAGGCCCTGTCACTTTTGCGCAGGCCTAAAACTCATTGACTCAGAATTGCCTCGAATCAGTTATTCACTGATTGCCGCGGGTATGGAAGCCTCTGGCTTAGCCCTTTGGAATTTCTTTCGGCCACTTTCCCCTTGCCCTGTTCTATCCCCCATTGCTGGCTGATGGGTTTTTATCTTTTTTTCTTAAGATAACGTTATACATATCCTTTGGAAGCATGCAAAACTCATGCACTCACAATCTGGCAGGATGTTTGAGCTTTGATACCACTATACTATTCTAGGGGAATTTTGCACTAAGTTTCCTTTTAGGCACTAGGGTTTGAATAAGCTTCTTTTCTTTTCAAATAAATAATTTTTTTCTATTCAAATAAAAGAATTAACTGCTCCAGCATAACAGTAACATTCAATAAATAATCTTGCACTTTCAATCATATAGTACAGAGCTAGTCATTCAATATCTCAACAGTGAAGATGTAATCTAGATTCAATTGTTCAAGTAAACCAATCCTCCAATATAGTTTCCAAATAACCCTAAACAAGTTCGGAATGCAACAGAGGCAGATAACAGATCTTTGCAAATTCAGAATGCAAGAGAGGGAGATAACATATCTCTGTATCTAATCTAATGACCAAGATACAATACTTCGATTCTGACTATGTAAACTAACTTCAGAACGATCTCCTCTTCTGCTACAGGGCTATCCACTGTACAGTTGTGGCTCGGAATGTAATTGTGTGCTCCCTCAAGAAGATTATGCGTGACTGAAGGGTGGTCTGGCTCTGATCCGACCTTGAATTGCTTAAACAGTTTATGTGATTGCTTCAGGGGGCCCTTCGACTTGTTCTAGAACTCTGCCCAACCCCAGTTTGAACATGGTCTACCTTGAATGATTTTGTTTTATCCTCAGAATGGTTGTTCCACCCTAATTCTGGCCTCAAGAACCTATTCAAACTTAGACGTTAAGCCCATCATACTTTTGGCCTCTATAGATGACTTCCTCAAGGGTTGAATTTAGGAGAACTTCGCTTTGTCTCAGAAAGAATCCGCTTGGCTTGAGAAACTTCCCTCTGTCTTAGAAAGAATCTGCCTGGCCTGAGAAATTTTGCTCTGTCTCAGCACTAACCTCAGAAAAAATCCGCCTAGCTACAATGTGTTTTGCTCTCCCTTGTCTTAGGCTGTTCCATGAATAGTTCACTGCTCCTTGTAGAGAACACCTTGTTGCTAGAACAAAGTAACAAAAAGGAAAATATGACTAACTAGGGTGGAATCTTTCACCATTGAAGTTAGTAGAAGAGAAAGGGTCTTAAAATCCTCATAGCTCCAGCTCAAGAAAATAGATCATTTGACCCACAATTGATGATGATTCATTTGATCTCAACTCTCCTCTATTTATAGATTTTGAGTGCAACCCCAAACTTTGGGTCTTTTTGCCCCAGTTGACCCAATTTTTGCACAGTGTTGCCCCAACATTGGAAAAATTTGGGTTTTTACCCCTTTATCAAGACCATAACCTACATGTTCGGATAAGCTATTTCGTCCCCCATTAGCCCATCAATTCGGAGAGGACATTACATTAAGCTAACCACTTGGGCTTAGACATTTAGCTCTTACTCAGACAAATAGCTCTTTATATTTTCCCGCTGTTAGTATTGATCTCGGAGAGGCTTTTCCACTTGCATTGAATGTATACTCTTTTAGCCCATTAATCTAATTTCTGGTTATTTGTTGGACATTAGGAAAATCATCTTACATGGTAAACCTTGTTTGTCTTAGAAGATAGTAAACATCATCATCAAAATAAAATATAAAACAGTTAGGTGTCTGACATGAAGTGTCCAAAAGGGAAACAAAGAGGCCACCTTTGTTAATTACTAGGTCATAAAAATTTAAAATAAAAAATAGGCTTGCATAAATCCATCTTAACCCTGGATATTTTATGTGGCAGGGCATTTGCAGCTATTTTCTTGATCCCTCCTGGTGCTTAATAGGTCTGGGTTCAGATGGATTTAACATGCTGTCAAGAAATCATAACAAATTTTTTCCTGGCAAATTTACTGCTGAACTTTATCTTACTTTTTGCCTGGGTGAATTTTTTTAATGAATTTCATTGTTGCTGAACATGAACATGTAGCAGGTGACTTAGCTTATAATTACCCTGCTAGGTTTTGACTTCGCCCTGGCATTCGTTCACTGCATTCCTATGCTGAGCTTAGCATGCAGGGCATTTTTGAAGTCGTCATTTTCTTATTTTATCTTGTTTTTGTAAACTTTTTCCTTTTATTTGTATGAACACTGTTACATTGATATTGATGATGCTTTCATAACTGTACATGTTTGTCAATGTCCCTATTTAGTATTGACGAAACCCTGGGTTCATTCCTAATGTAGTCCTCCAGCCAAACCCCAGAGCTGTTGGTGATCATATGTTGTCAATTCACTAGGGATTTCTTGACATTGTTGAAAGTCACAAGAAGAGCCACATAACTCACAATTTTCAAAGTGCCTGGAAATGCTTTGCAGTTGGTATTTGTCATGACAAATATTTCTAGTGCCATGTATGATTTTATTTGGGCCAGGAATATTAGTATATATTGCAACATCTGGATTGATACTTGTGCCTCTGGGTTCGGGGAACTATCATCATGGTGAAATCATGGCCACTCTTCTCTTTCCAAAATCTCGATTCTTTTGCTTAGATAATGTTTGACTGAGAGATTGTTGTTATGTCAATTTGTTAACTTTAGGTATGTTCTATGCTAGAGCAATTTATTTCAATTTTCACAGTTATTAGCAATCACATCAGCATTAAAGTAAACCGCAGATAGAACATAAATATAAATTGCAGAAGACAAGCCAAGACAAGAGGACACAAGATGTGGCGCTAGCCAGGGGAAAACCCCAATGTGGAGAAACCCTTCGTCAATTCTTCTTATATGATCTTCAATAGTCAACAGAGAGGGAGAGAGAGTGTGTGTGCATTTACAACAGAAGTCAGCACTTTGACTTATCTAGATAAGAGCATAGATCATCTCTAAGAAGATGATACATGAGATCAGTTGAAGACACGCTGCTTCAACTGATTCTCCAAGGTGCCTCCTTCACCTATCATTGTGCTGCATCTCGTCATCATGCTGCACCTCACCGTGCTGCACCAATCATCACTATCTTGCATCTCATCATGCTTCATCAATCATGACTGTACCCATCACTGTACTGCATCATGTGCCATTGCTGCACCATGTTGCCATACTGTTCTATGTGCTTGCTTGCTGTACCTTGCATGCTTGCTGTACTATTGCTTGCTTCGTGTACTTGCTGCACCAAGTACCATACTGCTGTCCCATTATTGTTTTGTCTCATCATATGGTTGTCCCAACATTTTACAGCTGTCCCTTTGATCATTGCAGCATTATATCATTGTTGTCCCATCATCTTGCAGCTGTCCCTTTGATCATTGCAGCATTATATCATTGCTGTCCCATCATCTTGCAGCTGTCCCTTTGATCATTGCAGCACTATATCATTGCTGTCCCATCATCTTGCAGCTGTCCCTTTGATCATTGCAGCACTATATCATTGCTGTCCCATCATCTTGCAGCTGTCCCTTGAATATTGCAGCACTATATCATTGCTGTCCCATCATCTTGCAGCTGTCCCTTTGATCATTGCAGCATTATATCATTGCTGTCCCATCATCTTGCAACTGTCCCTTGAATATTGCAGCACTATATCATTGCTGTCCCATCATCTTGCAGCTGTCCCTTTGATCATTGTAGCATTATATCATTGTTGTCCCATCATCTTGCAACTGTCCCTTGAATATTGCAGCACTATATCATTGCTGTCCCAAAAACAAGCGACCGCTCCAGCAATTAAGTCGGCCTCCATTGAGGAACTCAGGCCTCCTCCACGCTGTCTTAGAGCCTCCTTCTCTTGCTTCGGTTAGGGCAATCCATAGACTGCGTTAAGGTTCTAGGGCATCCATTTAGGGTAGAGACCCTTATCTAGGCTGCGTTGAGGGCTTACATTGCTGCCCTTCTTGATTGCGTATACCTCTTCATAGGTTATGTTAGGGCTTCAGGGCAGCGTTAGGGCTTCTCCATAGGGCTGTGTATAGGACAGCGTAGGGCTTCTCTTTTAGACTAGCAATTAGATCTCTGCTTGCTGCGTTATGTAGGCTTCCTTTACTGCGTTAAAATCTTCTCCATGATAGCATTAGGATATAGGGCATCCTCTAGGGCAGCGTATCCTTTTTAGATCTCTCCTCCCACCAAAAGCCAAAGACAAGTGGAGAGGAAGAGATCACCAAGAGCATGTGTACAAATGACTTTCAAGGCACCTCTATTTATACTAAAACGTTGAGCACAAGTGGGGTTTATTTGATTGCTGGCCGACCTTGACGAATTGTCCCATAACACAAATAAATTCACATCTCCATAATACTTATCGGAATCGGATGATCTTTAGATCAGTCCTACACTTCTCGATGAGAGGGATCGAAGAAAAATATCAGCTTCCATTAATAAGATGGCCCACATGGAGTTTGGCCCTAGTTGCCAATTTTAACACAATTAAAGATCAGCAACAAAAAGTTATCAGCAGTGTGAGGAAATAAAGTTTAATAATTTAATTTGAGTGATGATTTTATGAGTTCGGTGATATACTCTGGAACAGAGAATTCGATGGTGAACCTATCTCACAAATTTGTTTTTTAGCTATATCCTGTCCTTGTTTGAAATGTATCAAGCATCAAATAATTCATTTCAGAGCTTCTCCAATCAAAGCACTGTTTTAAAAGTTTCAAATATTTCATTCATTTGCATGATTTTTACGTTTCCTATATTTTTTCAGTACAAACTTCAAAATATTTCCTCACAGTAATATTGATAAGCTGAAAACTTTACGTGCAATATAAAAATATCAGATGTTAGGACGGGAAAAGTCCGAGTTTCCGTACCCTGAAGATATCTTTCCTTATGGGAACATTCTCCCTTTCTCTTTGCATTATCAAAATGAGAAAATATCTGTGACCCGGTGCTTTCTTTTGTTCTACTTGATGCTGTTAATTTTGGATATATCTTAGAGCATTACTTGACAGTGGTGATCTATGTTCTTCAACAGCGAGGACGATTTGAATCACAGCATTGGGGAAGGTTTGCCTGCAGGATTGACTAAAGAGTATGAAGAGAGCAAAGGTAGCTCATTGTTAATCAGGGCAAGTTTCCTGGAGATACGTGACGAGTTAAAAGCTTGTGTTGATAAAACAGAAAACCAAGATTCCCAAAGTATGTGTTGATTCCATCTTATGACCTACTCTTGCTCTCCAGTTTCATGCATCAAGCTAGATTTGTTAACCTCCATTTTTATTGTTGCACAAAAGAATTATTCTGTTTCTGTCATCCTCAGAAATCACAAATTCAAGACTCAATGTATATTGTTGATATACTCTGGTAAGAGTTCAATTAAAAGATGACAATAAAAGAGGAATGCCCTTTGATGTTAATGACTCAGCTATCTGATATGAAGAGCTTTAGTTGAAGGATTGGAATTTAACTAGCAGTGCACCAAGAGCAAGAAAGTGCTAAGAAGAGTGAATGCTTTTGCTCACGTGTCTCTGTTTCATTTGCTATGTCCTCTTCATGACGAAAATTACATATAGCTTTATACCTTATATCAACCTAAAAATAAGTGGCCACATTTATTAGGAAAAATATACACTTTGAGTCAATCTATGTTCAATGATGATGCAAATAGGTATACTGAAAGTCACCTTGATTAGACCAAAGAAGGAAAATGGTATCTTCCAAAAAATCTACTGTGTATTGAATTTGCATCAAGACAGTGCAAGTTTTGGTTGAAGAGCACAACCCTAGAGAGAGTTTTGCTGCGAAATGAACAAGAAAGACAGTGTTGGGTTTGAAAGAGGGTTTTAATCCCAAAAGAAGACATGATCTGCAAAACCTAGTTTGACAGCCCTTAGGGCAGTACAATTAGCCAAAAATTTCTAGATTGGCTGCTGACAAATAGTTAAAACAGATCTGGAAATGCTAGTTCCACAGCCCTTAGGTTAATGCCACTAGCCAAATTTCTCCATATTAGTAGCTGAAATTGTCATATTTGTAAACCCTATTTCCATTGTCCTTAGGACAATGCTACTAGCTAAAAAACTTTGCATCAGCTACTAAAAATTCTGATCTGGAAACCCTAGTTCTGAAACCTTTAGGGTAATGCTGCCAGACAAAAATCCCAGTATCAGCTGTTGAAAATATCAAATCTGGAAACCCAAGTTTTGCGGCCTTAGGGCAATGCCACTAACCAAAAATCTCTAGATCTCCTGCTGAAGAATACAGATCTGGAAACCTTAGTTCTGCAGCATTTAGGGCATTGCCACTAGACACAAAATATCCAATCTGTTGTTGAAGTTAAGAATAAAAGAGATGGTTCAAAACCCTGGTTCTACAGTCACAAAAAATAGTGAAGCTTCAAGCCACCCATGCATACGCATGGATGAGCTCAAGAAAATGTGGCTGAAATGAATCAGTCGTAGACCCTAAGGTTTGAATCTATGGACAAGATCTTCATAATTAGCACAAAAAATTGGGCTTAAACAACTCTAAATAAGGTGCCCAGCTTCAGGTAATACTGTCACCACTAAACAATGGCAATGCCCTATAAGTTAGGCACAATCACTACAAAAATAGCCAAGAATAAATTCTAACCCATAGTGAAGATGGTAAATGAGGTCCACACCCACTTTGATATCATGTAGAAATGCATAAGAGAGAGAGAGAGAAGGATCAAATGTAACAACCATCAAACAACCTGCAATAAATAAGGAAAATAACATTGCAACCCTTGAGAAACCTGCCTATAACAACCAAGGAAATTCCGAGCAGTAGTGCTAGAGCTGATCCATAGGAGAACTAGCGAGAAATAAATCCATGCAAAAGAGAGAAAAATGCGTAGTTGTACTTGTAAGTGAATGCCAATGATATAGGTGCCCATAGGCCGAAAACACTTTATTAAACAATGATGCTTGCAGGCCAAAGAATGATCAAAAAGACCACAAGATAATAATGAACAAAATGATTGTTGAATGTTTATTTATACACAACTCAATAGGTAGGATGCCCTCCTTAAGAGGGGTTATGGGGCTAGATATAAGTTGATTAGGTTGGCCTTAACAACTATAACCTACTTTGAAAATAAAGGTTTGTGTTAATGCGTAACCAAATGCAATAATGAGACAATACGAGTTGACCAGTGAAATGTGAGGATTACACCATTCTCAAAATAGTTTCGAAGTTTGGCCTACTAGGCCTTCTTTATCAGATGGGGGCTTGAATTGCTATTTGATATGTTGAAGAAAGTGTAACTAGGTTCAGTCTTCATAATGACACGATCTTTGTAATTGATGTAATAAAAGGAAATAAATTATTTTTGTAATCTTGCTACATGGGTTTCATGAGCAAGAAGTGTCACTAGGTGAAAGACTTCTTCATGATGTCTTTAGGATTTATTTCTATGTCAAAGAGTCATGTCTTGTGTATAGAAACTCTTCATGAGTTTATGTAATGTAATCAAGTCCACAAAGTTGTGAAGAAACCCTCCAAAGACCAAGCATAACCCTTCAAAGAAGTCTGCAAGCGAAAGCAATGAAGAAGTCTTCATGTCGGCTCCAATTATGAATTAATTACATTAATGAAAGTCATGTCGGCTTGGGTAAGGGACACAACGGTTCATGGTTCATGTCGGCTCAAATAGATGATACAAACCACTATAAATACCCTATTGAGTTATCTGCAAATGGCAGAGACAGAACTCACATTATCCTCTGAAATGTTGATGGGTATAGGGTGCAGGAAGGCATGGCTTAGGTCTTGGATGGGTTGCAAACTTGCAGGTCGAAGATCTTGTATGGGTGCAGGCAGGTGCAACCTCGGACATGATATAGCTGTAGGCAAGGATTCGTATCAGATAGCGAGCCGCAGTGAAACCCTCTCTGCAGTCTCGGCCTAAATGAAGGCTGATGATCTCGGCATGCCTGTGAGGATCTCAGATGAGTGAAGTAGTGAAGATCTCGGTTGAAAATACAGTGTGGTTGGATCTCGTATGACAGTTCTAGCTCATGGAACTCGGTGGCATTCCTGTAACAGCCTAAACGTAATGAATAGAAGTGATTTGGACTACAAACGGTAGACCTACATACTCAGCTTACTATCTCGGCATAGATATATAAGGGTATCTTACCTCCTTGCATATCCTCATCAGATCGAAGTATATTGTTATCTCAATATCGAAGATACAGTGTTGACAACAGTAATCTCAGTACTCTTCACAATCTCGACATTAATAAAAGGATCAGGATTTGGATCGCTAACTTGAAGGATGTATTTATATGATAGTAAAAGACTTACTGTCTTGGCATAAAAAGGATTACTGTATTAACATATTCTCTTGACATATGATCAGTAAGGTATGGTGATGATCCTGGTCTTAAATGAAGCATGGTGAAACAATCATCATAAGGACTGTCATAATGAAGCCTTAAATATAGAATGAACACAGTGAAGATCTCAATAGATCTCAGTGATGTGTGAAAGATGAAGCAGTGAGGACTTCATAGGTGCAGCAATCATGAAGATCTTAGCAGTAATGATGTCTTGGTCTTGGAGAGGCTAACTGTGACAAGGGTCATGGTCTTGGCATTCGTCAATGGACTCTCTATAAGAAGAATTTATGCGTGGGTTTTCCTCTCCAAGAGGGAGAGGTTTTGGCTCTGGCAGAAAGCCAAACATTTGTGTTCTTGTCTCGTTTTTGTTTTTGATAGCAGTTTGATGAAGCTAACATACACATGCTAATAATAAAGTAAACATCAAGCTAAGATAAAATTGCATAAACACTTCACAAATTGTTATCATGTAACGAAGAATCAACTTAATTATGCAGGCCCTAGATTCTTCAACATGGTATCAGAGGGATAGGTTCAACAGTCAAAGGAAGGGCAGAAAAGAGACATGCAAGAATCAAGATTCAAGCATCAAAGCAAGTTCAAGGATGGCAGGACCTACATTAAAGAATTATCTTGATCAAACCTTAGATCAAGGAAACAGTTTACAACAACAAGTCTGCAGCAATAAGGGTTGTTGAATGACAACAGTTTTCAGATCTCAGGGTACATGACAGCAGATGCCTCCCACAGCTACACCTACAACATCTCAGTGATAGCCACTATCTCAGATTAAATACCTTTCAAAGTTTCTGAACTTGATTCAAGGGCATATATAGGAGTGAATATGGACAATACTCAAATCAGATGCTGCACTATCCGATTACATCATGGCAAGCAACCTCAAGTCGATGCTGCAAGGACCAGATATTCAAGTCAATTATTCTTGAAGGACTTGAAGAGAAGCTTCAGCAAGGATCCTATCCGGAGGAAGCATCAATGCATCTACCTCAACAACAACCAACATAATCAAGGTGAAGATCTTGTCTTCACGTATCAAGTAAGTATCTTTTATTCTATAATCAAGTTTGGTTCATTGACTTCATCATTGCAAGAAGATCTATGGGTTAGATGGGTCATCAAAATCTCTTGCAGTAGGATTAACATAATCCTTATGAAGTAGTGAAGTCAGTACATCAAGGTCTCCTTTAAAGTCATGAGAACTTGTAAGGTTCTATAAAGTAAGAAAGGAGATACATGAAATGCTAGAGGATATACTATCTGAAATGAATTAAAGAAAATGAAGAAATATCTTCATGAGATCTCAGTTACGAGATCTGAGAAAAATGATGAGAAAATAATCATCATTGATATTGATATTGATAAGCAAGGTAACAAATGTCCATGAACAAGAAGGTTACCTCGATCAACAGTCTGTGGTCTCTATGTCAGATAGAGAAAGGCAAGTTGATAGGACACAAATAAGTGCAGATAAGTAAAGGAAGGTTGACAAGACATAATAGTACTATGGAAGAGGAACTCATATCGCTGGAAGGGTGGAGGAAGCTGAAGAAAGATCAGAGAAAGAGGGAATAATAGATCTCCATTATGAATGAGATGGTGTCCCTCTCAAAAGGATCCTATCAGAAGTCCCTGCAGATATGATCATAGTAAGAAGATGCACCGTGGCATCATGGAAACAAGAGCTCGTATGGAATCATGAAGAACATAGCTCTTGGGAATCTTGTTGTACATTAAAGGAAAGGAAGAAGTCATCCAGGTCAGAGGAAACATTTGCCAGATGGGGATATACTAGATCTTGAAGGATCTTCGATAGAAATCTTAGCGAAAGATCTCTTAGTCTGGGAAGGCAGAAAATGTCTCGTTAGGAATTCCAACTTTTGGAACTCATGAGATGGTGATTCAATGACATGAAAAATGAAGCAGACCGAGGGATTGAAGATCTTTTCAATCAAGGAAGCTGCTGAAAGATGCCTGAGGGAAAAATGAGGTATGTATGATTGTATTTGTATTTTCATTTGATATTGCAATGTCATATGGTTGCAGATAAAATGGATCAAGCATGATCAAAAGGGAAAAGGTCTCCTCCTCTGAAAGGATGCAGAAAGGCATAAGTCAAACTAGATGAAATCAACATAATATGTCCTCATATGAAGTATGAGGTAGTTGACTACAATTGAAGAGCTCTGGGAGCTCTTGGGAATGAAAGATATGAGGATGGAAGAGATCGTGAAGTATGCAACCTTGATAAAGGCAATCAACATTCAGAAGATCAGGAAGACTTGACCATGAAATCTCCCAGAAAGATGTGAAGAATCTGATGAAAGTCTGAAAGGATAAAGACCCTTGACAACAGATATCATTGGGAGATGTGTCAACATGTGTGCAGGATGTTGATACCTACAAGAAAGATGTCACTTGAAAAAGACCATCACCAAAAGGTAATAAGTGATTTGTTTTTGGTGTCTGACCTTTTGGAAAATTCTGGGCATGTGTGCAGGGCCAAGGTAAGAAGAGTTGTGAAGGATGTCACAACCATGTACCTTGTAAATCACCGTTGAAGAAAAGGTGAAGATAGATGGCCTTATGAAGGAAGCCCCAGATGCAAAGCCAAGGAGGATACTTTATGGGATAGAAGGAATGACATGACAAAGGAAAGTGATGGATGGTTGAACCCTACATGTGAAGAAATTGATGACATCGAAGTTTTGGATCATCAGTCAACTAGAAGACCTTATAAAGCAAGGATAATAGAGTCCTTGGGTAAGAGGGAGCTCTGGGAAATTCCAATGAGCAAAGGAACTCGAGCAAGTTTATGAGTGAAGAGAAACTTGGAACTCGTCCCTAGTTAAGAGGGAGAGTTAGACACGCCATTCTTGTCTTCAGCTTGGAAGAAAGAATGGAGGATTGTGTAATCATTTGGCATCCGACACTCTTTGAGGATGTGGTAGGGCATCCGAGACAAGAGTGGGCAAGAGGACCGATATTCTTGAGGGTTGGGAACCCAAGATGAGAATAGTCCTAGTAGCGCATACTCGGAGAACACCCAGGTGGGTATAGCCCTAAGAGAGACAATGATGATGTGTGTCTATCAATCATTGGTTTCGCCAACATTGTGCTCTGATCTGAGTGAGAGATGGAGCTGTTAGTCAAGGCCTTTTTATAAGGAAACAATGTTGGTTGAAATGATGCTACAATAGATGGATTGAAAATCCGATTCTTCTTATGAGAAATTCTTTAGATTGAGAATGACCAAGTACCATTATGAATACCTCCCTAGTTAAGAGGGAGTGTTGAAGAAAGTGTAACTAGGTTCGGTCTTCATAATGACATGATCTTTGTAAATGATGTAATAAAAGGAAATAAATTATTTTTGTAATTGATGTAATAAAAGGAAATAAATTATTTTTGTAATTTTGCTACATGGGTTTCATGAGCAAGAAGTGTCACTAGGTGAAAGACTTCTTCTTGATGTCTTTAGGATTTATTTCTATGTCAAAGAGTCATGTCATGTGTATATAAACTCTTCATGAGTTTATGTAAATGTAATCAAGTCCACAAAGTTGTGAAGAAGCCTTCCAAAGACCAAGCATAATCCTTCAAAGAAGTCTGCAAGCGAAAGCAATGAAGAAGTCTTCATGTCGGCTCCAATTATGAATTAATTACATTAATGAAAGTCATGTCGGCTTGGGTAAGAGACACAACGGTTCATGGTTCACGTCGGCTCAAATAGATGATACAAACCACTATAAATACCCTATTGAGTTATGCGCAAATGGCAGAGACAAAACTCACATTATCCTCTGAAATCTCGATGGGTATAGGGTGCAAGAAGGCATGGCTTAGGTCTCGAATGGGTTGTAGGTCGAAGATCTTGTATGGGTGCAGGCAGGTGCAACCTCAGACATGATATAGTTGCATGCAAGGATTCAGATGAGACAGTGAGCCGCAGTGAAACCCTCTCTGCAGTCTCGGCCTAAATGAAGGCTGATGATCTTGGCATGCCCATGAGGATCTCGGATGAGTGAAGTAGTGAAGATCTCGGTTGAAAATACAGTGTGGTTGGATCTCGTATGATAGTTCTAGCTCATGGAACTGGGTGGCATTCCTGTAACAACCTAAACTTAATGCACATAAGTGATTTGGACTACAAACGGTAGACCTACATATTCGGTTTACTATCTCGGCATAGATATAAAAGGGTATCTTACCTCCTTGCATATCCTCATCAGATCGAAGTATATTGTTATCTCAATATCGAAGATATAGTCTTGACAACAGTAATCTCGGTACTCTTCACAGTCTCGACATTAATATAAGGATCAGGATTTGGATCACTATCTTGAAGGATGTATTTATATGATAGTAAAAGACTTATTGTCTCGACATAAAAAGGATTACTGTATTAACATATTCTCTTGACATATGATCAGTAAGGTATGGTGATGATCCTGGTGTTCAATGAAGCATGGTGAAACAGTCATCATAAGGATTGTCATAATGAAGCCCTAAATATAGAATGAAGAACACAATGAAGATCTCAATAGATCTCAGTGATGTGTGAAAGATGAAGTAGTGAGGACTTCATAGGTGCAGCAATCATGAAGATCTCAGCAGTAATGATGTCTTGGTCTTGGAGAGGCTAACTGTGTCAAGGGTCATGGTCTTGGTATTCATCAATGGAATCTCTATAAGAAGAATTTATGTGTGGGGTTTCCTCTCCAAGAGGGAGAGGTTTTGACCCTGGCAGAAAGCCAAACATTTGTGTTCTTGTCTCCTTTTTGTTTTTGATAGCAGTTTGATGAGGCTAACATACACATGCTAATAATAAAGTAAACATCAAGCTTAGATAAAATTGCATAAAAACTTCACAAATTGTTATCATGTAACAAAGAATCAACTTAATTATGCAGGCCCTAGATTCTTCAACATGATATTCAGACAATCCATGACCTCTTGGATATTACAAGAACCATGCCATGAAAAGAGGAAAAATGGATCCATAGAAGATAAGGGTATTTTCTCAATGCTCAAGTGTTGGAAATAGATATGGCAGGTCAAATTTAGAAATAGATATCATTGAGAAACATTACAAAGCAAGTATAAAAATTGATCAAATTATCCAACTCATATTGCTCCAACATCAAATTGTGATAAATGTTTTGTTTGAAGTAGTAAAAAAGGTTATCTTATAGAAAATCATGATGCAAACTAATGGGTATTGTCTTAATAACCAAGAGAACAAAAAGGATTAGTCTACGGTACTGTTACAGACATAAAGTCTGTGAGAACTTCTGAATCTACACATCAGAAATCCTACTGCAATCACTGGTTTATCATCTCCTACTTGTTCTTTACATTCAACAAGTTATTTAAATATTTAAACAGTGATGAAAACACTATTGCAGACTACACATACATACAGATCATGAATTGAAATAAACTGAGACAATTGCACAAGGGACACCGTTATTTTTGGACAATCATCCCCGGAAAAACCCAATTCAGGAAAATCGGTCCAACATATAAAGGGTTTGTACTATTAAGCAGATTTCTGAATACAACTAGGGTGCCACATCCGGCTCACCCAACAGAGAATAAACTTGGCAGAAGTACCTCTATCCAGAGACAAATATTTTGGCAATCCAACAACTGGATGATCATACCCCACATATGACAACAGTTGTTCCCAGTTCTAGGTAGCGATGGCTGATCCAAGCTCTGCATTGGAACTGTGCCACCTCCTCTAGGAGTTTCGTCACCCTCCCAGTGAGAGTCGAGACTCCCTTGTTCATAAGTCGATATGCTGAACTGCTGCTCTCTTTGCCCCACAGGAAACCCTAGTGCTGCCTCTAAGGAACTACGTCAACCCCTCTAGCTTCTGTGTTAGCCCCTCTAGCTTCTGCGTCACCCTCGCTGGAGTTGCGCTGTCTCTCCTGCTGCTGCTCGGCCTCTTTGCTATGTATCCTCAGCCTTGGACTGAAGTCCCTCTACCAAGCTGCCCCTCTCACTGCAACTCAAATCACTTAGCTCGACTTTATCAGCAAACCACGCCCAAGAAAAATCGAACTCTTTGATCTCTTGGTGTATCTCCAACTAACCCTCAAGCCTCCTCTTATAGTTTTCTTGTTGATGAATCAATGACCGTGATCTAATCTCTAATCAACAACTAAGATTAAAACAGTTTGATCCTCGTCACTTAGAACCTTCTCACCCATATTTTTATTAATACCCATTAATATTTTTATTTTCCTAAGTTTAGACTTAGGAACCCATTAAAAATATTAATTATTTTAATAACTCCTCATCCGAGTGGAAGTTCTCCAAACAATTTATGGGTTCTAGAGATCTCATGTGTTCTAGCCCCTCCACAAAATTTCGAAGTTAGAGCACATCCGATGCTACCCAAAATCAACACTCCCTCTTAGTGAGGAATGTGCTCTAGTAACACTTCTCAACAGAAGTATTACACTGATCCTCTGCATCGGTTCTCTATGTTGCTGATGCTTGGCCTGATGCCCTTCAGCATTGCATTGGTGCTTCCTATACTGCTGCCCATGACTCTGACACTGTCAATGCCACATCTGTACTACAAATCCCTCCCAAAATGCTGCATCATGCTGCTCATAGCACTGCCACTGCTAACTGCTGCACTGCAACTCAATTACTGAGAAGTAAATAACTATAAAACTTCACCCAAAAACTAACACCTTAGTCAGTATGGATGCCTTGTGATCTTGAAGCTACCTCTGCTGCTAATCTGTGCTGACCCTCTGTTGCTACAAATTGCTCTGTGCCTCTCGCACTGCTACAACATCCTCTGTGCTGCCTCAGACTTTGGCACTCTAGCTCTACCACTGTCACTCCCTCACATCTCGCTCCAACCGACACCCGTCATTTTTCTATTGTCGTTAAGGGCTCCCATAGCCGTATGTGATCTAAGAGTTTGGGCACCTCAAGGATGCCCTCATGTAGTCCTCTCGACTACAACTCCATGTCGCCCCACCTCTTCTCCAGAGGCGCATGAGCACTCATGGCACAATCATCATCCTCGCCTTGTCATCTTTTGCTGGAGCAGCCTTCGATTTAGAAGCTTCCCCCTTGCCCTTCTTCCGGGGGCACTGAGTGACATAATGTCCCAATCCCTACATTTGAAGCATCTGACCTTGGTGATGTCCTTCTTCCTCTTCTGCTGCACTTGCTGTCCTGACGATGCGAGAGCTGCATCCTCCTCCTCCTCCTTCTTGACTTGGGCTCCCTTGCCGCTACTCCCTGTCTTGGTCATCCTCCTGAGCTCTTCTTGTCGAAGAGCTGCCCACATCTCCTCCCAACTGGGGAGAGTTGCTCTGCCCAAGATACTTTGGACAAAGGTCTCCCAGTCCTTGGTGACTGCATTCAGGGCAGTCCTGACCATGAACTCAGGATTTGGTGTAGACCCCATGGAAGTCAACTGGTCGCAAATCCCTTGCAACCTGAGAAGGAAGGGATCGATCTCTTCTCCCTTTTGCATCTGGTACTATCTCAGCTGATTTTCTAATAGCATCTTCCATTGGACGGAAGAGCCCTGATACAAGGTGGTCAGTGCCTCCCACATCTCCCTTGCTGTGTTCTTCTCAGCAATGTGTGGTACTACATGATATTTGACCTCGTCTAGGATCATGCACTTGGCTTTAGCCTGGGCCTCCTCGTACTTCTTCAACGGTCAACGTCGACTGACTCAACAACTACCTTCAAGGCATAGTCCTTGATGCGATGTTTGTCTAGGATTGCCAGGATCCTGGCCTTCCAGATGACAAAATTGGATGCTCCATCCAATCTGTCCTGATCCCTCAACCCATTCATTGCCATCTCTACTAAAAAATAGGACTGGTTCTCTTCTCCCTCTCCTGTTGTCAATCTAGCAAGACTTGGATCTGGATTTCTTTGGTGCAAGAAACCCTCTAAGGAACAAGCTCCTCTAGACTCCCTCTGAGTCCTGATTTCCTTCACGGAAATCCTCCCGCCAACTATCGAATCACTTCCTCTCCAATCCTCCTTTGCTACCGCAACCCGGATCTTGATTTCTTTGGCTAGAAATATGTCAAGGCAGTGACTCCCTCTACCTCGGCTCTGTCTCCACAGACACTGTTCTGCACCAACAAACCAGCGTCCCACCAGCTCCTCAAATCGAATCTGCTCTACTTCCTCAGCCCCGACAACTGACAGATTCGAACCTCTCGGGCTCTGCGCTGGCCCAAAGAGCTAATGCAGTCACTACATGGGCTCCTCTCTGGCTTTGCATCACCTTCTGCAGGCTCCAAATGTTGATGCAGGCATTGCGTGAGCCTCTGCGTCACTCCTCTGGCACTGCGTCACTCCTGCAGCTGCTCCTCTGCCTCTAAAACAATGCTGTCACTCGGGACAACTGTTTCTCTGCAACAAATTCTCTTGGTTGGTGTCTTCAGTCATCCTCTGCAATGCTCCGATACCATGTGAGAATTTATGAATCTACACATCAAAAATCCTACTGCAATCACTAGTTTATCATCTCCTACTTGTTCTTTACATTCAACAAGTTATTTAAATATTTAAACAACGATGAAAACACAATTGTAGACTACACATACATATAGATCATGAACTGAAATAAACTGAGACAATCACACAAGGGACATTGTTATTTTTGGACAATCGTCCTCGGAAAAACCAAATTCGGGAAAATCGGTGCAACATATAGAGGGTTTGTATTATTAAGCAGATTTCTGAATACAACTAGGGTGCCACATCCGGCTCACCCAACAGAGAATAAACCTGGCAGAAGTACCTCTATTCGGAGACAGATATTTTGGCAATCCAACAACTGGATGATCAAACCCCACAGATGACAACTGTTGTTCCTAGTGCTGGGCAGCGATGGCTGCTCCAAGTTCTGCGCTGGCGCTGCGTCACCCTCCCGGTGAGCCTCCCTTGCTCAGAAGTCGATATGCCGAATTGCTGCTCTCGCTGCCCCACAGGGAAACCCCAGCGCTGCCTCTAAGGAACTGCGTCAACCCCTCTAGCTTCTGCGTGAGCTCTTGTGCGTCACCCTTGCTGGACTTGCGCTGTCTCTCCTACTGCTGCACTGCCTCTCTGCTATGTATCCTCGACCTTGGACTGAAGTCCCTCTGCCGAACTGCCCCTCTCACTGCAACTCAGATCACTTAGCTCGACTTTCTCAGCAAACCACGCCCCAGAAAAATCGAACTCTTTGATCTCTTGGTGTATCTCCAACTGACCCTCAAGCCTCCTCTTATACTTTTCTTGTTGATGAATCAACGACTGTGATCTAATCTCTAATCAACAGCTAAGATTAAAACAACTTGATCCTTGTCACTTAGAACCTTCTCACCCATATTTTTATTAATACCCATTAATATTTTTATTTTCCTAAGTTTAGACTTAGGAACCCATTAAAAATATTAATTATTTTAGTAACTCCTCATCCTTGTGGAATTTCTCCAAATGATTTCTGGGTTTTGGAGATCTCACGTGTTTTAGGCCCTCCACAAAATTTTGGAGCTAGAGCACATCCGATGCTACCCAAAATCAACAAAGTCTAGCTAAGTAATGATGAATAATAAATAAATAAACATAGAAATCCAAAATAAATAATAATGAAATGAATATTATATAAGTCACATGTTAATTAAAAGACATGACTTTTAATGAAAAATCACGTGCTTAAGAATATTTATTTGGGGCCTCTTATTGTAAATTTATCATCTTTTTCATCCCTTCTTATATACATCAAATATTTATTATTTTTCAGCTCTCATTGAAAAAATTAAGTGCGCATTTAATTGTTCCTTTGGAATCAGAGCTCATCCATGTCTGGTTGTACGATCACCTGTGCAACTAGTTCACAAACCACCTTTCATGTTGCTGTCATTGCTAATCTATTGCCTCTGCATAGCCAGACAAGCTTCCGCCATATAAGAATTTTAGTGCTATATTGAATCCGAATTACAGTTCCTACAAATAATTACAAAATTTGCAGTTGAATAATTATTATAGTTCATACAATGAATTACTTGTGCAGTACATATTTTGTGAAATTTAGTTAATTGAAGCACTGCACAGTTCAATTGAAAGTTCACGGGGTTAATTAATTACGATCCTCACATTCTGTACAGTTAATTATAACATCGTACAAGCTATGTTACAGTTTGTACAATAAATTATGTGTGTCGAACAATTAAATTTGTATGATCAGTTGTATAATTAACTCATACAAATGATATGTACAGGTTAATTGAGTGCATCGTACAGATTTGGTGGAACAGGCTGTACAATTGAAGTTGATTAGCCGTACAGTTCAAAAATTCAGGAAATTTTAAATTAGTAAAGTAGTGGTTGAAACTCGGTCAAAATTCAACTTAAAAATAGCCCAGCAGTGACTAGAAAAATGGCTGATATAAATTCAAGGTTGGAGAGATTAGAAGAACAACAAAGCTGAATGCTATAAAGCATGATTATCTTAGTAATGGATTTTGGAATAACCACAACCAATTAGAGGAATGAATTTCTTAGAACCATACTGAGCTACAACAAGAACAAATAGAAATAAAAAGTTCAGTTAATAGAAACCACGATGAACTTAAGGAACTCATAACAGATCTTTCAACAGAGGTCGGTTCTCTAGGTATTCCCATTCCACAACCAAATTCTCCGTGCGCTTCTAATCAACTGCCAAGTGCTTCGAGTACAACAATCCCACAATCAAATGTGCCCCTTAACAGCTTTGCAATCACTATAACCAATTTCCATCATATACAAATCAACCAATTTTTGTGTACCCAATGAGAGCAAAATTGAATATCAAAGTTTGATGGAAATGAAAAAGAAGGAACGGCAAGGTTTAACAAGGTAGAAGAGAGGAATATTTTGACATCTATAGTATTGATAATGATGACGAAAAAAGCAAGTATGCTTCTATGCATCTACAAGGTGAAGCATGCAGTTGGTACATGTGGAAGCTTTTCAATTAGTTGGAATACATTCAAAGATGATTTCATTAAAAGATTCCAAGGTTTCAAAGAGGAAGACCTTTTACAGCACTCACTAGACTACAACAAATAGGAAATGTGGGAGAATTTAGACATGACTGGTAAACATTGGCTATGCAAGTCCCTGATATATCAATAGAATGTGTAATTCGATCATATATAGTTGGAGTAAAGCCACAGATCCATAATGACTTTAAACTACATGATATTATGGCCATGGAAATAGCCATATCTAATGTAAAAGCTGCAAAAGAAAGTTTGGAAGGCCATCACTACAAAGATTTGACAAGATCTATTGATGAAAAATGATAGCGAATGTAGATACTGCAGAAACTAAGAGGAACAAGAATTCGACCATAAATATGGTAGAAACATATCCAGCAGTTTCTTGTCTGGTTGCATCACTTATGGATTGCTAGTTTTTCCCAACCATCTATTACATTAGGTTTCTTGTCATGCTGATTTATTGCTGATTTAGCGTGTTGTTCACAATGGTGCCCTAGCATTGTATCAAACTAGAACCTAGGACACCCTTTGTATTTTTATGCATTTTATAGCTGATTTGAAGATTTTCGGCTAGTGGCTTATCCCTTAGAGCAATGAACTAGGTTTCCTAGCCTGATTTTTTTCAGAAATCGTTCTAAATCTTTTTAGCTAATGGCATTGCCCCAAGGGCTATGGAACTATTATTTCACGATCTATTCTTTTCAACGACTGATATCGAGATTTTTGGCTAGTGACATTGCCCTACATACTATGGAATTGGGGCTCTTGGATCATCTCTTCTTTCGGGTCTAAAACCCTCTTTAAAACCCAATGCTATCTTTCATGTTCATTATGCAGCATGTCTCTCCAGGGTTGTGTTATCCTAATGCAGATTCAATACATTGTAGATTTTCTTGGAAGATGGTGGTGCTATTTCTTTCTTCACTAGGTCTAATCGACATGAATTTTCAAACTCATTTGAATCATTAGGATATTTAAGTCGATCAATTAAAGAAGGGACATATATGCATTTCCTTCCTGCCATAAGGTGCTTTCAAATAATTGAAGAACTTGCGTAACAATTTGTGATAGGGATCTTTTAGATGATACTATATTTTTCAGTGCAAGGATTTCATAATGCATATGGAGAAAACTCTTTCACTTGATATTTAAGACATGAATTCATTAATGTCACATCTTAGGTTTTTTGGTTCAAATATATGGGGCCCTTATTCCACTAGATTGTCTATATGATCCTTCTAGTACAAATGTTGTCTTTGACAAAGTTTTTATTCAAAGGCCGTAGGATTTATGCCACTAACTTGTTTCGAGGTGCTTCAGAAACCCTCTGGCTCTGAAAAGAGCCAATAAAGGGTTTGTTTCCCCGTAAACCAACAGGTATTCGAGGGGATCTTTAGCCTTAACCTTTTATAGTGGATATCTTCCTTCCTCATTATGATGTTGGTCTTTTTGCGATGTACCGCATTCAATCGCTCCAGTCTCAAGAACAATGAGTGCTAATCTTTGTACCTTTAGCTAACTAACATGTTTCAGTGGGTCTTTTTTTATAACTGTACTGGAGGCTACCTTTACTAGCTTGTGCAATGATCTTGGTGTAGGAGTTATGTGAAAATTCTATCACTACAACAACTGATTTTTTTTACCTACTTATTTTCTCAATAAGTTATTTATGAAAATCCTTCAGTAAACATTAAAATAAATTCTGCTACAGATATCACACCATAATACAGAAACAAAGACATGCACAAGAATTAACACATCGACACAGATATTTTGGACAACAGTCCCCGGAAAAACCCAATGTGGGAAAATCGGTGCAACAAGGGACGATTTTATTATTCAAAAATTCTTCAGTACAACTGGGTGCCAAACTGGCTTACCCAACATAGAGAAAATTCTCCAGCACTTCTCCCAGTCTCGGTGTCAGCTTGGCTGACCTTTGCATAGCTCCCATAACCTCTGCGTCAACCCCTGCCTCTCTGCATCACCCAAGCAAGCCCTCCAGTGATTGCGTAGTGTGCTGCCTCTGCGTCTGCATGAGAGGCACTGCGTCTGCCTCTTCAACCTCTGCGTTGATCTTCTGGTGCTGTTCCCGACTCTCTGTTCTGTACTCGCTGCCTCCTGTTGCGCTCTAGACCACTAGTTCGAATTTCTCAGCTAACCCTGCTCTAGAAATCGAATTGTGTTAATTTTAGGTATGTTCTATGCTTAGAGCAATTTATTTCAATTTTCATAGTTAGCTCAATATCTTTTCTAGATTAGCAATCACATCAGCATAATAGTAAATTGCAGATAGAACATAAACATAAATCGCAGAAGACAAGCTAAGACAAGAGGACACAAGATGTGGCGCTAGCCAGGGACAAACCCTAATGTGGGGAAACCCTTGATCAATTCTTCCTATATTTTCTTCAATACTTTCAGCAGAGAGAGAGAGATAGCACATATACAACAGAAGTCAACACTTTGACTTATCTAAATAAGAGCATAGATCATCTCTAAGAAGATGATACATGATGTAGCTGAACTCAGTTGAAGACGTGTTGCTTCAACCAATTCTCCAAGGTGACTCCATCGCTTGCTGCACCTATCATTGTGCTGCTCCTCATTATCATGCTGCACCATGTTGCACCCATCATTACTATGTTGCATCTCATCATGCTTCACTAATCATGACTGTACCCATCACTGTACTACTGTACTATGCTGAGCTCTTCATTGCACTATGTTGCACTGTACTTGCAGCTCCCATTGCTGTACCAATGTTGCACCATGTACCATTTCTGCACCATGTACTTGCTGCACCAAGTACCATTGCTGCTATGTCAAGCCACCAATTTGGCTCCCACAGACTGCCCAACAATCTGATCCAAAATGACCCAAAGAACGGATCTAACACGCATCACAATTGCTGCTCCAAGTCTGCTGTATTGCTGTCCCTGGTTAGGGCATATGCATGCTGCAACAACTCTTAAATACTACACAAACAGTCTCCCTTTTGCTGTGGCCAAGGCAAGGAAGGTTCCTCCTTATGTGAGCCGCTGTTCTGGGCTTTTGTAGCCCCTAACTCCTCCACGCTGGCCTGTTTTGGAGTGACTAGGCCTGTGGCCTACCACAAACCTCCATTGCCTCCTACAGCCCACTCAATACACCTTACGTTGCCCTCCAAACTGCTCATAGGGCTTGCGGCTTACCCACAACAGCCTACATTGCCTTTCACCAAAAGTTTAGCACTCAAGAACACCTCCACGCTGGCTGAAACAGTTTGCCCTTATCTCGGCCCTCTAGGGAGTTACCTTGGCATCCCTTACAGCAAACTCGGCCCTAAAACAAACCTCTTTCTCCCACGCAGGATTGCCTCCACTTGCTGCGGATAGGGCATGATAGACCTGTGGCTAGGGCAGCATGTATAGGCCTTAGATCTCCCTTTGCTAAGACCACGGTTTAACATCCTTTAGACAACCAGGTTAGGTAGCCCCTTTACTGCCTCTTTTCTGGCGTCTAAGGGCTTTCTCAAACAGTGTATAGATTAGGGCATGACTGTGATTAGCTAGGGCATCATAAGACTGAGTTTAGGCTTCAAGCTAAGGCTCCTTTCCTTCTGCGTCTAGGGCTTCCTCCTCTTAGACTTCTCTTCCACTAAAACCCAAATCAAGTGGAGAGAAATCAAGAGTGAAGTGTGTGTAGAAATGACTCTCAAGTCACCTCCTTTTATACTAAAATGTTGAGCATACATGGGGGTTATGTGGTTGCTGGCCGACCTTGATGAATTGTCCCATAACACAAATAAATTCATATCTCCATGAATACTTATGGAATCGAATGATCTTTAGATCAATCCTACACCTCTCGATGAGAGGGATCCAAAAAAAATATTAGCTGCCATAAATAAGATGACCCACATGGAGTTTGGCCCTAGTTGCCAATTTTAACAAACTGACTGGTCTCCCTCAGTGTGTTCCCCAACTGACCCTCAAGCCTCTTCTTATACTTTTCTCATTGGTCCATCAACGACCGAGATTAAATCTCTAATCAACGGCTAAGATTAGATTTGGCTTGATCCATGACTTTTGGAACTTTTTAACCCAGTTTTATATTAATATCCATTAATATTTTATTTTTCCCAAGTTTAGACTTAGGAACTCCATTAAAAATATTAATTATTTTAATATCTCCCAAACCGGGTACAATCTGTCCAAACCAGTTTTGGGTCTTGGAGATCTCATGTGTTTTAGCCTCTCCACCAATTTTCATGGCTAGAGCACATCTGATGCTACCCCAAATCAACACTCCCTCTTAGCAAGGACTGTGCTCTAGTAATACTCCTCATTGAGCATCATTCTGACTATCTGGCATTGGTACCTATGCTGATGCTAGGCCTTTCCGCCCAACATCCTCTACACTGCTGCATCATGTATTGCTAGCCATGGTTTTGCCTCTGCCACTGCCGCATCCGTACGACAACTCCCTTTGCATTCGTGCTGTTGCTGGTCCTTTCTCCCAACACTGCATTTGCACTGCAACTCCCTCTTCTCATCATCCTACATCGTGCTACTGCTGACTGCTACTACACGACAATATCACCCCCATTTCTGCTACTGAAATGGATTCTTTATCATCCCCATCTTTTCCCTGAAGTAATCAAACTTTGTTCTTCCAAGGGCCTTGGTGAGGATGTCTGCCACCTGTTCTCCTGTAGGAGTGTAGCTCAACTGTACATCTCCTCATTGGACACAGTCTCTGACAAAGTGACACCGAATATTAATATGATTTGACCGATTATGAAACACTGGATTCTCAGAGAGTTTGATGCAACTTTGATTATCACACATGATCCTGGTCGCCTCCATCTTTCTTCTGAATAGGTTCACAAACAATTTTCTAAGCCATATGGCCTCACACGAAGTTGTGCTCATAGCCATATATTTTGCCTCTGTTGAGCTCAGAGCGACGGATTTCTATTTCCTATTGCACCAGGAGGTCATTCTTGATCCAATGTTGAAACAATACCCAGAGGTACTTTTCTGATCCACTGAACTTCCTGCCCAATCTGCATCAGTAAACCCACTCAATCTGATATCCTTACTCCTGGTGTACAAGAGTCCATAATCAACTGTTCCTTGTAAATACCTGAGAACATGTTTGGTTGCTGCCCAATGCGCCCTCTTCGGCTCCACCATGAACTGACTGAGGGTGTTGACAGCGTAGCAAATGTCTGGCCTGGTATTGACCAGATACATCAGGGACCCTATGAGCTGCCTGTATAAGGTGGGATCAACATCCTTGTCTTCTGATGCATCAATCTTCTTCCAGTTGGTTATCATTGGAGTAGCCATGGGTCTACAGTCCTCCATCCTGAATCTCTTTAGGATTTCTATAGCATATCTCCCTTGCCCAAGGAAGATCTCCCCCTTTTGCTGCCAAACTTCCAACCCTAGGAAATAATGCATTTGTCCCAAATCCTTCATGTTGAATTCCGTGGCTAGATTCTTCTTGCAGTCCCCTATGAGCCTGGATGATCCTGTCAGGAAGAGATCATCCACATATAATACTAAGATTAGAGGCTCATTCTCTACAACCAGATAGTAGAGATTTGGATCTGCGTCACTCTTGACAAATCCCATTTTCTGCAAGTAGCCATCGATTCGACCATACCATGCTCTAGGTGCCTGTTTCAACCAATGTTTTAAAGCTCCGACTTGGACTCCGACTCGGCCGAGGGTCGACTCCGACTCCGACTCCGACTCCGACTCGGTATCGACTCGGTCGGCTTGATTTCAGTGACTCGGTCGTTGTAAAAAATACATTAAATATTTTTTTTATAGAAAACATAATTTTAAAGATTTTCATTCATGTTTCCAAACACACAGCATTAGATTATAGATAGAAGACAACATATGATCAAAGTAGGCTCATGAATATATCCATTATATCAAAATGGCACCCAGTGCACTATCCAATACATACATGATCATGAGTCATGTTATAGAGATCAAAACAAAAACACATAACCAAGGAGGCTAGAAATGGCCTCCACAACAAATGTAAACTGTGACCAGTACTACTGCCTACTGCTAGAAGAGCCAAGATCATGTGGATCAATCTCTGGATCATCATCAGAGTCAGATAGGGGGCCCCATGGCTCCTCCTCCTCATCATCTCCAACTGCAACTGTAGAAGTGGTAGCACTAGCAGGCTGTGCAGTAGATGCAAGCTGAGATAGACGAGATATGCGCTTTTGTCGTGGTTGAGTAGAGGAAGCGTCTGCAACTGGAGGACTTGCTGGCTGTGAGGCTGAGGCTGGTACAAGTGGATCAGGATCTGCATTCAACTGAACATTATGTTCGAGTGATGCTATCGTCTGTAATTCATAATCCATATCCTCATCAGAAGCAAACTCTGTTGGATGACTCTCCACTACCCAATCTGATGTTGGATCAATGTCTTCCAACACAATGGGATCTGAATCAGGTCTTTTGTTCAGCAATTGGTTGCGCCTAAGCCGGAGGTTGTATTGGACATATACTAGATCATTTAACCGTTTTTGATCCAAATGGTTTCTCTTCTTTGTGTGAATCCTCTCAAAGACAGACCAATTGCGCTCACACCTAGTAGCACTGCAAGTTTGACTCAAAATATGAATTGCAAACTTCTGCAATTCAGGACAATGGCTACCAAAAGCCTCCCACCATTGTGCTGCAAAAAACATAGGAGTGTAATGAGTTAGCTCAACAAAATTACAAATTATATCCAACTTTCAAATTATAAACGATTTAACAAAATAAGTATTAAAAATTTGAAAATTGAAATTTTTGTTTACTTGGCTCATCTGCGTCCCTTGCAATCTTTGCTAGGTTCTTCCCAAAGGTACCTGATGCATTGGTGAAGGTTGTGACCTGTCGGTGTATCTCCAGCTGATCACACTCCAGTGGGATCATGCGATCAATGCAATCAATCAGTCTATTTCTAACCTCCCCCCTCAAAGCTCCTGTCGCCTTAGCTTTATAATGATATCGTGGGTTCAAAAAATACCCAGCAACATGTATAGGGCGATGGAGTTGATGGTTCCATCTTTCATCAATGATTGCCCAAGTGAGCCCATACTTAGCCACTTTATCCTTGTATGCCCTCTTTATTTGCTCCTTTGCTTGATCCATAGCCTCATAAATGAAGTCCATAGCCAATCTTTCCCCATCCACCAACTGCAACACCTTAACCAGTGGCTCAACAAGCTTCACAATCTCTGCTGCCTTTCTCCAAAATATTTCTTCATTAACTTTCTTTTTCAATTCTTTGCCTTCCAGTTTGTGAGACCACTGGCTTAGATCCCATTCTTCACTGGAAAAAATCTTTTGCAAGTTTCTATGTTGTGAAAGCATAGATTGCAATGTCAAAAAATGAGTAGCAAATCTAGTGATGGTAGGCCTAATAATATCTTTGCCCCCTGTGTGTTTCTCATGAGGCTCAAAATCCATGAATGATTGTAGATAAATTTTGTTATGCTTTTGGCATGATCTACAGTGTTTTTGACCCAATCTAATTTGCCAATATCCTCAAGCATGAGGTCTATGCAATGTGCAGCACATGTTGTCCAAAAGATGGTCTTGTGTTTTTCCTCTAACAGTCTACCAGCAAGAACATAGTTAGAGGCATTATCTGTGATGACTTGAACAACATTAGCCACCCCCACCTCCTCAACAACCTCATCCAATCGCTGAAACAACAATTGCCCATCTTTTACCTTATCAGATGCATCAACTGATTTTAGAAACATGGTTCCCTGTGGGCAGAAGATAAGAAAGTTTATGATGGTACGATTTCTTTGATCAGTCCATTCATCTGACATTTGGTACATCCTGTTCTTGCCCATGAGTCCTTGAAATCTTTCAAATAGTCATTAATGGATAAAATTTCTTTCTGCAAACAATACCCCCTTAGCTCATGCATAGTAGGGCCTTTGAAGCCTTTTCCAACAATATGTATGGCATCAAACATAGGCTCATAATATGGTGAATGGGAAGCATTGAAGGGGATATCAGCATCATACCACCATCTAGCTATGTAATCATAAGCAATCTCCCTCAATTCTTTCTTCCAATGGTCATCTAAAGTGGGTTGCATTTGACTTCTACTAGCTTGAGGACCATGTGCATCTGATGGAGAGGAGGGAGTGAAATAACTTTTGATATTCATATCACCCTTTTTTATTCTACCCTTTCCCTTTTCTTGAATAGACTCAAAAGAGGGAGGAACATATCGGAAGGGGTTGGATGCATTAGTACAAGGGATAGAGGAAGAACCCTCAAAATCAAAATGGGGGTTGGTAGCCAGTGTTTTTTGTATATTCCTCTTCCTCCCAATTTTAGCCTCCAACTCTTTTTGCCTAGCCTTATTTTCTTTAAACTTCTCAAAGCTGGCTAACAAATCCTTAATAATCTCCCCAATTTCTGGTGAGATACATGGAGTAATTTGGCCTCTAATCCCTGCCAAGTGTTGTTTCAGCCTATTAATGCCCCCAAGACCTTCCTTAATTTTCCTATGGAAAAATTTGGAATGCATTTGACTATCAACCATTTCAACATATGCCCAAGCAACATCTTTCACTCTAGGTGCCATTTTTTGACTTGGAAATGAAAGCCAAAAATTTGAAATGAAAACAGAAAAAAACATTGATTCAATGTTCATTTCTTTCACAAAAAACACTCTTTAGGATTTCAAGATTTGCACATAAAATTTAATAAGCAAAAACATATTTCTACAAGTGAAAAAAATACCTCCAGGCACAAACTGCCTCCTCAAGCTTGCTCCAAGAAACGAACTCGTCAATGCTGCTCCAAATGGCTACCCAAGAAGCTCCTCACTCCAGCTATAATGCTTGCCCAAGACTCCTCATTGCTGCTCCAAAAACAAACTCAACAACTCCTCACAAATTCTCACTCAAATGTATGAGATGGCTGAGGAAATAAGAGGGGTTGGGTGAGTTAGATAGGGTTTAGGAGAGGGGAATGGATCCCAAAGACCAAATAAACAAAAAATAAATTGCTTTGGAGTCCCCCACACTTAACATTTAAAAAAAAATTGCAATTTTTATGGGTTGCTGGGCCACTGTACGCAACCTGACCGAGTTAACCCAACCGACCGAACCGTTTCCTTGGCCGGGTCAGTGTTGGGAGGTTTGACTTGGACCAACTCGGTCGAGTCGGTTCCGAGCCGGCCATTTTTAAAGACAGTGGTTTCAGCCCATACAAGGCTTTCTTCAATCTGCATACATGAGACTTCTTCTCATGTGTCTCAAAGCCCTCTGGTTGTTCAATGTATAGTATATACCTCTTCTTCTATCACTCCGTTCAGAAATGCCATTTTGACATCCATCTGATGAATCTCCCACTCCATTTGTGCTGTAAGAGATATCACAGTTCCAATAGATGTATACTTGGTTACCAGGGTGAAGGTCTCTTCGTAGTCAATTCCTTCCTTCTGAGCATACCTCTTAGCCACAAACTTGGCTTTGTATTTCTCAACACTGTCGTCTGCAGTGTATTTAATCTTGTAGATCCATCTCGAACCCACCATTGATCTGTCTTGAGGTTTGGCACTACCTTCCAGACATCATTCATCATTATGGAGTTGTACTCCTCTACCATCGTATCCAGCCAAACCTAATGTTGAGCTGCCTCTTGAAAACTGGCAGGCTCCCCATCCCAAGCTACTAATCCTTGATATCTATCTGGCTATTTTCGCTCCCTCTTATTGTTCCTTGGCGCACTGATGAAGTCCTCTGCATCTCGCAGAATTTGACAAAGTTCCCTGCTCGTTCTTCCTCTGCCAGCAGGTACTTCTGTTAGCTCCTCATCCTGTGATTCTTCCTGACCTGAGGAAGAATTCTTTTCTTCCGTTGGTTGAAGAGGTTTGACCAATGGTTCCTCTTTTGACTGCTTCTCATAAGGCATTTCTTGAGATTTTCTGAAAGCCCTGTCCTCCATGAACTTCACATATCGTCGAACTATTACCTTCCTGTTCCTTGGAAGATAGATTTTGTATGCCTTAGCGTTCTCACTATATCCCACTAGATATCCTTTCTCTGCAGTTTGATCCAACTTCTTCCTCTTTTCCTCGGGTATGCGACAATATGCTAAGCTCCCAAATATCCTGAAATCACTGACTTCAAGCGTCTTCCCTGTGAAGACTTTTCTGGAGTAACCTTGCCCAATGCCTGATGAGGAGTTCTGTTCTGAACATAGACTGCTGTGTTGCATGCTTTTGCCCACAGGAATTTTGGCATATCCTGATCATACATCATAGCCCTAGCTGCTTCTACAATAGTCCTGTTCTTTCCTTTTGTTACTCCATTCTGCTCTGGATTGTAAGGTGCTGTCCACTCTCTTCTGATGCCCTCCTTAGCGCAAAAATCAGTGAAGTCCTTATCGACATACTCTCCACCATTATCTGAGCACAAAACTTTTATTTTCTTCCGAGTCAGATTCTCCACCAAAGCCTTGAACTCTTTGAATCGACAAAAAACCTCGTCCTTGGTTTTTAGAAAATAAATCCAAGTTTTCCTTGAGTGGTCGTCAATGAAGGTAAGGAAGTACTCGGCACGACTAAGAGCTTTAGTGGACATGGGTCGTAGATATCTGAGTGTATCAATCCTAGTACACTCTTGGCCCTATTTTTACTTCTAGGAAATGCTGCTTTGGCATACTTTCCTAGAGCACATCTTCTGCATACATCATCTCGTTCCATACTAAGATCCAAAACTCTTGTTACAGTGCTCCTGAGAATTCTCAGAGCCCCATGGTGCAAATGTCCCATTCTTCTGTGCCATAGTTCGTTCAAATCCTTGTCTCCATGACTGCCTGTTAGTGCCATTGGTGATTCTAGTTGTAGTTTGCACAACCTGTTACTTTTGATCTGGATCTGCACTTTCTTTTTCTAGCTCAGGTGTTTGACATATACTTTCTCCTTGATGAAGAAAACGTCATAGCCTTCACCTTGAAGTTGCGACACAGAAAGTAAATTCATCCCTAATCCTGGTACATGCAGCAAATTGGTAGCACGGAACCGCTCTCCCGTTTCTGTTTGAAAAACTATGGTACCACTCCCTACTGGAGTACACTTTGCCTTGTTCCCCATGGTGATCTGAAAGTTCATCTTCTCTTCCCGATAATCTGAGAAACATTCTCGTATTCCCGTCATATGCCAAGAGGCTCCACTGTCTATATACCGCACCTATGATGATGCAGAGCTAGTCACACACACCACTTCTTCTTCCAGCGTGGAAGCCAACATAGAGAAATCGAAATCACTTTCTCTTGTGGAATAATTGAAAATCTGTGCAAGTCTCCTAACGTAGATGCCTCTGCATCATGGTCTCGACCCATAATTGATTTTCCCTTTTCGTCTCTGATTATTTTCTCTGATACCATGTGAAAATTCTATCACTGCAACAACTGATTTATTTTACCTACTTATTTTCCCAATAAGTTATTTATGAAAATCCTTCAATAAACATTAAAATAAATTCTGCTGCAGATATCACACCATAATACAGTAACAAACACATGCACAAGAATTAACACATCAAAACAGATATTTTGGATAAGAAGCCCCGGAAAAACCCAATGTGGAAAAACCGGTGCAGCAAGGGAGGATTTTATTATTCAACAATTCTTCAGTACAATTGGATGCCAAATTGGCTTACCCAACAGAGAGAAAATTCTCAAGCACTTCTCCCAGTCTCAGCGTCACCCTAGCTGACCTTAGCGTAGCTCCTAGACCCTCTGCGTCAACCCCTGCCTCTCTGCGTCAGCACTGGGCCTCTCTGCATCACCCATGCAGGCCCTCCAGTGGCTGCATAGTGTGCTGCCTCTGCGTCTGCCTGAGAGGCACTGCATTTGCCTCTCTAACCTCTGCGCTGATCTTCTGGTGTTGTTCCCGACTCTCTATTCGGTACCCGCTGCCTCCTGCTGCTCTCCAGACCACTAGTTCAAATTTCTCAGCGAACCTCGCTCCAGAAATCAAACTGACTAGTCTCCCTCAGTGTGTTCTCGAACTGGCCCTCAAGCCTCTTCTTATACTTTTCTCGTTGGTCCATCAACGATCGAGATTAAATCTCTAATCAATGACTAAGATTAGATTTGGCTTGATCCATGACTTTTGGAACCTTCTAACCCAATTTTATATTAATACCCATTAATATTTTTTTTTTTCTAAGTTGAGACTTAGGAACTCCATTAAAAATATTAATTATTTTAATATCTCCCAAACTGGGTACAATCTGTTCAAACCATTTCTGGGTCTTGGAGATCTCATGTACTTTAGCCTCTCCACCAATTTTCATGGCTAGAGGACATCCGATGCTACCCCAAATCAACAAGATATGGTGTTTAGGGAATGTTTATATCTTCCTTATAAGGCTCAAGTTCAACACCAAGGAAGAAGTTGTGATGTAATGCCTTTTCTCCAATGCGTCATGTTCATATGAAGGGAAGATGTTGTGAATGGGGGTGATCCTAATTTGAGATGGGTATCTATAAACCCACTAACTTTTGTATCTTTGTCAAGGGAAACTTATATTTGAGTTGGGAATACATAAACCACTCTCATATGTATTTGGGTGAGCTATATTCTAGATGGTATCCATAAACCCACTCTTACTGGTATTTGAGTTGAGTATATATAAATCCACTTCCATCACTAGAGCTCTAGCAGTAGTCTTCATGTTGTTTATTCATACATCCAGTCACCTTTGTATATTGGTGACAATTGACTCTATTGAGTTGGGTATCCATAGACCCACTCACATTAGTATTTCATAATTCTTTTTCGTTCCCCCATTCAACTTAAGGGTGGTGTTGAAAATGGTGTAATCTTCACATGTGGCCATGGAAAACTCATGCTATATCATTTCATTGCCTCTATAGGGTCTCAAGGGGCTATGGGGACCGAACTCGAGCAACAAACTCATGCTGTATCGTTATATTTTATGGCCTCATAAAATAAAATGATGTTATCTTCACATGTGGCCACGGAAAACTCATTTCTTTTACATGAGAAAGCACCTGCTAGGGGTTCGACTTGGCTTGAAGAGGCAATGATTTGATTTGATTTGGCAATGGCTAGCTTGGATGAGGGTTCAACCCACTTCGGAGAGGGTTGACCCCACAACTACCTTGAAAGGGTTTCATTTGACTTAGAAAGTGGAGCACTTTGCTTGATTTGGTCATAAGATGCAATTATGAGGTCAAATTAACCCCCACATTGGAATGTTGAACTCCAATGGCTAGTTTGACTCCCACGTGTGGATAGATGTCATCTTGATTAGCCCACGTGTTGCTAGACATCATCTTGAGCAACCCATGTATCCCTTGAGATGTGGAGTATTTCACTTAGAGAGGCGAGTGTTTGGCTTGGAGCTACTAGTATTCCCCTTGAATTGTCCATTGTTCACCTTTGACCACTTTACTACTTCATGTTTTGATTTGGAATGGTCGTTTCTGCTTGCATAGGCCTAGTGTTGCCCTTGAGGAGGCTACAATTCACCTTAATTTCATCTTTGTATGGGTTTCCATGTCCAACATGGTGCATGCAACTGTTGGAGAATGTAACTAGTTTCGGTCTTCATAATGACCTTTGTGCTTACGACATTGTATATTTTTGTAAAAAAAAGAAAGATATTGTTTTCTAGCATGGGTTTCATGTTCAAGTTGATTTGTCTCCAGGCCAAGTATGTTCTTCATGCTTCTAAGGTTTGTCAAGTCAAAAGAATATTTGTCACAAGTCTTGAAGTCAAGTCCCATTTGGACTTTTATAAGAAAGTGGAATTTTTATTTTTTGTTTTGAGTCATGTTGTACCCATTTTGTCACAAGTCCAGGGAAGCAGAGTACAATTTTTTTTCAAAGTTTAGAATCATCAGTCAACAAATTGTTGTATCATTGTAAACCCAAATTCTGCAAGTTGTAATGTAAATGACTAGTATGATCATTTAATTTTGTAACAACACCCAGGCAAGCCTCTGATTTTGACGACGAATTTCATCCTAGGAGGTTTTTTTAACCTCACCGAATTATATGTGTCCCTAAACACGGATAATCAACATAGTTTTTCCTCCAGCTTAAACTCCAAAGCTAGGATGGAATTCATTGACAAGGTCTTAGGTGAGTCCTAGTGTTATATCGAGTCTTTGTAAAAGTGATTTGGGAATAATTTAAGCCATTTGGCTAAATTATTTTATTATAGATCACTTGGTCTATACTAGATCATATTGTGTCGTACAATTGGGTAATTTCATGAGGGTATATATGTAAAGGTGTATTCCCCCTTTGAGGGTTGAATTTGTAATATCTGATGTAAAAAATATTTAAGTGCATGGTCCCTCATACTTAGACACCATGGCTAAAATATTTGAGGGTGGAAAAAATATTAATCCCCTCTAGTGTCAATTAATTAATCTTTCTGGCAAAAAATAAAATTAAATCTTAAGCCAGAAAATTAATTAATTTAGAGTCTAATTTAATTTTAGAGAAATTAAATCTTCTGCAAGTGGAAAATTCGTGGGTCAAAGAAAAGTCAAATTTTGGAGGCCCTCCACCAATGCAAAAATGGATATTTTAAGAAAAATTAAGCCCTTGGACCTTGATGGTTGAGTCAAAGTCCAATTTTTGAGGAAATTAATCCAAAATATTAATTTTTGGATTAATTAAAAGTGTTTTTTAGGAAATAATCGAATTTTCCTCAAAATAAAATATTTGACAGTGGAGATTAAAAGATGATCAAGTATTTATCGACGGTCAAGATTATTTTGACGAGGATCAAGCGAACCAGCCGTTATTTTGCACTTGGAGGTATTTCTCTATAAATAAAAGCCATTTTTGCTTCTCAAACATGATGAAAACTGAAAATTCTAGTTTGAGATGTAAATTTGTAACGCTGGTATTGAACCATTGCTCCACTGCGAACGTTTTAATACCATAATAAAAAGACTTTTGGGTTCAACTCATGGTGTTCTTGTTCCATTGATCTGTGGTACGTTCTAGTTATGTGCTAATCCTATATTGTGCTTCATTGTTATATAAATTGTTATTTCATTTGTCGATGATAGGAGCATTAATTGGTAAAAATTGGTTTTATCTTAGGTGATCCGATTCATCATATGATCTAACGATTTGGTTTGAGAAAAATTATAGAGATCTACAGGTACGCTAGCCCTTGGGCTCCAAGTTCACAGATTGTGGAGAAGGGCCGACCTTGTTTGGGCTCTGAGAATTTTTATATGGTGTTTTAATTTCACTAAGGCGTGTGGCCAATATTCTAATTTTTCGAAAAATACATTGATCCATTGCCATTATTCAAAATTTATTTTCTCAAAAATTCTATTTTACAAGCATTGTATATTTGTGAATATTTTGTATATAATTTGTAAAATAATTAATTTTTCAAATTATTTCTAACCCTTGTTTGCAGCCGTTGGGGTTTTGGGGTTTGTTGTTGCACAAAGTGTCCACACACCGCGACAACGCTCAGAATAAGGGTTGTCACTCTAATCCTTACTTCGTTTAGACTCTCTCCTAGACAAGTCAAGTGGGGTAGTCCCTAGGGGTAAACGAATGAAAAAAACCTGTGGAACGCAGGCTCTAGGAGACTTAAAGATGTGCAACTTGACGAATGTGAAACAAGTCCTGGTTAACCGAGATAGATCAAACAATTAAAACAAATGCAACCTCAATCTATAAATGATTTTAGACCAGTGCCTTAATATTTAGTTAACCATAAACCAAATGAAAACAAGTTATCTAGAGCAATTTATAAATGTGATGAAAGTGACGATCATGAACGATTAAATGCAAATGCTCAAAACTTTATCATGCAAGATATTCTAGCAATTAAATACCATGAAGAGCTATACAATTCAACTGCTAAGCAATATATGATTCTAGAATTATAATGATTTTCTTCAGTAACCCAGATCTAGAATTTACCTTTCTCCTATAGTCAATCTTTAGATATGATTCTGAAACATTAATTGCGTTTGACAATAGAGAAACCAATTTAATTATTCCTTCGGCGATCTTTTAGGTTAACACTTTAATACGAAAAGATACCAAGAACGAATTTTAGGTTAACAATTTAATATTCCTTAGGCGATCTTTTAATGTATTAAGCTCATAAGAAAATTTAATGCGGTAAATGTTTAATTAAAATTTTTAATGTGACAAAAAATAAAAATCAAGACTTTAATAAATTAAAAATTTTAATGGGCCATAGGCCACATAAAAAATTTAATTTTTAAATGTGAAAGCGTAGGTCCTTTTGATTTAGATTAAAGTCACATGAAAACGAATATTTTTTGAAGTTTTTTTTTTCGTCTTAAATTTTTGTTATGAAACAAAATTAAAATAAAACATCAAACAAAACTAAAGTTACATGAAAAAAAAATAAAAATTGAAAAGCCCAAAAAATCAAATCGAATTTGTAAAACATCCCACCCTTACAAAATAAATATGAAATCGAAATTAAAAAAAAAGGAACTAACCCTAACGCATTTTAAAACATAAAGTAAAAAAAAGGAAATCGAAGTGTTATGTTTGGTTTGTGTGTAGGCTCGGATTTCGGTGGAGAGAACTCACGAGCAGAGCAGTGAGCAGGAAGGCAGGTTGAGGTTGTAACTCGATGGAGGGCGAACACAGATGGATAGGGAGGAAGGAGCCACAGGTTTGCAGGTTGAGAGGAGAGGCGATGCAGGTGATGAAGAAGACGCAGTCAGGCAGCGTGAGGGAACAACGATTTGCAGGAGTGATGGTTTGAAAAACTGAAGGAAAAGGGGTTGCAGGTTGGTGAGGAAGTGTTGCGGATTAGAGGGAAGGGGTTAATAGAAAAATCGAGCTCGATTGCAGGTGGAATGGAGCTCGAGAGGGGTTGATGGTAGCGTTAGGGAGATGCAGTGAAGGCTATGGGAGGAGAAATGCTAGCTGAGGATGGAGAGGATGGCAACAAATAAAAAAAATTCGAAATTTGTAGCAGATGGAAAACCCCAGGCAATAGAGAAAAGAGGGGCTTCTAGGCAGAAAATGGTAGCCTCAAAAACTCCAGAACAAAACAAAAAAATTTAATTTCAAACCAATATAATTTTTTGCTTCAGATTTCCTTCCAGGAGAAACTTATAACAACCATAGATGTAAATTTTTCAAACCCTCGAACTGTAAAAAGAATAATGCCCTGCAAGATGAGATTGAGGCCAAATCTTACCGTCTAGGGCCTAGATATGGCTTCAAATAAAGATTTCCCTTTCAGATCTGTGTTTGCAATGACAAAAACAAAACACCTAGAAACCAGATATACAAATAAAATTGAAAAACCTAGAAAACCCAGTTAAATAATTACAAACCGAAGGCTTTATGTAGCCAAATCTATCATCATGCCACAATTTTTATTTATTTATTAATTAATTAATTTTATTTTATTTTTAAAAGGTGCTAACTCGAAACCCTCTTGTATCACAAAAACAAAAATCTTATAATAAGCCCGGGACTAATTTAGCTGGGCTCTTCAGGAAACACAGATTGGGAGTTGGCTGGTCCAACTGAAAACTTCTCCTAACCCCTGATGATCTAAATCAAGATTTCTCTATAAAACTCGATCCAACCATTAAAAATAGAGCGAGAACCATGTTGCTTGGGAGCGGGAGCGAGAGCGAAAACGGGAGCGGGAGCGACCATTTTCAGAAGCTCCCGGTTTGGGAGCGAATCCGGGAGTGATTTTTTTAAAATATATATATTTTTTATATTTTTTAATTTTTGATACATATATGTCAACAAAAACATCTAGAATGATGAATTAGACATAAAAAACATAAAAAAACATAGATTGATCATTGAACCATATCATATCAATCATCTAGAAATTATAATTGTCATCAACCATGTCCACAAGTTAGTAAAATACATATTACAACTGCAACATATTGAGTCTCATGAATCATGATTCATCAAATTCAATCTTAAAGTTTCAACTTCAAGCTTTCAAAATTGAAAATTCAATAACATTTATCATCATTGATCACCAAAGTTGTACTTGTAAGCTAAGTTTAACCATTACAAGAAGTAATATCTAAGATTCTAAGATATTTCTAAATCCTAACTTCTAACTGTTAACATGATATGAAATGTTATAAATTTATAAAATGAAACATGAATAATGAAATGAAATGAAACAACTTTAGTCTTTCACGAAGCATCATATTCATAATTCACATCATTACCAATGAGTTATAATTGCCAAGGCCCAACTTCAAACTTCAAATTTTCATTGTCATAGTGATATATTGTTTACAAAAAATATCATTATGATATGAAAGAGTCAAGAGTCAAGAGTCAAGGACTCAAAACTCAATATTTATGAAAACTAAAGTCTAATAGAAACTAAAAAAGACAAGTAAACTGTAAATCAGAATCTACATGTGGCCCTTGCCATGAGAGTCTCCAGGAGTATAAGCAGGTCGTGGTGGTCTTTTAGGAGTCTCCCGCACAGACCGACGACCAGAACTAGAACCTCCACGTGAGGGTGTAGATGGAGGTGGCGACAGCAAAGGAACAAGACTCGGACCTCGAGCACTGCTACTGGATGGTGGAGGTGGAGGTGGAGGTGGAGGTGGCATGGCTGCTGCAGCTGCTTCATCTTCATCCCTTACAAGTTCCTCTTCCAGTTCTTCAATATGTACAATGCCATCCTCCAAATTGTCATCCTCTGGGTGATTGTCCCAAATTTTATATGTGGGATCCTCATAAGCCCGATCACAGTAATGACTCAACAACCTCAAGTTGTAGTGCACATAAACCAAGCTTTCTGCTCGGTTTTCATTGAGTCTGTTTCTTTTCACATTATGTATGTCGCTGTAGGTGCTCCAACACCTCTCTGCAGAAGAAGTATTTACAACCTGTGAAAGAACTTTTTTTGCCAATTTTGGCAAAAGTCCATGCCCGCCATATGTTTCCCACCATGTGAGAGTATCAAATCTATCTCTGTCGTCCATTGCATGGAAGTTACCATACAAACCAGTGCCACTAAAGTATTCTGCCTATTTCAAAGCGCACAGCGGCACATTCCTCCCTGTCAGGTACCAACTTTTCTAATGCTTCCAAATATCCTTTAGTTACCTCTGGATCTAAATGGGGTTTGGTCCTAACCCCATCCCTTGCTGCAGGTTGGCCCAACCAAGATGTAGAGTAGTATTTTGGCGTAAGGATATATGCCAAGCAATGTAGTGGAAGATTAAGCCTATTCCACCGTTCACACACACAATCATGAATCAGTTTGTACAAGTTGGGATCTCTATTATGAACAATGTCTTTTATTTCCCCCAACATGGTATCCATTTGCTCATACACCTCGCCAATCACTGGTTTGTCTGTATCTGCAAACCGAATCATGTGATAAATTGGCTTGGTGAAATCCAATACCTGCTTCACACTTGTTCAAAACTGCCCATCAAGAGCGGCCTCCTCCACCATTTCAAAACCTGCCATGTCAGCTACATTTGTAGCCCTTTCCTTTAATACCTGCCAATGTGGACTTGATACCATGCTAGCTAATGCCTCTCTTACCTTCAAAAGGCGCCTGAAGGTGAGGTAATAGCTACCAAATCTGGTCTTCGCAATCTTCAACAACTCCAATCTCGAGTGACTGCGGAAAAGGCCATGGGTATTGCTATGATCTGTAATAAATTTTATCATTTGTTTGCCTTTCTTGTACAATCACCAATCCATTAGTATTGTTCATTTTTGTTTTTGACAATATCATGCAACAGAAGGTTCAATGTGTGAGCCAAACATCCAGACCAAAATATGTTGGGGTATTTATCCTCAATAATTGCTCCCGCTGCCTTACAATTAGGAGCATTATCAGTGATGACTTGGATGACATTGTATGGGCCAATACGCTCAATTGTTTCAAGTGATGCTTCTACAATGTTGATGGCACTCTTGAACTTGTCTGAGTAATCATGTGCAGCTAGAAAGATGGGACCACTAACAGACACAGCAAGAACACTTATCAATGGCTTGCCTTTTACATTTGTCCATCCATCAGATACAATGGACACCCCATGGTCAGTCCAAGAACTTGTCATTCTATTCAAAGAATGTGATATTTTTGCTTTTTCATGATCAAGGCCAACGGTTCTTGCCTTGTCATACCCAGGGCTCTTGTATCCTTTAGGGGCATCATTTATGGCAGAAACCATTTCGTGCCAATAAGGTGAGCGAAGAACATTGAATGGTATCCCACATGCATAGAGAAACCTGTAAACCTTTGAATCCACATCATTCCTACACCCCTCATCAAGGAAATCTGATATGGTGCTACGCCTTAAAGATGATGACCCTGTGCCTCCATATCCACTGCCTTGGGAGGATGTTGAAGGAGTTCTTTGTGATTGTGAGCTTAGTTTAAAGAAACCCCTTGATTTTTTTGATCTGTATTGGGCTTCCTCCTCTTCCCTTATGTATTTGGCTCTATCCGCTGCTGACACCACTGTACAAGTTTTGATTCCTATTTGTTTGTCTCCATCCCATGGCCTTTTCCCGCAGAGGTGTCTTCTAGCACGGGTGTATGAACTTGTGTAATCAGTGTTGCAATGGGGGCAATGAAATTTAGTGGTTCCACCCCCTCTCCCTGTTTCAGCCCTGTTAACATATTTCCACAATGGAGTTTGGTCTTGTTTAGGTTTTTGAGGGTCATGTTCACCCTCCTCCAGCTCCTCCTCACCGGGGTTTTCACCAATTTGACTTTCTCCAGCTTCTTCACCCCCCTCTTCAGTTTGGCCCCTCCGTTTCCTACTCTCCAGCACCATAATAACCATAAAAGGGACCAGGAAGAGGAAAATGCCCAGAAATATAGCCAGGTCCATGGTGTTTGATGTTTGTAGGGTTTTGATTCAAGAATCTGCAAATTAATTTAATTTATTGGGATTAATTAATTTAATTTAAATTCATGATTTTTAAACTCAATAAACTAAATTAAACTAACTAAATTACTACCTAACTAACTAAATTAACTAAATTACTAAGCTACTTACCTCTGCAGGCTTGCTCCTCACTCCTCGGCACTTGCTCCTCGTTCCTTTGCTCTTGCTCTTGCTCCAAACTCTTGCTCAATGAAGTAACAATGAATTTTTTTAGGCCCATTGGCCTTTTAAAACCAATTTTTTTTTTTAAATGCGATTTTTTTGGCGTCCGCGGAAATTTTTTCCGTCGGATCGCTCCCGGCGCCCGTCGAAACGCTCCCGGAGCGATTTTTAACGCCCGGGAGCGATCGGGGAGCGATGCGCTCCCTGCCCTGTTCAGGAGCGTTTCAGGGAGTGATCGCTCTGTTGCTCCCGAAGCGATTTTTAACGCCTGGGAGCGATCGGGGAGCGATCGCTCCCCGATCGCTCCCGGGCGTTAAAAATCGCTCCGGGAGAGACAGAGGGATCGCTCCCTAAAACGCTCCCGAACAGGGCAGGGAGCGCAATTTTTTTTTAGGGATCGCTCCCGGGCGTTAAAAATTGCTCCGGGAGCGACAAAGCGATCGCTCCCGAACAGGGCAAGGAGAGCAAATTTTTTTTAGGGAGCGCGCTCCCGAAAATCGCTCCCGTGCGGGAGCGATTTTGGGAGCGCGCTCCGGAGCCGCTCCCGCCCGGAGCGCGATTCGGGAGTAGGTTCAAGGGGGGGGGCCGCTCCCCCAACTATGAGCGAAAAAATAATAATAAAACTTAGACAAATAGAGATACCTGCTATTACGTTCAAAATTTAAATTATTATTCAAACCTCAGCGACTGAGCAAGATACCTGTACTCAAATCACTCTTTAGAAGCTATCGTCAATGGCTTTAGGAAAAATTATGCATGAAATAAAATATCTTACAATATTCCATGAAGAGTAACACTAGCAGGATTTAACCCAAAAGTCTTTCTTTATTATCCAGAAAAAAGGATTACACCAGAGCTTCTTATGAAGCACACGACTCAGATCGGATGGATCGACTGACAAATGACATCCTATTTAAAGATAAATCCTCCAACGACTAGTTCGAGTGATCCTCGTCAAAGTAATCTCGACTGTTGATGAAGATCAAAATTTCTTTTAATCTCATCTGGCGAAATATTTAATTCTTGTGGAAATTCGCAATTTTTATTTAAATGTTTGACTTAACCCCCAGAGATCAAAGGTTTAAAATTTATCAAAATAAATAATTTACCTTAGTCTCGAGAACTTTTAAAATTTAATTTTTTAGGACTGACAAATTTTTCCTTTGGAAAATTTAAATTTACCTGGGACCTAGAATTAATTGAATTTTTGGCTTAGGATTTTATTTAATTTTGGGCTAGAAAATTTAATTAATTAACCTATGAGGGGATAAATTATTTTTCAAACTTCCAGGACACTTTACATCATGATTTTCATATTTTTTACATCATAAGGGGGAAAACCTATTTGTAACAGACCCTCACAGACTACCCATTTCTGCGACACAAGTATAATCCAGCAGACCAAATAATTTGTAGTAAAATAACCTAACCAAACAGTTAGGATTATTCCCAAATTATTTTTACATAGACTTGATCTAGAACACTAGGACTCGCCTAAGATCCTAGCGATAAAATCCATTCCAGTTTTGGGGTAAGACTGGAGAGAAAAACTCTGCCGACCATCCGAAAATGAATCGGTGAGATGAAAAACCTCCTAGAATGGAAATTGTCACTAGAAAGGTAGGTTTACCTAGGTTGTTACATACATGACACAGGTCTGCTAAGATTATTTACATTATACACATGCACAATGGGTTTACATAACGTATTGGAAGTCATGCTGATGATGATAACTCGACGGCATAGACACATCGATCATGCGCTATCCCTTTTGCGAAAAAAGGGGGTGTACTGCTATGGGTTGTTGACACGTAGTGGTCAATAGGGTTTATTTTGAATTTATATATATTGGGGTTTTGGGAAAATTTTATTTTCATTTGTGCAAGTGAAATCTCAAGTCATATCAATTTTGTGAGGGTTTCTAGCCTCCTTGAAGAAAATCATTGGGGTTTTTAGGTGGATCTAGGCCTAGGAAGGCAAGATCCACCCTCTAGCTCCCCTCCAAGCTCAACGCTCAAGCCAAAGAGGAAGCCGCTAGCCCTCAAGGAAGATTTTGTGGCGATATTGAAGATTTGAAGCAAATTTTGAAGCGTAACCATGGTCAACAAAAGATCCTGAACATCAATCTCATTGTTACACTTCTATGATCATGGCTGCCATGCTTAATATCAATAGTATTAAGTTACCATCTATTAGAATCAAGGTGCTAGCCTTCTTCATAGGGTCAAGATATAAAAAATGATTGATGTTAGCCAAACATAAAGTATACCAATAATATCAGATATCAATATTTTCAGGTAGCTTAATAGAATCAAGAAATTCATTATGTAAGATACTTGTTCAACATCAAGTGCACCATTATGAATCCAAATTACTTTCATATGCATGCATGAACCAATTGAGAAGGAGACATTCTGACCATACCTTAGGGCTTACCTTGCCATCCAATATTACAACTGAAACATAACATTGAAACAATATACCATGCATACCTTGTAGTGTTCAAATACCTGTGCATCTTTTCATTTGACATAGGCAACTTGTAGCACTTTGTCATCTTTTCATCAGGTACCTCTTTACCTTTTCCAGCTTTAGCTTTTTCTTTCCTGCATCTCAAATGATCCTTAAGGGGGATCCTCTTATTACATCTCATCAATGAGGTTAGAAACATCCAAATACTCAAATATACATGCAGGAAGTATAAGTAATGATCAAAACAATAATCAGATCAATAAGTCTAAACAAAAGTAAGGATATAGAGAAGCATCATAAATCAGAAAGAACTTATCTTCAATGAGAGGTGATCCTCTCCCTCTTGAACCAACCTTCAAGAGCCATCATTGTCTATTGTCCATATGACAATGTTGCCTTCACTATTTCAATCAACTTTATCAACAACTAGGTCTACTAGGGACTATCCCATCTAGGGATTCGTCAAATCTATCACAAGCGCTCGAGCATCTTCACATTGACTATGCTAGGTTTCATATCTCAAATCTTTGCCATAAACCAGGGTTCGAGAGCCTCATAATATCCATCAAACCCTAATACACAAACTGCCTAAGGTTTTCTTCAAACCCTAGAATTCTTTTAGGTCTCCTCCATCTTCTCTTGCTTCAGTCAAAGGTGTCTCCATGGGGGTGATGTCCATGAATTTTCTTCAGGCCAGCTCTAGTACCATGTTAATTTTTCTTAGGGCTATATTGTTCTTTGCTTTGATAGTTGCATTTCTTCATTAACACATTAAATTCACCCCATAAACATCATAATATTATTCAAATTTACATCATTATTCAGCAGCATATGCAACTATGTAGAAAGAACAATATCATCATCATCAATGCAGCGGAACATAAAGGAACAATAGAAGAAAAATATTCACACATAAAGACACCAGGATTGGTCGGAAACGAGGGCAAAACCAACTGCAGGGAAAACCCTTTCAAATTCTTCTTCTTAGTAGATTGTCATCAAATGATTTAGCAAAAGAGAGTACAATGATCCATATCTTCATTTATGCAACTAACCAACAAAACAACTACAACATCCATGAAATGAACCCAACAATGTATATACTCAAAAATTTGATTCTGAAGTCTGTAATGAACTGTCACTATTTGCGGTCAATTGCCAAACACTGCGGTCACAGAGCGAAATTTTTGGAAGACTAAGATTTCATCTTTTAGGTCTTGTTTGCATGAAGGAGCTGTCATGTGAGCAACTATAGCTTCCCAGTTGCTCCCTTAACCCTGACATGCGAGCGATTGGGATCAGATCTGGACTGCGGAAACCCTAACTCCCAGTCGCATGGATGGGGAGTTGTCCATGCGACTAGAAGGCTCTAGTTGCATGGATGCGTTGTTGTGCGAGCAATTGCGGTCGAATCCTTCCTATGTTGTGCCTGCGACTGAGGCCCAAAACTCTAAATCAGAGATGCGAGCTTCAGACCCTGCAATTTCACCTCAGAGCGAACTTGATCCTCTGCGGATGAGCCTCAGACCTGTGCGAGCCAAAAACCAAGATAGAAGAGTGTCTCATGATTGTGTCCAAATGAGGTAGAGGTCACTTGTATTTATAGCCTTCCAAGGGTGTCCACTTTGCTTTAGGGCCGACCTTGACAAATGTGCACATGTGGGCTTCTCTTCATAAGTACACTTTCCCTTATCTGATTTGAGTGATCTTCAGATTGATTTTGGTCCTCTCGAGAATTCAATGCAATCATTATCTCTATCAAGTGAGTTGTCAAAATTGGAATTTGACTGCGGTTGCATATTTTTAACATTCTATGGCATTCCCGAGGTAACAATACCAGACTGTGTGTGGTAGACAATGATTAGTGATAGGCTCTTTGAATTTGATATATCACTGTTTACTAAAAAATTAAAATTGTGTGTTTGCAAATTATGGTGGACAGTAAGCCCTAGAATAGTATGATTTTTATTGGAGGATTATATTGTCATTGAATCTTATATTTGTTTTCGTAAAAAATTCTACTGTTTATGTATGTCGTTATTTGAAAAGCTAAGTTACTGGAAACGCTTGAAGAAATTGCCGGAAACGCGGATCCCTGTTTCCGAAATGGAAACGGAAACAGATACGATCCTTGTCCAAAACACCGTAAAACGTTTTTGTGCCGTTTCAAAAAATCAAAAACTTCGGATTCAGAATTGAATACTTTTCCAAGGGTTTTTCATTTTTTTGGATCTGTTTCCAGATTTAAATCGTGATCGGAATCCACCCTTAAAATGTTAAAACGCATGAAAATTTGTTCAAAAATTTATAAAAACAGAAAAGGATAAATGTTCAAAAATACAAACAGAAGGGTTTGATTAATGTCTTGATAAAGAGATTTATTTGAGCGATAATTTTCAGTTTGGTTAAGGGAAGAAGCTGACATTGAGAAGCTTGAAATGTTCAAATAGGTCTTGACAGAATATCCCAATGATCCCATGGGACTTTTAATTGTTGTGAAAGGAAGATAGATACCATCTGACATGCATGTCATGTTCTTTGAAGGAGTTGGACCCGAAAATACAAAGGTTGTAGCATTTCTGATTACATTACTAATGATGATGATAATATGTCGAATGTTATAATAAACGCTATTGATGATGACAATGTTTATGCTGAATTGATGATGATGATGATTTGTTTATGTTGAATTCATGATGGTGATTATGTATTTTTAGATATAGAATCTAGATTCTAAAAGATGAATGGTAATATATATATATATATATATATATAGATATGTATATTTCGTTTCCTTGTCGTATCGTATCCAGATTTTTTGCAAATTTGTCGTATCCATATCCGTTTCAGTGCAACTTAGTTGAAAAGGGAACCTTGGCTAAAAATAAGATCCTAAATTTCCCTAGGACATTACACTCCCTCCATTACATCTATACACTTAGGATGTCGACTCCCATTAGTTGGTTACTTAACCATGGCTCTTGGCCATGGAGTCTCTCCCCTCCATTGCTACTTACACCAACACCTACTGATTGAATTGCTAACCTTGGAAATGCCACCTCCCCTTTGGGGTTGGAAGCACCTAATAGGGTTGACTACTTAGCCACCCCTACAAGGGTAGGGAACACCTTTACGAGACTTGGTCTAGTTAGATAGTTGAAGGTGATCTCTGTTTGAAGTATTAATATGCCCTTAACACTTATGTATGATACACTTAGTTGCATTTATGATGTTAGTCTCTAATGAATGGCTACTTTTGCTTGGGTTTGAGTTGGCTTTGCTAGGTGGTCTAGAGTAGTAGATGCCTTGAGGGCACCCTACTTCCCATGATGCCCAGTGTTGGAAATATTGAGAGGGGTGGATCAATATTTTTTCATAGATATTGAACATTTTAAGCATCAAAACAATTAACCAATAACATCACATCAAAGGAACACAAGAGGTATATGAACAATATATTTATATTAGAAGTGAAGCTACAAATTCCAGATTGGCCAGCTATGATTGGAAGGGCTACAACCCCAAGATTTACCATCTCCCATTGGAAGGAAGCGATAACCTCCTGAAGGAAGCTACAACTTCCTTCCCTAGCACCACCCTGCTACCCTATAGAATAAAATATAATATAAATGAAAAACTTCTGTGGCTCTCGTCCAAATACAACAATATTCAAACAACTTTAATATTGCCAGGTCCAATATGTAAACAATACAATTCATACCTGAGATAATTAATACAATAAGTGCCCTTACTCTGTCCTCCACAAGAAAGGTTTCAAATATCTGCTCCAGAACAAGCACCAAAGGTGTACTACAAGTATCAAGGTCTACTCCAACAAGGGCTCTGCTACAAATATCAAGTCTGCTACAAATTCATCTTGATTTAGGCTATCACAAAGATTCAGATCTTTTAAAAAGAGACCTTAGAAATGCTGAAATAGAGCCTCAGAGTGAGGTTGAAATTCAAAGTCACGGAGGGATACAGTAGGCCTCAGACCAGGCCACACTTAGCCCCAAAATCTTGCCTTAAACAAGGCTAAGTTTTATTCCAGAACAACTCTCAGAACAAGGCTTAACTAGGCCTCCAGCAGATCTTGTTTTTTCTTATTTTTATTTCGGGGTTTTTTTATATCTATTTATTTATTTATTTAATTTGTTATTTTTATTATTTAGTTATTTCATTCTCACTTAATTTATTCTTAGAAGCGGTCCGTTGCAACTAATTTTCTTCTAATAATAATTGACCTTTATTTTTTGATTATTTACTGATAAACTAGTATTTTGATCCTGGTCCTTTGGTCAATATTAGCGGTTGGTCAAACTAGCCGTTGGAGGCTCTGCTCGGTCTATATAACATGCTAAGCTAGATCTGTTCTTCAACTTGTCCTGACGATGAACCACACTGGTTGGTTCGAAACGCGTCGACAAATGACATTCCATGTGATTTTCGCCGAAATCTTTCTCTGACCTTCAAACTTCAGATCAAAAGCTTCAGATTTGTCCAGCAAAAGATCCAATAGAAAGATGAAACAAAAGCACCCTAGCAACTCGACCTTCTTCTAGTATTCAACAAGGCTCAAGACCTTGAATTACAGTTGCTAATTTATTACGTCAAATCAACTGAAATCTTGCCTCCATTTGACCACAACTAGAGCGTATATATTTGTGTGTGTGTGTTTGAGGGAGGCCTAATTTGGGGCCAACCTAAACTTAAAAAATAAAAAATTTCTTTGAACAGACATGTCCTTTAGGAGTCGACCTTAACTTATATCAAGCCGACCTATAAGAGAAAACTAAGAACACTTAAAAATTCAAATTGTCTTTCATGGACTCTTCTTTCAAGGCAGATTAGGACACATGATTTAGGCTAGTTTAATTTCCAATTTAGACCTTTGAGGGCAACAAAGAAGTATTAAAGCCATAAACTTTTTGGGGCAAAACGATGGTGCGAAAACCCATTGGGGCTTTAGACTCAAAAATTAATAATTCTTTAACCCGGAGGACCCACAAGGCGTGCCACCTATCAAACGAAATGGTGTGACAAGGGATACCAATCCGGAGAGTCCTTGCATCCAAAATTACTTGATTTATGCATGCAAATCACCAAACAACTAGTTCCCATTCACCCTTTGACATCAATGACAATTTTTCCAACACCGAGGTCATACATTACATTCTAGAGAGCATGATGACTTAGCAAATGCAGGGGAGCCGACTTTTGGCAAAGCATTGGTCTTTTTGATGATTTAAGCAGTTGATACACATCCCAGAGCACCCCTAGGATTTAGAACGTTGGGATTCTCTTGCCTAGCATGGAGGATTCTTGATGATGTACCTTTGGACCCAACGTGCCCCTGGGCTGATCTTGACACTACTCGATGGGCATACCTTTATTAAGGGCCCAAATGAGGATGGTCATCCTTAGGATGATTGAGGAGGGCTTGTTGCACTTGATGAAGCCCTACCGTTGGAAAGAAGAGGCACCACATAACTCACTTGACATCCATGGAGATAATGTCTGGCACCCACAATTGGATTTTGGACCCTTGGAGGTCCTTTGATGCATGATTTGGGGATTTTCCTCAAAATAAGGATAATCATGATGCTTGGAGACATTTTAAGTCTTGTCTTTGCCTTGATGGAGCATTTGGAGCCCTAAAAGGGCATGACACCATCACCTTTTTAGGTTTATGATTCACACGTGTGGGCTTAGCTTGACATATTATGGTGTAAAACTAGTGGGATGGCTTGTAACCCAAATTTACTTTTTGTCCATTAAAAAATCAAACTTGTGTAGGGGATAAGATTTAAAGAGGTGGACCTTATATAGGTAGATAGTCACCTCTTTCATTTTGTTCATGATCGCTTGTGGAAAACTCCACCTCTCTTAGAGATCTCGACCTAGCTATTGTTAACTTGCTACTTTGTGGAGATGTGATCCTTTGTGGATTTTTGGCTATTGGAGACTAGTGCTTGCTGTGGAGACATCATTTTGGGATAAAGAATGCTTGTTCTTGGATATCTTGTGAGTACTTTTTTGTTGAATATCTTTCATGTATATTGCATGTAATGATTATTGCTATGGTTTCTATGTTCCATGACTAAATGCTTATATTTATATGAAATGATTGGTGAATTTTAGATGCTTTAATTTTATATCCTTGGACTTCCGTAGAGAACCTCATAGAGAGCTTTTCTCTAGTAAATTTTTCCCCTCATAAAGTGATAGTTAGGGTTAACAAGTGAAAACCTAGGGTTTTCCCCCTTACTCCCTTCAAGGGTTTGATATCTCCATGGTCTAAATCCGTAAGACTCCATCATCCAAGTAGATAGAAGGCACTGACATCCATATTAGTGGTAAAAAATTGTAGAACTTTATCTTTTTGTCTCTCCCCTAAAATTTTGGTCCTTCAAGGCCAGTCACTAGGGTTAGGGTTTCATGCCAAATTCAACTAGGGCATGAGTGTTGATTTGATTGTAACTCGTTCCAACTTCCTGAGCCTTAAAACATCAAAATCTAGCAATTTGCATGGTTGAAAATGCTTCCTTAGGGTTGACGTCATCAACCCTAGGCAATTCTAGGGCTTGAAAAACCCTAATTCTTCATCGAAGCTTCAACTTTGGTTCACTTAAAGGTTTGTTGCTCCCATCGTTCATCATACCTTTTAAGCAAACCTTTTCTCTCCTCTTGTATGCCTAATTGTGCTATTGTTGAATTATACATTGAAAACCCTAGGCTACAAGTTTCTCTTTATAGGCCTCTTCATAGGTACACTATTCCTTATCACATAGTTGTTCTTAGCTTGAGTACCTTGTCTAAGTCTATTGACGTGTTACTTTTGAACCTTTGACCTAGAATACCTTTTAGGTTACTTATACTGGGAAGCTTCCTATGTGGTGAAATTCCACTAAAGAGCAGGAGGTGGAGTGCTGAGGTGACAATGGCATCCACCTTATTGTTGTATCTTAATTTGGCTATCGTCTTGTGAGGCCTTTCACAAGCCCTGCTAGATTTTGAGGCAACAAGGATTACAACATGTAGTCTTGGACTTTGTGCTTGTCTAGGGACTCACAGTCTAACAAATCTGGGTAGCATGGGAGACACCTTTCTTAAAAGTAAAAATTTGTAGAGGATTTACAAGGAATAAATTGCTACTAGGAATATTTGAGCTCAACTCCACTATTATGACCTCATATATTGAAGTAAAGTTTGTTGACAAATACATCATGCCTTTAGGCTAGGTAGTAAGACATTTGTTGCCAATTCATATAATATACATTTTATAACCAGACATAAATTTAAGCAAAGTTATTCCATAGGTCTTGTATATCCAACATGAACATAGGATTTCTTGATGTTGATCATTCAATGAGTCCACTCTGACAACCTCACATACTCATGTAAAGTTTGTTGACAAACACATAATGCCTTCTGACCATAAAATAAAACTTATGCTGCAATTCATTCCTCATATATATGTGTGTGTGTGCGTGTTTCATTTAAAGGGCAATATACAATTGCTATTTTTAGGAAGTTTCTCATCTAAAGGGCAATATACATGTCAATAGTTTTGTAGAATGATATAAAGACATTCAATTATGATCTTTCCCCACGTATAAGATGAGCGTGTCTTTTTGGTGTCAATCCTTCTTTAACATGATATTTATTTATTTTGTGTGTAATGCATTTTCCCCGGAAACCCATTGGGTACTTTCCCACATTCTGAGGATGGTACCCAGGGTAAACTTGATTCTTTAGGGCTCAAGGTCAGATGAACAGTTAACAATGGGCTTATGAAGATTGAAGACATGCCACAAAGTGGGATTTGAACCTTGGTGGGAGAGGATAATAGCTTTCCTTTTAGCTACTCAAGCTACACCCAATTGACAACCTTACCCTGATACTTATATTATTGAAAGGGATGAAATTGTCTTCCCTTCAAAAAGTACATGCCGAGCCATCATTACATCAAATTAACCTTCCTCCTACCTACCTATGCAAGTAGGTGTTGAATGGTGTTGTCATTGATGCCAACGTCAACGTTGAATGCTTTTAATATTCGTTTAAGGAAGCATTGATTGGAAGCCCCAATTGACAAAAAGCCCTAGAAGGAAGCAAGTCTTTGTGGTGTGGTCATGATCCCCCACATTTGATAAAGTTTTTGAATGAGATGATCAGTGTTTTTGCTTACCAGACCATCATCATTGGATAGTCTTCGACGTGCCAATTCCAATGGTAGGTGGCATGCCACATAACTCCTCACGGTTAAGGAGATATGCTTCTAACATAAGGTCAAAGTCCCCAAAATGAGATGATGTGGAAGCTCAACAATTTGCTAAATATTTATTCAATTCCTGGGACCAAGATGAATTATTATTGAAGGACTTAATCAAATATTTTTTTCCGAGGTCAATCTTGGTTGCAAAAGAGGATTTTATTATTATAAAGGGCACATTAACTAATATTTGAAGGATAAGTCGGTCCTAATGACCATTGGGGTTTTTGGCTCCAAAAATTTCTTTTTCAAATTTCAAGTTTGAATATTCAAGTCGGCTTCCCTCCTTTTGAACAAGTCGGCTCCTTTTAGAAGCTTCTCCTCCATCACTATAAAAAGAGGTTCGATTTCTCCACGAAGGCAAACAATTTAACGCCTTATCATCTGTGATTGCTCTATGCGGCCTTGAGTAGTCAAGCACATCTGAAGCAGAAGGTCGAAGTCTTGGAGAAGGTTTTGGACTTGATTTTATTTCTTTGGTTAAGGATCTTCTCGCTGGAATTCTTGGTTATTACCTTGGATTCTCCTGAGGCCTACTCGGACCCTTTCTGGCAGATGTCTGTAACAATTTCTGAGGCATTTTGTGGCTCTGGTTGAGGGCTAATCTCGGATCCCTGTGGCAACATTGAAGCAAATTCTGGGCAGTCTTGTCGGCCCTCTTTTCGAGACTCTTGCATGATTAAAAGATGACATCCTTTTTGACTTACTGTGGTCACTGCTAAGGGCATTCGGAAGACATCCTCTTATGGAGAAAATAAGTGGATTCTGAGGCTTTTCACTGTGTTTTTGAAGCCAAATGTACAGACCTCTGTGACACGGATTAGAGTTTCTACCAAGGCTGACCACATACTTTTCTGAGACTCTAATTGAGATTTGTTTTGTCGCTGTTGGGATAATTGGTGGCAACTTTCTCTGCAATCTTTTGGACAACTTTTGCTGTGATTTGCTAAGTAATTCCGTGGACCCTATTCAGTGAAAACCTATGCTGCTTGAGGACTGATCTGTGTGATATTTTGTCCTCTCTTCTGAACAAAATTTTGTTGACTTTCTGAGGGCCAGTCCGTGCAAATCAAGGAGACTGCATTGACCTTGTTCAGAGACCTAATGTGAAAGTTTCTAAGGCAAATTTTATTATTTTCTGAAGCAAACTTTGGTGTAATTTCAGAGGCATATCTGCTCAAGTTTGAGGTAAACTCGGTGACCTTTGTTGACATCTCGAAGGTATTTTTGGCATTAATTTTGAGCTTCCCAAGGTAAACATTAAGCCCTAGTCCGAGGCCTAATAACTGACATGAATTATCCTTGGAGTCTCTGGACTATTTTTCATCTCACCTTTTGAGGCTGCTTCAGTTTGATGAATAAGGGTTTCATTGGGTTACTCTTTGTGTTGGATGCATTTGTATGGCAGATCTTTATTATTATTTTGTGTACTGTGTTAGAGTGCTTCCAAAGGTTTTTAAGATCAAGGTTATTATAATATTTGGCCACAGTAGCTATTAGATCAGGTTCAGACCTCATTGAGAATATAAAAGGGTCAGCTTATCAGTCATTGGAAGATAAAAAGGGGCTTCATCTACAACAGTGGATACTGTGTATTAATGGTGTGGAAGACCATCAGACAGCAACATCAGTGCATTGGAATAAGAGGCACAGCTAACAAAGGTCAGATCAGTGGCAGACATTTTCAGGCACATCATTGGGTAGTTCATTGAATAGCCTGTGCAAGTACTGTAGCACATAAGTGTCCCTGCACATGAAGTGGTCCTGAGAAGACAGTGCAATGAAATCTAAGAAATAGTGCGTTAAATCTATTGCATGGTATGATTGGGGTGCAGATTGATGGAGTATTGACGGAGACAGAGGTTATGCATTGAATGCATATGACAGTATGTATTATGAGTCATGACTGAATGTGGAATTGTTCCCAGTGTTATCATATACAACATAGATCTCTGCAAAGGTTATTTCCACTTGTGGCTGGAATATTGTTGGATTCAAACAACAATATCGAGAACGAAGATGTCAGGTACTCTGAAGTCAAAATTGATTTTGTTGCAGGGATCTTGATACTTTGACAAAATGCAGGTAATAACATGTTGCTACTGATTTATTGAGGCTAGGGACTGGCACTATTAATGTACTGTGTATATGTTGATGAGCTGATTAAGAGATAGGATTTACATGTTGAGCAGAAGCAGTTACATCCTTTGAGCAGTTTAAGTATTGTTGATATGTTAGGGCTTGTACACCAGAAATAATTGTATAACTGTTACTGAGATGTATTGGGAAAAGCCAGTGATATAAGTTCAATGTCTTATTACATTTTGGTATACTAACGTCATGCTAGGGTTTGCCATGAAAGATATATAAGCTGTAGTAGATCTGGTTGTTGAGCAGAAAGCTGGATTGTTCAATTAGAGTTTCGATAGTGAAATGTTGTGGCATTTATATAGTATTAATATATTATGCTTGGGTCACAATTGTGATGTATTTGGCAGACCTTTTGTTGGGCTAGAGTTTGGCAATAAGCATGTGTTATTGAGTTGTTGGGTGACTAGAGAAAGTATATATTGCTGCTATTGCTAATGGATGTATAATGCTGCTAGGGCTTATCATTTGGATATACTGTTGAGAAAAGCTGGCTAGGGTTTCCCTGTATAAGGCATATTGGACAGTTTGTGATGTATGCATATTGCTACTAGGGTTTAATAGCTTGATGTGGTAAGCAGACTTGGTTATTGAGTAGTGACTACGAAGTGCAGTGCAGTGGCTGATCTGAGCAGTTAGGGTTTGAGATTGCAAGGTAACTGTACAATGTTAGATTGACCGTGTAACAATATTATTGACAGCTGTGGTTGGAGCAGTGAGTATAGTATAATCTATCTTATTCGTGTATTTTATATCTTAAGGGTGGTAGGGTGGTGCAAGGCAAAGATTGGAGTCTCTTTCAGGTTGGAGCCTGAGAACACTTCATGGCGGCAGGGTGGTTCTAGGGCAGGTTGGAGCTTGTGCAGGATGTTGGAGCATCCTTTCAATCGGAGCTGATAAAACCAGGGTGTTGGAGTGTCCTTCCAGTTGAAGCTGGTAAACAGGGCATTGGAGCGTCCTTCCAGTTGGAGTTGGTAAACCAAGGTGTTGGAATGTCCTTCCAGTTGGAGCTAGTAAGCCAGGGTGTTGGAGCATCCTTTCAGTTGGAGTTGATCAATATTGGAAGTTGGAGCTTCCTATTGATGTAATTTTTTAAAGACCTATATTAAGAAGCGTTCGATGGTTTTTCTCCCGGAAGGGTTTCCAACTTTCCGCCTAAAAATCTCGTGTCTACCGTCTTTGATACTGTGAATTGTTGAATGATGTTGTTGATTTATGTTTTGATCTGATGCTAATGTTAATTAATGCTCTGAAGATTAAAAAATTAGCTGATTGAAGTGAAGCACTGAATTCACCCTCCTCTCAGTATTTCCAACAGTAGGGAAAGTGCATGACATTGAACTCCACACCTATTTCCTTTGTAATCTTTAACTATGAAATTTTTGTTTTCTTAAGTTCATTTAGGGTTCCCAATTTTAATGTGAAGGAGTGAAAGTCAAAATGTATGTTTTAGGTTTTTTGGTTCTACAATGCTTTCGTTATTGAAACAAATTATTGGCTCTGTTGGGTTGCCTGAAAATAAAAGTTACTGAGACAAACAAAGTTTGTTCTTCAAGTTAAATACTCCAGAAGACTTGGAATATGTAGATCTCCATTTAGGATACAAGAATATATATTAAAATGTATGAATAAGAATGACGTTACTAATGAGAGTGAGGGTCCTACTTATATACTAGGTAGGTGCCTCTTCATGGGAAGTCATGTCCCATTTAGACATGCCTCTTCAACACTAATTACTAATTAACTAATAATTATTACAATTATCATCATTATTTATATTTAATATATTTTATTCATAACATTGTCTTCCTCTTCAAAAAGCTTTGTCCTCAAAGCTTGTTGATGAAAATGCTTGATCTCTTTTTCTGTTTCAAATATCTTCTCGTCTCAGAACTGTCATCTTTGTTGATACAAGTTGATATGATCCTTGGAGTGATATATAAAATTGTCGCACAGAGAAAGGATCTGACCATCTTAAATTAATCTTTTGTGGAATCTTTCGATTACTAGAAACTTGTGATGAATTGTTATCACTGCACTGAATTGTGCGCACTTCAGTATCCTTCTGAACATAAGTTTGTTGTTTTTGTTTTGAGAGATACAAATATGCAAACTGATTGGAATGTCTACTTTTTTGATTTGGATGTAGATAAGGAGTTTGTGTGTGGAAAGATTGAGACCTACTTCAGGTTTTGACGTCGTCGAATTGGTTACAAAATCTTCACCTAGGTTTTTCATCGTTTGAATTGCGACTTCTGAGTACGTCCTTACTTTAGTTGGGATTGGATTTGTCTGAATTGTGAGATTAATAGGATCTGTTTCTTTTTCCTTTTCTTCGACTTGGATTGTTACGTCTAAAGACTTTGATACTTTTTTCGTGAGTAATTCTTCTAACTTGTTTTTTTAATGATTGCTTATCATCCTCAAGTTTCTTAATTTGAGTGAGTAGACTTTGATTATGGTTTCTCAAACGTAAGAGTTCTTTGGTTTCTGATTCATCAACCTTATTTTCAATGTCTTGACTTTTAAGTTCTTTTAGATCTTTGATTTGTTCCAATAACCTTTGGTTTAGGTTTTTTAAATGCAAATTTTCTTCTTCCTTCTCTAATAGAATCTCGTTGAATTTCTTCTCAACACATTCCTTTTCTTCTTTTAATTTTTTCTTTCGTTCCTTGGACTTCTTGACCTTCACAAGTAATTTTTGGCTATGGTCCCTTAGACGCAAAATTTCCTCGTCTTTTTCTGTTAATTTTTGTTCCAATTTTGCAAGTTTTTCCTCTCGTTTTGTCATTTGCATCAGTACATCATCTTGACATTCTTCCGCATTAAATAATTTTTCATATGTTGAACAACATAATCCACAATTTTTATGAATCCAAGGATATTCAATGTATGTTATACAAAATGAACATTTAGTCCAAAATAATGATTGTTGTGTGGAACTCATCTTGACTTCCTTCATCATTTTCGAATTGGACTCCATTTGTTCGTCGAATATTAATTATTTTGTGTTCGTAAAAGAACTTAGGGTTTGTAAATAACCATTTTTTTCTTAATTTGTATAATTATGTGGTTTTTTTTAACTAAATAATATTCTTTTTAACTATTTTTTTTTATTTTATCTTTACTGGTTTTTTATTAGTTTTTTTTTAATGATTTCTTTTAATAATTTTATTTATAATTTTGTTTGAATCCTTTTTTCCCTTTATATATATATGTTCTTTTCTATAATTTTTTTTCGATTTTTATTTTTATTTTATTTTTTAAAATAGATATAATCTCTTTTTTTTTAACCTTTAATATTTTTTTTGACTTTTTTTTTGGTTAATTTTTTAATTTAATTTAATTTATTATTATTATTATTTTTAAATGGCCAAGGGCTTGGCGATTAATGGAGAATCTCCCACTATATAGCGAAACGCTTCAATTACGATGACAATCAAGTTGACGATGAATTGATGGCCAAAGGGCTGGACCAACCAACATGGCTCTGATACCAAATGGAACGAACACAGTTCATTCTTCAAGTTAAATACTCATATGTAGATCTCCATTTAGGATACAAGAATATATTAAAATGTATGAATAAGAATGATGTTACAAATGAGAGTGAGGGGCCTGCTTGTATACTAGGTAGGTGCCTCTTCATGGAAAGTCATGTGCCATTTAGACATGCCTCTTCAACACTAATTACTAATTAACTAATCATTATGACAATTATCATCATTATTTATATTTAATATATTTCATTCATAACAGTTACAATTTTTATTTTTTTGCCTTAAAGGATATTGGGATGATAGAGTTCAAAAATAGTTCACTTGTTTTCCAATCCTTAGAATGTTAGGAGCAGATTATGAATTTTGAAATTGAGTAGAAGACTTGTTTGTGATTTTCTTCTGGGTATTTACATGTGGCCTATTTCATATTGTAGCTACCCGTGGCTGACTTAAAATTGTTGTAGACCTCATAGAGGAAATTGCTTTTGCTGATACATTTTAGAAATGCAGTAATATTTAACTTCTAATTCTTATGTGTTTGCACTTGAACCTTGACTTGAGGGCTGTGTTGATTTGGGGTAGCATCGGATGTGCTCTAGCCACGAAAATTGGTGGAGAGGCTAAAGCACATGAGGTCTCCAATACCCAGAAATGGTTTGGGCAGATTCTAACAATTTGGGAGATATTAAAATAATTAATATTTTTAATGGAGTCCCCAAGTCTAAACTTAGGGAAAATAAAATATTTGTTGATTTGGGGTAGCATCGGATGTGCTCTAGCCATGAAAATTGGTGGAGAGGCTAAGGGACATGAATTTTCCAATACCCAGAAAGGTTTGGGCAGATTCTAAACAGTTTGGGAGATATTAAAATAATTAATATTTTTAATGGAGTCCCTAAGTCTAAACTTAGGGAAAATAAAATATTAATGTGATTTAATATAAAATTGTGTTAGAATGGTCCAAAGGTCATGGATCAAGCCAGATCTAATCTTAGCCGTTGATTAGGGACTTAAACTCGGCCGTTGATTTGTCAATGGGAAATGTATAAGAGGAGGCTTGAGGGTCACTTGGAGAACACACCCCGAGTTGATCAAGATTTTTGTTTTCTGGGGTAGGGTTTGCTGAGGAAGTCGAAAGAGTGATCAGAGTTGCAACTCAGGGGCAGTAAATACAGAAGCAGAGAGGCAGAGATAGTACCAGGAGGATCAGTGCAAAAGCCAGGAGAGAGGGACGCAGAGCTAGCCAGAGGTTCACGCAAAGCCAGCGAAGGCTCACGCAGAGGCAGCCAGAAGCCGCGCAGTGCCTCAGAGAGCCAGCGTGGGTGGCGCAGAGGCTCTAAGGGTTGATGCAGTGCCTCCAGAGGCTGACATAGGGCAAGGACGTTGGGCCAGAAAGGGCTGACGCAGTCCCTAGAGGCTGACGTTGGGGTTTTCGTGGGGCAGATTGGAGCTGGGAGCTGTCGGAGTGTTTATCTGGAATATCTGCTTCCGAGTAGAGAGGTACTGCTGCTGAGATTTATCTCTGTTGGCTGAGCCAGATTTGGCACCCAGATTGTATTCTGAAACTGCTTAATAAATCAAACCATCAGATAGCTTGTTTTCCCGCATTGGGTTTTTCAGGGGACATTAGTCCAAAAACAACGGTGTCACTTGTGTGCTTGTTTCTGTTTCCTTCAGTTGATGATCTATAATGTGTTGAGCATGTACTTGTATTTATTTCCAGTATTTACATGGTAAATAACTTGTTAATTAATAGAACAAGCTGGTAGGAATAAATTAGTAAAGTACATGAAGGGTTTCTAACAGTTAGACTTAGAGCGACAGAAGCTGTTCCTAGCGGAGAAGCAGCAAGGGAGGGGTGACGCAGTGCCTGCGTCATCAAGTTTGAGCCAGGAGGAGGATCAACACAGTGGCAGAAGGGAGCACATCTGACCTACGTAGTGCCCGATCATCTTTCTCAGTTAGGAAGGATTGACGCCCGTGGCCAGGAGGTGCAGATTTTGCTGGTGCCGGGATTGCGCAGAGCCTAGAAGCTCTAACCTTCAGTTTGCTGAGGCATAGGAGGCTGTGGGTAAGATGCGGAGTGAAGCTGGTGGGGTACTGTGTTCAAAACATTATCAGGAAAAGACCAAGGAGGAGGGAGTTGCTACCGAGGATTTCTAGCCAAGAAATCTGGATCACTGGTGCAGTTGCATTAACGATCGGAGTGAGGGCATTTCAACATTGGCAGAGGGGTTTCTAGGAGGGAAATCGAGGCTCAGAGGGAGTCACACTGAGAACTTCCAGAAGGGAAGTAGAGGAGCAGCGGAATGGCAGTGAACGGGGTAAGAGACCAGGACAGATTGGACAGAGCCTCAAATTTCGTAGTCTGGAAGGCCAAAATCTTGTCCGTTCTAGACAAGAATCGTCTCAAGGACTTCGCCTTGAAAACGATAGCGATCCTAGTTGACCCAGTTGAGAACGATAAGTACAAGGAAGCAATGGTGAGGGCCAAGAGCATCATCCTTGACGGGGTCAAGGACCATGTAGTACCACATATTGTCGAAAAGGAAATGACAAATGCGATGTGGGAGGCCTTGACGAAATTGTATTAGCATACTTCCGTGCAGAGGAAGATGCTACTAGAAAATCAGCTGCGGTCATACCAGATGCAGAAGGGAGAACAGATCGACATCTTCCTCGGTCGATTGAAGGAGATTCGGGATCAGTTGACTTCCATAGGGGCCACGCCGGATCAAGAATTGATGGTGAGGACAACCCTGAACGCAGTCTCAGAAGACTGGGAGGTGTTTGTCCAGAGCATACTGGGCAGGTCGACCCTTCCAGATTGGGAGGAACTGTGGGCAGCTCTTCGCCAAGAAGAGATCAGAATATTGACCAAGGCGGGAAGCAGCGGCAAGGGGGTCAGAATCAAGAAGGAGGAAGAGGAGGATGCTGCCCTAGCATCTGAGGGAAAGCAGGAGAAACAGAATAAGAAGGACCTCTTTAAGGTCAAATGCTTCCACTGTGGGGAACCGGGTCACTATACGAGCCAGTGTCCAAGGAAGAAGAGCAAGGGAGAGGCCTTCGAGACCAAGGTTGCGCTAGCAAGGGTGGAGAAGGAAGTGGAGACAGATGATGACTGTGTCATGAGTGCTCACATGCCACTTGAGAGGAAGTGGGGAGACATCGAGCTGTAGTCAGATGGACTACAGATGATGAGGGGTAAAATCCTCTAGGTACGCAACCTCTTGGATTATACCTTGCTACGGGAGCCCCGAAGAGGAGTAGCAGTACTGGCGAATGTTAGTAGGGATGGATGCGGATGGAGTGACAGAGGGAGCTACAGTGCAGGATTCCCAGGACAACGTGAGGCAGCAGTGTGAGATGCATGGAGTTGTTGCAGCAACACGAAGGTCAGAGAAGGGGCACTTGTCAACGACCTAGGGAGTTTCAACATCAAGGGTGTCTCTAGCCTGACAGAGATGTCAGATTTGGGAGATCAGTTACTTACATCTCAGTAATTGAGTTGCAGTGCAGCAGTTAGCTGTGGCAGTGCTATGGGCAGCACGATGTAGCATGATGAGAGGGGTTGCTGTACAGATGTAGCAAACGCAGTGGCAGTGGCAGGGCCATGGGTAGCAGTACATGATGCAACAGTACAGAGGATGTTGGGCAGCAGGCCTAGCATCAGCACCAGGACCGATGTCGGATGATCAGGGTGATGCTCAGTGAAGAGTATTACTAGAGCACAATCCTCGCTAAGAGGAAGTGTTGATTTGGGGTAGCATCGGATGTGCTCTAGCCACGAAAATTGGTGGAGAGGCTAAAGCACATGAGATCTCCAATACCCAGAAATGGTTTGGGCAGATTCTAAACAGTTTGGGAGATATTAAAATAATTAATATTTTTAATGGAGTCCCTAAGTCTAAACTTAGGGAAAATAAAATATTAATGTGAATTAATATAAAACTGTGTTAGAAGGGTCCAAAAGTCATGGATCAAGCCAGAGTTAATCTTAGCCATTGATTAGGGACTTAATCTCGGCCGTTGAATTGTCAACGAGAAAAGTATAAGAGGAGGCTTGAGGGTCACTTGGAGAACACACTAAGTTGATCAAGAATTCGAATTTCTGGGGCAGGGCTAGCTGAGGAAATCGGAGTGATCAGAGTTGCAGCTGAGGGGCAGTGAATACAGAAGCAGAGAGGCAGAGAGGGTACCGGGAGCATCAACACAGAAGCCGGGAAAGAGGGACGTAGAGCCATCTAGAGGCCACGCAGAGCCAGTCAGGGCCCACGCAGAGGCAGCTAGGAGGTGCACAATGCCAGAGAGAGCCAGCATGGGTGACACAGAGGCTATAGAGGCTGACCTAGTGTCTCCAGAGGTTGACGCAGGGCGAGTTGGGATGATGCTGGGCCAGAGAGGCTGACGCAGTCCCTAGAGGCAGATGTTGGAGATTTCGTGGGGCAGATTGGAGCTGAGAGCTGTGGGATTGTTCATCCGAGGTTTTAGCCGGAATATCTGTCTCCGACTGAGAGGTGCCACTGCCGAGATCACTCTGTTGGGTGAGCCTGTTCAGCACCTAGATTGTATTTTGAAACTGCTTAATAATAAAACCCTCAGATAGCTGCGCCGGTCTTCCTACATTGGGTTTTTCTAGGGACATTGGTCCAAAAACAACGGTGTCACTTGTGTGCTTGTTTTTCCTTCAGTTGATGATCTGTAATGTGTTGAGCATGTACTTGTATTTATTTTCAGTATTTACATGGTAAATAACTTGTTAATTAAACAGAACAAATAGGGAGAAATATATCAGAAAGTACATGAAGGATTTCTAACAGTTAGACTTAGAAATTCCAACCGGCTGCATAAAGGTGAGTGGAAAAGGAGCAGATTATGAATTATGAAATTGAGTAGAAGGCTTGTTTGCGATTTGCTTATGGGTACTTCTTATATGTGGCCTATTTTATATTGTAGGTACCCCTGGCTAACTTCAAATTGTTGTAGACCTCATAGAGGAAATTGCTTCTGCTGATACATTTTAGAAATGCAGTAATATTTAACTTCTAATTCTTGTGTGTCTGCATTTGAACCTTGACATGAGGACTGCATAAGAGTGAGAGTTCTTAATGTATGAATGGCGCAATGCAACCTAATTTGATTGGACCCAGCAGTTGCTTCGGTGTTGAATGCTCTCTTGGACACAACAACCAATAATTCAGTATTTGTTTCCTACTTATATAAGATAATTTTATTAATGTCCAACAATTGACTAGAATAAGTAGGTCAATGGGACTAAATACCAACATACTTTTCATCCAAGAATCTCTTTCAGAATACCTTTTATAGTGTAGAAGCAGTTCTTTCATTGTCTGAATTTGTGTTTCATAAGCAATAGAGATAATTGTGTAGTTTATGGGTGGATGATTTCATTTGTGATGAGATTGTAATGTTATGTTAGAGACTTCAGTCTGGTAAATTAAGCATACCATCAATGGATTTATCTGCTGCATTATTTGTTGATGCACAATGTCTTCTGTCTTTGAATGTTCGGAAACTTGCCTGTGTATTAAGTGTTCCAAGTGAAGATGTTGGTATCTTACCCATCCACCACGGATTTCCCCTGTCTTCTCTGGGTTTCTGGATAGAGGACGGTAGTAATTGCCAGCTGAAATACTGGCTGGTAACCCCAAGGGATTCAATGGGATTTGTTCTTGATACCTTTGAACCTTAACCCAGGAGCATCTGCCAATCGAGCTAACTCTTGGGGCTAGTTTGAAAAGCATATTATGCAAGTACTATGTAGATTTTCTGGTGAACCAGATTGCCGGGAAAGTAACACTGTTCTGTCAATAAGTAATCGCATTGTGGATGTCAGAAGGACTGTTTAATAATTATTGTTCTTGCATTCTTTCCTAGATTCTGGCTTGTTTCAGTATATCTAATGCTTTTTGTGAAAGATAGCTTACCTGAGAATGAAGAGTAATTGATAGCTTTAGATCTGTCACCTTATCATGCATAAAGCTCAACATGCACTTCTCTTTCTTTCCTTTCTCTGCTTTCCTAGCCAGAATGTTGAATGACTTAAAGATAGAGAAGAAATGGAGTGAAATCTTGTTGGTAATCTATTTTGCAACAGGGAAGCCTAGGAAACACTTTATCTTGGATGGTCCTGTTAGCAGTGGAAAAAGTATTACTCTTGCTATGCTTGTACACTGGGCACGGTCTGAGGGTTGGTTTGTATTTTATGTTCCAAAGGCCAAGGAATGGACTCATGGTGGTTTTTATTACAAGAACCTTCTTGCTCCTTCTTGGGATACTCCTATTCAGGCAGCAACTGTCCTTGGGGTATGTATTCAAAGTGACTCCAAAAGAAAATTGGCGTTCTAGATATGTTAAAGTTCACATTTTGGTGTTTATTTCGCAGCAAGTTTCTTTGTCTTTATTGATTTTGCATATTAAAATTTTTGCTATCTACATTCAACAAGTTTCTTTTTGTCTTTATTGCTTTATTAAAATATTTTCTATCTACATTTGATGTATGTTGAAGAAAAATGTACCAAGGAGGTGTTTTCTAGTGCATTTGCCTTTTTGCCTAGGAAAACACTTTATAACGCCTTTTTAGCAAATGACTTATGTGTTATATTAAAGTCATGCTATAAAGTAACTTTATGAGGTACTATGTACTTTCTAATATTAAAGTCACTGTATAATATTAAAATTGACTTTATGTGGGGAAAACGTACAAGGTACAAAACGACTTAAAGTGACTAGGGAGTTCATTAATGAGGGGGACCACATGAAAAAGGGGGTCAATTGAGGGAATGATCTCCAACATTGATCTAGAGGGCTGAGATCTAATCTCAACCCTTAATCAAAAGGGTTAGGGTTCTCTTATCTAATGAAGCTAAAAAGGAGGGGGAAAAAAGGCTGAGAGCTCATTCTATTCTTCATGAGCATTTTGGAGAAGAAGAGCAAGGAGAAAAGAAAATTTGCTGGAGGAGTAGTGAGTTTCAGCAGCTGGAGAAGAAGAGATACAACACAGTTCTCAAGGAGATCCCAGGCACGCAGAACAAGGTTCAGAACTGACATCCTCAGCACGTTTTTCGAGGGACCGTGAGCTGAGAGACAGCGCAAATCTCAGGGTCAGAGTTCAGGGTTTCATGCCTGTGTTTAAGGAGTCTCAGATATCGCAAATCTCGGGGTCAGATTTCAGGAGTACAGGCCCATGTTTAAGGAGCCTCTGGACCTCAAGGCTCAAACTTCAGTTATTATAGCTCAAGTTTGGAGCAGAAGATTAAGGCCAAATCACAAGGATTTCAGTCGGTTTGAAGCAGCTATCTCAAGGCTGGAACAGAGGTGCCTGTGATACATAGATATAGGAGGTTAAGTCTGTGAGGCAGCTTGATATTTGAGGGAAAGTACTGCTACATTTTTTGGCACGTGTTTCCAGAGATCAGAGATGGCTCTTCAGTCTAGCATTTTGCAAAGGTCTGACAGAGATAGAGATTCAAGGACAGAGGCATATTTTCCAGAAGACTGGGCACAGGCGACAGGGAAGCGATAAGTACCCTAAGTGTGTTTGTGACTTGTAAAAATTTTCCTGAGAAAGCAAATAAAAATATCCTTATCACTGGATTTCCCTTTGTGGGTTTTTCCAGGGTCAAGTTCGACCAAAACTAAGGGTGTCAAAATTTGTGAACGCTTGTCTATTTATTTTCTATCAGCTGAAAAGTAGAAAAGAAGTAGAGTAGTTCTGTAATGTTCCATTGAAATTTGCATTTAGTTTTACATAGCAGCTAACATGTGGGGCTGTGGGCATTAAACTCTATGCAAAACCATTGAAACAAGGGAGGGCTACAGGGAAACCTTAAAATTTCTACAATGTAACATTCCAAGTTACCCAAAACAGCCCAAAAATTACCAAATAAGAAAATATAAAGATGCTACAACAACTTTGAGGAGTTTCACTGCAACTCTTAAAAAATAGGAGAATATCTCCTGATAGCCCCTAGAGGTAATGATATTAAATAATCATATACATTCATTATGGATATTGAGCATATAAAAAAACCAAGATAACTTGAAAGAGTTCTCCATATTGTATTGTATAATGAGAAAATGAAAGTTTTCTTATATAGGATTACAAGCAAGTCGACTCAATCCACTTTATGAATGTGGGGTAGGATGAGAAACACAATAAAGTGAAATAGGACGTAAAAACATAAAATAGTCTAAAGTTGAATTGACTTTATTAATGCTGGAGTCTAATATATAATTGACCATTATAAGCTAATATTTACTTTAGTGCCCTCCCTTAGTGTTCAATCTACTAAGTAACCAAGTTTATCCCAAAATTTTACATATTTTTCAGGACCCAAAGATGCGGTGAGAATGTCTGTAGTTTAGTCCTTTGTGGGATAGTACTGCAGCGATCCATCCTCTACAAGCTATCTGATGAAGTGGCAATGTACATCAACATGTTTGGTATGCTTGTGGAAGATTGGAATCCTGGCAAATTTGTGTTGGACATTAGGCATCAAATTTACAGTTCTGAGACCAAATTATGGAGGTACCGAGTGATCTTTCTTTACCAATTTTGAACACTCTTTATGTGCAATTACAGAATCAACCACAGATATAAACCAGTCTAGACTCTAGAAGCTCAATTAACATAAATATTTAAATGCACATGAGAGAACTTAAAGAATATAAAATAAACAATGGCACACCATAAAGATTCACACAACACAGAGAGATTTTACCATGGAAACAATTAGCTGGGAAAACTAGCCAATCTTTGAGCCTCACTGCTCCTATATTCTCGACCAAATATTTAACCAAATTACAACGAACGTCATTATTCTTTATCATCCTCACATCGTGCTCTATTATTAGGCATAGAAAAGCCTAATTCATTTCTTTTGAATCAGTTACAGATGGTTGAGTCCTATTGACCAAGATCCCAAGAATCTCAGAATTCGTAACCATTTTTAACATAGTTTGATTGTAGTTGATTACCCTTCAACCACCAGTAAATCACTAGTCTCGGTCGAATATGCTCACACTAGACTGTGATTGCTCTTGACTACTCCAGTTGACTATTGGCTGCTCAACTGCCGGTTGACTTTGATTGCAGTTCTTGCCCTTGGATTTACTGTTGACCCATGGACTTGAATAAACCATCTAGTCGATTCTCTTTGAATAGATCGTTGAGCCTCATCCCTAGTCGATCCACTTGACTAGCTAGTTGACTCAATTTCCATTTCAAAGAATTTGACACCTCAACAGTTTGATCACCCTTTGATTGGCACATAATAGGGTGTTGGCTTTGTTTGTTGCATTTGCATATCTAAAGTCTTCCTCCTGATCTAAATTGCCTCACATGCTGCTTTTATTGCTCCTTAATATTTTTCCTTTGTTGACAGAAGGGATACCGCATGCTGCCTCTTGCTAGTTAATGTGACTACACACATATCAAGACTGAAAGCATATCCAGTAGTGGATTTTCTATCATCAACAGAAGATGCCCAATCTGAATCTGTGTTCGCACACAACTAATGGTCTTTTCTTTTGTTGTACAGAATGGCAAAGTCAAGTGTTCCTTTCACATATCTTAGGCTTTAGCACTTGCTTTGCTGCAGTCCAATAGTCTACCTTTGGTGTTGTTGTCACCTAAAGTGTACACTTAAGGCGCAACGCTCAGAGTGGGGGCTGTCACTCTGATCCTTACTCACTTTGTTTAAACTCTCCTAGCTAAGTCAGGGGGGGTAGTTCCTAGTGATGATTGATGAAGGAAAAATTGTTGAAGCAACTAGTCTAGGAGATCTAAGGGCAAGGCAATTATTATTAGTGTAACTTGATTATGATTAGATGAAGTGTAAATATTTATTAGCAATGTGATATAAGATGGATTCAATTAGGATCAATGAGGCAGATATAAGATAAATATGATAGACCAGTGCCTTAACAATGGTCAGTGAGAATTAAGAAACTTGCAAATAGATATCTCAAGTCACAATAATAATAATGTTGCAGAAGGAAAAAGTTAGATAGATGAAATCCAAAACTATACTAGGTGTGATGCAATATCTTGGTTGATTTTAGTTATATGCCTAGTCTAGGTGAAGCCTTCTCCTCAATTATTGTGGAGCTAGTCACAAACAAGGTTGTAGAGAGAATTGTTGGGGGAGGAGGCTAAGGCCTTGTTGTCAGCGAAACAATATAGGCAAGATGCAACAAATCTCAAGACGGGGGTTGTCACTTTGATCCTTGCCCTCTCCATTCTTGTTGTCTCTCCACAACAAACTATGGGGGGTGGTCCCTATGAAATGTGAAGATGAGAGACTTGTTGGCAAACAACAAGTCCGGGAGACACAATTGAATGGCCTAGCAACTTGGTTGAATTAGCAAGTTCAATGATTTGATCAAACTACTGCGAAGTATTAGTTCCTTAAATGGAGTCAATTACTTGCTTAAGATAGATTATTTACCAAGTTACCAGATGAACAATTGTTGCTTAAGGATGCTTCACTATTCTAAATGAGATGCATACCCTACAATCTAACTGAGATGCAGAATCTTGGTTTATTTTAAGTTATATGCCTATCTAAGTGTATCCTTCCTCTTAATTGTTTTGAAGCTAGTCTCTAGAGTAGGTTGTGAGAGAGAAACCAAGGGGAAGCAAGCTAGGGCTTGATTAACGAGACTGTGGCTTTGACGATTGCAAGGTCATCGTGTTAACCACTAAAGAGGTTCTAAACTCCTCAAGCTAGATGAGAAAGGTGGGCCTATCTCTCTATCGACCAAGCTTATGCTTGGAAGCTGATTAGTTAATGCAGGAGGCTATTCCTAAAATGCAAATGCAAGATATGAGTGAGTTTTCTTAAGGTGAGATTATCTAATGTCTCAAGTACTTAGGGACAAATAATGATTTTCAATTTGAAACAATGAAGTATTTAGACAATGAACAAGGGTAACCTTCACAACAAGAGAAAGTGCTCAAATTAAATGGTGCCAGAAAATGTTGCCGATAATACCAATAGACAATTGCTCAAAAGATAAACAAGACGAGATCAATGCTATTTAATACAAGATCATGACAATGCGAATTAGATACAATGAAGAGCTTCTTATGGCCATAATTAGATCCCTTATCACAATTTAGATTAATTTTGATTAAGGTGCTTTAAGAGTGACTTAGGTTCACAAAATCCACAAGAGATATCTAACTCAACAATGAGCAATGTATCCACTTATCCAACAATGGTAATAACAGTGAGAAACAAGAGCATTAATCACAATGTCACTTAGAGCAGTTAGCCAATCTTATTAGACAATTATCGAATCAATTAGAGCACTTATGTGTGTTAATGCAAGAGTGCAAATAGATGCCAATGATGCAGAGATGCAATAGGGATCAGCCAAGAGACATATGATTGCAACAACAAGAAAATCACCCAATTACACAATTAAACAATCATCCAAGATCCACAAGATGCAGGAGACAAGAGCTAGGTGAAATTAGATGTCTTTCAACACTTTTTTCAACCACTGTAATTTTAATATTAGACCTTATGCAGTAAATTTCAGACCTTAAATTATTATTTCAGTCTTCAAAAAATGATCAAATATGCCAATAAATATAAGCCCAATGAGTACAAGTGACCATATAATGATGAAATATTATTACCAATGAGTTATTAGGCCCCTATTATTCAATTTTATCACTGTTGTAAGTGTTTTTATGTGGCTATAGCAAGCATATCGAATCTGAAATCAACCCAACAGTCCACAAGAAATCCACTTATATGCACTCAAATCGACTTAGGATTAATTCTTAATGCCTTAGATTAATGAATTTAAGCTTATTAAAAAATGTATTTGGGCCTTGAATATACTGTTGTCATAAACACTTCAGAATTCAAATTTAGGACAATGATACGAGAGGGTTAGAGAGAAAACCAAGAGGCCTTATGGCCTTGTAGATGGCTAGAGAGGTTTCCAATGAACTTGAGAACCTGCAACCACCACACTAGCTCTAAAAAAAAGTTGGAAAACCAAATGCTAGAAATGAAAAATCAAATCAATGACTAAATAATGGCTAAATGAGGGGCTAGGGTTTAGGAAAACCCCAAACCAGAGCTAGGGTAGGCAAAAAAGGGCAGAAAAGAGGGAAAAGAGGTCTTAAAAGACCACGGGAAGGGAGAGGAAGCCCCTTAGTGCCGACATCGAGCCCAAAAGGGTTGACGCTGGGCAAGGGAAGGCCTTAGAGCCTAGAGGGTTTGCGGCTAGGCAAGAAAGGGAGGTCGAGGGCTTCTAAGGGCAGCCCAAGGCTGCGACCAAGCAAGAGAGAGGGGGACGATATCCTTAGAGGGCTAGACGTCTACCCTAGAGGGGAGCCGAGTGCCTTAAGATGTCACGGCCAAAGGAAAAAGGAGGGTCGAGGGCCCTAATAGGCCACTAGTTCTCACAACTAGGCAAAAAATGGAGGACAACTAGGCCTTAGGGCCAAAAAAAATTTCAAACCCCTACAAACACAAAAATTCCCCTCAAGTCACTTCAAAATGCTAGGCGATTCCTTTCTTAGGCTGGACATTGAGCTTGGAGGGAGCGGGGAGGCTAGATCTTACTCCCAAGGGCCTAGATCAACCTTCCTTGCCTGATTGAATTGCCTAGAAAGATTTGTTGCTTCAAACCTAAGTTGCACAAAACGGGGAAACGGAAACAAGTTTCCGAAACGGGAAGCGAAACGAAACGCGACCTCCCCAAATTTTGGAAACGGGGAAACGCGAATATATATAATAATATATATATATATATATATATATTAAAAATATTTAAAAATTATTATTATATATATGTGCAATCATAAAGCATGAATGATGTGATGAGAGAATGAGCCAAGCTGCTCTTTTATAACTTTAGAATAGGTTTCTAGAACTACCTGGAAACCCTAAAAAAATTTAAAAACAAATTAAAAAAAAAAAAATTTAAAAAACAAGTGTTTTTTTTGGGGAAACGTGGCACGTACGGCCTGGAAACGCGTTTCCGGCCGTACGGCCACGTTTCCGTTTCGTGAAACGTGGCCGTACGGCCGGAAACGCGTTTCCAAGCCGTACGGTACGGGGAAACGAGTTTCGTTTCGTTTCCCCTGGGGAAACGGACCCCCTGCCCACGTTTCCTGCAACTTAGCTTCAAACCCTTGAGCTTACCTACAAAAATGAATCAAAGAATGCCAAACACCAAATATATATATACAAAAATATAAAACCCCAAAAGATAAAAACCCAAGTGTTGCAAAATAAAATGGGTTAGAAATAATTTACAAATATACAATATTTACAAAATAATAATTTTGGAGAAATATTTTTGAATAAATAGCAATGGATGAATTAATTTTGAAAAATAGATATTGGCCAAAACCCTCTTGCAAAATCAATTACCACAATGAAAGCTTAGAGCCCAAACATAGTTAGCTCCTTCCCACAGTTTGTGAACTTGGAGTCCTAGTGCTAGCATATCTATAAATCTCTATAATATTTCTCAAAGTAAAACTGTTAGATCATATGGTGAATCAAATCACCTAAGATAACATGTATCAATAAAATGTTCTTATCATCGACAAATGAAATAACAATTATTTAACAATATTCAACACAATATAGGATCACACATAGCTAACACATACCACGGATCAGTAGAAGAAAAACACCATGAACTGAACCCCAAAGTCTTTCTATTATGATAAACAATGTTCCTAGCAGAGCAACAACTCAATACCAACTTTCAAGAATTGCATCATCCCAAGATAGAAAGGAGAAACTCAATAGCTTTTTTATATAGAAAAACCTCTCCAAGTGCAAAATAACAGCTAGTTGGCTTGATCCTCGTCAAAATTATCTCGACTGTTGAAAATAATTTGATCATCTAATCTCCATTGTCGAATCTTTAATTTTGAGGAAAAATTCAAATTTTTCTTAAAACCCACTTTTAATTAATCCAAAAAATAATATTTTGGATTAATTTCTTGAAAAAATTGACTTTCCAAGGTCGAAGGGCCCAAATTTCCTTAAAATATCTATTTTTCCCTTGGTGGGGGACCTCCAAAACTTTTCTTTCCTTTGACCCACAAATTTTTTGATTATTTTCCACTTGGCGAGAAATTAATTTCTCTATAATTATTTTTGACTCAAAATTAATTAATTTTCTGGTTTAGGATATTAATTTAATTTAGCTAGAAAAATTAATTAGTTGACACTAGAGGGGATTGAATGATTTTTCCAGTCTCAAATATTTTAGCCATGGTGTCTAAATATAAGGGACCATGCACTAAAATATTTTTACATCAAATTATTACAATATCAACCCTCGAAAGGGGAAAATAAATTTAGACTCATACCCTCAATAATTTACCCAATTTTGCGATACAATATGATCTAGCATAGACCAAGTGTGTTTGTAATAAAATAATTTAGCCAAATGTGCTAAAATTATTCCCAAACACACTTTTACAAAAGACTCAATATAACACTATGACTTACCTAAGACCTTGTCAATGAATTCCACCCTAGCTTTGGGGTTTAAGCTAGAAGAAAAACTCTGCTGATTATCCGTGTTTAGAAACACACATAATTCAGTGAGGTTAAAAAACTTCCTAGGATGAAATCCTTTGGCAAAATCAGAGGCTTACCTAGGTTTTGTTACATAATTAAACGATCATGCTAGCATCATTTACAATACAACTTGTAGAAATTGGGTTTACAATGATACAATAGTGTTGGCTGATGACTTTGAACTTTGAAAAAATTTCTTCACATCTTTGTATGTTGCTTCCTTGGACTGTTGACAAAGTGTGGTCAACAGGCCTCATTAACGATACCTCCCCAAAAGTTCTAAGCACCCAAGTGCCTCCGTTCCTACAAAGGGATTGCCCACAAGAGAACTGTAATGTCACCTGTGTTGACTGTGGCTGGTGGTCTAACTTCTCAAATTGGAAGGTGGAGAAGGTTGTCCTATTGATCCAGGTGGATATTGGTGGCCACTCGCCTATTCCACCTAGACCTCCACTTGGTTTCATAAGTTTCCTTGATTATAGCAATGTTTACTATTTTTTAGTAGTTTTTCAGGTCCTGAACTTCTGGAGTTGTTTTGACCCGTTAAATGACGTTTTTTTGAGGTCTGCAATAGGCTTGTAGCCATAGGCAGCGTCCTGCCGCAAATCCTATAGTACTTGGAGAGATCTTAACAATGAGGTATCGTACGCGCCAAACGAAGATCATATGCCCAAGTTACGACCCTGGGAAGTTGGCTGCCCAACTAACCCCAATGGGTTCCACAAACTCTTGGCATTCCATCTCCTGGGTTAGAGTTTTGGTTGTTTAGGGTTTCCCTTTGTTGTTCAATAATAAAAAGGCTCTTGAGCCGCATTGTAACACAGTTCAGAGGCATGTAGCCGCCACATCTCTTCTTATAGGTAGGCTACCATCGCCCAAACTAGTTCATTTACATTCTGCTTGTAAGCATCTTTCAGTTCTTTGATATTAATGAAATGAAGATTTATTTCTACTACATCTCTGTGTTTATGTTTATATCTGTATGATGTTGCATTCCTGCATAAGTCCAAATCAGTGGTATTAGAGCGGTCTGCTCTTTCTCTGTTTTTCTTTGCATGTCTCTAACGAGCTAGGCTCGAAATGGTTGAACCTTTGCAAGACCAGCCTCGCAAACCCTGATGACCTCCCATGACGGGAGAAAAGAAAGACGAGGTAGCAGGAGATCCTTTCAAAATATTTCTCGAAGAAGCCCTCAAGCGATATAGGAACGCGATGATGGATAACTTTGCCCAGAACCTTCAATGGCTTCCCACAGACGACACATTTTCATCCAGGAACCACTCTGGAGGCGCCACTCCTTTTAAAGCACAAGTCAACTTTGACATTCCCATATTTGAAGGCTAGATAGATGCAGACGCCGTAGATAGATGTTTAAATCTGTTGGAAGGATATTTTCCTATTCATGACTTTTCCAATCGGGAAAAGGTTACTTTGGCACTCTTCAAAGCCGCCCCCCATGTCAAGGACTGGTGAGAAACCTATTGTGAACAAAAGGACGAGAGGAAACCCTCACTGTTTTCAATCGCACCCACTCAAAATTCTTTCTGAGACAAATAGATAAATACATAAAGTGGACCAAGTTGTGGCAAGGAAGGGACCAAGACGTGCCAGAGTTGACAAATATTTTTCATACCCTTCGCATGAAGTTGGGTATCAAGGATTCTGAGCAACATTTGGTACTCAAGTACTGCAACTGTCTACACAAGTACATCAAGGACGAGATGAAGTTCTTGGACATCTCCTCGTTTGTCGCTTCCTATCGATATGTTGTCAAGATCGAGTAGAAATTTAAACAGAAGAAGCGAGACTTTGGATCTGCGAATCTGAAGCAAGGGAAAGGTCCCCCAAACCACAGAACAAAGGACAAAGCCAAGGCGGGGTGATGTAGGACAACCCGCCAAAGCCGCAAGCAAATAACAACACCACAAAGTCAAATAATGACACAAGGAAATGGTGCGAGTTCCATAAGAGCCCCACTCACAACACAAGTGAGTGTTGAGCTAAGCAGTCACTGGTAGCCGAGATGAAGGCTTCTGAATCAAATGCATGTTCCGAATCTATGTTAGAGCTCGACAAGGGGAATGACAAAGGGAAATAGATTATTGATGCAAAGCCCTTTTTTGATTTTATTTGTTTTGATTTTTCTTTATTTAAAAGAAATTTGAAAAGAAAAAAAAGATTTTAATTCTTTGACTTTGACTCTTTTTATATTTTCGAATTTCATTTTGATTTGTCTTGATTTGGATTTTGATTTTTGTTTTGTTTTGTTTTTTTTTAATCGAAAATAAAAAAATATAAATCCAAAACCCTAAAAACCTAAAAAAAGAAAAAGAAAAAAAAAACAAGAAGGGGCTTCATTTTAATATTTTGTGTAACTAGAAAATAAAAGACATTATTAAAAAAATTAAAAGACATTATTAAATTAGTTTGATTTGTTCTGGTCATATTCAAAAGAAATATCTTGATTAATCATTTACCACATTAAGTCTAGTTTCATAAAACTTAGCATATTGAAAAGGTTTTCCTAAGGACTAATCAAATTTGTCATTTTTTGAAATTCCTTCTTGGTGTCTTTTGTGCTAAGGTAAAAATCTAAAGGAGAACATTTGTGGTATTCAACTTTTTTCATTTCTCTATAGTTAAACAAGTGTGAAATGTTTTATCCAAAGATTAACTATAGGAAAATTTTCCTAGATTTGGGTCACTAACCATAAATCTTTTAATTCTAGGATCGAAATTGGTTAGCATTTAAATTTCATGGTTGTTTAAAGTATTTGGATCTCTAGAAATTTAATTGCTAGAATATCTTGCATCTATTGAAATCTATCGTCATTGTTTGAATTATTTAATGCTCGTTACATGTTAATATTTTCAAGCGATTGTTAAAAAACTCTGTCGTGAAATTATAATAGATTGCATATTTCTGTTTCCTAAGCTAAGTATTTTTGAACATCTGTTGACATTGATATTAAATTGCAAAGAAGTTTTTGTTCTCTTTGAGCTATAATTGTATCAGAAAGATTTGAAATAAGCTTGTGTTTTAATTGTAATACCTTCAGGAGTTTATTTTTTAAGTCTTCATCCATAAGGCGAGCATTTCATTTGGGTAATTGAGAGCTTTTGCGACGCAAGTGTGTCTGATCCTTGAGTCTAACTTCATCCCATTATCTGGTGCATTCGCATATAAGTTAACTTTGCATAGATTTACTTTCAAGCATAAGCTTGGTCGATCGAGAGATAGGTATCCATCAATCTTTGCTTGAGAAGCCTTTTTTAATAGTACTTAAAACGGTGACCTTGCAGTTGTCAGAGCCACAACTCTCTGCAGCGCCGGAGGCCCTGAGTATGTTAGAATTTCAAGAGAGGTATCGTTAATCACACCTTTTTGTGTTTCTCCTTATCTTCTCTCTGCCAATTACTACGAAATCTGGCTCAACACTGAAAGGATTGAAGGATTCACATTGAAATAGGCATTTAACTAAAATTAACTAGGGTTTTTGCATCTCACATTAGTTTTAGGATCTGCATTTCATATAAGATAGTCATTCATCTAAGCAGTAGTTGCTAATCGATTACTTGGTCTTAATTTCCCTAGCAAGATCGTTGACTCCATAAAGCACTGGTATCAATTGTTTAAAATCTAATCAAATCCTAAGTCTTGCTAAATCTTAATCAAGTACTTGATCGCCTCACTGTGTCTCCCGAACTGGTTGGTTCCCAACTAGTTCTTCATTCCATTTTTTCCATAGGGTCTACCCCCCTTAGCCTGTTGTAGGGAGACAACTTAAACGGAGAGATTGGGGATCAGGGTGACAGCCCCTGATCTGAGCCATTATCGCGGTGCCTGGACATTCTGTGCAACAACATTTTTTGGCGCCGTTGCCAGGGACATTTTATTATCGACGTTTCAACGACATTTCCTCATCATTCTTCTCATCTCTCATCTTTTCATCTGAGTTGGCAACGACAAAATTTTTGGCGCCGTTGCTGGGGATAGAGTTTTTTCTGTCCTTGGTTTCTTCGACATCGTTTTAATCATCTCGTTGTTTCTGCCATTCATTAGCTGGTCAAGCGGCACAACATTTTTTGGCGTCATTTGATCTTTTCGTCGCTGCATCTTTCGTCATCTTATTAATCGTTTCATCTGCACTTTTAGCACCTGAACATATTGGTTCGTTTCTTGCTTGGGTGGCGACCCCACTTATTCTTCCATTATTTCTCAGACAAGAAGCCCTCCCTTATATCCAGTTGTTTTTGCCTTTTGGATCCTAGAGCTAGACTCATGTTCAAGTGGCGACTCCAATTTTTTCATTTCTTACAAGAATTTCTACTAGAAGCTCCCTTCTTGTGGATCTCTTGATTTTCTTGAGCAAGGGTCTCTCTCTAGCATCCATTTGGTCCTTCCTTATCCCTTCAAGCAAGTCATCATGGATGATTCGTTTACCCCGTGTCATTCTATTGATTTTCTTCATGATATTCCAGAAGAAGCCATTCATAAGTTGCCTCTGTTCACGGGTGGTGATTCAGTCGCTGTTAGAAAGCATCTATGCAGGTTTACTCATACAATAATAAAAAATTGTAGTTCTCCCCAATATAAACATGAAGATGTCAAAATGCGTCTATTTGCCTTTTCTTTAGAGGTGATGCTTTGAATTGGTTTAATAATTGTCCTGAAGATTTTTTCACTTCTTTACAAGACATCATCAAGGCTTTTACAGATAGATATGGTAATCAAGGTAGCTTGCTTTGTGCCCCTAAAATTATGCAACAGAATGAGAGTGATCTTGTAAAGGATCCAGCTGTCAATGAAAGATTTCAAGACAATTCTCCATATCAGAATGTGACATCCACTTGTACCGTTGCAGGACAAATCCTTGATAGTGGAAAAGTAGGAACAAGTTATCAAATCAGTGTCGACAGTGAAAGGGAGAATCATAAGCATCTTATAGAAGAACTAAAGCAGTTGGTTAAAGACATGCAGTTCAGTCAAACACAGTTGGTAAAAAATGTGGAGCTTAATCGAGAAAAATTTATAACTGATTACGTCAAGGGTATGAGAACTTTGTACACTCAATTGGAAAGACGTAGTGAGGAGATGAAAATTAAACACTTCGGTCACATAGCCACCGTAGTAGAAAAATGTGCTCAGAATATGGAGGATATGAGGACCGACATGTAGAGTCAGCATGCTAAGAAAATGGAAACCATGAAAGCCAATAATGACAGGGAAATTAATTCTATGCAAAGTAAGTTATTAGCGCTAGAGGAAAATATGACGATCATGGAATTTAATCATTCAAATCATGTGACTGCCATGGAAACAAGTTATCAAGAAGAAATAAGTTCGATTCAAAATAGATTGTCAACTATGGATGAATAAATGACCATCATGAGATTCAATTATAATAATTAGTTAACTATCATACAAGCAAATCATGAGAAAGAGATAAACTCTATGCAACATTGCTTGTTGACCATAAAAGTAGATAATGACAAAGTACAAAAAAATATGGAAGCTAGTCAGATATGTCTTCAGAATAAGTTATTGACCATGGAGGAAAACCATGCCAAGGAAGTCAGTGCTATGAAGGTTGAACACTCTACCCATATGGATGCCATAACAATACAGGTATAGAAACTTCAACATCAGTCAGAGGATGAAAGAAACAAGGAAACATCAACAGATCATAAGCCTCCCTATCTGCTGCAACAAGCTCCATCTTATTATGAGGTCATTTGTTCCATTGAAAAGTGGCTAATTGAAGGTGACTCAGACAAAATGGAAATTAATAAAAATCAGATGCAGAATGAAGAAAGACATGTCATGCATATCTTACATACTTCATCTGAGAGTTTTGAAGTAGAATGTTCCACATCATTAGTGATACAGCCTGCCACAAAGAAAAGACGCAAGAGAAAGAGAATGAGAAAGCGATTTGATGCATTAGATAGCCACGAGCAACTTGATTTTCGGATAGGAAAAAGTCCTACCGTATGCAGGATTGGACATGGCACATCCGAGAAATAGTCGACAGATTTGCCTGAAAGCAGGCAAATGCTCAGTATGCACTATATTGAACGCATCTGATGCCATAGGGCATCTTTGTATTGTATTTCTAACCTTATACCCTGTTATTTCAGTATTTCATTTTGTAGTTAGATTTGTGTTTTTCATGTTATTAGGATAGTTAATAAATGAAGAGCTTATATCTTTCCTGTGCTTAATGTTATATGATGATTTTTTGGATGGACGCTACTTATGTTATATTGTGTGTTGCGTGGATGCAGATTCTGGATTTTCACATTCCTCCGTTGCAGCAACGTGTCCCCAAGTAGAGCCAGATGTTGACCACTACGTGTCAACGGCCCATAGCAGTACACCCCCCTTTTTTTGTAAAAGGGATAACGCCCGATTGATGTGTTTGTGCTGTCCAGCTATCATCATCAGCTTAAGAATCATGTTATAATGTAAACCCATTCTGCATGTATATGATGTAAATAATCTCAGCAAATCTGTATTATGTATGTAATTGCCTAGGTAAACCTACTTTTCTGGTGATGATCTACACTCCGAGAGGTTTTTTGTCTCACCGATCCATTCTCGAATGGTCGGCAGAGTTTTCCTTCAGCCTTACCCCAAAGCTGGAATGGATTTTGTCACCGGGATCTTAGGGGAGTCTTAGTGTTCTAGATCGAGTTTATGTAAATGTGATTTGGGAATAACCCTAACTATTTGGCTAGGTTATTTTATTACAAATTGCTTGGTCTGCTAGATTATATTTGTGTCGCAGAATTGGGTAGTCTGTGAGGGTCTTTTGCAAATGGGTTTTCCCCATTGAGATGTAAAAAATGTGAAAATCATAATGTAAAGTGTCTTGAGGGTTGGAAAAATAATTTATCCCCTCATAGGTTAATTAATTAAATTTTCTGGCCAAAACTAATTAAAATCCTAAGCCAGAAATTTAATTAATTCTAGGTCCTAGGTAAATTTAAATTCTCTGAAGGCAAAATTCATCGGTCCTTAAAAATTAAATTTTAAGAGGTCTCGGGACTAAGGTAAATTGATTGTTTTGCTAAATTTTGAGCCTTTGGCCCCTGGGGTTAAATCAAAGTCAAAATTTTGAGGAAATTAATTCAAAAATTAAATTTTGAATTAATTAAAATGTATTGAATTGAAAAATTCAAATTTCCTCAAGAATTTGAAATTTCGACGGATGAGATTAAAAGAAATTTTGATCCTCATCAATGGTCGAGATTGCTTTGACGAGGATCACTCGAACTAACCGTTGGAGGATTTATCTTTAAATAGGAGGTCATTTGTCAGTGAGTTCATTCGACCTTTGAGTCGTGTGCTAAAGTGAAAAACTCTCGTGCAATCTTTTTTTTGAATAATAAAGGAAGACTTTGGGGTTAATTTTCGCCGGTGTTACTCTTCATGGAAATACTGTAATTTGTGTCGTTTTTCATGCATAATTTTTTTTTAGCCTTTGATTATAGCTTCTGAAGAGCGATTTGAGTACTGCTCAGTCGCTGGGGTTTGAGTGATAATTTAAATTTTGAATGTAATAGCATGTATGTTAAATTTGGACAACTAGGTCCAAACTCCATGTTCTGATGCTCAGATTAAGAGGCTAATATTTTTGTTGGATTCCTCTTTCTGAGAGGTGTAAAATCCATATAAAAATAGTCTTAATCCGATGAGCAGAACTTATATTGTGAATTTATTATTCTTAATAAATTATATGTGCAAGGTCAGCCAGTTTTGTAATGTAGGCTCACATGCCCAACAGATGTGTCACACACCCTCATTGATGGATATATATACAGGAAAAGTTGGAGAGAATTTGATCACAACTCAACTCACATCTTCCTCTCTCATCTTAGAGAGTACGCTACCTGGAGGACGAATTTCAGCCACACGTGGGAAGGACGAAGAGGACAGACCGTACGGATTTTCTCATGCTAAGGTTTTCTGCTGCTAGGGTTTCGCAGAAAGTTTGACCAGCGTTGACTTTGGTCAACGCTTGGTCCAATCAAGCTGAAAATTGGTGGAAAGTTCGATTTTTGAAGGCCGTACTATCTGGCACAAAAATCGAGGTCAAAGGGTTGACCGTTTTGCTGCTGCGTTAACTTTTAGCTTGCTGCCCCTGCGTTGACTTTTCAGGACAGCGTTGACTTTTGTAGAATTGACTTGGGTTGACTCATCTACTAGTTGGAGGGATCTTGTGACACATCTGGGCTGGTTGACCAAAGGAGACTTTGCTGGTTGAAGCATCCCGTTGACCGCCGAAACAATCTCACACATTTTTCCTGTTTCTGATTTGTCTTCTGTAAGATCTGCTTATATGTTCTATCTGCATTTTGCTTAACTACTTGTATGATTGCTGTGAGAAAAGTGAAATTGCTCTTAGCATAGAACATCTTCAAAACTTAACATGGTATCAGAGCTGAGGTGAAGACAAACTCTATCTATAGCAATCATCATCGATGTCAATGGATGCCTTTGTGTCGCTGTACATAAAGGATTATATACACTATCAATGATATACACGTTGTAACGGAAAGATATACAGCGCAGCTGTAGAGGATATGTTTAGGCAGTAAAGGAAGCCGCAGTCATAAGGACATGAGGCTACAGTCATGAAGAGTCAAGTATCCGCAGGCTTAAGAGCTCTGGCCAAAGTGCGAAGAGGAATATTTCTGTGTCTTTTGTTTATGATCTGATTGGCCGAGTAAGGAAGGAGGCTAGCCGAGCTTGTAAAGAGGAGTTCTGGGCATAAAGTCAAGGGTTATTCTCTATGCACAGGCCGCTGAGTGATTTTGAGTTTTACAATGGGACAAAAGTCTGTTTTGAGAGGGCCGAGAGGCCCAACAAGGAGCAGGAAGAAGGCCGCAGTACCCTTGACCATCAACGCAGTAATTAAAGAAGTTTGAAGGCTGTATAGTAGGGCTGTCGTAGCAGCCACAGAAAGCCCTAACCAGGGCCGAAATTTCAGGGTCTGTGCATTGGTCGAAATGTATTTGTGGACAGAAATATGACGTCTATCACAGGTATGTGCTTGTCTTTTGTAATGATGAATTTGCCAGATATTATAGTCCAGATTAGACAGTTTGCAATTCTGGTATAATGGGCTGTAAGAAGATGCTTGGTAAAGCACCAAGTATAGTCCCTTGAGAGGGACAACAAGGGCTGTTACAAGGCAGATGCTTTGGAGTCTTAAAAATGGATATATGGAAGAGCTTAAGGGTAGTCAAGTGGGCTTATTATCAGACCCCATCTTCTGTAGTGAAACATGACAATATGACATAGTTTTCTGACAGTGATCTTCTGCACTTATTGTAGTATCACTTACTCTCATGACAGTTATGCCTAGCAGTGATATTTCAATTTTCACAAGTCCTCCATCTACAAGATGTACTCTATGTACCCAAATTGAAGAAGAACCTTGTGTCTGTATCTGCCATGGAAGACAAAGGATTCAATGTAACTTTCCCTGATGGAAAGGTACTCATGTGGAAGAAGAGCTTCAAGGAAGCTATCTCAATTGGTTTTAGAGTTGGTACACTCTACCAGGTTGGAGGGAGTCCGTTGGGAGCTATGACTTGTGATACTATCCGTCAAACCAAACTATGGCACCGAAGATTTGGACACCCTCATTACAAGGCTCTTCCCGAAGCAAGGAAGGTGGTGACAGGGATGCCTGATTTTGGAAATAATCATGAAGGTGTATGTAAGGGCTGTGCTGAAGGAAAACATTCAAGGGGACCTTTCCCCTCAAGTGTCACAAAGACATCTGAGATATTGCAACTGGTCCATTCTGATCTTTCCGGTATGTTGCCTGTAACATCCCTAGGGGGATGTTCTTACTATATGACATTTACTGATGACTTCTCTCGCAAAACCTGGATATACTTCTTGAAGAAGAAGGATGAGGCTTTCATGTGGTTCCGTACCTTCAAAGCCTTGGTGGAAAATATGACCGGAAAGAAGATCAAGATTTTGAGGACTGACAATGGCACTGAATATGAGTCAAATGAGTTCAAAGACTTTTGCAGAGAAGCTGGCATTAAGAGGGAGACTACCACTGCATATACTCCTGAGCAGAATGGTGCTGCTGAACGCAAGAATAGGACTATTGTGGAAGCTGCCCGTGCCATGCTATGTGACCAGGGTCTTCCAAAGTTTCTGTGGGGAGAAGCTGCAAATACTGTTGTGTACATTCAAAACCGATGCCCTCATTCCGCTTTGGACTCCAAAACTCCCGAAGAGTTTTTCTCTGGTAAGAAACCTGATGTCTCACATTTTAGAATTTTTGGATGTCTTGTCTATTTTCATGTGCCGAAAGAAAAGAGAAGTAAGCTGGATGCTACTGGAAAGAAAGGAATGTTTGTGGGCTACAGTGAGACTTCTAAGGCATATAGAGTCTATGTACCTGGTCAAAGGGAAGTAGAGATAAGCCATGATGTCACTTTTGACGAAGATGCTTCCCTGAAGAAAGTAGTAGATCTTCCTAGATCTGAAGAAAATCATGAAGAAAGACCTGGAAATCTGGAAGAACCCCAGGATGAGACTATGCCTGATGTTGAAGGGCCTATGGACCCTATTGATCCTTCCCCTTCTCTAGGAAAGAAGCCATCATGGCTCAGGGACACCCTCGAAGATGCTAAGGGTCATGCTGCCCCAAGGGGGGCATTCCGAGAAAGCAAGAAGCCGTGTAGATACCAAGGGTATCTAGCTGCCATGAGTTATATTATACAATCTGAACCTGGATTTTTTTGAGGAAGCCATCAAGCATCAAGTCTGGAAGGATGCTATGCATGAAGAATATGAGGCTATTATGAAGAATGATGTCTGGGATGTGGTCCCGAGACCGAAGGACAAATCTGTTGTCACCTCTAAATGGCTCTACAAGATTAAACATGGACCTGATGGGAGTGCTGAAAAGTTTAAGGCAAGATTTGTTGCCCGTGGCTTCTCTCAAAAGGAAGGAATTGACTATGACGATATATTTGCACCTGTGGCACGATATACCACCATCCGATCCATCATAGCCCTTGCTGCTACGCAAGGATGGAGTCTTCATCAGATGGATGTCAAGATCGCTTTTCTGCATGGTGCAATAAAGGAAGAGGTGTATGTAGAACAACCTCTGGGATTTGAAGTTCAAGATCGAGACAATTATGTCTGCAGGTTGAAGAAAGCCCTCTATGAGTTAAAGCAAGCACCCAGAGCTTGGTATGAGAGGATGGATAGTTACTTGATGAAGCTGGGCTTCACTCGAAGCAATGCTGATCCAAACCTTTACTTTAAGGTTGTGGAAGGAAAGCCTCTCATTTTAGTGCTGTATGTGGACGACCTCTTCCTGACAGGTGATGACCCTCTCATTCATCAATGTAAGAGGGAGCTTGCTGCTGAGTTCGAGATGAAAGACCTAGGACTGATGCACTATTTCCTAGGCCTAGAGGTCTGGCAGAGACCTGGAGAGATTTTCCTTTCTCAAGGAAAATATATTGTGAAGCTTCTGGAAAGATTTGGGATGGTGGACTGTAAGTCCGTGTCGACACCAATGGAACTCAACTTTAAGAAGTTGAGTGGCAGCGCTGCAGGGCCTATCTTGGCCAATCCTACTGAGTATCGTCAACTCATAGGAGCTTTGATGTTCTTAGTGAACACCCGTCCGGACATATGTTTTGCAGTGAATACTTTGAGTCAACAGATGGTTGAGCCTCATCATTTTCACTGGGTTGGTGCCAAGAATCTTTTGAGATATCTTCGGGGCACGATAAACCATGGGCTGAGATACACTGCCGGGAGTGTGATACTCCATGGATATATTGATGCCGATTGGGCTGGCAGTGTGGTGGATCGTAAGAGCACATCTGGATGCTGTTTCAATCTTGGTTCTACTTCGATCTCATGGATGAGCAGGAAGCAGAAGTCGGTGGCTTTGAGCACCGCGGAGGCCGAATACATTGCTGCTAGTATGGCCTGTTGTGAAGCAGTTTGGTTGAGGAAGCTCTTTAGTGAGTTGTTCCAACATGTGCTAGATACCACTGTGATACTCTGTGATAATCAGAGTGGGATTCATATGACTGAGAATCCTGTGTTCCACGACCGATCCAAGCATATTGATATCAGGTACCACTTTATCCGGGATATGGTACAGCGAGGCGCCGTAAGGCTCGATCATATAGGAACTGATGAGCAGGTCGCGGATATTCTCACTAAGCCCCTGGGGAAGGTCAAGTTCCTAACCTTCCGTGAGAGTCTTGGTGTCGTGGAAAGACCCTATGATGTGGGTCCTGTTGGACGATGAGCTCTGGGAGCTCTGGGGGGCTTTGGGGATAGCTTCTCCGAGCTATAAGCACTCATAATGCTTTTGCCCCACCCTTGTGATTATTGAGCTGGTTCGCCACTCATTTATCTGTGCCCCGTATGCATCCTACCCATTGAGTTCAGGGCTCATGGGAAGTACCTCTCATTTGGCCAATGAGGTGTGGAAAAGTTAGAGACTATTAGCAAAGACTGATGGACGCATCAGAGATTGCCGTACTCTCTATCTAGGATGGCATGGTCCAACCACTTGATCTGGGATCAAGATTTGTGAGGTCTGGGACCTCTGGACTGACTATGTCAGTCGGGGAATGATGTCTTTGTGACTGACCCACTTCTGTTCTGAAATAAAGAAGCCAGCAAAGCAAGTTTCGGCGGGATGACTCACGATGTTGATTGCACTAATAAATGGAGTTCTCCCTAGTTGAGAGGGAGTGTTAAATTTGGACAACTAGGTCCAAACTCCATGTTCTGATGCTCAGATTAAGAGGCTAATATTTTTGTTGGATTCCTCTTTCTGAGAGGTGTAAAATCCATATAAAAATAGTCTTAATCCGATGAGCAGAACTTATATTGTGAATTTATTATTCTTAATAAATTATATGTGCAAGGTCAGCCAGTTTTGTAATGTAGGCTCACATGCCCAACAGATGTGTCACACACCCTCATTGATGGATATATATACAGGAAAAGTTGGAGAGAATTTGATCACAACTCAACTCACATCTTCCTCTCTCATCTTAGAGAGTACGCTACCTGGAGGACGAATTTCAGCCACACGTGGGAAGGACGAAGAGGACAGACCGTACGAATTTTCTGCTGCTAAGGTTTTCTGCTGCTAGGGTTTCGCAGAAAGTTTGACCAGCGTTGACTTTGGTCAACGCTTGGTCCAATCAAGCTGAAAATTGGTGGAAAGTTCGATTTTTGAAGGCCGTACTATCTGGCACAAAAATCGAGGTCAAAGGGTTGACCGTTTTGCTGCTGCGTTAACTTTTAGCTTGCTGCCCCTGCGTTGACTTTTCAGGACAGCGTTGACTTTTGTAGAATTGACTTGGGTTGACTCATCTACTAGTTGGAGGGATCTTGTGACACATCTGGGCTGGTTGACCAAAGGAGACTTTGCTGGTTGAAGCATCCTGTTGACCGCCGAAACAATCTCACACATTTTTCCTGTTTCTGATTTGTCTTCTGTAAGATCTGCTTATATGTTCTATCTGCATTTTGCTTAACTACTTGTATGATTGCTGTGAGAAAAGTGAAATTGCTCTTAGCATAGAACATCTTCAAAACTTAACAATGTATCTCTATTTATTTGAATTTTATTATCATTTTCTCGTTCTATTTTGATGGCTAAATTGAGTTTGCAGGAAAGTCTTGATTTTTAGATCATCGGGCGTTCGGGGAAGTTTTCAGTTGGACCAACCAACTCCCGATCCGTGTTTTTTGAAGAGCCCAGCTTAATTTGATCCCGGGCTTATCATAAGATATTTTTTATGGGTGATGCATGAAGGATTTTGAGCTCAGCACCTCCTTTAAACTTTAAAAATTTAAATTTTTTTCTGTGCTAAATCGATAGATCTCGCTGTTGAGAGTCTCAGATTATCAGATTTGGGAGTGGAGTTGGACTCATACTCCTTAGATCTGATAGATCTTCCATTCATGTACATAGATCTGTAATTATTTTTGGTTTTCTGATTTGGGTTTCTGGGTTTTTTTTTTGTATATCCGGATTCTGGGTGTTTTTGTTTTCAGGTATAGGTTGCAGATTTGAAGGTGAAATTTGTTTTGAAGCCAGATCTAGGCCCTCGAGGGTAAGATCTGGCCTCAAAAACCATTTTTGCAGGGGCATTAGTTTTGTAGTCCAAGGATTTTAAAAAATCTTTTAATTTGGAGAAATTTTTAAGGGTTTTCGTTGATAAATCTGAAGCAATTGGATTTGACATTTTAATTAAAATTTTTGGAAAATTTTTAAGGGGTTTCTGGGTCACCTGTTTGCTGCCTGGGTTTTCAGTTTCTTTGCTGCCTGAGGTCGTTTTTTCTAATAGAAAATTTCGAATTTGTTCATGCTGTCTACATCCTGGGGTTTTTTGGAAATTTCAGATCTCTCATTCATTTGCCCAAACCCTCCTCTTTGCTGCTCGATTTTGCAGCCTCCTCCTGCGATTTGCATCTCTCTGCCTGCATATGCTTGCTCCATCCGTATGCTACCTCAAATCTGCAAACCCAAGCGTCCTTCAAACCTCCACGCTGCCCATCGATCATCAGTCCAACTCTTTCCAAAAGCTGTGTATTCTCTCGCTATCCCGTCCAGATCTGTACGTCCCTGCTCGTTCTCTCCTCCATGCATTTTCATTGCCAAACCTTGCAATCCCACGTCCATCCCTCAATCCGTCCTCCTCATTGTTGCGTGCCCTCTTCCCTAACCTGCGTTCTCCTTTATCGTTGCTTGTTGCTGCCAGGACCTGCGTCAAAGATCTCCCAACCTACATCACTGCCTTCATCCCCTGCTTCTTCATCAATCCAAAACTGCTAACCCTTCTCGCAGCTCCCTTTTGCTTCGCCTCCATCACCTACACACACGCTAAGCAAAACACCTTTCGATTTCTTTTTTTTTTATTATTTGGTTGCTCTTTGCTTTGTTTCCATTTCATTTTTGTTTGTTTTGATTTCATTTAGGTTAGTTTCTTTTACATAGTTTGATTTGTTTTTTTTAATGAGATTTCATTTTTTGATTTTATTTGTTTTGATTTTTCTTTATTTAAAAGAAATTTGAAAAGAAAAAAAAGATTTTAATTCTTTGACTTTGACTCTTATATTTTCGAATTTCATTTTGATTTGGATTTTGTTTTTTGTTTTGTTTTGTTTTTGTTTTTTATTATCGAAAATAAAAAAATATAAATCCAAAACCCTAAAAGCCTAAAAATAAAAAATAAAAATAAAAAAAAAAGAAAAAAGAAAGGGCTTCATTTTTATATTTTGTGTAACTAGAAAATAAATCGAAATAAATTTTCACATTTAAAGATTTTAAATTTTTTATGTGGCCTCTGGCCCATTAAAAAATTTAAAAGACATTATTAAATCAGTTTGATTTGTTTTGGTCATATTTAAAAGAAAGATCTTTATTAATCATTTACCACATTAAGTCTAGTTTCATAAAACTTAGCACATTGAAAAGGTTTTCCTAAGGACTAATCAAATTTGTCATTTTTTGAAATTCCTTTTTGGTGTCTTTTGTGCTAAGGTAAAAATCTAAAGGAGAAATTTTGTGGTATTAAGCATTTTTCATTTCTCTATAGTTAAACAAGCTTGAAATTTTTTATCCAAAGATTAACTATAGGAAAATTTTCCTAGATATGGGTCACTAAGCATAAATCTTTTAATTCTAGGATTGAAATTTGTTAGCATTTAAATTTCATGGTTGTTTAAAGTATTTGGATCTCTAGAAATTTAATTGCCAGAATATCTTGCATTTATTGAAATCTATCGTCATTGCTTGAATTATACAATGCTCGTTACATGTTATTATTTTCAAGCGATTGTTAAAGAACTCTGTTGTGGAATTATAATAGATTGCTTATCTCTGTTTCCTAACTTTAGTATTTTTGAACATCTGTTGACATTGATATTAAATTGCAAAGAAGTTTTTGTTCTCTTTGAGCTATAATTGTATCAGAAAGATTTGAAATAAGCTTGTGTTTTAATTGTAATATCTTTAGGAGTTTATTTTTTAAGTTTTCATCCATAAGGCGAGCATTTCATTTGGGTAGTTGAGAGCTTTTGTGACACAAGTGTTTTCGATCCTCGAGTCTAACTTCATCCCATCATCTAGTGCATTCGCATATAAGTTAACTTTGCATAGATAAAATTTACTTCCAACCATAAGCTTGGTCGATCGAGAGATAGGTATCCATCAATCTTTGCTTGAGAAGCCTTTTTTAATAGTACTTAAAACGACGACCTTGCAGTCGTTAGAGCCACAACTCTCTGCAGCGCCGGAGGCACCGGGTATGTGAGAATTTCAGGGAGGTATCGTTAATCACACCTTAGTGTGCTTCTCCTTATCTTCTCTTTGCCAATTACTACGAAATCAGGCTCAACACATAAAGGATTGAAGAATTCACATTTAAATAGGCATTTAACTAAAATTAACCAAGATTCTTGTATCTTACATTAGTTTTAGGATTTGCATTTCATATAAGATAGTCATTCATCTAAAGCAGTAGTGGCTAATCGATTACTTGATCTTAATTTTCCTAGCAAGATCGTTGACTCCATAAGGCATTGGTATCAATTGTTTAAAATCTAATCAAATCCTAAGTCTTGCTAAATCTTAATCAAGTACTTGATTGCCTCACTGTGTCTCTTGAACTGGTTGGTTCCCAATTAGTTCTTCTTCATTCCATTTTTTCCATAGGGTCTACCTCCCTTAGCTTGCTGTAGGGAGACAACTTAAACGGAGAGATTGGTGATCAGGGTGACAACCCTCGATTTGAGCCATTGTTGCGGTGCCTAGACATTCTGTGCGACAACAAGCCCAATGCCACTGTTGCCACCACCAAGATCCAAAAGATTGAGCCCGAAGATTCAAAGGAGGGGGAGCGACTCTTCCACTCATAGATGTGGGTGAAGGGTTCTCCGCTGCATTTCATTTTCGACAACGGAAGCCAAAAGAACCTCATTTCAGTGGAGGTCATGAAGCAGTTGGGCCTACCGACCACACCACACCCGTAACCATATACCAAGGACGAGATCTCCACGTCAGCCAACAATGTTGCCTTCCCTACAACATCAAGCCCTTCACAGATGAGGTACTATGTGATGTTGCTCCTCTTGAAGTTTGTGATATATTATTAGGCCAACCATACTTGTGGAAGTGTCATGTTGTGTATGAGTCTAGGCCTCACACTGTTATTATTTCTTTGGGAAATAAGTTATACAGGATACCGAAGGTAGCACCGCCTACCGCCATTGATCTCTGCGAAGCAATGCAATAAGATCATATCCTAGATTGGGAAATTTGTCTTCCTTATGATTTGCCCTCATGGCATGAAGAACACTGTGGCCACATACACAGCCTCCAGACAGGGCTCCTCCGCACAACAACAACAGATGGACAAGGTCGTGGAGGAGTATAGGGACATTTTCACCTCACCCACAGGGGTATCCCTGCACTGTTAGGTCAAGCACTCCATCGATCTTACCCTAGGTGCGCTGCTACCCAACAGACCGATCTACCAATGCTATGTTCTCAAGGATAAAAATTTGGCGGAGGGGATACATGGAATGAGATCTGTCTTCTCGAAATCTCAAGGATAAAAATTTGGTGGAGGGGATACATGGAATGAGATATGTCTTCTCGAAATCTCAAGGATAAAAGTTTGGCGGAGGGGATACATGGAATGAGTTTTGTCTTCTCGAAATATCAAGGATAAAAATTTGGCAGAGGGGATACATGGAATGAGATCTGTCTTCTCGAAATCTCAAGGATAAAAATTTGGCGGAGGGGATACATGGAATAAGATCTGTCTTCTCGAAATCTCAAGGATAAAAATTTGGGGTTCGAAACGTCGACATAAGAAACATAATACTGTGGATAATCCGGATCATGCTACTCCAAAAAACTACCACAGAAGCTTAAAGTCTAACGATGAAATTAAGAGGCAAATTCAGGAGTTGTTGGAGAATGGGCACATCAAGCCAAGTTCATCACCTCGTGGGAGCCCGATCGTGTTGGTACAGAAGAAAGACAACACCTGGAGACTTTGTATTGATTATCGAGCACTGAATAAGATCATTGTCTGGAATAGTTATATAATCCCACAGATTGATGACCTTCTGGACCAACTCAAAGGGGCCAAATATTTCAGCAAGATTGATTTGAAGTCCGATTATCACCAGGTGCCAATCGAACGCTCCGATGTGTGGAAGATTGCCTTCGAATCCAAGGAGGGCCTTTTCGAATGGTTGGTTATGCCTTTTGGGTTGACGAATGCCCCTGCAACCTTCATGAGGCTGATGGACGACATCCTGATCTTCAGCCAGAGTTGGGAAGAGCACCTACACCATATTCGACAGGACCTCCAAATCCTGTGACAACTCAAGTCGAGTGTGCCAATTTCGAGAAATGCACTTTTGGTATGACCCAGGTTCAATAATTGGGGTACATCATTGATGAGTAGCGTGTGCATGTGGACCCAACCAAGATACAAGTTATTCGAGATTAGCCAACCCCAACCACTTTAACGGAGCTACGTAGCTTTCTATGTCTTGCCAATTTCTACCGCAGGGTTGTGTTGGATTTCTCTCATATCATTTGGCCTTTGAGTCAAGTCACTAAGGGCGGAGTGAAATAAAAGTTTTTCTGGTCTGAATTCCAACAGAAGGCATTTGTTGAGTTGAAGTATCGCCTCTGCTCTGCGCTAGTGCTCACATTATCAGACCTGCAACAACCATTTGAGACTGAGACAGATGCCTCCAACTATGCTATTGAGACATTTCTTACTTAGCAAGGGCATTTGGTGGCATATCACCATGAGACACTTTCAGACATAGTCCAAAAGTATACCACCTATGACAAATAGATGTATTCCATTGTGCAGGCATGCCGACAATGGAAGCATTACATTCTATGGTAGGAAACGGTTATCCACACAAACCATCGACCTTTGTCGCTCATATAGACACAAGGAAAGTTGCAGAACGCTTGCCATCATAAGTGGTCCACATATCTGTGATAGTTCCATTTGAACATCAAGTACAAGAAGGGAAATACCGATAATGTTGCAGACTGTCTCAGTCGACCACCGATTATGGCGCTGACCACTGTGTTTTCTCCTTGTAATCTATAGCAAAGGATTCTTAATTGCCCTTTGTTTTCGATTATCCCATGTTCCTTGTTTTAATCTCGGTCTGAGAATTCTTAGTTGCTCTCTCACCCTGGTTAAGACCACTTCACCCAACTGGACCAAAGACCTGCACTATACTCTGTTAGCTTGCCCTTTGAACACTCCCTTTAGTGAATTAATTACAATTCTACTGCCCTTCTTTGACTCCATAGCCCAATGGTCCAAAGACGACTCTGTGGACACGAGACTTCAGAGTGGACGCATCTTTACAAGAGCGATCTAGAATTTGGCAACACATACCAGATGCTCTTGGAAGGCAAGCAAGTTCTAGATTTTCACCTCCAGGGCACAATGTTATGCTACCTGGGACGCCTTTGTGTTCCTTCAAGCGAGCATGTCAAGATGATTTGGGAGGCGCACTACAGTCGGGCCATTGGACATTTCGGAGTAGAGAAAACAATGGCAGTGTTGTAGAAGTATTTTTATTGGCCGAACCTTTGACAAGGTGTTGGGAAGTACATCAGATCCTCCAGTGTCTGCGCCATTGCTAGACTGACAATCAAGAAACACGATCTAGGCAAGCAAGTTCTAGATTTTCACCTCCAGGGCACATTGTTATGCTACCTGGGACGGCTTTGTGTTCCTTCAAGCGAGCATGTCAAGATGATTTGGGAGGTGCACTGCAGTCGGGTCATTGGACATTTCGGAGTAGAGAAAACAATGGCAGTGCTGTAGAAGTATTTTTATTGGCCAAACCTTTGACAGGGTGTTGGGAAGTACATCAGATCCTCCAGTGCCTGCGCCATTGCCAAACTGACAATCAAGAAACAAGACCTATATACTCCTATGCCTACTCATAGTCGGCCTTGGGAATCCATCTCCATGGATTACATGTCGGGCCTTCCTTCTACTAAGCATGGAAACGACTGTGTTTTCGTGGTCGTCGACAAATTCTCTAAGATGGCCATTCTGGTAGCCTATAAGAAGAGTATCACAACAGAAGCCACTACTAAGCTCTTCTTTGAATGAGTGTGGGTACACTTTGGGATCCCACAGTCCATTATTTCAGATCGAGACAACAAGTTCCTAAGTACATTTTGGTCAAGCCTCTGATCGATGTTGGATACCAGGCTCACCAAGTCCATGACCTTCCAACCCCAAACTAATGGCCAAATAGAGGTTGTCAACAGGATGATCGTGCATATTCTGCGCATGTATAACTTGAAGCATCCATGCACATGGGATGAAATCCTCCCCTATTTCCAACACAGCTACAACAGAGCTCTCCATAGCTCAACTGGCCACAACCCCTTTCCGGTGGGATTAAGATTCCAACCACTATGTCCCATTGATGTGGCCATACCATTTGTAGCCACTCAGGCAGATTCAGCGTATGTCCAGTCTAGAGTTGACAGGGCTAGCAAGCTTGTTGAGTGCGCTCAACACATTCGCTAATCATAGTTTTAAAAACCGGAACTGGTGACCAGACTGGTCCACTTAATAAACCGAGTTTCAAATCGGGACCAGTCAAACCGGGACTGGTCAGATCTTTAATGAACCGGTCTTTAAAAAAATAAATGAAATAATTAGTTTTTAATAAAAAACTTTTTTTAATATTTAAAACCATGATTCCAAACCAATAGAGACAAATTATTTAAGGTTTTCTCATCTATATACCATGTAAAGGTGAATATGTCAAAATGGCACCGAGTGCAATACGTATCAACAACAAAATACATAATCAACGAGGTTCTAAATGGCCTCAGAATCCGAAAACAATCCTCTAAGCTATGGGGCCACTAACCTACTACAAGTCTACATATTAGTGATCAACATTATGATCACTCCTCATCATGATCAAACTCATCACCACTACTAGACAAGGGATCATCAACATGAGCTACATAAATAATATGGCCTAGAGTTTGAGGACTCCTAAAACTCCTCTAGAACTTTAGTAGTAGTAGTAGTAGCAAAAATAAACATCAAAACTACAAATCACTAATCAACACAGTCACTCATGAAACTCATTATTGATTCAATGCTACTAGAAATGGGATTATCAACAAGAGATACAAAAACATTATCTAGTTCAAAGTCTTCAGACTGGGATTGCTCAACCTTATAACATGATAGAAATTGAAAAAGTTTAACATGCCTAACCAATGATTTTGGTTTGAGTGAAGGGTTCATCTCCTCAACCTTATAATGTGGTAGAAACAGATTAGCATGCCTAGCCAGTTGTTTTCCTTTGAGTGAAGGGTACATTCTTGTAAAGGACATGGTAGAGGAGCTCAACAATCAATACCACCAACATCAACAAAGTTCAACAATCGATGCCACCAACATCAAGCTTCTTAAAGGGCTTCATGCTCTTGATCAAATGGCAATCTCATACCCTCACGCATGATAGAATCAAATGGAAACATTGCAAACCCCCAAACCATGAAATCCTGAAAACCATTAAGTTTGCTGAATTTTGAGTGAAATCTAAAATTCTAGTTTCTCCATATGAAATCCAATGAGTTCGAAACCACTCTCAAACATCTTGAGTCATTTCATGGTAATGTTAAAAATTTAAGTAAAAGGATGAAAATGAAAAATAAAAGAAATGTCACTTTTACTTTAAGAATTTAACATTACCATTAATTGCCAACATTGCTAGGGTTAAGATGTGTCAGCAAATGAGAGGGTAGGCATACTTTTCTTGGAGGGGTTGTTTTTGGAGGAAAGCAACCCCAAATTTCCCTCTAAACAACTTCAAAACTCACAAAATTGCATTATTTGGGGTCTGTAGCTGGCCTGGAAATAAACCAGTCGATTTATGATGGAACCGGCCGGTTTGTGGTCAAACTGACTGATTCCATCATAAACCGGCCGGTTTGGTCCGGTTTTTGTGATTTTTTGGTGAAGTCAGCCCTTAAACAGAGTTTTTTGCCCGGTTTGACCTGGTTGCCTAATGAACTCGCTGGTTTGACCGGTTTTTGGTTCATACCGACTAGTTTTTAAAACTATTCTACCTGTAGGTCCATGACATATTGGACATAGCCAATGTTAAGTACAAGCTTCATGATCAACATTGGGTGTCACACAAGTTCCAGGTGGGCAACAAAGTTTGGTTACATTCGCATAAGGAGCGCCTCGCTGGGCCCCACCACAAGCTTCGCCCACTCTGATATGGGTCGTACACCATCACCAGTGCTGCAGGGGACAATGCCTTCAAGCTCAACATTCCAACGTTCCCTGGCTCGCCCCCAATATTTAATGTGGATCGACTGCGACCATACTTTCCCCATTGTTGGACATATCCGATGGCGCTGAGCAATTGACACCAATAGATCTCAACCCAAGCTGCATCGAACAAGCCACAACTGACAATATCATGGATAGACAGATCAAGAACACTCGCCAGCAGAGGATCCAACTATATCGAGTTGTCAAAGCAAGCCCACTCCTTCATCAGGGCAAGTGGTTCACCAGGGACCAGGTTCAACAAAAATTTCCTCACCTCATGGAGGCTCTTCACGCAATGGGGACCATTGCTTTCTAAGGGGGGAGGACTGATCTAGGTGGATATTGGTGGCCAACCGCCTATTCCAACTAGACCTCCAGTAGGTTTCATAAGTTTCCTTGATTATAACAGCATTTACTATTTGTAACGACCACTAGCTGTATGCGCAGCGAAAATATTTAAAATACTTCGTAGACAAAGACATCCATCGTAGGGTAGTAATTGTAAATTGTATATTGTATAAAGAATTGATGTAAGATGATACAAATGAGAATGAGAGTCATGTATATATAGCCAGGTAAGTACCCTTTCACTAACGGTTATGTCCTTAGGGACATACCTTTTCATTAATTGCTAACTATTAATCATTAATCTTATTTGTTGTCTTTTACATTATTTGTGTCTATTTTTATATAAATTTAGTTTGCTACATTGCCTTCCCCTTCAAAAGGCTTTATCCTCAAAGCTTACCGATGAAGGATCGGTTCTCTTTTGTTGATCGACATATCTTCTGTTGACACCTAATCATCAGGATTGGGTGAATAAATACAATTGATGTAAATAAATAATAAGAAATATGAACAATCATTGGGAGATGAAGTGAACAACCTCCCTCATGTATATAATAAAGACCTACCTGAAGGAATAAGATGAATTAAATTTGTGGAGTTACTACCTGGCCTGACATGGTATCAGAGCCAGCTTCCGAAATTATTTGTAACTCCCTTCTGCCATTTTCTTGCAGTCTATCCACTGCCCCCTGTGGAGTCTGTCTACTGCGCTCTGTGGGCTCTCTGCCATAATTATTGTCTGTGCCATATTCCCTCCTTTTCTTTCTACGCTCTGTGGGCTCTCTTCCATAACCGTTGTATGCCATTGTCTACCATATTCCATATATTCTCTGGTCCAACCTGCCGGATATGAACCAGAGATTCAATATTGTTCAAGCTAAACTCAAACTTCTGTGAAATGCGATTCAAATGCTCTCCTGCTAACGTTGAAGCCATATGCGTGAAGCAATCTTGCCTTTCTTTTACTGCTAAAGGGATTCGAACCATCCATCCTTATTTCTGGCCATTTCCAGCTAAAACTGACTGTGAATTGGTGGAAGAACTCGGCCTTGTGTGAAATGCTCTAAAGTCGAGCTCAGGAATGCCCGTTTCGGTCTAAGATGCATCAGGCGCCCTGAAAGTGCCAATGTGGCTCCGTCTCACTTGAAGGACCTCAGTCCCGCAGCCGTCGAAGTCTTTTGAACGCTGGAGGAAAGAGTACATTGCTTATTTGATCGTCGGGATTTTCCTGCTTGTATTTACAGAAGGTGAGATTGTCTCGGCTGGGATCCTCACCGAATTTATGAATGAATTGCTGTTTCGTCATATTAATTTCCGTTTAGGCAACATCGTAACCGCGGTCCTTGAGCATTTGCATTAAAGTGATACGGATTCTGTAGAGTTTCTTCTGCTCTGGAGCGCTATCCCATATTTATTTAACGCTGCCATCGAATTTAAATATTTAACGCCTACCATATTACATTGAATGGTGGCTTATCTTTAACGCCAACCATATTACATTGAATGTTGGCTTATCTTTAAGCGATGCTCCCATATTACACAAGTCCACCCATTTACGCTGCCCATATATTGATACATTGGCTTGGTATCAAAGCGCTGTCCAGTTGAATGCGCTGTACAATTTTGTGTATTTACAGTCTTGGGTATTGACATTTGCTATCCAGTTGAATTTGCTGTCCAGTCATATCAGAATTATATTTTTTTCCCATTAAGAGTAAAATTTTGCAACAGAAGTTTTTTGTTACAGTATGCATTCAATCATATCCATGGTGGGAATAGTTCTCACTGGCAAGGAGAACTATCCTGAGTGGTCCCGCATGATAAAACACACCCTCATTTTCAATGAGTTGTGGAAAGGAGTGTGCATTGGAGATGGAGACAAAGAACCAGAACAACCTACCTCAGACAAAGAGCTCACCATTTGGGAAAATAAGAACAACAAAGCTTATGCATTAATTGCAGCATCTGTAAATGAAGAGGTGAGTCGCCATATTTCGCCATTATCAACTGCTTTCAAAGCCTTTCAAAAGCTGAAAGAACTCTATGACTCACATTCTGCACTTGAAGTTGTTCAACTCATGATTAAACTCTTCACTCTTGAATTACAAAATAATGATCCTCTTGCTCTTGCATCCGAAGTAAAATCTATAATGCATGATATCAAATCCACTAAGGTTGAATTGGATATTCCTCTTATCGCTTTTCTCAAGGCACTTTATCCTACTTAGTCCAATTATCTTGAGTCATTGCAAGCAAATGGAAATCTCAAAGATATTACCTTTGACTCTCCTGTGAAAAGATTTGCTGAAAGAGAGAAAGCTTTTGGAAAGAAGACAGCCCCTGAATCTTCTGAAGAGGCTGTGTGCCTTGCTCATAAAGAAAGGAATCCTGCTCAAGATTCTTCTAGAGGAAGAGGTGGTCGAAGAGGAAGAGGAATATATTTCAGAGGCAGGGGGGCAGACACTCTCAAGGAGAAAAGGCAGATCTGCACTACATATGCTACAAAAGAAATGGATCACATGATGCCTCTACATGCAAGTTACCATGGGACAAAATAGAGCAACGAAGAAACCAACAGAAAGGTAAAACTAATGACACAGACAAAGGTAAAACGCCTGAATCCGCTCACTATGTTGTGGCACAATGTATTATTGGAGTAAATGAAGATTTATTTAATGCTTCACTTGCTTCTTGGAAAAATGATTGGTTGCTTGATTCAGGAGCAACTTGCCACATGACTCATAGAAAAGATTTTTTTGAAGAATTTATTGACAATGTTGATGGAGTAGTATACTTTGCAGACCAATCAAAAATCAAGCCATCAGGGCTTGGCACAATCAGGCTTAAATTGCCTGGTCTTCCAGACTTTCTTTTGCATCATGTTCTATATCTCCCACAGCTCAAGAGAAACTTGCTGTCCTTGGTCCACATCCGCCAGCAAGGTCACTCCATTCATATGTTTGATGGCAAGCTTGAGGTGAGAAAAGCATCTGACCACTCACCTGTCATGAGGGGAATAGAAGAAGAAAGGCTTCTCAAGCTGCAAGGTACCTCTGCTCGTGCGCAACATTTCTCATACAATTCTCATTATGAAGAAGGTACAGTTCCATCAAGTTTATTATGGCATGCTAGATTTGGACATTTGAACTATGACAGCCTCCGCTTGTTGAAGAAAAATGGTGTTGCTGGTTTGCCTACAATTCCTAGGAAATTTAAGCAATGTGATGCTTGCATTCTAGGAAATCATAGCAAACAGTCTTTTCATGATTCACATTCAAGAGCACATAGAAAACTTGAACTCATTCATTCAGATTTATGTGGTCCAATGCCTGTTTCTTCTGCAAATGGAAATAAATATATGATGACATTTATTGATGACTACAATAGAATGTGTTGGGTTTATTTGTTGAAAAACAAATCTCATGCTTTTCAAACATTCAAGAACTTTCATAAATGGATTGAAAATGATGCACAATCTCATATTGGGTCTATTCACACTGATAATGGAAAAGAATACAAATCAAATGAATTTGAAAACTATCTTTGCCAACATGGGATCAAACATCAAACAACTGTGCCTTATAATCCCCAACAGAATGGTGTAGCTGAAAGAATGAATAGGACAATCTTAAATATGGTACGATCCATGCTCTTCTTCAAAAATGTAAAGATAATGTTTTGGGCTGATGCTGTTCTATGCGCTGCATATATAAAGAATAGATGTCCATCTAATGCTATTAGAAACAAGACTCCATATGAAATGTGGTATGGGCATGTTCCTTTAGTAAAGCATCTCAGGGTATTTGGCTCCACCTGTTATGCCCTGATACCAAAGGTACATAGAAACAAACTTGGTGCAAGAAGTCGTAAGTGTATCTTTCTGTGGTATTCTAATACCTCCAAAGCATACCGTCTCTATGATGAAGTCAATAAAAAGTTTGTTGTATCTAGAGATGTAATTTTTCTTGAATCATCCAAAACCGACAATATTGTTGAGCGACAACTTGATCGCTTGGATAGATTCCAAGAATTTGATAATCAGATTCCACATCTTGAAGGGGGGATTCCTATACTAGATCAACATGTGGATTCTTCTTCTGATGAACCCTCTCCCCCGCATGAAACTCCAACAATGGATGATGCTTTAAGTGATGTGATTGATAGAATTGGGAGACTCAATCTTGATTCGGTGCCAACTCAATCAGCGAAGCAGCCTGGACCATCTGAGAAAGGTCCCCCAAAGTGGCTAACAAAGACACTTGAAAATGTTCAACTTGATGAGGTTGGAAAGACAGGAACTAGAAATTCAAACCGGCAAAATGGAGGTGATGTAGATGACTCTAATTCACCTGTTGATATGAATGTTTCTTATGATTGTGAATTGAACTTGTCTACAGGTTTTGAACCAACTTCCTTCAAAGAAGTTGCTTCTAATGATGAATGGAAAGAAACGATGCAAAAGGAGTATGATGCCCTCATAAAGAATGACACTTGGAAGCTGGTTGATCCTCCATTAGGAACCAAACCAATTGGCTGCAAGTGGGTCTACAAGAACAAGTATAAAGCTGATGGCTCACTTGACAAGTACAAAGCTAGGCTTGTGGCAAAAGGTTTTGCATAGAAGGAAGGGGTCGATTATGAGGAGACTTTTGCCCCCACAGCAAAATGGGCTACCATCTGGACACTCTTTGCCCTAGCAGCTTAGAACGGTTGGAAAGTCCATCAAATGGATGTAAAAACTGCCTTCTTGAATGGAGATCTAAAAGAGAATGTTTTTATGTCCCAACCTGAAGGATTTGCTGTGAAAGGACATGAACATAAAGTATGCAAACTTGTGAAGTCCTTGTATGGCCTCAAACAAGCACCGCGAGCCTGGTATGAAAAACTAACTGAGCATCTTCTGAAACTCAATTTTGAACATTATGATCTTGATGATGCAACTTTATTAGTCAAGAAAGTTGGCAAAACAGTTGTATATCTTGTGGTATATGTAGATGATCTTTTGATGACAGGGAACAATGAAAGCTATATTGCATCCATAAAGAAGGAATTGGGGAAAAGTTTCGAAATGACTGATTTGGGCTATGTTCATTACTATCTTGGTATTGAAGTAACTCAACATCCAAAGTCCATATTTTTTTCTCAAAAGAAGTACATTGGAGATCTTTGAACAGATTTGGCATGACAGAATGCAATCCTCTTACTACTCCAATGGAACAAAACTTAAAGCTCACATCTATTGAAGGAAAAGAATTTGAGGATGCAACAAAGTATAGACAGCTTGTAGGAAGTCTCAACTACCTAACTACTACCAATCCAGACATTTCGTTTGTTGTTGGAATCCTCTCCAGGTTTATGCAAAAGCCTTGTGAGGGACATTGGTCTGCTGCAAAAAGAGTTCTAAGGTACTTGAAGGGAACTCAAGACTTTGGAATCAAGTATACACAGGTGGACGACTTCAGTTTGATTGGATACTTTGATTCAGACTTCGATGGAGACAAAGAAACTGGGGTATCTACTTCAGGATATGCTATGAGTCTTGGATCAAGAGCTGTCTCATGGAGATCACACAAACAATCTGTTCGAGCAGATTCCACAACAGAAGCAGAAAACGTGGCAGCAATTGAGGCAACAAAAGAAATTGTGTGGCTCAGGAAAATTCTTGAAGATTTGCAGGTAAAACAAGTACAATCAACTACACTCATGATTAACAATACCTTTGCAATAAAGTTGGCCAAGAACCCAAAGTTCATTGATTGAACGAAGCACATCAATACTAAATTTCATCTGATTTGAGATCATGTTGAGGCCAAGACAATCCATCTCCGTCATTGTTCCACTAATGAGCAAATTGTAGACATCTTCACCAAAGCGCTTGGAAGAGAAAAGCTTGAACGATGCTTGGACTCACCAACATCCCTTCAGATTAAGGAGGGGAATGTTGACACCTAATCATCAGGATTGGGTGAATAAATACAATTGATGTAAATAAATAATAATAAATATGAACAGTCATCGGGAGATGAAGTGAACGGTCTCCCTCATGTATATAATAAAGACCTACTTGAAGGAATAAGATGAATTAAATTTGTGGAGTTACTACCTGGCCTAACATCTTCTTATTTATGAGCTTTCATCTTTGTTGATGCAAGACGATATGATGTTCTCAGAGATAGACAAAATTGCTGTACTGAAAATGGATCAGACCATCCTAGATTAATCTTCTGGGAAATCTTCTGACCCTTGGAGCTGTGTAGTGAATAGTTATCGTATGACTGGATTGAGCTCACTTCAGTATTCTTCGGAACATAAGTTTGTTGTTTAGGTTCTGCGTGATATAAATTTGTAGATTTATTAAGGCGTCTACTCTTGTGATTCAAATGTAGACAAGGGTTTTTTCTTATTTGAACTTCCTTAAAAGTTTTTATGGAAGTTTCCTGATTTCCATCAGGCATTGTTGTTGTTGACTTAACCACTGAATCCTTATTTGGGGTGTCCTCTGTTTGAACGACAACCTCTAAGTACGTTTTTACTTCAATAGGGTTTGGATTTGCTTGAACTGTGGGATTAGTGGTATTGATGTTTGTTTCTTCAGTTTGGACTGCTACATCTGGAGATTTTGGTGCTTCCTTCGCGACAAGTTCTTTGAACCTATTCGTCAATGATTTATTTTTGTCCTTGAGTTTTTTAATCTGTTTGAGCAGATTTTGATTATGATTTTTGAGACGTAAGCATTCCTCATTCTCTGAGTCAACTTTATTTTGGCCTTCATGCTTCTCATCTTTTAAACACTTGATTTGTTCTACTAATGTTTTGTTAAGGCTCTTTAAACGTAAATTTTCTTCTTCTTGTTCTAATAAACGCTCCTTGAGTTCCTTCTTTGATGCTTTAGCTTTCTTGACTTGTTCGAGTAGTTTTTCTTGGTGATCTTCGAGGCGCGAATTTCTTTGTCTTTGCTGCAGATGACTTCTTCAAGTTCTTTTTGCTTATTTGATATAGTGTTTTCGTTATCTTGAAACATCAAGTTTGAGATATCCTTAAGGTCTTCTAATGAAGATTTTATTGATTTTGATTTATTTGTTATGTCTCGAAACGTGACCATCTTCCCTTTATAAGGAAACATCAAAACTTGTTTTGCTATGTTTAACATGAATGTACCCAAATCCTTAAACCAGGGTTGACAGAGTATGATGTCTGTCTTTTTATCCATCCTTACAACATGAAATCAAGATATGTACTCATCATGACCTATTGTCACTTGTAGATCACTAATTTTATACTCTTTTTGGTAAAAAATAATTTTCTTTACCCCAATGCGTAGCTTTGGAATTAATTGTTGATTTTCCAAGTTGATGTTGATATAATTTTTATTGTTGCTTGGGCTGATGGCGACATTAACTTCTCTTGCTTGGATACTTCCTTTTAATGTAATTACTCCATGATCTGTAACTGAAAGACCATTATAGGAAAACCTTTCTTCCTTCGTCATTTTAGAATTGAGCTCCATCATTTTTTTCAATGATTGATCCCATTTTGTTTTGTCGAGATGACTTTTAGGTATATATTTAATGTTCCTTTGGACTTTGTACTTCAAGCCTCCTTTAAAAGAGTTTTTTAAATAGATATATATATATATATATATAATTCTTCAAAACTCTTCTAATCGAATTTCCTAGTATCCTTAATATTTTATAACTCCTTTATATTCTTTTTATATTTTTCTACTTACATTTTTTTCTTCCTTTTGTACTTTAAAAAGAATATTTAAATATCTTTTCAATTCGCTTCTTTTAAATATCTTATTTTCCTTTGTATTTATTTTTTAAATTGCATATCTCTTTAAACTTTAATTCAACTTCACTTTAACGTAAACTCTTAATTGATATTTTCTCCTTATGTAACCTTTTATAATAATACCCGCTTTGTACTTATATATATTTTCAATAATTTTATGACTTGAACTTTTCTTTAAATACCCCTTCATAATATAATACTTCTCTTTATGTATCTTTTATGTATAATATTTTTTTTTCTTTTTTCTTTTTGAAAAGTTACAACCCTAGTGAAACATGGCTATTCACCTCTTCGGGTATAATATAAAATATATGTTCACTTATGTACTTTTCACTCGGTTAATGTTCTCCACGTAAAAAGTAGAACTTACCATTCACATAAAGAGATTTTGTATTCCTTTTGTTTTTCTTTTACTTTTAAAATACCATGGGCAATTACCATGGGTTTCTACAACCACGAGCTTGTAAACCACTTAATGAAGACTCAAGATAATATTATCTACTCTTCCTCTTCTTACTTATTGTTTTAAAGATATTTGGAAAGATTCCCTTTTGACTTTATCATGCACTTTTTATCAAAACGCAGAACCTTTTTTTTATATATATGAATGTTCTCCGACTATATTTGTTTTTTTTCTAATAATAATTCCTTTTTTCCTTTATATTTCAAATTTTGATCTTTTTTTGTGCTTTTTTTTATCAATGGCCAAAGGCCTAAATGGCGATATGGAGAAACCCCAAATTCTAGTAGCAAAACGCTTCAACGACAACGATGTTGACGAATTTCGATGGCCAAAGACTTGGTCAGATTGGCTCTGTGCAACGATTGAGCGACCAAAGGATCGAACAACTCCGATACCAATGTAACGACCATTAGTCGTATACGCAGTGGAAATATTTAAAATGCTTCGTAGACAAAGAGATCCATTGGAGGATAGTAATTGTAAATTGCATATTGTATAAAGAATTGATGTAAGATGATACAAATGAGAATGAGAGTCCTGTATATATAGCCAGGTAAGTACCCTTTCACTAACGATTATGTCCTTAGGGACATACCTTTTCATTAATTGCTAACTAATTAATCATTATCTTATTTGTTGTCCTTTACATTATTTGTGTTTATTTTTATATAAATTTAGTTTGTTACACTATTTTAGCAATTTTTCGGGTCCTAAACTTTCAGATTTGTTTTGACCCACTAAACAACATTTTTTGAGGTCTGCAACAGGCCTGTAGCTGTAGGCAGGGGCTTGCCACAAATCCTGTAGTACTAAGAGAGATCTTTCCAATGAGGTATCGTATGCGCCAAACAAAAATCATATGACCAAGTTACGACCCCAGGAAGTTGGCTGCCCAACTAACCCCAACAGGGCCTGCTGTCACCCAGATTGTATAGACACCACAACAATGCTCAGGATGGGGGTTGTCACTCTGATCCTCGCCCACTCCATTGTAACTAGGTTTGGTGTTTACAAATGTAATTTTGGTCTTTGTACTTGTCAAGAAAAATAAATATTATTTTTGTAAATGATAAGAATGCGTTTCTTGCTCATTCCATAGGTCTAGGAAAGTCAAAGAGTCAAAGACATGTATAAAGAGCTCTTCTTGAGCATATATGTAATGTATATGAGTCTAGCTAGTGACTAGATTAGCCCTCCAAGACCAAGTGCAATCCTCCAAGACAAGCACAAAGAAGTTTGCCTACAAAACGATGGAGAGACAGATAAAGTCGGCCTCGAAATGAAAATTAACATCAAGTCGGCTCATATATGAGGACACATCTTTTTAGTGGACATGTCGGCTCAAATATAGGGGCAAACCACTATATATACCCAGTCAGGGTTTGCGCAAAAAAGAAGAAACAAGATCACGGATATCTCTGAAATTGCGGATGAAGTTCAGGGTATAGTATTTCGGATAAGGTATAGGGTTACAATATTTCGAATAAGTACAAAAGTACAGTATTTCGGTGTTGATTTGTGGTAGCATCTGACGTGCTCTAGCTATGAAAATTTGTGGAGAGGCTAAGGAAAATAAGATCTCCAAAACCCAGAAATCGTTTGGGAAATTCCATCCGGTTGGAGAGATATTAAAATAATTAATTTTTTTAATGGAGTTCCTAAGTCTGAACTTAGGAAAATTAAAATATTAATGGGTATTAATATAAAACTGGGTGAGAAGGTTCTAAATGACGAGGATGAAGCCAAATCTAACTTTAGTCGTTGATTAGGGACTTAATCTCGATCGTTGAAGACTCAACGAGAAAAATATAAGAGGAGACTTGAGGGTCAGTTGGAGATACACTAGTAGATACTAAATATCTCAAGGAAAATTGATTCTCAAAGAGAAGAGGATCGATTTTAGAGGGAGAGTTGCAGGGTGGAGGAAGAGGGGGGATTAGCAGCAGTCAGGGAGCTCAGAAGAAGTGACGCAGGGGCTCTGAGAGACAACACAGAGGGAGACGCAGATCAGAGAGATGCAGGGATGATGCAGAGAGGGACCAGAGCTACGCAAAGCCACGCAGAATGACTCAGGGCTAATGTAGTAGAGAAAGGAAACTCTCCAGGGTGTCAAAAAGTCTCGGAGAAAAGTCTCAGGTGTTTTCTCCTAGTGTCTATGTAAATTTTTCTATAAAGCGATTGTTGCTGAAGATTAATAAAACCCTCCCCTGCTACACCGATTTTCCTGCATTGGGTTTTTCCAGGGACAATTGTCCAAAAATAATTGTGTTGATGTGATTGATTCTTGTGCATGTATTTGTTTCTGTATAATGATGTGATATCTGCAGTAGAATTTATTTTAATATTTACTGAAGGGATTTCATAAATAACTTATTGGGAATAATAAGTAGGTGAAATAAATCAGTTGCTGCAGTAATAGAATTTCTGTTTAGAAATTTCCGCATTCGGATGGGTGCAGTGAACACAATGTCTCTGCAATTTCGGGTGTAATCATGGTGCAAGAAATTATAGTCATAAGGAATTCGATCAAGCATATCTGTGTCTCAGCCTCCTCACAGTAGTAATGATCACTGTCTCAACATAATTGTGATCCCACAATAAGACACTCTCGACATACTAGACACAGTCATAATGGCAACCATGGTCTCGGTTATAATCCTAGTGAAGACAAGGTCACGATGCAGATCTCGGTGCATTGATAAAGACATGTTATCAAAGTCATGATGAAGACAAGGTAGAGACCTCGTTGACATAGTGATAACCTCAGTAGAAGTGCAGTTATGATCTCGAGGAAGGCACAACTATGATGAAACAGTCATGATCTCGGTGGATCTAAGAGCAACTCTCATTCATATGGAGATCTCGTGAAGACCTCGGTGAAGGTGCAACAATGATGTTGCAACAGTAATGAAGATCTCGGTGGTGCAGTAGTAATGGCCTCAGTGGTGCAGCGATGATGATGATCTCAACAGTGACAAAGAAGAGGATTGGTGTCTTGGTCTTGGAGTGGCGTAGAAGGTCAAGTGTCATGGTCTTGGTATTTGTCAATTGGAATCTCTATAAGAAGAATTATGTGTGGGTTTTCCTCTCCAAGAGGGAGAGGTTTTGGCCCTGGCAAAATGCCACATCTCGTGTTCTTGTTGTTTTTGGTAGCTATTTGATGAAATAAGAAACACACACTCTAATAATGTCAAAGAGAAGATTGTGCTAATAAGAAAATTAAAAAGGCCTCACAAATAGTTATTAGAAAAGAAGAATCTCATTAACCACATGTGCCCTAGATTCTTCAACATGGTATCAGAGCTAAGGTGCTAAAGTCTAAGGAAGGGTAGAAAAGAGACATTCAAGGATCAAGTTTGTATCTAAGCGAATAAAAAAGATGAGTTTGAAAAATGTACAGTGCTGCATCTCATCTTCATATCAAGGAACAATCTCAGATATCATAGTCTTGTTGGCAATCACAGTTTCGGGTTCATACTACAAAACTCAAATCTATGTCATATCACAAATGTTGAAGCAACCATGATATTACAAAACCACAGATCGATCATCCTCTGCAATCTCGGGTCTGCAATTCTCAGGTGTACTTCACAGTCTCAGTGCTTCCAATGATGAATGGCTCAACGTAACAACAAATGATACTTCACAATAATGCTACATGATCTTAGTACACATGGATGCTTTATGTCTCGGGCTCATAGTGATATTCTATACCACTGCATGATTTAGGGATGCGACTACTGTAAGAACAATAATAGTCTTGGATCTCCTCTAAAAGAATTCAAATCAGTGGCATTATAATCTCTCTTCGTGGTGTCAAGATCACAAAACCTCCTCAATACAAATATCTCACACAGTTCAGTTTCTCATATTTACAATATATCTTGGTTTTGCAGCATGCAATCCTGGTGACATCACAATATGCTAAGTGTTGCATACTACCTTGGTAAAGTCACAGTTTGGAGATAATGTTGCTAAGAAAAACTAGGATAAATCTACTTGGGCTAAAGAAGTGTTAGCTCCTCTATTCTGGGCAAGCAGTGCTAAGTCTCAGTGCCATAAAGAGATGATCAGTATATACACACTGCATGATCAGTATTTACTATTTACACACTGCTGCTAATACTCCACAGTCTATTTATGTTTCAGCAATACAGTACCATATATCAATAATCATAAAGACCTGATAAGGAGTCAAAGTGCCTTAGAAGTTAAGATGATGAAGCAGTTTCGAACATCATAATAACATATAGTCTGGAGCAGTTTTTGTCATGCTTGGTGTTGGACAATGCAAGGAGTCTTGGTAAGAGGTTTTCAATAATGCTCTAACAAGAATCTCATTCAACGAAGCATCAAGGTAAGAATTTGCTCTTCATGTGCCAAGTAAGTATCTTTCATGGTTATGATCTATCTTTGATTTAAATGACTTCGTTGTACAAATCGATATGCTGGTCCTTGTATAAGGAGGATAGTCTCTGTCCTTATAGATAGGTGAAGTCATTGAAATAGGTCTCCTTTGAATTCATGAGAAGAAAATTTTAAAGTCCTCTCACATAGATAATATTGGAGACTTAAAAGAAGCTGGAAGAAGAAAAGATGGTCCTTAAAGGACAATATCAAATAGAGGAGAAAAAGAAAATTCATGCTACTGGTTAGGATGGAAGGAGCTGAATGGATTCCATGATAAGAGGGAGTAGAATTCTTTAAGTTAGCCTCTCTCTATAAGTCTCTTTCTAGGCTCCTAGATCCTGCATAGAATGTGACTACAATATGTTATAGGATGTGGTGTAACATTATGGAAGTATTAGAAACAAGATCTCGTGACATCATCACAAGGGTGACTATGATCACGAGGATAAGTAAGATGCCTCTGTCAACAACTTAGGGTTTCTATGAAAGAAGGCAAGTTGTAAGCAACAACTTTGCAGAACTCAAACATTTGAAGAATGCTCATCATGCAACAAAAGGGAAACATCTGCTGGATAGGGATCTTTAAGATCCTCAAGATTCTCTGATGGAATCTTCACTATGATTCACTGATCTAGGGATGAAGCAAGTGTTTCAATAGAAACTCCAACCTGTGGAGTTCATGAATAATGATATGATGACGTAAGAGCAGTTCAAGGGGTTGAAGATCTTTCAATCAAGGAAGCTGCTGAAAGAAGCCTGGACAACCTAAAGGTAAAATGAGGTATGTATACTTGTATTTAAGTTTTATAATGTCATGTCGTATGGTTGCAGATCAATACTTCTATCTTAAGAAGCATGATCGAAGGAAAATGATCTCCTCCTCTAAAAGGATGCAAAAAGACATAAGTCACACCAAGATGAAATCAACATAATATGTCCTCATATGAAATATGAGGTGGTTGACTACAATTACATAACTTTGAGTAGAAAACATTGATCAACTTTAGTGATGGAAAGAATGTACCAGACCTCAAAAGATACCACTGTCAAGAAATATCAGTCCAATGTAACCAAGATCAGTCATCAAAGGAGCTCACAGTCATGCAACGACAAGGGATATAACACTTATTAACTTCTTATGATTAATGTGTGTCAAATCTTATTGTTTTTAGGCTTGTTATTATTATACTTCTTGTGATTAGGCTCTATATGCAATGCTTTAGATCTGATATATTATGACAGTTTGCAGTAGGTCACATCTGGGAGAGGATCAATGCTCCAATGCCTTGCAGCCTCACTTCAACAACTGATATGTCAAGTGCAGTGACCAAATAGAAATGTTTTGGCTCCAAACAAGTGGTGTGACCCTTCCAAAAGGCAACGTTGCTCCTACAACCACAAAATGTTAGCCCTAGATATGATAAAGAGTAAAGAACATACCTCCAAAATGCTTGCGACCAGGGCTAGAAAGGTCTCTAGGCCTTGCGGCTATAGAGCTAGAGAGAAAAATTTGATGAACCATTGAATACCCAAGCCCAAAACAAGAGTTAAGTCCCTTTCCCAAGAGGATGTCAGGCCTGTAATCAAATACATAAGCCTTTCAATAGATCAGAACTTGTAATAGCAATATTCCCAATCAAAACAATGATAACCCTTGCAAAAGTATGAGATTAGACCTGCAAACAAGGTCAGATCAGTCTTGGATCAAATGCAATGAGTCTACAAGCCTTCCAAGACCTGTGACTACCTAAATAGACCTAGTAATTAGACTTTCGACCTTCAAAGATTTTTTTAAGAAGCCTGCAACAAGCAACCGGGTCGGATTTTGGCAAGAAAATGATGAAAATAGCCACAAACATTATTTGCAAAGTTTTTGAATGATGAACCCTTGTAAAAAATCTGAATTTATGATGAAATTAGGGCTCTTAGGGCTTGCGGCCTTCTTAGAAAAAATTGTTGAAGGAGAAGAGAGCCACAATACTGAAGATTGAACCCTTGATAGGACTATTTAGGCCTTAAACCTCTCACGACTTTGAAAAAATGCTAGATGGCCTTCAAGAAATGGTGATGTTAGGCCCAAACCCTAGTCGTCTAGGCTAGGTGAGGGCTGAAACCCTCTAGGAATCGATCTCCTCTTTGATCTATTGAATATCCACCTGCAAAATAATTTCAAGAAGAAACCCTAACCATCCCACTAGATTTACAAGAAAGTGAAAAATAAAAACCCCAAGTGGCTTATATACACAAGCAAAAATAATTACAAGGGTTAGAAGAAATAATATACAAATTATCTACAACATTCACAAATAAATTTAGCTCTAATTAGCAGATCTATCTTTATTTGCACAAATTGATTGGAGATAAATGAGTGAAATAAGTTTTTTATATTAGAGCCATGGCCAAGATCTCTGCAAAACAATTGCTAGATACGTCCTAGAAGTTTAACACGATGGGCTCTTGATTTTCTTGTCTTTGGAGTTGGCTGGTTCAGCTGAAGACTTACCCTCATGCCCAAGATATGAATATTGATGAGATTTCTACACACTTAAGATCAAGTTATTAGATCAATAGAGGCTAGATCACACAATAAACCCTCAAAATCTAGAGATACTTGCTAGATTAATCAAATTTAATGTGCTACTCTAAACCTAGTAACTAATGCAAGATACCTATGCAAATAGTTAATCCAACCACTGGCTAATTGAAATAATAACTGATTGAATTATTATTGAGTAGAGCATTAGGAACATGATGTAGAAAAATATTACCAAGAAGCAAGAATGGAATTCCATCATGAATAAACCCCCAAAGACTTTTGCTTTATTATTCCAGAAAAAAGATTACAACCAGTAGAGCTTGACTCAAAGCTCGATACAAATGATCTTCTGATAAGTACAACATACAATGAGGAGCATAGTAACTTTCTTATATAGAAAATGAGAGCATCAAACCCCTCCAAGTGGAAATAATGACTAGTTTCCTTGATCCATGGCTTGATCCTTGTCAAATTAATTTGATCCCTTGATAACTGGTGCACAAATCTCCAAAAGAATTTGACCTCCTTGATTGTTGGGTTGGATGGACCAAATTTTGACTTTTGGGTGGTTTTGGACCATTGGAGAATCTTCAAAAAATAGAATTATCGTAATTCTCGCATTCAAATAACCACCTTGACCCAGAAATTCAATTTTGCTGAGAAAAAAATTCCTTCTGGCGGCAACAAATTTTTGGACTGGAACTTCTTGCCTTGGAAATGAGTCCTTTCATATTTTTTACTTTGAAAAAGGACTTCAATAATTTTTTGATAAATTTTCCACTTGGAGAGAATTTAATTTTCTCTCATTTTAATTTATGATTAATTTACGGTTAATTAATTTTCTTTTATTTTGCCAGAAAATTAAAGTAAAATACTCTAGAGGGGATTAGACATATTTTTCACCCTCGAAGTGGGTCTAAAAACTATTTTGGCGATGATGTCTAATTATGGTAAGCATCCAAATAATTATGAGTGGTTTCAGGGCTATAAACATTTGAGATTGAGTTTTATTTGGGATATCCATGATTGCAAGGAGTCCTGACAGCCTCCTGACTTGGACAAACTTACAAAGTATAACTGCATTAGGCCGGCAATTGCACTACATTGACTTGCATTACTTGAGGCACCAGTTGCCGTGAAGAGTTTGCTGTTACTTTTGTGAACAAGTTGACTATCAGTTTTGAGTCCTATATGAAAATAACGTTCTTAAAGCTTTGTTAGATGTATAGCTTGAGCTTTCTGATTACCCATTGCATTTCTGTTTTGCTTATTTGTTGCTTCCCCAAGGAATCAGGTATAGGCTGCTAAGAGAATTCACTGGCTATTCTATGCAACTCCACCCTCTCTTGCTTTTGGAGGGTTGCCTTTGGGAGCCCCATCAAAGCTTTATTTTATGTATTCCTTTTTGCGGTGAAGATCTGATCTACTGGGGACTGCTTTGGTCCTCTATGGTCTGTCCATTATCAGGTTACTTTCGCTCTATTAGTTTTTGTTTTGTTTCTGGTTGCAGGATTATTTTGTATTCTAAGAGATTGAGAAGTTTACTGTGATTTGAACTACCTTTACTATCATAGTAGGTGCCCATGTCTGATCAGGTTGATATGATTTTCCTTAATATTGCTTGATGAGGATTTTTGATTCTGTTCATGACTACATATCATTATAATCACAAGCTCACAAACTTTCATGTAGAACATCAAACTCTATCATCTTCGTCAACTGTTTCTTAACAGTTTTTTTGGAGGATGTTTTCAAGATAATCTATTTCATTGCTGAACAGTGAATAGTGTTTTGTTTATCATGTATATATTTACGTCATTATTTTTAATTAATTGCAGAATTTATTAAAAAGCCATGAAAGTGTTCTTCAGACGTTGCCATGCCAAATATTGGAACCTATTACCCTAGGAGAAGGTGCTGGGGTAGGATTAATGAAAGATGCAGAAGCTGTAGCAATGCCAGAGGGATCTACTTTATTTGATTTGGTTCAAACAGGAATAGCAACTACCCACGCTGCGGTTGGAGTGGTGGTGCGGCTGAGAGAAGAGCTATCTTTGGTGAAGGAGGTGCCAGTTCTTTTTGTTATAGATCAGGTATATACTTCATCAGTGTGAGGCGATAACAAACTACTTTGCAATGTGGTATGTAGTTTTTTGGCATTTAAGAGGCTGCGATGTTATAAGAAACAATACTTCACTGATTTGTCGAATTGTTTTTGTTAATAACGTTGTAGTACAACAGTTGGTTTACATTTAGTCAATACAAAGAAGTGACGGGTCGGCACTCTCATCGGGACATTCATGCACGAGAGCTTACTATGGTATGTCTTCCCTTTTTGGGATATTTTAAGAAGTAGCTGGATATCTCTCAATTTAAATAGTGTTTGGGTAATTGGTAGTGCATATAATATATAGCTTCTTTATAATACATAAATTTAGAAAACATTGAAGGTCATATGTAAACATACCCTTGGTCAGTATACTAACTATAACATGAGAATCCGTTAGTTTAATTACCTTGTATATTGCACAATAATATAAACATTAATAGTATAATAGTGGCATAAACATAACTTTAATATAACTTCTAGATATATAGTTCCAGGAATCTGCGAATTAACTGCTTCAGGAGCTCGGGTATATTACAGAGTTCCACGGACTATCTGTGTCAGAATGCTGGGATCATCTTCCGAACCACTACAGGAGCCTCTGTTACAGATTGCTTCAAGACATGCGGACTGTCACAGAGCATAGATAATATCGCAGGAGACTTTGAATTTTACTGAATTAGGTCCTCGCTTGTCGCCAGGACACTCGTCTGCCTTTGGAAGAATGTTTCTGTTTGTCACAATCAACTGTCTTCCTCTGTCTCAGGAATCTTGGATGTCAGCATTAGATGTCTTGGATCCTACCTTAGATATGGGATTCTGTGCTTAGGAGATCTCGTCTGCAACAGGAGGGTTTCCTCGGGAAATTCGCTGCCCAGCACTATGAATTTTCCACAGACTTCCGCTGAAGCACAGAGACTGCGGCCTGTTTCCAGGTGAATCTCCACAGGGATTTGGCCACTATGATATATTCAATAATTAGCTTCTATGAATTCATCCAACCTTCAGACTTGCCATGAGATATTCTGTTGTCCTTGGATGATGAGTTTTCCCTGTGGCCAGAACAAGTAGAAGAAAACGAAAAAATGAAAACCAACTAGGGTGGGATCTTTCACCACTGAAATTGATTGGAGAAAAGGGGGTCTTAAAACCCTCAGAGCCTCAGGGTCAAAAAACAGAGATAAAATTGATCCAATCAATGATGATCCAAATGAATTTAACCCTCTTGTATTTATAGATTTTCATGAGGGCATTTTATCCTTAATTAATTTGAGTGAAATTCACATCAAACCCCACTTTTGGGTTTCTTTGCGCAGCTGCCCCAAAACTTGCCCAAACATTAGGTATTTTGGGGGTTTTTCCTTTATCAAGGACTATAGCCTGTGGGGCTCGATAGACTACTTCATCTCTTGGGTGATTAATTTCCCAGGAACATTACGTATCATCCCAAAGTCATCTGAACCTCAATATGACCCCATCCAAAAGATACTAAAGAACCCCCAGCTTTCTCAAATTTTGGAATGTTGTCAAGGCATCATCTTTATAGGTTAAAATTTGAGCTGCCTAAATATGATGCCCAGTTAAACAAAACAACTACCAACTAGATAAATGTGATGGAGTGGTACATGATATGAACTCACCCTAAAACGAGAAAGAGCAGATTTCAGTAGCATCCATGTATCTCTAGTGAGACGCACACAATTGGTTCATGTGGTGGGCATGCAAGTCTAAGGGATAATCCACAAAGTGGTAAATGTTCACAAAAACTTTTCGAACGATCTGTTCATGACAAGAAGTGGACATCTTCATCAAATTCACCCTCTTATACCAAACTGGAAATGTAAGAGAATATACACAAATCAATGATTAAAGTTTGACTTTATATTGCAGGACTGAAGGTTGATTTATGCAGTGAGATTAAAATATGGAAGCCAACGGATATAATTGAAGGCAAAATAAACCCAAGTTGATTGTAACCCAACATGAATTTCTTCAGCACCAAGTAGTCAAACCTTTAAATACGTCCCTCCCCTCTCACAAAAGACTAACACCTTAACTTTGAGGAAAAAGGGGTCGTAATAAAATAAGTGCTCCTGTTGTTAAGGAAAAATGGAGTCCCTGTTATGAATGTAAATTTGTACTCGCGGGGTTGAATAGGAATCACATTTCTATCAGTGACTGTGACAGAGAAGACTAAGAATATGTCTCAGAAATAGAGGACTTGCTACATCTGAAGAACTAGATTCTAGGGTTGAAGAGTCCATGCCCGGGATCTCATTAGTGGCAATGATGATAATCTCCCAACCTAAATCTTGAAACTAGAGGTCACATGAAGAAGAGCAAAGTTACAGTTATCTTAGAGTCAGAGAGCACCCATAATTTTATTGATGGCAATGCAGCAAGGCAACTAAATCTGTTCATGTACGCCATTGGACGTTTTAACTTTAAAGTAGCAGATAGGTAGAAGATTGCAGGGTCAATTAGATGTCAAAAGGTCGCACTCCAAATATAAGATTTCAATTTACATGCTAAATTCTATGCCATACTTCTAGGTGGAGTTGACATGGTTTTGGGATTGGAATGGCCAATGTTGCCATGTAGTTATGCTAGAAACCATTAGAAGTGTTACTTTTCTAACCCCAGTCCTTACGCAACTTACTTCATAATGATTTCATTGCTAAAAATAAATGTTAAATTTTAGCTCACTGAATATAATGCATTATCTGGGATTTTTAACTGGCAAAATACAAACTAAACAAATGAAACCAATTTTCACACATGGAAATAGAAATATTTTTTCCCTTCAAATCAACTTCTCATTAAAATAAATTTAAATCTTACAAGGGCTCCTTTACTGGGAAATTGGCTTTCTCAGAAAACAATATAAGCTACAGCAAAATTTCAGAAATTTTTTGGGCATTGTATGTCCTTTATGACCCTCCGAAATATCCTGAATCAACCCACAAACATGGCTGGCTCCTGTACCTGCACAGTTGCTTTATTGCCTGCTTGCAGCTGTTGTATGGCCTGCTTGAAGCTGTTGTATGGCCTGCACGACACTGCTGTATGGCCTGGTGCCACTGCTGTATTGCCCACACACAACTGCTGTATGACCTGCAAATGTGCCCCCGATATGACCTGCTGTACAGCCTGTATGTGGGCTGATATATTCAGCTGCTCACTCCTTGCTATCTTCTCCAGAGCTGATCATTGGATGAAACTCCTTTATCTCCCTTTCTACATGGGGGAAGCAAAGCACATGTTAAACTAATTATGTTGGCATTTTCATGAGCATTATTGTTTATCTTATCTGATTTTTCTTAATGCATTTCTTTGTTAATTACCATCAAAAGGCTAAAGCTTGAGAAGGGCACAAAAGCTATGTAATTGTTACATGTATATGTTTAGGGTGTTTTCATAAGTACTGCCTAGATTGATTACGCTGTATAAGAGTGGGGGAAATGGTCTGCTGATTTATATGAGGTTGTTTGACTTACATATTCTTACAGTAAAATGCAATAGAGCTTTATGAATAACTGGAGTCGTTTGTATTACTTCTTTATAGGTCAAGGCATATCGAACAATGTTACACAGTGACATGATGGTGACTGCATATTCTCATTCGACTGCAGTGGGAAAGCTTCGCAAACACTTGCCTGATACTCCTCTAGATGTTCGTTATGATTTCCCTCGATATGGCATTGATGAAGTGGAAGCAGTTATTAACTATTACTACAGGTACAAAACTCCTATTTTCTAATATTATTTACATTTTGACTCTAATATTTAAAGCAAGTATAATGACAGATCATTTGCTACCATATAGGCTCTCAAAACTTGAAACTTGTACCAAAAGTTGAAGTTGAAATTAGAGTGGTGTCTTCAGATGACTAAAAGCATTTATTGGGTACTGAAAGACAACTTGGTTTTTAGATTATATTCAATTAGGAACTTATAATTGTGTATCTGAAAAAAAACTGTACTTGAGTTAAGAATAATTTTAAAAGAAGTAAAATGAAGCCAATTATGTATATCGTTGGGAAAAGATGATCATCTTTAAAGTGCACTCTGCAAAACCAATTATGTTCACGCCGATAAAGAATTTGGCATAATCTTGTGACATCAAGCCACTTAACAGCTCGTGAATGTTGGTTATAGCCTATGTTGCACTGGTTTTGGGGACAGGGGAATGGTGGGGATGAGTCCCCGGAACAGCTAGAGCGCACCCCCAAATTTTCAGGAAACTGGGCTGGGGGGGTTGGGGACGACAATATATATATATATATATATATATATATATATATATATATATATATATGCAAAATTCAATATTAACATTTGTAGTTGTTTCAAGCTAGTATTACGTACAACCCTTACACTCGCCAATTAAAATCTCAAACAATTTGAAAAGGAGTTGAGTGACATTCCATTATTGGCCACTAGACATGAGCTTTAGCTTTAGGAAATTTAAGTGTAACTACTTAAAATTTGTAATAAGGTCCATGAACAATCCATGAAGGAGAACTGTCTTTATATTAGTTTTTTTCCTCATATTTCTTGTTAACGATGACTATGTTAAACACAAAATGCATTCCCTTTTCAATAGGTTTTGCAAACTTTTATAGCTATGTTGAAAGCCACTATAAAATAATTTGGTTTTCTAATCATATTAAATTCATATTTCAGATTAAGAAGGGGATTGAATAGGAATTTATTTAAACATTTAGTACTCAATCCAATTCACAACTATCTGATTGTTTTCACAATGCTTGGGATTGGGATGATAGAAGCATTGAACTTGAATGAGTCCTCGAAACCCACATACAATATGTAAAAGCTGAGATGATCTAAGAAAGAACAAGAAAAATAACCACAAGGATCATCCTTTTAAAATGTTGTATTTTCTATTTTCTTGACATGGAGGGTGTTTTTTGTAATTTTACCATTGAAAATCCAATATCTAAATCACTAGAAATCCAAAATGAAACCCATCATACAAAACCCATGTTTTGAGCTGCAACTTGTACAAAAAATTTAGATTCAATGCATTCCAAAAAAAATGAATGGGAAAAATGATCATATTGTTCAATCATCAATGTCCATGATTGTCAAAACTGAAGCTCTGTGCTTGGATTATCCCTAAAACCTTCCCAAAACATCCCTGAAATCTGCCCAGAAAACCCTGAAATCTGCCAAAAACATCCCTGAAATCTGTCCGGAACATCCCTGAAATTTGTCCGGAACGTCTTGGGGATGGCTAGCAAGTCCCCAAGTCCCCAATGGAGTCCCCAACAGTTTGGGGACATTTCCTAAGGGTCCAAAAGTCTCCGAAACATAGGGACGCAGTGTACGTGAGTATTTTTGGGGGGACGGGTCCTCGTGCAACATAGGTTATAGCAGTAGAATTATCTTCCGTGAGTAAGAAGTCAGGAATGTAGTATCTTTGTTAAACTTAGTGACAATTCTCTTCCATGTCTAGGGATGGTGGTTTGTTTAGACACCTCATCACTATGTTGCCAGGAAATGTGGTGGTATGTTAAAATTAGCACCTAGGGCCAAACTCAATGTGGGTCATCTTATTTATAGCAGCTGATATTTTTCTTGGATCCCTTTCATCGAGAGGTGTAGGATTCATTTAAAGATCATCCGATTTCGATAAATATTCATGGAGTTATGAATTTATTTGTGTTATAGGACAATTCGTCAAGTCGGCCTGCAACCAAATAAACCCCACATGTGCTCAACATTTTAGTATAAAAATAGGTGACTTGATTGTCATTTTCACACACACTTCACTCTTGATTTCTCTCCACTTGTCTTGGGTTTTAGTGGAAGAGAAGTCTAAGAGGAGGAAGCCCTAAACGCAGGTCTAGAAGGAGACCCTATTCGCTGTAAAAGAAGGATGCCCTAGCCGCAGGTCTTGTGAAGGTTTGGCCGCAGTTCAAAGGGAGATCTAGCACGGTGAAGGAGGCCTAACAGCTGACCCTAAACGCAGTCTTATCATACCCTAGATGCCCTAATCTATACGCTATTTGAGACAACCCTTAGACGTTGGAAAAGAGGCAGTAAAGAGGCTCTCTAACTCGCTGCCCTAACCAGCAAAGAAGGTAGGGACAACGTGGGTGTTTTAGGGCTGTTAGAACCTCTTGGTGACTGCGTGGAGGGTTGTTCCATGCTACAAAGAGGCCGAGTTAGGTAAGGAGAATTGCAGACTGTTTGTGGGCAACTTTAAGGTAAGGGTGACACTGTTTGGTTGGCTAATAGGTGACAACAATCCCTGTGGTAGGTCGCAGGCCTTGCCTAACTAAAATAGGGATAGCGTGGAGGCTTCTTGGGCTGAAAAGTACCCAGAACAATGACACGAATGGAGGAGACCCTCCCTTGACAAGGCTGCAGGTTTTGAGGGATGTTTTAGGTGACTGTTTGAGGGTTGTTGTAGCACATGGGTGCCCTAACCAGTCACAGTAAGGAACAACAGCAAACGCAGTCTTCTACACCTCCTATCTGCTGTAAGAAAGAGACATTGTTGTGTTTTAGGTGCACATCTTGTCCGCTGTCCTAAAGACCAGCATGGTAGATACATAGGACCAGTGTTGCACGAAGCGCCCCCCCCCCCCGGTTCCAAGCCCCGAAGCGCGTCCCGTACGGAAGCGCCTAGGAAGCTTGGCCGGAAGCGCGCTTCCGAAATTTTTAGACGCTTCCTGGAAATTTGGAAGCGTTGGCGCTTCCGAAGCGCCGAAGCGCGCTTCGTACGACGCTTCCTAGACGCTTCCCAGACGCTTCCCAGGCGCTTCCCAGACGCTTCCAGGACGCTTCCAGAAAAGCTTCCGGAAAAGCATTTAGAAAATCGTTTTTTTTTCAATTTTTTTTTAAATTTTAGGTGAGTTTGCTTGTTGGGGGTGGGTCCACCTTGGGTTAGGGTGACAAATGAAAGCAAAAAAAAATATAAATATAGCAGATGCTCCCTCATGGTAATGTTAAATTCTTAAAGTAAAAGTGACATTCTCCTTTATTTTTCATTTTCATCCTTTTACTTAAATTTTTAACATTACCATGAAATGACTCAGAATGTTTGAGAGTGGTTCCAGCCTCATTGGACTTCATATGGAGAAAATAGAATTTCATATCCTATTCAAAATTCAGCAGACTTAACAGTTTTCAGGTATTCAGGATCAATGGGATTGTGGCATTTCATTAGATTATATCAAGTATGAAGGTATGCGATTAGCATTTAATCAAGAGCACCAAGCCCTATATGTACCCTGGTGTTGGTGGTGTTAATTGTTGAACTCCTTTGTCACGCGGCACACCCTTAGCAAAAAATTACCTTTCAATCAAGTCAAAATCATCTATCAAACATGTTAAGCTTTTTCTACCATATTTTAAGTCTTGAATTAGGTAGTTTGATCAAAATTGGGCAATGTTGACTAATATCCCTAGACAATCGAGGTAGAGGCAAAGGCTAGACAAGAGGAGAAGAATCTAGATTCTAGATCATTAATGTACAATGGATGTTATATCTATCTTGATTTATGCAAAAATATGCATGTTTTCATGTCTTCTACAATTAATTTGGTATTTGGAATGTTTGTTTTGAGTATAAATGCAAAAAAATAAAAAAAATATATATATATATAGCAGACGCTTCCGCGGACGCTTCGCTTCCTAGATTTTTGGAAAATGACGCTTCCACGCTTCCGCTTCCGCTTCCGCTTCGCTCCCGCTTCGTGCAACATTGCATAGGACAACAAGCATAGTGCTGCAATGTTTCATGGTGGATACATAGGACAACAAACATAGTGTTGCAATGTTTCATGGTGGATACATAGGACAACAAACATAGTGCTGCAATGTTTCATGGTGGATACATAGGACAACAAGTACATAGTGCAACAGTGGCACAACGGGACAACCAGGACATTGTGCAACAGTGGCACAATCGGACAGCCATGACATAGTGCAGCAGTGGCACAATGGGACAGCCATGACATTGTGCAGCAGTGGCACAATGGGACAACAAGCATGTGCAACATGGTGTTACATGATGTGTGCAGCATGAAGATGAAGAGCAGCAAGATGGGTACAACATGATGAGGTACAGCGCAACAGTGATGCAGCATGGTGCAGCTCTGTGATGAGACATGGTATGATGGTGCAACATTGTGATAGGGTGATGGAATCACATGAGTCCATATCAGTTACCTCATGAGACATCTTCTTAGAGAAGATCTATGTTCTTATCTTGTCAAGTCAAAGTGTTGACTTCTGATGTATATGTACTATCTCTCTCTCTCTCTGCTGAACTATTGAAGAACATATAAGAAGAATTGATCAAGGGTTTTCCAACATTGGGGTTTGTCCCTAGCTAGCGCCACATCTTGTGTTCTCTTGTCTGGGCTTGTCTTCTGCGATTTATGTTTATGTTCTATCTGCAGTTTACTTTAATGCTGATGTGATTGCTAATTTGGAAGAGATATTGAGCTAACTGTGAAAATTGAAATAAATTGCTCTAAGCATAGAACATACCTAAAATTAACATGGTATGTAAGGTCATTATGTAATTGTAATGTTTGTAAGTAGTTTTTGTATTTGTAAGGTAGGTAAATTGTATTGATATAATATGAATGGTGGTTTACATTCCCTCGGATGGTGTGCCTAAATAGGCATTGACTGGTCACGAGGGCTGATTGGACATGTCTTTTGATCTTTCACTTCATAATTAATTTTATTAATGTAATTTACTAATTTAATTAATTAATTATTAATTAATTATATTATGAATTGTTTATTCATAACATTGCCACCCCCTTTAGAGATGCTTTGTCCTCAAAGCACAACCAGGAGGGTCTTCTCTAGTTGAACATTGTTGCGATGGAATGGCATCCTTTTGTTGACTGGTGCTCTCTTCACGAGTACTTGTACCTTCCTTGGAACTGGAAGTGTTAACACCTTTTAATTTATAGTGTCGTCCTTGCCAGTTAAACTCCATGAATTGTTCTTCAAGGTTTGTAGTATAGCTCCCTAGTTGTATTAACCATTCTGCACCCAGAACTATATCCATTCCTTTGAGTGGTAGGGAAAATAGATCTGTTTGTAGTTCTAGTTCTTTTATTTGGATTGAAACATTATGACATTCTCTTATTTCTTTGAACTTTTGCCCAGTAGCGACAGATATGGTGAGGTCCTTGATTGGGCATATACAAAGATCAAGTTGTTTAGCTAGATCAGTGTTTACACCATTGTGAGTACTACTAGAATGTATAAGTATATTGACATTTCTGTCTTTGATGAGCCCTTTGAGCTTTAGGGTTTTAGGACATAGTCTCTTCCTCATGTTTGTTGGTGGTGTAGTATGCTTAATGTTTCTTCTTAGAGATTGGTTTCTCTTCTTTTGAAGATGTGGTGGGACATATTTTGCAATTGCTTGTTGCTCTTGATTTTCGGGAGAGTTACTCTGTTCATCATGGGTTTCCTAGTCACATGAGATTTCCGCTAATGACGGTTCCTCACAATTTGAATCTTCACTCTGTGTGACAACAACTCCTTCATCGTGTTCTTGTACTTCAATTTGTTTCACATCTACTATTTTATAGTAGTGTAGGGATGCATCTTCTGTTAGATGATCCAAAATACAAAATTCACAGTTCACAAAGTTAGGATAGAATATTTGTTTATTTAGAATATTTAATTAAATATTGGAGACACTTAAAAATAGAATATTGTTGTAAAAGATATGACATCTAGAATAATGTCGTATCTTAGTCTCCAATTTAGGAGTAGAGTTAGTAGATTGGGTAGAATTGCATTTATTATAAATGGACACTTGTTAATTTAATAAGTAGTCCATAACTAGAATAGGTTAGGAAATTAAGCTTATATATAGTTCATTCTCCTGATTGCAAGAGTGTTGGAGTGTGTGTGTAAACTCTTGCAAAATTATTATGTAATTTCTTTTCTGATTAATAAAATTGTGTGTCTGAGGACACTTCTGCCATTATTGTGGTATCAGAGCTTCAATAATGCAGCTGATGTGAGGAGGAGATTCCAGCTCTACAAGTTTTTGGAAAACTCCATTGAATTGATCAACAAATGATTGGTATGAAAATTGTCCAGTTTTTGTTCAAAAGGAAAAGAAATTTTATTATTTTATTGATTTTAGATTTTTAAATCTGAAAATCAATTTTTTATTATTATCAAAATTTGCTCTGTGTCTTGAATTTCTGTTATCTGCTCCGCTTCAACACGCTGCTTGCTGATACGAGAAAAATAATCTTCTCACTGTGGCCTCAATGGCTGTTGAAGGCATGCAAGGGAATTCAGTGGCACCACCTGTAGTCTCCATTGTTGTTGAAGAGGATCCATGGGAATGGAATAGACTCTTGGCACCAAGTGGCTCAGGTTCTTGCACGCCCTCGTCAAGTCCCTCAGCGCCCTGGAGCGGAGGCAATAGGCGCCTGTCGAGCTATCCATAGCCAGCTGTTGCTTTAACCACAGGAAATCATCCAGATCCATCAATAACAACAAATTAGCGGTCTCTGCCAACAGCTTCCATGTCCTTTCCACAACCCAGCTATCTTTAGCGGTGCCTTCCAAATCTCCGGAGTTCACTTTCTCCTCTATTCTGTTCACCATCATCCCCGCCGAGAACAACCAGCACTCCAGTATCTGGTGCATGGTGCACAGCGTGTTGTCCTCTCCGTTGCCCTATGCGAGTGTTCGCTTGAGAGAACAAACGTAGCTTGAGAGAGCCAACCAGCATGAGCTAGCAAGAAACCAGCGTGAGCTAGCCAATAGCCAGCGTGGAGGACAACGTCAGCAAGTGTAAGGAAAAATTCGAGCTTCTTAAAGTGTTTTTTTCAAGTAAGTTTAAAGTTGAATTGAAGAGTGAAGAAGCGTTTGCTGGAGAGATAAGGAATATTTTTTTAATTTTGTAAATTTTTATTGGAGAGATAAGGAATATTGTATTTTGGAGAGATATGGTGAGTTTTTGAATTTTGGGAATTTATTGTTTGTAAATTTGTGGAGTAATAAGATGTACTTCTAAATTATAATTTTTTTTGGAGTAATAAGGTGTGAGGGGTTATTTGTAAATGTTTGGGGCAGTAAATTTTGTAATTTTTGGAGTAATAAGGAGATTTTATCTGTAATTTTTTATTTGGAGAGATAAGTGCGACATTGTAACTCAAAGTAATTTTTTACTTTGAGGGGGGTTAGAGTACATTTTTCATAAAACTTTGCAAGGGATTATAAATCAGTCAAATTTTGAAAGATTTCATTGTAAAATTCTTAAGAGAAATTGACTAGAGCCAAGTGCAAAGCTCAGTTATTTTTCTCCTTCAACAACTATATGAGGGTCAAGGCCAAGCCCCGATAGATCATTTTTGCGTGGGGTGTTTCGTGTGACGTGTTGCTCATCTTTCCTGTGCTTGATTCTTTTTGGTGCAAAGCTTTAAACCTACAATGTCCGAGTTAATTAAATTGTTCTCTGATTCTGAGAAGCTTGAAGGGGTAAAATCATACAAGACATGGAAACGTCTCATTGAAAGCACTCTAATATATATGTGGCAAGACATGTGATGGAGACATTAAACCTAATAAATCTACAGATGTAAGTTCACTTGCAAAATGGGAAGTTAAAAATGTCAAGGCACTGGCTCTTATAAAGGCTTCAGTTAATGATGAGATGTATATTCATATTGAAAACACCTCAGATGCATGGTCGGCTTTGTGTACTTTCAAAGATCTATTTGATATACAACTTGAATAAAAAAAGGTTGATCTACAACTTAAGTTGCTTCAACAAAAACTAACTGAAGGAGGAGATTTCCTTGAGTATATCTCCAGGATTAAAAATATTAAGAAAAAAATAGTAAAAGCTGGATTTCCAACAGTAGATGACAGTTTCATGACCACAATTCTAATTGCTGGATTGCCTTCTTCTTACACGCATTTTTTGGAAACTCTACAAGTGACCGAAAAGTTAGATAAATTAAAGTTTGATGAGCTAAGTGAGATGTTGGCTCAACACGACAAAACTTTTGGGAAGAAGAAACAAGGGGAATATGTCTTCTTCACAGAGGTCAGCACAAGTAAATCATCAACTGACAATTCTAGAGGAAGAGGACATTTCAATCAACATCTAGCAGCACATAGTGGACAAGGTCGTGGAAGAAGCCAAAATAGAGGAAACTTTCAAGGAAGAGGAAACAGTCAAGGCAGAGGAAACTTTCAAAACAGAGGCAACTTTCAAGGCAGAGGAAACAGTCAAGGAAGAGGTCAAAGTCAAGGCAGAGGGAAAACTCAAAGCAGAGGTCAAAGCAGAGGCAGATGACAGTATCAAGGAAGAGGCAGAGACTTGAATTAAATTGTCTGTAGAAGATGTAATAACATGGGCCATTTTGCAAAAGATTGTAGAACTTCCATTGATAAAATTCCAAAGTTCCATCAAAACACAACTCAATTTGCCACTGATCAAGATAATGATGGTTCGGAATATGTCTTCACATCAAGTCAAAGATTAGAATCAGCAGCATTAGTTTCCACTTTTTTTCAAAGTGATAATGAAGATGCATGGATTTTTAGATACAGGAGCAACTCAACACATGACTTTTCGAGAAGACTTCTTTTGGAACTTCCAACCATGCCACCTTAGTTCAATCTTTCTTGCTGATGATACAAAACATACTCCTTATGGAAGAGGTGTCGTTAAATTTTACCTTCCTGACATTGGAGAAAGATTGATTTCAAATGTATGGTATGTACTTGTTGACCCTGCCGCCTACACCTACCTACAAGTCAGTGAGAAAAGCCTTCAACCCCACAAGGTGTGGTTGGTGGCAGGGAACTCAGAGAAGGGGCTGTCACACTAATCCCGACTCTCTCCGTTTGAGCTATCTCCTAGGTTAGCTAAGGGGGGTGGTCCCTAATGAAAAGTTAAGTTAAAAGATGTGAGTTTCTAGGAGAGTGTTATAATGAAAATGGATTACTTTTAAGGATTTATGGGAAAATATGAAGTGATCAACTTGAAATAAAAATGCCAATTATTAATATGATTAAAAACCATAAATCCAGTGCCTTATAAGGAATTTGCTCAACAATTTATAAGATATATTTGCTCAAAATAAAATGCAATGCTCTCAAAAGAGAAAACAAAGTAACCTTGAAATGTAAATAAGAATTGTTAACACAAGATATGTAAGATACAAAATGCTTTTGAGATAATCAACTTTATAAATCAAAACATGTGAAACATATCTTGCCAAAACCCAAAAATTAGTAATTAACTTGGAAATTTAAAAGAAGGGAAGTGCTAAACCAAGACATCAATATGCAAGTAGACTTGAAACATGAATAGAAAGCACTTGTTTGCTAAGACACCTGACACGGGGATTCGGGATTTGTAGGATACGGGGATTCGAGTGTCGGATTCAGACACGTTGACCCCCCGAAACAGGACATGTAGGATTCGTTATATATATATTAGAAATTAGATATTTCTTACACAAATTCTCATTAATGATACAAATTCATTGATTTCAAACATAGATCTTCATCTAGATGTTAGTTTTACTGTTTACAAAGTAAGTTAGTAACATTATAGCATGCATAGTACATACAAAATTCAAATATCTGCATAAACCCTCACAAACCTCATAAACCCTCCCAAACCTCATAAGCCCTCATAAACCCTCACAAACCTCATAAACCCTCCCTCATAAACCCTCACTTTTTTGGGATTCAAATCCCAAAATTAGGACACGAAGTGTCCTAACGGGACACGATCAGGATTCGATGGTGTCCTGTTAGGACACGTGGTGTCCCATTTTAGGATTCGAATTCCCATCGAATCGTGTCAGATACGTGGGATTTGGACACGTGGCTTGTTTTGGATGAATTCGGTTTTATAGCTTGCTTGAAATGATTACAATACTTGCTTTTGGAATAGACTTTGCATATGAAAACTCAAACCATCAAGAGATAAGTAAAGTAAATGTAATGGAAAGTGCTCTTGGTTAATTTTATTAATTAGCTCTACTACAAGATTACAATTTAACTCTTCAATCCTCAGACCTCTCTAATGAAAAGTTAAGTTAAAAGATGTGAGTTTCTAAGAGAGTGTTATAGTGAAAATGGATTACTTTTAAGGATTTATGGGCAAATATGAAGTGAGCAACTTGAAATAACAATGCCAATCATTAATATGATTAAAAACCATAAAACTAGTGCCTTATAAGGAATTTGCTCAACAATTTAAAAATATATTTGCTCAAATTAAAATGCAATGCTCTCAAAAGAGAAAACAAAGTAACTCTGAAATGTAAATAAGAATTGTTAGCACAAGATATGTAAGATACAAAATGCTTTTGAGATAATCAACTTTATAAATCAAAACATGTGAAACATATCTTGCCAAAACCCAAAAATTAGTAATTAACTTGGAAATGTAAAAGGAAGGAAGTGCTAAACCAAGACATCAATATGCAGTTAGACATGAAACATGAAAAATAAACACTTGTTTGAAATGATTACAATACTTGCTTTTGGAATAGAATTTGCATATGAAAACTCAAACCATCAAGAGACAAGTAAAGTAAATGTAATGGAAAGTGCTCTTGGTTAATTTTATTAATTAGCTCTACCACAAGATTACAATTTAATTCTTCAATCCTCAAACCTCCCTAATGAAAAGTTAAGTTAAAAGATGTGAGTTTCTAGGAGAGTGTTATAGTGAAAATGGATTACTTTTAAGGATTTATGGGCAAATATGAAGTGAACAACTTGAAATAACAATGCCAATCATTAATATGATTAAAAACCATAAAACCAATGCCTTATAAGGAATTTGCTCAACAATTTAAAGATATATTTGCTCAAAGTAAAATGCAATGCTCTCAAAAGAGAAAACAAAGTAACCCTGAAATGTAAATAAGAATTGTTAGCACAAGATATGTAAGATACAAAATGCTTTTGAGATAATCAACTTTATAAATCAAAACATGTGAAACATATCTTGCAAAAACCCAAAAATTAGTAATTAACTTGGAAATGTAAAAGGAAGGAAGTGTTAAACCAAGACATCAATATGTAGTTAGACTTGAAACATGAAAAGAAAACACTTGTTTGAAATGATTACAGTACTTGCTTTTGGAATAGACTTTGCAGATAAAAACTCAAACCATCAAGAGACAAGTAAAGTAAATGTAATGGAAAGTGCTCTTGGTTAATTTTATTAATTAGCTCTACCACAAGATTACAATTTAACTCTTCAATCCTCAAACCTCACCTTTGTCCAATGATATGGATCTCATAGTGAGGGGTCAATAGAGGAGTAGAGGATCCCTAAGTTGTTTACTTTAACCAACTTATGTTGGAGGTAAACTTTTAATGAGGCTTGGGGCCTTCCTACACTAAAATGCCTAGATGAAATGCAAATTGTGTTAATTCCCAAATTAAAATAATAATACATGCAAATGCTTCAAAGAGATTGATTTGCAATGTTTGAAAATGAAATAGTGTTCAACATAAGTTGCAATTATAACTTCAATTGGAGGAATAAAATTAGCTTACAAGTGTTGCATGTGTTTCATCAATGAATTAAAATGATATAAGTAATTTGCTTGAAAGTAAAATTTGTTTCAAATAGACAATGACAATAAATTGCTCCATTATTCAAGATAACAATGTAGCATAAAATTGAAGCATGTATTCAAGTGCTCATGAAACATTTTACCAAGGTAAATGGAAATGAATCAAAGTTTGTTAAGAATATAAAATGCTTGCATGTAAAGGATGAATTGCCCAAAGTAAAGTGTAAACGTGTAGCTCCAAGCAACAATGAGAAAGAAAATGCAAAGCTCAAATGAAATTGTAACAAACTTTAACTTAATGAAATGTGATAGTGAGGTTGTGTTAATTCCCAATTAAAGCATGCATGTAACTAAATGAAGTATGAAAGCTTAAACCATACAAATGTCAATCCACCCAAGAGAAACCTCCCTCTAAATGGGGAGATAGGATACCATGAGAGAAATCCCAAGCTCCCACAAGCAAGTTAGATCTTTTATTAATATTACAATGAGAAGAGGGCCCTTCAAAATTCTCAACTATATTTCAAGGAGAGTCCTCACAATAATTGCTTGAAACTCGGACATTAGACCTCCTTTCTTAAGAAAGGAGTGACAAAATCTCACAAAACTTATGCAAGGGAAACAAGGTGTGAGTTTCCTCCAAATGCCCACGGCTTAAAGAGGAAAATGGGCAGAGCTCTAGTGAATTTGACTTGGCCAAGGTAAGCCTCAAAAGGGCTCACGACATCCTTGGAAATCGAACCCCCAACACTTGCTAAAGGTCCTGCAAACACTTGTTAGATGTTGTCCTGCAAAAACTTGTTAGATGTTGCGGGAAGTTGCTCTTCAAAATCTGCCACACAAGAGTTAGCAAACAATCCAAACAATGGCTGCAAAATAAGTTAAGTACTAATGGAAAAATCAGCAAGATAAAATGTATATGTACAATTATAATTTACAAAAGGCTAAGCTAAAGAGTGAGAGTAAACTCTCGTCTTTGCTTAGCCATCTTCAAGCTCTTAGATAGAAAATGAAAGAAATGAAGTACAATGTTTTTTTTAAAAAGATTTAAATTTAGAAGTTCTTGGCTTGTGTACAAACTATGTGTCGAAATCCCTGCAAAACCACTTTGTAAGATAAGACTATGAAGGTTCAAAGAACAAATGAGAGTTCCTTTAAGAATGTATCAAGAGTGGGTTGGTCTCTCCAAAGACTTCCCTTCACGCTTGATTCTGTAATCCCAACAAGATGTTCTCTCTACAAAACTTCAATCAAGAATTAGTTCCATATAGATTTAGCAATAAACAATGATAAGAAACTCTAGAGATTTATTTAAAACCAACTAGAGCATACTTTTAAATCAAATGTTAATGCAAGATAGCTCTACATTAACAAATCTACAAGAGCATATGGAAGCAAATTAGATCAAAGCATGAGTAAAAGGAATTATACCAATGCTCAACAATTTATCACACTCGAAAATGAGGAACACCTCATGAATGAAACTCCAAAGTCTTTATTGATATTTCTGAAAGTGTACAAGGCAGTAGTGCTTCCGCAAGCACAATAGCTAGTAACAATATGATGCAATGTGAGAGCCCATGGCTCTATTATATAGAGAGTTGGGAGCAAATCCCAATGAAGAATGACAATGACAAATGGCATTGGAGCCAATCCCAATGTAGAAGTGATTAAACAAGTGGTATGAGGTGACAATCCCAAAGAGAAATTTGAATTTGTTGAATAGAGCTCCAGTGCCAAATGTAAAAATCGAATTCTGGCAAGTGGACATCATTTTCTTCTTCTCTTATGTGCAAAATTCGAATTTTATGGTGGAATGACAAGTGTATATGGGTGGTAACCCATGTGGGGACAATTTCCCACAAAAATCTCCACCAAATATTCTCCCAAATCCTTCCAAATGTGCTTTAACTTCACAAATTCGAATTTTCAAACAGTTTTTTCATTTAATGCCAGAAATTCGATTTTATTTGAGCACATGTCCTTTCCTTGATTTTAGGAGTCCACATCACCTTGGGACTTCACTTTAACTCCCCCATAATTTTCCACCTCATTTCCACAACATTTAGCATGTGTGGATATTTATTTTTCTCCATTTATTTAATTTCTGGCTTAATTAATTGCTAGATTTCCAACTAAACTTAGGAAAAATGGGTTTTGAGGGTCCAAAACACATTATTAACCCCTCAAAGTGTGTCATAATAGAAAGTTGAGGGTGAGAGGTGTAATTTTGATTACTCATACCCCATATAACTTCTCTAGACTACACTTATTACAATTTAAATACAATTTTATTTGGTAGTCTGATTTATCTAACAACGACTCGACCAAATCTATCTTATGCAGTTAGTATTCTTTCACGCTTTATGCAAGAACCATGAGACAATCACTGGAATGCAGCCAAAAGGGTTCTACGATATATCCAAGGAACAAAAGATTTTGGTTTTCCTTACAAAAAGACTAAAAACTTTGTACTTGGCGGATTTTCAGATGCCGACTTTGCTAGCAGTGTTGATGATCGAGCATCAACCTCCAATTATTTAATGAACATGGGGTCAGCTGCAGTATCTTGGAGTTGCAAGAAACAAGCTACAGTGGCCACTTCTTCAGCCAAAGCAGAATACATATCAGCATGGGAAGCAACATGTGAAATTGTTTGGTTGCACAGAGTTTTGCAGGATTTGGGCATTCCTCAAGCAGAAGCTACATCATTATTCATTGACAACCAGTCAGCCATAAAGCTTGCCAAGAATCTAGTTTTTCATTCCAAAACAAAACATGTGGACACCAAGTATCATCACATTAGATTGCTCATTGCCAAGGACGTCATCAAGCCAGTTTATTGTCCTTCAGAAGATCAAGTCTCCGATATTTTCACAAAACCACTTGGCAGGATCAAATTTACTAAGTTTAGAGATGAACTTGGTATCTATTGTAATGTATCTTTGGATCATAGGGGGGGAATGTTAGATGATCCAAAATATAAAATTCATAGTTCACAAAGTTAGGATAGAATATTTATTTATTTAGAATATTTAATTAAATATTGGAGACACTTAGAAATAGAATATTGTTGTAAAAGATATGACATTTAGAATAATGTCGTATCTTAGGCTCCAATTTAGGAGTAGAGTTAGTAGATTGGTTAGAATTGCATTTATTATAAATGGACACTTGTTAATTTAATAAGTAGTCCATAACTAGTATAGGTTAGGAGATTAAGCTTAGATATAGTTCATTTTCCTGATTGCAAGAGTGTTGGAGTGTGTGTGTAAACTGTTGCAAAATTATGATGTAAATTTTTTCTGATTAATAAAATTGTGTCTGAGGACACTTCTGCCATTATCTTCACATTTATGTCTTGGTGTCCAATTTTCTCCACATTTGCGACAACTATTTCTCTTTTTAATCTTCTTTTCTGGTTTGTTACTTGAAGTGTCTGATTCTTTCTCAACTTCATAATTATTCAGTTTCTTGTTAAGGCATCTATGTCCATATGTCCATTTGTCTCCACAATACCTAAATTTGTTAGTTTTTTTTCCTTGAGTGTTGTTGTTGGTCTTCGTCGTCTTTGAATGAGGTCATTCTGAGCTTATGTTTTCTCTCAATAATTATTGCTGCATGTCTAGCTTCCTCACTGGTTTTGAGTTTATACAATTTTAATTCTTCTCGAATATATTCTTTAAGGCCACAACGATACATTTTCAGTAGCTCTTCATTTGAGAATCCCCTTTCCCTTACAGCTAATACTTCCCACTTGTGTGTGTATTCACTTACAAATCCCTTTTGTTTGAGGTGGATGAATCTTTTGTAAATATTGTCTTCTTATTCATCATGGAAGCTTTTTAGCAGGGCTTCCACAAAGTTTTTCCAATTGAACAAACGAGCTTCACATTTGTGGGTCCATCATAGGAACCAATCATATGCTTCAGCTTCCAAGCTATTAGCAGCGGTCATGACCTTCTCTTGTTCACCTATTGGCGGGTTAGCCTCGAAAATGGCTTCCATTTTATTTACCCATACAATGATGCCTTTATGATCCTTACCATCATATTTTGGTAATTCTCTTTTAATCTTGAGATAATCCTTGTCGGGGAACTTTGTATGATACTGACTCCCTTCAAACTGTAGATGCGGTGTTGACCACTACGTGTCAACGACCCATAGTAGTACACCCCCTTTTTTCGCAAAAGTGATAACGCCTGATCGATGTGTTCGTGCTGTACAACTATCATCATCAGTTTCACTTCCAAGATGTTATGTAAACCCTTTCTGCATGTGTATGATGTAAATAATCTCAGCGGATCCGTGTCATGTATGTAATTGCCTAGGTAAACCTATTTTTCTCATGACGATCTACATTTTGGGAGCTTTTTTGTTTCACTGATCCATTCTCGGATGGTCGATAGAGTTTTCCTTTAGTCTTACCTCAAAGTCGGAATGGATTTTGTCACTGGGATTTTTGGCAAGTCCTAGTGTTCTAGATCGAGTCTATGTAAAAGTGATTTGGGAATAATACTAACTATTTGGTTAGATTATTTTATTACAAATTGCTTGGTCTGCTGGATTATATTTGTGTCGCAGAAATGGGTAGTTTGTGAGGGTCTTTTACAAATGGATTTCCCCCTTGAGATGTGTTGTCGCACAGAGTGTCTAGGCACCGCGACAATGCTCAGAGTAAGGGCTGTCACTCTTAAATCCTTACTCACTTCGTTTAGACTCTCTCCTAGATAAGTCAAGGGGGGTAGTCCCTAGGTAAATGGATGAGGATAGCCGGTAAAAAAAAAAACAGACTCTAGGAGATTTTAATGACGGACAACTTGACGGATCTAAACGATTAAATCAGATTGATAGATTAAACACCAACGTAAACAAGACACGACCACAAGATAGAAACAATTTTAGACCAGTGCCTTCAATATTTGAATTAACCATCAATAAAACAAGCTATCCAGAATGATTTTCAATATGTGACGAAAAGTGACAATAATCCATATAAATGCCCAACACTGTATCACGCAAAATATTCTAGATTTTAAATGATTTTCATTAACTGCCCAAGATCTAGAATTAATTAATTTTCTTTTATCACCAATATAACTTAAAACATTTATCGCACTAGACTATAGAAGAATCATGAGAATTTAAGATTTAGCATTTAACATTAGAAACACCAAGGAATTTAAAACTAATCAAGGGGTCAAAAATCGAAATTTTAATGGGCCATAGGCCACATTAAAATTTTTAACGTTTAAGTGAAAACCCCTTAATTTAAATCCTTAATCACAAATTTAAATTTTTAGAATTTTTTTTTAAATTTTTTAAATGTTTAGAATTTTAAAAGTTTTTACATTTTTTTATTTTGAAAATTTTAATTTTTTTATTTTTTAGGATTTTAAGACTCTAAAATTTATTAGATCTATTTTTTTAGATTTTATATATTTAGATTTTTTTTTTTGAAATTTTTTAATGTTTAGGATTTTTTTTTTAATTTTTCTTTTCTAGATTTTTAAGTTTTTAGAATTTTAAATCAAAAAATGAATTGCAAAATAAAAATGAAATGAAACTAAATCACACAAATAAAAAAATTAAACTCATAAAAAGAAATAAAAAAAATATACATCAAACCTAAATAAAAAATCAAATGACATAATATGCTAACCCCAACTATTCAAAAAAAAAAAAAGTCTTGTGTATATTATGTTTGTTGCTTGTAATGTAGGTGCAGCGATGGAGAGTAGCTTACTGGAGCCACGGGAAACAAAGGCCGAGGGTAGATCGAAGCCAAGGGTTTAGGTTGAGACTACGTGGAGGACGCGGAATGAGGGTAGCACGCAGGAAGGGATAGCAACAACGAAGAGGGAAGATGGATAGGTTGGTGAGAGAAAATGGAGAAAAGGAGCGAGGGTTTGTTGCAAGTTTGGACGGAGGAAGAGGAAAATTGCGTGTAACGAGATATTGAAGGCAGCGAGGAGGAGCTGCGGGGTGCGGAGCGAGGAGTATGGCAGCGTGGAGGGGGTTCGACGCAGGTTGAGAGGGAGCAAACAACGGATGGGAGGCTGTGAGGGGAGGTTTAAGCACGCAGAGGGTAAAAGTTTCGATGGAGGGCTGATAGCAATGGAGGGTAGTGAGGGATGGACTGCGTGAAGATGGAAGCTCAACGTGGACAGAGTGAGAGACTACGTGAGGGGGATGAGGAGTTGCGGGGTTAGAAGGCTGGAGCAGCAATGAAGCAGCCGCAGAGGGGAGCGCAAGGGAAAGCCGGATTGCCCCAAAAAAAATTCGAATTTTTCCTGCAATAAAAATAAAACCCCAGGCAACAGCCAGGTAGCCAAAAACTGGAGAAGAAATTACAGATTGGAAAGTTATACTTATGCTTAAAATTTATCAATGAAACCCTTATAGAAAATTCTCCAGATTTAATTAAAATATTTAATCCACTTCCTTCAGATTTGACCCTGAAACCCTCGTTAAATTTCCAGATCTGAAACTAAATTTAAACCCTTGCAAAAAAATGATGCTGATGGACCTCCAGAGATCCAGATCTTACCCTCCAGGGCCTAGATCTGGACTCTGCATAGCTTTCAACTTCAGATCTGCAGCTGCAATACAACGGAAAACACCCAAACGATATACACAATGACCCAAAAAAACACTAAAACCCCGAAAACCCAAGTCAGAAAACTAAAATTAATTACAGATCTATGTACATAAATGGCAGATCTATCAGATCTAGGGAGTGTGAGTCCGACTCCGCTCTCAGATCTGATGATTTTCCGCTCCCAACAGCTAGATCTGACAATTTAGCACATAAAAATTATTTTTTTTTGAATTTTGGAGGAGGTATTAAGCTTGAAACCCTTCATGCAACACCCATAAAAATAATATCTTATGATAAGTCCGGGATCAAATTCAAACTGGGCTCTTCAGATAACACGGATCGGGAGTTGGTTGGTTCAGCCGAGAACTTCCCCGAATGCCCAATGATCTAAATCAAGGATTTTCCTGCAAAACTCAATTTAGCCGTCAATCATAGAGTGAGAGAACAATAATAGAATTAAGATCTAATAGAGATACCTGCTATTATATTCAAAACTTAAATTATCATTCAAACCCTAGCGACTGAGCAAGATACCTGTACTCAAATCACTCTTCAGAAGCTATTATTAATGGTAAAATAGAAATTACGCACGAAAATAATACATCTTACAGCATTTCCATGAAGAGTAACATTAGCAAAAATTAACCCCAAAGTCTTTCTTTATTGCTCATAAAAAATTACAAGAGAGAGCTTTTCGCTTAGTACACGATCAAAAGATCGGATGAATCTGACTGGCAAAATGACCCCTTATTTAAAGATAAATCTTCCAACGGCTAGTTCGAGTGATCCTTGTCAAAGTGATCTCGACCGTTGATGAGGATCAAAATTTCTTTTAATTTTATCCGTCGAAATTTTAAATATTGAGGAAATTTCAAAATTTTCAATTAAATGCATTTTAATAAATTCAAAAATTAAAATTTTGCATTTATTTCCTCAAAATTTTGATTTTGACTTAACTCCATGGACCCAAGGCATAAAATTTAGCAAAATAATCAATTAACCTTAGTCCCTGGACCTGTTAAGATTTAATTTTTTAAAGGATCCACGAATTTTACCTCTGGAAAACTTAAATTTACCTAGGACCTAGGACCTATGAGGGGATAAATTATTTTTCTAACCCTCAAGACACTTTACATCATGATTTTTTACATTTTTACATCTCAAGGGGGAAAACCCATTTGCAAAAGACCCTCACAGACTACCCAGTTCTGCGACACAAATATAATCTAGCAAATCAAGCAATTTGTAATAAAATAACCTAACCAAATAGTTAGGAATATTCCCAAATCACTTTTACATAGACTCAATCTAGAACACTAGGACTCCCCTAAGATTCCAGTGACAAAATCCATTCCGGCTTTGGGGTAGGCTGAAGGAAAACTTTGCCGACCATCCGAGAATGGATCGGTGAGACAAAAAACTTCCCAAAATGTAGATCGTTACCAGAAAACTAGGTTTACCTAGGTGATTACATACACGACATGGATCTGTTGAGATTATTTACATTATACACATGCAGACGGGTTTACATTATAAGATGATCCTCAAGTTGACGATGATAGCTGGATGGCAGGAACACGTCTCAGGGGCTATCCCTTTTGCAAAAACAGGGGTTGTACTGCTATGGGTCATTGACACGTAGTGGTCAACAAGATGTAAAAAATATGAAAATCATGATGTAAAGTGTCTTGAGGGTTGGAAAATAATTTATCCCCTCATAGGTTAATGAATTAAATTTTTTGGCAAAAAATTAATTAAAATCCTAGGCTAGAAATTTAATTAATTCTAGGTCCTAGGTAAATTTAAATTCTCCAAAGGCAAAATTTGTCGGTCCTTAAAAATTAAATTTTAAGAGGTCTCGGGACTAAGGTAAATTAATTATTTTGATAAATTTTAAACCTTTGATCCCTGGGGTTAAGTCAAAGTCAAAATTTTGGGGAAATTAACTCAAAAATTTAATTTTTGAGTTAATTAAAATGCATTTAATTAAAAAATTCGAATTTCCCCAAATATTTAAATATTTCGACGGATGAGATTAAAGGGAATTTTAATTTTCATCAACGGTCGAGATTGCTTTGACAAGGATCACTCGAACTAGTCGATGGAGGATTTATCTTAAAATAGGAAGTTATTCGTTAGTCAATGGATTTGACTTTTGAGTCGTGTGCTTAGCAAGAAATTCTTGTGTAATCTTTTTTCGGATAATAAAGAAAGACTTTGGGGATAATTTTTGCCGATGTTACTCTTCATGGAAATACTGTAGGATGTGTTGTTTTCATGCGTAAATTTTTTTTTAGTCATTGATGATAGCTTCTGAAAGAATGATTTGAGTACAGGTATCTTGCTCAATCGCTGGGGTTTAAATGATAATTTATATTTTGAATGTAATAGCAGGTATCTCTATTAATCTGAATTTTATTATTATTTTCTCGCTCTATTTTGATGGCTGAATTGAGTTTTGCAGGAGAGTCTTGATTTTTAGATCTTTGGGCGTTAGGGGAAGTTTTTAATTGGACCAGCCAACTCCCAATCCTTGTTTTCTGAAGAGTCCAGTTAAATTTAATCTTGGGCTTATCATAAGAATTTCAATGGTGATGCATGAAGGGTTTCAATCTAAACACCTCCTTTAAAATTTAAAAAATTTAATTTTTGTGTGTGAAATTGATAGATCTGGCTGTTGAGAGCCTTAAATTATCAGATATGGGAGCGGAGTTGGACTCACACTCCTCAGATCTGATAGATTTGCCATTCCTGTGTATAGATTTGTAATTTTTTTTGGGTTTTCTGACTTGGGTTTTTGTGGTTTTATTTATTTTTTGTATATCTGGGTTCTGGGTGTTTTTGTTTTCAGGTATAGGTTGCAAATCTTAAGGTGAAGTTTGATTTGAAGCCAAATCTAGGCCTTGTAGGGTAAGATCTAGCCTCAAAATCAATTTTGTAGGGGCGTTATTTTTGCAGTCCAAGGGTTTGATTTTTTTTTTGGTTTAATCTGGAGAATTTTTTAAAAGGGTTTCATTGATCAATCTTAAGCAGAAGTACAACATCTTTATTAGAAATTTCTAGGAAATTTTTAAGGGTTTTATTGGGCTAACATTTTCCTTTATGTCTGCTGCATTTTTCCCCTCGAGACATTTTCAAAAAAATTTCTTTTACTATTTGTGTTTTGGGGTTTCTTTGAATTTTTTTTGGATTTCTTTAGCTTTTGTCGAAGCCCTCTTCTCTGCTGCCTTTCCCGCTGCTCCATCCCTCGATTTTCGTCTTTTCTCTGACCTACTGATCCCTCTATGTGCTGCCTCAAATCCATCACTTTTGCTCCCTTATCCCTCCCCTTCTCCTCACTGTCTGTTCTTTTATCTTTGCTGCATGCTGTTCCCATCCTATCCACTGCCTTATTCTTATTCTTCTTCACAACTCACACTTCCCTCTGTCGCTCTCTCAAACCTGTGTCCATTTCCTTGCTGCTACCATCCTCAAGCTTTCGCTCGTAGTTTTTCATAAATCAATTTCTCATCTCCTTCCTGCGTGCTGCCAGTTGCTCCATCTTTTATTCATCTCTGCTCCTCCGCCTAGCCTGCAGAAAGCTTCATCCCTTCTTGTAGTCTCCTCTCCTGCGACCATCCTCTCCCTCCTTCGAAATCCGCAACTCCATTTGATTGCTCCATTCCTTCATTTCCAACCCGCATTCTCGTCCGTTTCTCCCCATTTTGCTGCTGTCTAGACCTGCAAACCTTCACGCAACTCCTGCCCTTGTCGCTCGAGTTCTGTCTGCTGCCCGTTGAGCAAACCTCATCTCCCTGCCGTTAAAGACCTGCACACACACAACAGAACTTATTCATTCGACTTTTTCTTTGTATGCGTGAGTTAGGGTGAGTAAGGGTTAGCAGCATTGGGATTTCTTTTTATTTATGAGTTAGGTTAGTTTAATATTTGATTTTTATTCTTTGCTTTAGTTAGATTCATTTTTTTTAATTTGATCTTTTGTTTTGACTTTCATTTTTTAATTTTTGATTTGATTCTATTTAGTTTCACATTTTTCAATTTTTTATGATTTTGATTTAAAAATATAAAAAATTCTAAAACTAGAAAATCATAAAAAATTCTAAAAAATTAAAAATCCAAAACATTAAAAAATTCTAAATTTAAAAAAAAAAAATCCAATTTAAAAAAAAATCTAAAACATTTAAAAAATCTATTTTTTTTTAAATTCTGATGACTAAGCAATTAAATTAAAAGAGGATTTGCGCTTTCACATTAAAATTTTTAATGTGGCCTATGGCCCATTAAAATTTCAATTTATTAATCCTTTTGATTTACTTTGTCATATTAAAATATTTATTTTTTCATTTACCACATTAAACTAATTTCCTAAGGAACAATTGAATTGACTATATAAATTTCCTTGGTGTCATTCTGTGGTAACATTTCTCTATTTTCAAGTGCAATTAATGTTTTAAAATTTATATTAGCTATAGGAGAGGGTTAATTGTTCTAGATTTGAATTCTTAACGAAAATCATTTTAAATCTGAAATCTCTTGCATGATAGAGTTTTGGGCGTTTACATTTAATCGTTCATGTTTGTCACTATTTGTCACATTTGTAGATTGCTTTAGATAACTTGTTTTTACTTAACCTATGGTTAATCGAATATGAAGGCACTAGTCTATAATCATTTATATCCTGTGGATGTGTCTTGTTTTTAATCTATTCATCTCAGTTAACCAAGATTTGTCCTAAACTCATTAGGTTTTCCATCTAAGTCTCCTAGAGCCTGTATTTCACAGGCTATTCTCTTTCATTCATCTTAGGGACTACCCCCCTTTGACTTGTTTAGGAGAGAGTCTAAACAGAGTGAGTAAGGATTAGAGTGACAACCCTTACTCTGAGCGTTGTTGTGGTGCCTAGACACTTTGTGCGACAACATGCGGTATTTGCAGTCTTTCGTGCATTGATGGAATTTCATGATTTAAAAAAGTACTGCCTTGTGGAGTTTTTGGACTTTGTGTGGTTGAGGGTGGATTGGCTCTTCCCACAAGCTGGGTCATCATGCTTTTTAGATATGAGATATCATCGGCCATTTGATCTTGTTTACTGACTTTCTTCTCGACATCTTCAAGGCTCTTATGCAACTTATTGAGCTCTTCTTGGATTTTTTTCACATCGTCATTGTTACCGTTTGCCGTTTTGTTCTTTTTCTTCCTAGTAGACCCAATTTTTTTTCTTATCTTTTTTTAATTAATTAAATAACTATTTTTTTATAATTAATTAAATTATATTAATTTAGTTTACTAATATGATTATTATAATTATAATAATCTCGTATAACCCGTATTAACCCTGACAATAATCGATAGTTTACTGTTGTATTGGGTCCACGCTATATAAGGACCAGATATATATCGAACTGTCAACCGTTGTTGACTATTAACTGTTGACCCTTCGAAATGCAGTTTTACAATGAACTGACCACATTATACAATTATGTATCAACAGACTGGTTGACTTCCAACCAAACGATGCACGTACTGCTTTCCAACTGCTCGATGCTTCCATGCAGACATGATGCTTCCGTTGCTCGACGACAAGGGGGAACGACAATAATTTGCTGGAGTGTTGGTCTGTCAAAACAACGATCCTCCTATAATTCACCGAGAGCTTATGTGGAGCAGTGGTCGTTTTCTGGACGAATTGCCAGATTGTCTGTGGCCAGACAGTGGAACAGCAGGGGTGTGATGTATGGTGACAGTGGAGATGCAGAACGATGGCAACGAAACAATGAAGAGTTGAGGGCAGCAGAATAGTGAGGAATTGTGGGTTGCAGGCAGCGGACAACAAGGGATTGAGGCTCTGATACCACTGGTATGTAAGGTCATTATATAACTATAATGTTTGTATGTAGATTTTGTATTTGTAATTTAAGTAAGTAAATTGTATTGATATAATATGAATGGTGGTTTACATTCCCTTGGACGGTGTGCCTAAATAGGCATTGACTGGTCACAAGGGCTGATTGTACATGTCTTTTGACCTCTCACTTCATAATTAATTTTATTAATGTAATTTACTAATTTAATTAATTAATTATTAATTTATTATATTATGAATTATTTATTCATAACACGTGGCTTCAGGGATGGCTTCATCACTTTTTGAAATAGGGTACGTGGGTTCGTCGCGGGTATATATATATATATATATATATATATATATATATATAATGAAATCTTCCAACTTACATGTTAACAATTGTTTAAGTTGAAACCTAACAATATGCATGTTAACAATTGTTTAAGTTGAAACTTGAAACCTAACAATTTGATACTCATCTATGACACTGGCTGGCAGACTAAAATCCTTTTAAAATACACATACACTTCGTTATTAAGTTGAAACACAATGTTGTTAAGGTCTATAATAAAGTTAATGACAGGGATGACATATTCATGCTAGAAAAGATGATTTGATTCCTATCAGTCAAAGAATACCTATATATGAGGATGATCTCCAATAAATTCATTATTATTAGTTCCTCAGAGAATGTTTCTAGATAACATAATGCCATCCTTCTACCAATCCTTTTTTGAACAACACTTTAGCTTATATATTTAGTGGACGTACTAACTACATTCCAGTTGAAGGCTGAGAATAGTGTTTGCATTGAAAATAACATAACAACCCTTCCAGTATGATTCTACCATATTCAGATAAAAGTATGGTACAACGATCTGGTTGAATTAACCTGACAATCTTTAAAACCCAACTTCAACTATAAAAATGTCATTATAGTGAACTGGTTAATTAAGGATGCATTAAACTTATTAAGTTATTTGTAAGCTACTCTTGGGCAGGAGGAGATTATCTTCCATTTGATATATCATATGGATATCTGATACCCAAATCATTTCTCTATCATTTGTTTGATACTGGAATTTTGAACTTCCATGAACTTATTCAACCTAGCGACAAGCCATTACGTGGAATGTGAGAAGAAAAGTATTTCTGGACAAAGGAAAAACACGATCAAGAACCCCACACACACCCATTTTTGGGGTTCACGCACCCATTTTGGGGGTTCGGCAAACATGTTTATGCAAAGAACCTAGTTCGAAGGTACTGAGTACCAGGTTCTTATGGGATGTACTGGGTTCTTTCGGGTTCTATTTTTAGGTACCCGTTCCAACACACGGTTTTTGAGGACGAGAACCCGAGATGAGTTCAAGAACCCCACCAATGGGTTTGTGAACCCATGCAACACAACCTCATCATATATCTTTTTTCACCAAACAAGGTTCAAGGGTTGAAAGTATAGAATAATGATGTGTGGGCAAGATTAAGATTCTGAGTGGCATTCAAAAATGTTTTTACAATAATTTCAATATGTTGTGCCTTAGTGAAGTCACAAGTTACAACTAAATGATTGGAAGTGAGGTGGTTCCTACTACCTACCCTCCTTGGATCATTGTCTTCCGAAGTGTGACCACTTAAAAATGTATGGCATATTTCACATTTCGATGGGTTTCTTCTCTCACCATCACAACAAATCCTTGGAGTTCAATGACAATTACAGGTCGCGAGGAGAAAACTTGGAGGCAATGCACCTATAAGGGTTAAAAATCTGTTAAAAGTTAAAACAAAACATAAATGCTGGGAAGAGATGCATTAGGCTTGAGGAGGCCCTAAAAGTAGGGTATAAATTTGACAGACAGTCCTACCCATCAAGTAAATTTTTTATGACGGTATTGTTTTTAAAATTGCCCTTCACATGACATTTGATTTTTGTTTTACTTTTTACCCATCACTTAAATATCATCTTTTGTGTTTTTGCTAATTTTTTGTTATGAATAAGAAAACAATTTTTTTGTTAATATGGGTTGTGTGTTTTTCTTAGTAAATTTTGTAAGTTTAGCTTTGACCAAATAAACCACGCTTCAACCAAGTTATATTATAGATGTATATGTTTTATATTACTTTAGAAAGATCAAGCATATTGAATCATGTTCATTCTTATGGCCAAACTGGCCAATAACTAGGTACAACTATGTATAGTCACTATTTTATGTAATTTCAAAGATTTTACACATATGCTAAACCATTCTTCAAAAGTTTTGAATTAATTTGCTCAAACCCTTTAACTATAATTTACTTTGAAGAGGAACAACCCATCTTAGCTTTCAATGTGATGAGGAATGCTTAAGAGAATATTATGAATAATAAAACAAGTCTAAATCCACTTTTAAATAATAATTTGGGAGGATTCTAACATTTCAGCAATAATACTATTCAGGGCATGCATTTTGAAGAAATTCATAAGGTTTTGACAATGAAGAAGATTAGAGCTCTTGAGTAGAGACACTAACACCTAAGGCATCATAACGTTGGTAACCACATTTTTGAAATTTCCATATCAAACCACAAAACATATTTCTTTTCTAATCAAACTTATAAATAGATCCATTTTATCAGAACTGAGATGTATCATCAATGTTCTAATGCTAAAGAAAATAATGTTGCGAACATTGGCATTGGGATAAAATCGGCGAGGGTTCGGAAAAAGAGATCATAAAAATCAGGAAAAAATCATACATGCGAGAGATCAAAAACTTATTAGGGATTCAAGTAATCATTAAGCCTTTATTTAGTTAATCACTTTTATTCTCATAGTATTGGCCATTACAACATTGCATAGAAAATTAAACATACATTATAGTATTCAAATAGTACAAAAATTTATTGAGTTTTGTAGACATGACTTGTCATTTTTGTTTATTTATCAATGTAAGTTATGGTGTTGGAATGCTTATCAACTGCTTGTTATGGAGCTTGCAACATTTACAACTATCAGCACCTAGATGTCAAATAATAATATGTTTCTTGAGCTTACGGCCATCCATTCATGAGAATTGTTATTCTTCAAAGTCTAACTAGTTTTCAAATCATTTTGTTCAAAATCCACCAAATAGTTAAAATATACAATCCTTTAGTTGTTCCAAATGATCATCTTCTCTTAATAGTTGTGGTTGCAAAAACAAAATAATAATGATATGCACTACGTAGAGCTGCAATGAAGATAACGACATAAAACAAGCTTTGTAGGTGCCGACACTAATTCACGTTGCACTAAAACCAAATACCTATTGGTGTTGCATTTGAAGCTTGCATTGGTTTCTTTGTGAGGTTGAAGTATTGTTTACAAGTGTTCGATAGTTGCTTGAGATTGTTCTATTACCCTAGAGGCTTTTATTATAATCTTATTATTATTACTATCCTCCCATGCCACTATTTTACCATGTGAATACACTTCATCCGGTACTGTTCATGCCACTAGAAATAATAAATGCTAGTATTTGACTGTTTTGAACCTTCATCCCCTAGCACCTTGTCAAATTTTGCAGACTGTTTCTGCATTGTTTGCTGCTTAAATTAAAAGGGATCTATGGCCTTACCATAGGTTTAACACTGGTAGAGGCTTCCAAATATGCTTTCACTTGGAAATGTGTAAGTGCTATTCTATTGCTGGCATGTGAAAGACCTGATTTGCAGTTCTGGAAGAATATTTCACTTATGCATAGAAGCTTATAAGCTGCCTATGACAATGGAGAATATACCTGGTGGTGCTCTCTGCCTGAATTCATATTATCTGATATGCAATTGAATAGGGCAATGAGAAGTTTGTTCAAAGCTCTTGGTTGTCATGTTGTTTAACTTCTCAAGTTATATTATAGAAATCTGTAGCTTGTCTTTATTAGTGTTAGTGGCAAGAATTCTTCATAATCTTGTGTATGTTTATAGAAAGTACTGTCTCTTTTTTTCGTTGATGAAATTGCTCGTTTTTATATCTGATTGGGTTTCCTTGTCATCGGTTGATATGACTTGTTCAGGCAAGGCCTTATATCTCATGAACAGTTTTCAGAGGAAAAATGGAAAAGAATATATTATCTTGCAAATGGAAATGGCGTAGAGATAAGAGATTTGGTCCGCTTCATATAAGGTGAGTTGAAGCTGTATGTTAGTGGACAAATAATAAGTCTAATAATTGTATGATATGATAAACCATTTTAGGGATTTGTCTCCATCAGAAAGGTTGGAATAGTGGACTACAAGAAGACTGCAGACAGCTACAATAACGAAGATGAGCATAAATATTTTAATGCAACTGAAGTATATCTTACAGGAAATCTCTTAGATCATATTGTGGACAGGACATGTTTGTTTCTTGGAATTCCTTAAAGATATACATGCAACAGATTTCAGAATGATTGCAATATTAGAGATTTTAGGCCAATGAGGTCTTTTTTGTTTCTTTGAGGCTTGAGCATAAATTGTTAATATTTCCGGGCTCTTTTTGAGGTGATTTTCCCAACATCTGGAAGAGATTGCAAAAATATATATATATGGATTAGTTTTATGGTCCTTCAATTTCTATCGCCTTGTCTTTGCTCAAGTTTGGATCAAGAACAAAAGTAGAAAACTACCAAAATATTGGTGTATCATAATATTGTCACCATTGAAAGGCTTTGAATTGTTTTCACTTGTTTTTTCAATCTCAAATATAAACATAGGCGCTTGCCTTGCACTTACAAGGGTTGAAGGTGTTATCCCTTAGAGAAAACCTGGCCGCGGGAAAAACTCTTAAGGTAACCTCAAACCGCTTTGAGGTTGAAAGCTGGCCCTTCAACCAGGAGAGGGATCTCTCTAAAACTTAACTAGCCAAGGTCACAGTGGTAGAGGTTTTGGAATAAGTCCTATGGACAGATTTATTTCAGAAAAACTGAGGTTAGTTGGATTGTAGGAAAATTTCACCATTGGGCATGGAGTTTGACCCAATCAAGCTTATAATATGGGTGTATCATAATATTGTCACCATTGAAAGGCTTTGAATTGTTTTCACTTGTTTTTTCAATCTCAAATATAAACATTGGCGCTTGCCTTGCACTTATAAGGGTTGTAGGTGTTATCACTTAGAGAAAACCCTGACCGTGGGAAAAATTCTAAGGTAACCTCAAACTGCTTTGAGATTGAAAGCTTGCCCTTCAACCCGGAGAGGGATCTCTCCCTAAAACTCAACTACCCAAGGTCACAGTGGTAGAGGTTTTGGAATAAGTCCTATGGCCAGATTTATTTCAGAAAAACTGAGGTTGGTTGGATTGTAGGAAAATTTCACCATTGGGCATGGAGTTAGACCCAATCAAGCTTATATAATCATAGGTTCAGTAAGCAAACATCACAAAAGCGAGATAGTAACAATTCCTTTGACAATTTTTAGGAAAGTTAGAGGATAATTGTTGGGTGATTTAACTGTCTGTTAAATCCTTATTATTTAATTGTCAACCCGGGGGTTTCATAAAACTTAGAAGCAAACCAAAATATATGGGACCTCAGATGCAACTATAATCAGCTTTAGAAGATAAGTTATGGAAATTGAAGGGAATGCAATTATAAACTAATTAGAAGTTCATATTGCAAATATAAAATTTAACTAAGTAATTTCTAATTCATTATGTAATAAGCAGGAGAAGTGGCTCTTAACTTAGGAAAACCAGATTTGTCTTTTTTCTAGAATACTACTTCATGAACATAAATAAAAAACCACTAATGGACAATAGTTTAAGATGCATAAACAAATAATAGAAGAGGCTCCTAACTAAGGAGGTCCTTGCTGTTCTTCATTATAAATTCATTCATCATGAATGCCATTATTGGAAAACTGGAAATTCAGAAAATCACTAGAAACTAGAAAAATAGAATGAATTTCAATTATTACTCATATCAAATGAAAGAGAGCCTAACTTAGACCCTTGTTTGTCCTTTCATATGCTGATAAGATTTAAACTAAAATTCATTCATTAATAATGAAAAATCTTCAAACATCTAAGTAATTAAATGAAAATAAAATATATAATGAAATAAAATGTTTCTTTGATCCTTTTAGAGTGAGCTCAATTCTCTTAAGAACAAAGTGACAAACTATTCCATAAATTCACATACTACATTAAGACAATTTATATTTAAAACTATAGAAAGAAAACTTTATTCTATTCCATCATAAGTTAGGATACATGCTCCAAGAGTCCTCCTTTGGGAATGGAAGAGGTACTCCTATTTATACAAAAACATAAGAAACTAACTCATTAATGAAGATCCACTAATCCCTCTTAGATCCACAAATCCTTCATATGGTTATAACCAATATGAGACACATATCCCTGTATCCATGATTTTTCTCCATGAGATATGCTTAAGAACAAAGTGACAAACTATTCCATAAATTCATATACTACATTAAGACAATTTATATTTAAAACTATAGAAAGAAAACTTTATTCTATTCCATCATAAGTTAGGATACATGCTCCAAGAGTCCTCCTTTTGGAATGGAGGAGGTACTCTTATTTATACAAAAACATAAGAAACTAACTCATTAATGGAGATCCACTAATCCCTCCTAGATCCACAAATCCTTCATATGGTTACAACCAATATGAGACACATATCTTTGTATCCATGATTTTTCTCCATGAGATATGCTTGACCCCTATCCCAAATCTCCTTCAAATATTCAAGAGAATTCGAATTTGAGTCTTGGAGACCACATAAGAGTGTCTTGGAACCTTCCAAATCACCTACACGTCACCAAACTCATTCCACCTTTAGGTATAAGCAAATACATGTTATTTTTCTAACTTTTAATCATAAATTCACTTTAAATACATAAAATAAATAACTTTGGAAAATGAAAATATGAACCCATATGGTAATGGAAATATAATGATAATGTGATGAAATGAGGTGACAAAATGAGGATAAAGGTGAAAATGGAGTGAAAGTGTATGCTAATTTGGCGGCCCAACAATAATGAAGGAGATCGGTGTGATATATATGTGGAAATAAGTATTTAAATATCTGAAAGATAAAGAAAATGGAACACAACAGTATGAGATCCACTTTCAACCACTTAGCATTCAGGCGTTGAAGAAAATGTTACACTAAGAGAGAGATAGGGAATTATGACGCAGGAATTTCTGCAAAACTGCTCACATAGACTGCTTTATTATAATCTGATCACAGAGTACTGTTGGGCGATTTAATTGTCTGTTAAATCCCTATCATTTAATTTGTCAACCCGGGGTTTCGTAAACTTAGAAGCAAACCAAAATATATGGGACCTCAGATGAAATAGGGGTAGGAAGTTTGTTTAGAATGGAAATGCATATTACAAATCTAAACTATCAGATCTATTTTATGAAAGCATAAAAATGTTTGATCAATGGAATTATTTTACTTTAAAAGATAGAGGAGTCTCTTGTTCAAGAGCCCTGATTGTCCTTCTACAATCTTCCTATAATAACATTGCCAAACACTTAAGAAAGCATGAAAGAAAGCATATAAATGAAAGCAAGTAAATATTGTTTTCAGTTCAGTTCTTAGCTCATGGAGAAGAGTCTCCTAATTGAGGAGATCTTGGTTGTCCTTCCCACATAAAAACTAGCTATTGAAAGGAAATCAATCTTCACATAAATGTATTTTAGGAAAGCATATGAGAAAGTAAATCTTGTTTCAATTCAGTCTAGCTCATGGAGAAGAGACCCCTAACTTAGGAGATCTTGGTTGTCCTTCTCACATAAAAACTAGCTTCTGAAAGGAGATCAACCTTCACACAACAAAAACATGGCCATAACATGAATTCATACTGAAATTATCTACAAGTATTTACATCAAATAAATAACATGAACATCAGAATTAAAATTAGTATATTCACAACATTACTCTACAACAAAGTGTACTTATCTCAGTATGGGGATCCTTCCATTCCTCAATGAGCACACATGAACAATTATCACACCTTAAGAATCAAACAAAATTCATAACTCATGATTTGGAGAAAATGATATTATTCATGTTGAATGAACAATCATAAATCTGGTGCTAATGAATAATTGATAACTGTTCTTCCTCCTTTTCCTTTGAAGGATGCTCCTCTTATTTATACATGAATTAGGGATATCTACTCAATAAATGTAGATCCCTTAAATATCTACTAGACCCATACTTGTCTCAACTTATCCCTAAATACTAGATACAAATCCGATGACACATCAAAATGTCCATGATCTTTCTCCTTGGAATATGGTCCACCTCTTGAGTTGAAATTCGAATTTGATCCTGGGAGGCCACGTAAGGGTGCCTTGGAAGCTTCCAAATGATCTACACATGTCATCAAACTCAAACCACTTTTAGGTATAAGCAAATACATGTTATTTCTCTAACTTTTAATCATAAAGTCACTCTAAATACATAAAATTAATAACTTTGGAAAATGTAGATATGAACCCATATGGTATTGGAAATATTGGAAATATGTGCTGAAATGAGGTGACAAAATGAGGATAAAAATGAAAATGGAGTGAAAATGTATGTTAATTTGGCGGCCCAACATACCCCCCAACTTAAGTTATTGCATGTCTGCATGCAATCTATTACATTGATCATGATTTGATTTTTTGAATTGTCTTGCTTTTACATGAACTTTGGCTGATATCGATTTTTTTATCTTCACATAATTTTCTTTTTGACAACTTTGTTCCTTTTTGCAAAGTCTTCTTTCTGAAAAACATTTGATTGCAACATATTATTTTGGCTGGTTCTTGTGTGACAACCAAAATTTGATTAGTATTGGTTCTTGTGTAACAATACTTTCGTTGTTTTTTATGTTGCATCAAAATACTTTGAAAACATTTAATCAACCATTCATTCTTAGATCATTATTTGCAAAACATGTAACGTTTGAATCGTAATGTAATAGTAATTGTTTGGAAAAAGTATGTTGGTTAGGATGACGTGCATGAAGGACATATATGACATATGAAAGGTGATAATGGAGTATGAATGTGAATATGAACATGGTGAATGTGAATGTGAATGAACATGGTGAAACATTTTCCAAAAATTATAATTTTAGTATTAAAGGAATTGTATGATAAAAAGCTAGAAAAGAACATACCTTTACTTACCTGAGTGGACAAACTGTGTATATGTAGAAAAGTGTAGCTTCTGCTGCTGAATCATGGAATGAAGAATACAAGAATGTGATCTGTGTCTTGGTTGCATATATGATGGATGGAGTCGCGAATGTGGATCCTTTATTACTGCTACTGAATTTGTTCCAAAGTATAAAATACTGTTGAATCTGCTCCTGAATCATATAGTTTTCTTATCGTCCCATATCGTGGCACAATTCTTTCCATGTGAATAAATGTGTCAATGTCGAACATGGAAAGAAGTCATTGGATTACCGACCATTGATGAATGTCGTTAACCAATGCGAGGCAAACTCACCATTAATGTCAATGAGTGCCAAGGTACCCAAGTACATCTTGCGAAGTGCGAATAAATGAGCTGATGTCGATCCACTTGCAAGATCCAACAAACAAGGGACATTAATGTATTCCCATTGTTCGTTGGTGAGAAGACTTGCCATTAGGGCATGCAAGCCTCAAGGTACTAATAATGACTCTAGTCTTTATCCCAGATAAGGTGTTGATGTCGATGGGTCAAGACTTGCTAGAAGGAAGGCCTTGATGAATTCTCCATCATCTAACGTGACTATGAAATAATGATTTCGAAGGACCATACATTGAAAATTTGCATTGAAGCAGGGTTTATTTGGAAGAAAAAGAAAATGGGGTGACTCAGCTTTGTAAGGGAGGCGAATAACTTTATTCATGGGCTATAGGTTAGTGAATGTGAGGCAGGAAAATGAACAATGGATCAAGGTTTTATTTGACAACATGAAAAGTAAAATGGAATGAAAAATTTATTGACTGAAGAAGTGGGAATGCAATGAAGGCACTGGCATCTAAAAGGCTTGCAAGTGATGGATCTGATCTAACATCATGTGCTCATGCATTGATGTTTCATCTTTGTTGCTGCTTTGATCATTTTCTTGTGAAAGAAATGTCATCTTTGAGAGGCTGATGTGATGGATATGATGACACTCTCCCCCTTGGCTTACCCAAAAGCATGTCCTCATGCTTGAAATGGGGTCTTTAAAAGACTTGTGGTCATTTTTTTTTATCTTCCTCGAACCTGCAAAAACTTAGTACTTTTTCTGCAATGAAATGTAAGTTTATCATAATAGAGAGGTGATCAATCTCTCTATTTATGACATTTACAAAAAGAAACTGAGAATTGGTACTAATGAAACAAATTCATGAAAGAAAAACCAAAAGAATTTTTACCTGTGTCGAAACTAGTGCCTCATTTTACCTGTTATATCTTGTCAGCAATTTCTTCTTTCTTTAACTGTTTCAAATTTTGATGATATATTTCTCATTCTGTAGATCTCGTCGAGATCTTTCCAACGACGCTTGAATCGTCGAAATACGATGTCTTATGAGAAAGTTGTGCTTATTTGAAATTTGGGTGAAACAGTGAAGTTTGTCATAAGGTTTCTCAATTGCAGGATTGCGACCTTCTTGCATCTAAAAATCTTGTCTATCTTCTTTTGTTGAGCCATGGCATAAGATTTTCCAGTTTTTGATGCCTTCGGATTTTATACCTGCAAGAAATGTGATCATTCTGTATAAAAACATGTTAGTAAAAATCTCTTGAATCAAGCATGAAATGAAAACAATCAATTTATCTAGAGAATTGCCATCAACTTAAAAAACGTGATTGTGATGAAGTGGCTTCTATCCATGCATGCTCAAAGTAGGAATATTTTTCCAAATGCTCTTCTTGCATCTTCTCCTTCGCAGCATCCCTACTTTCTTCATAGGTAACCTCACATGTAGTCCCCATTCTTGTCTAGTGCGAATGCCAATGCCAGAGCAACCAATAGAAAATCCACCATGCAATCTGCAAAATATGGGTTGAAAGTACCATAAAAATATCCCAAATAGAAATGAATTTGAAAAACCTGCCCGCCTAGAGCCTAATCAGGCTCGTTCAGAAGAAAACCCATGTTTTCGTTTTTCAAATTTCATTTTCTTTTGCTCAGAAAAAGCAACGAATAATAGTGCTTTTTAACAATTTCGAATTTTTAAAACTACGCATGAGTTGTTTCATCTCCAGAAGGAAATAGTGAACCAACTCGTCCGGTATTTAAACCTCCAGATTCTTCCTCTCCAGTTGTTTCACTATTTGACCTATCCGAATGCAGAATATTGCATGTGGAATTTATGACAGATTATCCTGAAAGACAATCCTTCTGTACTGAATATGAACTTGATAGATTTGTTGATATCAATGTATCTATTGCATGAACAACCCCTTCTTTTACAAACAACTTGGGAAAAGTATCAAGAAGTTTTTTTTTTTTTGTATAAGAAGTTCTGCTATCTGTAGAGCAAGGACCAAAACATGGGGATCTTTCCCTGCTAGAACACCGACAAAAAAAAACTTGATATGTTTGTCATGTGAAGAAAAGATATGAGCATTTCAGCGTTGCTAAAATATACCAACTTGCTAATGATGGCAATAGAGTGTTCATGCTTGAGCCATAAACCTGGACTAGGACATGAAAAAAAGCTAATCCAAATTGCAACAAAATCTTTGGTTGATCATGAAACAACTTTTCAGGAGTAGACATTTCTTCCCTAGATTTCTTTTAGTATGTAGTCAGCTTCAAATTAACAACTACAAAGCCAGTAGTGGTTGGATCTGTCTTCGATCCCATCAAATCCTCTCCTCTGTCAATCTTCATATCCATCTCGATGATGAGTAAGAACTGTCGCCCAAATCGATATTATAGTAATCACTTCTGCTCGGATTGATAGAGGAATAAGATCCAGTGCCAGTCCTGATGGGGTAGCTTAATTTCAGACTTTGATGGTGTAATTAATGAGGCTCAGGGTTTTTCAAGGATATGCTCCAGATCTCTTCAACACCATATACCTCAGAAACTTTGAAATTTTTTTATCTCCCTTTCTGGTTAGATTTGGCAAGATTCTCGTGATTTTTATGAGGATTTGGTAGTTAATCCATTCGCTGGCTGCGCATTTGCTGGCATTTCCGGCTCCTCCCTGAGTTTTGTAAACAGAAATTTTCTATTTAAAAAAAATAATAATAATCCAATGCCCGCCTTAATGCATGAAGCCCTTCAGCACTTCATTAAAGACTGCCTTAGGTTGTGGACACCCACTGAACAGGGTGACGTGGTAGATAGCTAGGCAATCACTGTATAATGTTGAACAATATTGAATTGTCATGTAGACTGAAATTGTTACCACTCAACATATTGATAAATAGCCAGGGGCCTCCGCCTAAAAAAATTGGACGAACCAACTGTTATGTCAACGACGTGTTTGCTCATTAGTCTTAGACCGAGACTTTTTATTCAATTAAAACTATTCCACCAGATTTCCGCCTAACAAAATGGATTTGCCAACTATTATGCCCCATGCGTCTGCTACAATACATCACACAAAAAATTTATGTAACCGTTTTGATATGCTGATTCTATTAAGCAAACCACACCAACAATTGGAAATGCCAAATTCATTTTTTATTTGCGGGGTTCATTTTTATTGCAAGATTTCAAGTTGAGCCGAAGCTTGAGCAATTAAAATGTCAAATTCGATCACCATATTGCGTCATACAATATTCATGTTTCATTTAATCGTTCGTTGATTTTTTTTATGGGATGGGAATTTGTTTATAGCTTGCTTTGCATTTGGGAGTTCGACGGAATATTATGCAGTGCCAAAAATAAAAAGACAAATTTAGTTGCAGGACGCCGAAGCTCCAACAAATTCAATCGCTACCTCAACCCACAAACTTTTCATTCTACAAATTTGTGGCGATTAGCACAACCAAATTTATTTACAGGTTTTTATTTTTGTTTGATTGCAGGTTTAATGAAGGAAAAAACCAAGACTTGCAGACTCGTCATTTCTGATTTATTTATTGTCCAACGTTTGACCCTCTACTCCACATGGTACGCAAAAAAAAAAAATTACAGGCACATCCAGTTCCAACTCTCTCGACGAATCCCCCTGTCCCAATTTCGATATCAACAAATTTGCAGCAGGGGAAGTGGTGCAGCCCTGTGAGGTGAACAATTCTACCAGAATGGATCCCGGCGTTGGGCTTTTGGGCTTGGCACCATTGACATCACCAGCACCCGCTTCCGTGGTGGGATTGAGATCTAGTCCGTTGGTGGTGTGATCTTTTATATGTTTCATGGCTCATCGCATGGCATACACAGGGCGTTGGAAATGAAGGAATAGAGAGGCACAGAAAGGGCGAGGGATCATAGGAGCATGATAAAGTTATGTTCAATGCAGCGCACGAAATGGGTAACTGACAAATCCATCCGGGGCTGTGGAAAGCAAAGAAAGACTTTTTTTCAAAGCCACATCATACATAGCAGCTTGTATCCGTTTTTCTATTATTTTAATATATATATATATATATATATATATATATATATATATATATATATATATATATATATATATATATATATATTTAAGAAATTAAATTTTATTCCTAAATTTCTTTTTAAGTTTTTTTCTTTTTTCTTTTATAACTAAAAAAAAAAAAAATGATTTATTTTCTATTTTTTTTTAACTAAAAAAAATGATTTATTTTGTTTTTTTAACTAATATTGTTTTTGTTTTAATTAATTAATTTTCTATTTTTTTTAAACTAAAATAAATCAATTTTATTTCTTTTTATTTTTTTTTTAACTAAAAAAAAATAAAATTCTATTCCTAATTTGTTTATGTTGCTACAAATAAATAAAAAGGAATTAAATTTATTCCTAAATTTTTTTTATGTTGTTTTTATTTTTTTTAAATCTTTAAAATGAAATTAAATTTTATTCCTAATTTTCTTTTTGATTTTATTTTGTTTCAAAATCAAAATTTTATTAAAAAGAATTTAAAGTTTATTCTAACCCTAAACCAATCTAAAAAAAATTATTTATTTAGGATGATTTTTTTTAGCAAATGGAGACAAGTATATTGCAACCCTGAAAAAATTTATAAACATCTACTTTCTGATCCTCCAAATCGTCCAAAGACGCAGGAGGAGAGCATACTTATTGGAAACATAAAATATTATCCTACCTATTCTATGCTAATTGAAAATTACAAACTATTACGTGTAATTAAATTTCCAATGTAACCATTCACGCAATTGTAGTAAAAAGATATTCATTTTCAATTTTGCAAATTTAAAATGAAAATATACAAGGATGATCGAATTTAGTTTTTGTGAGTGTGATTTAATAAAATAAAAATGAAATCGATCTAACCTCGTACTTGTTTTAAACCATCAAAACCACCTTTCGATAAGGCTTTCATAGGCGTGATTTCCACTCTGATTCAGATCAGGCTTTCATAGGCGTGATTTCCACTCTGATTCAGATCATGCTGCAATTTCTCTTCGTCCTCCTCATTCTCTTGTTCAAATAATTGTTCATCACTAGATATATAGGATTCTTCAAATGTTAATTCATTGTTTTCTTCTAGAAGAGTAGTTAAGCTTTTGGTTGCTGTCAAGATCTCTTCTTCGCAAGAAGAGGAGATCCTGACACTTGCTAGGATCTAAGCGAGTTGTTCCAAACTTATACTCATTGTTCTTCCATATATACATATGGATTTTTATTGTGTTTTTGGTTTTTTTTTTTTAGTGAATGGGGGTTTTTGATTTGTGTTCTATTTCTATGTTTTTTTATATGAGAATAAACTTAAATGAAAATTCCTAAATGCAATTAACCCTAAATAAAAATGATTCCTAAACAATCCTCCTAACTAGCTTACATCTAAGTTTGCATCCCCAGCAACGGCGCCAAAATGTTGGGCGATTTAATTGTCTGTTAAATCCCTGTCATTTAATTTGTCAACCCGGGGTTTCGTAAACTTAGAAGCAAACCAAAATATATGGGACCTCAGATGAAACAGGTGTAGGAAGTTTGTTTAGAATGGAAATGCATATTACAAATCTAAACTATCAGATCTATTTTATGAAAGCATAAAAATGTTTGATCAATGGAATTATTTTACTTTAGAAGATAGAGAAGAGTCTCTTGTTCAAGAGTCCTGATTGTCCTTCTACAATCTTCCTATAATAACATTGCCAAACACCTAAGAAAGCAGGAAAGAAAGCATATAAATGAAAGCAAGTAAATATTGTTTTCAGTTCAGTTCTTAGCTCATGGAGAAGAGTCTCCTAACTGAGGAGATCTTGGTTGTCCTTCTCACATAAAAACTAGCTACTGAAAGGAAATCAATCTTCACATAAATGTAATCTAGGAAAGCATATGAGAAAGTAAATCTTGTTTCAGTTCAGTCTAGCTCATGGAGAAGAGACTCCTAACTTAGGAGATCTTGGTTGTCCTTCTCACATAAAAACTAGCTACTGAAAGGAGATCAACCTTCACACAACAAAAACATGGCCATAACATGAATTCATATTGAAATTATCTACAAGTATTTACAACAAATAAATAACATGAACATTAGAATTAAAATTAGTTTATTCACAACATTACTCTACAACAAAGTGTACTTATCTCAGTATGGGGATCTTTCCATTCCTCAATGAGCACATATAAACAACTATCACACCTTAAGAATCAAACAACACTCATAACTCATGATTTGGAGAAAATAATATTATTCATGTTGAATGAACAATCATAAATCTGGTGCTAATGAATAATTGATAACTGTTCTCCCTCCTTTTCCTTTGAAGAATGCTCCTCTTATTTATACATGAATTAGGGATATCTACTCAATAAATGTAGATCCCTTAAATATCTACTAGACCCATACTTGTCTCAACTTATCCCTAAATACTAGATACAAATCCCATGACACATCAAAATCTCCATGATCTTTCTCCTTGGAATATGGTCCACCTCTTGAGTTGAAATTCGAATATGATCTTGGGAGGCCACATAAGGGTGCCTTGGAAGCTTCCAAATGATCTACACATGTCATCAAACTCAAGCCACTTTTAGGTATAAACAAATACATGTTATTTCTCTAACTTTTAATCATAAATTCACTCTAAATACATGAAATTAATAACTTTGGAAAATGTAGATATGAACCCATATGGTATTGGAAATTGTTATGAAACCAGCTCAAGAAAAGATAGAAAAGATAGATCAATGCCTTAGAATTCAGCCTCTTCGAGGGGCAACCTCCTTTACATTACATAAATGAACAATTCTTGGATGATACAAATGAAAAGACCTCCTTTTTATATATAGGAGTTTAAGGGGTCATAACATAATCAGAGCCGACATAACAATAATAATGTAAGGGCACAATAATAACAATAGTGGGCTTCTATGGGGCACATTAGTAACAATATGGGCACTACATGGGTACATCAATATAATAAGTGGGTTGTACTAATAACAATAAGGGGTTACACTAGTAGTATAGGGGCCTAACAGAAATATAGAGTTATGTAATGATAATGTAATGAAATGAGGTGACAAAATGAGGATAAAGATGAAAATGGAGTGAACATGTATGTTAATTTGGCGGCCCAACAAGTACATAAAAAGGCTACTTTCAAATAAGTTCCAACCCTTTTTTCTTCTTCAAAAACTGTTTATATAGAGAGTATAATAGACAAAATAGGTTTCTAGCTTATCCTTAATTAAAATCTACTAAAAATAAAAGAGCTAAAGTGTATCTCTCAAGTACATGCATATATAAAACATCCTAATCCTATCTGCATCTAAAGATCATGTTGTTGTTGGAGTCATGGCTGGAGATAATGATCATCAAGTCGAATTTGATGAGGTGGCATCTAAGTCAACAACTGTCCATGAGCTTTTTCTTCATGAATTCTTGGAAAATAGGGTCCAGTGATCCCTTCGAAACTCTAAAACCGTGATAGTTGTTAGAAAAGCGAGAGAGGTTTTTTTAAATGGGTCCGTTAGGGACAAAAACATCTTTCGGTTTGAAAAATTCATTCTCATTTGTTTGAGATCTGATTTTGAAAACATTTACTAAAACAGGGTTGCAAAATCCTGAAAAACAACCATCAAATATCTCTTTGAATGTTTCAAACCGTAACACCTGTTAGAAAACCAGGAGATGTTTTTTTAAATGGGTCCATTACAGACAAAAACCTCTTTCAGTTTTGAAAATTTCGTTCTCATTTATTTGGAAATCGTGCCCGAAGTTACTGTGTTGTATAGGAAAAATAGTCTAAGAAAACAGAGTTTTTTTCAAGTAAAAACAAATATGCTTTGGCGCCTTTTCCCTTTGACTGTGAGCTTGTGTCATAACTTCCACCGTCCAGAAACACAGGAAACAGAGATTGGAGTGGGATTTGATTACAAGAATGTGGGATAGCAATTGTGTTACTTCGACATATAAAACAATACACATGATTAACTTTGTACAACTTTTAATTCACGGTAATATAAGTACTTCCACCATCCGGAAACACTTGAGATTAAACATGCTATTCCATCGGCGCATTTCTTTGGTCATGAAAAATTTTGAATTTTGCATTGGCACTGATTTTCTAGTTGTCAGAGTTTAATTGACTGTCTTCAAAAATTCGCACTGCTACTGTCGTTGTCAGCGCAATTTTAGAATTTCAAAACTGCAATAACGTTGACACTGTTGTTGTCAGCGCTTTTAAAAAATTTCAGACTAAACAATGTGATAACCGCTGGCTTCACAGGGATGTTGTCAATCATGGATGGCAGCAAGAACCCCATAGAACAAAGGCTTGATCCATTGGGCCGATCCCAACTCAACCACTGCAACTTGCAACCCGCATTTATTCTGTAACTGAAAACCACACACTGCTTACTGTAAACTAAAAACTGAAATTGAAAAACTCACTTTTGAAAAACCAAACTGAAATTCATGCTTTCCCTAGCAAGCTTATTACACACAATCCTACTTTAACTTGCTAAATAACTGTCGGATCAAGTGACAAAAATGCCAATATAGCCAATCAAGTAGTTGCTCGAATAATGTAGCTCCTTGACTATGTTTCGACATAACAAAAACTGGAAAATATAACAGCAATGACAACTGATAATGGAACTGGTTTTTAGAGTGAAAATATGATTGAGAATGTAGAGCGAAAAATTCCTCCGTATAACCAACTACAGGGTCTCTGAAATCATAAAAACCACATCTTTTTTGATGATCTAATTGTTCCTTTTGCTTCAGCCGTGAACTATCAAGCTCATGATTAAAGTCATAATATTTTCCATTCTCAAAACCAAGGGGCAACAATATAACTTTTTGCTTCTGCTGAAATGAAACTTGAAAAGAAAGATCCCAAAATGTAAAAATCTGGGGTAAATTTTGATCTTCTAAAGCTTCAATCCTGATTTCAATGCCATTCTCCAATTTTTTAAAAAATAAATTTTATCTTTCGAGCTACATTTGCATGACTTTAAATAAGAAGACAAAAATGAAGAAAAAATTTCATCCACTTCATCATCAGTGTACATATCATTCCATTATTTAAAACCTTGAATGGAAACAGGGTTTGCCACAAACTTTGTTTTCTCCATCCATGTTTCCAAAAAGATGAGCCAAAAAGATGAAAAAGATCTTATAGATTCTACAGGTAAACCTTCAACCCAACTTCTGCACTTTCCTTGGAATGAATCATAAAAAAGTCTGATAAAGACATCTTCATATTTGACTCTAAGAAGATTAGTAAAGTCACGAAAATTTGAAATATGTTTCAAAGTCAAGCTCAAATCCTCTCCACTAAATTTTGCATTGTTCCTCAAAATTATTCATCCTTGGGTAAAGGATTAGGGAAACCATGAGTTTTTGAAAAGTCCAAACATGCATACCTTGAAATGATTGTAGCAACATCTAAGTCCTTCATTAGTGTAGTGGAGTCACCAATGAATTCTTTGAGCTACAAATCCTTTTAACAGTGGAGTCGCCATGAATGTTTTGAACCTTTGGATTCCTTTGAAAATGGAGTCGCTGTTGAATAAAGTTGTCATTGATGTCAAACAAAGATGACTACAAGAAACCTTGTCCTTATCCTGAAACCGTAACTTGAAAAAATTAATATAACCCTAATGGCTAATGAAAACCCTAAACTACTACAATCCTAAAACCCTAACTCTAAAGCACATTAATAAAAGGGTACACTAATGAAAGGGTGTTGATGGCAAATTGAAGGTTGTTGAATTGTGAAAGGTGTCAAAACCCTTGTGGAGGATGACCTAAATATCGGGTATATATATCAGAGAGAATATATGCCATATATATGTGAAAGGGTTATAAAGACATCAATAAAAAAGGCATGTAAAAATACCAAAATTTATACGAAGTATATATATATATATATATATAATGTCCATTTCATGAGTGTGGTCCCTACCTATTCATATCCCACTCCTCAGTGGTCAAACATTCAGACTTTGTGGTGGTCCTTGTAGTCCCCACACAACACACGTCATCCACTGTTGCATTACGGATTATATATTGACTTCGCCAAAACATATGTCAACTCCCATTCTAGCCATTGGTCGACTTCATCAAAAGAATGACGACTTTGAATGCATATATACATGATCTATTTTTGGAGGACAAATCAATCAACGCATTGGAGAAGCTCTGAGCTAAATACAGTTCACAACTCGTGAACTTCAAAAGGACCGAATAAACAATAATTAATATACCTTCTATGACATTTGCGGATCTGTTTCTGTGACCATTTTTCCGTGGAAGGGGAAAACAAATATGTGAAGACTGTAACAAGCAATCCGAGCACATATCTTCGAATAATACACCCACTGGTTGATGTGATTCATTGGAATAAATACTTGTGGTGAATGTTATTCGGTGTAATGAATACCTGTGGTGAATGCTATTTGGTGTAATGAATACCGGTGGTGAATTCTATTCGGTGTAATGAATACCTATGGTGACTGCGATTTGTTGAAGAGAAGACTTGTATCCTATTCGTTAAAGTTAAGACATGTATCCTATTCTTTGAGGCATGCTATTCATTGAAGTGAAGAAACTATGATGTTTGCGAACTATGCTATTTGTTGAAGTGAAGAACTGTGATGATTGTGAGCTATGCTATTCATTGAAGTGAAGAACTATGATGATTGCAAGCTATGCTATGCGTTGAAGTAAAGAACTGTGATGACTGCAAGCAATGCTATTCGTTAAAGTGAAGACCTGTTGAAAGCTATTCAAACCTGTTTTGTTAATTTTAGATAACAATGGTATGTTCTATGCTTTAGAGCAATTTACTTCAACTTTTCTTATAAGCCCAATATCAAATTCCAGATTAGCAATCACATTAACATTGATAGTAAATGCAGATAGAACATAAACAATAAGCAGAAGACAATAGGACACAATATTTGGCGGATGCCAGGGAAAAACCCTAATGTGGGGAAAACCCTTTGATCAATTTTTCTTATTATTCTTCAAAAGTTCAGCAAAGAGAGAGAGTACAATATGCAAAATTTACCTGCCCAATCACTGTAAAATAGTCCAGTCAAACTGCAGTCAACAAGATGCCCTATCCAGAAATTCAACGTTTGTCAAACCAGTAGAAAAAGTTCTCCAAATGAGCTCGGTCAAACCCATTCAACTCGGCCACCAAAGACAGTTTGAATCAGCCTAAAACAATCTTGAAATTCTTGGTCAAACCTGGTCAACTCAGAGTCAGTGCTGTAATCAATGTTGGTCAAACAGCGGCAAATTCCTCGATTTCTGTGCTAGGAGATGTTGCCTAAGGAAATCGGATTTCTTGCTTGAAGAATGCGGTCAAAGGAGTGTGTTTGATCCTCGGTCAACGTTGGTCAACGTCCCTGTAATTTGCCCAAAACAGATTCTGAAATTTTTGGCCTGCAATTTCAGTCAACCCAAGTCAACGCCTAGAGAAGAAGATGCTCCTGTTTGTTGTACGAACCAATGAGAAGAAGAGAGAGAAAGATGTGTGTTGAGGTGTGTCCAAATGAGGAAAATGCCTCTTCTATTTATACACAACATTGAGGGTGAAGAGACACATTTGTTGGGCTTCATGAGCCTACATTAGACTTCTGGCCGACCTTGACAATTTGTCCATAGAAGAAATAAATTCATAATCCCATTTCTACTTGTCAGAATGAGATGATCTTTAGATCAATCTTGCACCTCTCAAAAAGAGGAATCCAATAAAAATATCATCTCCATCATATGAGTTGTCCATGGTGGAGTTTGGCCCTAGTTGCCAATTTTAACACTACCTCTCAACTAGGGAAGAATCCACCTGCCAAACCAACTATCAATTTGTACCATCTCTGTCATCCCTGCTCTGTTGAACCATGAAGAAATAATGAAGAAGAAATGATCAAGAGTGTATCAAACCACTTTCCACTGACCCGAAGTTAGTCTCCATTGATCCCAGATCAATATCAAACATCCTAGCATAGGAAGTACGGTAGTACACAATGTGTCCATCTTTAGTACTATGGTCCCTATCCTCATTTCCCAACTCATTGGCCAAATGTCAGGTACTTCCCATGAGTCCCGAACTGCATGGGTAGGATGTATCGGCAGGAGAAGGTGAACCACTCATCTTGCTCATATGCCACAGGAGAAGGTGAACCACTCATCCTATGCATATATCAACCATCATGGGGTATCACAGGGGAAGGTGAACCACTCACCCTGTATACAGCGCACCACTAGGGGAAGGTGAACCACTCACCTTATGGTCACTCATAGCTCCAAGAAGTACCCCAAGACCCCCGGAGCTCAATATCCAACTCAAATGGGACCCTCATAAGAGGGTCTCTCCATGACTCCAAGTCGTTCATGAAAGGTTAAGAATTTGACCTTCTCGAGGGGCTTCGTAAGAATATCTGCGACCTGTTCATCAGTTCCAATGTGATGGAGCCTTATTGCTCTCTGTTGTACCATATCCTGGATAAAGTGGTACTTGATATCAATATGCTTGGAGCGGTCATGAAACATGGGATTCTCAGAAAGAAGAATCCCACTTTGGTTGTCGGAGTAGATCATGGTGGTATCGAACACATGCCCAAACAACTCACTAAAGAGATTCCTCAACAAAACAACTTCACAAGAGGCCATACTAGCAGTAATATATTCGGCCTCGATGGTGCTCAAATCAAGCTGATTTATGCTTCCTACTCATCCAGGATATTGAAGTAGAACCTAGTGAGAAACAACATCCCGATGTGCTCTTATGATCCACCACACTTCAGATAGTTGTTGATCCTCTCATACCAAGCCCGGGGAGCTCGCTTCAACCCATAGAGGGCTTTCTTCGATCGAGAACTTCGAACCCCTCGAGTTGTTTTACATAGACTTCCTCCTTAAGTGAATCATGCAAGAAGGCGGTCTTGACATCCATTTGATGTAAATTCCATCCTTGAGAGGTAGCAAGGGCAATGATCAAACATATGGTGGTATATCGGGCAACTGGTGCAAATATCTCATCATAGTCCACACCTTCCTTTTGAGAGAAGCCTTGAGCAACAAACCTTGCCTTGAACTTTTCAAGACTTCCATCAGCTCCATGCTTGATCTGGTAGAGTCATTTCGAGGTGACAACAAATTTGCCCTTAGGTCTAGGGTCCACATCCTAGACATCGTTCTTCATAATCAACTCATACTCTTCGTTCATAGCATCCTTCCAAACTTGGTGCTTCACAACTTCTTCGAACGTGCAAGGCTTAGTTTGAACAATGGTGCTCATGGCAGCTAAGTACCTATTCGGCTTCTTACTTTCACGAAATGCCCCCTTGGTGCAATATGTCTCTCGACATCTTCGAGAGTGTCCCTAAGCCATGTGGGTCTCCTTTTTGAGGAGGAGGGCTCACGGGGAGGTGGATCAATGGGATCCATCGGTCCTTTAGCATCAGACATCGATTCATCTTGCGGTTCTCCCTGCTTTCTTGTATTTTCTTTTTTGTCTTTCCTTAGAATAGGAAGGTTCCTAATCTTCCCAAGGGCAACATCTTCATCGAAAGTGACATCATGACTTATGTGCACTTCTCTTTGACCAGGCACATAGATTCTATATGCCTTTGAAGTTTCACTATAGCCCACAAATGTTCCTTTCTTCCCAGATGCATCCAATTTGCTTCTCTTTTCTTTCGACACGTGAAATACAAGGGGCTACCGAAATTTCTATAGTGAGAAACATTAGGTTTGTTACGAGTGAAAACTTCTTCAGGAGGTTTGGAGTCTAATGCTTGATGAGGGCATCTATTTTGAACATACACGACAATGTTGGCAACTTCTCCCTCTTAATGCTAGCTTCTCTACAATAGTCATTAAATTCATTTGATTCATATTCGATTCCATTATCGGTCCTCAATATTTTGATCTTCTTCCCTATTTGATTTTCGACCAAGGCTTTGAAAGAGCGGAACCATGTGAACACTTCGTCCTTCTTCTTCAAGAAATAAATCCAAGTTTTGCGAGAGAAGTCATCCACAAAGATAGCATAATATAAATATCCTCCCAAAGATGTCACGGGCAACATACCAGATAGATCAGAATGAACCAATTGCAAAATATCAGTAGTCTTGCTATCACTTGAGGGGAATGGTCCCCTTGTATGTTTTCCTTCGGCACATCCCTGACAAACACCTTCATGTTCTACTTTAAATTCGGGCATACCTGTCACCATCTTCCTTGCATCGGGTAGGGCTTTATAATGAAGATGAGCAAACCTTCAGTGCCATAATTCGGATTGAAGAGATGTGTTGCAAGACATAGCTCCCAATGGACTTCCTCCAACTTGATATAGGCTATCAACCCTGAATCCAAGAGTAAATGCTTCTTTGAAATTTCTTTTCCAAACACGTACCTTTCCATCAATGAATGCCACCTTGAATCCTTTGTCCTCCATTGCCGAGATAGATACCAGGTTCTTCTTTAAATCAGGTACATATAGTACTTCTTGTTGATTTCTGGTAGCATCGGATGTGCTCTAAGTCTCAAAATTTGCAGAGAGGCTTAGACACATGCATTCTCCAATACCCAGAAATTGTTTTGGGAAATTCCACACATAGACAATTTTATTAAAATAATTAATTATTTTTATTGGGTCCCTAAGTCTAAACTTAGGAAATTAAAATAATTAATGGGTATTAATCTAAACCCTGGGTGAAACTTTTAGAAGAAGACGAAGATCGAGTCCAAATGATTTAAGCCATTGATTAGAATCAAATCTGGGCCGTTGGTTCTCAACTGGAGGATTATAAGAAGGACATCGATGGGCATTTGGAAAATACACCAGGCAGATACTTAGTTACCTGAGTAAAGTCGATTTTCTCACTGGTCGAATTTCGGTAAGAGGAAATCGATTCAGAGGGAGAGTTGCAGGTGAGGAGGAGAGGGAGGGTAGCAACATCAGTCGGGAGTGCAAGAGCAGAAGATGCAGAGCAGAGAAGGGCCAACGCAGAAGTTGTGACATAGAGGGACAACGCAGAGGCTGATGCTGGGATTTTGCAAGTCCTCACGTAGAAGCTGACGTGGTGAGACATAGAGGGGGTAGCGAGTCCTCTCTTGGATCATAATATCGCCGGGAAGTGTGAGAGAACTGTCAGTGAATTTCTCACATAGATTTCTCTACTATTCTGCTTGTTGTATCTTGTACATGAGATTTTTGTTGAAGATTAATAAAGAAACCCTCATCTGCTGCACTGGTTTTCCCGCATTGGGTTTTCCGGGGAACAATTGTCCAAAAATAACTGTCATTGTGATTGTACTTGTGCTAGTATTTTTCCTTGCATTTACTTTCCGCAGTATTTGAATTGTGAAGGTTGCAGTAGAATTTATTTCGATATTTGTTGTAGAAACACTGTGAATAACTTATTTCTAAATTAATAAGTAGAAGAAATAATATCAGTCATTGCAGTTGGATTTCTATCTAGAAATTTTCACATGGTATCAGAGCATAGATCATAAGCAGAGAGGAAAAGGATTTCGAAATTACTGCAGAGGTAGCAATTCGAAACCCTAGAGGTAGTGCAATTCGAAGGCCAAGGAGGACGAAGTTTTGAGGAGAAATTGATTTCTCTGAGTGAGTCGACAGAGAAATTCGATCTCCAGATCGAAGCTTACCAAAGGCAGAAGGGAACAATGTATTTCCTTGCAGAGCAGATCTTCAGTTGGGACACAGATATTTTGCAGTAGTTGCTGGGGCAGAAAAGCGTCAGAAATCGATAGGAAAATAACACAAAGAAGGATGGAAAATCAAGATGTCTCTGGATTATCTTCTAGATTAGAAGAAGAATTCGCATGCTTGGCAAGTTCAGCATCAATAGATGTTTGGTACATTGATAGTGGGGCTTCAACCCATATGACTGGAGTACGAGAATATTTCTCGAGCTATCAAGAAGAGAAAATGGACTTCCAGATTACTATGGGAAACAGAACGAAGTGTACTCTAGTAGGGAGAGGCACCATAACATTTCAGCCGGCAGCAGGAGCCAACATCCGAGCCACTAATGTTTTGCATGTGCTCGGGTTAGGAATGAATCTGATTTCAGTGTCCTAGTTACAGGACAAGGGATATGATGTATACTTGTTAATTTTAGGTATGTTCTATGCTTAGAGCAATTTATTTCAATTTTCACAGTTAGCTCAATATCTTTTCCAAATTGGAAATAACATCAGCATTAAATTAAATTGCAGATAGAACATAAACATAAATCGCAGAAGACAAGCCAAGACAAGAGGACACAAGATGTGGCGCTAGCTAGGGACAAACCCCAATGTGGGGAAACCCTTCATCAATTCTTCTTATATGTTCTTTAATAGTTCAACAGAGAGAGAGAGATAGAGATAGTATATTTACAATAGAAGTCAACACTTTGACTTATCTAGATAAGAGCATAGATCATCTCTAAGAAGATGAGATCAGTTGAAGACATGCTGCTTCAACTGATTCTCCAAGGTGACTCCTTCACCTATCATTGTGCTGCATCTCGTCATCATGCTGCACCTCACCGTGCTGCACCATGTTGCACCCATCATCATAATGCTGGACCTTATGCTGCACTGTTGTCCTAATGTTTAGCACTACTGTATCTTTTGCCACTGCTCCACCATGTTGTCACCCATGTCAGCCATGTGCTCGCTGCACCATTGCTACTTTGTGTACTTGCTGCACCAAGTACCATATTGCTGTCCCAATGTGCTTGCAGTACTATGCTTGCTGCACCTTGTTGTTGTTGTTGTCCCATGTACCATACTATTGCAGCACCATGAACTTGCTGCACTAAATACAGTTGTCCCATGTACCATACCACTATGTACAGCCACCATGTACTTGCTGTTGCTGCTGTCCTATTGTGCCTCTGCCGCACAATGTCATAGCTGTCCTAATCATTGTGCTGTCCCAGTGTTACTTGGGAGCGGGAGCGGGAGCGGGGAGCGGGAGCGGAAGCGGGAGCGGGAGCGACCATTTTCAGAAGCTCCCGGTTTGGGAGCGAATCCCGGAGCGATTTTTTAAAAATATATATATTTTTTATATTTTTTAATTTTTGATACATATATGTCAACAAAAACATGTAGAATGATGAAATAGACATAAAAAACATAAAAAAACATAAATTGATCATTGAACCATATCACATCAATCATCTAGAAATTATAATCGTCATCAACCTTAGTAAAATAATAAATTAAAATAACATTCAATTCAATAACATTTATCATCATTGATCACCAAAGTAACAAGTTGTACTTGTAAGCCAAGTTTAACCATTATAAGAAGTAATATCGAAGATATTTCTAAGTCCTAACTTCTAACTGTTAACATGATATGAAATGTTAAAAATTTATAAAATGAAACATGAATAATGAGATGAAATGAAACAACTTTAGTCTTTCACAAAGCATCATATTCATAATTCACAATCATTACCAATGAGTTATAATTGCCAAGGCCCAACTTCAAACTTCAAATTTTCATTGTCACAGTGATATAATGTTTACAAAAAATATCATAATGTCATAATGATATGAAAGAGTCAAGAGTCAAGAGTCAAGGACTCAAAACTCAACACTGAACAGTTATGAAAACTAAAGTGACAAGTCTAATAGAAACTAAAAAAGACAAGTAAACTGTAAATCTACAAGTGGCCCTTGCCACGAGAGTCTCCAGGAGTATAAGTAGGTCTTGGCGGTCTTCTAGGAGTCTCCCTCCCAGACCGACGACCAGAACTAGAGCCTCCACGCGAGGGTGTCGATGGAGGTGGCGACAGCAATGGAACAAGACTCGGGCCCCGAGAACTGCTACTGGATGGTGGAGGTGGAGGTGGCATGGCTGCTGCAGCTGCTTCAGCTTCATCCCGTACAAGCTCATCTTCTAGTTCTTCCATATGTACAATGCCATCCTCTAAATTGTCGTCCTCAGGGTGACTGTCCCAAATTTTATATGTGGGATCTTCATTAGCCCGATCACAGTAATGGCTCAACAACCTCAAATTGTAGTGCACATAAACCAAGCTTTCTGCTCGGTTTTCGTTGAGCCTGTTTCTTTTCACATTATGTATATAACTGTAGGTGCTCCAACACCTCTCTGCAGAAGAAGAATTTACAACCTGTGCAAGAACTTTCAATGCCAATTTTCGCAAAAGTCCGTCGCCGCCATATGTTTCCCACCATGTGAGAGAATCAAATTTATCTTTGTCGTCCATTGCATGGAAGTTACCATACAAACCACTGCCAGTGAAGTATCTGCCTATTTCAAGGCGCACAGCTGCACATTCCTCCCTGTCAGGCACCAACTTTTCTAATGCATCCAGATATCCTTTAGTTACCTCTCGATCTAAATGGGGTTTGGTCCTAACACCACCCCTTGCTGCAGGTTTGCCCAACCAAGAATCTGAGTAGTATTTTGGCGTAAGGATATACGCCAAGCAATGTAGTGGAAGGTTAAGCTTTTTCCACCGTTCACACACACAATCGTGAATCAGATTGTACAAGTCGGGATCTCTGTTATTAACAATGTCTTTTATTTCCCCCAACATGGTATCCATTTGCTCATACACCTCGCCAATCACTGGTTTGTCTGTATCTGCAAACCGAATCATGTTATAAATTGGCTTGGTGAAATCCAATACCTGTCTCACAGCTGTCCAAAACTGCCCATCAAGAGCGGCCTCCTCCACCGTTTCAAAACCTGCAATGTCAGCTACATTTGTAGCCCTTTCCTTTAACACCTGCCAATTTGGACTTGATACCATGCTAGCTAAACCCTCTCTTACCTTCAAAAGGCGCCTGAAGGTGAGGTAATAGCTACCAAATCTAGTCCTCGCAATCTTCAGCAACTCCAATCTCGAGTGACTGCGGAAAAGGCCATGGGTATTGCTATGATTTGTAATAAATTTTATCATTTTTTTTCCTCTCTTGTACAAATCCCCAATCCATTGGTATTGTTCATTTTTGTTTTTGACAATATCATGCAACAGAAGGTTCAATGTGTGAACCAAACATCCAGACCAAAATATGTTCGGGTATCTATCCTCAATAATTGCTCCCGCTGCCTTACAATTAGGAGCATTATCAGTGATGACTTGGATGACATTGTATGGGCCAATACGCTCAATTGTTTCAAGCAATGCTTCTGCAATGTTGATAGCGGTCTTGAACTTGTCTGAGTAATCATGTGCAGCTAGAAAAATGGGACCACTTCGGGACACAGCAAGAACACTTATCAATGGCTTGCCTTTTACATTTGTCCATCCATCAGATACAATGGACACCCCATTGTCAGTCCAAGAACTTGTCATTTTATTCAAAGAATGTGATATTTTTGCTTTTTCATGATCAAGGCCAACTGTTCTTGCCTTGTCATACCCAGGGCTCTTGTATCCTTTAGGGGCATCATTTATGGCAGAAACCATTTCGTGCCAATAAGGTGAGCGTAGAACATTGAATGGTATCCCATTTGCATAGAGGAACCTATAAATTTTTGAATCCACATCATTCCTACACCCCTCATCAAGGAAATCTGATATGGTTCTACGGCGTAAAGATGATGACCCTGAGCCTCCATGTCCATATCCACTGCCTTGGGAGGATGCTGAAGGAGTTCTTTGTGAGCTTGGTTCAAAGAAACCCCTTGATCTTTTTGCTTTGTATTGGGCGTCCTCCTCTTCCTTTATGTATTTGGCTCTATCAACTGTTGACACCGCGTCGCAAGTTCTGATTCCTATTTGTTTCTCTCCATCCCATGCCCTTTTCCCGCAAAGGTGTCTTCTCAAACGGGTGTATGAGCCTGTGAAATCAGTGTTGCAATGGGGGCAATGAAATTTAGTGGTTCCACCCCCTCTCCCTGTTTCAGGCCTCTGAACATATTTCCACAATGGAGTTTGGTCTTGTTTAGTTTTTTGACCCTCATGTTCACCCTCCACATCCTCCTCACTGGGGTTTTCACCTATTTGACTTCCTCCGGCTTCTTCATCCACCTCTTCAGTTTCAGGCCCCCTCCGTTTCCTACTCTCCACCACCATAATAACCAGAAAGGGGACCAGGAAGAGGAAAATGCCAATAAAAATGCTCAGGTCCATCGTGTTTGATGTTTGTAGGGTTTGAGTCTTGAATCTGCAAATTAATTTAGTTTATTGGGATTAATTCATTTAATTTATTAATTTAATTTAAATTAATGATCTTTAAACTCAAACAGGTAAATGAAACTAACCAAATTAACTACCTAACCAGCTAAACTAACTAAATGATTAAGTTACTTACCTCTGCAAGCTTGCTCCTCGCTCCTCGGCACTTGCTCCTCGCTCCTCAGCTCTGGCTCCTTGCTCCTCAGCTCTTGCTCCTTGCTCCTTTGCTCTCAAACTCAACCTCAATCTCATTAGAATGATTTTGTTTTGGCCCATTGGGCTTATAAATCCAAAAAAATTTGTTTAATTTTTTGTTTTTTTCGGGTCCGCGGATTTTTTTTCCGCCGAATCGCTCCCGGAAATTTAAAATTCGCTCCCGGAGCGTTTTTTAATGCCCGGGAGCGATCAGGGAGCGATCGCTCCCGGGCATTAAAAAGCGCTCCGGGAGCGCGGGAGCGATCGCTCCCTGAAGCGCTCCCTCACAGACCAGGGAGCGCAAATTTTTTTACTGGAGCGCGCTCCCGAAAATCGCTCCCGTCCGGGAGCGATTTGGGGAGCGCGCTCCCGACCCGCTCCCGAGCCGCTCCCGCCCGGAGCGCGCTTCGGGAGCGGGTTCGTAGGGGGGGGGGCCGCTCCCCCGCATCACTGTGCTGTCCCAACATGCTGCTGTCCCAACATGTTGTTGTCCCATCATTTTGCTGTCCAAAGAATTTGCAACACCATGTACCTTTGCTGCCATGTCACAACTGCTATCCCATCACAGCTTGCTATGCTTGACATGCTGTCCAGCCATGCTTGCCATGCTGTACATGCTTACACTGATTCTTCTAACAACACTCTCATCATCAAATTATCCTCATACTTATACTTGAATGCTGGTGCACTGTTATAGTTTTGCAACTCTGGTTAGGGCATCAATAGTACCCTAACAACCACCTCTAAACTTGGCAACAGTCCTTGAAAAGAGTGCGGCTTACCTCCCTTGAGACACTGTTATCCATACATCCCTTCACGCTGTCTAGGGCAACCTCCACACTATCCCTTTGACCCTTTATATGGCGGCTAATACTCTGTTGTCCACACAGCCCTTCACGCTGTCTAGGGCAGCCTACACGTTGTCCCTTTGACCCTTCATGCTGCGGCTAAGACTCTCTTGTTTCACTGCGGTTAGGGCTGAATTCCATCTGCATCTAGGGTTGTAGGCCTCCTTCTAGACTTGCGTAGAGACCATCGGATATGTTAGGGCTCCTTCTTGATATCATTAGGGTTTCTCTTCATCACTGCGGCCTCTAGATTAGGGCGGCGTATTTCTTCTTCTTGACTGCGGCTAGGGCAGCCTCATTCCTCCAACGTCTAGGGCTACCACTCCTAGATTTCTCTTCCACTAAAACCCAAGACAAGTGAAGAGAAATCAAGATAGTAGTGTGTGTAGAAATGACTATCAAGTCGTCTCCTTTTATACTAAAACGTTAAGCACATGTGGGGTTTATTTGGTTGCTGGCCGACCTTGATGATCTGTCTTATAACACAAATCAATTCATAACTGCATGAATACTTATCGAAATCGGATGACCTTTAGATCAATCCTACACCTCTCGATGAGAGGGATCCAAGAAAAATATCAGCTGCCATAAATAAGATGACCCACATGGAGTTTGGCCCTAGTTGCCAATTTTACCACTCCCTCTCAATTAGGGAGAACTCCATTCGCTAATCCATATGTCCGACTGTACTATCTCTGCCATCAGTGCCCTGCACTGCTCTGCTCTGCTGAACCATGAACAAGAAGAATTGATCGAGAATGTCTCATATACCATTCTCTACTGACCCGAAGTCAGTTTTTTTGATCCCAGATCAATATCACAAGAGAGTGTCTCAAACCACTCATACTGATCCCAGATTATTGGAGGTCATCTTAGCATAGGGAGTACAGTAGATACAACGATGCATCCATCGATAGTAATACTATGGTCCCTAACCCCATTTCCCTGCTCATTGGCCAGACGAGAGGTACTTCCCATGAGTCCCACACTACATGGGTAGGATGCCTCGACAAGAGAACCATTCATCTTGTCCCTAAGTTGCCTCGGGGTATCACAGGGGAAGGTTGAGCCATTCACCCTGTACACAGTGCACCATTAGAGGAGGGTGAGTTGCCCTATGGTCGCGTGTTGCTCCAGTAAGTACCCCAAGCAATGTTGCACGAAGCGCCCCCCCCTGGTTCCAAGCCCGGAAGCGCATCCCGTGCGGAAGCGTGCTTCCAATTTTTTTTGTCGCTTCCTGGACTTTCAGAAGCGTGGCTCGGAAGCGCGCTTCGTACGACACTTCGGCGGAGGAAGTGTATGCTTCCCGTACGCTTCCGGAAAATCGTTTAGAAAATCGTTTTTTTTCAATTTTTTTTTTTTTTTAATTTTAGGTGAGTTTGCTTGTTAGGGGGTGGGTCCACCTTGGGTTAGGGTGACGAATGAAGGCAAAAAAAATACAAATATAGCAGATGCTCCCTCATGGTAATGTTAAATTCTTAAAGTAAAAGTGACATTCTCCTTTATTTTTCATTTTCATCCTTTTACTTAAATTTTTAACATTACCATGAAATGACTCAGGATGTTTGAGAGTGGTTCCAGCCTCATTGGACTTCATATGGAGAAAATAGAATTTCATATCCTATTCCAAATTCAGCAAACTTAACAGTTTTCAGGAATTCAGGGTCAATGGGATTGTGGCATTTCATTAGATTATATCAAGTATGAAGGTATGCGATTAGCATTTAATCAAGAGCACCAAGCCCTATATGTACCCTAGTGTTGGTGGTGTTAATTGTTGAACTCCTTTGTCACGCGGCACGCCCGTAGCAAAAAATTACCTTTCAATTAAGTCAAAATCATTGATCAAGCATGATAAGCTTTTTCTACCATATTTTAAGTCTTGAATTAGGTAGTTTGATCAAAATTGGGCAATGTTGACTAATATCCCTAGACAATCGAGGTAGAGGCAAAGGCTAGACAAGAGGAGAAGAATCTAGATTCTAGATGGTTGATGCATCTAAATGGTTGATGCTCGAATAATTAATCATGAATGTACAATGGATGTTATATCTATCTTGATTTATGCAAAAATATGCATGTTTTCATGTCTTCTACAACTAATTTGGTATTTGGGATGTTTGTTTTGAGTACAAATGCAAAAAAGTGTAAATATATATATATATATATATATAGCAGACACTTCGCTTCCTAGATTTTTGGAAAATGACGCTTCCGCGTCCCTACTTCCAAAAAACATCCTCGCTTCGTCCCTGCTTCGTGCAACATTGACCCCAAGCCCCCCGGAGCTCCCGGAGCTCAATGCATGCAACATGCAAGTCCCTTATAAGAAGGTCTCTGCACGACTCCAAGTCGTTCGGGAAAGTCACAAATTTGACCTTTCCTTGGGGCTTTGACAGAATGTCTGCGACCTGTACATCAGTCTCAATGCGATAGAGTCTCCTTGCTCATTGTTGTACCATATCCCAGAAAAGGTAGTATCTGATGTCTATATACTGGAGCAATCATAGAATACGAGATTCCACAACAATCGAATCCCTCCCTTGTTGACACAGAAGATCGTGGTGATATCCATCATGTGTACAAACAACTCACTGAAGAGCTTCCACAACTAGGCAGCTTCATAGGAGATCATACTCTTAGCTATGTATTCGGTCTCAGCGGTGCTTATATCAACTGACTTCTGCTTCCTGCTCATCCAAGATATCAGACAAAACCCAAAGAGAACCAACACTCGGAAGTGCTCTTGCAATCCTCCACACTGCCTGCCCAGTTAGTATTCGAATAATCATGCAGCTTCATATTTCCGGCAGTGTATCTCAATCTATGAGAGATTGTGCCCCGAAGATATCTCAGAAGATTCTTGGCACCAGTCTAATGAGGCTCATCATACTAACTGCAAATCATATGTCCGGAAAGAAGTTCACCAAGAACATCAACGCGAATGAGTTTAAGAAACTTTGAGGCATTTCTCAAATTTGGTCCAGCATCACTACCATATAACTTCTGAAAGTTAAGATCCTCGAGGTAGTCACGTGCTTGCAGTTTACCATTCCACATCCAGAATCCAACTCCCTCTTTCTTTTGCAAAATGAGAGGGTCTGCACCTGTCAGAAATAGGTCGTCCTCAGAAGGTGCTGGTATGAGAGGTCTATCATCCATAACCTTCGAGCAATGGTTTGGATCAGCTTCACTCCTAGTGAATCTCAGCTTCATCAGACAGCTATCAATCCTCTCATACTAAGCCCGAGGTGATTTGCTTCAAACCATAGAGGGCTTTCTTCCACCTGCACACGTGAGATTCCCGATCATGAATCTCAAACCCCTCGGGTTGTTCCAAACCTGTGGACCTGCTACTTGAGGGGAATGGTCCCCTTGTAAGATTTTCTTTCAGTACATCTCAGACATGTACCTTCATGCTCTTTTGAATTCAGGCATCCTTGTCACCATCTGACTCACAGACCTCCAGTGCTATGTGTCAACTGACATGGTCCCCAATGGACTTCCTGCAACTTGATACAAATTGCCAACCCTGAACCCATGAGTAAAAGCATCTTTGAAAATTTTATTTTCAAACACGTACCTTTCCATTGATGAATGCCACCGTGAAACCTTTGACTTCCATTGCTGAGGGGAATGGTCCCCTTGTAAGATTTTCTTTCAATACATCTTAGACATGTACCTTCGTGCTCTTTTGAATTCAGGCATCCTTGTCACCATCTGACTCACAGACCTCCAGTGCTATGTGTCAACTGACATGGTCCCCAATGGACTTCCTGCAATATGATACAAATTGCCAACCCTGAACCCATGAGTAAAAGCATCTTTGAACATTTTATTTTCAAACACGTACCTTTCCATTGATGAATGCTACCGTGAAACCTTTAACTTCCATTGCTGAAATGGACACCAGGTTCTTCTTGCGATCAGGTACACAAAAGAGATCTTTGTAAATGAATCGAGTTACCCTCATTCAATTGAGGGGTAACATTCCCTACACCCTTTCCGGGATAGGTGGCATCAGCTCCAAGTATAATCCCATGATTGTTTCCATCTCTACCAAATTAGAGAGATCACCCTTCTATCTGATGAAGTGCCTTGAAGCACTACAATCAAGAAGCCAGATTCCACAGAATCTGAAAGAGAGGGCCAATACAAGATAACGCTTCTTTATCTTATAAGAAACAACATTTGATTCTTCATACCTGGGGTTCCTTGCTTTCTCTGAAGAGTCAGTCGTTTCCTTGATGGCCTGCATTACCTGTCATTCCTCCGATCATTGAAGATGTCCCTGGAATGATTGTTATCATCATCAAGTGATGTGTCCATACCTCGGACACTCCTTCGCATAATGGCTTTACTTATTGCAAACAAGGCATCTGCCTTTCCTTTCACCCTGAGATCCGAACTTCCCATTGAAGTGATCTGTAGGTAAGCCATAGGAAGCTTCCGCTGCGCCATTTTGATAATGTTCTCTGCTTTGACTTCACCCTTGGCGAATTTGAAGAGTGATGAGGAACCCATTGATCCTTTTGTCCTTTCCCAACTGTCTTCGGTGATTGCTCTTTCACTCTTGCTTGGGCATTATCTTCACCTCAACTCTAATACCATGTTAATTTTAGGTATGTTCTATGCTTAGAGCAATTTATTTCAATTTTCACAGTTAGCTCAATATCTTTTCCAAATTAGCAATCACATCAGCATTAAAGTAAACTGCAGATAGAACATAAATGTAAATCGCAGAAGACAAACCAAGACAAGAGGACACAAGATGTGGCGCTAGCCAGGGACAAACCCCAACATGGGGAAACCCTTGATCAATTCTTCTTAATTGTTCTTGAATAGTTCATCAGAGAGAGAGAAAAAGAGATAGTATATTTACAACATAAGTCAACACTTTGACTTATATAAATAAGAGCATAGATCATCTCTAATAAGATGAGATCAGTTGAAGACATGCTGTTTCAATTGATTCTCCAAGGTGACTCCTTCACCTATCATTGTGCTGCATTTCGTCATCATGCTGCACCTCACTTTGCTGCACCATGCTGCACCCATCATCGTAATGCTGGACCTTATGCTGCACTATTGTCCCAGTGTTTAGCACTACTATACCTTGTGCCACTGCTCCACCATGCTGTCACCCATGTGCTTGCTGCACCATTGCCGCTTTGTGTACTTTCTACATCAAGTACCATATTGCTGTCCCAATGTGCTTGCAACACCTTGTTGTTGTTGTTGTCCCATGTACCATACTATTGCAACACCATGAACTTGCTGCACTAAATACAGTTGTCCCATGTACCATACCACTATGTACAACCACCATGTACTTGCTGTTGCTACTGTCCTATTGTGCCTCTGCTGCACAATGTCATAGCTGTCCTAATCATTACGTTGTCACCATGTACTTGCTGTTGCTACTGTCCTATTGTGCCTCTGCTGCACAATGTCATAGCTGTCCTAATCATTACGTTGTCCCAACATGCTGTTGTCCTAACATGCTGCTGTCCCAACATGCTGTTGTCCTAACATGCTGCTGTCCCAACATGCTGTTGTCCTAACATGCTACTGTCTCAACATGCTGTTGTCCCAACATGCTGCTATCTCATCATTGTGTTGTCCAATGAGTTTGCAACACCATGTACCTTTGCTGCCATGTCACAACTGCTGTCCCATCATAGCTTGCTATGGTTGCCATGCTGTCCAGCCATGCTTGCCAAGCTGTACATGCTTACACTGATTCTTCTAACAACACTCTCATCATCAAATTATCCTCAGACTTATAGTTGAATGTTGGTGCACTGTTGTAGTTTTGCAACTCTGGTTAGGGCATCAATAGTACCCTAACAACCACCTCTAAACTCATCAACAATCCTTGAAAAGAGTGCAGCTTACCTCCCTTGAGAAGTTGCTGTTCATACATCCCTTCACGTTGTCTAGGGCAGCATCCACGTTGTCCCTTTGACCCTTTATATGGTGGCTAATACTTGCTGTCAACACCGCCCTTCACGCTGTCTAGGGCAGCCTACACGCTGTCCCTTTGACCCTTCATGCTACGACTAAGACTCTCTTGTTTGACTGCGGTTAGGGCTGAATTCCATCTGCATATAGGGTTGTAAGCCTCCTTCTAGGCTTGCGTAGAGACCAACGGATAGGTTAGGGCTCCTTCTTGATATCGTTAGGGTTTCTCTTCATGATTGCGTCCTCTAGATTAGGGCAACGTATCTCTTCTTCTTGACTGCGGATAAGGCAACCTCATTCCTCCAACGTCTAGGGCTACCACTCATAAATTTCTATTCCACTAAAACCCAAGACGAGTGGAGAGAAATCAAGATAGAAGTGTGTGTAGAAATGACTATCAAATCATCTCCTTTTATACTAAAACGTTGAGCACATGTGTGGTTTATTTGGTTGCTGGCCGACCTTGACGAATTGTCTTATAACACAAATAAATTCATAACTCCATGAATACTTATCGGAATCAGATGATCTTTAGATCAATCCTACACCAATGGTGGAGAATGAGCGACTTATTCTGGTATTATATGTGGATGACTTGTTTCTAACAGGGTCATCTAGGCTCATAAAGGATTGCAAGAAGAATCTTGAAGCAGAATTTAACATGAAGGATATGGGGTTGATGCATTATTTTCTAAGATTGGAAGTATGGCAGAAGGATGGAGAGATTTTCCTTGGACAAGGAAGATATGCTACAGAGATCCTGAAGAGATTCATAATGCAGGATTGTTAGCCCATGGCTATGCCCATGATCACCAACTGGAAGAAAATAGATGCATCAGGAGACAAGGAGGTGGACCCCACCTTGTATAGACAACTCATTGGGTCGCTCATGTATCTGGTCAACACTAGGCCAGACATTTGCTTTGTTGTCAACACCCTTAGTTAGTTCATGGTGGAACCAAAAAGGGTGCATTGGGCAACAGCTAGGCACATTCTTAGATATGTGCGTGGAACAGTCAGATATGGGTTGAAATACACCCGAGAAGATGACATCAAATTGAATGGATTCACAGATGCAGATTGGGCAGATAGTTCAGTAGACTGGAAATATACCTCCGGGTATTGCTTCAGTGTTGGATCAGGAATGATCTCTTGGTGCAGCAAGAAGCAGAAGTTGGCAGCTCCAATCTAAGCAGAAGCAGAAAATGTGGCAACCAGCACAACTACGTGCGAAGCTATATGGCTTAGAAAACTGCTTATGAGTTTATTTAGGAAAAGGACGGAGGCAACTAGTATTTTCTGTGATAATCAGAGTTGTATTAAACTCTCTAAGAATCCAGTATTTCATGATCGGTCGAAACACATTGATATCGGATGTCACTTTTTCAGAGATTGTGTTTAGCGTGGGGCAATAGTGTTGCAGTATGTCTCCATAGGAAATCAGGTAGCAGACGTACTTACAAAATCTCTAGGAAGAGCTAAGTTCATCCAGTTCATGGAGCAAATGGGTGTCGTAGAGAATCTGTTTCAGTAGCAGAAACAGATGGTTTCTTAGTTGCAGTGGCAGAAAGTTGCAGTATAGATGCAGTGTTAGCAGTGGTAGAGTCAGCAGCAGTACGGATGCAACATTTGCGTAGTAGTTGGTGGACAGGATGCCAGACATCCGCAACGTAGAAGGAGATGTTATAGAACAAAGTGATGCTTGTTCAGCAGGGTGTATTGCTAGGGCACATTCCTTGCTAAGAGGGAGTGTTGATTTCTGGTAGCATCGGATGTGCTCTAAGTCTCAAAATTTGCAGGGAGGCTTAGACACATGCATTCTCCAATACCCAGAATTCGTTTTGGGAAATTCCACCCGGAGACGGTTTTATTAAAATAATTAATTATTTTTAATGCGTCCCTAAGTCTAAACTTAGGAAATTAAAATAATTAATGGGTGCCTAAGTCTAAACTTAGGTAATTAAAATAATTAATGGGTATTAATCTAAACTGTGGGTGAAACTTTTAGAAGAAGATGGAGATTGAGTCCAAATGATTTGAGCCATTGATTAGAATCTAATCTAGGCCATTGGTTCTCAACTGGAGGATTATAAGAAGGACATCGATGGGCATTTGGAAAACACACTAAGCAGATACTCGATTACCTGATTAAAATCGATTTTCTCATTGGTCGAAGTTTGGCACGAGGAAATCGATTCAGAGGGAGAGTTGCAAGTGAGGAGAGGGAGGGTAGCAGTTTCAGTCGGGAGTGCAAGAGTAGAAGACACAGAGCAGAGATGGGACAACGCAAAAGCTGTGACGTAGAGGGACAACACAGAGGCTGACGTTGGGATTGCGCAGTCCTCACATAGAAGCTGATGCAGTGAGATGCAGAGGGGGTAGCAGGTCCCCTCCTAGATCAAAATCTCGTCGGGAAGTGTGAGAGAACTGTCAGTAAATTTCTCGGAAAGATTTGTCTTCTATTCTGCTAGTTGTATCTTGTACATGAGATATTTGTTGAAGATTAATAAAGAAACCCTCATCTACTGCAACAGTTTTCCCGCATTGGGTTTTTCTAGGGATAACTGTCCAAAAATAGCTGTGCCATTGTGATTGTACTTGTGCCAGTATTTTTCTTTGCATTTACTTTCCGCAATATTTTAATTGTGAAGGATGCAGTAGAATTTATTTCGATATTTGCCATAGGAACACTGTGAATAACTTATTTCTGAATTAATAAGTAGAGGAAATAATATTAGTCACTGCAGTTGGGTTTCTATCTAGAAATTTTCACACTTCTTGTAGGTGAATGGTGTTGCCTTGATTTAATTGAAGAGTAACATTCCCCACTCCTTTCACGGGATAGGTGGCATTGTCTCCAAGAATGATTTCCAAATTTGTATCGTTTTCTATCATATTTGAAAGAGCTTCCTTATACCTAGTGAAGTGCCTTGAGGCACCACTATCAATCAACCAATTTCCCAAGGTATCCGGAGGGGAGGCAGTAGAGGGCAGATATAAGATAAAATTCTGTTTGCTTGTTATCTACAACATTAGATTCATCATACCTGGAGTTTTTTGATATTTTGGGAGGTCGACCATTTCCATGTTGAGTAGCGGGAGCATTCTTTTTTCCTTTGTTGTTGAACCTGACATTCCTTTGATTGTTGTTGCCTTTGAAATTGTTGTGGTTGTTGCTGTCATCATCCCGAGGTGTATCCCTTTTATTAGTGATCCAAAATGGATCCTAAAACCCTCTAAGTCTTTCAATACTTAAACACCATCACAAAGGGTAAACCTTCAAGAATGGCAGAAAACACTATTGGACAGGAAAAACACGCAAAAATGGTGAAAACAGAGCCTATCGGAGGCTAAAACAACAATGCATAGGAGCCGTCGGATCTGGCCGATCAACGGTCCAGATCTAATCGGCATATCGCAATCAGAGGTAGCAGATGGAGTCTATTGGAGGTGGCCTTATGGAAATTGCGATGGCGATTAGCGCGATTAAACGAGGACCGTCGATCAAGCACGCAGATCAACGGTCCAGATTTACCCGTGCTATCGCATCGCTCATATGCAGAAGGACTTAGCCCGCGGTTAGAAGGATTGGCGATATGCGATTGCAATATATCGCATCGCAGCTTTGTAAGGGGTGATGCCAAGGAGGCCAGTGACCATGCGACGTGCCGATAAGGCCGATCGGCGCAATCGACGATCGGAAGCCAAAAGGGATATGCAATAGCGATATATAGCTAGACCCGAAAGGGTTATGAATGCGATATTATAATATTTGAAGTCCGATATGGAGCATTTTGTCGGGTTTTCCTTTGTATTTGGGGTTTTTCGCTATAAACCCAAATACAAAGGAAACCACGACTAAGCGATTTGCGATATCGATTTAAAGGCGGACCCGATGGAGTTTAGGGCGGATTCCATAATATTTCAAGTCCAATAAAAGGCATTTTTGTGGATTTTACAGCGTTTTATGTGTATTTCTCTGTGTAAACAGAGGAATAATATTTTTGGGTTTTTAATGCGCCAATGGTCCCTTTCGTTACAAAATAGGTGGCCACCATCCCTGAAGACATTTAACAATGATTGTTTAACGCTCAGAGGGGATTTGAGCGGACAGAGGCCGGGAGCCAGAGAGCTCGAAAGGGAAAACAAACAAACAAGCGCTGATTGGCTTAAAAGCCATTGAATGACAGAGACAGGAGCAGGCAGTGCTGAGACAGAGAGAAAACAGAGACAGAGAGCAAGAGGGAGAGTCTGTGTACTTAGAAAGACTTGAGGGATTCAAGCAAAACCCTGTTGTTTGTTCCTGTTGTGTTGAGACTCAATTTGAGCTCACATTTGTAAAAGCTCTGCTCTTGAAGACATAATAGAATGGTCACCATTGAACGCTGGACCAAGAGACGTAGCCCATGAGTTTTGGGTGAACTCCTTGATTATTTGTTGTGTTATGTGTGTGTGTTTGTTATGTTTCTCTAACTGCTCATTGTCTATATTATTCGCAATCTTTTCGATCCGTTGCACTAAGTAATATAGGAAAATCCTGCACATGAGTCTGTAATACCTTAATATTAATCTAAGATCTCATTTTCAGATCAATTAGGACACTCCCTAGCATGGTGGCCAAACCTGTTACAAATGAAGCATCTACCCTTTCTTCCATCTTTGAATCCCAGTCTTCCTTGACATTGCTTCTTTGAACTTGCATTGTTCTTCTTTTTAGCATGAACGTAGAATGTTGTAGGATCATTCCTATTTGAAGGCATGTCTCTCTCTATCATCCTTGTTTCTTCTTGAGTACATCTAGTCAACAATTCATCAAAACCTGGAATTCAGTCATTGTTGAGGATAGTAGTGTTGAACACATCCCATTCACGAGGGAGACCTCCAAGGGCAATGAGAGTGAGCTCCTTGTCAGCAATAACTTCTCCAATTGATAGAAGATCATTTTTGATTTCGGTGATCCTCATAAAGTAGGATTGGATATCTTCTCCTCTTCTCTTCTTTATGTCCTTCAACTTGTTCTTGAGAAAGAGAACTTGGTTTGCATTGCTGGATTTAAACATGCTAACCAACTTGTCATACATCTCCTTAGATGTGCCCAAATCGGAGATGTAAGCAACTAAATGCTTATGAATAGAATCCCTGATGATCTTCTTAGCTTTGACTTCACCTTTCTTGTACTTTGTCTTAGCGGCAGCCGGTGCATTTGAAGGAGGTTCAACAATCTTTCCCTGCACATAGTCCATAGCATCATGCTCTTCCAAAGTCAAGTCAAGAGACATCTTCCATGCATGATAATCAGACTTATCATTGAGCTTGTCATCAGATTTGAAGTAAGATGAGGAGGCCATTGAATCTTGTCCTTGACCAACAAATCTCAGTGATTGCTTTTCTCACTCTTGCTTGGGCTTTGTCTTCACCTCAACTCCGATACCATGTTAATTTTAGATAACAATGGTATGTTCTATGCTTTAGAGCAATTTACTTCAATTTTTCTTATAAGCCCAATATCAAATTCCAGATTAGCAATCACATTAACATTGATAGTAAATGTAGATAGAACATAAACAATAAGCAGAAGACAAGCCAAGACAAGAGGACACAATATTTGGCAGATGCCAGGGAAAAACCCCAATGTGGGGAAAACCCTTTGATCAAATCTTCTTATTGTTCTTCAAAAGTTCAGCACAGAGAGAGAGAGTACAAGATGCAAAATTTACTTGCCCAATCACTGTAAAACAGTCCAGTCAAACTGCAGTCAACAGGATGCCCTAACCAAAAAGTCAACGCTAGTCAAACCAACAGAAAAAGTCCTCCAAATGAGCTCGGTCAAACCCAGTCAACTCGGCCTCCAAAGACAGTGTGAATTAGCCCAAAACAATCTTGAAATTCTAGGTAAAACTTGGTCAACGTAGAGTCAACGTTGCAGTCAATGACCCTACTACCAACACTGGTCAAACAACTGCAAATTCCTTGATTTCTATGCCAAGAGATGCGCCCTAAGGAAATTGGATTTCCTGCCTGAAGAACACAGTCAAAGGAGTGAGTTTGACCCTCGGTCAATGCTGGTCAGCGTCCCTATAATTTGCCGAAGACAGATTTTGAAATTTTCGGTCTGCAATTTCAGTTAACCCAAGTCAACGCCTAGAGAAGAAGATGCTCCTGTTTGCTGTATGAACCAATGAGAAGAAGAGAGACAAAGATGTGCGTTGAGGTGTGTCCAAAAGAGGAAAATGCCTCTTCTATTTATACACAACGTTGAGAGTGAAGAGACACGTCTGTTGGCTTCATGAGCCTACATTAGACTTCTGGCTGACCTTGACAATTTGTCCATAGAAGAAATAAATTCATAATCCCATTTCTAATTGTCAGAATGAGATGATCTTTAGATCAATCTTGCACCTGTTGGAAAGAGGAATCCAATAAAAATATCATCTCCATCATATGAGTTGTCCATGGAGGAGTTTGGCCCTAGTTGCCAATTTTAACACGTTTGGTGGAGAACACATTCATTAAAGACCAGACTCTTCTTGAAGGACAAACACTACAAGTTAACAAGGTTTTTTGAGGATTGTTTGAAGCAGACTTGAAGGCTATCTTGACATTGAAGCCTAAATATCGGGTATATATATCATAGGGAATATATGCCATATATATGTGAAAGGGTTATAAAGACAAATAAAAAGGCATGCAAAAAGACCAAAAATCATACGAAGTATATATATATGCATCCATTTCATGAGTGTGGTCCCTACCTATTCATATCCCACTTCTTGATGGTCAAACATTCGGACTTTATGTTGGTCCCTGCGGTCCCCACACAACACTCATCCACTGTTGCATTACGAATTATATATCGACTTCACCAAAGCATATGTCGTCTCCCATTCCAGCCACTGGTCGACTTCATAAAAGGAATGACGACTTTGACTGTATATATACATTATCTGTTTTTGGAGGACAGATCAATCAACGCATTGGAGAAGATCCGAGTTAAATATAGTTCACAACTCGTGAACTTCAAAAGGACCGAATAAACAATAATTAATATACCTTTTGTGACATTTGTGGATCTGTTTCTGTGACCATTTTTTCATGGAAGGGGAAAACAAATACGTGAAGATTGTAACAAGCAATCCGAGCACATATCTTCAAACAATACACCCACTGGTTGATGCGATTCATTGGAATAAATACTTGTGGTGAATGCTTTTTGGTGTAATGAATACCTGTGGTGAATGTTATTCAGTGTAATGAATACCTATGGTGAATTCTATTCGGTGTAATGAATACCCGTGGTGACTGCGATTTGTTGAAGAGAATACCTGTATCCTATTTGTTGAAGAATGCTATTTATTGAAGTGAAGAAACTGTGATGATTGCGAGCTATGCTATTCGTTGAAGTGAAGAACTGTGATGATTGCTAGCTATGCTATTCGTTGAAGTGAAACTGTGATGACTGCTTGCAATGCTATTCGTTGAAGTGAAGACCTGTTGAAAGCTATTCAGACCTGTTTGGTGGAGAACACATTCATTAAATACCAGACTCTTCTTGAAGGACAAACACTACAAGCTAACAAGGTTTTGTGAGGTTTGTTTGAAGCAGACCTGAAGGCTATCTTGGCATTTTGGAGCTGCCTGCAGAAGGTGCTTACAACAGTCTTGAAGGTGCATTGTTTATAAAGTTTTATCTTAGACCTGGAGCAGTTTGTGCACGCTTTTGGAGCAGTTTGAAATCCTTGTCAAAGCAGTCTTTGGAAGCTGTTGTTGAAGAGCAACTAATAGTAAGTTTGTTGTGCAGACTTTGAAGACACTCTTGGAGCTTGTAGATTGATGAACCTTGGAAGAAACCTATTGAAGCGACCTTGAGAGAAATTGTTGAAGCATTTTTTAGAACTCTTGAAGCAGTCTTGTAGAGCAACCTTGAAGGTTTGTTGAGGTAGTTTATTTAGAAGTATTGTTGAAGACCTATTGAAGACTTGTTGAAGCAAATCTTGAAGACATTCTTTGAGACCTTGATGCATGGTTGAAGCTCTCATGAAGTAACCTTGGAGAAGACTGATTTGGGATCATGAGGAGTATTGGGGATACTTACTGAAGTTTTCATTGATGTACAAAGTGTCTTGAAGATCTTTGAGGGCATTATTGAAGATATTGTCAAGGCTTGTTGCAAAAGGCATTAAGGAAGCTTTGAAGAACCATTGATATTATTTTGAAGAATTGAAGCGTATGGTTGGAGCCCTAGAGGAAAGGAGTCCTCAAGAAGATCAGGTTGGAGCTTGTGCCAGTGGAGAGGGTTGGTGCCTCATAAAGACAAGGTTGGAGCCTTGTAGAAGATAGGGTTGGAGCCTCGTGAAGTCCAAGTTGGTTCTCAGCATAGTACAGGTTGGAGCTTGGTGGATTGGAGATTGGTGTCTTCATCTAGGGTTGGAGGCGTAAACTATTATTGTACTTGATGTTGATTTTGGGTAGCATCGGATGTGCTCTAGCTCGAACATTTTTTGGAGGGGCTAGAACACATGAGATCTCGAGAACCTAGAAATCGTTTGGAGAAATTCCAAACGGATGAGGAGTTATTAAAATAATTAATATTTTTATGAGTTCCTAAGTCTAAACTTAGGAAAATAAAATATTAATGGGTATTAATAAGAATATGGGTGAGAAACTTCTAAGTGACGAGGATCAAGTCTGTTTTAATCTTAGCCGTTGATTAGGGACTTAATCTCAATTGTTGATTCATCAACAGGAAAAGTATAAGAGGAGGTTTGAGGGTCAGTTGGAGATGCACTTGAGAGATCAGTCAATTCGATTCTTCTGGGGCGAGGTTTGCTGAGAAAATCGAACAAGTGATTTGTTGCGGTAGAGAGGTAGGGATAGTTGAGGTTGGAGGATCTTCTCCAGGACCTTGAATACACAACAGAGAGAGGCAAAAAGATGCCAGAGGAGGTAGTGTAAACCCGGGGAGACTGATGTTGGGCCAGGAAGGGCCCACACATTTCCAGCGCTGGGGTAGAGCTACCCTCTAACAGAAATCCGAATTCAGCTGGGGAGCAGCAGGATCAGCTGAGAAGCCTGACGTTAGAGCTCTAGGAGGCATCGCAGTGTCCCATTATGCTCCACACAGCTACTGTGAAGGGGCAGCACAGTGGTAGCCGGGGACAACTAGTCCAGTTGCCAGAACAAAGAGATTTTTCCGAGTGAAGTGAGATAATCTCACTTAGGTTTTTTCCATTATATTTTTATCTATGTAACTGGATTGCTGAGAGGGCATCTAGAGTTGTATTTAGAACTACTGCTTAATAATAGAAAGCCCTCAGAGCTGCTGCATCGATTTTCGTGCATTATGTTTTTCCGGGGACGTTTGTCCAAAAAAAATAGTATCCCTTGTGTATTTGTCTCTTTCTATTTTCACTTCATGATCTATATGTATGTGTAGTCTGCAATAGTGTTTTCATCGCTGGTTAATAATTATTATAACTTGTTGAATGTAAAATCAAGTAGGAGATGATAAACCTATGATTGCAATAAGATTTCTATTGTGTAGATTAAGAAATTCTCATACTTGATTTATTGTAAAGAAGAGGATTGGAGTCCTCATTGCTTCTGATTAATTAAATAATTTATTTTATATCGTTCATTTTGTGTTCTGTCTATAAGTGATGTAAACTAGTAAAGTAATAATTGTAAAATAAATACTGATTCACCCCTCTTAGTATTTCCAACAGTCGCCAGAGCAAAATCTTGCAACCAAACTGATATTCAAATCCATGTTTTCTCTCAAAGTTTTGATTTTAAACAATCAAATCGTTCGGGGAGAACACATCTTTCTTTTCCCGGCAACGACGCCAAAATGTTATCACTTAGAGGAAACCCTGGCTACGGGAAAAACTCTAGGGAAACCGCTTTGAGGTTGAAAGCTGGTCCTTCAACCTAGAGAGGGATCTCTCCCCAAAATTCAACTACTCAAGGTCATAGTGGTAGAGGTTTTCCAATAAGTCCTATGGTCAGATTTATTTAAGAAAGACTGAGATTGGGTGGACTGTAGGAAAATTTCACGATTGAGCATGGAGTTTGAAACTTTGTGACCCAATTAGGGTTATATAATCACAGGTTCAGTGAGCAAACATCACGAAAGCGAATAGTAACAATTCCTTTGACAATTTTTATTAAAGTTGGAGGATAATGAAGGAGATCAGTGTGATTTTTTTCCCCAAGGAAAAATCTTAACTTTCATTAATATAGAAAATTACATGTTGTAGATGCTTCAACAGGAAGCATATATCAAAATTTGGTGGCCTTGTCCCATGCATAATAAATAGGTTTGTTACATGACTATAACCTGATATACTCTGAGAAATATACATAAGATAGACAAAAGATTACAGTTCAGTAAAATAGACATGATAGTGGATCATATCCAAAACAAAATATCTCCAAAAAAATTAGGGAATAGTTGTCCTTGGATCCGCAAAAGGCCTGTGAAAGTACTGATAGAAGGTGTGCCTGGTCTAATCTTGAATTATCCAGTGATCACGTGGAAGGATCGTTGCCTCCTTGGAAAGCTGATCAAAAAGTTGGTTTCTTTCCCTGTAAATATGGTGACAAGAAACATAATCAAATTGTGATTTTAATAGTAGAACTTCGTCCAAGAGATTCCACAGTGTGTGCACATGACAAGTAGATTGTTGGTTGAACCAATTTATGACGATTTTGGAGTCACCAAAGATCTATAAGTGTCTGCATCCCTTTTCTATAGAGAAAGACAGAAGGTGTCTGAGGCTGCTAAGTTCAGCAAAATTGTTTGTGCCACGACCAAGACCAATTTTAATTTTGTAATGCAGGTCATTATTTAGAAAAAGAACCGCTCCTCCCCCACAACCATCAGGCTGTGCAGATCCATCAAAGTACGCCCATGGGAGGGATGTGTCAATGATCTCATCCGAGATAATCCTGTTAGATTGTTTGGGATCGTCCTCAGGAATAAGATGATAGAGTGATGATATATGAGCAGTGGTCACTGTCCAATTAGGAGATCTATTGTGGAAAATGATTGAGTTCCTGTTGATCCAAATACCCCAATAGACTAGTATAGGGAGATTCCACCATGAGCGCCAGGCTGAAGGAAAGTCATGTCTTGTGTAGTGGATGCTGATGTTGTGCGAGTGTAATATATTTTGCCAAAAAGCATTGGAGACTGGGCAGTTTAAAAATAAATGATCTACACTTTCATCGACATTCTCCATAGTTCACACCAAGAGGGATTGTAGAAAGATCTCTTCTTTAGATTGTCACCCGTGGGGATTTTATTACACAGAATACACTGCATAAGGAGTTTTCCTTTTGGGGGGCTTTTCAGTTTCCATAGGGGACACCACCACCAGCTCAGCATCTGTGGTTTATGATCAGCATATATAAAAGGGTATCCATCCTTGGGAGTATATCTGCCATGTTGGGAAAAAATCCATAGAAGCTCATCATCTCTGTCCAATATTCTAATATGAGATTCCTTGAGGGAATTGATGTAGTCAGTCCATTCATGTTCCCATTCTGCAGGTATGTCAAGTTCAAGTGTTGATTTCCAGGCTTGTGAGAAGATAGTAGTCTGGATCGGATCAACAATTTGGTCGAGAGTTGTGATGCCAGCTTGTTCTAATAAGTGAGTGAGTCCAGGTGAGAGGGTGTGTGCATTGCCGCTGTCGGACCAAGGATCCTTTCCAATACGCACCCGTTTGCCAGATCCAATCCTCCAAGCAAGTCCATTATGGATGTATTCAACAGAGTGAAGGATGGCACGCCAGACCGTGGAGTTGTGGGGTCTGTTCTGAGGAGGATTTCGGATCCATTCAATTGGACTGAGAGGATTGATGTATTTCATTTTCATGACCGTGGTCCATAAATTATCATATGTTAGGATATGCCAGCCTAGCTTTGCAGCAAGTGCCCTGGAGAAACACAGAAGGTTTTTCAAACCCCAGCCTCCCCATTTTTTAGGCAGGGCAATGAGGTCCCATCTAGTCCAAGCGAAAGTGTGTCCTTCCTTGGATCCTTTCCAAAGGAATCTGCAGCAGATTTGTTGGATTCTGGAGAGGATGCCTTTAGGGATCTAGGCTAAAGACATCCAGTATATTGGAGTTGCTTCAAGAACTGATTTTATGAGAACTAAACGACCTGCGCGAGAGAGCCATCTATGCTGCCAGATATTCAGTTTTTTTCGATCTTGGATAACAACCAGGTCCAATCAACAATTCTGTAATTGTTTGGTTTAAGATGGAAGCCTAAGTATTTGATTCCATCCTCAAAATTCAGTGAGGTGAAAGGGAATCTCTGTAAAGCAAAAAGAATCTCGTGCTAAGAGCATCCATGTGCTGATAATGTAGACTTTAAATTATTACACAACATACCTATTGCTTTATAGAATATCTTAAGAGCCGAGTTGAGGACTGAGGTATCACTGATAGATCCATTCAGAAAGATGAGTACACCATCCACGAATAAGAGGTGTGTAATGATGCAATTATCAACGATCTTGATGCCTTTCAGTCTCCCAAAATTACGATCATCGTTTATAAGTTTCCTTAGGCTCTCCATTACCAAAAGAAAGAGCAGGGGTGATAAGGGGCATCCTTGTCTGAGTCCTCGTTCTGCATGGAAGAAATTTGAGGCAACTCCATTAATGAGGACATTGAATGATGTCGATGAGATGCAACACATGATCCAGTTGATGACGGAGATAGGGAAGCCCAGATGAGTCAGCAACATCTGGATGTATAACCAACTGGTTCTATCAAAGGCCTTTGCAAGATCAATCTTGAGAATCATGCCCTTGATATTTTTAGTATGCATGGAGTGTAATCCTTCTTGAGTAATGCCAATAGCCTCATGGATCTGATGGTTGTCCAAAAAAGCAAATTGTTCTTGAGATATATGTTTAGAGAGGATGGGCTTGATTCAGTTGGCTATGATTTTTGCAATGATCTTGTAAATGCAGTTGCATAAAGAGATTGGTTTGAAGTCAGAGAAGGTACGTGGCAGATCCAATTTAGGAATGAGGGCGATGAAGGTAGAGTTGAAAGCGTGATACATGCGGCCTGTGGTCTTGGATTCTTCAACCACCTATAGGAGTTCGTGACCCAGCAAGTCGAGAAAGGTTAGAAAGAATTCAATAGTCCAGCCATCCGGTCCAGGGCTCTTGTCTTTCTTAAACCATTTGAGGACTTCTTCCAATTCCCCCATTGATACAAGTCGATTCAGGTCCTCCTCTACGTCATCATCAACAAATCTGGGGAAGAGGCTAGCAACTTTAATGATTTCTGCCAAAGTGGCTTCCTGAGGAGCTTTATAGAGTTGTCTAAAATGGGAGGTGGCCAAGGAGGCAAGTTGATTGAAGGAAGAGTAGGAGCGGTCATCCTCATCTTCCAGGGACCATACAGTGTTGATAGCCTTTCTTCCATTAGCGAAGTGGTGAAAGAACTTGGTATTATCATCTCCCGCTTTGAGCCAAATAGCCCTGCTTTTGAGCCTCCAGGTTTCCTCCCTTTCCTTGAGAATTCTAATGCGATCCGATTCCAATTTAATAATGTAATATTTTTCTTCAGTGGATGAGAATCCTCCTTTGCTAGGGTCTTCAGCTTCGGCAAGTTCTGCTTCAATGTTAATGAGCAACTGATCATCATGTTTGCGCTTGTCCCTTGCCAATCAATCGTTTTCTTCTTAAGGCAGAGGAGTTTATAGGAAAATCTTGTAGAGGAAGATTGATCAGGGGGGAGGGGGTCACTTGTCCAAGTCTCTATGACAAGTTGGAGATAGTTCTTGTCCATAAGCCATGTTGAATTGAATTTGAAAGGTGGTTTTGGTTTGGGCAAGGGACCAGATATATCAATATAGATCGGAGAGTGGTCAGATATGCCACCCGAGCCCACCCATTGTCTATAGAGAGTGAGCTTATCAAGGAGGGATTCCTTAATCAGAAATCGATCCAACCTTTGGGCAAGTAGAGCCTCCCCAGTTCTCCTATTCCTCCAGGTCGGTTGAAGTCGAGCCATCGGGATATCAATCAAATGGTGGTGTTCTAGTAAAGGGTTGATTTGGTCAGTGAGAGGGTCCAAATGAGCATATGAACCCCAGGATTCAGTATTGCCAATAAAGAAATTGAGGGCGCCCCCTGCCCCAAGGATTATATTATCAGGAGAGAAAGGTTCAGTACAGATTCCTAAAATGACATTCGATTGTGACAGGGGCCATAGATATTGACCAATCGAATTTCCATACCTAGGTGTTCTGAGAAAATATCTGCAGCCAAAACACCCTCCCTGCCCCAAACATTAATAAGTCTCAAAGTTTTGGGATTGCCTCTGATGGCAAGGCCCTAGATCGTCCCCGAGCATCAAGGGCATAGAGGTTCCAGCCAGGGAGGAGGGAGGCCAGGGTTGGTATGGTATGCTCACAATCGCCGAGGGTTTCCCGAATCAAAATCACATCCACCTTTTCCACTTCAAATAGTCTTCTGAGGGCTAGCCAACCCGCGACAGTTGAAGGAGAGCCACTTCTAAGAACCCCATCAATGGAGAGTTGTCTACCTCTGGCTACGTCAAGACCGGCCTGATGAATGGATTTTGACATGTTAGAGTGTCTGCCTCTAGAGGCTTTAGGGATCTTCGAAATTTTTTGGGGGGGGGAGGATGTGCCTAGACCATCTCTAGAAGAAGCTATCAACTTATCAAGAGATCCTAGGTGATGTAGGTGGCCAGAGATAGATTTAGATGAAGCATCCAAAGAGGATGAGGGGCAAGAGGGAACAACAGAGATGGTAGGAGGAGGAATAGAGAAAATATCAGGGGAGTCTGAAGGGGGGCAAGTAATTGGGGAAAGATTGCATCTGGAGAGATTTACATCAAAGGGAGGAGCATGTGGAGATGCAGATGATGCAATAGATGCAGAAGGAGAAGAGGGAATAGGAAAGGAAACAGTACCCGAAGGACGCGAAGCAGCAACAGAGCGTGCCTTGGTGACCTGAGGGGAAGGCAGTGGCGAAGGAGCGGCAGGTTTCCTTTGATGCGCCACAAATGACCTTGATTTCGATGGCCCTTCCCTCGGTGCCTGCTGATCCCTTTGTGTGGGTTGCCCAACCTTTCCAGTGACCTCCAATGCCTCCTGAGAAGGGATTCCTTTTACCAGCAGAGGGCACTCTTTGAAAAGATGTCCCACCTTGTGATAGCGGCAACAATGAAAAGGAACACCTTCATAATCCAGAATTTGAACCCTAGTAGTGTTCCTCCAATGAATCTGCATATCCTTCTCCAGGCCTTCTCTGGTATCCAAATACACCAAGATGCGGGCAAAGGCCATTTTTCCAGTCTCAATGAAAGACTTATCATGATCAAGGTAAGTCCCCAGGGTGTTCCCAATGCGCTTAAAAATATCCTCCGACCATAGATGCAGGGACAGTCCAGGCAACCTAACCCAAATTGGTCCAGCTCCCAATTGTTCACGGTCCGGATCGAAGAGGGGACTCCATCTTTTGAGAAGAACAAGAACCATTTCTATATGCCGGTGGTTGGTGAGGACCCAATCTGCATGTTCTGGACTGTGGAATTGGAGCGCGAACCATCCTTTTGACATAGTAATCGCTGCAGGTAATGTGTCAAGAATCTGACCCCAGATCTCCGAAGTCCATTTATGCAGGCGAGATGCTGAGTAGTTCTTGCCTCGAATCCTTCCAACCAGAACCCTACTTGTAGTACTAATGACATCGACCATGAGAATCCCTTCACCGAGAGTAAGCTAGTTGCCCTTGTTGCTTTCCTTAATGCACTTAGATTTTTTGATCCTGCTCTTGCGATGGCCAACTTCCGGGGGCAATGCTTCGGTAGATGGCAACTCAGACTGTTCCTGGCAGGATCAAGGGGACTATCAAGTTGCAGGATGGTGTCACTTTCGAAACAGCCAGAGGAGAGAGGAGTAGATACAGAAGGGGGGCAGGTGGGAAGAGATGACAAAGGGGAGCGAGCGGGTGAAACAAAGGTGTTATCCCTAAAGCGTCCCGGATCGCCTCAGGAGGGTTTCCCCACATTGGGGTTTGTCCCTGGCTAGCGCCACATCTTGTGTCCTCTTGTCTTGGCTTGTCTTCTGCGATTTATGTTTATGTTCTATCTGCAGTTTACTTTAATGCTGATGTGATTTCTAATCTGGAAAAGATATGGAGCTAACTGTGAAAATTGAAATAAATTGCTCTAAGCATAGAACATACCTAAAATTAACATGGAAACACAGCTGAGGTAAGACAATGCCCAAGCAAGAGTGAAAGATCAATCACCGAAGACAGTTGGGAAACGACAAAAGGATCAGTGGATTCCTCATCCCTCTTCAAATTCACCGAGGGTGAAGTCGAAGCAGAGAATATTATTAGAATGGTGCAGCGAAGTTTCTGATGGCCTACCTAAAGATCACTTCATTGGGAAGTTCGGATCTAAGGGTGGAAGGAAAGGTGGATGCCTTGGTTGCAATAAGTTCGGCCATTATGCAGAGTGTCTGAATGGCAGAGACACATCTCTTGATGAAGATAACAATCATTCCAGGGACATCTTCAATGATCAAAGGAATGACAGGTAATGCAGGTCATCAAGGAAATGGTCGACTCTTCAAAGAAAGTAATTAACCCCAGGTGTGAAGAATCAAATGTTGTTTCTGATAAGATAAAGAAGTGTTATCTTGTATTGGCCATCTCCTTTAGATTCTTTAGGAATCTGGCTTATTGATTGTAGTGCTTCAAGGCACTTCATCGGATAGATGGGTGCACTCTCTAATTTGGTAGAGATGGAAACAATCATGGGATTATACTTGGAGCCGATGCCACCTATCCCGGAAAGGGTGTAGGGAATGTTATCCCTCAATTGAATGAGGGTAACTCAATTCATTTACAGAATCTCTTTTATGTACCTGATCGCAAGAAGAACCTGGTGTCCATTTCAGCAATGGAAGTCAAAGGTTTTAGGGTGGCACTCATCGATGGAAAGGTACGTGTTTGAAAATAGAATTTTCAAAGATGTTTTTGAGTTCAGGGTTGTATCAAGTTGCAGGAAGTCCACTGGGGACCATGTCCATTGACACATAGCACCGAAGGTCTGTGAGTCAGATGGTGACAGGGATGCCTGAATTCAAAAAGAGCATGAAAGTACATGTCTGAGATGTACCAAAGGAAAATCTTACAAGGGGACCATTCCCCTCATGTGGCAGGTCCACAGGTTTGGAACAACTCGAGGAGTTTGAGATTCATGATCGGGAATCTCATGTATACAGGTGGAAGAAAACCCTCTATGGCTTGAAGCAAAACTCCCCGGGCATAGTATGAGAGGATAGCTGTCAGATGAAGCTGAGATTCACTAGGAGTGAAACCGATCCAAACCATTACTCGAAGGTTGTGGATGATAGACGTCTCATACCGACACCTTATGAGGACGACCTATTTCTGACATGTGCAGACCCTCTCATTTGCAGAAGTAAGAGGGAGTTGGATTCCGAATGTGGAATGATAAATTGCAAGCCTGTGACTACCTCGAGGATATTAACTTTCAGAAGTTATATGGTAGTGATGTCGGACCATATTTGGGAAATGCCTTTGAGTTTCATAAACTCATTTGCGTTGATGTTCTTAGTGAACTTCCGTCTGGACATATGTTTTGCAATTAGCATGGTGAGCTCATATTTGGTTGAGCCTCACTAGATTGGTGCCAAGAATGTTCTAAGATATCTTCAGGGTACAATCTATCATGGATTGAGATACACCGCCAGAAATATGAAACTGCATGATTATTCGAATGCTAAGTGGGCAAGCAGTGTGGAGGATCACTAGAGCACTTCTCAGTGTTGGTTCTCTTTGGATTCTGCTTCGATATCATGGATGAGTAGGAAGTAGAAATCGATTGCTATAAGCACCACTGAGACTAAATACATAGCTACGAGTATGATCTTGTGTGAAGCCGCATGGTTGCAGAAGCTCTTAAGTGAGCTGTTTGTACACATGATGAATACCACTGTGATTCTCTGTGACAACTAGAGGTAGGATTCGATTATTGAGGAATCTCGTATTCGATGATTGCTCCAGCAGATAGACATCAGATACTGCCTTATCTGGGATATGGTAAGTTGATGAGCGAGGAGGCTCCATCACATTGAGACTGATGTATAGGTTGCAGACATTTTTTGTCGAAGCCCCTGGGAAAGGTCAAATCTGTAACTTTTCTGAATGACTTGGAGTCGTTGAGAGACCTTCTTATAAGGGTCCTGCATGTTGCATGCATTGAGCTCTGGGAGCTCGGGGGGGGCTTGGGGTACTTACTAGAGCAACATATGACCACAGGGTGATTCACCCTCCCCTGGTGGTGCGCTATGGAATAGGATGATTCGTTCTCCTATGGGCCAGGGCCCAGGATGATTTGTTCTCCGTGGCGACTGTGGAACAGGATGATTTGTTCTCCTGTGGGCCAGGATGATTCGTTCTCCGTGGTGACTGTGCAACAGGATGATTTGTTCTTCGTGGCGACTATGGAACAGGATGATTCGTTCTCCTGTGGGCCAGGATGATTCGTTCTCCGTGGCAACTGTGGGCCAGGATGATTCGTTCTCCGTGGCAACTGTGGGCCAGGATGATTCGTTCTCCGTGGCATCCACTGACAGGATGATTCGTTCTCCTGTCGAAGCATCCTACCCATGCAGTCTGGGACTCATGGGAAGTACCTCTCATCTGATCAATGAGCAGGGAAATGAGGATAGGGACCATAGTAGTTCTATCGATGGATGCATCGTTGCATCTACCATACTACCTATGCTAGGATGACCTCCATTGATATGGGATCAATGAAACTGATTTGGGATCAGTATGAGCGGTTTGAGACACTCTCTTGTGATATTGATCTAGGATCAATAAAACTGACTTCGGGTCAGTAAGAGTGATGTGACACACTCTCTTCAGATGAAACTGACTTCGGGTCAGTAGAGAATGGTATGAGACATTCTCGATCAATTCTTCTTCTTCATGGTTCAACAGAGTAGAGCAGAGCAGTGCAGGGCATTGATTGTAGAGATAGTACAGTCGGACATATGGATCAGCGGATGGAGTTCTCCTTAGTTGAGAGGGAGTGTTAAAATTAGCAACTAGGGCCAAACTCCATGTGGGTCATCGTATTTATGGCAGCTGATATTTTTCTTCGATCCCTCTCATCGAGAGGTGTAGGATTGATCTAAAGATCATCCGAGTCCGATAAGTATTTATGAAGATATGAATTTATTTTGATTATGGACAAATTGTCAAGTCAACCAGCAACTTATGTAGGCTGAGAAGCCCAACAGTCATGTCTATTCAACCTCTACATTTTAGTATAAATAGAAGAGGACTTGAAGTCATTTGTCACACACACACACTCACTCTTGTGATCTCACTTCATCCTGTTTTGGGTTTGATGAAGATGAAAGCTAGAGGGAGTGCCCTAGGGTATACGCTGCCCTAGATCTAAATGTAGTCATGGAGAATAAGCTCTACGTTGCTCAAAAAGCCGGAAAATCCGGAACTGCCGGAAAAGCTGGAACTGCTGAAAAAGCCAGAAAAGTCGGAACTACCAGAACTGCCGGAAAAGCCAGAATTGCTGGAAAAGTCGGAACTGCTGAAAAAGCCAAAAAAGCTAGAAATGCTGGAAAAGTCGAAAAAGCTAGAACTACTGGAAAAGCTGGAAAAGTTGGATCTGCCGGAAAAGCCAGAAAAGCCGCAAATGCCAGAACTGCCAGAAAAGCCGGAACTGCCTGAAAAGCTGGAAAAGCCGGAACTGCCGAAAAAGCCGGAACTGCTGGAAAAGCCGGAACTGCCGGGAAAAGCCAGAACTGCGAGGAAGAGCTAGAACTGCCAGAACAGCCGGGAACTGCCGGAACAACCGGAGCATCTGTCTCCGAAGGAGAGTAGCATGCAAGGGACAACTAACTAACATTGGGACAATTGTATGGTACTTAGCAACAAATACACCAAGCATGCAATGTTACAGCTAGCATGCAAGGGACAACTAGCATGCAACAACAAGCATGTTAAGGACAACAAGCATGCTAGGGACAACAAGCAAGCAAGGGACAACAAGCAAGCAAGGTGCAACCAACACATAGGTCAGGATGGAAACATGGTGCAACAATGGCACATGATGCAGTACAACGATGGGTATAGTGATGATTAATGAAGCATGATGAGATGCAGCATAGTGATGATGGGTGCAGCATGGTGCAGCGCGGTGAGGTGCAACATGATGACGAAATGCAACACAACGATAGGTGAAGGAGTCACCTTGGAGAATCAGTTGAAGCAACTTGTCTTCAACTGATCTCATGTATCATCTTCTTAGAGATGATCTATGCTCTTATGTAGATAAGTCAAAGTGTTGACTTCTGTTGTAAACATACTATCTCTCTGTCTCTCTCCGCTGAACTATTGAAGAACATATAAGAATAATTAATCAAGGGTTTCCCCACATTGGGGTTTGTCTCTGGCTAGCGCCACATCTTGTGTCCTCTTGTCTTGGCTTGTCTTCTGCGATTTATGTTTATGTTCTATTTGCAGTTTACTTTAATGCTGATGTGATTGCTAATCTGGAAAAGCTGTGGAGCTAATTGTGAAAATTGAAATAAATTACTCTAAGCATAGAACACACCTAAAATTAACAAAGATACTACCCAATAGATGTGGGAAGCACTTGCTACACTATACGAGGGATCTTCCGAGCAGCAGAAGATGTATCTTGAGGAGAATTTGAGATGCACAAGGATGCAGAGAGGGGAGCACATAGACCCCTTCCTCATTAGGCCTCAAGATATCTGAGATCAGTTGTTTAGAGTAGGGTCAACACCCCAGCCTAGAGAATTGGTGTGGTTTTCTCTAAATAGCGTTTCCGAAGAATGGCAGGTCTTCGTCCAGAGTATTCTGGGCAGAGAAAAGTTGCCAGACTGGGATCGTATGTGGGCTGATTTGCAGCAAGAGGAGATGAGGCGAGATTTGGTGAAGACCACCATCATTGGCAACAGCAACAGCAGTGGGACAAAGTAAGTAAAGGAAGAGGAAGATGTGGCCCTCACATCAAAGGGGCAGTAGGATCAGCGCAGGAGGAAGGACATTTCCAAAATGAAATGCTTCAGATGTGGTGAGTTTGGTCACTACAACACTCAATGTCCTCTCAAGAAGAAGGGCAAGGAGGAGAAGCAGGATTAACAGGCTACATCTGCGAAGATTGACAGGCTGTCCTCTAGATTGGAGGAAGAGTTTGCCATCATCACCGAGATACCTCCAGGAGTGAGGTGGGGTGATCTAGTTTTGTAGCCCTAGAGAGCTACAGGATGGGAAAGATTCTTGAGGAGGTCCACCTCATGAATCAATTCCTTGCTATGGGTACCCAAAACATGCAGTAGCAGGATGGATTAGTGGCAATTGGTGCAGTGAGGTGCCAGAGAGATAGATGCAGTAGCTAGTAGCAGGTCAGATACTGGGCAGCGTAGTGCAGAATTGGCAGCAGTGCAGATGGCACAGAGTAGAGTCCGCAAAGTCTAGCAGTAGTCAAGACTCGGGTGACAGATGCATCATACTGACCACAATTGGTTTAGTATTTTGGATGCTTTTCCATTACAATTGTTGTAGTTGCAGCAGCAATAGATGGAGACGGAGTTGCAGTGCAGATGCATTGTTGGCAGCAGTTTAGTAGGGCCAACAGAAGCACAGATGCAACATTTATCAAATTTGCGCAGTAGTTCATGGGCAGTGACAACCAGAGATGAGCAGCGTAATAGGAGGTGTTGCAGAGACAGGGTGTTGCTTCAGTGGGTTGCAGCATTAGAACACATTCCTCGCTGAGAGGGAGTGTTGATTTTTGTAGCATCAGATGTGTTCTAGCCACAAAACTTTGTGGAGAGGCTAGAATACATGTATCGTCCAAAAATCGTTTATGGAAATTCCACCTGGAGACGACTTAATTAAAATAATTACTTTTTTAAATGGTGCCTAAGTCTAAACTTAGGAAACTGATTAATTAAAGGGTATTAATTAAGTCATGGTGAAATCTTCTAGAAGAAGACATGGATCGAGTCCTAGTGAATCTTAGCCATTGATTATGTTTTAATCTTGGTCATTGAAGCCTCAACGAGAGATTATAAGAAGAAATTCGATGGGGGTTCGAGAACACACTTGAGAGACAAGGAATTCGATTTTCTTGGGAAATCGAACTCCAGAGTAGCAACAGTCAGTTGCCAGAGGTGATTCAGTGAAGACGAAGCAGTGAGAGAAGGGCAAGGATGGTAAGACCGGAAGGATGTTTCTCCAGTTCAGTGAGTGCATAGCAGAGAGGTCGTGTAGAGCCTCAGAGGGAGATCTGTATTTTGCTGAGGAGAAGTCGAAATTTAGTGCCAGAAGCCGGAGTGGTAGCGCGAAGGCTAAGAGGATCGATTTTCCAGATAGCAGCTAATTAGTTAGCGAGAGAGACGCTGGTACAAATTGTGGGATGCAGATCTACGTAGGCTGGCTCAGAGGCAGTGCAGAGGTAGCAAGGGGCAACTTATCTTGAGCCAAGGTCAGTGTCGGATCATTGGTGGGAGTGAGATTTTTCTCACTAAATCTCCTGTCAGTGATTTCTCTGTATGGAAATCTAGATTTGAGCTTCCATACATTTGTACTCAGATTTAGTACTGCATAATAAATAAAACCCTCAGCGGCTGCACTGGTTTTTCCAAGTTGGGTTTTTCTGGGGACATTGGTCCAAAAATAACAGTGTTATTTTTGTGTGTGTGATTCTATTCTTCCAGCATTATTTTTCTTCCGCAATATTGTGTTTGTGAAAGCTGCAATGTATTAGTTTCGATATTTGTCGTAGAAAACTGCAAATAATTTGTTCAATTAATTTAACAAATAGAATAAATATTATCAGTTGCTGCAGTAGGATTCAGGGTTTCTGATTTTTCACAACACCTAATAGGCTTGTTGACTTAATCATCCCTAACATAGAGAGGTAACTCATTTACAAATTTTGAGCTAGTTAGACATTTTAAGGTAAGTCTTGTGCAAAGTATTTTTGTGTCCCTAGCATTAGATATGGTCTATTATGATGCTTTAATGTTTTTATGTCCCTAGTGATGTTGCTTTCACTTGTTTTTAAAAGGTTTGTTCAAGTGGTATCACACATGCAGTGGGGATCTGTTGAGGGATGGCTTGACTCCTTTCCAACACATTCCAAAGCATACTTTGCCTCGTTTTGGGAGCAAATATGACCTTATGGCCCCACTGTCGCCCCTCTAGTAATGAGCATTAGCTCTTGAGTAGCTTCTACATGATTCTACACCTCTTGATGTACCTATAGATGTTGAAATGTTGAGCTTGAGAGCTTGGGTGTCGGACTACTTGATGATGTGTCCAAATGTACCCAAGACACCCCCAAGCTAGTTGAGAGCTTGGGTGTTGGACTACTTGATGATGTAGCCAAATGGACCTAGGACACCCCCAAGCTGGCCTTTACCTTGTTTGATCAATGATGCCTTGTTTTGGAGCTCAGATGATGATGCATGTCACTAAGATGACTTAGGAGGGTCGCCACCATGTTACCAGACTCGAAATCAACAAAAAATCAGCGAGCCAAAAGAGCGAAGAGTTTTAATCGGACCGGGAAAAAATCGGTGAATTCAATAAATAAAAATATACACATATATTGAATTAAAAAAAAACATTTTTCATTAATATTCGGTAAAGCCATGTCCAAACAATGCATAATATCAATAGATGTCCAAAATATCACGAATGAATAAGTATCTCATATATGTTATGAGTCCAAACATGATCCAAAGTACTGAGTCTTGACTCCTAACCAGTGACTACATAGAACCAAGGGCATATGCTTCTAAAAGTTTACAAAAAACTGCATACTAATCAGAAAAAAAAATCAGTAACTAAGAGTCTAAGACTCTTGAGTGAGAACTAGAAGCGATTCCTCCCACTCCTTCGCTTGCTTGACTCTCAAAGTTTTCCAAGTCATGAAGGCTTAAAGTTTTTGAAATGTGAATTAAAGTTTGACTTTGAAGTTTGAACTTTAAAGTACGAACTAGATTATGAAACCTTCAAATTCAAGCTCTCGAGCCTCACCTAGTATTTGCTTGTTGCGAAGTCGTAGATTGTAATGGACAAATACAAGGTCATTTAAGCGTTTTTTTGTCAATTGGTTGCGCTTCTTAGAATGTATTTTCTCAAACATGCTCCAGTTGCGCTCACAACCTGAAGCACTGTAGGCTTGGTTTAAGATTTGAATGGAAAAGCTCTTCAAATCTGGTGTATCACTACCAAAGTTTTGCCACCAAAGACCTAGCAAGTGGCAAGGGTTTGTGAGTAGAAGTACTAAATACTAAATAGTAAAAACTTAAAAAGACAAGAAAATTTAATAAAGCATTTAACATACAAAATAAAGTTTAACCAAATTTAATGAATTGATGAAGCCTTCAAGCTGGGTACCTGGCAACATCTTAGACCTTTCTCTTATAGCACTGGTATAGGCAAACAATTTAGATGGCACCCTATAATCTTGTAGTTGGGAAAAGACACGAATTTGAAATTCTGGATCAAGGAAGCACCTTTCCATGCATGTCATAAGTCCTCTGCCAACCCCCCCATCCTCATTAAATTTGCTCTTATCATAAAACTATTGTGGGTTTAAGAAGTACCCAGCAGCATCTAAGGGGGAATGCAATTGCCTATCCCAACGTGCATCAATAATGTCCCAAAGAGGCATATACTTTGCCTGATCATCCCCATATCTTCTTTTGATGGCCTCCTTTGTGAGATCCATCGCCTCATAAATGTAACCCATAGAGGGTTTGTCACCATCAACCATCCTGAAAGTTCAAGCATTCAAATTTAAAGAAATATGAAACATTGTAAATAAAAAGAAGCTTGAAATGAAATTTAAAAAATGAAAAAGTTAAAAGACTTGAAGTACCTAAGAACTCTAACAAGGGACTCTGTCACAGCAATAATCTCTTCGACATCTTTCCAGAAACCATCATTAAACACAAGTGCAACAATTTCAATGCCTTCAAGGGTCTTGGAATGTTTAGATGCCATCCACTCAGGTCCCAAAAACATCCTCTTCAGATTTATCTTTTGCTCAACCACATATTGCAAAGATACGAAATTTGTTGCAAATCTACTCACTACAGGTCGAACAATTTCTTTACCTTCAGTATATTTTATCATTGTGTTTAGGACAATAGTGTGGTTGTATAGGTATTTGGTTATGGATTTTTCCTTCTCCACAACCTCATGTATCCAATGAAGCTTACCAATGTCCTCAAGCATTAAATCTATGCAATGGGCAGCACAAGAGGTCCAAAAATGGTGGGGTGCCTAATCTCAAAAATTCTACCAGCAGCCATATAATTAGCTGCATTATCGGTGACAATTTGGACAACATGTTCTTCTCCCACTTCTTGAATGACTTCCTCCATCATTTCACAGATAAGTTGGGCAGTCTTAAGCTTGTCTGAAGCATCCACTGATTTGAGAAACATTGTGCCTGCGGGACAAGATACAAGGAAATTTATTAAAGTTGTATTCCTCTTATCTGTCCATCCATCACTCATGATGGTGCACCCTGTTTCTACCCATGATGAACGAAACTCAGCTAGCACAAGCATGGCATCTTCAACACTCTCTAACAACAAATCTGTCCTAAGGCTCTCTGATGAAGGGGCTTTGAACCTTGGACCTGCAACAACAACTGCATCAATCATAGCTTGCCAATAAGGACTTCTGGCACAGTGGAAAGGTATGTCAGAATAGTACCAAAAGTTAGCAATGGCCTTCCTTGCCTGACTATGGATATTTTTTTTCCAACCAGTGGCATCCAAGGTAGGTTGGGAACCGGGTTTTGTGCGGGGAGCAAAAAAGGTGTTTATGTTTCCACCTCCAGTGTTGAAGGAAGGACTCATTTGGCCTTGAGTTTGACTTGGACTTGGAGGCATGTGTGGGAAACTTGGGAACGACATTGAGGATTCAACAGAGGGAGGTGACAAGGGGGTAGTGGAAGAAAAACCATCAACTCCAAGAGTTCCTATTTCACTATTTTTCTTTGCATTCTTGGCATTATGCTGCGCAACATATCAATTGCCAAGGTTGCTTGGTGTTTGACATTTTCGTCAACCTTGTTGCAAAGACCTATATCATGGCCAGGTATTTGTGCAAGGTGGAACTTGAATCTATAAATGCCTCCACTACATTTCGCTTTGCAAAATTTACAAAGGAGCTTGGGGTCTCTGGGAATCTTGTCACAATAAGCCCAAGCAAAGTCCTTCTCCCTTGGCATTGTTGTTGTTTTGGACTTGTGTTTAATTTGTGGCTTTTGTTAAGATTTGGAGTCGTGGCTTCTATTTAATTTGTGGCTCCTGTGAAAGACAATAAAAAATTAAATTTAAAAATGATCCAAAAATTAAAAATATGCTAGAAATCTAAAAAATTAAATGAAATCCCTTTTTTCTTAGTTATAAGAGGGTGCTCTAGCCTCTGTCTATATTATAAACCAACTGCGTGAGTAATACTAGTCTTATTGATCAGTGATGAGACAAAATTTTAAGGAAAAAAAATCCAATCTGGCTGCAAACTAAGCTTTATAACTGTATGTACAAGAGGCCAAGCGGTTGCATGATCAAGAGTCAAGACAATACACTCAGTCTCAGACTCCCCTAGTTTGTGGGTAGATTCTTGTTGCTGTTAGTACAAGACTATTGTAAGGTGCCTTGAAGAGGAGCCGCAAGTCCTAGATCATTGTTGGATGTCTGGAAGAGGACAACAAAGGGTGCAACTGATCCGGATTTAAACAGGAACGCAACAAATTACAGAGATAACCATATACACAAAGATGCAGCGGAAATAATACTTCATTTCATTAATGGAAAATACTCAAATATGCTTACAACAGAAATGGAAATAAACTAGCTAGGGCGATGGTAGCTTATCTCTGAGAAGAGATGTGATGGCTACATGCCTCTGAACTGTCTTACAATGAGGCTCGAAGGCCTATTTATTGTTGAGAAACAATAAAAAACCCTTCACATTCCAAAACCTAACCCTAGAAGATGAAACGCCAAATTGTGGGCCCCGTTTTTGGGTAAGTTGGTACATCAACTTCCCGGGGTCGCGAATTGGTCATACTATCTCCGTTTGACGTGCATGATAGCCCGTTGGAAAGATCTCTCCGAGGACTACGACGGAAAAGACGATTTTTATCAGAAAAATTGCTGGCGGTAGATTTCCCAAAAAACGTCGTTTAGGGCCTCAAAACGGCTCCGGAAGTTCAGGACCCGAAAAACTGCTAAAAATAGTAAGTTGTGCTACAATTAAGGAAACTGAAAATGCTGAGGAAGACAATGGTGGGGGTCCAGGTGGACTTGGCAGGTGGCCACCAATATCCACCTGGATCATTCCTCCCCCCTTAGGAAGCAATGGTCCCCATTGCGTTGAGATCCTCCATGAGATGAGGAAACTTCTGCTGAACTTGTTCCCTGGTGAGCCACTTGCCCTGCTGAAGGAGTTGGCCTGCTTTGACAACTCGATACAGTTGGATATTCTGTTGGCGAGTGTTCTTGATCTGTGTGTCCATGATCCGATCAGTTGCAGCTTGTTCCATGCAATCTGGATTTAATTCTGTGGGTTTGAGCTGTTCTACAATGTCGGATGTGTCTAGCAATGGTGGAAAGTATGGCCGAAGGCGGTCCACATTGAACACTGGGTGCAGGCCAAGGAATGGGGGAATGCTGAGCTCAAATGCATTGTCTCCCATAGCCTTAGTAATGGTGTAAGGACCATATCGGAGTGGTCTCAATTTCCTGTGGGTTTGAGCTGTTCTGCAATGTCGGATGTGTCTAGCAATGGTGGAAAGTATGGCCGAAGGCGGTCCACATTGAACACTGGGTGCAGGCCAAGGAATGGGGGAATGCTGAGCTCAAATGCATTGTCTCCCATAGCCTTAGTAATGGTGTAAGGACCATATCGGAGTGGTCTCAATTTCCGATAGGCTCCAGTAAGGCGTTCCTTTTGCAAATGCAACCAGACTTTGTCGCCCACCTGAAACTTGTGTGGCACCCGATGTTGATCATGTCGCTGCTTGTACTTGGCATTTGATTTCTCAAGAATGTCATGGACCTGCTGGCGAATATGTTGGATGCGCTCAATGAAGCTGGTGGCCTTATCTGTTTCGGACTGGACATGAGCTGAATTCATGTGAGTAGCTGCAAGTGGCATGGCCACATCAATGGGGCATAGTGGCTGGAATCCCAAACCCACCTGAAAAGGGCTATGGCCAGTGGAGCTGTGAAGAGCTCGGTTGTAGCTGTGCTGAACATAGGGGAGGCTCTCGTCCCATGTGCGTGGATGCTTTGAGTTATACATGCGCAGAATGTGCACAATCATCCTATTGACAACCTCTGTCTGGCCATCAGTTTGAGGATGGAAGGCTGTGGACTTCGTGAGTTTGGTGTCCAGCATTGACCAGAGACTGGACCAAAATGTGCTGAGAAACCGACTGTCCCGATCTGAGATGATAGACTGTGGGATCCCAAAGTGCACCCACACTCGTTCAAAGAAGAGTTTAGCAGTGGCTTCTGCTGTGATATTCTTCTTGCAGGCCATCATAATGGCCATCTTTGAGAACCTGTCGACGACCACAAAAACACAGTCATTTCCATGCTTAGTGGAAGGAAGGCCTGACATGTAATCCATGGAGATGGATTCCCAAGGTCGACTAGGGGTAGGCAACGGGGTATAGAGGCCTTGCTTCTTAATGGTCGGTTTGGCAATGGCACAGGCAGTACATGATCGGATGTACTTCCCAACATCCTGTCGAAGATTCGGCCAATAGAAATAATTTTGCAGTACTGCCACTGTTTTCTCGACCCCGAAATGCCCAGCAGCCCGACTGTAGTGTGCTTCCCAAATCATCTTGGCACGCTCGCTTGAAGGAACACAAAGGTGACCGAGGTGGCATAATAGGGCATCCTGGAGGTGAAAATCTGCAACCTGCCGACCCTCCAAGAGTGTCTGGTATGTGTGGCCGAATTCTGGGTCGCTTTTGTAGAGAAGTGGCCAATCAGAAGTCTCGTGCCCGCAAGAGTTGAGCACGGTGGTTAGCGCCATGATCGGTGGTCGACTGAGGCAATCTGCAACATTATTGGTGCTGCCCTTTTTATACTTGATATTCAAGTGAAACTGTTGCAGGTATGTAGACCACTTCTGATGGCGATCATTCTGCAATTTCCCTTGGGTCTGTATGAACTGCAGAGGTCGGTGGTCTGTGTGGATGACCGTTTCCTTCCCCAAAATGTAATGCTTCCATTGTCGGCAGGCCTGTACAATGGAATACATCTCTTTATCATAAGTGGGGTACTTCCGGACTGTGTCTGAAAGTGTTTCACTGTGATATGCCACTGGATGTCCATGTTGAGTAAGGACTGCCCCAATAGCATAGTCAGAGGCATCTGTCTCGACCTCAAATGGTTGTTGTAAATCTGGTAACGCGAGCACTGGTGCCGTGCAGAGGCGATCCTTCAACTCCCTGAATGCCTTCTGTTGAGATTCAGACCAAAAGAATTTTGCTTTCGCCCCGCCCTTGGTGACTTGACTCAAGGGCCAAGAAATATGAGAAAACCCCAACACAAACCTGCGGTAGAAGTTGGCAAGACCTAGAAAGCTGCGGAGCTCTGTTAGAGTGGTTGGAGAGGGCCAATCCCGAATGACTTGGACCTTGGCTGGATCGACATGCACCCCCTGTTCATCAATGATGTATCCCAGATACTGAACCTCGGTCATGCCAAAAGTGCATTTCTCCAAATTGGCACATAGCTTGTGTTGCCGCAGTGTTTGGAGAACCTGTCGGATGTGGTGGAGGTGCTCTTCCCAACTCTGGCTGAAGATCAGAATGTCATCCAAGTATACTACTACAAAGGAGTTGGTGAATGGCCGCAAGATGTCATCCATTAGCCTCATAAAGGTTGCAGGAGCATTCGTCAATCCGAAAGGCATGACCAACCATTCGAAGAGGCCCTCCTTGGATTTGAAGGCAGTCTTCCACACATCTGAGGGTTCGATTGGTACCTGGTGATATCCTGACTTCAGATCGATCTTGCTGAAATATTTCGCCCCCTTTAGTTGGTCTAGGAGGTCATCAATCCGCGGGATCGGGTACCTATTACGGACAGTGATCTTGTTCAGCGCCCGATAGTCAATACAGAGTCTCCACGTCCCATCCTTCTTCTGTACCAACACGATCGGGCTCCCACAGGGCGATGAACTCGGACGGATGTGACCTTTCTGCAGGAGCTCCTGAATCTGCCTCTTGATTTCATTGTTCTCCAGAACGGAGCGCCGATAAATTGGTCCATTGGGTAGCGGCGCACCTGGGGTCAGATCGATGGAGTGCTTGACTTGACAGTGCAGAGGAACCCCTGCCGGGGAGGTGAAGATGTCCTCGTACTCCTCCACAATCTTGTCCATCTGTAGTTGTCGTGCAGAGGGACCCCGTTTGGAGGCCGCGGCCACTGTCTTCTTCTTTCCTTGAGGGCGTATCATCAGGAAAACAAATTTCCTGGTTTTGGAAATGATCTTACTGCATTGTTTTGCAGTAATCAAAGAGATGGCGGCAGGTGGTGCTACCTCTGGTATCCTGAACAACTTATTTCCCAATGTAATAATAACAGCACGGGGCCTTGATTCATACACAGCATGTCGCTTCCACAAGTATGGTTGTCCTAGTAATACATCACAAACTTCAAGGGGAGCAATGTCACACAATACCTCATCCGTGAAGGGCTTGATGTTGTATGGAAGGCGACACTGCTGGCTCACGCGAAGATCTCGTCCTTGGTGAAGCCACCCAATGGTGTATGGTTGTGGATGTGCTGTGGTCGGTAAGCCCAACCGCTTCACGACCTCTGCCGAAATGAGGTTCTTTTGACTCCCGCTATCAACAATGAACTGTATCGGGGAGCCCTTTACCCACATCTGGGAGTGGAAGAGACGCTCCTCCTCCTCTGGATCTTCGGGTTCATTTTTCTGGATCTTTGCGGTAGCAACAGTGGCGCTGGGATCCGCATCAATGATCTGCTTCCCTTTTTCATACCCCTTATCGGGTTCTGACTCAGAGTCGGAACATGCATCTGATTCTGAAACCTTTAGCTCAGCCACCAGTGACTGCTTGGCCCGACACTCACTTGTGTTGTGAGTGGAGCTCTTATGGAACTCGCACCATTTTCCAGTGTCCTTTCTCGGCTTCGCGGCGCTGTTCTTTGCTTGCAGCTTCGGCTGGTTGTCTTGGGCTGTCCCGCCTTGGCTTTGTCCTTTGTTCTGTGGTTTAGGGGCACCTTTCCCCTGCTTTGGATTCGCAGATCCAAAGTCTCGCTTCTTTTGTTTAAACTTCTGCTCGACCTTGACGGCATACCGGTATGCTGCGCCGAGCGAGGGGATGTTTAGGAATTGTATTTCTTCCTGGATGTACTTGTGCAGGCAGCCACGGTATTTGAGTATCAAATGTTGCTCCGAATCCTTGATACCCAACTTTGTGCGAAGGGTATGGAAAAGATTGGTGAACTCCGGCACGTCTTGGTCCCTTCCCTGCCGCAGCGTGGTCCACTTTATGTATTCATCCTCATAGCTTCCGACAGGGTAGTACTGCTCCTTGATGGCATCCCGGAACGAATCCCAGGTGGGTGCGGCTGAAAATAGTGAGCCAGTACTTTCATCCTTCTGCTCGCAGTAGGTTTCCCACCAGTCCTTGACGTGGGGGGCTGCTTTGAGAAGAGCAAAAACAATCTTTTCCCGACTCGAAAATTCATGAACAGAAAAATAACCCTCTAGCAGATTTAACCATTTATCTACGGCATCTGCGTCTATCTGACCCTCGAATATGGGGATTTCAAAATTAACTTGTACCTTAAAGGGTGTGGCGTTTCCAGAGTAGCTGCTGGAAGCCGATGCGTTGCTTCTGGGTAGCCGCTGAAGGATCTGGGCAAAGCTGTCCATCATCGCGTTCCGTTGTCGCTCGAGGGCTTCTTCGAGCAAGATTTTGATGGGATCTCCTGCCCCCTCGTCTTTCTTCTCGTCCGCCATGGGAGGCCGTCGGGATTTGCGAGGCTGGTCTTGCAAAGGTTCAACCAGTTCAAGCCCTAACTCCTTATATCCCGACCTTGTTGGGGACATGCAAAGAAAAACAGAGAAAAAGCAGACCGCTCTGATACCACTGATCCGGATTTAAACAGGAACGCAACAAATTACAGAGATAACCATATACACAAAGATGCAGCGGAAATAATACTTCATTTCATTAATGGAAAATACTGAAATATGCTTACAACAGAAATGGAAATAAACTAGCTAGGGCGATGGTAGCTTATCTCTGAGAAGAGATGTGATGGCTACATGCCTCTGAACTGTCTTACAATGAGGCTCGAAGGCCTATTTATTGTTGAGAAACAATGGAAAACCCTTCACATTCCAAAACCTAACCCTAGAAGATGAAACGCCAAATTGTGGGCCCCGTTTGGGTAAGTTGGTACATCAACTTCCCGGGGTCGTAACTTTGGCATACTATCTCCGTTTGACGCGCATGATAGCTCGTTAGAAAGATCTATCCGAGGACTACGACGGAAAAGACGATTTTTATCAGAAAAATTGCTGGCGGTAGATTTCCCAAAAAACGTCGTTTAGGGCCTCAAAACGGCTCCGGAAGTTCAGGACCCGAAAAACTGCTAAAAATAGTAAGTTGTGCTACAATTAAGGAAACTGAAAATGCTGAGAAAGACAATGGTGGGGGTCCAGGTGGACTTGGCAGGTGGCCACCAATATCCACCTGGATCATTCCTCCCCCCTTAGGAAGCAATGGTCCCCATTGCGTTGAGCTCCTCCATGAGATGAGGAAACTTCTGCTGAACTTGTTCCCTGGTGAGCCACTTGCCCTGCTGAAGGAGTTGGCCTGCTTTGACAACTCGATACAGTTGGATATTCTGTTGGCGAGTGTTCTTGATCTGTGTGTCCATGATCCGATCAGTTGCAGCTTGTTCCATGCAATCTGGATTTAATTCTGTGGGTTTGAGCTGTTCTGCAATGTCGGATGTGTCTAGCAATGGTGGAAAGTATGGCCGAAGGCGGTCCACATTGAACACTGGGTGCAGGCCAAGGAATGGGGGAATGCTGAGCTCAAATGCATTGTCTCCCATAGCCTTAGTAATGGTGTAAGGACCATGGATGGTCTCAATTTCTGTGGGTTTGAGCTGTTCTGCAATGTCGGATGTGTCTAGCAATGGTGGAAAGTATGGCCGAAGGCGGTCCACATTGAACACTGGGTGCAGGCCAAGGAATGGGGGAATGCTGAGCTCAAATGCATTGTCTCCCATAGCCTTAGTAATGGTGTAAGGACCATATCGGAGTGGTCTCAATTTCCGATAGGCTCCAGTAAGGCGTTCCTTTTGCAAATGCAACCAGACTTTGTCGCCCACCTGAAACTTGTGTGGCACCCGATGTTGATCATGTCGCTGCTTGTACTTGGCATTTGATTTCTCAAGAATGTCATGGACCTGCTGGCGAATATGTTGGATGCGCTCAATGAAGCTGGTGGCCTTATCTGTTTCGGACTGGACATGAGCTGAATTCATGTGAGTAGCTGCAAGTGGCATGGCCACATCAATGGGGCATAGTGGCTGGAATCCCAAACCCACCTGAAAAGGGCTATGGCCAGTGGAGCTGTGAAGAGCTCGGTTGTAGCTGTGCTGAACATAGGGGAGGCTCTCGTCCCATGTGCGTGGATGCTTTGAGTTATACATGCGCAGAATGTGCACAATCATCCTATTGACAACCTCTGTCTGGCCATCAGTTTGAGGATGGAAGGCTGTGGACTTCGTGAGTTTGGTGTCCAGCATTGACCAGAGACTGGACCAAAATGTGCTGAGAAACCGACTGTCCCGATCTGAGATGATAGACTGTGGGATCCCAAAGTGCACCCACACTCGTTCAAAGAAGAGTTTAGCAGTGGCTTCTGCTGTGATATTCTTCTTGCAGGCCATCATAATGGCCATCTTTGAGAACCTGTCGACGACCACAAAAACACAGTCATTTCCATGCTTAGTGGAAGGAAGGCCTGACATGTAATCCATGGAGATGGATTCCCAAGGTCGACTAGGGGTAGGCAACGGGGTATAGAGGCCTTGCTTCTTAATGGTCGGTTTGGCAATGGCACAGGCAGTACATGATCGGATGTACTTCCCAACATCCTGTCGAAGATTCGGCCAATAGAAATAATTTTGCAGTACTGCCACTGTTTTCTCGACCCCGAAATGCCCAGCAGCCCGACTGTAGTGTGCTTCCCAAATCATCTTGGCACGCTCGCTTGAAGGAACACAAAGGTGACCGAGGTGGCATAATAGGGCATCCTGGAGGTGAAAATCTGCAACCTGCCGACCCTCCAAGAGTGTCTGGTATGTGTGGCCGAATTCTGGGTCGCTTTTGTAGAGAAGTGGCCAATCAGAAGTCTCGTGCCCGCAAGAGTTGAGCACGGTGGTTAGCGCCATGATCGGTGGTCGACTGAGGCAATCTGCAACATTATTGGTGCTGCCCTTTTTATACTTGATATTCAAGTGAAACTGTTGCAGGTATGTAGACCACTTCTGATGGCGATCATTCTGCAATTTCCCTTGGGTCTGTATGAACTGCAGAGGTCGGTGGTCTGTGTGGATGACCGTTTCCTTCCCCAAAATGTAATGCTTCCATTGTCGGCAGGCCTGTACAATGGAATACATCTCTTTATCATAAGTGGGGTACTTCCGGACTGTGTCTGAAAGTGTTTCACTGTGATATGCCACTGGATGTCCATGTTGAGTAAGGACTGCCCCAATAGCATAGTCAGAGGCATCTGTCTCGACCTCAAATGGTTGTTGTAAATCTGGTAACGCGAGCACTGGTGCCGTGCAGAGGCGATCCTTCAACTCCCTGAATGCCTTCTGTTGAGATTCAGACCAAAAGAATTTTGCTTTCGCCCCGCCCTTGGTGACTTGACTCAAGGGCCAAGAAATATGAGAAAACCCCAACACAAACCTGCGGTAGAAGTTGGCAAGACCTAGAAAGCTGCGGAGCTCTGTTAGAGTGGTTGGAGAGGGCCAATCCCGAATGACTTGGACCTTGGCTGGATCGACATGCACCCCCTGTTCATCAATGATGTATCCCAGATACTGAACCTCGGTCATGCCAAAAGTGCATTTCTCCAAATTGGCACATAGCTTGTGTTGCCGCAGTGTTTGGAGAACCTGTCGGATGTGGTGGAGGTGCTCTTCCCAACTCTGGCTGAAGATCAGAATGTCATCCAAGTATACTACTACAAAGGAGTTGGTGAATGGCCGCAAGATGTCATCCATTAGCCTCATAAAGGTTGCAGGAGCATTCGTCAATCCGAAAGGCATGACCAACCATTCGAAGAGGCCCTCCTTGGATTTGAAGGCAGTCTTCCACACATCTGAGGGTTCGATTGGTACCTGGTGATATCCTGACTTCAGATCGATCTTGCTGAAATATTTCGCCCCCTTTAGTTGGTCTAGGAGGTCATCAATCCGCGGGATCGGGTACCTATTACGGACAGTGATCTTGTTCAGCGCCCGATAGTCAATACAGAGTCTCCACGTCCCATCCTTCTTCTGTACCAACACGATCGGGCTCCCACAGGGCGATGAACTCGGACGGATGTGACCTTTCTGCAGGAGCTCCTGAATCTGCCTCTTGATTTCATTGTTCTCCAGAACGGAGCGCCGATAAATTGGTCCATTGGGTAGCGGCGCACCTGGGGTCAGATCGATGGAGTGCTTGACTTGACAGTGCAGAGGAACCCCTGCCGGGGAGGTGAAGATGTCCTCGTACTCCTCCACAATCTTGTCCATCTGTAGTTGTCGTGCAGAGGGACCCCGTTTGGAGGCCGCGGCCACTGTCTTCTTCTTTCCTTGAGGGCGTATCATCAGGAAAACAAATTTCCTGGTTTTGGAAATGATCTTACTGCATTGTTTTGCAGTAATCAAAGAGATGGCGGCAGGTGGTGCTACCTCTGGTATCCTGAACAACTTATTTCCCAATGTAATAATAACAGCACGGGGCCTTGATTCATACACAGCATGTCGCTTCCACAAGTATGGTTGTCCTAGTAATACATCACAAACTTCAAGGGGAGCAATGTCACACAATACCTCATCCGTGAAGGGCTTGATGTTGTATGGAAGGCGACACTGCTGGCTCACGCGAAGATCTCGTCCTTGGTGAAGCCACCCAATGGTGTATGGTTGTGGATGTGCTGTGGTCGGTAAGCCCAACCGCTTCACGACCTCTGCCGAAATGAGGTTCTTTTGACTCCCGCTATCAACAATGAACTGTATCGGGGAGCCCTTTACCCACATCTGGGAGTGGAAGAGACGCTCCTCCTCCTCTGGATCTTCGGGTTCATTTTTCTGGATCTTTGCGGTAGCAACAGTGGCGCTGGGATCCGCATCAATGATCTGCTTCCCTTTTTCATACCCCTTATCGGGTTCTGACTCAGAGTCGGAACATGCATCTGATTCTGAAACCTTTAGCTCAGCCACCAGTGACTGCTTGGCCCGACACTCACTTGTGTTGTGAGTGGAGCTCTTATGGAACTCGCACCATTTTCCAGTGTCCTTTCTCGGCTTCGCGGCGCTGTTCTTTGCTTGCAGCTTCGGCTGGTTGTCTTGGGCTGTCCCGCCTTGGCTTTGTCCTTTGTTCTGTGGTTTAGGGGCACCTTTCCCCTGCTTTGGATTCGCAGATCCAAAGTCTCGCTTCTTTTGTTTAAACTTCTGCTCGACCTTGACGGCATACCGGTATGCTGCGCCGAGCGAGGGGATGTTTAGGAATTGTATTTCTTCCTGGATGTACTTGTGCAGGCAGCCACGGTATTTGAGTATCAAATGTTGCTCCGAATCCTTGATACCCAACTTTGTGCGAAGGGTATGGAAAAGATTGGTGAACTCCGGCACGTCTTGGTCCCTTCCCTGCCGCAGCGTGGTCCACTTTATGTATTCATCCTCATAGCTTCCGACAGGGTAGTACTGCTCCTTGATGGCATCCCGGAACGAATCCCAGGTGGGTGCGGCTGAAAATAGTGAGCCAGTACTTTCATCCTTCTGCTCGCAGTAGGTTTCCCACCAGTCCTTGACGTGGGGGGCTGCTTTGAGAAGAGCAAAAACAATCTTTTCCCGACTCGAAAATTCATGAACAGAAAAATAACCCTCTAGCAGATTTAACCATTTATCTACGGCATCTGCGTCTATCTGACCCTCGAATATGGGGATTTCAAAATTAACTTGTACCTTAAAGGGTGTGGCGTTTCCAGAGTAGCTGCTGGAAGCCGATGCGTTGCTTCTGGGTAGCCGCTGAAGGATCTGGGCAAAGCTGTCCATCATCGCGTTCCGTTGTCGCTCGAGGGCTTCTTCGAGCAAGATTTTGATGGGATCTCCTGCCCCCTCGTCTTTCTTCTCGTCCGCCATGGGAGGCCGTCGGGATTTGCGAGGCTGGTCTTGCAAAGGTTCAACCAGTTCAAGCCCTAACTCCTTATATCCCGACCTTGTTGGGGACATGCAAAGAAAAACAGAGAAAAAGCAGACCGCTCTGATACCACTGATCCGGATTTAAACAGGAACGCAACAAATTACAGAGATAACCATATACACAAAGATGCAGCGGAAATAATACTTCATTTCATTAATGGAAAATACTGAAATATGCTTACAACAGAAATGGAAATAAACTAGCTAGGGCGATGGTAGCTTATCTCTGAGAAGAGATGTGATGGCTACATGCCTCTGAACTGTCTTACAATGAGGCTCGAAGGCCTATTTATTGTTGAGAAACAATGGAAAACCCTTCACATTCCAAAACCTAACCCTAGAAGATGAAACGCCAAATTGTGGGCCCCGTTTTGGGTAAGTTGGTACATCAACTTCCCGGGGTCGTAACTTTGGCATACGATCTCCGTTTGACGCGTATGATAGCTCGTTAGAAAGATCTATCCGAGGACTACGACGGAAAAGACGATTTTTATCAGAAAAATTGCTGGCCCCAGATTTCCCAAAAAACGTCGTTTAGGGCCTCAAAACGGCTCCGGAAGTTCAGGACCCGAAAAACTGCTAAAAATAGTAAGTTGTGCTACAATTAAGGAAACTGAAAATGCTGAGAAAGACAATGGTGGGGGTCCAGGTGGACTTGGCAGGTGGCCACCAATATCCACCTGGATCATTCCTCCCCCCTTAGGAAGCAATGGTCCCCATTGCGTTGAGCTCCTCCATGAGATGAGGAAACTTCTGCTGAACTTGTTCCCTGGTGAGCCACTTGCCCTGCTGAAGGAGTTGGCCTGCTTTGACAACTCGATACAGTTGGATATTCTGTTGGCGAGTGTTCTTGATCTGTGTGTCCATGATCCGATCAGTTGCAGCTTGTTCCATGCAATCTGGATTTAATTCTGTGGGTTTGAGCTGTTCTGCAATGTCGGATGTGTCTAGCAATGGTGGAAAGTATGGCCGAAGGCGGTCCACATTGAACACTGGGTGCAGGCCAAGGAATGGGGGAATGCTGAGCTCAAATGCATTGTCTCCCATAGCCTTAGTAATGCCATATCGTGGTCAATTCTGTGGGTTTGAGCTGTTCTGCAATGTCGGATGTGTCTAGCAATGGTGGAAAGTATGGCCGAAGGCGGTCCACATTGAACACTGGGTGCAGGCCAAGGAATGGGGGAATGCTGAGCTCAAATGCATTGTCTCCCATAGCCTTAGTAATGGTGTAAGGACCATATCGGAGTGGTCTCAATTTCCGATAGGCTCCAGTAAGGCGTTCCTTTTGCAAATGCAACCAGACTTTGTCGCCCACCTGAAACTTGTGTGGCACCCGATGTTGATCATGTCGCTGCTTGTACTTGGCATTTGATTTCTCAAGAATGTCATGGACCTGCTGGCGAATATGTTGGATGCGCTCAATGAAGCTGGTGGCCTTATCTGTTTCGGACTGGACATGAGCTGAATTCATGTGAGTAGCTGCAAGTGGCATGGCCACATCAATGGGGCATAGTGGCTGGAATCCCAAACCCACCTGAAAAGGGCTATGGCCAGTGGAGCTGTGAAGAGCTCGGTTGTAGCTGTGCTGAACATAGGGGAGGCTCTCGTCCCATGTGCGTGGATGCTTTGAGTTATACATGCGCAGAATGTGCACAATCATCCTATTGACAACCTCTGTCTGGCCATCAGTTTGAGGATGGAAGGCTGTGGACTTCGTGAGTTTGGTGTCCAGCATTGACCAGAGACTGGACCAAAATGTGCTGAGAAACCGACTGTCCCGATCTGAGATGATAGACTGTGGGATCCCAAAGTGCACCCACACTCGTTCAAAGAAGAGTTTAGCAGTGGCTTCTGCTGTGATATTCTTCTTGCAGGCCATCATAATGGCCATCTTTGAGAACCTGTCGACGACCACAAAAACACAGTCATTTCCATGCTTAGTGGAAGGAAGGCCTGACATGTAATCCATGGAGATGGATTCCCAAGGTCGACTAGGGGTAGGCAACGGGGTATAGAGGCCTTGCTTCTTAATGGTCGGTTTGGCAATGGCACAGGCAGTACATGATCGGATGTACTTCCCAACATCCTGTCGAAGATTCGGCCAATAGAAATAATTTTGCAGTACTGCCACTGTTTTCTCGACCCCGAAATGCCCAGCAGCCCGACTGTAGTGTGCTTCCCAAATCATCTTGGCACGCTCGCTTGAAGGAACACAAAGGTGACCGAGGTGGCATAATAGGGCATCCTGGAGGTGAAAATCTGCAACCTGCCGACCCTCCAAGAGTGTCTGGTATGTGTGGCCGAATTCTGGGTCGCTTTTGTAGAGAAGTGGCCAATCAGAAGTCTCGTGCCCGCAAGAGTTGAGCACGGTGGTTAGCGCCATGATCGGTGGTCGACTGAGGCAATCTGCAACATTATTGGTGCTGCCCTTTTTATACTTGATATTCAAGTGAAACTGTTGCAGGTATGTAGACCACTTCTGATGGCGATCATTCTGCAATTTCCCTTGGGTCTGTATGAACTGCAGAGGTCGGTGGTCTGTGTGGATGACCGTTTCCTTCCCCAAAATGTAATGCTTCCATTGTCGGCAGGCCTGTACAATGGAATACATCTCTTTATCATAAGTGGGGTACTTCCGGACTGTGTCTGAAAGTGTTTCACTGTGATATGCCACTGGATGTCCATGTTGAGTAAGGACTGCCCCAATAGCATAGTCAGAGGCATCTGTCTCGACCTCAAATGGTTGTTGTAAATCTGGTAACGCGAGCACTGGTGCCGTGCAGAGGCGATCCTTCAACTCCCTGAATGCCTTCTGTTGAGATTCAGACCAAAAGAATTTTGCTTTCGCCCCGCCCTTGGTGACTTGACTCAAGGGCCAAGAAATATGAGAAAACCCCAACACAAACCTGCGGTAGAAGTTGGCAAGACCTAGAAAGCTGCGGAGCTCTGTTAGAGTGGTTGGAGAGGGCCAATCCCGAATGACTTGGACCTTGGCTGGATCGACATGCACCCCCTGTTCATCAATGATGTATCCCAGATACTGAACCTCGGTCATGCCAAAAGTGCATTTCTCCAAATTGGCACATAGCTTGTGTTGCCGCAGTGTTTGGAGAACCTGTCGGATGTGGTGGAGGTGCTCTTCCCAACTCTGGCTGAAGATCAGAATGTCATCCAAGTATACTACTACAAAGGAGTTGGTGAATGGCCGCAAGATGTCATCCATTAGCCTCATAAAGGTTGCAGGAGCATTCGTCAATCCGAAAGGCATGACCAACCATTCGAAGAGGCCCTCCTTGGATTTGAAGGCAGTCTTCCACACATCTGAGGGTTCGATTGGTACCTGGTGATATCCTGACTTCAGATCGATCTTGCTGAAATATTTCGCCCCCTTTAGTTGGTCTAGGAGGTCATCAATCCGCGGGATCGGGTACCTATTACGGACAGTGATCTTGTTCAGCGCCCGATAGTCAATACAGAGTCTCCACGTCCCATCCTTCTTCTGTACCAACACGATCGGGCTCCCACAGGGCGATGAACTCGGACGGATGTGACCTTTCTGCAGGAGCTCCTGAATCTGCCTCTTGATTTCATTGTTCTCCAGAACGGAGCGCCGATAAATTGGTCCATTGGGTAGCGGCGCACCTGGGGTCAGATCGATGGAGTGCTTGACTTGACAGTGCAGAGGAACCCCTGCCGGGGAGGTGAAGATGTCCTCGTACTCCTCCACAATCTTGTCCATCTGTAGTTGTCGTGCAGAGGGACCCCGTTTGGAGGCCGCGGCCACTGTCTTCTTCTTTCCTTGAGGGCGTATCATCAGGAAAACAAATTTCCTGGTTTTGGAAATGATCTTACTGCATTGTTTTGCAGTAATCAAAGAGATGGCGGCAGGTGGTGCTACCTCTGGTATCCTGAACAACTTATTTCCCAATGTAATAATAACAGCACGGGGCCTTGATTCATACACAGCATGTCGCTTCCACAAGTATGGTTGTCCTAGTAATACATCACAAACTTCAAGGGGAGCAATGTCACACAATACCTCATCCGTGAAGGGCTTGATGTTGTATGGAAGGCGACACTGCTGGCTCACGCGAAGATCTCGTCCTTGGTGAAGCCACCCAATGGTGTATGGTTGTGGATGTGCTGTGGTCGGTAAGCCCAACCGCTTCACGACCTCTGCCGAAATGAGGTTCTTTTGACTCCCGCTATCAACAATGAACTGTATCGGGGAGCCCTTTACCCACATCTGGGAGTGGAAGAGACGCTCCTCCTCCTCTGGATCTTCGGGTTCATTTTTCTGGATCTTTGCGGTAGCAACAGTGGCGCTGGGATCCGCATCAATGATCTGCTTCCCTTTTTCATACCCCTTATCGGGTTCTGACTCAGAGTCGGAACATGCATCTGATTCTGAAACCTTTAGCTCAGCCACCAGTGACTGCTTGGCCCGACACTCACTTGTGTTGTGAGTGGAGCTCTTATGGAACTCGCACCATTTTCCAGTGTCCTTTCTCGGCTTCGCGGCGCTGTTCTTTGCTTGCAGCTTCGGCTGGTTGTCTTGGGCTGTCCCGCCTTGGCTTTGTCCTTTGTTCTGTGGTTTAGGGGCACCTTTCCCCTGCTTTGGATTCGCAGATCCAAAGTCTCGCTTCTTTTGTTTAAACTTCTGCTCGACCTTGACGGCATACCGGTATGCTGCGCCGAGCGAGGGGATGTTTAGGAATTGTATTTCTTCCTGGATGTACTTGTGCAGGCAGCCACGGTATTTGAGTATCAAATGTTGCTCCGAATCCTTGATACCCAACTTTGTGCGAAGGGTATGGAAAAGATTGGTGAACTCCGGCACGTCTTGGTCCCTTCCCTGCCGCAGCGTGGTCCACTTTATGTATTCATCCTCATAGCTTCCGACAGGGTAGTACTGCTCCTTGATGGCATCCCGGAACGAATCCCAGGTGGGTGCGGCTGAAAATAGTGAGCCAGTACTTTCATCCTTCTGCTCGCAGTAGGTTTCCCACCAGTCCTTGACGTGGGGGGCTGCTTTGAGAAGAGCAAAAACAATCTTTTCCCGACTCGAAAATTCATGAACAGAAAAATAACCCTCTAGCAGATTTAACCATTTATCTACGGCATCTGCGTCTATCTGACCCTCGAATATGGGGATTTCAAAATTAACTTGTACCTTAAAGGGTGTGGCGTTTCCAGAGTAGCTGCTGGAAGCCGATGCGTTGCTTCTGGGTAGCCGCTGAAGGATCTGGGCAAAGCTGTCCATCATCGCGTTCCGTTGTCGCTCGAGGGCTTCTTCGAGCAAGATTTTGATGGGATCTCCTGCCCCCTCGTCTTTCTTCTCGTCCGCCATGGGAGGCCGTCGGGATTTGCGAGGCTGGTCTTGCAAAGGTTCAACCAGTTCAAGCCCTAACTCCTTATATCCCGACCTTGTTGGGGACATGCAAAGAAAAACAGAGAAAAAGCAGACCGCTCTGATACCACTGATCCGGATTTAAACAGGAACGCAACAAATTACAGAGATAACCATATACACAAAGATGCAGCGGAAATAATACTTCATTTCATTAATGGAAAATACTGAAATATGCTTACAACAGAAATGGAAATAAACTAGCTAGGGCGATGGTAGCTTATCTCTGAGAAGAGATGTGATGGCTACATGCCTCTGAACTGTGTTACAATGAGGCTCGAAGGCCTATTTATTGTTGAGAAACAATGGAAAACCCTTCACATTCCAAAACCTAACCCTAGAAGATGAAACGCCAAATTGTGGGCCCCGTTTGGGTAAGTTGGTACATCAACTTCCCGGGGTCGTAACTTTGGCATACGATCTCCGTTTGACGCGCATGATAGCTCGTTAGAAAGATCTATCCGAGCACTACGACGGAAAAGACGATTTTTATCAGAAAAATTGCTGGCCCCAGATTTCCCAAAAAACGTCGTTTAGGGCCTCAAAACGGCTCCGGAAGTTCAGGACCCGAAAAACTGCTAAAAATAGTAAGTTGTGCTACAATTAAGGAAACTGAAAATGCTGAGAAAGACAATGGTGGGGGTCCAGGTGGACTTGGCAGGTGGCCACCAATATCCACCTGGATCATTCCTCCCCCCTTAGGAAGCAATGGTCCCCATTGCGTTGAGCTCCTCCATGAGATGAGGAAACTTCTGCTGAACTTGTTCCCTGGTGAGCCACTTGCCCTGCTGAAGGAGTTGGCCTGCTTTGACAACTCGATACAGTTGGATATTCTGTTGGCGAGTGTTCTTGATCTGTGTGTCCATGATCCGATCAGTTGCAGCTTGTTCCATGCAATCTGGATTTAATTCTGTGGGTTTGAGCTGTTCTGCAATGTCGGATGTGTCTAGCAATGGTGGAAAGTATGGCCGAAGGCGGTCCACATTGAACACTGGGTGCAGGCCAAGGAATGGGGGAATGCTGAGCTCAAATGCATTGTCTCCCATAGCCTTAGTAATGGTGTAAGGACCATATCGGAGTGGTCTCAATTCTGTGGGTTTGAGCTGTTCTGCAATGTCGGATGTGTCTAGCAATGGTGGAAAGTATGGCCGAAGGCGGTCCACATTGAACACTGGGTGCAGGCCAAGGAATGGGGGAATGCTGAGCTCAAATGCATTGTCTCCCATAGCCTTAGTAATGGTGTAAGGACCATATCGGAGTGGTCTCAATTTCCGATAGGCTCCAGTAAGGCGTTCCTTTTGCAAATGCAACCAGACTTTGTCGCCCACCTGAAACTTGTGTGGCACCCGATGTTGATCATGTCGCTGCTTGTACTTGGCATTTGATTTCTCAAGAATGTCATGGACCTGCTGGCGAATATGTTGGATGCGCTCAATGAAGCTGGTGGCCTTATCTGTTTCGGACTGGACATGAGCTGAATTCATGTGAGTAGCTGCAAGTGGCATGGCCACATCAATGGGGCATAGTGGCTGGAATCCCAAACCCACCTGAAAAGGGCTATGGCCAGTGGAGCTGTGAAGAGCTCGGTTGTAGCTGTGCTGAACATAGGGGAGGCTCTCGTCCCATGTGCGTGGATGCTTTGAGTTATACATGCGCAGAATGTGCACAATCATCCTATTGACAACCTCTGTCTGGCCATCAGTTTGAGGATGGAAGGCTGTGGACTTCGTGAGTTTGGTGTCCAGCATTGACCAGAGACTGGACCAAAATGTGCTGAGAAACCGACTGTCCCGATCTGAGATGATAGACTGTGGGATCCCAAAGTGCACCCACACTCGTTCAAAGAAGAGTTTAGCAGTGGCTTCTGCTGTGATATTCTTCTTGCAGGCCATCATAATGGCCATCTTTGAGAACCTGTCGACGACCACAAAAACACAGTCATTTCCATGCTTAGTGGAAGGAAGGCCTGACATGTAATCCATGGAGATGGATTCCCAAGGTCGACTAGGGGTAGGCAACGGGGTATAGAGGCCTTGCTTCTTAATGGTCGGTTTGGCAATGGCACAGGCAGTACATGATCGGATGTACTTCCCAACATCCTGTCGAAGATTCGGCCAATAGAAATAATTTTGCAGTACTGCCACTGTTTTCTCGACCCCGAAATGCCCAGCAGCCCGACTGTAGTGTGCTTCCCAAATCATCTTGGCACGCTCGCTTGAAGGAACACAAAGGTGACCGAGGTGGCATAATAGGGCATCCTGGAGGTGAAAATCTGCAACCTGCCGACCCTCCAAGAGTGTCTGGTATGTGTGGCCGAATTCTGGGTCGCTTTTGTAGAGAAGTGGCCAATCAGAAGTCTCGTGCCCGCAAGAGTTGAGCACGGTGGTTAGCGCCATGATCGGTGGTCGACTGAGGCAATCTGCAACATTATTGGTGCTGCCCTTTTTATACTTGATATTCAAGTGAAACTGTTGCAGGTATGTAGACCACTTCTGATGGCGATCATTCTGCAATTTCCCTTGGGTCTGTATGAACTGCAGAGGTCGGTGGTCTGTGTGGATGACCGTTTCCTTCCCCAAAATGTAATGCTTCCATTGTCGGCAGGCCTGTACAATGGAATACATCTCTTTATCATAAGTGGGGTACTTCCGGACTGTGTCTGAAAGTGTTTCACTGTGATATGCCACTGGATGTCCATGTTGAGTAAGGACTGCCCCAATAGCATAGTCAGAGGCATCTGTCTCGACCTCAAATGGTTGTTGTAAATCTGGTAACGCGAGCACTGGTGCCGTGCAGAGGCGATCCTTCAACTCCCTGAATGCCTTCTGTTGAGATTCAGACCAAAAGAATTTTGCTTTCGCCCCGCCCTTGGTGACTTGACTCAAGGGCCAAGAAATATGAGAAAACCCCAACACAAACCTGCGGTAGAAGTTGGCAAGACCTAGAAAGCTGCGGAGCTCTGTTAGAGTGGTTGGAGAGGGCCAATCCCGAATGACTTGGACCTTGGCTGGATCGACATGCACCCCCTGTTCATCAATGATGTATCCCAGATACTGAACCTCGGTCATGCCAAAAGTGCATTTCTCCAAATTGGCACATAGCTTGTGTTGCCGCAGTGTTTGGAGAACCTGTCGGATGTGGTGGAGGTGCTCTTCCCAACTCTGGCTGAAGATCAGAATGTCATCCAAGTATACTACTACAAAGGAGTTGGTGAATGGCCGCAAGATGTCATCCATTAGCCTCATAAAGGTTGCAGGAGCATTCGTCAATCCGAAAGGCATGACCAACCATTCGAAGAGGCCCTCCTTGGATTTGAAGGCAGTCTTCCACACATCTGAGGGTTCGATTGGTACCTGGTGATATCCTGACTTCAGATCGATCTTGCTGAAATATTTCGCCCCCTTTAGTTGGTCTAGGAGGTCATCAATCCGCGGGATCGGGTACCTATTACGGACAGTGATCTTGTTCAGCGCCCGATAGTCAATACAGAGTCTCCACGTCCCATCCTTCTTCTGTACCAACACGATCGGGCTCCCACAGGGCGATGAACTCGGACGGATGTGACCTTTCTGCAGGAGCTCCTGAATCTGCCTCTTGATTTCATTGTTCTCCAGAACGGAGCGCCGATAAATTGGTCCATTGGGTAGCGGCGCACCTGGGGTCAGATCGATGGAGTGCTTGACTTGACAGTGCAGAGGAACCCCTGCCGGGGAGGTGAAGATGTCCTCGTACTCCTCCACAATCTTGTCCATCTGTAGTTGTCGTGCAGAGGGGCCCCGTTTGGAGGCCGCGGCCACTGTCTTCTTCTTTCCTTGAGGGCGTATCATCAGGAAAACAAATTTCCTGGTTTTGGAAATGATCTTACTGCATTGTTTTGCAGTAATCAAAGAGAGGGCGGCAGGTGGTGCTACCTCTGGTATCCTGAACAACTTATTTCCCAATGTAATAATAACAGCACGGGGCCTTGATTCATACACAGCATGTCGCTTCCACAAGTATGGTTGTCCTAGTAATACATCACAAACTTCAAGGGGAGCAATGTCACACAATACCTCATCCGTGAAGGGCTTGATGTTGTATGGAAGGCGACACTGCTGGCTCACGCGAAGATCTCGTCCTTGGTGAAGCCACCCAATGGTGTATGGTTGTGGATGTGCTGTGGTCGGTAAGCCCAACCGCTTCACGACCTCTGCCGAAATGAGGTTCTTTTGACTCCCGCTATCAACAATGAACTGTATCGGGGAGCCCTTTACCCACATCTGGGAGTGGAAGAGACGCTCCTCCTCCTCTGGATCTTCGGGTTCATTTTTCTGGATCTTTGCGGTAGCAACAGTGGCGCTGGGATCCGCATCAATGATCTGCTTCCCTTTTTCATACCCCTTATCGGGTTCTGACTCAGAGTCGGAACATGCATCTGATTCTGAAACCTTTAGCTCAGCCACCAGTGACTGCTTGGCCCGACACTCACTTGTGTTGTGAGTGGAGCTCTTATGGAACTCGCACCATTTTCCAGTGTCCTTTCTCGGCTTCGCGGCGCTGTTCTTTGCTTGCAGCTTCGACTGGTTGTCTTGGGCTGTCCCGCCTTGGCTTTGTCCTTTGTTCTGTGGTTTAGGGGCACCTTTCCCCTGCTTTGGATTCGCAGATCCAAAGTCTCGCTTCTTTTGTTTAAACTTCTGCTCGACCTTGACGGCATACCGGTATGCTGCGCCGAGCGAGGGGATGTTTAGGAATTGTATTTCTTCCTGGATGTACTTGTGCAGGCAGCCACGGTATTTGAGTATCAAATGTTGCTCCGAATCCTTGATACCCAACTTTGTGCGAAGGGTATGGAAAAGATTGGTGAACTCCGGCACGTCTTGGTCCCTTCCCTGCCGCAGCGTGGTCCACTTTATGTATTCATCCTCATAGCTTCCGACAGGGTAGTACTGCTCCTTGATGGCATCCCGGAACGAATCCCAGGTGGGTGCGGCTGAAAATAGTGAGCCAGTACTTTCATCCTTCTGCTCGCAGTAGGTTTCCCACCAGTCCTTGACGTGGGGGGCTGCTTTGAGGAGAGCAAAAACAATCTTTTCCCGACTCGAAAATTCATGAACAGAAAAATAACCCTCTAGCAGATTTAACCATTTATCTACGGCATCTGCGTCTATCTGACCTTCGAATATGGGGATTTCAAAATTAACTTGTACCTTAAAGGGTGTGGCATTTCCAGAGTAGCTGCTGGAAGCCGATGCGTTGCTTCTCGGTAGCCGCTGAAGGATCTGGGCAAAACTGTCCATCATCGCGTTCCGTTGTCGCTCGAGGGCTTCTTCGAGCAAGATTTTGATGGGATCTCCTGCCCCCTCGTCTTTCTTCTCGTCCGCCATGGGAGGCCGTCGGGATTTGCGAGGCTGGTCTTGCAAAGGTTCAACCAGTTCAAGCCCTAACTCCTTATATCCCGACCTTGTTGGGGACATGCAAAGAAAAACAGAGAAAAAGCAGACCGCTCTGATACCACTGATCCGGATTTAAACAGGAACGCAACAAATTACAGAGATAACCATATACACAAAGATGCAGCGGAAATAATACTTCATTTCATTAATGGAAAATACTCAAATATGCTTACAACAGAAATGGAAATAAACTAGCTAGGGCGATGGTAGCTTATCTCTGAGAAGAGATGTGATGGCTACATGCCTCTGAACTGTCTTACAATGAGGCTCGGAGGCCTATTTATTGTTGAGAAACAATAGAAAACCCTTCACATTCCAAAACCTAACCCTAGAAGATGAAACGCCAAATTGTGGGCCCCGTTTTTGGGTAAGTTGGTACATCAACTTCCCGGGGTCGCGAATTGGTCATACTATCTCCGTTTGACGTGCATGATAGCCCGTTGGAAAGATCTCTCCGAGGACTACGACGGAAAAGACGATTTTTATCAGAAAAATCGCTGGCAGTAGATTTCCCAAAAAACGTCGTTTAGGGCCTCAAAACGGCTCCGGAAGTTCAGGACCCGAAAAACTGCTAAAAATAGTAAGTTGTGCTACAATTAAGGAAACTGAAAATGCTGAGGAAGACAATGGTGGGGGTCCAGGTGGACTTGGCAGGTGGCCATCAATATCCACCTGGATCAGCAACACATTGAAGAAGGTTACATAGTGACTGTTAGGACGCAATCAAGGAAAGTAGACCACAGTCTAAACAGAGTAATGGATTCAAATCTAACCAGCACACTCAGTCTCAGTCTCAGTATTAATAATGTAATACTAACTTTGAACCATAAGTTGGCAACTTTTCAATGCTCCTATCCATCTTGGAGGTACGAGTCCAAGAACAATAACAGTTCTCATTCTGATGAACAACGAAAACATCAAAAAGGAAAAGCCTGAAAGGGGGTTACTGCAGTTTGCAAAGAGAATGTGACTGAGAAAGATATCCTTGATAAAATTGGTCAAAATACTTAAAGTAAATTGAAATCAAATCTATTATTGCTTCCATTATAAAATCAATCGTGGAGATGCTCATATCTTGATTGATTGAAGATGTACCAAGACTTTTCGTTTGAGGCCTTTGTGAAAAGGAAGTGCGTGTAGTGGAAAACTGAATTGCGGCAATGATCGTTGATTGCGGTGGATGGAGAAGTTGAGAACGTCACAGTGGAAAACCGAATTGTGGTTGTTTGGAAAATAGAAACTCGTCTCTACAAAGTGAAAACAAAAACCCATTTGTCTGCAAAGTGAACTGCAACGTCTATGGAATGTGGCGTCTCTGCGCAGTGCGAAGTGAACACTGAAAACCCAAAACTGGCAGCAGCGAAGTGAAAACCCGATACTGCGAAGCAAAAGTGACAATCCTAAACCGCGGCAACAAACCTAATAATCGCAGACTCTGAAAAAACGCCAAAAAAAGTTAAAATCGGCCCAATCGCAGACTCGCGAGTCAAACTCGTGTTGACCACGAGTCAAACTCAGTCAACGCGATTTGACTCGCAGAGTTTTGACTCTACTCGTTTGAATACCGTGCCAATTTTTACTCGCAATCACTCGACGATTCCTGTTACACTGGCCGACACATTCTTCCTTTGTGCCAATGCTTGCCCTAGAGAGTGCCATGTCATTCCTACATGCCTTGGAAGGGTGACATAGGCTTCCTTATGGATGATGTCATGGTGGAGGAGGTGCCTTTTAGAGATGTATCCATGCATTTTGAGATTTTCTTAGAGTGAGGAGCACTCTTGGACCATTTCATTGCTTGTTTGATGCATTATTTATGATTCTTGGAGGAGGATGTCATGGTGGAGAACATTTATTTCCACACGTGAGTTATTTTTGGCATTCTACTATGTTTTAGAGCTATCTCAAGGTCGACTTGTGACCTTTGACCTAGTTGAGTGCTCAAGCAAACCTTTTTTTAGGGCTTTTGCTTGCAAATCAATGAAAAGTGACTTTGTTACCCTCATATAAATATAGGGAAGTCACTTTCATTTATTCATCATCATCATTGATCACACTTCTCTCTCTTAAGAAGTGCACCTAGCTATTGGTCTCTTTCTACTTGGACACAATGTGATTTTGTGGAGCGAATTTTCTTTTGAAGGGAATTTTTGCATGGGGAGACTTCTTTAGAATTCATTGAAGAGATTCTTGTGGAATGGTGTAAGTTTCATGTTGATTTTCTTCCATTTTGCATGCTATATTATGTGAATTAGGGTTTCTATGTGTGCCATATTAAAAATTGCAATATTTTACTTGAAATCTTAAATTTTCATGGTATTTAAAAGTTGTTTCCTCGAATCCTTCAAAATAAGTTTGATGTATGCATTTCTTGAATTTAAAATCTCCCATTTAGGGAACTCGCTAGGGTTTGTAAATAGAGATAATCATTCTCTCAGCCTCTGCATCAAGGTCCTTTTCATAGACCTTGCCCTAAAGTACTACATTGCCCAATTAGATCAAGGCACTAGTCTTGTAGGTGTTGACCAAGCCTTAAAAAATATATTCTCTCTTTTTGTTTTGATAACTATGATTAGAGTTAAGTTAATTTTGAATTTTCAGCAATTTAATATTTATGTGTTAGTGCTCTATTCAAGGGATTGCATTTAATAAACTTGAATAAGGCAAAATCTAGCATTATTTGCATGTTAAAACCCTAAAATAAAGCTGATGCCATCATAACTATTGCTGTTTTATGCATGTTTCAGCCATAAAACTATATTGTTTGCCCTCAATCTAGTCTACCCTTTGATAGCCTTGTTCCTTGTTGACCATCATTGATAGGCTATCTTCTAGAGCTGCTATATGCCATCATGTGCCCAAAATCTGCCTACATCACAAACCACCTATGCTCTTCTAAAACTCTAATTTGTTGTTCCAAGTGCACAAAACATTCCTATTTTTCATTGTTGAGCAGCTCCAACTCTAGTGCACTTCCTGCTTGGCTGAGCTGGTTCCTGAATTTTCTTTCCTTTCCTCTTCATGACTGAGCTTTTTGTGCCTGAGATGGCATCGGTGTGTTCTTAGCAGTCTGAGTACTGTATTCAGCATTTTTCCTTTTCTATAAATCATACAGTGAAGTTCAGATTATCATCTTGTTGTGCTCAATTTTAATGTATACTATTAAAGAGTCCCTTCGCTTTATAATATATATTGTTTCATCTTTTATTAAGGAAATAGTCCCTGTTTTTTATATTTAATGCTGTTGCTTTGAGTACTGTCTTCTTGTGTTTAATGGATCATACTTTGCTAATCTTTGTTTGCTCTCTCTCATCGTATTTCTGAATGCATTCCCTTATTAAGCTACAGGAATCTGATAAACTGGACACTTGGCATTTTCTCATTTGTTGGCTCTGTCAATCTTATTCAGAACCAAAAGAAAAGGAAATTAATGTCTTAGTTTTATTGCTTGTAATGAATCTTACTTAAGAGCAGATATTTCTATGATAATGATCCTTTTTCCATCTGATTTGGTTGCTGTAATAGAAGTCTTTAACTGCCCATTTTTCCTTGCAGTGAAAATGGTCCTCTTGACTGTGCAACCAATCAGTCTTCTGATCAACCTCAGTTTTCTGTGGATAAATTGAGGATAGCAGTGCATATATTCTCTATTACTAGAGGAAAATTATCCCAATATGATTTAGACTATGCTTAGCTTTATTTTTTGTAAGCGAGCACAACTGCAACTGCAACTGCAAGTCTTTTATTCAAAGGCATTCGTCAAAATAGATACTAATTAATGTGTTCATGTAAAGGGACAGTGGAATACACACCATTCTTCTGTTGCTGCCGGAATCTAAGCATAATACAAGTCATGGTTACGTGTATGAGATATTCATACATGATGTTCTCGCAATTTTTATATGGTGATTTGCTGAGTTCAGTTCAAAAGCTGTGGGAGATTTCACTATTTTTTGGTTACATTGTTATTTATTCAACTCTCGACTTGATTCTAAGGAAAGACGTCCTATAGAACAGGGTGTTCTCAAAGGGATGTTCAAATAAAACTAAACAAACAAAACATTTGGTGATAAATTTTTTATTTTAAAATTTCTTGCAGTAAGATGAAAAGAGTTTTGCGACTTGCAATGAAAGCAAGTGTAAACATTTTACAGTTTATTGTTACTTCCGAGATCTGAGTTAAAATTTATTCACATTTGGGAATAGGCAATGTTGGTAAAGGAACTTAAAGCAATGCCTTCACAGATTCAATGCAGGTTAAAATTGTCAGTTATAAATCTTCTCTCAGAAGCATATCTTTGACAGCTTAACTTTAACCTGTCCATTATATTGTGAAACTGCACATTATATTGTTTTGTCAAAGGACGGTGTCTTGCTACCCTTTATATGATAAAGGCTTAATGTTTCCTGATGCTAGTCATGATAAACAGTTGGTTTTATATTTCAAGTAGAATTTGGAAAATACAACGCTTCACAATGAAATAGGGGGTGATATGTATGCGCACCTGATTCATAGATGGTAACCTATGGCCTGTGTGTTTCATCAACACAGATGTTTACTGTGGAATTTAAATTGTGGTGTCTCTACCGTGTATAAAGCAGCTGAGGTTATGCTTTTTCGGTGTGGATTCAATGCAGAAAAAGATATTTCTGTTCTGGTTTGGTTACACTGCTTGTTTGTTTGCTAATGCCACCCAATGGAAAACAAACACTATACAGTTCTCTTATGCCAACATCAACCATGCACTCTGTATTTCTATTAAGCACGGTGCTTTAACTCTTAAATGACAGCTGGATAACACACCCTAAATGTCTGCAATTTCCAACACAGCAATTGTTTTATGAATCTGCCATTTTGAAATATGACTAAGTGATAACAGGATGCAAAGCACTTTACCCTGGTTACTGCAATATACAAATGCATTTGTTATAAAGATGGCTGTAGCTAATAGCATGCAGCGCTGTTACATTTGTGGCCTAATATCCACGCAACCCAATCAAGGAAATGGTGAGGCTGTACGTGGTTAATCGTGCAATGGTGGGAGAGTATCAATGTTGAATTAATATACAGAGATCAAACAGAGGATGCAAATACAAGGCTGTACCATGTCATTAACACAACAATTGGACACATCAGCTGACTGACAAATTTGTTGTGCCAATGGCCAAGCAATTAAAACACACAATCACTTAAGCCAGTGATCAAGGCAAATGAGATATTGGCCTCTGCATTCCACCCAAAGATCTGTTAATTTTTATCAAGAATTGTTCTATGCTGCAACTATTACTTCAATAATTTCCATTAGCATCCAAATTACAATTTAATTTCTTCAATTAACCAATGACAATAAAGCAATAGTAGATAGAACAATTATACAAATGCACAATGAAAGACAGCCAAGAGACAAGAGACACAATATTTGGTCAATGAACAAGGGAAAACTCAACAAGGGGGAAAACCCTTTGCAATTATTCTTCTATTAGATTGTCATAAAATGTTCAACAGAGAGTACAATGAGCTAATACATAATTATCCAGCAAAATCAACCAAACAATATCCAGAAATATGATCCCATCAACAATACTAATCAGAGTTAACTTTCCCATTCTATGGTCCACTGTGACCTGTAAAATTGAAACCCTAAATCTCAGCCGCACAAAGGGAGGGTCATGCGTGCAAATAAAACTTTCCAGCTACACGGATAGGTCTATATGAGTGATGTTGCGGCCGAAAAATTTCAGTGACAACCTTGCGGTTGGAAACCAAAAGCCCTAATCACATGTGCAAGCTTCGGACCCTGCAATTTCGGACTTGTACGAACCAAATTCCACAATTCCATTTCAGACCTATGCGAACCAAACCAAAGATAAGAGAAGAAGATGCTTGAAGATGATGTCCAAATGAGGGTCACTTGACTTGTATTTATAGGCTTCCAGGGGTGCCCAAGTTCACTTTAGGGCTGATTTGATCAAATGTGACACTGTGGACTTTACTTCAAAAATACACTTTCCCTTGTCCAAATCCAGTACTTCAAAAGTCAAAATTGGTCCTCTTGGAAAGAGGAATCTGGTCCCATGATTGGAATTTGTCACTGACCAGCGTAATTTAACACTCCCTCTCAGTTAGGGAAAAATTCCAACTGCATCATGTGATAAGCATAAGTATCTCGACATTATGTCATGTGCATCCTTGCTCTTCTCATGTTGGTCATTCTTGAATCTAAACAAGAAGAATTGTTGCATGGGAGCTCCAAATACCACTCTGACTCATCACCATCGAGGAGACTCAGTGACCACCGAGAATCATCATGATCATCGAGAGCCATAGCTACCACCCAAAACTAAAGACAATGGGCGAGATCAAACCTACCGCAAAGCTAGGGATCACACTCTATCCCAAAGTCGTTGACAATAGGTGAAATCAACTTACTAGAGGTAAGGATCACATTCTACCCTATTGTCCTTGATCATCCATCTTAACCCTAAAGAGTCAGATGGTAGAACACTTGCATCCACTAACTTGGGTGACATCCACCTACTGCAAGGGGTAGGGATCACACTCTATCCCAAGTCCCTCATCCCATTGGCCAGATGGGGAGGTTATCCCACAGAGTGGGGCAAAACGCTCACTGAGGCATACTCTGACTATGGGAGATCTTAGGTCTCTACACCTGCACACATGTATGATGAGTCATCTTGACCAGTCCATCCACCTCTAAATCAAGTTTAAACACTAAAATAACAAAACCCTAGCTCATTCCTAGAGTTATTTTGGCAAAATCACATCATAAATCTTCTTGGTCTCACTAGCAGCCACATTTTTTCACCATATTCCTCACTTATTTTCATCAGTTTCTCAAAACGCTCTCATCTTTCACAAAACCCTTCCCATCATTTTGTCAAAATACCTCATATATCACTTCATTTTCATGCTCACCTCACATCTATTTCACTTCGTGCTGCTAGGATTTTGTGTAATCATGGAGATTGATTCTTCACCAGAGAGAAAGAGACAACACAAAGGAGGGAGGATTCTCAGATATGAACCATCGGATTGCAATCAGATCAACTCCTATCCTTTCATCAAACAATGCTTTGAAGATGTTCACTGTTTGGAATTTTGCAAAAGGGTAAGTGAAGCAGGGTTTTATGAGCAGCTGACAGATTGGGTAGCTACACACTTGAAAGGGGAGACTATTGTCATTGCTGGTATTGAGTTTAGCTTCTTAATGGCCTCTGTCTCACTAGCAACTGGTCTACCAGGAAATGTCGAATACTGGTTCAAGGGAATGAATCTAGATCTTGAAAACTATAACCCCTTCTTAAAGACTCCATACAGAGACACACATACTCACCTTATTCCTTTCAGATATTTTCTTGAGAAGTATGCTCCTTTAATGAAGACCATCATGAGATTTTTTACCTGTGAAGGTAGATTCTCAAGGTTGTATGCATATCACATTCGCCTCTTGATGCACTTCACATCTCAAAAGCCACTCAACATGTGCAATTACTTGTTCAGGAGTATTTCAAAAATGTCTGAGAAGATACAGTTGAAGGACAAATAGCACTCTCCAAGCCTATTCCATCGTAATCTCATCAAAACTATTGTCCTTCATCAGTTGGCAAAGAGGGGTATGGCTTGGGAGTCCTTCTTAGAAACAACTCTAAAATGGCATGAGGAAAATGCAGCATCTCAGTCCACGAGCACACCAAAACAACAAACAAAGATGGGATCATCAAGCAAACCAACAAAGAAGATTCAGCTACCTAGGCTAGAGGTTACCAAAGTGTACAATAAAGGGTAGAGGCTTGTGTTTTCTTCTCACAAAGAGAAAGGGGCCAAACCATCTTCATCGACAAAGCAGGCATCAGCAACAAAGGGTAAGAATACAGTTGAGCATGAATTAGAGATCATTGATCTAGAAGAGGAAGATGAGATTTCAATCATGAAATAGACCATCAGAGACAAGGACTACCAAATCAAGGACCTGGAAATAAACATGGAAAGAGCCAAGTTCATTATATCATTCCTTGAACAAGAAAACAGTCAACTCAAGGCAAAAGAGTTGATCTTAGAAAAGGAAAAATCCATGTTATTGCAGCAGGTTGGAAAAGTTAAGGAGATCATAGAATCAAGTGAGCCTGAAGGATCAAAAGGTACAGGAAAGAGGAAAAGACCAATAACTAGAGGTCTCAAGGAAGCTTTGCAAGAGGAACAAAAACAAATATTGCTCAATGAAGACCTTGACCTAGAAGAGAGGACTTCCCTTGAGGTACATCAAGATAAAGAATATTGGCTCAACATGGTGAATGAACATTTGGAAAAGCTCTTGGAGAAGGCAAATAGAGAATCAAATGCTTAGACACATGGCACATCATTCTCAAGCTCAAAACATGATCGCCAATGTCAAAGTGAAACAGCTCAAAAACAAGCTCAAGGAGACCAAAAAAGAGAAAAAGAATGAGGGAAACTTGGAGATGCTTGTTGAAGCATCCATGAAGCTTTAACAAATTCATTTTTACACCTTCCCTCCAATTTTGAGCCAATTCTAATCATTTTGAGTTTTTTGAGAATTTTTGGTCTACGTTCAGAAAATTGGCCTCGCTTTTTCCTCAAGCATCCATTTGAAGAAAAGTTTATATTTTTTGAAAGGTCTTGGCATCCTCTAAAAACCCATTTGCCCATATTTTGCATAGGTGGCTTAGTTAGGGAGAAAAAGGCAAAATAGTGGCAAAAAACTAGCATTCTGGAGCATTTTTTGGTAGGTGTTGCGCTTTTGGAGTGACCTTGGGAGAATGGATTTTTGAAGGTCTTCCCTTTCTCCAAATTCTGAAATTCAAACTATTATGGAAACTAGACTTGAAGAGCTAGGTGATTGTTCTCTCAGATTTTCATTTTGACCCCTGGAAGGCACCTGAAAATCAGCTCAAAGTTGGCGTTACGCTTCTGCATTTTCTATGTTTTTAATTGTAAAATTTCACTGTGTAAAATTTCTAGTTTTTAGTCAGATTTAGTCAAATTAAAGATTATCTATGTAATGGCACAAGTTACGAGGATAGGTGATGTATTCATGAATAAATGTATATCATAGGTTGTTTTTTATGTTCATTAGGCCTCATAAAAGAAGAAAACTCCTAATCAAACTCTTCATGAGGTGTTTGAGTTGCACCTTCTCACTCTCACCTGTTGGTTGAGAGAATCTTGGAGTCAGTTCCTCCACCAAGGAATTCAACTCCTGAAGGTGGGAAAGTGGTCTAGGAGAGTCTATAAGTACTATTTCACCTCAGGAGAAGAGGGTTGAACTTTTTGTAAAGGAGGCTTGCATTATAATCATCTTTCAGCTAATACAGACACAGGTTGCAACTATTTTCAAGGAACTCTAGTCTAGTGTGTTCATGGTGTTTGTGCTTCACTCTTTTTGTTTTATCATGGTCTAAACATCTTTACATACATTATACTTCTTCTTTTTATGAATACCTTGTGATAAAATACTCAAAATTCTTGTTTGTTTAGGCTTTGTTATCTAGGTTTTCATGGTTATATGTTTTGTCTTCTTAAGCTAATGAAATCATTTTTTAATGCTCATTAGTTTTCTTCCATTCTATATCCTCTATACTAAATTGACAAATACTCCAATTACACCATGGCTTCTTACAGCTAGCTCCTTCTTACGCTTGCTCCTGTGTTCCCACAACCTAGACCTACTTGTGGCTCCAAACCCTAAGTTCAACAAACCCTTTAAAAAACCAAATTTTCACAAACAAATATATATATCTAGCCTAAGATTCATTTGCTTTAAATTCATATCATTGATAAGAGACTTAGAGAGATCCCTCTCATGCTCAGTAGGGCTAGCTACTGAGTTGAATTATTTTGAGGTTACCCTTGTCGATTTCCTTTTCAGCCTAGGAGATTATAAGGACTAACATTTTTGGTGTCATTTCCAAGGAGCGATTGTTAAATTATCCCTGGGAAAAATCTTAAGAGCTTTCAAGAACTGGTTCTGTACCTATCAGTTTCCAGTATTCGAAGATAAGCTGAATTCATAAATCTCATCAATTTAGGGTGTATACATTCTGTCTTCCAAAAGGCATACCAGGTCAAATCTTGACCCAAATCCACCCTTTATTGTTGAAGACCCTGAAAGACTACTCAGAAAACTTAGACTACCTATCACTAAGAGTGCAGATCAAAAAATTAAAAGAACAACTTCTTTGCCTAAAAACCTATTCGCCTTTGAGTAAATTCCATTCAAAGAGTAGATAGAATTATCACTTACAAGGTCTAAGTCTGACTCCTGCATCTCTGATACAACACTAGAACCTTTAAAAGTTGAAACTCACTCTCTTTCTTCAGAATCTTTGTCTGTTAAGACCGATCATGAACTGTGGTTAAACTTTGATAAGCTTCAAAGCCTTGCTGACCAACTACAAATCACAACTGAAAAAGCTTTTGTTCAATACCAACTTGAATACTTAGCCATAGCTTCATCCTCTTTTACACCTCCAAGCTCATCTACCACCTCTCCTAAAGCTTTAGTTTCATCATCTTTCTTGCCTCCTCTGTTCGTTCCATCCTTGCCTCTACAACCCATTTTAGTAGTTTCATCATCCTCATCACAACCCATACTTACACAACCATTGTAACACCTTCACTTGCTCTAGCAGTCATGCCAAGATTTGTGCCTCTTTTACTGCCTGCTCAACTTATTGCTTTGCCTCAGAACTATGGTCAAAGACTTCCTTTGTTTGATGGAAGTACAGAAATTACAGCTCAGCAGCATGTTGACAAGTTAATAGATTTCATTTATTTAGAAGAAATTGATGAGGAGAATGCTAAAATGAGGATCATCGTTCAGAGTTTCTGAGGAGATGTTAAGAAATGGTTTCGAAGTTTGGTTGCAAATTCCATTAACAATTCTCAAAGATTGAGTGAATTATTTCTAGCTCATTGGCAAGAGAAGAAAAATCCATTACAGATATTGAATGAATATAATTCAATGAAAAGGAACCCCAATGAAACAGTTCAAGAGTTCACATCAAGATTTAATACAGTGTACAATTCTATACCTGATGATATGAAACCTCCTCCTGGTTTGGCTCTTCTTCATTATCTTGATGCTTTCGATCCAGAGATGGCCTATCAGCTCAGAGAAAGAGACCCAACTACTCTTGAAGAAATGCAACAAAATGCAATCAGTGTTGAAGCCAATCTGCTCATTAAGAAGTCAAAATCAAAGCCAGAGAGGGTGGAAAAGAGAGTTGTTTTCAGAGAAGAACCTGCATCATCTTCTGATGCAAAGCTTGACAGCCTGATAAAAACTATGGAAAGGATGATGGATAAAATATCCGTAACTGATCGACAAGCTGAACCATCAGTGAGGAATCCTAAATTTCACGAACAGTAGCAACAACAGTTCAGAAATCGATAGAAAGAGTAGCGAAATCAATATCCTCAAGGTCAAGTGAAAGCTCCATTTCAGCAAAACTATACTGAAAGCCATGAAGAAGATGAAGAGGAGATGGTAGAAGAAAATCACTTCTTTCAAGAAGATGAAATGCCTACTTTCCTAACTGAAGAAGATTAGTTTTCTGAAGACTCTTTTATACCAGATGATCAAAAATTTGTGCTTGCAAGCGAAGATCTGTGGGCTAATAGGACTGAAGAGTACCAAAGAGGATATCAGAATGCCCTCAGTCATCTCCAAAAGTAGTACAATTTGAGAAAGATAAATGTGCCTGTTACTATAATTCAAAAAAGACAAAATTTGCAAAAGGACGCACCAAGCAAAGAATCCCCTCCTACAAGCCAAAATAAAGACAAAGCTATTGTCACACAAAATCGGGATAGAATTAATGAAGCTTCTACTAGCAATGTGAGGAAGGACAAAGAAATGCAAACTAAAAGCCAAAAGAAGGAAACTCAAGCTAAAGGCCAAACAGAAAGGAAGGACATCGCTTCAAAAGAGGTAGATAAGCAATCTAATCTTTTTAGTTTGGAAAATGAAATTTATAAATTAAAGATAGCCATTCTCCTCACTGAATTGGTAAGGAATGACAAATACAAATTCCAGATTGCAAAAATGCGAGATGTCTGATACAGTCAATGTAGCTGATGATGAGCCAGCCATCCTTTTTGGTCCAGCCTTAGAAGGAGCTCCTGAAGATATTGAAATTCCTCCTTTTTATCTGAGTCTTAAAATTCATGACCTTATCCTTTATAATGCTATGCTAGATTTTGGTGCATCTCATAATTTGATGCCTAAATCCATCATGGATAAACTAGGACTGAGCATCACCCAACCTTACCATGACCTTTATTCTTTTGATTCTGGAAGAGTGAAATGCCTTGGCCTTATTAAAGACTTGGTAGTGTCCTTAGATCAAATTCCAGCCAAAATTTACTTATGGATGTTGTAGTGGCTGACATTCCTCCTAGGTTTGGCATGTTACTTTCAATATCTTGGGGAGCAAAATTAAAGGGCACTCTACAGCTTGACTTTTCATACGCCACTATCCCTGTTTTTGGACAGCTCCAGAAACTTTATAGAGAAAAGAAGATGAAATTTATGATCAGCAGTAAAGACAAGCCAGTCAATCATCCTATACATGTTGTTCACACTAATCTTGACTCTTTCATTCTGTTTAGTGATATGGATTCTGTTGATGAAGAAAGTCAGTCAGTAGAAATTTCAGAAGTTCCTAAACTAATGGGCAATGTACATGAAACTATCACAACAGAAAGTAAAGAGGTTGGTGAGGAAACTAGACAGCCTGCAAATCCTATTGAGGAGATTCAAAGAATAGTGTAGAAAACAAAAATTTCTGAGCTAGCCATTCAAGATCCTAAAAATCAAGAAATTCAGATTTCATAAATTCTTTTTCTAGAACAAGAAAATGGTCTTTGGACCATGGAGTTTGATGGTACATTAGGAAGAGAAGGAGCAAGAATTGGTGTTTGGATACTTGGGCCATTATATCAGCCAAACAAAATCCCTCCAAATGTGAGAATGAGTTCTTACAAGCTGGCATTTGAATGTTCGAATAATGAGGCGGAATATGAGGCATTGATTGCTAGCCTCAAAATTCTGAATAAGTTGGAAGCAAAAAATATTTTTGTTTATGACAACTCCAAGTTAGTGATCAAGCAAGTCAAAGGGAATACCAGGCCAAACACCCAAGAATGAGAGCTTATCGCAATGTTGTACTTGATATTCTCAAAACTTTTCCAAAATATACATTATCTCTTATTCTTAGAACTCAAAATCTCATAGCTGATTCACTTGCTACTGCAGCCAGTATGGTGAAAATTCATTTTCATTATAATCATAAATACTCCATCCATGTTAAGCATCACCCAGCTGTCCCAGATAACATGAGGTTTTGGCAAGTATTTGGTGATGATAAGAAAATAAATAGTTTTCTGCAGTTGGAAGGAGAATTTTAGAATTCTCACATTGATGATGTATACAATCTTGATGATTCCCACACTCATTCAGCTGACACTGAAGTATTACAACTCAAGGACAACAACATTCCAAGAGGCTTGGTGCCTTTGAAAGAGTTATTTGACAAGGATGATATCGCCAAGAAGCCCAACATGGTTCCTACTGAAAAAGGAGTAGAAGATGTTAACATTGGCACAACTGAGAATCCTAAATTGGTAAAACTATCAAAGTCTCTATTTCCTAAAACAAAAGGTAAGTACATGTCTTTAATGAAGGAGTTTGTTGATGCATTTTCTTGGGATTACTCAGATCTGAAAGTTTATGATAAGAGTATCATTCAACACATCATTCCTATAAAGTCAGATCATAAGCCATTTCGCCAGACATTTAGAAGAATCAACCCCAAGTCGCTGCCATCAATTGAAAAAGAGGTAAATAGACTTTACAAGTCTGGAGTAATTGTTCCTATTAAGTTTTCTGAGTGGATGTCTAATCTAGTACCTGTGAGAAAAAAGACTGGGGAAATTCGTCTATGCATTGATTTCAGAAATCTTAATAAGGTGTCCCTAAAAGACAACTATCCCCTGCCTAAGATGGACCACATACTTCAGAAGGTGGTTGGATCCTCTAGGATGTCATTGCTTGATGGATACTCTGGGTACAATCAAATTCTGGTACACAAAGATGATCAGCTCAAGACAGCCTTCACAACGCCATGGGGTACATTCATGTATGCCAAGATGCCTTTTGGGCTGAAGAATGCAGGAGCTACCTTTCAACAGGCTATGGATATAGCATTTGCAAATGAAAAAGATATATTTATGGTTATTTATCTTGATGATCTAACAATATTTTCGAAATCTGATGAAGATCACTTGCATCACTTGAGGATTGTTTTTCAAAAATGCAGAAAATTTGGCATCTCACTTAACCCAAAGAAGATCTTGTTTGTTATGGAAGAAGGTAAGTTGCTAGGACACATCATCTCTAAAGATGGCATTTGCATTGATCCCGCCAGAGTGGAGGCTATTCAGCAACTAGACTTCCCTAGGAACAAGAAATAGATTCAGTCCTTCAATGGGAAAATTAATTTTTTGAGGAGATTTATTCCTAATCTAGCTGAGCACTTGAAAGAAATGACAAATATGTTGAAAAAGGACAGTGAGGTAAAGTGGACTTTAGAGGCTAAGAAATCATTTCATGCGGTAAAGTTTGCATTATCTACTGCTCCTATTCTAATTAGCCCAGATTATACTTCAGATTTCATCATTTTTTCTTTCGCTTCTGAGCACACATTAGCAGCGGTCCTAATGCATAAAAAAGATCATAAAAATGAGCAGCCTATAGCATTCTTCAGTCACACTATAAGAGATGCAGCATTGAGATACAATATTATTGAAAAACAGGCATTGGCATTGGTAAAAGCCCTCAAAGATTTCAGAGTTTATATTCTACATTCACATACTATTGCTTATGTCCCTACTGCAGCGGTAAAGGAAATTCTTGTACAAACAGATCCAGAAGGCAGAAGAGGAAAATGGATTGCAACAATGTTAGAATATGACCTGGAGATCAAACCTACAAAGCTCATCAAAGGACAAGGGTTAGCCAAGCTTATGGCGGAATCAAATCTACATGCACTGGATATTAATTTGATGGCTGCACAATCAGAAGAATTAGAAGAAAAGGACCCTTTCATGCAAGTGTCTGATATGTTCATGTCTTCTCCTTGGTACGCCGACATTGTCTACGTCTTGCAGCACTTGAATCCTCCTCCAAAATTTCCCAAAGGTAAAGTTACATCACTGAAACTGAAAGCTTCAAAATATTGTATTCTATATGGTGTTTTATTTTGGAAAGATCCTAGAGGTGTGTTGCTAAATTATTTAATAGAGAATGAAGCTAAAGATATAATGAAGGATTTTCATACGGGAGATTGTGGAGGTCATCATTTTTGGAACTACAACAAAAAAGATCTTAAGGGCTGGTTTCTATTGGCCCAACCTCTTTCCTGATACATACAAAACAATCATGAGTTGCCATGAATGTCAATTTTTTCAAGGAAAGAGGAAACTTCTGCCATTACCACTTCAACCAATTTTGATTTCAGCTCCTTTCCAGTAATGGGGCCTTGATTTTATTGGCGAAATTCATCCATCATCTTCAGCACAACAAAAATGGATATTAACAACCACCGACTACTTTACAAAGTGGATTGAAGCTATTCCAACCAGGCAAGCTATTGATTCTGTCTTTATTCAATTTCTGGAGTCTAATATATTGTCTAGATTTGGATGCCCACAGAAAATAATAACAGACAATGCTGTTGCTTTCAAATAAAAAGAAATGGTGGATTTCTGTGCCAAATATCATATTGTGCTAGGACATTCCACTGCATATCATCCACAAGGGAACGGTTTGGCTGAATCTTCCAACACATCTCTGGTCAACATCATCAAGAAAGTCTTGGAGGAAAACAAGAAGAATTGGCATAAAATACGCATCAATGCTTTGTGGGCAGACAAGGTCAGCACCAAAAAGTTAATAGGTATATTACCTTTCCAGCTGGTATATGGAGTTGACATAGTATCTCCTTCATCTCTTGTTTTCCCAGTAATGAAAATCCTACAAGAATTGGATAGTGAAACTAATGACATACAAAGGAGAATAAACCAGATGATTCATTTACAGCAGACAAGAGAGGAAGTTTTTCAGAACACATCCAAATTCCAAGAGAAAATCAAAAAGATTTATGATCGCAAAACCAAGGAGGACACTTTCAATTTGGGAGATGTAGTCCTTCGGTGGGATGCTAGAAATGAAGACAAAGGAAAACATGGTAAGTTTGAGAACGTATGGAAGGGACCATACAAAATTTCTACATTCAAAGGAAAGAATGCTTTCTTGTTGCAAGAGATGGATGGAAGAGACTATTCAGGAGGGGCGACCAATGGTAGGCTTCTCAAGCACTACTATGTCTAAAATCCAGAAAAGTCATCATCACTGTACATACCGGTGTGTATTTTACTTCTACCATTTTAGATAACTGTCATTAGAGTTGGAAGCCCGAAATGAAGGCCCTAAGGCTCTTTCAGTCAGTATTGTTTTCATTTTTTATTTTTATTTTTAGTTCTTTTGTCAGTCAGAAAATCAGTTTTTATGCATGTTGACTCCATTGCCCAATGAATAAGGCTACTTGGTCTATGGTGTTCTTGACACCTCCAAGGAGTTGCCATCCCCAGTTGGAGCCAATGTTAGTGTCAGTCTTGTTAGCCTGTCACCTGGATCAAAAGATTGCTTTTACCATGATCTTTTCAGGTTTCTATCATCAAATTTTTCTGTTACTAGGTTTACACAACAAATTTGGTCATTGTAGGGTCAGTCCAAGATAGAGTCATTGTCTAAAATTTTCACTCATGCTGGTTTCTTGTCATATACCATGAAAATTGGTCAAGTCATCATCATCATTCCATTAGGTCTTAAGTCATCCATTAGGTCATAAGGGTCCCCAAGGTCCACCATTTCCATAAAAAAGTCAGAAATAAGTCAAACTTGACAAAGCAAAGAGTTCAAGAAATGAAACATGATTTATTTACATTTTCATGACATCAAAAGTTTCAGGAGAAGAAAGCACCAACACTCAAGAGATGCAAAAAGCACATTTGCAAAGGCAAGGTAAAAGCTACCTTCAGAAAAGTGAAATCAGTTCACAAAAGAGGATTAGTTTCTTTTCTCTTTTTGAAAAAGTGAAGAAATTACCCCTATATAAACTCAAAATGACTCAATACCTTTTATTCATCTCTCATCCACTCTTCATCATCGAACTCACTCGCTTAAAAAAGAAAAAAATCCATTTCCCTAAGAGAATTTGGTCAAAAATTGCAGGCGTTGCGCTTTTGAGGCAGGCGCTACGCTTATGAGAACTGCGCTGCACTTTGGCACTGTGCGAACGACAGAGTGCCCGAAAATCACCCAAATTTTCCCAAATTTCAAAATTATTTCTTTCAAACTTGGTCAAATTACTTTCTAACGCTGAGGAACAAGTAAGTATATCATTTCCCTTGATTTTTTCTTTTCCATTTGCATTCCATGTTGATAATATCTCAAGCTAGGGTTTGTAGCAAAAATGCCATGGGAAATGCTAGGGTAGAAATGGTCATCACAATTTCTTATCTCCTAAACATGTAAATTGACTTTCTACACCTGCACACATGTATGATGAGTCAGGCGTTGCGCTTTTGAGGCAGGCGCTACGCTTATGAGAACTGCGCTGCACTTTGGCGCTGTGCGAACGACAGAGTGCCCGAAAATCACCCAAATTTTCCCAAATTTCAAAATTATTTCTTTCAAACTTGGTCAAATTACTTTCTAACGCTGAGGAACAAGTAAGTATATCATTTCCCTTGATTTTTTCTTTTCCATTTGCATTCCATGTTGATAATATCTCAAGCTAGGATTTGTAGCAAAAATGCCATGGGAAATGCTAGGGTAGAAATGGTCATCACAATTTCTTATCTCCTAAACATGTAAATTGAATTTCTACACCTGCACACATGTATGATGAGTCACCTTGACCAGTCCATCCACCTCTAAATCAAGTTTAAACACTAAAAAAACAAAACCCTAGCTCATTCCTAGAGTTATTTTGGCAGAATCACATCATAAATCTTCTTGGTCTCATTTACTAGCAACCACATTTTTTCACCATCTTCCTCACTCATTTTCATCAGTTTCTCAAAACCCTCTCATCTTTCACAAAACCCTTCCCATCATTTTGTCAAAATCCCTCATATATCACTTCATTTTCATGCTCACCTCACATCTATTTCACTTCCTGCTGCTAGGATTTTGTGTCATCATGGAGATTGATTCTTCACCAGAGAGAAAGAGACAACACAAAGGAGGGAGGATTCTCAGATATGAACCATCATATTGCAATCAGATCAACTCCTATCCTTTCATCAAACAATGCTTTGAAGATGTTCACTGTTTGGAATTTTTCAAAAGGGTAAGTGAAGCAGGGTTTTATGAGCAGCTAACGGATTGGGTAGCTACAAACTTGAAAGGGGAGACTATTGTCATTTTTGTTATTGAGTTTAGCTTCTCAATGGCTTCCATCTCACTAGCAACTGGTCTACTAGACAATGGCGAAGACTAGTTCAAGGGAATGAGTCTAAATCTTGAAAACTATAAGCCCTTCTTAAAGACTCCATACAGAGACACACATACTCACCTTATGCCTTTCAGATATTTTCTTGAGAAGTATGCTCCTTTAGTGAAGACCATCATGAGGTTCTTTACCTGTGAAGGTAGATTCTCAAGGTTGTATGCATATCACATTCGCCTCTTGATGCACTTCACATCTCAAAAGCCACTCAACATGTGAAATTACTTGTTCAGGAGTATTTCAAAAATGTCTGAGAAGATACAGTTGAAGGACAAAGAGCACTCTCCAAGCCTATTCCATCATAATCTCATCAAAACTATTGTCCTTCATCAGTTGGCAAAGAGGGGTATGGCTTGGGAAGCCTTCTTAGAAACATCTCTAAAATGGCATGAGTAAAATGCAGCATCTCAGTCCACGAGCGCATCAAAACAACAAACAGAGATGGGATCATCAAGCAAACCAGCAAAGAAGATTTAGCTACCTAGGCTAGAGGTTACCAAAGTGTACAAGAAAGGGCAGAGGCTTGTTTTTTCTTCTCACAAAGAGAAAGGGGCCAAGCCATCTTCATCGACAAAGCAGGCATCAGCAGTAAAGGGTAAGAAGACAGTTGAGCATGAATTAGAGATCATTGATCTAGAAGAGGAAGATGAGATTTCAATCATGAAACAGACCATCAGGGACAAGGACTACCAAATCAAGGAGCTGGAAATAAACATGGAAAGAGCCAAGTTCATTATATCATTCCTTGAACAAGAAAATAGTCAACTCAAGGCAAAAGAGTTGATCTTAGAAAAGGAAAAAGCCAAGTTATTGCAGCAGGTTGGAAAAGGTAAGGAGATCATAGAATCAAGCGAGCTTGAAGGATCAAAAGGTATAGGAAAGAGGAAAAGACCAAGAACCAGAGGTCTCAAGGAAGCTTTGCAAGAGGAACAAAAACAAATATTGCTCAATGAAGACCTTGACCTAGAAGAGAGGATTGCCCTTGAGGTACATCAAGATAAAGAATATTGGCTCAACAGGGTGAATGAACATTTGGAAAATCTCCTAGAGAAGGCAAATAGAGATAATCAAATTCTCAAACACATGGCACATCATTATCAAGCTCAAAACATGATCGCCAATGTCAAAGTGAAACAGCTCAAAAACAAGCTCAAGGAGACCAAAAAAGAGCAAAAGGATGAGGGAAACTTGGAGATGCTTGTTGAAGCATCCATGAAGCTTTAACAAACTCATTTTTACACCTTCCCTCCAATTTTGAGCCAATTCTGAGCATTTTGAGTTTTTTGAGAATTTTTGGTCTAAGTTTAGAAAATTGGCCTTTCCAAAAGTGCAACGCCTTGGCGCTGCACTTTTTCCTCAGGCATCCATTTGAAGAAAATTTTATATTTTTGGAAAGGTCTTGGCATCCTCTAAAAACCCATTTGCCCATATTTTGTAGAGGTGGCTTAGTTTGGGAGAAAAAGGCAAAATAGTGGCAAAAAACTAGCATTCTGGACCATTTTTTGACAGGCGCTGCGCTTCTGGAGCGACCTTGGGAGAATGGATTTGTGGATGTCTTCCCGTGCACCAAATTCAGAAATTCAAAATATTCTAGAAACTAGATTTGAAGGGCTAGTTGACCGTTCTCTCATATTTGCATTTTGACCCCTGGAAGGCACCTGAAAATCAACTCACATTTGGCGCTGCACTTCTGCATTTTCTGTGTTTTTAATTGTAAAATTTCACTGTGTAAAATTTCTAGTTTTTAGTCAAACTTGGTCAAATTCAAGATTCTCTATGTAACGGCACAAGTTATGAGGCTAGGTGATGTAGGCATGAATAAATGTATATCATAGGTTGTATTTGATGTTCACTAGGCCTCATAAAAGAAGAAAACTCCTAATCAAACTCTTCATGAGGTGTTTGAGTTGCACCTTCTCACGCTCACTTGTTGGTTGAGAGAATATTAGAGTCAGTTCCTCCACCAAGGAATTCGACTCCTGAAGGTGGGAAAATGGTCTAGGAGAGTCTATAAGTACTATTTCACCTCAGGAGAAGAGGGTTGGACTTTTTGTAAAGGAGGCTTGCATTGTAATCATCTTTCAGCTAATACAGACACAGGTTGCAACTATTTTCAAGGAACTCTAGCTGAGTGAGTTCATGGTGTTTGTGCTTCACTCTTTTTGTTTTATCATGGTCTAAACATCTTTACATACATTATATTTTTTCTTTTTATGAATACCTTGTGATAAAATACTCATAATTCTTGTTTGTTCAAGCTCTGTTATCTAGGTTTTCTTGGTTATATGTTTTGTCTTCTTAAGCTAATGAAATCATTTTTTAATGCCCATTAGTTTTCTTTCATTCTATATCCTCTATACTACATTGACAAATACTCCAATTACACCATGGCTTCTGACATCTAGCTCCTTCTTAATCTTGTTCCTTTATTCCCACAACCTAGACCTACTTGTGGCTCCAAACCCTAAGTTCAACAAACCCTTTAAAAAATCAATTTTTCACAAACAAATATATATATATAGCTTAAGATTCATTTGCTTTAAAGTCATATCATTGATAAGAGACTTAGAGAGATCCCTCTCATGCTCAGTAGGGCTAGCTACTGAGTTGAAGTGGTTTGAGGTTACCCTTGTCGATTTCCTTTTCAGCGTAGGAGATTTTAAGGACTAACAAGGTGTTAAGTGAACCAATCAAAATGTGTTATGGGTGGAGGGCCGTACTCATGTTGACCAATATATGTCTCATTTTAAAGTGAGTGTTTGAATATGCTTTTCCCATATGTATATGCTTGTTGTTCACCTCTAATTAACATATTGGAGAATGTACTTTCACACTTTAACTATAGAGCAAGGACTATTTGCAAGTCCAAATCTCATTAATTATGTATATCATGTTGAAGGTGCAAGGTTAACTAAAGTTTCAAAGAATAATATTAGCCCCAAAGACTCTTATTCCCCCCACTAAGAAATTCTAGTTCTTTATCTTTATATATATATATATATATATATCCCGATGTGATCATATGGATGAGTACTTCTCTCTAGAAGGAATGAATTTTATTTCTTCACCTTAATGCTCGATGAGATGGAGGGCAAGCAAATAATGAAGGATTGGCAAGGTCTAATTTGAGCTTCTTGATGAAGATACAAGAAAAATGTTAATGCATTTAAATGCCAAGAAGTAGTAACTGGCTTATGATCAAGTGCAAAACTTTGTGTTGTGAACAATGTTAAATTGCTTATCTACACAATAATGCCATTGAACAATCTTGATTTTATAAGAAAGCGTGGAATGCATATAACAAAAAAGTACCATGTCACAATAACCTCTAATCAATGAATGCCTCTAACATGTTTATATGCACTATTCCTTCATTTGCTCATGGTTATTGATTTCTTCTAACAATCATCCTCTTATTCATATCTATGTTTCCATCTATGATTTGCTTGTAATCAACGCATAAAGCTCAAAGGGTAAGTAACCACATTCACATCTTTCACAATGCTTTCACTCTCATGAACCTCGTGTTGGATAATGAGCATCATAACAAAGCCTAGCATTCTCAGGTCATTAGCCTTTCTTCATTAGCTTCTACAATCCTCATATTACTGGCCTTTATTTCAGCTTGCGAAATTGGGTAGAGGATGAAGTAGTGCATTACCAATCACTAATGCAATGTTGCATCTCATGGATGTTGCAACCTAGTGGTTAACCATAACATAGTGCAATCATTGCTTTTGAGCTACGATATTGAGTGCAAACAATCCCTATACATACAATAACTAAGAAACAATAATTTTCCTATCAAAGCTTGAATGGGCCATTGATTTAAAGGAGACCAAACACTTAGAACTGAAAAGCTCTTATGTGCTTTTCTCAAACTTCTTTAAGAAAATAATAAATATAAGAGACATAAATCTTCATAGGCATGCCCTTCCTATCTTAGCTTTGATTTGCTATTGTTATGCTCCTATACCAATAGGTGTCATATTTCATGATTGACTTGATGAGCTATGTAATATGTTCATACCTCTACTTGTTGCAAAGGTTTTCCATATTGTTAAAAAATCAAAAAAAATTAAAAAATGTAAAGAGGGTATACCTTAAAAGAAAAATCAAAGGGTGAAAAGAAATAAAATGGTCAAAAAAGTGAAATAAAATGAACCCCGCCAAAAGAAATACCAAGGAAAGTATGCAAGTCTAAATGCCACTACTTTTTACTTTTATGTAGTAATCAAATTGTGTGCAACTTGTAACTTATGCCACAATTGATGAACAGTCAAATAGTTTAAACTTGACTAGTTCATACTTTCAATTTTATGTTCTAGAGATAGAGAATAAGATCGGACCAAACTGTCTAATCTTGGCAGATAAATAGATAGGTAGAGTGAATAAAAGGAGCTCAACAGTTTAATCTGAGCCCTTGGATGTAATAAGGTTAGACTTAGATAGATTTCTATATGTAAAAGAAAAAGTGTGATAAGGGTTTGCCAGTCCAAGTGCGCCCTAATAAAGGAGAAAAAATGTCAGGCTAAAGTAGGTAGGGTAAGTAGATGGTGTTGCAGAATTACATGTGATGGATAATGTCTCTAAATGTGTTAATTTTCACTTTATTACAAGTGCAAGGAAAATCAAGCAAAGTAAAGTCACAATGACTAACTCCCCTTCTCTTTTTCCCCAATTATTTACTAATTTCCCCTAAGGACTAAGGTCTTTGAAAATTAAAGGGGCTTAGAGCATTTCTCTGACTTCTGGAGGGACCGGACCCTCGACCCAATGATTTAAAAGCCTAAGTACTCAGAATCATCCATAAACTATTCAGTTGATTTCATAAACTCATTTCCTAAGTAAAATCCTATTTTACTTAGGAAAATACACAATATCATCTAAATAAGCCCTTTTTTCACTTAAGGTCTAAGTTTAGATGTATACCTGAAATGTTTTAACTTAGCGCTTTCATTTCATTTATCATATTAATCTCTTACTTACATTACTCCCAAAAAGTTCACCCTATACCGTATTATCAATTATATATTAAAACCCCAAATTGTTAAATATCTCGCCCCTAGTTGAATACAACCATAATCAACATTTAAAAGAGGATTAATGAGTTGATCCGCAACTCATTAAGAACCTCGCTTCTATACTTTATTGCACGGGATTAACTAACCCTCTGGGTTAATTAATAACCTCCTTAACTATTTGCAGTTGACCCGTTGTGATTGATTAAGTGGTTAATTACATTGGGCCCGCATACACAAAACCCTGCTGTACCCCGCTCCCGTCCACCATTAGATCTCATCCATATCATCCAACGGTCGACGTTGATATCGCCCCCCTGGTGACTGCGCTTTAATGCGCGATCACGAGGTGGTTTTCAAAACCATACCCCGCCACGCGTCAGGCAATCCATGGAATCGCGGTCCCCCAGCCGAAAACCGCCCACCTCCAAAAGCGGTGCAAGCACATACCGCTTACCGGCCCCCCAAAAAAATGACAAAATGTCATTTCCCCGCATACGTCACCCGCCCGATAAATCCAAAAAACCCCCCGCCAACCTAGATTTTGCAAATAAAACCAATGTAATGTCATTTTCACTGTTATATGTTGCGACTGTTTTCCCATGCAAAGCGACATCCCAGTCAACTGCCAAAGCTTTCCAAACGCCACCTGATCAAGAAACTTGCAGCAACTCAGCCCGGGACTGGTTATCCAACCAGCCATTATACTGTTCACTTTCCCATTACAGGTATTTATCCATTTCCACCGAAACCCTGCAAGTTTTGGTTTTATACTGAATATTCCACAGAAAGGACCAATTTCGCTATACATTCAAGTCGTTGTTCACTATATAGGTTCCCAAACCTGCTGTTTTCACTATTTTTCACAGAAAACCCAAGTTCCATTCCTGAATCCACAAGAACCAGTGATGGAAACTCCTATAGCTCTGAATGTTGTACCTATGAACGCCCCTCACAAAGATTTAGATTATCTGCCCCTAGCCGATAAATATTTTTAGATAAAAGACTTATCAGGTAATGAAAACCACCTTAAGATATTTTTCCAAGCTAGAGACAACTATCTTAATGGCTTTGACATCTTAGGACTGTGGGAATCCAACCTTCCCATGTACTTCCTCCCTTCAGTCCATGTTTTCCCAGATATCATTCATCACTGTTGTGCCAATTATGACCCTAATCAAAGAGCAGTCATGTCCCCAAGTCAAGAAGTCATTTTTCCCATAACTGCTCAGTCCATCAATGAAATGCTGCAATTCCACTCCAGTCATGCTCTTACTCCCCTTTCCATGGGATACCTACTTGAGAAAGCTCCCCAATTGTCTCAATCAGAACTGACTCGCATCTGTTAGATGTTCATGGACCCTAAACATCAGCCCAAAGGCCCACCTCCTTATCTGCAGGTTTTCTTTACAGATACAGGAAGAATTATTATTGATATGATAGCCTCAATCATGGGATTCAACTTCGGAGAGTATGTTGATGAGATAACCTTGGTGTTATTATCAATTTTTACTCCTGGACAACCCCCTGCTGTTAAATATGATTATGCCTCTTATATTGCCAACAAAATTCATGACCAATTCCTAAGGCTGGACAATGAAGGAGTCTTCAAATACACTACTTTCATCTATCATCTTCTGTTGTATTATCAGTCAGATAACTTCCCTTTCCCTGTCAAGAAACTTGATACTAGAGGCAATCCAAGGTTTGTCATTTTTTGGAGTCCCATTTTCCATAATTCCATTGAGACCCCTTACACCTACAATGAGTTCATTGACCTATTTGTCCATCCAGCAACCACTTTACTGATAGGAGTTTCCCCTCCTAGGATAAATGGTGACATGAAGAAAATCCTCCAGCTCTCCAAGCAGTACAGGATAGGTGACTGCTACCTATATAAGAATCACACAGAAATCAGGATTTATGGATATGAACTTTGCCCTTTTAAGCTGCCAAAGTATGTTCCAATGAAACTCTTTGCATTGGAATATTTCAGACAAATGATAAATGCAGACCTAGTACATTTTTGTAATGCCAAGAAGAAAGCTCAGCTTAGAATCAAGAACCTGCTAGGCCCTTTTGTCTGCAACACTAGGGAAGCATGGAAAAAAGCAAACATTTTTTTAGAAGAGCATCTTAAGTTACAAAAGAGTTTTGAATGGAAACCATATGATCCCAACAGTTTTATATGTGATAGGAGAATGAAGAACATGTTGTCCCCATATATTCACCATAGAATTCCAAAAATTGAAAAATATGCAAATATGGATGAATGGAAGGAAGGTACCCTAGTAGAGCATGATAGTGAATAGGTCAGTTTTGAGAAAGTTATGAGAGATATTGAGAAAACACTTGACTTGGATTCTTTTGGGCAGGTACCATTTAAGTTATCTCAAAGGTCAGGAGTTGGTGCCTCCAATGCTGGACCCTCTCAGAAACCTTCACAGGAAACAAGTATACCAGCTACAGGGTCATCAAAGGGCAAGGAATTAGAGACCAGCTTTCAACACACTGAACAGCCTACAATGTCCAAGCAACCTGAAACCTCTAGAGTGTTAGTGTCGGTCTTGAAAGCCCTCCATCAGTGATCAAAGCTTTTTGCATTTGCATTAGTAGGTGTCTCATTAGTGTCAAATTTTGCATCCCGTTAGGCATGCCATAACCCTGATGGAGGAGCTGGTCTATTTATACCCCTCTTGGCTTTGCTGGATCAGGTCATATCAGTCACTAAGTTTTTCAGGCTTGTCTTGTTTTGTCTTAAGGTCAAAGGTCCTAGGTCTAGGGTTTTGGTCATTTATCCTTGCAAGGTCATGTCTTTGAAAGTCCTTGAGTGCCTAGCAAGCCAGAGGGAGGATTGTAAACATGTTTCTTTGATATTTTCATCATGTACAGTTCATTTTTAACCTTGGATTTAAAAACTCTGTTTTTAAAGCCAAGGTCATGTTAAATTTGTGTAAAAAGAATGAAATTCCAAAAAGTCTTCAAAAGGACAACAGTAACCCTGGTCCCCTTGCCAAAGTCCCTCAGATGATCTACCTGCAAAAAGAATCAAGTCAAAGCACTCAATGAGTCAAAATCAGGATAAAGGAAACCAAAAATCAGTGTTATAAAGTGTCAAAAGAAAAAACATTAGAAAGTGGGTTTGTAAATGAAATTTTTTCAAATGAGACTTATAAAAGCCCAAATTCCCTCCTTTCACTCTCATTGTGCATTTTAGAGCTTGCAAGAGAGAAAGAGAGAGTGATTGAGAGAAAGGAGCGAAATTGCAGTGATTTCGGGCAGCAGAGTGGTGCGCGACCCGTCAAAGGAGGTGCGCGACCTGTTGGGCGGTGCGCGACCCGTCCAGGACTCCTCCGCAGTTCAGAATTACTACGGGCGCGACCCGTTGGGAGGTGCGCGACCCGTTGAACCGTTTGCCTGCAAACTACAACAAAATTCCTCAATCTCCCTTCAAATCTTCTAAATTGGTCGAGGTAGGCTCTTTACACATGGTGTTTGAGGATGGTGATGAATATAAGGCTTTATGCTATGATTTTAATCTCAAATTATGCAAATGAAAAGACTTATGTGGCTACAATATTCATGTGCAAATTGTGCTAGGGTTTATGGTGTTTCAAGCTGTTTTTCCTTTGGTTTGTTTCCCTCCCTTCCCTCTTGCTCACATTCATATGTACATCTCATTTTCCCCCATGTCATTTTATAAATGAAATGCAAATTTTTCCCCATCCCTAACCATTAAAAATGAAAACCCTACCCCTTTCCCAAAACATCAAAAACAAAAAATGAAAACCCTAATTCCCCTCTACCATATGCATGTGCAAAATAACAAAAACTGTTGGTAAAATGTCAGCATGTTTTGTGCATGGTTTCCCTTTTTCCCTATTGAAATTGTATACATATTCCCATATTTACTTTCATGCATGTTTTTCCCATATGCAATAATCTTTGCAAATGATTTCCCTATTACAAATATGTGTTCCTATATGCATATGATTTGCAAAATTTCCCTTGAAATTCCCTGTAATATTTATATATTCCCATTCCTTGTTAAAAGATCCCTCCCCTAACATTTCCCTCATGTTTTGTTCCCCTTGAAACAACATAGATTTCAGTACTTTTGCAGGCAGAGACAACAGTTTTATTTGTCCACTTTGCTCCTAAACCATGTCAGAAACCGAAACTTATGAGCAAAGTGATGACCATTCATCATCTACAGAGGTTGAGGAACAGAGGAGGCCTCGTAAGGGTGGTAAGGGTGGACATCATAAGCGAGAGGAGCCCACCTCTCTGGCAGAATTACAGGCTTGCCCCATGGCAGTGAGTTGTTTTCAGTATATGTCTTGTTATGATTTCTGTGAGAGAATTTCTCAGATTCAACATCATAGAGAGTTGGCCCGCTTGTTTGTCTTGCACCTCCGTGATGGACATGTCACTCTGGCAGGGGTGAACTTTACATTGACTCCTGAGGTGATCTCACAGGGTACAGGGATACCAAATGTGGGTGAGGTGTGGCCTAAACGCAGATTGCTAGATTTTGTTCACTTTGAGCCCTATGTCCGGCCACCATTCGTGAGACTTTTGACGGGTGTTTTTCCATTCAGATTTCTCCGGAGCGAGTATGCTCCCATCATGAGGCTTATTATGCATTATTTTACCTGTGAGGGCAGATTTTCACATGTGTACTCATATCACATTCGCCTTTTGATGCATTTCACCCGAGTGAGGATGATGAACATCCCGGTCTTCTTGTTTCATAACATTCAGAGGATGGTGCCCATGTTGCAGAAGAAGACCCCGGCCCAGCAGTACAGGAGCCTATGCCATTATGGTTTGATTCAGCTCATAGTCTCATATCAGTGGACTCAGCAGGGCATCTCATGGGAGGAGTTCATCCCCCGTGAGTCTTTCACAGTGCCACCTCAGCCACATCAGGAGGTCATTCATGAGGAGGGAGGACCATCTAAGCAGCCTGATGCTCCCGTCACCCGACATGTTAGCTCCACTCCTTTGGTCACTTATCAGAAAGGCCCAAGGGCCTTATTTGCAGCAGCTAGGCGAGTACTATCTCCACAGCAGGTGGAAGGGGTCTCGCCTTCATCTTCAGCTCAGCGAGTGTTATCTCCACATCAGGTGGAAGGGGCCTCGCTTTATTCACCAGCACAAGTACTACAGAGGGGCAAAGAGCCCATGATTCATGAGGATCCGGTGATTGATCTTGAGGTTAGTTCTCCTAGCCAAGAGGCGAAGGAAATCATTCAGCATCTCAGGGCTGAAAATGATGTTTTACAAAGGAGACTTGAGGGTGCCCAATGGACTATTACTTACCTGGAGCAGCAGAACAAACAATTGGAGGATGAAAAAGAGCTTGATGAGCTATGGAGGATTCGTAGCGACCGAGTCTTGAACCGTAGAAGACCCGGTGATCCATTGCCAGCTGACCGAGAGTCAATGCTCATTCAGGAGAATGCTCACTTGGAGAGGTTGTTGGCTAAGGCCAACCAAGAGAAGAAGCTGCTGAGAAACATGAAGAATCACTATTGGGCAAGGATGCATGTATGCAAGGCTAAAATGAAAATGTTCCAAAGGAGGTTGTCTGAGGCTCTTAGGCGGAGGGAGAAAACCAATCCACTCCGTATCTTGGCTGAGGCATCCATCAAAGATCATGGCACTCACTAGCATCAGCTATAGCTCAAATCCCAATTTTTTTTTAGAATTTTGGGTAATTTTGGCAATTTTTGGAAATTTACAGGTTTTGGCTCCTCAACGGGTCTCACCCCCGGTGAGACCCTTTGTCTTGGCAGCTCCTTTTTGCAAAAACTCAGCATTTTTAGATTTTTCATGCAAAATTACATATGCCCATAGATGGACTTGAGTTTTTATGGAGTTTTGGGCCTCCAGAAGGTCAAAATACATGCAAAATTTGACTTTCTGCCCCTTTTTGAGTTGCAGAAGCAGTCTTGGGAGAATTGAGTTTTGACTGGGAAAATGAACTCCAAATTCAAAAATTCTAGTTGAGCTGGAAAGTAGGCTCGCAGACCTTTCCAACGAGCTATCCTGCACCCAATTCTGATACCGGGAAGGCCTCCAAACAGAGCTTCAAAGTGCGCGACCCGTTGAGAAAAGGGGCGCGACCCGTTGAGGAAATGTTGCCAGATTTGACCAGTTCAGCCCAGAATTTGCAGATTTGACCCTTTTCGACTTTCTGAGGTTAATGATGATCTTCATGGATGTAATTGTGACACTTTTTGGATACTTTTACTCTTGTTTAACATTTCTAGAAGATTTATGCATGTAAAGGGTAAAAATTGAATGTATGGACTGGTTTCCAAGTTTATAGAGGCAAGTTGTTTTGACTGCCTATTTTGTAGTGCTTAGTTTAGAAGTGGTTCAAACAGCTCCTAGGATAGTTAGCTCGACCCATAGAGGCAGGGAAATAGGTTAGATCATCTATATTATGTATTTTCTTGCTCATTTTCATGGTTGGACTCTTGAGGGAGAAGCTATCACTGTATTATTTCACTTGTATCTCTGCAATTTTTGGCTAAGGAAGACCAGGGTTTTGCAGTCATCTTTGGGATTCTTGTGGACTCATGTGTTGATGGTGTGTTTCTTCATGTTCTTGTAAGCTTTGTTATGTGATTCATTTCCTTTCTTTACTGCTGCACATTAAACAAATGAAGTGTTAAAGTATGAATTCATGCTAGCCATGCTCTGCTTTTAAATTTGTTTAATTTCAATGTTTTCTTCTGTCTAAAGAGAATTCAAAGTGATTGTTTGCTCTCTTTAGCTCCTCATCTTTCATTCCTGATCATCCATCTCAAGTTAAGGCATCAATACTGTTTCCTACCTCGCCCCAAAGACCCCCCTGCAGAAACTGTGTCAAATCCCCGCACCCTAAATTGCAGTTCCTCAATTTGCCACCAAAAACCCCAAAATCAACTCTTTGATCAGTTTACTAGCCTAATATCAGTGTTACTTTATTGGTCATCTCCCTAATTGAAGATTTTACGAGATAGACCGGAGAGAGCCTTCTCCTGCCTCGTAGGGCTAGCTACGAGGTTGAATGGTTTGATGTAGCTTTGAGGTTTGCCTTTCTCAGCCTGAGGTGAAATTTCAAGTGCTAACATAGAGAACAGGCTCAAATACAGACTCCTCCCACTCAGATCAGTATAGGGGAGCCTCCAGTTCTGCAAACTCCTCTAAATGAGGAAAGAAACAAAAAGAGAGACAGGGAAAAAACTACCCCTGCTAGTGAACCATCAGGACAGCTTGGAACAAAGAGACAGAGATTAAATCCCCTTTCAGAGGAGGAATTTGTAGAAGAAAATATAGATAATCAGAGGGAAGAAAGAGTGGAAAGCCAGCAAACTTTCCCAACAGGAGGAACATCCACTAGCTCTCAGAGGCAGGAGCTAGAAAGGCAAAAAAGCGTAGAGATATCTTCTTCCAAGCCACCAGGGACTGATGCCTCAGACATCAAGAAAACATTCACAAAAATAAAAGCCAGGAATGATCCATTGAGGCTGCAGGTTTATAACCGATATTTGAAGATGGCTCCTACAAATCAACAGAGATTGATGTCAGCCTATGACATCAAAGAAGGCAAGATGATAATGAGCTATTTCAAGCCCAAGGTGCAACAACCTAGATCATCAGTAGATTATCTCAGAACAAATTTTGAAGTCATGGCAAAGGATATTCATCCTTTGGATCAAATTTAGTTGCATAAGCAAACGGGAGAAATGATTTACTCAACCTTGACTGGCAAGGCAATGATGGCCCACAGGTTACAAAACTCTTTGGGCAACACTACTACTCAACTACACTTGGAAAATGCCTCCTCTCAAGCCAAAGATACTAGAATAAAAACCTTAGAAGAAATAATTATTGGATTGGGCCATGATCCCAAAGATGCAAAGGCTACAAAAGCCTTGATCAAAAAGAAAGATGAAGATTTTGCTGCCCTAAAGAAGCAACTAAAATTGCCACCTTCAAGACATCCACAGACTGATGAGGTTATAAAGCAACAATCTGAAGAAGAGCTGATGGATTTACTCTTAAAACTCAATGAACGACTGAATGATACTGAACAAGCACTTGAAAAGGCATTGAAGGACAAGCAGGGAGAGTCGACCTCACAACCTCCCAATGTGATACCAGTAGTATCAACAACAGTCCCATCAACTCTTGGAGCATCATTGGCACCAAATATTCCAATAGTCACAACAGAGGCAGTTATAGGTACAGCAACAATAGGAACAGCAGGAGTAGCACAGGGCAGTACTGTTAATTTGAGCCAGAAGAGCTGATAAAATCAACGGAGGAACTAAAACTACAAGTTTCAGAACTAAATAAGCTAAAGGAGCAATACGCCAAAATGGAACAAAGCTATGATCTCTCAAAGATAAATGTTGCAGAAAAGACAAGAGAGATTAAAGTGTTAGAAAACAAAGTAAAATCAATGGAGAGAGATCTTATATTTGACAAACCTCTAACAGAAATCAAGAGAATTCTTTGGGCCAACATCACTCAATCCCTAAATGTTGTTTGGCCTTCTATCCAAGTAATTTTTGAGCAGATTGATCTTGTGAAGGCAGCCCAAGAAGAAATCCAAAGAACAAGAGCAGAATTAGGAAAAATGCCTGAGGAAGCCAACAGGCTTATACATTTTTTGAATACTAGAAATAAAGAACAGTTGGAAGAAATAGGCATTAATGACAGGACATAAACCATTTTGGAAATCAAAAGGGTATTAACCAAGAAAAAATTATTGCAGAATTTAGAAAGAAGATGTCATGACATGCGGGCAAAGATTAATGCTTTTATGGAGAAGTTTGATATTTTTCAGAATAAAGGGCTACCCAGTCCTTTAGTGATTAATGACAGGTTAATGAGGCATAAAGATTATGTGGAAAAATTGAATAATTATGCAGGCAACCAAGCAGGATCATCAACAAGTGCATCAGGGATAAAAGTATTGCCTACAGGCAGGGTGCTCTACGACAACCTAGAAAACTTATTCTATGTCGAGCATGAACTAAAACACTTGTTCCCAATTCAGCCTACATTTTTCAGGTATACAGAAACAGATGAAACCCTCAGAAGGCTTCAGAAAACCAAAATACCACAGCCAAAATGGTGGGAAGAAATGCTTGAAATTATGTAATTTATTCTAAGTAAAAGGTAGATTTTGATTTTTACTACAGTCAATGAAGATAAAGAGGCTGAAAAGAGATCAACAGATAAAAAGTATCAGGTGCAGGTAAAGTGTATCAGTAGGAAGGTCAAAACAGAGCAGCGAGCACATAATTACACCAAGGACAGCAAGAGGCCAAATCATAGGGCCTAACTCCAACACATTCTCAGAAATAGGGACAACAAACCATTCGGTTGCCTTATCTGTCATCTACGAGGTCTTCTAGCCCTATTTTCTTGAAGGATATGATTAGTCACCCCAGTTTATATCTCACTTTGTTATGGGATATTTCGTTGTAAAATTTTTGTATAAATACCCTCTCAATTGGAGTATTGAGGGTGAATTCTTAGACATTGTTGTAATATTGACTATTTTGGAATAAAGTGCTGTTGGACCAACTTTTGTATGGCTTGCTGGATAAATAAATGAAGCAAAGGACTTTTCACAGATTTCTTGAAGTAAACACCGGATCAATAAGTCCTCTATACCTTATGTTTTAAAGTTTTCCTTGTTTATTATATCATTTACGTTTCACATTTGAATGATAAACGAAAAAGAGTAATTCAGAATATGCTTGACTGCACTCTGTTTTCAATCGTTATTATTCTCCATGTTTTCTTCTGAATTAGGATAAACAATGAAATCTTAATTGCTCCTGTTTTCTAATTCGTTCATTTTGATTATTTATTAAAGAATACTTAACTGCTCTTTAGTAGTAATCATTCAAGTTCCCTCTTTAAATATGCTGAAGGATTCTTAACTGCCCTTCACCCATTTTAAACCCATTCCATTTATCCCAAGTCTTTATTTGTTCCCTGTTTGACCATCTTGCCCTGTGAAACCATCTTTTGTTAAGAAACCAAGTCCATTTAAGCCATCTTCTTTGAATCCATTAGCCCAATGGCCTAAACTATTCAGTCTTACCCCTCTGCTATTGAATCTCACCACCCAAACTCAAACAAAACTCCTAAACTTCACAACTAGCCTAATATCTTTCAAAACCAAGCTAAATCATAAAGAGAGAGCCCTCTCTGGGTACAGATTGGCTAGATTCTGTACCTAAAAGTTGGTTTGTGGTTACCTCGGACCCCTTTCCTCTTCCAGCAACTTCAAGGAAAATCTGGGTGATAACAACAATCATTTCTCTCTGATAGACATGCACATAGTCTAATTAAGAGACCTTTTGGTCATTTTCCAAACATTTTTTTCTTGTTAAGTTTGCCCAAAATCCAACAAAGTCTTTCTAGAATTGTATGTTTGAGTTGTGTAATATGCACAATCTGAATAATCTAGGAGTTTTTCAAGCCACTAATTCCATTTATGCATTCAAAAACACATTTTAAATAATAAGAAATCACAATCTCCCCAAAATAATACTATTAAATTTTAATAAAAAATCATAGAAACATCTATTAATTAAATTAAACTAATAAGTCATTGTTTCAATATCTCAAATATAAAACTTATTATAATAATAAAGCATAGCAAAAACTAACCATATGTAACTTTCCATTATTCAAAACCACTCAACCAAGGGGAATGTGAGGGCAAATAACAATTATAAAAACTTTCGCTTTACCAGTTTTGAAGGTGATGATAAAGATCTTCGAATGTAGTGTGATTTTATTTTATTTCGGTGGTATATAAAAATATACGCTAAATCTTATTTAATTATGAGGTATAAATAGATTGAACGTACATGGAAAAAAAAAAAATTAGATTGAACGTCTGCATTGTATAGCAAAAGTTGCACAAAACAATAAATCAAACACAATTTTGTCCCTACCAACCAGGATCACTATTTTCAGCAATATTTTTCTCATCATTGAGAATGGAATCTGTGTAGTTGTAATTCATAATTTATATTCAACATTTTAATGATGAGGTTGGGTGATTTTGATATAAGCATGGTTGATAAGTGTGATGTTTTTGTTTTTAGTGTATTTTTTTTTAATGATTGAAATAATAAATTTATGTTATTTAAATTTTAAAATTGGATTTTATCTCAGGTATGTTTTTATTTTTTAAATATAATTTTTTATTTTAATATATATATATATATAATAAAAATATGTCTTATGGTGAATTACTAATTTATTGGAGTAATTTTGATGAGGCTTAAAATTAAATCTAGTGATTGTTAATATAAGGCCAAGAGTATATCCAATAGCTTTAAGCCAAATATACTTGTAATTGAGAGTATATCCAATAACTAATAAGCCAAATATACTAAGAATTTAGGAGTAATCTAGGTGAGGCTCAAGATCAAATCTAACGACATTAAGAGTATATCTAATAGTCGAGGAGTATATACAATAGAATGTACACCAAATATCCCAGTAATTAAGATTATATCCAATAGCCCAAAGCATATGCAATAGCCCATAAACCAGGTATACCAGGAATTTAGGAGTAATCTGGGTGAGCCCAAGATCAAACCTAGTCACTGCGACCATAACACTAGATTAAACCTAATGGCTGCCACTATAACACCAAGAGTATATACAATAGCCCAAGATTATATCTAATAACCCACAATCTAGATAATCACTAATTAAGAGTATAACCAATAACCTGTAAGCTAAGTATATTGAGAATTTCAGAGTAATTTGGGTGACGCCCAGGATTAAGAATATATCCAATAACCCATAAGCCACATATACTAGGTATTTAGGAGTAATCTGGGTGAGGCCCAAGATCAAACCTAGCGGCACCAAAAGTATATCCAATAGCCTGCAAGTTAGATATATAATTAATTTAGAGTATATTCAATAGCCCAAAAGTATATTGAATAGCTAGTAAGCAAAATATACTAGGATTTTAGGAGTAATCTAGGTGAGCCCCAAGATCAAACCTAGCGACTACCTCTATAACACCAAGAGTATATTCATTAGCTCGTAAGCCATGAATTTATCACTCAGCAAGAGCCCAGACTCCACGAAGGTGGGGGAGCCTACTCCTTAAGCCTTATCACAAGGGGCTAAAGATGTTCCCCATGGAATTTCAAATGGGAGGGAGAAGATAACATAGGCTCCATAGAAGTGGAGGACCTACTCCTTAAGCCTTATCACGAAGGGCTAAAGATGTTCCCCATAAAATTTGAAATTAGATGGAGAAAATAACATAAACTCCACAAAAGTGGAAAACCTACTCCTTAAACCTTATCACAAAAGGCTAAAAATATTCCATAAAATTTAAAATAAAATAGAAAAGATAACATCCTATTATATTAACCATTTAATTATCCCACACCTAAACAAAACATAGTAATAATCCAAGCTAGCCATTTTCCAGTCAATTCTAGCCATTGGTTGTTAGCCGTTAAGGCTGGATTCTCTGTCCTATCTATTTATTGTGCTTAATGAGATCTGCTCATTCAACTTGTCCTAACGATGAACCACACTGGCTGGTTCGAAACTCGTCGACAAAAGTTTTTCTATGTGATTTTCGTCAATGTTTCCTCTACAAATTAGTAATAATCTTATTAAAATTTCATCACCAATTTGTAATCTTATTAATAATAATAATAATAATAATAATAACCATTTTTAAGGTCACAACCAAGCCAGACACCAAATTGGTGTATGAGACCCCTTTGTTTGTGGGACAAAGGACCCACCTCCGCGCAGCGATTTGACTGCTAAGTCTACGAAGGCATACATACTCTACCCCCTCTAGTTTTGAACCTATGACCTCTTAGGAGGAAACACATGCTCTTAACCATTAAGCCCACTCAAATTGTATCACCTTTAAAATTTGATCACCAATTATTTTTTGGGAAAGAGAAAAAAATACGACGGACAATGGTTAGACCGCTCTTGATGTGGGTAAATGTCCTCACCTCCCCTCCAACAAGAAGTTACAAAACACAAGGTCGTGGGGTTCCTCGGCTTGCGGGATTCCCTATCCCAAAAACAAAGAAGGAGCCGTTTGTAACGGTCAAAGGGTCCCACCGCACCATATCTAATCTCGTCCGTCCACAGGGCTACCCAATCAATGACCTCCAGTTGTCCACGCGGCCAGTTTGTCCTTCTCACTTCGACAGAGTCCGCCCATCGTCGCCGTTCGTTTGTCTTTTATCACAAGTAAGCGTGTCCCCATTATTATTTATTTTCAAACATTAAATTGCGAAGAACCCCCGGTTGCAAAGGGAGCGTTGAATGCCAGGTAGCGAGTACCATCTCTTCCTGCCTGAAACCACCAGTGTCCATTGTGATGTGAATGTGTTTATTTCGGAACTGTGGAAAGGGTGGGTGATGATATAGAAAGCTAGAGCGAGAGCGGTATACAGTGCGTAGTGTGGTGAATATACATTGAGTATATATCATAACCCGCGGAAAGGAACCAAGCTAGTCTGGTAGTAAATTAGAGAATGGCAGCGAGTGCAGTGGCGGTTGCTCTCCATGCCCTCGTTCTTCTACTGCTTTGTGGATTCTCTTTTTGCTCAGGTATCTTTGTATATCCTGGTTCTGGCTTACTCTGCATTTATCTACATAACTTTGGCTGTTTTCCATTTTTATGTTGGGTTGTTTTGTTTGGTTCATTTGAGCTTCTTGGCGGGATTTTTATGTTTGTTCAACAGGTTTTGGGAAGCAGAAGCAATATAGCAGTAGCAGGGGAAACGACACCAACCTGGCAGCTGAGGAAGCTAGTTTTTTCTTAGGCAATGATTCATCTACAACAACTCCTTCGACTCCCATAACCGCAGGCACCACCTGGTGCGTGGCTAAGAACAATGTGGATGACAACACATTGCAGGTGGCACTGGACTACGCTTGTGGCCTCGGAGGCGCCGATTGCACTCCAATACAACAAGGTGGAGTGTGCTTTGATCCCGATAATGTGCAGGCCCATGCTTCCTACGCCTTCAACAACTATTATGTTAAGAATGGGATGCTGCCAGGCTCTTGTGACTTTGGCGGGAGTGCAGCTCCGACTACCCTTAATCCAAGTGAGTTTCAAATGTTTCTGAGCATCTTATCATCGTGAATATGCAATAAGATGTTTATTGTTAGCATTGCAGACACTTCCTTATAAGTTGCGAGCTCTGGAAAACCATTTTACTCTACCTAAACGGCTGCAACCTATTTTTATAGGTTTTTTTTCATTCTTTGTTTTTCATTAAGAAGCCTCTGTTACAAAATTTCTCACCACTGTTAACTAACGTAATTTGCCCAAATTTTCCGGGGTATTTTCATGAATCCATGTCCAAGTTGCTATAGGAATTCTATAGATACATTCTTTTTCCATTTCTGTTCTGCAGCGTTAAAAAATTGCGGCTCTAGCAAGTTTTAATCACAGTGGCTATAAATGTAACTGGAAATAAACAGAGACCAGTTTCATCAGAAGTTCGAAGACAGGTTTTGCATTCTAACAGTAGAATGAGATATTAACTGCCTTATTTTTAAGAGTTGTCTGGTTAGCCAACAGCCAACGGTGGTTTTTCCTTGTAAAGCTTAATTTCCTAAATTCTAGGATACTGGAAGAGTAAGGCTATTATGGTCATTTAAAACCCACTTCGGAGATTGGCTGGTTAGTCAACAGGTAGTGGTGGTATTTCCTCGCCAAGTTGAATTTCCCATATGGTGAAATAGTAAGTCTGTCATGATTATTCAAGACCGCTTGGAGTTTGACTCTTTAGCTAGCATGCAATGCTGGTATATTTCCTCACCAAGTTCAGTTTCCTAGATAGTGAAATGGTGAGGCTGTTTTGGTTTCGGAGTTTGAGTGGCTTGCTAGCAGCCAGTGGTGGTGTTTCTTCACCAAGTTAAATCTGCTAGATAGTGAAATAGTGAAGGTTCTTATGGTCAGTTAAGACCATTTAAAGTTTTACTGGTTAGCAAACAGCCAGCGGTGGTATTTCCTCACCGAGTTGAATTTCCTAGATAGTGAAATGAAATAGTAAGGTTAAAAGGCAACATCCAGTGGTTGTATTTCCTCATCAAGTTCAATTTCCTAGGTAGTGAAGTGAAACAGTGGAGGCCGTTCTGGTCATTTTAGGCCACTTTGGAATTTTTGGTTAGCCAACAAAGAGTGGTGGTATTTTGGCGTATGTGGAGTTTAACTGGTTAGCAAAACAGCCAGTGGTGGTAATTCCTCACCGTGTTCAATTTCCTAAATAGTGGTGGGCCCGAAAGTAGCTGTGCCATAAAGAATGTTAAGAACTCGGTGCCCTAGGACAAAAAGGATGGATTCCTCCGTGTTAAAATTTAAAAGTATTTATTGTCAAAGTTCAAATCTCGAGGCATATTTTTGTCTTTTGTAAACCGGAGGTGGGCACCAGATGTAATTGTAATTATTTAACAAAGCTAAATTTGTTTTTTCAATTAATGTCGGGTGTAAATTTTACACAAATGTGTGAGTTTTGGTTTAAGGCTTCGGGAGTGATATTGAGTACAATTGTTATAGTTTGTTTGAAATAGGTGTTCTTATATCATTTAAGAAATAAGTTGGAAAGTTGGGGATGGGTTAGAATTTTTAAAATCTTTTTATCTCACATATGAAATTTAATAATCAATTTCAACGTAATATTAAGTTGTTAGGAAAAGATAATTCAAAGTAGTAAAAATAGTATGGTAATATAGTAATGTATTTTTGTTTACATCATGTTTTGTTCGATTGTGTGAATTATTACTATATTTTTTAATGGTTAAAGTTGAATTTAGATTGCAACTAATTTTAATGTTTTTGAATAAAGGAATTAATTATTTTTTTAATTAAAATTTTGTTTTTATTTGTGTGAATTATTTATTTATTTGGATAAATATATATATATATTCTAAATTAAAGTTTAATTAAAATTTTGTATTCAAATTATTTTTTTAATAAAATTTTGTTTTTATGTGTGCGAACTATTTTATTTTTTGTTTTTTCGTAGATAAAAGAACAAATTGCGTTTTTAATTAAAGTTCTGTATTTATGTTAACTATTTATTTCTTTTTTATTTTATCAGTGAGATTGAACTTATGCTATGCTAGTTGCCTTGGATGAAAGACCTATCTGCCTTTTAGATGGAAGACCTATCTGCTCCCTTAAAAATTGAAGTTTCATTTGTTTCTTTATATATATATATTTTTAAACTATTAAGGTGGAGCCCAAGTAGGGCCAATTGCTAGTAGGATTGGTGCAGGCTCTGCTCTTAAAATAAATATTTTGCTTTTATTTGTGTGTATTATTATTATTATTTTTTATATCAGTGATTTTAAGCCTAGGCTAGGCCAGCTACCACCAGGTTCTATTGGATGAAAAGAAAGTTCACATCATTAGGATTGTAGCATCAATTCTGGATGAAAGATGTGTGAATTATTATTATTATTATTATTATTCCAGTTCGGTTGAGCGTATGCCTGCAGCCACTAGGTTTTATTGGATGAAAAAAAGTTCTTAGTCTTAGATAGAAGAAAGATACGCCCCTTTAAAAAAAGTTTTGTTTTCATTTGTGTGAACTACTTATCAGTTAAACTAAATCTATGCGAAGGCCAGGTGTAATTAGGATGAAATGCAAATAGGTGAGACTAGGTGGGAGCTAGTTGACATTAAAATTGTAGCTCTGATGTTGGATGGAAGTATTGTAGGCATAGTTTAAATCTTCAATGTTTTGACACTTTTCTGGTCCTGTTTATTGGTCAATTTTGCTCAAAATTGGGCAGAGATTTGTTGAAATCACACGTTTGAGTTATGAAGTTTGCATATCCTGACTGCTCCAAGGGGGGTTTTCAAAGCTTTGAATCTATATTCAAAAATGTATTTTAAACAACAAAAAAACTATGACTTTGCCAAAGGGGAAATGGGGAAATCAAAACGTAAAAGAGCTAAAGTGCACAGATAAAAAAATGTGTCACTTTCATATGGTGAACTACTTACCAGTAACCCTGGGCCCAGCGGTCACTAGGAAGCAGCGAGGCTTGAGATTAGGTAGGGGCCACTTACCATTAAAGTTGTACCTCCAATGTTGGATGGAAAATTGATTATCTACCTTAAAAGAATTTTGGTTTCATTTGTGTGAATTATTGTTCAATTAGACTTAAGCATAGGTTGGGAGTAGTTGTATCAAGAATAGTGGTAGGCCCCAATGTTGGATGGAAAATTGATTAGCTACCTTAAAACAATTTTGCTTTCATTTGTGTGAATTATTGTTCAGTTAGACTTAATCATAGGTTGGGAGTAGTTGTCTCAAGAGAATTGTGGTAGGCTCTCTGTCTAGCCCTTCTGACAATTTTATCCTCTTAGTTGGTGTCTACTGTTTACCCTAAACCTTATGTAATAAAGCTAAACCTTAAAAAAGAATTTTGCTTTCATTTGTGTGACCCTAAGTTGGGAGTAGTTGTCTCTAGAATTGCGACAGAGTCCGTGTAGTTTTTCTGACAATTTTATCCTCTTAGTTAGTGTTCACTCTCAACCCTATCTAATAAATACTCAATTTTACACAAACCATCTAATCTATACCTTATAAATTTTCATATGAAAACTTACTAAAGTAAATAAATTGTTTCTACCTTCTGAAATTATCACCAATATTATAAGAAATAAATTTGTATATGTAAACGTTCTGAAGTAAATAAATTGTTCGGACCCCTCCTCGAATTATCATCAATATTATAAGAAAAAAAAATAGTCTGTCGTTGGTAATCAAAGCCAGAAAGGAGCTTTGTTAAGCAATTCTGAAATCAAGGTCAAAGGAGCCAGAGGGCTGCCATGGGTTAACATACTAAACTAAAGAGTCAGAGGGCTGCCATGGTTTAACATACTTAACTAAAGAGTCAGAGGGCTCCTATTGGTTCACGGGAGATCCTATCAACCGCCAGATTTCCGTTTATTTTCAATTAAACGTTACACTTCATTTTTCACGGAATCTGGACTACTGCATGTGGGTTTTGCAGGTCCGCACCAGGAATTCTGTTCCGCTGTCTTAGCGCACTGATACACAACTACACCTCGGGAATCATTCACCTGGCAAAAAAGCCAAAATTCCTACAATGGAAAATGCCTCCAAAATGCCTCTGAACTCACCACCATCACCGAAGCGAACAGATCTAAGATCTGACCTCTGTCAGGATATTTCTAAAATTTTGAGGATGTGAAACGATAACAGAAAGAACACGCTTAAATTAACCACCTGCTACGGCACCAAAAAAAACAAGAAATCACCATTGGACGCTAGTCATATACTGTCGTGTTGTTTTTAACTGATGGGAAGGAAAATAAATAGGGCGGATTATAGCTGAGCTGGTTATGCCTGTCGCTTGTATTAATTGTTTTTACAGTACCGATTCTCCGTCTGACTCAAAGATTTCCTCTGTTGTTTCTCTGATAATAGGTTACGGCAAGTGCACTTTCGAGACAAGGTAAAGTAAATTTTCAAGCTTGTATTAGGTTTTTTAATCTTTATTTTATGAGCTATATTTCATTGTTGGGAATTTTCGCTTGAATTTTTTCAGTACTGGAGCCTCCTCCATTACATCATCACCAGGCAGTTCAATAACAGGAGCGATGGGACCCAGCACATTCAACCCGAACGGCGCTGCATTCATGGCTCCGTCCCTTGTCATATCATCCATTATAACAATATTATATATCTCTGCCACTCTGTAATGTGTGGGTTTATTAAATGAGAGTCCTCATCTGAATGCATCAAATGGTGTAATATTCTTAGTAGGTATAGCCTTACCCTTCTGTTTCTTTCGAATATTGGCGGATAGGTCCCTTATGTTTTTTTAATGTATACCAACTGCTTTGCATAGCGTGTATCCATCCCTATTTCCTATTCAAGGGATTTGATGAACCAGGCTAGGTTGTGCACCTCGGAGATTTAAACGCCAGGGTTTACAGTCATCGTCTCGGCTACTGTAATTTTAGATGGATTTTATATTTCAGACTTGGAGGCGTATTGTTTCCCTAAAATTTTGTACAAGTACCAAGAAACCAAACTTAAGGAGTCATTTAGCATATGATATATATATATTTGTCGCTTCCATTGGTTGCTGTGCTTATTGTTTATGAAGTGCTTTTGTCTCTAGTATCATTTGTCCCACCAATAAAATATGATATGATAGCCTGTGAATTTGACCCTTTCCCCATCTTAAACCAGGTTTGGGTGGTACATGGTCCTCGGATTTAGAATATTCTCTATGGGAAACTGTGAAAAGCTTTTAAACGAGTGTAATAAATCTGACATGCTGTGATAAATCTGACATGATGGGATGGTAAAACTGGATGCACATCCTACGAGATTGAATAATACTAAATCACATCATCTCGGACAACGTTTGATACCATGGGGTGTGCATATATATCGAGGTTATGTATTTTGTTATTGTCATAGTAAAATATTTGAATGATATTAATTTTTTTGTTTAATTTAAAATTTCGCAAAAATGTATTGAAATCATAAATTTGATGGATAATTTTTGTATTATGGAAGTGTTTAAATTTTTTTTAAGATGTTAAATCTATTTATATAGTAAAAAAATCAGTTCAAATAATACAAATTAAAATTTCGTTGACATTATCAAAATTTTCCAAAAAATTCAAAAAATCTCATTAAAAATAACTCTGGTTAGAAATTACACACAAAAATGTATAATAAAATGAAAGTAATCGTGTAAAAATATTTGTCAGAGCATATTTGTTAGAGGTTATCTCAGATATTGGTTTTTGCTGCCTGCCTGCGCCTCTCTCTTCTGTCTGTATTTAATGGATATGTTGCAACACTTTCAAATGGAGGGAGCACACTTTATTGCTTTTATCTCTTATCTTCATATATCTATAAATATATAAATTTGTCCCTTGATGGAATTACCTTTATTATCCACATATGACATGTATATTCCCAGAAAATAAAAATAAATTTATAAAAAAGTGTTACACGTGAATATTCATTTTGTGAAAATAATATTGGCCATATTTTGGTAGTTAATGATGGGTGAAAATGTACCTATTTTATTGATTATTATTATTGGTAAATAAATCATATTTAAAAACTATTTTTAATGAATGGATATGTTGCAACGCTTTCAAATGGAGGGAGCACACTTTCTTGCTTTTATCTCTCATCTTCAGATATCTATAGATATATAAACTTATCCCTTAATGAAATTACCTTTATTATCCACATATGACATGTATATTATCGGAAAATAAAAATAAATTTCTAAAAAGGTGTCACACACATGAATATTCATTTCGTGAAAATAATATTGGCCATATTTTGGTAGTTAATGATGGGTGAAGATGTACGTATTTATTGATTATTATTATTTGTAAATAAGTGATATTTAAAAACTATTTATAATGATGATTATAACTTAAATTTGATTTTTTAAAGTTGATTTTTTTATATTTAAGAAATACAACCAACAATATTATTCATAATGGGATAAATTTGATTTTTTTATATTTAAGAAATACAAGAAATAAACAAATTTTAAGTTTCATTTCAAAATTCAAGTATAATATATATAAAAAATAGTGTATAGGAAAATTTGGAGATTTATTCACCTCAATATTTTTTCAGAACCAAAAAGCACAATTGTATTATATTGAGACAATATAAAGGTATTAGATAGTACATCATCGAGCTTTAAGAAGTTGGAAAATCTTAGACTTAAAAACAAAAACTAGAGGATGAGTCCCTCCATAACGGAAGCGATTTGAGCTAAGCCACATACAAAACAGATACAAGTTTTTTATGCATCATATGCGAAATTCTGAGTTGTAACTTTCAGATATTGTTGGACATTCATATACCATATATATACGAGGATTAAACAAAAAGGATGAAACAAAAGCAAACCTGGAGAAAAACAAAGGAGAGTTAAGAGCCAGGGATTGAGAAGTCCTGAATGATGAAGGATTTCTTGCCAGATATTACCTTCATGGACCAGGTCCGTGTTTCTAAAAGGATACCTTCATGGACCAGGTGCCTGTTTCTAAAAGGATACCTTCCTTGGACACACTGTCCGCCTGCTGGTTCTGAGCTCTGTAAATGTGTTGAATGGAGCATTCTTTCACAAACCCCCAAAAAAACATAATCTTGTCCATCCAACCTACGAGGTGTGGGCTCCTGATGTGGCATTTACCCTTGACATGATCGACCATAATTTTGGAGTCCCCAAAGATTGAGATAGCTTGTATATAAAAAAAAATGCAGAAAGCAAGAAGACCCGATAGAGCCCTTGCCTCAGCCATGCTATTTGTGCCCTTTCCTCCATTCCATGAAATAAAATATTGAAGATTCTCGTCCATTATGATATGTACCCCACAGCCACAAGAGTTTTGCTGAGCAGCTCCATCAAAAAACGCTCTTGGGGCCCTTGAGAGAGAAACTTCTTGCTCATTTCTGTTGGCACTTTTTGCTTTGAGTTGCTTTATCGGCACGGAGTCATAGATGGATATGATATGTTGTAAGATAGCCTTGAAAGGCTCCTTTATTTCTTTGAATATTATGTTGTTCCTCCACCTCCATGCACACCAGAGAACAATGATAATTATAGATCACCAAGAATCTCTTTGCCCACTCCACCATTCAAAGGCTGCATGCGTTGAAGCATGAAAGACAAGAGGGAAACTGTATAAGATTGCCAATTCATGCCATAATTGCTGAGTAGGTTGACATTGGAAGAACATGTGATAGTTGGTTTCCTCGGCTAATTCACACATTAAGCACCTGCTCGGCCCATGCCAGTTCCTTTTCCTTAAATTTTCCCAGGACAGATTTTTATTATGGAACACTAGCCATGAGAAGTATATTAATTTGGGAGGGCATCCTGTATTCCAAAAGGCTGATGGATACTTAGGATTAGATTGCATGGTCTTTAATCCAATCAGGTTTGTATAAATATCCTTTACATAAACTTGAGCATTTGCTTTTGGCACCTTCCAGATTAGATAATCTTCCAGCCTGGACCGATGAAATCCGCAGCTTCTCAAGCCATCCAAGATAATATTCCATTGCCTTGCCAAAGACTCTGACATTCCCAGATCGACAACATCTTTCCAAAGTGGAAGCGGACCTTGCCATACTGCTATGAGTTTATCCCACGTAAAAAAACCTTTTCTATGGAAGAATACGAGAAGCCTTTTGAGAATGGTTATGTTCTCTCGCCCACACATGATGGGGTCTATTCCAATGAGGATTCTGCTGCCGGATTGTAAGCTCCATTTCAGATTCTTTAGAAAATATTGCTCAATCTTGCGGAAACTGAACCATATAGCTGACCCATACGAGGCTCCAATCCCCCCTAATCTGAACCAGTATTCAATGTCTTTGCCTCTCATATATTTCTTTTTTATAGTGATGCTCCAAGGCCCTTCCCCGAATATAACTCTCCATAGAGATTTGCACAGGGGTGCTTTTCCAAAAGTCCTTAAATCCAATAATCCCCATCCTCCTGAATTCTTTGGCATAGAGATCTTTTCCATTCTAGTAAGATGATATTTTCTCTGTTTTGATTTGCTGCCCCATATAAAATTAGCAGTAATCTTGTTCATTTTCTGGATGGTACTTGCAGGGATTAAAAATAAGTGTTCCCAATATACAGCAAGTTGCGTTAACACTGCTTGTGTTAGAACAATTCTTCCAGCCAATGATAGACACTTGAATTCCCATGCAAATATCTTTTTATAGTACCTATTTATTAACCATTGCCAATCCACTTTTGAGTAGCCCTTAGCTTTTAGCTGAAAACCCAGATATTTTGCTTCGTCCTTGATTGACGGCATCTCTACCCCAAATAGCACAGAAATCCATTCCACTATTTCCATGTTGACGTCATTGTGGAAGAGGATGGATTTAGATTTGTTTATTTGTAGATCAGTAGCGCTTTGGAATCTATTTAGAATGTCGCTGAGACATATGCACGTGACCTTGCAAATCATTGCAAAAATGAGTACATTGTCGACAAATAAGTTGTGCGAGATGTAGTTGTCCCTGCAAATCTCCATAGGCCTGCACTTGTTTTTAGTAACTGCCCTGTTAATGTGAAGGCTTAAAGAGTTCATTGTCAGAGTAAACAAAAGAGGAGAAAGGGGACATCCTTGACGCAACCCCCTTTCTACTGGAAAAAAGGAGAAGGAATCCCATTTATGATGACAACATAGTTTACGTTCTCTACACATGCCATGATCCAGCTTATGATATTAGTCTTCAGGTCGATCTTAGCTAATAAACATCTAATTAACCCCCAATCTAAGCAGTCATATGCTTTTTGTAAATCAATTTTCAGAAAGGCAGCTTCAGTTTTTTTTGAAAACATAGTAAACAGGCTTTCTTGAGTATTAGCGACGACATCCAGTATATTCCTTCCCTTTAAAAAAGCATGCTGATCCTTTGTTAGAAAATCGGCTAAGGTTCCTTTAATCCTTTCAGTAATAATTTTTGTGATGATTTTGAAAGTTATATTGCATAAGGAAATCGGCCTAAAATCTTGAAAGGAGTCCGCTTCCATTTTTTTTGGGATAAGTGCTATCTGAGTGGAAGATGTGATTTGATGTATGCTGACTGAGATTCTTGCTGCTTCAACCATCCTCAACAAATCTTGTTTGATGATGTCAAAGAAGTGAATAAAGAACTCTATTGTCCAGCCATCCGAGCCAAGACATTTATCCTTTTTGAAAGCCTTCATAACTCCTAGGAGTTCTTCCTCTTTTATGGGCTGGAATAGGCATTCATTTTTTCCATCATCAAACATTTTTGGAACCAGATCAATACCCCATAAGATATCCTGAAACCTGCACTCATCCCTTCTTTTATATTGGTTTTTAAAGTGTCTCACAGCGTCTTTTGTGATTTCTTGTTGAGAGAAGAGAAAACCCCCTGACCATCACTTATTTTCCATATGGAATTTCTCTCTCGCCTGGAATTTGCATATTTGTGGAAAATTTTTGTGTTCCTGTCCCCTTCTTTGAGCCAAATTTCCCTGCTCTTAAGTCTCCATGAAGCTTCTTCCTGCTTCAGAATTTTTTGTTTTTTCCTTTCAGGCTCTTTTATGCGGCATCTCATATTAAATGGAAGTGAGTTGGCATCCAAAACCTTGGAGATACTGTCCAGTTCCCTTTGAATTTATTGAAGGGCCAATCTGTCCAACTGTTTTTTTTTAAATTGGATTTCTTTGACCACCTTTCTCATAGAAGACAACTTGTCTCTGAAGGTCATAAATGGGGGTATCATGTCTTTTGTAGATAATTCCTTCCATGTTTTTGTTATGACTTCATTGAAGTCAGGATCATCTAGCCATGATCTGTTGAATTTAAAAGGGTACCCATTCCTAAAACCCTTTTCCCTCCAGCTGAGATATATTGGCCTATGGTTGGATATGAATACATTCCCAATGGACGAATTAGGCATGCCCATTCTATCAATAATGCTTACATGTACAATGAACCGGTCAATCCTTTTTGCAATATATGCCTTTCTATTCTTCCATTGTCCCATGTAGGCATCATTTTGGAAGGAATGATATCTACAAGGTTCCTGTGCAAGAGTTCATACTTGATGCGGTCTGCGAGCGGGTCCCTCTTCCTGCTGTTTCCCCATCGTTCCTCCGAACTTAGAGTTACGTTTAGATCACCCGCAATCATCAGTGATTCAATATCAAAAATTTCTGATGCAAATAATTTTTCCCAGAATGGGATCATGTTCTTATACAAGGCGTAGATATTCAAGATATTAATTGGACAGTCTTTTCCTCTGACAGATGTTAAGATGAGAATGCCCGCAAAGCATTTATAAGCTTTGGCTCTAATCCAGACAGGATCCCATAAAACCGCCAGTCCCCCCGATAGACCCTTGGCTTCCGAGGCTACCAGATGCCATGAGGGAAACATTTTTCTAAAATAGGAAATGGACACATGATTGCTATGCATGGTTTCTTGAATTAAGATAATTTTTGGTTGAGCTGAGTAGAATAGATTCTTTAGCGCCAAAATTTTTTGGTCTGCTCCCAGACCTCTTATGTTCATAGATATGATGAAAGTCATTGAGGAGTTTTTTCAGTCGCGCTTGCTCTAAGAGGCTGAATCTCTGACATATCAATGATGGGAACATCAACAAGGGACATATTTCTTACACCTCTGTCAGCAACCTTTGTTCTCCCCCTAAAATGTCTATTGCCTCCATTGTTTTTCTTTCTCACCGTTATATTTCTTGCAGAATCTGGGCTTATAAAAGGAGGTGAAGGTTTTGATGGTTTATGGATGGTCAAGGGTTCCAACTCAAGTGATTTCTTGCATAGAAGAAAATCCAAGTCGCTGTCATACAAATTTGTAGGAGATGAGATAGGGGAGTTTAGCGAGGTGGCAGATACCATTAGCTCTTTGCCTTTCGCAGATGAAATAATGCTCTTTTTAGGCGTCGACGAAGATGATGATATGACAATGGTTTGGGAGCCCACTGTAAAATCCTTGAAAGGCTGGATGATCGGCGGGGGAGGGGGTATTTCTTTTTCATCATTCGGTTCCGGGGGAGCCGAACAAAGGATAGTTTGGGTCTTTTTATCAGCAATGAATCCAGTCCTAGACGAACTTTCATGCCTGGTATCGTGGCCCTGATAAAAGTCCCGAGAGAAGTACTGAGGAGATTGGCTGATTTTGTTTTCCAAAATTTTAAATTCTTGCACAACATCAAGTTCCGTTGGGGACAGACTGACTGTAGGAGTTAACTTCTCCTTTTCAGAAAACAGGGGAGAGTCTGCCCGGATTTTTTCATGATACAATCTGCTTTTTAGAGCCAGACGCCAAGGGCAATTTTTAGTTAGTTGTCCTGTGACATGCTGAGCATCTAAAGGGGATTCCCCAAAAATCCAGTCTTTCTTTTATTTTTAAATCTCTCTAGGCAATCTCTATGTGGTCAGGAAACCCTCCCTTGTAGGCATTTTCAATAAGGATCCACACAATTTGCTTGTCTTTTTCCCCAAGACATCTTGGGTCAACATAGACAAATCTGCCTATGGCGTTTCCTATCTCATTTAGAGTCTCCTTAGACCACATCTCTAGGGGAAGGTTAGGGAGATTTACCCAGATCAAGTTATTCGAAGGGGTGTTTTTCAGTGGGTTGAACCCAAAATACCATTTGTAGAGATCAAGGAAGCTCCTTCTATGGACCCACGAGCGCTTTTGAATGGTTTCTACATCACTGGCGTTTAAAAAATGAAAGCAGTACCACTCTTTCATGAGATTAGAAACAATGGGAGTATATCCAATCAATGGTTTCCACTGAACCTCAAGCCATTTTCTCATCCTCGCAACATCCATTTCTGGGAAGTGCCATCTGCCCACCAAAGCAAGATCCTGTAGGCTTTCTATACGCTCGATCAAGTGGATGCTGTCCAATTTTATTGCAGCAGGCGGGGGGGGGGGTGGTTTTAACAGGATTCCGAGCCTTGTTGTAGCGGCTTGCATGTTCACGCAAAACCTTTTCCTTCTGTTGAAAATCACTTTTCTTGTTGTCCTCCCATAATGATTGCTCTCTTTGTATCCCTTCCCTATCCCTGTCAGCATTAGGCATTGATGGTTGGACAACCACGTCATCCAGAGTAGATTTCCATCCTCCTGATAACGTGGCGCCCACCCATTCCTCTTCGGCCTGTATTGCTGCATGTATCATGGCCTCTGTGGCCGATGCATCTAACCCACCCTCCATGCGCTTCCAAAATCCTCCCCCTGGCTTAACAATAGTACCTTTTGTCCTAGCGAGATTTCCCGGATCGGGACTTTATACCATGAAATAAATAGACAACTGATCATTTCTAAACATAACACCCGGATTAGATAAGGCCAAAAGAGGGAATTTAAGACTATACTGACAAAGGATCTGGCGAAGGAAGACTCGGGAAGGATGGTCTCACTTTTCGAGAGAGGCGCGAAAACAGATATGGCCAGCTGTCCAGAGATAATAACTTTGGATGACGACTCCTATTAAGGCGAATGACAAAAGGAGAATAAGCCTAAATTCTTTATACCCACAAGTACAGGACACATCACCGATGGTACATTCATCCCAAAACCCTATGAAATTTGAATCCCGATGCTCTGCAAATCTTTCAGACGCCAGCTTTGAAGGCTTTTAGTTCCAGTCTCCATGAAATGGTTTTCGGCCTAGAAAACCACAGATTCTGTTTTGGTGGAAAACAACCTACAGACTACAGTCCATGGGAGTCCTAGCTCCTTCAGAGAGTGAGAGTGTCGACTTCATTAGTAAGCTAGTGAACTTAGGCGAAACACAGTCCCTATCAAAGTATTCTTTCTAGGCTTATAGAGAGAAATCAGCTCCCTGCATATTGTTCATTGGATGATGAATCCTGGCAAACTATGCAGCAGCAATATAGTTCGAGTATACACCACCAGGCTCCTTTTTTAATTGAAAGTCTGAGCAGGGTTTATAAATCACAACAAACTTCTTCAATTTTTGTATGACTACCCAAAACATGTTGAATAACACAGACCTTGATATGAGAATTTAAAAAAGAAACTTCAGCTCAGGAATGGCCAAATCATTTCTCAAAGCATCAGAGCTAATGTATTTCTGACTAGAAACTCACTGTAACTGAGCAATTCTATAATTCAGAAATAAACACTGCAAACCATAAACTAAATAGATAAGGAACGAAATTGTAAAATCAAGAAATCTGACCTTTTACCAGGCGCGTGCCGAGGGGAGAGCGTCTTTTATCCTCCAGCAAAACCGAAACCAACAGATTTTGAGCCATAGTAAAAACACCGAGGATGAAAGCGAAAATGTGATTGATAATCTGCCAGCTTATGAATGTAATTCAGTCCTGTGCCTGGAAGCGCAGAGGAAGAAGAGAGGCTGGCCAAACCTTTTCTCCCCTGCCAGAAAACTGATTTTATAATGGCTTCAAAGATGAAAGACCAGAGAGAAGTGGAATGAGCGTGTCATCATATGGGATGGCATGGTAGGCTATAGACTCTGCTGTCGATAGATGGCGTTGGGTTGAAGCATGTCGAGTAGTGGAAATGCATGGTCATTCAGACAAAAACAGCTTTCTACCGGGATGAATGTCGCAGTAAAAAGAAAAAGCATTACACGCAAAAGGCTCCCGCACTACTTGGTTATCTGTCATAGGCTGTGAACCTGTAAAAAATAGGTGTGTAGCGACCTGGTTGGTTGCATTCGGCTCACAAATATGCTCGGCACCACCTGGTTCCTTGCTCCTAACTCTTCCTTCATCTAAACTAAGTTCAAGTTCTGTAGAAATTTTACTTTAGCGTTGCATCGAATAATAACGTCGCAGAGTTAAATTAAATTCAAAACAGCAGCGACTTCAGCGTTGGGCGAGGAATATATATATATATATATATATATATATATATATTTTCCCTTTAAACTTACAAGAACTAATCATCAAGATTTTCAATGTGTTTTCTAAGAATAGAATTTCTATGGAGGGTCAACAAGCTACTAGTCAAGCTATTGTCCTTCCACAAATGCAAATTATATATAAAAATTTAATACACTTTGACAAATGCAAATTTTATTGTCTATTTGACCTTATTAAAAGAATTAATCATAAACATGTTCAAATTTTTGCCTCAAGTTAATGTTTTTTGAAGAATAGAATTTTAGTGAAACTAGTTACCACTATGATGCTTGACAAAGGTGAATGATATATAAAAAATTAATACACTTTAAAATTATCTTTAATATAGTCCATGGAGTCTTGGATAGATGGTGATTGGGTGTTTTGTAAGGTACTCCTTGATGTGAAGTCACGAGTTCAATTCCTTGCCTCGATCCAGGTAATATATTAGACATGATAAGATGCAGTCCCACCAACCTTACAATTTTTTTTTACCTTTAATATAATTATATATATTTTTAATAACAATGAACTTAAATTTTATAAAAAAATCGAATACTAATTTTATAATCATCTAAATGTTTAAAATAAATTCATATAATAATATTATTTAAAAATTTTCTTGATGGGGTGAGCACACGGTTCGAGAGGGTAATTCTGAGGTCGAGTTCACTAGCTTGCGATGTGATGTGTGTTAAAGAGTAGGGGGTGTGACTCGCTCCCTACATGCATTTGCATGCAGACCTACAAATGGCTATTTATTACCACAAAGGAAGGTGGGAATTTTCCTTATTCTTGGTGGTTTGTGTGGATGTCTAGGGCAAAGGTGAGGTCAAGAAATCGACCTCCTTGTTACTGGTGGTATCTCTAATCTCATATGCAGTGAGAGTCGCTTGTGTGGGTGTCTGGTTCTTATGTGGTGAGGCTTGTATATCGTCTGGTGTTGTTGAAGTAGAGGTGGGAGGGCATACTTTGTTGGTGTGTGGAGTCTTTGCAATGAGCTCAAGGCCTTAATAACAACAGCGAGTGAAGGTCAATTATGAGCAATGCGGGCAAGGCGGCTCAGGTTGTTTCCTTCTTGGTCTTGCTTTGTCTACTTGCAATGCTTTCTCGTTATTTTAGTTCAACCTTATCAATTTGTTAGGGTTTCTTGTTGTGTTGGGGTTTGGAGAGATTCTAATTACATTTAGTTTTTGGTTTGATCTATTGTTGTATGAGAAAATAAGGGTGAATTTTGGTCTATGTATCTCGCCTCATGTTTGGTCGGTTAACTTTGATTTATACAATGTTACCCTTTTGGTCTAATTTGGTGAAGTTTACCTGTGGAATGTCTTATATTTGGGGCTATTTGTGGCTTTGCCTCATTTTGAATCCCCAATTTTCAGTGGGTTGGAGAGGAGGGGTTAATTGTGTTTGGGTGCATATGTAGTGTGGTTCCTCCATCGATTTAGTGCGACGTCTCTTGTATGGTGACGACGCTGGTCATTTGGTCAATTCACACTCTATTTGTGTTATGTCAAGAGACTACTCTAGTTAGGTCATGGTTGTGGTCGCTTGTAAAGGGGTGGTAATGGCAATAGTTTGCAGGGGCAATGTAGAGTTAGACTCCTTGCCCAAGACTCAGCTGTAACATTCTTTAACGCAATTCCTCTGGAGACAACGCGAGATAATGAAATTGGAACCCCATGTAGGAGCTAGAAGGCAATCCCAATCATACTTTAAGTTAATTAAGGAGGTTTCATCTTGGTTTGGACCTTGACATTCCAAGGCACTGTTGACGGTGTTGGACCCACCAACATGTCAAGGGATCTCCCCAGTAAGAGGTCCCAATTAAACCTCAGACAGTTTGGTGTATGAGTCCCAGCGTTGAGTTGTACGATAATGCCTTGACAACAATTTCGCATAGAGGCAAGTAAGATGTCCTTGTTGGTAGCAAGGGTGTGACAACTGTAGTAAGTCAAGGAAGGTGCATGAGAGGTTCTAACACACTGAGGGTGAGGTGAATGTGCCCCTTGGAAACCTGTAATAGTACGTGGCTTGAAAGAGAACACACGAGCGAAGATGCATCACACGCCGGAAAGCAAGTTAGCAAGCAATTCAAAGTGATGGCTAAACCAACAACACGTTTAAGAAAGATGCATACATGCTTATACATAATAGTCCATACATGCATGCATAAGCAAACAAATACATATATCATTTAGAGTAAACAAGATAGCTGGAATACAATACAACATATGCATGAAACGTGTTGGCTCTGTTATATTAAGAAGTGTAGGTTCCAGTCATACAATACATCCATGTCCAACCACTAGTTCCAATAGCGGAACGTTACATCCACAACCGCTTGTTCCTCCAAAGATATATACTAGTTCTATGCAGTGGAGAAGCCAAGGCACGTTACAATACTTTCCAAGCTTTCTCTAAGATACTCCTTTCGAAACTTCGCTGACCAAAAGCCTTTACAATGAGTTATGAGGTTCTATTTATAACAAAAGGTGGGGTGACCCTTGACATTCCCCTTTGTGACAGTTCATCTACCCTCATGACTCTTCATCTACATTATGACTGTTACATCCAATTATCGACATTTGAACTTCCACTTGACATGACGTTACATACAATCTGCACAAGTATCCATGTGAGACAATGGATTGAGAAAGCCATGCAAGACATCACTAACACTCGGATCGTTGTGATGAGACCAACTCTTTGACATCCTTGTGATGGTTGATGGTGGCAAACTGATGCCAAGCTTGGTCATCCGTGATGGTGTTCGTGCGCTCAATGGTGACACCTTGCTGAAGTGAACTCTTGCCTCCGTTGCATCTAGGTACACTGATATGGCTCCTTCGTCCAACTCGTTTGATAGCATGCACATGGTCGTCCTGGGTGCGACCGGACCAGCAACATGTTGATGCGTAGTGTATACGCTGCTCTCCAAGCATGTGATGGTGGCCATGCACATCAACTTGTCAAAGTACATGTTCAGCTCCAGTTGGACTTGCTTATTTTCTTCGCCTCGGCGAGTGTGAAAAATGGGTGGGATCGCATGTGTGCGCACAATGACATGCATGATTCTGCGTTCCCTTGCATGCGATCAACAACACTGCTCACCTTGGTTGCTCCGTGCCAGCTGCTGGGATGGATCTATGACTTGTACGGATGCAATTTCATCTGTGAGTGCATGTTACACCCCTTGTTGTACCTGTTCATACTACAATTCATTCTCTCGTCTATGCAGCTCATGTTCTTCCTTAAGTTGTTGCTTCAACACATGCAACTCTTCTCTGTTTCGTTCTTTGCCTTCACACGATCTTCATGTCGCGCCGTCACTTCATAGCTTGAGTCTCCAAAGTCGCTTTCATCACAAGTGGATCTGCTTGAGCTTGCAAATTTGTTCCGCCTTTGTGTTGTCAACAACCTTCCTCTTGCGTTCGTTGCATCCGATATGCTGCCTTCAGCTGCTGTTAATGGTGCTGCTTGCTGTGATGTTGCTATCGTCATATCTTTATGTCTTTGTCTACGCAGAACTTGATGTCTTCATGGGTAGAAAAGTTCATAGACACTTGTTCGACTGCATCTCCAAGTGTGCTCTGAACGGTGTCTTCGAATCTGCTCTCCTGTAAACCATTGTACCTGTGCTGTTGAGAGAAAGATGAACACCTGTGATCCCTGTAAACATGGAAACACTCATGGTAAGCAATCTGTCAGTTGAAAACCAAAAGGAACTTGAGAACTAACTTGCAACATACCTGTGTGACTGATCATGAAGGTTGCACAATTTCTGCCAGGAGGTCAGGAGAGTCACTGCCAAAACTACGCAAGGCACAGTCCAGGCTGTCAGGGGGCTGATTAACTGCTGGCACTTTGCAATGCACAGTCCAACCTAGCCTACTTTCAGTCAGCAGTGACATGCAACCAGCGAACTGCATTGCGCAGTTTCTAGGGCCAACATGACACTTCCTCAAAGAATTATGTAATGCAAGCCTGGAGGTCAGTGCTTGGATAGACTTGCGCAATCTCTGGAGTGAAGGCAAAGCCTTTGCTTTCGGAAATGCGCATTGCTATCCAGGTAGGGCATGGTCTGGGCCAAGGCAGCCTAGTCCAACCAACGGGGGAATGAAAACATGAGAAGTGTGAATGCAAGATGAGATGAGTGCAAACCAGAGTGAAAGATCATTCATTTAAACAACAAGTGCAGGATTTAGAAAACGGGGAAAGCATGCATGTGTGTGAAGCGAGTCGCTGCAACGACGACTGTCCTTGCAAAACAGTGCCATGCATGCGACAACAGTGAGATGCGAACAGAAACTGAAATGGTGCTTCTACAAGCTAACATACATCAAAACGACAACAAACGTTCACTGAAATCAAGCAGATAGCACTCACACAAAGCGAAACACAAAAAGCAACAGAAACGCAACGGAAGACATAAAGAGAGGGCTTACCCCAAAACTGCTGAGTTGAATGTGCCGACGAATCCTAAATGAAATGTGGGATGTCAGAGCTGCAATGTTGATGTGAGGAATGAGCTCTGTAGTGCCCTGTTGATGAGTTTTGATAAAATCGAGGTTGTGATGCGCATGCCACAAATCTAGGAAAAGTGACACTTGATGGGAGGTTTCTGAAATGATCCTTGCATGTAACCTCCAGTGGCTAAAAATAGATCCCTAAATCAAGGGATGCCTTTGAATGTTGCCTTGGGAGAAGCAGTCCATGCATGCAAATCAATTTTGCTCAGTGCCGGAGGGAACCGGTCAAAACAACTGCATATGCGACGGTCTGCTCAGTTGGGAGGAAAAAATGTGCATTTCTGGGAGGGAGCTGGGCTGGTTGCCCAAAAGATTTGCACAATTTCTGGGCAGAGCAACTGATTGCTGCCCAATATTGCGCAATTTCTAGGCCGAGCAGCCCTGCTGGGAGGAATTGCGCAATTTTTCCAATGAACAGTGACAGACATATTTTTGCAATTCTAGAGCCCAACAGGTTGCCAGACAGAATTGTGTAATTTTTGGGGGGAAGGTTGGTTCCCCTCTAGAATTGTGCAATTTCTTGAGGGAGATGCTTAGCCTGTAGCTGGACCAAGTTTGAGGAAACAAACTATGAGGGGGATGCAACAAGCTCTCACGGACAAGCTGTCATTCTGCAAGAAAATTACTGAAGTTTGTGTACTTGTTAAAGCAAGACATGCTGCTGTGAAAGGTTGGTAGGGAGGCTCCAAAACGAAGCTAAGGCAAAATTTTGGAGGGTGGTGGTAGCCACTACAACACTTGGTGACACATTGGTAGAACTCCAACTCTCTAAAGGGACCTTGTTTGTGAAAAAGAAGTCTAACACCTCCAGAAGTATTTTTCAGTTCTCAGTTCGTTTTGGTTTCCACACTTGCTTGATTGTAAGATGTCGCATCTGCCAAGCTCTTGGTCGATTGACACACATTCCAATCCAAGTCAACATAGTTGTTTCGATTGGGGTTGAGGGGTAAATTGCTGCACAAACAGTAGTCATCAGAGCCTTAGTTTCATCTCTGGTGTTGCTCCGTTGCCAGCAGGCATGGACAGTACCCCGACGGAGTCATGCAGGAACACAAGCATCGCTCTACTGCCAGCGAGCCTGGTCAGTACCTCGACGGAGTTACTTGCATCACCTCTTTGCGTAGGAAGCCTTTCTCTTCTTTCGCCTTATTCATTTTTTTATTTTTAAAAATTTTTACTTTTTATTTTTTCATTTTTCATTTTCATAACTGTGCATAGCACTTATTCATTTCAAAGGCGGAAGAGGGATCCTGACTTATTGAGAGCAGAAGATGTTGTTCCTTCAGAGAAGTAGTTTATTATATACCTTTGTTGTGCCTGTTAAGGTTCCCCCCTCACCTTACTCTACTTTACTGAGCTAACAAGGGTTAACCCAAAAACAACCGACTAGAGTAGGTGACACTAGTTAGCACGCAAGCATTGTGTTTCACCAAGGCTCATTTCAAACAATACATATTTTCCATTGACGTATCATGGACCAAAAGTAACAAGTTCTTCATACAGAGGCAGGATGACAAATAACCAAGTAGTGATAGTTACACAAGGCCTCTTGTACTTTACCCAACTTGTTTCAAGAGTCATGCATAGTTTCATGCGAAACTAACCTATGAACAAAAGCAAGCAAACAAACAACAAAGCAAAGCAGAAGAAAAAGTAAATGCGAAAACAAAATGGGTAAGAAAACAAGCAAGCAGACAAACAAACATGCAAATCAAGTAAGCAAACAGGTATGCAAGCAAACAAACTGAAAGCAAACACTACTTCTCCTCCTAAGCTAACAGTGCATGGGCCATCTCACATGAAGTGATACTTCCAATGAAACCACCGATGCATTGGTTGACTCATGTTGGTGAAGGCATGGTTCGCGAACAACATAGTTGTGCGAACCAGCAGATGTGAAAGATACAACAATGAAAACAAACACACTCCAAGCTTACAAGCGTCCATAGAACAAAAATGAGTGAACGCGCATGACATGCACTCTGTGGACTTGCCATGGTGATGTGCTACAATGAATGCAGATTTTGAGTGTATGCATTCCCTTGACTGTGACATGCAAGCAAACGTGAGAAAAACAAACCACTTACATTGTGCAAGTGTGCTTGCTATGTAAGATTCCTCCAATGCATGAGCAATGGGGTTGTGTAGTTCGAGTGAAGGAAGTGAAATTTAAGTGTTGGATTTTTCTTCAGTGCATACAGATGAGTGATGAGGAGCCTCATGTGTTTGAACAATTTTCTGATCGGAAGTGAGACCAACCTTAAGATAGCGAGGGCCTGACATAACCATCATCTTAGGTTGAAGTTCCTCAACAATCTGGGGGGTTTCAACTTTGTCGATAGATAGATCATCGTAGACCAGTGGCTTATATGGATTAAAAATGAGTGAATCAATATCGTGATCAGATGATGAGGTAAAGCGATCATGACAACCAATATCAGAAAACTCAGGATGTTCGTCAGCATCCTCATGATTTGATGAATCACACAGAGGGGTAGATGAGAAGAAAGGATGTTCACCCTCTATGTTTCCAGAAAAATCAGATGAAATATCAAGTGGATTTTCAATGAATGATTGGTCCTCTCCGTTGTCAGATGATGGAATGATATCCGGTGTGTCCTGCAAATGATCAACAATGGGTGCATCTATGGATGGAGATGCACATGAAAAATCAGGGATGGTAGGATCATCAAGGATGTCAAGAAAAAATGGAGGAGGTATGGACAGACAGGGATGGTCCCCTGTTTCCAGTGGATGTTTAAGCTCCCCCTCATGCTCTTCATGAATGTCAGCACACATTGGTTGTGCAACACCAACTCTGTCGATAGATCAATCCTCGTTCAAAACAAGTGTAGAGTCCAGAATGGAAGAACACAAGACAATGTCATTTGAAGGATGATCAGAATATGAAGACGAAGGTTGAGGTACAAAATACATGTGACGAGGTATGGGAATCACAGCCAAGTCTGCGTGAAAATTGGAAGGAGTGATGTCGGGATGTCACGATGGTTCAACAAATGTCTGTTCATGCTCTCGCACATCGCTTTGTGATGGTGGAGTTGTTTGACGAGGGGATGGCAGACAATCACTTGTGACAGTGACCATATCCATCTATGATTGCGCAGCTCCATCACCGAAGTATGATGAGTGGGGTTTGAGCTTGAACTTCTTCTTGGGATGGATTAACTTGTTAAGACAGTAATCAAATCTATCCCAAAGATAAAGAAATTTCATTTGGCTCTTTGGAGCTTGAAACTTCAAATCACAGAAGTGTTGCCAAAAATCCATAGGTGATTCATGCGGAGCCTTCCGTTGTTGTAACAGTTTTTGGTCAAGATATTCTAGATCAAAATGATAGAAAGTATCTTCAATGAGATCACAGAAGTGCTGAAGTGAGTGCACACTGTCATCCGGTAGGTTGCACGACCATCGATGTGGAGATTCACGAAGTGTATATGCAAGCAACAGACTGGCCTGTTTGTCAGAACATCCATCATCCTTTTGAAGCAGGGCAAGGAAGTCATGTAAGAACTCAGGCCAGACCACTTCGCCTTCACCATCATATGTGTATGTGGACAAGAGATCAAAGAACTCCCTCGTGATGGTGACAAATTCGACATGCGAAAAACATCATGGAGGGATTAGAGTGCAAGAGCCCATGATAGATATGCAAAGGTTCAAAACATGATGAGAGGACACAACTTGTTATCTGGCCCTCCTTTTAGTGCCAGAAATGTTGACGGTGCTAGACCCGCCAACATGTCAGGGGATCTCCCTGGTAAGAGGTCCTAATTAGACCTCAGACCGTTTGGTGTAGGAGTCCGAGGAGTGAGTGGTATGATAATGCCTTGACCACGATTTTGTATAGAGGCAAGTAAGATGTCCTTGTTGGTAGCAAGGGTGTGACAGCTGCAGTAAGTCAAGGAAGGTGCATGAGAGGTTCTAACACACTGAGGGTGAGGTGAGTGTGCCCCTTGGAAACCTGTAATAGTACGCGACTTGGAAGAGAACACACGAGTGAAGATGCATCACAAGATAGAAAGAAAGTTAGCAAGCAATCCAAAGTGATGGTTAAACCAACAACACATTTTAGAAAGATTCATACATGCTTATACATAAGAGTTCATACATGCATGCGTAAGCAAACAAATACATATATCATTTAGAGTAAACAAGATAGCTAGAATATAATACAACATATGCATGAAATGTGTTGGCTCTGTTATATTAAAAAGTGTAAGTTCCAGTCATACAATACATCCATGTCCAACCACTAGTTCTGATAGTGGAAAGTTATAGCCACAACCGCTTGCTCCTCCAAAGAGATATACTAGCTCTGTGCAATGGAGAAGCCAAGGTGTGTTACAATACTTTCCAACTTTCTCTAAGATACTCCTATCGAAGCTTGGCTGACCAAAAGCCTTTACAATGAGTTATGAGGTTCTATTTAGAGCAAAGGTTGGGGTGACCCTTGACATTCCCCATTGTGATAGTTCATCTACCCTCATGACTTTTCATTTACTCTATGACTGTTATATCCAACTATTGACATTTGAACTTCCACTTGAAAAGACGTTACATACAATCTGCATATGTACCCATGTGAGACAATGGCTTAAGCAAGCCATACAAGAAATCACTAACACTCGGACCGTTGTGATGAGACTAACTCTTTGACATCCTTGTGATGGTCGATGGTGGCGAATTGATGCCAAGCTTGGTTGTCCATGATTGTGTCCGTGCGCTCAATGGTGAAACCTTCTTGAAGAAAACTCTTGCCTCCGTTGCATCTGGGTACATTGATATGGCTCCTCCGTCCAACTCGTCTAATAGCATGTGCATGGTCATCTTGGGTGCGATCGGACCAACAACATTTTGATGCATAGTGTCTATGCTACTCTCCAAGCATGTGCTGGTGGCCATGTGCATCAACTTGTCGAAGTACATGTTTAGCTCTAGTCGGACTTGATTCTTGTATTCGCCTCAATGAGTGTGCTGAATGGGTGGGATCACATGCGTGCATATAATGACATGCATGATGCTGCATTCCCTTGCATGTGATCAAAAACACTGCTCACCTTGTCTGCTCCGTGCCAGCTTTTGGGATGGATCTATGACTTGTACGGACGCAGTTTCATCCGTGAGTGCATGTTGTGCCCCATGATGTATATGTTCCTGCTGCAACTCATTCTCTCGTCTATGCAGCTCCTATTTTTCCTTGAGTTGTTTCTTCAACACATGCAACTCCTTCTCTTGCCCGTTCTATGCCTTCACGTGATATTCATGTCGCGCTGTCATCTCATAACCTGAGTTTCCAAAGTTGTTTTCATCACAAGTGGATCTACTTGAGCTTGCAACTTTGTTATGCCTTTGTGTTGTCAACAACCTTCTTCTTGCATCTGTTGCATCTAATATGTTGTCTTCAGCTGCTATTGATGGTGTTGCTTGCTGTGATGTTGCTGTCATCATATCTTGATGTCCTTGTCTACGAAGAACTTGATGTCTTCGTGGGTAGGCAAGATCATAGGAACTTGATCGAATGCATCCCTAAGTGTGCTATGAACGGTGTCTTCGAATCTGCTCTCCTAGAAACCATCGTACCTATGTTGCTGAGAGGCAAATGAACACCTGCGATACCTGGAGACATGGCAACACTCATGGCAAGCAATCTGTCAGTTGAAAACCAAAACAAACTTGAGAACTGACTTGCAACATACCTGTGTGACTGATCATGAAGGTTGCGCAATTTCCGCCAGGAGGTTAGGAGACTGACTGCCAAAACTGCGGAAGGCACCGTCTGAGCTATTAGGAGGCTGAATGATTACTAGAAATACGTAATGTATAGTCCAGCCTAGCCCGCTGGGGAGTGAAATTGCGTAATGCACAATTTCAGTGAGTAGTGACATGCAACCAACAAACTGCATTGCACAGTTTTTGGGGCCAACAAGACACTGCCTCCAAGAATTGTGCAATGCAAGCCTGGAGGTCAGTTCCTGGCTAGACTTGTGCAATATCTGGAGGGAAGGCAGAGCCTTTGCTTCTGGAAAAGCGTAGTGCTATCCGGGCAAGGCACAGTCGGGCCAAGGCAGCCCAATTCAACTGACAGGTGACTAAAAACATGAGAAGTGTGAATTCATGATGAGATGAGTGCAAACCAGAGTGAAAGATCACTCATGTGAACAACAAGCGCAGGATTCAAAAAAGGAGGAAAGCATGCATGTGTGTGAAGCGAGTCGCCGCAACGGCGACCGTCCGTGCAAAACAATGTCATGCATGTGACAACAGTGAGATGTGAACGAAAATTGAAATGATACTTCTACGAGCTAACATACATCAAAACGATAACAAGTGCTCACTGAAATCAAACAGAGAACACTCACATGAAGAGAAAAACAAAAAGACACAGAAACACAACGCAAGACATGAAGAGCGAGCTTACCCCAAAACAATTGAGCTGAATGTGCCGACGACTCCTAGATGCAATGTGGGATGTCAGAGCTGCAAGGTCGATGTGAGGAATGAGCTTTACAATGTCTGGTTGATGAGTTTTGATAAAACCGAGCTTGTGACGTGCATGCTACAAATCTAGGAAAAGCGACACTGGGTGGGAGGTTTCGAAAATGATCCTTGCATGCAACCTATAGCAACTAAAAATAGATCCCTCAATCAAGGCATGCCTTTCCACGCTACCTTGGGAGAAGCAATCCATGCATGCAAATCAATTTTGCTCGGTCCTGGAGGGAACCATCAACTCAACTGCACATGCAACAGTCTGTTCAGCTGGGAGGAAAAAATGCACATTTTTGGGAGGGAGCTGGGTTGGCTGCCTAGAATATTTGCGTAATTTCTGGGTTGAGCAGCCCTGCTAGGAGGAATTGCGCAATTTTTCTAATGAATAGTGACAGGTAGATTTGTGCAATTTTGGAGCCTAGCAGGCTGCCAAACAGAATTGCGCAATTTCTGGAGGGAAGGTTGGTTCCCCTCCAGAATCGCACAATTTCTTGAGGGAGCTTCTCAGCTTGCAACTGGACCAAGTCCATAGAAACAACCTATGAGGGGGATGCAACAAGCTCTCATGGAAAAGTTGTCATTCTACAAGAAAATTACTGAAGTTTGTGTACTTGACAAGGCAAGACATGCTATAGTGAAAGGTTGGTAGGGAGGCTCCAAAATGAAGCTAAGGAAAAATTTCGGAGGGTGGTTGTAGCTGCTACAATAGGGACATAAGAAGAAATACCTCAATTTTGTGGCAATTCATTGGCAGATGAAGACTCTGCTTTGTCTGGTGTTGAAGGATAAAGAGGTGGAAAGATATATTGTATTCACTTCACTGGAGGACATCAAAAGGATGCAGAGGAATCAATGCTTCTCTATGGATAGGCTCGATGCAAGGTTGATCCATGTAGAAGGGCATCTATTATGTGAATATGATAATGTTTCACCTCCAGGTTCAAATGCTAGGGATTTGACTCCCATTTCTTCTTCTAACTCTTAATGGTTGTTATGACTATTTCTAGTTTTTCATTTAATTTCTACATAGAATGTCTATTTTTGGAAAACCTTGGAAGCTTTAGAGAATCATAGTTGGTGTTTTTTTTGAATTATGTGGAGACAGTAACAACTCCAAAGTAATCTTGATGTAACAACTTTGTATTTTGATGGCATTCTGATAATATAAAGTATCATATATATATATATATATATATATATATATATATATATATATATGTTATTTAAAAAAAATTAACTCACTATGAATGTTTGTAAAAAAAATACAATACTCCATTGTATTTAATACCAACGTAGATCATTTTTAACTCTGAATCTACCAAGCGTTCAGAGGGATCAAATATTTCAAGATGCAAACAATTTTTTTGAATCCAAAACTTAAGAAAATATTTGCATATTAAAACATTTGATTCCTCTTGGCTCTTGGTAGATTCAAAGGTAAGATGGATCTATGTTGATTTTGAGCAACACAGTAATATATATATATATCTATATATATATATATATATATATATATATATATATATAGTGATAAAGATGATGACGATGATTAACATCCACTATGACCAATAAGGTCTATTGGACCTTAAGGAAGTAAGAGATTTCTTGAGGTTCTTTAACATTTCATTTCTATGATCAAAAAGAAAGGAGAAAAGCGTTCCTAAATCACTGTAGTTTTGTCGACTTAACAAGTCCAAAAGGTTGGTAGTGTGACAAAGAATTTGAAAATTAAAATGGATCTAAGCAGGCAATCCAAGAGAAAACGCTTTTCATCTTCGATCCTCTTAGAATTGTAAAGGTGAAAAACTCTCGTCCCAAGGTGTTTTGCGAATTGACTGGTTAGTTAATTTATTATCCTAAATTGCTTGCATGAATTATCAACCAAGGTTTGTAGACTGATGAAGTGTGACGCTCTATATGTGCTTAGTTAACTTTTATCTTACTTTTTTGTTTTGTATTTTTATGTTTGTTTTGGGGGTCTCTATTCTTTGATGTCTAAGAATATACAATCTATGAGAGATTTACATGGATCTAATGAGTTTTAAAGGAAGGATAGGTTCCTAAGTTAGTCTAATCTCCTAAAAATGGACCAAGAATCATTTTAACTAGTTAGGACCTAAAAATAGAAACAGAGCATCTATCTTATCTACCATTTAGCCTAATCCATGGATCTAATTCTTAAAACCAAAAGTAGTACTGATGTAGAAGGTAATTCAATAATTGCATTCATTTAGCCATTCAAACATTCACTTTTGGAATATGATAGAATCAATATCCTTGACATGTTTTGTTGGAATGTCAAGTGATGCAATTAAGTAATGACCTAAAAACAGAAAAGAAAAGATGACAGTTTGTAAAACTAACAATGTACTGAGTAAGCTCAATCACTGCATGAATTAGATATTCAACCAATTAAGTTAGAATTATCATCATTTTGAAATGGTTTTGAGAACATCTATTAATACAGCTAATTGACAGTTCTATGCTAAGAAAATGAGTAATCAAAATAGTAAGAAGCTAAGCAAATGTGTATTCTCATTACTTCATTTTTCATTCAGTCATTTTTCATAAGAATAAGACTTGCACAGTTGTGATTTTTATCCTTACGCTATTGGTTACAAACTGAAATGAAACAAAATTAGAGAAACCAGACTTGTAGAAAACAGAGTAATAAAATTTAAAATGAAAACAACAAGTGAAAAACCTTCTTCAGTGCAGGGGACCTCTGCAACTGATGTAGCTGGATGACAGCTAATTAAAGATGCACTTTTAAACCACCATTGACAAAACAAAGTTTGTATTATCAACAAAACGAAGCCTGAACATAGTATTTAACAAAAGCCTATAATTCCTTCTAGCTTCTAACTACTTCTCGGTCTCATTCAACCAATATTTATAGAAAAACAACATAACTGTCTAAGAGAAAATCTTGTTACAGGTGGCTTGATCCGAATCTATCATGACTGTTTATAAGAAGGCCTGCTACAAGTGGTTTAATTCGAATTGTAATGAGATTGTTAAACTTCTGATCAGCTACAGATGGCCTGATTTGCGTTAAATCCTCAACTTCTGATAGGCTATAAGTGGCTTAATCCGCATTAACTCTTCAACAGAACTGTTAGACTCTTGATTAGCTACGAAAGAGGAAATCAAGAGTCATACTTTGACCATGACTTTAGGCATGCTTTTATGTCGATCTGGAGCGAGTGAGTAGGATAGAATCCATGTGGAGATGATTCTAGAGATGCCCATGTGGCCCAGTACTTCATTTGACACCTGTAACTTGCCAAACCATGAGAGTAGCTATGGATCCCACAGTTAGCTGCAGAATAGACTACGTTCTATAGCTAATTTTCAAAAATCTATTAAAATATCAAGAACATGAAAATATAATATGATGATCATTTTAATGCTTTCCTAAGACAAAATATAGCATTTATCATTGATTGGATTTGTAGTCTTGTGAGAAATCAAGAGAAAAGGGTGAGAACAAATGTCAAGGGGAAGGTAATTCTAAGGTTCAACACACCCCCACTGCAAAATCATTGCATGTCCTCATGCAATTTGCCAAAAATATGAGTTCTTCTCTAATGCATTTGCTCAGACACTTCTGCTAGTACATCCAATTTTCTTCTTTTTCTTTTCTTTGAAGTGATTGTCATTCTAGGTTTCCTCATAAGAAGCCTGTAGTTGAGGTTGATGATTTTTCTGTTCAGACTTCTATTCTTTCTTTTCAACTTCCTATTTTTCTTATACCACAGTCCTAGATACATAATGGTATTATCATGAATAGCCTTGTCCAATTTACTTTGTTCCTTCAAGGTTTCATTCTCCTTTTTGATATGTCTGTTTAATATCTCTAATTCATAAATTTCTTGTTTGAGAGAGTCAATTAGAGGTTCTTGTGGATTGACAGAGGGTTTTGGATTCTTTGAGGCACTTTTCTTCTCCATTGATTCTATATAATCATATATTTGTTGTTGTACTAGGTCTATGCCTGGAGATCTTTTGCTTGGGCTACCTTCAAAATGATGGTTAGGAGAATTTTGAGGACTGTGTGCAGAAGAGATGTTAATAGGAGAAGTTTCTGGGGTTTCCTCTTCTAAGTTTATGAACACTGTCCCTTTTGATGGTGTTTTCTTTGCCAACCCTCGAAGTCTAGAGATTCTTCTAGGTTGTGGATGACTTACATTCTCTTTCTCTGTGACCTTTTTCTCTTTTCTTATGTTTCCTCTTGCTCTGATTTGTTTACTGATTTCTGTTAGTTCTTCAGATATTAATTTTCATCATCTTTCTGTGATGAAAACTCAGGTCTGTCTTTAATGGTTATACCAATCTTCTTTCTTCTGTTTTTTCTAACATTATCTTCTTTGGGTGATTGGTACTTCTTGAAAATGATATCTAATGAGGAAATCCTCCCAAGTATCTCCTATGCCTTTTAAATGAAACTCAATCAGTATCTTTATCAACCCATGATGGTACATGGTTGTGTCTATGAACTCTATTTTCTTTTGCACATTTGAGGCCATCATTCTTCAACTTTTTAGCAGGAAGAAAGGAAGATTGATTTTTCCATTTTCTATGAAATTCATTAGTAAACATATATGGTAGACATACATGCACCCAAATCTCTCCTCACAGGTGATAAATTTCTATAATATCAAAAGCAGGCTCCTCCATTTACTTTTAAGAACTGAAATTGGAATTCCTTTTCTAAAAACAAAGACATCCATACCTGGGTTCCTGAGTATTACTTTCCATGATTCATTGTGTAATTCCTTGTTTTTGAACCATCTTTCACCATGTCTTGGATGTTCTGTAGCCTATGTTATGAACGACTTTGTTACTGCAAACTTAATATCTCCAATTTCTACCTCTGTACCATCAAAAGATCTAGCAAAATATTTTGTGATCTCTTTATGAAAACCATAAAATTTTTCGATGAATTTGAGCCATCCAGCCTTCTACAACATTTCCTTGAGCTGTGGGTATCCTTTCATATACTTTTCTCCTACCGGTTCTGACCTGACAATGGGTCCCATGCCTTCTGCTTCACATAATTCTTTAACCTTCAGAATTACCCTTCCTGGTTTATGAAATGGATTGACTGCAAGTATGGTGAAAAGAACTGTGGGTTTGCATGAAATAAGTAGATGGTAAGGGTTTCAGAGGAACATGGACAAGTATGTCACGCCATAGTCATGACTATTAAAAACAATGAGGGAGTTAATTATGGACCATTATGTGACAAAAGATGGATGGTGTGGTGGATATGCAGTACGATAGAGATTGCAATCAAATCAAATGATGATTTGTCATGGAAACATATGAATGGCCATATTATACATACTCTATGTTCTAACCTTGCTATTTTAAAATAAATTTTTTCACTTTAACCTCTTGAAACTTAACCTTTTTGTTGTTTTTATTTGATGTTGATCCGCAGATACCCTTCTTAGCATATCAATCTTAAAAAAAAAAAAATTATTCAATTCCCTGCAATCAACATTTATTTGGAGCAGAGCTGCGGAATGAGATATGGCTGCAGAATCAAATTGGTTATGGAATGGAATTAGCTGAAGAACATGATAAAGATGAAATATGGCTATGGCGCATGGATGTGAAATAAAATGAAAATGGAGTGTAATGAAAGGAAAATGGAATATAACAGTGAAAGGGAATGAAAGTGAAGTGAGATGAAATGAAATGAAATGAAATGAATTTGCAGATTAGGCACTGCAATGAATGTAGCTTTATGTCACTACTTATTACGGAAAGAGAATAGGAAATATAGGATGTCAGAAATCTTTGATTTTCACCCTGTATTTCCTGTATAAGTAAGCCAATGAACAACTGGTTTTCAGACTTATACATTTTGTTTATATTTTTTTATGTGATTTTTAATATAGATATATATATACAAGAAAACTAAGTTAGTGGAGAAGAAGAATTCTTCTTCACCAACTTCATCTCAGTGTTATCTTGGGAAATTTTGACAAAATCCTCCCTTGAAATTGGCTTATGATATATCTTTAAATGATGACCATTTATAGGAAGAGGTACCTTTATCTCATCTATTGTCCTTATTCTCACTGCCCTATTATTAAAGACTTCTTCAATCTCATATGGCCCAAGCCAATGAGTCTAAAACTTCCCTTGAAAATATTTGAATTTTGAATCGAACAAAAGTGCCCAATCTCCTGCTTGAAACTTCTTCTCCTTGATATACTTATCATGCCATTTAGCCCTTTGCTGTTGGACTAAACTGGTTCTTTGAATTGCATCTTGCCTGATTTCATCAAGCTCATTGAGTTGCTCCAATCTATGTTTCTGTGCTTCTGATAAATCTAGTCCCAATTGGACTGCCATCTTGAAGGTTCTGATTTGAAACTCTATAGGGAACAGGACTTGCTTCCCATAAACAAGCTCATAGGGAGTATGTCCTGTTGTGTTCATCCATGTAGTTCCGTAGGCCCATAAGGCTTCAAGAAGCCTTTCTGCCCAATCTCTTCTGTGTAGATGTACAATCTTAGTGAGAATTCCTTCAATCACCTTATTGGTAGATTCAACTTGACCGTTTTCTTGTGGATGGTAAGGAGTAGACTTCCTATGTTTTATCTTGTATTCTTCCACAAGTCTTTCCACCATTTTAGATGTAAATTGAGATCCTTGATTTGTCACTATTTCTCTTGGAACACCGAAACGAGTGAAGATGTCCTCAAAAATAAAATTAACTACAAATTTCTCATTAGCAAAAGGTAATGCTTTAGCTTCTACCCATTTGGTGACATAATCAGTGCATACCAAAATATACTTCTTTTGTTTAGATGGAGGATTAATTGGTCCAACAAAATCCAAGGCCCATTTTTCAAAAGGTTCAATGAGTACCTGAGTTTGTAGTGGCATTTCATCTGAAGGAGCAGGTTTCCCTACCCTTTGACAGCTGTCACACCTTTTGACATACTCTTTGGCATCTATGAAGATGGAGGGCCAATAATATCCTAAATGAAGGATTTTATAGGCTGTCCTCTTGTCAGCAAAGTGTCCACCACAAGGTTCATCATGGCATGCCTTAAGAATTTCAGGGATTTCATCTTCTCGAACATATCTTCTAATCATGAGATCTAGACCTATTTTATACAATTCATTAGTAATCCATAAGTAATTTGCACTTGTTTGAATGATTTTTCTTTTCTCCTTAGGAAACAGATGTGAAGGTAATTTTCCTATGACTAAGTAATTAGCAATATCTACAAACCAAGGGGTTTGAGTAGTTATTGCAAAAAGATATTCATCAGAAAATTTATCTTCAACTGGAGTGTTATATTTGATATTTTGAATTCTAGACAAGAAATCAGCAACTGTATTTTGTTTTCTAGGTCTATCTAAAACAATGAGGTTGAACTCTTGCAGGAGTAATAACCATCTTGTAACTCCGTAATTGGTAATTAGTTTATTCATTAAGTATTTAATTGCAGAGTGATCTGTATGAACAAAGGTTTCATAGCCTATTATATAATGTCTGAACTTGTTGATAGCATGAACAACAACTAAGAATTCCTTTTCAGTTACAATGTAATTTAACTAAGTGGGAGTCAAATTCTTGCTTGTGTAGTAGATGGCATAAGGGATAAAATATTTTTGTCCTAATATAGCTCCCACAGCTGTATCTGAAGCATTTGTTGAAATATGAAAAGGTAGTTTCCAATTTGGATCTCTTAAGATGGGTGCCTCAGAATTTTTTACTTTCAAAGTCTCAAATGCCAACTGGCAATCAGGATTCCAATTGACTTCACAATCTTTGGTGAGAAATTTGAAGAGTGGTGATGATAGTTTAGTGAAATTTTCTATAAACCTTCTATAATATCCCGTGAATCCTAGAAAACTTCTAACATCCTTTTGAGAACTTGGAATTGCTAATTTAGAGATGACTTCAACTTTAAATTTATCAACCTTAATTCCATCTCCCGAAATGTGATGTCCTAAAACAATCCCTTCTATAAACATCATAAAACATTTTTCATGGCTTACTGAAAGGTTTGCTTCCTTACATATTTTAAGAATTTTTTCCAAAGTTTCTAATGCTTCCTCAAATGTATTCCCGTAAACTGTAAAGTCATCCATATATATCTCTACACAATCATGTATCAGATCAGAAAAAATTCCTAGTACTGCTCTTTGGAATGTTGCAGGTGCATTGCATAATCCAAAAGGGATTACTTGGTAGGCATAATTTCCCCATGGGCAAGTAAATGTGGTTTTATCTTGATCTTCAAGTGCTACCTGAATATGATTGCAAGCACTAAAACCATCCAAGAATGAGAAGTACTTCTTACCTGCTAATGTATCTAACACTTGATCTATAAAGGGCAAAGGAAAATGATATTTTAGGGTAGCTTTATTCAATTCTTGATAATCAATACCTAACCTCCATTTACCATTCTTTTTAGGCACAATCACTAGAGGAGAAACCCACTAGCTATCTGAAATTGGGTAAATAAAATTTACATTCAACAATTTTTGCAACTCTTCTTTCACAATTTCCCTAAGATTTGGATTCATCCTTCTTTAAGGTTGTCTGATAGGTTTACAATTTTCCTCAATGTAGATGTGATTTATATAAGTCTTAGGACTAATTCCTTTCACGCCAGTGTATTCCCATGCACATGCAGAAGAATGTTGTTGTAAAGTTTTGATTAGATTTTCTTGTAATTTTTCCAAGTTATTGTTTATATTCAATGTTTTCCCTGGAAATATTTCAACTGTAGAGCTACCAAATTCTTTCATAGAATAAAGAGACTTCTGCCTAGATGACAAATATTCAATATTAGATTTTTCTTGAAACTGATCATGTTCATATTCTGGAGATGATTCAAATTTTTCCATTGTATTTAAGATTTGACTATCTTCACTAATGGTTGAAATAGTAAAGAGAGGCTGAATATCATTTTCATCATCAATCCATTCTTTTTCATCTATCTTTGTGATTTTTCTTGCTGGAGGATATAAAGTGAATTTCTTAGTTGAATTACCATCAGAGATATACATATCACCAGATCTACAGCTAATGAAAGCATCAACTGTAGCCAGCCAAGGTCTTCCTAATATAAGTGGATGTCCTCCTAGATTTCTCTTTGGGGTTAGGATCATAAAATCAATAGAGTACTCCCAAGAGTCTAAGGACATTGAAATATCTCCTAACACACCATATGGTTTAATTACAGATCTATCTGCCAATTGTAGTAATGTAGGTGTATAGAGAAGATTGGGAAGTTTGAGTTGTTCCATGATTTGTTTGCTCATGATGTTTATTACTGCTCCTAAGTAAATAAGTGTATTTTGGATTTCAACTCCATTGATATTTGTTTTTACAACTGGACTTCCTGGATCTACATATTTTTGTATGGCAATTTTTCCCATCATTATGTCTGCTATTTTTCCTGCTAGCTGAATTCTTTTTACTTCTTTTGTTTTTCTTTCTGGTTTCTTCATGCTCAACTCCTTTATTGTTTTAGCTAGAATTGGAATCTCCTTAATGGCTTGTAATAAAGGGATTTTGATACAGACATTTTTCAATTCATCTAGAAAATTATAATTAGGCAACATAATATGCTTTTCTACCCCTCTATCAACTTGTAATCTTTCTGGAAAAGGAGGTGTAGAAGTGGATACTGGTTGTTGCTCTATGATAGGAGTTGAGTTTATTGGTTCTTTCTATTTTTCATTTTCAGTATTCTAGTTTTGAGGAGATGTTCCTTCAAAACTTTTATTTTTTTGTAGAGAATCTTCCTCAGAATTGTCTTGTTCTTGAATAACCACAGAAGGTTTTTTCTTTTCTAATATCCTACCAGATCTCAATTGGACATCATTGAGATCTAATGGAGTGATCATGTAAGTTGGAAATTTATGTCCTTCCACCATATAGGTATTCTGAGGATTTTTATTGTTGGGGTTAGGTAATGGTTGGGTAGGTAACTGATTTGGTCTTTGTGGAAATGGCAGTGAAAGTTGAGGGTTTTGGTTTTGAAGTTGGGGTTGTTGATTTTGTTGAGGAATTTGTTGGGGAGGATAGTTTGGATATGATGGAAGATATTGATAGTATGGAGAGAATCTTCCATAAGGATTTTGTATTCCTTGAGCCCAAAGTTAAGTTTGAGATTGAGATTGAGGCCAAGGTTGTTGCCAAGAATTCCAATTTGGAGGGGGCTGCATATACATTTGGTTGTTAAAACCCTGATTTTGTTGCCCTTGCCAAGGTCTTCTAGAGACAAAGCAAAGAGACTCTGTTGGATTTGAAATTGTTTCCTCTTGAAAAACAACCTTAAGACCAGGGATTGAAGGACAAATTTTGGTCTCATGGTTTTCTGAACAAATCACACATGTCTCTATGACTTTTGCATCTAAAGGGAATTCTCTTAAAGCATTCTTCTTTATGCATTTGGGACAGAAAATAGCCAGAGCATCAGTCTTGGTTTTCTGCTTGTTTTGTAACTTAAGGGTGTCTATTTGTTCACTAAGGCTCCCTAGAATATCTGTTTTAAATTCATCAAGCATGTTTCCAATTTCTACCCTACTCACTGATCCAGTTGCAGATTTATTCACCCTAACAAGAGAAGGATCTCTTGGACCTTTCCCAGTTTTGGATTTTCCTCTTGAGAGATGAACACATAATTCTCCTATGTCACTTAATGGGAGTTGAGAGATATCTCCATTCCCCATCATGTTAAGGATATATATCCACTCATCTCTAATGGCTTTTAATAAAAGAGCTTTTAAAGTATCTTGATCTAAGTTATCCATCTTTGCTCTTTTTAAGTTATAGTTGAATCTCTCAATTAAATCCTCTAAATTTTCATCCTCTCTTTGCATCATTTTGAACACTTCATCCTTGTGATTGATAGGAATGCAATAATCCAAATACCTGTCCAAAAACACTTTCTTCATGTCATTTCATGTTCTAGTGGACCGAGTGACCAATCCCATGAACCATTTTAAAGCAACTCCTTTCAATGTTAAAGGGAACAATTTGAGTTTTTGAGAGTCTTGTAAATAATCATAAGTCCTGCACAAGACTTCAAATTCAAATAAGAAGGTTTCAGGGTCTTCACTTTTTAATCCATGAAAATTTGGGAGGACAGAAGGTGAGATATTTTTCATTGCGGCATCTGTTTCTTCATCAACTATAGGGAATACAAAAGAATTATCAACTTCCCTATTTCCTCTACCTCTTCCATTATTTCCTCTGTCTTCTCCATTATTTCCGCTACCTCTTCCTCTGCCTCCTCCTCCTCCAAACAGTGAGAATTCTCCATCCTCTCCTTCTTCTGCCATTATAGTTTCTTCAGAGTTAATATAAGATTCAACCTGTAAGGTGTTGTGGCCAGCAACAACCCCCCTCATTCAAACTAGTATCGGCCATGATGCTAGAATGAATGGGGACCCTTAGTTAATTTTCAGAAAAAACAAAGATTTCTTTCGAAGTTGCGAGCATAAGCTTAGGAAAGGTCTCTTGGACAACTTAAGCCTAAAACCTGTGTCCATAAAAGCAAATCTTAAAGGTCGCATCACTAAAATTAAAGAAACGCCTTCGTTTCCCCTCTAAAAGCCAATATGCACATCACCTCGGTGTTAGTGAACAACATCGCATCGCAATACACTAGCATCCATAAAGAAAAGCTTACAAGTCCGCCGATCTGCGATGTTGCGATCGCGCGATCGCATATCGCAGAAATGAGGCAGGGTACGTTGGCAAACATTTGAATCGTGGCGATCTGCGATATTGCGATCTGCGATGTTGCGATCACTACCATTTGTGATTGCGCGACATGCAAGGATACGTTGGCAAGTCTTAAAAGCACCTTAGTACGACTCCTTTGAGCACGCCACCCAAAGAAAATCCACTTACTATAACCTGACTTGGAAATTATGCGCTTTTAATGTTAGTAATAAATTAGTTGTCAGTTATTAAGTGGCATAAAGACGCGTGCCTTAATGCGGATTTGCTTCACGTAAGGTGGCGTATCTGATTTATCTCTTGCATTTAAAACTCTCCCATCACCTTTCTGATCAATCTTTCCATTTTACTCATAACCTGCAGGAGCAAAGTGCGAAGGCAAAATCAACCAGAAACGATAAGCGAGATGGGGAAGAAGAACAAAGCTCAGAGCTCAGAGACAAGGGAAAATACCAAGGAGATGGCGCCTCTCTACACAGATACCGCATGCAATAAAGATGCAGGCATTTCCACATGGGAAGGCATGTATAGGCTGTTAGAAGAAGAGAACCCTAGAATAATCAAGGCAACTGCTGCTGTCGCAGATGCGTCACGTCCTTCAGAAGCATCCCTGGAAGACCTAGCGTGCTCTTTCCTCCACAGAATAGCGGCAAGGCAGAAGATCCTACCTTATACAGACATGATCAAGTGGATTTTAGATGATGCGGAGTTGCATCATAGGCAGTTCAAAGTCAAAGGACATGGGCTCGTGGGATCGTTTGCGGCTCAAGACCTGAAGCTCATGTATCACCTTCCTGAACCACAAACGACCTACAATGCAGATTTTGTTAGGAAGTTTGCAGCAGAGAATCCGGACCTATCAGACACTACCAAGGAATGGTCAAAAAGGGATGAACCACTGAAAAAAGATAAGAACGGTATGTATAGCACTGGTTCTCTTACCTCTCCGTATTGTTTTGCTGCAGCCATGCTCTATAGGCTGTTTGGTAAGCCCGATATCAATAAATTTCCATTTGAATGGCTACCGTTAATTGATGCCGCGACTAATTCTGAGATAGTGGATTGGGCCAAAATCCTTTCTGACACTCTATACACGACAGTTCTCCACTACCGTTCTAAGAGATCCTTCTCCCAAAGGTTCTATCCTCCTTTCTATTTGTCTGCCTATATAATGGATTCTGTCTGTCTTGTATCAAAATTCCCTACTATGGGCTGGCAATGGACTACCCAGGACCCATTGCCCATTCATGTCTATCATAAAGTCTTGTGGGACTCCCAGTTTGCCCCCCATTTTTACCAGATTTGCCATGGGCTCATACTGCCCATGCATAGAATGATATATGATAAAGATCCCCCAAGGTGCTCTCCCGAGGCACAAAACGATATCACCTCCATAGCAAGATGGTTTGGAGAAGAATGGTTTACCTACATTCGAGTTTTTGGAAGCACTGCACCTCTGCATGTCCTACCCTTGTATATCCCAGATAAATTGTTGGCCCGAGAAATCGCTTATCAGACTTGTTCTGAAGGCGGTTTAACTAAGGACCTAAAGAACAAAAAGAAAGCCATTTGGCCTCAATTCCCGGTCACATGTGGGGCCTTCTCTTTGTTCGATGTGGGACACGCTTTTGGCGAGGTGGAGAATGTGACGTGTCTCCAACTATTTAAGTTCTCACCAAGACCATTCGACCCTAATAAAGTGGCCCAGGAATTTACAATCAGCGTCAAGATAAGTGTGTTCTCTGGGAGGAAGGATCCGTTTGATGACCTCTTCCAGAACAAGAAATCACTCAAAGAAGTTTTGCAAGAAGCTCAGTCGAGGTTGTCCCCAAACGACCTTCGGAAATTCACGTTGTATAGAGAAAGAAGGTTGGCTAACATTCCACTGGAAAGATTGCGAGTGGCTACCAGAGAACCAACTCCGATCGTCAGCCTCAGTGAACATTCAAGCGCTTCCAGATCTAATTCCAGTGCCATAAAAGAAACGTCTTAAAATCCTGAAGAGTCTGTGCACAAAGAAGAGAAGAACAAAGAAACAATCAAAGACACGGTTCAGTCAAGTTCGATGGCTCAGCAGCAAGTTGCCGCCTCGCCACCAAGAGAAGTTCCCCCTCCCGTCACCGAAGCACCTCTGGTTACAGCAGAATTAGATAAAGAATGGGAGACCTTCAATGAACTAATAAATCTTGAAGATCAAGCCACGAAGACACCTATGAGCAATACACAGGTAATGCAAGAGGTCGTCTCGACCATAGTCGGTAGTGCCGCAGAGACGGAGCATCTTCCTATCGCTCCATCCTCAGAACTTCTACTCGGCGTAGAAGAAATTCCTCCACTGGACGTATTCTACAGTCCCCAGCACAAGGTAGTTGTAAGGAGACAAAGAAAGAAAAGGAAGCTTGAAGACGCACTGTCTCAAAATGCTGAACACCTAGATGTCTTGTGGAAAGACCCGAATAACAATCCAACAGACAATCTTACGAAATTGTCTCAGATTGCTGGAGCATATGCTTCTGCAACTATTGACAAGGCCTCTGAAGTTCAGCAACTTCTAAAAGAACGTGAAAGTCAAATACAATTGCTACAACAACAGTTGCGACAAGCCAATGAGAACGCTGAAGCTTCCAAGCAGCTCGAAAAGCTACAAGAAGACTTTCACCAGATGCAGGTGAACCATCAAAGAAGTATTGAAGAAAAGGAAAAACAGCTGCAGACGGTGCAAGAAATACATAAAGACGAGCCTAAGCTGACAGAGTTTATTTCAGAGTCCATCGGCTTGAACGACCAACTGTTACAGCAACAGGAAGATATGGTGCGCAGAATATCACAGTGGAGGGATTTTTGTGAGCTAAGCGACAAGATCACCAGCCAGGTGGTAGAATTACGGAATGACTATGACCAAGCCAACCGAAGAGTAACCGAATATCTGGCTTGGCAAAATGACGAGGAAGGGAAAAGAGCAGGGGCACCCAAGATTAATGAGAATCATAAGGAACTGCTCTTCAATAAGTGGGACGAACAAATCACATAGGCGGAACAGGCAGCAGAATCAGCGGCGACACAGGCAAGCATACTTATCGACTGTGTAAATGAAAATTTACACAGGGCCAATTTGATTTCAGAGTCCACCCCGGGGTACTTACCGAGCGCGTTACAGCTGGAGGCAGAATGGAAGCAGAAGACACAGGCAAACGGGAAGACAATTCAGACATTGGCTAGACTAAACTGGGAAAGTTACTGGACTTACTTAGTTAAGCCCCACAACCAATGCATGGCAGTAAGGTGCATCATGAACGCGGCCGAGAAAGTAGCGCCAGCTCTTATGGATGCCATTTTCACAGCCCAGTTAAACACAGAAGTCGGCCAACCGACTCTTCTCAAGCCCATGCTTGAAAACTGCAATTTCAGAGACCAAATTAAGAAGTAATTTTATTTAGAAAGTTGTTTTTTCTTGTTTTTTGTTTTACTGAATTAGAAAAAGGGCGGTCATTTGAGAACCGTGTCCTAAATTTTGTAATAATACTATTATTAGGATTAGATAGTAGTATTTCAACCCTTCTCATTGCATTGGAGTAGGGTCCAGAAATTTGTCAAAAACTTGTCCTCGGAACATGCACTTCTGCACCCTCAGAGGAGGTTTTGATGAATGGAAGGATCGAGATTTATTTATGTTTGTGTCTTAATGTCTGCTACTGATGTTGCACTTCTGTACTCTTGGTAGATGTTAGAAGCAAGTAGAGATAGATCGTTATTGCTTGAAGTCTGTGAGCAAGAATTAGTCATAAATGGTACTTTTATCTCTTGATTAATTCCTGTTTGCATTCTTAGAGTGATATACAACTGATATTGTTTGCATGTTAATGTATGAACACATGGGTTATCATTTGGCACTTCTGTACGGTGGACTTATTTATTTATGCTTAACATGCTAATGATTTGATTATGTGATGTGTTTTTTCACAACTGTTTTGTTTAACTTCTTAGGCAGAACAGTTCATCTTAAACGGTTTATATTCTTATAATGGCTGAATAATCTTTATTACCAGTTATTGTATGAAATCTTTCTAGATTGCATAATAGAAGAAATATATATCCCGGGTTAGTATAGATCTTGTGTGTGTTATTTCCATTAAGTTACAGTAGATTAGAATCACTTTGCAAGTTAGATTTATAGTAGTTATAGAATGTCTTCAGAACTAACATAATCAAACTTCACACACACATACACATCCCATGCATCGGGAAGCTGGTCCTGTTATCCCCAGTTGGACCCGCTACTCCAAACGGGTAAGGAGCCGCCAACCAGGTTCCGGACCGGGTGGGTATCCCCTTTGTTGTTGACCCGACTTCGGGGCCCTCAACATTTCTGGCGCTAGAAGGAGGGCCTGAGCATATTGTCTGTTGGAATGTTTTTAAACTAGAAATCCTGGAAAAGGATGTCTGCTTACAAAATTCCCATCTGGAGTTGCATCCACGTTCCTGCTTCTTCCAACACTCCACCACATGTGGTAAGGCTATTATCTCAGGTAAAATTCAATGGTGAGAATAATTCTTCTGCATTTCATCACGCCCTGCAGTTCATTCAAAGAGTTTCAAATGCTGATATTCAAAAAATTGACGAAGGCGTTTTGTGCAGGATTTTTACTCTTATGTTCACAGCGAAAGCTAGAAGATGGTGCAGAAACCTCCCAGTTGCATCAGTCCACAACTGGGACCATTACGTTAGAACTTTCATCTTGGAATTTGATTGCTATGAATACGACCAGGTATACAATGAAATCGACTATCTGCGGAAACAAAACGAACCCGTAAGGGATTTCAATATACGATTTCATCTTAAGTGTCTACAATATGATCTCGAGGATGAGCTCACAGATGAAGAATCTTCCGATTATGATGAGGATTCCCTACCTCCTGTACCTGACCAAACATAATTTAGTCTAGGAGTTCTGCATGCTCTACCATCAGAAAACGAAGGCGAAAGTACTAAAAGGGAAAATACCCTGGCACCAGAAGACGATTTTAACATAAAGTCAGGCAATATCATCTCAGATCAACAAATGTTGATGCCAAGGTTAGATCCACCTTTTGTTTCTCTTTCAAAAAATATCGACGCAAAAAGGTACGATCTAAGGCCCGATACTTATAGTGAATCTGATGAACGAGATTTATTTGATGTCTTTAAATGCATTGTTCCAGATTCGCATTTTTCTTTTTACCCCGATGTTTTTAGTAACGACGATCTTCTCCCTCATGATATCAAGTATATTCCAACAAAGGGTTATTCAAACAAAACATCACTGGGTTTCCAAAACAAAGAGACCACTTTAACACAGCCTACGATTCATATCAAACGAGAGCTGCCTCATCTCCCTTGTCTGAAAATATACAATGAAAAAGAGGAACCTAGGGAAAACTGTAAAGTCTTTTGTGATAGTTGCTTTAATAATTGTGATGATATTGAGTTGTCACAAGTAACTCAACTAGGGTCAGATCATAAGAAACGTCTTAAATCAGAAACTATTCCATCTAACCCTCATCTCAAAGCGAAATCTCATTTGAATAATTTTACGATCCAAGACGATACTCCTATCTACGATTCATACCAAGAAGAAAGCTCCATCCCTGTTCACAATCATGATTTAAGTCCTGATTCACAAAACCCGGCCAGTTCTTGTGAAAAGGAAAAAGTTACATGTAACTCCCAGACGTGTGACACCACTATGTGTATACATACCCAATCATTTCTTTCTCACTCACGTTCATCTTGTACAAAATCGAATTCCTGTTTAGATTTTCGAATTTTTGATAGATTAGATTTCAGCGATTTATATATAAACACTTTCATTTCAAACGAAATCGCTGAAAACTTAACGTCAACAAACTACGGGTTACAAGCCGTCGAGGTTAAGAAACCCATTTCACAGTTTGGCTTGTTATCCCTCCTATTGAACGATCACCGATCTACAAAAGAAATCTATCTCAATCTCTATGATCCAATAGGTACCTAGTTGGAAAGAACCTATCATGAGAAAATAAAACTAGGCATAATTCCAATTGAGTTTATGGGTTATTATTCTCTAGCCAACAATTTCGATCCAAGAGGAATTCAATTCTTTTTACTAATGCTTGGAAGATTCATACGACTAAGAATAATAATGAATCGCTGGTTCCATTGGAAATATCATTTTACCTAGTTATTTCCTGTATATAATTAGAGTAGGAGTAAGAGTAGTTTAGCTAGGTTATTAGTTTTGCTTCCAATAATTGATAGGCAAAGTTAGTTATATTCTCTACATGGCCCTAGGGAATAGTTGCCTCTCCCAAATAAAGTTTGTTCTGGCTAAACAGTATTTGACATTCACTGAAGAAACCTTGTCTCTGTTAAAGATTTTGAACTTCGGCTCTTGTGAAACAGGAAATCTTTTGAGAAATTTGATCTTTCATTATCGATAGATCTTTAACCCAGAGATGATGTTAAGTTCAACCCCAAAAATTTTTAAAGAAAGCTATCTCGGTGAGAAATTCGTTTTAGATCAGCACAATGAAAGGTATCAATATTAGAATAAAGATTCTCTGTGAAAACAGCCATTATCAAAAGTAGCCCTGTCATTGTCGTCCAGAACTTTCTTAAGGAAAGAGAATTTGACTTCCTCCCTGCTAAAGGAAAACGCAACGTTCAGGAGAATAACCTAAAAAGATGCTATATCTCAAAGAATAAGAGGTCTCATCACGAGCCGACTTATCATGATCACAGATATTATAACTTGCTGACTTTGCCAAAACTGTCTACCAAAACAGGGCAACGACTCAAGATTGTTGCGATCAAAAGACAAGGGGTCTCATCACGAGCCAGCTTGTTCAGCAAAAGTGTAAATCAAGTGAATGAATGTGTCATTATTTGGCCACCAAACCAAGACATTGTTCTTTAGAGAATAAAAAAAAAAAAAAAAAAAGCATCAAGAAAGGGATAATTCTTCTGAAGCAGTTGCGAAAACCTGAAGCAAGATAAAGGATCATTCCTGGATAATAGGTAACCCTGTCGAGGCTATGGACGCCTGCTGGCAGTAGTGGCTCTACCTACGACAAAGGAGCATTCCTAAAAGGGGTTGATACATAGAGAACACTTTATTTTTATGTTTTACAAGACCAAGTAATAACTGATCTGAACTCGAAAACAACCTGAGAATGCAGGTAATTGGAATAGAATGGGGCGAAGACAAAACATCATTGATGCTTTAAAGTATTGCTTGTTTTTATCTTTTTTAAATAAAGTTCGGATTCCCTAAATTTTTTTTTTTGAGAAGATCTGAAAGCGTCAATAGAAAAAGAGCAGAGATAACTGGTTCTCCCAAGTGAATCGCCAATTGTTGTGGCCAGCAACAACCCCCCTCGTTCAAACTAGTATCGGCCATGATGCTAGAATGAATGGGGACCCTTAGTTAATTTTCAGAAAAAACAAAGATTTCTTTCGAAGTTGCGAGCATAAGCTTAGGAAAGGTCTCTTGGACAACTTAAGCCTAAACCTGTGTCCATAAAAGCAAATCTTAAAGGTCGCATCACTAAAATTAAAGAAACGCCTTCGTTTCCCCTCTAAAAGCCAATATGCACATCACCTCGGTGTTAGTGAACAACATCGCATCGCAATACACTAGCATCCATAAAGAAAAGCTTACAAGTCCGCCGATCTGCGATGTTGCGATCGCGCGATCGCATATCGCAGAAATGAGGCAGGGTACGTTGGCAAACATTTGAATCGTGGCGATCTGCGATATTGCGATCTGCGATGTTGCGATCACTACCATTTGCGATCGCGCGACATGCAAGGATACGTTGGCAAGTCTTAAAAGCACCTTAGTACGACTCCTTTGAGCACGCCACCCAAAGAAAATCCACTTACTATAACCTGACTTGGAAATTATGCGCTTTTAATGTTAGTAATGAATTAGTTGTCAGTTATTAAGTGGCATAAAGACGCGTGCCTTAATGCGGATTTGCTTCACGTAAGGTGGCGTATCTGATTTATCTCTTGCATTTAAAACTCTCCCATCACCTTTCTGATCAATCTTTCCATTTTACTCATAACCTGCAGGAGCAAAGTGCGAAGGCAAAATCAACCAGAAACGATAAGCGAGATGGGGAAGAAGAACAAAGCTCAGAGCTCAGAGACAAGGGAAAATACCAAGGAGATGGCGCCCCTCTACACAGATACCACATGCAATAAAGATGCAGGCATTTCCACATGGGAAGGCATGTATAGGCTGTTAGAAGAAGAGAACCCTAGAATAATCAAGGCAACAGCTGCTGTCGCAGATGCGTCACGTCCTTCAGAAGCATCCCTGGAAGACCTAGCGTGCTCTTTCCTCCACAGAATAGCGGCAAGGCCGAAGATCCTACCTTATACAGACATGATCAAGTGGATTTTAGATGATGCGGAGTTGCATCATAGGCAATTCAAAGTCAAAGGACATGGGCTCGTGGGATCGTTCGCGGCTCAAGACCTGAAGCTCATGTATCACCTTCCTAAACCACAAACGACCTACAATGCAGATTTTGTTAGGAAGTTTGCAGCAGAGAATCCGGACCTATCAGACACTACCAAGGAATGGTCAAAAAGGGATGAACCACTGAAAAAAGATAAGAACGGTATGTATAGCACTGGTTCTCTTACCTCTCCGTATTGTTTTGCTGCAGCCATGCTCTGTAGGCTGTTTGGTAAGCCCGATATCAATAAATTTCCATCTGAATGGCTACCGTTAATTGATGCCGCGACTAATTATGAGATAGTGGATTGGGCCAAAATCCTTTCTGACACTCTATACACGGCAGTTCTCCACTACCGTTCTAAGAGATCCTTCTCCCAAAGGTTCTATCCTCCTTTCTATTTGTCTGCCTATATAATGGATTCTGTCTATCTTGTATCAAAATTCCCTACTATGGGCTGGCAATGGACTACCCAGGACCCATTGCCCATTCATGTCTATCATAAAGTCTTGTGGGACTCCCAGTTTGCCCCCCATTTTTACCAGATTTGCCATGGGCTCGTACTGCCCATGCATAGAATGATATATGATAAAGATCCCCCAAGGTGCTCTCCCGAGGCACAAAACGATATCACCTCCATAGCAAGATGGTTTGGAGAAGAATGGTTTACCTACATTCGAGTTTTTGGAAGCACTGCACCTCCGCATGTCCTACCCTTGTATATCCCAGATAAATTGTTGGCCCGAGAAATCGCTTATCAGAATTGTTCTGAAGGCGGTTTAACTAAGGACCTAAAGAACAAAAAGAAAGCCATTTGGCCTCAATTCCCGGTCACATGTGGGGCCTTCTCTTTGTTTGATGTGGGACACGCTTTTGGCGAGGTGGAGAATGTGACGTGTCTCCAACTATTTAAGTTCTCACCAAGACCATTCGACCCTAATAAAGTGGCCCAGGAATTTACAATCAGTGTCAAGATAAGTGTGTTCTCTGGGAGGAAGGATCCGTTTGATGACCTCTTCCAGAACAAGAACTCACTCAAAGAAGTTTTGCAAGAAGCTCAGTCGAGGTTGTCCCCAGACGACCTCCGGAAATTCACGTTGTATAGAGAAAGAAGGCTGGCTAACATTCCACTGGAAAGACTGCGAGTGGCTACCAGAGAACCAACTCCGATCGTCAGCCTCAGTGAACATTCAAGCGCTTCCAGATCTAATTCCAGCGCCATAAAAGAAACGTCTGAAAATCCTGAAGAGTCTGTGCACAAAGAAGAGAAGAACAAAGAAACAATCAAAGACACGGCTCAGTCAAGTTCGATGGCTCAGCAGCAAGTTGCCGCCTCGCCACCAAGAGAAGTTCCCCCTCCCGTCACCGAAGCACCTCTGGTTACAACAGAATTAGATAAAGAATGGGAGACCTTCAATGAACTAATAAATCTTGAAGATCAAGCCTCGAAGACACCTGTGAGCAATACACAGGTAATGCAAGAGGTCGTCTCGACCATAGTCGGTAGTGCCGCAGAGACGGAGCATCTTCCTATCGCTCCATCCTCAGAACTTCTACTCGGCGTAGAAGAAATTCCTCCACTGGACGTATTCTATAGTCCACAGCACAAGGCAGTTGTAAGGAGACAAAGAAAGAAAAGGAAGCTTGAAGACACACTGTCTCAAAATGCTGAACACCTAGATGTCTTGTGGAAAGACCCGAATAACAATCCAACAGACAATCTCACGAAATTGTCTCAGATTGCTGGAGCATATGCTTCTGCAACTATCGACAAGGCCTCTGAAGTTCAGCAACTTCTAAAAGAACGTGAAAGTCAAATACAATTGCTACAACAATAGTTGCGACAAGCCAATGAGAACGCTGAAGCTTCCAAGCAGCTCGAAAAGCTACAAGAAGACTTTCGCCAGATGCAGGTGAACCATCAAAGAAGTATTGAAGAAAAGGAAAAACAGCTGCAGACGGTGCAAGAAATACATAAAGACGAGCCTAAGCTGACAGAGTTTATTTCAGAGTCCATCGGCTTGAACGACCAACTGTTACAGCAACAGGAAGATATGGTGCGCAGAATATCACAGTGGAGGGATTTTTGTGAGCTAAGCGACAAGATCACCAGCCAGGTGGTAGAATTGCGGAATGACTATGACCAAGCCAACAGAAGAGTAACAGAATATCTGGCTTGGCAAAATGACGAGGAAGGGAAAAGAGCAGGGGCACCCAAGATTAATGAGAATCATAAGGAACTGCTCTTCAATAAGTGGGATGAACAAATCACACAGGCCGAACAGGCAGCAGAATCAACGGCGACACAGGCAAGCATACTTATCGACTGTGTAAATGAAAATTTACACAGGGCCAATTTGATTTCAGAGTCCACCCCGGGGTACTTACCGAGCGCGTTACAGCTGGAGGCAGAATGGAAGCAGAAGACACAGGCAAACGGGAAGACAATTCAGACATTGGCTAGACTAAACTGGGAAAGTTACTGGACTTACTTAGTTAAGCCCCACAGCCAATGCATGACAGTAAGGTGCATCATGAACGCGGCCGAGAAAGTAGCGCCAGCTCTTATGGATGCCATTTTCACAGCCCAGTTAAACACAGAAGTCGGCCAACCGACTCTTCTCAAGCCCATGCTTGAAAACTGCAATTTCAGAGACCAAATTAAGAAGTAATTTTATTTAGAAAGTTGTTTTTTCTTGTTTTTTGTTTTACTGAATTAGAAAAAGGGTGGTCATTTGAGAACCGTGTCCTAAATTTTGTAATAATACTATTATTAGGATTAGATAGTAGTATTTCAACCCTTCTCATTGCATTGGAGAAGGGTCCAGAAATTTGTCAAAAACTTGTCCTCGGAACATGCACTTCTGCACCCTCAGAGGAGGTTTTGATGAATGGAAGGATCGAGATTTATTTATGTTTGTGTCTTAATGTCTGCTACTGATGTTGCACTTCTGTACTCTTGGTAGATGTTAGAAGCAAGTAGAGATAGATCGTTATTGCTTGAAGTCTGTGAGCAAGAATTAGTCATAAATGGTACTTTTATCTCTTGATTAATTCCTGTTTGCATTCTTAGAGTGATATACAACTGATATTGTTTGCATGTTAATGTATGAACACATGGGTTATCATTTGACACTTCTGTACGGTGGACTTATTGATTTATGCTTAACATGCTAATGATTTGATTATGCGATGTGTTTTTTCACAACTGTTTTGTTTAACTTCTTAGGCAGAACAATTCATCTTAAACGGTTTATATTCTTATAATGGCTGAATAATCTTTATTACCAGTTATTGTATGAAATCTTTCTAGATTGCATAATAGAAGAAATATATATCCCGGGTTAGTATAGATCTTGTGTGTGTTATTTCAATTAAGTTACAGTAGCTTAGAGTCACTTTGCAAGTTAGATTTACAGTAGTTATAAAATGTATTCAGAACTAACATAATCAAACTTCACACACACATACACATCCCATGCATCGGGAAGCTAGTCCCGTTATCCCCAGTTGGACCCGCTACTCCAAACGGGTAAGGAGCCGCCAACCAGGTTCCGGACCGGGTGGGTATCCCCTTTGTTGTTGACCCGACTTCGGGGCCCTCAACTTAAGGTTAATTTCTCTTCCTCTGGTTCCTTTGTTAATGGTATGTAGAAGAGAGGTTCTACTTCTTCTTCTTCACTAGGTATTCTTAATTCTTCAACTAAAATATGTTCCCCTGTAGAGGTGAAAAAGGCTACTTCTTCTGTTGGAGATCCAAGATTTTCCTCCTCTAGGACTGCCTCAGTAGATGAAGTAGGATATCCTCTTGATTGAATTTCTGACCTTAGAACTTCAGGAGGTCTATGGCTAGGAATATGATCTTGAGATGGAGGTGTATCTCTTCTTAGTCTTGGTGGAGTAGGTGGTGTTGTAGGAATTGAACTCCTGCCTCTAGCTATGAATCTACCCCTAGAGTCTCTTTCTCTACGCATATCATTTTTTTTTTTAATGTAAGAGATAAGGTTACCTAATTACACTTCCCCGACAACGACACCAAAATGTTTAGTCAATTTAGTGTCCTAAATTTCTTGCATGAATTATCAACCGAGGTTTGTAGACTAATGAAGTGTGATGCACTATATGTGCTTAGTTAACTTTTCTCTTACTTCGTTGTTCTGTATTTTTATGTTTGTTTTGGGCGTTTATGTTCTTTGATGTCTAAGAATATACAATCTATGAGAGATTTACATGGATCTAATGAGTTTTAAAAGAAGGATAAGTTCCTAAGTTAGTCTAATCTCCTAAAAATGGACCAAGAATCATTTTAACTAGTTAGGACCTAACAAGAGAAACAGAGCATCTATCTTATCTACCATTAGTCCTAATCCATGGATCTAATTCTTAAAACCAAAAGTAATACTGATGCAGAAGGTAATTCAATAATTTCATTCATTTAGCCATTCAACCATTCAATTTTGAAATATGATAGAATCAATCTCCGTGAAATGATTTTTTGGAATGTCAAGTGATGCAACTAAGTAATGACCTGAAAACAGAAAAGAAAAGATGACAGTTTGTAAAACTAACAATGTACCGAGCAAGCTCAATCACTGCATGAATTAGATATTCAACCAATTAAGTTACAATTGTCATAATTTTGAAATGGTTTTGAGAACATCTATTAATACAGCTAATTGATAGTTGTATGCTAAGAAAATGAGTAATCAAAATAGTAAGAAGCTAAACAACTATGTATTCTAATTACTTCATTTTTCATTCAATCACTTCTCATATAATATCTCAGAAGAATAAGATTTGCACAATTGTGTTTTTTATCCTTACACTATTGGTTACAAACTGAAATGAAACAAAATTAGAGAAAACAGACTTGTAGAAAACAGAGTAATAAAATTTAAAATGAAAATAGCAAGTGAAAAACCTCCTTCAGTGCAGGGGCCCTATGCAACTGATGTGGCTGGATGACAACTAATTAAAGATGCAATTTTAAACCACCATTGACAAAACAAAGTTTGTATTATCAACAAAACGAAGTCTGAACAGAGTATTTAACAAAGGCCTGTAATTCCTTCTAGCTTCTAACTACTTCTCGGTCTCATTCAACCGATATTTATAGAAAAACAACATAACTGTCTAAGAGAAAATCTTGTTATAGGTGGCTTGATTTGAATCTATCATGACTGTTTATAAGAAGGCATGTTACAAGTGGCTTAATTCGAATTGTAATGAGACTGTTAAACTTCTGATCAGCTACAAGTGGCCGGATCTGCATTAACTCCTTAACTTCTGATCAGATACAAGTGGCTTAATCCACATTAAATCTTCAACAGAATTGTTAGACTCTTGATTAGCTATGAAAGAGAAAATAAAGAGTCATATTGCTACTAGATAACGTATTCGACTCCATCTTTGACCATGACTTTAGGCATGCTTTTCTATCGATTTGGACTGAGTGAGTAGGATAGAATCCATGTGGAGATGATTCCGGAGACGCCCATGTGGCCCAGTTCTTCATTTGACACCTGTAACCTGCCAAACCATGAGAGTAGCTATAGAACCCACAATTAGCTGCAGAATATGCTACGTTCTATAGCTAATTTGAAAAAATCTATTAAAATAGCAAGAACATGAAAATATAATATGATGATCATTTTAATGCTTTTCTAAGACAAATCTAGCATTTATCATTGATTGGATCTGTAGTCTTGTGAGAAATCAAGAGAAAAAGGTGAGAACGAATGTCAAGGGGAAGGTAATTATGAGGTTCAACATTGACCAATGCCCGGTTTCACTTTGAAGCTCATGAGAATTAGTTTTTATCTTGACAATGTTTATTCTTTTCTTAGCACTAGTCAATACAAAAAGATAATTCTGGTTTTCGAGATTGAAGTTGATCACCTCCTTATAATACCTTAGCTTTCTTTTTCCCTCTAACTCCTTATCATCCCACAACCTATCCTTAAATTTGAAAGTAATAATATTTTTAATATTATCCTTATACTTCAAGATGATCTCCGCCTGTATTCCCCAATGGTCTAGCCAAGATTGGACATTCTTATACCAACCTCTCTTGAGCTGGAGGTGGGGGTTTTGACTAGAGTTAGAAGGAATTTTAGGAAACCTCTTGGCTTTCATGTATAGTTTCTTTTTATATATGAAATACCTAGTCATAGCCATGCTTTCAATGGAGGAAAGACTAGTTACATAGTTGACATTGAAATATTTTATTTATGATTTACATTCTACACATCAAAATGTTAATACATGCCCCAATCGTATTTAGAAGTAGAAAACGTATATCCATAGGAATCTCTCTCTTTCTCTCTCTCTCTCTCAGGCACACACACATATATTTTCTATAATTTTTATTTTTAAATGTTACATGTAACTCCATGTTAAAAAATGAATGAATTACAAATTTCCCATAAAAACACTATTAATGAAATAAGAATTCACTCTCTTTATATATGTAAAATTTATATTATTATTTTTAACTAATAAAATGTTATATATATTCCTTTTGTTTTATATAATATATACATAGTTGACATCGAAATATATTACTTATGATTTACATTTTACGGATTAAAATGTTAATACATGTCTCACTTATATTTAGAAGTAGATAACAAATATCAATATGACTCTCTCTCTATAAAAAAAATATTTTTTGTTATTAATATTCAAAATGTTACATGTCAAATCCATATTAAAAAATGAATGAACAACAAATCTTTTTAAAGAATCTATTAATGGAATAAGAATCCTCTACATATAATTTTTTTTTAACTAATAATATATATATATATATATTCAGTTATTTTATCTATATATAAAGTGGATATAGAATTAAGATAGAAATTGAAGTATTTTATTTATGGGAGACATTGATTTTTGTTTTGTTATTATTATTTTTAAAATTTATTATTATAAATATTATTTTACTATTTTTAAATTTAACATCACAATATCTCCCTTATATTAAACAATATATAACCTCTTGACTGAACAAGTCAAGTGGCTTATGAAAACTCATTCATTACAAAGATATCTTAAGTTGTCGAGACATGATGTTCTTCACTAAATTTGAACATAAATAAAGTCCATAAAATTTAATAAGATGTTTAAAATTGCTGCTAACTTATATCATGTGTGCAAATATAAATATAATTGGGCAGGTCATAAATTCATAAATAAATAGTTTGTTAACTTTATTTGGTTCTTCTAATTTATTGAGCATCTTTGTAACTAGAGTACATGGTAGGGTTTGAATAATAGTGCAACTTTTAAATCATCATTTTTAGTGCAGAGTTTGAAGAATAGTGCAACTTTTAGATTATCATTTTTTGGTTTTAAAAAGATCCATCTTAATCACTGTTTTAGCAAGAGCCGAGAGGGATCAAATGCCTTGAGCTACAAACCCTTTTTTATAATGCATCTCTCTATGGACTTGATAGATGATGGTTAATATCTCTCTCTCTCTCTCTCTCTCTCTATATATATATATATATATATATATATATATATATATATATATATATATATATATATATATATATAATTTTTCATTTTTTTAAATGCATAAATGGATTCAATCCCTTGCAATTCCAATAAATAGTTCCTCCATTCAAAATTAACCCTTAATAAAAATGATCAAAATGTAAAATAATGATACTTGAAATGTTATAACAATAATATTATTTTTTTAACTACTTTATAAAATACATAGAGATTTTATTATTATTATTACTTAAAATATATATAACATGTAAATTGTTGATATTGAAATAATTTAGTTAATATGAACATCGAGATATTTTAACCACATAAAAGAATTTTTTTTTCAATTAATATATTTCTAAATTCATTTCAATATTACTTAATTTTACATGCTAAAATATTTATTTATGATACACATTGAGTTTTTTAATTACTATTAATATTTTTTAAATGTCATAATTTTAAATTAAATACACATCTCCCTCTTTCCCCCACTACCGAAGTATGAGCATGATGCATGTTGTCACTCACTGCCTTATCAGCGTTTAATTGCCTCCAGTACACAAAAGCAGTGAAGTTTGATGATAATTTTTCAAGCCACAGAAGCTATAAAGAGACAAATTAGGCCCTCCCCATTGCATAATACTTGGAAAGAGCTTTCCAATGGTATATAGAAGTCCAAAAAGTGACTCTTGGATTAGAAGTTAGAGCTTGTTGAAGATTGCCTTGGGAAAGCCCATAAAACCAAGAAAAAACATTAAAGGACAAAGGAAAATCACATTGGAGGATCCCGCACCCTGCAGTTCCGTGTCATCACATCCCTCAATATCCGAATATCGGCAGAGCAAAGGGTTACCACCCTAAAAGCCTTGCTGGGGGCTAATTCTGTGATATAATGTAAAGTCGTCGGGGAGGGCCGAAAAAGTTTAATGAAGGAATTCCATGAAAAAAAAGGTCGGGTCGCCCCCCTTTTCTCTCCTCCACATGGCGGAATACGATGAATCCTGCGATCTCTCATTCCACAAGTCCTGCATCTTGACGAACCCACATTCCTGCAGTTCCACAGGTCCCACAGTCCCATAAGCCTGCAAGACCCCGCATCCCACAGGTCCGGCATTCCACAGGTCGAGCATCCGGCATCTCGGCTATTAGAGTCGGTCTTGTCAGTCCTCCATCAGAGATCAAAACTCTTTCTGCATTTCATTTTTTAGGTGTCTCGCTCGATTCACTCATTTGCATTCCGCTAGGGGCAAGCCATAATCTGACGGAAGGGTCTTGTCAGTCATTACCCCTCATGCTTTGTACCTGCTGGCTCAGGTCTGTTCATCAAATCAATTTTAAGGTTATTTACAGTGTTGTTCGATGTCTAAGTCAGCAAAGAGTTATTTTAGCCATTAGGTCTAGGATTTAATGCCAGCAGGCCAGAGGGAGGTTCAATAAGTTTCATCTCCAGATTTTCATCATCGATCATGCTCAAGGTTGATTCCTCTTCAAAACTCTGTTTTGAAGAGGAAATCGTCAAATTAATGTTTGTAATAAATATGTAAAGTGTTCCGCCATGAAGTACTTCAACTGCAGCCTCGGGTCATCCTTTGCCGAAGACATGCCACCATCTCCTGCAAGAATCAACCAAAAAGCCATCGTTTCAGCCAAAAATCAAAGTGAAGAAATGCTAATTTTGACGTGAAGAAATCAAAGCTATGGCTTGATATACATATTTCTATATTTATTCATGTCATTTGCGCTCAAAAGATCGATTGAAATTGGAGTTTAGTAGGAGAGAGGGAAAACTTGTGAATTTTCAAGCTATGACTGTCTTAGTGTGTGCGCGGCGCATAGGCTGGGTGTCGCGGCGCACTGGGGAGGCGCGACGCACTGGGCGCGACCGCACAGTGCATTTTAACATGGGCACGACGCACCCAAGAGGCGCGGTGCATTGGGCCTCCCGCGCGGCGCATACATTTAAAGGCCCGAAACTGCTCGAATTTCCTCCAAATCGCCAAGAAATCACATGGAAGCCTCAATCACCAAAGTTATCTGAGCCCTCCGAGCCATTCTCCGTGGAGGACAACAGCTAATACTGCTGAGATCGGGCAACTCTTTGCGTATCTCACATGGATGGACTTGACTGTTGCAGTGACAAATGCAAAGGGAGAAACTCAGAAACTGCTTCGAAAATTGACTGGTTATGCAGAGCCTGGGCATATAATGGCTATCATGGGACCTTTGGGATCGGGCAAATCTACCCTTATTGATGCCTTGGCAGGGAGGTTGGCGAAAAATGCTATGCAGACAGGAAGAGTCCTCGTTAATAGGCGCAAGAGAAAGCTCACTTATGGATCTGCAGGATATGTGACCCAGGTAGAAAATCTACTAGGCACTCTAATGGTAAGAGAAAAAATCCAGTACTCTGCTAATCTGAGGCTCCCAGACAGTTTGTCTAAAGAGGAAAAGGAAGCCAGAATCATGTTGAAGATAGGGCGCGGCGCGCGGAGCCTACTGTATGTTCTTTTATATATTAAAGAAAGCTCTGCCTAGGTGAACATGCTCTTTTATTGTGATCTTGACGCTCTTCCTCAAGGTCTTGAAGGTTTCAAAGGCAGGGAAGAGATGCTTCCTTTCCAAAAACTTGTTGACAACTTTGAAGCAGCGTATGATCCTGTTGCAAATGATGGTGCTTTGTTCACTTTTCGAACCAATAGAAATGCCCTTACGCAGTAAGCATGGAGTGACGTTGTTGGAGAATCTGAGAAGGACGTTCTTGAATCAGCTTTCTGTGTCAATGAAAATCAACTTCTATTAAGCTATTTAAGCGATGTCAAGTATGTTTTGCAAATACGAGACTTGCAATCTGGAAATTTGCTTCATAATTTGCCAATAGATATTGGGTCAGTTTCTGGAATATCAGGAAGGCGTAAAGACAAGGAGATATTTATTGGTTTTACAAGTTTTCTTATCCCTGGTGTTATCTATCGATGCAACCTAGATGTGGTAAAACCAGAGTTAGTAGTTTTTAGAGAGACTGTTGTTCCAGGCTTTGATCGAACAGAGTTTGAGGCTAAACAGGTTTTCATGATCAACAAGGATGGAACTCAGATACCAATGTTCATTGTATCCAAGAAAGACATTGCTCTAGATGTTTCTCGTCCCGCTCTGTTAAATGGTTATGGGGGTTTTAGCAAGAGCATCACCCCAAACTTTAGCGTTGATAGCATTGTCATTTCAAGACATCCAGGGGTAGTTTTGGCAATTGCAAATATTCGTGGTGGCGGTGAATATGGAGAAGAATGGCATAAAGCAGGCTCTCTTGCCAAAAAACAAAATTGCTTTGATGATTTCATATCTGCCGCCGAGTTCCTTGTATCAGAGGGGTATACACAACCTACAAAGTTATGTATTGAAGGAGGCAGTAATGGTGGACTTCTTGTTGCAGCTTGTACAAATCAGAGACCTGACCTATTTGGTTGCACACTGGCTCATGTGGGTGTTATGGACATGTTGCGTTTCCATAAATTTACTATTGGCCATTTCTGGACTACTGACTATGGCTCTTCGGATAAGGAGGGAGAATTTCATTGGTTGATTAAATACTCACCATTGCATGATGTAAAGACACCATGGGACAAACCCGGACAGAATTTGCAGTATCCTGCTACAATGTTATTGACAGCAGATCATGACGACCGTGTTGTGCCACTCCACTCTTTGAAACTCCTAGCAACGATGCAGTATTGTTCTATATGACCTTCGAATGGCATCACCTTCAAACAATATGCAGACAAGGAATAATGCCAGGAACGTTTTAAGCGTTTTCCAGAAAAGAAACGCATTGAGAGACATCGACACCTACCGAACGCCTAAATTTAAAACAAAGACATCTGTCACAGCAGAGAGATAGGAACGTATAGCCTATTTTTGTCTTTAGCCACGATTTAATGGGATCCACGCTACACCTTTTTATTGGCCATCAGAAATTTTCAGCTGAAATAATGTAACGCTATTTTGTCTTTAGAAAGGATGGGTGACTCTTTCTCTATTTTTATAATTTCAATTGTAACAGCTCCCTATTTGGATCGATTTGTTTTCTCATAGCGGAGCTTATTTATTGTATTGTAAAGCATTTGTAAAGGGTTGGAATTTCTGGAAGTAGCGGGGAAGAAATCAACGCTTCACTGTACAGTTTTAGCAGAAAATTAATGAAATGATACAACTCTGATTCAGGAGACTCATGCGGTGTGAGTTTAGAAATTTGTTCTTCTTTCTGTTTCATATGTACCATGTTATGTTTTACCATCCATTTCATGATCATTCCTATTTGAATGCTTTTAAGTATGAGAGGTAGAATCCTGTTATTTGCTCTGCCTTGGGAAAGCGTTCATGTTCTGTGTTCCTCTTCTGTCTGAAAAGGATTCATCACCTATGCCCTTTTCAGCTTCTCAAACAGTCTTTCCACTCCATATTATTCAAATTTGATTGCTAAACTTCTTGCCTATCTTGCCTCACGAAATACTCTACGTCTTTGATTTAATTTCCCATCTCAGGCTGCCCTTTGTCCCATACAGCCCAGAAAGTTCAGTCATCCAATAAATTATCTTTTCATATCTTTTTACTAGCCTAAAATCAACATTCTTTTTGAGTCATCTCAGACCCTATTGTCTATTTTAACTGAGTTGACCTGGAGAGATCCCTCTCCTGTTCTGGTAGGGCTAGCTACCAGACTGAGCCTGGTTTGTGGTTACCCTGAATTTTTCCTTCTTTCAGATTAAGGCAGAGTTAGGCTCAAACATCGGCAATTACGAAATCTCACAGTCACAACAAACTCGAAAACCTTGCGGGGGGGAAATCTTGCGAGATAGTGTGAAATTGCCGGGGAGGCCGATCTTGCGAGATAGTGTGAAATCGCGGGCGGGGGGCGAAAAAGTTTAACAAAGAAAATCATAGAAAAACCAAGGCTGGGCTGCCCCTTCTCCCTCCTCCACATGGTGGTATGACTGTACGGTAAATCCTGCATCCTGCAATTTCGCAATATCGGAGGATTGGTGAGATTTTCATTTCAAGACCGTGTGGGGGCCAATTCTGTGACACAATGTAAAAGTTCCGGGAAGGGCCGAAATCTGAATACAAAGTAAACCCACGCAAAAACAGGGTCGGGAATGCCATTTTCTCTCTCTTCTTGGGGGCCACATGGCGCAATATGATTGGTCCTCAGAGCTGACATGGCAGCTGACGTCATTAATGACGTGGTAGTACGGGTGACACGTGGCACTTAGATTCGGCATTTTCAGGGGTCCTATGGGGGAATTTCCGGGTGACACATGTCACCAATCACAAGGTGACATGTGGCAGTGATGACATCACCCCCCATAGATCGACGATCGACAGTCATACAGGTTAAAGTGCTCCTCCACCTTAGTCTCCCTGGCTTGCAATTGCGATATGCGGGGGTTTTCCCCTCAGATGCGATATATTATGAGGTCTAGAGTATAAGGCTCCCGCATCCGGATAGTCGGCCAAGTGTTGAGAAATAAGGTAACAGGTCGTCGTCCTCTAGGGTTGCAATTGCGATATATTTGGTGGGCCCGATCCCATTGATTGACGATCGCAAGTTAGAAAGGGAGATGTCAAGTGGTAAAGCGTATCAAGAACCGGGATATGGTATTCTATGTAACAAAATAAAAAGGCCCCCCGGACAGGAGCTTGAAGGCCTTAGCGCCCAAGGACTAAGCCCCTGGTTATAGCCCCTGGTCATATGAAGGAAATAACAGAAAGGCGCTAAAACCAAAGGGGGGCTAATGAGCATCTACGCTCGCTATTTCGTAATGTTTTAAAAAAGAAAAGTCCCACTACCGTAAATCCTGAGAGCATGATACAGGGCATTGAAGGCGTATGGGTCGGAAATTAAAGCTGTGAATGAAGTATAGCCCGATAGTAGATTAGTAAGGGAGGGGGAACTCAGGAAGACTTAATGGCACGACATGGTGCTCCACTCCGTCACACAACAAAGGACTACCAGGACACACTCCATTCCCACTCCACGATAAATATTCACAGTCGACCCACTCCCTCCTCCAGCGAACGAGCTACTTAGGCAGTTAAGGCAGAATTGACAGAAACTAATCGAGCAACAGGGGAATCACATCACGACAGGGACGTGGCTTGATTAGGGGCCTCCACCAGAACAACAAGGGGACACATCCTCCTTCATCTTTCCTTTTTCCTCCTTCTTCCATTAGTTCTGCAGTTAGCATTTATTTCCAAGAAAGAGAGCAGATCCCCATTGTAATCTTTTTAGGCAACAGGAGCTATCATAGGCCGAGGAAGCTAGTACATCAAACAACTGGCCTTTGGCTAAGATATTTTGTAACAATTATTCTATCTCCCCCTCTTCTTACAAATAGGGGGAAGCAATATTATTCTGAGGTTCCAGTATTTCTCACCCGCAGGGTTTGAGTTCTGTGATGCCATTTGGTTCTAATATGTTTATTCATGGGGGCTTCACTGATATTGTGTTGAATGTATGGACTAGTTATTTGGACCCTTTGAGATAAATGGTGTTTCCCTATTGATTCAAAGCATGATTAATGTGCAACATGTTCCTCTCGGTAATCTCATTTCATCTATGTTTTCTTCCTTTGAAATAGTATAATGAATGTAGTTGGTTCCTCTTCAATCTATGGATTTATCTTAGCTGCTCATAGGAGACAATACATATGCTTATCACAAACCTATATGTGTTATTCACTAGCATTGAAGTACATGTAAAATTACAGATTTACTTGTGCATTTGATTAACCTGTAGGACCTATATTAGCCCAAATCTACATTAGCTTTGGCAGAGAATGATACCCATGTCGTGTTTGATTTGAAACCTTCTTTCACATGCCTTTATTTCTATCATTCCACCAGAAAACCATGGTTTAGGATTCTGTGTTATTTACAACCCTATCCGTCGAATTCCGCTTTCTGCTGGAACATTGTTGCCTAGGATTTTGTTTGTTACAACCCTATGCATCTTTTCCCCTCCTTCCTTTCCTCCTCTCCATCATTACTATGACTTTAGTTTTAAGCTGTCTCATTTCCGTGTGTCGGGAACCAGAGGAAGAAGCCATTTCTCTTTGAGATTACCCCAATATACCCACAGCATTTGGATCCATGAGTTGACTTGAATCTACCTAAGTGAAGGCTTATTGAACCAATCCCCTCCTATTACCTTTTTACATGACAATTAGAGTGTTGATAACCCCTCACAGATAATCTCTTAAGCACTCCTCTATTTAAGATGTCCTAGGCACTAGTCTACAATCAACCCAAAGGCTGTCTTTAGGAGGCTCTCTATCTCCCCTGCAGCACTTGTGCTGCTGGTGCGATTTGAAGTGACAACATATTTCTATCTTTCTGGCACTGTTGCCGGGGAACGGATTAGAATATTTTCCCCTGGGTACGACAAAGTATTACATTTCCTCTGTTAGGCGAGCAAGGGAATTGTGGGTTGAAGATCTCTCACCTTGGAAAATCCACTGTCAATTTTATGGTAAACATCCTGGCGAATCCGCTATCCATACCTCTATTTAATAATCTTGGCTTTCAAACAGTCTCATACACACTCTGATGCTACTGCATATGAAAAATGTCCCTACATTTGAAGCTGAAATCAATCATATAGGGAGGTTTTTAAGATGGCCATCTCTACATTTTTGGCCAACAAATTTGCTCACTGGATTTTTCTTCCATTGCTAGTTATCCCAACCATGTTCCTTTGTTTCATGAATGTGATACCTAGTTTCCTAAATTCATTGGGAACACAGAGAGAAGGCTTGAGAAGCACCTTAAAGATTTTCATGAATGCATGGAGCAACAAGGTATTTCTCTTGAAGATGTACAAATGAAGTTGTTCATGTATTCTTTAGAGGAAGGTGCTAGAGTCTGGTACAAAACACTACCTCGTGGCAGCATATCTTCCCTAAGAAGTTTTCATAAAGCTTTCAATCACTATTGCAAAGAATTATACCCACTGAATGCTTTATTTGAAGATTGCTGCACACCTCTTAATGATGAAGACATTCCTGAGGTTAATGACCCTACTGAAGATGTATGTGAGAGCCCATTCCAAGAAGATATCCACTCACATCAAGATGCATCACCCCATGAGCAAGAAAGAGAAGAAGGAAACACCACTGAGCTGCAAATAAACTCTCAAAGGGTTTATTCAGTTGATTCTGATGTTTCCCCTTCTTCTGATGAATATGAATTTGATGGAGAGTCAAGTGAGGCAGAGTTACCACACTCTCAGTTATGGGAAGCTGAACAAGAAGAAGAGGCCCATCAAGAGGTCAACAAAGAGGCTCCAGTCCATGATGTATATATTTCACATGGAGAGTAGGATCAAGGATATCCTCCAATTTGTGATTCATATTATTCAGAGGAGGGAGAGATGGTCGCTGGGGTCCAGATGGAGCTGTTTACCAGCAAGCAGGGAGCAAGCTACCAAAAACAAGTTTTTCAAGAAGAGCTCAAAGCCGAAGTTGAGGAGCTGAATATTGTTTATGGCTGCCATGAACAAAAATACATCGGTCAACAGACTGTATGTGAAGAAGAGGCTACTGCAAACATTCCTTGTCTATTCCATGACCCTGTGGCTGAGTACATGAGCCTATTCTTAAGTCATCACCAGAGGTCATTCCAAGATCATGTATCAAGTTCCTTGTTTGAAATTTTTTCATGGTGCATGCTCATTTTAATTTTTGTTTTTCAACAGTGTAAAGGCATATGGTCCAGTACTCTAATGTTGGCCTGGCTCCATTGGAGGGTTGAACACACTTAACTGAATTAAGTTTTGTACATAAGTAGGAATGTACATAAATAAGCTCACTATTTGAGCATTTACTTTCTAGTTGTTAGAATTTTTATTTCTGCATTTTAGATTAAGGAGGAAAGTCGTATGGAGATTTTGCTGATTACAAAGATTCATTTATTACTTACTCCTTTCCCAATGGTGAAGGATATTGGTCTACAGGTTCTCAACACCTTGCCAGCAAGGCACTGTCCCCAATAGGAGCCAATGTTGTCACTCACTGCCTTATCAGTCTTCAATTGCCTCCAGTACACAAAAGCAGTGAAGTTTGATGCCAATTTTTCAGGCCACAAAAGCTATCAAGAGCCAAATTAGGCCCTCCCCATTGCGTAGTACTCGGAAAGAGATTTCCAATGGTATATAGAAGTCCAAAAAAGGACTCCTGGATCATAAGTTAGAGCCTGTTGAAGGTTGCCTTGGGAAAGCCTAGAAAACCAAGAAAAAACACTAAAGGACAAAGGAAAATCACATTGGAGGATCCCGCACCCTGCAGTCCCACGTCATCACATCCCGCAATATTAGCATATCGGTGGAGCAAAGGGCTACCACCCTAAAAGCCTTGCGGGGGGACCGATTGTGCGATATAATGTAAAGTCATCGAGGAGGGCCGAAAAAGTTTAACGAAGGAATTCCTTGAAAAACAAAGGTCGGGCTGCCCCCCTTCTCTCTCCTCCACGTGGTGGAATATGGTGAATCTCGCGATCTCGCATCCCGCATCCCGCATCTCGCATCTCGGTGACCCTGCAGCCTCGCAGTGACAACAAACTCCAAAACCTTGCAGGGGAACGATCTTGCGAGATAGTGTGAAATCACCAGGGAGGGTCAAAAATTTTTAACAAAGAAAAGCATAGAAAAACCAAGGCTGGGCCGCCCCCTTCTCTCTCCTCCATGTGGCGGTACGGTAAATCCCGCATCCCACAATCCCGCAATATCAGCGGATCGACAAGGTTTTCATTCCAAGACTGTGCGGGGGCCGATTTTGCGACATAGTGTAAAAGTTCTGGGAAGGGCCGAAAACCGAATACAAAGGAAACCCATGCAAAAACAAGGTCGGGTAGGCATTTTCTCTCTCTTCCTTGGGGCCATGTGGTGCAATATGATTGGTCCTCAGAGCTGACATGGCAACTGACATCATCAATGATGTGGCAGTACAAGTGACATGTGGCACTCAGATTTGACATTTTCAGGGGTCCTATGGGGGCATTTCCGGTGCACACGTGTCACCAATCACAAGGTGACATGTGGAAGTGATGATGTCACTCGCTGCAAATCAACGATCAACAATTGCATAGGTTAAAGTGCTCCTCCACCTCAGTCTCCCCGACTTGTGATTGCGATATGCGGGGGTTTTCCTCTCGGACGCAATATATTATGAGGTTTGGCCTATAAGGCTCCCACGTCTGGAAAGTGGGCCAAGCACTGAGAAATAAGGTAATAGGTCCTCCTCCTTCGGGGTTGCGATTGCGATATATTTGGTGGGCCTGATCCCATTGATCGATGATCGCAAGTTAGAAAGGGAGACGCCAAGTGGTAAAGCGTATCAAGCATCGGGATGCGGTATTCTGTGTAACAAAGGAAAAAGGCCCCACGGACAGGAGCCTGAAGGCCTTAGCACCCAAGGACTAAGCCCTTGGTTATAACCCCTGGTCATATGAAGGAAATAGCAGAAAGGGGCTAAAACCAAAGGGGGGCTAAGGGGCATCTACGCTCGCTGTTCTGTAATGTTTTTAAAAAGAAAAGTCCCGCTACCGTAAAGCCTCAAAGCATGATATAGGGCATTGAAGGCATATGGGTCAGTAGCTGAAGCTATGAATGAAGTATGGCGTGACAGTAGATCAGTAAGGGGGGGGGACTCAGGAAGACTTAATGGCATGACATGGTGCTCCACTCCGTCACGCAGCAAAGGACTACCAGGACACACTCCATTCCCACTCCATGACAGGCATTCACAGTCGACCCACTCCCTCCTCTAGTGAATGAGCTACTCAGGAAGTTAAGGCATAATTGACAAAAACTGGCTGAGCAATAGGGGAAGCGCATCATGGTAGGGATGTGGCTTCATCAGGGGCCTCCATCGAAACAACAGGGGGACACCTCCTCCTTCATCTTTACTTTTTCCTCCTCCTTCCATTAGTTCTGCAATTAACATTTATTTCCAAGAAAGGGAGCAGATCCCCATTGTAATATTTTTAGGCAGCAGGAGCTATCACAGGTCGAGGAAGTTAGTACATCAGACAACTGGCCTTTGGTTGAGATATTTTGTAACATTTATTCCAGCTCCCCCTCTTCTTATAAATAGGGGGAAGCAATATTATATTGAGGTTCCATAATTTCTCACTTGCAGGGTATGAGTTCTATGATGCCATTTGGTCCTAATATGTTCATTCATGGGGGCTTCACTAATATCGTGTTGAATGTATGGATTGGTTATTTTGACCCTTTAAGATAAATGGTGTTTCCCCATTGATTCCAAGCATGATTAATGTGCAACATGTTCCTCTCGGTAATCTCATTTCATTTGTGTTTTTCTTCCTTTGAAATAGTATAATGAATGTAGTTGGTTCCTCTTCAATCTATGGATTTATCTTAGCTGTTCATACAAGACAGTACCTATGCTTATCACATACCTATATGTGTTATTCACTAGCATTGTAGTACATGTAAAATTACAGATTTAGTTGTGCATTTGATTAACTTGTAGGACCTGTATTTGCCCAAATCTAAAGTAGCTTTGGAAAAGAATGATACCCATGTCATGTTTGATCTGAAACCTTCTTTCACACGCCTCTATTTCTATCATTCCACCAGAAAACCATGGTTTAGGATTTTGTGTTGTTTACAGCCCTATCCATCGAATTCCACTTTCTGCTGGAACATTGCTGCCTAGGATTATGTTTGTTACAGCCCTATGCATCTTTTTCCCTCCTTCCTTTCCTCCTCTCCATCATTACTATGACTTCAATTTTAAGTTGTCTCATTTCTGTGTGTTGGCCACCAGAGGAAGAAGCCATTTCTCTTTGAGATTACCCCAATATACCCCCAACATTTGGATCCATGAGTTGGCTTGAATCTACCTTAGTGAAGGCTTATTGAACCAAGCCCCTCCTATTACCTTTTTACGTGATAATTGGAGTGTTGATAACCCCTTACAGATAATCCCTTAAGCACTCCTCTATTTAAGAAGTCCTAGATACCGATCTACAATCAACCTAGAGGCTATCTCTATGAGACTTTCTATCTCCCATGCAGCACTTGAATTGCTGGTGCGATTTGAAGCGACAACATCTTTCTATCTTTTTGGTGTCGTTGTAGGGGAATGGATTAGAATATGTTTCCCTGGGTACGACAAAGTATTACATTTCCTCTGTTAGGTGAGCAAGGGAAAAGTGGGTTGAAGATCTATCACATTGGTGACTCCACTGTCAATTTTATGGTAAACATCCTGGCGAATCCACTGTCCATACCTCTATTTGATCATCTTAGCTTTCAAACAGTCTCATACTCACTCTAATGCTACCGCACCTGAAAACTCTCCCTACTTTTGAAGCTGAAATCAATCATATAGGGAGGTTTTCAAGATGGCCATCCCTACATTTCTGGCCAACAAATTTTCCCCACTGGATTTTTCTTCCATTGCTGGTTATCCTAACCATGTTCCTTTGTTTCATGAATGGGATACCTACTTTCCTAAATTCAGTGGGAACATAGAGAGAAGGCTTGACCAACACCTTAAAGATTTTCATGAATGCATGGAGAAACAAGGTATTTCTCTTGAAGATGTACAAATGAAGTTGTTCATGTATTCTTTAGAGGAAGGTGCTAGAGTCTGGTACAGAACACTACCTCATGGCAACATATCTTCCCTAAGAAGTTTTCATAAAGCTTTCAATCACTATTGCAAAGAATTATACCCACCGAATGATTTATTTGAATATTGTTGCACACCTCTTAATGATGAAGACATTCCTGAGGTTAATGACCCTGTTGAAGATGTATGTGAGAGCCCATTCCAAGAAGATATCCACTCACATCAAGATGCATCACCCCATGAGCAAGAAAGAGAAGAAGGAAACACCACTGAGCTACAAATAAACTCTCAAAGGGTTTATTCAGTTGATTCTGATGTTTCCCCTTCTTCTGATGAATATGACTATGATGGAGAGTCAAGTGAGGTAGAGCTACCACACTCTCAGTTATGGGAAGCTGAAAAAGAAGAAGAGGCCCATCAGGAGGTCAACAAAGAGGCTCCAGTCCATGATGTATATCTTTCACATGGAGAGTAGGATCAAGGATCTCCTCCAATTTGTGATTCATATTATTCAGAGGAGGGAGAGATGGTCATTGGGGTCCAGAAGGAGTTGTTTACCAGCAAGGGGGGAGCAAGCTCCCAACAACAAGTTTTTCAAGAAGAGCTCAAAGCCAAAGTTGAGGAGTTGAATATTGTTTGTGGCTGCCATGAACAAAAATACATTGGTCAACAGACTGTATGTGAAGAAGAGGCTGCTGCAAACATTCCTTGTCTATTCCATGGCCCCATGGCTGAGTATATGAGCCTATTCTTAAGTCAAGACTAGAGGTTATTCCAAGATCATGTATGAATTTCCTTGTTTGAAAATGTTTCATGGTGCATGCTCATTTTAATTTTTGTTTTTCAACAGTGTAAAGGCATATGGTCCAATACTCTAATGTTAGTCTGGCTCCGTTGGAGGGTTGAACACACTTAGCTGAATTAAGTTCTGTGCATAAGTAGGAATGTACATAAATAAGCTCACTAGTTGAGCATTTACTTTCTAGTTGTTAGAATTTTATTTTTTCATTTTAGATTGAGGAGGAAAGTTCCTTGGAGATTTTTTTGATTACAAAGATTCATTTATTACTGACTCCATGCCCAATGGTGAAGGACACTGGTCTGCAGGTTCTCAGCACATTTCTAGCAAGGCACTATCCCCAGTAGGAGCCAATGTTGTCACTCACTGCCTTATCAGTATTCAATGGCCTCAAATACATAAAAGCAATGAAGTTTGATGCCACTTTTTTAGGCCACAGAAGCTATCATTATGCCACCTTCGAGTGTGCCTTGGATGTCCACATTTATGGTGATTATTGTGTTATTCTTAGGAAGAAGGCTTACAGTGATTATGGTATTATTTTCAAGAAGGCGGCTTGGAAGATAATGCTATCATGTTGAATTTGGAATTTAATTGAAATTTGTTGGAAGTAGTTGAGATATTTTATCGGCTCCTATCTCTAAAGTTAGAAATAATTGTATCTAAGTTCAACAATATATATGTAATGTAATTTAATTGAATAAAGTATATAATAGAAAATATAGTTTTGTGAATATTTATGAATATTGTGTCTCCAATTTCAAATTCTAATTTGATATTAGAGCCTATATGGGTTTGACTTCCTCAAAGGAAGACCCGGCAACATGTGAGGCTCATGATAGTTGATCCTCTATAAATAAGTAGGACAGGGTAGGAGTGTGGATTTTGATTTGTTTGTGTGTAGATTTATTGTGGTTATTCCTATGTGTAGATCTGAATTGTTAGAAAGAGTGTTTTTTTATTTCTTTATTGTAGATAGCAGCTGTAATGTAAGAGGAGAGGTCTCAAGCTTTTGGCTCCATTAGATACAGGCATTCATCCTCTAGTTCCTTGATAGGTACATTCAACATGATTTGCATTTGTAAATTTGCTGAAGAGAACTGCCGCATAAAGCCATCGTCTGTTTCAGGCTCAAAGGGGATGTTGCTATATAATGTGAATGGCGAATTTACTGAACGACCACACATCACTTATATAGACCTCAGATCTGGGCGTGCATTCTAGTTCTGACATCATCAAGGTCTGTGGCTGAGTCGAATGCCACGTCTGGTTTTTAGATGTTAGTGGGAGAAACACACAAAGTTACAAGGAGAGAGTGCAGGAGCCCATAGAATTAACAAAAACAATTTTGTTATGTATTTGTTTAAAGACGACGGTAACAAAATATCCTAGTTTGATTAATCCTGCAAGTTTTTCCATTGCATCTGATTGTAAGACACTGGAATTAAAGGTCATGGTTCATGCAAAGGGGCTCAGAGGTGGTAGGCCGGGATTAGCATGGAGATTGACAGGGGTGTCAGCTCCACCCTCTACAACAACACTGCAAGCTTCCATGTGGTTAAGATTGCAGTTTCTTTCCATGTGGCTGAGATTGAAGCTCATTACAGATTAAGACTTCCGCTTGATCATTAATGAGGTGCCTCTGGGGGCAACATTCATAATGGCTCTTGGCACCTGTCGCAATGAAAGCCTAATTGATAAAGAGGAGCAAATCAGACTTGTTCGTGGCACCTTTAGGTCATTAACAAGCCCAAAAATAGTCAGACCGACAATTTTCAAAGAGAAAATTCATACCATTGGACTTGTTAAAATGTGTTGTTGCCTTTTGCTCTAGGCATCAACCACACAAACATTGTATTTATCGGAGCTGTGTTTAGATGCATCATGGCCGCCAGCTGAAATGCACCCACCGACACCACGCAAGGTTGATTCCTTAATGACATGCAAAAGTAATTTAGCATGCCATCTTTGACCTCTCAGAACTAGGCTAGGGTTCAGCTCGGAGAGCGCTCACTGAGATGTTGTTGCTTATACACAATGGTGCTGTAATTTGATTTTCCTATGTGGCACGCAGTTTGATTGAAGCAAGTATGTTTTTGAGATTTCATTGGAGTTTGTATAACAACATATTTACTCTGGTCAACTTAACATGTGAGTGAGATTTTGTTAAAATTGATCTTTCTAACCATTGTCGAAGAAAACTCCAAAATAAAGATTGAACCAGATGAACAACTCTTGATTTGTGCCAAGGAGGGACGTGGTGACTTGTCTATATTTGGATAACCACTGATAGTTTCGTGATTATTGAGTTTGTTGTTGTGAGATATATTTGTTAAGTGGTTTTCTATTTATTTTAATTCTAATTATAAAAAGGATTAGTGGTTCTTAAATTGGAAGCCACAGTTTGAGGGACATCAATTCTTGTGTGTTAGTAAGGTCAAGTTGCTTTTATCAAATTTTGAACACATTCAATAATCAAACATCCATCCTAGCAAATGACAGATAATTGAAAGTGATATATCTGACATATGGTGTGTTATCACCAAAATAGGACCCTGATAGGCTGCTGATCAGACTATCTCAGTGTAACTATTTCAAACCAATCTTTTAGCTAAGGCTTAGCCTCCTTAGCCTGAGAGGGCTCTCTCAAAGGGTTAATGATGTTGATTAAAGATAAGATGGCTAACTCTTATAGAACAACTATGAAAAATATCAATGGTGGAAACACATTAAACAACTATCCATTGGGCTTATGGAGTCAACAACACCTAAATATAACAATGAACTCAACCTTACATGGAAGTCAGGGCATTCAGCATTTAAACATTCAGAACATAAACTCATATGGGACCACACAGTTTATAAATGTATACAGGAAGTCAGAGCACATTCAGTGAATTCTGAGTGATTATACATCCATACCACTGTAAGAATTAAGAAAAGGACAACATCACATATTCTGAACATAAAAAATCCTTCATGAATCCTGAGAAGTAAAGTCAAGCATGTATTACTGAAAATGAGTCTTACATAGGCCAAATACAAGCTTTTGCATAAAATTTCCAACCCTTTGTACATCAGATCTTCTTCTATATATAGAGCTCTTTACATAACTGAGATTCCTCCTCCAGCATGAGGGGAATTCGAATTCATCCTACTATGACACCTATTGATACATAAAACTAATTATTAAATGCAAATGACACCTAACTAGCAGTCCTAGAGACCTAATGCAACTAGGAGTGTAACTCCTTATCATGATTCAACAACCTTATCTAAGTATTTAAAGCATTATTTGACAACTTGCAACCTCAAGAAGTCGAATTTGATGAAGCCTCCCACGTGGTCATCTGACTGCTGAAGACAAACCCTAGAAATTAGGGAACATGTTTCCCTGTTTTTAGGTTTAGATCCTTGAAAATTGGCACGTGGGACAGAGCCTTTATCTCTTCATCCATGACACATTTTACGAAAATGAAGGAGGTTTTTGTAGCCCATGTTGTCCAGAACAAAAACCTCTCCTGGTTTTTGAAAACATTACTCCAGCTGTCCAGAAACTGTCCTTGAAAAACACGTGGCAAACAGGAAAAATCCGTTTTCTGAAATTAGGGTTTCAAAGAAAGATTATTATCTCCCAACTGAAAACACTTATGAAGAAATTGAGATAGGTTATTGTATTAGGAGAGTTGATGAAGATAAACCTCCTTCAGAATTCCAAAATACCCTTTCATGTGACCAGAAACTGATCTTGAAAAAGGCTGCTAAAACCAGAAGACAAAGCTTGACTTTCAGCAGTTTCATAGCGCAAGTTTAACCATAAATTTCTCCCACCTCAGAACGAATTTGAAGAAACTGAAAGAGGTTTTTGTAGTTTGGTATGTTAGGAAGAAAAGCCTCTTTTATTTTTCAAAATTCAGTTCTCAGCTGCTCCGGACCCCTTCTAGAAGTTGACTAGTAAAAGCAGAAAACAGAGTTTTTTATGCTAAAACAGGCTGCTACAGGGGTTTCGTAGCGCGCTACGAAAACTCCTAGTTCAGTGATTTCGTAGCTACTTTCAAAATTTCTCCAAAATGATGTGAGATATGACTTATAAACACCTGGTAAGACTTCTAAAACATGGAATGAGGCTGTCAAACATTATTTGAAGATGGACATGAGACTCTAACCCTATGACTTAGACTCTAAAACATAAAAATGACTTCACCATGACTTGACCATGACTGATACAACAATTGAGAAACCATGTAAGTTGTCCAAATTTTTTAAGGAAGTTTTACAGTGATAACATGGTGGTTGGTCCATATGATGGTTCATTACTTGACATCTTTTATTACGAAAGCTCGGACGAGTCGAGATTTCAATATTGTTGATCATGCAAAGTTCATCAACGGTGATTAGAGGTAGTTATGTTTTAAATGGAGGTCAACTGACAACTAGAAAGATGTGATGGTGAAGAAAGAACAATGTTTGCGAGATTCCATAGTGGATGTGAGTGTTAATGAAGACCAACCAGACACAGATCAATGTTGTTGTAATATGTTCTCTCTATATTGTAATTTGTGTTATTTTTACATTCGGCATGTAAGCATCAAGGGAAGGACTTGGAAGGTAATGATTCCATGTTGAGTATGAAATTGGTCATTGCTCCGAGAAATTAGGTAGAATCAATCATCGCTTCAAGCTGATGAATGGAACTGGAAAGCATCTTCCCTATGGTCCACATGGGAGCCAACACGGTCAGTGATTCTGCTCATCGTTATACAATTCCACCAACTTTGGCTTTTCAACTATCGACTCAACACTCCTACTGGTGTATGATGGAATTCCTTTAAAAGGATTCTAATTGTGGCACCATCAACGAAATTCAGTGGCAAGGTATGGGTTGGTGTTGTGGATCAAATGACAAAATTCAATGGCAAGATCCTTGTGTTGACGTTGGGGCTTCAAAGGCAGAGTCTGCAAATGAGAATTCCACTCCTCAGGCTGAGCCTAGCAATGGGAAGCTCACTTGTGGTCACAACAGATATCAAGCTCAACCATTTTCTTCGGCCGTTCATGCCACAGTCAATGGCAGAGTCAAACAAGCTCTCATATATGTAATTTTGTCCATGTCAAAGTTTTTTCATTTTTTCCAAACTCAGTTAGGCTCCTCTTCAGGACACCAACCTTTTTGTAAGCAAAATTTTTGCAAACATGCTGTGTATAGTCAATACTTCTTATTAGATGGTCTAGGGTAGGAAAATCTATGTAATATCAAGAAGATCGTTTTGTGTTTTTGGGCCAGTTACCCAACAACACCAGGAAAGCCATCATGTATATCTTTTGCATCATAATATAAAGCCGAATAGTTACACAAAAAAATTACACATCTCCCTCTTATCACTGTTATAAGGAAGGATCCGAATCTTTTTACATTCAATTACTTCTCTTTGCACATTGAAATATTTTGTGCAATTCATATATATACATATATGTTAATGCTTTTTATAAAGTTGATATTAAAATAAATTAGTGAACATGGATATTAAAATGGTTTATTTACGTATCCAATTGAAATATGAATAATTTTAAAAGTTGATATATATTTTTTTTAATTTCATATGGACATGAAAATATTTTATTTATAACTAAGAGTGAGAGTTAAATATTTTTACCATATCTCCTTTATATTGGGTTGTAATATAACAACCAAGAAAGAAAGCACAATTAGAGTGGGATTGCGTCCTATAATATTTTAACCAAATATCTATATTTGTTTTTTATTTTGATTATAAGCGACATTATTTTTTAATTTAAGGAATATTTTATTTTATTTTGAAAGAGATATGTATCAATTCCATGTTGAGCACGGATGAAATTACACATTGCCCTCATATTGGATTGCAATTGAGCCTCTCAGCTCAATTAAAAGGATTCATTGTTCTCTTGGTTTTTAAAATCAAAAGAGCATTTATTAACAAGGAAGTTACTTTTTTTTTTCAAATAACTAATATTATATTTTTAAATTTGATAATTATAGAAATTATAATCAAATATATTCTATAAGTTTAAATAATATATGTATGCGATGATTGATTTAGGGGTGGGGGGAGGGTTATTCTATGACTTTGGAGGACAAAAAAAACATGAATTTTCATGAAGTATAAGAGTAGCATCAAACAACCAAGCAAATATATGTGTTACTTTAGGGAAATTTTTTGACCTCTCATATCTCAATGAATCCCTCGTTGTGGGAGATTCAAACAATATAAGAAGGCATTTAGCCCTAGGATAAACCCTATGATGTAAAAGTGGACCATACGTTTGAGATAATTCAAGCACTTCTTTTTCAAACTCCAAATGTACAAGGTAAACATGTCCTCTAGAATCTCATTTGCAAAACAAATGACTTGGAAAACCAAGCATTGGGTCTAACTCTCAAAACCATGATCCATTATAGAACTCGGCGAGAGGCCATAATCCCATGATATACAATCATGGGTTATCAAACAAATAGAAGGTGGTGAATTCCTGTTGCATGCTCTAAACATGGCAATTGGGAGAGACAAGTCAACCATATAATGAAGTGCTTCAGGATGAAAAGGGTCTTGGTCTTTGTGACATGTGAATTTTGTTTGGATCATATTTTTCCAGCAAGAATGGATTTACAAGGTCAAACAACGACTTCCATTATGCATGCATAGTGGACAAAAACATGGTTTGGTGTCAACTAGAGTGATTCGCCTCGTGCAAACTTGGTGTGGGAGAATGGTGGATTAGAATGGTGAGGTAGTGTGGAGGTTGAGAGAACTAAGTTGGTTATATCTAGTTGTATCCTTGATGCGTGTTCAAGTTACATGTTATTCTTATTCTAGGAGGTTGATTCATCAAAAGCTATCACTGCTCATTTTTCCCTAGTTTGGAGTGGCAAATTTGCAACTTGGGTTTGTTGGGGGAGGAACAAAGGAAACTAGTGCAACAAGATAATAGAGTGAAGATGTTAATTTCATTGAAGACATGGAGCCTAAAAAAGAATTGTGGTGCAGTCCTCAAATATGTGAGCATTGAGGAGGAATTGTGCATTGAAATTGGCCTAGTGAACATAAATGTGGATAGATCAAGTGTGCAAATAGGCTCTATGACAGGGAAAATTTTAAGGATGGAAGTTTATTTGAAAGTTTAGAAACCCTAGGGAATCTTATTAGTCCCTAATATGAAAATTGTAAAATGTTTGATGATAATGTATATATAAAATTTTATAGATTTTAAAGGTAAAATAATTTTATACTATAAAATTTGGGTGAATCATTTTTAGGAAAAATGGAAATTGGCAAATCTATTTTTTGAAAAAAAACATGGAAAATTAGCTCACTTGCGAATATTAACCCCTAAATTTTTCCTTGCTATCTAATATAAATTTTGTCTTCCGTCCTACACCGACTTCAAATTCAACAACAATATGTTGTTGTGTTCAAGTAGAGATCAAGACTTGAGAGCCTAAGCTTCTTTAGAAAACTCAATAAAACTGACTCAGAGTGGACAATCCATCCGACCATAACCAAGTAGCTTGAGCAAGCAATTTTAGTGTAATAAATGATTCGTAGATACTTTCTTTTTCAAATTTTGATTTATGCCTTTAAAATGTTGATTTTCACTAGGCAATTTTACAAATTGTATCCATTTAAACATATTTAGAATATTTGGAATATAGATTTAGGAGGCATTAAAAATTTGAAAAAAAAAATCTTTATTAAATCATAAAAAATCTGTTATCAACACTATAAAAAAAAACTTTCGATATACTTTTTGGGGGACATGTTTTTTTATATAAGCTTATCTTATTAGTGTTAAAAAAGACTTTAACTAATTTATGTAATTTAATAATATCTTATAAGAGGAGTTAGGTATGTTAAAAGAAAGTTTGAAAGATGAGGAGTTAGGTATGTTCGAAGAAAATTGAAAGTTTGAACTTGGGTCAATGTAAGAGGAGATAGTTATGTTAAATGAAGTCGGGTTAATGTAAAATGTGCTTGTTTTTATGGAGTGTTCCATGAAAAAACCAATATTATAATAATGAGGAGAATCACAAGATATTAATGTAATTTTTTTGAAGGAATATGCCAAATCATATAAAAGGAGTTAGGTATGTTATAAGCAAGTAGGGATAATGTAAAATATACTTGTATTTGATGGAGTGTTCCATTAAAAAACGAATATTACCCTATAACAATGGAATTCAATAAGTTGGATGATGTGAATATTAACCAAATAAGTAAGTGTTAAATGCACAACCGTTGACATGTGAATAGTGTTAATAAACTTGCCACTAATGCTTTATCATGTTATGATTTTGTCCCATAGTAAAATTATGAAGGATAATATTGTGTTAGAATGAGAAAGGGAATCTACTGATTTTGTTGATATGTTTTGGTGTGCATTGTGTTAGATTATGTTGTGAATATTCGAAATGATATAATGTGAATAAATCTTTTGATCTTTCGAGTATTCTTTTTTTTGCTTACCGAAGACCTCATGCTTGGGGTGTGGCAGGGAATATGGCTCCAACGTAGATTGGACGCGTTGTTATATTTATGGATCTCCAAAACCAGAATCAGGATCAGACCAAGCAAGAAAGAAAGGGAGGGAAGGAGGCCAGGTTATCGCAGATCTCTTTGAGGGGAAGAAATACGGGATGAACGTTTAAAATGATCATATATTAGATATTCAAGAAAACCTTTGTAGTTCATTAATGAAAAAATCCTTCTCATCGAGCTTAGCTCATGCAAAATAATATTCTAATTCATAAGGACTCCATTATAACAAATGCTAACTACATAGCAAGATTTTTTTAGTGAGGCCATGTCACATCTATTGAATGCTAACTACATCATGAGCTTCATTTAACAATAAAAAAAAATATAGACCTGAATCAAATTACATTAAATTATCACTATAATTATCCTGTTAACTCTAATGGACCCATATGCCACTATTACACCCCTAGGGAGATTTTCACCATTCCATCACCCTTCAAGAGGATTTGTCCTTGTAAATTGTAGCAGTTATGTAACCATAAATTGGGTTCTCATGGACAAGGGTTTGTCACAAAGCTAAAATAGTCTAGAAAGTTGGCCCGTAAACCTAGGTAACATGTCTTGTTGCTTGTGTTGACTACCAACTAATGACATCTAAACTCAATGAATTGTTGAGTGTTGTGCTCCAAATGCCCACCGCATTTATGGGGATCCAAATGAATAGAACCATTTTTCAAAAATATTACCCATGATCATTGCAAAAGGTCAATTGTGGATTTGGAACACTATCATTGGAGAATAGAGAATATGTAAATTGAAACTTAGTAGTCATAATATGCACTTTACTTCTCTCAATAATGTTCACTTCATGTGGAGGAGTATGGTCATCAAATATAAGTTGAAAATATTGTTTCTCTTAAATGACAATAATTCATATGCCATTTTTCTCGCAAGGCTCCTCTAAATTGCACTATACCCTTCATTCTCTTTTATATTCCTCTTTAATATTTTTCCAGTGTCAAACTTGTAGATTGCTTGCTTTTTGTAGTTTTTGTACTTGGTTCTATAAATGGAATATCTCTATAAGAATTGCTTCAAGGTTTTAATATTTAAGTATTGAGGGGCTTCCGCAGTGCACTATATTAGATATCATTTTTTGGGATTCAACTGCATTAAGTAAGTCATTCATCCATGACCATTTCCATGAGAGGTAGTTGTAGTTGATTAATTTTTCATGATTTTTGAATAATCCGCTTACCACTCATTGAATATTATTCTACTTTGAGTAACCATTGTTTGATATACTCTTCATCTTCCATGACAAGTTCAAGAAAACATACATTAGACTTATTCCACATAATTTATGTTTTTGACATAATTTGCATATAACTTGGATACCCTCAATCATGATCGTTAATATATCCATACGAAATGCAATAATTAACTCTAAATTATGAGAACCGTGGTTTAAAAATATAATTAAGAGAATCTCACATCCAATGATATCCTTTATGTGACTTTAGTTATGTGGTGACAATTTGAAATGGCATAACTCCCTCAAATATTGATCAATATCACTATTATGACAACAATTTGGAAATTCCATTGTCACTTTTCTCCTGATGACATTGGTATTGCTATAGGAAAGTTCATAATTAGAGAGATAATCATGTTACAATAATTTTCCACAAGGGTTTTGTGTCACATATTAATATAATTTTAAATTCTCCTATACTAACAATCTCTATTATGACCCCAATTTTGAAAATTCATAGCCACCTTGCATCTAATGGCATTGATTATACCACAATTTGGTTTAAATAAAGATATTATAATTCTACATGAATTTCCCATGACATTTTTTAGTCACAACTTAAAATAATCACAACTTTCATCACTACTTCTTGGAATCTCCATTATGACCCCGATTTTGAAATGCCATTTGTTATAGGGTTAAGAACTAAGGATTCAAAGACATTTATTTTTGAGTTTGAAGTATTATGCAGATCATATGATTATCTACTTGATACTCAAAACCTAAAATTATTTATAGCTTTCCTCTAAAAGATGGATCTCTTAAATGGTTCATGGGTCTAGGAACACATTCTATTAGAAAATGGGGTGATATGAAAAGAATATTCCTAGAAAATATAAAGATTGTTGTGTGCACCATGACCTTAAGGATGAAATCTTTAAGATGGTTCAAAAAGAGGATGAAAACCTTGAAGATTTGGTGGAAATATTTTCCTACAATATCAAAATGGATAAATTACATAATTTATATGAAGAGACATAAAAAACTCTTGCTAAAACCCATAAGGGATGAATGGATTGATCTTCTCAATTTAATGGGTAAAGGAGATGTCTCTCAGTTGTCATTTGAAGAAATATGTGAGTTGTGTAAACACATTGCAAGAGGAAAGGAAAAACATGGTAAGAACCCTAGAAACCCGACCATGTCAAGAGTAAGAAATTTGCATCTAGAATAGTAAGTAGAGCAGAATTAGGAAATTTTCTTGACAACTTTAAAACTAGCATCCTTGGAATCTTAGTGAACAACTAGATACTTTAAGGATACAAAACAAGCAACAAGCTGAGAATGCTGCCATTATCTATTTTTTGTCCTAGATGTATGAAAAAACATGCATTACAAGAATGTGTTGAATATGTGTTATATGTGTAGAAAACCATGATACAAAGGAATATCCTTCAATACCTGGACTTAAAGTTTTTTTCCAAGAATAATTTGGAACAAGTCAAGTTGAACCCCTTTGCTATGTTTCTCCCAAGAAACCTTGGCAACCTCAACTAACAGGTATGGCACAAGAACCCAATGCACACTATCAATCATTTGCAGAACTACAAAGCAATTGGAATACACATATGCCTTTGAAAACTTGGCCACCTCAACCACAAAACTCATATTGCTCACAAGGTTGACAAAATTCTTATGGTAGGAATCCTCAGTATTCCAAATTTTAATAGCCATAACGTTAATACCAACCTCACTATTATCCCCCTCTGATCCAAATGGATCCAAGAAACATTCTCTATGTCTTCAAAACTCCAAAAATCATGCCAAAAACCAAGGAAAAATCGCATAAGTCAGCCTTTTAATACACTATCGGGAGGAAAAACCCGTGAAATTAATGAAAAAAATAGAGTAACAGAGGCGGAACCAATAATACACAGTAGCTGTCCGATCTGACCGATCAACAGTCCAGATCGGATTGGCAATCATAATCAGTGGTGACCTTTGGCAAGGATTGGCTGGATCCACATAGGGGATGCGACAACGATTAGCGGGTGTCAGTGCAGAGCTCATGAAAGTTGTGAAAACGATTCGCAGAGTTAATCTAGACCGTCGATCAAGCGTGCAGATCGACGGCCCATATTACATTGCCGGATCACTATCGTGGATTGCAAAAGTGCTTACAATGGCCCAGGGGTTATTGTGATGAGTGATTGCAATATTGCAATCAGAGCAGCTAACGGAGCGGGGTTATGGTACATGCATACATGCAATCCGATGGACCAGACCAGATGAATATTATAAGCCATATTACATGGATCTTGAGATCCGCCAAGCATCATTTTTAATGTATTTCGCAGTTTCGTTTGTTAAACGAAATGCGAAGGGGAAAGCACCGATGCGATATGACGGACCCGAAAGGGTACCTTAAGTCTATTCGATATAGTTTCAAGTCCAGAGGAAAGCCATTTATAATGCATTTTCGTAGTTTTTAAATATTTATGAAACACAAAGGGACAGAGCCATTGCGATTTGCGACAACGACTTATAAGCGGACCCATATGAGGATAGGGAGGATTTAAGGACTTTTGAAGTCCGATGTATTGAGTTTTGGAAGATTTTCTCTGTTAAAATCCATTTTCCCTGTGTTTAAGAGAGCACGGTTGTTTCAGGAGTTTCAGAGGCCCGAGGCACTCTGGCGTTATAGAATGGGTGGCCACCTCCTCTCTATGCGTTAAGCAATGATTGCATGACGCTGGGAGAGGGATTCGAAGTGGACAGAGGCCGGGGAGACTGAGAGACAGGAACATGAAACAAATAGGCAGCACAGTTTTGGCTATAAAGCCATAGACAGAGAGCACAGTAGGGAGAGGTAGTATTGCAAGCAAATGCTGAGACAGAGTTAGCACAGAGACAGAGAGCATTGAGGGAGTCTGTGTACTCATAGAGAACTTGAGAGGTTCAAGTAAAAGCTCTTGTTATTGTATTCTATTGTGTGTGAGGCTGAAATAGAGCTCACTGTTGTAAAAAGAACTTTTCTTGAAGACATAATAGAGAGGCCACCACTGAAGGCTGAACCAAGAGATGTAGCCCAGGAGTATTGGGTGAACTCCTCATTAAATTTGTTGTGTCATGTGTTCCCTATTATGTTTTTTTTTGTTTACTGCTTCATTGTCTATGCATTTCGCAATCTTATCGATCCATTGCATAAAATGACGTAGAATAATCCATGCACTTAAGTCTGTAATACCTTATTGATTGTCTTAGATCTCATTAACAGATCAAGTGGTATCAGAGTTTTAGTTTGCTAAGGTTAGACAAGCTTGTGCTGGACTGTTTATGAATGCTAACTAGGTCAAAGCTTACATTAGGAGAAGGAGAACTGGTTGAAACTAACCTAGAAATTGGTAGAGTCTTTCCGAAGAGGAAAATGACAAAAGAAATTCCCTTGGAATCAGACTCTCAGTTCATGGACAGTTTCATGACCATGAGAGCCATGGTAGAAAAATGTATAGAGAATTTAAGAAAGGTCGAAGTGAAGATTATTCAACTTCCAAACAATACAAGGGAACAAAATAATCTCTTATAGATGGCCATTTTGAAGGCAAAGGGAAAGCAAAAGAGGCTCCTCTATCCACACCTCCTGATAGCCCTAAAAATAAAAAGAATAAGACATATTTGATTAAATTAGATGTTAAATTTGATTTGCCAATATATGATGGAGAGTTAAATGCAGAGAAGCTAGATAACTGGATTAGACAGATTGATGTGTATTGCAGGGTGCAGAGCATTGATTCAGACAGGAGTAAAATTCAGCTGGCCAACCTATGCCTTGGAGGAACTGCCTTGGTATGGTGGGAAGGTAGGACACAAGATGACTTGAAGAAGCATGGTAAAATTCTTTCTATCTGGAGTGAATTTGTTTCTGCAATTAAAAAATAATTCTATCCACTAGCTTATATGCAGCAAGCTATGATGAGTTGGCAAACTCTTTGCCAATTAAAAGGGCCGAGTGTACAAAGCTACACCCAAGAATTTAGAAAAAGAGCTTTGATTCTAGGCATTTCTTTAGACTCACCTGAAACTTTGCTGAAGTATATAGGTGGTCTAAATAGTTATTTGAGGGACACCATTCTCATGTTTAACCCTATTAGCATAGATGAGGTATCTGTTCAGGCTACCCATCTAGAGGCTAGAGGCAAGAATGTGAACCCCAAGATTGGGGGATCATCAAAACCCACTGCAAGCAAGAACAAGGAAAAGAGGAAGCAGAAATGGAAAGAGAGGAAGGCAAATGTTGTACAAAAGGCCAAACCTTCATGCACTCACTGCAAGAAGGATGGACATGATGATGAACATTGCTGGTCTTTGCATCTGGAGCTGAAACCCAAGAAGTTCGATGGCAAGAAGAAGAAGGTTGCTGCTGCTGTTCAGAGAGATTGGGTGTCAGACCAGGTGATGAAACAACGATAACAGCCATAGGTATACAAGGTTATCCGCTTTAGAGAATGAAAAAATCAAGAAGCAGGTACAGGAGCTGCTCAAGAAAGGGTTCATAAGACCAAGCACATCACCATGTGGATCTCCAACAGTGTTGGTGAGAAAGAAGGATGGCTCGTGGAGGATGTTCATTGATTACCGAGCACTGAATAAAATAATAATCAAGAATCGTTATCCCCTTCCTTGCATTGATGATCTATTGGATCTGTTGAAAGAGGCTGTTTACGTTTCCAAGTTGGACCTACGTAGTCGTTACCATCAGGACAGAGTAGCAGATCAAGATGCATGGAAGACTACTTTCAAAACAAAGCAAGGGCTATATGAATGTCTAGTTATGCCTTTTGGCTTAACTAATGCTCCTGCCACTTTCATGAGGGTTATGAAAGATGTACTCAGGCCTTTTATTGATGATTTTGTAATTGTATATCTAGATGACATTCCTGTATTCAGTAAAACATGGGAAGAACATTTGAAGCATGTAAAGCAGACTCTAGATGTTTTGAAAAAAGAAAATATTTATGTTAAATTATCAAAGTGTGAATTTGGTAAAACATATTTGAATTATTTGGGTCATATTGTAGGGGGTGGTGAACTGAAGATAGATCCCTCTAAGGTTGCAGTCATTGTAAACTGGCCTAAACCCAAGTCTGCTACAGAAGTTAGAAGCTTCCTAAGGGCAACACAATATTGGAGAAAGTTTATTGCTAACTTTTCCTTAATTGCAGCTCCCTTACATGCTTTGATAGGATCGAACAAGTTGTTTCAGTGGGGAGGCAAACAACAAAAAGCCTTCAACACCTTGAAAGAAAAAATTAATACAACGCCAGTACTAGCATTGCCAAATCTTCAACAACCATTTGAGATCGAGAAATATGCCAATGATTATGCCATGGGAGCAGTATTGATACAACATGGTAAACCCATATGCTATCATTCTAAGACTTTTAACTTTGTCGTAGTTAATTATCCTACATATGATAAAGAATTGTATGCATTAGTTCAGAGTGTGAAGAAGTGGAAACATTACTTAATGGGCAAAGAAACAATAATACATACTGATCATCAGCCACTTCAGTACTTGCACTCACAAACTAAATTGCAACAATCAAGACACTATAGGTGGATGGGTTTCCTACAACAGTTTCACTTAGTCATCAAATATAAAAAGGGTATACACAATAAAGTTGCAGATATGTTGTCTAGACCAATCATAAATGCATCGACTATACTTAAGCATAACTCAGTAATGCATGAAAGCTACATTGAACAATATGCTCAAGATATAGACTTTAAAGATGTATATGCAGCTTCAAGTAATTGAAAAAAGGTAGAAGAATTGGATTACTATGTTAAGGACCGAATCTTGTATCATTTGGGAAAGCTATGCATTCCACAAACAGAGAGAATTAACATAATTAGGGAGGCACATACTCCCCTGATATCAGATCATTTTTGTGTAAGTAAAACAGTTTCATAGTTGCAAAGATATTTCTATTGGCAAAAAATGCATGAAACAATTTCTAGATATGTAAGAGGGTGTACCATGTGTGCTAAAAGCAAGCCCAACAATAGAAAACTAGGTTTGTACACTCCACTGCCAGTTCCTTCCCATCCTTGGGAATGTGTTTCCATGGACTTTGTTGGGGGATTTCCAATATCTAGAAAGGGACATGACTATTTATATGTTATTGTGGACAGGTTCAACAAAATGTGTATTTTAATACCTTGTAATAAGTAGATTACAGCTGAACAAACAACGAAATTGTTCCTTCAGCATGTCTGGGTGCATTTTGGGTTACCCACTTCCATAGTATCTGATCGAGACTCCTGATTTGTTGGGAATTTTTGGTCAAGTCTGTGGGAATTAATGGACACCAGACTGAAAAAAAGCACAACCTTTCATCCACAGATAGATGGCCAAACAGAGGTAGTCAACAGGACAGTGATCTAGTTGTTCAAGGGTTATTGCAGCAAGCATCCCAAGCTTTGGGATGAACACTTATTTTATGTGCAACATGCTTACAACCGTGCTAAACATTCTTCTGCACAGAGATATCCTTTTGAGACCTGTTTTGGTTTCATACCAAGGTCTCCCTTGGATTTTGTCTTTGAAATATACATAGTAGTTGCTCGACACAGTGATGTGGACAAAGCAACCAAATTCATTGAACAAATCCAAGAAATTCACCAAGCAGTGCAGGAACAGCTGGAAAAGAGCCAAGCCAAATATAAGGTAAGGCATGATAAACACTGGGTGGAGCACAACTTCCAAGTTAGCGATCAAGTCTCGTTGTATATCAGCAAGGACAAAATGCAAGGTGAAGGGAAGAAGCTGAAGCCAATAAGGTATTTGCCTTTTAAGGTACTTGAGAAAATTGGTGAGAATGCTTTCCACATTGATTTTCCAGCATACATGCACATCTATTCAGTAGTAAATGCAGAAAATTTAAGATTGTTTGAACCTTCATTAATTGAAGATCCTAAAGAGCAAAGTCAATTGCCTTCCATTGATGATCTGTTGCCTGAATACCTCAATGAGTTGCAGGAAGATACAGTTCTGGACAGGAAGGTGAGGACTACTTGCAAAGGGGACATGGAGTACCTTAGAATTGGACTCAAAGGTTTAAAACCCAATAGTGCAAAAATGGATAGAGATTGGGCAAGTGAGGCAGCTATATCCTCACTTAAACAATGCTTGAAAACCAACTTTTGGTGGTCCAAAATCCTTTTCAGTGGGAAGGCATGATCCAAATGGATCCAAGAAACACTCTCTATGTCTTCAAAACTCCGAAAATCATGCCAAAAACCAAGGAAAAATCGCATAAGGCAGCCTTTTAATACACTATCGGGAGGAAAAACCCGTGAAATTAATGAAAAAACAGAGTAACGGAGGCAGAACCAATAATACATAGTAGCCGTCTGATCTGGCCGATCAATGGTCCAGATCGGATCAACAATCGCAATCGGCGGTGACCTTCAGTAAGGATCGACGGGATCCACATAGGGGATGTGATAACAATAAATGGGTATTGGCGTAGAGCTCATGAAAGTTGTGATGGTGATTGGCGGAGTTAATCTGGACCGTCGATCAAGTGCGTAGATTGATGGCCCATATTACATCTCCAGATCGCTATCGGGGATTGCAGAAGCACTTACAATGGCCCGGGGGTTATTGCAATGAGCGATTGCGATATCACAATCGGAGCAGCCTAATGGAGCGGGGTTATGGTACATGCATACATGCGATCCGATGGACCGGACCCGATGAATATTATAAGCCATATTACATGGATCTTGAGATCCGTCAAGCATCATTTTTAATGTATTTCGCAGTTTCGTTTGTTAAACAAAATGCGAAGGGGAAAGTGCTGATGCGATATGACGGACCCGAAAGGGTACCTTAAGTCTATTTGATATAGTTTCAAGTCCAAAGGAAAGCCATTTATAATGCATTTTCGCAGTTTTTAAATATTTATGAAACACAAAGGGACAGAGCCATTACGATTTGCGACAATGACTTATAAGCAGACCCGATATGAGGATAGGGAGGATTTAAGGACTTTTGAAGTCCGATGTATTGAGTTTTGGTGGATTTTCTCTGTTAAAATCCATTTTCCTTGTGTTTAACAGAGCGTAGCTATTTCATAAGGTTCAGAGGCCCGAGGCACTTTGGCATTACATAATGGGTGGCCACCTCTTCTCTATGCGTTAAGCAATGATTGCATGACACTGGTAGAGGGATTCAAAGTGGATAGAGGCTAGGGAGACCGCGAGACTGGAACATGAAACGAATAGGCAACGCAGTTTTGGCTATAAAGCCACAGACAAAGAGCATAGTAGGGAGAGGAAGTATTGCAGGCAAATGTCGAGACAGAGTTAGCATAGAGATAGAGAGCATTGAGGGAGTTTTTGTACTCATAGATAACTTGAGAGGTTCAAGTAAAAGCTCTTGTTATTGTATTCTGTTGTGTGTGAGGCTCAAATAGAGCTCACTGTTGTAAAAAGAACTCTGCTTGAAGACATAATAGAGAGCCCACCACTGAAGGCTGGACCAGGAGATGTAGCCCAAGACTATTGGGTGAACTCCTCATTAAATTTTTTGTGTCATGTGTTGCCTATTATGTTTTTTTTTGTTTACTTCTTCATTGTCTATGCATTTCTCAATCTTATCGATCCATCGCATAAAATGCCATAGACTAATCCATGCACATAAGTTTGTAATACCTTATTGATTGTCGTAGATCTCATTAATAGATCACCCTCAACCTTCACAACCTACTCAACCACAATTCCAACCCCAATTGACTTCGACTCAACCACTTCCCTTTCCATCCACTCCATTTCCTTAGAAATCCAATCAAATACTTGCTCAACCACTCCTAAATTTGAATAATAAAACACCTCAATAACCTATCTATAATGTTGAGGGTCAAAATTTCAAGCTTGTATGATATCTCCTCTAGGTCTAAATGATGTCCAACTTAGATCTAGTAGAGACTTACAAAAGAAATCACCACTGGTTGTCATCCAAAAATATGAGGATAAAGTTCCTGAAAAATAGGCATCTCTTGATCAAGAAAAGACTCCTCTGAAGGAAGATGTTCCTACACAATTAGGTGACAACCAAATAAAATAAAATCCTACAATTCCTCTAGTAGAACAACCTTTTGTTTCCTTACAAAGTCCCCCTTTTCCTAAAAGGCTTCAAATTGATAAGGGAATAGAAAGGAAAATCATTTTACCTGAATATAATATGCTAGATGAATTGAAAAACATTTGCATCAAAATTCCTTTACTTCAAGCTATAAAGGAAATACCCATATTTGCAAAAAAAATAAAGGAGATATGCATTAAAAAACCAGGAAGAAAAATAAAAGATATTAAAAAGATTCCATTAGTAGGAAATATTACAGATATTATGATGGGGAAACAAATAACTCAAAAATATTTACATCTAGGTAGCCCTATTATAAAAATTCACATTAATGGTATTTAAATCCCAAACACTTTGATTGATTTAGGAGCAACCATTAATATCATGAGCAAACAGACCATGGATCTATCAAAGCTTCATAATTTTCAATATACCCCAACTTTATTGCAAGTAGCAGATAGATCTATTATTAAACCTGATGGTATACTAGAAGTATCTGTATCTTTAAATTCATGGGAATATCCTATTGACTTTATGATTTTGAATCCCAAGAATAATTTAGGAGGGCATCCATTGATCCTTGGTAGACCTTGGCTAGTTAGTACTGATGCATTTATAAGTTGTAGATATGGTGATATATATATTTCTGATGGAAATTCCACTAAGATATTCACATTATATCCACCTACAAAAGAAATAACTAAAATAGAAAGTGAGGTATGAATTGATGATGATAATGATAATGAATGCTTTGAAAATATTCAACCTGTATTTACTCTTTCACAACTTGATGAGGAGGACCAATTAATAAATTTGATGAACAATAATGACTCTTCTTCATATTGTGAAAAACATTAAAGTTTTCAAGCGAAATGTAACATCAAATAATTATCATCTTGATAATCTAAAGTAGATTTACTTTCTATGGAAAAGTTTGGAAATTCTTTAGTGGAAATTTTCCAGGAAAAAACAGTAAATAGCAATAACAACTTGGAGGAATTTCAAAAGAAACAACTAATAAAGATGTCGCAAAAACATTATTTTGCATATGCATGGGAATACATTGACATGAAGGGAATTGACCCTAATATATGTATGCATCACATTTATATTCAAGAAAATGCCAAACCAGTGAGACAACCTCAGAGAAGGATGAATCCCAATCTGAGAGAAATTGTTAAGGAGGAATTACAAAAATTGCTTAATGTGAATTTCATTTACCCAATATCAGATAGCCAATGGGTCTCACCTTTAGTGATTGTTCCTAAGAAGAATGGAAAGTGGAGAGTGTGCATTGACTATAAAGAACTAAACAAGGCTACTTTAAAAGATCATTTTCCACTACCTTTCATTGATCAAGTATTAGATACTTTAGCAAGGAAGAAATATTTTTCATTTCTTGATGGTTTTAGTGGATATAACCAAATTCAAATGGCACTAGAAGATCAAGACAAAACAAATTTTACATGTCCATGGGGTACGTATGCTTACAAGGTACTTCCTTTTGGTTTATGTAATGCACCTGCTACATTCCAAAGAGCAGTTTTAGGTATCTTTTCTGACTTGATTCATGATTGTGTAGAAGTTTACATGGATGATTTTACTGTCTATGGAAACACTTTTGAAGAAGCTATGGATAAATTAGAAAAATTTCTCATTAGATGCAAAGAAGCAAATCTTTTATTGAGTCATGAAAAATGTTTTATGATGTTTAATGAAGGTATTGTTTTAGGACATCATATTTCAGGTGTTTGAATCAAGGTGGATGCATCTAATGTAGAGGTACTGTCCAAAATTTCAATTCCTACTTGTCAATGAGATGTAATAAGTTTTCTTAGTTTTACAGAATATTACAAAAGATTCATAGAAAACTTCACAAAAATAACTTCTCCGTTCTTTAAACTTCTTACAAAAGATTCTGATTTTGTTTGGAATTCTGATTGCCAAAAGGCATTTGAATCATTGAAATGGGAAATTACAGAAGCACCAATATTAATAGGGAAAAACTGGTCTCTCCATTTCATATTTCAATTAATGCTCCAGGTACAACTTTAGGAGCTATATTGGGACAAAAAGACTTGGATCTTTATGCTATTTATTATACAAGTAAAAATTTGACTCCTGTAGAGTTAAATTATATAGTTATTGAAAAGGAGTTTTTAGTTGATGTTATGCCATTAATAATTTTTGACATTACATTGTTGGTTATGAAACTTTCATTCATATAGGTCATTCTGTTATTAGATGTTTAATGAATAAACCCATTACTAATGGTAGGATTACTAGATGGTTGTTATTATTACAGGAATTCAATATTACCATCCTAGATAGGCTAAGAAAGGAAAACATAGTTGTTGATTTCCTCTCTAGGATGCAAAATGATAATATTGATACCCCTGTAAAGGATAATTTTCCTAACGAATATATTTTTTCAATGTCTACTAAAACCACTTGGTTTGTAGAAATTTTTTAAATATTTAGCTATAGGAAATTTTCCTCCATAATTGTTAGTCAAAGAAAGACAGAAAGTTATCAAGACCAGTGCATCCTACTCATGGATAGAGGGAGAATTGTATCGAACAAGACTTGGTCTAATTATTTAAATATGTGTTCGAGAGGATGAAGTACCAAAGATATTAAAAGTTTGCCATGATGAACCATGTGGAGGAAACTTCACTGATAAAATTATTGCATAAAAAGTACTTCTTTTTGGGTATTACTTGCCTTCTCTTTTTAGAGATGCCAAGGAATATGTCAAAAGATGTGACAAGTGACAAAGAATGGGAAAGCCCATTCAATCATATGAGATGCCTCTACAACCTCAGATACTCATAGAGCCTTTTGGAAAATGGGCTCTAAATTTTGTTGGCCCAATCAATCCTCCATCTAAACAAAGACTTATATTCTTATTTGTACAGATTATGTTACAAAATGCGTAGAAGTTAAGCCACTTCCTTTTGCTACTGAAAATTTTGTAGTTGATTTTCTTTAAGGATATTTTCATTAGTGTTCGTGTCCCAAGAGAAATTTTGATAGATCAAGGTGCTCAATTAGCATCCAAATTGGTGTACCAAGAGAAATTCTGATAGATCAAGGTGCTCAATTAGCATCCAAGTTGGTGTAGAAAATTATGGAGCAATACAAGATCAAACATCAGAAGTCCACTCCATTTCACCCATAGGTTAATGGGTAAGTGGATTCTACCAACAAGGTACTTGAATCAATATTGACCAAGACTATACATTTGCATAGAAGAGACTGGGCAGAAAGGCTTCCAGAGGCACTTTGGGCATAGTGCACCACATGGAGAAACACTACTAGACAAACTCCCTATGAAATTTTCTATGGGAAGAAAGTCTTTCTTCCAATTGAATTCCAAGTGGAGACCATTAGAACAACAACAAAGTTTGGGCTTGATCTACCTGAAGCTAACAAAAGAAATATTGGCACGGTTGAATGAGATACATGAGATATGACAAGATGCCATACAATGAACAAACATAATACAACAACAAAGAATCAAGTGGCATGACAAATTCATTAAAGTCAAGAAATTCAAGCGAGGTGATTGGGCTCTTCTTTTTTTATTCTAAGTCTAAGGATTTTCAAAGAAAATTTCAGACACATTGGCTTGGTTCCTATGAAATAGATATTGTTTTTGATAATGGGGAAGTTAGAATCAAGACTATTGATGAAGAAAATATTAGCTTCCTTATTAATGGGCATACGTTAAAGTTATATCACAAGTCCTTGACAAGAGAAGAATTTGTCAAACATTTTCAAGATAATTCTGATATGAAGTTAGTGAGAACACTAAAAGAATTGTATTTTCTTTTTCTTCAACTATATATATAAGAAACAAAAAAAAAGAAATAACGTAGGTATGAAAACCAATACTGTTGGAATTTTTATACAGAAAATATTAGCTAAAACCAAGGGTTCCTTGGCAGCTTAGATTTTCACATTTCCCTTTGCTTCCCTTTCCCATTTTCTTTTATCCTACTTTTTCTTTGAAACTGCTATAGGGATTAATGCACAGGTGGTTGGAATACCCTCAAGGATCTTCCTGGGATCCAAGGAAAACCGTTCAGATTAACTGCAGATAGCACAAAGAAGCATATACATATATATATTCAAAGCAGGAAATAAGAGTTTGCCTCAGATCTTGATGCAGTTTTGCTAGAGAACCCAATGCAGCTGAGCGGAAGACCCATTTTCTAGCTCCTAGATCAACACTTTCATATAAAAAAGACATAGAGTAATAATACATCATATGAACTCTGATAATCAAAGAATTAATACATAAAGATATGAAAATGACATGCATCTAAGCTACTCATAAACAATGGTACTAAATCAACATGTAAACAATCACGACATTGGCACCATCGAGTAGACAACACAACAACAAGTCTATATTATTAGATAGGAAAGAATGATTACAACCATCTGGTGAATCAAGCTTCCCTTAATCCTCCAGCTCCTTTCTCTCTCTCTCTTCTTAACCTCTTGGTAGCAAAGCAACTATATCTCATACAAAGTTTCGATAATCAATTGACAATCCTTCGACCTCTTTCATAATGCCCAAGCCTCCAATATATAGATGATGAGAGGATTATCCTTGTCGATTCTCTCATGAGTTCCCTATGGAAAAATCTAGGATGTTTCCTTGATTTATTACTCTTTACCCTTCCATTAGACTCCTTTAGGGATGGAAATATCCTTAGACAGGTCGAAGGTAGATGTTTCCTGCTTTTCAGGTTGACATTTGAGTAAAAAGTGGAATACTAGTCAATCAACCTACTCATTTGACCTCCAGAATCTCACAAAACTTCGGTAATGATGTCCCTTAGACAAAACAATGAGTTACCCTATGGACTAACGCCCCTGGCTCATGCATAAGGAGAATTCTAACCCTTCCTGCTAGTTCATGGGGAGCGTTACCTTGGGAAATAAGCCTATGAACTAGGTCATGTCTTCAGTCAAACTATCTTTCTCCTCTAAGCTGATGAGGAGGTCATTTTTCTGTATAACAGATGCCCCCTAAAGTGTGAGGTCAGAGACAAAGATGATGGCCGAAATACTTTATAAATTGTTGGAAAATAGAGAGAGAGGATCAGAGCTTTGGGACTACAAGAAACCTGATACAAACCACATATGTTAAAAATCTAAAATCATGTCCTGAGTCAGGCATTCCCATGCTCAGTAGATATGTCAGAGTGATTTCTCAAAATAGGTATGACGATTATGTCCACCGATAAGCACAATGTGGAATTGTGTCATAATATGATCATCCTTACGAGTTGTCTCCGAAAACAATATACACAACTTGGGAGAGGAAACAAGGTTGATTGATGTATGCCTCTACCCAAGGTCTTGGTTGCCGCTTAATCTCAACAACATATTTCTACACATGTGAATAGAGGAGTTTATTTCAAACATTTGAGAAATTCTATGATTACTAGTCAATAATGAAAACTGTTAACAAACACGAGGGTGGCCACCGATAATGATGATGATATCCAAGATGCGCAATACAATCTAACTAGTGTGAATAATGATGTTGTCGTAGAACACTCGTAGAATCATTCAATTGGGATCCAATGATGAAAACCCCTAATTAAACACAAGGTAACCTTCCACTAATGACTGCATGTTCCAGGGTATTGATATGTTTCTGGATCTAGTTCCTAGATAGTGTTCAAGTCGATAGGAAGAGACCTGTCCAATAATTGTTCATTTATGTGATGTAAAGGAGGTTTTCCCATTGAAGAGGATATTTCTCAAGAAGTTGATCTATCTTTTCTTCTATTTTGTGTGATGGTTGCATAACACTAACTAATTTATATAAACCTCCGTATATGATTCCTCCAACATTTCTATATCTTCTTTGTAAATTTCTCCTGAAATTAAGTAATCTGATAAGGTGATGACCTAGGTACTTACCTGGCCTTTATGAAGTAACTTGGTTGAATTGAAATTATGGTTTGCCGCGCTGTCAAGGACACAATGTTTCGACCCAGACTAAACTACATGGAAGGGAAAATGGAGTCCTTATAGCGAGAGTACAAATTAAAGTTGGCACAAGGAGAGAATAGTGTGCAATGAATGTGGTGTTAATAAGCTGGCATAATGTATGCCGTAAAAATTTAATTCTCTCCAATTGTGTTAAATGCCACTACGGGATTCGTGTGTTGTCTCGTCCATCAAGCCTTATTTTTTGCATAACTTGCATGCAAGTTCAAACTTGATATAGCATAACCATCGTTGATCAAGATAGAAATGGATGGCTAGATTTCTTTGGGCATGAGAAAGGGTGTTAAAGAGCACACATTTTTGACCTGGTGAAGTGCAAGGGTTGTCAGATCGAAGGTGATGAGATTGTTATATGGCGTTGAGTTGAAAAAGCAAAATTAAATGGGGTGCATCTCTAGGCTCGATGGAATGTAATAGTCGTTGATTAAAATTGAGTGACCATCCGATCATGTTGATGGGACGGTTTGGTAAATTGTATCAATTAGTACGAAAGGCATAATAATAATAAATCAACTTCACTTTCAATGTATCAGAGGTTCATGGGGATTTAGTACTTCATCTATAGTAATGGTCGTGGATGCGTGGAGTGGTTAAAATCACCTCGTAGGGAAAAGTTGAGTGACAACAACTTGATCTCTACACACATCATATGTGGAAGTTGGTATATTTATCCAAAAAAATGAATATGAGCAGTAGAGTCGGTACATAATGTGGTTTGTATGTAGGAGGTCAGTGGTTCGAGCTCTGATATATATACGCCAAAGTTTGTTTACGGATTATTACTGCATTGGTTTGTGCATTTGTAGAACCTTAAAGTGGCATTTTGTAGAACTCGTAAAGGGTCATTTTGTATATTGCACCTAGTATTTATTGTTTTGTCAAACAATTAACTTTTATATAGTTTTATATGGGTTTTTGGAATGATTTTGAAGCCAAATTGAATTATGAAAGAGGGAAAATGATGATAATTCAGTGGTGACTTTTCCATAGGTTATGGAAACTCATCAAGATGCATTTTTTATACTATAAAAATATATTTCTTTTTTGGAGGTCATGAGCGGGTTTCAATAGTTTTGAGTGAGCAGTTATGTATGACTAAATCAAGATCAGGGAAAGGTGTTAGATTAATAGATTTTCTGTGATGAACAAAGCAAGTTATGAGTTGGTTATGACAACATTGTAATAGAAGCAACATGGTTAGTTTTTGAAGACTTGTATTGTTTGTGTTGCACGTGTATCTATTTTTAAATATTGTGAAAAGTGGTCCACACCAGGTTGAAGAAGGATGTAGGTGCCTCAATTAGGTTGAAGCCTATTGTAAGTCGAATCTTGCACATTTTTAGGTTGGTACCTCAATCGGGTTGTAGCCTATTTCAAGTGGGTGAATGAACATTTTGGGGGTCAGTGCCTTCAATGGTCAATGCCTGCAAATATACATAAACAAATTGAAGAAGAAGACAAAACGAATTTGTGGTTTTCTCCTGTAAAGGTTTCCACATAAAACCTTGTTTCTCTTGTGTTGATGTGATGATGGCTCCTTGATGCATAATTTCATTCATTGTTATGATACAAATTATATATTGGTGCACTGTTATATAGTCAATCTTTGATGAAATGTTTTGAAATGTAAATTTGCCACTACGTTGATTCACCCCCCACCTCTCAGTGTGATATTTACCCTAAAAAGTGGTATTAGAGAGGGTGGCTTCATGAATAGTTAACCACTGAAAGGTTGATCTCAATAAAGATGACCACTGTCATATCATCAGTCAAGCCTCCTCAGTTTGATTGATCCAATTATGCTTTCTAGAAGATAAGAATGGATATCTACCTCATTTCATTGGGATTTGATGCTTGGGCAGTTGTAGAGAACAATTATCAAGTTCTTGATACTCCTATAATACAACTAGTAAGGCACTCTATACATCCAATGCAATAGCTAAGCATGTCGTTTTGAGGGGTTTGTCAGATATACAATTTGTCAAAGTAATGCATTGTAAGTTAGCTCATGATCTATGGAATAAGCGTAAAAACTATTATGAAGGTGTTGTGCTATGCAACAAACCCCCCCCCCCATTTTTATTATATATAATACAAATAGGGAGCCTTTTAAAAATTGAAATTTTCCCCTTTTTGAATAAAATGCCAACTCTAAGAAAATTGTTGCTTTTCAAAGAGCCCTTTTTGAATCTAACTTAAAACATATTAAAGTCCTCATCGCAGATCACAAATCGCATAATTCCTTAGCAGCAAAGTTAAGCACATTTAACAAAATACTGATATGCGACTTGCGATTGAACTCTATATGCGACATCCCAATCGCATATCACACATCAGATATATTACGTCAAGAGCTTAATTGTTACCTATCAAAACTACGATTTTATGATATCCCGATATTGCGATCTTGCGATTTTGCGATATCGCATATCGCAAGATCCATCAACAAAGTTTCATATGCACTATAAATTAAATATCCGATATGACAGATTTGACAAATGTTTAATAGTGTTTTTAAGTTGGAAACGAGTTAGGTCAGAATGATTTAATATGGTTATCATACCTATGCATGTAATCATGGTGTTCATTATGGTTGATTAATGTTGAACTCGATCCCGAATCTTTTCTTACAAAGTTCAGTCATGTAATCAAATTTTTAATTTTATGTGACAATTAATTGCTGTTGGTTTTAATAGGAACTCCGCTCAAGCGATGTCCATTCAAAAGGTGATGCAGAAGCATACCAAGCAATCTATCGTAGAAACCAAAAGCACAGATATGCCATCCATTTTTACATATAAAGTATGCACTGCAGATGGAGGCGCCATTGCATGGCAGACTATCTATACTACGCTGGAGAATGAAAACCTTGAAGTAACAGATATTCAACCAACTACTAAAAATATAGAACCATTAGGAGTACAATTCAGAGATGTTGCGTGCTCTTTCGTTCACCGAATAGCAACAAGGGCTAGGCTCTTGCCATACATGTTGGAAATAATACTAAGAGGGGGGGTGAATCAGTATTATCAAGCCAAATATTTCCTTTTTAAATTCCAGATGATATACGCTACTTTAGTTAATATAACCCGCGTATATACGCAACTACAGATAAAGAAACCCGCGTATATAAATCAGACTTATAATTTGAATTATCTTTTAGATGTCAGTTATTAATCTGTGATTCAGATGCACATAAACAGTACCAGAAACAGTGAAACCGAGCAGAAGACAGTCACACACAAGAACACAAGATATAAGGAGGAAACCCAATGTGGGTGAAAACCCCCTGCTGCAATTCGTCTCTATCTTCTTTTTAATTAGAAACTTCTCTTTACAATGTCTTGTACTGGAGCAGACTTTACCAATACGCAGGCTGCAACCTACAGAGAGCTACAACTCTCTCTCTCATTTTCCAGCTTCCCTGGAAGGGAGCTTCAACCCCCTTAGTTCTTGTACTAGTTTGAGATACTAGTACGCAGGCTCCTACCTGCAGAAGGCTGCAACCTTCTCTTTGCTTTCAGGGACCTCGTTTCATTAATTTTCAGACTGGATCCACAAGTAACATCAATCAAACATCAAGAATTTCTGCATAACCCAAACTCCTTTTCACCAATCAAAAGCTGAAACAACTAAGCACTCCTCTGACCACTGAACCCAGAACACAGTAACTGTAATCAAACACCAATTCTGAACCCAGAACACTGCAGCAATAAAACAGAAGTAGCTAGAACATAAATCAAGACATATACGCTACTTCACTGTTCATCAACCTGCGAGTATACGCTTCTGTACCACAACCAACCTGCGTATACGCGCCTTTCATTCACAGAAAACGCGTATATACGCACCTTCAATTCACTGAACCTGCGTACAGATCTATAAAGGATAATTTATTCTTTTAAGCATTCAAACATTAGTTAACCCAGATTTATAGATCAAGAGTGCGCCACATATAACAGATCAAAATCATACAGAGATACCGATGTTCAAGCCTTGAGATTTAGATCCATCAATAGTCCTTATCTGTCTTGCGCTCAGGTTCCACCTTCATTCAGATCTAGATCTCCACCATAACCCAATCACCCATATTCCAGATCTATCACAATATCAGATATTCAATAATTCAGATGATTCCTTGCCACATGATCTACTTCCTCTTTTATAGTTTTAGGCTTCCTCAATACCACGGTCCAAAACCATAATAAACCAATACCAAAGGCCAAAAACCTGGGTTCAACTCTTCTGCCGAGATACCATGGTCCACAACCAAAGGTTCAAATTCCAAGGACTAACAACCACGGACCAAAAATAAGTTTCCCATCATGTACGTGCTTTTATGTGCATAAAAGTGCGTGTATATGCATACGCGACTTCGGAACGTATAAACCGCGTGTATACGCGACTTCGGCAAGGTGTACCTGCGTATACAAGATTTCCTTCATTCTGAGCACTTGAACTGAGATCTGTCACCAAAGTGAGTTGCCATCAAGGACAACACCTGTACCATAGCGCCACATCTGTGCCAAAATGCCAACAATCTCCCCCTTTGGACTTGATGGCAACCCCAAGATCCAAGATCCTCAAATTCATTCTCCCCCTTTGTCATCAAGGGCAAAGGGCTATGCTCCCCCTGAGTACATGCTGATATCTCTGCTCTGCTGTGCTGAACATGCTCCCCCTGACTGTAGGCAAGATCTGCAAAAAGATGTTCTTCAAGAAGAACCATGGCTTTTACATCATAAAAGACCTTCCTATCCAAAAAGACTCGATACATAAAACCATCACCCAACCAAGTGGGGATACTTCAGAAATTTACATATGACAACAGATCACAATCATCCCAGGCATAGTGGGGAAACCAAAATAGGCCGTTACATGACCTTGATAATCAAATATACATGACATAGAGACGAAATATAAAGACTTATGACCAATAACTACTATCAGCAACATCTGACAATCACTGAACATATCAGCAATCATGTTCACCTTCTGACCTTCTTTTTGCAGCTGATCCACCTGAGCCAAAAACAACTTGAGTACTAGGTCCAAGAGCTTCTAAGGTAATGCCAACAATGTATTATTAGAAGATTATATGCTCCCTTGAATCTGTGCCTGATGGTCTCTGACAGACCCATCTCAGACTCTCTCCAACCAGAGTCTACCCTTGCTGATTTTCTTCAGAACTCCACATACGCGACTGCACCTGAATAAATCGGCTGATGTACGCGGATACCCCTCATCCAACTCGCGTATACCAACTTTTCTTGGAACAGACAAGCTTCAACAGCAGGATGAAACATCAACGACTCCCAGCTTCTGTTTGAGATATTCAAACGTTTCCCTGGGCAGGGGTTTGGTGAGTATATCAGCAACTTGTTCCTTAGAAGGAACATACTCCAATTTGACCTTTTGTTCCAATACTTGTCCATGGAGAAAGTGATACTTGATCGGTATGTGCTTGGTTTTTGAATGCATGACTGGGTTCTTTGAAATGCTTATTGCACTTGTATTATCACATAAGATAGAGACAGGTGGATTACAAGTGATTTGAAAGTCCTGCAAGGTTTGCATCATCCAAAGGAGTTGTGTGCAACAAGATGCAGCAGCCACATATTCTGCTTCAGCTATAGATAAAGCAATTGAACTCTTTTTCTTGCTGAACCAAGATACTAATCTGGAACCCATAAAGAATGCACCGCCACTTGTGCTCTTCCTGTCATCCACGCTTCTGGCCCAATCTGCATCTGTGTAAGCATGAAGAGTGAGATCTGTATCTCTAGGATACCATAGGCCATAGTTTTGAGTTCCTTGAAGGTACTTGAAGATTCTTTTGACTGCCTGAAGATGAGTTTCCTTTGGGTTGGCTTGAAACCTTCTAACTATTCCCACTGCATGCATAATATCTGGTCGTGTACCTGTCAAATAAAGCAAGCTCCCAATCATGGATCTATAGGTTGGTTGATGCACTGCTGCTGATTCATCATTTGCACTAAGGCTGCATCCCGTAACCATGGGGGTACATACTGGTTTCGAATCTTCCATGCCATACTTCTTCAAGATCTGCTTGAGGTACTTGGTTTGAGACAAGAAAATACCGCCTTCATTTTGTTGGATTTGCAATCCAAGAAAATATGTCAATTCTCCAAGTAATGACATTTCGAATTCTTTCTGCATCACCAAGGCAAAGCTTTGACTCATAGCTTCTTCATTGCTCCCAAAGATAATATCATCTACATACACAACAAGTATTAGTAATTTGTTATTTTCAAATTTTATATATAGATTGCTATCTGCTGATCCTTTTGAAAATCCTTGTTGATGAAGATATTTGTCCAAACGATAGTACCAAGCCCTTGGAGCTTGTTTGAGACCATAGAGAGCCTTTTTCAATCTGCATACAAGATTTGGATCATTTCCAAGAATGAACCCATCTGGCTGCTCAATGTATACTTCTTCTTCCAAGTCTCCATTCAGAAAGGCTGATTTCACGTCCATTTGAAATACTTTGAAGTTTTGAAAGCTTGAGAGAGCAAGGAACATTCGGATGGCCTCAAGTCTTGCAATAGGAGCAAAGGTTTCTTCAAAGTCTATTCCTTATTGCTGCGCATACCCTTTACAAACAAGTCTGGCCTTGTTTCTAATAACTTCTCCATTTTCATTCAATTTATTTTTGAAGACCCATTTTGTTCCGATAACATTCTTATCCTTTGGTCTAGGGACTAACTCCCAAGTGTTGTTCTTTTCGATCTGCTCAAGTTCTTCATCCATTGCTTTCACCCAACATTCATCTTTGCATGCCTCTTTCACATTTTGTGGTTCAGTGGAGGAGAGTAATGCCAAATAGCTTGAAGCTTCTGCAACTGTTCTTCTTGTTTGTACACCTGCTTCTTTCTTCCCCACAATCTGATATTCTGGATGATTCTTCTGAACATATCTGGATGGAGTCTTCTCTTCTATTCTTGTCTGCTCCTCTGGTTCTTCTTGAGGTTCTTCTTCTTCATCATTCTGTCTTTGAGGGTAGCCTTCATCTTCTTCGATGTCTCCATAATGTACTTGCCTAGGAATGTATCCCTTCTCATCAACCACTACATCAATGCTGTCAACAATTCTGCCAAGTCTTTTATTGTAGCATTTATATGCTTTGCTATGTGGAGAATAACCAAGAAGAATGCCTTCATCTGCTCTAGGTTCAAGTTTGCCAAGTTGCTCATCAGTATTCTTAATATAAAATTTGCTCCCAAAGATTTTGGAGTGCTTTACCGAAGGAGTCTCACCACACCAGAGCTCATGAGGGGTTTGAGTGCTGTTCACCCGGACATTTGTTTTGTTGAGAATAACAACCGCAACATGTGCAGCTTCACCCCAGAAAGTTGCGGGAGTTCCCGACTCATCAAGCATAGCACGAGCCATTTGTTGGACTGTTCTGTTCATTCTTTCCACAACTCCATTTTGCTGAGGAGTTCTAGCTGTAGAGAATTCTCTTCTTATCCCATGTTCTTCACAGAAATCGAAAAATTCATTTGAGGTAAACTCCCCACCTCTGTCGGATCTGAGGCACTTAATTTTGTATCCTGATTCATTTTCAACCAAGGCTTTGAAGGATTTGAATTTTTCGAATGCTTCATCTTTGTGCTTCATAAGTCCTAACCAGACAAACCTGGAGAAATTGTCAATGAATAATATCAGGTATTCTTCTCCTCGAGGTGTCCTTTTCCTGAATGGACCACATGTATCTATATGAACTAGCTCAAGAGGCATGCTAGACGACCCTTCCTTCTCTGGAAAGTTAGTTCTGGTTTGCTTTCCAAACTGACATGATTTGCATATGGTGTTGTCTGGAATTTTCATATCTGGAAGATCGCGAACTGCCTGATATCTGCATGCTTTCCTTATTTGTGAAAAGCTTAGATGCCCCAACCTCCGATGCCATAACTAGCGTTCATCATCCTTGCTTAGATAGCATTGTTGTTGTCCTTCTTCAAATATGTATAGATTATTTGGAGTTCTTTTACCTTTGATCACCGTTTTACCTGTATCAAGATCACGAAAAAGACATCCATTTGTTCTAAATATCACCTCGGTTCCTTGATCACACATCTGGCTGACACTTAGAAGATTATGTTTCAATCCATCAACATACAAAACATTTCCAGCCTTGACCTTTTCTTTTAACTGAGCAATGCCTTTTCCTTTTATAGTTGCAGGAGTATCATTTCCAAAAGAAACTTTCTTTCCCTTTTCTAGAGCAGAATATGACTCAAGTTTTTCTTTATCACCTGTCATATGCTTTGAACATCCACTGTCAATGTACCATAGATTTTCTTGTCCCTCTGCATAAAATGCTATCCCACATCTTTCTGTTTGTGGTTCCTTTATTCTCCATGTTTTGGTGCTTGAGGATTGTTCCTTTGTTTGCTGAAACTTGCTCCTGCATTCAGAATCTTCATGACCAAAGTTATTGAAAATAGAACATTCAACTTCATTTTCAAGAGCTGAAAAGTTGTTATAGGTCCTTTTTGTAATCCCGGTCATACTTCTTTGTTTTTGAGCTTCTCTAGTCATGATTGTTTTATATGCAACACATTGAGCTGCTTTGTGACCAAAGTTATGGCAAGAGAAACATTGTCCATTGAAGAAACTTCTGCGGTTATCAAATCTACTGGCCAAATGATTGTAATTTCTATTGTCATCCATTCTTGAACCAAATTGAGAAGATTTTACCTGTGGCTAGTTGTAGCTTTTGTTCACTGTTAAGACGGATTGCCCCTGATAGTCTTTGTTTGCAATTCGTCCCTGCTTTACTTGATGGTCTCCATTGTGCTTTTGCTCATTCCTTCTTGCTGCATCAAGATAACTTTTTGATGTGGATGCTTGAGAAGTTTCTCCATTATAGCCCAGACCTGTCTTGTTTAGTGGAGAACACTGTACATTGATAATCTCATCCAAAGTTTTAGATCCTTTGACAAACTTAAGATTAATAGCTTTTGTTTTCTCAATCTCTTTTCTAAGACCAACAATTTCACCTTCTAATTTTTCAAGATGTTTTTCCTTTTCATCAATTTGAAATTGTAGAGTATCAATGATCATATTCTTTTCTTCTATACATCTCTTGAGTCTAGTAATTTCTTCATAAAGGCTATCCACATATATAACATCCATATAATCATCATCTTCAAATGCCATTAACAGTTTATAGTCATTACCTCGTTCATCTTCATCACTATTTGATAGACCATCACTATCTTCATGAGTGTAGTAGCTTTTCTTATTTGCACTCTGCTTCTTGTTCCATCTAGCAGGTTCCTTTCCTTTATCCTTATAAGGACATTTTGCAGCATAATGACCTACTCTTCCACAAGCAAAGCATTTAAAAGGTAACTTACCTCTGAACCTTCCAGAACCCCTTTGAAGATTCCTGACAAAATTTGATTCTTCTTCTTCTTCTTCTGGCACGTGACTTGCTTCATAATAATCTCCTTTGCCTGAAGCCTTGAAAGCAGCTTCTCTTCTGTCTGATGGACCTCCCTTTCTCATTTCATAAGCAGTTAGAATTCCGTGTAGCTGAGACATAGTAAGAATTCGTATATTTTCCTTTTCTTCTATTGTAGACACTTTAGATTCAAACTTGGGGGACAATGATCTTAGAACTTTTTCAACCACAATAGCCTCTTTTATTTCTTCACCCAAGTTTTTCATGCAATTAACAATCTCATCTACCCGAAGGAAATAGTTAGCCACACTTTCATCATTATACATTCTGAGATTCTCATATTGGATTTTGAGGGTTTGAAGTTTAGCACGCTTTACCTGTTCATCTCCTTCGTAGCTCAAGACAATCTTGTCCCATATTTCTTTTGCAGATTTATACTGCATAACCTTCACAAATTCTGTTTGAGATAAGCATCCTAGCAGAGTATTGACTGCTTTAGCATTTGTTTCATATTTCTTCTTCTCGGCCGCATCTGTAGGAGTAGCTGAAGGAAAAGTGTAGCCTGTATCTATGATATCCCAAACTTCTGTACCAAGAGATTGAAGATAGGAAGTAACTCTTACCTTCCAATAATTGAAGTTTGTCCCATCAAAAATTGGAGGCCTGATTGATGCTTCCCTCTCGTAGTTGCTCATGATGAATGATCTTCCTTCAAGCGATCAAGCTTCTCTGAAGGACCTGCTATGATACCAATTGTTGGAAATAATACTGAGAGGGGGGGTGAATCAGTATTATCAAGCCAAATATTTCATTTTTAAATTCCAGATGATATACACTACTTTAGTTAATACAACCCGCGTATATATGCAACTACAGATAAAGAAACCCGCGTATATAAATCAGACTTATAATTTGAATTATATTTCAGATGTCAGTTATTAATCTGTGATTCAGATGCACATAAACAGTACCAGAAACAGTGAAACAGAGCAGAAGACAGTCACACACAAGAACACAAGATATAAGGTGGAAACCCAATGTGGGTGAAAACCCCCTGCTGCAATTCGTCTCTATCTTCTTTTTAATTAGAAACTTCTCTTTACCAATACGCAGGCTGCAACCTGCAGAGAGCTACAACTCTCTCTCTCATTTTCCAGCTTCCCTGGAAGGGAGCTTCAACCCCCTTAGTTCTTGTACTAGTTTGAGATACTAGTACGCAGGCTCCTACCTGCAGAAGGCTGCAACCTTCTCTTTGCTTTCAGGGACCTCGTTTCATTAATTTTCAGACTGGATCCACAAGTAACATCAATCAAACATCAAGAATTTCTGCATAACCCAAACTCCTTTTCACCAATCAAAAGCTGAAACAACTAAGCACTCCTCTGACCACTGAACCCAGAACACAGTAACTATAATCAAACACCAATTCTGAACCCAGAACACTGCAGCAATAAAACAGAAGCAGCTAGAACATAAATCAAGACATGTACGCTACTTCACTATTCATCAACCTGCGAGTATACGCTTCTGTACCACAACCAACTTGCGTATACGCGCCTTTCATTCACATAAAACGCGTATATACGCACCTTCAATTCACTGAACCTGCGTAAAGATCTATAAAGGATAATTTATTCTTTTAAGCATTCAGACATTAGTTAACCCATATTTATAGATCAAGAGTGCGCCACATATAACAGATCAAAATCATACAGAGATACCGATGTTCAAGCCTTGAGATTTAGATCCATCAATAGTCCTTATCCGTCTTGCGCTCAGGTTCCACCTTCATTCAGATCTAGATCTGCACCATAACCCAATCACCCGTATTCAAGATCTATCACAATATCAGATATTCAATAATTCAGATGATTCCTTGCCACATGATCTACTTCCTCTTTTATAGTTTTAGGCTTCCTCAATACCACGGTCCAAAACCATAATAAACCAATACCAAAGGCCAAAAACCTGGGTTCAACTCTTCTGCCGAGATACCATGGTCCACAACCAAAGGTTCAAATTCCAAGGACTAACAACCACGGACCAAAAATAAGTTTCCCATCATGTACGCGCTTTTATGTGCATAAAAGTGCGTGTATATGCATACGCGACTTTGGAACGTATAAACCGCGTGTATACGCGACTTCGGCAAGGTGTACCTGCTTATACAAGATTTCCTTCATTCTGAGCACTTGAACTGAGATCTGTCACCAAAGTGAGTTGCCATCAAGGACAACACCTGTACCATAGCGCCATATCTGTGCCAAAATGCCAACAATACACAGATATGATAAGATGGGTAGTAGAGAATACAGAAGTGGAAGACAGACTTATCAAGACAGCTAAAAACACAGTCTTGGGTTCTTTCAGAGCCGAATATTTACAACAAATGTACAAGCTACCCAATGCCTAGGACATTTATGACAAACAATTTTTTGCAAAGTTTGTAAAGGAAAATGAAGATCCGTTTCAAATGATACAGGAATGGAGGAGAAGAGACAATAAATTCAAACAAGATAAAGTGAGTATGTACCCAATTGCTTCTTTAGCCAACCCTTATAATTTCGCAGCCTCTATGCTATGTAGGTTGTATGGTCTCCCTGATAATACTAAGTTCTCAATCAATTGGGTTCATTTAATTGATGCTTGTGTTAATTCTAACATTATGAATTGGGCAACCATTCTGTCCGAGAATTTGGCCAAAGCGATTACTGAATATCTCCAAACCAGGGCTGCCTCCTCTACAACAGTTCCCCAATTCTCCATGTCTGCATATGTCTTCAATGCTATTTGTTTCTGCACTTATTTTCCAACCATGGGTTGGAAATGGACTACCAATGATCCTACTTCTATCTTAGTTATAAGAAAATGTGGGAACAAGATTTTATTCCACATTTTCACCAATTATGCCATGGAGTCGTTCTCCCCTTACAACAGTTGGTTTTCAACGGAAGATGTCGGAGATTCACAAAAGAAGCTATCACAAAGAGCAACGTGAACCATCAAGCAGAGGAGCAGCTACATAAGCTACAACAAGATATGGAAGTACTGAGAATAAGTCATGAAAATGACTTATCTACTAAAAACAAACAAATCCAGGAGCTAAAGAGTGACCTAGCAAAGTATAAGGATATTCCTACTGTAGAGGAATTCATTAATGAGGCTTTAACACTGAATACTTTACTGTCAAAGCAAAAGCAGCTCTTCCTCCAACATATATCAAATATCATTCCACATCTGAATACTAGTGAACAATTAACAAACATCATTATTGATCAAAGAATTGAGTTCAATGAACTCAATTCTAAGATCTCTGATTATATTGAATGGCAGGATTCAGATGAAGGGAAAAGGTCAAGTCTCCCAAAGATCAACGAAAGACATAAGGATATTCTATTCACTGATTGGGACTCACAGGTGAAACAGGCCGAACTAGCAATAGCCAGAGCATCAGGTATTTCAAAAAGCATTATCAAAACAATAAATCACATGTTGCACACATCCAACCTCATAAAGGAGAGTGATCCAAAAACACTTCTTGATCTTAAAGCATTAGACGAGAATTGGAAGAATAAGAGTCAGCTACAGAAAGAAACAATTGAGGGGCTATCAAAAACCGACTGGGAAGCAGTATGGCAACTTTTGGTCAAACCACACAGTTAGATCATGACCTTGAATTTCTCCTTGGATTTAGTACAGAGAATGCTGCCACCTTTACATGATGCTATATTTGCAAGGCAGTTGAGAACACAATTCAGGATGCCACCACAAGTCAGGCCAATGTCCGACATTTGTGAGTTGAGAGGCAAAGTTGGCAGCAGTGATTAATCAATGAAGACCCGAGTCATTTTGAGCAATTTTATTTTTAGAAAGTTGGATACTAGGAACGAGGAAGGTTGTTTGAAACCTCCTCATAGATATTTTGTATAAGTTATTTTTAGTTAATTAAGAATAGTATTTAAACCCTTCTCATGCATTTAGAGAAGGGTCCAGAATTTTATTAAGAACATTTACAAAGAATGCACTATCGTAAATTTGTAGATGCCTTGATGGAATCATGGAACATGGTATTTTCAATCAAATATATTTTTGTTGATCACTATTGATGCACTATTGTATTCTTTGAGATACTCATTGGTAGAAGATTGATTGTGGCCTATTGTCACTGGTCAAATGAGTAGAACGGTACACATCTAGTACTATTATCATGTTTGCTAAATCTTTGTTCTAGTATTAGTGATAAGTTTATCTTTCATGAATTATGTATGAAATCTGTCATCTCTGTTTGAAGTATCAGTTGCACTATTGTACGATATCAGAATAGAGAATGGTCTGTTTTATATGTGATCATTAGAATATGCGATATGTTTTTCACAATTCTTTTGATTAACTATTTTTTCAAAGGAATTATCTTACAATATATTAACTCTATATAGTCTATGATTGATCTATATCATCATAGATTACATAGACATCTTTTTATATCACATAAAACCAGCAATACCCTGGGTTAGATTAAAATAGATTTAATTCAAAGTTTTGCATCTTAGAATAAAATTGTGTTAATTTCCAATTATTCTTTTGCGAATCATCAGAAAAAATACCACAAATCATATAAACCCAAAACACTAGGAAACTGGTCCCATCATACCTAGTCGGAGCCACTATCCCAAACAGAAAAGGAGTTGCTTTAAGGTCCAGATTGGGTGGTTATCCCCCTTGTTGTTGCCACAACTTTTTGAGGTCTCAACAGAAGGGGGAAAGAAAGTGAATGAAGACAAACTACAATATTATAGGGCTCAATTCAAAAGTCTAAATATGGAAGAATATGAGGATATTGCTTCATATTTCCTTGAGTAGACAAAGTTATCAACTATATCGTAGGACTGGGTGAATAAGTCAAGGATGATGTTGTTGTTTGAAAAATATTGAGATCTTTGCCGCCAAGATTCAATCCCAAGGTATCATCCCTTGAGGAAATCTCAGACATGGATAAGTTGAACATGGACATGCTTCATGGAACACTCACATGATAAGAACTAAGGACAGAGAAGGAAAATACAGGAATAAAAGAAGTAGCATTCAAAGCAGCCAAAGAAGGAAGAAATCATGAGAATCAAGCAGATTTGAGTCATGAATTTGATGAATAAGCCAAGTTCATCAGATGGCTGAAAAAGGGAACTGGAAAGTTCCAAGGTAAGATTACTTTCAAATGTTTTGAATGTGGAATAATAGGTCATTATGCTTCTAAAATTCCTTCTGAAAAAATGAATGATAGTGATGAAAAATCAAGATTCAAGTCTAAGAATCAAAAGAAGAAATTAGATGCCAAAAATAAGAAATTATTATCAAAAGAAGAAACTAGTTACAAGAGAAATGAATGTATGATTGATGATGAAAGAGGATAAATATTGTTCTTTGTTGAAGCAGAAGAAACTGAAGAAAAAGTTGATTATGAAGGAAAACTCAAAAGTGCATTGAAAGAAGTAAAAACCCTTAGAAATAGGGTGGGACATCTAAAGCAGTAGCTCCAAGACAAAGATCAATATGAATATTCCATTATCACTTTCAAGGTCAAGCTAGAAGAATCCAAAAGGATAAAGGAACTTTTGTCATAACAGCTAAATAATAAGGAATAACTTTGTGAAAGATTAGAATAAGTTATGCTTTTGAAAGAAGAATTGGAATAGCTCAAACACAACTTAAAGCTTCTCAAAGGTTCTGAGTCTCTGGATCATATTCTAAACATTCATATATATCATCTCATCAAAATAGGCCTTGGTTATCAGGAAGGTTGCCAAACATCCAAAGATAAATATCTTTCAAGAACATCGAATGAATATCATCCCAAGAATCATGATCAAACACTCATTGGATCGAACAACAGCTCATTTGAATAGTCTAAGCAATTGATGGATCAACCCAAGCATATCCATTTCAACATTTTTTATGATTCTTAGAGTGATGCTAGGAATTAGCATGATACATCTAAGAAAATGAATCAAGACAACTTTCTGGAGCCCCCCTTGATGGAAAATATTCTCAAAGGATCCACATGCAACAATGGAGCAAGAGTCAGAAATCAACAAAGGGATGAAACTCTTCTAAGGAACAACTTCAAAAGGTATGTCACATTAAAGCAATATTATGCCACTAGGTATCAAAATAAGTTATTTTGTCATTGTTTTTCATGCATAAAATTTGGACACAGATTTCGGGATCACAAAACTTATGATGTTATCATATATAGAGGATATGATCAAGTTCCTAGGTTCAGACATATGGATCATATTAGTATTTATGATGACAGATCGTATGGGTCATTGCTATCATATTCAAAGCCATTTTAGAGTAATACATATGTCATAATAAAGGACACATAACACAGTATTACATGATCGATTTTAGATGGCATTGTGAGAGGAGCTCTTTATAAACTCAAGAATGGACACCAAGGAATGGAGAATAAAATAGGAAGAACCAAGGTTAGATCTAACCCTTCGGATCTAATTAATTGGTGAAGGCTTCTTCACTAATATAATTGTTTGAAGTGAAACTTGTTGAAGCAAGATCATGTAGGCGGCAAAATTATTTGTAGGGAAGCAATTATTGGTATGAGGACAACAACATGATAACAGGAGAGAGAGATGAGCTTAAAGAGAAATTATTAACAAGGGGATATTCACATGATAGGAAGAGTCATATCAAGGAGAGATTTTGTTTGAAAAAAAAATTAGTTCCACAAGAAAGTTCGGGAATAGTTATAGAGCAATGGGAGGTAGTCACAGGTGAAGAGTTAATGTACAAGGGGAGAAGGTCCACCATCACAATCAAAAGAGTATTAGATCAAAGGATTTTTCAAAGTTTAATTCAAAATAAGATGAACAGCGTGAAGATATACAAAGTAGGAAGTTTAGCAAGAAGATAGGTTATTGAATGAGGAAGATTCACATGACATGAAAGCATATTCTTAAGGGGAGAACTCTACTTGCAACAAGAGGAGGAAAGTTCAAAAATAGTTTTGGAGTATTGGTGAGCAACCATATCACTTTGCCATTGATTTCAAAGGGGGAGATACTGAAGACATTGACAAGAGGACATTTATATATTAATACATTGAAACAAAAGAAGGGCTTTGGAAGACATAGGACAAAATCGAGAGAAAGAGGGAACAAGTGCGAAGAATCTTCATGGCTAGTTAAGGGGCGTATCCAGTAGCATGTCAAGGGGAGTTTGATCCACTGCCATCAAAGACTATCAATGTTCGGTGGTGTTGCTATCAATGAAAAGGGGGGTATTATTGGGCACAGTGTTCTCATTGATGACAACCAGTTTGAGAAGGTTTTGGATGACAAACAGTATCATTAATAGGCTACATTAGTAAAGGCTTCATATCCTAGAAGTTTTTGAGTAATTATTGATGTTGTGATGATCATATCGATATGAATATGCTTTAGATGGATAGGTCTTGTCAAGATCTTTCCAATAGTATAGTGGCACTCTGAAAAACTCCTCCTAGATGAGAAGTTATGGCCATTTCAAGATCAAAATTGGGAAAGAGGCTTGAACTAGGGGTCAAAACCCACAAACCCAAAATTTGTTAAAGATCAATTTCAGAGTGGATCAATGTTCTATAGGATATCAATGATGAACTGTGTCTAGACTTGCATGATGGATAACTATGTTAAAGGTCAAGTAACTTTTCACAAATCTAATTGATCCAATGACCCTACACAGAAATGAAAGGAAAATAACATTTCATCTTTCACGACATTTAATCAAAGGATCCTTCCACCACATGAATCATTCTAGCCAATCATAGGATGAAAAATCAACATGACTGACAAGTAATTAGGATGACATGGCACTAGCAGGCGCTGCCACGTGGTAGATACATTTGGTGATTTCGAGCAACAAATGGGATCGATTTCAAGTGACATGTGACATCTCTCACAAGCTAACATGGCGTCATGACATCATGATAACATCAACACATGAATGAACATGAACCCTAAGGATCAGGCCATATGGAGTATAGTGCTAGGCCCATAGGATTGTGGCATATGTAGAGGGACAAGGTCATATGGATGGTCACATGGTAACTCTCCAAAATATCCATTCAAACGTTTTCTCCCAATGTTGGCCACATGCGCCCTTGATCACAGGAAAACATGTGTATATATATGTTCCCATGACTCCATTGACAAGAAAGAATGTGATATAATGTGTTTGATGGCTCTATGAAAAAGTGAAGGAGTTATGGTCTAAAGATTTTTTGGTTGACTTTGACTAAAGGAATATTTTAATTGGTTCATTGTGGTTTTGTTGTGGTGGCTCATATCATTGGAAATTCTATTGAATCAATTCATTGTGGCCACTCATATCATTGGAAATTATGTTGAATTAGTTTCATTGTGGTGACTCATATCATTGGCAAGTCCGTTGAATTGGTTTCATTGTGGTTTTGGTGTGCTCGACTAGCCTGTTCCAGTGACATTCCTTTTGACTAATGGCATATTTGAATTATTTTCACTGAAGTGACTCGTATCATTTGCATGTTTGTTGAATTATTTTTACTCTATTTTTTTGTGGTCGATAGGCCTATGCTAGTGACACTCCTTTTGACCAAAGGCATACTTAAATTAGTTTCATTGTGGTGACTTTTATCGTTGCAAATTTTGTTGAATTATTTTTATTGTGATTTCTTTGTGGTGGTTGGTATCGTTGGCAAGTCTGTTGAATTGGTTTCATTGTGGCTTCATTGTGTTCAACAGACCTTTGTCAATGACACTCCTTTTGACTAAAGGCATACTTGAATTAATTTCACTGTGATGACTTGTATTACTGGAAAGTTTGTTGAATTAGTTTCATTCTGCTCGGTAGGCTTGTGTTGGAGACACTCCTTTTGACCGAAGGCATACTTGAATTGGTTTCATTGTGACTCGTATAGTTGGCAGACTTGTGTCGATGACATCCTTTTGACATTTGATCTAACTAAAAGCATCATATGTGGAAGTAGGCTTATTGATCAAAGCAAGGAATATGAGCAACAAAGTTGGTACATCATGTGGTTTATATGTAGAAGGGTCGACGGTTTGAGCTCCGATATATATACGCCAAATTTTGTTTTACATGGTTATTGGTGCATCGGTTTGTTAAGCGGTCTAATCTGTCTTGTGGACAAGATAGATGTCCATAAGCCTTAGAGAAATATAGTAACAAACCACATAGGACTACTACCTTTCCCTAGCTTAATTTTGACTGAAACAAGCAATATGAGAGAGGTCACTTACCATTTAATCAAAATTCTTGATGAAGTCCCTTTCAGTGCCTTCAACCATTCACTTCTCCTCGATCCTTTAGAGAACATTCCAGCGGTTCCCACAGCTTCCATGTGATGTCTTGAAGGAGATCTGCATAGACATAGACAGAAACACACACAAGATCAAAGCATCTAGTATATAACATAAAACATAAATGAACTAATTAACTCAACATATATCATAAATTGAATGAATAATAAATCATACCCTATGTGGGTGATCAAGGAATCCCACAAATGATATCAAAGAAGACATAATTGGGAAAGAATAGTTGATTTTTATATTAATAAAATGGAGAACAAACTTACAACCTGTTTTACTATGTAACAACCCCCCATTTACGGATAAAAATAACTAGGTTAGAGATATAAATGGGGACCCTTTTTAAATTTTTAGTCTTAGGATAGTAAAACCTAACTCTAAGAAATTGCCTTGAAAAATCTTGCAAAACAACCCAAGGATGAGATCCTTATTGCAAATCGCAAATCACACTTCCATGTGACTATCATAAAACACATTTAAAAATCTGCAATGTGCGATCAAGCCTCCCACTACAATATCTTGATTATAAGCACCTTGTCATTTCACAAATCGCACTTCACAAATTTCTCAAGTAATTAAGCTATGTCATTACAACGCCCATTAACAATTTGAAAAATGCGATATTGCGACAGTCGCAATCGCATTTCGCCTTATAGTAAGCACAATGCTATATTATGTCCATTTGAAGATTGCGATATGCGAATAAGAGTGGTAAGAGTGTGAAATAATTGTGTTTTAAATACAAAAATGAAATAATTAACAGGATAATAAATATTTAGTGGCCCGAGGAGAGGTAATCATTTTCTAAGTTATGGGTAGTTAGCGTTGAGTATCTCATTAAACCTTTCTCACGATTCAAGGTCATTTCAGAAATGCTTTCAATCTCAATTGCCTGATATTGTCTGCACTGATATATCTCGTCCATTTTAGGCAAGCTACAAAAGAGATGTGATTGAGGAAGGTGATGTAAAAACAAAAGAAGCAAAGCGTTGCAGAATTCGAGTTTACAGAGATGGCTCCCATATTCTCTGATACAGTCTGCAGCTCTGATGGAGGAGCAACAACTTGGGAGGTCATTTACAATAGGCTTGAGGATGAGCATCCCAAGATTACTATTACAAGAGCAACAACTGACTCAACAAGACCTTCGGGGCTTCAATTCAAGGACACTACCTATTCTTTCCTGCATAGGATAGGAGCGAGGGCTAAAATCATCTCATACATGGATATGATCAGGTGGGTGGTCAAAATCCTCACCATTGAAGATAGGAAATTCAAGAATTCAAGAAACGAACTCATGGGATCGTTTAGAGTAAAGGACATGAAGAAAATGTATAATATACATGATCCTCAGGATATATATGATAAGACATACATGGCCAGCTTCGCAAATAAGAACCTAGACCCCTTCAAGTTGATTCAGGGGCAAAGAGTATTAGACAACAAATTCAAATTTGATAAATCACGTATGTATGCTATAGCCTCTTTGGAAAACCATTATAACTATGTAGCTGCTATGTTATGTAGGCTATATGGGTTGCCCAATAATTCTAAGTTTCCATATAATGGATTCATATGATTGATGCCCGCGTTAACTCCCACATCATGAATTGGGCCACCATCCTATCTGATAACCTAGCCACCATCATTACTGAGTATCGATAGAAGAGAGCCTCCTCTCCAGAGAACCTTCCCCCCTTCTATTTTTGTGCCTACATTATGGACGCCATTTGTTTATGCACTACATTTCCGACCATGGGTTGGAAATGGAACTTATAAGACCCCTACCCTATCCACCTCAGTCATAAGCAAATATGGGAATCCCATTATACACCTCATTTCTATAAGATATGTCATTATGTTATTTTTCCCCTGCATCATATTATTTTCAATAAGAAAGTCCCAAGGTTTTCCCAAGAAGCTGCAACAGACCTTCTAGTTGTTAGCAAATATTTTATTGAAGAATGGTTCACCTACATTAAATTTTTGGGTAGCACAATTGACCCACATGTCCTTCCTTTATATGTTTTTGATAAATTGTTAGCAATGGAAATCACCCACCAGACTGTAGGAAAAGGCCTAACTAAAGTCCTCAAAGAAAATAAGAAGTTATTATGGCCCTCTTTTCCTGTCAAGTGCGGTTCTTTTGCTTTAGCAATTCTTAATCATGCCATTAAGGAGTCAGCAAGCATGGAAGCACTCAGGCTTCATACATTGCCAAAAAGGAAATTCGATCCAGACAAGGTAGCACATAACATCACTACTGCGGTAAAGCTCAAGCCATACAACCATGAGGATAATGATTTTGAAGACATGTTACAGTTAGCCAAGTCCTTCAAACAAGCATTCGAATGGGCTAAAGCAAACTTGAGTCTTAAAAATTTTGAAAGATTTCGGGAATTCATAAATGAAAGGCTCGCAATAATCCCACTACACTTGTTAAAGATCGAAGATAAGCCTACACCAAGTGTGATTGTTAACAGTGAAGGAATTAGTTCTCGCACAACGTCTCAGGTGAATACTAAGAAAACACCAAATACAAGGAAGGCCCAAGAGACAAATAATACAGTACAATCCAGCAGGAAGTCAACTAAGAAATAGGTTCTGAGCACCCCACCTAAAGAATTTAGTTTAGAGGTCAAAGACAACAGTTTGGAGTAGGAGTGGGACAAGTTTAATAAAAAACTACAAGACACTCCCAAAATGACAGATACTCAAGAGGAAATGGAGTGTCAAACTCCTCTACATATTTAGGAGAATATAAAGCCCAAGTCTATGGATGAGCAATCCAAACCCATGGATGAGCAGTCCAAGCCTATGGATGAGTAGGCGACAACATCCCAACATACTAAGATTATCCCTGCTCTGCCCACATCAGAGATCTACTTGAAAGTGACCGAAATCCCTTCACTTGATGTGTTCTACAACCCAATCCACAAGGCAGTAGTAAGAAGACAGAGAAAAAGGAAAAGGGTAGAAACACCCAAGCTCCCACCTAGAAATGAGCCCATGGACATAGTTTGGAGGGACATTCCTTTCAACCCAACTGAGAACTTGACTAGATTGTCACAGTTCACGGGAGCATATGCAATAGCCACTATGGACAAAGCCACTAAAGTCTCTACTTTGTTGAGAGAAAAGGAGGAGAGAATTGCAGCAAGCCATAGAAAGATATAAAGACGTTCCCACTATTGAAGAGTTTGTTAAAGGCCCTGGAACTGAATTCCCCCTAATGAAACAACATGAGAATTTCTACCAAACGATGTCACACATTACTCCTTATCTGATCACTAGTGATCACCTAACATATAAGGTGATTGAGTAGTTTCCTGATCTCAACACCAGAATCTTAGAGTTCATCAAATGGAACTAAACAAAAGACGGAAGGAGGGCAACCTGCCTGAAATCGAGGAGACACACAAAGACATTATTTTCACAGATTGGGACGTGAGAAGCAAGCAAGCTGAGCTAGTATCACTAAGGGCAGCCAGGGTATTGAAGAATATAATCAAGGCAGCGAACCACACTTTGTTTGTCACCAACCTGCTAAAGGAAGGCAGCCTAAAAGAAATGCCCGATTTGGGTGCTTTGCATAAAAGTTGGCAGGAAAAGGCAAAGACTCAAAGGGAGGCAATCACAAAATTGAACAAGACCAACTAGGAGTCATATTGGAAATACCTCGTAAAACCACACAGCCAGATCATGACCCTTAACTATTCACTTCATTCGACTCAGCGGATGTTGCCACCTCTCACCGATGCGATTTTCGCAGGACAACTCAGGACACATTTTGGGGCACCTCCTCAACTCAAACCAATGACTGATATTTGCGATTTGAAGGACAAGCTGGCAGACATCAAGTCATCATCTTAGTTCTTCTCATCAGGCCACTGTTTATTTTTAGAGTTAGTTAACTAGTTAGGAGGAAGGTTGTTTGAAACCTCCTCAATTTTTGTATAATATATTTTTGCACATTAGTTAAAATAGTATTTATACCCTTCTCATGCATTTAGAGAAGGGTCCAAAATTTTACCAAAAACATTTGCAAAGAATGCACTTTTTTAAGTTTGTGAATGCTTTGGTGGAATTATGGAACATGATCATTTATTTTAGATATTAGACTACTTTCCTTTGTTGATGCACTATTGTGTTCTTGAGAGATAATTTGATTTGAAGAAAGGAGTTGATCCATGTCATTCGTTAAATGAGTAGAACTTCGCACATATGGTACTATTATCTTGTATGATTTTTTATGTTTTCTTTTAATCAGCGACAACACTTTACTTCCATGAGTTGTGTATGAGATTTATTCATTCTGTTAAGTGTTAATTGCACTATTGTATGATGCCTAGCTGAAATTGTTAATTTTCATATATATAATTCATCATATATGCGATATATTTTATAAATTTCTTTGACTAACTATTTAGTCAAAGAAATTATCTTATACGTTATCATCACTATTTATGAGTGATTAATCTTTATTATCACATGTTAAACAAATATCTATGTAGATCGCATACCACATAGAAATACCCGGGTTTATATTAGAATAAGTTAGTTAGAAGATTTGCATGATAGAATAGGTCATTTAGATTATCATTATTCTATTTGCAAATGCTCATGAACCACCCACTCTCATATTAAAACCCACACTGGGAAACTAGTCCCATTATCCCCAGTTGGAGCCACCACTTTAAACAGAAAAGGAGTTGTCTTAAGGTCCGGACTGGGTGGTTATCCCCCATGTTGTCGCAACAATTTTCGAGGCCTCAACATTTTGGTGCTAGAAGGAGGGCCATCTGACTATGAATGGCATATAAACCTAAAGATCAATCGAAAAACATTCATAAGAGTCAAAACCCCTCTGCAACTGCTACACCTTCTAGATCTCGTTCAGAATCTCATAATCAGAAATCTGAAGTTATAGAAACATCTCCCTCGTCTCCTAAAATATAAGACAATCACCTTCCCCAGATTACACTCTCGATTCTCCCGAAATTCATTCTTTGATACATAAATTTGAACAAATATCTATTTCTACTAAGAATCCATAGAGGCCCGAAGTTTCTGATGAAAGTGTTACTTCCTTATTACAACAAACTAGTGTATTAACTAGATTGCAAAGTGAAAGGCTTGGAGTAACCCGTTTTGAGTTCCCTATCCTTCCACGATGTAGGAAAGTTACCTCACTAAGATCTTAATCGAATACTAGCGAGATCACATCACCTTTCCATCTATTCACTTTCCCATTCACTTCTACTCAATCCACAACTTCTCAACTATCGACTTCTTTGATTAGTACTGCCACTAGTATTACTAACCCAGTAGTAATTTTTTCACCATCTATACCTACTTCTGGACTGAACTTCCCATCTTCTCAGCCTCCAACTCAAGTTATGGCTAATCAATCCGCTTAGCCTTGGACAAACCATGGTGCTGTCCTGGTTGTAAATCCAAATGCACTCCCAACAAACCTAGAAAAATGGCTACCCAAGTACAATCCTGACGATGGTCTTCCAGCCGAAGAACATCTAAATAACTTCATGTTGGCCATGAATCTTAATGGAGTTGCACATGAAGATGTTGTAATTAGACTATTCCCTTATACCTTCCAAGGATCTGCTGGATCTTGGTATTTTTCCCTTCCAGCAGGATCAATTAGGAACTGGGATACTTTTCAAGAAGTATTTCTTGCAAAATTTGGTGATGATAGGACCATAGCATCTTTGATCAATGATCTTTCTAATTTAAAAGCTAACTCAGATGAAAGGATCAATGAATTCAACTCAAAATTTAACAAGTTGCTAAATAAAATCCCATCTACCTCAAAACCTGTTGTAGATGTACAAATAGAATGGTACATATTGTCTCTTCCCTCTAATATTGCAATTTTCGTAGATAGAGCCAATAAGGCTACCCTTCTAGAAAACATGAAAGAAGTTGTGTTTGTAGAAAGAAGGATTATAGCTTTAGAAAAGAGATCAAAAATGAACAATAGGAAGTCAAAGAAAGTAATGTTTAAGGATGATTCTAAAAAGAAAGTTTCAAAGGACCCTTTCGATATTGAAGGCTTGCAGAAAGTATTAAAGACAATGTCTAATGAAATGATTTAAATCAAGAAACAAGTTGCAGAATCCTCTGCTCCGAAGAAACCTTTTAGCTCGTTTAAAAGGAATCCTTCTTCTGCATCACAACCCCTGAACACCATTTCAAATGCTAAGTTTGATCAAGAAACAAAAGAAGACTCACTAGGCGAAGAGGAAGTCGAAACAGAAGAAGAAGTTGAATTAAATGGAATGTGGGATTTCATCCTCCCAAATGAAGAAGAGGCACAAGCTATGCTAGTAACTACGAGGAGAAAAAACTCTCCTAACACATCTATCACAAATCATAAACAAAAAACTGCTACTCTTGTAAAGGAGAAAACAGTAACAAAAAAGTCTAAGACTAGTCAGAAGGACCTTATTCCACTAGATTCTCCAAATGCTTCCAAAACATTGGTAGTTTCAGATGCAGTGGAATACAACATAGTCGAAGATATGAAAAATACTAGAGCAAACATTTCTTTGCATGAACTCACTAAACTCAAGCAACAACAAAATTTTTGTTAAGAGAATTAAAAGCAGTTCCTCTATCCCCTTTGCCATCTGCTGTAGTTAGTCAAGCTACCTACGATATGGGAAAACCTCCATCATCTTCCAACAGAGTAGATCCTTCAGATTTAGTCCCAATTGGTGATAGATCTATTTATCATATTCCTCCATTTGTGCTCACTTACGAAATTTTCAACAGGAATGTTCATAACTGTCTTGTTGATTCAAGAGCCTCTTCAAATATTATGCCAAGAGTCGTGTGCACCAAATTGAATATTACACCTCAAAAATCTGTGGTACACTTAGTTCAATTAGATAGGACAAAATTAGAGGTACTCAGAGAAATAGCATCAGTTTCAATCAGGCTTTCCTCTAATCCAAAAGTTTTGTAAATAATTGATATTTTAGTGGCTGATATCTCAAAATTTTATGGTTTAATCCTAAGTAGGGATTGGTCTGAAAAGTTGCATGGTTACTTCGCAACTAATTGGTCTCACATTTGGTTGTGACATAATGGTAAACCAAACCAAATTAGGTTAGACAGAGAAAAGTTCATGAAATATACAGTCACTGACCCTGAGAGAAGCAATGAACCTGTTGCCTACAACAATAACATCATTGGAAATTACTCGGTTGAGCCATTTTTGGTATCCTTTAATGCTTAGAGTTCTCGTCCCAGATAATGTCGTAGTGTCTCAAATAGAAATTTTTTCACAAACAGATGCTTCCAAGTGTGCTAATTTAGTAAATAAAATTTCAAATAATTCTTTGTTATGGACTCTCTATTTTTATGGTTCCAAATCTGAAGATGGTGCAGGCGCAGGATGCATTTTGATCAATCTGCAAGGAGAGAAAACCATGTTATCCTACAGACTTGAATTTCAGTGCACCAATAATGTCGCTGAATATGAAGCATTGATCCAAGGTTTGTACAAATTCATTGGCCTTAATGTCAAATATCTACAAGTCTATGGTGATTTTGAAATAATTGTGAAGCAAGTAAGAAATACAATTCATTGTGTCTCTGGGCACCTTAAACATTATCAATCATTAGCCCAAAATCTGACTTCTCACTTCTCTGATTTTAACATTTCTTCAATTCCTAGACTGCAAAACGCAAGTGCTGACTTACTTGCTAATGTGGCATCCAAGCTTATACCCGCAGAAGAGTTCAGTCCAGACAGATTTTCAATAGAGTTAATCTTTAGGCCATCTATTCCTGATAATGTAACAAATTGGAGAGTATTCAATAACGATGCAGATATAGTTAATTTCCTTACATCAGAAGGGTCCTATGAGGAACAGATCATAGACGAACAAGAGCATGATCTCCAAATTAAAAATGATCAGAATCAAAACCCAATCCCGAAGTCTGTAGTTAAGATGGAAGATCTCTATGATCTAAAGGATAGATTCAAGAAAGTTACTAACTCCAAAACTCAAAGTTCTACTTTGGGATTTGAACTAGTAAACTTAGGGTCAACTGAAAAACCTCAAAATGTCAACCTAGGTCTTGGCCTATCATCAGAAGAAAGGATATCATTCATTAGGTTGTTGAAAACATACAAAGGTGTCTTTGCCTGGGATTACTCAGATCTCAAAACCTATGATACCTCTGTAATTCAACATACCATACCTATGACTTCGAACGAAAAGCCAATTCAACAGAAGCTTCGCAAAATTCTCCCAAACCTTGAAAGCCAAATCAAATTCGAATTAAACAAGCTTTTGAAAGCCAAAATAATCTTCTCTATTAGACACTCTAAATGGGTATCGAATATGGTGCCTGTAAGGAAAGAGAACAGTCATATTAGGATTTGTATCGATTTTAGGAATCTGAATAAAGCTTTTCAAAAAGATAACTTTCGTTTGCCTACCATGGAACAAATATTGCAATGAGTTGCAGGTTCCGAATTAATGTCTTTTCTAGATGGATTCTCAGGATAAAATAAAATTCTTGTGCATCCACATGACAGATTAAAGACAACATTCAGAACCAAGTGGGGAACATACGCCTATCAGAATATGACTTTTGGATTCATTAACGCAGGTGCTACGTTTCAACGTGCTATGGATATTGCTTTTAAGCTTTGGTTAATAAATTAGTTGTTATTTACTTAGATGACATCACAGTCTTTTCTAAGGATAGGAAAAATCATTTAAGTGACCTAAAGCATATTTTTGAAAGATACAGGAAATGTATCATTTCCTTAAATCCCAAAAAATCTTATTTTGCTTTACCGGAAGGCAAACTCCTTGGGTTTATAGTATCCAAGAAAGGGATTTACATTGATCCCGATAGAGTCCAAGAGATCGAAAAGATTCCTCTCCCACATAACAAAAAGACCATGCAATCATTCCTAGGCCAAATTAATTTTGTAAAAAGATTTGTCCCATACTTTTCACAGATTGTCCTACCCCTTCAAACAATAATACAAAAAAACACAGTTTTCAAATGGGGCAAACATGGAAGGGAGTCATTTGAGTTGATTAAAAAAGCCATTATTAATGCTCTTTCGTTGACAACTCCTAACTTTCTCAAACCTTTTGTATTATATACTTTTTCATCCGATACATCTTATGCAGTAGTTCTAACACAACTAAATGATGAAAATATCGAAGCACCTATCTCCTTTTTCAGTTCTAACTTGCAAGGTGCCGAGTTAAATTATTCAGCTATCGAGAAACAAGAATTTGTTGTTTTTAAAACCTTGAAACGTTTCAGAACTTTTCTTCTTAAATCCCATACAAAGATAATAGTACCCTACCTCGCAGTAAGGCAATTATTAATCCAAAGAGAAGTAGGGGATAAAGGAGCCAATTGGGTTACTGCACTTCAAGAATATGATGTGGAAATCCGGTTGGCTAAAATTATTAGGGGTCAAAGTTTTTGCAGGATGTTAATAGGAGCTTCCCAGTTATCACTAGAAGAAGATCAAGGTAATGAAGTACAAATATCAAAGGTAATCCTCAATGATACACAATCACAATACGCTGATTTGGAATTTTACTTAAAGAACAGATATGCTCCTATGCACCTTGATTACAAAACAAAGTGTGCTTTAAGGTTGAAATCAAATCATTATCAATTATTCTATGATGTATTGTTTAGGAAAAATTGTGATTCAGTATTACTAAGATGCTTGGAGAAACCTGAAGCTGAAAAGGTCATGCAAGAATTACATGATGGACCAGCTAGAGGACATTTAAGAGGAAATACCACAACTCACAAAATACTGCATACATGATATTATTGGCCAACGATATTTAAGGATGCACATGAATATGCAAGAAAGTGTAAAACCTGTCAAACTACAGCTGGAAGAGAAAGGAACCCAACATTCCCTTTGCAACCAGTAAACATCCAACAACCATTTGAACAATGGGGATTAGACATAATTGGTGAAATTGTTCCTAACTCTTCCAAACTGCATAGATTCATCCTTACAACCACTGATTATTTTTAAAAATGGGTAGAAGTTATCCCCTTAAGGATAGCCAATATAGAAAACATTACAGACTTCATTGATCAGTACATTATTACCAGGTTTGGCTTACCCTCAGCTTTAATGTTTGACAATGCATCTTACTTTTCGGGAAATGCAATGGTAGAATTTGATCTAAAGCGAGGTTTTAAACTAAAATATTAAGCCAGCTATTATCCATAAGGTAATGGATTATCAGAATCAACAAACAAAAACATCATCAGAATTATCAAAAGGAATATTGACCAAAATCATAAGAATTGGCACAAAGCATTGACTTTTGCTTCATGGGCAGAAAAAATTACATAGAAGGCATCTATCGGTTCTTCCCCTTTTGCTTTGGTTTATGGAAAAAAAATTGTTCTTCCCACAAACATATCAATCCCATATCTTGCCCTAGTGCAATTCATCGATGAAAACCCTTCTTCTTCTCTCCAAGCTAGACAGTTTCAGATTCTTAAGCTTGAAGAAGAATGAGAAAAGGCCAAAGCAACCCACTTCCATCATCAACAATTAGTCAAAGCCTCTTTTAATACAACCTTTGTCAGTCAAAAAAATTTGGAAGTAGGGGATTTGGTTTTGAAGTTGGACAAAGCACACGAAGAAAAAGGTAAACATCCTAAATTTCAAAGACTATGGCTTGGCCCTTTTTAAATTATTGAGAAAATTGGACAATCAACGTTTCCTTTACAAGACTTATTAGGTAAGAAGGATTGTTTGCCCATAAATGGGAAAATCTTGAAAAAATAATTTTCTTAGAAGACAACCTCTTCCAATTTTGTATCATATTGCCTTTCAAATTCTTAGGAAAATAAAGTTTAAGTAGTATTTACTTTTGGCTTTTCAAAATAAAATCTTTGATAATATTTTTTATTTTTCATTTCTATAAGTAAAAGTTAAAAGAAATAATTAGAACATTTGAGTACCAAAGCAAACCTCATTTCTTCGGAAAAATTGATCTTGCTAAAAACATTTATTCTATGAACAAACTCTTATCTTTTAGAGTATGAATGTTTTGTTATCAGTCAAGAAAAGAATCTTTAACCTAGTAAGGACTTTCTGCAGATCAATATCTTAAAACTCTATCATTATCATCCAAAACTCTCAAAAGAGCCAATGATTCACCCCATCTGATAAAATTTTCCTTTTTCAGAGTGTAATTCTAAAATATACAAAACTTAGAAGATAAAAGGTCTCATTGCGAGCTTGTTTACCATGGTCATAGGGAAATAATTAAAATTATATTACCACAGGGTAATAGCCGATGATCTCATCGATCAGAAGACAAGGGATCTCATCAAGAGCCAACTTGTTCAGTTTAGTTAAAACCAGTGAATGGCATTGTCATTATTAGGTTACCAAGCCTAGACAATGTCTTTTAAGAAACCTCAAAGAAAAGATTATATTAAAAAGGAAAAAGAGACAAAATCCAAGTGAGATTCAAAGCAAGTGAATATCATTTCAAAATTTGAAAATTGCTTCAGATGGGATAATGAATCATTGTTGGCTAAAAGATAACCCTGTCGAGGCTATGAATGCCTGCTGGCAGTAGAGGCTCTATCTGTGATAAATGAGTAAACATCAAAAACTAATCTGTAGAAAACACCTGCTATATCACTTTAACTCTTATTATTGACTGATGCAAACATTTGTATTTATATCATTACAAGAGTAAAGTAGTTGAATAAATAGATTTTGTAAGTGATAATGATTCTAGAGAAATGTTGTTTACTTTTATCACTCATGTTATTATTATTCCTATAACTCTAATTACTTTGAAATTTTTAAAAATTTTAGAAAAATACTCAGAGATAGGTTGTTCTCCCAAGTGAATCACCAATTGTTGTACTATGTAACAACCCCCCCATTTATGGATAATAATAGCTAGGTTAGAGATATAAATGGGGACCCTTTTTAAATTTTTAGTCTTAGGATAATAAAAACTAATTCTAAGAAATTGCCTTGAAAAATCTTGGTAAAAAACCCAAGGATGAGATCCTTATCGTAAATCACAAATCGCACTTTTCCATGTGACTATCATAAAACACCTTTAAAAATCTACGATGCGCGATCAAATCTCCTGCTATGATATCCCGATTATAAGCACCTTGTCATTTCACAAATCGCACTTTGCAAACTTCGCAAGTAATTAAGCTATGTCATTACAATGCCCATTAACGATTTGTGAAATGCGATATTGCGACAATCACAATCGCATTTCGCCTTATAGTAAGCACAACGCTATATTGTATCCATTTGAAGATTGTGATATGCGAATAAGAGTGGTAAGCGTGTGAAATAATTGCGTTTTAAATACAAAAACGAACAAATTGATAGGATAATAAATATTTAGCGGCCCAAGGAGAGCTAATCATTTTCCAAGTTATGGGTAGTTAACGTTGAGTATATCATTAAACCTTTCTCATGATCCAAGGTCATTTCAGAAATGCTTTCAATCTTAATTACTTGATATTGTCTGCGCTAATATATCTTGTCCATTTCAAGCAAGCTACAAAAGACATGTCATTGAGGAAGGTGATGCAGAAACAGAAGAAGCAGAGCATTGCAGAATCTGAGTTTACAGAGATGGATCCCATATTTTCTGATACATTCTGCAAGTCTGATGGAGGAGAAACAACTTGGGAGGTATAGGCTTGAGGATGAGCGTCCCAAGATTACTGTTACAAGAGAAACAACTGACTCAACAAGACCTTCGGGGCTTCAATTCAAGGACGATACCTGTTCTTTCCTGCATAGGATAGGAGCGAGGGATAAAATCCTCCCATACAAAAATCTGATCAGGTGGGTGGTCAAAAAACTGACCATTGAAGATAGGCAATTCAGGAATTCAAGAAATGAATTCATGGGGTCGTTCAGAGCAGAGGACATGAAGAAAATGTTTCATATACCTGATCCTCAGGATATATATGATAAGACATACATGGCCAACTTCGTAAAGAAGAACCTAGACCCCTTCAAGCTGATTCAAGGTTGGAGAGTATTAGACAACAAATTCAAATTTGACAAATCGGGTATGTATGCTATAGCCTCTTTGGCAAACCCTTACAACTATGAAGCTACTATGTTATGTAGACTATATGGGTTGCCCAATAATTCTAAGTTTTCCATAGAATGGATTCCTCTGATTGATGCCTGCGTTAACTCCCACATCATGAATTGGACCACCATCCTATCTGATAACCTAGCCACCATCATTACTAAGTATCGATAGAAGAGAGCCTCCTCTCCAAAGAACCTTCCCCCATTCTATTTTTGTGCTTACATTATGGACGCCATTTTTTTTCTGCACTGCATTTCCGACCATGGGTTGGAAATGGACCTTATAGGACCCCTACCCTATCCACCTCAATCATAAGCAAATATGGGAATCCCATTATATACCTCATTTCTATAAGATATGTCATTCTGTTATTTTTCCCCTGCATCAAATGATTTTCAATAAGAAAGCCCCCAGGTTTTCCCAAGAAGCTGCAACAGACCTTCTAGTTGTCAGAAAATATTTTATTGAAGAATGGTTCACCTACATTAGGGTTTTTGGTAGCACAACTGACCCACATGTCCTTCCTTTATATGTTTCTAATAAATTGTTAGCAAGGGAAATCGCCCACCAGACCGTAGGAAAAGGCCTAACTAAAGTCCTCAAAGAAAACAAGAAGTTATTATGGCCCTCTTTTCCTATCAAGTGTGGTTCTTTTGCTTTAGAAAATTTTAATCATGCCATTAAGGAGTCAGCAAACATGGAAGCCCTCAGGCTTCATACATTTCCAAAAAGGCAATTCGATCCAGACAAGGTAGCACATAACATCACTACTGTGGTAAAGCTCAAGCCATACAACCATGAGGATAATGATTTTGAAGACCTGTTACAGTTAGCCAAGTCCTTCGAACAAGCATTCGAATGGGCTAAAGCGAACCTGAGTCCTGAAAATTTTGAAAGATTTTGGGAATTCAGAAATGAAAGGCTCGCAATAATCCCACTACACTTGTTAAAGATCGAAGATAAGCCTACACCAAGTGTTATTGTTAACAGTGAAGGACCTAGTTCTCACACAACATCTCAGGTGAATATTAAGAAAACACCAGATACAGGGAAGGCCCAAGAGACAGATAATACAACAGAGTCCAGTAGGAAGTCAACTGAGAAATAGGTTTTGAGCACCCCACCTAAAGAAATTAGTTCAGAGGTCAAAGGTAGCAGTTTGTAGCGAGAGTGGGATCAGTTTAATCAGAAACTGCAAGACACTCCCAAAATGACAGATACCAAAGAGGCAATGGAGTTTCAAACTCCTCTACATATTCAGGAGAATATAGAGTCCAAGTCTATGGACAAGCATTCCAAACCCATGGATGAGCAGTCCAAGCCTATGGATGAGCATGTGACAACATCCCAGCAGAATAAGATTGTCCCTACTCTGCCCATATCAGAGATCGTCTTGAAAGTGACCGAAATCCCTTCACTTGATGTGTTCTACAGCCCACTCCAAAAGGTAGTAGTAAGAAGACAAAGAAAAAGGAAAAGGGTAGAAACACCCGAGATCCCACCTGGAAACGAGCCCATGGAAATAGTTTGGAGGCACATTTATTTCAACCTAGCTGAGATCTTGACTAGATTGTCACAGTTCATGGGAGCATATGCAACGACCACTATTGACAAAGCTACTGAAGTATCTACTTTGTTGAGATAAAAGGAGAGAATTGCAGCAAGCCATGGAAAGATATAAAGATGTTCCCACTACTGAAGAGTTCGTTAAAGAGGCACTGGAACTGAATTCCCTCCTAATGAAACAGCAGGAGCATTTTTGCCAAAAGATGTCACACATTACTCCTTATCTGATCACTAGCGATCAACTAACAGATAAGGTGATCGACCAAAGAACCGAGTTTACTAATCTCAACACCAGAATCTCAAAGTTCATCGAATGGCAAGAAACAGAAGACGGAAGGAAGGCCAATCTACCTGAAATCGAGGAGACACACAAAGACATTCTTTTCATAGATTGGGATGCGAGAATCAAGCAAGCTGAGCTAGCAGTGGCAAGGGCAGCTGGGGTATCGAAGAATATAATCAAGGCAGTGAACCACACTCTGTTTGTCACCAACCTACTAAAGGAAGGAAACCTAAAAGAAATGCTCGATTTGGGTGCTTTGTATAAAAGCTAGCAGGAAAAGGCGGAGACTCAAAGGGAGGCAATTGCAAAATTGACCAAGACCAACTGGGAGTCATATTGGCAATACCTCATAAAACCGGACAGCCAGATCATGACCCTTAACTGTTCACTTTATTTGACTCAACGGATGCTTCCACCTCTCACCGATGCAATTTTCACAGGACAGGTCAAGACACATTTTGGGGCACCTTCTCAACTCAAACCAATGATCGATATTTGTGATTTGAAGGAAGAGCTGGCAGACATCAAGTCATCATCTTAGTTCTTCTCATCAAGCCATTGTTTATTTTTAGAGTTAGTTAACTAGTTAGGAGGAAGGTTGTTTGAAACCTCCTCAATTTTTGTATAATCTATTTTTGCACATTAGTTAGAATAGTATTTATACCCATAAATTTACCAAAAACATTTCCAAAGAATGTGCTTTTGTACATTTGTGAATGCTTTGGTGGAATTATGGAACATGATCATTTCTTTTAGATATCACACTACTTTCCTTTGTTGATGCACTATTGTGTTCTTGGGAGATAATTTGATTTGAAGAAAGGAGTTGATCCATGTCATTCGTTAAATGATCAGAACTTCACACATAGGGTACTATTATCTTGTATGATTGTTTCTGTTTTATTTTAATCAGTGACAACACTTCACTTCCATGAATTGTGTGTGATATTTATTCTTTCTGTTAAGGGTTAATTGCACTATTGTATGATGCGTAGCTGAAATTGTTAATTTTATTATATATAATTCATCATATATGTGATAAATTTTATAAATTTCTTTGACTAACTATTTAGTCAAAGAAATTAGCTTATATGTTATCATCTCTGTTTATGCATGATTAATCTTTATTATCACATGTTAAGCAGATATCTATGTAGATCACATACCACACAGAAATACCCGGGTTTATATTAGAATAAGTTAGTTAGAAGATTTGCATAATAGAATAGGTCATTTAGATTATCATTATACTATTTGAAAACGCTCATGAACCACCCACTCTCATATTAAAACCCACACTGGGAAACTGGTCCCATTATCCCCAGTTAGAACCACAAATTTTAACGGAAAAGCAGTTGTCTTAAGGTCCAGACCGAGTGGTCGTCCCCCATGTTGTCGGAGCGATTTTCAAGGCCTCAACACAACCTCAAATCCTTGATTTTACAAGACTCTTCTCACAATCTCATACCCTCTTCTTGGATGAATAATCTCCTAGCCTTATTTCTATAGCATAAGCCTACTTCCAACAATCCTCTCCAATCCTTAGGCTTGTGTTAGATTTATAGGCCAAGAGGGGGAAGTTTGGGATCCATTTCCCAAGGGATTAGATCCACAAATGGTGGGATAAGGGTTCCACAAAGAGATGGAGGTAGCTCCATGATGGGAGGGATCAAGGCTAAATAGGCATCCATTCGAAGCTTGTTAGTTGGGAAATATCTGACTAACAATGCTCGTAGACTTTAATTTTATTTTTAACATGTGTTAAGTCATGTGCGCATGCCATAGTGTAAGACAGAGTGCACTTATGTGCAGTTTCTAATGTCCTCTTCTATGTATGCACAAAAATTGACTAGGGAACTATGCAGGAAGCCAAAAATAGGTTTTTGAGCCTTGATATGCAAGAATTTCATTATCTTTGGGATAGTTTGGATTATATCCTTGCAAGGTTATTCTTTGTAACACATTGATGGATAGCGAAATATCCAAACTGATGGTCATTTACCTAATGTGACAAAATGACGTGTAATAGATTGCCCCTAAAGTGAAAAGTCAGAAGAGATGTTTAATGACTGAAGCGCTTTATAATGCCAAGGTTTGGGTCAGAGACTACATTTGGAGACTTGAAATTATCAATCAAATGTTACAATGCAATATATAATCATCATTGAGGTAGGCATTCCCATACTTAGAATATAAATGTCTCAAAGAACAGGTACGGAAATACATCTGGCGATCCATGTCAATAGACGACATAGTATGGATGTATCCATCAATGGATCTATGTTTACAATCATGAATATTTAATAACTCCATACATCTTGGATGGATGAAAATAGATCCAGGGTCTTGATCTCCATTTCTCGATCCGTAGTACAAATCTATTCATGCGAGTGAATGTCTTCTAGTCGAACATGGTATAAACCACTTAATTATTGGTCAATGATGTGAACCATTAACAAGCACAAGAGAAACGACCAATAATGGAAATGTGTCTCAAGGTACTTCCAGTACAATCTATGAAGTGTGAATAGATGTTTTGAAGTCAAACACTCATAGAATCATTTGATTGAAGGTCAATGATGAGAACTTGTCGTCGAAGGTGAAAAACCTATCATTAAGGCATGCAGGCTCCAAGGTACTGAAGGTTTCTAGATCAACTTCCTAGATAATGAGCTGAAATTGATAGGAAGAAACCCATCGTAAGAGGGCCTATGACACTAAACTCATGTCAAGTTTTTGAAGAACAGTTGTTTGGAGTAATCAAGGATTGACTCAGGGATGGTCGATGTGATTGAAGACCGTAAATGGAAAATTAATTTGAATTGAGGTTGGACATCTCTTGAACATATTGGTGACATGACATTCTGACTTGGAAGAATTTGACTCAAAAATGATACCCAAACCAATTGAAGACTTTCAATGAGGTATGGTGAACTGAGAGGCAAATGGATTTCCAAACTTGGACACAAAAGTGATGGACTGTCATTTTCGATAGCGACATACTGCGTTTTAAAATACAAATCAAAGGTTCTTTCCCACTTTTCCCCCACCATTACTAGCAAGTACCTCTTTATTTTTAATAAGCTTGAGGAGGATAACATATGCTTGTCTTGTAAGCTTATCTTGTGGATGAGTCCTTCGAAGTATTTTTAACGAACCCTAGGAAGGAGTGGTTCAATCCCATCATGATTGACGAGTCCTACATTGTTTAAGTTTTATGAGTGCACTGAAGGGGTAACTCGATGTCGTTTTCATGTTTAAAGAGTTTGAAAAGACATGAAAAGAAAACTCGTTCAGTTCTTTCAAGGTAAAATTTTAACGAGCCCAGAGAAAGTATATCTTGATGTTTTTCAATTTTAGGGAGTTAGGGGAAAAACATAAGTAAAATCCACAGTGTCATTTTTCATAATTTTAGTCCCTCAAGCCTGAAAAAGGGTAAAATAATGCAGGAGAGAACTCTATTGACCTGTTGTAGTGGCTACAACCACCCTCCAAAATTTTGCTTTAGCTTCGTTTTGGAGCATCCCTACCAACCTTTCACAGCAGCATGTCTTACTTCATCCAATGCACAAGCTTCAGTGATTTTCTTGCAAAAGACAACCTATTCATCAAATCTTGTTACATCACCCTCACAAGCTATTTACTCAGACTTGGTCCAGCTACAGGCTAAGAAGCTCCCTCAAGAAATTTCACAATTCTGGAGGGCAACCAACCTTCCCTCTAGAAATTGCGTAAATCTATTTGGTAGCATGGTGGGCTCCAGAATCGCGCAAATCTGCCAGTCAAGCTTCATCCAGAAAACTGTGCAATTCCTCCTAGCAAGGCTACTCAGCCTGGGAAATGTGCAATCCTAGGCAGTAGTCAACTGCTTTGCCCAGAAATTGCATAAAGCTCCTAGGAAGCCAGCTCAGCTCCCTCCCAGAAATGCGCATTTTTTCCTAGCAATTGAGTGGGTTCTTGCATGTGCAGTTGGGTTGAGCAGTTGCACCCGAGACCAAAGAAACTTGACTTACATGCATGGGCTACTTTTTCCCCGGATAGAAAAAGAAACATGCAAAAAGCATCCCTAGATTTTAGGGAGCTATTTTCCGCAGCTGGAGGTTACATGAAAAGATCATTTTAGAATATTTCCTCCAAGTGTCGCTTTTTCCTAGATTTGTGGCATGACCATCATGAGTTTCAAGCTTATTTATTCAATGCATCAGAGCTCATTTCTTCACATCAATCTTGGAGCTCTGACATCCCACAGCACATCCAGGACTCTTCGACACATCCAACTCAGCTATTCACGGGTAAGTGGTCTCAACTTGTATTGCTTTTTGTGTTTTCACTTGTGTGAGTGTTGTTTTCTTGATTCAAGTGAACGCTTGTTGTCATTTACATGCATACTAGCTTATACTAGCACCGTTTCAGCTTTCATTAACATCTCACTACTATCGCATGCATGAAACCGTTTTGCATGAACGGTCACTGATTCGATGACCTGCTTCACCTACATGCATGTTGTTCTATTTTCTGAATCGTTCATTCACTATTTTCACGATCATTCACTTATTCTTACACTTAGTATCGCCATGCATTCATAATCACATTTGCTTTCAGTTGCCTGTTGGCGAGTCTGGGCAGTCTTGGCCTAGACTCTGACTCACCAAGACAACATTGCGCAATCCTCAAAAGGAAGGCTATGTCTTCCTCTTAGGAAACACACATTTCTACCCAGGAGTTTTCCTCCTGGCTTGCATTGCGCAATTCTGAGGGACTAGGTGACTGTTGCCCCAGAAAATTGTGGAATGCAGTCACTAAACCCGCAACCATTGCTAATTGAAATTGCACATTACATAATTCTGATAGCTAATAGGCCAGCGTGGATTGCGCATTACACAAATCCAGCAGCTAGTCAGCCTCCCTAGATAGCCTAGACTACCTATTGTGCAATTCTAGCAGCTAATAAACCTACCTCCAGGAAGAAATTTCACAATCCTTGCCTATCAATCCCCGGGTATGTTGCATATCTTTCCTCAAGTTTTCTTTGGTTTTCGCTGACATATTTTTTGCCATGCATGTCACTTTGTCTCTAGATCTAGCAGGTGTTTGTCCGCCTCTTTGTAGTTCAGGATCAACGGCCTCCAAGAGAGAAGGATCAAAGGACACTGACGGAAGTGCAACTGGAGCAGCAGTTGAGCGATTGTCCACAATTCTACTGACCTATGAAGATACCAAGTTGATTTTAGACAAGGACATCAAGTTGAAATGATAGGATGTTAATGATGCTTTCACAGGCACATTTGGGGAAGACCTCAAAGACCGCCAGGTATATGTGAACATCCACAAGTCCAACTTGTACCTAATTGTATGCATGTATCCTGTGCTCCCATGCGCGGATATGATACATTGAATCATCTTGCACACTGATCCCGAGACATTAACAATGAGCAAGGTTAGCGGGGCGGATATTGCTACCTTCAGGACATAGGATTATGATGAGATGTATCAGATGGTGGAGCCCGTGACCATCATGGAGACACCCTTTAGCTTACCCAACAATAGTGCCAACTCTAGATACATTTTGAAGAACTGGCTGAAGGGGCCGCCTAAATTCAGGATGACACCCAACCAGTTCTACAAGATGAAGATAGTGCGGAAGTTGTATCAATACTTAGTCACTTTTTCATGTCGAATGTATGACCAAGAAAGCACGGAAACCTTCCCACAGAGTTGGGTGATCGCGCTGCACCAATTGGTTAGAGAGGGAAAACCATGTAATTGGTCTAGCATGTTGGCTCATCCGCTGAAAGAACACATATCAAGGGCTCGGCAGCCGCCCAAAGGTATGAAAGCAGAGCTCTAAATGTCCACCTACATCTTGGATGCAATCTCTGCCCAAAAGGAGTTCCCGGGCTTGAAGTGGGCACGGAAACTGGCAGAGACTGTTGTGAAAACTTATTGTAATATGTTGTCCGAATGCAGCTTCAGAGGAGTTATCACATGGTTGTCCGATCATTTTGTCACCCCAGTTTACAAGATGATATTCAAATAGGATCCACCCTACATGTTGAAGGCAGGAATGGAGGCACTAATAGACATTGTTGATTGGTATGCCTCACCATCCGACACCTTCATACGGATGTACAACGTGGAGAAGCCTCTGCATGTTCTACCAAAGTTCACCTTGAACATACTCGTCATGCAGGAATTAGCATATCACATCTCGACAGGATTGACAGCTAGGTTGCACCAGAAGAAGAAAGCACCTTGGCCTGCTCTTCCACTGTGCATTAGGTTATACAAGATTCAGAGTTTCAAGCATGCGGATGTTGAAGCAAAGTAGATGAAGAAGTATCCATTCGACCTCTGAAGTTACAATCCGTATGACCTGCATTGTCTTGTGAAAGATCATTGTGTGAGAGTACAATTCAACTGGATCCATGGGGCATGTCATTGGGTGGAGGAGGACCCATGGATATATTGTTACAACTCCTCCAGACTCAATGAACCAGTCGACTTCACTGTGGAATGGTTAGCGAAGCAACATGAAGCCGCATACAAGAGAGCACTCGAAGCAGCAACAACAACAGAGGTGAACATACCAGTGTGCGACAAGGGAAAGAGGAAGATTGTCGATCGCATGGAAGAAGAGAAAAGCTGCAAGTTCCGAGCAGATCCACTTGTGGAGAAAGTAGCTATGGCTATAGAGGCAAAGAGGCAAAAATGCGATAAGAAAAATGTGCAAAGGCAGAGAGAGAAATAGAGAATGGAGGAAATGGAGAAGGAGTTGCATGAGTTGAAGGAATAACTCCGGAAGGAACAGGAACTGAGTAGACATGAGAAGAAAGCGTAGAAAGAATAGGTAAAGCAGGAGGGGCATTTTGTGTAGACAAATGAAACAATGCCCATATAGTTAGTGGACCCATCATAACAGTTGGTGTCAGGAAAACAGGGTGACCCATCGCAAGAGCAGGACTTTGCTTAGGAGATAGAGCGAGCACTTGAACGAATGGATACGGATGTGGAGTGGCAGGAATTAGAGCAAGACACCAACCTCATGCCTCACCATCAAGAGGTCGACCCACCATCTTCACTGCATCTAGAAGATGAGCAAGTCCTAAGAGACTAAGGAGACACTGAGATGCTTGGAGATTATTCAGAAGGAGAGATGCACAACATCTCATTCGACGAGTCTCAATATAGAGTTGTGTAATCTCACAGATTTTCGACTCCAAAAGATCACACATCTCCTACGTAGTATGAGGAATGAGTGATCATGTCTGACATGCGCAAACATCTAGAAGCATTGGTCAATGCTACCAAAGATTATGCCAAAGACACTAGCTCGAGTGTTCGCTTTCTGATAGCTGAGAATGAGCGAATGGAGAAGGAAGTACGGAAGATCAAGTAGGGAGGTGAATTGGTTACAACATCTGCCCGAGTAGAATTGAAGAAGGAAATACTAGATGAAGTGTTGTCCCTTGACACAGTCATGCGGGTGTTGTATTCCAAGTTTGGTACCATGCATAAGGCAGTCGTCCATCTCAACGGATGGTAGCAGCGATGTGCTATAAGAGATTGTATCTTTTTGAACGTGCATGGTGTTGTTGATTACATGCAAACATCAATGATGAGATACAAGGGAGCCCCACTTCACTTGCCTAAGATGATGAAGCCGAGATAGGTCGAGATGAAGGCACGCATCCATAGTCAGATCTAGAACTATGAAGACCTCTTGCAGCTCATCACTAGTCTACAAGCTTCCCATGCATGTGTATTCAAGAGTATGGATGTGGTGCGTGCACATGCGATCCCATCTATTGGGACTGTTATCACAAAATATGACCCTGATAGGATGCTGATCAAGTAGACTCTGAGTAACTCTTTCAAACCAATCTTTTGGCTAACGCTTAGCCTCCTCAACCTGAGAGGGCTCTCTCAATAGGTTTACGATTTTTTATTAATGATTAGATGGCTAACTCTAGTAGTAAAATCGAATGAAATATAACTTTGTTGAATCAAGGATTAGCAAACATTCATTGGGCTATGGAGTCAAGGTAGTCTTCAACATGTTAGTGTCGGTATCTTCATCCCTCCATCAGTGATCAAATTTCTCTTTTTGCATGCATATTAGGTGTCCCATCCAATCAGCTGCATTCCATTAGGTCATGGATCAACTGATGGTAGTGGTTCTTTGTTAATTTAACTCATGGAATTTACCTGCTAGCCTATTTTCACATGTTTAGGTCATTTACTATCATTTTGTGTCATTTCATTTGCAAAAGCCAGTTTTAGGGTTTTAGGTCTCACTAGGTTTAGGGTTTGCAACCATGGTCATCCAAAACTCAATAAAAGGTCAGTAGACACATGAGGAGGTTTTATAAGTTCATAAGATCATAAATTCACTGATGATATGCTCAATAAATGGAGAGTTTTTTTATTTCTATATACAAATTTTATTTAATTTAAAGTGTTTTCTATATGTAATAAGTTCTAGCTGCTGCCCTTGGTCACCTTTCCAACTCCAGCCACTGCAAGAAACAAAAACATCAATGCATCAGTTCATCAAGTGATCAAGAAGAGTCAAACTGCAAATGGAAAAACAAAGTTTTTAAAGAAAAGTGACTAAGACATTAGAAAAGTGGGTTTGGTAGATGAAAAAATTAAAGCAAGGAGATATAAAAGCTCATTCATGCATTTGAAGTCTTCATTTGTTGCAAGAGAGGGAGTTAAAGGAAAAATTGTGATTTTGGAGGAAAGAGGCAAAAAATTGAGCAAAAGCCTGAAAGTTCACTGACGCTGTGCACATAGGCTCTGGTGTTGCACACCTAGCACAAGTTTTACACTGCAAATCGTTCGGGCGCTGCGCATAAAAAGTGTGTTGCGCACCTGAAAGGCAGCTCTACGGACCTGTCTGTTGAGTTTCAAAATGATTTTCATCAGTGGTGGTGATTTATATGTCAAAAACACTAAACCCTAGCTGTCTCCAAATTGTCTTGTAAATTTTGCATAGGGTATTGTCTTCTGTTGTTTTTATTCCCCTTTGATTATCTTTCCACACCCCATGCCCTTTAACTAAAATTCCCTAAACCCCTTTCCCTTTCCCTCTCCCAACATTATTAGCACTCACTTCCCAAACCCCATTTCCATTTACCAAACCCTAATCCTATACTATATTCCCAAACCCTAATTCCCATTTTCTATCCCCTCACTACATCTATTCCATTATCTAAACCCTCCTCTACAGTCATAATATCAGTCATTCCCTCATTTCCCAAAAGAAAAACAATAGTCATTTCCTACATAAATTATTCACCCTCATACTTTTAAAATCTCTTCATACTCATCAGTTTTCACTCCAAATTCACAAGCATGGAGACAGACTCAGCATATGAGAGGGATGATGAAACTGTTAGTGATTCTTCCCAAGAAAATCATGTACCAAGGAAACCACATAAAGGAGGGAAAATCATCCGGGAGGAGCCCACCACTCTCACAGAATTACTTGCTTGCCCTCTTGTAGTAACCTGTTTTAAACATCAATCTAGTTATCAGTTTTGTGAAATGGTAGAAATGGTGAAGTATCATCATGAGCTGGCTAGGTTGTTTGTTCTTCATCTTCACAATGACCAGGTGAACCTTGTTGGTGTCTCTTTCACCTTGACACCTGAAACCATTGCAGCAGCAATAGGCATCCCTAATGTAGGTGAACACTGGAATAAGGGGTAGCATGTGGGCAAAGAGCATTATGAGCCTTACATCAAGGCTGGTTATCAGAGGCAAATCAACAGGGTTTTTCCTTTCAAATACTTGTAGGAAACTTATGCTCCTCTCATGAAACTCATCATCAAGTATTTCACCTGTGAAGGGAGGTTTTCTCGTCTGTATTCCTACCATGTCAGATTGTTGATACATTTCACAAGAGTGAGGATGATGAACCTCCCATACTTTATCTGCAGGAATATTGAGAAGATGGATCTATATGTGCAAAGGAAACCTTTTCCTTAGCAGTTCAACAACATTTACCACTTCTCACTGATTAAAATTGTTGTCTTGCATCAACTAAGCTTGCTGAACATACCATGGGATACTTTCATTGCACATGAGATTTTCAAATGCCCTCAGGTGATTCCATCGGTGCTTCAAGAGGAAGGAGGGCCTTCAAGACAGCCAGATTTTCAAGAGACTGAAACTACAGCTGTGCTAGTGTTTGTCACTTATGAAAAAGGCACCAGGAGACTTTTTGCTGCTGCCAAACGAGTACTATCTTCACTAGGGGTGGAAGGGGTCTCGTTTTCTTCACTGGATCACAGGCAAATGCTATCTTCACCAGGGGTGAAAGGGGCTTTGCCTTCTTCTTCAACTGAACAGGTACAGGACAAAGACAAAGGAAAGAAACAGGTGCATGATGAAGGCCCTACTGAAGGGCAAGACAGAGATTTTGTCTTGGTTGAGGAGGATGACATTGATTTGGGCCCTCAAAGCTCAAGACTCAAAGATATGATCATCAAAGAAAAGGAGGCGGAAATCCAAGCCTTGTCACTTGACCTTGAGAGGGCCAAATGGATCATTAGCTTTCTTGAGCAGGAGAACAAACAAGCTATTATGGAGTTGCAAACAATTAGAGAAAACAGGCAAGCGACAAAGAGAAGAAAAATCAAAATGACACCCCTTGAGCAAGAAATTGAGGTTGACCAGGAATCATGGTTAGAGAGGACAAACATTCACCTGGAGAAATTGCTTGAGAAAGCCAACAAAGAGAAGAAAATGTTGCGCCATATGGCCTATCACTACTTAACCCGGAATAAAATTTGCAAAACAAGGGTGAAGAGGTTAAAGGCGAAACTAAAGAGAGCTTTGAGAAGCAAAAAAGAGCAAGACAAGCTCAAGATCTTGGCTGAAGCATCATTGGCCCAGCATAGCACATAAAAAGGATCACTCATGCCAAATTTCAAGAAATTTGGTGAAGTTTTTGTCATTTTTGAAAATTTTGAAGCAAAAAACAAGTTTTTTCAGCAGGTGGGCCTCCATTTGCAAAAAAGTTTACATTTTTGGAATCAACATGAAAAGTTATGCATACTCAGAAATGGCTAAGAAATTTTGACAAGTTTTGGACCTCCAAAAGGGCCAAAAACACCCAAAAAGTGCCCTCTTTGCCACTTTTTTGCCACATAGGAAGCTGTCTTGGGAGATTCCATTTTTGGAGGGGAAAATGGACTCCAAATCAAAAAATTCAAGTTGTCCCAGAAAGTAGACTCCCCAAGATTTCTAATGAGCTATTTTGCACCTGATTTGGACATCGGGAGGGCTTCCAAAAATGGTATTTAAAAATCATTGCGCATAAGATCAGTGGCGCTGCGCATAGGAGAAAAATTTGCCAGTTTTGCTTGTTTGTTTAGAATTTCGCCTAGTTTGCTACCAGTTTGACTTTTTCTTCTCTCTTTGGTAAATTGATGATGTAATATGATGTAATTTGATGTAATATGATGTAAATATGATGAAAAATGACTTGAGGAGGTAGATACATCAGTTAGTTTGAGGATGAATGAATCAATTTCCATAGTTTTAGAGGCAAGCTGTTCCAATGCCTATTTTTCAGTTCCTAGTTTAGATCTTGTTGAAACAACTCCTTGACTCATGGATTCGACTCCTGATGGCTAGCATAGGTGGTTTGATGCATATATATTATACTTTCTTAGTCATTTGTCAAGGTTGGACTCTTGTGAATGTATTGAGCTACTTTATAAATCACTTCTGCAGTTTGGCAAGGAAATGAACCAAGGTTTTGCAGCATTTTGTGGGATTCTTGTGGTAATGTGAATTAGCATTGTTTTCTCCTCTGTTATTTAGTTTATCTTATGTGTATATGTGCCATCATCTATATTTTTCTGCATAACTAAATGAATCAAGATTAAGGGGTGGAATCCATTGGTGTTTCAGTGCTCTGCCTTGGGGTTTATTTAGTTTTAAATGTTTTCTACTGTTTGAAGAGGACTCATGAAATTTTCATGCCCTCTCCAACTCCTCACCAGTCTTTAGACTCACCATCACATTCATTTCAAAGTGCTAAAAAACTTGCCTACCTCGCCCCACAGAAACCTCTGCAAATTTGAGTTGATTTCCCGGACCCAAAGCTACCTTCCTCATCTGATCCAGAAACCAACCATTAAAATCAATCAAATTCCTCTGAGCATATACCTAGCCTAAAATTAGTATTAATATCAGTCATCTCAAGCCTTACTTGCCATATTTTCTTTGAGATTGACAAGGAGAGAGCCCTCTCCCGACCTGGTAGGGCTAGCTACCAGGTTAAGCGTGGTTTGATGTTACCCTAGACCTACCTTTCTCAGCCTGAGGTAGATTTAGGCTATAACATAGTGGCGACTCCACTGGGGAAGAACTGAAAACTATTACCCCAGTACATTAAACAATTCTAGACTTTTGGATGATAAGTTTAGAATTCAGTAGGCTGAAAAGATTGTAATGTCTATTTGAATTTTGGGAACAATTCAACACACTGGCTTCCAAACGATACACCAGGGCCAATCCTAATCCTGATCCTCCTCCCGTGTATGAAAACCCAAATCTCATTCCAAGAATTCTCCGGCAAGAAAGTTCTGTGATACTGGTTTTCAGATCTCATTCATGCCCAGTTGTATTTGAATATCTTGAAGATCTCCCGTTTGATGAACATTTTGATTTATCTTTGTTTGAAACTAAATCTGAAAGCGTCTTTGATAATACTGTTCTAAATCCGGAATTTGTCCAATATCTTGAAACTGAAAGAGAAAATAGATCAATTGATGCTTACATCCTGAATTCACTTCAAACATCTATAGTGGCGACCATACTGGGGATGTAGTTTTATGTTCCTCAGCAAAATGTATCAAGTTTAGATCTAATTGTTGATGGTGGACAACGATCAGACATCGGAAGGTTGAAATCATTCACCTGGCGACTCCAGTGTCGAAGAATCCCAAGGTTCATAATTTTTATGGCAACTCTACTCTTCAAGAACCAGTAGCCTAAAGAATTTCTTGGTGAATTCATTGTTATCAAAATGGATTCACTGGATCGAAGGTATGCTCCCATGAGCCGAGATCACATTCCAGGTTTCCCAAATAAAATTCCTAAGGTAGATTGGCAAAGGAATTTGCCTATGTTTAAAGATGATAATAGGAATGATGCTACTTTACATCTGGTTAGATTTCACATTCATATTCGCAAGTTGAAGGTTGATTTTCCTACAGACTGCTTGATGAAAATATTCATGGCCACTTTGGAAGGTGAAGCCCGATCTTGGTATGAAATTTTGCCGCCTGCTAGTATTTACTGTTTGAAAGATTTTCATAACATGTTCTTTGAAAGGTATAAAGAATCTTATCCATCCTTAATATTAGTTCAGAACTGTTGCAAACATGTTTATAGTTTTATTGAAAATCTTGAGAGCATTTATGAAGATGATGACTTCATGGACGATGAGATCATGGAAGCCATGTATGAAAATCCATTTCAGCAGCATAAAGAGAGTGATACTTATCAAGATGATCAGGAAAATTTGCAGCTGGATCAAGATCTTAGTACAGTGGAAAATGATGAAAGAGAAGGTTTTATTTCTGATCTGTCCATAGAAGAAGACAGTATGCAGGAAAGTCAAGTTTCAATTTCAGAATGTGATAAAGTCAAGTTGAATAATTCAGATCATGATGATGAAGAAGATTCAGATCGTGATGATGAGGAAATCATTGAAACCAGTCACTTTGTTACACAAGATCATAATCAACATATAGTAACTTCTTCTTTGCTTGAAGATGAAGGAATTTTACGTCTTGATAGTCAACAGGAATCATATAAAATGAATTAGCAGTATGAGGAAAATTTTTATACTCCTTTGTTTGAAATTAATGAAGTCAATCACTATTTGAGCAAAAGAAAACAAAAAGTATTATCTCCTCTGTCTGAAGATGAGATAGATCAACTCCTGAAAGGTCATGTTACAACCCAAGCTAATGTAGGTATGCAGTGTGCACATGGTCAAGAAGGTGTTCGTGAAACTTCTTCCTCTTTTGAAAATAATGACAGTCTTGAAATTAGATTTATAGATCAGAGAACAGATAATATTTTCTTTCATGAAGATGATAAGGTTGTCATGTTTGATAATCTTGAAGATTGTTTTATGTTTAAGAATGACCTAGACCATGAAATTGAGGAGTATGAGCCTGAGAGATACAATATGCCAAAATTTATCATGCTCGAGGAATTTACAGCTAACACTCAGATAGCATAAGCTTATACCTCTCTATGCCTTCCTACCACTCGGCAACCAGTTTTTCTTTGAGATCATAATGAAGGGAGTACCTATATTTTTGCTGCTAGATCTCAAGACAAGCTAGTGCTTCAGGACTTTCATGATCATTTCGGCATTCTTTTGCAAGAATTATAGAAGATGAATGTTTCCTGGTTCGTTAGCATAAGCCTTGGTTTCAGTTGTTATTGTGAGTTGCCTACATGTACATCGTTCTACCTGCTCGGGGAAAGTGAAAGCAGGATTTCAGTAAGTAGCCATCTACTGGATTGGTTACATTGGAAGGCCCACTTCACATAATTGTATATATTTCATCAATAGGCAGGTGGTTGTCATCATGATTTGAAGCCCTCAAATCTCGATGGTCTGCTGCCATTAAAAAGCTTTGTAAGTACTTGTTTTAATTAAGTGAGTCTTGAGTCAATCTTTGCGTCTTGAGTCAGTTTGAGTCTTGAGTTAAGTTTCATAATGTTAGTTTTGATGTTTTTGTTGAAGTTTATTGACTCCATCATGCCCAATGGATGAAAGCACTTATCTACTTTTCCGGAGATCTATGGTTCTTGGCACCTCCTAGGAGCTATCATCCCCATTGGAGCCAATGTTAGTGTCAGTATCTTCATCCCTCCATCAGTGATCAAATTTCTCTTTTTGCATGCATATTAGGTGTCGCATCCGATTAGTTGCATTCCATTAGGTCATGGATCAACTAATGGTAGTGGTTATTTTTTAATTTCCCTCATGGAATTTACCTGCTGGCCTGTTTTCACATGTTTAGGTCATTTACTGTCATTTCATTTGCAAAAGCCAGTTTTAGGGTTTTAGGTCTCACTAGGTCTAGGGTTTGCCACCATGGTCATCCAAAACTCAATAAAAGGTCAACAGGCACATGAGGAGGTTTTATAAGTTCATAAGATCATAAATTCACTGATGATATGCTCAATAAATGGTTTTTACCTCAAAACTCTGTTTTGAGGTGAAAACAGAGTTTTTTATTTCTATGTACAAATTTTATGTAATTTAAAGTGTTTTCTATATGTAATAAGTTCCAGCTGCTACCCTTGGTCACCTTGCCAACTCCAGCCACTGCAAGAAACAAAAACATCAATGCATTAGTTCATCAAGTGATCAAGAAGAGTCAAACTGCAAATGGAAAAACATAGTTTTTAAAGAAAAGTGACTAAGACATTAGAAAAGTGGGTTTGGTAGATGAAAAAATTAAAGCAAGGAGATATAAAAGCTCATTTATGCATTTGAAGTCTTCATTTGTTGCAAGAGAGGGAGCTAAAGGCAAAATCGCGATTTTGGAGGAAAGAGGCAAAAACTGAGCAAAAGCCTGAAAGTTCACCGGTGCTGCGCACCTGGGCTTTGGCGCTGCACACCTAGCGCAGGTTTTACACTGCAAATCGTTCGGGCACTGCGCACCTGATCTAAAGTATTGGGAAGGATATATAATTTTCCACTTGGCCATCTACGGCTTGATCCTCACAAAAGAACTGGTCTGGCTCTTCCATAATATTGAGTAAGCCAGCCCACTCCTCGGGCTTTTTGACCCCCGGCCATGAGTTGCTCAACGCTTCAAGAGGCAGTGCTACGCACCTGTCTGTCGAGTTTCAAAATGATTTTCATCACCTTCCTCAGCTTCAAAACTTCACAATTGACCTCTTAACAAGTAAGTGAAGCTGCACATCCTGTCTAGCAAGGAATTTTTCATCAGTGGTGGTGATTTATATGTCAAAAACACTAAACCCTAGCTGTCTCCAAATTGTCTTGTAAATTTTGCATAGGGTATTGTCTTCTATTATTTTTATTCCCCTTTGATTATCTTTCCACACCCCATGCCCTTTAACTAAAATTCCCTAAACCCCTTTCCCTTTCCCTCTCCCAACATTATTAGCACTCACTTCCCAAACCCCATTTCCATTTACCAAACCCTAATCCTATACTATATTCCCAAACCCTAATTCCCATTTTCTATCCCCTCACTACTTCTATTCCATTATCTAAACTCTCTTATACAGTCATAATATCAGTCATTCCCTCATTTCCCAAAAGAAAAACAACAGTCATTTCCTACATAAATTATTCACCCTCATACTTTTAAAATCTCTTCATACTCATCAGTTTTCACTCCAAATTCACAAGCATGGAGACAGACTCAGCATATGAGAGGGATGATGAAATTGTTAGTGATTATTCCCAAGAAACTCATGTACCAAGGAAAACACATAAAGGAGGGAAAATCATCTGGGAGGAGCCCACCACTCTCACAAAATTACTTGCTTGCCCTCTTGCAGTAACTTATTTTAAACATCAATCTTGTTATCAGTTTTGTGAAATGGTAGAAAGGGTGAAGTATCATCATGAGCTGCCTAGGTTGTTTGTTCTTCATCTTCACAATGACCAGGTGAACCTTGCTGGTGTCTCTTTCACCTTGACACCTAAAACCATTGCAGCAACAACAGGAATCCCTAATGTAGGTGAACAATGGAATAAGGGGCAGCATGTGGGCAAAGAGCATTATGAGCCTTACATCAAGGCTGGTTATCAGAGGAAAATCAACAGGGTTTTTCCTTTCAAATACTTGTAGGACACTTATGCTCCTCTCATGAAACTCATCATTAAGTATTTCACCTGTGAAGGGAGGTTTTCTCGTCTGTATACCTACCATGTCAGATTGTTGATGCATTTCACAAGAGTGAGGATGATGAACCTCCCATACTTTATCTGCAGGAATATTGAGAAGATGGCTCTATATGTGCAAAGGAAACCTTTTCCTTAGTATTTCAACAACATTTACCACTTCTCACTAATTAAAATTGTTGTCTTGCATTAGCTAAGCTTGCTAAACATACCATGGGATACTTTCATTGAACATGAGATTTTCAAAGGCCCTCAAGTGATTCCATCGGTGCTTCAAGAGGAAGGAGGGCGTTCAAGACAACCAGATATTCATGAGACTGAAACTACAGCTGTGCCAGTGTTTGCCACTTATGAAAAAGGCACCAGGAGACTTTTTGTTGCTGCCAAACAAGTACTATCTTCACTAGGGGTGGAAGGGGTCTCGTTTTCTTCACCAGATCACAGGAAAATGCTATCTTCACCAGGGGTGAAAGGGGCTTTTCCTTCTTCTTCAGTTAAACAGGTACATGACAAAGAAAAAGGAAAGCAACAGGTGCATGATGAAGGCCCTACTGAAGGGAAAGACAGATAGTTTGTCTTGGTTGAGGAGGATGACATTGATTTGGGCCCTCAAAGCTCAAGACTCAAAGATATGATCATCAAAGAAAAGGAGGCGGAAATCCAAGCCTTGTCACTTGACCTTGAGAGGGCCAAATGGATCATTAGCTTTCTTGAGTAGGAGAACAAACAACTAGAGGACAAACAAGCTATTATGGAGTTGCAAACAATTAGAGAAAACAGGCAAGCGGCAAAGAGAAGAAAAATCAAAATGACACCCCTTGAGGAAGAAATTGAGGTTGACCAGGAATCATGGTTAGAGAAGACAAACATTCACCTGGAGAAATTGCTTGAGAAAGCCAACAAAGAGAAGAAAATGTTGCGCCATATGGCCTATCACTACTTAACCTGGAATAAAATTTGCAAAACAAGGGTGAAGAGGTTAAAGGCGAAACTAAAGAGAGCTTTGAGAAGCAAAAAAGAGCAAGACAAGCTCAAGATCTTGGCTGAAGCATCATTGGCCTAGCTTAGCACATAAAAGGGATCACTCATGCCAAATTTCAAGAAATTTGGTGAAGTTTTTGTCATTTTTGAAATTTTTGAAGCAAAAAACAGGTTTTTTTCAGCAGGTGCATAGCGCCACTGGCGCTGTGCTTTTGATGGCGGCCTCCATTTGCAAAAAAGTTTACATTTTTGGAATCAACGTGAAAAGTTATGCATACTCAAAAATGGCTGAGAAATTTTGACAAGTTCTGGACCTCCAAAAGGGGCAAAAACACCTAAAAAGTGCCCTCTCTGCCACTTTTTTGCCACACAGGAAGCATCCTTGGGAGATTCTATTTTTGGAGGCGCAAATGGACCCCAAATATAAAAACTCAAGTTGTCCCAGAAATTAGTCTCCCCAAGCTTTCCAATGAGCTATTCTACACTTGATTTGGACATCGGGAGGCCTTGCAAAAGTGGTCTTGAAAAAGCGCTGCGCATAGGATCAGTGGCGCTGCTTATAGGAGAAAAATTTGCCAGTTTTGCCTGTTTGTTTAGAATTTCACCTAGTTTGCTACCAGTTTGACTTTTTCTTCTCTCTTTGGTAAATTAATGATGTAATTTGATGTACTATGATGTAAATATGATGAAAAATGACTTGAGGAGCTAGATACATCAGTTAGAGTTGGTTTGAGGATCAATGAATCAGTTTTCATAGTTTTAGAGGCAAGTTGTTCCACTGCCTATTTTTCAGTTCCTAGTTTAGATCTTGGATTTAAGACATCTGTGGTTTATATCTTTTGAAATTACCAGAGCATCCACACTAAAAACAATTTTTTCATCAATGTTTCAAATCCCAACTGGGATCCATCATCAGGACTGCTTGAATGCTTGATAGTAGAAGAGCTTAATTGAGGGATATTGTCACGACAGTTTTTAAGAAAATGCAGGTCTGCAGCTCTTCTCGCTATCTTCACTCTAAATTTTTCGAGTAAAATGATTTCACTCCATGCATCCACTCCGTATAGGGAAATGATTCTGGTTTTAAGACATTTGTGGTTTATATCTTTTGAAATTACCGGAGAATCCATAGTAAAAACCATTTTTTCGTCAACGTTTCAAATCCCAACTAGGATCCATCATCAGGACTGCTTGAATGCTTGATAGTAGAAGAGCTTAATTGAGGGATATTGTCATGACAGTTTTTAAGAAAATGTAGGTCTGCAGCTCTTCTTGCTATCTTCACTCTAAATTTTTCGAGTAAAATGATTTCACTCCATGTATCCCCTCCGTATAGGGAAATGATTTTGGATTTAAGACATCTGTGGTTTATATCTTTTGAAATTACCGAAGAATCCACAGTAAAAACCATTTTTTGTCAACTTTTCAAATCCCAACTCGGATCCATCATTAGGATTGCTTGAATGCTTGATAGTAGAAGAGCTTAATTGAGGGATATTGTCATGACATTTTTAAAGAAAATGCAGGTCTGCAGCTCTTCTTGCTATCTTCACTCTAAATTTTTCGAGTAAAATGATTTCACTCCATGTATCCCCTCCGTATAGGGAAATGATTCTGGATTTAAGACATTTGTGGTTTATATCTTTTGAAATTTTCGGAGAATCCACAGAAAAACCATTTTTTCTTCAACGTTTCAAATCCCAACTGGGATCCATCATTAGGATTGCTTGAATTCTTGATAGTAGAAGAGCTTAATTGAGGGATATTGTCATGACAGTTTTTAAGAAAATGCAGGTCTGCAGCTTTTCTCGCTATCTTCACTCTAAATTTTTCAAGTAAAGATTTCACTCCATGTATCCCCTCCATATAGGGAAATGATTCTGGATTTAAGACATCTGTGGTTTATATCTTTTGAAATTACCGGAGAATCCACAGTAAAAACCATTTTTTCGTCAACATTTCAAATCCCAAATGGGATCCATCATCAGGACTGCTTGAATGCTTGATAGTAGAAGAGCTTAATTGAGGGATATTGTCACGACAGTTTTTAAGAAAATGCAGGTTTGCAGCTCTTCTTGCTATCTTCAGTCTAAATTTTTCGAGTAAAAAGATTTCACTCCATGTATCCCCTTCGTATATGGAAATGATTCTGGATTTAAGACATCTATGGTTTATATATTTTGAAATTACTGGAGAATCCACAGTAAAAACCATTTTTCGTCAACGTTTCAAATCCCAACTGGGATCCATCATCAGGACTACTTGAATGCTTGATAGTAGAAGAGCTTAATTGAGGGATATTGTCACGACAGTTGTTAAGAAAATGCAGGTCTACATCTCTTCTTGCTATCTTCACTCTAAATTTTCAAGTAAAATAATTTCACTCCATGTATCCCCTCCGTATAGGGAAATGATTCTGGATTTAAGACATTTGTGGTTTATATCTTTTGAAATTACCGGAGAATCCACAATAAAAACCATTTTTTCGTCAACGTTTCAAATCCCAACTAGTATCCATCATCAGGACTATTTGAATGCTTGATAGTAGAAGAGCTTAATTGAGGGATATTGTCACGACATTTTTTAAGAAAATGCAGGTCTGCAGCTCTTCTTGCTATCTTCACTCTAAATTTTTCGAGTAAAATTATTTCACTCCATGAATCCCCTCCATATAGGGAAATGATTCTGAATTTACTGTGGATTCCCCGGTAATTTCAAAAGATATAAACCACAGATTGGTTTTTACTGTGGATTCTCCGGTAATTTCAAAAGATATAAACCACAAATTGGTTTTTACTGTGGATTCTTCGGTAATTTCTAAAGATATAAACCGCAAATTGGTTTTCACTGTGGATTCTCCAATAATTTCACAAGATATAAACCACAGATTGGTTTTCACTGTGGATTCTCCAGTAATTTCAAAAGATATAAACCACATATTGGTTTTCACTATGGATTCTCCGGTAATTTCAAAAGATATAAACCACAGATTGGTTTTCACTGTGGATTCTTGTTAATTTCAAAAGATATAAACCACAGATTGGTTTTCACTATGGATTCTCCGGGAATTTCAAAAGATATAAACCACAGATTCATTTTCACTATGGATTCTCCGGTAATTTCAAAAGATATAAACCACAGATTGGTTTTCACTGTGGATTCTCTGGTAATTTCAAAATATATAAACCACAGATTCGTTTTCAATGTGTATTCTCCGATAATTTCAAAAGATATAAACCACAGATTGGTTTTCACTATGGATTCTCCGGTAATTTCAAAAGATATAAACCATAGATTGGTTTTCACTGTGGATTCTCCGGTAAATTCAAAAGATATAAAACATAGATTGGTTTTCACTATGGATTCTACGGTAACTTCAAAAGATATAAACCACAGATTGGTTTTCACTCCGGTAACTTCAAAAGATATAAACCACAGATTAGTTTTCACTGTGGATTCTACGGTAACTTCAAAAGCTATAAACCACAGATTGGGTTTCACTGTGGATTCTCTGATAACCTCAAAAGATATAAACCACAGATTGGTTTTCACTGTGGATTCTCCGGTAACTTCAAAAGATATAAACCACAGATTGGTTTTCACTGTGGATTCTCCGGTAACATCGAAAGATATAAACCACAGATTGGTTTTCACTGTGGATTCTCCGGTAATTTCAAAAGGTATAAACCACAGATTGGTTTTTATTGTGGATTCTCCGGTAATTTCAAAAGGTATAAACCAAAGATTGGTTTTCACTGTGGATTCTCCGGTAATTTCAAAAGGTATAAACCAAAGATTGGTTTTCATTGTGGATTCTCCAGTAATTTCAAAAGGTATAAAGCACAGATTGGTTTTCACTGTGGATTCTTCGGTAATTTCAAAAGGTATAAACCACAAATTGGTTTTCACTGTGGATTCTCTGGTAATTTCAAAAGGTATAAGCCACAGATTGGTTTTCACTGTGGATTCTCCGGTAATTTCAAAAGGTATAAACCACAGATTGGTTTTCACTGTGGATTCTCCGGTAATTTCAAAAGGAATAAACCATAGATTGGTTTTCACTGAGGATTCTCCGGTAATTTCAAAAGGTATAAACCACAGATTGGTTTTCACTGTGGATTCTCCAGTAATTTCTAAAGGTATAAACCACAGATTGGTTTTCACTGTGGATTCTCCGGAAATTTCCAAAGGTATAAGCCACAGATTGGTTTTCACTGTGGATTCTCCGGTAATTTCAAAAGGTATAAACCACAGATTGGTTTTCACTGTGGATTCTCCAGTAATTTCAAAAGGTATAAACCACAGATTGGTTTTCACTTTGGATTCTTCGGTAATTTCAAAAGGTATAAACCAAAGATTGGTTTTCGCTGTGGATTCTCCGGTAATTTCTTAAGGTATAAACCACAGATTGGTTTTCAATGTGGATTCTCCGGTAATTTCAAAAGGTATAAACCACAGATTGGTTTTCACTGTGGATTCTCCGGTAATTTCAAAAGGTATAAACCACAGATTGGTTTTCACTGTGGATTCTCCGGTAATTTCAAAAGGTATAAACCACAGATTGGTTTTCACTGTGGATTCTTCGGTAATTTCAAAAGGTATAAACCACAGATTGGTTTTCACTGTGGATTCTCCGGTAATTTCAAAAGGTATAAACTACAGATTGGTTTTCACTGTGGATTCTCTAGTAATTTCAAAAGGTATAAACCACAAATTGGTTTTCACTGTGGATTCTCTGGTAATTTCAAAAGGTATAAACCATAGATTGGTTTTCACTGTGGATTCTCCGGTAATTTCAAAAGGTATAAACCACAGATTGGTTTTCACTGTGGATTCCCCAGTAATTTCAAAAGGTATAACCACAGATTGGTTTTCACTGTGGATTCTCCGGTAATTTCAAAAGGTATAAACCACAGATTGGTTTTCACTGTGGATTCTCTGGTAATTTCAGAAGGTATAAACCACGGATTGCTTTTCAATGTGGATTCTCCGGTAATTTCAAAAGATATAAACCACAGATTGGTTTTTACTATGGATTCTCCGTAATTTCAAAAGATATAAACCACAAATTGGTTTTTATTGTGGATTCTCCGGTAATTTCAAAAGATATAAACCACAGATTGGTTTTTACTATGGATTCTCTGGTAATTTCAAAAGATATAAACCACATATGTCTTAAATCTTGAATCATTTCCCTATACGGAGGGGATACATGGAGTGAAATCATTTTACTCGAAAAATTTAGAGTGAAGATAACAAGAAGAGCTGCAGACCTGCATTTTCTTAAAAATTATCGTGACAATATCCCTCAATTAAGCTCTTCTACTATCAAGCATTCAAGTAGTCCTGATGATGGATCCCAGTTGGGATTTGAAACATTCACAAAAAAATGGTTTTTACCATGGATTCTCCGGTAATTTCAAAAGATATAAACCATAGATGTCTTAAATCTAGAATCATTTCCCTATACGAAGGGGATACATGGAGTGAAATCATTTTACTCGAAAAATTTAGAGTGAAGATAGCAAGAAGAGCTGCAGACCTGCATTTTCTTAAAAATTGTCGTGACAATATCCCTCAATTAATCTCTTCTACTATCAAGCAAACAAGCAGTCCTGATGATGGATCCTAGTTGGGATTTAAACGTTGACGAAAAAATGGTTTTTACTGTGGATTCTCCAGTAATTTCAAAAGATATAAACCACATATTCCTTAAATCTAGAATCATTTCCCTATACGGAGGGGATACATGGAGTGAAATCATTTTACTCAAAAAGTTTAGAGTGAAGATAGTAAGAAGAGATGCAGACCTGCATTTTCTTAAAAACTGTCGTGACAATATCCCTCAATTAAGCTCTTCTACTATCAAGCATTCAAGCAGTCTTGGTGGTGGATCCTAGTTGGGATTTGAAACATTGACGAAAAAATGGTTTTTACTGTGGATTCTCCAGTAATTTCAAAAGATATAGACCATAGATGTCTTAAATCCAGAATCATTTCCCTATACGGAGGGGATACATGGAGTGAAATCATTTTACTCGAAAAATTTAGAGTGAAGATAGCAAGAAGAGCTGTAGACCTGCATTTTCTTAAAAACTGTCTCCCTCAATTAAGCTCTTCTACTATCAAGCATTCAAGCAGTCCTGATGATGGATCCCAGTTGGGATTTGAAACATTGACAGAAAAATGGTTTTTACTGTGGATTCTCCAGTAATTTCAAAAGATATAAACCACAGATGTCTTAAATCCAAAATCATTTCCCTATACAGAGGGGATACATGGAGTGAAATCATTTTACTCAAAAAATTTAGAGTGAAGATAGCAAGAAGAGCTACAGACCTGCATTTTCTTAAAAATTGTCGTGACAATATCCCTTAATTAAGATCTTCTACTATCAAGCATTCAAGCAGTCCTAATGATGGATCCTAGTTGGGATTTCAAATGTTGACAAAAAAATGGTTTTTACTGTGGATTCTCCGAAAATTTCAAAAGATATAAACCACAGATGTCTTAAATCCAGAATCATTTCCCTATATGAAGGGGATACATGGAGTGAAATAATTTTACTCGAAAAATTTAGATTGAAGATAGCAAGAAGAGATGCAGACCTGCATTTTCTTAAAATTTGTCGTGGCAATATCCCTCAATTAAACTCTTCTACTATCAAGAATTCAAGCAGTCCTGATGATGGATCTCAGTTGGGATTTGAAACGTTGACGAAAAAATGGTTTTTACTATGGATTCTCCGGTAATTTCAAAAGATATAAACCACAGATGTCTTAAATCCAGATTAATTTCCCTATATGGAGGGGATACATGGAGTGAAATCATTTTACTCGAAAAATTTAGAGTGAAGATAGTAAGAAGAGTTGCAGACCTGCATTTTCTTAAAAACTGTCGTGATAATATCCCTCAATTAAGATCTTCTACTATTGTCAGGCGGAAAGAGTCGATTGTGCGGACACAACCAACCTCCCTAGGAGCCTAAGACTCTCTAGTGACAAACAAGACAAACAAGAGCAATCCTTCTCTAAACATGCATTTACTATATAAGAAATCAAGTGTTTAGATCCTACCTGTAGTCCAACGCTGTTGTAGCAGTCCAGCTCCGCTGATCCGGATGAGCTCCTCCTTCACTTTGAAACCTGCATCCACTAACAATCAAACGATTAAATAGCACTTGATAATCTCATAGAATAAAACATATTTAACACATAGACCAAGGAGTACATGAAACAACTCATAAATAACAAGTTATTGAGAAGAATGGACTCATTTGCATTAATAGGAAACAAAAGGAACAAATACAACCTGAGCCTTGGTGTTGTGCAAGTCCCTCTCAGGGTCCATCAAGAGTTCTCCTTTTCTTTGACAAAGCTCACCCACTTCCAAATAGAACAAGCAAAGATGGCAATCTCTCCTCACAAGCTTCTAAATGGGAGTCCTAATTCCTGCAGCATCTACCCTTAGAAATGTTTAGCTTCCAACCTCCCTTCCTTCTCGCCCAATGCCTGTATTTATAGTACTCAAGAGGAAGTTAATCAGGTCCACCATCAATGGGATAATCCCCTCTTTGGATGGGATAAGTTCCTATTTGGTAGGGGTGCATGAACCATCTGGAGGCGCTCAATACACGTCGAACAACCTTCTAGAATGCTCTAGAAATGACCACAAGTAACTTTTTAAAGATGAAACTTGCGCATTTTGACCTTTACAGGGGGACGCACCTGCCCCTTTACATACAGAGCGTCCAAAGACGCAGCTTTTGTGAACATTGGATGCGTACCTGCAGGTAAGGTTGAGAGAACCTACGTACCCAGAGATAAATACATTTATAAAGACTTTCTCTCTTTTTGGAGTTTGACATGGAGAGCAGAGGCATAAGACTTGCCTAAGAGGATAGCATGACTGATGATAGAGCCATACTAACTGTAAATAGTCATGGTGACATTTTTTAGTGTAACAGATTGCCCCCTAAAGTGCGAAGCCTGTAATAGATTAGGGTTTTGTATTATCTAGGAAGGGTGAAGCGCTTTATCATTTCAAGGATTATCTCATGGAGAACCTGGTCAGAACCTGCAATTTTCAACACAAAATACATGTATAAGATTATATCATCACTGAGGTAGGCATTCCCATACTCAGATCAAAACTTTAACTAACAGACTAACTACTCTAATACAGGAATGATCTTGCAGTACATCATAATTATAGACTTTTGTAGACACAGTATGGGCACAGCCATCTGTTTATGATTAGTCTACTTAGATAATGAATACAAAACTCCTCGCAGACTGGATGGTGGAAACTAGATCCAGGGTCTTCATTTCTACTTCCCGAATTGGTACGATTCTAGCCATGCGAATAAATGAGTTGATGTCGAACATGGTAGAAACCACTTGATTACCAGTCGATGATGAAAACTGTTAACAAGCGTGAGAGAGACCACCAGTAATGTCAATGGTTCTCAAAGTACCCAGTACAATCCATGAGATGTGAATGAATGAGTTGATGTCGAACATTTCACGGAATCCTTCGATCGAAAGTCAATGATGTAAACTGACGTCAAAGGCGAGAAACCTGCCATTGATGCATGCAGAATTCAAGGTACTGACGATTTCTAAGTCATCTCTCTAGATAATGTGTTGATGTCGATAGAAAGCGACCCGTTGCAGGCAAGCCTACAACACGAAATCATTGTTCAAGTTGAAGAAATGTTGCTGTAAGGACTGACTCAGGGATGGTCAAATGGATGACAAGTATTTTGCAGATGAAAGTTTTGCTTGCAGACCTCTTGAACACATAACGACACGACATATGGCTTGGTGATGAAAAAATCAAAGTTAATCCCCGGAACCCGGCTAAAGACTTTCAAAGTGGTTTGATCAACTGTGAGGTAAAAGATTTCCCAACCCAGGTGAATGAAAAAGTGTCGTGTTCAAGAGTGGTAATAAAGTTTCTTCTGAGACAAAAGATAACAAATAGGCTCATTCTTCTCTCTTTTCCCCCACCATTTCTGGCAAGTACCTCTTTATTTTTAACAAGCTTGAGGAGGATAACATATGCTTGATTATAAGCTCATCCTTCGGATGAGTCCAACCTAGTTTTGATTCGAACCCTAGGAAGGAGTGGTTCGTTCCTGTTTGTAATTGAACAGGTCCTTTACTGTGAAATGTTTAACGAGCCCAGTATAGGAGAAACTCGGTGTTTTTAAATTTTAGAGAGTCTGAAAAACTTAAGAAGACTCCAAGTTGAACTTTTTCGTAGATTTGTGTCCCTCAAGCCCGAAAAAGTATAAAATAATACCTGGGGGAACCGCTTGATCTTGCGACCAAGGAGTACTTTCATAATTAGTATCACTGACCTGAAAAGTAAAAAGCGATCAAGGACACGTCATTTTATTTCCGTATCAAGTTTGAAACGACAAAAACCCGGCAATCTTTTCCTGATTTTACGGTCAGAAAAGAGCTATAAGGGGACCGTCTTTTAATTCCGTTTTAACGAGTGTAAAAGAAACGCTCGGCAATCTTTTCATTTTTTAGGAGTCAGAAAAGGGCTTAAAAGATGACTCTGATATTTTGGTTCGTGAAAAATGACAATTTTCCCTCTAAATCCCTTTGTCCTACACAAAAACGACACATTACTCATACCTGTTTAAGATAGGCAAAAATACATTGAAAAATATCCTTCCATGGTGAAAAATGAACAAACCTAGCATTCATTCATCCAAAAAACCTATAAAAAGACTTTTTACCATGTCATTTTTACCATTTTACTGCTGAGGTTGAAAAAAGGGCTTTTGGCAAGAAACTTCCCGTGGTCGCTGCGGAGAATCCGACCGTCAGAATCGAACGCCGTCTCTTCCAGGTATTTCACAACATCCTCCTCTTCAATTTCATCGGATTAAAAGTTTGTTTTAGGTTTTAGTTTTGATTTTTGGGGGGTTTTGGTTTTCAAAGTTTGCTCTGCGGGGTACGCAGGTGCCCTTAGGGTGACCTGCGTCCCCCGACTTTTTCCTGTACAGGAAAAAGGTCTGGGGACGCAGCCCACCTTCAGGCCAGCTGCATCCCGACGCTCTGTGTCTTAAACGCGGGGTGCGTCCCCCGCGAAAGGCGGAATTTGAAACCCCAAACTCCACAAACAACCATTTGAATTTTCCCAAATCAATTCTAATCTCTGTTTCTTGGTGTGTAGGGCACTCACCATGTTGGATTGGAGAGAAAGAGAGCACGAGGACGTTGATTTAGCCGCAATTGATCATCAACCTTCCATTGATGCCCTAAAAGCGTGCGGACTATATAAATACTGGGCCATACCTGGCATGAGGGCTCAGGTGAGATTCTTGGAGTGGCTGGTTGAGAGATGGAACATTCATGAGCAATGCTTTTACATCGGAGGGCACCAGCTCGAGATAGAGCCCTCTGACATATACTTTCTCACTGGCTTGCCAAATAGGGGCGAGCAACTCAATCTAGCCAGGACTAGGCCGGGTGGCCAATCCCTTGCTAGTCTCCGGGCAGATTGGTGCACACCCAATGCACACCATGCGAAAGGCGTAGAAATCAAACACATCTCTCTGCGTGAACTCAAGGTTATAGCTTTCACGGTTACCAGAATTTGCAGCGCAGCCGCTTTACATATTGCCACCGGGTCCCAAATGCGGATGGCGATTGACTGTTTCCAAGGCACCATTTTCAACTGGTGTGATGCTGTGTCGGCCAATATGAAGGGCCAACTGACTAGGGAAAAGAACGGACAACTGAAGACCTTTGGATATGGGCCTCTAGTTGTGAGCTTTGCCTTAGAGAGAGTTCCGATGCTGATCCCTCAGCAACTCACTGTTGATATCTTGGGCCCTCGGGAGCCAAAGCTGATACGATGGGTTACGGTGATGGCCCGGCATCCTGACGAGGGCACGGTAGTTGTTCGATTCTCTGATAGTTATTTTCACTGGTTAGAGGACCAGGTTTTTTCGATCCAGGACTTTCCGTATGCCGGAGTAGATTTTCGAGGTGATCCGGACATGGTTCTTCCACAGGGAGAACAATGGGATGACATAGGTACTTTATTTTTCACAAATTTTCAAATTATATATTTTTTTTGTTTTTTATATATATCGTCTCAAAACTGACAGTAAAAATTTTCAAAATGCAGATGTTGGTCCACAGCGCCCAGCCAACCTCCGACCTTTTGAGAGGAGACATCCAGTTGCACCGATACCGGCCCCACAAGACGCGGCTGCAGAGTCACTAGCTGAGTTGGAGCAGGATCTAGAGTGTCTGACGGTGGATATACCTGAGACTACCATAGATGATATTCCTATCAGACTTCAGCGCTATGTAGTCGCAGTCCCTGGGCCATTTAGGAGATTTTTGTGTAAGGTAGCCCGTGCAGTGGTGTCGTATAGGGAGCACCACCAGTGATTGGCTAGTCACTTTGTAGACACATGTGACATTTTTGACTTTTTGTACTTATCATTTTGCCGATCATAAGGTGTTTTTCAACCTATGATCGAAGACGATGTATATTTTTTGACACACTCCTATCTATATATATATCACTATTACCGGCTTATCTTGTTTAACATATTTGATGAAATGTTTTTAAATTTACTTGCATGATTATCGTAAATGTCTGTCCAACATTCGAGAAGCAATTGCATCTGCTAATGTATTTAAAGACCTTGGAATATGTTGATATTCAATGTAATCAAATTCACGTTCCAAGAGACGCACTCTCAAAAACAATCTTAATAGCACAGGATTTCTAATGGCATAAACTCTATTAAGCTGTAATACAACAAGTTCAGAATCTAACCTCACTATCAAACGTCGAATTCCAAATGAAATAGATTCGGATAATAATTCAACCACTGCACTGTATTCTGCAATGTTGTTCGTTGTTTGACCGAGGCTTACCCCATGCATAGAAACTAACTCGTCAGAGGGTGAATAGATAACCCAAGCTGCGGAAGAGATATTCCGTGTACTACGACAAGCACCATCAGCAAATCCGATGTATGTTTGGAGAGGCGTCGACATCTGCAATATCAAGAGTAAAACCAAGATAAGCCAGAATAACGACGAAAAACACACTCTCTAAGCTAAGCACACTGACTAAACTAACAAACATACTAGCTAGAAAGAAAACCTAACCTAACTAAAAATTCTCCATACCCACCATTTAAGCATAATACCTCTTTAGGTAAAGTCCATTTCTGGGTTTACCCAAAGAGTCCCCATCAAAATCTACCAGCTCATAAGCCCCTTTTGCTAGCTTTCGCTTTACAATGTAGGGTCCATGCCACATAGGAACGAATTTTCCAGCACCTAGCTTATCGTTAGCTTGATCATATAATAATACTAGGTCTCCCTCCGAAAAACTTCGAGGGGTCACATTTCTATCATACTGAGCTTTCATTCGCTTCGCGTGAGTCTCGATTGCCAATGCAGCGTCACGTCGAGTCTCATCTAATTTAGCTAAGTACAATAAACGTTTCTCCTCTTCGGAAGTAGCTGGAAGTAATTCGACAGCCATTTGAAGTGATGGGATTTCGCATTCAATGGGTAACACAGCTTCCAAGGCATAAACTAGCTGGAAAGGAGTGAACCCTGTTGAAGTTTTTACTGAGGTTCGGTATGCCCATAGCACTGAAAATAACATGTTGTGCCAATTCGACCGATGAATACCAATGGTTCGTCGGATCATGATAACCAGAACTTTGTTGATAGACTCAACCAAACCGTTGGCTTGCGGATAATAAGGAGTAGAGCTATCGTGGCACAAACCAAGCTGGCTTGTAAGCTCAGTCATCATGATGTTTCGAAAATGGCTCCCATGGTCAGTAATGATTGCTTGTGGGACACCAAACCTAGTTATAATATGATTGAATACGAAAACTGCAGCTGTTTTTCCGCTTGCGTCGAATGTAGGCATCACCTCGGCCCATTTAGTAAAATAATCAACCGCGAGGATGATATACGCATGCCCCCCGGTCGAGTGAGGGTTACAAGTAATAAAATCGATACCCCATTTGGCAAATGGACCAACGGAAATTATAGGGTGGAGAGGAGCAGGTGGTGCGCGCATCTTGCGATCAAACACTTGACAGTTGTGGCACTTCCGGACTGCAATGATACAATCTTTGAACATGGAGGGCCAGAAGTAGCCAGCGCGCAACACCTTCTGAGCTGTGGCATACCCAGACATATGACCGCCACATGCTCCAGAGTGACAATCATTCAAAACCCTCTCAGCCTCTTCGTGAGTTAAACAACGTCGAAAAACTAAGTCTACCCCCCGGCGATAAAGTGTATCTCCAATAATCTTGTATTGCTGGGATTGAAACCGAATTTTTCGACGTTCCGCCTTTGAAGCTTCAGGCCGAAAAGTTTGGGTTTGGAGATAGATGATTATATCCCAGTACCACAGATCTAAAGTACTGATAAGAAACAAAGATTCGTCCGCAATGGACTCCTCTGCCACAGTCTCTGTGTCAGCACGCCCGAAATCACACATTAATTCGTCCCAAAAGAATTGAGCGTTCTGTTTCAACAACCGTGTAAAACCTTTAGTGACCTCGGCGTAGTTTGGAATGAATCGACGTAAAAAGTTTGCTTTCCCTTGCAAACTTTGGAGTTGGTGCAAACTCGAAGGAGGAGGCGATTTGATGATAGCTTTGACCTTCGAGGGATCGACGCGAATGTCGGCTTTTGAAACAACAAATCCTAGCAATCGACCCGTCTCTATACAGAACACACACTTGTGGGGATTCAACCGAATTCGATAATGCCTATACCTCATAAAGATTGCTCGTAAGTGGACAAGGTGATCAGCTCGGTGTAAAGAATGAGCAGGCAAATCATCGAGATACGGTTGCACAATGTGCTTGATGTCATGAAATGCATAAGACATCGCCCGTTGAAAAGTGGCCCCGGCATTCTTAAGCCCAAAAGGTAATTTACAATAAGCAAACGTCCCCCATGGACAAATGAATGCCGTTTTTGGTTGGTCGGAAGGTAGAATATTGATTTGATTATAGCCCGAAAAACCATCCATAAAGGAAAACATTTCACTTCCGGCACAATCATCAATAATTTGATCGATATAAGACGTAGGATAGTTGTCTTTTGGACAAGCTCGATTTATATCCCTATAGTCGATACAGATTCTTATTGTTCCTTGTTTCTTGTTGACCGGAACAATATTCGATACCCAATCTGTTAACGGGATCGGATAAATGAAACCTGCTTTCAACAGCTTTTCGACTTCTGCTTTAATCGCAGCCGCTTTCCGATGGTGAATCTGACGCAACCGTTGCCGGACGGGTTTAGCATCCGAGTAGGTCTTTATTTCATGAACAACAATGGCAAGGTCGATTCCCGGCATTTCCTCGTAAGACCAGGCAAACACGTCGCGGAATTCTTGGAATAGGGCCTTGTAAGTTTGGATTTCATCTTCTGTACATGCGGCACCTATATGAATGTTTTCCTCAATTCCTAGCTTCACTGAAATATCAATGGGAATAGCGCGAGAAATATTCCCTAAATTCAACTCTGAATCAGAATGTTTCGTTGGATTCTGAGCGTCTTTGACATATTCAGCGGTAAAGATAGATGAAAAATCATTTTCAAAAGCATCATCCTTAGGTAAAAACGAAGATCTGTGATGGAGATCTTCCCATGGTAGATCGTCTACACTTAGGATTTCGCGAAGTTGCTCGTCAGATGACACGACTTCGGGAAACGCTATCCGTTCTAAGGTTGAGCTGAAAAGTGATTCTTCACTGACCACATTCATTTGGTCGATTTGGGTTGAACGCGAGTCGGTAAAAGACATGACGGCTGCATAAGCAATCTCATATGGACTCAAAGGCATAGCATCACCGAATGAGTCTATCTCAGATTCAGATGGGACAATCCAAGGATCATCATAAATAATGTTTTCTGATGTAATCATATGAATTGATGCAAATGAATGGTCTGCGTTGATTGGAGGGAAAGGAAAAGTTCCCAGTAAACCGGAATCTTTAACTAAACCTACGCCAACGTCCCTATAAGGGATTGTCATCTTACCGAAATGCTAGATACTCTCTGAAGAGGCTGGGTCGGATCAAAAGTATGTCAGCTGATCAATAGTCACGATCTTACCGTTATATGGAAACTTAATTACTCTGAAGACCGATGAAACGACTGCTGTCATAGCATATGACCAACTTCGACCCAAAAGAAGGTTGTAGTCTAGAGGGGCATCAACCACCTCCACATCCAGACTAACGGTTTTACCTTCTACCCCTATAGGCAATTCCTGTAGAATACCAAACGGACGGAACCCACGGCCATCAAAGGCCTTAAGGATGGTGGGGGATTGGTTCAACGAAGGAGAACCAAGCGATCTCCAACATTGAATCGACATAATACACGTAGAAGCTCCCTCATCAATCACAATCCGATGAATAGGCCTGTTTTTTACTATCACTGGAATTTGGAAAGCCATTTGATGGGGGAGACGCGCTGTACTATTTTCTAGATCGAAGATTATCAGGTTCGGGTCCTGAACATCAACAGCTCCGATAGCCGACAAAAGTAATTTTCGTTGTGCTGGGCATGATTGCAGCACTTCTAAAGCCGACATTGCTGAGGTTGAAACAGCTAAGTCTTCAACAATGTTGTAATTCTGGGCTGCTCTCGCATGTGGATTGAAAGCAGACCTTCGAAGTACACCCTTGGCGGGTGGTTTGATTACTAGATCCGGGTTAGGTTTCTCGATTTGTAGTGGATTGGAACCAGGAGATGAGGTTGATGGGTTAGAGTGAGAAGATTCTGCTTCCTTACCATCAACAGGATTCTTACTACCATAATCTTGCGATCGAGTCGCAATCCTCACATGAGACATCATCAAAATGGGATCTTCACTGGCATTCGAGGAAGAACCTATCATCTTATTCTCCTGCTCCGAAAATGGATTTTTTAACACAGCAGGAGTGGGAGAACCTTTGACTATTTTCACAACCTCGGCCCGATGAGGGCAATCTCTCGTAAAATGATCCTCTTCACAAATAAGACAAGGATATCGAGGTTTGCGCTTTTCGTCATTGGTTTCCGACTTTTCCGTTTTCTCCTTCGGAGCCTTGTCTGCTTTAGCCTTCTTCTTTCCTTTCTTCTTTCCACCGTTTTTTGATTTAGCCGTAGATGACTCTACAGCGTGAATATCGGCGGTAAGTTCAGGAGAAGACTCTCCTGTCGGGGAATCGGGCAAAGTGATTATAGGAGTAGTTGAGGCCTTGGAAGACTTCTTCTTACTCTTTGTGTTTACGATGCCAATCATACCATCAGCGGCATGAGATCCCGAAGGAGCAGCAGCGATTTGATTCGATTTTGGAAGATCTGGAATCTTCTCGTGTAACGTACCCGACTGAGTATAAACTAAGTCAAGGTACTGCGCCTGAGCAATGACTTGCTCCTCAATAACTACTCCGGCCTTAGCTACATCTTCAGTAATCTTCGGTAATAATGATTTGACAAACCATTCAGCTAAGATTTGGTCCGGGATAAAAACTTTCACTAACCTTCTTCGACGTCTCCACTCATGAATGTGATCAGAGATATACGTGGACGTCGATTGTTTTAGTGAAGTTAATAACTCCGTGCCGTTATCGTATCTCACCGGCAACTGAAAGTGAGTTAGGAACGAGGTAGCTAACTGGCTGAAATTGTAAAAAGAGGCCCGTGGTAACTCAATGTACCACTTGGCCGCGAGACCAATGAGTGTACGCTGGAAAAGACGTAAGCAGATCGAATCATCCAAGATAGAATTTGAAGCACACCAGAGGTGGTAAGTAATCACATGATTGGACGGATCCTCTCCAGACTTACCTTCGAACTTGGGTATATCACTGGGCAACTTATTTGGCATTGGCGGCCAGAACTGAAGATATTGAATTGGATCATTCGTCAGGCGCGTCAAGTCTGGTAAATCCAAAGTTACGATAAACGGTAACTGCCGGTTAGGATCTCTAAAACTCTGGGTCACAAGACCAGTCCCAGGAGGAGGATATCCAGGATAACTAGGAACAGGAGTCGCATTTGGGATATTATATCCTCCTGGAAAACCAGGATTAACCGGACCATACTGGGGTTGTTGAGGTTGTTGATAAGTATACCCAGGATACGGTTGATACTGGTAAACCGGTTGTTGGACAGCTTGCCCAGGTTGGTACTGTCCCTGGTACAGTTGGTGAACAAATTGAGGTTGAGTAGTGACAACCGTACTTATACCAGGCTGACCTGTAGGCATCTGGACCGTGGTTTGAATCGTAGATCCAGACAACGGTAAAGATGTCTGAGGCGTGGTTGCAGAGACAGTAGAAACCGGAACTGTCGATACTCCAGAAGTAAGTGCGGCAGATGTAGCGGTAGTTGCAGCAACCGTTTGAGATGGAGTACTAGGTGCGATTGGCGGCTGAGTAACTACCGAAGTTACAGAAGTTTGAACATTTGACTGGACAGGTTGCGGTTGCTGGGGTGGACCAGGAACTACAGGTTGTCCAGCTTGAGGTACCAACTGTAAACTTGGCTGCAACACCTGTTGACCCTGTGATGGATCCCACACTAACATTCCGGGGTATTGACCCGTAACAGGTTGAGGATACTGAGATCCATAACCGGATTGAGGATAGGATTGATAATTGTAAGGTGCAGTTCCCATACTTGGAACATATGACTGACCTTGAGGTGGTTGATAACCTTGACTTGAGTATTGACCTTGAGGTTGATAACCTTGAGGTAAATACGGATACTGGGGTTGACCTTGACCTTGAGGTTGGTACCCTTGAGGTTGATACCCTTGGGGTTGATACCCTTGGGGTTGCCATCCTTGAGGTTGCCATCCTTGAGGTTGATATTGATACTGAGGTTGACCCTGGGGTACATATTGAGGCTGGGGTTGACCTTGAGGCATGTATTGCACCATAGGCGCATACTGACCTTGAGGTTGCCCCCCAGACACGATTTGTGTACCTTGAGGTTGCCCCCCAAGCGTTAACTGAGGCTGCCCCCCAGGCGGTAATTGGCCACCTTGAGGTTGGGAAACGGGAACTGAACCTGACATCATGTAAATATTTCCTACACCCAATGGTATATTACCACTGTTTCCAGTTAATAACCCATGATCAACGGGTTGAGGAGATGCCCCCGCAAAGGTACCAGAAAGTGATTGATACCCGGTGGGAACAGAAAGACCGCCGTGTAAGAAAGATTCAGGACTTTGAGTAAACACGGACGACTGACCAGACATATTTACAGGAGTATAAATATCTCCAGGTGGAAAAGGAGTACGAGGTGTAGAAAAACCTACCCCTGAGTTGTCTAAATAATTGGTTAACGAAAGGTACCAAGTAGTACTTCTAGGAGGACTGTAAAAGATAGATTCACGCTCCCTTAGATCAATAGTAAGTTGATCTTCAAGGTTAGAGACGCTTATTTCTTCCTCTGGAGCAAGTTCTTCTATAGCAATCAAACCAGTAGGAAGATTTTCGGTGATAACTCGTTCTATTCTTGGTGAATCTGGAACACTAGAAGTCGGAGTAACAGGTTCAGATATTTCAGGTTCTTCGCCTGTATCACTAGCAGACGAAAAACTACCAACAAGTTCAGAAACTGTAACAGCTTCGGGATTATAACCTGTCTCTAAGCCTTGGTAATTTGAATGGACTACCAAGGAAGATTCTCCTTCTTCAGGTGAACCTACTCTACTGCCACTAGGAGGAGTTACAAGGATCTTCAACCCTTCTAGATTACCGGGGTCGTCTCGAGGAGGTGATCCCCTAAGTCTACGGGATCTTCTCAACAATTCGGCCACAGAAACAACTTCAGGAGACTTGCCCCGAAGTCTACGGGACTGTCTCGGTAATTCCGCCACAGCTAAAAACTTTTAACTACTACACACGAAAACAAAGTAAAATTTCAAATCAAACCACCTAAAGTCTCTAAAGAACCAAACAAATTTGAATCACACGCCTAAAGAATCTAAGGCGTCAAACCAAGCACAAACAGTAGCCTTCCAGACCGAAAGCGCTAGTTGGTGATGAAACCCAACATCGCTGGATTCAGTACAGAAGTGGCGGGTGGAACAGTTACCCCGGCAACTTGCTTAATGAATAGACCGGCACAAGTTCCTCCACTTTAACCGTCTCGAGTGAAGTGAACCCCCCGGAAAATCCAAGTGAGTGTAGCCGACGTCTGCTCCAGGTACAGTGGGATCTTCCCTCCACCGTCACCTCGGTAGAATCCTAAAGATAATGGTCTCTAAGGTTACCAACCGCAACAAATGCACCTAGGGGAACAGTCTACACTTCGACAGCACGCAAGGGCAGAGTATCAAGCTCAATCCCCTTGCCGGTTCCTTGACAATAATCCAAGGTTTACCGACAAGTGACCCCTGGCTCCTCGACAATGGTTAATCCGAGGTTTACCGTTTGTAATACGTGCGTGTCTGGCGTCGTTCCCAACGAGGGGGGATTGATCCCCTCACTGGTTCGGACACGAGCTCATGCTTCTCCTTTAAGAGGAGCTTTCCCAGAGTACAAATGAGACAATTGGATTTATTCTATCACAAGATAAGCTACTTGTTTGGTTTTGTTGTCTTGGAGAGTTAATTACTCACCTACCCCAAGACACTAGCCTGATCTAAATTGGTGTTTCAGAGCCCTAGTAAATAAAAGTTACTACGTCGATTTTACTTTAAGCGTTGATTTTATGGTTTTTCTTAAAGACAAAAGGTAGCGGAAGTGAAACCAATGGTGTGTAGACTCGACTCAAACCACTACAAAGATGCACCTAAGATGATTTACGCTACTTTCCTTTTTTCAATGAAATTCCTAACTAAGAGAGTTGAGAGATGCAAATTTTATAGAAAACAACTTTCTTAGTAAAGACAATCAAAGAAACAATTCTTTTTATCTTTCCAAGCATACAAACATGACCACTCCTTACGTGCACGAAAAACTCTTTTTCTTTCAAAACTTTTCAAAGCTACTTGAAACAAAACTTTTCAAAGGAGATGTTTTTGTATTTTCTCTATTTAATAAAGCATATAAATCTATTTTAACAAAAATCAATCTTAAAAGCTATAAAATTTATGAAAACTTCACTCACAAGAAAATCAAAAAGGGAATTACTCTAAGCAAACCTAACGAGGCAAAAGCCTACAAAGATGATTGTAGGTTGTTTTACTTGACCAAAATCAAATCAAGGACCAGCTAATGCAGAATCAAAAGACTAGTCAAAACAAAACTCAAATCTTTTTGTTCTTTTTATAAAATGGAATTCAATACTCAATCAACAAGCACTTCGAAATTTGCCCAAGAGACCAATCAAAGGTAAGTTTCTCTCACATGTAGACTTTATGACAGGTCTGACTTCTAAGAATGCTGACAAAACCAGAGAGATCTAAGGTTTGACAACTTCTACCGCCAAAGTCACTACAAGACCTACTCAAAAATCAAACCCTAGGGCTTAAACTTCTATGAAATCCACTAAAACACTCAATGCTATCGAAACAAGTTCAGGTGAAGATCTTTGACAAGAGACTAATGAATCTGGGCAGTAAAAACTAAGAAAAAGCAAAATCTAAGAGAAAAAATGCAAAAAATGGAATTTTCTCAAATTTTAACAGGGGACGCAGGCAACCTGTTAAAACAGGTGCGGGCCCGCTCTGTGCACACAGTGACAGTGCGTCCAGGGACGCACTGTGCAATACTCAGAGGGTGCGTCCTACTGGAAAATTCAAGAAAAACTAAAATGAATCTAACCCTAAGCTAACCCACCCAAAAACAAAGTCACAGAGCCAAAAACCAGAAAAATAAACCAATTTTCTCAGAGCAAAGTTCATACAAAGGAAAAGACTTTCACATCAATGGAGTCCCCAGCGGAGTCGCCAATTTGTCAGGCGGAAAGAGTCGATTGTGCGGACACAACCAACCTCCCTAGGAGCCTAAGACTCTCTAGTGACAAACAAGACAAACAAGAGCAATCCTTCTCTAAACATGCATTTACTATATAAGAAATCAAGTGTTTAGATCCTACCTGTAGTCCAACGCTGTTGTAGGAGTCCAGCTCCGCTGATCCGGATGAGCTCCTCCTTCACTTTGAAACCTGCATCCACTAACAATCAAACGATTAAATAGCACTTGATAATCTCATAGAATAAAACATATTTAACACATAGACCAAGGAGTACATGAAACAACTCATAAATAACAAGTTATTGAGAAGAATGGACTCATTTGCATTAATAGGAAACAAAAGGAACAAATACAACCTGAGCCTTGGTGTTGTGCAAGTCCCTCTCAGGGTCCATCAAGAGTTCTCCTTTACTTTGACAAAGCTCACCCACTTCCAAATAGAACAAGCAAAGATGGCAATCTCTCCTCACAAGCTTCTAAATGGGAGTCCTAATTCCTGCAGCATCTACCCTTAGAAATGTTTAGCTTCCAACCTCCTTTCCTTCTCGCCCAATGCCTGTATTTATAGTGCTCAAGAGGAAGTTAATCAGGTCCACCATCAATGGGATAATCCCCTCTTTGGATGGGATAGCTCCCTTATTGATGGGATACGTTCCTCTTTGGTAGGGGTGCATGAACCATCTGGAGGCGCTCAATACACGTCGAACAACCTTCTAGAATGCTCTAGAAATGACCACAAGTAACTTTTTAAAGATGAAACTTGAGCATTTTGACCTTTACAGGGGGACGCACCTGCCCCTTTACATACAGAGCGTCCAAAGACGCAGCTTTTGTGAACATTGGATGCGTACCCGCAGGTAAGGTTGAGAGAACCTACGTACCCAGAGATAAATACATTTATAAAGACTTTCTCTCTTTTTGGAGTTTGACATGGAGAGCAGAGGCATAAGACTTGCCTAAGAGGATAGCATGACTGATGATAGAGCCATACTAACTGTAAATAGTCATGGTGACATTTTTTAGTGTAACAACTATCAAGCATTCAAGCAGTCCTGATGATGGATCCCAGTTGGGATTTGAAATGTTGACGAAAAAATGGTTTTTACTATGGATTCTTTGGTAATTTCAAAATATTTAAACCACAGATGTCTTAAATCCAGAATCATTTCCCTATATGGAGGGGATACATGGAGTGAAATCATTTTACTTGAAAAATTTAGAGTGAAGATAGCAAGAAGAGTTGTAGACCTGCATTTTCTTAAAAACTGTTGTGACAATATCCCTCACTTAAGCTCTTCTACTATCAAGCATTCAAGCAGTCCTGATGGTGGATGCCAGCTGTGATTTGAAACGTTGAAAAAAAAATGGTTTTTACTATGAATTCTCTGGTAATTTCAAAAGTTTAGATCTTGTTGAAATAGTTCCTTGACTCGTGGATTCAACCCCTGATGGCTAGCATAGGTGGTTTGATGCCTATATCTTGTACTTTCTTAGTCATTTTTCAAGGTCAGACTCTTGTGGATGCATTGAGCTACTTTGTAAATCACTTCTACAGTTTTGCAAGGAAATGAACCAGGGTTTTGTAGTATTTTTTGGGATTCTTGTGGTAATGTGAATTAGCATTGTTTTCTCCTCTGTTATTTAGTTTATCTTATGTGTATATGTGCCATCATCTATCTTTTTCTGCATAACTAAATGAATCAAGATTAAAGGGTGGAATCCATTGGTGTTTCAGTGCTCTACCTTGGGGTTTATTTAGTTTTAAATGTTTTCTACTTTTTGAAGAGGACTCTTGAAATTTGCATGCCCTCTCTAAATCCTCACTAGTCTTTAGACTCACCATCACATTCATTTCAAAGTGCTAAAACACTTGCCTACCTCGCCCCACAGAAACCTCTGCAAATCTGAGTTGATTTCCCAGACCCAAAGCTACCTTCCTCATCTAATCCAACAACCAACTATTAAAATCAATCAAATTCCTCTGAGCATATACCTAGCATAAAATTAGTATTCATATCAGTCATCTCAAGCCTTACTTGCGATATTTTTTTTGAGATTGACAAGGAGAGAGCCCTCTCCCGACCTGGTAGGGCTAGCTACCAGGTTAAGCGTGGTTTGATGTTACCATAGACCTGCCTTTCTCATATTGAGGTAGATTTAGGCCATAACACAACAAAACATCATGATCAACAAAACATGGAAGTCAAGGCACTTGGAGTTTAGGTTTACAAGTAAAACAGTAACACAGTAAATCAACATAGTTTACAACCATGTGAAGGAAGTTAGAGCATTTTCCAATGAATTCTAAGTATCACAAGCTCATACCACTGCAAATAAGTAATTGAACAAGGCCATAAGAACATAAAACACATAAACTCCTTGTGAATCTTGAGTAGTCAAATTGATCTATGTATTAGGTATGAAAACCACAATTTATTACAATAACACAGTTTTCTTTTGCAAATAAAATTACCAACCTTGAGGAATTCGATTCTCAAGCTTTATATAGAGTTTTACATCCTTGGATACTATGATCCACCTTTAGAGGAATTTGAATTCGTAACTTAGACACCTATCATTCACAAAACAAACTACTTAATTACAATTTAACAACTAGTTGTCTTTAAGAGTTCTAATACAAATAGGAGTGAAACTACTAACACATGCTTTTAAAAACCTTATCTATGACTTCAATGCATTCTTTAATCAGCTTCCAATCCATGTCTTTGAGCTTGATGATGTCCACAGTGATGTTGCAAAACCTGCTGATTCATGACCTATCTGTCCTGAAAACTAGGAGACAGAATTCCTCCTTTTAAGGCCCTTAATCCTTTATGCTTATCTTCGAGCAGTTTTGCTGGTGTATATGTGGCATGCATTAATAGTCCATTGAAACACCATTTTCCACCTGTGCAAAAAGGAAATTCGAACATATGGTGGAAAGGATGAAACATGACTGTGCTACGTAAATACTCTGTTTTCGTAGCACAACCTTCATATTACTTATGAAATACTCCTTGAAACTTTGCTATCTACACCACTACCATTTGAAACTTCACATATGATGCCATGGCTACCAGCAACTTCAAAACTTGAAATTAATTATACCTTACTTCTGGAAAGCATCCATAAGTGCTAAATGATCATCTTCAGCAGTTCGTAGTGCACTACGAAACTGCGGTGTATGCTTTTTTTTTTTAACACGACCTTTAAACATCTGTAGTTTGGGAGTTTTTTCAAAATTCCATGAAGACTGATCTGATCACCAAAATCAAAACAACTTAACCTTATAAGATGTTCTTCTTCACAAATTTGGTCTTCACCTTAATGAAAGACTGACCTATAAATTTATCATTTTCTGCACTATTTTTATCTGAAAAATAGGTGTTGAGACATAGCTTATATCTTTTGATCCCTGATAGCTATTACAAAAATGGAGGAGGTTTTTGTAGATAAGAATGTTTATAAGGAAAGCCTCTCAGTTTTTTGAAAACCAACTTCAGTTGTCTGGAATCTGCTTTATAAAATCATGTATAAAACAGGAAAATTGAGAATTCTGAAAATAGGTCTCCAAGTAAACTTCGAATCTCCAAATCGGTAGCACTTGGGAGAAATTAGAAAGAGGTTTTTGTTCTTTGTTATATTCTTAGAAAAAACCTTCTTAAGATTTTTGAAACTCATCTTCATTTTCCTGAAAATTCCTTTTGAAACTAACAGCTCAAAACAATCCAAAAAACACACAAATCCCCTTGCAGCTCCTGGTAGAAATACATGTAACTTGTCTAGATGAAAGCTTGTGTGAAGCTGAGGTCATCCATGTTCTATTAAAGCTCAATAGGCTCCTATCGAAACACATAGCCTTCTTTTTATTCTTTCATCTTCATGGCAATTTCCCTTTATAACCCAAGCTGCCCTCTTAAAAATATGACAGTTGCAAAGAACTTTTTGGACAACAAGTTGTTTGTCACAAAGTTAACTTTTCAAAGGTGACAGCTAACTGATACATGCAAAGGCTGAAAAGTAAATGATAGATAAGAGCTTGGGTAACTTGTTTAGAATGTGAAGAGAAAGGTGACAAAATGAGGGAGTGGAAAACAACAGCCACTTCATCAACCAATAACTCCGCTTTTCTTGAAAAAGAAGGTTTCACTCCTAAGCTCATATCTCTTGATCCTTGATAGCTGTTTCGAAAATGGAGGAGGTTTTTGTAGGTAAGAATGTTTTTAATAAAGACCTCTTTCAGTTTTCAAAAATAAGTTTTCAATTACTCGGGATCCCCCTTGGAAGTTGACTACTAAAAACAGAAAAACAGGGTTTTTGCCTCGTAGTGCGCTACGAAAAGAGCAACGTTTTCATAGCACAAAACAGGCATTTTACACTGTCTGTGCTACGAAAACGTGGTTTTGGGTCTAATTCCAAAATTTTCAAAATGGATTGAGCTATGAGTTTCTAAACCGATTCTAAACCGAAAGTGAGACTTATGAGACATGGAATAAGGTTGTTAGATTTTATTTGGATATGAAAATGAGACCTATGAGACTCCTAACCTATCACCTACCCACTAAAACATAGGATGACTTGACACTCATCTAAGACCATGATTAGGAAAAATGTAAACTCTTATTTTGGTGATAATAGGGACTCTCACCCTGGAGAAGACAAAGGCATAAGTCCGACTAGAGCGTGACTCGAACTTTGATGAGTTGATGCGCATAGCCACCGACCCAGACTTGCCAATTAGTGCAGACATCATGCAAAAGTATGTTGTTGTTCCGATAGTGCTGCAGACAATGATGCACATTATTTTAGACGATTTGGATAGAGGAGCCCGAGCAGTGTACTGGGATGCTATGGAGGCAAGAGTCAGGTTCCATAAAGATGTCACCTTGGAGTACACTGACACCATCACAGACTACCGATTTTGGCATCAGTTTCCTATTGTCAATCATCGAGAGGATGTCAAAGAGTTAGATTTCCCATGGTTTTTTGAGTCATAGTGATGCCTTTCATGGCTTTCTTAAAACATTTTGTCTCACATGGGTACATGTGCATTGTAATGTAACATCTTGTCAAGTGTAAGTTCAAGTGTTGATAGTTGGATGTAATAGTCATAGAGTAGATGAAGAGTCATGAGGGTAGATGAACTGTCACAAAGAGGAATGTCAAGGGACACCCTGCCATTTGCTATAAATAGTCCCTCATAACTCATTGTAAAGGATTTTTGTCAGCCAAGCTTTGATAGGAGTATCTTAGAGAAAGCTTGGACAATATTGTAACACACCTTGGCTTCTCCACTGCGCAGAGCTAGTATATCTCTTTGGAGGAGCAGGTGGTTGTGGCTATAACGTTCCACTATTGGAAATAGAGGGTGTAAATGGATGTATTGTATGGCTAGAACTTACACTTCTTAATGTAACAGAGCCAACATGTTTTCATGCATATGTTGTTATTGTAGTTGGACAATTCTGGTTGTTGTAGTAATGTATGTTATTTAGCTTACGCATTTGTGTATGAACTATTTTGTATGCAATTGTATGAATCTTGTTGCAGATGTGTTGTTCGTTTGAACATCACTTTGGATTGCTCGCTATCTTGCTTTCCAGCCGGTGATGCATCTTTGCTTGTGTGTTCCCTTCTAAGCCGAGTACTATTAAAAGTTTCCAAGGGGCACACCCACCTCACTCCCCATGTGTTAGAACCTCTCATGCACCTTCCTTAACTTGCCGCATTTGTCACACCCTTGCTAGCAACAAGTACATCTTACTTGCCTCTGTGTGAAATCACGGTCAAGGCATTACCGTACGACTCACTGCTGGGACTCCTACACCAAAAGGTCTAAGGTTTAATTGGGACTTCTTATCGGGGAGATCCCCTGACATGTTGGCGGGTCTAGCACCATCAACATTTCTGGTGCTAGAAGGAGGGATAGTGACAAGTTGTGTCCTCTCATCCTATTTTGAACATTTGCATATCAATCATGGAGTCTTGCACTCTCCTCCCTCCACGATGTTTTTTGCATGCCGAATTTGTTACCATCACGAGGGAGTTTTTCGATCTCTTGTCCACATACATGTATGATGGTGAAGGCGAAGTGGCCTGGCCTGAGTTCTTACATGACTTTATTTCCATGCTTCATGAGGAATATGGATGTTCTAACGAATAGGCCAGTCTGCTGCTTGCATACACACTTCGTGAATCTCCACATCGATGGTTATGCAGCCTGTCAGCTAACAACATGCACTCACTTGAGCACTTCTGTGATCTCATTGAAGAGACTTTCTATCATTTTGATCCAGAACATCTTGACCAAAAACTGTTACAACAACAGAAGGATTCACATGAATCACCTATGGATTTTTGGCAGCGCTTCCCTGATTTGTAGCTTCAAGCTTTGAAGAGCCAGATGAAATTTTTCTATCTTTGGGACCGATTCGAGTACTCTCCTAAGAAATCTTCTCGTCCCAAGAAGAAGTTTGAACTCAAGAATCGTTGAGCATTCTTTAGTGATGGAGTTGTACAATCACAGATGGATATGGTCACTGTCACAAGCGACTGTCCTCTGTCCTCTCATCAACCAGCTCCACCACTGCAGAGTGATGTGGGAGATCATGCTCACACATCTGTTCAGCTGTCACATCCTCCCAACATCACTTTTCTTAATTTTCACTCAGATTTGGTTGTGAGTCCATTGAGTTGTTATATGCATTTTGTACCACAACCTCCATCTTCGTACTCGGCTATTCCTCCAGATGATACTGTCTTGTGTTCTTCCATTCTGGACTCTACACTTTTTGTGAACAAGGAACAAGCCACAGACGGAGTTGGTGTTGCACAACCAACATGCGTCGTCATTCATGAAGAATATGACTAGGAGCTTGAGCATCAAAACTCAATGAAGTATAACTCCCTTCCATTTGAGCCTCCCCCATTCCTCCCTGGCATCTTTGGTGAACCTGCCATCCATGATTTCACATGTGTGTCTTCATCTAAGGATGCACCCATTTTTGATCACTTGCAAGACACATCGGATGTCAGTCCATCATCTGACAATGGAGAGGATAATTTATTCATTGAAAATCCATTTGACCTTTCATCTGCCTTTTCCGGAAACACAAAGGTTGAATTTGTTCACTTCTCATATACCCCTTTGTTTGATTCATCAGATCATGAGGATGTCGATAAAATCATTGATTTTTCTGATCGTGGCTATCGTGATCCACTTATTCCCATATTCTATCACGATCATGATTCTATCAAAATTGTTTTTTTAAAGCCACTGGTATATGATGATCTATCTAATGATGAAGTCGAAACCCCCCAGATTGTCGAGGCACTTCAGCCTAAGCTGACGGTTATTTCAGGCCCTCCTTGTCCTGAGGTTGGTTTCACTTCCATTGTTCATTCACCTGAGGCTCCTCATCACTCATCTGTATGCATTGAAGATCAATCTCACACACAAATCATGCTTCCTCCACTCGAACTACACAATCCCATCGCTCATTCGTTGGAGCAATCTTACATTGCAAGCACACATGCACAATGCAAGTTGTCCTTGTTTCTTTCGTTTGCTTGCATGTCACAATCAAGAGTATGCGTGTGCTTCAAAGTTACATGCAGTGTCACACAACACTGTGACAAGTCCATGGACCACATCTCATGTACTTGCACTCACTTATGTCCTGTGGACACTTTTAAACATGAAGTGTGTTGTCTTCATTGTTATATATTTCTTGTTTGCTGGTTTGCAAAACCGGGTTGCTCACAGACCAATACTTCACCAACATGGGTAAACCAATGCGCGGTGGCTGCATTGGAAATATCACTTCACGTGATCATGCTCATGCACTGTTAGCTTAGGAGTAGGAGTAGTCTTTCTTTTAGTTTTGCTTGCATGCTTGCTTGCTTACTTGATTTTATTGTTTGTTTTCCTGCTTGTTTGCTTACTTTGCTTTCGCATTTGCTTTTGCTTCTGCTTTGCTTTGTTCTGTGTTTTCTTGTTTTTTTCGTAGGTTAGTTTCACATGAAACCATCTTTGACTCTTGAAACAAGCTGGGTAAGATACAAGAAGCCTTGTGCAGCTATCGCTACTTGGTTATCTATCATCCTATCTCTGTATGAAGGATTGTTACTTTTAGTCTGTGATACGTTGATGGAAAATACATACTGTTCGAAGTGAACCTTAGTGAAAACACAACGTTTGCATGCTAACTAGTGTCACCTACTCTAGTCGGATGTTTTTGGGTTAACCCTTGTCAGCTCAGTCAAGTAGAGTAAGGTAAGGGGGGGAACCTTAACAAGCACGTCAGAGGTATATAATAATCAACTTATTTAAAGGAACAACCTCTTCTACTATCAATAAGTTGGGATCCCTCTTTCGCCTCTAAAATGAATAAGTGTTATGCACAGTTATGAAAAAATGAAAAAATGAAAATGAAAAAATGAAAAATGAATAAGGTGAAAGAAGAGAAAGGCTTCCTGTGTAGAGAGGTGAGGCAAGTAACTTCGTCGAGGTACTGACCACGCTCGTTGGCAGTGGAGCGATGCTTGTGTTCCTGCGTGACTCCGTTAGGGTACTGTGTAGGCTTGCTAGTAGTGGAGCAAATCCAAAGATGAAACTAAGACTTTGATGGCTACTGCTTGTGCACCACTATACCCCTCAACCCCAATCAAAAAAATTGTGTTGCCTTGGCTTGGAATGTGTGTCAATCAACCAAGATCTTAGTAGATTCTACATCTTACAATCAAGCTAATGTGAAACCAAGACACACTAAGAACCGAACAATACTTCCAGAGGTGTTAGATTTGTTTTCATGAACAAGGTCCATTAAGATAGTTGGAGTTCTACTAGTGTGTCGCCAAGTGTTGTAGCGGCTACAACCACCCTCCAAAATTTTTCCTTAGCTTCGTCTTGAAGCCTCTCTACCAACCTTTCATAGAAGCATGTCATGCTTCGTCAAGTACACAAGCTTCAGTAATTTTCTTGCAAAAGACAGCCTGTTCATCAAAGCTTGTTGCATCCCCCTCACAGGTTGTTTACCCAGACTTGGTCCAGTTGCAGGCTAAGCATCTCCCTCAAGAAATTGTGCAATTTTGGAGGGAAACCAACATTCCCTCCAAAAATTGTGCAATTTTGTTTGGCAGCCTGCTGGGCTCCAGAATTGCATAAATATGCCAGCCAAATTCATCCAGAAAATTACACAATTCCTCCCAGCAGGGCTGCTTAGCCCAGGAATTGCACAATCCTGGGCAGCAGTCAGTTGCTCTGCCATGAAATTGCGTAAATATCCTGGGTAGCCAGCTCAACTCCCTCCCAGAAATGCATATTTTTTCCCAGCAATTGTGCAGGCTCTTGCATGTGCAGTTGGGTTGAGCAGTTCCACCTGGGACCAAAGAAACTTGACTTGCATGCATGGTTTGCTTTTTCCCGGAATAGAAAAAGCAACATGCAAAAAGCATTGTTGGCTTTTTGGGGCTTGACCCAGGTTCAGAGTTAATTAGCCAAGAAAATCCTAGTACTATTGGCCCTTTCGGCAACAGTCTACGGAGCGCAGACTGAGGTCTCACTGGAAGTAGTATGGGAGGGTATTAGAACCAGGTTTCCACACCCTTGAGATGTCTGATGAGTTTGACTAGTACTTCGTTTGTCCCTACACACAAGTGGCTTTGCGCACTTTCCTATTCCTCGCGGCCTGATACACTGCCTTCGCGCAAGCAGAACCAGGAGTTGTGCCATGCTCTGCGGTATTACTCGAGATCTTATTTATCTTTTGGTATTTTTTAAGCACCTTCGCCTACTTAAGTGTCTTAAGTTATACTTAACAATACAAAACATTCATATAGGTTCGCGTAGTAAATAAACAATATATTTGCAAACTATATCAAATCATGCATTAAACTAGGAAAAGATACACAGATTTATATCAAAACTTCTCTTTATTGATTCTTCAACGGTTACAGACTCGACCTGCCTTGCACACTCAACTGCAAGGGTCTGTGCACTCAGCTACGGACTACTAGGCCTCTCCACACTCAGCTGCAGAGCCTTCTCCTACTTTACGATCCACATACACACTTTACACTTCGACTCAATCACATAGACTTCCTTATTCATTTGTTATTCCTTTACACTTAGAGCCTCGCTCTATTTATACAATCCCATGGTCCGTGGACCATGGGTAGGTCTATCCAGCCGACATTACATTACAAAAATAGGGCGGACAACCCTGTGACTCTATCATACTTTCATGACCTGCGACCACTATTCGCGGAGATTTTACAACAAGATTTGGTCAAAATTGGGGCTTTAATCCCCAACACATGCCTTTGGGGGGATTCCATGCCCAACAAGCCCCCAACACAAACATCGTGACTCGCCCTCAAGTCACTCTGTCAACGTGGAGATATTTGTGTAGAGTCCCTCCAACTGTTCTTGAACTACGGCAAGGTCAACAACACACTGAGTTAATGCTTGTTGGATCTACTGCATACGTTGTTCCGAGACCTCTATGTTAGAAGTGCTTCTCTGCATCTATGTGTGAATCCCCTACATGTGTACGAGCTTGCCTTCAATTTCTGCTGTGATGGTGAAGGCTTCATTGATCCAAGGCTGAGCGCACGCCTTCAAGACTGCTTCCTTGTGCAATGCCGCGTCCACCTGCTTTTTCATCGCTTTAGCCTGTTGCATCTGCGCTATCCTCCGAGTGAGGACCATCATCTACACAGTTCCACGGATGCTATCATACTGCTGTTCGAGTTCTCACGCCTCTGTCTCCAAGCGCTGGATGTTGGGGTCCTCCTGCAGATTTGTGAGGACCTCAAGTGATTCTTCCAACATACTGGTGCAATCTCACACTGCACCACCAATCTCCTCCAGTCTTGCTAGGATAGTGCTAGCGCAATGTTCTCTGCTCTTTTCCTGCTCAGTTGCTTTCTGTGTAGTGTCCCACGTTGCCCGCACTTCTGTTTCCACTGCTTCCTTCCTTCGCTTTTTGACCAACTATGCGATGTGAAGCTTGGCCTCTTCTTTCTTTCTCTGTGCCGCCGACTTCTCTATCTCCGCAATGTCTGGGGCGCGCCACTCTAGTGGCCATGCCTCTAGTACATTAAAAATGATGTCGTCTGTTGCTACAAAGGGTAGCTTTATCCACTTTTTGGTCGAATCCTTGCGCGCTTTGATATAAATGTTATGCACGTCCACTTTGAATTCTGCAAAACGCTGCAGACTGTTGTAAACAGTGGGTGACAACCGCAGCTTATGGTTGATCCCGATTCTGAGGTTCATCTCCATGAACACCCATAATATTTTTCTATCACGATGCTCTTAGCATCCTTTGTGGCCCAGAGCGAAGCGTACTTTGCAGCCTTTAGCAAGTCCCTGTCAATTATGGGAAATTGACTATCCTTGGGTAATTCCCCTGCCACAAGCACTATGGACAGTAGAAGCCATGCATAGTGGAACATTTTTCCCTGTTCCTAAGCTTCGCGGCAATTTTCTAAAAACTCCTTGCAGAGGAACTTGGACCCCCTTTGTGCACTGCTCAGCCAATGCTACCATCGGTGCAGGGACTTCATATATGCGGCACTTGTGCATAACCTTTCCTACCAGGATTTGGATCGCCACACGTACTACTTTCTCCTTGATGCTTGTTGTGGGGAAAAATGCCTATGTGTTACACTAAAAAATGTCACCATGACTATTTACAGTTAGTATGGCTCTATCAACAGTCATGCTATCCTCTTAGGCAAGTCTTATGCCTCTGCTCTCCATGTCAAACTCCAAAAAGAGAGAAAGTCTTTATAAATGTATTCATCTCTGGGGACGCAAATTCTCTCAACCTTACCTGCGGGGACGCACCCAATGTTCACAAAAGCTGCGTCTTTGGACGCTCTGTATGTAAAGGGGCAGGTGCGTCCCCCTGTAAAGGTTAAAATGCGCAAGTTTCATCTTTAAAAAGTTACTTGTGGTCATTTCTAGAGCATTCTAGAAGGTTGTTCGACGTGTATTGAGCGCCTCCAAATGGTTCATGCACTCCTACCAAAGAGGAACTTATCCCATCAATAAGGGAGCTATCCCATCCAAAGAGGGGATTATCCCATTGATGGTGGACCTGATTAACTTCCTCTTGAGCACTATAAATACAGGCATTGGGCCAGAAGGAGAAGAGGTTGAAAGCTATACATTTCTAAGGGTAAATGCTGCAGGAATTAGGACTCCCATTTAGAAGCTTGTGATGAGAGATTGCCATCTTTGCTTGTTCTATTTGGAAGTGGGTGAGCTTTGTCAAAGTAAAGGAGAACTCTTGATGGACCCTGGGAGGGACTTGCACAACACCAAGGCTCAAGTTGTATTTGTTCCTTTTGTTACCTATTAATGCAAATGAGTCCATTATTCTCAATAACTTGTTATTTATGAGTTGTTTCATGTACTCCTTGGTCTATGTGTTAAATATGTTTTATTCTATGAGATTATCAAGTGCTATTTAATCGTTTGATTGTTAGTGTATGCAGGTTTCAAAGTGAAGGAGGAGCTCATCCAGATCAGCGAAGCTGGACTGCTACAACAGCGTTGGATTACAGGTAGGATCTAAACACTCGATTTCCCATATAGTAAATGCATGTTTAGAGAAGGATTGCTCTTGTTTGTCTTGTTTGTCACTAGAGAGTCTTAGGCTCCTAGGGAGGTTGGTTGTGTCCGCACAATCGACTCTTTCCGCCTGACAAATTGGCGACTCCACTGGGGACTCCATTGATGTGAAAGTCTTTTCCTTTGTATGAACTTTGCTCTGAGAAAATTGGTTTATTTTTCTGGTTTTTGGCTCTGTGACTTTGTCTTTGGGTGGGTTAGCTTAGGGTTAGATTCATTTTGGATTTTCTTGAATTTTCCAGTAGGACGCACCCTCTGAGTATTTCACAGTGCGTCCCTGGACGCACTGTCGCTGTGTGCACAGAGCGGGCCCGCACCTGTCTTAACGGGTCGCCTGCGTCCCCTACTAAAATTTGAGAAAATTCCATTTTTTGCATTTTTTCTCTTAGATTTTGCTTTTTCTTAGTTTTTACTGCCCAGATTCATTAGTCCCTTGTCAAAGATCTTCACCTGAACTTGTTTCGATAGCATTGAGTGTTTTAGTGGATTTCATAGAAATTTAAGCCCTAGGGTTTGATTTTTGAGTAGGTCTTGTAGTGACTTTTGCGGTAGAAGTTGTCAAGCCTTAGATCTCTCTAGTTTTGTCAGCATTCTTAGAAGTCAGACCTGTCATAAAGTCTACCTGTGAGAGCAACTTACCATTGAGTTGTCTCTTTGGGCAAATTTTGAAGTGCTTGTTGATTGAGTCTTGAAATCCATTTTACAAAAAGAACAAAAAGATTTGAGTTTTGTTTTGACTAGTCTTTTGATTCTGCATTAGCTGGTCCTTGATTTGATTTTGGTCAAGTAAAACAACCTAGAATCATCTTTGTGAGCTTTTGCCTTGTTAGGTTTGCTTAGAGTAATTTCCCTTTTGATTTGCTTGTGAGTCAAGTTTTCGTAGATTTTATAGCTTTTGAGATAGATTTTCGTTAAGATAGGTTTATATGCTTTATTAAAAAGAGAAAATACAAAAACATCTCCTTTGAAAAGCTTTGTTTCAAGTAGCTTTGAAAAGTTTTGAAAGAAAAAGAGTTTTTCGTGCACGTAAGAAGTGGTCATGTTTGTATGCTTGAAAAGATAAAGAGAATTGTTTCTTTGATTGTCTTTACTAAGAAAGTTGTTTTCTATAAAATTTGCATCTCTCAACTCTCTTAGTTAAGAATTTCATTGAAAAAGGAAAGTAGCGTAAATCATCTTAGGTGCATCTTTGTAGTGGTTTGAGTCGAGTCTACACACCATTGGTTTCACTTCCGCTACCTTTTGTCTTTAAGAAAAACCATAAAATTAACGCTTAAAGTAAAATCGACGTAGTAACTTTTATTTACTAGGGCTCTGAAACACCAATTTAGATCAGGCTAGTGTCTTGGAGTAGGTGAGTAATTAACTCTCCAAGACAACAAAACCAAACAAGTAGCTTATCTTGTGATAGAATAAATCCAATTGTCTCATTTGTACTCTGGGAAAGCTCCTCTTAAAGGAGAAGCACGAGCTCGTGTCCGAACCAGTGAGGGGATCAATCCCCCCTCGTTGGGAACGACGCCAGACACGCACGTATTACAAACGGTAAACCTCGGATTAACCATTGTCGAGGAGCCAGGGGTCACTTGTCGGTAAACCTTGGATTATTGTCAAGGAGCCGGCAAGGGGATTGAGCTTGCTACTCTGCCCTTGCGTGCTGTCGGAGTTTACACTGTTCCCCCAGGTGCATTTGTTGCGGTTGGTAACCTTAGTGACAATTATCTTTAGGATTCTACCGAGGTGACGGTGGAGGGAAGATCCCACTGTACCTGGAGCAGACGTCGGCTAGACTCACTTGGATTTTCTGGGGGGTTCACTTCACTCGAGACGGTTAAAGTGGAGGAACTTGGTCCAGTCTATTCATTAAGCAGGTTGCCGGGGTAACTGTTCCACCCGCCACTTCTGTACTGAATCCGGCGAGGTTGGATTTCATCACCAACTAGCGCTTTCGGTCTCGAAGGCTATTGTTTGTGCTTGGTTTGACGCCCTAGATTCTTTAGGCGTGTGATTCAAATTTGTTTGGTTCTTTAGAGACTTTAGGTGGTTTGATTTGAGATTTTATTTTGTTTTCGTGTGTAGTAGTTATAAATTTTTAGCTGTGGCGGAATTACTGAGACAGTCCCGTAGACTTCGGGGCAAGTCACCTGAGATTGTTACCGGAACAGATTTGTTAAGAAAACTCCGTAGATCACGGGGTGGATCTCCTGAAGACGTTCCGGGTCAGTACGAAGGGTTGAAGGTCCTTGTAACTCCTCCTAGTGGCAGTAGAGTAGGTTCACCTGAAGAAGGAGAATCTTCCTTGGTAGTCCATCCAGATTACCAAAGTTTAGAGACAGGATATAATCCCGAAGCTGTTACAGTTTCTGAGCTTGTTGGTAGTTTTTCGTCTGCTAGTGATACAGGCGAAGAACCTGAAATATCTGAACCTGTTACTCCGACTTCTAGTGTTCCAGATTCACCGAGAATAGAAAGAATTATCACCGAAAATCTTCTTACTGGTTTGATTGCTATCGAAGAACTTGCTCCAGAGGAAGAAATAGGCGTCTCTAACCTTGAAGATCAACTTACTATTGATCTAAGGGAGCGTGAATCTATCTTTTACAGTCCTCCTAGAAGTACTACTTGGTACCTTTCGTTAACCAATTATTTAGACAACTTTGGGTTAGGTTTTTCTACACCTCGTACTCCTTTTCCACCTGGAGGTATTCATACTCCTGTAAATATGTCCGGTCAGTCGTCCGTGTTTACTCAAAGTCCTGAATCTTTCTTACAAGGCGGTCCTTCTGTTCCCACCGGGTATCAATCACTTTCTGGTACCTTTGCGGGGGCATCTCCTCAAACCGTTGATCATGGGTTATTAGCTGGAAACAGTGGTAATATACCATTGGGTGTAGGAGACATTTACATGATGTCAGGTTCAGTTCCCGTTTCCCAACCTCAAGGTGGCCAATTACCGCCTGGGGGGCAGCCTCAGTTAACGACTGGGGGGCAACCTCAAGGTACACAAATCGTGTCTGGGGGGCAACCTCAAGGTCAGTATGTGCCTATGGTACAATACATGCCTCAAGGTCAACCCCAGCCTCAATATGTACCCCAGGGTCAACCTCAGTATCAATATCAACCTCAAGGATGGCAATCTCAAGGATGGCAACCCCAAGGGTATCAACCCCAAGGGTATCAACCTCAAGGGTACCAGCCTCAAGGTCAAGGTCAACCCCAGTATCCGTATTTACCTCAAGGTCAATACTCGAGTCAAGGTTATCAACTGCCTCAAGGTCAGTCATATGTTCCAAGTATGGGAACTGCACCTTACAATTATCAATCCTATCCTCAATCCGGTTATGGATCTCAGTATCCTCAACCTGTTACGGGTCAATACCCTGGAATGTTAGTATGGGATCCATCACAGGGTCAACAGGTGTTGCAGCCAAGTATACAGTTGGTTCCTCAAGCTGGACAACCCGTAGTTTCTGGTCCACCCCAGCAACCGCAACCTGTCCAGTCGAATGTTCAAACTTCTGTAACTTCGGTAGTTACTCAGCCGCCAATTGCACCTAGTACTCCATCTCAAACGGTAGCTGCAACTACCGCCACATCTACCATACTTACTTCTGGAGTATCGACGGCTCTGGTTTCTACTGTCTCTGTAACCACTCCTCAGACATCTTTACCGTTGTCTGGATCTACGATTCAAACCACGGTCCAGATGCCTGCAGGTCAGCCTGGTATAAGTACGGTTGTCACTACTCAACCTCAATTTGTTCAACCACCGTACCAGGGACAGTACCAACCTGGGCAAGCTGTCCAACAACCGGTTTACCAGTATCAACCGTATCCTGGGTACACTTATCAACAACCTCAACAACCCCAGTACGGTCCGGTTAATCCTGGTTTTCCAGGAGGATATAATATCCCAAATGCGACTCCTGTTCCTAGTTATCCTGGATATCCTCCTCCTGGGACTGGTCTTGTGACCCAGAGTTTTAGAGATCCTAACCGGCAGTTACCGTTTATCGCAACTTTGGATTTACCAGACTTGACGCGCCTAACGAACGATCCAATTCAATATCTTCAGTTCTGGCCGCCAATGCCAAATAAGTTGCCCAGTGATATACCCAAGTTCGAAGGTAAGTCTGGAGAGGATCCGTCCAATCATGTGATGACTTACCACCTCTGGTGTGCTTCAAATTCTATCTCGGATGATTCGATCCGCTTACGTCTTTTCCAGCGTACACTCATTGGTCTCGCGGCCAAGTGGTACATTGAGTTACCACGGGCCTCTTTTTACAATTTTAGCCAGTTAGCTACCTCGTTCTTAACTCACTTTCAGTTGCCGGTCAGATACGATAACGGCACGGAGTTATTAACTTCACTAAAACAATCGACGTCCACGTATATTTCTGATCACATTCATGAGTGGAGACGTCGAAGAAGGCTAGTGAAAGTTTTTATCCCGGACCAAATCTTAGCTGAATGGTTTGTTAAATCATTATTACCGAAGATTACTGAAGATGTAGCTAAGGCCGGAGTAGTTACTGAGGAGCAAGTCATTGCTCAGGCACAATACCTTGACTTAGTTTACACTCAGTCGGGTACGTTACACGAGAAGATTCCGAATCTTCCAAAATCGAATCAAATCGCTGCTGCTCCTTCGGGATCTCATGCCGCTGATGGTATGATTGGTATCGTGAATACAAAGAGCAAGAAGAAGTCTTCCAAGGCTTCAACTACTCCTATTATCACTTTGCCTGATTCTCCGACAGGAGAGTCTTCTCCTGAACTTACCGCCGATATTCACGCTGTAGAGTCATCTACGGCCAAATCAAAAAACGGTGGAAAGAAGAAAGGAAAGAAGAAGGCTAAAGCAGACAAGGCTCCGAAGGAGAAAACCGAAAAGTCGGAAACCAATGACGAAAAGCGCAAACCTCGATATCCTTGTCTTATTTGTGAAGAGGATCATTTTACGAGAGATTGCCCTCATCGGGCCGAGGTTGTGAAAATAGTCAAAGGTTCTCCCACTCCTGCTGTGTTAAAAAATCCATTTCCGGAGCAGGAGAATAAGATGATAGGTTCTTCCTCGAATGCCAGTGAAGAACCCATTTTGATGATGTCTCATGTGAGGATTGCGACTCGATCGCAAGATTATGGTAGTAAGAATCCTGTTGATGGTAAGGAAGCAGAATCTTCTCACTCTAACCCATCAACCTCAGCTCCTGGTTCCGATCCACTACAGATCGAAAAACCTAACCCGGACTTAGTAATTAAACCGCCCGCCAAGGGTGTACTTCGAAGGTCTGCTTTCAATCCACATGCGAGAGCAGCCCAGAATTACAACATTGTTGAGGACTTAGCTGTTTCACCCTCAGCAATGTCGGCGTTAGAAGTGCTGCAATCATGCCCAGCACAACGAAAATTACTTTTGTCGGCTATCGGAGCTGTTGATGTTCAGGACCCGAATCTAATAATCTTCGATCTAGAAAATAGTACACCGCGTCTCCCCCATCAAATGGCTTTCCAAATTCCAGTGATAGTCAAAAACAGGCCTATTCATCGGACTGTGATTGATGAGGGAGCTTCTACGTGTATTATGTCGATTCAATGTTGGAGATCTCTTGGTTCTCCTTCGTTGAACCAATCCCCCACCATCCTTAAGGCCTTTGATGGCCGTGGGTTCCGTCCGTTTGGTATTCTACAGGAATTGCCTATAGGGGTAGAAGGTAAAACCGTTAGTCTGGATGTGGAAGTGGTTGATGCCCCTCTAGACTACAACCTTCTTTTGGGTCGAAGTTGGTCATATGCTATGACAGCGGTCGTTTCATCGGTCTTCAGAGTAATTAAGTTTCCACATAACGGTAAGATCGTGACTATTGATCAGCTGACATACTTTTCATCCGACCCAGCCTCTTCAGAGAGTATCCAGCATGTCGGTAAGACGACAATCCCTTATAGGGACGTTGGCGTAGGTTTAGTTAAAGATTCCGGTTTACTGGGAACTTTTCCTCTCCCTCCACTCAACGTAGATCCTTCATTTGCAACAATTCATATGATTACATCAGAAAACATTATTTATGATGATCCTTGGATTGTCCCATCTGACTCTGAGATAGACTCATTCGGTGATGCTATGCCTTTGAGTCCATATGAAATTGCTTATGAAGCCGTCATGTCTTTTACCGACTCGCGTTCAACCCAAATCGACCAAATGAATGTGGTCAGTGAAGAATCACTTTTCACCTCAACCTTAGAACGGATAGCGTTTCCCGAAGTCGTGTCATCTGACGAACAACTTCGCGAAATCCTAAGTGTAGACGATCTACCATGGGAAGATCTCCATCACAGATCTTCGTTTTTACCTAAGGATGATGCATTTGAAAATGATTTTTCATCTATCTTTACCGCTGAATATGTCAAAGACGCTCAGGATCCAACGAAACATTCTGATTCAGAGTTGAATTTAGGGAATATTTCTCGTACTATTCCCATTGATATTTCAGTGAAGCCCGGAATTGAGGAGAACATTCATATAGGTGCCGCATGTACAGAAGATGAAATCCAAACTTACAAGGCCCTATTCCAAGAATTCCGCGATGTGTTTGCCTGGTCTTACGAGGAAATGCCGGGAATCGATCCTGCCATTGTTGTTCATGAAATAAAGACCTACCCGGATGCTAAACCCGTCCGGCAACGGTTGCGTCAGATTCACCCTCGAAAAGCGGCTGCGATTAAAGCAGAAGTCGAAAAGCTGTTGAAAGCAGGTTTCATTTATCCGATCCCGTTAACGGATTGGGTATCGAATATTGTTCCGGTCAACAAGAAACAAGGAACAATAAGAATCTGTATCGACTATAGGGATATAAATCGAGCTTGTCCAAAAGACAACTATCCTACGCCTTATATCGATCAAATTATTGATGATTGTGCCGGAAGTGAAATGTTTTCCTTTATGGATGGTTTTTCGGGCTATAATCAAATCAATATTCTACCTGCCGACCAACCAAAAACGGCATTCATTTGTCCATGGGGGACATTTGCTTATTGCAAATTACCTTTTGGGCTTAAGAATGCCGGGGCCACTTTTCAACGGGCGATGTCTTACGCATTTCATGACATCAAGCACATTGTGCAACCGTACCTCGATGATTTGCCTGCTCATTCTTTACATCGAGCTGATCACCTTGTCCACTTACGAGCAATCTTTATGAGGTGTAGGCATTATCGAATTCGGTTGAATCCCCACAAGTGTGTTTTCTGTATAGAAACAGGTCGATTGCTGGGATTTGTTGTTTCAAAAGCCGGCATTCGCGTCGATCCCTCGAAGGTCGAAGCTATCATCAAATTGCCTCCTCCTTCGAGTTTGCGCCAACTCCAAAGTTTGCAAGGGAAAGCGAACTTTTTACGCCGATTCATCCCAAACTACGCCGAGGTCACTAAAGGTTTTACACGGTTGTTGAAACAGAACGCTCAATTCTTTTGGGACGAGATTGCCCAACAATCTTTTGATGCACTTAAACACGCGTTGACCCATGCACCGTTGTTGCATCCTCCCAACTACAACCAGGACTACTTCTTATACCTCGCAGCTTCGCATTCCACCATTGGAATGGTGTTAGTTCAAGAAGATGAATTCGGAGCGGAACATGTGATATATTATCTTAGTAGGACCTTAAATCCCACTGAGCTAAAATATTCGCATGTGGAGAAATTGGCCCTGGCAGCCGTTCAAGCTGTCCAGCGTTTTCGTCACTACATTCTTCTCCGTAAAACTACAGTTATTTCGGATTGCAACCCTATGATTTACATTTTGACAAAACAACTGCTAGGGGGCAAGTACTCTAAATGGATCGTTATCCTGCAAGAGTTCGACTTGGAGTTCGAGAAGTCCAAGTCTAAGAAATCCTTAGTTTTTGCGGAATTGATGTGTGATTTCCCGCGTGCTGACACAGAGACTGTGGCAGAGGAGTCCATTGCGGACGAATCTTTGTTTCTTATCAGTACTTTAGATCCGTGGTACGGGGATATAATCATCTATCTCCAAACCCAAACCTTTCGGCCTGAAGCTTCCAAGGCGGAACGTCGAAAAATTCGGTTTCAATCCCAGCAATACAAAATTATTGGAGATACACTTTATCGCCGGGGGGCAGACTTAGTTTTTCGACGTTGTTTAACTCACGAAGAGGCTGAGAGGGTTTTGAATGATTGTCACTCTGGAGCATGTGGCGGTCATATGTCTGGGTATGCCACAGCTCAGAAGGTGTTGCGCGCTGGCTATTTCTGGCCGTCTATGTTTAAAGATTGTATCATTGCAGTCCGGAAGTGCCACAACTGTCAAGTGTTTGATCGCAAGATGCGCGCACCACCTGCTCCTCTCCACCCTATAATTGCCGTTGGTCCATTCGCCAAATGGGGTATCGACTTTATTACTTGTAACCCTCACTCGGCCGGGGGGCATGCGTATATCATCCTCGCGGTTGATTATTTTACTAAATGGGCCGAGGCGATGCCTACATTCGACGCAAGCGGCAAAACAGCTGCAGTTTTCGTATTCAATCATATTATAACTAGGTTTGGTGTCCCACAAGCAATCATTACTGACCATGGGAGCCATTTTCGAAACATCATGATGACTGAGCTTACAAGCCAGCTTGGTTTGCGCCACGATAGCTCTACTCCTTATTATCCGCAAGCCAACGGTTTGGTTGAGTCTATCAACAAAGTTCTGGTTATCATGATCCGACGAACCATTGGTATTCATCGGTCGAATTGGCACAACATGTTATTTTCAGCGCTATGGGCATACCGAACCTCAGTGAAAACTTCAACAGGGTTCACTCCTTTCCAGCTAGTTTATGGCTTGGAAGCTGTGTTACCCATTGAATGCGAAATCCCATCACTTCAAATGGCTGTCGAATTACTTCCAGCTACTTCCGAAGAGGAGAAACGTTTATTGTACTTAGCTAAATTAGATGAGACTCGACGTGACGCTACATTGGCAATCGAGACTCACGCGAAGCGAATGAAAGCTCAGTATGATAGAAATGTGACCCCTCGAAGTTTTTCGGAGGGAGACCTAGTGCTATTATATGATCAAGCTAACGATAAGCTAGGTGCTGGAAAATTCGTTCCTATGTGGCATGGACCCTACATTGTAAAGCGAAAGCTAGCAAAAGGGGCTTATGAGCTGGTAGATTTTGATGGGGACTCTTTGGGTAAACCCAGAAATGGACTTTACCTAAAGAGGTATTATGCTTAAATGGTGGGTATGGAGAATTTTTAGTTAGGTTAGGTTTTCTTTCTAGCTAGTATGTTTGTTAGTTTAGTCAGTGTGCTTAGCTTAGAGAGTGTGTTTTTCGTCGTTATTCTGGCTTATCTTGGTTTTACTCTTGATATTGCAGATGTCGACGCCTCTCCAAACATACATTGGATTTGCTGATGGTGCTTGTCGTAGTACACGGAATATCTCTTCCGCAGCTTGGGTTATCTATTCGCCCTCTGACGAGTTAGTTTCTATGCATGGGGTAAGCCTCGGTCAAACAACGAACAACATTGCAGAATACAGTGCAGTGGTTGAATTATTATCCGAATCTATTTCATTTGGAATTCGACGTTTGATAGTGAGGTTAGATTCTGAACTTGTTGTATTACAGCTTAATAGAGTTTATGCCATTAGAAATCCTGTGTTATTAAGGTTGTTTTTGAGAGTGCGTCTCTTGGAACGTGAATTTGATTACATTGAATATCAGCATATTCCAAGGTCTTTAAATACATTAGCAGATGCAATTGCTTCTCGAATGTTGGACAGACATTTACGATAATCATGCAAGTAAATTTAAAAACATTTCATCACATATGTTAAACAAGATAAGCCGGTAATAGTGATATATATATAGATAGGAGTGTGTCAAAAAATATACATCGTCTTCGATCATAGGTTGAAAAACACCTTATGATCGGCAAAAATGATAAAGTACAAAAAGTCAAAAATGTCACATGTGTCTACAAAGTGACTAGCCAATCACTGGTGGTGCTCCCTATACGACACCACTGCACGGGCTACCTTACACAAAAATCTCCTAAACGGTCCAGGGACTGCGACTACATAGCGCTGAAGTCTGATAGGAATATCATCTATGGTAGTCTCAGGCATATCCGCCGTCAGACGCTCTAGATCCTGCTCCAACTCAGCTAGTGACTCTGCAGCCGCGTCCTGTGGGGCCGGTACCGGTGCAACTGGATGTCTCCTCTCAAAAGGCCGGAGGTTGGCTGGGCGCTGTGGACCAACATCTGCATTTTGAAAATTTTTACTGTCAGTTTTGAGACGATATATATAAAAAACAAAAAAAAAATACATAATTTGAAAACTTGTGAAAAATAAAGTACCTCTGTCGTCCCATTGTTCTCCCTGTGGAAGAACCATGTCCGGATCACCTCGAAAATCTACTCCGGCATACGGAAAGTCCTGGATCGAAAAAACCTGGTCCTCTAACCAGTGAAAATAACTATCAGAGAATCGAACAATCGCCGCGCCCTCGTCAGGATGCCGGGCCATCACCGTAACCCATCGTATCAGCTTTGGCTCCCGAGGACCCAAGATATCAACAGTGAGTTGCTGAGGGATCAGCATCGGAACTCTCTCTAAGGCAAAGCTCACAACTAGAGGCCCATATCCAAAGGTCTTCAGTCGTCCGTTCTTTGCCCTAGTCAGTTGGCTCTTCATATTAGCCGACACAGCATCACACCAGTTGAAAATGGTGCCTTGGTAACAGTCAATCGCCATCCGCATTTGGGACCCGGAGGCAATATGTAAAGCGGCTGCGCCGCAAATTCTGGTAACCGTGAAAGCTATAACTTTGAGTTCACGCAGAGAGATGTGTTTGATTTCCATGCCTTTCGCATGGTGTGCATTGGGTGTGCACCAATCTGCCCGGAGACTAGCAAGGGATTGGCCACCCGGCCTAGTCCCGGCTAGATTGAGTTGCTCGCCTCTATTTGGCAAGCCAGTGAGAAAGTATATGTCAGAGGGCTCTATCTCGAGCTGGTGCCCTCCGATGTAAAAGCATTGCTCTTGAACGTTCCATCTCTCAACCAGCCATTCCAAGAATCTCACCTGAGCCCTCATGCCAGGTATGGCCCAGTATTTATATAGCCCGCATGCTTTTAGGGCATCAATGGAAGGTTGATGTTCAATTGCGGCTAAATCAACGTCCTCGTGCTCTCTTTCTCTCCAATCCAACATGGTGAGTGCCCTACACACCAAGAAACAGAGATTAGAATTGATTTGGGAAATTTTTAATGGTTATTTGTGGAGTTTGGGGTTTCAAATTCCGCCTTTCATGGGGGACGCACCCCGCGTTTAGAACACAGGGCGTCGGGACGCAGCTGGCCTGAAGGTGGGCTGCGTCCCCCGACCTTTTTCCTGTACAGGAAAAAGTCGGGGGACGCAGGTCACCCGAAGGGCACCTGCGTCCCCCGCAGAGCGCACTTTGAAACCCAAAACCCCCCAAAAATCAAAACTAAAACCTAAAACACAATTTTAATCGGATGAAATTGAAGAGTAGGATGTTGTAAAATACCTGGAAGAGACGGCGTTCGATTCTGACGGTCGGATTTTCCGCAGCGACCACGGGAAGTTTCTTGCCAAAAGCCCTTTTTTCAACCTCAACAGTAAAATGGTAAAAATGACATGGTAAAAAGTCTTTTTATAGGTTTTTTGGATGAATTTGTTCATTTTTCACCATGGAAGGATGTTTTTCGATGTATTTTTGCCTATCTTAAACAGGTATGAGTAATGTGTCGTTTTTGTGCAGGACAAAGGGATTTAGAGGGAAAATTGTCATTTTTCACGAACCAAAATATCAGAGTCATCTTTTAAGCCCTTTTCTGACTCCTAAAAAATGAAAAGATTGCCGAGCGTTTCTTTTACACTCGTTAAAACGGAATTAAAAGACGTTCCCCTTATAGCTCTTTTCTGACCGTAAAATCAGGAAAAGATTGCCGGGTTTTTGTCGTTTCAAACTCGATACGGAAATAAAACGACGTGTCCTTGATCGCTTTTTACTTTTCAGGTCAGTGGCACTAATTATGAAAGTACTCCTTGGTCGCAAGATCAAGCGGTTCCCCCAGGTATTATTTTATACTTTTTCGGGCTTGAGGGACACAAATCTACGAAAAAGTTCAACTTGGAGTCTTCTTAAGTTTTTCAGACTCTCTAAAATTGAAAAACGCCGAGTTTCTCCTATACTGGGCTCGTTAAACATTTCACAGTAAAGGACCTGTTCAATTACAAACAGGAACGAACCACTCCTTCCTAGGGTTCGAATCAAAACTAGGTTGGACTCATCCGAAGGATGAGCTTATAATCAAGCATATGTTATCCTCCTCAAGCTTGTTAAAAATAAAGAGGTACTTGCCAGAAATGGTGGGGGAAAAGAGAGAAGAATGAGCCTATTTGTTACCTTTTGTCTCAGAAGAAACTTTATTACCACTCTTGAACACGACACTTTTCATTCACCTGGGTTGGGAAATCCTTTACCTCACAGTTGATCAAACCACTTTGAAAGTCTTCAGCCGGGTTCCGGGGATTAACTTTGAGTCGTTTATCACCAAGCCATCTGTTGTGTCGTTATGTGTTCAAGAGGTCTGCAAACAAAACTTTCATCTGCAAAATACTTGTCATCCATTTGACCATCCCTGAGTCAGTCCTTACAGCAACATTTCTTCAACTTGAACAATGATTTCGTGTTGCGGGCTTGCCTGCAACGGGTCGCTTTCTATCGACATCAGCACATTATCTAGAGAGATGACTTAGAAATCGTCAGTACCTTGAAGTCTGCATGCATCAATGGCAGGTTTCTCGCCTTTGACGTCAGTTTACATCATTGACTTTCGATCGAAGGATTCCGTGAAATGTTCGACATCAACTCATTCATTCACATCTCATGGATTGTACTGGGTACTTTGAGAACCATTGACATTACTGGTGGTGTCTCTCACGCTTGTTAACAGTTTACATCATCGACTGGTAATCAAGTGGTTTCTACCATGTTCGACATCAACTCATTTATTCGCATGGCTAGAATCGTACCAATTCGGGAAGTAGAAATGAAGACCCTGGATCTAGTTTCCACCATCCAGGCTGCGAGGAGTTTTGTATTCATTATCTAAGTAGACTAATCATAAACAGATGGTTGCGCCCATACTGTGTCTACAAAAGTCTATGATTATGATGTACTGCAAGATCATTCCTGTATCAGAGTAGTTAGTCTGTTAGTTAAAGTTTTAATCTGAGTATGGGAATGCCTACCTCAGTGATGATATAATCTTATACATGTATTTTGTGTTGAAAATTGCAGGTTCTGACCAGGCTCTCCACGAGATAATCCTTGAAATGATAAAGCGCTTCACCCTTCCTAGATAATACAAAACCCTAATCTATTACAGGCTTCGCACTTTAGGGGGCAATCTGTTACACTAAAAAATGTCACCATGACTATTTACAGTTAGTATGGCTCTATCAACAGTCATGCTATCCTCTTAGGCAAGTCTTATGCCTCTGCTCTCCATGTCAAACTCCAAAAAGAGAGAAAGTCTTTATAAATGTATTTATCTCTGGGGACGCAGGTTCTCTCAACCTTACCTGCGGGGACGCACCCAATGTTCACAAAAGCTGCGTCTTTGGACGCTCTGTATGTAAAGGGGCAGGTGCGTCCCCCTGTAAAGGTTAAAATGCGCAAGTTTCATCTTTAAAAAGTTACTTGTGGTCATTTCTAGAGCATTCTAGAAGGTTGTTCGACGTGTATTGAGCGCCTCCAGATGGTTCATGCACTCCTACCAAAGAGGAACTTATCCCATCAATAAGGGAGCTATCCCATCCAAAGAGGGGATTATCCCATTGATGGTGGACCTGATTAACTTCCTCTTGAGCACTATAAATACAGGCATTGGGCCAGAAGGAGAAGAGGTTGAAAGCTATACATTTTTAAGGGTAAATGCTGCAGGAATTAGGACTCCCATTTAGAAGCTTGTGATGAGAGATTGCCATCTTTGCTTGTTCTATTTGGAAGTGGGTGAGCTTTGTCAAAGTAAAGGAGAACTCTTGATGGACCCTGGGAGGGACTTGCACAACACCAAGGCTCAGGTTGTATTTGTTCCTTTTGTTACCTATTAATGCAAATGAGTCCATTCTTCTCAATAACTTGTTATTTATGAGTTGTTTCATGTACTCCTTGGTCTATGTGTTAAATATGTTTTATTCTATGAGATTATCAAGTGCTATTTAATCGTTTGATTGTTAGTGTATGCAGGTTTCAAAGTGAAGGAGGAGCTCATCCGGATCAGCGGAGCTGGACTGCTACAACAGCGTTGGATTACAGGTAGGATCTAAACACTCGATTTCCCATATAGTAAATGCATGTTTAGAGAAGGATTGCTCTTGTTTGTCTTGTTTGTCACTAGAGAGTCTTAGGCTCCTAGGGAGGTTGGTTGTGTCCGCACAATTGACTCTTTCCACCTGACACTATGCATGACGATCCTATCCACCTAAGGTGTGACAGTGCCTTAGCAACAAACGAGTACAGCTATACTGGTTTCTTCCTTTATGAAATGTGAAAGAAGAGAGATCAATAGACTTACCGGTGTCTTCCGTTTGTCCCTCGATCCGGTCTCTTTTCTCTTTGGGTGTTCACAGCTACTTGCCTTCTTGCTCACCCAGCTTCAAGAGGTTTCTACAAGATCACAAGAAAAGAACACTACGCAAAGATAGATATTCACATTCATAACTAGTTCAGGATTAGAAATAAACCAAATACACTAATGCAATCATACATCAAGAATACACCAGCATATAGGAGAAACCAAGATAGCTTTATTGATGAATAACAAGGTTCAGGAAGAGATACAACCCAGAGGGCTCCAATCCAGCATCTCCTTCCCAACAAATAGAATTCCTATCTTCACCCCCTTCAAAGCATTAAGCACCCAGTAGTTCCAGTCTCAAACCAACAGCAATTCTTTGCAATAACAAAATTCCAGCCTCTAGATCTCATGGAGGAGAGATCCATATATAGATGTTTGGAGAGAGGATGAGTCAGCTAGAGATCTGACTAGTGTCCTCTCCCTCTGTCAGTTCTTGAGTCCACTTGGAGGTTCTTGCTTCCACTTGGAGATTTGGAACCTCTTACTCATCACCAGTCGAATTCCCTGAGGCAAGTGTCATTTTGGAAGCTTCCCATGTTTTGACACCTTGAGAAATGAGCCTGCCACTTGTCCATTCTCGTTCAGCGCAGGTAGCCAATGTTCCAGTTGACATTCAACGCAGGTAGCCAGTGTTGGCTTTGACATTCAGCGCAAACAGCTAGTGTAGCCACTGAAATGATCCTGAATTGACTTGTTTTTGAGCAGTTTCTGGTGGAGAACTTCTGTGAATTGCTGTGGTTTGTTAGCCTTGTTCCTCTAGGGGTAGGAACAACATGTTTAGGGACTTTGGATCCCTTAGATTATGGACATTTCATGCTCAATGCTGTAAGGCACAAAAATGTCTATAACAATGCTGGAGATGGCGTAGCCCCTCTTCTTCTTTTCCAGCTTGTACTTTTTCTTCATGACCTCCGCGATGGCTAAGTCACTGCCCTTCCCTTCCAAGATGTCTGCGAGGTCCTCCCCTTTGCATGGAAGTCGAGAGATGCAGTGAATCAAGTCTGCCATGACGGGGATGGGCTCCTCCAGCCACAAACACCCATCATGCACCAGGCAGAGCAACTGCTTGATGACTTACATGGTTATTGGGGCACGGTGGAAATGTGGCACCCAGAGCAAATTTAGTAGCCCTGCCTTTTCCACTCCACGCAACCACTTTTGCGGCTCTAGTTCTCTAACCCCCGCCGTGGTGTTCTGCTTCGGCTTCATAAGGTGCCTGGTCTCAAGGTGATGGAACTTCTCGTGGTCAGCAAGATCCCAATCTTCGAATTTCAGGTTCAGCATGCATCCCAGGTGCATGCCCTCAAACATAATATTGTCGGGGAGGAGCAGGGTCTAGAGCGAGCTCTTGGTCTCGTCCAGGTCCTTGGACACTCTAGCCTTCCCTTTTCGTGAGGGGACATATGCGGGCAACTTTTTCTGGGGGTGTGCAGGCTGAGTTTCCTCCTCCATTCCTTCATCCTCATCTTTTGCAATGATTAGGTCCTCCAGGTCTTCTTCTTCTTCATCGGTCTCTATGTGGACGGCTTTCCCCTTTTCCTCCATTGACAACTTTGTGCACAGCGAGTTCTGCGGGGACACATGTACAGGAACCATTGCTTGTTTATCCTTTTTGGGTCTTGGCATGCGTGGTGATTTCAGGATTTCTGCCACAATCTTGATGCCTTTCAGTGCATCCCCCATAGTTAGGGCCTGCACGGCCTCCCCGACGGTCATTTCGTTTATCTCCATAAATTTCCCAACTGATGTCATCGTATCTATCCACAAATGTTGCACTCACGAACTCAGGGGCTCAATCAACGCTCAGCACACAATGATCAGGGCTCTGCTTGATAGCTTAATTCGCAAATGACCAAGTGTTGTTTGATGGGTAGCCCTTTGTATTTTATAGTGCTTTTTGAATTTGAATTCGACCGTTCCCCCCATTCCAGTTCATTAATGCTCCCTTGGTGGTAGATTTTCCCAAATCTTGCCCATAAATCACATCTTAAATGTCTGCTGCCTGCTCCATTTGGCCTCAAGTCGAGCATCCCATCATGAATAGTGACTTCAAAGGTCAATTTCTGGCCAACCTGCGTGGCAGCGCTATCCCCCATGCACGGTTGTGGACCTTGTGACTCTTTGCTTCTACGTGAAGCTACAAAATCATGCAGCTCCTGGGCAGAATACTTTATAGTCCTGCGCTTCCTTTCAACTGCCTGGAGTGCTAAGACTATCCTTCCTTCAGCTATTCAAGTGGTTGCACCACCCATGTAAAGTTTCATCCTGTCATTCATCATGTTTCCTGGAGAATACTCACCTTTTATTGCTACAGTCAGTATCACGCATTTTACCATTTGCAATGCATTACCCTGGTCAATACGTTTAGCAATGTACGGTCCAAGCCAAGGCATCAAACTGACCAATTCGTGGCGATAGGCATAAACTTGTCCTTGTTATCGTACACTTTGTGCCTTGTCACCCTAGTTTTTTTCCAGAAAATCTTCCTTTATCTCACCCTCTAGCTTCTTGACTTCTGCGTCCACTAGAGCGCTTTTCTTCCTTAATCGTATCCTTTCTTCTTCAAGTTCTTGGAGCTTGAGATTTCCCTCTTGGATTTATGCTTCCAAAGTTCTGGGAATCGCCATATCTACCGGTGCTAGTATGCACAGTCCAACATTTCCCTGTATTATGGGATTTATAGTGGTTCCTTGATACTCGAACCTTGGCGGTGCCTATGCAGTTAGGTTTTTGCACGCAGTCCTATAAGCCTAGAGAAGAGTTGATACGCATAGGTCCTAGTCAGTTCGGTTCACATTGTGGACCTTGCTCAGCGCTTCACATACTTTGTTAAAAGCTTTTGCGTGGATATTCTTCTACACACTTGGCCTTTCCATGCTTCGTTGTCCCAACCGCAGGGGTTGTTCACACCATTGCCTTAATCGTACCTGCTTATCGATCGTGTTTCCTACTATGAGTATTGTGTGCATTCTTGCAAGTTTCACACCATATGCTTGTATCCACCTATAAAGGTGGGTGCGCGGGCCGTTTCGTCCATCATACTTGTCTTTTAAATGCATCTGAGGCTTCCCAAATCATAGGTGCATCATCCTTCGATAGTCGCTCCAGTCCTCAAACTCTTCTTGTACGTACCCCACCACCTTGCGGGTGTAATTCACAAACAGCGGGCAGTGGTCCTTGTCGTGCCCTTGGCCTTTGCACTTTACGCACCATACCTCATTATGCACTTCTGTACGGGCCGTCCTGTCTTGTTTCAAACTCTACATCTTAAGGCATAAGTTTTTCAGCTGCGCGTGAATCTAATGAACTCCCAGATTAGGATCTTGTATCAGAGTCTCGTGCAATCTCATTGCAACCTCCCAAACTTCAGCCTAAGTGGTTAGTCTTTGTTGCACCAGCACATTCCGTAGATGCGGCATTAGCGATGCTACAAACCATTCGCGGTTGTTCCCATCTGTTAATGTCATGTTTGCTTCGCGAATTGTGCACTTCAGTCTTTGATCCAGTTCCCACAGGGTTTTGCCTGGTAGCATTGTGATTTCCTTGAATCCAATAATCGACTGTGCCTCCAATTTTGGCCTGCTAAATTCTTTGTTTAGCTCAACTTGAATATTCGGAATGCTTAATGTACAAGGTCAACGCGCGATCCTATAGAGCACTGACCAATGTTTCCTTCTTTATATTGTCGTTCGTGACACCCTGTGCTTCTCATACATCTTTTATCATGAACCAAAACTGGTTTGGATCTTCATTCCCTACTCCCTTGAACACTCCTAGCTTTATTAAGCTAGCCATACTGCTTCACGGTGGTGGCAGAGGTAGGATGGGGGAAGTCGAGGGAAAAGACGGTGAGACTGGTGGTGGTGTGGGTGGGGATGGTATGCATGGAATTCTCTACCTTATCAGATTGATCACACTTCTTAGCGAGACCTTCGTGAGCTCTTATTCACCCCCTCGCGGAGGTGAAATCAAGGGGCTAGCCTCTAGTTCTGTGCTACCTTTGTTTCTGTAGATTCTCCCACTTCTCGTAGCCCCAAAAATCAATTTATTTGCATAACCCGCTTTTCACATAGTATAATTTTAATCCAAGTGTTCAAAGATTTAACATACTTACCTCGCAGTCCCTTAAGGAAGCGTCGTTCTGCCTCGCTGTAACTGATTGAATTATCTACCGCGAATTCAGTGATGAACCCTTCTATGATTATATCAAGCCAGTGGTTGACAGCGCGCACGATCTTATCTTCCGATGCTTCCAGTCTGTGCACCAATTCTGGAGTCCACATAATAGGTTTGTCGAGTTTACACCTTCCTTATCTATCTGCTAGCTTCGCAATCCACTCATACAACTTAGTGGGGAAGGATGCAAAGAAAATATCGTGGATCTCCGTATATAGGTAGCAGTCTAACCACTCTTCGTTTTATAGTCGCGGATTCCTTTTTTCCAGTGCCGTGAACTCATGAATCTTTCTATCCAACCAGTCTTCAATTCCTTTATTTGTCGGATTCTAGTGATACAACATCAGAAATCTCTATGTAGATCCCAGTCTCGACAATGAAACCATTTGTTGGCTTGTTGGGGCCTGACCCAGGTTCAGAGTTAATTAGTCAAGCAAATCTCGGTACTACTGGCCCTTTTAGAAACAGTCCGCAGAGCGCAGTCTGAGGTCTCACCCGAAGTAGTATGGGAGGGTGCTAGAACCAGGTTTCCGCACCCTTGAGATGTCTGATGAGTTTGACTAGTCCTTCGTTTGTCCCTACGTGTAGGTGGCTTTGCACACTTTCCCATTCCTCACAACCTGATACACTGCCTTCGCGCAACACTAACCAGGGGCTGTGCCGCACTCTACACTATTACTCGAGATCTTATTTATCTTCCAGTATTGTTTAAGCACCTTCGCCTACTTAAGTGTCTTAAGTTATACTTAACAATACAAAACATTCATATAAGCCTACGCAATAAATAAACAGTATATTTGCAAACTATATCAAATCATGCATTAAACCAGGAAAAGATACATGGAATTATATCAAAACTTCTATTTACTGATTCTTCATGGTTACAGACTCGACCTGCCCTGCGCACTCAACTGTAGGGGTCCGCGCACTCAGCTGCGGACTACTAGGCCTCGGCGCACTCAGTTGTAGAGCCTTCTCCTACTCTATGACCCACAGACACACTTTACACTTCGACTCAATCACTTAAACTTCCTTATTCATTCGTTATTCCTTTACACTTAGAGCCTCGCTCTATTTATACAATCCCATGGTCTGCAGACCATGGGTAGGTCTATCCAGCCGACATTACATTACAAAACTAGGGCAGAAAACCCTATGACTCTATCATACTTTCGTGCCCTGCGCCCACTATTAGCAAAGATTTTACAACAAGATTTGGTCAAAACTTGGGCTTTAACCCCAACACATGCCTTTGGGGGGATTCCATGCCCAACAAGCATCGCTATATTTTAGGGAGCTATTTTTAGCAATTAGAAGTTACATGCAAAGTTCATTTAAGAATCTTTCCTCCAAGTGTTGCTTTTTCCTAGACTTGTAGCATGCGTGCTATGAGCTTCAAAATTATTTATTTGACACATCATAGCTCATTTATTCACATCGATATTGGAGCTCTGACATCCCACATCACATCCAGGACTCTTCGACACATCCAGCTCAACTATTCACAAGTAAGTGGTCTCAACTTGTATTTTGCAGCATTTTTATTGTTTTTTGTGTTTTCGCTTGTGCGAGTGATGTTTTCTTGATTTATGTGAGTGCATGTTTTCGTTTACATGCTTACTAGATTGTACTAGCACCGTTTCAGTATTCGTTAGCATCTCACTGTTGTCACATGCATGAAACTGTTTTGCACGAACGGTCACCGATTCGGCGACCCGCTTCACCCACATGCATGTTGTTCCTTTTTCTGAATTGTTCATTCACTGTTTGTATGCACAATCATTTGCCATCACAGTGAATTGTTCATTCACTATTTGTGCATTCACTATTTGTATGCACAATCACATTTTCTTTCAGTTGCCCGCCAGCGAGTCTGGGCAACCTTGGCCCGGACTCTACCTCACCAAGACAACATTGCGCAATATTGAGAAGGAAGGTTGTGTATTCCTCTTAGAAAATGTGCATTTCTACCTAGGAGTTATCCTCCAAGCTTGTATTATGAAATTATGAGGGACGGTGACTACTGGCCCAGAAAATTGCGCAATGCAGTCACTTAGCCTACAGCCATTGTTAGCTAAAATTGCGCATTACGCAATTCCAGCAGCCACCAGGCTAGCCTAGATTTGCATTATGCAAATCCAGTAGCCAGTCAGCCTCCCCAGATAGCCCAGACTGCCTATTGCGCATTTCTGGAAGCTAATCAGCCAGCCTCCTAGAAGAAATCACGCAATCCTTGCCTATCAATCCATAGGTATGTTGCATGTCTTTCCTCAAGTTTGCTTTGGTTTTCGCTAACAGATTTCTTGCCATGCATGTCACTTTGTCTCCAGATCTAGCGGGTGTTCGTCTGCCTCTTTTCAGTTTAGGATCAATGGCCTCCAAGAGAGTAGGATCAAAGACACTGATGGAAGTGCAACTGGAGCAACAGTTGAGCGAGTGTCCGCAAGTCTACCGATCTATGAAGATACCAAGCTGATTTTAGACAAGAACATCAAGCTTAAATGGCAAGAGGTCAATGATATTTTCATAGCAACGTTTGGCGAAGACCTCGAAGACTGCCAGGTATATGTGAACTTCCAAAAGACTGGCTTGTACTAGATTTCATGCAAGTATCCTGTGCTCCCATGCGCGGACATGATACATTGGATCGTCTCACACATTGATCCTGAAACGATTGAAATTGAGCAGTGTTAGTGGGACGGAGATTTCTACCTTCAGGGCATAAGATTATGAGGAGATGTATCAGATGGCCGAGCCCGTGACCATCATGGAGACACCCTTCAGCTTACGCAATAGAAATGCCAACTCCAGAGGCATTTTGAATAACTGGGTGAAGGAGACAGCCAAATTCAGGATACACCTAACTAGGTCTACAAGACAAAGATACTAAGGAAGGTGTATCAATACTTGGCTATTTTTGCATGTTGAATGTATGACCAAAAAAGCATGGAAGCCTTCCCACAGAGCTGGGTGATCACGTTGGACCAACTGGCCAGAGAGGGAAAAGCATGTAACTGGTCTAGCATGTTGGCTTATCAGCTGAAAGAACATGTAACAAGGGCTTGACAGCCACCCAAAGGTATGAAAGCAGAGATCTACATGTTCGCCTACATCTTGGATGTAATCTGTGCCCGAAAGGAGTTTCCGAGATTGAAGTGGGCATGGACACTGGTGGAGACTACTGTCAACAGTTATTGTAAGATGTTCTCTGAACACAGCTTCAAAGGAGTTATCGCACGATTGCCCGATCATTTTGTCACCCCGTTTTACAAGATGATATTCAAACAGGATCCACCCGACATGTCGAAGGCAATAATGGAGGCACTGATAAACATTGTTGATTGGTATGACTCACCATTCAACACCTTCATATGGATGTACAATGCGGAGAAGCCTCTGCGTGTTCTACCGAAGTTCACCTTGGACATACTCGCCATGAAAGAAGTAGCATATCATCTCGGCAGGATTGACAGCAGGTTGCACCGGAAGAAGAAGGCACCTTGGATCACTCTTCTGCTACGCATTGGGTTATATGAGATTCAAAGTTTCAAGCATGCGGATGTCGAAGCAAAGCAGATGGAGAAGTATCCATTTGATCTCCGAAGTTACAATCTGTATGACCCACATTGTCATGTGAAATATCACTGTGCAAGAGTACAGTTCAACTGGATCCATGGGGAATGTCATTGGGCGGAGGAGGACCCATGGAGATACTGTTACAACTCCTCCAAACTCAATGAACCAGTCAGCTTCACTATGGAATGCTTAGTGAAGAAACGTGAAGCAGCATCCCAAAGAGCACCCGAAGAAGCAGCAGCAGGAGAGGTGAACATACCAATGTGCGATAAGGGCAAGTGGAAGACTGTCGATCGCATGGAGGAAGAAAAAAGCTGCAAGTTCCAAGCAGATCTACTTATGGAGAAAGCAACTATGGCTATAGAGGTGAAGAGGCAAAAACGCGATAAGCGAAATTCATAAAGGCAGAGAGAGAAATGGAGAATGGAGGAAACGGAGAAGGAGTTACATGAGTTGAAGGACCAACTTCGGAAGGAACATGAGTTGTGCAAATAGGAGAAGGAAGCACATCAAGAACATGTACAACAGGGGGCGCATCTTGTGCAGAGAGATGAAACAATGCCCATACAGGTAGTGGACCCATCAAAACAGCTAGCTTTAGGAAAACAAGGTGAGTCATCACAGGAGCAGGGCTTTGCTCAGGAGATAGAGCGAGAACTTTAACAAATGGATACAGATATGGAGTGGCAGGAATTAGAGCAAGACATCAACCTCATGCCTCACTGCCAAGAGGTCAACCCACTAGCTTCACCACATCCAGAAGACGAGCAAGTCCTAAGCAACCAAGGAGACACTGAGATCCTTGGAGACCAGTCAGAAGGAGAGATGCACAACATCTCATTCGACGAGTCTCAACATAGAGTTGTGCAATCTCGTAGAGTGTTGACTCCAGAATATCACACATCGCATGCGCAGTATGAGGAATAAGTGATCGTGTCTGACATGTGCAAACATCTAGCAGCATTGGCCGATGCTACCAGAGCTTATGCCGAAGCCACTAGCTCGAGTGTTCACTTTCTGATAGCTGAGAATGAGCGAATGGCGAAGGAACTACAGACAACCAAGCAGGGAGGAGAATTGGTTACAACATCCACCCAAGCAGAATTGAAGAAGGAAATACTAGATGAAGTGTTGTCCCTTGACACAATCATGCGGGCGTTGTATTCCAAGTTTGGTATCGTGCATAAGGCATTCATCCATCTCAACGGATGGCAGTAGCAATGTGCTAGAAGAGCACATATCTTATCGAACATGCATGCTGCTGTTGATTATAGGCAAACATGGACAATGAGATACAATGGAGCCCCACTTCACTTGCATAAGATGATGAAGCCTAGAGTGGTTGAGTTGAAGGCATGCATCCGGAGTTAGATCTAGAACTATGAAGAGCTCTCATAGCTCATCACTAGTCTACATGCTTCCCATGCACGTGTATTCAAGAGTATGGATGTTGTGGTGCACGCACATGCGATCCCATCTATTGGGACTCTCACCGTGGAGAAGACAAAGGCATAGGTCCAACTAGAGATTGACTTGTACTTTGAGGAGTTGATGCGCATAGACACCAGCCCAGACTTGCCAATCAGTGCAAACATCATGAACAAGTATGTTGTTGGTCCGACCGTACTGAAGATAATGATGTGCATGCTTTCAGACGAGTTGGATAGAGGAGCCCGAGCATTGTACCCGGATGCTATGGAGGCAAGAGTCAGGTTCCAGAAAGATGTCACCTTGGAGTACACGGACACCATCACAAACTACCGATCTTGGCATCATTTCGCTACTGTCGATCATCAAGAGGATGTTGAAGAGTTAGACTTCCCATGGTTGTCCGAGTCATAGTGATGTCTTGCATGGCTTGCTTAAGCCATTTTGTCTCACATGGGTACATGTGCATTGTAATGTAACGTCTTGTCAAGTGTAAGTTCAAGCATCGATAGTTGGATGTAACAGTCATAGAGTAGAGGAAGAGTCATGAGGGTAAATGAACTATCACAAAGGGGAATGTCAAGGGTCACCCCGCCCTTTTCTATAAATAGTCCCTCATAACTCATTGTAAAGGCTTTTGGTCAGCCAAGCTTCGACAGGAGTATATTAGAGAAATATTGGACAGTATTGTAATGCACCTTGGCTTCTCCACTATGCAAAGCTAGTATATCTCTTTGGAGGAGCACGTGGTTGTGGCTGTAACATTCCACTATTGGAACTAGCAGGTGTACATGGATGTATTGTATGACTGGAACTTACACTTCTTAATATAACAAAGCCATCATGTTTTCATGCATATGTTGTTAGTGTAGTTGGACTATTCTGGTTGCTGTAGCAATGTTTTTTATTTAACTTACGTATTTGTGTATGAACTATTTTGTATGAAATTGTATGAATCTTGTTGCAGATGTGTTGTTGGTTTGAACATCACTTTGGATTGCTCGCTATCTTGCTTTCCATCCGGTGATGCATCTTTTCTTGTGTGTTCCCTTCCAAGCCGAGTACTATTACAAGTTTCCAAGGGGCGCACTCACCTCACTCCCCATGTGTTAGAACCTCTCATGCACCTTCCTCGACTCGCCGCAACTATCACACCCTTGCTACCAATAAGGACATCTTACTTGCCTCTGTGCGAAATCGTAGTCAAGGCATTACTGTACGACCCACTGTTGGGACTCCTACACCAAATGGTCTGAGGTCTAAATGGGACTTCTTACAGGGGAGATCCCTTGACATGTTGGTGGGTCCATCACTGTCAACATGACCATGATTAGCCAACGTATACCTTTTTCGTAAATAGTCTAGTTCAGTCTGGAAAAGGGGTAAAGTTATACTTAATAGACAAATGTTCAATTACTTTTACGAGTTCAAATAGTCAAGTACTTGACAATATTTTCATGTTTAGGGAGTCTGAAAAGGGATTAAGGTGAACTCATGGGTTTCGGTTTTTTGTAAGTTTTTAACGAGTTCGAAAAACTGATAAAAATTTACTCATATCACTGACTTTCAATTTAATTAACGAGTAGGAAAAGACAAAAAGAACTCGAAATTTTCATGTATTTTTTATGAACGTGAAAATATAGCAAAAGAAGTTCCATATTTTCATGATTTTAAGGAGTCTTGAAAATAATAACTGAAATGGACTCAAGATAGGTTTCATTTTTATACAAGTTTGAAATAGAGAAAAATTATGCTTGAGAGAGGTTTCAATTTTACACAAGCTTGAAACAAAGGAAAATTATGCTTGAGATTGGTTTCACTGTGCTTGAGATTATTTTTCATGCCCCCAAAATACTGACAAAGGCACATGCCCCCCAAGCTTCGTTTCATTCGCCTGAGTAGACTACTGGTTACTAATAGGTAGATGAAATTAAGGCTCATTCATGAGATCAGGTGAAAGAATTGACTTAACATTTACGAGATCTAGTCAAAGTATCAACTCAATTAGGGGAGGATTTGTTTCATTGTTTAATGAGCTTGACACAAAAATAGAAATATGTTCATGGCACCTTGTTTCAATTTTTAACCAGCTTGACACAAGAAAATAAACTATGCTCATGCGAGTTGTTTCATGTTTATGCGAGCTTGAAAATAAAATAACTATGCTGGTAAGAACTTGTTTCATTTTTAATGAGGTTGACACAGTAAAATAACTATCCTCATTGACTAACTTGGATCATGGCTTCAATTTCGAAGAAACACATGCCAAGGGATATTTCCCGACCATGGATTCCAAGAGATCTTCATCAGAAGGAAGAATAGCTCTCTAGAAAGAAGACATGTGAAGAGAATCAAAAGGGGTAAGAAAATCCATTTCAAATTCCTTCATAGGGTTCCCTATTTCAATTACCGGATCTAAGTCATACGAATTCGAGCAAACAGTGAGAAGCTCGCTTGCATCAGTAACTGAAAACATGGGACTGGTTGCCACATAATTAACCCGTGGTCGGGTGGATACTACTTGCATATAAGGAACATTCAGGTATGTCGGATGGCTGGTAGTCGAATCAAGATCAATTAATGAAACCTAGTCAATAGTCACAATGTTTCCATTGTAAGGAAAAGACATCACGTGAAAAGTGTCAATATGACAAATTTAATGGCATAGACATAGTCTCACCCAAGGAGAAAAATGAAATCTAAGGGACCTTGGACTACCATAAGATCAATACAGACATTTTTTCTTTATAGAGTGATAGGTAACTTAGGAAGGATCCCTAAAGGTTCACTAATGGCTCTATTAAAGGGGAAATATTCTATGTAATAGGCACAAGATGAGGGGAACCCAAAGCTTTCGAAGCAGATGAGGATAAAATACTGACAGAAGCACCTTCATCTACATTTGTGCACTGCACATTCTTACCATTCTTACCATACACTTTCACAATGATTTGGAAAGGGGTGGAAGAAAGCAGACGAGGTCCTATCCATCTACTCCAATCAAAGGAAATAGCCTCAATACTTTGAGGGGGATCAATGGAAACAAGTGAAATTCCTCCATGTGTAGAAGAATCTGAAGTAACTAGGAGAACTTGAGTGGTATTAAATTCAATTTCTAAAGGAAGAGTGGGATCAACTGAAGATGGTATCGATTTGACCACTTAATCAACCAATGGCTCATCAACCTGAGTGATATGTGTTTCACTCTCCAATGGAAGAGTGGGATTGATTGTGCTTGGAATTAGATCAATCACTTCGTCAATTAATGGTAGGTTGAGAGAAATTTTACGGTAACCAATTGGAAATTGTTGTTGTGAAACAGTAAGATTTTCAAAAAAAAATTAGGATTCATCTATATGAGGGCAAAGGTGACTATGATGAATCCCTTTGCATAACCAACACGGAAACCTAACTTTACCTTTTTTCCTAAGAACCTCACAATCACTGGTTTATGGATCAACAGTAGGTTGATAATTATTTTTTGACCATACTTACAAGACCTTAGGAATACAAGGACAATCAATAAGGAAGTGGTCATCCTTACAAAGCTTGCAAGGGTATCTGGGCTTGCAATGCATGTTGGAAGTTTCCTCAACATTACCATTACCTATAGCCATGGTTGGTTGGTTGACATCTTTCTTATCTTGCTTCTTCTTCTTCTTCCCTTTCTTCTTCTTCTTAGTCACCTGGTTACTAGCATCAAGGCTTTTACCAAGCGAAGAAGAAGAACAGGAGGACATGTTGGGTGAAGAAGGTAAAGGGCCAACATCATGTTGGTGATGTTGAGATAATGAAATAGATTGAGGTGGAATAGTTTGGGTATTTGGGATCAAATAAGTTGAAAAAAACCACACTGGTAAATCTATCGTGAATATGGGAAGTGACAACGTAGCCATATAAGGAGGACTGACATTTGCAAAATCAAGGAGAAGAATAGGGTTCCTATTAAAAGGGGGTTATTTATCGGTAAATTCTAGCATTGAAGCCATTAGATTCAACTTAGATAAATTTACTATCAATATTAATAATTGAAAATCACAATCCATACCTAAGGTCTGTAAAAAAGTAAAAATAAGGAAATAACATACGCTAGTAAATCTAAGGAATCAAACTATGAAAACAAGTTTTTCACAACAAAATCACTAGTTGGTGATGAAATCCAACATCATATAGATCGATGTGAAAAGTGGCTAAATATAGAGTGAGTGGAACCAATTACATTGACAACCTTCGTAATGTACACAATAATACTAGTGTATTCCCTCATTGTTATTAGTGTAGCCCCATTATTGTTATTATTGTGCCCCATAGAAGCCCACTGTTCCCTCATTGTTATTAGTGTAGCACCCTTATTGTTATTGTTGTGCCCCATAGAAGCCCATTAATGTTATGTTGGTGCCCTTACATTATTATTGTTATGTCGGCTTTGATTATATTGTGACACCTTAGACTCCTATATATAGAAAGGAGTTTGTGTCATTTGAATCATTGAAGAATTTTTCATTTGTGTAATGTAAAGGAGGTTGCCCCCTCGAAGAGGCTGATCTATCTTTTCTTCTATTTTTTGAGATGGTTGCATAAAAAATCTTCATTTATGCCATCTTGAATGAAGAATACCCTCTAGAAATTCTAAGTGAGTCTAGCCAATGTATGTTCCAAGTATGGAAGAGACTTCCCCTTCATTATCGCCTTGGGTAATAGCCCTAATACTATAGTCTCTAAGGTTACCACGTAAAACAATTTAGATTGGGGGGACAGTCTCAAATTGAACATACACGCAAGGGCATAGTAACAAAGCTCAATCCCCTTGAAAGTTCCTCAACATGGTTAATCTAAGGTTTACTTCCAAGTGACTCCCAAGTACCTTTCGACACTATTTTTAATACATGTAAATCACTCTACCATAACCAATGAAGTGGGGTTGATCACTCCACTGGGTCTGACATGATCTCGTGCTTAACTCCTTTGTAAGGGGAGCTTCCCATAGCCAAATTGCAGTAAATGGATTTACTCCCTATCACAAGATTCTAATGTTTGTTTGTAGATTTGGAAAGTTAACTCACTTCCCTATTCCAAAGCCCTACAACATGATCTAATGTAGGTGTAAAAGAGCCCTAAAATAATAAAAATTTCTAAATTGATTTTACTAGCGATGATTTTAAGATTTATTACTTACTCACACGGCAAATGGACGTGAAACAGATGGTGTTATGACTTGACTCAAAATTTTAATGCAATCAAACATGATATTTTGATCTTTTCATTTTGAAAATGATATCTAAAGGAAGGAGAGAGGTTCTTCTTTAAAATATTAACTCCAAAATGCACCACTTCTAATTTTCCAATGCAATTCAAAGCCCTAAGTGCCAAACCATGCAATGTAATCTATGCACAATTTGCTTGAAAACTATGCAAATGTAATCTATGCAAAATTTCCATTCATGTTATGAAAATGATAAGTCTAATCATAAAAATGTAATCTATACAAGAGAATTATTCAAAACAAACACAAGGTGATTCCAAATCAGTGAAAGAACAACAAGATTATTTTCCTTCACCAATGTAACTAAAGAATCAATCTAGAGTATGTAAAGGAAATTGGGTGAAAATTATGAAGATCAAAATTGAAGACACTCAAAGGCGATTAACACTCAGACACAATTTAAACCCCCCCCCCCCCCCCCCCCCCCCTCCCGGAAATTGAGGGGGATTTTTTTTTTGCAAAAATGAAAGCAAAAACATGCAAAAATTGTTATGGAACTGAGACAAACCTCAAAGTAACGACCAAAGGAAATCAAATTAAGAATTTCTCAAAAAGGAAAATTCAAAACACCCAATCAACTTGACAGACTCAAAGAAGGTACAAAAAAGTGTAATTAAACAAGAAAAATCAAAATCTCTGGACTTGATGAGGACAAAACTGATTTTTTCAAAAATTCAAGGTATGTGCGCAGGTCATAGAACAATCCAGTGCACATATGCACTGTTGCAAATGGCTTAGTGTGCATAAATACACTTTGTGCCTAAATATAAAGTTCACACCATGGGAAATTTAAAAATAAAAATAAAAACAAGTCAAACAATCATAAAATCCATACTTTTAGTATTTTCCAAACACTTAGAGAGGGCTACAACAAAAGGATCAAAGGTCAAAACAAAGAGAATGATGGAGAGTGAGACGATCCCCAATGGAGTCGCCAATTTTTTAGGTGGACTAATTCCTCTTGCGAATAAGATGAATCTCCCTAGGCCTCAGAGAAATCTAATAACAAACAACAAACAAATGCTACCTTTCCCTAGCATACGATTGACTAAAACAAGCAATATGAGAGAGGTCACTTACCGTTTAATCAAAATGCCTTATGAAGTCACTTTCAGTGCTTCGACCATTCACTTCTCCTCAATGCTTTAGAGCTCATTCTAGTGGTTCCCACAACTTCCCCATGATGTCCTAAAGGAGATTTGCATAGACAAAAATACGCGCAAGATTAAAGCATCCAATATATAGCATAAAAGATAAATTAGCTAATTAACTCAACAAATGTCATAAATCGAATGAATAACAAATCATAACCTATGTGTGTGATCAAGGAATCCCACAAATGATATCAAAGAAGATATAATTGGGAAAGAACAACTGCTTTAATATTAATAAAATGGAGAACAAACTCACAACCTCAAAGCCTTGATGTTACAAGTCTCTTTTCTCAATCTCCAACCCTCTCCTTGGATGAATAACCTCCTAGCCTTATTTCTGTAGCATAAGCCCACTTCTAACAGTCCTCTCCAATCCTCGGGCCTATGTTAGCTTTAAGGGCCAAGAGAGGGGGGGGGGGTGTTTGGGATCCATTCCCCAATGGATTATATCACAAATGGTGAGATAGGGGTTCCACAACGAGAGAAGGTAGCACCATGATGGGAGGGATCAAGGTTGAATAGACATCCATTTGAAGCTTGTTAGTTGGGAAAGATTCAACTAACAACACTTCTAGACTTTACTTTTTATTTTTACATGCATTAAGTCATGTGTTTAGGCCACATTGTAAGACAAAGCGCACTTTCTAATGGCCTTTTGTACGTATGCGTAGAAATTGACTAGGGAATTGTGATGGAAGCCAAAATTAGGTTTTTGAGCCTTGATATCTAGGAATTTCATTCTCTTTGGGATAGTCTGGATTATGGCCTTGCAAGGGGATGCTTTGTAACACATTAATAGAGAGAGAAATGTCCAAATGGGTGGTCATTTGCCTAATGTGACAAAATGATGTGTAACAATGAGCAACATAGTTGGTACATCATGTGGTTTATATGTAGGAGGTCGATGGTTTGGGCTTCGATATATATACACCAAATTTTGTTATACAAGGTTATTGATGTCTTGGTTTGTACATTTTGTAGAACCCTTAAAGTGGCATTATGTAGAACTCGTAAAGGGTAATTTTGTATAATATGCCCAATATCTATTTTCATATCAAACAATTAAATTTTATATAGTTTTATATTGGTTTTTGGAATGATTTTGAAGCCAAATTGAATTTTGAAAGAGAGGAAATGATCAAAATTTGGTGGTGAATTTTCTAGAGGTTATGAAAACTCATGAAGATGCATTTTTGATACCGTAAGTCTATATTTCTTATTTTGTAGGTCATGAATAGGTTTCAGGATTTTTGAGCAAGTGGTTATGTATGACTAAATCAGGATTGGGAAAAGGTGTCAGATTGATAAATTGTTGTGATGAACAGAGAAAGTTGTGACAACAATATCATGATCAGTTTTCGAAGACTTATATTGTTTGTGGTGCATGTGGATCTAGTTTGAAATATTGTGAAATGTGGTCACACTGGGTTGAAGAAGGAGGTAGGTTCCTCCACCGAGGTTGGTGCCTCAATTAGGTTGAAGCATACAACAAGTCTAAGCTTACACATTTTCGAGGTTGGTGCCTCAATCAAGTTTTTGTCTATTGCAAGTGGGTGTTTCCACATTTTCGAGGTTTGTGCATCAACTAGGTTGTAGCCTATTGCAAGTGGGTTCTTTCATATTTTTGGAGTTGGTGCATCCAATTGTTTGGTGCTTGCAAATCCCTATAAAGAAATTGAAGAAGAAGACAAAAATAATTTGTGGTTTTCTCCCACAAAGATTTCCACGTAAAAGCTTGTGTTCTCTTATGTTGACGTTATGATGGATTCTTAATCCATGTTCATTCATTGTTATGATACAAAATATTTATTGATGCACTGCTACATAGTCAAACATTGATGAATGTTTTGAGATGTAAATTTTACACTATATTAATTCAACTCCCCCCCGCCAAGTGTGATCTTTGATGAGTGCCAATATTGCAGCAAGGATGTTGCAACTCCTGGGCTACCAGCTTTACTAATCAACCTGGGGTTCGTACAAGCTTGGAGGTGACAGTGCTATATGCACAAGTAAAAGTGATGGTCCTACCTGTTGTCACTATTCAGCTGTCGAGAGACCACTCGGGTTCCAAGCCAGACTTCTATGGATTCAGAAGAATCTTGATTCTTTGATGGAAGAAGGGAAAATCTATTCTAAGAGAGAGTTACTCTACTGCAATAATGGAGAAGGTCGACATGTAATGCTAAATCACACCATTCCTATTTAACCATTTAAGAAGCTATGCTAGGCAGAAATGATAAATCAACATGAAACAAATGCTACTATATAAGTTGTAGAAATAAGAAGCATCAACAAACACTAATGTGAAAGTAAAGAAACTGAACTAAATCTTTTTTTTCTTTTTTGGTCCTTTTATGCAAAATCAAATATGCAAACTAATTGTTCTTCTGGATGTGGCAGGTGAATTGAGAATTTTTCAGGATGGCTGGAAGGGTTATGAAATGGTTGGATGGTGTGGAGGGTCCCTAGGAGGCGTTTGGTGACTTCCTAGAGTTTTTCCATCAATTCGGCCTCAAAACAGACTGTTTCAGGAAAACCTATAGGATGTACTAGAAACCTACATGATGATCCTGTAGGAATTACAGGAAACCTACAGGATACAGTCGAGAGCTAAATGTGAGGTGTTGGAGGTGATGGGAGGCTTAGGAAAGGTGGGTGATGGGTGGAATGGAGTGGGAGAAGGTCTAGGATCACTCAAGAGTCAATATCCAAGATAATAGATGGCTAGATTCTCTCAATGTGCTTGGGAGAATTTCTATGAAAAATGATGAAAAACTAGTGAAGGTGATGGTGAAAACAATGGATGGCTAAGGTGGATGAAGTAGAAGGTGGTTGCTGGCTATGAAGTCTTAGTCTCCTCATGAAGCACCTTCTTTGTATAAAACATGTGTGTCTTCCAAAATCTATGTAACAAGATACATTTTCATAAACTAGAAAAGCAGAATTAATGAATCAATTGCCTATACTATGCATGAAGAAAGTTGCTGAAAGGAATGAAAGCATGAGTGAGATCTATAGTAGAAATGGAGATGAAAAAGATGACAATGAAATCTACCTTGCAAAGCTAACCAAATACTAAATTAAAGACAACAAACTCCAAAGCTCATAAAATAACTATAAATCTGTGTTTTTGGGGTTGCTTAAGGGTCCCTTCCTCAAGTCATGATCCCAGAGGGAGGAAGTGAGGCCGAGACACCTGCTGAAAACCTTGTGGTGATCCTTTTTCTCCTTGCTAACCTGCTACTTGAAGTAAGGCACAAATGGAAGAAAACTAATAATCAACCAATCTAATCTACACTACTTGTAATGGAAATGCATTTAAAAAGCAAATCAATGAAGCTAGAAACTATAATAAACATACATGTACAATAAAGAGGAGCCTTGGCTACTAGGGTTGGGCCCTAACCCAAGAGCTTCATCCCTCTGAGTTAACTCAGTGCTGGCTCAAAACAAAACTCATTCTTATTACCAAAACAACAAATTACATCAAGAGAACTTTCACAAGTATTGCAGCTCGAAAATAGCTTAGAGTTTTACAATCAAAATCCAAATCCTACTGAGGCCCTAGGCCTCTCTACTTATAAATCTGAAGTCCCCAATGACTTCCTTAAAATTAGGGAGGCTCATCTCCCAAACTCGAGATAAACTGGTGCTTTGTCTCTCACTTGCTCGGTTGCCTTCTAGTCCTCATGATTTGGTTGTTTGCACTCCGAGCTGATGTTATGAATAGAGGAATATTCAAATAGAGGAGTAGTAAATGATGAGGATTTACCTCCTACAATACCTCTCCCTTGTCCCATTCGAGTTTTGACCTTAGTCTTTGCCAAAATTCCTTGATTTTCTCCTTCAGTCCTACATTCAATGCATATTAGGCCACAAAGCATATTATCCAACTCTAACTCACCTCATAAACAAAATATAATCAAAAACATGTAATAAGTTATGAGAAAAGTTGGTTTGACTAAGCTAGGAGGTGAATTAAGGACCATATAATTACCCAATGATGAGGCTCATCATCACCCCCTACTGAAAGTGTTTCTCATCCTCTGAGAAACTTAATAAACATCCATATCCTTCATCGCTTTAGTGGCCTCTCTGACATCCCATGCCTCTGTTGTGGTCTCCTCTTCTTGTTCATAGAAGCCTGCGTTCTTTTCTACATCCTCCCACTGTTTCTTTTGTTCTTCTTCTTTCCCCCTTCTAGCATCCCTAAGAGTAGTGGTGGACTGAGTTTTAGGCCAATCCAATTGACCTTCAACCTTTGCATAGATTTCTTATACATAGGTGTCCTGTTGAGTGCCTCTCTCAACCTTTGAGGAGAGTGATACTCTCTTATCTTTAAGATGTATGGCAGTGTGTTCCATCTCCTTAGGCAAGCATGTATACTATCATCTCCTAGCAACCTGAACATGTCCTCAAAATGTGAAATTTCTTGCTCTTGGGTAGCAAGATATCTAGGTGCCAGCTAAGGATCATTTGCAATCAAATTATGGGTACTGATGAGGGCCATGGTATTTGATTGTTCATCTATGATCAAAAGAGGTTCAGTTTTCTCTCTTGCCAATATCCTTTTCATCTCTGTAGCCCTTGACTCCTCATGGTTCATCCATGATGCCAAAGCCATTAATTTTAAATCTCCTAGCTTGGCATTATGGTCCCATACATTCATGTCTGTGAGGGCCATGTTGTGCAAATAAAACTCAACCATTTTGGCCCTATCTTCTAGTGTACTTTGATCACAAAGATCAATAAACTGCTTGTAGTCATGAAATGGCATGGTTCCTCTCTATGCTAGGGTCTTAATCTGAAACTGCAGCCATTATTGTTTGAGGTAGAGAGCATAGGATTTGGCTGGCATCCTACACTGGATTGCTTCCAAAGAGAGACTAGCCATACATGCCAATTGATTCTCTCTTTCCTGCAGTTGTCTCCTCAACCATGCATTTTCTGTCTCTAATTGATTTCTCATTATAGCTTCTCTATCCCTCAAGCCACTTAGCTCTCTACCCATCTACTTGAGTTTCTCTTCCATGTGCCTAATGTCTTCCACCCGCTTTGATTTGGTGATTTGCATCCATCGGTGAGTTTTGGCCCTCTCCTTCTCATTCTTGAAGAACAATGGGATGGCAAAATTTTTAGGTATGACCCTGCCTCCAATAAAATGGTAATAGGAGTCCAGGTTAGGTTGGGGGTGTTGTACCTCTGAGATAGTAGTAGGTTAGCTACCAATGCCAAAGCATCTAAAATAATTGTTTTGGGGTTTTTGGTTTTAGTTTTGGAAGACCAATGAATGAAGACGGATGTAGAATTGAAATAATTAATCCTTTGGATAATATTAATATCTCAACAAAGGGCTACTATAAAGCTTTACACAGTGATATAGATCAAATAGTGGTGAGAAGAAGACAAAAAATAATATGATTATCACAGTTTCCAGATTGTAAAACATAACAATCATAACTATGAAAACCTTTTAAATTACGTTCCAAAGATTCAAAGCAGTATACTTAAGCTTACAAAAGATATTGATGGTTTATTGATTAGAGGGGATTAGCTAAACAAACAGTTCATTAATCCATTCTTTTAATAGATGATCACTTCAAGAGTTTATAGGAATAAACTGAGAGACAATTATTCCTACCTATATATCTCTATAAGTCATAAGCATATGAATAAAAACATAATGATTGATAACTAGAAAAAATTACAAGATAAAACAAACTGTGTAAAACCAAATTCAGAATCCTCTGCTTTGTATTAAGGTTCCAAAAAGACTGAGTACATCAAGTTTCTAGAAAAGCTTCCTTCAAAGGTGCAACTAGGTTCAAAGTAGAATGAACAGTCACGACTTAACAATCAACGAATAATGAACCTTGAACCCTTAACAACTCGAGAAGAGAGTTATTTATACAATAATGAAACTAAGAAAATATCCTAAAACTGATTAAGATTTATTCTAGGAAAGGAAAGATCTTCATGCAAGAAGATAGGGGCAACTATTGAACTGCTTCTTGTTGTCCCTTTTATTCAGGTTGTGTTGGCTTTGTTGTTTAATATTTTTCCCTTTAAGCTACTTGATTGTTTGTATCCTTTACGCTGGTTGATTCCTTCATTTGATCTTTCATCTGATACTCTTTAAACTCAATATATATATCCTTTGACCCTGCTGAGTAGCCTTTACTGTGTTCTTTTTACTTTTACTGTGCATTTCAGGTTTTTACTGTGTTTTTTCAACAGTAAATCGTATTAGATTTTATGTTAAAGGGTAGAGTGATTTGATATGATCTTCATATTTGTCTTCTAACTATATGCAGGCTTTTTTCTTTGTAAGCCCGGAACAGGAGTTTTTACCTGCAAAACATAGAAATTGTTAAGAAAAACATAGGTGACAAAGAAGGTCATCAATGGCTTTGTTGAGCTCGAAAGGACATTGGAAGGAGTCTAGAGCATATTGGAAGGTAAAACAATGGTTTTATTGGTCGCAGAGGTTTCTGGAGGTTTCACTGTGTAAACAGGCGAAACAAAGCAAAATGGTGATTTTTATATTTAAACGGAAAAACAGTTTACTTTTTGAAATATGGCGTAAAGTGAACAGTGGCCATTTTGTTGTTATGCGGGAGGTGGTTTTGGTTTTCATCGCACTGCTTATGAGGCGCGGGCGGTTTTGGGAGGGGTCACCTGATATAGTCTGAGCCTGACATGTAGCAAGGGGAGGTCAGTGGAATACTACTTTTTCGGGTGGGTAATGCTCGGACAGAGAGCCAACCTGAAATTACTAAGGGTCATTGGATTTGAATGCATTGGATCAGACGGTGGTGGAGTGAAAGAGTAGCGCGGAGGTAAGAGGAAAGAGCAATGGAGGGGCCCAACGATTAATCATGGCAGTATGGCTTTATTATGGGTTAAAAACTGAGATTAGCTGGGTTTTATGGTTAAATAGAAGTTTAGGTTTGTTCTCCTTTTAAATCATAAAAACTTTTTAACAAAGAAATCCTTTGGAAAGCACGGTATGGCGGACTTGAAATAGTATGAATTCGGGTGGATAAATGACGTCAGGTCCGAGTTCATCGCATATCGTAATCGCAGTTTAGCGAAGGAAGGCCCATCACAAAGGAATGCGATAGCGGCCAAACGCGATGTGGAAAATGAATCATGGAGAATACTGCGTCGGGTCCAGGTTCCCATCGCATATCAAAGATCGCAATGGTGGAGGGTGTATGTTTTGGCCGGGACTTGCGATGAGGGTGGATGCGAAATGGGCGATGAATTATGAAATATATATGCGTCGGGTCCGGGTCCATCGCGCATCGCATATCGCAATGCAGAGGAGAGTGCATACACGTTGAAAGGTTTGTGATCCACTGATATGCGATATTTTATGGAATACATAGTTTTATAATAAAACTTATGGTTTCAGGATATTTAGTAAAGGGAGTTAATAATATATGGGAAAGGGAATTTTTAGGGGTTTAATACTATAAGTTAGCATTAATATGAAACATGAGTGGAAAGGGGAAATACACTAAGTATAATTCTTTTTGTTGGTTTTTTGGGTAAAAGGGGGTTTAACATGGGGTTTTCACTTTTCCTAGGCAAAAAGGATTTTAACCTTAGGAAAAGGGGTTTTTTATAGAAAATAAATGAATATCAATTGTATGAAGGTGGGAAGGGGAAATTAGTAAATATAGGGATGAATGGGGATGAGGGAAGTTAATTAATTGATCTTGTAGACATTCATTTGCTTTGTGTAATTGCATCATGAAACATATGGTAAAACATGATAAATGTACATTTTCTCCAATGAATTATCAAACTTCTGCAACCTTTCTTCTACTTACCCTTTGCTTATCCTATCATTTTTTCTTCACTTAATGGGTGCATTTAAGCTAGCAAACCCTTTTCCTTTCTTTTTATTTTTTTAAAAAGCAAACTATCTAATTCTAACCTTATAACATTCAAGGGCTCAGATTAAACTGATGAGCACCTTATTATTCTCTACCTAACTACTGATCTGCCAAGATTAAACAGTTTGGCCAGATCTTTATTCTCTAATTATAACATCAAATTTAAAGCATGAAGCACACAAGATTAAACTATTTGACTGTCATGGGTTGTGGCATTTATGACAAGCTGCACACAACCATTATTTTGCAGAAAAAATAGTAGTGCCATTTAGACTTGCTCACTTTCAGAGTTTATTTGTTTTCTTTTCTTTCTAACCTAACATTTTCTTTTTGCCTTGATTTTTTTTAGGGCATCTAACCTAAAATTTTCTTTGATATGGACATCATCATCAAGATATTTTCAAAAACATTTTATTCAATATTGTTATGTCCATATCCTAACTTAACATTTTTTCAAATATTCTATTTTTATTTTTTTGACTATTTTATTCTATCTTATCAAAACCAAAAAATGCTACAACAAGGGGCTGGGTTCTTTTGTCTTTGGGTCCTATTCTTTAGTTTCTTGCTGCTCCCCTACCTTCCTTTCCAATTTATGTTCCTCTTGTAGATTCAGCAGAGTATCCCGTAGGACTATTTTTGCTTCCTGTAGATTTTGCTGTGTATCCTGTAGGATTGCCTTTCCCTTGGAGGAAGTTGATCTAGTAGTAGACCTTCTCACATAGTTGATAGGGGACTTAGGGGAAGCCATTTTCTCTTTTTGTGTAGGGGAGTCTTCAATCAAAATAGGAATTTTGGTTGATGTTTGGGGTTTACCCTGTCTTATTCTTGTGCTTTTTCTTGTCCTGAAATATAATGGGGTCTGCCTCTGCGTTTTTCCTTTTTGCATGATTGGGGTGCTAAGAGCAGCGAGTGCAACTGCTTCCTCTCTCTCAGTGGCTTCTAGAGACACCCTAGGTGACTCCTCCTTGATTTTTGTCCCCTCTTTTCCATTTCCTTCTTCCTTTATGTCCTTCATGTCTTCTTCTTCTTGTAGATCTTCATCATCTCTATCAGTTTCCTCCTTAACATCCTCCTCTATTTCTTCATCATTCTCCTTCTCTTCTCCCTCTTCTTCTTCATCTTCATCATGTTCTTATGTGTCATCTCCTTCTTCATCCATCTCATCCTCATCTCCTTCTGTATCTTCCTCTTCCTGCTTTACTTCCTCTTCACTAACAGTAGGACTAACATCATAAGTGAGAGCTTTGATGTCATCCTCTACTGGCATGTCTCTGAAAACTGACCATGTTATAGGAGTTTTGAGGTTTTGGAGGGAATCTTCTATAAGGATCCTAATTAACCCATGGTGAGCTAACTGTTGGGAATTTCCCTCCTTCACTTTGATGCTTGAGTCTATGAGTGATTGAAGCAGGAAGTATGGTATGTTGAGCCTTTGGTGAGGGGGTGTTTCTGCTCCAAATCTCAATTCTTCAAGGATCCTAAAATGATAGCCATAGACCACACTATACCTACCCTCACATGAAATGTATTTGATCAGTTGGTAGCTTACCTCATTCCATGGATATGGCATAATTTCCCTTCTTACTCCATTTTTGTCCTCAACGGGTTCCTCACCTTCTAAAAAGAATTTTCTTTTGGCAACTTGGCTATCTCCTTTGTCTTCTTTCCTCCATGGTATTCCTAGGGAAAGTGTGGTGACGTTGCTGATGTGCTACACAATAATTTGTCACCGACCCCGCATTCCCTGATTTCGGACACTGTCAGTCCGAGTTATTGACATCTAGCTTGTGTCATGTCGCAAATTATGTGTCAATGTCTTCCTTGTCATCTCAGGAAGAATACCTCAGTTCACTACTCTTGGAGCAGACCCTTTTCTACCTATGTTTTTGGGTCGTGGCGGGTCAACAATTTTTCCACCCGTGAAGATGGCCAAGATTGAACTAGCCCTAGCGAAGTCATCACACTGTCTCTGTGTTGCACTCACGACGAGCTACTTTTGGCAAGTTTTTTAAACAAATCGTCGAAGCTTCAAAGTGTAACAGCTTCATGGGTGGTCCTAGGGATGGTTGTTGGATCGGATGAGCTCGCCTCTCTCCTTTGGTATAGTTGTTCCACCTTTTGTGCAACCTCTCAAAGGGATAAGATCTTTCTCCAATCTCTTATGGAAGCTCCTCCTCCTATAAATACTTCCTCCATGGCTGAGACCAGCTAGCTTTAGAGTTCAAGAGTTCAATAGTAAAAATAGAGAGTTTTTCTAGAGTGTGGAAGTAGCCTCTTATATAACTTAGCTTGGGATGGTTTTGAGTGGAGTTGGCTTGATTGTAAGAGTGTTCTAGCATTAGCCTTTTGGGTAGGAGAGAGAGTTATTCGTCCTTTTGGGAGACATTTCATGAGTGAATGCTCGCGGAGACATGCTGACGGGACCCTTCAAGGAGGCTTATGACGTCAAGGCTTGGTTGCAAGTTCTACTTTAGTTTACATTAATACAAATCAACAATTTATTTCCTATATTTTATGTCGAATTACATATTGATAGCTTGAATCTGCTTAACACTTTAAGTAGATCGTTTTTGTCCTATTCTGTTATGTTCGTGGTTGTTCTCTATATGTTATTTTCAGGTACAAGTGATTAGAAGAATGAGAGTTGGAGCAACACAATGGGGACTTCATCGAACGACGATTTGAAGGTAGGCCTTCATGACATCAACTTTCTAAGGAAATTTTCTTTGGTATTGTATTTTTTGTGACTAGACCCACTGTAGGGCTATAGGGGTTACCTCTGTCCACAGAGGGAACTTGTTTGCATCACATGTAGGTTTCCTGTAATTCCTATAGGATCATCCTGTAGGTTTCTAGTACATCCTGTAGGTTTTCCTAAAACGACCTGTTTTGAGGCCAAATTGATGGAAAACCTCTAAGAAGTCACCAAAAGCCTCCCAAGGACCCTCCACACCTTCCAACCATTTCATAACCCCTCCAACCATCCTCAAACATCCTCAATTCCCCTGCCACATCCATAAGAACAATTAATTTGCATACTTGATTTTGCATAAAAAGACAAAAAAAAGCAAAAACAGATTTAGTTCAGTTTCTTTACTTGCACAATAGTGTTGTTTAATGCTTCTTACTTCTACAACTTAGATAATAGCATTTGTTTCATGTTGATTTAGCATTTCTGCCTAGCATAGCTTCTTAAATGGTTAAATAGGAATGGTGTGATTTAGCATTACATGTCGACCTTCTCCATTATTGCAGTAGAGTAACTTTGTCTTAGAATAGATTTTCCCTTCTTCCATCAAAGAATCAAGCTTCTTCTGACTCCATAGAAGTCTGGCTTGGAACCCCAGTGGTCTCTCGCCAATTGAACAGTGACAACAGGTAGGACCATCATTTTTTCTTGTGCATACAGCACTGTCACCTCCAAGTTTGTAAGAACCCCGGGTTGATAAGTAAAGTTAGTATCCCAGGAGTTGCAGCATCCTTGCTGCAATACTGGCGCTCATCACATTTTGGCATTGTTTCTAGGGAGGTGTGTGAGTAGGATGCGATTACTACTTTCTTTTGTTCTATTTCTTGTCTTCAATATTTTGCCATTAGTTTATTTTTGCAAAAGTAATCTAGTTGCTTCCTTTCTTTCATTTTTCATTGTCTTCTTTCCTTTCCATTTTGCAAGCAAGATTTCAATTCAGAAATTCTGTCAGTAATTTTCATTCAATCAACAATTTCAATTCTACAAGTACTTTCTAAGTTTGAAAAAATACAAAACCAAACCAAAAATATTTCCTTTCATGCCTTGTAGGAATAGGGACAACTTAGGGAAATTTTTTCCAAATACCCCCACTGCATCTAACAGCCAACCTTCCCTCTTCTTTAGTGGCTCTGAACTGGAGGAACCCATAGGTGAGCAACCTGACATATTTGAAGAACCCATTCCTACTGAGCCAATGGCTGAAAACAGAAATGACATAGGGAATAGAGAGAGAGAGTTGAGGGTGCCTTCCCCATCAGGGAAACCAATGGGGACACTAAGATGAAAAATATAAGCCCCTCTACCCTACCTCATTTCCATGGCCTGACCACAGAGGACCCCGACACTTTCCTATTTGAGTTTGTTGTTATATGTCAAACCTATGACTATACAGATGATGAGAAAAAGTTAAAACTATTTCCATCTACCCTCAAGAATGCATCATTACGCTGGTTCATGGGTTTACCTAGAGATAGCATTACCACGTGGGCTTAGATGCAGCAGGCCTTTAACAACAAATATCAGGACTACTGTCAGTCAAAGGATACTAAAGAAGAAATTTTTAGGATGACCATAGGAAATGATGAATCCCTAGAGGATTACGAAGAAAGATTCCAGCTTAGTTACAAAAGGGCCAGGTGCACACTTGACCTTGAGTCACTAAAGCTGGTCCTGCTTAGGGAAGTAAGAGAATATCTTCTAGATACCTTACATTTGTTAGTAGGAGGATATTGTTGGAAATACTGAGAGGGGGGTGAATCAGTGTTTCTTTTTCAACTATTATTTTACCAGTTAAAACATTTATATTCAGAACACAAGATGAACAACAAGTATCAATGCTTTTATTAATATAATATTTGCAATAAAATAGATACAATGTATAAATGGTTGCAATCAGTTACCAAGCACCAACTTGGACTTTTGTGAGGCTCCAACCTCTAGAGCACCAACTCTATTTTTTTCAAGGCACCAACCTTGGACTTAGGAGCACCAACTCCCAAGAACTTCAATCCTTCTAGTTCCTGAGACACCAGTCCCAAGGACACCAATCCCAAGGACTCCAATCCTTCTTACTTTTGAGGCATCAACCCCAAGGACTCCAATCCTTCTTACTTCTAAGGCATCAACCCCAAGGGCTCTAATCCTTCTTACTTCTGAGGCCCCAACCCCAAGGGTTCCCACCCAATCTTGTAAAAGCATGTTTGATAGTAATGTTCTTCTCACAGAACTCTTCTTTACTGAGTTCTGTCTATTTACTGCTTCATTGTAGTCTTCATGCTACAGCATCAATGACAACCAGTCTTTTTATGAAGGATTCTTTACAACTCTTCATACTGTCCACACAGAGTCTCCAATATCCTTCATGACCTCTGATAATGTCTCCACACAACTTTAGTGAGTCTACTATTAGCTGCACTAAGCTCTGCATAAGAAACAACTTTTTGTTCAAGCATTTGTTCTCACTGTCATAGTAAATGCTTCAGCATGACTGCTTCTCTGCTGGCGACTTCTCCCCTTCGAATACCTCCTGTCCTGTTGGTCCTTCGGCCCTTTTCTATTCTGTTGGACCCTACCGCTGCCTCTGTTTCCTCCAGCTTATTCAACTCTCGTTTCAGCTTCCTCTGCGCTGGCTTGTCCTCTTCGGCGCTTTGGCTTCCTCTGCACTGGCTTGTCCTTCAACTTCCCAGCTTTTTGGCTTCCTTAGTCTCTTCATGCTCACCAACACTCCTGGGACACGTTGATTTAATGGCGAGGACTAAATACATAGAGAAAAATTGCTGCATAGCCCATTTTTTTTGTAAGAATATGCAAACACAGGTATTTATTGTTCATGGAGAGAAATCATTGGAGATACAGTACCAACAAGGAAGCCCCACCTGCCATGTCACCATCACAATTCACAATCACCATCATTCAAGCCTCTTGAACTATCGGGTGCGTTTTTATGCATTTTGGCCTTCAAACCCTACGCAATACAATTTTCGAAATACACAGGAATATATGAAAAAATGACTGAAATGCTAAAGGCTGGACTTCAAATTTATTACACCCACATCTATACCTGCATCAGGTCCACAGTGTAATCACAATTGGCAGTCGCAGCTTTCGGAGGTCTGCAACATATATCGCAATCAGCGCTTTATAGAGTGACAAGGCTTTGCAATATATGCAATACATAACTCCCGATATGACGGACGTGATATTATTATAGGTTGTTTTTAATGCCTCCGTCGGGTCCATACATATATATCGCAATCGGTGGTTTGGGGGTGACAACCTTTTATACATTGCAATGTGAGAGTCCCGATGGGTGGATGCGATGTTATTAAGGGTTGTTGCTATAACCTGTTCGGGTCTGTGTATATACTCCTCCGCTCTTAACTTAACCCATAACTTGATTTTTGCCAATATTATGTTACATCACATTTTAATGGTTCGTGGGTCCATATATAGATATGTGTGTGTGTGTGTGTGTGTGTGTGTGTGTGTGTGTCGTAATCGGGGGTTTTGGGTAGTGGTACATAACCGAACCCGCCAATTATCATATCGCTAATATATCTATATATATATATATATATATATATATATATATATATATATATATATATATATATATATATATATATATATATATATAGATATATATATATCTTTTCGCTCCGATAGTGTATTATGATATAACTATGTTTTCCACCTCCGATAATGTAAATTACATGTATATGTTATATGTTGCTACACCTTTGCCTTTAACTCTTCTGCATATCTATATATGTATTCCGCTCTTTGGAACTTTGGCATGTATTAATCCCGATAAGACTCCCTTGCATATATTACTCCCGATAGGCTGATATGCCTCCGATGGCTTTGTTTGCTCCTCCGATAACTCTGTTCTTTGGTATATATATATGACTCCTCCTGTAGCTCCGATAGCTCTGTTTTTCCTCTCTGGCATGTTAACTCCTCTTTTGATGACTTCTTCCTCTCGGTTCTTCTTGGGCATGTATTATATGCAATGCTCCTTCGATGTGGCTCCTCTTGCCCCAATGTATTCCTTTGGCTTTGTAATGACCTCCTCTTATGGCTTCTGCCTTTTCCGATATGCCTCTCTTGCTCTGATATTCTGCAATACTCTTAAGCATAAGCAATAGCTTTGATATGCCTCCTTTGTTACCTCCTCCGTTAACAGAGTCTTTCTCATGGCTTGGCTATCCTGATGGCCTTGCTCCTATCTCTTCATGGATCTGTTCTGCTTCCCATTCATGGATCATCTAGTATCTATAATATTTCCATATTGACATCAATGACAACCTAGGTCAACAATCTCCCCCTTTGTTATTGATGGCAATATTCTTATTCTCTCCCCCTTTGACATCAATGGAAAAGGAGTGCTCTGGGACTCTCCCTATCAAACTACTTTTGTTCTTCATGAATGGTAGGTCTTCATGGGTCTGGGACTCCCCCATCAAACTGCTTCTATTCTTCATGAATGGTAGGTCTTCATGGGTCTGTGACTCCCCCTGTCATAGTGCTATTCTTTTTACTCAAGATAGAAGGATTGATGCTTTATCATCAATTAGCACATTATTCCCTCTTCATGTCTCAGAACTGCTTTATCATGGTTTCAACAATTCTTAAGATGCTCTACTTCAATGCTTTCAATTAGATTGCAAACAGTCATACACCAAGTGTCCAAGTCTAGGTTTTTATGCTTCAATCCATATTGTTGTCTCTAGAGTCAGAATTGAGAGGCCTTCATAGTCTGAATCAAGAGAAAATGCCATCGAAATTGTCTTTCTTGTTATAATTCTTCAAAACCGAGTTCCTTTGTGTTTTTGTGCTTCTCCTTAAGTCACTGCCATCCAGTGTTCAACATCATTTCATTTGGATGAAATGCTGAGAGGTTGTGCCTCACTATTTGTTGCTGTATTTTCTATGTGACCAGTATCAACTTAAGTTATATTTGACTACACAACATTCTCCTTTCTATGAGCCATCTTTTCCTTGTGTTCTTGTACATATCTCAACAAGTTATTTCCGCTAGCAGATTTAGATATCCTATCTGTGACTGTCTTTTAAATTCATTTTGTTGATTTGCATCTTCTTGCAATGCTTCAGTTTTGTTATATGCAGCCAGTTGCTCTTATTTCAAACTCCATTCTAGATGTATCTGTTTGTTTGAAGATTGCCTCTATTAGTGTCCATAATTTATATGTTCTCACATTAAATCCCTGAGTCAAGACATTTAGCATCTGTAATATCAGCACCATAGTTATTTGCCCTATTTCTCTACATTAGATGACCTTCTCTATTGCTCCAGATACTACTTAGTGATTAAGTGGAAAGCATCTTCAATAACAATCCAAATAATGGTTACAGGATCATGTTCTTCAATGGAGTATTCCTAAGAAATGATATTTATCAAAGAATGATTGTTAATATAGCTTAGCAAGGATTTTATAAGGACCCTTTCACTAATAGCTTCTACAATAATGATCAAGAATCACAAGCTCCCCCTAACTGTATGCATCATCTCTTTTGGTAGAGTCTTCCCATCAAATGCTTAGAATGTCAAAATTTAGGCCAGTGACCTATGTTGTTGGCTGGAGAGTTCAAGGGACTTTCGGATTGTATTTGCTTCCTTCTCCATACTTGTGTAACTTTCTTCTTTTGCATGGTTCTATCTTGTGTAAGAGCCCAAGTTAAGTTACAATCATGTGCCATATGACCAATGTTATGACACTTGAAGCATTCTACATTGTTTATGAATAAGAATTCATTATTTCTTCCCGCAAAATTGTTCCTTGGAGATTGTTGGGGACCATAATATCTATCTTCATGAGATGGTTTACAATCTTTTGCCATGTGACCAAAGTTTGTACAAGAATAAAAATAACCAAAAAATGAACTTTGGTACCTGGGAGATGGAGATTTCCTTGATGTACTTCTGAAGCCTTTCTACCTTGGTATCCTTTGATGATAACCATTGCCTCTCACGTCTTTGACATAATCTACATTTCTTCTTGGAGTAGGATTTCTTCCATTGTAGCCTTGATGTTTCTCCTTGCCTTTGCTAGAACTGGGAGCATCACCATTTCTTTTTGGCTTCTTCATATCCCTTTTGTTTGAAGCATTATCACTCTTGTTTGAGGATTCACCTGCATACCCGAGACCTGATTTATCAGATGGACATCTATGATAGCTGAGCATGTCATCCAAGGCCTGAGAGCTCTTCAATATTTTGTTCATCCCTTCAACCTTTTTCTGAGGAGGACAATCTCTTCTTCCAATCTTTCACACTCATTATTCTTCTTAGCAAGTTGTTTCTCAGTTTCTTCCTTTGATACAAGTAGCTTCACCTGCCTATATTTTAAGGGAGATGATATCTGACTTCATTTTGAAGATTTATTCATCCTTTGCTTTTAGTTGACATATCATGGTGTTTATTTCCTTTCCTGCTTCATCAACCTGTCCTTCTATGACTTCCAATTCTTCCATTGTCTTCTCAGCTCCTTTTGCTTGTTTCCTTGCTTCTTGTAGTTGAGATTTGAGAGAGGAGACCCCTACCTTGTACTGACCAATCTCTTCTTCAAGTTTGTTCAAGCTCTTGTGCCTTTGTTCAAGTTTACATGACAAGGTATCTTCCCATTTCTTTTCTTTATCCAATTGATTTGTCATGGATATGACTTCTTCATGATGCTTTCTTTTGCTTTGATGAAATTCCTTCTTAAGCTTGGCAAGATCTTCATCTCTTTCTTGTAGTTGAAGCTTGACAAGGTCAAATTTCTCCCTTGTTTGATCTTGGTCACTAGCTAGTGCTATCTTCTTAAGTTCCTCATTTTCCTTTTTCAAATTGTTAATCTCTTCCATGGCAGCCATAAGTTGAGTGAGGAGATCTTCTACAAAATATTTTTCATTCTCTTCATCTTCTAGGTTTGCTTTAGCCTTGATGTCATCATTCTCATTTTCAGCTTCTATGATGGGTTCTGGATTTCCTTCTTGATTTCCATCATCTTCTTGATTGATGGTCATGGTCAATGCTCCTTTTGAGTGAAGGTCATGAAGTTTGTCCCATATACCCTTTTCTGATGAATATTTTCCTAGATTGTTCTTTATAGAATCAGGTAGCCCATTCAAGATTGCCTTCATTGCTTTTGCATTGTACTCGGATTCTTCATCCATCCTGCTATCAACAATCACTGATTTCCAAATTTCAATGCCTTGAGTCTGCAAGAAATTCCTCATTCTTGCTTCCCATATATTAAAGTTCCTATTGAACCATGGAGCCTCCTCAAATTGATTGTCTTCCATTTTAGTAGTAGAGGGAGACACATCCTTAGGATGATTGGAGACTTTCTTCTTTGACTTCATTATTTGTGTTCTAAAGATCAACCTTCAAGTTGTTAGGCTTTGAATGAAGGTACTGGCTCTGATACCAATTGTTGGAAATACTAAGGGGGGGGTGAATCAATATTTGTTTTTCAGCTATTATTTTACCAGTTAAAACATTTATATTTATAACACAAGATGAACAACAAGTATCAATGCTTTTATTAATATAAGCTTTACAATAAAATAGATACAATGTATAAATGGTTGCAATCATTTGCCAAGCACCAAATTGGACGTGAGGCTCCAACCTCCAGAGCACCAACTCTATTTTTGTCAAGGCACCAAACTTGGACTTAGGAGTTCCTGAGACACCAGTCCCAAGGACACCAATCCCTCCTACTTATGAGGCACCAAACCCAAGGACTCCAATCCTTGTTACTTCTTAGGCATCAACCCCAAAGACTCCAATCCTTCTTACTTCTAAGGCATCAACCCCAAGGACTCCAATCCTTCTTACTTCTGAGGCACCAACCGCAAGGGTTCCAACCCAATCTTGTCAAAGCATGTTTGATAGTAATGTTCTGCTCTCAGAACTCTTCTTTCTAAGTTTTGTCTGCTTACCGCTTCACTGTAGTCTTCATACTACAACATCAATGACAACTAGTCTTCTTATGAAGGAGTCTTTACAACTCTTCATACTATCCACATAGAGTCTCTAATAGCCTTCATGACCTCTGATAATGTCTCCACACAACTTTAGTGAGTCTACTATTAGCTGCACTAAGCTCTGCATAAGAAACAACTTTCTGTTCAAGCATCTGTTCTCACTGTCATAGTAAATGCTTCAGCATGTCTGCTTCTCTGCTGGCTACTTCTACCCTTCGAATACCTCTTGGCATGTTGGTCCTTCGGCCCTTTTCTATTTTGTTGGACCCTACCAGTGCCTCTGTTTCCTCCAACTTATTCAACTCTCACTTCAACTTCCTCTGCGCTAGCTTGTCCTCTTCGGTGCTTTGGCTTCCTTTGCGCTAACTTTTCCTCTTCGACGCTTTGGCTTCCTCTGCGCTGGCTTTCCCTTTGGTTTCCCATATTTTTGGCTTCCTCAGTCTCTTCGTGCTCACCAACACTCCTGGGACAAGTTGATTCAACGGCGAGGACCGAATACATAGAGAAAAATTGCTGCATAAAAAATTGTAACTGAGGCCCCTTTTTTCTTGTAAGAATATGCAAACACAGGTCTTTATTGTTCATAGAGAAAATTTATTACACCTGCGTCGTGTCCGCAGTGTAATTGCAATCGATAGTCACAACTTTCGAAGGTCTGTAGCATATATTGCAATTGGTGCTTTATAGAGTGACAAGGCTTTGCAATATATGTGATACATAACTCTCGATATGACAGATGCGATATTATTATAGGTTGTGTTTAATGCCTCTATCGGGTCCATACATATATATATCACAATCGATGGTTCGGGGGTGGCATCCCTTTATACATTACGATTTGAGAGTCCTGATGGGCGGACATGATGTTATTATGGGTTGTTGCTATAACCCGTTCGGGTCTGTGTATATACTCCTCTGCTCTTAACTTAACCCATAACTTGATTTCTACCAATATTATGTTACATCACATTGTAATGGTCTGTGGGTCCACATATATATATATATATATGTATGTATGTATGTATGTATGTATGTATGTATGTATGTATGTATGTATGTATGTATGTATGTATATGTATATGTATGTATCACAATCGGGGGTTTTGGATAGTGGCACATAACCAAACCCACATATATATATATATATATATATATATATATATTTGCTCCGATAGTGTATTTCAATATAACTATGTTTTCTTCCTCCGATAGTGTAAATTGCATATATATGTTATATGATGCTCTGCCTCTGCCTTTAACTCTTCCGCATATATATATATATATATATATATATATATATATATATATATTCCGCTCTTTGGCACTTTGGCATGTATTACTCCCGATAAGACTCCTTTGCATATATTACTCTTGATAGGCTGATATGCCTCTGATGGCTTTGCTTGCTCCTCTGATAGCTCTGTTTTGCCTCCTCTGGCATGTTAACTCCTCTTTTGATGACTTCTTCCTCTCGGTTCTTCTTGGGCATGTATTACATGCAATGCTCCTCCGATGTGGCTCCTCTTGCTCCAATGTCTTCCTTTGGCTTTGCAATGACCTCCTCTGATGGCTTCTGCCTTTTCCGATATGCCTCTCTTGCTCTGATATTATGCAATACTCTTAAGCATAAGTGATAGCTTTGATATGCCTCCTTTGTTAACTCCTCCGTTAACAGACTCTTTCTCATGGCTTGGCTATCCTGATGGCCTTGCTCCTGTCTCCTCATGGATCTGTTCTGCTTCCCCTTCATGGATCATCTAGTATCTATAATATTTCCATATTGAAATCAATGACAACCTCGGTCAACAGAGATATCTACCAATTACCCTATGAGGATATCGAGGTTGTCTTCAGAAACCATTCTAGGGCAGCTAGGAAAAAGGGTAGGGGTAGTCAACCTATGGTCAGTTCATTGTCTTCCAACTCATCCATCAAGGATGAAATTGGAAACATGCTGGAAGATTTTAAAAGTGAGATGCTGCAAAACCTTTCCTTGCAAATGGACACCATGCACATTAAGAGGAAGCAGGAGGAAGCAGAGAGAGCCTTGGCCATTTTTTGTCCTAGATGCAATAGGAGGAATCCTAGGAATGAATGTCCATTGAACTCTATTGAAATTTGCCCAGTCTGTGAAGAAAACCACTCCACATACAAGCGCCCTTCTTTGCCTGGACTCAAAGATGTATATCAAGGAGATGAAGGGGTCACTGAGCAGCTCTGCTACATTAATCAAAGGAGACCTCATGGGCTTAGACCATACCAGCAAGGCATGCAAGGGTCATCCCATGCATATTACAACCCCAACCAAACCACAACCATACCTTCTTGGGGACCCCCTACTCATCCTTCCTAGTCTACACCCCCTCCTTGGACCTATGCATCTTAGTATCACTCCCAGCCAGCCAACCAGTCATTTCAACCTTATGCTCCACCACAACCTCACTGGAATGCACCGCTTCAGGGGTGGAGGCCCCAATACAACAATGCTCAAACTTTATTGGCAAACCCAGATGCTTGCCCAGCCAAATCCAAATGTGAACAATAGGCAGGCTCAACAAGTATACAGTGGAGAGACATCATATCCAGCTTATGTTGTGGAAATCCAGGAGATTAACCTGAGATCTGAGAGAGTTCTCTTGGATAACCAACCTCCACCTCCACCTAGGGAGGTTGAGGAAGAAAGAGAGGAAATCAATATTAAAGCAAATCCACCCTTTCCTGATAGGTTAACCCAACCACTCCAGCCTACCCCAGAAGAGACTGAAAAATATATGTGTAAAGATTCCACCTCCCCAAGCAATAAAAGATGTTCCTATTTACAATAAGTTGATTAAGGAGAAGTGCTTCAAGCATCCAGGAAGGTGAAAAAGGGATACCCCTACCATTAATCTCATTGGGTAGTTGTCCATCATAATGTTGGGGTAGGTAATCTGTCCAAAATATTTGGACCCTAGAAGCCCTGTAGTGGATGTGCACATCAATGGCACTATTGTCCCACAAACTCTAATCGATCTTGGGCTTGCCATTAATGTGATGACCAAGGACACCATGCTCAAGCTCAACCACCAAGGTTCATTGAGGAAGACCACAACAATTCTGCAACTTGCAGACCGTTCCACAGTAATCCCTGAGGGAATTGTGGAGGATGTGATGGTATCCATTGACTCTTGGGAGTACCCTATAGATTTCCTAGTTCTCCAGCCTTAGGCTATGCTTACTGGTTACCCTCTCATCCTTGGGAGGTCATGGTTGGCCACTGCCGATGCTTACACTAGCTACAGAGCTGGGAATATGACCATCAAGAATGGGCATATGTCCAAGCAGTTAGTCCTATACCCTCCTGCTCAACCTTCTCTATAGCATGACTTACCTTTATGGTTGGAGGAGGAGGAAGAAGATGAAGTTTATTCCACCCAACTTTATACTTTAGAAGAAACCATGGGAGGAGGACAACAGGATGAGGATGACTTGATTGAACACCTACTCCAAATTCCAACTCCCAGTTCATTGCCCTTAGAAGAAGCAGTAAAGGAAACCCATAACAATCATCCAATTGACTTATGCTTGGCCGATTCCAACCCACTCCATGTCAAAACCATAGAATTTGGCCCAAAGAGAACCTTGAAAATCAATCCATCTCTTTCTTCTCTCCAAGAAGAGAAGTTATGCAACATGTTAAAGGAAAATCTAGAATCCTTCACTTGGTGTTACAAAGAAATGAAGGGAGTACACCTCTCAGTGTGTACTCACCACATATACATCAAAGAAGGTTGCAAGCCAGTCTGGCAACCACAAAGGAGGACGAATCCACCTCTTAAAGATATAGTCAATGAAGAACTACAAAAACTACTAGATGCAGGATTCATTTACCCTATCTCCAACAGTGAGTGGGTCTCTCCTTTGTTGTTAGTTCCCAAGAAAAATGGTAAGTGGATAATTTGCGTCAATTACAAGGAGTTCAACAAAGCCACAAAGAAAGATCATTTTCCTCTACCCTTCATTGACCAAGTGCTAGATGGACTGACATAGAAAAGGTTTTTCTCTTTCCTAGATAGATTCAATGGGTACAACCAAATCCAGATCTTCCCAGAAGACCAAGATAAAACCACATTCACTTGTCCTTGGGGTACTTTTTCCTATAGGGTCCTTCCTTTTGGCCTATGCAATGCTCCTGCCGCTTTCTAGAGAGTAGTCCTGAGTTTTTTTGCCGAGTTAGTCCATGATGTGGTGGAGATTTATATGGATGATTTTACACCTTATGGCTATGATTTTCAAGAAGCCCCGTCTAACCTAGGCAAAGTACTACAAAAATGCATTGAAATGAACCTGTCTATCAGTCCTAAAAAATGTGAATTCTTAATGACTGCAGTGACCATGCTAGGTCATTCAATATCTCAGCAAGGACTGCAAGTGGACCCAAACAAAATAGCTATCATCCAAAGGGTCCCACCTCCTCAAAAGTAGATAGATGTCAGAAGTTTCCTAGGGTTAGCTGGATACTACCGTAGGTTCATAAAGGACTTCAACAAGTTGGCCTCTCCTTTATTTGGTCTGTTAGCCAAAGAATCTGACTTGATATGGTCAAAAAGTTGTCAAGAGGCCTTAGACATCCTAAAGGATAAGTTAGCCACTGCACCGATTCTCCGAGGCCCAAATTGGGTCCTCCCCTTTCATATTCTTGTTGATGCCTCACACAAAGCCATAGGATCAGCCCTACGTCAAATAGATGAAAAATTGCCTTATGTTATCTATTTTATCAGTAATAATTTATCAAAGGATGAGCTAAATTATACAGTGATCGAAAAGAAACTCCTGGCTGTTGTGCATTCATTAAAAAAATTCAGGCATTATATTACAGGCTATCAAACATTTGTGCATACTGACCATGCTGCAATCAAATATTTAATGAACAAACCAGATGTGAATGCTCAAATTATAAGATGGTTACTTTTATTACAACAATTTGATATAACCATTGTTGATAAGCCTGGTAAGGAAAATGTTGTTGCAGACTTTTCGTCTAGAATAAATTTTCCTGCAGGTGAAGAAGGAATGGTGGATGACTAGTTACTAGATGAGAACATATTTGCTATTTCAATTCTCTCTCCATGGTTAGCTGATATAGAAAACTATTTGGCATTAGCACAACTCCCACCAAACTTGTCCTCCAAAGAAAAGAGCAAGATAGTCAGGAAAAGCACCCCCTTCACTTGGATTGGGGACAATCTCTTCAAACTTGGCCCAGATCAAATCTTGAGGTGTGTCAGGGAGGAGGAAGTCTTTGACATCCTTCTGACCTCTCATGATGGGCCTTGTGAAGGTCACTTTGCAACAAAGAGGACAACATTCAAAGTGTTACAAGCAAGCTATTATTGGCCCACTCTTCATCAGGATGTAAAAAAATACACTAGTCAGTGTGATCGGTGCCAAAGGATGGAAAAGCCAACTCCAAGAGATGAAATGCCTCTGCAGCCTCAAGTGACTTTCGAGCCATTTGACAAGTGGGGCATGGACTTCGTTGGGCCTATTGACCCTCCTTCAAAGCAAAAATAGTACATTATTGTGTGCACTCATTATTTGGCTAAGTGGACTGAAACTAAGGCAATTAAGGCAGCAACAGAAGAGAAGGTGGCTGAGTTCTTAAGGGAGAATGTATTCTACAAATCTGGGTACCCTAGAGAGCTAGTTACAAACCAAGGTAGCTAGTTTACCTCCAACATGATTGAAGACTTGCTCAACCATCACAAGATCAAGCATAGAACCTCCACTCCCTATCATCCACAAGCTAATTGGAAAGTGGAGGTGACCAATAGAGCATTGGAGGGCATCTTGACAAAAGTGGTAAGCAGCAACAGGAAGGATTGGGCATAAAGACTAGTTGAGGCCACCTGGGCCTATAATACCACATGGAAGACCACCACTGGATTCACACCTTATGAGCTGGTCTATGGGAAATAGGCATTCTTGTCCATTGAATTTGAGTGTAACACATTAAGGATGGCAACCCAGCTAGATCTGGATCTCAGTAGTGCACAAAAAGAGAGATTGTTCCAGTTGAATGGTTTGAATGAATTCAGAATGCAGGCCCTCCTACATACAGAGGTAGTTCAACTTCTGAGGAAGATATGGCATGATAAAAATATCAAGGAGAAGCAATTTCAGGAAGGCGATTGGGCGTTGCTATATGATTCTAGGTATAAATACTTCAAGGGAAAGTTAAGGACAAGATGGCTAGGACCATATGTTGTGGAAAGATGCCATGATAATGGTTCAGTGAAAATCAAAACCATAGATGAAGAGGCCATTCATTTGCTTGTTAATGGACACCGATTGAAAATTTACAAGAGACCTTTATCAAAACAAGAGTTCATTGATGATATCAATAAAACAATGATGATAGTGGAGCAAGTTCCAGCTCCTCCCTCATTAGATCACTGAGAAAAAGAAAAAAAATAAGGACCCAGGTGAAAACCTCCATGAGGCGCCTGAGTCCCATCGTTGGGTTGAAATATCTTGAGGTGGCTCAGTGGTGTCAAAACAAAAAAACAAGGAAAAAAGAAATAAGAAAGATCCCTGGGTAAAAACCTCTCAGAGGCAGCCTAGTTGTTTTTCAAAAAAAAAAAAAAATCATGAACTTTCCATTTGTAGGTCAACAAGAAGGACGGTCAAGGAGCAAAGGAGGATCACAAAGAGACCCCTATCACTTACATATTTACTTTTCCATTCATTACCATGCATTCCTCCATAATTTCTATCGTTTTTTCACTCCATTGCTTCTATTGGGTCCCTATAATACTAGTGATTACCCCATTACTATTGTAGTTATACCCCTTATTTATATTGTTGTGCCCCCATTGCCCCCATATTGTTATTAATGTGCCCATAGAATCCCTTTATTGTTATTTTTGTGTCTTTATATTATTATTGTTAGGTCGACTGGATTATATTGTGACTCCTTAGACTCCTATATATAGAAAGGAGGTTTTGTCATTTGAATTATCGAAGAATTGTTCATTTATGTAATGTAAAGGAGGTTGCCCCCTCGAAGAGGCTGAATTCTAAGGCGTTGATCTATCTTTTCTATCTTTTCTTGAGCTGGTTTCATAACATTTGGTATCAGAGCTTTGGATTCTAGGGTTTCGCTGCTTCAAACAGGTCATCATGGCATTTTCGCTATAACTTTTTTTCTGTGACGTTTCAGAAGTCGCAAAAAAAAACCCATTTGAGAAGAAATCGCTGAACCTTGGGTCTGAATTTCAGAGCTTTTCGCGCGATATTTTCGGAGATATGATCTGAGGAAGTTGGTCTTTTTGCACACACCTGAATTACATTCAAAATAGGTGACCTGGGGAAAATCGTCATAAATTTCTCTCTGAGGATCGGATTGAAATTTCATAAGAAGGTATAAAAAGAGGACGGACTGTAGTTTCTTGTATGCATTTTTTAGATCCATAGGTCGAAACAATGACTTGTGGCACGCTGTACAAGTTTGCTCTATTGAACTAGTCTATAAGCAAGTCACTGTGGGAGATTTCGTATAACTCTTCCTTGGAGAAACCAATTTGGGTCAGACTTGTGGCATTGGAAAGAGGACTCAGAAGGCTACTACAGGTCAAAATTTCAGAACTGGATGATCCGAAATTACAGAGATACATCAGATTTAATATCAGGCTTCTACAAAGTGAAAAAAGGTGTGTAGTTTTTTTTTTTTTTTTTTGCATAAGCTTGGTTTGAAGGAATTCAAAGGGCATAGTAAAGCACTATTATTGGTAGCTGATGCCCCGAGGAAATAAAATGCAAACACCTAGTAAGGAACCTGAAAGATCTAACATGCCTCATGTAGAAGAGGAAGAAATGCTACATGATATATCCAAATTACAAGAACAAGTGCAACAAATGTCACACTCACAAAAGCTAACAGAAGCTAAGATAAATGGCGTGGAATCTAAGATAAATGGCGTGGAATCTAAGATAAAGGGCATGGAAGCTAAGATGGATGATTTGAAGATAGATTTGAGGATAGATTTGAAGACAGACATGGCAGATTTGAAGACAGATTTGACAAATTTTCTACAAGAAATACTTACTAATGGTGAAAAGGTTGTAAAGGAAACTCATGATGTGAAAAAAAGAAATGTTAATCATGATTCCATAGACTCTAATGTTGGATCGAAGACCCACCATATTCCAAAAATCGATATGAGGAAGTTTGATGGAAAGGATCCTGCCACATGGATATTACAGATGGAGCAGTTCTTCGATCTCAATAATGTGCAAAACACACAAAAGGTACGTATGGCAACTTTATATTTGGAACCAAATCAGTTTGTATGGTATCAATGGCTTTGCTCTCGTAAACAATTTATCACTTGGGCAATTTTTACGGAAGAATTGATAGCACATTATGAGGATACAAAAAGCAACACTTTTTTTAGCCAATTGATAAGTCTCAAACAAAAGGGTTCAATAATGGAGCACATTGAGGAGTTCCAAAAATTGAACATAAGGGTAAAAGATATTCCAGAGGAGCATAGGATTGATGTGTTCATAGGGTCTTTAAAGGATAATATCCAACATGATGTTCGCCTTTGGGAACCTGATTCATTAGAGAAGGCATTCAGGTTAGCAAGAAAAATGGAAAGCAAAATTATGGCAACCAGGAAGCATACCACTCACAACTATAAAGATGGAAGTGTTGTTGCCCCTAGTCTTCCACAACCTATAAGGTTGACACCACAACAATTGGAAGAAAAAAGAGCAAAAGGGCTTTGTTACAGTTGTGATAGCAAATACACTAAAGGTCATAAGTGTGCTGAGAAGAAATTATTCTACATAGATTGTGAAGAGGAAGAAGAAAAGGAGCAAGAAAGGTCAAAAGAAGAGGATATACTCCAGGAACAAAGCCTAGATGAAGAACAAATAAATCCGACCATATCTTGTAATGCATTGGCGGGAATTACCACTCCTCAAACCATCAAGATAGAAGGACAAATCAAGAAGAAAAAGGTAATAGTGTTGATTGATTCAGGAAGCACCCACAATTTTATTCATTGTAGGGTAGCAAAAGAATTGAATTGCTTCCTATATCCAGCACCAGAGTGTCAAGTGATGATTGCAAATGGAGGAACAATAAATTGCTCTGGAAAGTGCCATAATATCAAGCTATCCATGGGAGAATATGTATTGACTAGCCCAATGCTTTCCATTCCAATGGGAGGTGATGATGTTGTACTAGGAGTCCAATGGCTACAATCCTTGGGTACAATAGCTTTTAATTTTCAAGAACTTTTCATCAAATTTTCTACGGAAGGAAAGGAAGTTGAATTAAGGGGTATTGCAGGGAAACCAGGAAAGATAATCAGCTCTAATGGTATGACAAAGCTTCTAAAAAAGGAGCAAAGGGGTGTAATTGCACAATTATGTTCGCTAGATGTTTCCACATTAGAATCATCTATTTCTCCAGATCTCCAAAAAGTCCTGGACAATCATTCCAAGGTATTTGAGACTCCCAAAGGTCTCCCACCTATGCGTGATCATGATCATGCTATTCATCTGATTCCAGGAAGTGTTCCTCCAAACATCAGGCCGTACAGATATCCCTATGTCCAAAAAAGTGAAATTGAACATATGGTTGCAGAAATGCTAGAGGTTGGTATAATTCAACCGAGTCAAAGTTCTTTCTCTGCTCCAGTAGTATTGGTGCACAAGAAGGATGGATCATGGCGCATGTGTCCGGATTATAGGGAGCTCAACAAGCTCACTATTAAAGATAAGTTCCCCATTCCTGTCATTGATGAATTACTGGATGAATTGCATGGATCAATTTACTTCACCAAGTTGGATCTTCGTTCAGGATATCATCAAATCAGAATGAAGATTGAAGACATTCCGAAAACGGCATTTAGAACTCATGAGGGTCATTATGAATTTTTGGTCATGCCTTTTGGCCTTACCAATGCACCTTCAACATTTCAAGGTTTGATGAATTCAATTTTCAAACCATTCCTTAGAAAATTTGTGTTAGTATTTTTTGATGATATACTTATCTACAGCAAGTCTTGGAAGGATCATGTTGAACATGTTGACAGGGTGCTACAACTATTGGAGGAGAAACAATTATATGCAAAAAGATCCAAATGTTTCTTTGGAGTCCAGGAGGTGGAATATTTGGGTCATATTGTATCTCATGAAGGAGTTAAGGTAGACCCTAGAAAAATTAAAGCCATTAAGGAATGAAAATCCCCACATCCATAAAGCATCTGCGAGGATTTCTTGGGTTGACAGGGTATTATCGCAAGTTTGTTAAGAATTATGGGAGAATAGCAGCACCTCTAACAACATTATTGAAGAAAGATGCATTTTCATGGACTCCGGAAGCAACAAAGGCCTTTGAACATCTTAAAGAGGCAATGTGCCAAGCACCGGTCTTAGCTACACCAGACTTCACAAAAACCTTTATTGTGGAATGTGATGCTTCAGGAAATGGAATTGGTGTTGTTCTAATGCAAGATGAAAGACCCATTGCTTTTGAAAGTCGTCCAATCAAGGGAAAGTTTTTAAGCAAAGCTATTTATGAGAAGGAAATGTTGGCAATACTCCATGCACTTAAGAAATGGCGACCCTACCTAATGGGAAGACACTTCAAGGTAAAAACGGATCATGATAGCCTTAAATACTTTTTAGAACAAAGATTATCCTCTGAAGAGCAACAAAAGTGGGTCACAAAGATGTTGGGTTATGACTTTGAAATCATCTACAAAAAGGGAAGCAAAATGTGGTGGCAGATGCACTCTCAAGAAAGGATGAGGATGTGGAAGCATTGTTGTGCGCTATTTCTATTATCCAACCAGATTGGATAAATGAAGCAAGGGAGGAATGGAAGAATGACGAAGAAGTGTGGGCACTTATTCGAAAGCTACAACAAGATTCCAGTACGTCTGATACATTTAGCTGGAAAAATGATTCGTTATGGTACAAAGATCGCTTATACCTCTGTAAGAATTCCCAGCTAAAACAAAAGATTCTTATGGAATTGCACACTTCTCCCTTAGGAGGGCACTCAGGATTTTTAAAAACTTACCACAGGGTTAAGAAGGAATTTTTTTGGGATGGCCTTAAATCAGATATTCAAAAGTTTGTGGCATAATTTTTGGTTTGCCAACAAAATAAAGTTGAAACAATTAAGACATCGGGTCTATTACAACCTTTATCCATTCCAAGCCAACGTTGGGAGGAGGTATCAATGGATTTTATCACAGGTTTACCCAAGTCTGAGCGAAAGAGTGTCATCATGGTGGTAGTTGACAGAATTACCAAGTATGCACACTTTTGTGCATTATCACATCCATTTAAAGCCAGTACAGTTTCTACTGCATTTATGGAAACAATTCAAAAGCTACATGGAAACCCAAAGATTATTGTAAGTGACAGAGATCCCATTTTCACTGGAAATTTTTGGACAGAATTATTTTCTTGTCTTGGTACTCAGTTAGCTCATAGCTCATCTTATCATCCTCAATCTGATGGGAAAACTGAGATAGTAAACAAGTGTTTGGAAGGATATCTTCGTTGCTTTGTATCTGATAAACAGACACAATGGGTCAAATGGTTGCCTCTGGCTGAATGGTGGTATAACACTTCCTTTCATACAACAACAAAAATGACCCCATTTATGGCACTTTATGGGTATCAACCACCATCCATCACATCATATTTAAGAGAAAATTCTAAGGTTCAGGCAGTGGAACATCATATCGAACATCAACAACAAGTCCTCCAACTCTTAAAGGATAACCTCGTGTTGGCACAGAATAGAATGAAACAACAGGCAGATCAACATCGCAGTGAAAGAAGTTTTGATGTAGGTGATTGGGTATTCCTACGGCTACAACCATATAAGCAAATGTCCCTCAAGCAAGCTCTCAAGTATTTTGCTTTAGTTACATTACATTATCAGGTGATCTATAGTGATAATTTCTACATGGTATCAGAGAAAAGGTGATCATAGTTGTGAACAGCTTATTGAGAAGGGAAAAGTCAAAGTTTGAAGTTCTTGATTGCAGGTACAAAATCGAATTCTTATCACACCTCAAAGTTCACCAATGGCATTCAATGGCTTGAGACTCGAGTATGCACTGGATGGTAGCTTGAATTACATATCATGGAAGGATCGAAAGGAAGCGGTATTAGAAGACAATGGTTTGAAGGCTTTCATTGATCAAGAAATTCCCAAGCTAGCAGCAGCTAATGCCCAAGAATTGGCGAAATGAAAGAAGTGTGTGGTGAAGGCGAGGAGGATTATTCTGGAGGGAGTTCGAGACCATATTGTCTCGAGTCTCCATGGGAAGGAGACTCCTTTTTCAATGTGGAAGACATTGAAGGACCTATATCAGAACAATAGCGACTAGAGGAATCTGACACTCAAGGACAAGCTTCAGAAAATCAAGTGTGAAAAGGGTGACACTATTTCTACATATCTGAACAAGCTCACCACCTGCAGAGATGAGCTTGGAAGTGTAGGAATAATGATAGCCGATGATGATATGGTGAGTCTTTCTCTCCTTAGCCTTCTTAAGAGCTGGCATAGCTACTAGGACTCAGTGAATGGAAGAGAGAAACTGTCGGATTGGGAACGACTGTGGTCAGATCTAATGCAGGAGAAGATCAGGAGGAGCACCAAAGATGGTTCTTCATATAAGCATGATGATGAATAAAATCTAGCCTTAGACAATAAGGCAAGGAAAGGGAAAGGGAAGGCTTCCCATTCCAAATCGAGTTCTTCTCATGGTGGGAAGAAGATTGACAAATCTAAAGTGATATGCTTTAATTGTCACGAGGTGGGCCATTATGCAACTAATTGTCCGTTGAATAAACCCAAGAATGGATCCTTGAAGGGATCAGAAGGTGAGGCATTGGCCTCTCAGTTCGAATTGGATTTTACCCTCATCGCATGTATGGTTTCATCGATGGTGGGTTGTGTTTGGTACCTGGACAGTGGAGCCTCATTCCACATGACCGAAGATAAGAGTTTATTCAGTGCCTTGGAGGAGAAAGACCTCAAGTTGTGCTAATAGAGATGGGCGATGATGGAATGTACCATGTTTCAGGTGAAGGCACGGTTGTGTTTCAGAGGGAGCATGGAGCTCCTCTCACCCTGACTGATGTAAAGTATGTGCCTAGACTGAAGAAGAAATTGGTATCGGTCGCAATGTTGGAAGACAAAGGCTATGATGTAGTCTTCAATAAAGGAAAGGCATTCCTGAGACACATAGCCACGGGTGAGACCAAGAGGATTGGGATTCGAGTGAAGAATCTCTACAAGCTAGAGGTAGATGATTGTGCTACATTGAGTTTGAAAGTAGAATTGGTACAAAGCCAAGACATTGGTGAGTTATGGCATAGATGGTTGGGCCACTTGCATCATGGGGCCTTGAAGATAATGCATCAGATTTCTACCAGACTTCCCAAAGGTAAACTTGAGCAAGTGGACACATGCAAAGGTTGTACATTGGGAAAGTACGCCAAGTCTTCCTTTCATGATCGAGACAATTAAGCTCAAGCAATCTTGGAGCGAGTTCATATAGATGTGTGTGGACCATTCTCAACAACCTCCACTGCGAAACAAAGGTATTATGTGATTTTCATTAATGATTTTTCTCGTAAATGCTGGATCTTTTTCATGCAGAAGAAGGATCAAAACTTCTCAAAGTTTTGTGAGTTCAAAGCTTTGGTTGAGAAAGAATTAGGGAAGAAGATCAGAGCCTTAAGAAGTGACAATGGTGGAGAGTATGTCTCTCAAGAGTTTAAGGACTTTTGTGTAGCAAAAGGAATTAAACGGGAGTTGATGGTACCCCGTAACCCATAGCAGAATGGGGTGGACGAAGAAAGAACTGAACAATTGAGGGGCAGATCAGGCGATGTTGCATGACAAAGGCCTACCACTTGATTTGTGGGCTGAGGCATGCAACACAATGGTCTATTTGCAGAATATAAGCCTGCATCACATACTTGGGATGAAGACACCAGAGGAAGCTTTCCCTGGGAAGAGACCAGATGTGGGTCACTTCAGGATCTTTGACTCATCGGTATATTGCCATGTGACCAAGGATGCTCAGAAGAAACTTGAGTTGACAGTTGAGTTGGGGATAATTGTGGGGTACACTGATACACCCCACAACTATCGGGTGTTCTTGCCTACCAGTCGGAGAACAGTGGTACATAGAGATCTAAATTTTGATGAGCAGAAGGCCATGCGAGCTTCCCTGAGAGGGACCTCCAACTACAGGCTATGTAGGAACTTTTGGTTCCTAAGGAGGAGGAGCCTCAGATTAATGCGGAGCAGCCGCATGCAGATGTTCCAGGAGTGGAGACATCCACTCAAGCAGAGTCTTCCAGATATGGGCGGAAGCGCATGAGAGAAGCTGACAGATTTTTGTTGGATGCGAGAGAGAATGTGGGAGAACCATCTTCTCAGCACAGACAGAGGAGGTCACTTGATAGGTACACTGGATACATGGCCCTTGTTGGGGAATGTATTGAGACCGAGCCATCTTCCTTTGAGGAAGCAGTGCAACAGCCGATTTGGGTTGATGCTATGGTGGAGGAGTATGACTCCATAGTTCGAAATAGTGTTTGGATGTTGTTCCAAGACCGAAGAACAAGTCAGTTGTGAGTTCTCGTTGGCTTTACAAGGTAAAGCAAGCTGCTGATGGTAGTGTTGAGAAACATAAGTTAAGATTATTTGCCCATGGTTTCTCACAGGTTGAGGGGATCGACTATGATGAGACTTTTGCTCCTGTAGCAAGGTAATCATCTATCAGATCGATGTTGGCACTATCAATACAAATGGGTTGGAAGATCCATCAGATGGATGTGAAGACTGCATTCCTCAATGGAAAGACTGAGGAAGAGGTGTACATAGAGTAGCCAGAAGGTTTTGAGACCTTCAATCATGAGTCACATGTGTGCCGAGTCAAGAGAAATTTGTACGAGTTTAAGAAAGCACCTCGTGCTTGGTACACCAGGATCGGCAACTACTTCACCAGGTTGGGCTTCACAAAGAGTGAAGCAGATGTGAACTTGTACCACATCATGGTAGAAGGTAAGTAGTTGATCATTGTTCTTTATGTTGATGATATGATATTGACAGGTGATGATCAGTTGATCATGTCTTGCAAGGAGGACCTTGCAAGAGAGTTCAAGATGAAAGACATGGGTCTCATGCACTACTTTCTAGGCATGGAAGTGTGGTAGAAGGATGGGGAGTTGTTTGTGTCTCAAGGCAAGTATGCCAATGAGATACTCAAGAGATTCCACATGGAGAAGTGCAAGCCCATGCAGACTCCTCTAGCAAGTAACTAAAGGAAGGAGGATGCTACTTCAGGAGAAGTAGTAGAAGCTACTGTGTATCGGTAGCTTGTGAGTTCACTGATGTACTTAGTGAACACACGACCAGATTTGTGTTATACAGTGAACCAGCTGAGTCAAGCTATGGTTCAGCCTACCAAGATGTTTTCGAAGGCGGCTAAGCATGTTTTGAGATACCTCAGAGGCATATCTCAGTGTGGATTATGGTACATACAGTCAGAGGGAGTGAAGCTACAGGGCTTCACAGATGCAGATTGGGTAGGGATTCCATCATATCAGAAGAGCACATCAGTAGGAATTTTCAACCTTGGTTCAGCTACAATTTCTTGGTAAAACAGGAAATAGAGGTCAATTTCACTCAACTCAGTAGAGGCTGAATACATGGCTACAAGTCCGACAGCATGTGAGGCCATTTGGATGAGGAAAATTCTAGTTGGTTTGTTTGATCAAAGGATGGATCCAACTATGATCTATTGTGATAATCAGAGTTGTATCAAACTCTCTGAGAATCTGGTATTTCATAATAGGTCCAAGCATATCGACATTTGGTATCATCATCTCAGAGACTGTGTGGCGAGGAGGATCATGTTGTTGCAGTATATTTCTACCGAGGAGAAAGATGCTGACATTTTGACTAAGACATTGTGAAAGTGTAAATTCGAGTTCCATAGAGATAGGATCGGGGTGGCAGATAATCCCTTTCTTGTTGAGAGGGAGTGTTGAAAATAGAAACAAGAAATGATAAAAATAGAAATGCTAAAAATAGCATTGCTAAGGATAGCATTTCAGGATATTCCAATTTTAATTTGTCCTTGAATTAAAATTGAGAATTAAAATTCGAATTTATTCTCACCAGCTGTTTGAAAAATAATTAATTAATTCATCCTGAATTAATTAGTTGGAGAAATTCAAATATGAAGTCTTTTTGAAGTCATGCAACAGTTATCCCTTTGATTGAGGAAGTTATCCCTTAATTAAGGAGATAAGGATGAGTTGTATTTGAGTTGTAATTAGTTAGCTCAGTTAACTGAGTTAAGTCCAGTTAGATTAGTTCCAAACAGTTTGTGGAACTAATTGTGAGTTCAGTCAGTTAATGCATGCATGCATGAAACTAGTGTACTCCATATAATTGAATATTCTCTCATAAATAACTCATGCATGTCAGTTCATAAAAAGGCCCAATTGAAATTAAAGGCAGGGATAGTGTACTATCATTTAGTGTACTATCATTTGCAAGAATTTTCCTATAATAAAATCTCTTGCATGCAGAAGCAATTCATTCCTTGAGATTTGCGTAGTTTTACAATGTGGTGGAGCAGTGTGTGAGACCAGTGTCACACAAGGTTACAGCAGGAATACCCAGGGAAAACAGCACAAGGAAATAGGAGGCTTGGAGGACAGAGGGAAAGGCATATGAGTTGTCTAGTCTGTCTATGAGCAGTGAGAGGAATTGTACTAGGAGCTGGATAGCTGTGAGAGCTAAAGCTTTGTGTAATCCTGAGATATTTCCACTTGTATGATAATACAGATAGCGGAGTTTTAGCTGAGGCTTTCCTAGAGTATTCTTCTATGTTTCATTTGTGATTGATTCTTCTTCTCTGTTATATGTGTTCTGTTTGATCTTTCTCAAATCGATTAAGCTTCCGCAAGTTTGATAGTAGAAGTAGATCAAATATTTTTCTTTAGTTACATTGCATTATCAAGTGATCCTTAGCGAGAATTTCTACATAAAGAGCATCACTTGAATATTCCTTGCTCTCCACACTTCTATTCCTTCTTTCCATCCATGTCACCATCCTCACAACCCCAATAAGAAGAATGATTAAAGAGTTTTGAGGGAGAATCAGTTATAGGACATCTTGTAGGAAATCCTGTAGTAGCCTATCCCACAGAATACCACTCATACCAGCAACAAGCCTTCAGCATGATGATCCAATAGCTCCAAAGCAGCAACATCATATCTTCAACCACAATTACCTGCACAAACAAAGAAGCCATTAGCAGACAACAAGAGGAGGAAGAAGAATAGCATGCAGCAAGTACACACAGTAGTACCTCTAGTTGTGTAGATCATCTTCCGTATTCATTGCATTAAGTTATTGTTGCTCGACGTTTCGAACCATCAACGATGGTTCATCATTAGGAAGATGATCTACACACCTATGAAGATTGCAGAAACCTAAGAGATAATAATAATAATAATAATAAAAAGCACCTCTAGTCTTTGACAACTACAACACAGCATTAAAACCACAGGTAAGTATCCTGCTCGCTCTCTCAGATGCATCATGTAGTCAAAAAAATGTAAGGGTTATCAGATAGTTGGTTTATAAGTGAAAAGGTGGCCAGTTAACTTGGCCACCTTCATTCAGTCAACACATACACAACTGGGTGTCCTCTCACACGTGGCTGTGGAGTACTAAAAAAGGTATGTTTTTGATGATCATTTCAATGGCTTTTCAGTGGGACTTGTGAATATTTTACATTATGAATGTGGAAAACAATAAAGAATTATGACAAAACATGTGGAATTAGTATGCAATACTTAACCGCTGATAGTTGTCATTCTCCTGTGCAGGAAAGGGTAAAAACGAGGAGCTGTTGTTCCAAAGAAAAAGACAAGAACAGGGTAACTGCTGTCCCTTTGACGAAGGACCGAGTGCAAACGAGGCTAAGTAGGTTGAAGCAAACTGGTCCGGAAAAGGAGGAGAAGGCACCAGCTCGGCGGAGGAGAAAAGAAGTGATTAAGGATTAACAGTTTGGCGAATCCCTCAGGATCTTCGATCCTAAGGGATTGCTGCTTTATTTATCTTATTGCTTAGACATCTCTGCCGTCACCCTTATATAAAGGGACGGCACTGTAAGCTTTGGGGGGATTATGCTTTTATGTAACTTTCTGTTAAAGATTGAACTTCGATCATCGAGTCTCGTTGAACTTGGCTCATTGTACTTTCTGTTTCATGCATTAATATAAACTTGGTGATTATCTTATCTCTGTGTCTGGATTAACTTAAAGCGGTGTAACCTTGAGGCTAAGGGCCCAGCCCCGGAGGACACTTGCTTCTGTATCACTACGATTTGATTTCTACGTGGTTTGCTTATCATCATTAGTTGGTAATCTGATATGCTTTATAAGTTACATCATATGCTCTGTTAAGATTCGTTCATTAAGGTTTTTATAGACAATAACTGTTATATTGACTCTGCATTATATCACCAATACCTTCAGAGTTGATTGAATATTATTAGACTTGATTGAACATTGTTATTATTTTGTTACAAAGCTCTTATGCTGTATACTCATGTTGTGGAATTTATCTGAAACATGTGTTCTTTATGATTCAGGAGTAATGTTGTTCCATTCTGAAACACAGTTGTAATTCCTGTTGATGACGTTTGGTGCTAAATCAGATTACTTTTCAAGTTTGTTGTGTGTGTATGATTTCCAAATGTTGTTCCATAACTCATTAGTAATTAGTGTTTTTCCATTAGCGCGTTTTGCTTGATTTGCTTGGAGAATGAAAGATTGATGCTTGATTACAATGAGTGCATTTTAGTTGATAGGATAAAGCTTGATTACTACTCGCGAGGTTTAGTTATTTGATTGATGTTACATTTTAGAATTGATGTTCCATTTTAAGCATTGTTGTTCCATTCTAGATTTACTGTTCGATTTCTTATTTGCCATTCCATTTTTACTTGCTGTTTCATTTACTCGCATTTGTTATTTTGGTGTGAGAGACGATCTGTGGCTGTAGTGAGCCTCGGCATTTATTGCTTCGCTCCCAGACCCGTGGTCCATGCTCTAATTTCCTTTCCATCAGTTTCCAAAGGGATGGGCTATTGTTGTCGAACCCTTGACTGATAAAGTTTCCTAGCTTTAAGAGTGTGTGATTTAGTCATTTGAAGTAACTTAGTCATAGACAAGCATCCATTTACTCTCGTATTTTTGCAGAACGTTGTACTACTAGCATTACTCTGACAAAGAGCCTCAGATTGAGTCAGTCTTTGAAATAACTAAACGCTCCCAGATTGACATATTAATGTGAGGTAATTAGAGGTGAAAGAGACCCTTTTTATAGCTCTACATTTTGGTGCCGTTGCCGGGGAAAGAGTGTAGCCATTTATCTTTTTCAGAGTAGTGTACGAACATGCTAGGGAAGAGTTGGATCTTAAAAACGAAAGGTAAGAACCTGCGTGCGGAGCATGTAAAAGCCCTGCTCCACTGTCCGCTTTCCTAACATATTTGTTGTTGCTTTGTTTGAATAGAATTTAGTAGTTCATTTGAGTGCATGACTAAGCAGAAAAAACCAGAAAAGAATATTAAGCTTCCATCCAAACCCAAAAAAGCCAAGGGGCCGGTGACCCTTGGCCGAACAACTTTCATAGACAAAATCTATAAGAAAATAGAATCTCAGTCATCAGTAGGTCCCAGGAAAATTATTTCTAAACAACCTACTAGTTCCCTTCAGGCCACAGGATCACCATCTGTAGCCTTTGCTGAGGTGCATAGTCAAACTGAAGATCAGGACTTTCAAGAAATTGAAAATTCTACTCCAGAACTATTGCAGGAAGGGAAGTTCAGTAACTTTTGTGAAGGAGAAGGAGAAACAGGGGAAACCGAGGAACCAAAATCTCCCATTGGAACAGATCAGCCATTAAAAAGCCCAGATAAGGGGAGCGTTGCAAAAGTCATTGTTGAAGGAGTCCAATCTCCTCAGACATCAGGTATTCCCCTTATCCCAGATAAAGGAAGTGCCATTAAAACTATCCCTGCTAAAATCGTTCCCTCTCAACCTAGGAATACCCTCCTAGATATCCCAGAAGGTTATTGGCATATATTCAATCCTATGGCTTAGAACCAGCCAAATACTCAAACCTCTACATTACAATATCCTATAGTGGATTCTGCAGCAACTGCGCCCATGAAAGCTATCCCTCTTCAACATATCCCTACATTTCACAGTCTCACATCAGAAGATCCGGATGCATTTTTATTCGAATTTGATGTGTTGTGTAGGGGATACGATTACACCACCGATCCCCAGAAATTGAAATTATTCCCCTCTACATTAAAGGGGGTTGCTTTAAGATGGTTTATGGGACTAGGTGGTGGGGTAATCAACAATTGGGATCAAATGAAAGAATCCTTCTTAAAAAAATATCAGGATTATTGTAGGTCTAGAGAATTGAAAGATGAAATATTCCAAATGACAGCCAAACCGAATGAAACATAAGAAGAATATGTGGAACGTTTTCAATACAATTTACAAAGATCTCCTTATGCATCACTACCTTTACCTGATAATGTGTTAAAAACTGCATTGATAAGGGGCATGAAGGAACAATGGATTGAAACATTAAACATCATGGGAAAAGGGGATATTTATCAAGAGAATTTTACTGACATTATTGATTTATGTATCAGGAGTTCGAGAGGCAGCACAAGAATAAAACCGGCAGAATATGATCGGTTTGCAAGAGACAATAAAATATCAACAGAAGGAGTAACACGTGTGGAGATTGGAAATTTATTAGAAAATTTTAAAACTGATATTCTAGGGACACTAACTACACAACTTGATATTATGCAGGCCAAAAAGAAGCAGATGGAGGCAGAACAGAATTTGGCAATCTTCTGCCCCCGATGCAAAAAAAAAACATAGTCACAAGGAGTGTCCACTGGATACAGTCCAAACATGTGCCATTTGTACAAAAGATCATCTTACGGAAAGCTGCCCCTCACTTCCTGGATTAAAAGCAGTATACAAAGAAGCAGAGGAAGAACCAGAATCAGTGTACTTGATCAACCAGCGCCGCTAGTGGCAGCCAAGACAATCTGGTATGTTTTCAGACCCAACCTCTTCTTTTCAGCCTCCACAATATAATGCTCAACAATATAATATGTGGCAAAATCAGTCCCAAACCCCATTTTCAAACTGGTCACCACCATCGTTTCCTTCTTCAAACCTGTGGCTGAATCAGCCAAGGCAATCTGGTTGGCCGAATTTCCCTTATACTCCACCATATTGGAAAAATAGCCCATATCCTCCGCAATGGACTCCCCCTACTTCACAAGGTTCACCCTGGCAGACAAACTGGAAAAGACCGATGCAACAGCCAGTAGGAACTATTTCGCTTCCTCAACCTACTCTGCCAGCTTTACAACAAAATCCCCAGTCTAATCTGAGACCGCAACTCCCAGCCCAACCCAACCCTAATCCAAATAACAGACCAGTCCAATCTCTTCAAATCATAGAATCACCAGAAATAGGACCCAACCTATGGGAGTGTAACGATAATCAATTATGATCTGGACGTATCATTGAAAATGAGGGAGATAAAACAGTTCATATTGAAGATCAATTATCAAGAGAACATCAGTTGCAACAAGAGGATGTAAATAAGCAACAGACTCATAATCAAGCAACCACATCCTCTCCTCAGTTCCCAGAATGATTAGTCATACCTCGACCTTTACAGTATCCTGACTTTGACATTTTGGGAGAATTACAAAATTTGTATATAAAAATCTCGTTCCTCCAAGCCATTCAAGATATTCCTATATACGCAAAAACTATTAAAGGATTGTGCATAAAGAAACCAAGGAGGAATATAACAACTAATTCAAGAGTCCAAGTAGTCGGTACTTTATCTGACTTATTATCTGGGAAAGAAACACCCATTAAATATGAAGACCCAGGAAATCCAATTGTAACTGTTCAAATTTACGGTCAGGCCCTGTCTAATGCCTTAGTTGATCTAGGAGTTGCAATCAATATTTTAACAACTACTACCTGTCAAAAGATCGGCATTACATCTGTGGAACCTACCTCTACTTTGTTAGAATTGGCCGACCGATCTGTGGTTAGACTAGAAGGTACTCTACATGATGTCATGGTCTCTGTAGATTCCTGGGAATATCCAACCGATTTCCTGATAATTAATCCAAAAACTCGACTTGATGGACACCCGCTAATCCTAGGTAGACCTTGGCTTGCCACCGCCGATGCTTACATTGGTTGCCGGCAAGGAAATATGACCATAACCAAAGGACCTGATATCAAGAATTTAGTTCTATACCCTCCAGCGCAGCCAAGTGTTACAATAATTAAAACTAACAAGTATCATGTATCATACCTTACTGATAACATTAGATCTCCATTGACTATACAAGAGGCACTTGATTTTAAAGATCAAACAAAATATGATGCCATTAACAACTTCATTAGTCAAACTGAATCCGGATCCTACACACAATTTCACATGATAGAAGCAGCATTTGATAATGAATTAGAAGAAGATCCTCTGAAAGACACACATGATCAAACAATACCTATTACTTCTGTCGCAAATAGTAAAATTGTGGAAATTGAACTGGGAAAAACTTTAAATATCAATGCCAACCTCACATCTGAACAAGAAACTAAGCTCATCCATCTGTTAAGAAAATATCAACAAGCATTTTCATGGGATTACCTGATATGAAAGGAATCGACCCACAATTGTGTACACACCACATTTATATAGAAAAAGATGCTAGACCTGTCCGTCAACCGCAAAGAAGACTTAATCCTCATCTAAAGGATGTGGTAAAAGTGGAACTTCAGAAACTTTTAGATGTCAATTTTATTTATCCTATTTCTGACAGTAAATGGGTCTCTCCGCTTGTGGCGGTACCAAAAAAGAATGGGAAATGGAGAATTTGTGTGGATTACAGGGAACTCAATAAAGCAACACAAAAAGACCACTTTCCTCTCCCGTTCATAGACCAAGTGCTAGATACTTTGGCAGGAAAGAAATTCTTTTCCTTCCTGGATGGCTTCAGTGGATACAATCAGATTCAGATTGCCCCTGAAGACCAGGACAAAACTACTTTCACTTGTCCTTGGGGAACATTTGCCTACCGAGTTCTACCTTTTGGCCTTTGTAATGCTCTTGCCACATTCCAAAGGGCTATCCTTATCATTTTTGCAGATTTAATAAATGACGGACTTGAAGTATATATGGATGACTTTACACCATATGGAGATGATTTTGATCCAGCACTAAATACCCTAGAAAAAGTCCTACAACGCTGCATAGCTACCAGGCTTTGCTTAAGCCAAAAAAAATGTTATATGATGATGACTGAAGGACTTATTCTAGGACACTATGTTTCAGCAGCCGGCATTCAGGTAGACCCGACCAAAATCCAAATACTTTTTCTTATTCCCACTCCTACCACTCAAATAGAGGTACGCAACTTTCTTGGATTTTCTGGTTATTATAGACGATTTATAGAACATTATTCACACAATGTTGCACCTTTATATGCACTGACTAGTAACGTTGATTTTCTTTGGACAGAAAAATGTGAACGTGCTTTCAAGGATTTAAAGAAGCTCGTATCCACAGCCCCAGTCCTCCGAGGACCAAACTGGGATTTTCCATTTCAAATATCAGTTGATGCCTCAGATACAGCCATTGGCGCAGTCCTTGGGCAGGAAGAGGATAAAAAACAATACGCTATCTATTACATCAGCAAAAATTTATCCCCTGCTGAATTAAATTACACTGTTATTGAAAAAGAATTCTTAGCTGTAATACATGCTGTCAATAAATTTAGACATTATATTACAGACTATCCTGTTATCTTGTATACGGATCATTCTGCCATAAAATATTTAGCAAATAAGCCTGTCACAAATGCCAGAATAACTAGATGGTTGATCTTATTGCAGGAATTCGATATTACAATCAAGGACCGGCCCGGCAAAGAGAATCCTGTAGCCGATTTTCTCTCAAGAATGCCAAAGCCAATTGATGCAGCAGCAGTTGAAGATCGGTTTCCAGACGAACATCTGTTTGTTGTTGCCGTTCGAACACCCTGGTATGCTGATGTTTCCAATTACCTTGCAGTAGGTAAACTACCAAAACACCTAACCCCTAATGAACGAAAACAGATTGTTCAGAAGAGTACTCGATTCTCCTGGATTGGGGGCTATTTGTTTCACACAGGGGCAGACATGCATATCAAGAGATGTGTTCGAGAAGATGAAATCTTTGACATCCTAAAAGCCTGTCATGACGGACCATGTGGGGGAAACTTCGCTGAGCGTAGAACTGGACACAAAGTATTACAGACAGGATATTATTGGCCCACGATTTTCAGAGATGCAAAGAAATTTGTCCAAGCCTGTGACAGCTGCTAGTGAGCAGGACGTCCTGGTCAAGCTGATGAGATGCCTCTGAAACCATAGTTAGTCATCAAACCATTTGAGCGATGGGCTCTTGATTTCGTTGGACCCATCAACCCTTCATCAAATTAGAAAACATATATCTTGGTGGCAACAGAATATGTTACCAAATGGGTTGAAGCAGAAGCATTGCCAAGAGCCACAGAGGACTCTGTCATACAGATCATGTTCCATCTATTTGTACATTATGGCCTTCCAAGGGAAATAATTACAGATGTAGAACCACAATTTGTTGGCAATAGATTAGCTGCAACACTTAATAATTATCATGTCCAGCATAAAATCACTACTCCATATCACCCACAGGCGAATGGACAAGTAGAAAGCAGCAATAAGGTAATAGAATCAATCCTAACGAAAACCATTGCGTCACATAGGCGTGATTGGGATGCCCGACTACCTGAAGCACTCTGGGCCTATAGAACAACATGGAGAAGCACCACTGGTTACTCACCTTATCAATTAGTGTTTGGAAAACAACCCATTTTTCCTATAGAATTTGAAATCCAAACATTACGAACAACACAGGAAGTTGGATTAGATCTAACCGAGGCACAGATTAATCGACTACAGCAGATCAATGAATTGGACGAAATTAGGCTATCTGCGCTACAAAATACAGCATTGATTCAACAGCAGTGAGCTAAATGGCATGATGTGCTCATCAAAAACAAAGTCTTCCACAAGGAAGACTGGGCTCTGTTATATGACTCTCGGTTTCAGGACTTCCCTGGGAAACTCCAGATTCGTTGGTTGGGACCATACGAAATCCAAAAGGTACATGACAATGAGACCATCACTTTAATCACCATTGACGGTTCTGGATATGCCTTCAAAGTAAATGGCCACCGAGTTCGTCTCTATCGTAAACCACTCACTAGGGAATCCTTCTGCCAACGGCTCCGCAGAGACACTGATATGGATATTTTAGGAGAGGAAGAGAAGTCTTCCTCACCTGTAATTCATTAAGGAATTCATTTCTTTTCACAATTTGTACATAATTTCTTTTCTTCAAGTCGTTCGTGTACATATGTTTGAACTAAATGTGTTATGTTGCTCAAAGATTTCGATTTTTGCCGAAACGAAGGGCATTTGCGTGTTTCTGTTGTTCCTTTTCAAAAGGAACAACATTTTCGATGTTTCTGCTGTTCCTTTTCAAAAGGAACAACATTTTCGATTTTTCTGTTGTTCCTTTTCAAAAGAAACAGCATTTTTGGTTTTTCGATTTTTCTGCTGTTCCTTTTCAAAAGGAACAACATTCTCGATTTTTCTACTATTCCTTTTCAAAAGAAACAGCACTCTCGATTTTTCTGTTGTTCCTTTTCAAAAGGAACAGCACTCTTGATTTTTTTGTTGTTCCTTTTCAAAAGGAACAGCACTCTTGATTTTTCTACTGTTTCTTTTCAAAAGGAACAACACTCTTGATTTTTGTTGTTCCTTTTTCATAGGAACGACGTTTGCTTGTTTTTCTGTTCCTTTTCTAAAAGGAACAGCATTTTGATTTTTGATGTTCCTTTTTCAAAGGAACGGCGTTTGCTTGTTTTGTTGTTCCTTTTCTGAAAGGAACATAATTTTGATTTTTGTTGTTCCTTTTTCAAAAGGAACGTCATTTTGAGTGTGTTGCTGACCTTTTCTTTTTTTTTCAAGAAAGATAGCATCTTTTTTTTTATTTTATTTTCTGTTGTTCCTTTTTCAAAAGGAACGGCATTGGTATGTTCTGTTGTTCCTTTTTCAAAAGGAACGACATTTACACTTTTGAGACCTATGCTCCTTCGTTGTTCTTCTCTCAAAAAGGAACACTTCTAGCATACTTTTTCTCTCCTTGTGAAACAGCTTATCCCTTTTGCTGATCTAGATTTGAGGATGCTTCTTGCTCCTGTTCTTTCAAAGTCTTTTAGAGACAGCTATGCACCTATGCCATGAATACAAAATCACAACATACTGAAATCAGAAAACTATAAATTGCTATCTTTATAAGGCTCTGTATCGGTAAGGGGACAGAAAGAAGGACATACTTATCTTTTGTTGTCATTGTCTTACTAATTTTGCCCTGATTGGTTATCTTTATCATGCCATTCTTTTTAATCCTCTTTGATTTTTGTTTAGGAATAAGAGCAAAGGGTTTATATCCTCCTATTGAGATGATAAGACTTCTTCCACCATTCCTACTCTTAAGGAGTCTTGAACCACACTTTGTGTATATATAAGGAAAAGTGCTTTGTGAAAAAAAAAAAAAAAAAAAAACAAATGAATTATAAATTGTCAAATGCAGGATAGGGGGTCTCATCAAGAGCCAGCCTACCATGATCATGAGGATCGAAGTGCAGTGGCATTCCCACTATGGCCACCACACCAGGGATATGGTCCAACAGGTATATAAAATAAACCAACCTTGGAATAGGAGGTCTCATCACGAGCCGGCCTGCCCACTCTTCGCCTCCTCCTCGTGAATGGCATTATGGCTAACTGGTTACCAAGCCAGCATAATGGCCTATACTTTGACATTACATTCCTTAATATACACATAAAGGATCATGGTTCCAAGGGTGAAATAAACAACTCTGCCAAGGTTATGGACACTTGTCGGCAGCAGAGCACTGTTAATGGTATCGAAGTCACATTGATTACACCAATAGGTAGGATACTAATACTCTTTTGTTTCTTATATCCTAGGCACTAATCATATATTATTTCCCGACTTATATATCGCATGAACATTTATTGCACCAATAATGGCAAAGGAGGTGACAGTGACCACTTACGATTTTGCAAGTACGACAGACGTCCTATCCCCTGGCCTCGCATCATATCACAGCAGCCTCTTACGTAATACACGATCCAACTTTATGCCTCGATTTCGGTAATCCGTTGTTTTTCTAAACATGGCATATTTTCATACGATGTTCCTTTATGACTTGGTTACAGATCGGGTGCTGCTCCTTTCTTTGACGGCTGGGACAGCCTATCGCATTGTGGGGGGGAAGGTTAACCTCATTATTCCCCGGGTTATGTGTCAGCTCACTATTCGGGAAAGATAGTGTACCAGTGAATGGCACGGCTTAACGGCATGATATTTCTATTTTCTACACAAGTTGTTGTTCATAAGGCATTTCTGTTGCATACTCTGTATTTTTCTAAATCCTATGATTATTACCCTCTTTGTGTTTCAAACAGCACAAGCAGTTGCTATTCCATTGAGAATCCACAGCAAAACCATGGGAGGCAGGGCAATTCGAAGCGAACCACAGGAGTTGACAGTCTCCGCTGCTGCTCGGGAGATCCTGGAAAGAGCAGGGTGGCTGAATTACCTCAGTCGCCTGCAGGAGTCTAATGAAACAGTGGCGATGGAATTTCTGCAGAACCTGCAGGAGGATCACTCCACAGTAAGGGGGAAGCGGATAGCGGTCACCGATGATATAATCGTAGAAGTCTCGGGACTACCAGCCACCGGACCTGTATGGACACTAAAGAAGGAAAGATTACAAAAGATCATGGAAATTTTCCAGGACGAAGGCCAGAGCTTGACGATTAAGGGGAAGGGAGTCCTACCAGCAACGCTAGGAGAACCCTGGGTAGAATTAGCAAGAACAGTACAAAGCTACATCACCTGCGAGGGGAGAAAAGATGTGGTAAGGCCACGACATCTTAAACTCTTAGTTGTTCTAAAGCAGAAATGCTTTGTAAATCTTCCTGCACTTTTGAATTCATTACTTCATGACGTCGTACGAAGCCTAAAAAAGGCACAGCATGTAGAGTCAGTTGTCAGCCACCATGGATTAATTCGATTAATAGTTAGTCATAGCCTCACCCAGCAGCAAAGCAGCTGGGAAGAGCTAATTGCAATAATTGAGGGGAGGGAGACAGCACCATCCCCAAAACGAAAACATACTACAAGCACACCAGAACGTCCGGAAAAACTCGGAGAATTAGGAAAACAAAAACATGTTACGAGCACATCTGAACGACCAGAAACACGCCAGGAATCAGCAAAGCGTAAGCATGACACTGATACACCGGAACAACCAGAGAAACGCAGAAAATCAGTCCGGTTAGCTCGGATAAGAGGAAGTCTGGAAAAGCTCCAGGAAAGCACCAGCCAGCCAGCGGTAATTGAGGACGAGCAACCCTCACGGCCAGAAGTAGAAGAAGCACAAGCTGAAGGAGAAAAGGAAGAAGAGGCCGAGGAGGCCGAGCTATCCGAAGAGGAAAATGAGGAAGAACCTAAGCCTCCTGATACAGAAGCTGAGCCTCCTGAAACAGAAGCTGAGCATTCTGAGGCAGAAGCTGGACAATCTAGGCAGGAGGAGGAAATGGGACAGCAGGTAGGTAGCCCACCACAGGACCCAGTGGGAGAAGATGAATTGGCCGAAATCTTGGCCAATATGGGTGAGTATGTCCAACCTTCCACTCCATCATACCTCCACGACAAACCCCAGGAAGAAGACACACCCGAAAAACCACATGCAGAAGAGGCAGAAGAAGGAAATCTGCCTGTTCACGATGAAAAGGAGATAGGAGACACTGAACGGGAACAATCTGTTCCCAAGGCACCAGAGGAAATTCCGGAGGAAGTAGGGATAGAAAAAGAAGTCACGGAACCAGTTAGGGTTCCTACCCCAGAACATCCAGCACAAAACAGTGAAGAATCACCCCAGGAGAAAGAGTCAGGGACTAGTCACGGCCCAGAACGCAGCAGAAAGCCTGTTGTTCCTTCGAATAAAACATTGGAAATTAGGGAATTACGAAAGGAACATCGGAGGTTATTGAGCATAATAGCCCAGCTCCACCAGCAGATCAGGATCCTAAAAGCAAGGTAGAGGGTAAGGAATACCGCAGGGAAGAAAAAGAGGACCACTGTAGTAAAAATCCGCAGGATAAAAAGGCGGAGGACCAAAAATTGCCCTGCTGATCAAAACCCTGCTGAAGATCCAGCTGTTGTTCCAAATGATGCTAAAGATCCAGCTACTGTTCCAAATGATGCTGAGGGACAGACTGTTGTTCCATTTGAAAAGGAACAGCAGCAAGCTGATATTCGTGTTAAAAAAGAGATGGACAACAAGAAAATCTAGACGGAGGCACCACCCTCAGGGGTGATAAGGGTTCTGAACTCGAAACAACGCAATAAGAAAGTTCAGGTAAAACTCCCGGCCTCCACTGCTGCATGGAAAAGAGATCCAAAGACAAGGACCTTGCACAAGGGATTGAAACAGGCTTAGCAAGAAATGGAAAGGCTTAGAGAGCAAACAGTCCCTCGCTAGAAGTATGAAGAACTACAACAGCAACTAAGGAACGTCAATCAATCCGAAAGCCAGGCCTTTGAAGGGTGGCGAAAGGAACAAGAGAAAGTTGCAAAGGTAACTCGTAGGCTAGATATTGTTATCAAACAGATGGATACCTTGTGTTCTTTATACAATGACGTTTTAGCATGTAGGGCCCCTGCAAAAAACTATGCTTTGTTTTTATTGGAACAGTACTTACAATTAAAAATAAAAGCTGTTAAAGCAGGCGCCCCGATACAAATTAACACTGTCAATGACTATATAGATTGTTGTAAACATTATGGGGTGAAGGTCCAGAGATTGCTATGTGAATTTTATTTTCATAACCTTGTGCTAGATCAGGAGACTGAGCTGAACCCTGGCCCTTTTGTTGGAGACATCCAATTGCAAGCATTCATCTCATTCAGGGTCAATCAGATTAAATGGCTCAAAGCCTATAACACTTTCCAGAGGCAGGAAAATAGCCTAGACTTGTGGGTAAGGGCTGAGCCTAGGGATCCAGTAAGGTTGTGGAAAGCACATAGAAACCTCATGAGAACTCCAGGGGTCATCGAAACGTTAGGACCCATGCACGAGGCACTCATTCGACGAAGTTTAGAATATTTTCTTTCTATCAAAGACCTCGCCATTGATGCAGCCAAATTTTGGTACCGAATCTCTAATCCAAACATCCAACTCAGGGAGCCATTTAAGTATGAGAATTTTCAATTAGTTGCCAACCGTTTGAACCTCTATGGCGAAAGCATTTTGAGGGTAGGGCCATCCTAGTTAGGATATAGATTCCGCAGTCCAATTATCTGGCACCCTGCACCCGAATATCAAGCCCTATATGAGATGCATGAGGCTCAAACAGGCCAGTTCTTTAACTACCTAGTCACTCACCATGGCTGTAGGCCTCCGCATGAGATTCCTTCTCCAGCCTATTCTCTCACTGCTTTGCATGTCAACTACAACGTTTTCATGAGGGCATGAAACAGGGTAAGAAGGGGGGTGTGTGGAGTACTAAAAAAGGTATGTTTTTGATGATCATTTCAATGGATTTTCAGTGGGATTTGTGAATCTTTTACATTATGAATGTGGAAAACAATAAAGAATTATGACAAAACATGTGGAATTAGTATGCAATACTTAACCGCTGATAGTTGTCATTCTCCTGTGCAGGAAAGGGTAAAAACAAGGAGTTGTTGTTCCAAAGAAAAAGACAAGAACAGGGTAACTGCTATCCCTTTGACGAAGGACCGAGTGCAAACAAGGCTAAGCAGGTTGAAGCAAACTGGTCCGGAAAAGGAGGAGAAGGCACCAGCTCGGCGGAGGAGAAAAGAAGTGATTAAGGATTAACAGTTTGGCGAATCCCTCAGGATCTTCGATCCTGAGGGATCGCTGCTTTATTTATCTTATTGCTTAGACATCTCCGTCGTCACCCTTATATAAAGGGACGGCACTGTTAGCTTTGGGGGGATTATGCTTTTATGTAACTTTCTGTTAAAGATTGAACTTTGATCATCGAGTCTCGTTGAACTTGGCTCATTGTACTTTCTGTTTCATCAATTAATATAAACTTGGTGATTATCTTATCTCTGCGTCTGGATTAACTTAAAGCAGTGTGCCCTTGAGGCTAAGGGCCCGGCCCCGGAGGACACTTGCTTCTGTATCACTACGATTTGGTTTCTGTGTGGTTTGCTTATCATCATTAGTTGGTAATCTGATATGCTTTATAAGTTACATCATATGCTCTGTTAAGATTCGTTCATTAAGGTTTTTACAGACAATAATTGTTATATTGACTCTGCATTATATCACCAATACCTTCAGAGTTGATTGAATATTATTAGACTTGATTGAACATTGTTATTATTTTGTTACAGAGCTCTTATGTTGTATACTCGTGTTGTGGAATTTATCTGAAAGATGTGTTCTTTATGATTAATGAGTAATGTTGTTCCATTCTGAAACGCAGTTGTAATTCCTGTTGATGATGTTTGGTGCTAAATCAGATTACTTTTCAAGTGTGTTGTGTATGTATGATTTCCAAATGTTGTTCCATAACTCATTAGTAATTAGTGTTGTTCCATTAGCGCGTGTTGCTTGATTTGCTTGGAGAATGAAAGATTGATGCTTGATTACAATGAGTGCATTTGAGTTGATAGAATAAAGCTTGATTACTGCTCGCGAGGTTTAGTTATTTGATTGCTATTCCATTTCAGAATTGATGTTCCATTTTAAGCATTGTTGTTCCATTCTAGATTTACTGTTCGATTTCTTATTTGTCGTTCCATTTTTACTTGCTGTTTCATTTACTCGCATTTGTTATTTTGGAGTGAGAGACGATCTGTGGCTGTAGTGAGCCTCAACATTTGTTGCTTCGCTCCCAGACCCATGGTCCATGCTCTAATTTCCTTTCCATCAGTTTCCAAAGGGATGGGCTATTGCTGTCAAACCCTTGACTGATAAAGTTGCCTAGCTTTAAGAGTGTGTAATTTAGTCATTTGAAGTAACTTAGTCATAGACCAGCATCCGTTTACTCTCGTATTTTTGCAGAACGTTGTACTACTAGCATTACTCTGACAAATAGCCTCGGATTGAGTCACTCTTTGAAATAACCAAACGCTCCCGGATTGACATATTAATGTGAGGTAATTAGAGGTGAAAGAGACCCTTTTTATAGCTCTACAGTGGTTGCAGTCAACTCAAAGACAGAGGAGTAGGAAAAGAACGCTTAAAACTACGGATCCATAAGGTGGGAGATGATTATGAGGAGTGGGGAATGATGAGGTGATAGTGGGGACCAACGATCCAAAAATGGAAATGAACCTTTGCTGCCAGCACACCACCTCACCCCGAATCACCATAAGAGGAAATAAAACATCATTCCCATGCATTCAAGCATTTCACTTCCTTGAAACTCACTCACTTAGGTCGTTCTCATACCTAGGCAACCCAATGGAAGAAAAACTCCATCATTTCACTGCACAGGAATTCCTACAGGATTGCACAGGAATTCGTGCAGGATCATGCATAGGAATTCCTATAGGATACACAGATACTGTCTACAGGATTGGCATAGAAGAGTTCAGAAGGGAAATCACGGGAGTTGGCCACTGTAAACAATCTAAAGAGGTAGGCTCTATAATTACATCCCTCTTTACAAGTAATTGAACCAGAAATCCTCTAAGTTTGAGTGAATTTAACAATTGTGTAAGCGAATTACATACATAGTCATTTATGTTTGGTCCTGCATTTGAAAATTGTTTCAACCCTCTTATCTCCTCAAACTTCACCAACACGATGACAGGAGGGTTTAATAGGAGGGAGCCCACCAACACTGTGAGTATCCAACAACACACCCAAGTGCTTGAAATCTTCACAAGACATAATTGAATGGGGTTTTTCAAAAAATTCAAAGGGTGTGATGATGAGCTGGCTCAAGAATTTTCTCTCTCCCTCACTCCAGTCACCAGAATCCATGCCACCATTGTAATAAGGGGTCTCTCTATATATCTCACCCCCGAGCTCATCATGTGATGCAGGTAAGTTCCCTCTACGGACAGAGGCAACCCCTCTAGCCCTAGAATAGGTCTAGTCACAACAAAGACAATACCAAAGAAAATTTCCTTAGAAATTTGATGTCATGAAGGCCTACCTTCAAATCATCATTTGATGAAGTTCCTATTATGTTGCTCCAGCTCTTGTTCTTCTAATCACTTGTACCTGAAAACAACATATTGAGAATAATCGCGAACATAATAGAATATGAAAAAAACGATCTAATTAAAGAGTCAAGGAGCTTCAAGCTATCAATATGAAATTCGACATAAGATATAAGAAATAAACTGTTGATTTATATTAATGTAAACTAAAGTAGAACTTACAACCAAGCCTTGACGTTGTAAGCCTCCTTGAAGGGTCTCGTTAGCATGTCTCCACAAGCATTCACCCATGAACTGTCTCCCAAAAGGAAAAATAACTCTCTCTCCTACCCAAAAGGCTAATGCTAGAACACTCTTACAATCAAGCCAACTCCACTCAAAACCATCCCAAGCTAAGTTATATAAGAGGCTACTTCCACACTCTAGCAAATCTCTCTATTTTTACTATTGAACTCTTGAACTCTGAAGCTAGTTGATCTCAGCGATGGAGGAAGTATTTATAGGAGGAGCTTCCATGAGAGATGGGAGAAAGATATTATCCCTTTGAGAGGTTGCACAAAAGGTGGAACAATTATCCCAAAGGAGAGAGGCGAGCTCATCTGATCCAATAACCATCCCTCGGACCGCCCATGAAGCTGTTACACTTCGAAGCTTCGACAATTTGTTTAAAAAACTTACCAAAAGTAGTTCATCGCAAGTGCAACACAGAGACAAAGTGATGACTTCATTAGGGCTAGTTCAATCTTAGCCATCTGCGCGACATCTTCGTGGGTGGAAAAACTACTGACCCACGATGACCCAAAAACATAAGTAAAAAAGGGTCAGCTTTAGGAGTAGTGAACCGAGATATTCTTCCTGAGATGACAAGGAAGACATTGACACATAATTTGCAACATGACATAAGGCAGATGTTAATAACTCAGACCGGCAGTGTCCGGAATTAGGGAATGTGGAGTCGGTGACAAATTACTATGTAACAGATGCCCCCTAAAGCATGAAGGCCGAGAGAGTGGGAGGGGTGAAATTCTTTACGAATCCATAACTGAAATAGAACACCATCGCAAAGAACCTACAAATGCAAGTACAACTGATATATCTGATACATGAGTACATAGTGAAAGGAAATACATGAGCATAAGGCATGGGTGCAACCATCCAGAAGATAAACATAAACGATCTGTGGTATGGACGCAACCATCCAATCAGAAGGACCATATAAAAGACTCAGGTATGGTCATAGCCATCCAATCAAAAGAGTCATGTATACAATCATGAACCAATCCACGCAACTTGGACTTGTGTAATCTAATCCTAGGGTCTTCAATCCCAACCCGATCATGGTACAAATTCTAATATGCTAATACATGTGCTAAAGTCAAGCATACTAGAAAATCGCTTGATTACCGGTCAATGATGTAAACCGTTAACAAGCGCAAGAGAGACCACTAGTAATGTCAATGGTTCTCAAGGTACTGCTAGTACAATCCACGAAGTGTGAAGAATGATCTGAAGTCGAACACCCATGAAATCACCCGATCACAGGCCAATAATGAAATCTTGTTGTCGAATGCGAAGAAATTGCCATTAAGGCATGCAAGCTCCAAGGTCCCAGAAAGGAGTCTCTAGATCAACTTCCCGAATAATGAGTTGAAGTCGATGTTATGCTCTTAACCTGCAAAATGATACCCAAATACAGAATATGCGAAGAAAAGATACCCAGAACACAGAATAGCAATGATTTTATTATTCAGAGAGTAATGTTCACTTTCCTCTTCGAGGGGGCAACCTCCAATAGAGCAGAGCTCGATTACAAAATAAGACACGATGCTCCTCGCAGGGAGTCTCTATCCTTTATATATGACTCATACATGCAATACCACGGGCCAATACCGTGGGTTTTATTAATACCATCTATCTAATACTACGGCCCATTTGCAACTAACTGTGGTTCCGTCATTAATTGCGGATTAACCACTTACAATTATTAATATGGGCTTTATTGACTCTTGACTATGATGTGATCCCGTTACATAAATAAGGGGGTTAGGGTGGGACCCTAACATGCCCTCCCCCTTAAGACTAGCCTTGTCCTCAAGGCTGAAGCTGCGGAAACTGCTGAAGAATAGTGGCTGGTTCCCAAGTTGCATCTTCTAGAGAGGTGTCTTTCCATTTGACGAGGACTTCCTTAATCATGTGGCCGCGCAGTTGCTTGTCTCGTGTGTCTAGGACCTGTTCGGGTTGTAGCCAGATGGACCCTTCTTCGTCCAATTCAGGTAGACTGGTCTAAATTCTGCAATTGTTCCCAATCACTTTCTTGAGGCATGAGACATGGAAAACTGGATGGATTTTTGCAGTAGGTGGCAAGGCCAACTTGTAGGCCACTTCTCCAATGCGCTGAAGTACTTGATATGGTCCGTAGAATTTGGGAGAGAGTTTCTGACACCCCTTGTCTTTGAGTGATGTTTTCTTATATGGTTGTAGCCATAAAAAGACCTGATCCCCTTCTTGAAATTGGCGCTCTGAGCGATGCTGGTCTACCTGTTGCTTCATGCGGTTCTGAGCTTGATGAAGATTCTCTCGAAGATGGGCGAGCATGGTTGCGTGGTGTTGTAGGAGTTGATCCACTGCTTGTACTTTTGAGCATCCCTTGAGATACGAAGTAGGTGAAGGCGGGAGTTGACCATATACTGCTTCATAGGGAGTCATTTTGGTGGTGGCATGATAGTTGGTGTTATACCACCATTCAGCCAGAGGTAACCACTGTACCCAAAGGTGTTTCTTTTCTGAAGTGAAACACCTAAGGTAGGTTTCTAGACATTTGTTGACGGCTTCGGTTTGACCATATGTTTGCGGATGATAGGAAGTACTGAGTTTTAGTTGAGTGCCTTGTATTCTGAAGAGTTCCTGCCAAAAATTACTGGTGAAGATCGGGTCGTGGTCGGACACAATAGAAGTGGGCATGCCATGCAATTTGAAGATATGATCCATGAAAGATTGAGCAACCAAATTTGGTGTAAACGGGTGGGGTAGGGCACAGAAATGAGCATACTTCAACAGTCGGTCCACAACCACCATGATGACTGACTTGTTCCCTGACTTTGGAAGACCTGTAATGAAATCCATAGAAACCTCCATCCAAATTGATGTCGGAATGGGAAATGGTTGTAATGTGCCTGGTGTGTTGACGGTTTCCCCTTTGTGGCGTTGACAGACATCGCATTCTGCTACGAAAGTAAGGATGTCCCTTTTCATGCATGTCCAAAAAAATGATCTTCTAGTGCGAGCATACATCTTCTGAAAGCCCGAATGTCCTACAATGGGAGATGAGTGCAATTCTGCCAAAATGTCACTTTTGAGGGTGGATGTTGGTGATATTACGACTCTGTCCTTGTAGCGAAGAATATCATCCTGCCACAAGTAGCCCTTGGTGGAATTTGGATCTACCTGCAATTGAGAAATGAGTTGGGAGAGCCCGCGGTGTGAAAACCATTCCCTGCGAGCCTCTTCAATCCATTATGGAATGGGGACGGAAATTGCTAGCAGAGTACTTTCCTCCTCAAATTGGCGAGATAATGCATCTGCTACACTATTGTCTTTCCCTTTCTTGTAAATGATCTCATAATCATATCCCAGCATTTTGACGAGCCATTTATTTTGTTGTGGGGAGGATAGGCGTTGCTCCAAAAAATATTTAAGACTGTGATGATCTGTGCGGATTTGGAAACGTCGCCCCAATAAGTAATGTCGACAGGTCTCGACTGCATGTAAGATGGCCATCATTTCCTTCTCGTAGGTAGATTGGCCCAGATTCCTCCCACTGAGTTGTTGGCTTGTGAAGGCCAACGGTCGCCCTTCCTGCATTAAGACCGCCCCAATACCTGTACCCGAAGCATCACAATCAATGACAAAATATTTGGTGAAGTCAGGTAGTGCTAAGACTGGAGTGGAATACATGGCATTTTTTAGAGCTGTAAAGGCCTGTTGTGCTTCCTCATTCCAGAAGAATGAATTTTTCTTTTGGAGTTGGGTGAGGGGCTTCGCTATGCGACCATAGTTGCGGACAAATTTACGATAATAGCCTGTGAGACCCAAAAATCCTCTCAAGCTCTTCAAGGTCTTAGGTTGAGGCCATTCCTGCATTGCCTTGATCTTTTTGGGGTCCACCTTGACACCTTCACGCCCCACAATGTGGCCCAAATACTCTACTTCTTCCATGCCAAACGAACACTTGAACATCTTGACAAATAATTTATGCTTGCAGAGAAGTTGCAAGAGTAGATCTACATGTTGAAGATGTGCGGCCCAAGTGCAACTATAGATGAGGATGTTATCGAAGAAGACAAGGACAAATTTCTTGAGATACGGTTTGAGAATGTGGTTCATAAGGCTCTGAAAAGTAGAGGGGGCATTACAAAGACCAAATGGCATGACCAGGAATTCATAATGGCCTTCATGATTTCTGAAAGTAGTCTTGGGAATGTCGACTTCCTTCATGCGAATTTGGTGGTAGCCTGAGCGAAGATCCAGCTTAGTGAAGAATTGAGCCCCATTGAGTTCATCCAGCAAATCATCAACCACCGGTATGGGAAATTTATCTTTGACTGTCAACTTATTGAGGGCCCTGAAGTCGGGACACATCCGCCACTCCCCATCTTTCTTAAGCACCATGACCACTGGGGATGAATAAGGACTAATGCTGGGACGAATGACACCTGCTTCCAAAAGTTCCTTGATGATTTTTTCTATTTCATTCTTTTGGGTGAACGGATATCTGTATGGGCGCACATTTCGAGGTTGGGCCCCTGAAACCAAGGTGACGCTATGATCATGTTCCCCTCGCGAGGGTGGAAGCTCATGAGGCTTGTCAAAGACCGTCAGATGGTTTTTTAAAATCTGTTGCATCTCAGGATGAATTGGCAGAGGCTTGGTTTCGACTGCCTGGATGGCATTAAATTGAGCTACAACTCCATGATTGCCCTTTTTTAACAATTTTTCCATCCTATGCGAGCTGATGATAGATGGGGCTCCTGCCTGAAGTCCATGGAGGGTATGTGTGTAGTTGTTCTGCTTAAAACTCATATATAACTCCTGGAAATCCATTGTGATTGGCCCAATAGTGCGGAGCCATTCAGCGCCGAGGACAATGTCGCAACCCCCCATGTGTATGGCAAACATGTGAGTTTTCAACTGATAATCCCCCATTTGAAGTTTGACATTTTCACAGCGGCCTTCACATTTCATTGTGCCTCCATCCGCAATTTGAACTTGGAAGTTAGAAATTGCTCGTACAAAACAATGCACTACTTCTGCGACTTTTTGATGGACGAAATTATGTGTACTTCCACTATCAATCAAGACTACTACTGGGCGATGTTTAATAAAACCTCTGATTTTGAGAGTTTGAGGGGAAGAAATTCCTGCCAAAGCATGCAACGAAATAACTGGTTCGTCAGAGACACTGTCCTTTTGGTTGTCTTCTTCTAGCGGCTCATGTTCCTCTAGTGGTGGATCTTCCTCTGTTGTGCTGTAATCAGTGGCATCAATTTGAAAAAATTTGGGCTCCTTGCATTTATGACCTGGGGAGTATTTTTCATCATAATAGTAACATAGGCCTTGCTTTCTTCTTTCGGCCATTTCCGCAAGTGACACCTTTTGGACCTTAAGTGTTTGAGTCGTGTTGTGAGCTTGTGGGGGGCAACCCTTAGCGAAGAAATTTGGGCGACTTTATTGGGCTGCTAATGCACGTTCCACATTACGAGCTACCTTGCAAGCCTCCGTCCATGTGGGAGGGTGGTGTAGTAGGACTTGGGCTTTGATAGCTTCTTTAAGACCGCTAATAAAACATTCCATGTAGAACACATCTGAGAGACCCCAAGTGCGGAAGGCTAAGGCTTCAAAAGCTGTAATATATTCATCCACTGTACCAGTCTGTCGGAGCTTAGTAAGACAACCCAAAAAAGATGATTCCTGGTCAAAGCGGTCTTGAAGAGCTTTGGTGAATTTGGTCCAAGTCCTAAAAGGTCCAGTGCAACGTTGATGCCATTCCCACCATTGCCACCTTTCATTGTCCAGTTACATGCTCCCCAACATAAGCTGAGTCTCATCATCGAAGATGTGATTCAGTTTGAAATACTGCTCCATTTGTGCTACCCATGCCGACGGGTGAGAACTGTCAAATTTATGCATATCCAACTTGGGACGTCGCTGACTGGGTTGTTGGTGGGTGTGCCAGACATGAGGAGAGTGGCTAGACTCACCCTCATTGTGTTCATTGCCATTATATGCCTCCTCGTGGGCTTGCTCCTTGCCCTTCGGGATTATTTTCTCGACCATGCTACATAGTCCACTAAGCTGAATGTGGAGGGATTGCACTGATTCTTCAAGTTTGTCCATCCTTTCATTGGCCATCGCTTGAGCTCTAGTTTCTACCATACACCAACCTGATTTTTTTGAAAATTGGGACCGCCTAAAAAAGAATTCACTAAGAAGTGAATGGTACCACCGTGCTCAGCTCGTCGTCCTGATTCTAATGGGCTAGATCACCAATAAGCGCCCCAAATCCTCAAAATGTCAATGCGGCCAAAAGTCCTGCAAAAATTATACCCTGGTATAGGAACCCTTCACAACGACTCCGATCTGGTGGATCTGAGATATCTGAATGGCAGATCTAATAGATTTGGGTGGTGGAACAGACTGCTTCTGCGGATCTGATGGATCTAATAGATTGGAATGGTTGATTTGCGAACTCGAGACTGCGGGACTGATGTCTGCTGCTACTGCACCCCTTTGCACAAGCGGATCTGGAAGAGATAATGTGTGATCCCCCGATAGAAAAGGGAACTATGGTCTTGAGGAGTTTCAGGTGCTACAGATCGCAATATACATAAGGGTTTGGCAGTAGTACTCGGCCCAATGTTTCAGGGCTCTAACTAAGGAGGATCGACCGCACCCTTAGCCGTACAACCCAACTACCCTATCGTACGGGCGAGTAATCTCTCCGAGTGCTGTTCTCGGTGTACTGTAGCCGCAAGACGACCGACGGTTTATCTATGGCGAGGTTTCAAGGGAGCCTTGGGGGCTTCCGATATACCCAGAGGGTACGTGGAAGACAGTCCGTGCACGGTTCTGTCTAATGCGCTACTACTCAAAGGGGTACCCACAAGGGTTACAAGGGAGTCCAACAGATGTGACCACCTCTTGTATTTCCTGCGTGCATGCCTCCCCAAATCCACAGGTTTATGCGCTCAACGACAGATCCCGTGGTTTAAAGACGCCGGAACACGTCTCTAGCCAAAAAAAAAAAATTCTAAGAAATGGAGATCCCACCGGCCCTGGAAAGTGCTCTGATACCACTTGTTATGCTCTTAACCTGCAAAATGATACCCAAATACAGAATATGCGAAGAAAAGATACCCAGAACACAGAATAGCAATGATTTTATTATTCAGAGAGTAATGTTCACTTGCCTCTTCGAGGGGGCAACCTCCAATAGAGCAGAGCTCGATTACAAAATAAGACACGATGCTCCTCGCAGGGAGTCTCTATCCTTTATATATGACTCTTACATGCAATACCACGGGCCAATACCGTGGGTTTTATTAATACCATCTATCTAATACTACGGCCCATTTGCAACTAACTGTGGTTCTGTCATTAATTGCGGATTAACCACTTACAATTATTAATATGGGCTTTATTGACTCTTGACTATGACGTGATCCCATTACATAAATAAGGGGGTTAGGGTGGGACCCTAACAGTCGACAAGAAGCGATCGGTCGAAGGAGGGCCATAATGTTTCCCACACCATCGACACGAGACAAAGGAACAAGATGAATGTGGATGAGACAGAGAATCTGAGAAAGGTGTGTAAGGATACAAACTTCAAAAGGATTAAGCTCTTAAACATATAGGTGACACGACTTTGGAATGTGGCAGCATTTTGGTACCAAGGGATCAAAGGTCATGACGATGCAACAAGGATCAGATAGAATGAGGAAAAATGGATAACCCAAGACCAGAAAGGCCAACAATAAAGTGAGGATATCCCAACCTAACGCGAAGCAAAAAGAGTGTCGATGTTCAAGAGTGAAAAGCTACTGTAATAATTAATACAACCAATGGAATACTTCCAAATTTTCCCCCACCATTTCTGGCGAGTACCCCAATTATTTTTGAAATACAAGCTTGAAGGGGATAGCATATGCTTGTAATATAATTTTGTCCTTCAGACAAATCCGACCCAGTAAATTTTAATGAGCCCTAGGAAGGAGAAGCTCGGTCTCATTGTTATAGACATTTTTGTGCCTTACAGCATAGAGCATGAAATGTCAATAATCTAAGGGATCCAAAGTCCCTAAACAAGTTGTTCTTACCCTTAGAGGAACAAGGTCAGCAAACCACAGCACTGCAAATCAGTTCTCCACTGAAAAACACTCAAAAACAGGTCAGTTTTGGATCATTGCAGCTGCTCCACTAGGCATCTGCGCTGCATAGCAGGTACAACAAAGGCTACCTGCGTTGCATAGCAAGTAGAACAAAGGCTACCTGCGTTGGGCGTACTTGGACATGTGGAGGAATCTTTTTCTCAAAGTGCCAGTGCCCAGGAAGCTTCTAAAAAGACACTTGATGATAAGATTCGCCTAATGATGAGTTAAGAGCTTCTAAAACTCCAAGTGGAAGACAGAAACTCCAAGTGAAGAACTGAAGAACAACTGGAGTTGAAGAGGACAACAAGTCACACATCAAGCTGACTTATCTTCACTCCAAAACTCTATATAAGGATCTCATCCCATGGGATCTCGGGAGGCGGAATTTTGTGCAAAGAATTGTTGTTGGTTTACAGTTGTGATCATTGGGTGATTGCTTGAGGGAGGTGAAGAAGAGATTTCTCTCCGTCGGGAAGGTGATGCTGGATTGGACCTCTCATGGTTGTATCACCGCCTGAACCTTACTTCCATATATTAATAAATCATTTGAGGTTCTTCTATTCGCATGTGTTTCAATGATGTATTGTCTTACTTGCGTATTTGATTTATGCTAATCCTTGAATCAGTTATGAATGCATGCCTCTTGTAGTTTCCTTTCTTTGTCTTGTTTGCAGGATCTCGTGTAGCTGGGCCCGTGAAAAGACTTGGAGCTGGGAGCAAGCGGCAATCAAAGGAGATTGGATCGACCATTTGCGCAAGACATCGGTAAGTGGATCTCTTCCTTTTATCTCTTGCATGTCATAAAGAAGAAACTTTAGATAGCTTTGCTTTCAGCTGTTGCTAAGGAACTGTCACCCTTAGAGTGGGTTAGGGTCATTCCGAGTTGGATACTTTCCCCCACAACACTCATCATGATGAGAAGTCTAATGTCGTTAGGTTTTAACGAGTCTGACATAGGTAAAACTCGGAGCATTTTTCATATTTAGAGAGTTTGAAAAAGACACGGAAAAGAAAACTCCAAATGTCCCTTTTCGTAAAGTTGTCCCTCGAATCCAAAAAGGTAGAAAACAATACCCAAGGGAACCTATTGATCGTGATAGATCAACGTATACCTTTTTCGTAAGTAATCTATCCCAGTCCATAAAAGGGGTAAACTTATACTGGGTAGATGACGCTTCGCAACCTTTAACAAGTTCAAAGCAACAAGAGCTTGGCAATATTTTCATGTTTCGAGAGTCAAAAAAGAGCTTAAAGATGACTCCAAAAGGGACTTTTTTGTGGTTTTACTGAGTCTGAAAAAAGTATAAAATACAACTCGTAAATCATCATCACCAGAGTATTTGGAACCTATTGCTACACAAAAAGAAAGTGTAAGATCTATTTTTGACGTAAATACGCATAAAATATTCAAAAATAGATGTAAAACCCTAACCTAAAACCATAATTTGCCAAAAAGAGCTTATAAAAGGGCCAATTTGTGAAAAAACAGTTCACTTTTTACTTTTAACTTGGAGTGGAAAAAATTTACCCTTATGCATTTACGATTTCGGCGATCGATTGGAGGAGTTTCAGAAGCTTATTCGCAAATCCGCTTGTTCCAAGTAGGCACCATACCTTTTATCCTATTTTTTGGAGGAAATAGATCATGTTTTTGACGATTTTAGCCGTAATTTAGGAGGATTTTGGGATGGAAATATCCACGGTGGTCATCGCAGGTTCCCAGCTCAGGACCGCGAAGGGCCAGATTTTCCAACGGGGGGAAAATAAGCTCGTCACGATTGTACAGCAAATGGTAATGAAGAGCCCAAATTTTCTGAACCGCAGATTCAAGCTCGTCGCACTTGTTTGAAAAACAAGCACGACGAGTGCTGAGAACAAAAATCTTCCATATTTTAAGAAATTTCATGAGGTTTTCAGCATAATTATGGCATTTATTATTAAATGTTTGTGTGTTTGCAGGGAGAAAATCATGGTGATCAAATGGAAAGAGTGAGAACATAGCAACGATGATGAGTTAGCCTTGGGGGATCCAAATTGTTTGGATGTGCTCAGGAATTGCGGGCTCCTAAAGTTCTTCATGGTGCCGTGCCTAAGAGCACAACCCGATCTACTCTAATACCTCATTGGAGCATGGGATCCAAATGAAGGGAGATTCAACATCCGAGGACAGGAATTAGAAATCGATGCCACCGATATCTATTTCTTGACAAGGTTATCACGGAGGGGAGAAAGACCCCAAATGACAGGTACTCAGATCATAGGAGAGACGATGGACATGCTCATCGGAAGAATGTGTCCCAAGGCTCAGAAATCAAACAAAGGAGGTAAGCTGAAGATCGCAACAGTGGCTTAGCTGTCACTACGAGTCCTACTATCAACTATCACCAAGGCAGCTGGATCGCAAGCTCCGCATGAAGCCACCAAGACCCAACTCCAACTAGCAGTTGACTGCTTAAACCCCACCGTATTCAACTAGGCAGAGGTGGTATCAGACAACCTCAAAAGGCAATTGACAAAATTCCGACGAGGTGATACCAAACAGTTTGGGTATGGTTTGATCCTCATACCGTTCATCCTAGAATGGCTTCCTATCTTTCAGAGGCAAGAAGTGGTTGTGGCTAGGCCACCACCATGGGAGCCACGGATCACTCATTGGGCTATGTTGATGCCTCGAGGAGGCAATGGTCAACACATGTCGTGGAGGCTGGAGTTCTTCGAGTGGCTAAATTACCAACTTGTTGTTGTAGAGGACTAGCCATATGCCAGGACTAACTTCAGAGGTGATCCAAACCTAATACTCCCTCCTGGGGAACACTAGGATGATAGAGGTAACAAAATTATATTTTAAATTTTAAAGAGTGTTGTAATTTTTTGGTTTTTTATATAGGTCCTGATCATTATACTTCAATCTTGCATATGTTGGACCTAAAAGACCTACAAGTTTGTCTCCCATTGCTTGGAGAGTCGAGAGGGAGTTCGAGATGCCCCCTCTTGGCAGAGATGTGGAGGATGAGATCGCCCATGACCTGGAGGGCTTGACAGTGGGAATTTCAGATTACGTGAGATTCGAGGATGTCCCTCGAGAGTACCAGTGACACACAGTAGGGGTTTCGAACGGGATCCATCGACTGCTTAGACATGTTGTCCGAGCAGTGGTGTGTTATAGAGAGCACCGATTAGACTCCTAGGTTTATTTTCTGCAATTTTGAGAGACATGTTGTCTCATGATGTAACCCGAACACATATTTTTTTAGCACTACGATGTGCAACACATGATATATATACATACCTATGTTCTATTTTATCAACTTATTATGTCTTAATGTTTACTTTTACAAATGTCGCAAATGTCTATCTAACACATGATTTGCAAATGCATCTGTTAATGTATTTAGTCTTCTAGGAATATGTTGATATGTAATGTAATCAAAATTCCTTTCCAGTAAATGAACACATAAATAAAACCTTAAAATATGAGGGTTTCTGACAGAATAACACCCGTTGAGCTGAAGAATAACAAGTTGTGAATCAAGATTTACGACGCAAATATTGAGGGCAACAGCCTCAGTCAATAACTCAATAACTGCACTATATTCAGCGACATTGTTCGTAGTGCATCCTAAACAAACACCTTGAAGATCTACCAACTTATCATGAGGATCATAGATAACCCATGCCATGAAGGAAAGATTTTGAGTACTGCAACAGGCACCATCAGCGAAACCGACATAAGGTGCGACAGACATCTGCATAAGAAGAAAAAGGACACAATAAGCGAAAAATGCTTACACACCAAGCCAAACATGTACAAAAATGAAAGCACACTTATGTACACAGAAATGCATGAAATACTCATGCATAATAATTCTTGAGATAAAGCCTGTTTCGGGGCTTATCTAAAGGATTTCCTTCATAATCAATCAGCTCATAGGCACCTCTTTGCAAAACACATTTTACAATGTAGGGCCCATGCCATATGGGTTCGAATTTACCTGCCCCCAGCTTATCATGAGCTTGATCACACAACAGGACTAAATCACCTTCAATGAAGGAACGTGGGTTGACCATCTAATCGAAATGAGCTTTCACTCGCTTTTTTTGTGCCTCAATGACCAATGAAGCAAGTCGACGAGTCTCATCAAGCCATTCTAAATAAAGGAGACGCTCCTCCACTGGGGTGGTATTCAACAGTAATTCTAAAGCTAATTTAAGAGAAGGAATTTCACATTCAATCAGAAGGGTAACTTCTAGACCATAAACACGATGAAATGGTGTAAATTCGGTAGCATCCTTAACTGAGGTTCAGTAGGCCCATAGAGCTGAAAACAACATCAAATGACAATTGGACCTATGCATTCCAATGGTACGTTGAAGCATGGTGACCAACACTTTGTTTACTACTTCGACTTGGCCATTGGACTGGGGGTAATATGGTGTCGAACTATCGTGATGCAAGCCCAATTGGGTTGTCAACTCTGCCATCATGTAATTACGAAAGTAAGAGCCATGATCTGTGACGATGGCCTGAGGGACTCTAAACCTAGCAATCACATGATTGAATATAAATTGAGTAGTTGTCTTACCATCGTTAGTCAATGTAGGCATCGCTTCGACCCATTTCGTAAAGTAATCAATGGCAATGATGATATACCCATGCCCCCCGGCTGAGCGAGGGTTACAGGTCATAAAATCAATGCCCCACTTTGCAAAAGGGCCAACGGTAATGACAAGATGCAAAAGAGAAGGCGGCACACACATCTTGTGCTAGTAAATCTGACACGCGTGACATGAACGGATGCCAAGAATGCAATCCTTGAAAATGGATGGCCAAAAATAACCAGCACGAACAATCTTATGAGCAGTGGCATAACCAGACATATGACCACCATAGGCGCTAGAGTGACAGTCATTCAAGACTTTCTTAGCTTCCTCAAGGGTAAACAGCAACGGAGAATAGAATCAACTCTGGAACGGTATAACGTGTCTCCAATAATACGATATGGCTAAGAATGATGGCGAATGTGTCGTCGAGAATCCTTAGACAAGTCAAAGCGAAATGAAGATTTCTGGAGGTAAACAATGATGTCACCATACCAGGGATTGAGGGTACTAATCAAGAAAAGCGTATTATCTGGGATGCGGTCCTTTATCCGAGAGGGAGCGGAAGCAGATGGTAAGGAGAAAATCAACTCAGCGAAAACTAGTGACTTCTTAGATTTGGCAGTAGTGAACTCCAAATCAAACTCCTAGAGGATAACGATCCACTTGGAGTATTTTACCCCCAGCAATTGACGTGACAAAATATATGTCATCGGGTTGCAATCAAAAATCACAGTTGTGGTATGCAACAAAATGTAATGACGAAAACGTTGAACAACTTGAATGGCTGCCAAGGCCAACTTATCGACATAAGCATAGCAAGTCTCGGTGTCAAGAAGGTTGTGGCTAAGATAATATATAACATGCTTAGAACCATCATCGTTGTCCCGTACCAGAACCATGCCAATGGTAATATCAGCGAAAGCTACATAAAGCAAGTAATCATGGTGATATTTAGGTGGACGCAACAAAGGAGTAGAAATAAGAAGGGTCTTGAGTTGCTCAAATGACTTTTGGGCAATTTCATCCCAAATGAAAGGAGTGTCATGCTTAAGCAGATGCGTATAACCTTTAGCGACCTCGGCATAGTTAGGGATGAGATGATGCAAGAAATTAGACTTCCCTTGCAGACTCTGCAACTGGAGTAAAGTAGCAGGAGGTGGGAGATTCAAAATAGCTTCGACCTTGAGTGGATCGAGACGAATACCCTCCTTAGAAACGAAGAACCCAAGGAGTCTGTCGAACTCAACGCAAAAGACAAATTTGTGCAGATTGAGATGAATGTGGTAATGTCTACAGCAAATAAAAATCTGACATAGGTGGTCCGGATGGTCTGTGTGTTTAGATGAATGAGCAGGAAGATCATCCAGATAAGGTTGAACAATGTGTCTAATATCATGAAAATCATAGGGCATTGCTCTTTAGAAAGTCACACCAGCATTCTTGAGACCAAAAGGAAGTTTTTTATAAGCAAAAGTACCCCATGGATAGATAAAGGCAGTCTTGTGCTGATCGGCAGGTAAAATATTGATCTGGTTATAGCCATAGAAGTCGTCCATAAAAGAGAATATTTCACTCCTCGCACAATCATCAATAAATTGTTCAATAAAGGGAGTGGGGTAGTTATCTTTTGGACATCCACGATTGATATCACGATAATCAACACAAACTCTAATAGTTCCCTGCTTTTTAGTCACAGGGACAATGTTAGAGACCCAGTCTGTCAATGGAATAGGATAAATGAACCCAACTTTGAGAAGTTTTTCAACCTCTCCCTTAATGGCAGTTGCCTTTCTTGGGTGCATGAGACATAAAAGTTGACGAACTGGTTTCACATCATGATACGTAGGTATCTCATGCACGATAATACTCAGATATATACTGGGCATTTCTTCATACGACCAGGCGAACACGTCGCAAAACTCTCAGAAGAGACTAGTGTAAATCTTGATCTCCTCGGGAGAACAAGTTACTCCAATATGAATATTTTCGACAACCCCTGGTTTAACAGAGATGTCGATAGGCATGGTTTGCGTGATATTTCCCATATTCCCTTCAAAAAAAACTTCATGAGTTAAGATGGGCATCTGAAGCGGTTGGGAAGGAACATGGGAAGAAAAATTATCAAGACAAGTAGTCATTGCCCCAAAGCCAGGAAGAAACGAGGAACGATGATGACTATCGACCCAAGGAGGATCCTCAAAAGACAAAGTTTCAAGAATAGCCTCATCAGAAGGAAACGTCTCTTGCAAAGGATCAAGAGAAGCAATATCTCCAAGCCAAGGGGATTGGACATACGTGTCAAGAGATCTACTCTAAGGAGTATAGTTAGAAGAAGAAGCTAAAGTTGAGACGATTTCAACATAGTTAAGCTCAGCAGGGCTTAAGGGCATAACATCACCCCAAGAATATACCTGATCAAGGGGAGGACTCGCCCAAGGATCAGGGTTAATAGATATCATATTAATGGAGGTGACATTAGGAGGTGGGAGTGGAAAAATGCCCATGAGGGCAGGAGCTTTAAAGAGCTCGGCACCCACACTCTCATAAGGAATACTGGTATGCTCCACATATGGAACATTGCCTTCTGAGGAAGAGGAAGCAAAGAAGGACAATTGATCAACCGTAACAATTTTCCCTTGATGAGGAAAATGGAGTACGTGGAACAGTGAAGAAGCAACGGCATGCATAGCATACGTCCAACTTCGACCCAGTAGAAGGTTGTAAGTTAGATTGGCGTCGACAACCTCTACTTCAACGTTGACCGTCTTGCCTTCCAAGGTGATAGGAAAGTGCAAGAGAAATACCAAACAGATGAGAATATCTTCCATCAAATTCCTCTAGGGTATTCAGAGATTGACTTAAAGAGGGAGAACCAATGGATTTCCAACAAAAAATAGACATGATGCAAGTCGAGGCTCCTTCATCAACAATAGTACAATGAATAGTCTTTGAGTTAATAACAACCTAGATGAGAAAAGTGATCTGGTGAGGCAAACGTGGCACATGATTTTCAAGATCAAAAGTAATCAACTTAGAATCAACCGGATCAATTCCACTGATGGCAGATAGTAATGACTTCCGTTGGGGAGGACAACTCTGGAGAACCTCCAATGTAGACATAGCCGAAGGAGATTAGGCTAGATCTTCGACAATACTATAGTGTTGTGTAGCACGAGCATTGGGATTATAGGAGGATTTTCGAAGAATTCCTTTAGCAGGTGGTCGAATGATGTACTGATAACTAGGCCTTTCAATATGAAGAGGGCCAAAACTGGATGGGGGAACACTAGAAGGAACTTCAGGTTCTTTCCCGGCCAGTGGATCATAATATTTCGATTCGAGTAGACACATGAGTAGGAATAGTCCCGACCATAAAGACCTGTGTACCATATGAGGAAGAGGATTGAGGCTGGTCCACCATTTGAGTTTGTTGGGAAGGAAAAGGTTCTTTAAGCACAGTAGGAAACCCTGAAGTCCCCTTAAGCAAATGACTTACCTCAGACCGTCGAGGACAATCCTTAATGAAGTGATCCTCATCACTAATAAGACAAGGATACTTAGGTTTGTGTTTAGAACCATCATCGGTAGGAGTCTTAGGAGGTTCTTGCTTTGGCATGTCAGAATTATTTTTACCTTTCCCTTTATTCTTACCCTTCAAATTTTTCTCCACTATGGTGGACTGGACAACATTAACTTATGAGGTTTTCCCAAGATTGGATTGAGACTGAGAAGCAGTTTTAGTAGGAGCAATGGATTTCTGCTTCGTTGGACTCATGGAAGACTTTCAAGAAGATTGAGCAATGGAACCAATAACGCCATCGATAGAAGGTGTCGGCGGAGATTTAGAAGGTCCAGGTCACAAAGCATCGGGCAAGACGTCATAAAGCATGATAGATTGGGAGTATACCAGATCAAGATATTGAGCACGCGCGATGGCTTGCTCTTCAGTAACACATGCCCCCATAGCAATATCTTTGGCTATTGGACTGACAAAAGACGTAGTGAACTAATCAGTCAATATTTGATTAGGAATCCAGAACTTGATCAAACGGCGACGTCTTCTCCATTCATGAATATGATCAGAGATGTCGGTAGTCATGTCCTATTTCAAAGAGGTAAGAAGATGTGTTCCCATTTCATAGCGAATCGGTAATTGAAAATGCGTAAGGAATGCCATCGCAAGAGAGTTAAAATCTTGGAAAGTCCCATGAGCGAGTTCAATGTACCACTTTGCAGTGGAACCAGTAAGAGTCCTTTGGAAAAAACGAAGACGAATAGAATCGTCAAGCCAGGAATTAGATGAACAACAAAGGTGATGTAGAGCTGTAACAAGGGTCTCTTTCACCTCTAGTTATCCCACATCAATAAATCAATCCGGGGACGCTTTGTTATTGCAAAGAGTATCTCAATCCGAGGCTATTCGTCAGAGTAATGCTTAGTAGTACAGCGTTCAGAAAATACAAGAGTAAACGGATGCTAAAGTATGACTAAATTACTTTAAAAGAATAGAATCACACAAGGCAGCTTATCAGTCAAGGGTGCGGAAGCGATAACCCATCCCTCTAGAAACTGATGGAAAGGAAATTAGAGCATGGACCATAGGTCTGGGAGCTAGGCAGCGACTGCTGAGGCTCACTACAGCCTTAGACCTTCTCTCACACCAAAGCAGCAAATGCAAGTAAATGGAACGGCCGAAAGTAAAATGGAACAGCAAATAGGAAATGGAACGGCAAGTCTAAAATGGAACAGCAGTCAAATAAATTAAGTCTCGCGGGTCAGAACCAAACTTTCTCTATTGAACCAAACTCACACTCTGCAATAAAATGACAATCTTCTCTCTTAAGGCAAATCGGATGAAATGTACTTTATGGAACAGCACTCACTGATGAATTATGGAACAGCAAGAATCAACCATATATACATACAACACGCTAATATAGTAATTTGACGATTAAGGTGAATACGACTATGTTTCCAAATAGAATAACATTACTTTTCGGATTCCAATAATCGGGATTTCAAATGAATCAAATAACAGTAATATTCAGTACAAACGCTCTGTAACAGAAATAGCTGGTTTAGACTAATAACATGCAATCAACTCCGAAAAGATTCACTCATACAATACAGAGTCACTACATGAATTTCCTGAAGAAACCATTAATGAATTAATCGTAGCAGAGCATGGAATAGCACATGAAAAGCATATCAGATTACCGAGCAATAAAGATAAGCAAACCACGCAGAAATCAAGTTATAATGATACAAAAGCAAGTGTCTTTCGGAGCCGGGCCCTTAGCTTCCAATGGTACACCGCCTTAGATTACTCCAGACGCAAAGATGAAATAAACACCAAGTCTTTTATATTAACGCATCAACAAACATACAGTAAACCAAGTCTCAGTGAGAGTCAATGATCAAAGTTTAGTCTGAAACTGAAAATTACATAAAAGTCCCTTTGCTTAATGATTTTGTTCCTTTTTATTAAAGTAACGGCGGAGGTATCTAGGTAACAAAAATAAGTAAAACAGTGATCCCTCAGGATCAAAGATCCTGAGGGATTCGCCAAGCCGTTAATCCTTTACTTTTCTTTCCCTGTTCCGCCGAATTGGTATCCCTTCTTTCTTTCCTGGATCATTCTGCTTCGATCTGTTCGATCTCATTTGCATCTGGTTCCCTTCTAGAGGGACAGCAGTTATTCCTCCTTTGTCTTTCCCTTTTGAACGACAGCTCTTCGTTTCCACCTTTCCCTACATAGAAAAATGACAATTATCAGCGATTAAGCTTTCCATACTAATTCTCACACGTTCTATTAGAATTCTTTATTTCTTTGAGTTCATGATGCAGAAAAGGTTACAATTGTTACTGAAAAGTCACTAAATTGTTTATCAAAAACATACCTTTCAAGTGCTCCACACACCCCCCTGCTTACCCTGTTTCATGCCCTCATGAAAACATTATAGTTGACATGCAAGGCGGTAAGAGAATAGGCCGGAGATGAAACCTCGTGTGGAGGCCTACAACAGTGATGAGCAACTAGATCATCAAAGAACTGATTTGTTTGACCTTCAGGCATTTCATACAAGGCCTGATATCCAGGTGCAGGGTGCCAAATGATTGGACTACGAAATCGATACCCTAACCAGGATGGCCCTGCTTGCAAAATACGCTCACCATAAAGGTTCAATCGGTTGGCAGCCAGCTCAAAATTTTCGTATATGAACGGTTCCCTGAGCTGGATGTTTGGGTTAGAAATCCGGTATCGGAATTTTGCAGCATTGATGGCAAGGTCTTTAATAGTCAGAAAATATTCCAGACTGTGTCGGATTAGGTCCTCGTGCATGGGTCCTAATGTCTCCATAACACCCGGGGTTCTCATAAGGTTCCTATGTGCTCTCCATAACAGCACTGGGTCTCTAGGCTCGGCTCTCACTCACAAGTCTAGGCTATTCTCCTGTCTCTGAAAAGTGTTATAAGCTCTGAGCCATTTCAGCTGATTAACCCCCAATGAAACGAAGGCTTGCAATTGTATGTCCCCAACAAAAGGGCCAGGATTTAAATCAGTTTCCTGGCCTAGCACGAGGTTATGCAAGTAAAATTCACACAATAATCTTTGAACCTTAATTCCATAATGCTTGCAACTATGAAATCATTAACAGTATTGATTTGTATAGGGGCACCCGCCCTAACAGCTTTTATCTTTAATCGTAAATATCGTTCAAGCAAAAATAAAGCATAGTTTTTAGCAGGGGCCCTACAGGCCAGAACGTCATTATACAAAGAACACACAGTGTCCATCTGCCTAACAACAATATCTAATCGATGAGTTACCTTGGCAACCTTTTCTTGCTCCTTTTGCCATCCTTCGAAGGCCTGGCTCTCGGACTGACTAATATCCCGAAGTTGTTGTTGTAACTCTTCATATTTCTCCCGGGGGACTGTTTTTTCTCTCAGCTGTTCAGCTTCTTGCTGAGCTTGCTTCATCATCTTGTGCAAGGTTCCTGTTTTCGGATCCTTTTTCCATAGAGCCGTAGAGGCCGGGAGTTTTACCTGAACCTTTTTGTTATGCTGTTTGGAGTTCAGAACCCGAATTACCCCTGAGGGTGGCGCCTCTGTTTGGATCTCCTTATTCTCCTTTTCTTTCTTAACACGAATGAAAGGTTGTTGTGGTTCCCCTGTTAATGGAACATCATCCTGTCCCTCTGCCTCAATTGGAACGACAGTCCGTTCTTCAGTGTCAATTGGAACAGCAGTCTGTTCTTCAACGTCATTTGGAACAACAGTCTGTTCTTCAATGTCATTTGGAACAGCAGTCTGTTCTTCAATGTCATTTGGAACGGCAGTAGGTCTTCCAGCAGGGTTTTGACCAACAGGGCGGCTATAAGTCCTTCGTCTTCTTGTCCTACGTGATTTTGCTGCAGTGGCCCTTTTTCTTTTCCTTGTGGTCCTTCGTATCCTCAGGTTGGCTTTCAGAATCTGAATTTGCTGTCGGAGCTGGGCTATAGTGTTCAGCAACCTCTGATGTTTCTTCCTTAATTTCTTGATTTCTATTGCCTCAACAGAGGGTTCATGACTGGCCCTTAAATCTGCTCCTACTCCGTCTAGAATTTCTTCTGGTGTCTTGGGAACAGATTGTTCCCGATTGGTGTCTCTTATTTCCTCATCATAAACAGGCAGTTTTTCTTCTCCTGCCTTTTCTACATGTGATTTCTCAGGTATGTCTTCCTCCGGAGGTCCGTCAAGCAGGCCTGTTGGGCTGGAGGGTTGGCCATACTCCCCCATATTGGCCAGGATTGCGGCCAATTCTTCTTCACCCACAGGGTCCCGCGGCGGGCTGCCCTCTGGCTGTACTACTTCCTCCTCTTGATTGGCCTGCTCAATGACTGCTTTGGAGTGTTCAGCTTCTGTTTTTGTTTCGGAGTGCTCGTCTCCCTCCTCGACTCCTTCTCCGGCTTGCTCAGCCTCGCCCCCAGATTGTTCAGCATTTTCTTCGGAAGGTCCTCCTTCTGGTTCTGGAGGTTCGTCTATAATCTCGATTGGCTGGCTGGTGCTCTCCTGGATCTTTTCCAGCCTCCCTCGTATCCGAGCTAGCCGGGCTGATTTTCTTGGTCTCTCAGGTTGTTCGGGTGTACTAGCAACAGGTTTTTCTGCTACCAATTCTCTGTGTTTTTCTGGTCGTTCCGGTGTACTTGAAGAATGTTTTCGTTTTGGAGCAACATGTTTTTCTGCTGCCAATTCTCTGCGTTTCTCTGATCGTTCTGGTGTGCTAGAGGAATGTTTAGGTTTTGGGGATGGTGCAGCCAATCCCCCCTCGATCAATGCAATGAGGTCCTCCCAGCTGCTCTGCTGTTGAGTGAGACTATGGCTCACTATCAATCGAATCAATCCATGGTGGCTAACAACTGTTTCTACGTGCTGTGCCTTTTTCAGGCTTCAGGCCGCATCATGCAATAATGAATTTAAAAGTGCAGGCAGATTTACAGAACATTTTTCTTTCAAAACAGCTAGGAGTTTAAGATGACGTGGTCTTACCATGTCTTTCCTTCCTTCACAAGTGATGTAGCTCTGCACTATCTTTGCTAATTCGGTCCAGGGTTCTCCTAACGTTGCTGGCAGAACTCCCTTCCCCTTTACTGTCAAGCTTTGGCCTTCATCCTGGAAAATCTCCATAATCTTTTGTAATCTTTCTTTCTTCAGCGTCCATACAGGTCCGGCGGCTGGTAGTCCTGAGACTTCTGCAATTATATCATCAGTGACCGCTATCCGCCTCTCTCTTACTATGGAGTAGTTCTCCTGCAGGTTTTGCAGAAACTCCAACGCCACTGTTTCGTTTGATTCTTGTAGGCGGCTGAAATAATTCAGCCATCCTGCCTTTTCCAGGATCTCCCGGGCAGCAGCGGAGACTGTCAACTCCTGAGGTTCGCTTCGGATTGCCTTTCCCCCCATGGTTCCACTAAGAATTTCCAATGGAACAGCAACTGCCTGTGCTGTTTGAGACGCAGAGAGGGTGATCGTCGCAAGAAAAAAACAGAGTATGCAACAAAAATGGATTGTGGATGGCAACTTTCGTAAAAATAGAATTATCATACCGTTAAACCATGCCATACCTTCGTACACTATCTTCCCCGAATGGTGTGCTGACACGTAATTCGTGGAGTAATAAGGTTACCTTCCCCCCCGCGATGTGATAGGTTGTCCCAGCCGTCAAATAGAGGAGCAGCAGCCATTCTGTAACCAAGTCATAAAGGAACAGCATATGAAATTATGCCATGTTTTAGATGGACAACGAAATACCGAAATCGAGGCAAAAAGGTGGATCGCGTTTTACATAAGAGCCTGCGTGATATGATGCAAGGCCGGGGGATGGGACATCTGTCAATCGTACGAAATCTCCAGAGGTCATTGTCAGTTCCTTTGCCATGATTGGTGGTAATGAGTGTTCATGCGATGTATACATTGGGACATTAAATATGACTTATCCATAGGATATAAGAGACAAAGAAGTATTGATATCATACCTATTGGTGTAACCATTACGACTTCGATACCATTAACAGAGCTCTACTGCCGACAGGTGTTCATAACCTTGGCAGAGTTGTTTATTTCACCCCCGGAACCATGATCCTTTGTGTATATTTTGAAGAGTATTTTGTCAAATTGCAGGCCATTATGCTGGCTTGGTAACCAGGTAGCCATAATGCCATTCACAAGGAAGGTGCGAAACATGGGCAGGCCGGCTCGTGATGAGACCCCCTGTTCCAAGGTCTGTTTATTTAGTGTACCCTTTGGACCATATCCCTGGTGTGGTGGCCATAATGGGAATGCCACTTCGCTTCCATCCTTATGATCATGGTAGGCTGGCTCTTGATGAGACCTCCTATCCTACATTTGACAATTGATAATCCATATTTACTTTTTCTTTTTGCGAAGCACTTTTTCTTATTTATTTACACATAAGGGTGGTTCAGCACTCCTTAAGAGTGGGAATGGTGGAAGAAGTCTTATCATCCCAACAGGAAGATATAAATCCTCTGCTCTTATCCCTAAGTAATAATCAAAGAAAATTTTTAGGGAAATCGTCATGATAAAGATAACCAACCAGAGCAACGGTAATAAGACAATGACAACGAAAATGAGAAGTAAGTGTGTCCCTCCTCTTGTCCTCTTATCAATACTAGGCCTTATAAAGATAGTGATCTATGATCTGCTGACTTCGGTATGTCGTGATTTATGTTCATTGCATAAGTGCATAGCTGTATCTTAAAGACTGGAGAGAACATGGGCGAAAAGCATCCTCAATATAAATCATCACAGAGAGCAAAAACATGGCGATGGTGTTCCTTTTGAAAAAGGAACAGCAGAGAAGAATCCATGCAAACAAATACTTAAGATGTCATTTCTTTAAAAGGAACAGCCAAAGATCACGAATGTTGTCCCTTTTGAAAGGAACAGTAGAAAATCACAAATGTTGTTCCTTTTAAAAAGGAACAGCAAAAACTCACAAATGTTGTTCCTTTTGAAAAGGAACAGCAAAAACTCACAAATGCTGTTCCTTTTGAAAAGGAACAGCAGAACATCACAAATGTTGTTCCTTTTGAAAAGGAACAGCAGAAATTCACAAATGTTGTTCCTTTTGAAAAGTAACAGCAGAAAATCACAAATGTTGTTCCTTTTGAAAAGGAACAGCAGAAACACAGAAATAGGCAAATGTTGTTCCTTTTGGAAAAGGAAGAGCAAAGACACGCAGAATGCAAAAATCAAAATTAAAAAAAAGAAAGATCAATGAAAATGTTAAGAAAACGTATATACAAAAACTTATGTACATGTTATAGAAAAAAATGCATCCCTTACTGAATTATAGGTGAGGAAGATTTTGCTTCCTCTCCTAAAATTTCCATATCAGTGTCTTGACGTAGCTGCTGACAGAAGGATTCCCGAGTGAGTGGCTTGCGATAGAGACAAACTCGGTGGCCATTTACCTTGAATGCATATCCAGAACCGTCGATTGTGATCAGAGTGAGGGTCCCATTATCATGTACTTTCTGGATTTCGTATGGTCCCAACCAACGAGTCTGCAGTTTCCCCGGGAAGTCCTGAAACCGAGAGTCATATAACAGAGCCCAGTCCCCTTCGTGAAAGACTTTGTTCTTGATAAGTGCATCATGCCATTTAGCTCGCTGTTGTTGAATAAGTGCTGTATTCTGTAATGCAGAGAGCCTGATTTCGTCCAATTCATTAATCTGCTGTAATCGATTAATTTGTGCCTCACTTAAATCTAGGCCAACTTCCTGTGCAGTTCGTAACGTTTGGATTTCGAATTCTATGGGGAAAATAGGTTGTTTTCCAAACACTAATTGATAGGGTGAATAATCGGTGGTACTTCTCCATGTGATTATATAAGCCCACAGTGCTTCAGGTGATCGGGCGGCCCAATCACGCCTATGGAAGCAATGGTTTTTGTTAAAATTGATTCTATTACCTTATTGCTACTTTCCACTTGCCCATTCGCCTACGGGTGATATGGGGTAGTAATTTTATGCTGGACGTGATAATTATTAAGTGTTGCAACTAATTTGTTTCCGGCAAATTGTGGTCCTCCATCTGTAATTATTTCTCTCGGAAGGCCATAACGTACAAACAAGTGGAACAGGAACTGTATTACAGAATCTTCTGTAGCTCTAGGCAACGCTTCGGCCTCAACCCATTTGGTGACATATTCTGTCGCCACCAAGATATATGTTCTCTGATTTGATGATGGGTTGATGGGTCCAATGAAATCAAGAGCCCATCGTTCAAATGGTTCAATGACTAATTGTGGCCTCAGAGGCATTTCGTCGGCTTGACCAGGTTGTCCTGCTCGCTGCCAGCCGTCACAGGCTTGGACGAATTTCTTCGCATCCTTGAAAATTGTAGGCCAGTAGTATCCTGTCTGCAATACTTTATGTGCTGTTCTTTTTTCAGCAAAGTGTCCCCCACATGGTCCGTCATGACAGGCTTTTAAGATGTCGAAAATTTCATCTTCTCGAATACATCTCCTAATTTGCATGTCTTCCCCTGTGTGGAACAAATAGCCCCCAATCCACGAAAATCGAGTACTCTTCTGAACAATCTGCTTACGTTCATTAGGGGTTAAGTGTTTTGGTAGCTTACCTACTGCAAGGTAATTGGCAACATTAGCATACCAGGGTATTTGAACAGCAACAGCAAACAGGTGCTCATCCGGAAATTGATCTTCCACTGCTGCTGCTTCAATTGATTTTGGTATTCATGAGAGAAAATCAGCTACAGGGTTTTCCTTGCCAGGTCGATCCTTGATTGTGATATCGAACTCCTGCAATAAAATCAACCATCTAGTTATTCTAGCATTTGTGACAGGCTTATTTGCTAAATATTTGATAGCAGAATGATCTGTATATAAAATAACGGGATAGCCTGTGATATAATGTCTAAACTTATTGACAGCATGTATTATAGCCAGGAATTCTTTTTCAGTGACAGTGTAATTTAATTCAGCAGGGGATAAATTTTTGCTGATATAATAAATAGCATATGGTTTTTTATCCTCTTCCTGCCCAAGGACTGCACCGATTGCTGTATCTGAGGCATCAGATGAGATTTGGAATGGTAAATTCCAGTTTGGTCCTCGAAGGACTGGAGCTGTTGATACAAGCTTCTTTAATTCCTGGAAAGCACGGTCGCATTTTTCTGTCCACAAGAAATCAACATTACCAGTTAGTGCATATAGAGGTGCAGCAATGTGTGAATAATGTTCTATAAATCGTCTATAATACCCAGAGAATCCAAGAAAGCTGCGTACCTCTGTTTGAGTAGTGGGGGTGGGGATAAGCAAAAGTATTTGAATTTTAGCCGGATCTACCTGAATGCCAGCTGCTGAAACATAGTGTCCTAGAATAAGCCCTTCAGTCATCATCATATAACATTTTTCGTGGCTTAAGCAAAGCCTGGTAGCAATGCAACGTTGTAGGACTTTTTCTAGAGTGACTAAAGCTGGATCAAAATCATCTCCATATGGTGTAAAGTCATCCATGTACACTTTAAGTCCATCATTTATTAAATCTGCAAAGATGCTAAGGACAGCCCTTTGGAATGTAGCAGGAGCATTACATAGGCCAAAGGGTAGAACTCGATAGGCAAACGTTCCCCAAGGACAAGTAAAAGTAGTTTTATCCTGGTCTTCAGGGGCAATCTGAATCTGATTGTATCCACTGAAGCCATCCAGGAAAGAAAAGAATTTCTTTCCTGCTAAAGTGTCCAATACTTGGTCTATGAATGGGAGAGGGAAGTGATCTTTTTGTGTGGCTTTGTTTAACTCCCTGTAATCCACGCAAATCCCCCATTTCCCATTCTTCTTGGGTACCACCACAAGCGGAGAGACCCATTTACTATCAGAAATAGGATAGATAAAATTAACATCTAAAAGTTTCTGAAGTTCAGCTTTTACGACATCTTTTAGATGAGGGTTGAGTCTTCTTTGCGGTTGACGAACAGGTCTTGCATATTTTTCTATATAAATATGGTGGGTGCACAATTGGGGATCAATCCCTTTCATATCAGGGTAATCCCACGCAAATGCTTCTTGATACTTCCGTAACAGATGGATGAGTTTTATTTCTTGGTCCGGTGTAAGGTTGGCATTGATATTTAGAGTTTTTCCCGGTTCAATTTCCACTACTTTACTATTGGCAACAGAAGTCACAGGTATTGTTTGGTCATGCGCATCTTTCAAAGGATCTTCTTCTAGTTCGCTATCGAATGCAGCTTCTATCATGAAACACTGTGTGTGAGATCTAGATTCAGTTTGACTAATGAAATTATTGATAGCATCGTCTTCTGTTTGGTCTTTAAAGCCTAGAGCCTTCTGTACATTCAATGGGGATCTGATATTGTCAGTAAGGTATGACACAGGGTGCTGGTTAGTTTTATCATTGTAAGACTTGGCTGTGCTGGAGGGTATAGAACTAGATTTTTAATATCTGGTCCTCTGGTTATAGTCATATTTCCCTGCCGGCAACCAATGTAAGCATCGGCGTTAGCAAGCCAAGGTCTACCTAGAATTAGCGGGTGTCCATCCAGTCGGGTTTTTGGATTAATTACCAGGAAATCGGTTGGGTATTCCCAGGAATCTACAGAGACCATGACATCGTATAGAGTACCTTCTGGTCGAACTATAGATCGGTCGGCCAATTCTAACAAAGTAGAAGTAGGTTCTACCAATGTAATGTCGAGCTTTTGGCAAGTAGAAGTTGTCAAAATATTAATTGCAGCTCCTAGATCAACTAAAGCATTAGTTAGGGTCTGACCATAGATTTGAACAGTTACGATTGGATTTCCCGGATCTTCATATTTAATGGGTGTTCCTGATAACAGGTCAGATAAAGTACCGACTACTTGGACTCTTGGGTTAGTGGTTGCATTCCTCCTTGATTTCTTTATGCACAATTCTTTTATAGTTTTTGCGTATATAGGGATGTCTTGAATGGCTTGGAGGAATGGAATTCTTATGTACAGATTTTGTAACTCTCCCAGAATGTCAAAGTCTGGATATTGTACAGGTCGTGGTATGACTAATCGTTCTGGGAAGGGAGGAGAGGATGTACTCGCTTGATGATGAGTCTGCTCCGTATTTACACCCTCTTGTTGTAACGGTTGTTCTGTTGGTAACTGATCTTCAATGTGAACTGTTTTATCTCCCTCCGTTCCTATTATACGTCCAGATCTTAACTGAAGATCATTGCACTCCCTCAGGTCAGGTCCGATTTCTGATGATTCCATGATTTGGAGGGATTGGACCGGTCTATTATTTGGATTAGGATTGGGTTGGGCTGGGAGTTGCGGCCTCAGATTAGACTGGGGGTTTTGTTGTAAATCTGGCAGAGTCGGTTGAGGGAGAGGAATAGTTCCTGCTGGCTGATATGTCGATTTTGGCCAGTTTGTCTGCCAGGGTGAACCTTGTGAAGTAGGAGGAGTCCATTGTGGAGGATATGGGTTATTCTGCCAATATGGTGGGGCATAAGGAAAATTCGGCCAACCAAATTGGCTTGTCTGATTCATCCACGGATTTGGAGAAGGAAACGGCTGTGATGACCAGTTCGAAAATGGGGGTTGAGATTGGTTTTGCCACATACCATATTGTTGAGCATTATACTGCGGAGGCTGGAAAGAAGAAGTTGGGTCTGAAAACATACTAGATTGCCTTGGTTGCCATTGGCGACGCTAGTTAATGAAGTATGTTGATTCTGGCTCTTCTTCCGCTTCCTTATATACTGCCTTCAATCCAGGAAGTGAGGGGCAGCTCTCAGTAAGGTGATCTTTTGTACAGATAGCACATGTTTGAACTGCATCCAGTGGACATTCCTTGTGGCTATCTTTTCTTCTGCATCGGGGGCAGAAGATCGCCAAATTCTGTTCCGCCTCCATCTGCTTCTGTTTAGCCTGCACAATATCAAGTTGTGTAGTTAATGTCCCCAGAATATCAGTTTTAAAATTTTCTAATAAATTTCCAAGTTCTACACGTGTTACTCCTTCTGTTGATATTTTGTTATCTCTGACAAACCGATCATATTCTGCTGGTTTTATCCTTGTGCTGCCTCTCGAACTCCTGATACATAAATCAATGATGTTAGCAAAATTCTCTTGATAAATATCCCCTTTTCCCATGATATTTAATGTTTCAATCCACTGTTCCTTCATGCCTCTGATCAATGCAGTTTTTAACACATTATCAGGCAGAGGTAGTGATGCATAGGGAGATCTTTGTAAATTGTACTGAAAACATTCTACGTATTCTTCTAATGTTTCATTTGGTCTAGCTATCATCTGAAATATTTCATCTTTCAGTTCTCTAGACCTACAGTAATCTTGATATTTCTTTAGGAAAGATTCTTTCATTTGCTCCCAGTTATTTATAACTCCACCACCTAAACCCATAAACCATCTTAAAGCCGCCCCTTTCAAAGTGGAGGGGAACAATTTTAATTTCTGGGGGTCAGTGGTGTAATCATATCCCCTGCATAGCACATCAAATTCAAATAAGAATGCATCGGGGTCCTCTGATGTAAGTCCGTGAAATGTAGGAATGTGTTGAAGGGGAATTGCTTTCATAGGAGAATTTGCTGCAGAATCCACTATAGGATATTGTAATGTAGAAGTTTGAGTATTTCGCTGATTCTGCGCCATGAGATCGAATATATGCCAGTAACCTTCCGGGATTTCTAGGAGGGTATTCCTAGGCTGAGAAGGAACGGCCTTGATAGGGATTGTTTTAATAGCACTTCCTTTGTCTGGAATAATGAAAGCCCCTGTTGTTTGAGGAGATTGAGTTCCCCCAATAATCATTTTTGCAGCACTCCCTTTATCTGGGCTATTTAATGGCTGAATTATCCTAGGAGGAGATCTTGGCTCCCCAACTTCTCCTGTTTCCCCTTCTCCTTCACAAAGATTGCTTAGATTCCCTTCCTGCAGTCGTTCTAGAATAGAATTTTCAATTTCTTGAAAGTCCTGTTCATCAGTCTGACTATGCAGCTCAGCGAAGGCCACAGATGGTGATCCTGCGGCCTGAAGGGAGCTAGTAGGCTGTTTAGAATTGGTTTTCCTGGGCCCTACTGATGGCTGAGATTCAGTTTTCTTATAGATTTCGTCTATGAAGGTTGTTCGGCCAAGGGTCACCGGCCCTTTGGCTTTTTCGGGTTTGAATGGAGGTTTGATATTCTTTTCTGGCTTTTTCTGCTTAGTCATGCACTCTATAAACTACTAGATCTTATTCAACCCACAATTCTGCTAGGAAAGCGGACGTTGGAGCAGGGCTTTTACATGCTCCGTACGCAGGTTCTTACCTTCCGTTTTTAAAATCCAACTCTCCCCTAGCAGATTCGTACACTACTCTGTAAAAGACAAATGGCTATACTCTTTCCCCGGCAACGGCGCCAAAATGTAGAGCTGTAACAAGGGTCTCTTTCACCTCTAGTTATCCCACATTAATAAGTCAATCCGGGGATGCTTTGTTATTGCAAAGAGTATCTCAATCCGAGGCTATTCGTCAGAGTAATGCTTAGTAGTACAGCGTTCAGAAAATACAAGAGTAAACGGATGCTAAAGTATGACTAAATTACTTTAAAAGAATAGAATCACACAAGGCAGCTTATCAGTCAAGGGTGCGGAAGCGATAACCCATCCCTCTAGAAACTGATGGAAAGGAAATTAGAGCATGGACCATAGGTCTGGGAGCTAGGCAGCGACTGCTGAGGCTCACTACAACCTTAGACCTTCTCTCACACCAAAGCAGCAAATGCAAGTAAATGGAACGGCCGAAAGTAAAATGGAACAGCAAATAGGAAATGGAACGGCAAGTCTAAAATGGAACAGCAGTAAATGGAACAGCAGTCAAATAAACTAAGTCTCGCGAGTCAGAACCAAACTTGCTCTATTGAACCAAACTCACACTCTGCAATAAAATAACAATCTTCTCTCTTAAGGCAAATCGGATGAAATGTACTTTATGGAACAACACTCACTGATGAATTATGGAACAGCAAGAATCAACCATATATACATACAACATGCTAATATAGTAATCTGACGATTAAGGTGAATACGACTATGTTTCCAAATAGAATAACATTACTTTTTGGATTCCAATAATCAGGATTTCAAATGAATCAAATAACAGTAATATTCAGTGCAAACGCTCTGTAATAGAAATAGCTGGTTTAGACTAATAACATGCAATCAACTCCGAAAAGATTCACTCATACAATACAGAGTCACTACATGAATTTCCTGAAGAAACCATTAATGAATTAATCGTAGCAGAGCATGGAATAGCACATGAAAAGCATATCAGATTACTGAGCAATAAAGATAAGCAAACCACGCAGAAATCAAGTTATAATGATACAAAAGCAAGTGTCCTTCGGAGCCGGGCCCTTAGCTTCCAATGGTACACTGCCTTAGATTACTCCAGACGCAAAGATGAAATAAACACCAAGTCTTTTATATTAACACATCAACAAACGTACAGTAAACCAAGTCTCAGTGAGAGTCGATGATCAAAGTTTAGTCTGAAACTGAAAATTACATAAAAGTCCCTTTGCTTAATGATGTTGTTCCTTTTTATAAAAGTAACGGCGGAGGTATCTAGGTAACAAAAATAAGTAAACAATGATCCCTCGGGATCAAAGATCCTGAGGGATTCACCAAGCCATTAATCCTTTACTTTTCTTTCCCTGTTTCGCCGAATTGGTATCCCTTCTTTCTTTCCTAGATCGTTCTGCTTCGATCTGTTCGATCTCGTTTGCATCCGGTTCCCTTCTAGAGGGACAGCAGTTATTCCTCCTTTGTCTTTCCCTTTTGAACGGCAGCTCTTCGTTTCCACCTTTCCCTGCATAGAAAAATGACAATTATCAGCGATTAAGATTTCCATACTAATTCTCACACGTTCTATTAGAATTCTTTATTTCTTTGAGTTCATGATGCAGAAAAGGTTACAATTGTTACTGAAAAGTCACTAAATTGTTTATCAAAAACATACCTTTCAAGTGCTCCACAGGTGATAAGTCATGACATGTGCCTGGGAGTCTTCTCTGGACTTTCCTTCAAACTTAGAACAGTCACCAGGGATCTTGGTTGGAATAGGTGGCCAATATGGATTATGAAGTATAGGATCATTTGTCAACTTCGACACATTGGGCAGTTCCAAAGTCGCAAGAAAAGGTAACTGAGGATTGAAAGACATCATGGGTCTTTGATAAGGACCAACGTTAGGGTTCCAACCAGGGCCTTGTTGCCCCCATGGATATTGTCCTGGAGGATTTTGTCCATAAGGGTTATAGTTTGGTGGATTGAAACCATACCCTGGTTGTTGACCTGGATTTTGACCTCTAGCAAACCATTGATTACTAGCTTGACCAACAAGGGCAGCATATGGCTGCTGAAAATTCTGATAAGGATTAACCTGAGGTTGCTGATAGTTCTGATATGGATTACCCTGAGGTTGCCCTTGGGGTTGCTAAGGTACCTGAGGACCAAACTGAAACTGAGGCCCAACTGTGCCTGGGGCTTAGGTTGTATCTAATAAACATGTTTGGCTTGGAATCCAAACTGAGCTTGGGGACCAAGTTGAGTTTGGGGACCAGCTTGAGCTTGAGGTCTAGGTTGCATTTGAACACCAGGTTGACTAATAGCTAGATTGACTTGACCAAAATGTTGTCCTTGCTAAGCAACAGGTTGGCCTTGTTGGAACTGGGGCTGACCTAACTGACCAGAAGGTTTTCCTTGCTGAGCAGTAGGTTGGCCTTGTTGGAACTGGGGCTGACCTAACTGACCAGAAGGTTGTCCTTGCTGAGTAGCAGGTTGGCCTTGTTGGAACTGAGGCTGACCTAACAACCAAAAGGTTGTCCTTGTGATAAAGGAGGTTGTCTATATATATATATATATATATATATATATATATATAGATATATATATATATATATATATATATATATATATATATATATATATATATATATATATATATATATATATATATATATATATCTATATATATATATATATATTAGCAATGTGATCGCGCGATTGAATCTGGATGGTTGATCTATGCGCATAGATCAACGGCTCTCGTTTAATCACATTGATCGCTATCGCACTTCCCATAAAGCCGCCTCTGTAAGACTCTGCTTGCCATCGCTGATTGCGATATGTCGATCGAATCTGGACCATTGATCAGCGAGATCCGATGGCTCCTGTGCATCGTTCTTTTGACCTCTTATAGGCCTATTTTCCACTGTTTCTTCATGTTTTTCGCTCCCAATAGTGTAATTCACCTTTTGTGAAGGTTTTCCTTTTGCAATAGTTTTTGTTAAATTTTAAACTTCTGTGGTCATTTTTTGGAAAAATATGACCCAGATTATCCATAGTATCTTTTTCATCATGTCGACGTTTCTAGCCCCAAAGGGGATAGTTTTTGGTTTTGAAGACTTAGAGGGTGTTTTGGATCCATTTTGGATCATTCTATGTCCTCGACAAACCTGAAATAAACTCCAGGAAATGACCTCCCATTTCCACTTTGGAATTAGAATCGACTGCAATAAACCACCTGGATGCTTACACTATGCTTTTACTTGCTGACAGTCCAAACATCTCGCAACAAACTCAGCCATCTCTTTCTTCAAGTTCGGCCAATGGTAGAATTTATTAATTGTTGTCAATGTCGTATGATATCCCGAGTGACCTAAATACGACTTGACATGATACTCCCTCAAAATAAGCTTATTGAGCTCACTATCATCTGGTACATGAATTGATCTGTTATTGAATGTTAGTTTTGTTGTACTAATTGCAACTTTAGAGTTAAAAGCAATTGCTTATTTTTTTCTTCATGTGCATAGGTTTCCTTTATGGATGTGCATAGGTTTCCTTTATGGTGTTTGTGAATGAACAGGTAAATTTGGTCAAGCTTTATGTCAAATTCATGAGAAAAATAGCATGAAAATAAAGTGTTGAACAACAACAACAAAATGTACATCAAACCATCAAAATTAACACTTAACACAGTGTTTTGATGAAGGAGTTTACCCCTCCTAGGCTACATCTCCTTGGTCCAGCTTCCATGGCTTGGGCCTCTATATTAGCTCAAAATGGAAAAAATGTTGTTTGCAATTCTCTAATACTCCTGAAACCTGCTTCAATGTGCTCAGAACATCAAAATCATCTAGCAATGCCTTTTTATGATCCCAATTTGGTCGAAATTTGCAAAAGTTATGGCAAAAACAATTTTTCTTAATAAAACTCCACTAAAACTATAGGAACTCCAGTTAATCCCGCTAATTTTGGAGAAATCCCCGGATTTGTCGGATCTGCCAACATCACTCCTAAACTAAACTGCATTAATTAATGGATAAACTCATTTTAATCATGAGTTAACCGTGATTAACACTAATTGTGTGCAGTTATGGAAAGTCGTCAACTGACGGTTAAGTGTTAGTGGTCACATGGGAGGGGGCTGGCCCGCGGGCTATCTCCCTCCTCCCCCAACCACAAACCGCTAATGCATCAAATACATTTTCAAACCATAGTCTTGTAAGAACTTCGATTGCAGTAGAACGGTAAGTCGTGGAGCTTGTGTAGTGCAAGTCCCAGGTTTGACTCCCTGGCCTGCCATAAAATTTTGGTGTAGCACGCCAATGCCAATCCAACCTTTGGAGAGGGACATCTTGCGGCCTCCTGGCTTGCCACATGTCTCCTACTCATTAGTCCATCCTCCGACCAATGAAAACGAGCCAAATCACCACACAGTGGACCAACCACAACGCACCACTTGGCGAGACCTTACTGGACATTGACCAACTTTGACCTACCCAGTCACTTTCCACGTCAGCAGTACGGACTACTGACTGTGTCGTGACTATACCTTTTTTTTCTAATTCCTCTATTTGGCCAAGTGAACAAAATGCGATAACTTCCTCATACGAGCTCGATTTTGAGTGAAACGAGTTGCGTTGGGATCGTATCGCTGAGACGGACACGGTCGTTGATGAGCCCCAAAAATGGATAATTATTTGGGTTCATTCAACCTCCTAATTCGACTTAATCCACCATTCTCATTATTTTATTCCATGTTTTTTATTATATTTATGCTAATAGAGTGAATTGGGTTAGTCATTATGCCAACAAGTCTAATGGGTGCTTTGTGTAGCCTTTTTGGTCAATTTGGAGACAAAATTGAAGGTTTTAATGAGCACTTGGCAGCCAAATTCGTGGGAGAACAAGGGAGAGGATTTGTAGGAAGGTGTCCCCTTCATTTATGGGCCCTTACCTTGAATTCTCCACCATCAGCTCGGAGTTCAAGGGCCACCAAATCAATTAACACAAGGGCAGCCAAGCAAGTCAAGTAGGACTGTTGTTAACTACAAGTTTTGGGCAGCCGAGTCCCTAAAGTTTAGGAGGACTGTTGGGATCCTCAATTTGTACAAATAAGAAGGCTTAGGGCCTCATTTTGGTTAGCTAGTGGTTAGTCATTTTGTAGCGTCACTTTATAGTCATTTTGTAGTCATTTTGTAGTTCGATTTTTAGGCAGTAGATTAGCTTTGCTTTCAGCACATTTTCAAGCTTCCCCTTGTGGACAGTTTTGATGTAACTCTTCTTTTCTTGCTCAATAAAGATGAATCCAGCTTTGCACCAGCTCTGAATCTCTCTTAGGAGGCTGTAGCTCTTGGGGTTGGGCCCATCTCAAGCGCCCAGTACCTCCTTTGTTTACTTTCATGTGTCTTTGCTGCATTCTTAGAAAAAAATCTGCTATTTAGATTTATTGATGGTAAAAAAGGCTTTTCATGTTCAGATCTAGTTGGTAGGATAATAACAAAAAAAATCTCCAAGAAAAGGTTCAACAACACTCTCTGTTTCGCCTCATCCTTATTGGATCAGGGGCTGGAATTGAAGAAACAGTGCTGCCCCAACAAAAACACTAGTTTGCTTGACCATGCAATCCTTAGTGTACTGTTTCATTTGCAGAAGTTAGTTATGGGTTCAGATCTCCGAAATGTTTCTTTGCATGATTGATATACATGGTTTTATTTCCAAATAAAGCTGTTGTTCATTCGTTTTATTGACAGTTAGATTAGATTAGCTAGGACTTTGATTATTTGTAAGACGTTGTTGATTCGGTTAAATGTACATTGTGCAGGGCATCTCTACCACTCTCTCATCTGCCTAAGCTTCATCAGAGCCATCTGATCCATCTCCTAGCTAGGTTCCTCGTCTCACATCTGTCCTCTTGCCCACGTAACCCTACCTTTTTGTGCAATCATTGTTTCAGCCTTCTTTGAGCCAATTTAGCCATCTACACCTCCTCACCACTCCATCCACCAGTCCCTGGGCCACTTCAGACCCCTATCCTACCTCCATATCCATCCATGCATCTTCCCTCACTCACCCATCCTCCAAAATCCAATTCTTAAACATCCTGTAGAAATTTCTGAACATCCTGTAGAAATTCCTGAAACATCCTGTAGAACCCCTGCAGACTTCCTATAGAAGCTCACGAATGAGGTTTCTTGATAGCCAAACTCTGTGAAACTCTATGGAAGGATGTTAGGGACTCCTTAGACCCTCTCTGAACCTTCCCAACCTTTTCCAAGTATTTCTCCTCCTTGATCCACCCCTGCACAGTAAAAAGCCAGTTAAAAGCTCATGCATGATAATTCTAATAACTTATTCAAAAATACAAAAAGATGTTTTCTTCATATAGTGATAACTTAGACACATGCATTTTACCTTCTTAGAAGTCAATGGCATCTCTTTCTGTAGCTTTCATCATTCTTCTTGCACCAGTAGGGTTAGGCGGTAAAATTAGGGTTTGCGTTTCTTTTTGGCTTTCAGTTTGTTTCCGCAAGTAGATTAGCTTCCTTCGAGTTAGCTTTCATCCATCAATTAAAAAGCTTCTTCTAAGAGCTCATAGAAGTTGGCTTAAGCTCCTAGCAGACTTGTGCCAGCTGACCAAGTGACAGCTGCGACAAGAGCTAGTACTTGTGCATACAGCACCGTCGCTTCCAAGTTTGTTACGAACTACCGGGTTGATAAAATTAAAGAAGGGAGTTCCAGGAGTTGCAGAATTATTGCTGCAATACTAGGGCCCACCATTTTTTTGGTGTCGTTGTCAGGGAAGCGTCAGAGTATTGGTGATTGTCGCTTTTCTTCTATTTTCCTACTCTCACCTTCTGCTAAATAGTTTATTTCGTTTCCATTTCTGTAATTTCATTTCTGCAAAAGTAAAGTAGATATTTCCTGCTTTCATAGATTAGCATTTCAATTCCGCAATTTCATTTCTGCAAGCGTAGATTAGCATTTCAATTCCGCAAGCGTAGACTAGCATTTCATTCCTGCAATTTCATTTGAGCAAAATAGATTAGTCCTTCCCTGCTTTCATTTCAATTCCGCATTTTCATTTTAGCAAGATAGTTAGTTGCAGTTCAATCTATTTCAGTTTTGCAGGTAGAAGTAGAAAAAAAGCAAAAATCAACCAAAAAGATTTCATTTCATGCCTTGTAGGAGTAGAGATAAGTTAGAAAAATGACTGCACAACGCCCCCACTGCTTCACATAGCCAACATTCTCTCTTCTTCGATGGTTGTGATTAAAGAACCCTCAGGTGGACAGCAAGACATATTTGAAGAACCTCAAGGGAAGAAGAAGAAGAAACCATTCCTCTGGAGCAAATGGCTACAAGCAGAAATGTTGGGAGCAGTACCTTGTCCAAAAATGAATTTGAAAATCAGATGGAAGATTTCAAGAGTGATATGAGGCAGTTTCTTGCCATGCAATTGGATACCCTGCGGATCCAAAGGAAGCAAGAGGAAGCCAAGAGGGCTTTGGCCATTTTTTTTCCTAGGTGCACTAGAAAGCATCCTAGGAACGAATGTCCATTGTACTCCATAGAAGTGTGTTTTGTCTGTGAAGAATACCATCCTACAGATCAGTGCCCTTCCTTACCCAGAATCAAAGCTGCATATCAGAGAGCCAAAGGAGCCACTGAATCACTCTATTATATGAACCAAAGTAGGCCGCATGGACCTAGATCTTACCAGCCGGAATTGCAAGGGACATCTGATACCTATTATAACCTATATCAAGCCACTTTCATGCCTTCTTGGGGTCCCCTGGCTCATCCTTCCTGGTCCACACCCCCTCCTTGGTCAGATCCATCTCCATATTATGCCCAACCAGCTGCTCATTCGTTTTACTCTTATGCTCAGCCACATCATCAGTGGAATGCACCTCATTAAGGGTGGAGGCCCGAGTACAACTCTCCTCCCACTCCTTTTCCTCCACCACCTGCTCATCCACAACCATCGCCTCCTGCTCCACCAAGGCAACCCTAAATGCCTGCCCAACTACAACCCCATCCACATCCATCTCAAATATACACCCCCACTCAGCTACCCATACCACCATTTCCAAAACCATACAATGGAGTAGCTCAACCCAATTGCAAAGTTGAGGCACAACATGTCCAAATGACTCCTCTTGAGCTCAATAGCTCAGGAAAAGCATTGCAAAAAAGAGATCATCTTGAAATAATTGAAGGATCACATCCAGAAAAAGAAGATTCAAGAGAGGAGATCAAAGAACCATTGATTGCACTTGATGAAGAGAAGAGATCAAAATCAGAGGTCGAGGGATTTCCCTCATGGTTACCATCAAATCTTCCATGTATTCAAGAGAAAGATCAGCAAAAAGAGGAAGATGAGAAAGTCATGGTAGAAGGTGACATGAAACATGATCCAGATCAGAAAAAGGACCAAGGATATCAGAGCTATATTGAGATATGGTTTCTGACAGTCACTAAGTTGCAGCAGTACTCTCTTCCTCAGCGATGTTTGATTCCTTCAAAGTCAGATCATTTGGTCTCTGAAATCCGAATAGCTATCAAAGCATGCATCTCAAGCCGCCACATCATTTTGTCTCTAATCTCGATGTGCACATGGCTCTATTGGAAGTATTCTTATACTTGAAAATAATTTTGTCTTTCAAGTAGGGTAGGGTAGAAAAAAAAAAAAAAAAAAAAAAAGGAAAAATAAAAATCTAAGGTGAAAACCTCCTCGTAGGTGCCTTAGATTGGCTCATTGATTGAAAACCTCCATGAGGCGGTCAATGGGTTGGAAAAAAGAGAAAAGAGAATAAGATCCCTGGGTGAAAACCTCCCTTGGAGGCGCCCAGGGCAGGCAATTAGGGTGAAAACCTCCATGAGGTGCCCTAGTTGTTTTTCAAAAAAAAAGGAGAAAAATAAAAATAAAAATAAACCTAATTTCCATTGGATAATTGCAGGTTGTAAGAAGGACATTGCAGGTCAGGAGGATCACTCAAAGCAAAGACAAACGAATTTTTGTGCCTTCTACAGGAAGTTCTGTATTTCTACAGGAAACATCCTGTAGAACCTTTGGACGAACCAAATTCAATTTTAAAAGGGAATCTGATGGTGGGAATCTGTTGGTTAGGCCTGCAAGCACCTCTGTGTCCATCCCTCACCTTTCTCCATCATTTTTTCCACCTCATTTTGCTTCTTTTATGAAAATTGTGTTTTCTACAGGAACTTCCTGTAGAAATTACAAGAAGTTAAAAATGGATTGCAAGAAAAGTAGTTTGGCGGACATGGTAGCTTCCTCAAGGGTTCAGAAGTCCTCCTGCACTTTTCAAACTCCTCCTCCATCATCTCCATGCATGCATCACAGCCCAAGCTCATTCTTTTTCACCATGCAAAAACTTGTAGAATGCCTTGAAGCAAAAATACCTAGAACAGAATTTGTTTTTGCCCTAACTTGAAAACCATACATCCATTTGAAAAACCATTTCACGGGGAATCATACAGGGGTGATGGCAACATGCTTGAGCAGTTTCAACCAATTCTGGTGCACGGTTTCCAAGAAATTAGCCTCCATCACCGTCAGCCATTTTTGCATTTTCTCCATATTCGTGCATCCGTTTCAAAACCTGTTTCATGGGGAGATGCATATGGGTGATAGTAGCCTACCCAAGCAGTTTCACCCGATTCCGATGCATGGTTTTCGAGAAATGGATCTCTGAAATCTTCAACCATTTTCCATTTTTATCGAAATCTGTGCATCCATTTATCGCAATTTTGCTATAGGAGGTGCATAATGATGATAGGAACATGCTCAGCAAGTTTCAGATCGATCTGATCTATCGTTCGGGAGCAATGGCGAAAACAAGTTTCGGTCCTGTGAAAATTCAACAGCAGCAGCTTGAGGGTGCAGATCTGAACGTGGAAACGAACTCCTGCAACTTAGATCCAGCTAGAGGATACCTGCACAAGCAAAATAACCACACATCAGACAGCAAAGAGCTTATAGCACAAAGGATCCATCATGCAACCACCGAAACAGATGCATGCAGCAGCAAAAAGCACCTCACAGCAACCATTTGACTTCAGGTACGTGACTAAAACTCATTCCTCTGATTGCATGAATGTAATTTGGAAACAGCATGAGCAATGAGATGGTTGGGATTAAACAGCGCTCGGTGGGTGAATAAGACACGTGCGCTCAGCCATCTCAGGAAGAAACCGGAAAACAGGTAGTGATGACCAGTTAAACCTCGGCGTGATTGATGGACGAGATTACAAGCAGAGAACAAATAGTTAAGCACTGCAGGGGACCAACAGTCTGCATGGGGCCAACGTACAGTTGGCCAGATCACCCTACATCAACGGAAATCTCCATAAAACGGCCGATCGAATTCTCACCACTGTTGTTTCCAACTTATCATTGTCCTTGCAGCTGTAACTTCACTCCCCCACCACAAATCATGCTACAATTAAATGATGCTCGGCTGACTCTCACCACCCGCTAATTAATTTGCATGTGCAACATTCCTAGCTGAAGGATGCATCCTCCGCTCCCACAATCGGTTAACCTATCATCCTCCACTGATTTTTTTGGCCTGTTAAAAATTCTCCCGCATACCAAGATCGTTCAAAGGCGCTAAGACACCCTACAAAAGTTGGCCAGCATTCTACAGAAAGACGTTCTATAGGAAAGTACAGCAAAGCCTTCCAGAGTAGAGAAGCCTAAGTTTTTCTTCATCCAATTTGGAGCTTGAAGAGAGGTAGGCTGGAAAACACCATTCCCATGCATGATATTTCGAAAGGTGGTGAATTAAACTGTTTTGAATAAGAAAGTATGAAACAAGTCTGCCTGTGAATCCAGAATAGTAGTTTTCCTGTGTGTTACATGGAATGTTTCAGTTGGTTCTGCGTCAAATTCTCTTCCACAGTTCCTATTAAGAAATTCCTCTGCTAGAAACGATAAACCACTGTGAGGGTTAACCTGTGCATGGAGAATGTGAATTTTATGTGATTGTATGCATGTTGAGGATGAAAATTAAGCTCTGCACTTTGTCTGTGGGAGCCTAATTCCCTTCTGACAGTCGAGTATTTGGGCAGCAAAAGTCTTGAAACGAGGGGTTGTTGTTCATTGATATCAAACAGCTAAGGAATTCTTCCTTGAGTCCAGGGGGAAACTATAAGCAACATTTCTGTTTCTGGAAAAAGAATAAGAAAAAGGGAGCACTCTTACCATGCCAGGGGGATTCATGATTCAGCATTATCCATGGTTGTCATGTGAACTTACACTTCATCCAATAGTGAGGAAAAGGAGCATATTGAGGCAGAGAAGCTAACTAAGGGTAAGGAAATTAAGGGTAAGAAGACCCAGGACAGGCCACCACAGGAAAAGCAAGAAGAGAAACAAGACAAAGGCCAAAGCTGTGGGTGGAATAAAGGCACAAATGCCAAGGGAGAAATGGTTGCAAATCAAGGAAAAAAGGACTGAAAAAGTACAAACAAGTAGGGACACACCCAAGGAAACCACAGCACAGGTCAAGGAGAAGGAACCCCCAGCCAAGCAGACCAAAACAGTTGAAACAATTTCTACAGGAAGACAGAAATCAGCTACAGGACTTTCTACAGGAAGTCCTGAAAAAGGGAAGCAGAAGGAGAAATCGGCCGAAATCCTAGCTAGGGAGGCAGCAGCTGTGCTGGCCGCCCTAAGTACCTCTCCCAAGCTGAAGGAGAAGTGAAAGAGGGAGCTTCCACTATATTTTAAGGCGAGAAAGGGCATGCAGATAAGAACTGGCAGACCCCAAACCACAGTCAAAGAAGCAAATTGTCATTGAGGACACAAAAGCTAAACAAAAGGAGGAGCCTCCTTCAAGGATGTCCATCACCTATGAATGAGGAAGCCAAAAACCTTCACTGGAAGAGAGAGAATTCAGATAATGGACTTAAAAACAGTTCTACAGGATGCTGAGACAGTTCTACAGGAAGTTGAGAATTCTCTAGGAAAAGAAGCACAGGCAGTGGGAAGAAGCAAAGAGAAAAGCATGGTTTCATGATAGAGAAGAGGGCATCACTTCAGAAGCTTGGCATGACAGGGAGGCCACTAGGGCCATCAAAGATGAGGAGATAAATTGGTTGCTCAGAGGATGAGCAACACTTTCAGTAGGGGGTGATGATGAGCCCCAAAAATGGATAATTATTTGGGCTCATTCAACCTTCTAATTCGACTTAATCCACCATTTTCATTAGTTTATTGCATGTTTTTGATTATATTTATGCTAATAGAGTGAATTGGGTTAGTCATTATGCCAAAAAGTCTAATGGGTGTTGTTAGTGTCAGTCTTTCCAGCCTTCCTACAGTGATCAAATATGCTCTTACAAAGTGGTCTCAGAGTATCAAGGTCAAATTTTGTCATTTCAGTGAGTCTTCAAGCAAAATATGGTCGTTAGGCATTAGGTCTAGGATTTTCTTTCTCTCCTTTCAAAATTGTCCAAATGTCGGTCCATGTCATCATTCTTCTGAGTTTATCATCATTCATAGGGCTTTCATTATCATGTCAGTGTCTAATGAGTCATTTTACACCTTGTTCATGCTTCAGTTGCGCCTAGGCAAGGTTCATTTGCCTCTCCTAGGGTTTTGAGGCAATTTCTCTTGGATCGTCAAATCATTAGCAAAACTGGTATCCAGATGTTCATACACCTTCCCCTATCCTTAAAGTACCTTATCAAATGCTTCCCATCATTGAGATCCCCCAAATTCCTCATTTTTTCACAAACCCTAGTTTCTTGCTACAACTTGGCAATTTTCTAGGTTGGGCCTGTGTTTTGCCCTTTTGGACCCCTTCACCTCACTCAATCTCTAATATTCCACTTTCCCCTACTTCCTAACATCCCTCCCTACTCCCCAAAATTTCTTCAAGAATTTAGAAGCCCCCTATCCCCTTCATTTCGCTTCATTTCGACAAAATCTCTTGTTCCACACATCGGGCTATGTTTTACTCAAATGATGTTTCTGAGCAATCAAAGATGAATTTCGGAAACCTGAGAGAGGTTTTTGTCCAAAACATGCCAAGGAAGAAAAAACTCCTTCACTTTTTACACAGGTGTCATGGGTTTAAAGAAATGTCAAAAATACCGTTGCCTCAGGAGAATCGAATGCACCTCTGAAGTGACCATGGAAAAATCAAGTTTTCTCCTAGCTTGGTTGGCCAAATGACTTTCTTGATGAGTCAAATGATAACTAGACACAAATATCTTTCCAATGAACTATCATGAGCTAAATTTGGAGGTGAGGAAGGCATTCAAAAGTTGACTGCAACAGCACTCTGCCATGAGGCAGCCTCATTTGGCACATTTTGACCAGTCTTGGGAGATTTGATTTTTGACAGGGAAAATGAACTCCAAATTAAAAAATTCCAGTTGGGTTAGAAAATAGACTCAAATAACTTTCCAACGAGCTATCTTGCGCCCAATTTAGACACTGGGAAGGCCTCCAAAAAGCATCTGAAAGGCGTGCTACGCGTCAGGCAGACTTTTCCAATGTTATTTTACAAGTGCGCTACGCGTCAGGGGCGCGCTACGCGTTGGGTAGGGTGCACTACGGGTTGGGGTTTCAGCTCAAAAAATTGCCAGCAAGTCATCAAATTGATTTTTCTCTCAGGCAAAGTACAGGTAGGCTTCTCCTCTATGCCTAGATTTGGTTTTGCAAATTGAAAAGAGAATTAATATGTTCAAACGCTATGTGAATGATAAATCAAAATCCTCCCTTGTTATGGAGAATTTAAAGTTTCAAGTCCATGATGAGGGAGGGCCTTCACAGCAGTTTGAGATTACTGAGCCAGAGCATGTCAGCAGTCCTCCTTATGTTACATATCAAAGAGGCCACAGGGCCTTATTTGCATATGCACGGCGAGTATTATCTCCACATCAGGTGGAAGGGGTCTCGCCTTCTTCATCAGCACAGCGAGTGTTATCTCCACATCAGGTGGAAGGGGCCTCGCTATCGACAGTAGCAGAGGTACAAGAGAGAGGCAAGCAGCCCAAGATTGATGAGGGGCCATCAGGTGATCCAGGCATAGATGTTGTTGACCTTGATATCAGTTCTCCTAGCCTAGAGCCAAAGGAGATCATCCAGCAACTAAGGGTTGAAAATGACTTGTTGCAGCAAAAGTTGGAAATGGCAAATTGGACAATCACATACTTAGAGCAGCGCAACAAGCAATTAGAGGATGAACACACTCTTGATGAGTTGCGGAGGATCCAAGAAGACCGGAACTTGGCTCGCAAGAGACCCGGTGATTTGACACCTAAGGAGCAAAGCTCTATGCTCATTCAGGTGAACACACATTTAGAGAGGTTGATAGCAAAGGAAAACAGGGACAAAGACATGCTCCGACACATGAAGAATCACTATTGGGCTAGAATGCATGTGTGTAAAGCAAGAATGAAGGTGCTCAAAGGACGGTTGGCCAAGGCACTAAAACGGAGGAAAAGGCCCGATCCCCTTCATATTTTGGCTGAGGCTTCCTTGGAGGAGCATGGTACTAAATGACACACCTTCAGCTCAAATTTCAGAGAATTTGGAGCAATTTTGTTCATTTTTGAATTTTTTTTGTCAAAAAGCAGGTTTTTGCCCTCAACGCGTAGCGTGCCGCGCGCTACCCTGAAGATGGGCAAGTCCATTTCTCAAAAACTCAGCATTTTTGGATTTTTCATGACAAATTACACTTGCTCAGCAATTTCCAAGACATTTCATCAGGTTTTGAGCCCTCAGAAGGTCAAAAAACATGCAAAAAATGACTTTCTGCCACTTTTTGGACACACAGGAAGCAGTCTTGGGCGATTGCAATTTTGGAGGGGCAAATGGACACCAAATTGAGAAATTCCACTTGGGTTGGAAAGTAGACATCCAGAAATTTCCAACAAGCCTACTTTTGCCTCATTTGGATGCCAGGAAGTGCCTCAAAAGTTGGCTCAAAGGCGCGCTACGCGTTGAGAATTGGGGCGCTACGCATCAGGGAAATTTGCCAGATTTTCACCTACAGCTCAGCAAAACGCAGATTTTACTAGTTTTGACTTTTTGGAGTGATTTTTCATCCCCCTTGATGTAATTTATGTAATTTTATGATGTCATGGCACTTATTTATCTCTTCTAGAAGATTCATTCATAAAAAGTCAAAAATTTAATGAATGAATTGGTTTCCTAGCTTATAGAGGCAATTTGTTTTGACTTCCTAGATTTTAGTGCTCAGTTTAGAATTGGTTCAAACAACTCCTAGAAGGATGAGCTCGACCCCTAGAGGCAAGGAAAGGTGTTAGCTTGCCTATATTATGTATTTTCTTAGTCATTTTCATGGTTGGACTCTTGAGGGAGAAAGCTTCTATTGTATTACTCATTGTATCTCTGCAATTTTTGGCAAAGGAAGACCAGGGTTTTGCAGTCCTTTTTGGGATTCCTGTGGTTACATGTATTGATGGTGTGTTTCTCTTTGTACTTGTACGTTTGTTATGTGAATCATCTTCTTACTTTTTCTTCTGCAAATTAGGCAAATGAAGTGTTAAGGTAGAATTCATGGTTGCTATGCTCTGCCTTTAAGTTTGCTTAATATCAATGTTTTCAGCTGTTTAAGGAGAATTCAAGGTGATTGCTTACTCTCCTTAGCTCCTCACCAGTCATTTTCATCCATCCAAATCTTTCAAAGGCATCAATACAGTCTCCTACCTTGCCCAAAAGAACCCCCTGCGAAAACTGTGTCCAATCCCCGCACCCAAAATTGCTTTTCCCCAATTTTCCACCAAAACCCTAAAAATCCCAAATCAAACCTTTTTATCAGTTTACTAGCCTAAAATCAGTGTTCTTTATTGGTTATCTCTGCCCATTGAAGATCTTTGCCGAGATAGACCGGAGAGAGCCCTCTCCTGCCTTGTAGGGCTAGCTACGAGGCTAAGTGGTTTGATGTTGCCTTGGAGTTTACCTTTTTCAACCTGAGGTGAAATTTCAAGCGCTAACGTACTGGCGACCATACTGGGGAAAGAACAAATGGTTTGCTTGTTGATGTCATTTGTTTTATAAGCTACAGACGGAGCTTGAAGTCATGCCAGGTAGCCTTCGAAACACTTTTGCTTTGCATTAGCGGAAGTAGATAAACGTTGCTTCAGTCAATCTCCGGTCTAGCGTGTAAACGTGACATCTAACTTGTTAATTACCCCAGTACATGTATCAAGTTTAGATCTGATGGTTGATGGTGGACAACAATCAGACACTTGAAAGGCTGAAATCATTCACCCGGCGACTCTAAATCATTTTCGAGATCAGATCCAAAGACTCCACTGGAGGATGATCCCGGCCAGCAAAAACATGAAAGGACAATATGGGCAGATCAGGTATTCAAGTTGGAATTTCATCCAAGACATTTTGTTCTTTGTCATAAATTATTTCTTCTCTTTTCCCAAGAATGTCAAGAAGGCTTTGCAAAGTATACTATGCTTGAGAAAAGATCCTCGGCCTGCAGTTGATTCTTTCCCTTTGAAGATTGTGAATACCAAAGATTTGCATACCTTTGAGCTTGATCAAGATCCTTTTTCTGAATTTTGTGATGACCATCTTCAAATTGATGAGCCCCAAGCAACCAAGACTGATTCTATACCTGCTGTACATACCCCTACACCTTGTAAAATTCCAGATCGGTATAAACCTCTTGTTTTACCTTCTGTTCTTCATGCTTTCCCCAAAAACTATGATCTATACTTGCCGAGGTTTGACGGTGAATGTAAGAATGTCAATGCCGAGCAACATGTGCAGAATGTTGAGACTTTTCTAGATCTTTTTGAAGTTGATGATGAAGATGTTAGTATAAGGCTTTTTGCTCTTTCTTTGCAAGCCAAAGTCAAGAGTTGGTTCAAAGCCCTGCCTGATGCGAGCATCTCAGATTTCCAGCAGTTCGTCAAAGTTTTTCTCGATAGGTGGATGATTGGGCAGAACCTTTTCTTGATTGTAGAAGAGTATAACCAGCTGAAAAGATTGCCAGGGGAGACAGTACAACAGTTTTCAGCCAGATTTAACCAAGTTTATTATTCGATGCCAGTTGATATAAGGCCTACTCCTAGATCTGCTCTCTTGCACTATCTGGGTGCCTTTGATCCGGAGATGGAGTTTCAGCTGAGAGAAAGGGATATTGCAACGCTTCATGAGATGCAAAATAGTGCAGTAAATGTAGAGGCGCATTTGCTGATCCGAAGGGCAAGGTTGAAAGAAGAAGAGATGAAAAACATAGATCCGGAAGAATCAACATCTCTAGAGGTGAAGCTTGACATTTTGGTAAGTGCAGTGGAAAAGATGATGGAGAAGGTCACCGCAAGAAATGCTTATGATGCTCAAGCTCATGGCTCGCTGATTGAAGAAGAACAAGTTGCTGATCCAAAACATTTTGTTTCTTATCCTAGTTGTCATAGATCTGATAATGATTGTTTTGTAGATCACCTTGGCGAAGAAAGAACTATTGATATGACCTGCATGCTTGATGATATGTTTTATACCGATGATTTGCCTCAGTTTGATCAGTATGATGATGATTATGTTCTCCAAAAAGAAGCTAATCTTGCAGACGAATCAGCAGCTGGTTTGTGCGAGGAGGAAGTTCACTGTCAGCAGCTCGAATACAATGATCAAATGATGCATATCAGCTATGACATTGATGAGGAAAGTGCAGAAAATTGGGAAGTAAGTGAAGGATCTTTGCCTTTTTGTTTTGATTCGTTTCAGTTCATCAGAGATAACTACCATGCAATCAGAAATCAAATGTCAACAAGTCTTGATTTGGACCATCTTGAGAGCAATGAAAATTTTGTTCAAGACTTCTCATATTCAGATTTGCAACCCCCGAAAGCCATTGATTGTCAAGTTGCAGCTGAAGACTTGGAAGTGGACACACATGATTTAATGATTCAAGGTGACTCTGTACCATTCTGTTTTGAATCATTTCAGTTTTTGAAGGGTAGATTGCATAGTAAATCTTCAAATGAACAGCCTATAACAAATCAGCAATCTCTCAGTGTTAATGTTGAGGATGAGACAGATAACAAAATTCTTGAGCAACCTGTAGCATCAAATTTGCAGCCACCAAATGAAATTGAAGGGCAGATTACAGATGAAGTTGTGGAAGACGAAATACATGATTTGATGATACAAGAAGATTCTATACCCTTTTGTTTCGAAGCATTTCAGTTTATAAGGCAGAATCTTCGTAAAATCTCTCAAGAAAAAGATGAACAGCTAGAAGGATGTCATACATTTTCAATGGATACATTACAGCAGTCTTTTCAAGTTTTTCATGATCCAATAGCTGATGTTTTGGATGCGGTTTGCAGTCAAAGTCTTTCTCCATTGACTACATGTGAGCTTGAAACATGTGCTGATATGAATTTGATCCGGCAGCCGGTTTCTTTCTCATTTTCAGCAGAGGTCTTGTCACAAGGATCATATCAAAGTTTGCATTCATGGTATGAGGAAATGAGAAGTAATCCATTGGATGAGCTAAGTTCCAGTGTGCTTGAATTTCAAGATCCTTATGCAGTGTTTTTGGAGGCGGATAGAGAATCCATAGCATTCAACGGATCTGTTTCTAAGTTATCATGGGAGTTTCCTTTCAATAGTTCTCTCTTGTTGATCATAAGCGAGCACTTGCGGAGAATTCAAACAACAGACGGGATACTTACTTGGTTGCATTGGTTGTTTCATTTCACTTGATCAGGCGATGAATGAAACTGTTAGAGTAGGTTTTCATGAATAAAGCTCAACTTTGAGCATCATTTCCAGTTGTCAGTTGTGTTTAAGTATTGAGTCAGTTTTTAGTTGAGTGAGAGTCAATTTGTGTCATTCGAGTCATCAGTTCTCAGTCATGCATTTTAGTTTGAGTTTTTGACTCCATTGCCCAATGGATAAGGCGTTAGTCTGCTCTCCCAAAGATCTGCCGTTCTTGGCACCTCCAAGGAGCTACCATCCCCATTGGAGCCAATGTTAGTGTCAGTCTTTCCAGCCTTCCTACAGTGATCAAATATGCTCTTACAAAGTGGTCTCAGAGTGTCAAGGTCAAATTTTGTCATTTCAGTGAGTCTTCAAGCAAAATTTGGTCACTAGGCATTAGGTCTAGGGTTTGCTTTCACTCCTTTCAAAATTGTCCAAATGTCGGTCCATGTCATCATTCTTCTGAGTTTATCATCATTCATAGGGTTGTCATTATCATGTCAGTGTCTAATGAGTCATTTTACACCTTGTTCATGCTTCAGTTGCGCCTAGGCAAGGTTCATTTGCCTCTCCTAGGGTTTTGAAGGCAATTTCTCTTGGATGGTCAAATCATTAGCAAAACTGGTATCCAGATGTTCATACACCTTCCCCTATCCTTAAAGTACCTTATCAAATGCTTCCCATCACTGAGATCCCCCAAATTCCTCATTTTTTCACAAACCCTAGTTTCTTGCTACAACTTGGCAATTTTCTAGGTTGGGCCTGTGTTTTGCCCTTTTGGACCCCTTCCCCTCACTCAATCTCTAAGATTCCACTTTCCCCTACTTCCTAACATCCCTCCCTACTCCCCAAAATTTCCTCAAGAATTTAGAAGCCCCCTATCCCCTTCATTTCGCTTCATTTCGACAAAATCTCTTGTTCCACACATCGGGGTAGGTTTTACTCAAATGATGTTTCTGAGCAATCAAAGATGAATTTGGGAAAACTGAGAGAGGTTTTTGTCCAAAACATGCCAAGGAAGAAAAACCTCCTTCACGTTTTACACAGGTTTCATGGGTTTAAAGAAATATCAAAAATACCGTTGCCTCAGGAGAATCGAATGCACCTCTGAAGTTACCTTGGGAAAATCAAGTTTTCTCCAAGCTTGGTTGGCCAAATGACTTTCTTGATGATTCAAATGATAACTAGACACAAAGATATTTCCAATGAGCTATCATGAGCTCAATTTTGAGGTGAGGAAGGCATTCCAAAGTTGACTGCAACAGCACTCTGCCATGAGGCAGCCTCATTTGGCACATTTTGACCAGTCTTGGGAGATTTGATTTTTGATAGGGAAAATGAACTCCAAATTGAAAAATTCTAGTTGGGTTGGAAAGTAGACTCAAATACCTTTCCAAAGAGCTATCTTGCGCCCAATTGGGACACTGGGAAGGCCTCCAAAAAGCATCTGAAATGCGCGCTACGCGTCAGGAGAGGCGCGCTACGCGTCAGGCAGACTTTTCCAGTGTTATTTTACAAGTGCGCTATGCGTCAGGGGCGCGCTACGCGTTGGGGTTTCAGCTCAAAAAATTGCCAGCAAGTCATCAAATTGATTTTTCTCTCAGGCAAAGTACAGGTAGGCTTCTCCTCTATGCCTAGATTTGGTTTTGCAAATTGAAAAGAGAATTAATATGTTCAAACGCTATCTGAATGATAAGTCAAAACCCTCCCTTGTTATGGAGAATTTAAAGTTTCAAGTCCATGATGAGGGAGGGACTTCATAGCAGTTTGAGATTCCTGAGCCAGAGCATGTCAGCAGTCCTCCTTATGTTACATATCAAAGAGGCCACAGGGCCTTATTTGCATCTGCACGGCGAGTATTATCTCCACATCAGGTGGAAGGGGTCTCGCCTTCTTCATCAGCACAGAGAGTGTTATCTCCAAATCAGGTGGAAGGGGCCTCGCTATCGACAGCAGCAGAGGTACAAGAGAGAGGCAAGCAGCCCAAGATTGATGAGGGGCCATCAGGTGATCCAGGCATAGATGTTGTTGACCTTGATATCAGTTCTCCTAGCCTAGAGCCAAAGGAGATCATCCAGCAACTAAGGGCTGAAAATGACTTGTTGCAGCAAAAGTTGGAAATGGCAAATTGGACAATCACATACTTAGAGTAGCGCAACAAGCAATTAGAGGATGAACACACTCTTGATGAGTTGCGGAGGATCCAAGAAGACCGGAACTTGGCTCGCAAGAGACCCGGTGATTTGACACCTAAGGAGCAAAGCTCTATGCTCATTCAGGTGAACACACATTTAGAGAGGTTGATAGCAAAGGCAAACAGGGACAAAGACATGCTCCGACACATGAAGAATCACTATTGGGCTCGAATGCATGTGTGTAAAGCAAGAATGAAGGTGCTCAAAGGACGGTTGGCCAAGGCACTAAAACGGAGGAAAAGGCCCGATCCCCTTCATATTTTGGCTGAGGCTTCCTTGGAGGAGCATGGTACTAAATGACACACCTTCAGCTCAAATTTCAGAGAATTTGGAGCAATTTTGGTCATTTTTGAATTTTTTTGTCAAAAAGCAGGTTTTTGCCCTCAACGCGTAGCGCGCCGCGTGCTACCCTGAAGATGGGCAAGTCCATTTCTCAAAAACTCAGCATTTTTGGATTTTTCATGACAAATTACACTTTCTCAGCAATTGCCAAGACATTTCATCAGGTTTTGAGCCCTCAGAAGGTCAAAAAACATGCAAAAAATGACTTTCTGCCACTTTTTGGACGCACAGGAAGCGGTCTTGGGATATTGCAATTTTGGAGGGGCAAATGGACGCCAAATTGAAAAATTCCAATTAGGTTGGAAAGTAGACATCCAGACCTTTCCAACAAGCCTACTTTTGCCTCATTTGGATTCCGGGAAGTACCTCAAAATGTTGCTCAAAGGCGTGCTACGCGTTGAGAATTGGGGCGCTACGCATCAGAGAAATTTGCCAGATTTTCACCTACAACTCAGCAAAACGCAGATTTGACTAGTTTTGACTTTTTGGAGTGATTTTTCATCCTCCTTGATGTAATTGATGTAATTTTATGATGTCATGGCACTTATTTATCTCTTCTAGAAGATTCATTCATAAAAAATCAAAAATTTAATGAATGAATTGGTTTCCTAGCTTATAGAGGCAAGTTGTTTTGACTGCCTAGATTTTAGTGCTCAGTTTAGAATTGGTTCAAACAACTCCTAGAAGGATGAGCTCGACCCCTAGAGGCAAGGAAAGGTGTTAGCTTGCCTATATTATGTATTTTCTTAGTCATTTTCATGGTTGGACTCTTAAGGGAGAAAGCTTCTATTGTATTACTCATTGTATCTCTGCAATTTTGGGCAAAGGAAGACCAGGGTTTTGCAGTCCTTTTTGGGATTCCTGTGGTTACATGTATTGATGGTGTGTTTCTCTTTGTACTTGTAAGTTTGTTATGTGAATCATCTTCTTACTTTTTCTTCTGCAAATTAGGCAAATGAAGTGTTAAGGTAGAATTCATGGTTGCTATGCTCTGCCTTTAAGTTTGCTTAATATCAATGTTTTCAGCTGTTTAAGGAGAATTCAAGGTGATTGCTTGCTCTCCTTAGCTCCTCACCAATCATTTTCATCCATCCAAATCTTTCAAAGGCATCAATACAGTCTCCTACCTTGCCCCAAAGAACCCCCTGCGAAAACTATGTCCAATCCCTGCACCCAAAATTGCTTTTCCCCAATTTTCCACCAAAACCCTAAAAATCCCAAATCAAACCTTTTTATCAGTTTACTAGCCTAAAATCAGTGTTCTTTATTCGTTATCTCTGCTCGTTGAAGATCTTTGCCGAGATAGACCAGAGAGAGCCCTCTCCTGCCCCGTAGGGCTAGCTACGAGGCTAAGTGGTTTGATGTTGCCTTGGAGTTTACCTTTTTCAGCCTGAGGTGAAATTTCAAGCGCTAACAGGTGCTTTGTGTACCCTTTTTTGTCAATTTGGAGACAAAATTGAAGGTTTTAATGAGCACTTGGCAGCCAAATTCGTGGGAGAACAAGGGAGAGGATTTGTAGGAAGGTGTCCCCTTCATTTATGGGCCCTTACCTCGAATTCTCCACCATCAGCTCGGAGTTCAAGGGCCACCAAATCAATTAACACAAGGGCAGCCAAGCAAGTCAAGTAGGACTGCTGTTAACTACAAGTTTTGGGCAGCCGAGTCCCTAAAGTTTAGGAGGACTGTTGGGGTCCTCAATTTGTATAAATAAGAAGGCTTAGGGCCTCATTTTGGTTAGCTAGTGGTTAGTCATTTTGTAGCCAGTAGTTAGTCACTTTATAGTCATTTTGTAGTTCGATTTTTAGGCAGTAGATTAGCTTTGCTTTCAGCACATTTTCAAGCTTCCCCTTGTGGACAGTTTTGATGTAACTCTTCTTTTCTTGCTCAATAAAGATGAATCCAGCTTTGCACCAGCTCTGAATCTCTATTAGGAGGCTGTAGCTCTTAGGGTTGGGCCCATCTCAAGCGCCCAGTGCCTCCTTTGTTTACTTTCATGTGTCTTTGCTGCATTCTTAGAATAAAATCTGTTATTTAGATTTAAATTTTGCTTTGTTATTTAGATTGCTTTTGATGGTAAAAAAGGCTTTTCATGTTCAGATCTAGTTGGTAGGATAATAACAGAAAAAATCTCCAAGGAAAGGGTCAACAACACTCTCTGTTTCGCCTCATTCTTATTGGATCAGGGGCTGGAATTGAAGAAACAGTGCTGCCCCAACAAAAACACTAGTTTTCTTGACCATGCAATCCTTAGTGTACTGTTTCATTTGCAGAAGTTAGTTATGGGTTTAGATATCCAAAATGTTTCTTTGAATGATTGATATACATGGTTTTATTTCCAAACAAAGCTGTTGTTCATTCGTTTTATTGACAGTTAGATTAGATTAGCTAGGACTTTGATTATTTGTAATACGTTGTTGATTCGGTTAAATGTACATTGTGCAGGGCATCTCTACCACTCTCTCATCCGCCTAAGCTTCATCAAAGCCATCTGATCCATCTCCTAGCTAGGTTCCTCGCCTCACATCTGTCCTCTTGCCCACGTAACCCTACCTTTTTGTGCAATCATTGTTTCATCCTTCTTTGAGCCAATTTAGCCATCTACACCTCCTCACCACTCCATCCACCAGTCCCTGGGCCACTTCAGACCCCTATCCTACCTCCATATCCATCCATGCATCTTCCCTCACTCACCCATCCTCCAAAATCCAATTTTTAAACATCCTGTAGAAATTTCTGAACATCCTGTAGAAATTCCTGAAACATCCTGTAGAACCCCTGCAGACTTCCTGTAGAAGCTCACGAATGAGGTTTCTTGATAGCCAAACTCTGTGAAACTCTATGGAAGGGTGTTAGGGACTCCTTAGACCCTCTCTGAACCTTCCCAACCTTTTCCAAGCATTTCTCCTCCTTGATCCACCCCTGCACAGTAAAAAGCCAGTTAAAAGCACATGCATGATAATTCTAATAACTTATTCAAAAATACAAAAAGATGTTTTCTTCAGATAGTGATAACTTAGACACATGCATTTTACCTTCTTAGAAGTCAATGGCATCTCTTTCTATAGCTTTCATCATTCTTCTTGCACCAGTAGGGTTAGGCGGTAAAATTAGGGTTTGCTAGGGTTTGCGTTTCTTTTTGGCTTTCAGTTTCTTTCCGCAAGTAGATTAGCTTCCTTCGAGTTAGCTTTCATCCATCAATTAAAAAGCTTCTTCTAAGAGCTCATAGAAGTTGGCTTAAGCTCCTAGCGGACTTGTGTTAGCTGACCAAGTGACAGTTGCGGCAAGAGCTAGTACTTGTGCATACAGCACCGTCGCTTCCAAGTTTGTTACGAACTACTGGGTTGATAAAATTAAAGAAGGGAGTTCCAGGAGTTGCAGCATTATTGCTGCAATACTTGGGCCCACCAGTCGTTCAGGTTTTGAGCGATTCTGAGCTCTTTGATTTTTGAGCTAAATACTGATCACCTAATCATGAATCTTGTTCTTGAGATGATACTCCTCATCCCTATCACTTACACCCTGTTGTTGTAATCTTTGCCTCAATTGTTGATACCTGTCATCATGTTGTCCTGCCTACAAGATCCACTCCTATAAATTTATCCCATAAGAACTCATTGTTGCAATGTGATTCACCTGCACTCTTCCGCTAAGAGCATCTGCAATCATGTTCTCCTTACCCTTAATGTACCTAATCTCAAAATAAAACTTAGTGAGAGTAGCGAACCATCTAGCTTGCCTGGAATTCAGATTAGGTTGGTCAAATAAGTACCTCAGCCTACTATGATCGCTCATCAAGATGAAAATGCTGCCAAGAAGATAGTGTCTCCACATCTTCAATGCATGGATGATAGCTTCCAACTCAAGATTGTAAGTCACATAGTTTTGCTCGTGCTCATTCAACTTCCTTGACTCATAGCATACTACATGTCCTTCCTGCATTAGGACTCCACCAAGTCCTCTCTTACAAGCATATATACATACCACGAACTCTTTGCTTGGATCTGCAATCTTCAAGACCAAACCATTTGTAAGCAAATGCTTCAACTACTCAAAATTAGTTCTACACTCCTCGGTCCATTCATACTTATTTCCTTTCCTTTGCAAATATGTAATAGGATAGGTAATTTGTGAGAAGTTCCTGATGAACTGCCTATAATGACCTGCTAGTCCCATAAATGATTTGACCTTATCCACATTCCCAGGAGCTTCCCTCTCCATGATAGATCTGATCTTTTATAGGTACACTGTTATACCTTCCTTGGAAAAAACATGTCCAAGTAATGAACTTATGTATGAAAAAAATGCACTTACTAAGCTTGGCATACAACTGATTATCTCTTAGCAATCTTAAAATTGTTGCAAGGTGTTATGCATGCTCTTCCTCATTCTTAGAATATATCAATATGTCATCAATGAATACTAACACAAACTTGTTTAGATAAGTATGTGACACACTATTCATCAAACATATGAAAGTCACTGGAGCATTAGTAAGACCAAACAGAACCACTACTAACTCATAATGCCCATACCTGGTATATAATGTTGTTTTGTAGATGTCCTCTTCTTTGATGAGTACTTGATGATTTTATGATCTCAAGTCAATCTTTGAAAACAGTGTTGCTCATTTTAGCAGATCAGACAAGTCATCAATCCATGGCAAAGGGTACCTGTTCTTTATCATCACCTTGTTCAACTATCTGTAATCAATACACAACCTGAGAGTACTTTCCTTCTTCTTTACAAACAACACTAGTGCACCCCAAGGTGATACACTTGGCCTAATGTGTCCCTTATAAAGCATTTCCTTAAGTTGCAACTTAAGTTCCACTATCTCTGGAGTGCTCATCCTGTAGGGTGCCTTTGATGTTGGTAATGCTCCTGGTACCAACTCGGTAGAGAAGTCCACTTCCTTATGAGGCAGTAACTCTTAAATATCCATTGGAAATAAATCCTAAAACTATTACAAAATCGAATACCTATTCAAGACTTAAACATCCTCAACATCCTTCCCTTTTTCACTAGAAATATGAACTACAAACAAGACACATCCTTTCCTGCAATTGCGCTTTTCCAACATAGCTATAATCATTCTCATTTGTTACAGGGAAAAGTGTCTATTTAGAACTGCTCTATCCCACTAAGGTGTGACAGCTGCTTTAGAAAGAAACAGAGAAAAACTACTTTGGTTTTTCCTTTATGAATTATAGATAGAGAGGAACAGAAAGACCAACCTCTGTCTTGTGCTAATCCTTAAATTTGATCCCTCTCTTCTTTGATAGTCCTCAGCTACTTGCTCCCTTGCACGCCCAGCTTCACAAAGTACCTGTAAGATCATAGAAGCATAGCACTATACCAAGACATGGATCTATAATCATAAACAATCTAGGATCAGATGTAAATTGACCATACAAATGTAACAAGCATCAATGATACAAAAGCATGGAGGAAAACTCAAATAGTTTTTATTGATAAACAAGAAAAGAGCCAGGAGGAGTTACAACCAATTGTTCCGACCCAGCATCAACCTCCCAGGAAAGAAGCCCCTCTTCACCTCAAACAAAGCTTAGATCACCCAACAATCTGATGTTTGTCTCAGAAAACCAACAGCAATTCCTTACAATATGCAAAATTCCAGCCTCTGGATCTCTGGGATGAGGGATCCATATATAGATATCTGTAAGTGGGATTGAGTTAGCTTGTGATTTGATTAGTGTCTTCTCTCTGATAGTTCTTACTTCCACTTGGAGACTGAGGGCCTCTTACTCATCCTTGGTCGAATTCAGTGAGGCAAGTGTCACAGGAGAAGATTCTGGAAGCTTCCATTGCCTCTCCACCTCGCGGAATGACACTGCCATTTGTCATTTCTCGCCCATCGCACCCCACAGAAGGGACTTTTGAAATGCAACGCACCCTCACAGTGTATTTGGGTGAGATGCAACGCACCTAGCCAGTGGAGCGGCTGCAATGATCCTGTTTTGACCAATTCTGAGCAGTTTCTCATGGAGAACTTCTGGGAGAAGCAGTAATCTGTTGACCTTGTTCCTTTAGGGGTTAGAACAACACTTTTAGGGACTTAGGAGCCCTTGGTTTATGGACATTTCATGCTTGGGGTTGTAGGGCCCAAAAATGTCTATAACAGATGCCCCCTAAAGTATGAGGCCGTTAATCTTTTGGTGTCGGGTGAAATGCTTTATTATGAGGATCCGAAGTTCTTTCAATTCTGGGAGGAGACCTGTAATAAGATACAATACAATACATTATCTTCATACTATTTTCATGATCTAGCTAAGGTGGGCATTCCCATGCTCAGCTTTATAAATTCATTTTCACGTACATAGGACAGTTAATCGTCTGAGTGTAGACTGATGATTCTGGTAGAGCCATCATCCTTTTGATAGGATGATTATCTGTGCTGCAATGATGTACATTTAATGTCTTTATTTCCCTGAATATATATCGCAGCTCAGATGGATGAAACTAGATCCGGGGTCTTCAATCTCGTCCGATCTTCACTTAAAGTACAAGTCGATCCATGTGAGAAATGTTCTGAAGTCGAACATGGAAAGACATTGCTTGATTACCAGTCAATGATGTAAACTGTTAACAAGCGCGAGAGGAATCACCGATAATGATAATGACCCTCAAGGTACTGCAGTACAATTCACATTGTGTGAATAAAGGACTTGGCGTCGAACACCACGCAAAATCTTTCGGTCGAAGGCCATTGATGTAAACCCGTCGCCGGAAGTGAGAAACTTGCCATTGAGGCATGCAAGCTTCAAAGTACTGAATGGGGTGTTCCTAGATCAACTTCTTGGATAATGAGCTGATGTCGACAAGAAGTGATCCGTCACAGGAGGGCCTTAATGAATCCCACATCAATGACACGGAACGGAGCAAATGATTTTAATGGAGGTGAAAATGATCTAGTGATATAAGGTTCAGGGTGGTGGTCATGAAAGAATGGAGTATAATGTATGGTAGTGAGTGAGACACAGGTGAATTCTCTGAATGACTTCTCTTGAACATATCGGCGACACTGATGTGATGGATTGGTAGCATTAACCCCAAAAGTGGATGGTATGGCGTGACCATGGTGATGTGACCGGTGAATGAAACAACCCAACCCGACTCGGACACGGAGCGGAAGTGTCATGTTCAAGAGTGACTTGCTACCAACAAAGTTTCTTTGAGTTTTCTTCCCAATTTTCCCCAGTCATTGCTGACTAGTACCTCTTTATTTTTGTCAAGCTTGAGGAGGATAACATATGCTTGTTCTATAATTTGCCCTTCAGGCAAACCCATCACTATGTTTTAACGAGCCTAGCGATAGTGAAACTCGTTCTCGTCTATAGACAAGTTTGTCGCTATTAATCTTTTTAACGAGTTTAACAACAAAGATAACTCAGTCCTTTTCAATTTTAGAGAGTCTAAAAAGGAACGTAAAGGTAACTCCAAAATTCCTTTTTCGTCATCTAATCCCTTAAGTCCGAAAAAGTATAAAACAATACAGAAGGGATGGATTTTCGATACTTTTAACGAGCCGAACAAAACAAGCGCTCGATCTTTTTGTGTAATAATCCCTCAAGTCCAAAAAGATTAAAATCTAGAGGAGGGATAGCACTTCCTGTCCCTTTAACGAGCTGGAGAGGCCAATGGCTCGGCAATCTTTTCATTTTTTACGAGTCAGTTGAAAAGAGCTTAAAGGAGACTCGTCTTTTGAGGAACGAGTGATAAAACGGGTAGCAGCTGATTTGAGGTAAGGTTTGGAATTTTCCAATCACGACAGTGTCACAAGGATGGCTAGTGAAATCACTCTTCGCAGCTGTTCCTCAAAATGGGTAAACAATCAAATGGAGGTGAATGGTCGGCCAATGAAAAAGTGGAGATGATGGTGCAAACACGACCAAGGATTTAACGGCTGAAGTACTACATTCACGATGGTTATTTATCGGGGAATAGTTCATTTTTTAACGAGCTTAAACACGGGTGGAAACATTTTCTCATGTCTTATGTTTATTTTTTAACGAGCTTGAACTATGTGCTAAAACTGCTCGATTGAATGGTCCCTTTTTTATTTTACCATAAATAGCTTTGTTCTTTCAAAGATCGTATTGTATTTTCAACTGCTTCATCAAACTAGTCAGAAATGAACAATATATGCTTGAAAATGAGTTAGAACACTAATATTTTACTTTGAACTATGTAAAAAGTAATGAAAAAGTGTTTTTACCTCTCATTTTACCATTCCATTTGAACTTTGGTTTGTTGGAGCTTTGGAGGTGCTTTTCCCCCTTGATTTTCATCAGCTGATTTTGGGAGATTCTGTGGACAATTCTCGGCGCCTTCTGGACCAGGTAGGAGCTAAACCTGAGCTCTTTCATTTCATGGTTTCCATTTTGCATTTTGAGCTTGATTCCTAGTTTTTCTGAGCCCCTGGGGTTTGAAGAACTCGTTCTGCCTTCAGCGCACCCTCTGTGTATCGAAAGGTGCGTTGAATGTTGACCTGTCTAAAGGCTATCTTACATTCAACGCACCTGGAACACTGCTACAGGTGCGTTGGGCGCAGAAAAGGAATTTAATGCACAATTTTTGATGGAAATTTTGCCTGTTTATTACCAAAATCAGGATCTAACTCTTCTCTTGTTTGTTTTTTAGAGATCTTTGGAGTAAGATGACCATTACATGGCAAGAACGTGAGCATGAAGAAGAGGACATGCTTGCCCTACATGATCCAATTACAGTAAACGCACTGCGGAACTGTGGCTTGCTTAAGTTCTTCCGCATTTCTAGCATGAGACAGCAGATCAACTTACTGCAGTATTTGCTCGATGCTTGGGATCCTACCAACCAGGTTTTCCAGATCAGGGGCAAATCTATCCCCTTGACTGTAGTAGACATCTATTTCTCGACTAGCTTTTCAAGGCGGGGTGCCCCCATCTCTTTATCAGGTTCGGCCTGAGGAGGCGACTCTGTGAGAGATTATGTTCGCCGATACTGCAAAGAAGGATCTCAACCGAGTAAAGATAGCAAGATCATCATCCGTGATGTCACTGACAGGTCCCTTAGGACTATTCTGTTTACTTTTGGTAGGATGGCCGGTGGTGCGGCTCTTCATGTAGCCAACCGATCTTACATGCAGTATGCCTTGGAATGCCTCCAACCGAAGGTGTTCAACTGGTGCGACGTAGTACTTCTTGTGATGAAAGAACAATTGACCAAGATAAAGAGCGGGAGGTTGAAGAACTTTGGGTACGGTTCTATTTTGACCGCCTTTGCCTTGGAGAAGATACCACTGATGCAGCCGCAGTATATTGCACTCGATTTACCTTCTCCTACTGAACCACGTATGCAGAGATGGGTTGACCATATGTCTAGGCATGCAGGTCAGTCTCAGATTTCATTTTCTGATACCTTCTTCAGGTGGTTTGATCGTCAGGAGATGGTTTATTCCGAGTATCCATATGCGGGTATGGACTTCCGGGGTGATCCAGATTTAGTACTGCTGGATGGCGAACAGTGGGGCGCCATTGGTAAAATCTTTGACCATATTCCTGTTTATCATTTTTCATTTATAATGTCCTTGTGCTTTATTCTATCAAGACTTTAATCAAACTCATGTGTATATGCAGATGTTGGTCCTGTTCGTCCAGTAGTTTGCCTGAGAGTACCAGCTGCTGCCCCAGCAGGAGAGGCCATCGGAAGGGCTATCCTTCGTGACCTCGATGTGGCCGAGACTCTTACAGCATTACAGGAGCAGGTTGAGGGTCTCACTCTTGGTATTCCAGATGTGAGGACTGACGAGCTACCTTTGAGGTTACAGCGGCATACTACTGGTGTGCCAAGACGATGGACTCGTCTCTTACACATGATCGCACAAGCTGTGACTTGCTATCATGAGCATCATTAGACTAGGGTGCCCCCTAGCATTTTGAGTTTTTTGGTCATTTGACCGATTTTGTCTTGGTTACAGAACATTATGTGTAAACCACAAACAGTTATATATATATTTTTTATTTTCGAAGTTTTATTTTGGTTAAGTTACATGATCCACATGCAAACATTGATAGTATGTTTTCTTTTATAAATGTTGCAAATGTCTATCTAACACATAATTTGTTAATGAGTCAGTTAATGTGTTCAAGTTTTTGGAAATGTGTTGATATTGAATAAAATCAAATTGTCTTTCCAAAATCTTAACCCTTAGGAACATGCGATAAATAGTTGGGTTTCGGACGGAATATATACTCGTGAGTTGTAGTATTACGAGTTGTGAGTCTAGCCTGACAATTAGTCAGCGTATACCATGTGTGATGGCATCAGAGAGAAGTTCTATCAATGTGATATATTCAGCGATGTTATTTTTTGATCGACCAATACATACCCCTCTGAAACTTACTAACTCGCCGCTTGGATCAAAAATAGCCCAGGCTGTGGAAGATAGGTTGCGCGAACTACAACTCGCTCCGTCGGCATATCCAACACATGACTCCAATAGGTTTGACATCTGCAACAAATGTAAAAAGTGGATTACTTGACCAAAATAAACACTTTAGCGAAAACAAAAACATAACAAAGGCATATAGGTTACCATTACGCATAGTAACGCTTGAGGTACAACCCATTACGAGGTTGCGCCAGTGGAATTCCGTCATAGTCCGTTAACTCGTAGGCTCCTTTTGCTAGCACTCGTTTAACAATATAGGGGCCCATCCATAAAGACTTAAATTTACCTGCTCCCAATTTATCGGATTCTTGGTCATAAAGCAAGACCAAGTCACCTTCTGAGAAGACACGGGGTTTAACATTTTTGTCGAACTGTGCCTTGACTCGTTTCTTATGGGCTTCGTTAGCCAAAGCGGCATCACGACGGGTTTCATCCAATTGGATTAATTCCAAGAAACGAGCTTCTTCTTCTGAAGTTCCGGGGAGGAGATCAATTGCGAGTTTGAGAGACGAGATTTCGTACTAGATTGGTAAGACTGCTTCCAGGCCATATACCAGTTGGAAAGGTGTAAACCCGGTTGCATTCCTTACCGATGTTCGGTAAGCCCACAAAGCTGAGTACAGGATTAGGTGCCATCTTCTTTTGTGAACTCCAATCATCCTTTGCAGCATGCGCTTTAGGACCTTGTTGATTGCTTCAACTTGTCCGTTGGCTTGCAGATAATATGGAGTAGAGCTGTCGTGAGACAACCCTAGTTTGGCAGCTAATTCGACCATCATGTGATTGCGAAAATGTGATCCATGATCTGTGACTATAGACTGTGGTACGCCGAATCTGGCGACTACATGATTGAAAAAAAAAGAGGGCAGTTGTTTCACCAGTATTATCTAATGTAGGCATCGCCTCGGCCCATTTGGTAAAATAGTCAATTGCGACTATGATATACCCATGCCCCCCGGTCGAGGTGGGGTTACATGTCATGAAATCGATTCCCCATTTGGCAAATGGCCCAACAGCCACTATTGGCTGTAGAGGTGTGGGTGGTCTTCTGGTTTTGCTATCGAAAATTTGACAAGCATGGCAACTTCTGACTGCGGTTATGCAATCTTTGAACATTGTTGGCCAGAAGTATCCTGCTCGTAAGATTTTTTGCGTTGTAGCATATCCAGATTGATGCCCCCCACATGCGCCTAAATGACAATCATTCAAGACTTTCTCGGCCTCCTCATGGGTGAGGCACCTTCTCAGAACTGTATCGATACCACGACGGTAAAGTGTATCACCGACGATCATGTAGTCTTTTGCTTGGTATCGAATACGTTTTGTTCGGAGTGGGAGGTGTTTGGCCTGTATTTTTGGGTTTGGAGATAAATTATTATATCTCCATACCACTCGTTGCTTGAAGATATCAGAAATAAACTTTCGTCCACGATTGTTTCTTCGGATGTTTTATCGTTGGACGACGATGGGAGATCGCATAATAATTCTGCGAAGACTAGAGCTTTCTTCGACTTAGATTTTACAAATTCCAGATCAAACTCTTGTAGGATTGCTATCCATTTTGAATATTTTCCCCCCAGCAACTTTCGCGACAATATATAAGTCATGGGGTTGCAATCTGGCAGAATGGTAGTTTTCTGAAAGAGGACATAGTGTTGGAATCTCTGTATCGCTTGAACAGCTACAAGTGCTAGCTTTTCAACGTAAGAATATTTTCTTTCTGTATCATTTAAGTTTTTGCTTAAATAATATATAGGATGTTCAATTCCATCGACTTCTTGAACTAAAACCATTGCGATGGTCGTATCCGCTGCAGCCAGATACAGGTTAAAATCTTTTTGATAATCAGGAGCGTACATTAATGATGCTTTCATTAGTGATTCTTTTAAAGCATCAAAGGAAGCTTGCGCAACCTGATCCCAGACAAAGGGCACTTCCTTTTTCAAAAGATGTGTATAACCTTTAGCAAGTTCGGCATAATTTGGAATGAACCTCCTCAGAAAGTTCGCTTTCCCTTGGAGTTTCTGAATCTGAAGCAAATTTGAAGGTGGAGGCAAATTTATGATTTCCTGGACCTTACATGGGTCGAGTCGAATCCCGTCCTTCGAGACTACAAAGCCAAGCAAACGACCAGAACTGACGCAAAATACACATTTGTGTGGATTGAGTCGTATCTTGTAGTGTCGGCAACGTAGAAATATCGCTCTTAAATGCTGCGGGTGATCAGTTCGCTTTCGCGAATGAGCCGGTAGGTCGTCGAGGTATGGTTGAACGATGTTTTTGATGTCATGGAAAGCATAGTTCATTGCCCTCTGAAACGTCGCCCCTGCGTTCTTCAAACCAAAGGGTAATTTTCGATATGCGAACGTGCCCCATGGACAAATAAATGCAGTCTTTGACTGGTCCTGTGGGCGGATATTTATTTGATTATACCCGGAGAATCCATCCATGAATGAAAAGATTTCACATCCAGCGCATTCATCAATTATCTGGTCAATGAAGGGTGTAGGGTAGTTGTCTTTTGGACAAGCCTCATTTACATCCCTATAATCGATGCACACTCTAATTGTTCCTTGTTTTTTCATAACAAGGACAATATTCGATACCCAATCGGCTAGAGGAACCGAGTAGATGAAACCAGCATGGAGAAGTTTTTCAACTTCTTCCTTAATGGTAGCGGCTTTCTTGGGGTGCACCTGCCTTAGCCGTTGTCGTACTGGTCTGACATCTGGATACATCTTAATTTCGTGTTCAACGATACTCGAGTCAATGCCTGGCATTTCACTGTATGACCAAGCAAAGACATCTCTGAATTTGCGAAAAAGAGCGTTATATATTTCCAATTCTGAAGGAGAACAACATTTGCCAACATAAATATTCTCTACAACATCTGTTTTGGTCGAGATATTTATGGCGATAGTTTCTTCAATATTGGACAAGTTTCGCTCAGAATCCACCGTGTTTACAGTATTTGATAGGAAATCAAAGACTGAAGGATGGTAAAGGTCATCTTGAATATCTTCTCCACAATCCGGAAGAAGGGAACGATGGTGGGAATCCTTCCATGGTGCCCCTTCAATTACCATTGATTGGACAATTCCTTCATCGGTGACATGCACTTGCGACCAAGGATCTGAAGGGGTACCATATTCTTTAGACCTATCTATCCAAACGCTTGATGAGCGCTGATTTGGGTTTGCCTCCCACGCTAGGAACATTGATTGCTACAATATTTCCGTTGGGCTTGGGGGAAAAACCATGGCATGATCCATGTCGATATCGTTTTCTGAGATCTTTTTAGAAGATATCATATTGCAGGTTCCTATCGACGCTACTTCCGCCAGGTTGATTGGAGGTGGAAGGGTGAAAGTTCCCATTAGTATAGGATCTTTTAGTAGGCCTACTCCGATATTTTGAAGCGAATGGGGGCTTCCATGGATCATGGGAATGCTTCCTGTAACTTGAGAACCAATGGAGAGGAAGTTTTGTTGATCGACGATTGTAATCCCTCCTTGAAAAGGAAATGCAATCTTCCTAAAATAGGTCGACACAACAGCCACCATAGCGTATATCCATGGTCTTCCTAGTAGGATGTTGTAATCAAGATTTCCATCAATGACTTCAACATCTATTTCTACCGTTTTCCCTCCTAGTTCAACTTTCAAGTTACTTATGATACCATATGGGGTATATGTCCTTCCGTCGAATGCTTTTAGTGTCGTCGAAGATCGCGACAAGGTTGGAGATCCTAAAGTTTTCCAGCAACTCATTGACATAATGCATGTAGATGCCCCCTCATCAATAATTGTTCGATGAACAGTTTTGTTGAGGGCTTTCACTTGAACAAGGAAAGCTAGTTGAGTTGGTAATTGAGGATCGTATCCTTTATGATCGAAGGATACAAGATTGGAATCCTTTGGGTCAATCCCACCAATGGCTGATAACAAAGCCTGCCTTTGGGATGGGAAATTCTGCAATACTTTAAGAGTCGACATAGCGGATGGCGATTGGGCCAAATCTTCCACTATATTATAATGTTGTGCCACTCTAGCGCGGGGATTAAACGTCGACTTGTGTACTACTCCCTTTGGCGGTTTTATTGTCAATTCAGGAATGATTGGTGGCGCAACTTCTGTCGAAGTTGTTGTCGAACTACTAGGTTGATCTTTATCCTTGTTGTTCGACAGCTGTGGATTCCCATAATATTTGTTCCTTGTCGATATCAAAGCATCATTTAGCTGTTTTGAAACCAACAACATTAGCACTTGAGACGGGGAAGCATTTCCACTTTCAACCAAATTTGTTCCTGGATTTGGAAACGGATCAGTTAACACTGCGGAGGTTTTCGAATTCTTGAAGAATTTTTTAACCTCAGCTCTGTGTGGACAACTTGCAGTCCAATGATCTTCATCGCATATGAGGCATGGATTTTTTGGTTTCCTATCTCCAGGAGGGTTTGAAGAAGATTTTTCAGGTGATGATTCCTCCTGTTTCTTCTTCTTCCCTTTGCCTTTTTTCTTGCTCCCTGGTTGTTTGGTTTCTTTGCCTTTATCTGTTGATACGGCATTTACTTCCGAAGCAAGAAGTTCATCTTTTTCATTTTGACTTGAAATCTTACGGGCCTTTTTGGATGTAGCCTTTGTCGATTTCGTGTCTGTTGTGCCAATCACGCCATCGCCGGCATGAGAGTCATTGTTCGATTTAGGAGGAGGAGGAATTGAGAATTCCGGTCTAGGGGCATTAGGTATTTTATCGTAGAGCGTGCCGGACTGAGTGTAAATCAAGTCCAGATATTGCGCACGAGCGATAACTTGCTCTTCTGTTACGACTCCCCCCTTTGCCACATCTTCCGTGATGGAAGGTAGTAATGACTTGATAAACCATTCAGCTAAGAGCTGATCGGGGACATATGTTTTTACCATTCTACGACGACATCGCCACTCATGTATATGATCAGATATGTGAGTGGCCGTTGTTTGTTTGAAATTGGTAAGAAGTTCTGTTCCCATTTCGTACCTTATTGGTAATTGAAAATGGGTTAAAAAGGTTGTGGCTAAGGTACTGAAGTTGTCGAACGAAGCTCTAGGCAATTCGATGTACCATTTTGCCACTGGACCCGTTAACGTCCTCTGAAAGAGGTGAAGTCTTATCGAATCATCATTTAGGGTGTTTGATGAACACCATAGATGAAAGGTCATCACGTGATTCGATGGATCTTCACCCGGATTTCCATTAAATTTAGGAATATCTGATGGAAGTTTATGCGGAATTGCCGGCCACCAAGGGGCGTAAGCGATTGGATCGTTTGTTAACCGATTTAAATCAGGTAACTCTAAAGTTGCCACAAAGGGTAACTACTGATTCAGGTTAGGTGAAGCATACCCAGGATAAGATGGGATCGCCTGAGCAGTTGGTCTTTGCATACCGGCATAATGCATTTGATGTTGGTATGTTTGGTAAGGTTGGTGGGCATGACCATTGTAAAATGGTTGATTTTGACCGTTTTGAATGTACGGCTGTCCACTATTAGCAAAGATTTGTTGCTCAGAACCTTGGTATATTTGTTGGAATTGCGGTTGTTGGTATTGCACCAGCCATGGTTGTGAAGCCATGTGCTGTTGCCCGATACTAACAGTTTGACCAAGATGAGGGGTAATCGTACCCGTCTGAACCTGTGTCGTTCCACCGGTCGGCGATTGTGGTTGAGTCGCAGGGTCAAGGGGCTGTTGCATTACAACCTGAGAAACCTGAGGTTGGCATACAACAGGCAGTGCTTGAACTTGCGATACCGTCACAATAGCTGGCGTAGTTGGGATATTTGACATAGGTAAGCATTGTTGCATCGAATATACAACTCTTGGTTGTTGAGGTAGTATTGGTACCCAACCGCTTGAGGTAATTCCAGTATAACCTGAATGGTGTTGTGAACTCCCGTATGGGTATCCTCCCGGAGGGGATAATGAAAGGGTATATTGCCCCCCATACGGTGGTAATCCAGAACTCAAGGGAATTGTTTGCCCTTGGGGACTGGACTGCCCAAATTGACCTCCAAATGGATCAATTTGTTGAGACTTAACATAAGAGTTTCTGGATGTTATTTCGGATGAACAAACAGGAACCGACCATACTGTCGAAATGGCCCCGGAGTGGGCTCCTTCTAGCGGTTGAGAGCTAGTCGGGACAGATGGTATACCGGCGAACATTGTCGGAGTGATAGCAGGGAGTTCTGTCGTCGCTGTGTCAGACGACACAGTCCTAGATGTTGACGGTTGTTCAGAAATTTGTAGTCTATCCAAAAGATTACCTAGCGATTATACAGGAGCTTCCGTTGGTGGTAGAATAACTTCTGACGAAGAAGGATATAGAGTGATCCCGACTCCAAATTGCGACGGAGTACTTGTTGGAGGATCTTCTACAATTTCTTCTATGGCAATCAAACCAGGTGGAAGGGGAAGACCGTCAGGTCCATAGAATATTTCTGGTGCCAAAGAAGGTATGGAATCGACAGTGACAGATGTTTGAAGAGCAAGACTCTCCGAACCGGTCGAAAATGGAACTGGTTTGGTAACACAAGTGTTTACTCTCAGACTAGGATCAGTATCACAGTCCTTCTATGGCTGCTGAACTTCTTCTGTAGAGGCAGGGATTCCAGAAATGTTTGGAGTAACCGGAGTCTCTGATGTCGTTGGAACACTTGTTCTAACTTTAATAGGAGATTTGGAACCGGTTAAATGAGTTCACTTTGTCCGTACTGGCTTCGATTCCGAAGACAAAGACGGTTGACTCGTAAGCCTCCGTGAACGAACGGGGTTTCAATTGACTTTCTTCCACGATTGTGGATTACTCGATCAACTAAAATAAATGGGAAGTATGTTTCCGAATTAAATGAATTTTAGACGCTTTGACACAACTTGTTTTTTCAGTTTTTAAGAGTCGAGAAAAAACAAAAGATGACTCTAGTCTCCTTCGATTTTTAATGAGCCTGAAGTGACAAGTGCTCAGATGGACCTTTCCCGTTAAGGAGTCTGAAAAGGAACGAAAGGGACTGCTCTGGAAATCTAGGTAGAGGGAGTACCAAACCAATCGCAAAACTGCAGAATACTTTTTACGGTACGACAGTCAATCTTCGCGAATGCTGTGTTCAGTGCATTGTGATCGATAGGGCGGCAGACACAGCTTCCTATGGATAAAGGATTAAGCCTATTGGGGTCTCCCAAATATACTCGACGGTACGTGGGAGCACAAGTCCGTACTGGCACTTATCGTCTCAAAGTGGAGGAATCACCCAACCATCAGTGAGAACAACAGTTACCAGGCTTTACGACGCCGGAATATGTCTCTAGCCTAGACTTCTAAATGTTGTGCGTTAAGTTCCAAAGCATTGTTAGATTCATTGAATTTATTTTAAGTTGATCTTGTTTATGAAGTTTTCCTTTCGGGTTCACCACGAGATGTAGATGTAATTCCTAAAATGCAATCTAAGATGACAAACAAACTTTTTATCTCCTTTATGCAATGAAAATCCTAGCTACTAGGGAAAAGAAAGACATAATCTTTTCACAAAGAACAAAGAGCACACTCTAAATGCACTTTCCTAAATCAAGCCAATCAGACTGTCTATATGAAAATGCACATGCATGTATTTTTTTTTTCGACTTTCTTAGTTTATGAATGCTAAAAAGAAAGTTGATGCACAAATCTGAATTTCTTTTCAAGCGACAAATATAAACAAGTTTCTTTTTCGAAATCAAAAAATGGAGACGATTACGACACCTTACGATTTTGAAATGGATACTTGTTTTTGACACTAGAAAATTACAAATTCAGACCAAAAGCAATAGTGACAGGATAATCGACCATCAACAGCAATCAAACTCTTTCCTAGGATTGAAATCGACACTTGCGACAGTTTCAAATCAAAGGGCGACAGTACGATTATGCTACTTTTGCAAAGGAGAACTGTAAACGACTCAACAAACACACAAAAACATCTACAGTTCTTTTGTACAAAGGAGGCGGAATAACAGTAAGGAAAAGGGGTTTCAAACAGACATATACTGATCATAGGCAGCAAAATTCAAGAATAGAACTGGAAAGAATGAATCACAAAAGCCACAACTGCACAGAGCTAGTCTGATCAGTGCACCTGTAACACAGAGAATCTGAAATGCAGCGCAGGTTATCCACTCGGGAAGTGCACTGAAATTCAGAACCTCTAAACAGTACCTGCGCTGGGCCAGAAACGAGACTCTGTTCGGGTTCCGGGTCACAGTTTACAGTTTAGTTCTTGGGTTTTGGCCGAGTAAAAAGCAATCAGTAATGCAACAATCAGGGGTGGATCTAAGGAGGATCTAAGAGCTATCACAAGGGCAATCAGATAGTTTGTGAATCAGTTGTTTAAATCATAAACAGATCCAGTAGACGGATTGAAGTAGCAGTTGTCTACTTTGCATTTGTTATGGCAAATGCAGTTCGAATGCTACTTGTAAGTTTATGAAACAAACAACAAAGAATGATAAACATACAAACTAATTAGCTCCCCAGCGGAGTCGCCATTTTGTTACAGGGAAAAGTGTCTATTTAGAACTGCTCTATCCCACTAAGGTGTGACAGCTGCCTTAGAAACAAACAGAGAAAAACTACTTTGGTTTTTCCTTTATGAATTATAGATAGAGAGGAAAAGAAAGACCAACCTCTGTCTTGCACTAATCCTTCAATTCGATCCCTCTCTTCTTCGATAGTCCTCAGCTACCTGCTCCCTTGCACGCCCAACTTCACAAAGTACCTGTAAGATCATAGAAGCATAGCACTATACCAAGACATGGATCTATAATCATAAACAATCTAGGATCAGATGTAAATTGACCATACAAATGTAACAAGCATCAATGATACGAAAGCATGGAGGAAAACTCAAATAGTTTTTATTGATAAACAAGAAAAGAGCCAGGAGTTACAACTAGTTGTTCCGACCCAGCATCAAACTCCCAGCAAAGAAGCCCCTCTTCACCTCAAACAAAGCTTAGATCACCCAACAATCTGATGTTTGTCTCAGAAAACCAACAGCAATTCCTTACAATATGCAAAATTCCAGCCTCTGGATCTCTGGGATGAGGGATCCATATATAGATATCTGTAAGGGGGATGAGTTACCTTGTGATTTGATTAGTGTCTTCTCTCTGATAGTTCTTACTTCCAATTGGAGATTGAGGGCCTCTTACTCATCCTTGGTCGAATTCAGTGAGGCAAGTGTCACAGGAGAAGATTCTGGAAGCTTCCATTGCCTCTCCACCTCGCGGAATGACATTGCCATTTGTCATTTCTCGCCCATCGCACCCCACAGAAGGGACTTTTGAAATGCAACGCACCCTCACAGTGTATTTGGGTGAGATGCAACGCACCTAGCCAGTGGAGTAGCTGCAATGATCCCGTTTTGACCAATTCTGAGCAGTTTCTCATGGAGAACTTCTGGGAGAAGCTGTAATCTGTTGACCTTGTTCCTTTAGGGGTTAGAACAACACTTTTAGGGACTTAGGAGCCCTTGGTTTATGGACATTTCATGCTTGGGGTTGTAGGGCCCAAAAATGTCTATAACATCATTGCTATAGGATTCTTCTTACCCTACAAGATTCTCTTCTCTCCATCATCATCCAAGCACTCTTTTGGGCCTAAGAATTATCCTAAAAATACATCCACTTTCACTCCATTCACACATTTTCTCACCTCTATTCCACCACCATGTCACCACATCAGCTTCACTTTCATCATTAAATGGGTTACCATTGTGTTTTCCAAAACATTATTAAATCTTAGTATTTTTAAGTGAATTTATGGTTAACTTTAGAAAATAATATCCATATACTTATACCTAACAATTAGAATGAGTTTGTTGACATGTGTAGGTACAAAGGAAGCTTCTAAGGCACTCTTATGTGGCACTCTATGTTCAAATTCGAATTTGAGGAGATCATGGACCTCATGGAGAAGATCATGGAGGATAGGGTTATGTGTCACCATTGGTTGAGAGATCTGTGGATTTGAAGAGGGAATAGTGGATCAACATTTATGAGTTTGTTATCATAACTTTTGTATAAATAGAAGTGTTACCTCCTTCATTTGTAACTTTGGAGTTTAGAATTTAGAATTGAGAAGTTAGAATTTAGTACCTTAGACTCTTATAAGTTTGTAATGAGAAGTTAGAATTTGGAATCATTGTAATGGAGATTTTAGAACCTCTTGGAATTTAGAACTTGTAATTGCAAATTGCAATTGAAGATAAATAAAATGGAGTTTATTTATTTGATCTTCTACATTTGACTTCTCTTTAGATGTGCTTGTGAATCCCTGGAAGGGCCCCCATTGTCTAGCAAGTACACTTTTGTTTTGGTAAGCTTTCATTTTATGTTTGTTTGTAAATTTCATTACGTTCATATGTTTGAAATATTAATGAATGACCTTCTATAAGAAAGTATTAATGTTTCTTTCAATTAATATGATTTGTTATTTAATGTTTAATTTCATTAGTTTAAATAGTTTGTTGATTAAGATGAATAGAAATATTAATGAGCAGTCTCCTGTAAGGGAGCTTTAATATTTCTTGCACTTGTCACAATGTCTTTAGATTTCATTTCGTTAAATGACTAAATAGGTGTTGGAGATCCCAATGAAAGACCTCTTGTAAGGGAGCTTTGGCATTTCTTCACCTACCTTAATTTAGTTTGTCTCTAAGTCCATATATATTGGATGTTCCTCGAAGTTTTACTTTCCCGGGTTGATAGGAAATGGAACTCTAATTTGCATCCGCATTTTAGACCCAACATTTTGGCGTCGTTTCCGAGGAGGATGATTTGGAGATAGACTTAGGAAGTTATTTTTATTGCAATTTCTTTTTATGGACTAACTTGTGAAACCTAGTGACAACAAGATCTTCATAACGGAGTTCAAGTTTGAGCATTTTTTATTTTCATACTTAGTTTAATTTCAAATGCAATCTTTTTAAGCCCCCTATTTGTTACTAATCCATCTAAGGATGAGAAATTTGAAGATGTTAAATAGGTACTTCTTGGAGAGCAAGGACAATATCAAAGAGTGGTTTCAAAAGAACCTTGTGCCAACTCCAAGAATAAGACAGGTTACTCACATGCTTGCAAATCATAAGGTAAACATTTTAAATCTTGATGTGAGCATTTTCAAATTCTTAGTCTGTAGGTGGCTTCAATGGAAGCATTCTTTTACCTAAGAAAAAAAAATAAAAATCTCTCAAGTTAAGGTAGAATAGATTAGAAAAATTAAACGAGATCTCGTAGACTTTTCTTTTAAAAAAATAAAAATAATATAAAAAAATCATCATCATTTTTCATGAATAAGCTACTCCATCCACACTAACCCGCAAAAATAAAATAAAAACAAATCAATAGGTTAGTATGCTCTCTTCCTGCGCTTCGAGCGATCAGGAAGATCAGAAAATCTATTAATTTATTTTCAAAAATAATATAAAAATCTCTTGCTCGGAAATTGCACAAATCATTAAAACTATAGCATTATAAGAAATCGAAATCATTTCTTTTTAATTCGTTTATTTTTTATTTCAAATTTAAAAATGAAATCTATGGTTTAGTGATTTGATAAGAAACCATATTTCCTCTTAGGCTAGGTCTTGTATGCGTTGGGACCATTTCTTCAAGCAAGCCAAGTCTGCATATAAACAATTCAAACATGAGGTTGAAACTTCTTTACATTTACTTTGTTCTTGGCTTCTGAATTTTTGGAGCTCATAATTTCTGTAATAATGAGATCCTTCTTTGCATTTGAACTTAATTGTGAACAAAGTGTGCCATGTTGGGTTGCACAGCTAGGTCTCTTGGATCCCTTTCCCTTCATCCAATTATCAATCCTACTTGATTTCCCGTTTTGATGGTCAACCTCGATCTCAGCATCATTCTCACTTTCTTATCAATCTTGTGTCTCATTTTGCTGTGACTCTTCCGTATGGGCATCACTACTATCTCGATGGGTTTCAGAGTGGCATTTCATGTGACCAAACAGGCCTTCTGATGAACTGAATTCCTTTCCATTCAGATCACAATTTATAGAAGAATCGATGGGTTTGGAATCGAGTCGTGACCCAACTGATTTGATTTTGTTACAGCATTGCCAGAAGACGCAACAGTTTTGACACGTCATTTTGAAACATATTTTTTTTTATCAAACCAAAATAACTATGGAAAAATGAAGACATGGGTTTTTTCTGAAAGTGAATGAATTACATAACCCAGAAATAATTTCCTTGGATTCTTAACAGTTTGAGAGGAAATCGTGGTTCTTCAGGACCCTATTTTGGTGACTACGTGAAGAAAAAACGGTTTTTAAAATTAATGCACAGACAATTACGGGTTTTGCTGGCAATGAAACAGATTTCTATGGCCATCAAATCCTTTGCTATCCGTCTAAATGGATTCTAAATTGAAAACAAGATAATAATGCATGGACAACGTAGAGATATGGGAAGAGAAATCATCGAAGCTTCAGGATTGGCCCATCGTATTTGGCGTTGGACAGAGAACATTAATGATCTATTGGATAAATTCTCATATGCTATCAAGGAAGTGCATGGAATTAGGCGTTTGGTGTTGATAACACAGATAGTGATGCCGAGAGCTCACAAATATCAATGGTGTTGCGATTCTATTAAAACTTTCGTAGTACAAAAGCAGGAAATAGAGTAGAGCAGAGTGTGGGAATTTTTTTCTTATTCTGCCAAATCAGTCTCTCTGAGGCCATGGCTACCTCTAATAAATCGAGAATTGGCGTTAGAGATGCATTCGGCTCCGTGTTATCAACGATCATCCTCATTTTAGTGGCCATTCTCGCATTTTCCATCTGTTTTTTTTTTTTCGTTTGCATCCAGCTGCTTTAGCACTGTGTGAGGAAGCTTTGCCAAAATACACCTTATCGGGCCATTGCTGCGAAGAAATAGGAGACAAAGGATCTCATGCTCTAATATTTCTTCCACGCAGCCGTTCATGATCAATTTTAAACTATATCAAGTAATATTTATTTGGTAATCGAGATTTGCAGTTGCAAAGAGCATGCGAAATGATGATACAGCAATTGAACAATCAATGCTTCATGAAATTCATTCACCCCGGCATGCTGCAAGAGGCCCTTTATTGGTGAGCATACGCTTGTGAATAAGGTAAAGATTAAAAATTTATGGTAAAAGTTAAACTGTGCCAAGTTGTAAATTTTCCTATTACAAATTATTTGATAGCTAATGTAAGATCACATAGTGTGGAGACTACAAAATTTGAGGTTTGCAATCTGTTACAAGAAGAGAAAGGCACTCCATTCAATAATAATAACTGCTTTGTAATATGTCAAAGATAACCACACGTAAACAATGACACTCCTGACAAAGACATCAGATTCAAATCAATTTTTAATTATTTTTCCATGGAGATCCATACCCTGTTTGAGAGTACCCAACTCAGCGCACGCCGAGAGAAAACATGCCAACAATTTTTTTTTTCCAACACATTACATGTTTTCTCTATATAACCACATTTGCATGCTTTCTCTATACAACCACATTTAGCATTCATGTCTACGAGGGCACTCTGCACAAAGGCACATGAGTATCAAATCCAGTTTGACATATTTTATCATGGATTTCCAAACTTTGTTCCAATTCTGTCACTTTTAAAATGCCATGAAGAAAGTTGGAAAATTGAGAATCCAGGTTGGTTTTATTTCCAATATTGATAAATCAAGTTATGCATTGGCATTTAATAGATTTCATCGATTATAAATATGTGCCATGCATCTTTTAAAAATTATGGAACACTTGGAAGCGAATTTGGAGGATTGATTTATCGAACATTGGGAGGATTATAAAAAGGATGACTATCTTGTTTCGATAGCTTAGAGTTGGCATTAAAATTATAACTTTGTTTGTTTTTCTATGACGTACTAATATATAGGACACAACAAATCTTTATAATGCCAAGCTTTTTGCCATGCACATTCCATGAGTCATCTGACACAAATAGGGAGTAGATTTATTTTTTTATGGATATTTATTAAAAATGGATTGTTATTGACATTATGAATTCGACTAAAATTAAGCTTTTGATTCTCCTTAATCCGTTTTATTTGGCATTAATTTTTGTGTAATAATCATCAAGGAATTGGCCATTTCTTTTTTAACACACTTATGTTCTTTATGCCAAGTTTTTTTTGCAGGTTTTAGATGATCAACTGATCATTAAGGAGATTAAATTGTGATGACAATTGGTCTTCGAAAGACTAATTTCATGAGAAATTCAAAAGAACAAGTCCATGATCATAAAAGCCATTACCCCTTTCTTCCCTTGTTGAAAAATTGTAAATCCCACCACTTGTCAAAGCATGCCATAAATCACTTTTTCCCAGCAAGAGTCATTATCCATTTTTCATTATTCACATACATTTCATTACTTCTATACATTCCTAACCCACAAATAAAAGCAAGTAGCTCACTTACAAGCTTTTTGAACCCTGTTTCTATGTAAATCATTGAGTCCATAGTCCTTGAGTCTAAATATTTTTCTAAAAAACACCTTGAGGCTTGCATGCCTTAATGGCAAGCTATCATGTTGATGAACAATGGGAATACATCAATGTCCCTTGTTCGACGTATCTTCTAAGTATTTGACAACAACAAATTCATTCATACTTAGAAAGATGTGTTCAGGGCATCTTGACTCTCATCCACATCAAAGATGGGAGCTCTCGTGTTGACTAGTGACATCCATTAATGGCCACTAAGTTAACAAATTCTTGTTATGTTCAACACCGAAACGTTTATTCACATGACAAGAATTGTGCCAATGAGCGTTGAAGACTTGAAGACCAATCATTTTGTAGCAAAGGAAGCAGATTTACTTTCATTACTTTTCAGTTTTTAATGTAAATGACTTGAGTACAAGTCAATAAATAAGGCTGGGAGGGAAAGTGTAAATTCTGAATTTTGTATACCTCCCAAGCCTTATACATTTTCAGCCGCATTCAGCAGCAGATTCCGAACATTTAACAGAAGATCCAGTCGCAGATTTAGCAACAGATGCAGCAACAATAAAAGATTCACTTTTTCGACTTCATCCACCATTTTCACAGCCAAGTGAAGAAGACTATGATCAGAATTTTGCAGCCATACATGCACAACTCTCATCCATTTTTGAAAGGGTAAGTTATGGTATGATATTTTCTAACTTTTAACCATTTAATTCCTTGAAAGCTAGAATGATAATTTTTGGAAAAACCTTCCTTTCTTCATTTCATAGAATTACCAAAACCATCAGTTTGGGGGCGATACATTTACATTCATACTTTGTCACATTCATATTTTTCCATATTCATATATCACATTCTAAAACCCACATACCTTCAAAATATATTCACTATTACATGAGCATATAAATGACTTTGTAAAAAGTACTTAAAAGCTAATTGGATGCAACACAATCATGGTTGTTACACAAGAACCAACCATGATGCATTCCAACAAAAATACTTTGCAATAAAAATCAAAATATCATTATGCAAAGGTCATACATTAAAATTGAAGGCAACAAACAAAATATGGTTGAAACACAAGAACCAACCAAGTTGCAATTCATCAAAAACACTTTGCAAAAGTTAAGTAAATGATATCATGCAAAGTTTAAACCAAAACTCAAGTATCAAAAAGTAATGTAATATATTGCATGAGGACATGCAATACCTTCAGTTTGGGGGTATGTTGGGCCTAATATCCTTAAAATACATCCGCTTTCACTCCATTCACACATTTTCTCACCTCTATTCCACCACCATGTCACTACATCAGCTTCACTTTCATCATTAAATGGGTTACCATTGTGTTTTCCAAAACATTATTAATTCTTAATATTTTTAATTGAATTTATGGTTAAACTTTAGAAAATAATATCCATATACTTATACCTAACAATTAGAATGAGTTTGTTGACATGTGTAGGTACAAAGGAAGCTTCTAAGGCACCCTTATGTGGCATTGTATGTTCAAATTCGAATTTGAGGAGATCATGGACCTCATGGAGAAGATCATGAAGGATAGGGTTATGTGTCACCATTGGTTGAGAGATATGCGGATTTGAAGAGGGAATAGTGGATCCACATTTATGAGTTTGTTATCATAACTTTTGTATAAATAGGAGTGTTATCTCCTTCATTTGTAACTTTGTAATTTAGAATTTAGAATTGAGAAGTTAGAATTTAGTACCTTAGGATCTTATAAGTTTGTAATGAGAAGTTAGAATTTGGAATCATTGTAATGGAGATTTTAGAACCTCTTGGAATTTAGAACTTGTAATTGCAAATCGCAATTGAAGATAAATAAAATGGAGCTTCTTTGATCTTCTACATTTGACTTCTCTTTAGATGTGCTTGTGAATCCTTGGAAGGGCCCCCATTGTCTAGCAAGTACACTTTTGTTTTGGTAAGCTTTCATTTAATGTTTGTTTGTAAATTTCATTAGGTTCATATGTTTGTAATATTAATGAATGACCTTTCGTAAGAAAGTATTAATGTTTCTTTCAATGAATCTGATTTGTTATTTAATGTTTAATTTCATTCATTTAAATAGTTTGTTGATTAAGATGAATAGAAATATTAATGAGCAGTCTCCTGTAAGGGAGATTTAATATTTCATACACTTGTCACAATGTCTTTATATTTCATTTCGTTAAATGACTAAATAGGTGTTGGAGATCCCAATGAAAGACCTCCTGTAAGGGAGCTTTGGCATTTCTTCACTAGCTTAGTTTAGTTTGTCTCTAAGTCCATATATATTGGATTTCCCTCGAAGTTTTACTTTCCCGAGTTGATAGTAAATGGAACTCTAATTTGCATCCGCATTTTAGACCCAACACACTCAATAGCCTTCTCATAACAATCTACCTTAGTCTTGTGAAGGTACAACCAATCCATATGATGAGCCCCAATTTTTGGTAACAAATTGGGCTCATTTGGCCTACTTACCTTGCTCAACCCTTCATCTTTTATCACTTATGCATTCATTTCTTGGTATATTCGTGTTATTTGTAGGAAGAAAGGCAGGCATTATATCTATGTGGCTAATACATGATGATTTCAGGTTTTTTGGCATTAAAGGGAGCAAAGACCACGCAGAAGGAGACAAGGAGACAGCAAAGGTGGCATTGCAGGTTTATAGGGAGGTTGTCTACAGCCTTAAATAACCTCCCATATGATCTCCACCCTAACTCCGAGCTCCAACAGCTCTCCCCACCGAGCTTAAAGGCAGCCAACGGGTTCTACAGGAACAGCAGTTTAACTTTTAGTTGGACAGCCGAGCTCCATTAATTGAGGAAGCCAGCTTGATCCTCATCATGTATAAATATTAAAGTCGTGGCCTTTGATAGGAGCTTTTTGAACTTTTGAACTACTGTTGCAATTTCTAAGCACGAGCTACAACTCGGTTTTTGCTCTTTGTAAGCCAGTTTTTGCATGTCATTAGACTCATGATTATTCAATAAAGACAGGCAGCTTTTGATTCAATTCTGAGTTTTTAAGGGAGCTATAGCTCTCAGGTTAGGGCCCAACCTGAGAGCAATAGACCTCCTCTTCCTTGTATTGTTACTTCTCTTTCTTTTCAGCACTTTATTCCTCTGTTTTGACATGCATTTAGAAATTATAGTCTGCTGATTTGATTTCTTTTATGTGATTGAGTAGGATTAGTTTATGGTTCAAGTGCTGTTAGTTGCTTAGATTAGAGTAGGAGGATCAGCATTCATTAGAGCTCCAAGAAAAGGCTGACAGTGCACTCACTGCCATCTCTGTTAGAGATTGGAGGTGTAGACCGTACCAGCCACCAAAAACGCAGACATACACTTTCATTCAAGCTGCAACACAGTCATTTCAATTGTAGATCCATCCATGCATTCTGATCTTGAGCAATATTTCTGCATTCCAACTCCATGCACGATTTTTCTTTGAAGTTTACATTGCTGTTCGTTGATTTAATAACACAGTTAGGATAGGTTGATGAATTCTTGGTTTTGTGCAGATTTGTTTCCTTTACACTGCGTTGCACCGCTCTGTTATCTTCTTCTTCTTCTCAACCACGCCTAAAGTCACCTACCCAACCTCTGATTCAGCTCGTTTGCCTTCCAACACTCCTACTGTTCACGTAACTTCATCTTTTTGGACTTTCCATTGCTTCCATCCTTCTATCCACCAACCAACTTGACCCATTCTTTCCTCATCTCATATCTCTGTCCCTGAGCCATCATAGGCTCCCTTTCCATCCTACCTATCCACCCATACAACTCCTCCACTCCTCCATCACCCAAAACTCCAACCACAGACCATCCTGTAGAAGTTAGCAGACTTCCTGTAGAAATCCCAAGCTTCCTGTAGGATCCCCTGCAGACATCCTGTAGAAACCTGTAACCTCGGTTGCCGAGCACCTGAACGTTGTGGACTTCTATGGAATGATGTTTTGGATCCTCTGGAACCTCTCCTAGCCCTCCTGACCTTTCCCAAGCTTTCTTTCCTTCGAACTACCCCTGCACAGTCAAACCCTAATAAGAAACAAAATCGTAACAACTCCAACCACTTAAGAAAAAATCCAAAAACAATGTTCTTTTTAGTAGAAGTAGCTTAAATTCATGCATCTCATATCACTAGAAGTAATGGCATCATTTCTGGAAGTTTTCACACCCACCATTGCATCATAGAGATTAGACTAGTCAGATTAGGGTTTACTAGGGTTTCCCTGTTTTGTTGGCTTTCAGTTCATCATTGCAAAGTAGGTTAATTTCCTTTGAGATAGTCTTCGTCCATCATTTAGAAAGCTTCTTCTGAGAGCATATAGAAGTTGGCTTGAGCCCTAGAGGAATTGTGCCAGCTGACCAAGTGACAGCTGCGACAAGAGCTAGTACTTGTGCATACAGCACCGTCGCTTCCAAGTTTGTTACGAACTACCGGGTTGATAAAATTAGAGATAGGAAGCTCCAGGAGTTGTAGCATTATTGCTACAATACTGGAGCCCACCATCTTTTTGGCGCCGTTTCCGGGGAAGCGTCGAAGTATTGGTGATTGTTGCTTTTCTTCTATTTTCTTACTCTTGCCTTCTGCTAAGTAGTTTATTTCATTTCCATTCTGCAAAAGTAGCATAGACATTTCCTGCTTTCATAAATTAGAATTTCCTGCTTTCATAGATTAGCATTTCCTGCTTTCATAGATTAGCATTTCCTGCTTTCATAGATTAGCACTTCCTGCTTTCATAGATTAGCATTTCAATTCTGCAATTTCATTTCTGCAAGCGTAGATTAGCATTTCATTTCTGCAAGCGTAGATTAGTGTTTCAATTCTGCAAGCGTAGACTAGCATTTCCATTCCTGCAATTTCATTTGAGCAAAGTAGATTAGTTCTTTCCTGCTTTCGATTCTGCATCTTTATAGTTAGTTGTAGATCAATCTGTTTCAGTTTTGCAGGTACCAAAGAAAAAAAACAAAAGCAATCAAAAAAGTCTTTCCATTTCATGCCTCGTAGGAATCAAGATAAAACAGGCAAATTCTTACCCAACACCCCCACCACATCACTGAGTCACCCTTCTCTCTTCTTTGGTGACAGTGATCCAGAAGAACCTATAGGTGAACCTCCTGAGATATACGAAGATCCTATAGCAGAAGAAGAATTAGAGACCATCCCATCTGAAGCTATGGCTGACAATAGAAGAGAAGATGAGAGAATAGAAGGTGCCTTCCCCATCCGAGAGACCAATGGAGAGATGAAAATGAAGAACATTAGCCCCTCCGCTTTACCTCACTTCCATGGACTGACTACTGAAGATCCTGATACCTTCCTGTTTGAGTTTGTTGTCCTTTGTAGAACCTATGACTATACTGAAGATGAGCAGAAGCTGAAACTCTTCCCTTCAACTCTTAAGGATGCAGCATTACGCTGGTTCATGGGCTTACCTGGGAATAGTATCACCACTTGGGCTCAGATGCAGCAAGCTTTCAATACCAAGTACAGGGATTACTGTAGGTCCAAGGAAACCAAGGGAGAAATCTTTCGGATGACCATGGGAAATGATGAGTCCTTAGAGGATTATGAGGAGAGGTTCCAACTTAGCTATAAGCGGGCCATGTGCACACTTGACCCTGAATCCCTCAAGTTGGTCCTGCTCCGAGGAGTCCTTGAAGACCTCTTAGATACCCTTCACATGTTAGCTGGGGGGGACATTTACCAACTGCCTTATGAGGACATCAAGACTGTGTTTAGAAACCACTCCAGGGCAGCTCGGAAACGAGGTAGAGGAAACCTCCTCTCAACTGGTGTCCCTTTCTCCAAACATGAGTTTGCAAATCAATTGGAAGATCTTAAGAGTGAGGTGAGACAGACCATTGCCATGCATCTGGACACATTCAGGATCCAGCAGAAGAAGGAAGAAGCTGAGAGAGCCTTGGCTATCTTCTGCCCTAGATGTACCAGGAGACACCCTAAGAACGAATGTCCATTGCATTTGGTCGAAGTGTGTTTCGTTTGTGAGGAGTACCATCCCACAAACCAATGTCCAACCTTACCCGGATTTAAAGCCATGTACCAAGGGACATAAGCTCCCACTGAACCTCTCTATTACCTCAACCAAAGGAGGCCACAAGGACCTAGAACTTACCAACAGGGGATGCAAGCGGCACCTCAAGCTTATTACAACCCCAACCAATCAACTCCTATGCCTTCCTGGGGTCCCCCTGCTCATCCTTCTTGGTCTATGCCTCCTCCATGGTCTTATCCACCTCAGTACCCTACTCAACCCACTACTCATTCTTATCACTCACATGCCCAGCCACAGCCTCAGTGGAATGCACCTCAGTCGGGGTGGAGGCCCCAATACAACACTCCTCCTGCCATTTTGCCTCCACCACCAGTTCAACCTCAACCATTACCTCCTGCTCCTCCAAGGCAACCTCAAATACCTGCTCAACCGAACCCGAACCCCAACAATAGACAGGCCCAGCAGGTATACACTGGGGAAACATCATGCCCTACTTATGCTGTGGAGATCCAGGAGATCAATCTTCGATCTGGCAAGACTCTTCCAGATCGCCAACCTCCTCCCCCAGAGGATGAGGAAGATAAACAGGAAAGTGAACCAAAGGCTATTCCACCCTTTCCTGAGAGACTAACAGCCACCACACAACCCAACCCAGAGGAGGATGAGCTTCTGGGTGAGCTCAAGCAGTTGTGTGTAAAAATACCACTTCTCCAAGCCATCAAGGATGTGCCAATATACAACAAACTGGTTAAGGAAAAGTGTTTCAAACACCCAGGCAGGCCAAAGAGAGATGCTTCAACCATCAATGTCTTAGGACAACTGTCTGACCTTATGTTAGGACAAGTCATCTACCCAAAGTATCTAGATCCTGGGAGTCCTGTAGTAGATGTCCACACTTTGATTGATTTGGGGGCTGCCATTAATGTGATGACCAGGGATACCATGCTCAAACTCAATCATCAGGGTTCCTTGAGGAAGACCTCGACAGTTCTGCAACTGGAAGATCGCTCCACTGTGACTCCCGAAGGGATTGCCGATGATGTCTTGGTCTCTATCGACTCTTGGGAATACCCTGCAGATTTCTTGGTTCTGCAACCCAAGGCAAAGCTTACGGGATATCCTCTTATTTTGGGAAGGCCTTGGTTAGCCACTGCAGATGCTTACATAAGTTGTCGTGCAGGAAATATGACCATCAAAAATGGTCCTATGTCCAAGCAGCTAGTCCTATATCCTCCTGCCCAACCTTCCTTAGAACATGACTTACCACTTTGGTTGGAGGAAGGAGAAGAGGATGAAGTATACTCAGCACCTTTGTGCACCCTAGATACCACTAGAAGAGACCCCCCAACCGAGGATGACTTGATTGAGACCTTGATCCAGAATCCACCTTCCAGTGCACTATCCTTAGAGAAATTGGTGGAGGATGCCCAAGCCAGCACCTTAGTGGATCTTTGTACGACCAACCCTGTCACTCCCAGAGTCAAAAATGTGGAGTTCGGCCCTGAGAGAACGTTAAAGATCAGCTCCTCCCTATCTCCTTCCCAGGAAAAGGAGCTGTGTAGCCTATTGGCCAGTCACCTAGATGCTTTTGCTTGGAGCTATAAGGATATGAAAGGAGTCCATCCCTCGGCCTGTACCCATCACATATACATCAAAGAGGGTTGTAAACCGATTAGGCAACCTCAGAGGAGAATGAATCCAGCCCTTAAGGACATTGTCAAGGAAGAATTGCAAAAACTGTTGGATGCCGGATTCATTTACCCCATCTCAGATAGTGAATGGGTGTCCCCTCTGGTATTGGTTCCCAAGAAGAATGGGAAGTGGAGAATCTGTGTGGACTACCGAGAACTGAACAAAGCTACCAAGAAAGACCATTTCCCTCTACCTTTCATAGATCAAGTGTTGGATGGACTGGCAGGAAAGAAGTTCTTCTCTTTCCTGGATGGGTTTAGCGGGTACAACCAGATCCAAATCAGCCCGGAAGACCAAGATAAGACCACCTTCACTTGTCCTTGGGGTACCTTTGCCTACCGAGTTCTTCCCTTTGGGCTCTGCAATGCTCCTGCTACCTTCCAGAGAGCTGTCTTGAGCATCTTCTCGGAGTTGGTCCATGATGCAGTGGAAATCTATATGGATGACTTCACTCCTTATGGGGCCAATTTCCAGGAGGCATTGTCCAATCTGGGAAAAGTCCTAACCAAATGCATTGAGATGAACCTGTCCCTTAGTCCTGAAAAATGTGAATTCCTAATGACTGAAGGGACCGTGCTAGGCCATACCATTTCTTGCCAAGGGTTACAGGTGGATCCTAACAAAATTGCTCTCATCAAGAAGGTTCCACCTCCTAAAAACGTAAGGGATGTTCGGAGTTTCCTAGGATTAGTAGGATATTACAAGAGATTCATTAAGGACTTCAGCAAGCTAGCCTCGCCATTGTTTGGCCTGTTGGCAAAAGATGTGGAGTTTAAGTGGACTGATGATTGTCAGAGGGCTTTGAATGAATTAAAGGACAAGTTGGTGTCAGCCCCAATCCTGAGAGGTCCAAACTGGGCCCTACCTTTCCACATCCACACTGATGCCTCAAACAAAGCCATAGGTGCAGCTTTAGGACAAGTTGAACAAAAACTTCCATATGCCATTTACTTTGTTAGTAAAAACTTGTCCAAAGCTGAGCTGAATTACACTGTAACTGAGAAAGAGTTTTTGGCTGTGGTCCATGCACTGAACAAGTTCCGACATTATATCACTGGCTATCAAACATTTGTACATACTGACCATGCTGCAGTTAGATATTTAATGAATAAACCAGATGTGAATGCTTGTATTATTAGATGGTTACTTTTGTTGCAGCAGTTTGATTTGACCATTGTTGACAAACGAGGTAAAGAAAATGTTGTTGCTGACTTTTTATCTAGATTGGATTTGTCTGCAGATGAGGATGGAACAGTGGATGACCAGATGCCCGATGAACATCTGTTTGCTATCTCAGCACTCTCTCCATGGTTTGCTGATATAGCAAACTACCTCGTTTCAGCACAGTTCCCTCCGCACCTATCTTCAAGAGAGAAGAGCAGAATCATCAGAAAAAGTGCCTCATTTACTTGGATCGGGGGCAATCTGTTCAAGCTTGGCCCCGATCAGATCTTAAGGCATTGTGTAAGGGAGGAGGAAGTCTTTGATATCCTCCTCACCTGTCATGATGGGCCTTGTGGAGGACATTTTGCAGCAAAGAGAACTGCCTTCAAGATCCTGCAGGCAGGCTACTATTGGCCCACACTTCATCAAGATGTCAGAAGATATATCAGCCAATGTGACCAATGCCAAAGAATGGGGAAACCGACTCAAAGGGATGAGATGCCTCTCCAACCTCAAGTGACTCTTGAGCCATTTGAGAAGTGGGGCATGGACTTTGTGGGTCCAATCAACCCTCCTTCGAGGCAAAGGTCTTACATCATTGTGTGTACTAACTACCTGACAAAGTGGGCAGAGACTAAAGCAATCAAAGCAGCAACAGAAGAAAAGGTGGCCGAGTTCTTAAGAGAAAACATCTTCTACAAGTTTGGCTACCCAAGAGAGCTGGTCACCGATCAAGGGAGCCAGTTCACATCCAACCTGGTTGAAGACTTACTAGCTCACCACAAGATCAAGCATAGGACTTCCACCCCCTATCACCCTCAAGCAAATGGGCAGGTGGAAGTCACCAATAGAGCATTGGAAGGGATCTTGACTAAGGTGGTGAGTAGCAGCAGAAAGGACTGGGCAGATCGCCTGGTTGAGGCCACATGGGCTTACAACACCACCTGGAAGACCACCATCGGCTTCACACCTTATGAGCTGGTCTATGGGAAGAAAGCTTTGTTGTCCATTGAGTTTGAATACAACACTTTGAGGATGGCAGCTCAGCTAGATCTAGATCTTAGCCATGCACAACAAGAAAGGTTATTGCAGCTGAATGGACTGGATGAGCACCGAATGCAGGCCCTCCTTCACTCAGAAGTGGTTCAACTTCAGAGAAAGGTGTGGCATGACCAACATCTCCATGACAAGCAATTCCAGCCGGGAGATTGGGCTTTGTTGTATGACTCCAGATACAAAGATTTCAAGGGAAAGCTGAGAACCATATGGCTAGGACCATATGCAATGGAAAAATGTCATGACAATGGATCTGTTCTTATTCGGACCATTGATGAGGAAGCCATCCCCATGCTTGTCAATGGGCATCGATTGAAGATCTACAGGAAGCCTCTCTCAAGACAAGAGTTCATCAAAACTATGGAGAAATTAGTATTGGTCATAGAAAAGGGTTCTGCCTCTCCTGTGGGCATACCCTGAAAGATCTTAAAAAAAAATAATAATAATAAAGATCCTTGGGTGAAAACCTCTCTGAGGCGCCCAAGGCAGGTGGTAGGGGTGAAAACCTCATTGAGGCGCCCCTATTGTCTTTCAAAAAAAAAAAAAAAAGAGATTGGAAAAAGATCCTTGAGTGAAAACCTCTTTGAGGTGCTTAAGGCAGATGGCAAGGGTGAAAACCTCAATGAGGCGCCCCTGTTATCTTTCAAAAAAAAAATAATAATAATAATAAAAAAAAAAAAAAAACAAGGTCGGCAAATTCATAATGTAAAATTGCATGCAAGTTGCAGGTGTTCTATGGAGGAGAGGAAGCCTCTCAACTCAAAGTTCAGGATCCTTATCATGCAGTCAGGAGACCTCACCAGCACCTCCTCCAAGAATACTCATTTTCTCCAAGGTATGTGCAATTTTATTACAGCTTGAGTCTTCTACAGGAAGACGCAGATTTTCTACAGGAAGACGAAGATTTTCTACAGGAAGATGCAGATTTTCTACAGGAAGGTGCAGACTCTCTACAGGAAACGCAACCTTTCTACAGGAAGCTCTGTATTTCTACAGGAAACTTCCTGTAGAAGTTCAGAACGGCCCAGAATTCATTTTGTGAGGAGATCTAACGACTAAGGATCGGTTTGGACGTATGCAAGCTATTGTTATCTCCTTTGCACATTGTTGTCACCTCGTCCTGCCATCCTTGTCGACATGCAACGAAGTTACCTGCACCAGCAAAGCAGATCGATGAGTTCTCAAGAAAAGCAATTTTTAAATGAAAAAACTCTGAGATCTCATACCATATCCAGCCCAGTCATCCAGAAGCCCTGGGAGCGTGATCAGGAGGCCAGATCCTTCGTCGTGCAGCATGCACCCAAGGAGGAAGAACTGTTACAAGACATCCCGCGGGAGTCCTGTAACAGTTAAGCCCACTAGAGTGTATACCATTCACAGCGCTGGCCATATGCAATCAACGCGGACGCATACAGCCAAGCATCAACTCCATCGTCGGCAGCCTGTAAACGTGAACCTCCGGGCCCGTACAAATTCACCAGCAGCAGATAGATCCATTCATCATCTTCCAAAACCCGAAAAATCGTGTTGCAGCCGCGCAGGTAAGTGTCTCGACCCTTTCTTCTGTCAGATTGCATGAATTTTACTTTGAATTGTTTGCAAAGTGTGAAGAGAATGGGTTGAGCGGCTATATGGCCAGTTGACTGGCCACGTCGACCGGGTAATGGTCCAGTCAGATGTTTGGGTGGCGGCCGTGACAAAAGGAATGATCAGCGTCGGAAAAAAAGGATTTAGCAGAAGAAACGGCGGCGGATCTACTGGAGGGATGATGCGGTAGTAAGTGAACGCGCAGTCAAATGATGGAACGACATCATCCAACGGTCCGGCGGGGACAGCTCACCTCCGCGCCACGGATCCCGCCGATTCAAATCTAATCGGCTAGATTGGCCGCATGCATTTATCATTCGCCGTTTGAACCTCGAGTGAACATTCAGATCTCTCTGCAGTTCGAAACTTCGAGCCTTTGGCTATCAAAACGGCTGTGGAGCAACACCGAGAGCGCAGACCAACTGCAGTCTTCCCCAGGAATCACGCGCTGCTCCTACAGGAAAGCTGCTCCTACAGGAAAGTTGTTTCTACAGGAAGGCGGGTTCCTCACGTAAAAGAAGGTGGCAGATAAAAAGGTAACCCTGAACTCTCCATGCAATTGGTTTTTAAAGGTGGCAGAATCGTCGTCTACAGTCTGGTTGTAGGAAATGGTTGAAATTGTTGTCTGCGGTGCATAGACTGTCGTTCTACAGGATGTCAGTAATTAAACTGTGTTAAGGTCCTCAGGGATAAGTTTTGTGGATTATTTGCACGACGGAAGCGTAATTCTACGCTCTGTCCCAATAAGCTAAACTTCTTCCGCATTCGCCACCTCTAGCAACAGTTTTTATCATGCCGGGTGGGTTTATTAGACGGGAACCCACTGATTCATCAAAGTTAAGAGAAAACCAGGAGGTGGTGGAGCTCTTCACACGAGCACAATGGATATCCTTTTGTGATAAGTTGCAGGGTTATGACGACGAAGTGGCAGAAGAATTTTTACAAGCTTTGAGGCCGAAATCCAAAACATTGGCCACCGTGAACTTCAAAGGCCTAAGCCTCAAGGTCACCCCGCAATATATCAGTTGAATTACTGAACTTCCAATGGGTTTGCCATGGGATAAGGAAGAAAGGAAGTTGAGCCAGTAGGCAAAGAAAGAATTCTTTCCACCTGAGGAGGAATTCACGGAGGACAAAAATGGGGTGCGTAGAACCAGTTTGCTGCCACCATGGAATGAAGTTAGCCTGCAAATCATGAAGTATATAACCTGTGAAGGCCGTTTTAGCATCGTGTACGGGTAATACTTTAGGTTGCTGACTGAATTGAGACACCAGATTGATCTTCCTGTAGAAAACAAACTGAGCATTCCTTATTTCTTGCTACAGTCTCTAATTGAGTGTGCCACAAAGTTAAAAGAAGGCATACCAGATCAGGTAGCCCACCATGGATTGATCAAACTTCTTGTGGAGGATGCGCTTCATTCATATAAGGTTCCCCTCTCATGGGAATCATTCAGAAATTTGACAAGAGATGGAGACATAATGATGTTGGCCGAGGAAAGTGGTTCCTCCAGCAGTGAGGAAAAAGAAGCAGTGGCCGCGGGAAAGAAAGAAACAGGCCAGAAGACCCCGACCACAGTGCAGAAGAAAGAACAAAGGAGGAAGCACGAGAAAAAGGATGCTGAGGAAAAAGGTGACACACCCATCTTGTCAGCAAGAGAGAGAAGGTTGCAGAGCAGAACGGACAAGGCTGAGAAGGTCCACATCAGCACAAGTACCTCATCAGCACCTGCAACCAAACCAAAAAGCAAAACCCATGCAGCAAAGCAAGCCAAGGTGGTGACACCTGTGTCTACAGGAAAGCAGAAACAGGCTTCTACAGGAAGCCCGAAAACAGAAAAAGGGTCTTCTACAGGAAGCCCGAAAATTATTGAAAAAGGGGCTTCTACAGGAAGCCCGAAAATTACCAAAACAGGGTCTTCTACAGGAAGCCCGAAATTGGCTAAAACAGGGTCTTCTACAGGAAGCCCTGAAAAGGTGAAACCCAAAGAGAAGAAGGCTGATATTCGTGAAAGGGAGGCAGCAGCTGTACTAGCTGGCCTCAGCACGCCACCTAAGCCAAAAGAAAAGAGAAAGAGGGAGACCCCTCTATACTCTGAAGTTCAAAGAAGTTCGAGGATAAAGACGGGCAAGCCACAGCCCCCATCCAGCAGCCAAGTCACTACAGGGGATGCCCCTACTTCACCCAGTGAGAGGCCCCCCTCGAAGATATCGGTCACCTACGAGAAGGAGAGCCCAAAAGCAACTACTTGGAAAAGAAGGATAGACCAATCGGCTTCAAAAGCCCGGCTCAAGGTCAAGGAAACAGAGAAGAGGGAAGGAGCGGCACCCTCATCGCCACCAAGAGCAGAACAGGCAGAGCCACCAAGAGTAGGGAAGAAAGAGCGTATTCCAGAGCCTAGTTCTCGGCCAAGGACAAGGAGCTGGGGCAAAATTGCTCAAGGATGAGCAAATATTTTAGCTGGGGGGTGATGATGAGCCCCAATTTTTGGTAACAAATTGGGCTCATTTGGCCTACTTACCTTGCTCAACCTTTCATCTTTTATCACTTATGCATTCATTTCTTGGTATATTCGTGTTATTTGTAGGAAGAAGGGCAGGCATTATATCTATGTGGCTAATACATGATGATTTCAGGTTTTTTGGCATTAAAGGGAGCAAAGACCACGCAGAAGGAGACAAGGAGACAGCAAAGGTGGCATTGCAGGTTTATAGGTAGGTTGTCTACAGCCTTAAATAACCTCCCTCGTGATCTCCACCCTAACTCCGAGCTCCAACAGCTCTCCCCACCGAGCTTAAAGGCAGCCAATGGGTTCTACAGGAACATCAGTTTAACTTTTAGTTGGACAGCCGAGCTCCATTAATTGAGGAAGCTAGCTTGATCCTCATCATGTATAAATATTAAAGCCGTGGCCTTTGATAGGAGCTTTTTGAACTTTTGAACTACTGTTGCAATTTCTAAGCACGAGCTACAGCTCGGTTTTTGCTCTTTGTAAGCCAGTTTTGGCATGTCATTAGACTCATGATTATTCAATAAAGACAGGCAGCTTTTGATTCAATTCTGAGTTTTTAAGGGAGCTATAGCTCTCAGGTTAGGGCCCAACCTGAGAGCAATAGACCTCCTCTTCCTTGTATTGTTACTTCTCTTTCTTTTCAGCACTTTATTCCTCTGTTTTGACATGTATTTAGAAATTACAGTCTGCTGATTTGATTTCTTTTATGTGATTGATTAGGATTAGTTTATGGTTCAAGTGTTGTTAGTTGCTTAGATTAGAGTAGGAGGATCAGCATTCATTAGAGCTCCAAGAAAAGGCTGACAGTGCACTCACTGCCATCTCTGTTAGAGATTGGAGGTGTAGACCGTACCAGCCACCAAAAACGCAGTCATACACTTTCATTCAAGCTGCAACACAGTCATTTCAATTGTAGATCCATCCATGCATTCTGATCTTGAGCAGTATTTCCGCATTCCAACTCCATGCACGATTTTTCTCTGAAGTTTACATTGTTGTTCGTTGATTTAATAACACAGTTAGGATAGGTTGATGAATTCTTGGTTTTGTGCAGATTTGTTTCCTTTACACTGCGTTGCACCGCTCTGTTATCTTCTTCTTCTTCTCAACCACGCCTAAAGTCACCTACCCAACCTCTGATTCAGCTCGTTTGCCTTCCAACACTCCTACTATTCACGTAACTTCATCTTTTTGGACTTTCCATTGCTTCCATCCTTCTATCCACCAACCAACTTGACCCATTCTTTCCTCATCTCATATCTCTGTCCCTGAGCCATCATAGGCTCCCTTTCCATCCTACCTATCCACCCATACAACTCCTCCGCTCCTCCATCACCTAAAACTCCAACCACAGACCATCCTATAGAAGTTAGCAGACTTCCTGTAGAAATCCCAAGCTTCCTGTAGGATCCCCTGCAGACATCCTGTAGAAACCTGTAACCTCGGTTGCCGAGCACCTAAACGTTGTGGACTTCTATGGAATGATGTTTTGGATCCTCTGGAACCTCTCCTAGCCCTCCTGACCTTTCCCAAGCTTTCTTTCCTTCGAACTACCCCTGCACAGTCAAACCCTAATAAGAAACAAAATCGTAACAACTCCAACCACTTAAGAAAAAATCCAAAAACAATGTTCTTTTCAGTAGAAGTAGCTTAAATTCATGCATCTCATATCACTAGAAGTAATGGCATCATTTCTGGAAGTTTGCACACCCACCATTGCATCATAGAGATTAGACTAGTCAGATTAGGGTTTACTAGGGTTTCCCTGTTTTGTTGGCTTTCAGTTCATCATTGCAAAGTAGGTTAATTTCCTTTGAGATAGTCTTCGTCCATCATTTAGAAAGCTTCTTCTGAGAGCATATAGAAGTTGGCTTGAGCCCTAGCGGACTTGTGCCAGCTGACCAAGTGACAGCTGCGACAAGAGCTAGTACTTGTGCATACAACACCGTCGCTTCCAAGTTTGTTACGAACTACCGGGTTGATAAAATTAGAGATAGGAAGCTCCAGGAGTTGTAGCATTATTGCTACAATACTGGAGCCTACCACCATACCCAAAATCATATTATACTAACCCAAAGGAAGCACATTCAAATGCACTGATGTAGGCATACCATTCATCTCAAAGCGCGAGCTCTCACTCAATGATGAACTCTTTTCTTAGTACCTGTAACCAACTGCACCAATCAAGACTCTGCATGCACTTCTTTACTCAAGCCACACTTATCCACCTATTCAGGATTAACATAACTATAATTAGATCTAGGATCAATCAAAATGGAAACAACTCGATCACAGAGCTTACCTTCCATCTCAATAATGGATGCCTAGTGATTTGCCTGCTTGTTATCAAATGTTGCATAGATTCAAGGAATGATCTGGCCAACATCCCCAATTGTCTGCGCCTCCTGAGCACTCTAGATTTGAGGTCTGATACCCTAATACAACGGATAATCCTTCTTGTGATGGTCCTTAACACATGTTAGGGTCCTATAGTAATAGGATTTATAAATTTGAATTGGATATGGTTAGTCTTGTAATATTGTACATACTTTTGCTTTCTGCAAAATGTTTTCCATATTAAAAAATTAAAAAATGTAAAGAAGGTATGTCCTAAAAGAATAATCAAAGGACAAAAAGAAATAGAAAATATCAAAAAAGTGAAAAATATGAACCCCAAAAAGAAATAAAACAAGTCATGAAAGTGTGCATATTCAAATGCCATTACTTCTTACTGTACTTTGTGAAATAAGGTTGTGTGCAGCTTGTCAGAAATGTCACAATCCATGATGGTCAAATAGCTTAATCTTGACTTATTCATGCTTTAAATTTTATGTTGATAGATAGAGAACAAGCATCTAGCCAAACTATTTAACCTTGGCAGATCAGTAGTTAGGTAGAGAATAAAAATGAACTCATTAGTTTAATCTGAGCCATTGGAAGTTATAAGGTTAGAATTAGATTGTTTGCTTGTCAAAAGAAAAGGAAATAAAGGGTCAGCAAGCTCAAATGCACCCAATAGAATGAAGAAAAAATGTTCGGATAAATAAAGGGTAAGTAGAAGAAAGGTTGCAAATGCACAAGGTTGTTAAGTCAAAGAGCACATTTATCATGCTTAATCCTATGTTTCATGTGCAGGAGGATTCATGAGAAAGAAAGGATATTCACAAGCTGGTTTAACTAACTTCCCCTCATTTCACTATACCCCACATGCTTATTTGCTAATTTCCCCATTATCCCTTCATCACTTATAAATCCCCTTTTTCCCCTCATTTTGACCCTTACCCCTTGGTTTCACACATTTCCCTAGTAATTACCTTTCAAAAATCACCCCCCTACCCAGAACCCCTTTTCCCTAGTGTGAAACCCATTCCCCATTGCAAATATTATCTTCCCCTTTATTAATTTCCCTATTTCCCTTCAAAAACCCATAAAAACCCCCTTATCCTAAGTTTTTATCCCCTCGCTTTATCTAATTAAACCCCCCATTTCATATTTCCCTGACAAACCTCTTTTAACCCACCAACCCTTGGTGCGGTTAAAAAACCCCGCCACATAACCCATAGTCCCACTTTATTAACCTGTTGCTTATTTAAAAATCTCGACCTTATTGGTTAATTAATTACATTTCTGTGTAATTAAACCCTGGGCCCCGCAAATCCCTTTCCCAATTCCCTCCGTGCATCTTAACCGCGCGATAACCGTCCGATCTCCTGCCCTCACATTCGACGGTGCGCATCCATATCGCGTGGGTTCATTATCTGGCTAATAACAGCCCGAGAGCATGTGAGATTTGCGGTTTTTCCTGGGCATTGTTTTGCTATGTGGTGGCACCAAGTGAGATCACGTGCTTGCAAAAAACCACCTCCCCGCCTAGACTAAAAACTGCTCATTGTTCATTTATTTTTTTGCGCCAAAATGTGCCCGTTACCCTTTAAAAGGCCGAACAAACCCCAAAATTCTCTTTGCTTGCGTTTTTCACTGTAAACTGCTTGTGACACCCTGAACCTGAAGCGACCAAATTGATCACCATTTGCCACCTAAAGAAGATCCGGACACCTAATTGAAGCAACCAATTGACAGTTGAAGCCATCGTACCCTCTACAATCACCACTGAACCTAGTTTGCAAGCCAGACCATCGATTTCCAGGTATTCTTAGGAAAAACCAGAACGAACTTTCAATTTGAAAACGCGCAATTTAAATCGAAAGCTTAATTAATTGAATTAATTAAAGAAAATTGGCTAAATTGAAAAGAAACCTGCTATACACCCAAAACCCTTGTGCAGATTGTAATTACCCACCCACTCTACCAGAACTTCCAAAATTCACTCCTAGAATCCCTCAAAGCCTAATTCATATCTCTACACCCAATTATGGTTTCCTAAACCTCTTTGGACATGAGACCTCTGCAAACCCCTCACCTGGACATCAACCACCTTGCATTAGCAGACAAAGATTTCCAAATAAAAGACACAACATCCCCTACCTACCTTCTAAAGCTCCACTACTAGAGTAAAGACAGATTCTTAAACCAAAACGATGACATTCACCTGTGGGAGTCTAATTTTCCTAAGTATTTGTTACCAGAAGTACACCCCTTCCCAGACATCATCCACTTCTGTCATGCTTGCTACGTTCCCAGCCAAAGAGCCATTGTCACCCCTAACCAGCAAGTATTATTTACCGTCACTACATAATCCATTAAACAAATGTTGCAGGTCCAACCAAGCCCTAATGAGACCCCATTGTCTATTGGATAATTGCTGGACCTTTATACCAAGTTAGACCTTCCTAGAATAGCCCAAATTTTCCAGACTTTCATCATAGAGGAATGTCATACTCCCACAGATAGTCCCCCTTATGCTACCACCATTTTTTCTGAGAGAGGCAGACAGATTATTACCATGCTCTCTTGCATTTTAAGATATACCACAGATGAGCATGTGGATGAGGTTGTCCTAGCCTTCCTTTCCATCTTTAGCCTAGGCAAGCCTCCTGCTGTTATTTACAACTATGCTCAATTCATTGCAGATAGGATGCATGAACAATTCACCAGATTACCTACTGAAAGAGTCTTCAAGTATTCTTCTATATTATTTCATATGTTCTTGTATTATCAATCAGACAAATTCCCTATCAACATCTAGAAGTTGGATACCAAGGGAAATCAAAGATCAATTATTTATTGGACACCCTTGATCCAAAAGTACTCCACTACATTCACTTATAAGGACTTCATTGATTCATTTTTCCATCCAATCATGAATATGCTAACCAGTAGCCCTCAACCTAGAATCAACCAAGAGATCAAAAGGGTGTTACAGTTGGCCAAGAACAGTAAGGTGGGAGACTAGTATCTGTACCAGAACCACATAGAAATAAGAATTTATGGATGCCAACTTGCCCCTTACAAACTGCCCAAATACCTCCCCATGAGGATATTTGCACTAGAATATTTTAGGAAGATTATCAATTCTGATGAAGTCAACTTCCTAGCAGCTAGGAAGAAAACCCAATTCAAAATGAAAAATCAATTGGGCCCCTTCATTTGTAACACCAGGGAAGCTGGACTAGAGGCAAATAATATTCTACAACAAATGAAGTTCAAAAATAGTTTTATGTGGCAGTATGACCCTCATGGAATCATAAATAAACTAAGGATCAAGGTCAAATTAGGACCTTTCATCCATCATCCCAGACCAAACATTAAGAAGTTTGCCAACCAATCAGAATGGTTTGAAAACACTCTAATTGACATGGATAACACTGTAGTGGATGTAAAAAATACATTGATTAATGTAGAAAGGCATATTGATGAAAGTTCCTTCCTACAGGTTCTAGAACTAGGAGAACCAATGAATATTCTTCCTATTTTACAGGCTCCTGCAAATGAGGAGAGAAACCCAAAGAGAAATAGGGAGGAGGGTTCCAGTTCTGCTATGGAAACCATAGATGAGCAGTTCGAAATTAGTTACAGGAAGAGGCCCAAGCTAAATCTTGTAACTGAACAGGAGGACACCATTAAATCAGTGGAAATCATTGACACTGATACAATGGTGGAAAGAAGCAAAGGCACAATAGCTTCAGGAGAAACACAATAGCCTTCTACATCAAACACTCAGCTTATTGAGAGACAACTCAGTGTTGAGGTTTCTTCTTTCACCAGGCCAGCAGATAAAGAAAAGGATATCAAGGACAGATATAAGGAGATCAAGTTGAGAAATGAGAAGTTGAAGGCTTAAACATATGCTCAATACTTCAAGCACACACCAGCAAATCATAGCAGGTTGATGTCAGATTTTGACATCAAATCAGGAAAAATGCAGGTGTCCTTCATGCAACCAACTGTCCAGCAGCCAAAGACATCAGCTGACTACAGAAAAACAGACTTTGAGGTGTTGGCTAGGGATGTTCATCCCATTGACCAAACTAAATTCCACAAGCAGGCAGGAGAGATGATCTACTCCACCTTGACAGGAAAGGCCATGGCTGCACATAAGCTGCAGAGTTCATTAGATAACATTATAGTCAATACAAATTGGAAAAGGCCTCCTCAGAGGCCCACGATAATAGGATCAAGGCATTGGAGAACTTGGTAATTGAGCTGGGACATGATCCCAATGACATCAAGGTTGTTAAGAAATTTATCAAGAAGTAGAATGAGGACATAGCTACTCTAAAAAAACAGCTGAAACTTCCTCATTTAGAGCACCCACAGACCAAAGAAGTCCTGGAGAGCCAAACACATCAGGAGGAGATGATGGACCTAGTTTTACAATTGAATCATCAACTAAAGGAAATGGAAAAGGAGTTAGATAGCTTGATACGGTTAAAACAAGCTAGTCTGGAGACTACACCTGCCACTTTTATCCCAACAGTTGCTACAACAGTACCTTCCACTTTGGCAGCATCCTTGTCTCCTACAGCTCCAATGGCTACATCACTGTCAGCTTCTACATCATCTACATCAGTAACAGGGTCAACAGCAGCAGCTCAGGCAGGTGATGAGGCTAGTAGATTGGTCAAGGCAATGGAAGACATGTCCATTTAGACCACTAAAATGAACAGGCTCAAGGAAAAGGTAACCAATCTAGAGACTGACTATAAGCTTGGATAGATTATGCACAAAGAAGAAGTGCAGAAATCAACCAGGATGAATGAAAGAATAAAAAGCATGGAGAAGGAATTGGTTTGAAGTAACCACTTGGCCAGGCTAAGGAACAATTATGGGCCAATATCATTGAATCTGTCAATGATATTTGGCCATCCATTCAAGTAATTTTTAGCAAATTGACTTAGTGAAGCAGGCTACAGAAGCCATACAAAGAGTGAAAACAGAACTAGGATACATGCCAGAGGAAGCCACTAGGATCATTCACTTCCACAACTCCAAAAACAAGTATGAATTGCAAGAATTGGAGATACCTAATAGGACAGGTACAATACTAGAAGTAAAAAGGGTGCTCACCAAAAGAAATTTAATGCTAAACTTGGAAGATAAGTGCCAAACCATGCAACTAGCTATAGACAGATTCATGGTTAAATTTGAAGTTTTGAGGCAAAAGGGTTTGCCAAATCCCTTAGTAATAAATGATAAATTAATGCCACAGGAGGACTACAATAGAAGAATTAGAGAAGTAGCCAAAGATCAGGTAAATACGTCATCTATGAAGGGGATGCCTACTGGAAAGGTCCTATACCAGACTTTTGAGAAGTTGTTTTACCTCCAGCATGAGGTAAAACACCTTTTTGTGAATAAGCCCACTTTTGCCAAGTACATAGAGGCAGATGAAATTTATAGGAAAATGATAAATATCCAATTACCAGATGCAGAAACATGGGAGAAATTGAATGAATTACTGTAGAAATACACAGTCAAAATGTAAAAAGTGCAGTAAGGGTGAAAAATCACAGTAAAAGGATAATGACAGGCCAGTGAGATGAATGAGTATCAGGTAAAAGTGCATCATTTGAAAGATCAGAATAAAAAGAGCATTGAACGTGAAGACTAACAGCAAAGCAGAGAATAAAAGGGAAAATATCAGAGCATAAAGACAGCACAACATAAACAGAGACAACATACATTAGTTGAACATTTGTCTCTATCTTCTTGCATGAAGATAGTTCTTTCTCCTAGATTAATTCCCATGACAGTTTGGGATATTTTGTAAATTATTTTTGTATAAATACTTCATAATTCGAAGTATTGGGTGTGTATTGCTATACATTTGTAGAGTTATTCTGATCATAAACCTAAGGGTTATTGTACCAATTTTCAAGTCAGCAAACTAGACCAAGTAATAAAGAGATTGCATTACAAGATTCATGTGTTGAGCTATTATAGTGAAGTATTTTCTTTGTCAAATTTGTTATTTTCTTATGCTTTTCACAAACTTGAATGTTATCTAAAATTGAATGAATTAACTGGAAATTTATCTCAGAATTTGTTTAAGTACAATCTATTTTGAACAATTGATCATTTCCATGCTTTCTTCTGATATCTAGATCTGAGAATCCTTAATTGCACCCCCATCCTGGTTGACCTCTTTTACTTTCTTCATAATCCGGCCTAAGGAACCCTTACTTCTCCTTGGATCCGATTGAAAACCAATTCACCATCTAGCCTTGAGATCTGAAGTAACTTTGTTACCTTGCCCTGTAGATACTGTTTTTAGAACTTGATCCAGTCCTGTTTGTGTTGGAAATAATACTGAGAGGGGGGGTGAATCAGTATTATTTAATTCTTTTAATAAATCTTCCTTATTTGTTCTTTGAATTATTTTTGCATGTCAGTACCATAAAATAATGAGCATGAATAAAGAAAACAGATAGTCACACCAAAGAACACAAGATGTAAGGTGGAAACCCAATGTGGGTGAAAACCACCTGCTGCAATATGTCTCTATCTTCTTTCAAATTAGAAACTCCTTTTACAATGGTTTTGTACTGGTGCAGTCCTTTACCAGTACGCATGCTGCAACCTGCAGAGAGCTACAACTCTCTCTCGTTTTCCAGTCTCTCCTGGAAGGGAGCTACAACCCCCTACTTCTTTTCTTACAAGGACCACTTTTCATGAATTTTCAAACTGGATCCATAAGCATCAAATGATCATAAAGTATAAGAAAATCACCCAGTCAACTGTAGTAACCAGATCAACAATAATAGAACCAAACCCAGAACACAACAATGATAAACAAAGATCTTAAGAGAAGTAAGCACCCTGCTCAACTGCTCGCCTGCTTACGTAAGCACCCTGCTCAACTGCTTGCCTGCTTACAGTACTCACCCTGCTCAACTGCTTGCCTGCTTACAGTACGCACCCTGCTTAACTGCTCGCCTGCTTACAGTACGCACCCTGCTCAACTGTTCGCCTGCGTACCTCGCTCTGAGTCCATTGAACTGCCTGCGGACCTCCGCACCTGCAACCCTTTTGTGCCTCCGTATGTACGCACCTGCAACCCTTCTGTGCCTGCGTATGTACGCACCTGCAGCCCTTCTGTGCCTGCGTACCTCCGCACTTTCAACCCTTCTGTGCCTGCGTACCTCCGCACCTGCAACCCTTCTGTGCCTGCGTATCGGCGCACCTGAAACGCTTCGTTCCTGCGTACGTACGCACTTTTCTTTCACTATACCTGCGTACCTTCGGGCATAGATGATTTCAAGACTTCAGAAATAACCCAGACAGTCAGATCTACAGATCTGAACATGCGCCGAAGAGATCTCAATCCATCAGTAGATTCGCCTTATTTAGATCTAGACATACTCCCAAGAGATCATAATATTTCAGATCTAGCCCTCATAAGATATTCAACCAAAAACATACCCAAGCCAAATGATCTCCTTTGCTTTATATAGGAAAGCTCTTCCTTAAAACATGGATCAATACCACGAGCCGACACCATAATAACCCAATACCATCGGCTAAATACCAAGAGTAAAACATAAGAAAACCCCACATGTGAATTTCTTTGCCTTGAAATGTGTGCACTGGGGGTACGCACCTCCTGAACGGCTGACCTGTGGGTATGTACGCACTCTATGTAACTCCGACCTGCGTGTACGCACCTTATGTAAGGTGTACCTGCGTACCCCTTATTTTCTTCAATATTTGATAGCTGATCATCAATCTCTGCTGCTGACTTGAAGTACTGTGATCTATCACCTGAATGGGTTGCCATCAAGGACAACACTTTAGCCATAATGCCAACAATCTCCCCCTTTGGACTTGATGGCAACTTCAAAACTTCAGCTTCATTCTCCCCCTTTGACATCAAGGGCAAAGGGTTATGCTCCCCCTAAGAACATGCTCCCCCTGAGTATGAACCAGATCTGCAACGAAGAACCATAATCCACCATGAAAGAGATAGAGACATATTGCAGCTACTTCCAAGATCTCCTTCTGCACATCCTCCATAATGCCAACAATGCATTATATGCTCCCCCTGAACCTGTACCATCAATCAGAAGAGGTTCAGCAATAAGATGATGCATCAACAACCCCCAGCTTTTGCCTGAGGTATTCAAAAGTGTCCCTGGGCAATGGTTTGGTGAGAATATCAGCAACTTGTTCCTTAGAAGGAACATACTCCAACTTGACCTTCTGTTCAAGCACTTGTTCCCGGAGAAAATGATACTTGATTGGTATGTGCTTGGTTTTTGAATGCATAACAGGATTCTTTGAGATGCTGATTGCACTTGTGTTATCACATAAGATGGGGATAGGTGGTGTACAAGTGATTTGAAAATCCTGCAAAGTCTGCATCATCCAAAGGAGTTGGGTGCAACAAGATGCAGCAGCAACATATTCCGCTTCAGCTGTAGACAAGGCAATCGAACTCTGTTTCTTGCTGAACCAAGATACCAGTCTGGAACCCATAAAGAATGCACCACCACTTGTGCTTTTCCTGTCATCCACGCTTCCGGCCCAATCTGCATCTGTATAAGCATGAAGTGTAAGATCTGTATCTCTAGGATACCATAAGCCATAATTTTGAGTCCCTTGAAGATATTTGTCCAAACGGTAGTACCAAGCCCTTGGAGCTTGTTTGAGACCATAGAGAGCCTTTTTCAATCTGCATACAAGATTTGGATCATTTCCAAGAATGAACCCATCTGGCTGTTCAATGTATACTTCTTCTTCCAAGTCTCCATTCAGAAAGGCTGATTTTACGTCCATTTGAAATACTTTGAAGTTTTGAAAGCTTGAGAGAGCAAGGAACATTCGGATGGCCTCAAGTCTTGCAACAGGAGCAAAGGTTTCTTCAAAGTCTATTCCTTCTTGCTGCGCATACCCTTTACAAACAAGTCTAGCTTTGTTTCTAATTACTTCCCCATTTTCATTCAATTTATTTTTGAAGACCCATTTTGTTCCGATAACATTCTTATCCTTTGGTCTAGGAACCAGCTCCCAAGTGTTGTTCTTTTCGATCTGCTCAAGTTCTTCATCCATTGCCTTCACCCAACATTCATCTTTGCATGCCTCTTTCACATTTTGTGGTTCAGTAGAGGAGAGTAATGCCAAATAGCTTGAAGCTTCTGCAACTGTTCTTCTTGTTTGTACACCTGCTTCTTTCTGCCCCATAATCTGAGATTCTGGATGATTCTTCTGGACATATCTGGATGGAGTCTTTTCTTCTATTCTTGTTTGCTCCTCTGGTTCTTCTTGAGTTTCTTCTTGAGGTTCTTCTTCTTCATCATTCTGTCGTTGGGGGTAGCCTTCATCTTCTTCGATGTCTTCATGATGTACTTGCCTAGGAATGTATCCCTTCTCATCAACCACTACATCAATGCTGTCAACAATTCTGCCAAGTCTTTTATTGTAGCATTTGTATGCTTTGCTATGTGGAGAGTAACCAAGAAGAATGCCTTCATCTGCTCTAGGTTCAAGTTTGCCAAGCTGCTCATCAGTATTCTTGATATAGCATTTGCTCCCAAAGATTTTGAAGTGCTTTACTGAAGGAGTCCTACCACTCCAGAGCTCATGAGGAGTTTGAGTGATGTTCACTCGGACATTTGTTTTGTTGAGAATAACAACCACAGCATGTGCAGCTTCACCCCAGAAAGTTGCGGGAGTTCCTGACTCATCAAGCATAGCACGAGCCATTTGTTGGACTGTTCTGTTCATTCTTTCCACAACTCCATTTTGCTGAGGAGTTCTTGTTGTAGAGAATTCTCTTCTTATCCCATGTTCTTCACAGAAATCGAAAAATTCATTTGAAGTAAATTCCCCACCTCTGTCGGATCTGAGGCACTTAATTTTGTGACCTGATTCATTTTCAACCAAGGCTTTGAAGGATTTGAATTTTTTGAATGCTTCATCTTTGTGCTTCATAAGTCCTAACCAGACAAACCTGGAGAAATCGTCAATGAATAATATCAAGTATTCTTCTCCTCGAGGTGTTCTTTTCCTGAAAGGACCGCATGTATCTGTATGTACTAGCTCAAGAGGCATGCTAGCTGATCCTTCTTTCTCTGGAAAGTTAGTTCTGGTTTGTTTTCCAAACTGACATGATTTGCATATGGTGTTGTCAGGAATTTTGATATCTGGAAGATCGTGAACTGCCTGATATTTGCATGCTTTCCTTATTTGTGAAAAGCTTAGATGTCCCAACCTCCGATGCCATAACCAGTGCTCATCATCATTGCTCAGATAACATTGTTGTTGTCCTTCTTCAAATGTGTACAGATTATTTGGAGTTCTTTTGCCTTTGATCACTGTTTTACCTGTATCAAGATCACGAACAAGACATCCATTTGATCTGAATATAACCTTGGTTCTTTGATCACACATCTGGCTAACACTTAGAAGATTATGCTTCAATCCATCAACATACAAAACATTTCCAGCCTTGACCTTTTCTTTTAACTGAGCAATGCCTTTTCCTTTTATAGTCGCAGGAGTATCATTTCCAAAAGAGACTTTCTTTCCTTTTTCTAGAGCAGAAAATGACTCAAGTTTTTCTTTATCACCTGTCATATGCTTTGAACATCCACTGTCAATGTACCATAGATTTTCCTGTCCCTCTGCATAAAATGCTATCCCACATCTTTCTGTTTGTGGTTCCTTTATTCTCCATGTTTTGGTGCTTGAGGCTTGTTCCTTTTTCTGCTGAAACCTGCTCCTGCATTCAGAGTCTTCGTGACCAAAGTTATTGCAAATAGAACATTCAACTTCATTTTCAAGAACCGAAAAGTTGTTATAGGTCCTTTTTGTAATCCCGGTCATACTTCTTTGTTTTTGAGCTTCCCTAGTCATGATCGTTTTATATGCAACACATTGAGCTGCTTTGTGACCAAAGTTATGGCAAGAAAAGCATTGTCCATTGAAGAAACTTCTGCGGTTATCGAATCTACCAGCCAATTGATTGTAATTTCTATTGTCATTTGAACCAAATTGAGAAGATTTTACCTGTGGCTGGTTGTAGCTTTTGTTCACCCTTAAGATGGATTGCCCCTGATAGTTTCTGTTTGTAATTCGTCCCTGCTTTACCTGATGATCTTCATTGTGCTTTTGCTCATTTCTTCTTGCTGCATCAAGATAACTTTTTGAGGTGGATGCTTGAGAAGTTTCTCCATTATAGCCCAGACCTATCTTGTTTAGTGGAGACCGCTGCACATTGATAATCTCATCCAAAGTTTCAGATCCTTTGACAAACTTGAGATTAATAGCTTTTGTTTTCTCAATCTCTTTTCTAAGACCAACAATTTCACCTTCTAATTTTTCAAGATGTTTTTCCTTTTCATCAATTTGAAATTGTAGAGTATCAATGATCATGTTCTTTTCTTCTATACATCTCTTGAGTCTAGTAATTTCATCATAAAGGTTATCCACATCTATAGCATCCATATAATCATCATCTTCAAATGCCATTAACAACTTATATTCATTACCTTGTTTATCTTCATTAACAAGGCTTTTCAAAAGGATCAACAGATAGCAATCTTTATATAAAAGTTGAAAATGACAAATTGCTAATACTTGTTGTGTATGTAGATGACATTATTTTTGGCAGCAATGAAGAAGCCATGAGCAACTACGAGAGAGAAGCATCAATCAGGTCACCGGTTTTTGATGGGACAAACTTCAATTATTGGAAGGTAAGAGTTACTGCCTATCTTCAATCTCTTGGTACAGAAGTTTGGGACATTGTAGAGACAGGCTACGCTTTTCCTTCAGCTACTCCTACAGATGCAGCCGAGAAAAAGAAGTATGAAACAAATGCGAAAGCAGTCAGTACTCTATTAGGATGTATATCTCAATCAGAATTCATGAAGGTAATGCACTATAAATCCGCAAAAGAGATATGGGACAAAATTGTCACGAGCTATGAAGGAGATGAACAGGTAAAGCGTGCTAAACTTCAAACTCTCAGAATTCAGTATGAGACTCTCAAAATGTATAATGATGAAAGTGTGGCTAACTATTTTCTTCGGGTAGATGAGGTTGTTAATTGTATGAAAAATTTGGGTGAAGAAATAAAAGAGGCTATTGTGGTTGAAAAGGTTCTAAGATCATTGTCCCCCAAGTTTGAATCTAAAGTATCTGCAATAGAAGAAAAAGAAAATCTATGGATTCTTACTATGTCTCAGCTACATGGAATTCTAACTGCTTATGAAATGAGAAAGGGAGGTCCATCAGACAGAAGAGAAGCTGCTTTCAAGGCATCAGGCAAAGGAGATTATTATGAAGCAAGCCACGTCCCAAAAGAAGAGGAATAAGAATCAAATTTTGTCAGAAATCTTCAAAGGGGTTCTGGAAGGTTCAGAGGTAAGTAGGACAACACTTTAGCCATAATGCCAACAGTTTGCTTGATATTTGACCCCATAGCCCAATGGTAAAAGACACCCCTATTTTTATCTAAGTAAGTGATCCCACCACCAGATCCAAATCAAACCCAAGTACAATCATAGCTAGCCTAAAATCAATTAAGTAGAAAAAGTTAAAACATAAAGAGAGAGCCCTCTCAGAGCATTAGGAAGGCTAGACCCTAATCTCCAAAGTAGGTTTGTGGTTACCTCTAATCATTTCTTTCTAATCAACTCTAGAGAAATATTGGAGTGATAACACCACATATACAACATTGCAATGGTTCTCTACCACTCCCCTTATTCTACTGCTCTCTAGGCTGAGATCCACGTCCCTTCTCTAATGTACTTAACTTCTTGTAAGGAGCCACATTCTCTTTCTCACCTACATCCTGAGATCTTTCTAGCTTCGGAGGCCATTTTCCTTTGGTCTTATCATTTCCTTTCTAATCATGCTTAGGCTCAGCCTTGCGCTTCGATTAATCATAAAGTGCTTCAACTTCCCAATGACTTCCTCCAATGACCAAGCCTCATCATACTCAATTCGATCCTTGAATGCTAATGGTATTCCATTGATGAATCTCCAAACCTTCGTCTTCTCATCCTTAAGATACAACATATACCTCAACCATTCTAGAAACTTAGTCATATACTCTTTGTCCGTCATAGATCCCATCTTCAACTTGTAGAACTCCTTAGCCTTACCATCATAATGTCTCTCTAAGACAAACTTCTTTCTAAAAATTATCTTGAATTCATGCAAACTCAACTCCTATGTCCTGATGCCTCTGAAACACTTCAAATATTCCCACCAAATATTTTCCTTTCCCTTGAGACTGAAATAGCTATTTTGGCCTTCATATTCTTTATATAGTCATGCAACTCAAAGAACTTCATTCCAAGAAATCATGCTTCTACATCTTCTGGTTTCTTCAACTCTCCATCAAATGTAAGAGGCTTGATTTTCTTGAACTCATATGGTAAGTTTCCCCTCTCACTCCTCCTATAAGGATGACAGTGATGATGACCATGATGTCTATCTAAACCAGAACTAGAATAGAACCCATAACCACTACCTCACCTGTTAGGTGTATCCATACATTTTCCACCTTTGACCGTGTCATCCCTATCTAACATATGTCCTCCATGAGACCTACTACCATATGCCCCATTGGTCTTTTCCTTCTGTATATAACTTATTTGTCATTGTCCCTGTCTTTGTAAATCTGACAAACTCTGAAGGATCACTGCATTGACCTTTGCTTGATTTTCTTGTGCCCTGACAAGTCGTTCTTGTGATTGAATGATCCTCTCATTATCTACCCTGTAACTTATGATTTATTCCTTCAGACTTCTCAAGGTATATTTTATATTATGAGAGTACTCATCTCTTGGTTTCTAATTTGATCTATAAGGAGAGTTGTGTGAATTGTATTCCACCGTTTTTCTTGTCATCTCTTGATGTGGAGATCAAAAGTACGTTAAAAAATGAAAGTGCTCAAAATATCCCGAAACCAATTCCAAATCGTAGTTCTCGTCATCTTGATTACAGTGATGCTTGAATCGCCTAAATCCGACATCGTATGAGGAAGTTATGATGTCCTAAAGTTTTTGCCCAACAACTAAAAAGTCAACTTGCAGCGTTGACTAGGCTGTTGACTGGAGAGGTTGTACACTAACGTCAACAGCTGACTCGGAAAGCACAGTGGGTGGTATAGGTCAATCCCATGCCACCACATGGTAGGACCATACTAGATGTGGTGGCGTATTTTTTATTGGTTACAAGTTTGAGGTGGCCCAACCATGAGGTGCCACGTGCCCCTCAATAACTATGCCAAAATTTTGTTATGGGTCAACCACCCTCCACTAGAATCAAACTTATGACCTGCTATCTATAACTACTGACCCGAACCGTTAGAACATGCAATGGTTGTTAACATATATGGCGGGCCACATTTATTTGAATTGTAACCGGTTGAACATTGACGAAGGGGGGAGGCACTTGGCCCTAACCCATGGTTTTGTCATTGTCCATATGACCTTACCCAATGACAGATGGGGCAGACCGGGTGGCACCTGGCCATGCCGACCCCCAGTCACATGATCACCATATAACCAAAGTGCACGATGGAGGGAGCTAAGCCGGTAGGGGCAGGTAGTTAGCCCGACCCCTAACCATATGACGCGCCACATGACCCTGACCTGATGCTTAAGGGTTTTTGGCAGAATTAACTAGGCGAGATTTTGTGCCTTTTTTTGTGGGAATCCCGCCAGCATCAGGCCAATTTTTTCTCAATGGTTTTCCAAAAGGGATGAGTTCGTTGCTTGTTAGCCAGTTTTGCCATTTTGCAGGACAAATAGTAGAGCTTTGTTCTAGTATGCATATCTTGCTCATTTTTTAACCTTTCTGACCTCAAGAAGAGCCTAGACATGGGTTTTTGGATGTTCTGAACTAAATGGAAGCATCAAATTTCTTATTTGAGCACTATATGATGGAAATTTTTGTAGGTTTTAACCCCGTACAAAAATTACCTGCATACGAATTTTAAAACACAGAAAATAAGCAATGCGAGAGCATAACACATAAAACACATATACACAGAGATTTTCCCCTGGATCCCAAAACTGGGACTACCAACTTGATTTTTTATTATGTTCCTTTCAATGTTACAATACATATTTATACATGCCGAAGCATCCAATACGATGGACCGAAAACCATCGCATCCAATACCATGGACCGAAAACCATTGCGTCTAAAAAACATGTGCGAAAATCATGCACAAAACCATAGGTGGGTCTACCCAACCTAACATAGGGTCCAAAACCAAAATTTTCAGGGGCGCTGCCCCAAACCCCATAAAGTGGGGTTACGGGTGCCCCTCAAAACCCCTGTTAACTACGTGGAAAGAATATAACACAACCCAACATTCTCCCACTTGTTGTTTTCTTTCCACAGGGGGCCACAAGAGAGCTTAGTCATTTTTCTAGCCCTGAAATGCCCATTGTCTCTCTACACCAAGAGAACTTCTCAGAGCTCACAGATTTTTTCAATGCATCTGCAGTATTCTTCAAAGTGTCCACCTTTACCAGCAACACCTTTTTGTCTTCTATCATATCCCTCACAAAGTGATATTAAACATCAATTTGCTTTGTCTTTGAAGATATGTGGGGTTCTTTGCCAAGAAAATTGCACTTTGGCTGTCACGGTCTATCCTTATAGCTTCATGTACTAACCCCATACTTGAACACAATCTCTGCAACCAAATTGCTTCCTTGCTTGCATGAGTGGCTGCCATGTATTCTGCCTCTGTAGTTGACAGTGCCACTACAGATTGTTTCTTACTCATCCAACTGACTGCACCTCCAAATAGGTTAAACACATACCCACTTGTAGATCTTCTCTGATCCAGATCTCCAGCCCAGTCTGCATCAACAAAGCCATGAATATCCAACACTCTTTCCAATCCTGGTCTTCCTTGGTAGCACAAACCATAATCACTAGTGCCACACAAATACCTGAAAACCCGCTTCACTGCTGTCCAGTGCTCCTTCCCTAGTTTTGACATAAACCTGCTCAATACTCCCACTGCATGTGCAATGTCTGGTCTAGTACAAACCATTGCATACAACAAGCTACTGACTGCACTTGCATATGGAACACAGGACATGTCCTCCTCCTCTTCTTGTGTCTTGGGACACTGTTCAGCAGATAACCTCATGCCTACAGGAATAGGAACCTTCACCGGTTTACTATCCTGCATATTAAACCTCTGCAATATTGTCTCGACATACTTCCTCTAGTTTAACCAAAGCTTCCTCTTTGCTCGATCTCTTTTAATTTCCATGTCCAAAAAATAGTTTGCAGCACCAAGATCTTTCATGTCGAATTTGGAGGACAATTGGGTCTTCAAATCCTGGATAACTTCTTTGTTTTTTCCAACCAACAACACATCATCCACATACAAGACCAGATAAATAACACGGTCACCAATTAATTTAAAATACACACAGTTATCTGCTTTGCTTCTGATGAAGCCAAGTCCCCGTATAAATGTATCAAATTTCTGATACCACATCCTTGGTGACTATTTTAACCCATATAGAGACTTATTTAACTTACATACTAGTTCTTTCTTACCCTTCACCGCAAAGTCTTCAGGTTGCTTCATGTAGATCTCCTCTTCCAAATCCCCGTGAAGAAATGTTGTCTTCACATCCATCTGTTCTACCTCAAAATCAAAAGCAACAACAATAGATAAAAGTAATCTAATAGAAGTTACCTTGGCAACAGGAGAAAAAATATCACCAAAATCAATTCCCGGCACCTGGGAATAACCTTTTGCTACCAACCGAGCTTTGTATTTCTCCACTTTTCCTTCTGCATTTGTCTTATTTTTGAACAACCATTTGCTGCCAATGGGTTTCCTTCTAGCTGGCAACTCCACCAGATCCCAAGCCTCAATTTTGTGCAAAGATTCCATTTCATCAACCATGGCGTCTTTCTATAGTTTTCCATCCTCTGAATCCATTGCTTCCTTCACAGTTCTGGGATCATCATTAGTAACAGACAAAGCAAAATTTGAATAGAAAGCAGATGGACTATACCTTTCTAGCTACCTTCTTTCTTGAACTGATCTTCTCACAGCCAGACTTTGTGGCTCTTCATCTTCTGATTCCTCCTCTGCTGTAGAATCTGATTCTTCCTCCTTTAGCTCAAACTCTATCTTCTCAGGTTCCTTTGGTTGGACTTCATGTTTAATAACATATTTCATCTCTCTGAACACCACATATCCGTTGTACATAACCTTCCTTGTTACTGGGTTCCAAAGCTTATAACCCTTTAAACCATCCTTATACCCAATAAAGATTCACTTTTCAGATTTACTATCCAACTTTGTTCTTTTCTCCTTTGGAATATGTACATATGCATCACATCCAAATACCCTCAGATGTGAAAGAGAGGGTTTCTTACCAATCCATACCTCTTGTGGAGTCTTATCCTCCAACGCTGATGAAGGTGACCTATTGACTAGGTAACATGTAGTATCCACCGCCTCTGCCCAGAATTCCTGTCCTAACCTGGCACCACTGAGCATGCTTCTTGCCCTTTCCATCAACATCTTGTTCATTCTTTCTGCAACTCCATTTTGCTAAGGTGTATATGGAGTAGTCTTCTGTCGAGCTATACCACACTTTTTGCATAATTCTTCAAATTCCTTACTGTAAAACTCTCCACCATTATCTGTCCTCAACACCTTTATCTTCTTCTCTGTCTGGTTTTCCACTAGAGCCTTAAATTCTTTAAACCTATCAAAGACTTCAGATTTCTTCTTAAGGAAATATATCCATGTATTCCTTGAGAAGTCATCTATAAATAATACATAGTACACAGACTGACCCAGTGGTGGAACCTTCACAGGTCCAAACACATCACTGTGCACAAGCTCTAATATATGTTTTTCCCTCTTACCACCAGAGGGGAAACTCACCCGATTTTGCTTCTCGTATACACAATTTTCACAAAAATCAAAATCCAGAGAGCTATTACTCATACCTTCTACCATACCTTTACCATGAAGTATTCGAAGGCCCTTCTCTCCAATATGTCCAAGCCTTTGATGCCACAACATGGTCTTTTATCCAAAGACCACTAGATTTTCTGCTCCACTTTCAGGAACCACGGAACTATTGCACATATCAACAACAGTGCTACCTTGCAGCTTATACAGAGTTCCAATCAGAACTCCCTGCATCAATACCAGTGCTCCCCGAACCATCTTGCAGGTATCCTTCTCGAACATTGTTTTTACACCTGCATCATCCAGCTTACTAATAGAAATCAGATTTTTGGCTAATGCAGGAATATGCAGAACACCCGATAGTGTTCTAACCCTTCCACCTTGCAGCTTCAACTTTACTTTTCCACGGCCAATGATTCTAGCCTTCCTGTCATCCCCCAAGAAGACATCACCACCATCATATTTCTCATACTCACAGAACCACTCTCTATGGGGAGTGAAGTGAAAGGATGCACCTTAGTCAATAAACCATGCCTCATGATCTACATGTGTACTTGAAGAAGCCAAGTACACATCCCCACCTTCATCTGAGGTGGTTTTCGCCTCTGCAGAAGGAGCCTCATCAGATCCCTTTCCTTTGTTAGGAGCTTTAGATTTACAGTCCCTTTTGAAGTGGCCTTCCTTTCCGCATTTCCAGCACACCACCTTTACAGGTTTTCTTGGAGATTTAGATCTCCCTCTAGATTTAGATCTCCCACTCGATGACTTATTTTTGTTTCTGTTTTAAGACCGTCCTCGTACAAACAAGGCATCACCATTTTGGCTCTCCATATTTTTCCGTCTCACCTCCTCCGCCAGCAAGAATGAGACTATTTCATCAAACTGCAAGGCAGTTGCATTGCTACCTATTGCAATAACTAGACTATCCCACAAATCTGGTAGAGAACACAACAAAATGATGCACTTATCTTCATCTGAAATTTTAATATCAACATATGCTAACTGACTTACCACATTATTAAATGTGTTCAAATGCTCTGTCACAGAGTCTCCATCTTTCATCCTCAGGTTATACAACTTTTTTCTGCAGGAACAGTTTATTCACCAGAGACTTAGATTGGTACAAAGTCCCTAACTTGTCCCACAAAGCCTTTGCTGTAGCTTCCCCTGATACATTCAGCAATATTGAATCTGAGATACACAATCATATTGTGCTCTTTGCCTTCCGATCCAACTTCTTCCATTCTTCATCGGACACTCCCGTTGGTTTAGTACCCAGATCTACTGCGATCCACTGATCTTTATCCACCAACAGATCCTCCATCTTGATTTTCCACAACTCAAAACTCTGACCATTAAATTTCTCGATCTCTAGCTTTCCACTGCTCGCCATCTTCTTTCACCACCAGAATCGATCTTGCAGATATCCCACTGAACAGGATCTACACAGGCCCGAGCGAAACCCCTCAGCAACAAAGGCATCCCTTTGAAGACAAATCTCCTTTGATACCAAATGTAGGTTTTAACCTCGTACAGAAATTACCTGCATACGAATTTTTAAGCACAGAAAATAAACAATGCAAGAGCATAACACATAAAACACATATACACAGAGATTTTCCCCTGGATCCCAAAACTGGGACTACCAGCTTGATTTTTCACTATGTTCCTTTCAATGTTACAATACATATTTATACATGCCGAAGCATCCAATACCATGGACCGAAAACCATCGCCTCTAAAAAACATGTGCGAAAATCATGCACAAAACCATAGGTGGGTTCGCCCAACCTAACATAGGGTCCAAAAACAAAATTTTTGGGGTTACGGGTGCCCCTCAAACCCCCTGTAAACTACATGGAAAGAATATAACACAAGCCAAGAACATACAAATCATCAATTGAAAGTAAACAAGCACACAAGTGACACCGTTGTGTTTAGGCTAATGTCCCCGGAAAAACCCAATACGGGAAAACTGGTGCAGCTATTCAGAGGGTTTTATTATTATGCAGTTTCAGAATACAACCTGGGTGCCAGAAATGGCTCACCCAACAAAGAATGCCCTTGAAAGTAGTACCTCTCAGTTAGAGACAAATATTCTGGCTAATCACCGGATGAACGATCCCACATCAACAATGCAGCTTCTGTTGCTCTACGTCACTCTGATAGGGACTGTGTCACCCTATATGGCTCTCCAGGTCCCAGTTTGTCCCACGAAATCCTCTAGCACTATCTCTAGGCCCTGCACCAACCTCTCTGGCATCTGCATCATCTTCTGGAGCCTCTGCATCAACCCTTAGACCCTTTGTGTCTCACACGCTGGTCTCTCTGGCTTTGCGCAGCTCCTGGTTGCCTCTGCGTGGCCTCTAGTTGGCTCTGTGTCAACCTCTCCTGACTCTATGTTAATCCTCCTGGTACTAACTCTGTGTATTCACTACCCCTCAGCTGCAACTCAGATCACTCACTCGATTTCCTCAGCAAACCCTGCCCCAGAAAATCGAATTCTTGATCAACTTGGCGTGTTCTCCAACTGACCCACAAGCCTCCTTTTACACTTTTCCCGTTGGTCCATCAATGGCCAATATTAAATCTCTAATCAATGGTTAAGATCAGATTTGGCTTGATCCATGACTTTTGGACCATTCTAACCCAGTTTTATATTAATTCACATTAATATTCTAAACTTAGGAACTCCATTAAAAATATTAATTATTTTAATATCTCCAAAACTGGTTAGATTCTGCCCAAACCATTTCTGGGTCTTGGAGATCTCATGTTCTATAGCCTCTCCACCAATTTTCATGGCTATATCACATCCTATACTACCCCAAATCAACACTCCGTCTTAGCGAGGACCGTGCTCTAGTAATACTCCTCACTGAGTATCACCCTGATCATCCAGCATCGGTCCTTGTGCTGATGCTAGGCCTCCCTGCCCAACATCCTCTACATTACTGCATCATGTACTGCTACCCATGGCCTTGCCACTGCCACTACTGCATTCATACGACAACTCCCTCTACATCGTGCTACCCGTAGCACTGCCACTGCTAACTACTGCACTACAACTCAGTTACTAAGAAGTAAGTAACTAATCCTCCCAACTTTGACATCTTTGTCAGGTTAGAGACACTCTCGATGCTGAAGCTCCCTCTGTCGCTGACAAGTGCTCCCTCTCTGGCCTTTGCACTGCAACAACAACTCCATGGATCTTGCATTGCTACCTCACGTTGTCTTGGGATTCCCGCACTATAGCACTCTCTGTCGCTCCATTCGCATCTGTCTCTACCGACATCCGCGAGTCCTACTACTCCTCTTTGGGGCTCCTGTAGCCAAGTATAATCCAAGAGGTTGGGTACCTCGAGGATCCTGCCCCTCATCGCATGTAGTCCGTTTGACTACAGCTCAATGTCTCCCCACCTCTTCTCAAAAGGTGCATGAGCACTCATGGCACAGTCGTCATCAGTCTCCACTTCCTTCTCCACCTTAGCCGACGTAGTCTTGGTCTCAGAAGCCTCTCCCTTGCTCTTCTTCCTAGGACACTCGTTCACATATTGATCTAGTTCCCCACAATGGAAGCACTGACCTTAGAGAGGTCATTCTTCTTTCTTTTCTCCTGCTTTCCCGCAGATGCGAGAGTCGAATCTTCTTTTTCCTCCTTCTTGATTCTGACCCCTTTTCTGCTACTCCCTTCCTTGGTCACCCGTCTAATCTCTTCTTGACGATGAGCTGCCCATAGTTCCTCCCAATCTGGAAGGCTCTACCTGGTGAGTATGCTCTGGAGAAATACCTCCCAATCCTCTGATATTGCGTTCAATGTGGTCCTCACGATCAGTTCCTAATCCGGCATGGCCCCTACAGAAGTTAGTTGGTCACAGATCTCCTTCAATCCATCGAGGAAGACATTTATCTGCTCTCCCTTCTACATTTGGTATGACCGCAACTGATTTTCAAGTAACATCTTCCTCTGCACGGAAGTATGTTGGTACAATTTCCTTAGGGAATCGCACACTTCATTTGACATGTCCTTCTCAGTAATATGTAGCACCACATGATCCTTGACCCCATCAAGGATGATGCACTTCCCCTTGGCTATTGCCTCCTCATACTTCTCGTTTTCAGCTAGGTCAACTGGGATCACTATCATTTTCAAGGCGAAGTCCTTGATGTAATACCTATCTAGAATGGACAAGGTCCCGCCTTCTTGACCACAAATTTGGAAGCTTCGTCTAGCCTATCCTGATCCCTCAACCCATTCACGACCATTTCACTACTCTTTTGTCGACTACTCTGAGTCTCTCAACTTCTTGTTTGGAAGTTCTCGGTTCGACTCCCTCTGAGTCTCGACTTCCCTTCTGGAAAGCCTTCTGCCAATGTCGAGTTGCCCCACTCCAATCATATGTGCAACTACACAACTGATCCAGATTCCTTGGCTAGAAATCTACCTTGGCAGCAACTCCCTCCTCCTTGGTCTTGCCCTGTTAGGTATTGTTCTGACCACAATACCCCACCAGCTTCGCTCCGTAACTTACCCACAACCTCCTAAGCCCCAACAACTGAAGGACTAAGCCTATAGGCTCTGCACAATCTCGGCATTGGCAAAATTTGCACCTCCTGGCCACAACATTGATCTTTCCTGACTGAGAAAGATGACCGAGCACTGCATAGGTCAGGTTTGCTCCTATATGCCTTTGCGTTAATCCTCCTCCTGTCTCGAACTGATGATGCAGGCTCTCTGGGTCACCCCTTCCTTGCTGCTTTCTGTTAGGAACAACTTCTGTCACTCGGGATAGTTGTTTCTGTTGCTGCTAGTTTGCTCGGCTGATGCCTTCAGTTATCCTGTGATCTGCAACTACGCTTTGATACCATGTTGGAATTTCTAAGTTTAACCCGTTAGAAATTCTTCCTGTACTATCTAATTTATCTACCATGTAAATACTGAAAATAAATAAGTACAATATCAACACATACAGGTCATCAACTGAAAGTAAACAAGCACACAAGTGACACCGTTGTTTTTGGACTAATGTCCCTGGAAAAACCTAATGCGGGAAAACCGATGCAGCTATTCAGAGGGTTTTATTATTATGCAGTTTCAAAATACAACCTGGGTGCCAGAAATGGCTCACCCAACAGAGAATTCCCTCGGCAGTAGTATCTATCAGTTGGAGACAGATATTCTGGCTAAATCACCAAATGAACGATCCCACAGCAACAATGCAGCTTCTGCTGCTTTGCGTCACTCTCATAGGGCCTATGTCACCCTATCCAGCTCTCCAACTCCCAGTCTGTCACACAAAATCCTCCAGCGCTGCCTCTAGGCCCTGCGTCAACCTCTCTAGCCTCTGCGTCAGCTTATGGAGCCTCTACATCAACCCCTAGACCCTCTATGTCTCACACGCTGGCCTCTCTTGCTCTGCGCAGCTCCTAGCTGCCTTTGCGTCGCCTCTAGCTGGCTCTGCATCAACATCTCTCGGCTCTGCGTTGATCCTCCTTGTACTAAGTCTACCTCCTTGCTATGTATTCACTGCCCCTCAGCTGCAACTCAGATCACTCACTCGATTTCCTCAGGAAACCCTGCCCCAGAAAATCGAATTCTTGGTCAACTTGGTGTGTTCTCCAACTGACCCGCAAGCCTCCTCTTATACTTTTCTCGTTGGTCCATAAACGACCGAGATTAAATCTCTAATCAACGACTAAGATTAGATTTGGCTTGATCCATGACTTTTGGACCATTCTAACCCAGTTTTATATTAATTCACATTAATATTTTATTTTTCCTAAGTTTAGACTTAGGAACTCTATTAAAAATATTAATTATTTTAATATCTCCCAAACTGGTTAGATTCTACCCAAACTATTTCTAGGTCTTGGAGATCTCATGTGCTATAGCCTCTCCACCAATTTTCGTGGCTACAGCACATTCGATGCTACCCCAAATCAACATTATCTTAATTCTTAATATAATAATATTTAATCATACACTCTTTTATTTGTGCATCTAGATTCAAACAATAATATCAACATCATTAACACTCTCACCTTCTAAAGCAAATTACAGTGAGAATACCAGAAAGTTTAAATAAAATACCAATATTTGTTTTTTGTTTGTCAAGTTCTCTGTGATCCTCCAGGCTTGACTTGTGGCTTGAGGAGTCGCAACCCAGGGGCATCTAAGCCGTCAAAGTCACCTGGGGATTGCACCCAGCCTAGGCCACACCAGGCCTTTAGCTGATTGGATTTTTTAGCATGTCTCCTCCCCCTAGCATAGGGCACAACCACCCCCCATGAGGTTTGATTCTGGGTCACCTTGCTGACGAGGTCCATCCTCAACCGGTTGTGCTAGTGAGACTTGACAATAAAATATTAATATTAAATAAAAAAGAAAATAAATAGAAATATTAATACTAGCGATTGCACCAGATGTTGCAAAGGAAACATCATAAGGCGAAAGTATAGGAAAGAGTAATGCACGCTCAACTCTATACCTCATGTTGGAAATTGGTTGCCAAAATAACTTCATCAACTCCAATTGCTTTCAAAGCTTTGATCTAATTAGCTTCTGCTGATTTAATTAGATTTAAACAAGAAATAGTGCTTAAATGCACATGCACGTGTTCACCCTGGATAGGAGCAAAATAATGAAATGGATGAAATTTCAACATCTTTACATATTTTGGATAATTTAAGGAATTCATCCTTGCAAACTATGTTGTATCTTGAAATAGAAATTCTAATTTTCGCAAACTATGCCATGGACCAACTACATTTAGCATAATGCAATTTGTGTAGACTTGGATAAAATAGCAACATCAAAATATGTAGAAGCATTTTTGATTGTATTTCTTGAAACAACAATATTTGAATCTTGTTTGGAGCTAGTAGGATTTCTTGAGGTTGATCTCTACTCTTTGTAATTTCCTGTGTGGGTTCTGAAATGGACTAAACATGTGAGCTCAATGAAAATGGCTTAATTACCTATCATGATGCAACACTTTCAAGCAATTGATTAAATAAAGTGATTAAAAAAACTTATCCCAAAGAGAAAAAAGGATCCATGTTGCTGCAACAAAGTAACTTATGATTAATTCACTTCAAAATATTCTGCAAATCTAGATTTGCAGGTTGATTTGTAGATAATATATGTGAGTTCTATTTCTAACTAAAATTGTATAGGGATAATGTGATTTATCTTTGGCACTTCCATAATTATAGATTTCCAACTGTCCTATGGAAGGAGAACGCTCAAAAGGACCAACCATAGTCAATGTAACAATGGTGATGATTATGTTTTCAGATGAAGCCACTGAAAGCCACACTAAATAGAGCAACAAGACATTAAAATATTCCCAATAATCATTGTGTTACATATTCTGGTATTAAGGTCATCATGGCCACATTGGGAATGGTTGTTCATCATTTCTATAGCAATGCAACAAAGTGAAAAATTCTTAGAGTCCTTGAAAGGTAGAGATAGGAACTTATATTTTTCAAAATTTTCATTTTGGATTTGATGGCAATGCCAATTCAAGGAAAATAGGCATCACTATTGCAAAGATCTTCAATGCCATCATTTTTTTTTTCAATCTGTAACATTGCAAAGATCTTTTAGGTTTTAAATGTATTTGTATAATGTTCTCGATCTCCTGCCTTTCTTGCAACGTAACACCATTATGGATCATCCTACAATACATAACCATTTCCTCCAAGAGAAACCTGTAAATTAACAAGAATTAGCAGGAAGTTGAATAAAAATTTCAAAAATAGACATGAAACAAACACTAATTAATTCAAGCTACAATCGACACTGACTTCACTTATTCAACAAAGCTTAAATAACCTCAAATTTAACCCACATGAACCCATGTTATTAGCAAATCTAATTCATCCTAAAAAAATTTGGAGTTTCAAGTTTGAAGCAAAGAGTTTGACAATTTCATCTAAGGTTGTTGGTTAAAGCAACTAGCTATAGTTTGAAAGGTGCAATGGTGAAGTTTTGCATTCCAAAAACTTGTGCAACATGTATACCTTGTGATTCCAATACTTGAAAAGTAAAATGTTGATTCAAGTTCAACGTTTATCAATACCGTAATCCACCCAAAGATAACAAAGATACTTAAGAAAGAACTACTTTTCAGTCCTTCTTGCAAATTGACAAACTGACAGGTTATCAAGGTACTTAACATTTGCCATAAAGAAACTGTTAATTTAGAAAAAGGATGTCAAATTAATCTAAAAAGACTACATAAGACCATGTTTTTGCTTGACACAAGGTTCTCTCAAAGTGGTTGCACACACTAAATGTCCCTACTTTGGAAACAATGGAATCTTCCAAGTGAAATGGATTAACAATAAAGGCTCGATAGTCACAACATCTAGGTCATAGTATATAGGTAGAATCAATTGTTTGAAGTTAAGTTAGACAAATGTAACAATGGGAGACCCATTAGTGTGAGATTCAAAAGAAAATGTGTAGATATAAGGAAGGATTTTGTATCTCAGACCTAACGCCTTCTTTGCAGATGTTGTGGCTAATTCCCATAGGTAAAGCTCTTGGCGCCTTTTATTCTTGTCGGAGTGATCTCTGGCAAAAGGATAAAAGAAGCTAGTTGAATCCATGTATTACAAAGCTCTTCGTTTGTGTCTTCTAAAAATCCACAAATATCAACACCTACCATTGGGATTCCAAACAACCCAAAATGGCTAAAATTTGAGCAAAGAAAAAACAATAATTAAAACACCTGCAATTCTAGACAAAGAATTGAATAAATAAAATTAGCCTTGCATTGAGAAACTCCTCGATACGGCCCTCGGGGAACCGACATCATATGTCCATGGGTCAATACATAATTGGATTTGAGTAGTTGGTTAAACCCTATGCTATTTCTCTTTGATATATGGGAAATATTGTTGGTTGGCACGGAACTCACACGTCATTCAACAACACTAACTAGTGCGCTACTTCTATGCTTATGACCATTGATCTACTAAGCCAACGATGGATCCACTCTAGAATTGCACGACATTTAACCAAATCAATTTTTGGGTTTTGTCCCTATGGTTTGGCATTTTAATTTTTTCCCCAACTAATGCTAATTTTCAACTAGCCATAGCTTCTCGTCTGAGAGGATTTTTCTGAGCAAAATATACTCTTGGAATGGTATCGACGAGAAATACACAACGATGTTATTCGTAATATCTTTTGAGCATCTTAACTTAGTGTTGGCCTGCCAACAACTCCCCTACAATTTAATCAAATGAAGGGCCCCCCACTTCATATTTTCAAAAAAAATCCTCTTTATAGGTGTTTGGGTGATTGATGGTTCCTCCTATCCTTATTGTTTGGATTTTTAGCTTTTTGGATTTTCATAATTAGATCATGTTTTGACATATCTTTTGTTATGATCCTTGTGATTGTCACTTTGGTTGCTTAATCTTATTTTATTTTCGCATGCCAATCTTGATTGCATAAGACTTGTTTGGCTTCAGGATTTTGGCGCATTCCACTGGCTATTTTTAGGTTTGACTATTTTTGTCATTTAGGCACTTTGCCTGAACGGATTCCTCCTTCCCTTCACATCAAAATCTCTCTCTCTCTCTCTCTCTCTCTCTCTCTATATATATATATATATATATATCCTTTCATATGGAAATATCTCACAAAAGATATACACTTTTAGTCGGTCTAAATCATCACATTTTTTTATCTAAAGGTTTTTCATCATTATGACCTCTCCCTATATAAAATATAAAATAGAACATAAATAATTTTGATATATATATATATATATATATATATATATATATATATATTCTATCACATTTTTTCCTTATGTATATGTTTTTTTATAAAACATACACATAAAACATAATATACCATTTTTCTCAATTTTAACATACAAGGCATCATCTTTCTTTATAAAAAACATAACTTACACGCTTTCGAAGTTTTAATAAATATAACCCATCAATTAATTTATTTACTTATTATCTATATATTCCTTATCATCAAATTTGACGTATGCTTTATAATTATTGTTATGAACCTTCTCTTACTATAATGGTTATCATATTTTAGAAAATCACATATCTCTCTATACCAACCTACATCCATCTTAACCTTGGATCTATCAAGTGTCAAGAAAGATCAAATATCTTGAGGTGCAAACCTTTTTTTTGAGTGCAAAATTTGAGGAGAGATTTGCACCTTGAGAGATTTGATCCCTCGCAACGCTTGATAGGTCCAGGGTTAAGATGGATCTAGGTTGGTTTCAGTTGTGTGTGGTCATATAAAATTTGTTGAACATCTAATTATTTTGATAATTTTAAATATGTTAAATATGTCTAAGATTAATTTGGTCAATTTAATTTTAAATTTACTTGGTTACCTCATTTTGTTGATATGAGGGAGACTGTTAGTAACTTGAATGATGAAATAAAAATTTTGAGCAAAAAGTGACAATGTAACAATAGATATATAGATAGATAGATATGGAGAGAGAGTGTATGTTTGGGGGGTGAGATAGAGAGATAAATAAGGAGAGACAATAGGAGATAGAGATATAGATGGAGGGGGAAGAGATGTGCTTACATTGAAATCAATGCATACTATTAATCTAATTACTTTGAAATTAATGTACATTATAAATCTAGTTACATCAAATAAAAAATCAACATTTACACTGAAATCAATACATCTAGTGCAAACAATCAGATAAGATTAGAAATCAACATTCTACACTAAAATCAATGCATCTAGTGCAAGCAATTAAATAGGATTATAAACCAATATCAACATTGAAACAAAAGAATCTAGTGCAAACAATTAAATAGGATTAGAAATCAATATCTACACTGAAACCAATGCATCTAGTGCAAGCAATCAATTAGGAGTAGACATAAACATCTACACTGAAATCAATGCATTTAGTGTAAGGTATTAAATAGGATTAGAAATTGACATCTACTTTGAAATCAATGCATCTAATGCAAGCGATCAAATAAAATTAGAAATCAACAACTGCACTAAAATCAATACATCCATTTTAGTGAAAAACCAAAATATTCATGATTTTCTAGATCCAACTTCTATTTTTATATTTGTCTCCGTGTGTCTCTTTCTTCTTCCCTCTCTCTCCACCTTCCATTATGTGTCTATCTTCCTCCATCTCTCCTCTCTCTCCCCCTCCCTCTCTCTCTCTCCCCCTCTCACTCCCTTTCTATATCTTTCTCTTCTTCCCTCTCCCTCCCTGCCATCTATATCTATACCTCCCTCCATCTCTCCTTATTTGTCTCTCTATCTCATCCCCCTAAACGGTTGCCATTCTCTCTCTCTCTCTCTTCCCCCCTATATCTATCTCTCTTCCTTCCTCCCTCTCTTTGTCTCTCTCTTCTTCCGTCATGCCCCCTCCATATATATCTCTATCTCCCTCTATTTCTCCTTCTTTATATCTCTATATCAACCCACAAACATACACACACACTCTCTCTCTCTCCCCATATCTATCTATCTATCTATCTCTCCCTCTTCCTATCCCACTCTATCTCTTCCCCTTCTCTCTCTCTCTCTCTCTCTCTCTCTCTCTCTCTCTTCTTCCATCTCTACCCCCTCCATCTATATCTCTATCTCCCATCGTCTCTATATGCCATTGTCTCTCTATCTCATCACCCAAACAAATGCACTCTCTCACCATATTTATCTATCTGTCTCTCTCTCTCCCCCTCCCTCTTCCTCTCCATCTCTCTCACTTCCCCTTCTCTCTCTCTCTCTCTATTCCACTTCTCTCTCCATACCTATATCTCTTCCAACTCCCTCTCTTTGCCTCTCCCTTCTGCTCCCTCCCCCCCTCCATCTATATCTTTATCTCCCCTTGTCTCTCCTTTTCACCCTCAAAACATACACAGTCTCTCTCCATATCTATCTATCTCTCTCTATCTCTTCCCCTTGTCTCCCTCTCCCTCTCTCCTTCTCCCTCTCTCTCTTCCCTCTTGTTATCCTCTCTCTCTCTCTCACCATCTTTCCATCTCTCCCTTGTCACTCCCTCTCTCTCTTTCCTCTTGTTATCCTCTCTCCCTTGTCACTCCATCTCTCCATCTCTCCCTCTCCCTCTCCACCTTTCTCTTTTTAGATTTAATTAAAAAATGGTTATAAAATTAAATTAAAATAAAGTATTTGTAAAATATTTTGATTTTGAAATAAGTTATGGTTTTTAGGCATGTGGTATTGATAAGTCATGGTATTGGCCCATGATATTGTAACATCATAATTAAAAGCCTAGATCCATAACATAATAATCAAAAGCCTAGAATGGCCCATGGCATTGATAAACCATGGCATTAACTCATGGTATCATGATTTTCTTCCCTCCTCTCCCTCTCTCTATCTTTCTCTTCTGGGTATGGGCCCATGATATTGTAAAAAACCTTTTTAGAAGTTAATAATATCCATGGTAAATATCTGTGATTAAAAATCTTGTCATATTGTAAATATTAAGTTTTTATATGCATATTAATTACATTTATAGATGGTTATGGAATCATTATTTTAATTTATATGGTAAAATGGATGTTAATTTATAAGTACCATTTACATGTTATATATTTTAATGTGATATGTATATTATATTTTCTTTTATCTAATTTTTTTACAATAAAAAATTAAATTTAAAAAATATCTTACATCTAACATCACAGATCTGATGTTCACACATCTACCTTATACCGACGAAATCACTCTTTAATAAAAATCTACAAGCTTTTAAATTATATATAACATCACATATTTTTTTATGTGTATGTTTCATTTCTCTCTCTCACACACACATATTCTCTATGTTTTTTATTCCTCTCTTTATTAAAAAACATACATTCTTTTATATATATATATATATATATAAAATATTTTTTTTTTCTCAATATGACTACTTCTATTATTGATACAAAAAGTTACAGCAAGGCCGTGGCCTGGAGAGTTCAGCCTGTTGATGGAATTTTACAAAAAACACATAAGATCCGTGCAGTTCTCCGACACATTACAGTTTTGAACAGTGACAAAACCATTACATTTGACAGACAACGCCCTGAGATGGACAGAAACATGGACAGACCCTGCCCTGAGATAGACACAAACAACTGATATATGTAGTAACGACACACTGACATGCAAGAACCTGAGCCAAAATCATAGCAACGAAAATAGAATTAAGCTAGGCTAGTCATCATCTGTAGTATAGGGCTCCTCAACAACCAGACACCCGTACCGAAGAGAGTCCTCCGAGTCCGAATGAGGGGCCATCGAGCCGGTAGGATCGCCACGCACGGACACACCTGGGCCAGCGGGGTTTGCCAGAATCGGCGACGAAGCATTCTCCGAGACTGGGCGCAAATGTTCCTCCGGATTTACAATTCCCTGTTCCGCAGGTGCTTCAGCTTGGGCCGCTCCCAAATTACTATTGTCTTCAAGCTTTTCAATAGAGACGGCAATAATAAAAGTAGCATTATCGAGCGAGCAAGGGAAACGATACCGCGCAGTATGGTGAGCAACATGTTCACATACTGCATCTCCAGATCTACCACGACCCCTTCCTCTGCCGCTCCTCGTTGCTGGAGGACATCACCTTTCAGGTTCCGGAGTATCGGAGGAACGCTGCGAGACTGCTCAACCACCAGAGCCCCCTCTTCTGCTCAGTAACCTGACTCTTTCGTGCTGCATTTTTGCTTGCTCTAAGCTGGGTAATAACAGAACCTCCCAATAACCATACAAACTCTGCACCTTAACAGTTCTGTGAACCCCTGCAGAGGGATTCAGAGAAACGCCCAGAACTGGAAGTAAAAAACTCAACAGCGGAATGCATTGAAGCTGGTATGCTATGAGTGTTTAAGGAGCAGCAGGACGCGGCGTGCGAGACGACGGGTGAACACAATAATGGCCGCATTAAAGAAGTTTTGCAGGCCCATCTCCCTTCCCAAGCGATCTGACTCGTGGCGTATGTGAGCTGACAGATGCCCATATGATGCGCCGCCTGATTGTCCTTTGGACAGTTAATCACCCGCATCCGGGGATATATATAAAAAGTATTATCAACTCTCTCTTACTATAATTGTTATCATATTTTAAAAAATCTTGAGTGAACATACATCCTTCTTAGTTTGATATATTTTTTTGCCATATATATATATATAGTGATTTTTTATTAAAAAAATTGTCTATATTTTTAACTAGTAAATTTATCCAGATTCTATTTATTTTTAATATATTTTTTATTTATTTATTTATTATATGTTCAAAATTTTTAACCAAATAATTTTTTCAAAATAGCAAGTGATTTCCAAAGAAGTGCTAGATACAACTTGGTAGCCAAGAAATTGTCATTCAATCTGGGTAACAATAATAAATAATTCCCCACATTTAAAAATTATATATTTCTTTATTACGATCTATCAAATCTCAATTATAAATCAAATCTCTCCCGCGACAAACATTTCTTTGAAGTTTTTTCAGAGTGTCTTGAGGATTTTGATTCCTTGGACTATATCTACGCTGAATATAACCTAAGTTGTAAATTCTTGACAGGTAGAAATACTCAAAATATTCATAAATTGCTGAAACGTTATATCTTTGACTTGTGAAATCACCAGGGATCATCATCGACAAAGAAAATTTATGTCAAATAGTTCCTTACGAACGATTATGAAAGAGAAAGATGTTGCGAGGGAAGCATGAAGAGTCCATGGCAGGGATAAATCTTTACATAGGTAGCGCACATACCTTGAAGGCCATAGGTTGTAGAAGAATTTGTGGCAGAAGTTGTTCAGAGCCACAAAGCTCTCGCTTCCTTCAAAAGAGGGACCAACGTGCCATTGATATGGGAGGCCATTACGCGGTCTATTCCTCCCAAGAATTTTCCACCGACGAACACGACAGGGATGGCCTGGCCACTGCCTACTAGTCTCTGCAAATCCTTTGCCATGATTAGCAACCTCAAAGAGAAGCCATTTAAGTGCACCTCGACTTTCTTCAATCTTGTTTGGGAGAAAAACACGATTGATAGAAATTAAAACTATCAACCGTCGAAGCTATCAGTTAAGCCACGTAAATAAGGTAGTCAAACTACCAACTGCCGAAGCTGTCAGTTAAGCCACGTAAATAAGGGAGTCAAACTACCAACTGCCGAAACTGTGGGATCAAATGACTAAAATTTTTTCAATCGTCTAACACTTGATCTGACGCTACAAACTAGTGCAAAGAGGTGACTAGGGGAGTTCTTTTTAGAGGAGAACGCCTTACAACATAACTAAATTAAAAAAAATATTATTTAAATATATATAAGAATAATATTAAATAATAAAAAGTTTAAAAATAATTTTTAATAATCAAAATTTTTACATATTAAATAAAAATTACAATTCTTAATTCTAATAAAATTTTACCATAAGATTATAGGTTTTAATTTTTTAAACTTATTTTATTTTATAGAAATTATAGTTGTTGCATTAAAAAATTGTAAAAACAAAAATTCTCTATTTAGCTATGAGATAAGAATTGTTAAAATAATATCACAATAAAAATGTTGTGGATTATTGCATTGAAAATTTTGATATAAAATTATATTTTATATATCAAAATATAATTGGATTTTTTGTTTAGTTTTTTGAAGTTGTCCTCTAAGTTGTATTGACCCATTCTTAACGATGTGAAAACTGATCCATTTTGTCTTCAAACTGATCCATTTTGTCTTCACAATTTGCCCTACCCAACATGGCAACATAATAAACCAACAATTTCCTCAATACTCAAAGAATTAAGTAAGGAATACTATAACTTTTATGGTCATTTAGCTATTTACCTAAGTGATTTCCATCAATCATTTTACTTTGGGCATGTTGCAACAAAAAATTTCCATGAGGAAGTAAGCAACCAGTGGAAAGTGACACTTCTTAATAGGGTTTTCTCAATTTTTTCAAATAATCTTTATCTAATATTTATTCTATTGGAAATAAAAGCTTTTTATATTTAGTGATTTATTATTTCAAGATGGTCTTTCCAAACTTTTTATATTTAGTGATTTATTATTTCAAGATGGTCTTTCCAAATCTTCTATTTCTTTTATGTATCTTTGCATCTTTAAAAGTAATTGCTAATATTTAATAAATTAAATACACATTTAAATATTGAGATTCATGTGAATATTTTACTCTTTGTAATAGAGTTTACAAAGAGTTTTCTCAAATTTTTCTTTTAAGATCTTCACAAATTTTCTATTCTTACTATTCATATCGTAAATATTTCTATGTAGTTGTTTAATAGACATCCTCACTCAATTACACACGCACATCTCAACACAGCGCCGATTGCCCCCAAAATTCGTTGAAATTGGCCAAGTCCCACGAAGGCTTAAACTTTCAAGTCAGTTTGCAAAGTCCCCCAAAGGCTTCAACTTTGAAGTCAGTTTGCTTTGTGCACTACTCCTAAAACTCAAAACAACTCCCCTGTTTTGAAGGCGCAGATCAGAGACAAATTCAGGTTTTTTTAACAAGTGCAGTGCAGGAATATCGATAGCAATGGAAGTTCTGTGGAGAAGATGCATTACGAGAGCCACCAAATACTTCGATAAACCAATCCAACCACTTCTGGAAGCCACCAACAATCCCTACGATACCGGCATTCGATCATCAGTACAGCTATCATTCACAAGAGGAGCTGCAACCAAGAAGGGTAAAGTAGCTGCACTTAAGAGGAGAAGTGTTGTAAAGAAAACCACAAAATCTGGAAAAGATTCGTCTGGTGGCGGCAGCAAGGAATCCCAACAGTTCAAAGAGCTGATAAAGAAATGCCTGGACGCCCCAACTCCCGTCAGGTACAAGGATTTCTTTTTTTTTACCTTAGTGTTACGGATGCATTATAGACATATGTTTAATAAGCCCCGATAAACTTGGTTATGGAGTGCATTTATAAACGGATGGAATGAATGACCATGCAAGTTTAGAAATTAGGACACAGGTACTGCTTTGATCGAATGTGTTCATTATTCATTATAAAGACACACTCTCATTGACCCATATAAGTCCACGTCTGATATGTACCTCGAGGTTGTGAAGATCGATGTTGGATATTCTGAATTGCAATCTTTACTATGAGGGCCATTTGATTTGTGCATTGAAATAGGCATCCTTTTGCAACTTCGAGATGCATATCAAACCTAGTTTTAGATTAGTCTGTGTTAATGATCATATTAAATTCAGCCATGCATCCTCTTCAATGCTCCATTACATACACACGGTTACACACAAACATGAAACGTTGATCGATCCTCTCTCCAACCAGGCTGCAGAGAACTTTGCTTATTGCAGTGCAACAAATGCATACATACACAGTTACTATAAACTTGTATCCACACATAACACTGGGGCAACTACTGGCAGCAGATAATTACACTGAAGCAGGGAACTGATTAATGGAACTATTAACTCATTGATTAGCATCTTTAATGACATTGAACTCTACTCTGGTAAACAAATAGGGTCCATGTAGATGAAAAATAAGGCAAGACACTCAATACAAATTTGTGGCAACCATACGTTATGAATAAAACATGTAGTTTACTAACTAATACAAACCTATTGTGAATTACTGTCATGGAAACTATTTTATTTCATCAATCTGCAATGCAGCCCCAATTTTTATGAAAACCCAGTTTTCATCTTGGATTAGCCCCTGGCAAATTGGGTAGATACTGTAACATTAGGAATTCACTAAGTGAAAACTTAGTTAATAGGAATTGGATCTTTTTTGGGTTTATTTTTAAAAATTGGTTAAAAAATGCTGCCTGGTGATACATAGCATATAAAGCTTTTTGTGACAGGTACCTGAAAGAGAAGGACAGGATTAGAGAAATGGAAAGGGAAAAATTAGGTCTTATCAGCAAGGACAGACAGAGGGAGCTTGACATGGAAAAGCAAATGAAAAAAAAGTTGAAGGAGGGAGAAACCGTGACTGAGAGCAAAGAACAATTGGATCCTGTTGCATTGGGTATTGTAGACAAAGATGAAATACCATCTTTTGAGTTTACAGTAGAGGAAGGCAGGCGTCTTGCAAAGGAGTACAGTAGGATGCTAGCGCGGGATTTGAGAGCAAGACAGGCTGAGGAATCCATGAGACTTAAATTGAAGAATGATGCCATTGCAGCTCTTCCTCCTCGTCTTAGAGAAGCAGCTCTTGTTCCGGACTTTACACCGTTTCCGGCCAATCGGCATCGGGCTTATTTGACCCCTCCAATTGAAGGGTACAGTCAGAAGCTCAAGGATGCTGCCAAACAGCTGGCAAGCAAGAGGTACAGATGATGGGATTTGCTTCCTTGGCTCGTCACAGCAGTTGAGATATTTCAGTTTAAATATTTTAATATGAAATTGTCTTGGCATAAAGAGATGTTTGCTTGAGTGGGAGTTGCAATAACTTCTCAAGAAAATCTAAAAATTTTGGAAAATATTGTTTTTATTAAGTTGGGGAAATTTACGAGGATTCTAAAAAACTTGGTTTGCATGGTGGCACATTCTTTCTCCGTAAATGGTAAAATTTTATGATATCAGTTTATTGGTAAATAAGCCCAACCTGCATAAAGAAGTATTGTATAATTATAGCTGTTCCGTCTCATTTCCAGTGCCTTTAATATCTTTAAAGATACAATCTGATAGTGGCAAAAACTTGGACAACAATAAACCTGATATGAAAGTCAGCTTCTGTTTCATAAAGTATATTAAGGGACTGTCTTTGCTCACCTTGTAACTAAAAGCAAGGTTAAATATAAAGTATGTACTCTTGCAAAGGTAGTTACTCTCTCTTTCATATGAATATATATCTTTTTTTGAAATGCGAAACCAAAGTCCCACATTACATGAGTGTCTGCCTAATGATTCAAGATTGAAGCTGCCATTTACTATGTGTCAATAACCTCTTCCTGTTTGGAGAGGATTGTGTTGGTTTATCATGAAAGCTGTCACTTTTCGCTAACAAATTGATGGCCACTTGGCAAACATCATGAAGTAGTTTCTGCACGCATGGTATAGACCACAGCATAAAAAATGTGGGCTATAGCAAGGATTGAGGAAACTGCAGCTCCAACCACCTCGAGAATTTGGATGCTTGTTAGGGCATCAATGTTGAAAATAGTAGAGAGAAAGGTCCTTCTTTGACTTGTGCCTTAGTCAAAGAGAACAGAAGCAAATTTTCCTTAGCAGGCACAAATTCCTATAAGTTACGAGCTAATTCCTAAAAATTAGGACGAGTTCCTAAAATTTAGGGCGAATTCCTATAAGTTAGGACAGTTATGAAGCAGTTCGACTGATGTGCTGAAGTGGTAGGCTCAGTTTAGTGCCTCCTAGTGTGAGTTAGTTTTGGAAATTGACATGCGTGAGTCTCAAGTTCTAAATTTGGGCAGCACGAGTTACATGGGTCAGTTAGACTCAGTTAACTTAATCAATTAAAAAATCATCCCTTAGTTATAAATTCACTAATTTTAGCCATCCGAATTGCTATAAAGAAGGAACGAAGGCAGAATTGTATTCATTCTTGTATGTACCAATTTTGTGTGTAAGCTTGTAAGTGAGCGTGACAAGAAGGCTTGTGTGAGTTGGTAGACAGTAGTTTTCCCTTGGTTCATGCGCTAGAATTTAGGAGCTAAGGATCAACTCTTGCGCAAGGAATTAGGGACCTGGTTCCTTGGGTTTGTGCTAGGATTTCAGAGCAGAGGGGGAGCAAGGGAAGAGGGCAGCGCCATCAACATTCTTGCAAGGGTTTCATGCTTAGGATAAGCAGGGGGAAGGGTGTATTCTCCAAGTGAAACAGCTGTATTTGTAAGAGATTAATTGCTCAGTTTCTATCAAGAAACAAGCAGAGGGTTTTCCCAGTTGGGTTGCCTATAAAAATTGTGTCTTGAATTGTGTGAATTGTATTTATTTCTGTTCCTATTCCACTGCAAATTTGAAGTAGAGAAATTTTTTGTTTTAGTGAATAGAAACTAGTTTTCAGTTTTCAGATTGTTCATTATAGCAGATCAAAATTTTGTGGATTTTTTACATGGTATCTGTTAATTTTAGGTAACATTGGTATGTTCTATGCTTAAGAGCAATTTTACTTCAATTTCTTTATTAGCCCAATATCAATATCCAGTTTAACAATCACATCAACATGATAGTAAAATGCAGATAGAACATAAACATAAACAGTTGAAGACAAGCCAAGACAATAGGACATAAGATGTGGCACCAGCCAGGGACAAACCCCAATGTGGGGAAACCCTTGATCAATTCTTCTTATATTCTTCAATAGTTCAGCAGAGAGAGATAGTACAATTTACAAATCTGATAATTTATGACAGCAGCAAAAAGCCCTAACCAGAAAAGTCAACGCTGGTCAACAAGGCAGAATTCTTCCTCTATTCAGCTTGGTCAAACCCAGTCAACTTCGGCCTCCAACAGCAAGTGTAATCAGCCCAAAACAGTCCAAAAAAGTCCAGTCAAAACTGGTCAACGAAAGTCAACCCTGTGGCCAGCCCTAGTACAGTCAACGCTAGTCAAAGGAGAGGTCAGATTGCCTCGGTTTTAGTGCCCAGATCTGCGGCCTGCTAGGACAGAGATGCCTCACCCAAACCGAAGTCAAAACAGGTCAATGCAGTCAAACAACCTCCCTGCAGCTCGGCCAGTGCTGGTCAACGCAGTCAACATAAATCTGTCTTCCTTTCCTTCGCACGTGTGAGAGAGAAGAATGCCAAAAAATGCATACCCAATCACAAGAGGAGAGAGAGAGATGTGAGATGAGATGATAGTGAAAATGACTTGAGGTCTCCTCCTTTTATATGCAACATTGAGGATGAGTTGGGGGTTTGAATGCCTGTTTTGCTTGCTGGTCGACCTTGACAATTTGTCCATAATATAAATAAATTCATATCTTCATTTGTACATGTCGGAATCGAATGATCTTTAGATAAATCCTACACCTCTCGGAGAGAGGAATCCAAGAAAATTATCAGCTGTCATAAATAAGATGACCCATGTGGAGTTTGGCCCTAGTTGCCAATTTTAACAGTATCAGAGCGTGGATCAGAATAAATACCATCACAAGGTAATTGACACATCCAAGTGCAACGCATCATAAGAAAAACACCATCTGAGGCAGGCCGCAGATCAAGGTGCTCAATGAAGGGAGAAAGACATATGTTTTGGGGTGATCTTTGTGAGAACTAGTGAGCCGAGTTTGATTAGAAGTGCAGGCGGAGTTGAAATGAATTCTGGGCAGGTTTTGTGTGAGTCTATTGGTGGAAAGACCTCTGTGTTTGAGTCGCAATCTCTAGCAATCTGGCCGAACTGGAGAAGAAGATTATGTTGTGTCTCTTCCTGTGACAGGTACAGGGTGAGTTGAGGAGAAAGCTAGCCGAGTGGTTGAGGACAAATTCTGGGCTGTTCTATGCAAATTTTTTTGTGGTGTATTTCTGTGCTAATCAGGTTGCAGTGATAGTGTCCTAAGTGGAAGAAGGAGTTTAGTAAGGATCATGTAGCTCCATCAGCAGAGGTAGATGCATTTTCTGCCGAACTTGAGAAAGATTTCTCATTGATTGCCTGCATGGCAAGCTTGCAGATAACAGTATATGGTATATAGATTCAGGAGCATCCTTCCACATGACCAGGAATGTGAAGAGTTTCAACCACCTGAAGGAGAAGGACATGCAGTTTCAGATCGAGCTAGGAGATGATGGCATGTATGTAGCTAGAGGAGTTGGTGCTGTCAGCTTTCAGAGGGAGTCAGGTAACTCTCTTCATCTCAGAGATGTTCTCTATGTTCCAGGATTGAGGCAAAATCTTGTTTTGGTAGCTACCCTTGAGGACAAGGGATATGATATCATCTTTAGCAGAGGTAAGGTGTATCTCCAACACTTAGCTTCTGGATGTAAGAAGCATATAGGTGTGAGGGTGAAGAATCTAAGTGCAACCTTGAGCAACAAGGCAAGGAGATCTCAAGAGTAGAGTAGTAGTGGTTGAGCGAGAGCAGGCTAGAGCTCTCAAGATGGAGCCTCAGCCAGTATCTCAATTTGAGTCTAATTTAGTTGGCAGTTGGTTTGGCCAGCAGGATGATGAGGAGAATAGCCCAAGGAAAGTGGAGGCAACCACTCAGTCAGAGACTCCCAGTATAAGGAGAGTTCTAGCCAAGTGAGTTCTAGCCAAGTGGGCAGAGGATTTGGTTAAGTCACAAGTGAGATCAGAAGAGGTTTGAATCTTCCAGTATCACCTTTAGCTAGAAGAAGCCAACAGGATGATGAGGAGAATAGCCCAAGGAAAGTGGAGGCAACCACTCAGTCAGAGACTCCCAGTATAAGGAGAGTTCTAGCCCAGTGGGCAGAGGATTTGGTTAAGTGAGATCAGAAGAGGTTTGAATCTTCCAGTATCACCTTTAGCTAGAAGAAGCAACCACAAAGGTACACAGGGTACATGGCACTTATGACTGAAGTGATGGATTCACAGAACACGTTTGCAAAGAACAGGTCTTTAGATCAGTGTCCACAAAAGAAAGCAGGGAAGCCTTCTAGTTCAGAGGGAGCAGTTGCAGCAGCAGAGAATGTGGTAGTGTTGGAGATAGATCCAGGTGGACGAGGTTCTTCCAAAAGCACCTTACTTGCTAAGAGGGAGTGTTGAAAATAGTAGCAAGAAAGGTCCTTCTTTGACTTGTGCCTTAGTTAAAGAGACTAGAAGCAATTTTTCCTTAACATGCACAAATTCCTATAAGTTAGGAGCTAATTCCTAAAATTTAGGGCAAATTCTTATAAGTTAGGACAGTTATGAAGCAATTCGACTAATGTGTTGGTCCTTGGAGTGGGAGGCTCAGTTTAGTGTCTCCTAGTATGAGTTAGTTTTGAAAATTCACATGCGTGAGTCTCAAGTTCTAAATTTGGTCAGCATGAGTTACATGAGTCAGTTAGACTTAGTTAACTCAATCAATCACAAAATCATTCCTTAATTAGAAATTCACTATTTTTAGCCATCCGAATTGCTATAAAGAAGGAACGAGGGCACAATTGTATTCATTCTTATATGCACCAGTTTTGTGTGTAAGCTTGTAAGTGAGCATGACAAGAAGAAGGCTTGTGCAAGTTGGTAGAAGGTAGTTTTCCCTTGGCTTATGCGCTAGAATTTAGGAGCTAAAGGATCAACTATTGCGCAAGGAATTGGGGACTTGGTTCCTTGTGTTTGCGCTAGGAATTCAGAGTAGAGGAGGAGCGAGGGAAGAGGGCAGCGTGATCAACATTCTTGCAAGGGTGTCATGCTTAGGATAAGTAGGGAGAAGGGTGTATTCTCCAAGTGAAGCAATTGTATTTGTAAGAGATCAATTGCTCAGTTTCTATTAATAAACAAGCAGAGGGTTTTCCCAGTTGGGTTCCTTATAAAATTCTGTGTCTTGAATTGTGTTTATTTCTGTTCATATTCTGTTGCAAATTTGAAGTAGAGAAATTCTACGTTTTAGTGAAAAGAAACTAGTTTTCAGTTTTCAAATTGTTAATTATAGCAGATCAGAATTTCGTGGATTTTCTACATTCAACTTGCTTTAATGAATGCTTGAATTCAATAACACTTATTGTATTTTATTAGAAATTTTCTATTGTCTTGAGATTGCTCATATTTTTATAATACATCACTGGTATACATTGCTTCCACAGGTAATTATATTTAATGAATGCCTAAACCTCTCTTATAATACAAGTCTAGTAGCAAAATTAACATCCTCATGGATGCACTTTCTAAACTTGTAATAATCATTTACCTTTTTCCCAAGGAAAACCTCACGGGGAAACCCTTAGTATGGTTCTTCACATTCATGGATGACATCCTCAATAAACCTGTTGGCATAACCTAGTGCACCACACCTAGGGGGATTTGAACTGGGCACTTCTTGGCATGGAACTAGCCAAATGCCCAACAACATTGACAACAACTGATTGAGTTAACCCCTTGGGCTATGTTACCCACCCTTTGTGGGTGATATCCCCAAGAGATTTTTTTTTTCTCCATGATGGCCCTCAGTCGGTAGCTAGCAGCCCCTTGCAGCCATCAACTAGCTTGTTGTGCCATTTTTCCACCACCTGAGCTAGCCATGTGGTCCCTCACCCATATGACATGATCGTATGTTTGAAGGTGGGCCTCCCAAACCTAAAGGTATGCCTTGTCATTTGTTAATTGAGTATTTCAGTCTACTTATCATGGAAACTCTTGGGCATGGACTGATGGGGGGATTCAATGGAAAGAGTGGACTAGGTCTGTGCTCTTGTCCCCAGGTCTCTTTTAGGATGTTAACCTTGAACCCTAGTCACGTGGCATCTCTTTTACTGGTCTTTGGGCTTCTGGGATGATATTACATGGGAAACCCTGATTTTGGATGCATGGTCCTGCTCCTCGACTCACATATATCACTCCCCTTTCGCTCATTATAACCCCTCTCATCATTTCTTCCACCTGGGTCCACATTCCTCCATTGGGTCCACATAGGGTCAACCACCCCCTCCCCCTTGCCCACATCTTGGGTCGGGCTTGGAATGATGCCCTGGAGGTTGATGCAGATAAAAAGAAAAGAAAAAGCCTAATTGGCCACATTCAATAGGAAATTGTACCACAAAATGCAAAAGATGGTTGGGACAAGCATATTTAGCACGTGGGCAAAAGCCACTACATGAGCTCTACTCCTTCCATGGCCATCACCCTGGTTCCTAGAGGCCCTAGATGAGTCTCCTTTATCATTTAGGAACCCATCATTGTCCCAACCCCTGATGGGCAATGAATCGCCCCACATCAAAGGGGGTATCCACTACTATACTTTACACATCATGCTCTTATTCCTTGAGCCTCGAGCAATTAATCAAAGAAAAATCGTAAAAGGCATATGAAGAAAGTTGGAAAAATCAAGGCCGGGGTAACTCATGGACCATGATTGCTCCCTCCTATACATTATATATCCAAATGTCAGCTTCCCTTTATTAGCTACCCTTGCAGCCCGACATGTGGCCCAGGATTGTCCCTTTCATTCCCTATCCCATTCATCTCTTTATCACATGCCACCACCATTTGAAATACCTTGGACATGCTGTTGATTTTGGGTAGCATCGGATGTGCTCTAGCTCCGAAATTTTGTGGAGGGGCTAGAATACATGAGATCTCTAGAACCCAAAAATCATTTGGAGAAATTCCACCATGATGAGGAGTTATTAACATAATTAATATTTTTAATGGGTTCCTAAGTCTAAACTTAGGAAAATAAAAATATTAATGGGTATTAATAAGAATATGGGTGAGAAACTTTTAAGTGATGAGGATCAAGTCTGTTTTAATCTTAGCCATTGATTAAGGACTTAATCTCGGCCGTTGATTCATCACAGGAAAAGTATAAGAAGAAGCTTGAGGGTCGGTTGGAGATACACTTGAGGGATCAATCAGTTCGATTTTTCTGGGGGCGAGGTTTGTTGAGAAAATCGAACAAGTGATCTGTTGCAGTGAGAGGAGCAGTTTGGCAGAGGGGCTTCAGTCCAAGGCCGAGAATACATAGTAGAGAGGCAGAGAAGCACCATAAGAGACAACGCAGAGGGAGAGCTCTGACACAGTGACGTAGAGGGAGAGCTCTGACGCAAAGGGAGAATGACGCAATGTCGCAGTGACACAATGTCACAGTGACACAACTCCTAAGGAGGTGACGCAGTTCCAGGGCAGAGCTTGGAGCAGCCATCGCTGCCCAACACTGGGAACAACGCAGTCACCTGTGAGGTTTGTTCATCTGTCTACGAATAGAGGTACTTCTGCCCGGTTTATTCTCTGTTGGGTGAGCCAGATTTGGCACCCTAGTTGTATTCAGAAATCTGCTTAATAATACAAACCCTCTATATGTTGCACCGGCTTTCTCGAATTGGATTTTTTCGGGGACGATTGTCCAAAAATAACGGTGTCCCTTGTGTATTTGTCTCATTTCATTTAAGTTCATGATCTGTATGTGTAGTCTGCAATAGTGTTTTCATTGCTATTTAAATAATTAAATAACTTGTTGAATGTAAAAACAAGTAGGAGATGGTAAATTAGTGATTGTAGTAGGATTTCTGATGTGTAGATTCAGAAATTTTCACATGGTATCAGAGCATTGCAGATCATAAGAGACTGAAGACACCAGCTGGGAGATCCAGAGAATTTGCTATAGAGAGGTAGCTGTCCCGAGTGACAACACTGTTCCAGAGCCAAAGACGCAGAGGGAGAGTGACACAGTGCAGAAGAGGTGATGCAGAGGCTCATGCAGTGCCTGTGTCAGCATTCTGAGCTAGGTGAGGGTGATGCAGTAGCTGGGAGGAGCCCACGCAGTAACTGCGTCAGCTGTCTAGGCCAGTGCAGAAGCAGAGGGGCAGATCAGGCTCACGCAGAGCCACGTCATCTTTCCGGACCAGGAAGGAGTGACGCAGTGGCCAGGAGGAGTTGATCTAGCTCATGCAGTGATTGCGCAGAGCTAGAGGAGCTCAGATTCTTCAGTTGCTGGGGCTGGGGGAGCAGAGAAGATTTGATCTGAGGAGCTGGTGGGACGCTGTTGTTGTTGGTGCAGAACAGTGTCTATGGAGACAGAGTCGAGGTAGAGGGAATCACTGCCTTGACAAATTTCTAACCAAAGAAATCTAGATCCGGGTTGCAACAGCAAAGGAGGATTGGAGAGGAGTGATTCAACATTTGGCCGGAGGATTTCTGTGAAGGGAATCAGGACTTAGAGGGAGTTTAGAGGAGCTTGTTCCTTAGAGGTTTCTTGCGCCAAATAAATCCATATCCAAGTCTTGCTGGATTAGCAACAGGAGAGGGAGAAGAGAACCTGTCCTATATTTGTTGAGCAGAGATGGCAGTTAATGGACTGAGGGATCAGGACAGATTGGATGGAGCTTCCAATTTTGTCATCTGGAAGGCCAGGATCCTAGCAGTCTTGGACAAAAATCACATCAAGGACTATGCCTTGAAAGTAGTTGTTGTTCCGGTCGACGCTGATCCGTTAAAGAAGTACGAGGAGGCCCAGGCGAAGGCTAAGTGCATGATCCTAGACGGGGTCAAATATCATGTAGTACCACACATTGCTGAGAAAGAAACAACAAGGGAGATGTGGGAGACGCTGACCACCTTGTACCAGGGCACTTCCATCCAGCGGAAGATGCTATTAGAAAATCAGCTGAGACAGTACCAGATGCAGAAGGGAGAAGAGATCGATCCCTTCCTCCTCAGGTTGCAAGGGATTAGAGACTAGTTGACTTCCGTGGGGTCTACACCAGATCCTGAGTTCATGGTCAGGACTGCCTTGAATGCAGTCACCGAGGACTGGGAGACATTTGTCCAAAGTATCTTGGGCAGAGCAACTCTCCCTAGTTGGGAGGAGATGTGGGTAGCTCTTCGACAAGAAGAGATCAGGAGGTTGACCAAGGCGGGGGGTAGCGGCAAAGGAGCCCGGGTCAAGAAGGAGAAGGACGCAGCTCGCGCATCATCAGGACAACAAGGGTAGTGGAAGAGAAAGAAGAAGCACATAACCAAGGTCAGATGCTTCAAGTGTGGGGAACTTGGACATTATGCCACTCAGTGCCCCCGGAAGAAGGGCAAGGAGGAGGCTTCTGGCTCGAAGGCTGCTCCAGCGAAAGCTGACAGGGAAGGCGAGGATGACGATTGTTGCATAAATGCTCATGTGCCTCTGGAGAAGAGGTGGGGCGATATGGAGTTGTAGTCGAGAGGACTACATGTCGAGCAGGATCCTTGAGGTGCCCAAACTCTTGGATCACATACGGCTACAGGAGCCCTTAATGACAGTAGCAAAATGACAGGTGTCGATTGGAGCGAGGTGTGATGGAGCGACAGTGGCAGAGCTAGAGTGCCAAAATCTGAGGCAACAGAGTGGATGTTGTAGTAGTGTGAGAGGCACAAAGCAGTTTACAACAACGCAGTAGCAGCAAAGGGTCAGCACAGATTAGCAACAGAGGTAGCTTCAGCATCACGAGCCATCCAGATTGACCAGCATGTCAGTTTTTGGGTGAAGTTTCAATTGCTTACTTCTCAGCAACTGAGTTGCAGTGCAACAGTTAGTAGTGGCAGTGCTATGGGCAACATGAGACAACATTTTGAGAGAGAGCTGTAGTACAGATGTAGCAATGACGGTGGCAGAGTCATCAATAACAGTATAGGAAGCAACAGTGCAGTGGATGAAGGGCATCAAGCCAAGCATCAACAACACAGAGGACCGATGTAGTGGATCAGTGTAGTACTTCTGTTGAGAAGTGTTACTAGAGCACATTCCTCGCTAAGAGGGAGTGTTGATTTTGGGTAGCATCGAATGTGCTCTAGCTCCGAAATTTTGTGGAGGGGCTAGAATACATGAGATCTCCAGAACCCAGAAATCGTTTGGAGAAATTCCACCCGGATGAGGAGTTATTAAAATAATTAATATTTTTAATGGGTTCCTAAGTCTAAACTTAGGAAAATAAAAATATTAATGGGTATTAATAAGAATATGGGTGAGAAACTTCTAAGTGATGAGGATCAAGTCTGTTTTAATCTTAGTCGTTGATTAGGGACTTAATCTCGACCGTTGATTCATCAACAGGAAAAGTATAAGAGGAGGCTTGAGGGTCAGTTGGAGATACACTTGAGAGATCAGTCAGTTCGATTTTTCTAGGGCGAGGTTTGCTAAGAAAATCGAACAAGTGATCTGTTGCAGTGAGAGGGGCAGTTCAGCAGATGGACTTTATTCCAACGACGAGAATACATAGTAGAGAGGCAGAGAAGCACCAGGAGAGACAGCGCAGAGGGAGAGATCTGATGCAGTAACGCAGAGGGAGAGCTTTGATGCAGTGACGCAGAGGGAGAGCTCTGACGCAGTGACGCAGAGGGAGAGCTCTAACGCAGAGGGAGAGCTCTGACGCAGAGGGAGAGCTCTGACGCAGTGACGCAGAGGGAGAGCTCTGATGCAGTGATGTAGAGGGAGAGCTTTGACGCAGTGATGCAGTGTCGCAATGTCACAGTGACGCAACTCCTAGAGGAGTTGACGCAACTCCTAGAGGAGGTGACGCAGTTCCAACGCAGATCTTGGAGCAACCATCGCTACCTAGCACTGGGAACAACACAGTCACCTGTGGGGTTTGTTCATCTGTCTATAGATAGAGGTACTTCTGTCGGGTTTATTCTCTGTTGGGTGAGTCGGATTTGGCACCCTAGTTGTATTCATAAATCTGCTTAATAATACAAACCCTCTATATGCTGCACCGGTTTTCCCGAATTGGGTTTTTCAGGGGACGATTATCCAAAAATAACGGTGTCCCTTGTGTATTTGTCTCATTTCATTTCAGTTCATGATCTGTGTTTATGTGTAGTCTGCAATAGTGTTTTCATCGCTATTTAAATAATTAAATAACTTGTTGAATGTAAAAGTAGGAGATGGTAAACTAGTGATTGCAGTAGGATTTCTGATGTGTAGATTCAAAGATTTTCACACATACTACCACCTTTAAAGATAGAAACCACCTAATAGGGTACTTGGTTAACCCCCCTTGGAGCGTGGAGACATTAGCACATGCCAAATCCCACTATGGAAAGACATGCCATTATGAAGTGCCCACCTGTTGTCCATGGTTTGTAAGCTCTTTAACTCGATTTCTTTAAATGACTTGTTGTATTAGAAGGCAAGGGGACGCTTTAGATCTTATGCAGGATTGCAGATCGTCTCCATTTTGGCTTTGGTCTCCTTATACAGGGTCCTAACCCTCCAGAGGGTTACATTGGCACATGTAGGGTGTGTGTAGAGAGCCATGGGCCTCCACAACAGTAGACAACATTCCATGAATCCCCGCAGATGTTCGGAGATTGCTCGAGATTCACCTATTGAATGAAGAAGATGCACCCGGTTCACCATGCCCAGTCGACCCCACAATGGTACCATGCACTTGAGAGATGACCTAGGACCTGTATGATGGTGTGGCTTCACTTACACCATCATCCGAGTCCTTGTAGATGGTCTACAGGCATCTTCGATCTATTTGGAGACCCATGAGGTTACTTGTGTGCCTCCACACCCATTTGGAGTACCACAAGTTTATTATTTGGAGAACAAGGGGCCAACCCCTTGTCCACTACTTTTGGGAGTCCTATTTCTCATTATGGCACCTATGGACTTCACCAGGCCTCTTATAAGGCCCAACGACATGTACTATTGGTCATTCGACCTCTTGAGAGGCTTATTCTTTTGTTTATGAGCTAGTTTGGTGGGCTTGTCACCAAAAGTTAGATATTTTGTACATTATTTTATTTTAGGGGCCTAATTAGCTAAATCGAACTCATTAAAAGTGTATAAATACAAGTGATGTGATTTCATTTTAGCATCATCACTTTGATTTGGGACTTGCATCTCTTTAGAGATTTTTGCTATCCTTCTTGGAGGATGAATTTTTGGAGCATGGAATGAATTTTGATGTTTGGATTATTTTCTCATGTCTTGGAGCTTCTTGAATGGCAAGTTTTGGATGGTTGGATATATTCTTATACATGTAAGTGCAATTTAATGCTATTCTTTCCTTCTATTTTTGTCACATACATTGTTGCTGGGATTTCGCTATACTAGGGCTAATTTGCTACATCCATTTATGCGAAGTTGTGGAAATTTTGTTTCTAGATAGTGATGCTTCATGTATGGGCCATGTATAATGAATGAATGTTCCTAGAGATGTTTCATTACTAAAAATCATCTTGATAAGCCATCTATTTTGCAAAGCGAAGTATAAAGTCTTTGAAGCTGCTTTTGTTGCTGCCCTAATGCTAAGCGAAGTTGTCTTTGAGGCCTCCTTGACCTAGAAAATCCGAAAGTCCATAGTCATAATTCTACCTGACTCCAATCTCCCCAAAGGATTAGGCACTGGTCCACCATAAGGTGATCACCTTAAACCTTTTTTTCCTCTCCTCCCTCTTCTTTACTAGGCCTAGCCCATTAGGTCTCCTAGGGCATCATTTATCTCGCAACCCACCCACTCAAACATTCGATCCCTTGGCATCCTCTGCGCTGGTGTGTCTCCTAGGTGCCCTCCAATTTTGAAGAAATTCTGATGGTGGGATTTTGAGATATCTCAAGCCCTAGCCTCAAGATTGAATCTTGCCCTTGGTTTCCTTAGGCTAGAACCCTCATTGGGACCCTCATATTGCCTTGCACAAAATTTCTATCTTTGGTCCCTTCCTCCCTGTTAAAATTGGCAAGTAGGGCCAAACTCCATCATGGACAACTCAAATGATAGAGATGATATTTTTATTGGATTCCTCTTTCCGAGAGGTGCAAGATTGATCTAAAAATCATCTCATTTTGACAAGTAGAAATGGGATTATGAATTTATTTCTTCTATGGACAAATTGTTAAGGTCGACTCCGTTAGCGCTCGAATTTGGCCTCAGGCTGAAGAAGACAAAATCCAAGGCAACATCAAACCACTTAGCCTCGTAGCTAGCCCTACGAGGACAGGAGAGGGCTCTCTCCGGGTCTATCTCGGCAAAAGGTCTTCAAAGGGCTGAGATGACCGATATGAATACTGATTTTAGGCTAGTAAATTGATTAAAAAGGGGTTTTTAATAAAATGATGGGGTTTTTCTGGGCTGCATGGGGCAAAGAAACAGCTTGAACAGAGAAATGTAATCAAAAACACAGATTGTCTCCTGAGGCAAGGTAGGCAAGAAATTTTAACATCAAATTGAGATTAAATGGAATGGCAAGACTGCTGAGGAGCTGACAAGGGCATAGAGGATGAATCCTTGTCAAACAGAAGAAAACATTAAATATGAACAAACTTAAAGGCAGAGCATACAAAATATGAATTCTACCTTAACACTTCATTTGTTCAATTGGAAACAATCATGAAATGACATGAACACATAACAGGCTACATATGAAACAAAAGAGGACACAAATGTTAAATCTCATACCACAGGAATCTCAGAAGCCAGAGCTGGGTATTTTCATTAAAATCCCTGTTAAAGACTGTACAATGAAAGCTCTGTTCTCTCTCCTCCACCAGCGCTCAGAATTCTCTCTCCCCACTTTTACAAATGATTTTTTAATACATTAAATAAACTATTCTAGGAGAAAACAGATCGACCCCCAAAACAGGGGCTCTGTTTCAACTAAATCCATGAAGATAGAAAAGAATCCTCCATCTGCTCTAAAGATAGAAAAGTCTTCCAGTATTCCAGCTTGAGGATTTCGAATGGCCCATGAAAACTAATCCTGGAACATAGACTAGCTGATGATAGAAATAGGTAATCGAACCTTTGAATGCCACTTTGCAACTGCTCTCCAAATTTCCGGAAATGCATTGCCACTTTACGGAAATTGCTAAAATATGGGTCAAACTGCCACATATGCTCTTTTAGATGAATCAAATGCGCACATATTGCAATGACTGCCACCTAGGAAATGCCATTTTCTTATATCATTTTTTACAGTTTCTGCTCGTTGATAAGGATATCCATTTGGATTTCCTTTCCAAAATCTGTATTCTTTAACCAAACAAGACTGGATATGGTCATCCAAAAGAAACTGTGAGAAACCAACAAACTTTTGAGCAAGAAAATGGTATGCAAAATTCACAGTTGTACTTATAATGCCTATTCCATGTGTTCGAATAGAGTTGGCGACATGCTTTACACCAACTGTAATCAAGTTTTTCCGGTTTGGGGCATTAGAAACTTTCTCTATGAATACCTGTGTATTTAGATTATAAGTATGTGAAGCCACAAATATATGAATATTATGCATTATTTCAAGTAGATCAACACCCTGCTCCAACTTCTGACCAGGTAAATGAATATCATCTAATTCCAGCCCATATTTCTGTTCTGCACGGTGTCTCATCTCAGAATATGTCTTCCAGTCATGAGGAGCCATGGCAGCATGATTGTAGAAAGCTGCATTCAAATAGTTCTCAACACGAGATTTTATATGGATATACTTGGATGATATTCTCAATGGTTTCAACTGTAAATACCAGGATAAATCACGCAAGCCTGTCTTTGTAGGATTCACATTAACTGATCCTTTCAGATGAGCAGAGTGCACATGCGGACGAAGATCAGTTTCAATGTCCCTGCAGAGAGGTTCTATGATTTCATTTGCTAGAGACTTCTCGATCTCCATTTCATATGAATCCAAAGATGAAACATTAATCTTGCTGACTTTAAGCAACCTCAATTCATCATAGAATGTATTGACTAAATACTGCAGCCATAGAGCTCTATTTTCTTGAGCATACACCATAGAAAACCATGTGGACATCATTTCTCTTCTCCAATAAAGGAAGCTGCAGTTTGTCACAGCTCCCACCACAGTATCGTACTCAGCAATAAGGGCCAATTTGGACATCAGTTTTCTGACTCTGGAATGATCAGTCTCGAGATGTCCACTGGTGCCATTTATGACATCCACAGCAAGATGAAAGACAACTTGCCTTGTGTCACTACCACCTCCTTGTAGCATCTTCAATGCAAGATCTACCGCGGCAAGAGAATCAATCGCCTTTGTATCTGCATCCTTGCCACCACATCATGAAGCTGCTTCCTTCGAAGAAAACATCTGATGAAATGCTGAGATCGCTTCCCATCTTCGTCACATACTCTTCAAAATTTTCAAGATTTTGTACCTTTTGGTGTTATCCTTGTTTGAGATTTTCCAGGTCTTTCAAAGCCTCTTCTATATGTGCCCAAAAGTATGAGTCCCGAGGGAGAGATGCAGGTTTTGTGCGTTCAAGGATTTCTTCCTCGATAGAACCAACACTAACCAAAACAAAAACACGAACCTCCTTCTTTTGGCCAATTCTATGGACACGATCCTCTGCCTGCTGATCCATTTGAGGATTCCAATCACTATCACAGTATCAGCAATCTGTAAGTTGAGACCAAGCCTCACTAGCCCGGGTGCTCAAAGAAACATGAAGTATGGTGCATCTGGCTCATTAAACTTCTGAAGTAAAACCCCTCGTTCTTCTGTAGGCTGAGGTGTTAAAGATATTTTGGAATATGATGGAACGGTAAAGTTCTGCCCAATAACAACATTGAAAGATAAGATGACACCAGGTTCTAGTACAACGCCTTCCTTAACAACAGCCCCATCACAAACAATAGCATATCTTAGAGTTGCATTGTCATGGATGGTCACATTATTCCAAATGTAACTACCTCGTATATGAACATTTCAACCAATAATGCACCCCTGCCCTATAACAGAGTCTGTAATATTGCAACAATCACCACTGCTTGTACCTTCCCCAAGAAAGGTTGTTCCACCAATCATTGCAGAGCATGATTGCCTCACACCTGCTACTTTGTAAATTCCTTGGGAGTCTAGTCTTATTGGAGGACCGTTTTTTGAAAATGGGATATCTGTGGGATATGTCCATCCATGAAGAATATCTTTGCTTACAGCACTTCTAAAATTGTCAATTCGTGCAGCATACTCTGAATAAATCTCGTATGTGAATATTTTATAACCCATTACTTCATCACTAAGCAATCCTTTAACAAAGTCACGCCTGAGCTGTTGATAGTCAAAATTATCGGTAAAAAGAAGGAGCACTTCTGGAGAGCAGATATCAATGAAGCAATCCTGATGATCGTTATAAAGCCGGACAGCTGACCTATCTATGACAATTGATTGATCAAGAATTATATTCCCTGAAAACTGGTGTGCTTTACCATAATCTTTCTTGTCTTCATAATATAGAAGTTGTTTGGGATTTCCAGTGAGACCTCTCCAAATCGCTTGTAACTTGCTTTGCCTCTGATTGCTGATGATGTTTTGTTTTCTTCTGTTTGTGCTTTTGCAAAGATAGGCGCTGAGGAAGCTGCTGCCTTTTGAAGAGCTGGAAAATTTGATACATATTCTAAAAAACACATTTAATGATTTCTTCTTCAAAACAGGGTTTTGAAGAGGAATCAATCTCACACTGACATACAAGACGGAGTCTAACATCGGCTCCACTAGGGATGGCAGCTGCCGCTTCTTGGAGGTGCCAAGAACTGCAGATCTTTGGGAGAGCAGACAGTGCCTCCATCCATTGGGCAATGGAGTCATCATTCCAACAACCACCACAGACTTTGACATATTTATGGACTGAAACTTGACTGAAATGATTGAAAAACTGACTCGGCAAACTTCTAACTAAAACTGTAATAAAACTGGGACAAAAATGCTGCCTTTTGGCTGCTTATTTATTTACAAAATCTACCCTACTTTGCTGTAAAAACAGTAGATCAGGTAATACTGAAGTGCCAGATCAACCATTCAAGTAAACCTGATAATGATGCCGGTTGAAAATGCTTCCACCAGGACACAGATGTAATTGCTGGCAGCCCTTCATGCACGTAATGAGCCTGGTCACGTACAAGACAACCTGATCTATCAATCAAACTGAAAAACATTTCCATGTATGTTGCCATTGGATCGCAAAAGCCAGACTCTGTTGGCTGCCCCAACTCTGCAATACATACCTCCAGCTGCGCACTGTCAATGTAAACATCTGTAGGCAATTCTATGATTTCTTGTTTCAATGGAGGAAGGATTTCCAAGAACTTTTTAGGGTCTTGGAAATCATATGACTGGATTTGCTCATCTAAACATTGAATCTCCTTTTCGATTCTTTCAACAACTAACTCACAGACACCAGTTTTAGTTTCAAGATGAAACTTCGGAGATTTCAAACATTGAAGGAAGGCACTGAAAAATTCTTCATTAATTTCAATATCCACTAACCACTCTCTAACTTCGTTTAGAGCTTCACAAAGTGCAGGGTTTGCCACATACCCCACCATTGCATAAATGGATCAGCGAGCACTGGACTGTCTAGATCGAGTTGGAGTCGCCAGGTGAATGGTTCAGCCTGCATATGTGTCTAACTGCTGTCCACCATCAGCATCAGATCTGCAATTTGATTTCATGTACTGGGACAAGACAATCAACAAGTCGAATGTTCTCCCCAGTATTCACCTGGCGACACCAATTCGATCCAGACATTCCAACGCTTGCTGATCCATTCATGCAATGGTAGGGTATGTGGCAAACCCTGCCTTGTGTGAAGCTGTAGAAGAAATAAGAAATGAGTTAGCAGATTCTGAATTTGATGAAGATTTTTTCAGTGCCTTGCTTCATTGGTTGAAATCTCCAAAGTTCCCTTTTGAAACTAAAACTAGATTTTGTGAGTTAGTTGTTGAAAGAGTTGAGAAGGAGATTCAATATTTAGATGAGCAGATCCAGTCATATGATTTCCAAGACCCTAAAAAGTTCTTGGAAATCCTTCCTCCATTGAAACAAGAAATCATAGAATTGCCTACAGATGTTTACATTGACAGTGTGCAGCTGGAGGTATGTGTTGCAGAGTTGGGGCAGCCAACAGAGTCTGGCTATCGCGATCCAATGGCAACATACATGGACATGTTTTTCAGTTTGACTGATAGATCAGGTTGTATTCTACGTAACCAGGCTCATTACGTGCATGAAGGGCTGTCAGCAATTACATCTGTGTCCTGGTGGAAGCATTCCCAACCGGCATCATTCTCAGATTTACTTGAATGGTTGATCTGGCACTTCAGTATTACCTGATCTAGTGTTTTTACAGCAAAGTAGGGTCGATTTTGTAAATAAATAGGCAACCAAAAGGCAACATTTTGTTCCAGTTTCATTACAGTTTAGTTTGAAGTTTGCCGAATTAGTCTTTCAATCAATTCAATCAGTTTCCAGTTAATAAGTTGAGTCTTCAGTTGTGTTGATTTGTTGAAATAATGGACTCCATTGCCCAATGGATGGAGGCACTGTCTACTCTCCCAAAGTTCTGCGGTTCTTGGCACCTCCAAAAAGCGGCAGCTGCCATCCCCATTGGAGCCAATGTTAGACTTCGTCTTGCTAGTCTATTGTCTTGGAAAAGAGAAATGCAACAAAATGTGTTGGGTCCTGTTGTGGGAACTACTTTATTAGCTGTAGAAAATGGACTGAACCACAAAATATTTTGGTGCTTGTTTTTTGTCTTTCTCGCTGATGCCACTAGGGAGAATAGATGGTTGGCAGCATTAATGGCAGAATTCGAGGTAACAGGCAAGAACAAAGAAGCATCACTGATAACTGCACTATCAGCTAGTTGTCTGTTCATGTGCAAATATTCATATCAACAGAATGCTTCCAGTTACAAAATTGTTGAAGACGACCTTATTTCTTGGACAATAAGCTTGCTTGTGGCATCGATATCAGCTTCTAGAAACAGTTTGCATGATACCATTGAGAGTCTTTTGTCACAGAAAAGAACTACTTTGGACCATCTACTTTGCATTCCCATTGTCTTTTCATGGCATTCCACAAGCCGATGTGTTCTTGGAAAACAATACACTGGATGGGTTCAACATTTTACATAGCAGCAATTCTTTATTTTGCAGATCTGGACAGGCGTTTCCATTCTTCAAAATATTGCAAATGCTCTGAGACTTGTATGTACAGGAACTGAAAGGGAATCCAATACAGCTTATGGTTTCTGTCATCATTTAGAAAAAAAAAAAAAACAACAAACATCCTGCATTGTTACTACCCCATATGTAGACTCTGGCAGAGTTACTAAAGGAAAAGATGCTAGGAATGGGAAAGGGAGAAGGCCATGGTTGTTCCTTTGGGCATGCTTTATATCTTGTTGCTGGATTATTAGATGCACTTAGACCACATATTTTTGATATGTACAACAGTAGTCCTTTTCAGTATGATGCAATGTACTCAGGATTAATGGAAATAGAGCCATGTAGATTTGAGGAACCTAGAAAGGATGTGTATGACAGCCCAACTTTTTGCAGAAGGAGCCTTCTAGTGATAATGGATATCTGCTTTGAATTTCTGAATAATCTAGATGCGGTTAATCTGGCACAATACCTGAAGGTTGTTTTGAGATTGATTGATTTCTTGTGTCATTGCGTTGCTGCTGGTAAGCATTGTTTACATATTGTCAACAGACATCAGAAATTGATACAGGCAGCAGCACAAAAGTTTCCCAAAATCAAGAAGTTAGGATTCCTGCTTTCCCTTATAGAAAACCATGATTTATCAGTGCATCTCCTTCAGCACGGTTTGGAATGGATGTTAAAAGGGCAACATCGTGGTTTTCAAAACTGAGGAGCAGAGCTGGAAACGTGCGCTACGCACTGGTTCTCTGGCTGCCATTCCTTTTGGCACTATGGTGGTTGTCCTTGTAATCTGGGCATTTATATCTTTCCCTCTAGCACTCCTTGGAACGGTTGTTGGAAGAAATTGGAGCGGGGCTCCAAATAATCCTTGTCGTGTGAAGACCATTCCTCGCCCAATTCCAGAAAAGAAGTGGTATCTGACACCAACAGTGGTGTCACTGATGGGTGGTCTGCTTCCCTTTGGGAGTATTTTCATTAAAATGTATTTTGTTTTCACCTCATTTTTGAACTACAAGGTATATTATGTTTACGGCTTCATGTTGCTGGTGTTTTTGATTCTTGTTATTGCGACCATCTGTGTTACAATCGTTGGAACATACTTCTTGCTTAATGCTGAAAATTATCGCTGGCAATGGACATCATTCTTCTCAGCCGCATCAACGGCTGCTTATGTGTATCTTTATTCTATATACTATTACCACATGAAGACAAAGATGTCTGGATTTTTCCAGACCAGTTTCAATTTTGGCTACACTCTAATGTTCCGCCTTGGTTTAGGCATCCTTTGTGGGGTTGTTGGTTACCTGGGCTCTACATTGTTTGTAAGAAGAATTTATCGGAACATCAAGTGTGATTGAGGAGAAGTAGATTGGAAACAGAATGAAATATATTTATGCCAGAGCTATTGCAGGGATTGTTTAAGGCACCTGTTTCTTCCCAGGGAAAAAGGATTATAGTTCCGTGATATTGAATCTGCTGGTCGAATTGCAGGTTAGATACAAATCAGTTATGTCGGACAAACGTTGGAGGCAGTGATAGGGTAGCAACAGCTGGCTCATGAATATGGCCCAAGAGCGCTATTCAAACGGAGCCAAGATACCATATTTCTTGGATAGTATAACGGTGAACGGCAGCAAAGTAAAAAGTCAAAGTTTAAATTGGAACGAAGATATACATCACAGCAGAAGACATAGGATTCGATTCCTATTTAAGACTTCAGTTAATGATTCAAAGGGATCTGCGCTCCAGTTTATTGGCCATCAGAAGATTTTAAGGGGAACAATTTTCTGTTTTTAGAATAAAGAGATGATTCTATCTCTATTTATGTAACTTCAGGTGAAACAGCGCCCCTGTTTTTTGGGTCGATCTGTTTTCTCCTAGGACAGTCTTATTTAATGTATTAAAAAATCATTTGTAAAAGTGGGGGGAGAGAGTTTTGAGCGCTGGTGGAGGAGAGAGAACAGAGCTTTCATTATACAGTCTTTGACAGAGATTTTAATGAAAATACACAGCTCTGGCTTCGGAGATTCCTGTGGTATGAGATTTAACATTTGTGTCCTCCTTTGTTTCATGTATAGCCTGTTATGTGTTCATTTCATTTCATGATCATTTCCAATTGAACAAATGAAGTGTTAAGGTAGAATTCATATTTTGTATGCTCTGCCTTTAAGTTTGTTCATATTTAATGTTTTCTTCTGTTTGACAAGGATTCATCCTCTATGCCCTTGTCAGCGCCTCAACAGTCTTGCCATTCCATTTAATCTCAATTTGATGTTAAACTTTCTTGCCTACCTTGCCTCAGGAGACAATCTGTGTTTTTGATTATATTTCTCTGTTCAAGCTGTTTCTTTGCCCCATGCAGCCCAAAAAAACCCCATCATTTTATTAAAAACCCCTTTTTTATCAATTTACTAGCCTAAAATCAGTTTCTTTTAAAGTCATCTCAGCCCCTTTTAGAAAACTTTTTGCTGAGATAGACTGGAGAGAGCCCTCTCCTGTCCTCGTAGGGCTAGCTACGAGGCTAAGTGGTTTGATGTTGCCTTGGATTTTGCCTTCCTCAGCCTGAGGCAAATTCGAGCGCTAACAGGCTCCAGTCAAATGTAGGCTCATAAAGCCCAATCGTTGTGTCTCTTCACCCTCAACGTTGTGTATAAATAGAAGAGGCATTTTCCTCATTTGGACACACCTCAACACACATCTTTCTGTCCCTTCTTCTCATTGGCTTGTACAACAAACATGAGCATTTTCTTCTCTAGGTGTTGACTAGGGTTAACTGAAATTGCAGGCCGAAAATTTTAGAATCTGTTTTGGGCAAATTAAAAGGACGTTGACCAGCGTTGACTGAGGGTCAAACTCACTCCTTTGACTGCATTTTTCAGGCAAGAAATTCGATTTCCTTAGGCCGCATCTCTTGGCACAAAAATCAGCGTTGACCGCAGGGCCATTGACTACAATGTTGACTCTGCGTTGACCAAGTTTGATCGAGAATTTCAGGACTGTTTTGGGCTGATTCAGACTGTCTTTGGAGGCCGAGTTGATTGGGTTTGATCGAGCTAATTTGAAGGAGACTTTCTGCTGGTTTGACCAACATTGACTTTCTGGTTAGGGCATCCTGTTGACTGCAGTTTGACTGGACTGTTTTACAGTGATTGGGCAAGTAAATTTTGTATGATGTACTCTCTCTCTGCTGAACTTTTGAAGAATAATAAGAAGATTTGATCAAAGGGTTTTCCCCACATTGGGGTTTTTCCTTGGCATTCGCCAAATATTGTGTCTTCTTGTCTTGGCTTGTCTTTTGCTTATTGTTTATGTTACATCTGCATTTACTATCAATGTTAATGTGATTGCTAATCTGGAAACTGATATTGGGCTAATAAGAAAAATTGAAGTAAATTGCTCTAAAGCATATAACATACCATTGTTATCTAAAATTAACACTCCCTTCGGAATAGGTCAAGCATATCATTGGTTGCTAAACCCTACCCCCTTGACCTAACCTCGGTTCCACTTGGTCCCGTGTGGTCCCATACACCAATAAGGATAATCGTTGAAAGATCACTTGGAATCCAAGTCTTCATAAGAATTGTAGGGCTTAGGAACCTCCATTATAAGATACATACCTTGAACCTAAACCTTGAAATTCTCCTTAAGCCCTTCCTTGAGAGCCTTTCAAACTTGCACTCCGAAGCAAGCAAGCCACATATTTGAGCCTCTCTTGTGAATAGGCTTTTGGGATCACCCCTCACCCTATCATTGATCAATCCACTTCGTGATCCTTATGATAACGGGTCTCCTCCCATCGGTGAAAGTCCGTAAAGAGTAGGGAGACTTAGCTGAGGTGACAGTGTGCTATCGCTCCATTGTTGCCCTTAACCTGGTAGTTGCTCTTCAAGGATCCCCCTTTAGGACCCCTGCTAGTTTGAGCGGTAACAGGCTATAAGAATCATTTACCTACTTGCACATTGAAAGAGTTCGGGTTATATACATTATAACAGACATCCATTTTGTCACTTAAGCCCCATTTCCATTCATGTTTCATCTCCTTTTGTTTTGGATGAAGATAATTAGCAGCACTCACATATTATTGAATTATTATCTTCCATATCATTCTTCATCTCTTTTGTAGGATGATGGGGTTACCAATGCATTTATCAACCAGAACTGTAATTTCTCCCAGAAAAGGGTAAGTAGCCTTCTCTACAATGTCAACATCTTTTTATTCTATCCTAAAATGTCCATTTTGATGGTTCCTAAAGAACTTACCGAGGTGTTCACTTGGAAATCCTATCTCTTGTCACTTCGATTAACAAATTCTATCATATTGGTGTGACCAGTGGATGTTGATTTGATAATCTGATCCTTTTGTAGCCAGAAACAGGTTGCTTAGCTTATCATTGGCTGTGTATGCATTATCAAGCATCCATTTTTCCGAACATTTGGTGCCCAGAAGTCCTCGATGAATTCTTCATTGCTCTTACTTACCTATGCATATAATTTTTTAGAAGGAAAACGTTTGTTATTGATAAAAATATTCCCATTTCTGAGAGCATCAAGTGCATCAGCAAAACCAGAGAAAGGCTCCCAAAAGATTAAAACTAAGGAAGTTATCAGATTTATCTGTCTTGACTGACTGTGATTTCCGCCAGGCTACATTTTAAAATTGGAGTCCATAAAGGATGGAGTGTAACATCCCTAGGATGACATGTGTGTGATGTATGTCATGTTTAGGTTGGTGAGCTGAGAACTACTTTCGAGCTGGGGTGCCCATGTACATATGCGTTTTAGCCAATGCGCCTGTGTTTATATGTTTTGAGGCCAAGGAGCCTAGCTTTGTAAATATGAAGTTACATGCATATTAATAAAATACACCACAACTGCAGACCAAGTCAGACAAGAGAGTTTGAGGGGCTAAGAGTCCATAAGTGTGAAAGGGGGCTAAGGTTTAAGTGTTGAAGGGCTTAAGCATCGGTGGCTAAGCTATTGTTAAAATAAGCTTAAGTCAAAAGCACACGTGTTTTATCCCAATGTTACTTGGGAGCGGGAGCGGGAGTGACCATTTTCAGAAGCTCCCGGTTTGGGAGCGAATTCGGGAGCGATTTTTTAAAAATATATATATTTTTTATATTTTTGAATTTTTGATACATATATGTCAACAAAAACATGTAGAATGATGAATTAGACATAAAAAACATAAAAAAACATAGATTGATCATTGAACCATATCACATCAATCATCTAGAAATTATAATCGTCATCAACCATGTCCACAAGTTAGTAAAATACATATTACAACTGCAACATATTGAGTCTTATAAATCATGATTCATCAAATTCAATCTTAAAGTTTCAACTTCAAGCTTTCAGAATTGAAAATTCAATAACATTTATCATCATTGATCACCAAAGTTGTACTTGTAAGCTAAGTTTAACCATTACAAGAAGTAATATCGAAGATATTTCTAAGTCCTAACTTCTAACTGTTAACATGATATGAAATGTTAAAAATTTATAAAATGAAACATGAATAATGAGATGAAATGAAACAACTTTAGTCTTTCACAAAGCATCATATTCATAATTCACAATCATTACCAATGAGTTATAATTGCCAAGGCCCAACTTCAAACTTCAAATTTTCATTGTCACAGTGATATAATGTTTACAAAAAATATCATTATGATATGAAAGAGTCAAGAGTCAAGAGTCAAGGACTCGAAACTCAACAGTTATGAAAACTAAAGTCTAATAGAAACTAAAAAAGACAAGTAAACTGTAAATCTACATGTGGCCCTGCCACGAGAGTCTCCAGGAGTATAAGCAGGTCGTGGTGGTCTTCTAGGAGTCTCCCGCACAGACCAACAACCAGAACTAGAACCTCCACGCGAGGGTGTAGATGGAGGTGGCGACAACAAAGGAACAAGACACGGACCTCGAGCACTGCTACTGGATGGTGGAGGTCGAGGTGGAGGTGGCATGGCTGCTGCAGCTGCTTCATTTTCATCCCTTACAAGTTCCTCTTCTAGTTCTTCAATATGTACAATGCCATACTCCAAATTGTCATCCTCTGGGTGATTGTCCCAAATTTTATATGTGGGATCCTCATTAGCCCGATCACAGTAATGACTCAACAACCTCAAGTTGTAGTGCACATAAACCAAGCTTTCTGCTCGGTTTTCATTGAGTCTGTTTCTTTTCACATTATGTATATAGCTGTAGGTGCTCCAACACCTCTCTGCAGAAGAAGAATTTACAACCTGTGAAAGAACTTTTTTTGCCAATTTTGGCAAAAATCCGTGGCCGCCATATGTTTCCCACCATGTGAGAGATTCAAATTTATCTTTGTCGTCCATTGCATGGAAGTTACCATACAAACCAGTGCCACTGAAGTATCTGCCTATTTCAAGGCGCACAACTGCACATTCCTCCCTGTCAGGTACCAACTTTTCTAATGCTTCCAAATATCCTTTAGTTACCTCTGGATCTTAATGGGGTTTGGTCCTAACCCCACCCCCTGCTGCAGGTTGGCCCAACCAAGATGTAGAGTAGTATTTTGGCGTAAGGATATACGCCAAGCAATGTAGTGGAAGGTTAAGCCTATTCCACCGTTCACACACACAATCATGAATCAGTTTGTACAAGTTGGGATCTCTATTATGAACAATGTCTTTTATTTCCCCCAACATGGTATCCATTTGCTCATACACCTCGCCAATCACTGGTTTGTCTATATCTGCAAACCGAATCATGTGATAAATTGGCTTGGTGAAATCCAATACCTGCCTCACACTTGTCCAAAACTGCCCATCAAGAGCGGCCTCCTCCACCATTTCAAAACCTGCCATGTCAGCTACATTTGTAGCCCTTTCCTTTAACACCTGCCAATGTGGACTTGATACCATGCTAGCTAATGCCTCTCTTACCTTCAAAAGGCGCCTGAAGTTGAGGTAATAGCTACCAAATCTAGTCTTCGCAATCTTCAACAACTCCAATCTCGAGTGACCGCGGAAAAGGCCATGGGTATTGCTATGATTTGTAATAAATTTTATCATTTGTTTGCCTTTCTTGTACAAATTACCAATCCATTGGTATTGTTCATTTTTGTTTTTGACAATATCATGCAACATAAGGTTCAATGTGTGAACCAAACATCCAGACCAAAATATGTTGGGGTATTTATCCTCAATAATTGCTCCCGCAGCCTTACAATTAGGAGCATTATCAGTGATGACTTGGATGACATTGTATGGGCCAATACGCTCAATTGTTTCAAGTAATGCTTCTGCAATGTTGATGGCGGTCTTGAACTTGTCTGAGTAATCATGTGCAGCTAGAAAGATGGGACCACTAACAGACACAGCAAGAACACTTATCAATGGCTTGCCTTTTACATTTGTCCATCCATCAGATACAATGGACACCCCATGGTCAGTCCAAGAACTTGTCATTTTATTCAAAGAATGTGATATTTTTGCTTTTTCATGATCAAGGCCAACGGTTCTTGCCTTGTCATACCCAGGGCTCTTGTATCCTTTAGGGGCATCATTTATGGCAGAAACCATTTCGTGCCAATAAGGTGAGCGAAGAACATTGAATGGTATCCCACATGCATAGAGAAACCTATAAACTTTTGAATCCACATCATTCCTACACCCCTCATCAAGGAAATCTGATATGGTTCTACGCCTTAAAGATGATGACCCTGTGCCTCCATGTCCATATCCACTGCCTTGGGAGGATGCTGAAGGAGTTCTTTGTCATTGTGAGCTTGGTTCAAAGAAACCCCTTGATTTTTTTGTTCTGTATTGGGCTTCCTCCTCTTCCCTTATGTATTTGGCTCTCTCTGCTGCTGACACCGCTGTATAAGTTTTGATTCCTATTTGTTTCTCTCCATCCCATGGCCTTTTCCCGCAGAGGTGTCTTCTAGCACGGGTGTATGAACCTATGTAATCAGTGTTGCAATGGGGGCAATGAAATTTAGTGGTTCCACCCCCTCTCCCTGTTTCAGCCCTGTTAACATATTTCCACAATGGAGTTTGGTCTTGTTTAGTTTTTTGAGGGTCATGTTCACCCTCCTCCAGCTCCTCATCACCGAGGTTTTCACCCATTTGACTTTCTCCGGCTTCTTCATCCCCCTCTTCAGTTTGAGGATGGCCCCTCCGTTTCCTACTCTCCAGCACCATAATAACCATAAAAGGGACTAGGAAGAGGAAAATGCCAAAAAATATAGTCAGGTCCATGGTGTTTGATGTTTGTAGGGTTTTGATTCTTGAATCTGCAAATTAATTTAATTTATTGGGATTAATTAATTTAATTTAAATACATGATTTTTAAACTCAATAAGCTAAATTAAATTAACTAAATTACTACCTAACCAGCTAAACTAACTAAATTACTAAGTTACTTACCTCTGCAGGCTTGCTCCTCGCTCCTTGGCACTTGCTCCTCGCTCCTCAGCACTTGCTCCTCGCTCCTTTGCTCTTGCTCCAGCTCCAAACTCAAGCTCAATGAAGTAACAATGAATATTTTTTTGGCCCATTGGCCTTTTAAAACCAATTTTTTTTTTTTTTTTAAATTTAATTTTTTTTGGGTCCGCAGAATTTTTTTCCGCCGACCCGCTCTCGGCCCCGCGCGAATCGCTCCCGGAGCGATTTTTAATGCCCGGGAGCGATCGGGGAGCGATCGCTCCCCGATCGCTCCCGGGCGTTAAAAATCGCTCCGGGAGCGCCGGAGCGATCGCTCCCTAAGTCGATTCCGAACAGACCAGGGAGCGCAAATTTTTTTGAGGGAGCACGCTCCCGAAAATCGCTCCTGTCCGAGAGCGATTTTGGGAGCGCGCTCCCGAGCCGCTCCCGCCCGGAGCGCGATTCGGGAGCGGGTTCGGGGGGGGGCGCTCCCCCGCAACATAGTTTTATCCTAAGTCCATAAAGTGACTTTAGAAGTTGCCATGTGTCAAAAGGGGGACATGCACATAAAAGAAGAGGGTGTCGGTGTTATTGGGGGAGACAGACGTTACATCATCCTGGCTGTGGAGAGTATGGGACTCTGAGGAAGGGAAACAGGGCGACTATGTGATGTGAGATCCCAGGTAAAATCCTTGGTGGATTTGGGGAAAGGGATAGGTTTCCCTAGTACGAGGCCAGGTAGGTACTTGGAAACCCAGAGGGCAGTTGGAACTCCTGGGAAAACCACAAGGCTTTAAGACATCCCTGGCCGGCCGAATTGGACACCTTGAAAGGGTAATGGCATAACCCAATGGATTGCGGGTGTAGAGAAGAGGGTGCATTACCTGAGTGGTATGGGCTGATGGGGTATGTGAGACTGTTGGTAGGAGGCTGCTGGGTTGGTACCTTAACCTGGCTATATTTGCTACTGGTTATTTACCTGGCTTTAGGTAAGCCATTGATCTTGTAGAGTTGAAGCCCCAGCTGGGGGGTGATCCGTTGTTGAGAGAATATGAGCAGTGTGGTCTATGACTGGGTGGAACGTCTGAGGTCTGCAGTTAGTCGGGCCTCTTTTTAGATAAGTAATTTTATTTTGTCTTTAACAGTTTTCCGCTGTATTAATTTCCATATCTGTGTGCTGCTTTATATTGTATGTTTCTGCATTATATGTGTCCTCTGCATAAGATAATTGCATGACAGAGTATGGCAGATTTTATGGGATATCTGAGGATAAATGAATTGTATCTGTGATGAGTTTGAGAGAATTTCCCTGTACCTTGCCATCTCGGCAGGCACCAAGGGGATAGGTATGTTACATGGATGCATAGCTTAACAGTCTATCCTATACATTAAGCATCTTAAACAAGCTATATTAAACATAAAGACTGATGTCACATATCTTTGATTCGCTGAAGTGGCTGTTCTAGTGTGATGAATATTTAGGAAGCTAGAGTGGGCCTCTCCTCTTCTGCAGGTAGCATCTCTTCCTCCATGGAATCTGAGGTTTGGCATTTACAGACATCATTCACGATAAATTCCAGTTTTTGAAATTTTCTCTTGATTTCCTCTTCTTCCTGCTTCGCTTTTTCTGAGCTCTTGCTTGAGACAGCTCAGCAAATGTTTTAAAACTGTGCAATTGCCCTTTATTTGAACCTGGCCCAGCTTCAGGAATTCTGCTCATTAGGGTCCCTGAGGCATTGTCCAAATTCATAGAGTAGTAAATTCTCTCACTGGATACCTGATTGCACTTTTACAAATCCATGTCTGATGAGCTTGCTTCCTTGTATTGTTGGGCCATAAATTTGTTATGCCAGTCCCAGGTATTAACTGGGTTGCCCCACTGCTCAGACACTGCCATTGATAATACTCTAGTGCAGGGTCAAACTCTTCTTCCTGGTTTACTCATTTTGGAATAATCTGCACCAAGAAGAATTTGAAACATAACTGGGGTGATGGGTCTGATTTCTCTCGTCTCTTATGAAGTGTGTTAGCATTTACTCTCCTCCAGGGGCCACATAGGTGATGAATGTACAATGCTATCCTTTCCTGTTATCGATGTATGATTAAATCATTCTCCTGCCCGGAGAATGACTCGGGAGAGATGCCACACTGATGGTGAAGTGAAAAGTCTCTGGTCATTATAAATTAGGGAGGGGGGCAGGGCTTAATGTGGAAGAGGGGTCCTTCAGGTTGAGAAGACTAATTAAAGTCCCTTTTCAGTAATCTTTTTCCACCGTGGGATGGCAATTTATCTCCCTTTTCGTGCATGGTATTTTTTATAGGAGACCGTTTGGTTCTCCCGCATTTTATGGACATCCTTGTACTCAACAGTCCCTTTGACCTACTTTGTGATCATTAGTTGGACATAAATATAATTATCTTATCTTATCTTATCTGACATAATAAAAACTGCAGCATTCAAAACATCTGATAACGTGCCTAATCCAAGAGGACTGGCTAGACATTGGCCATGACAAATAATGAGATTTACTGTTGAGATGATCAATTACTACTTTGGAGTTGTCTTCACAAATGACTTTTGTAAATCCACCTTTTAGGGCTTCAGTGATGCCCATTACTAAGGCTTCCATCTCTACTTAATTGATCTCATTCCCAGCAATCTATATAAATTTTCAATACTATTCCCTTGATAATTTCTAAATACCCCTCTTCATCTGGCTGGGCCAGGGTTTCCTTTAGAGGCACCACCAAAATTGTACCTGATCCTTCCAGGGGAGGTCTCCATTACTGCAGGAAATTTGGATACTGTTGTCCTTTAATGTAATGTTACCTATTCTCTGCGTGTGTGTGTATTGAAATAGTTTTTTCCAAGGAACAGCTAGTGGGGAAACTCCTGTGCACTTGCCCACATTTGCAGATGATTCCCAGAGCAAACTGTGAGCTTTGGTTAAAGTGCCTGACCAGGCAGGGACATGAGTGAGGCATGCAACAGAGGCAGCCACCCTCGGGAATTGACCCTGACAGCCCCTGCATGAAGTTCAGAGCACTCAACCACTTGAGCTAGGCCACCTGGCTTATATATCTGGTGAAACAGTTACCTAAATAGTTGATGATTTTTTCATCTAAACAGAACTGGTAGTCCCTGGACATGCACTGGTTGCCCCACTGTTCAACATTTAATGATTTTATTTACATAATTGAGCAATACGTCTCTTAATGAGAAAATTTCTCTACCTTGTCAACAGAAATCCATGTTCATTATGTAGAACAATATTATGTAGATTGTCAATGGAAGATATCACCAAGGACATCCTTAATAAGGGTTCTTGGTTTCTCACCTTTTAGTTATATGACCAAAACTTTCAAATATTTCTTTTAATTAAGAACATGTATATTATTGTCAATCCAAATCTATACTTCCTTTGGAATGAAAAGACACCACCAGGACATGCTTAATAAGTCTCCTTGGTTTGTCATCAGGATAAGATTTTCACTGGCATGGGCAAAAGACACAAAAGTTATCAACAATTTTTGGTGTGCTTGTTGATTTTTCAAGTGCAATAGATACGAGCACTTAATTTATGAGACTGATAATTACTTCCAATGATGTAGATATTATTTCAGCACTTCAAGTTTATCATTAAGCAATTGCACTTCAGAATTTCAACCATAAAAAGCTTTAGGACAGTAGAGATCATAATGCACAAAGACAACACAAGATTTACCTTGGGAAAACCCACTTGGGGGAAAACCCAACAACCTTTTCCTTAGAGAAATTCTTCAGTTCAACAAGAGATACATCTAATACTTCTAGTCAAAAACAAAGTCAACTGACCAACAATATAACCCTGGTCAAACTGGCCACAAAACTCGGCTCCAACAAGTCATGCGAACTTCCTGTTACTGATGTGCACTCCCTGTTACTCATGCACACTTCTTGTGACTCATGCATACTTCTTGTGACTCATGCATAGTTTCTGTGACTCATGCGTAATTCTTGTGACTCACGTGCAGTTCCTGTGACTCATGTGCAGTTCCTATGGCTCATGCACACTTCTTGTTCTCTCTCTCCTTTGTATAGATAAACAAAAGAATAGATAATGAGTGATCCAAATTGTGTGTCAAGAGGAGGTTGAGTGCCTAATTTGTAGTCTCATAGGAGGCCGAATGGGTGCCACTTCAACCGGGGTTGACTTGACTTGGAGGGTCAACTTGATCATTTTGGAGTCACAAATTCAAAATTCAAAATTTTCTCTTTTGAAACTGACATGAAGAACATGTCCTATATTTATCATTACCTATATTTTGAGGGCTAAAATATTAATGATGAAGACCAACCATAGCTACAAAATTCAACAGTGCTGCATTGGTTGATGTCATTACCCACCACGAACCTTGAATTGGATTTGGACCTATAAAAACCTTCAAAACTTAAGGAAACAAAGAAAGGCTCCTTTTGTTGGTCTGTCTCAGTTGATATCATCTTTAATTAGTTCCCCGACTAATGCCAACCACATCTCTGAGCCTGCTTGACACTACTTGGCACATGCTTCATGTTGTCGCTCAAATTGTACAGGCACTGCGACAACGACTCAGGCCGGGGGTTGTCACCCTGATCCCCAACTTCTCCGTTCTAGCGGTCTCCCAACAACAGGCTATGGGGGGCCCTATGGAAATGAGACGATGAAGGACGAGTTGGGAACCAATGAGTCCGGGAGACACAGTTGAGTGGCCTAGCACTTGGTTAAATTTAGCAAGATTTTAAGGATTAGATTGAATTTATATATTTGAGACCAATGCCTTATGGAGTCAACACTCTTGCTTTCTGAAATTTAGACCAAGTACTGAATGGACAACTGCTACTTTGATGCTACATGAACCTATATGAAATGCAAATCCTAAGACCTACCTGAGATGCAAAGATCTTGGTTAAGTTTAATTAAATGCCTAATCTACGCATGACCTTTCTTTAACTATTTTGAATCTGGGCTCCAAGGTAGGTTGTGGGAAGTAGGCCAACAGGAAGCAAGCAAGGGCTTGATTAACAATACCTTCTATTAGGCTCCTATCACACGGGGCCTTCGGCGCTGCAGAAACTGTGGCTTTGACGATTGCAAGGTCACTGTGTTAACCACCGAAGAGTTGTCGAGGCCTCTCAAGCTAAATGAGAAAGGTTGTCCTAGAAATCTATCAACCAAGCTTATGCTTGGAGGTAAGTTTTAAGATGCAATATTAGCTTAAATTGATATGCAAGGTGAAATTAGTGTACTATTCTTAAGTTGAGATTGTTAATGTTTCAAGTACTTTAATTATGGTTAATTTTGAGTTATATTGACAAGTACTTAATGATATTCAATAGACAATCTCAATAACAAGAATAAATGCCAATGTGCTAATAGATATCACAATATGTAATGAAGATGGAACCTACTCAATTAATCTTTTTGGAAAATCACCAATATGAGAGATAAAATACTTAGATAGGTCTAATGCTCTTCCAATGGTGCACTAAACAAGAATCATAAAATCATGAGCATTTAAAACACTTGTTTATTTAGATGTTTAGCTAATGAGCTTATTGCAAATATTCTTAACCAATACTTTTCAACAATTGTGTTTACTATCCTCCAAGCCAAAATTTAGATGCCAAATGTTGTTTTATGATTAGCCAAGACCCACAATGCTTTAAACAAATGGTGAGAAAGAGTAATAAAACACTTACCTACCTTTAACAATTACTCTATCATTCAAAATGATATGCAAATGACAATTATCGAAAGGCAGCAATAAGATTTGTGAATGCTCCTAGTCTACTTCAACACAAGCTGCGAATGTTTATTAATCAAGTAAGAAGATGCCATTGACCATTCCACTTTGGGAGATATTCAATTTAAGCTAAAAGACCTTCAAATTTCCTAAAGTGCCAATGTAAAATTATCCTTCAATGAGATATATTAGCAATAAAAGGAGGATGAGGATTATACCAATTTTCTATATTGATGAAGCCTATTTAGGATGCGCCCAACCAATGCTAACAGTATTATACTAGAAACCACAATGAGCAGAAAAACTACTTATGATTTAGTGATCAACAATTAAGTTTATGACAACAATTTGCAATCCTTAGTCCAAATTTCCTTTAGATGTAGTTTGAATCTGTTAATTTTAGACAACAATGGTATGTTCTATGCTTAAGAGCAATTTTAATTCAATTTCTTTATTAACCCAATATCAATATCCAGTTTAGCAATCACATCAACATGATAGTAAAATGCGGATAGAACATAAACATAAATAGTAGAAGACAAGCCAAGACAAGAGGACACAAGATGTGGCACCAGCCAGGGACAAACTCCAATGTGGGGAAACCCTTGATCAATTTTTCTTATAGTCTTTAATAGTTCAGCAGAGAGAGATAGTACATTTTACAAATCTGATAATTTATAACAACAACAAAAGAGCCCTAACCAGAAAAGTCAATGCTGGTCAACATGGTAGATTTGACCCTCAACAATTCGGTCAACTTTAGTCAACTTCGACTTCCAAACAACAAGATGAATCAACCCTCAAAACAGTGCGAAATCAGCCTAGCCAAAATCTGGTCAAACAGTGAACTTACGGTCAGCCCTAGCCGTAGTCAACGCTGGTCAAAGTCAACGGATTGCCTTGTTTTCTATGCCTAGAAATGCGACCTACTGGGACAAAATTTCTCCACCAAAAATCGAAGTCAAAGATGGTCAACGCAACCCATAAACAACCTTTGAAATTCGGTCAAACTTGGTCAACGCTGAAACAGAAAATTGCCCTTCTTTCCTTTGCATGTGTGGAGAAAGATGCTGCCCAGAAATGTGTACCCAATCAGATGAGGAGAGAGAGATGTGTGAAGATGAGTGTGTCCAAATGAGGCTAAGTCATTTTCTATTTATATGCAACGTTGAGGATGAAATTGAATAGACGTCACTGTTGGGCTTCTGAGCCTACATAAGTTTACTGGCCGACCTTGATAATCTGTCCATAATCAAAATAAATTCATAACTTCATTTGTGCATGTTAGAATTGGATGATCTCTAGATCAATCCTACACCTCTCGGAAAGAGGAATCCAAAAAAATATTAGCCGTCATAAATAAGATGACCCATGTGGAGTTTGACCCTAGTTGCCAATTTTAACAGAATCTCACCTGAAAAATTCAAATTTCAAAAGCCCAAATCCAAATATATACAAAAATAAAAATTAAACCCCAAAATCCCTAAAAACCCTAGCTGCAAACAAGGATTAGAAACTAAAGGTATTTACAAAATTATCAGGTCTAATAGATTTATACAAAATATTTACAAAAATACACAGATCTAATGGATCTGAGGAGTATGAGTACAACTCCACTCCCAGATCAGTAGAAACAAACTTTTATTAGCCAGATCTACCGAATAAGCACAATATAATTGGAGATAAATGAGCAAATAAAATTTTTAATTTTGACCCATGATCAAGATCTCTGCAAAACAAACAATCGTAAGATAGATCTCAAAAATTTAACTCAATGGGCTCTTAAGTCTTTGGACTTGGGAGTTGGCTGGTCCAACCGAAGACTTCCCCTCACGTCTAAGATTTGAATCTTGATTAGATCTCTGCACATTTAAAATTAAATCTTTAGCTTCAAAAGGGGCCAGATAAACATTAAAACCTTCAAGATCTAGAGCGTACCCAATCAGATGAGGAGAGAGAGATGTGTGAAGATGAGTGTGTCCGAATGAGGCTAAGTCATTTTCTATTTATATGCAACGTTGAGGATGAATAGACGTCACTATTGGGCTTCTGAGCCTACATAAGTTTACTGGCCGACCTTGACAATTTGTCCATAATCAAAATAAATTCATAACTTCATTTGTACATGTTAGAATTGGATGATCTTTAGATCAATCCTACACCTCTCGGAAAGAGGAATCCAAAAAAATATCAGCCGTCATAAATAAGATGACCCATGTGGAGTTTGACCTTAGTTGCCAATTTTAATAGAATCTCACCTGAAAAATTCAAATTTCAAAAGCCCAAATCCAATTATATACAAAAATAAAAATTAAACCCCAAAAACCCTACAAACCCTAGCTGCAAACAAGGATTAGAAACTAAAGGTATTTACAAAATTATTAGGTCTAATAAATTTATACAAAATATTTACAAAAATACACAGATCTAATGGATCTGAGGAGTATGAGTACAACTCCACTCCCAGATCAGTAGAAACAAACTTTTATTAGCCAGATTTATCGAATAAGCACAATATAATTGGAGATAAATGAGCAAATAAGAATTTTTAATTTTGACCCATGATCAAGATCTCTGCAAAACAAACAATCGTAAGATAGATCTCAAAAATTTAACTCAATGGGCTCTTAAGTCTTTGGACTTGGGAATTGGCTAGTCCAACCGAAGACTTCCCCTCATGTCTAAGATCTAAATCTTGATTAGATCTCTGCACACTTAAAATTAAATCTTTAGCTTCAAAAGGGGCCAGATAAATATTAAAACCTTCAAGATCTAGAGATACCTACTAGATCTATCAAGTTAGAACTTAGAACACTTTTCTAAACCCAATCCCTAATTCAAGATACCAGTGCAAATAGATAATATAATTGATGGCTAATGAAACGAAAAATTTATAAAATTTAATTCAATAGAGCATTTAGGCACATGATTCAGAAAAATATTACTAGTAGACAAAAGATGAACACCACCATGAATAAACCCCGAAGTCTTTTCTATTAATTCTTTTAGTCCTTACAATCTCCTAGGCTGAAAAGGAAATCGAGAAGGGTAACCTCAAACCACTTTAGCTCAGTAGCTAGCCCCATTGAGCATGAGAGGGATCTCTCTAAGTCTCTTATTAGTGATATGACTTTAAAGCAAATGAATTTTAGGCTAGATATGTGTATTTGTTTGTGAAAATTTGGTTTTTAGGATCTGTTGAACTTAGGTTTTGGAGCCACAAATAGGTCTAGGCTATAGGAGTGCAAGAGCAAATATGAGAAGGAGCTAGATATCAGAAGCCATGGTGTATTTTAAGTATTTGTCAGTGTAGTATAGAGGATATAGTGTGAAAGAAACTAATGAGTATAAATAAACATTATTTCATTAGCTTAGGAAGACAAAACACATAACTATGAAAACTAGATAACAGAGCTTCAAAAACAAGAATTCTGAGTATTTTATCACAAGGCATTCATAGAAAGAAGAGATATAATGTAGATAAAGATGTTTAGACCATGATAAAACAAAAAGAATGAAGTACAAGCACCATGAACTCACTGGGCTAGAGTTCCTTGAAAATAGCTGCAACCTGTCTGTGTATTAGATGAAAGATGATTACATGCAAGCCTCTTTCACAAAAAGTTCAACCCTCTTCTCTTGAGGAGAAATGATACTTATAGACTCTCCTAGACCACTTGCCCACCTTCAGGAGTCGAATTCCTTGGTGGAGGAACTGACTCCAAGATTCTCTCAACCAACAGGTGAGAGTGAGAAGGTGAAACTCAAACACTTCATGAAGAGTTTGTTTAGGAGTTTGCTTCTTTTATGAGGCCTAATAAACACAAAAAACTACCTATGATGTACATTTATTCATGCCTACATCACCTAGCCTTGTAACTAGTGCCATTACATAGAGAATCTTGACTTTGACCAAGTCAGACTAGAAACTAGAAATTTTACACAGTGAAATTTTCCAAATAAAAACACAGAAAGTGTAGAAGCGCAGTGTTGACTTTGAGCTGATTTTTAGGTGCCTTCCAGGGGTCAAAATGCAAATCTGAGAGAACGGTCAACTAGCCCTTCAAGTCTAGTTTCCAGAACAGTTTGAATTTCTGAATTTGGAGCATGGGAAGACCTTCAAAAATCCATTCTCCCAAGGTCACTCCAGAAGCGTAGTGCTTGTCAAAAAATGGTCTAGAATGCTAGTTTTTTGCCACTTTTTTTGCATTTTTCTCCAAAACTAAGCCACCTCTGCAAAATCTGGGCAAATGGGTTTTTAGAGGATGGCAAAGACCTTTCCAAAAATGTAGACCTTTCCTCAAATGGAGGCCTGAAGAAAAAGCGGAGCAGCTGAATTTCTGAACTTAGACCAAAATTTGTCAAAAAACTAAAAATGCTCAGAATTTGCTCAAAATTGGAGGGAAGGTGTAAAAATAGGTTTGTTATAGCTTCATGGATGCTTCAACAAGCATCTCCAAGTTTCCCTCATCCTTTTGGTCTTTTTTGGCCTCCTTGAGCTTGTTTTCAAGTTGTTTTACCTTGACATTGGCGATCATGTTTTGAGGTTGATAGTGATGCGCCATGTGTCTGAGAAATTGATTGTCTCTGTTTGTCTTCTCAAGGAGCTTCTCCAAGTGTTCATTCACCCTATTAAGCCAATATTCTTTATCTTGATGAAACTTTAGGGCGATCCTATCTTCTAGGTCTAGGTCTTCGTTCGATAGAATGTGTTCTTGCTCCTCTTGTAAAGCTTTCTTGAGGCCTCTTGTTCTTGGTCTTTTCCTTTTTCCTCTCACCTTTGATGCTTCAGACTCGCTTGATGTCATGATCTCCTTACCTTTGCCGATTTGCTGCATTAACTTGGCTTTTTCCTTTTCTAGTATCAACTCCTTTGCTTTGAGTTGACTGTTTTCCCGTTCAAGGAATGATATAACATACTTTGCCCTTTCCAAATTGATCGCCATCTCCTTGATTTGGTAGTCCTTATCGCTGATAGTTTGTCTCATCTTTGTGGTCTGATCTTCAATCTCTGGATCAGTTAGTAACTTAGTTCAAACTCATGTTCTACTGTGTCTTTATCCTTTGCTGCTGATTCCTGCTTTGTCAATGAAGAAGGCTTGGCCCCTTTCTCTTTGTGAGAAGAAAACACAAGCCTCTGCACTTGGAGACTGAGATGCTACATGTTCCTCATGCCATTTTAAGGCTACTTCCAAAAAGGCTTCCCAAGCCATACCTCTCTCTGCAAGCTGGTGAAGGACAATGGTTTTGATGAGACTGTGATGGAACAAGCTTGGGGAGTGTTCCTTGTCCTTTAATTGTATCTTTTCAGACATTTTGGAAATGCTCCTGAATAGATAATTACACATGTTGAGTGGCTTTTGAGATGTGAAATGCATCAGGAGCGAATATGATAGGCTTACAACCTGAAGAATCTACCTTCACAAGTGAAGAACCTCATGACAATTTTCATTAAAGGGGCATATTTCTCTAATAAATATTTGAAAGGCAAGAGGTGAGTATGTGTATCTCTGTATGGCATCTTTAGGAAAGGCTTGTAGTTTTCAAGATCTAGGTTCATTCCTTTGAACCAATATTCGCCATTGTCTGGTAACCCAGTTGCTATTGAAATGGAGGCCACTGAGAAACTGAACTCAATACCAACAATGATATCAGTCTCTCCTTTCAGTTGTGTTGCTATCCAATCTGTTAGTTGCTCATAAAACCCTGCCTTGCTCATCGTTTTGCACATCCTCAAAGCACTGTTTGATGAAAGGATAGGAGTTGATTGTGTTGCAGTTTGATGGTTCATATTTGAGGATCCTCCCTCCTTTATGTTGTCTCTTTCTTTCTGGCAAAGATTCTGCCTCCATGATGACACAAAGTCTTGTCCCTTGGCTTAGAAGTCAATAAAATCAAGCTTGCAAGTGAAAAATTGAGATTTGGGAGAGTTTTGATGAATTTAGGGGCACTCTGTCCTGCGCGCAGCACAATTTTCCTACGCGCAATGCCTGTCTCCTAAGCGCAGCGCAATGCTTTTACGCGCAAATTCCGGTCTTCCAAACCACTTTTGGAGGCCTTAATCTGCTCCAAATTGAGAGCTTGATAGCTCGTTGGAAAGCTCTTGAAGTCTGCTATAAGATGGACACCTCAAGCATGTAATTTGGACACTCCATGAGGGAGAAAATTGATTTTCCCAAGGTCACTCCAAAAACTCAGGGTTTCTTTGACAAGAGCGTAGCGCCAACTTGCAGATTACTTTTGGATGCCTTCCACTAATCCAAATCACAATCTGAAGGTACCACTGAAAAGCTTAGGATGTTTGCTACACAATAGAGGCCTCAATAACTGCCAAAACCTACTCCAAACCCCTGAAAAACTATCTTGAAGTCAAGTTGTCCAGAAGTGCAACAACTCTCCCGTAGCAATTGTATTTTGGGCATTTCTTTCAAATCATAACACCTGTGCATAAAATGAAGGAGGTTTTTGTTCCTTGGACTATAATGGACAAAAACCTCTTTCACTTTTGTAAAATTATTCTCCATTTGGTCGGAAACATATTTTGAAGCAAACATGTCCCTATGAGAAATGATGAGGCGAGGTAGTGTACTACAACATTGTCTTATTTGAAATAAAACATTACCTTTACCTTTATTTTGCTTTCCCTAAGCTGCCTACTCCATTTACCCACTTAATCACATGATGGACATGTTTTTGGCAACATATGGTATCATGATGACACATGGAGTGAAACCCTAGACCATGACCTAAAATGAGGAATTTAACCATTTCATGACCCAAGACATTTAAATGAAGATATGATACCTCGAAGAAGACAATGAACATGATGAGTGATGAAGACCATGAGTAAGTGAAGGGAGCAACAGTGACCTAGACACAATAACCAGTGACCAAATTTTTATTTGAAGACTCGCTAAAATGACAAAAATTTGAGTTGACACCCTAACAACACCTTGTAAGAGCATATTTGATCACTGGTGACAGGTTAAACTGACTGACACTAACAAATTCCAAAAAAATATTACAATAGCAGAGCTTGATTCAGAGCTTTCTAAAAAAAATCTGTAACTTGAGAAGCAAATGACTCTTAAGTTATAGATAAATTCTCCAAATGGCTAGTTGGCTTGATCTCTGTCAAAATAATCTCGACCGTTGATAGATATTTGATCATCTTTTGATCTCCCCCATCGAAAATCTTTGTTTTTGAAGAATTTTCGAATTTCTCATAAAAACCATTTTTTACTTGTTCAAAATTAATAATTTTGCGCTAATTTCCCAAAAAAATTGACTTTGACTTAACCACCAAGCCCCAAGGGTCCAATTTTTCTTGAAATTTCCAATATTCCCTTGGTGGGGGGCCTCCAAAAATTAATTTCTTTAAGACCCATGAATGTTTCTTCTCGGAGAATTTAATTTCTCTAGGATTTTAATTTTGACTTTAATTAATTAAATTTTTGGCTTAGGTTTTTAATTTATTTTTGCTAAAAAATTTATTTATTTAACATATGAGGGGATTAATAATTTTTCCACCCTCTGATATTTTAGCCATGGTGCTAAAATATGTTTTTTTCACATAAGATAATTACATTTCAACCCTCAAAGGGGGAACATCGGTTTGTTATAGACCCTCAATTTATTACCTAGTACCGCGACTCAATATGATCTAGTAGACCAAGTAATTTGTAATAAAATAATTTAGCCAATCAGCTTAAATTATTCCCAAATCACTTTTACAAAAGATTCGACTAAAACACTAAGACTCACTTAAGACCTTGACGATAAATTCCACCCTAGCTTTGGGGTGAGGCTGGAGGGAAAAACTCTGCCAACCATCTGTGTTTAGGAACACAGATGAATTAGTGAGACGAAAAACCTTTTAGGACGAGATTAGTCACCAAAGTAATTGGCTTACCTAGGTTGTTACATACATATATGGTCTTACTAGCATCATTTACATTAAAACTTTTCATAATGGGTTTTCAACTCTAATAGACTGACGACTAATGATGATGGTTCCAGGATAATCTGAATGCTTGAATATGATGGAGTTCCTTTGCGAAAATGTGTACTGCTATACGGTAGTTCACACAGAGTTGTCAACACTTCACATTAATAATGATTAGGCCTCTGCAAACCCTTCCACTGTTGTCATGTGAAAGATTGAAAATTGGGTTGGAAAAGGCTTAGTAGCATCTGTGCACTGTATGCAAAATTTATTGGTCCAATTGCCTTAAACAATGCTTATGTGCTTCTTGGGGGGCCCTGATGTTCTTGGTAAACTTGTGCCCGGACATATGCTTCGCTGTGAATACGTTGAGTCAATTTATGGTCGAGCCTTATCACATTCATTGGATTGCTGCTAAGAATGTCTTGCGATACCTTCGAGGTACAATCTATTACGGACTGAGAAACACTGCTGGGAATTTGAGACTGCATGGATATATAGATGTTGACTGGGTTGGCAGTGTGGTGGATCATAAGAGCACGTCTAGATGTTGCTTCTCATTGGGATTTGCTTCAATTTCTTGGATGAGCATGAAGCAGAAATTGGTTGCACTAAGCACTGTCGAGGCCGAATACATTATAGCTAGTATCACCTGTTGTGAAGCTGTTTGGTTGAGGAAGCTCTTCAGTGAGTTATTTGAGGACGTGTTGGATACCACCGTAATCTTTTGAAACAACTAGGGTGGGATTTGCCTTTCAGAGAGTCCCGTGTTCAACGACCACTCCAAGCACATTGATATCAGGTACCACTTTATCCGGGATATGGTACAATGGGGAGCAATAAGGCTCCAACACATCAGGACTGATGAGCAGGTCGCAGATATCTTCATGAAGCCCTTGGGGAAGGTCAAATTCTTAACCTTCCGAGAGAGACTTGGTGTCATGGAAAGACCTTCCCATGAGGGTCCCGCTTGAGTTGGACATTGAGCTCTGGGAGCTCTTAGGGGCTTGGGGTACTTCTTAGAGATATGAGCGACCATAGGGTGAGTGGTTCACCTTCTCCTATGTGGTGCGCTATGTATAGGGTGAGTGGTTCACCTTCTCCTATGTGGTGCCTATGTATACCTTCTCCTATGTGGTGCGCTATGTATAGGGGGAGTGGTTTACCTTCCCTTACTAGACACGTGTGTAGGGTGAGTGGTTCAACTTTCCCTACGATTGACATATGCATAGGATGAGTGGTTCACCTTCTCCTATGGCATATGAGCAAGATGAGTGGTTCACCTTTTCTCGTTGATGCCCCAACATACATCTTACCCATGGAGTTCGAGACTCATGGGAAGTACCTCTCATTTGGCCAATGAGTTGGGAAACGTGGATAGGGACCATAGCACTACCAATGGACGCATCGTGTATTGCCGTACCCACTATGTATAGGATGCATGGTGTTCAACAACTTGATCTGGGATCATTTGAGGTTCTACCTCTGGACTGACTTTTGTCAGTGGAGAGTGGTAAGGTCTTGTGACTCACTCTCGATCGATTCTTCTTCATTATTACTTCATGGTTCAGCAGAGTAGAGATGAGATGACAGAGATGGTACATGACGACAGGATGGCATGATGACGACAGATGGATTGGCAGGTGGAATTCTCCCTAGTTGAGAGGGAGTGTTAAAATTGGCAACTAGGGCCAAATTCCACCTTGGGACAACTCATTTGATGGAGATGATGATTACATTGGATTCCTCTTTTTGAGAGGTCCAAGATTGATATAAAGATCATCTCATTCGGACAAGTAGAAGTGTGATTTTGAATTTATGCCCACACATGTGCAAATTTATCAGGTTGGCTTCATCATTATGTAGGCTCAAGAAGCCCAATGGATGTGTCTCTTCACCCACAATGAAGTGTATAAATACAAGAGACCTCACACCTCATTTGGACATCCATCACTCACACATTCTTCTCTCTCTCTTCATCAGATTGGTTCGTACAACTTGGGCAACCTCTCTCTCTCTCACACATGCGGCTAGGAGGACAAAATTTATGGGCAGAAATTACAGGTTGAATTTCATATTTTGACCAGCGTTGACCAAGGCGATTTTGACCAATTTTGATTGCAGTTTTTGGGGCAAATTTTTGATTTTCTTAGGCCACATAACTGGCACAGAAATCAAGGTTTTCTGGGTTGTTTGACCTGTGTTGGCTGAGTTTGACCAGAGCTTTTGTGATTGTTTTGGGTTGACTTTGACCACTATTGGAGGCCAAGTTTGACTACCTTTGATTAAGCTTCAAAGGAGGTGTTTTACTGTTGTTTTGACCAATGTTGACTTTCTGGTTAGGGCTGAAGTTTGACTGCAAAATTTGTCAGGGCTGATTTGACATTGTATTGGGATAGTCAATTTGACTTTTGTACTCTCTCTTTGCTGAACTATTGAATAATAATAATAAGAATTTATCAAAGGGTTTTCCCCACATTGGGGTTCTTCCCTAGCATCCGCCAAATCTAGTGTCCTCTTGTCTTGGCTTGTCTTATGCAGTTTAATTTATGTTTTATTTGCATTTATTGTCAATGTGATTATTGTGATTGCTATTGGAAATTGTTATTGGGCTACTAAAGAAACATTGAAGTAAATTGTGCTAAGCATAGAACATACCATTGTTAACTAAAATTAATAGGATCTGGCAGGTATCTCTAGGATCGAATCCCTATTGATATAATAATCTATTTTTCGAAGTGCATTTGAGCTAAAGGTTGCTCTAGCCTTTGGAAACCCCAAGTTCACACACTGTGAGAGGATAACACTTCGTTTGGCTTCAAGTCTTGATCTAACGAATATTTGATGCAAAAGGGTTTTGCTAAAATTTAAAATTTATTCAAATTCCCTCATCTATTTACTTGTGCTGCAAAGATTAATATGCTAATAAGAGCAATTTTATTTTTGTTAATATTGTAAATATTTGTAATTAAAATTTTCCTTTAATCCTTGTATTTTAATACTAACCCATTGTTTCTATCTTGTATAACATTGGGGTTTTATTTAAATTTTTGTATATATTGGGCATTTGGGCTTTGTATTTTTCATTTGTGCAAGTGATAGTTCAAAGAATTGAAGCAAAGATCAAATTTTGGAGAGCCCTAGCCTCACCTAGCCTAAACGGGTAGGGTTTCAGGGATTTCTAGGCCTCTAAAGGAGCTGTCCAGCTACTCAAGGAAGGCCGCAACCCTTGGAGAGTTTCTAGAGGTGATATTCCAGTGATTTTTTGGGCTATTTTGCTTGTTACAGGGGTGCCATAGCCTTTGATGGCTAACCACATGCCTTTTTCCTTTGACTGTAGCCCTTTAAGGGCTTGTTTCCATAATGACAAACCTTTTGAGGGCTTTTCCTCTTGGTTGCAGGTGTTACAGGCTGCAATCCTCCTAGCCGCAAGCCTTTGAGGCCTTCTCTTGGTAACCACATCCCTTTGTGGGCTTGTTACACTTGGCCGTAGGCCTATTTGGCCCTAGTTCCCTAGCTGTTGTCCCTTTTGGCTCATTTTTGGGTTTTGGCATTTGATTTTGGCACTAATTATTGTGTTTGGAGGCTTATGGTAAGTTTGACAAGGGTTTTGAAGTTGATTTTCATATAATTTTGCCATTTATCTATTGTACTTTCAAGCTAACACTTAGTTTTGCGGACTTATCAATAGTTTTGGGAAGGATTTCAAGGGTTTGAGGTCTCACTAATTCATCAATCAGCCCTAGAAGCTCTAACCATTGCCATAGAAGGGTTGATCCATCATTTTTCAAGCTAATAATTTGTGTTGCAGGTGTTTGAAGAAGTTCAGTACACATTGGAAGTCCATCTAGCCACTGAACAAGGCCTTTAGGCCTAATGGTTTGCCTCTCATTCCCTATTCTCATCTCTATTTTCATAATCAAACCTTCAAGTGGCTCTTAACATTGACATAATATCTAAATAGAATCATCCATAATCACTTTAAGACACGTCTAAGGCATCGCATAAGCTAAATAAACATTTATGCTTCTCTATTGATGACATTCTAAATGTTTTTTACGGTCTGATATATGTTGATTTGTGTAGCTTGGGAGGTACTCCAAGCCCTAGGGTCTTGGGTTTTGAGGGAAAAGCACCACAAGGGCAGCTTGTAGGCTTGGAACCCAAGTGTGGGGTTTTGCACCCATCGATGCTTGGGCCAAAACCATGATGGGTGATGGATGAGGATGATAGTGCTTGGCAAGACAATTCCAACGCAATGAGAATCATCTGATTTCGAGTTGTCGTTAGAGAGTTATGAATTTCTGAAGTTGACTAGTAATTATTGGTTTTCAAGTCATGTAGGCTTGATGTAAAATTCATCCAATAGATGGGTCTCTTCAATAATTCGTTGGAGCCCCTCATGTATATAAAAGGAGGGTGAATTGAGGTTATTTGAGCATCCATCTTGTGCAACATTCATCCAAGATAACTTTGAAATTCGGATGCCCTAGCCGCAGCAAGAAATGGTGAAAGACAAAGAGGGATAAGTTTGAAGTGGAGGCCGAGGAGCAACGTCGACAAGTCTGTTTGGAGGTTGAAGTTCTGGGCATGATTGCGGACTGTCTAAGGGTTGTTGGAGGGCTAAAAACATAGGTCTAAGGAGCTGTTCTAGGGCCAAGATGCTAGGTCGAGGAGCAGAGGGACATACATTACTGTTTGGGGTGACTGTTTGGCACATTTTGGAGGAGGCCGAAAGCTACAGCAAGCTGCTGTGCTAGGCTGCAGGCCATAGCAAGCAGCTGGAGGTATTCTAGTACAACGTTGAGGTGGACAGAACCTTCAAAGGATAGTGTGGCATGGGAGGAGCCTCTCTAAGGTAGGCCGCAACTCGAGGGCTAGTTTTGCTGATTGTGTGTTGGGTTAGGGGTTGCATATTGTGCCCTAACTAGAATCGCAGGAGCAACAAGCAAACAGTGGAGGACAACAGCATGTGGAGGGGGGTTGGGTCATAGTTTATGACCAGATCTGGATTAGTTTACCTTGCAGCCTATGGGAGCCAATTTGAAGACGAGATTGGGTGATCGTGTGTCTTCATTGGAGTAGATCTCGCAGTGACGTGATTGGATGCCATTGATTTGATTGGAGGGAAGTGTGTTGGCTACCCAAAGTAGCCATAGAACAACAGACAAGAAGGACATTGTTGATGCGTGATTGGGTGAAGTTTGGAACCTTATGAATAGCTCTTTGATGGGCAAAAGAGGCTACTAGAAGGCAGATTGGAGCTCAGGTATTGGCCAGCCTAGAGAGCAGTTTGATGAGCCCATGTACATGCAATAGAAGTGCCTTGCAACATTGTTAGGAGGCAGCCGTCTTGGAGTCTCGATGTGTAGTGGCCTTGATGGACTAAGGCACCACTAGTGAGCAGTACGAGAGCAAAGGACTGACAGGACAAGATACGACATTTGTCATTGTATCTTGTAAACCATCGACTATTGTAATATTAAGATTTGGTTTAATATAATGTGTTGGAATTTATAGGGTAAATTCCTTAGATAGAACACCAAAGGACACCGCTTACAAACAGATCACAGATCAATACACCAATATTTTTGACGTGGTTAAAACCCTCAAAGAGGGAAACAATCCACGACCTGAGCCAATGCGGCCACTTCAAGCAATTTATTAATGTAAAAGAAAGAAAATTTACATAAGCTTCTCTCATGAACGGTCACCTTACAAATGACCCTCCATGCTCTTCAAATAGAGATCATGGACCAATCATGGGTTAAGCCATGGATCAAGTGTTGGTAATACCGAGGAGGGAATGAACCGTTGGATCACTTCATGTCTAGAACATATCGTGACTGTTAGATTGCAAGTTACAAAAAATACATAGTAAAGAAACACACTTTACCTAACTATACACTAGACCAAATTATACTTAACTATTTCCTATGTGTCAGAATATCCTAACACCTCCTCTTAAGAACGACTTGGGATAGGATTGAAGGATGTACAAAGATGACACAATAGGAGAAGGAAGTAGGCATTAGAGCCTATCCCCCCTTAGTGACAACTTCCTGAACTCCAACCATAAATCGAAGTTTAGTAAACTTCGCCTCTGTGAGAACCTTTGTAAAGATGTCTGCAACTTGATCATCGGTTGAACAATATTGCACTTAAAGAACATGGTCATGAATGAGCTTTCTCATGAAGTGCATGTGTAGTTCAATGTGTTTGCTGCGCTGATGTTGGACTGGATCTTTGCATAGTTGAATGGCACTTGATTATCACACCAAAGTGTAGTTGGATGTTGCTGCTGAAAGCCAAAATCTGAAAGGATCCGACGAAGCCATAGGGCTTCCTTACTAGCTTTTACGGCGCCACGATACTCTGCTTCTGCTGAAGAAAGAGAAATGACACTTTGTTTCTTGCAAGCCCATGTAATAGGTCTAGAACCAAGAGTGAAGACATAACCTACAGTAGACTTCTGATCATCAGGGTCACTAGCCCAATCGGAATCAGTGAAACCAACCAATAGAGGAGATGCTTTTGCGCAATGTTGTCCCTCAATTGCCCAGTTTGACTTGCAACCTGAAATTGTGCAGGGATGTCCTCCCGGGACCCCATCCCTCAACAATGCCTTGCATTCAGAAACTGTGTAGTATTGTCCCGCAGTTGCCCAATCTGTCTTGCATTTAGAAACTGTGCAGAGATGTCCTCCCAGGACCCTATCCCACAACAGTGTCTTGCATCTTGAAACTGCGCAGTGTTGTCCAATCTGTCCAATTTGTCTTACATTCAGAACTGTGCAGGTGGGCCTCCCAGGGCCTCATCCCAACAACAAACACTGCCTGTTGAAACTGCGCAGATCTATCTCTCAGTGACTACAAGAAAAAATGACATGCTAGATCACTCTCAAGGAGTTGAGGAGAATGACCAAGAAACCGATTGATGGCAAAAGATCGGGATCGAATGCAAACTCCGTCGGATGCATAATTATCTCGAAGGTAAGTATGGTAAGTAAAGTACATCCTTTTAAGTACATCCCTTAGTGTAGTTTGAAGTACCGCTTATCATTGTTATATCATTTTGTCTTCAATAGCATGCATGTTTGCAAGCACTAAAAGTCATTCCATGTGTTCCCTCTACGTGTCTTGCTTCCTTTTCGCTTGTTGGACCAACTGTTGTCTTTTGGCATGTTGATTGCTATATCATGCTTGCGATCTTGTTTTGGCAATTTTGAAGGTTTTTTTTTTTGTGTGCATGAGTTGTTTTCGCTATGTGAACATCGGTTGTACTCACACACAAAGTTGTAAGCACTGTCGCACAAGTGTCGTCACAATCGTTCGAAGATCTATCTCAAGTGTCGCACTTGTCGCTCTTAACCTTTAGACAGTCCCACTGAGCACATGTTTGTCTTGTTTATTTGAGGTTTCTTGTCGTCGAGTCATGCTAATTGTGTGATCACAATGTCATGTATGCACAAGTTCACTTGCTCCCACACTTGGCCATTTTTCCTGGAAATCTGTCGACCAGACAACCCTCGTTCAACCGGACCCCGAGTGAGCTGCACTGTGCAGTCTTAGCTCTTAGTGACCCTGCTCTGTTGCCCAGAACTGCACAGAGCTTGACGCTGTCCTCCGGGGCAACTTGCATTGCGCAATCCTGGAAGTAAGCAGGCTTAATGTCTCCCAGAACTGCGCAGAAGTTGTTCCCAAGTCTGATCCAATCTGCGCTTCCTGCAAGATCACTCATCAATCCTCCCTTTGGTCTACCGGAAACTTGAACTGCATTGTGGCCCCGGGCTGCACTGCTCTCCAAAACTGTGCAAACATGCCCAGTTGCTTGCCCGACACTGCCTCCAGAAACTATGCAGATATGTGAGTCAGGCCTCTGCTACCTGGAACTGCACTGTTCCAAGAAATTGCGCAGATCTGACTGGCAGACCCCACTATTGGCTTGCTCTGCCCTGCCTCTGAAAATCGCGTAGTTTTGACTGGTAGTTTCCCTGCTGCCCCGCTTTGTGCTCATCCCGGAAGCTACGCAGTTGTGTCGGGAAGGCCCCTGTTGCCTGTCCCGCACTGTCCCTCAAAATTGCGCAGTTGTGACTAGTAGCTCCCTGTAGCCCGATCTGTAGGAATTTACAGGGTAAGTTCCTCAGAAAGAACACCAAAAGGACACCGCTCACAACCAGATCACAGATCAATACACCAGTATTTTTGACGTGGTTAAAACCTTCAAAGAGGGAAACAGTCCACGGCCTGCGCCAACGTGGCTACTACAGGCAATTTATTAATCAAAGAATGAAAATTTACATAAGCTTCTCTCATGCACGGATTACCCGAACAATGACCCTCCATGCGCTTTAAATAGAACTCATGGACCAATCGGGTGTCAAGCCACGGATCAAGTGTCGGTAATACCGAGGAGAGAGTGAACCGTCGGATCACTACATATCGTGACCGTCGGATTGTAAGTTACAAAATGTACAACGGTAAAGAAACACACTTTACCTAACTCTATACCTAACTCTACACTAGACCAAGTTGAACTTAACTATATCCTATGTGTCGGAATATCCTAACTCCCCCCTTAAGAACAACTTGGGATAGGATTGAAGGATTTACAAATATGACACAATAGGAGAAGGAAGGAGGCACTAGAGCCTATCCCCCCTTAGTGACAACTTCCTGAACTCCAAGCATATATCGAAGTTTAGTGAACTTCGCCTCTGTGAGAGCCTTTGTGAAGATGTCTGCAACCTGATCATCTGTTGAACAATATTGCACTTCAAGAACATGGTCATGAATGAGCTTTCTGATGAAGTGCATGTGTAGTTCAATGTGTTTGCTGCGCTGATGCTGGACTGGATCTTTGCATAGCTGAATGGCACTTTGATTATCACACCAAAGTGTGGTTGGATGCTGCTGCTCAAAGCCAAACTCTGATAGGATTTGACGAAGCCACAAGGCTTCCTTACTAGCTTCCACGGCACCACGATACTCTGCTTCTTTTGACGAAAGAGAAATGGCAGCCTGCTTCTTACAAGCCCATGTAATAGGTCCTGAACCAAGAGTGAAGACATAACCGGCAGTAGACTTCCGATCATCAGGGTCACCAGCCCAATCAGAATCAGTGAAACCAACTAATAGAGGAGCTGTTTTGGCACTGTAATGAATCCCAAACTGTACTGTACCTCGAACATAACGAAGTATTCTTTTAGCTGCTTTCCAATGACTTTCACGGGGGTTTTGCATAAAACGAGCAACAAGGCCAACAACAAAGGAAAGGTCAGGACGAGTATGGGTTAAATACAAGAGTTTTCCTACAAGTTGACGGTATAAGGTAGCATCAACTTCAGGAGAAGTACAAGAGACTGAAAGTTTGACTCCAGACTGAAAGGGAGAAGGGGCTGGCTTACAGTCTTCCATGTGAAAATGACGAAGAATATCACAAGCATACTTGGACTGGGAAAGGAAAATACCCTCCTTGGATTGCAAGACTTGAAGACTGAGAAAATAGTGTAAGTGTCCTAAGTCTGTCATTTCAAATTTCTTTTTAAGGCTGGACTTCACATGGTTTATAAGGTTGGGATCACTACCAGTAAGAATAAGATCATCAACATAAAGAACAAGGATGATAAGCGAGTTGCCCACTTTCTTGGTGTAGACAGTATTGTCAGAATAACACCTAGAAAAGCCAGATTCTAAAAGAAAGCTATCCATTTTGGCATACCAAGCCCGAGGAGCTTGCTTGAGACCATAAAGGGATTTCTTAAGTCGACAAACAAGGCTGGAGTCTGTTTGTATGAAGCCAATGGGTTGTTCCATATAGATTTCTTCCTGCAAGTCCCCATGCAAGAAGGCAGATTTAACATCCATCTGATGGACTTCCCATTTTAAAGAGGCAGCAAGGGAAAGAACAAGGCGGATAGAGTTCATTTTGGCAACAGGGGAGAAGGTTTCAGTGTAGTCAATGCCTTCAACCTGTGAAAAGCCCTTAGCAACAAGACGAGCTTTATGTTTATCAACTTTCCCATCTGGTCCATACTTGGTTCTGTAAACCCATTTACATCTAACAAGTTTGCGTCCCTTTGGTAGAGGAACAAGATCCCATGTATCATTTGCCAACAATGAATGATATTCTTCATTCATAGCTGCTTCCCAATGTGGATGGCCTGAAGCTTCTGCAAAAGTGTCAGGATCATGATTTATTGGAGCTTGAGCCAGTAAAGAAGAGGCTCTTTCAAACTGAGAACGTGTACGTCGCTGATCTGTAGGATCACCGGCAAGATCACCTGCTGCATCCCGAGTAGCACGGACCCATCTTGGAAGTTGAGGATCTTGAGAAGGTGGGGGAGGATTATCATCCTCACTTTCATCATCTGAAGAAGAAATGTTTTCAAAAGTAGAAGAGATAGGAAGAGGTGGCACATCCGCCGGACTAGGCTCGCAGGCCGATTTATTTTCATCAAATTTTACATCTCTTCTAATGATAACATTTTTGGACTTAAATGGAATAAGTCTATAACCTTTTACATCTTCAGAATATCCAACAAAAGTACATTTCTCACTCTTAGGTTCTAAAGCTTTATGCTTTTCATCTGGAATATGGGCCCATGCTTCACTTCCAAAAACACGAAAGTGACTTACATCTGGTTTAATGGAACTCCAAGCTTCTTCTGGAGTGATATTCTCTAGAACCTTAGTAGGAGTGCGATTGATTATATAATTTGCACAATTAATTGCTTCGGCCCAAAAACTAAGACTGAGTCCTTTAGATTGCAGCATACAATTAGCCATTTCCTTTAAGGTGCGATTTTTTCTTTCAGCTACACCATTTTGTTGTGGAGTGTATGGAACAGTATGTTGCATTTGAATTCCTTTTTCGGTGCAAAAGTTGATGAATGTGTTTTTAACATATTCTCCACCATTATCAGTTCTTAGCTTAAGAATTTGATGTCCAGATTGTTTTTCAACAAAGGCTTTGAAGGCCAAAAATGTGTTAAATACTTCGCTCTTGAGTTTTAAGAAGTATACCCAAGTGCGTCTGGAGAAATCATCAATGAAAGTTAAGAAATACTTGCAGCCAGAGAATGAAGCAACAGGAAGTGGACCACATAAATCACTGTGCACAAGCTGTAAAGGGGCTGAGGCGTGCCAAGAGGCACGTTTGTCAAAACTGTCCCGATGATGTTTTCCGAGTACACATCCGGAACAAACACCATCTCTGCAAGATACCATAGGAAGCCCTGTCACCATATTTTCTTTACATAGATGCTGAAGGGAGCGATAGTTTAAGTGACCAAATCGCTCATGCCAAAGTTTGCTCACTTCATCATTATGAGCAACAAATACTGAGGGAAGATTTGATGACCCAAAGTTGTGAAACTTATACAACCTTGTGGAATCATCAGCAATACCAGTAGCTAGAATCTGTTTAGGATCTCTTAGATCCTTGATTACAACATCATGAGGTGAAAATTCAACAATTTTACCTTCACCTGAATGAGTTATCTGATATACAGATAGAAGGTTGCAGGATAAGGTTGGAACACATAATACATCATTAAACTGACCATTGTCTAGATGAACAGTTCCAGTCCCGACAACATTAAGAGATCTATCATCACCAACATATATATTTTTGGTGTTACAATCATTTAAAGAAGAAAACATGGCTTGGTTTTTGGCCATGTGATAAGAGGCTCCAGAATCAATGAGCCACTCATGAGAAGGAGAGGAAGAAGATACATTTAATGCATAACCAGACTGAGATGTTTGACAACGACATACAGAAAGTGCCATTCCGGAAGTTGAAGTTGAAGTATGCTCCACATGGATGTTATGTTTCTTCATTGCGGCTTCCAAGGCTTCCATCTTCTTAAAGCATTTAGATTCTAAGTGGCCATCTCGATTACAAAAGTTACAATGTCTATCAGTCTTCTTCCATTTGTTTTTATTGGTCTTATCATTTTGCTGAAATGATCTTTCATTTTGAGGCTGAGTTGGTTTAGGACCATTCTTTTGAGGATATGACTTCTTAGGATTCTTTGAATTTGGTTGCTGCTGGGCGGCTAACGCTTTCGTGGAAGAGTTTCCAAGATTAAGAAGACCAACGTGTAAGAGTTTTTCTTGTTCTCTTATTAAAGAATCACAAAAAGAGTCAAAGGAAGGGGCCTTGTAGTCTTTTCCTTGACAAATGAAAGCTTCCCTTGTAGAATGGAAGGTGAAAACAAATACAGAGTAGGCTGGTCCCAACTTAGTAAGGATGGAATAAATAAGGTTACTATCTTCTTTCTTAACCTTAACACCTTCCAAAAGATATCTAAGGGTCTTGAATTTGGACAAGAAATCTTCAATGCAAGAAAAATTATTAGGATCCAATGTAAGCAACTCATTTTCAAGTTGATGGGCTCTATTTTCATTTTTAATTCCAAAAACTTTAGTGAGTTTTTCCAATGCTTCATGAGGAGTCTCAAGTTCTGCAATATGGAATCTAAGATCAGGAGAAATAGACATCCCTATCAGACCACGTGCTTGATCTTGTCTATTTTCCCATTTTGCAGCCTTGTCTTCATCTTTTGGTTTCTTCTCATGGTCTGTGGCTATTCTGTAGAGACCTTTACTTCTAAGTAAATCTTCCATGTAGGCTATCCATTGGAAGTAGTTAGTGCTGTCAAGAATGACTTGGCATGGACTTTCCATTGTTTTAAAAAAAACTGAAGCTGAAGATGCTGAAAGTAAGTGTTCCAATGGATAGATCTCGAAAAATTAGGCTGTTTTAAAAAAAACGGCTCTGAAAAAGGCTTCCGGATGAAGAAGTTATGGCTTTTTGAAAAAAAAATTTGTTGAAGTTGCCGGCAAAGTGCGCGAATGTGCGGGAATGAAAAAAAATCCGCCCCCACAAAATGGAGACTTGAACCCAAGACCTCTACTCTCTTAAAATATCTTTGAACCAATTGATCTATACAAAAAATTTGAAAGAGAGAGAGAGAGAGAGAGAGAGAGAGAGAGGGGGGGGGGCCTTGGTTTGCGTGCTTGCCTTGAGAAAGCTCTTTTTCCCTACAAAACACAAAACCCAACACGAATATGCAAAGAAAAACGAACCTTGCGGCTCGAAGTTAGCTTTAGCCAAAAAACTAGATATTTTTAAAAAAAATCTCAAAGTTAGCTTTAGCCGAAAAACTAAATATTTTTCTCAATGTTTCTGATTTTCCGAGATCACACTAAGGTGTAGGGAAAAGAGCATACGCATGAGAAAAATCCTTCCTTTTTGTTTCTGATTTGCCCAGATCGCACAGAGTCGCAGGGCAAAGAGCATACGCAGAGATGAAAGGTATAGATCCGGTTAAAAAAAAGGCTAAATAAACCGAAACCGAAATAAGCAGAGAGAAAATAACAGTAAACTGCAAAAACACTGTATACCTCCCGATCTGAAAAATGACGCAGCTAGGGCTACTGGAAACCTTTTCGTGTGAAACGAAAGGGGTTCCTCACTGGAACAGATGCTCCGAACGCAACATAGCAGTCCTCTCGGCCCGAAAGCAGTCAGAAACAGCAGATCTAGGAAACGACAGCCGCATGCAGTTCTACCGGCTTCAGATTTGGATCACCAACGGACGCGGCCCTCAAATAGCTCTGATACCATGTAGGAATTTACAGGGTAAGTTCCTCAGAAAGAACACCAAAAGGACACCGCTCACAACCAGATCACAGATCAATGCACCAGTGTTTTTGACGTGGTTAAAACCCTCAAAGAGGGAAACAGTCCACGGCCTGCGCCAACGTGGCTACTACAGGCAATTTATTAATCAAAGAATGAAAATTTACATAAGCTTCTCTCATGCACGGATTACCCGAACAATGACCCTCCATGCGCTTTAAATAGAACTCATGGACCAATCGGGTGTCAAGCCACGGATCAAGTGTCGGTAATACCGAGGAGAGAGTGAACCGTCGGATCACTACATATCGTGACCGTCGGATTGTAAGTTAATGTACAATGGTAAAGAAACACACTTTACCTAACTCTATACCTAACTCTACACTAGACCAAGTTGAACTTAACTATATCCTATGTGTCAGAATATTCTAACACGATCCTGCCCTGCTCTGGAAAACTACGCAGAATTGCCTACCAGTGCTTCCTGTTGCTTGGCCTGTCCTCCTCAGAGAAACTGCGCAGATTCCCAGCTGGACCCCAGATGACCTACCCAGTCCTCATCCTGAAAATTGCGCAAAACTATCCAACAGTTCCCCTAGATACCCTGTCTTGTCTTCCTCCCAGGAATTGTGCAGTCCTGCCCAGCTACGTTCCACCTTGCAGTTGTCACTACTGTCTCGGATTGCGCAAATCTGCTTCCCAGTGACCTCTGCGTAGTTTTTCTCGACAGTCCTCCGGAGCCTCTCAACCTGGCCCGAGCTGTGCTCTGCGCAGTTTCAGTGTCTTGTCCTCCCTCCTGGTCACCTCGACCCGAAACACAAGAACAATGCATCATGCTAGACTAGGAGGTTTTGGATTTGATGTCATCCCGTCATGAGTGAATTGCAGGAACAGGTACACTGATGGATCATGGCGCGACGACAAACGGGATGAAGGAGCGCATGCTAGAAGACTTGCTCGCAGTTGAACGTACACATGAAGCACATCAAACAACAAGCGAAAGAAACACATGCATGGAACCATCTTGCGAAGAACAAGACCATTGAAGACCCTGCAACACCAAGCTATGTGGAGATGAAGACAAAGTACATTCGAGGACACATCCATCACTTAACAACACAACAACTTGACATGGACACCACAATCAACCAATACATGTCAATAGTGTCATGTCGAGTTGTGTTATGAGTTGTCTCGGCCACCTCACTACTGTGAGCTGTAACTGTTGTAATCCAATATAATGTAAAGTGAAATTCCAAGTGTCATTAGTGGAATGCAAACAATCATATGTAATGTAAAGAGTTATATGTAATGAAGTTCAAGAGTCTTGAGGGTAGTCCAAGAGTCAAAGGGGAATGTCACTGGTCAACCCACCCTTTGCTATATATAGGACCTCATAACTCATAGAACAGGCTTTTGGGAGCCAAGCTTTTGTTAGGCATTGCTTAGAGAGGGCTTGGAGAATATTGTGACGAGCCTTGGCTTCTCCATAGTGTAGAGCCTTTACATCTCTTTGGAGGAGCAGGCGATGTTGACTGTAACATTCCACTATTGGGACTAGTGGCTGTCATGGTTGTATGTATGGATGGAAATTTCACTTTATATAATATAACAGAGCCAACACGTTTTCATGCATATGTTGTTATTGTAGTTGGACTATTCTGGTTGCTTTAGCAATGTATGTTATTTAACTTATGCATTCATGTATGAACTACTTTGTATATGATTGTATGAATCTTGTTGGAATTGTGTTGTTGATTTAACCCATCACCCTAGATTGTGGACTATTCCGCTTCCAACCCATGATGTCATTTTGCTCGTGTGTTCCTTTCAGGCTGCGTACTATTACATGCTTCTAAGGGACACACTTCCTTTCCCCCTTCGTGTGTTAGAACCTCCCCATGCATCTCTCTTGAATCGCTGCAAGGTCACACATTTGATTATGACAAAGATATCACACTTACCTCTGTGAGTTATCATAGTCAAGGCATAGGTTTACTACCCATTGTTGGGACTCCTACTCCAAATGGTCTGAGGTCTAGTTGGGACTTCTTACCAGGGAGATCCCCTGAGATGTTGGCGGGTCTTGCACCATCAACACCTAACTAGCACCTCCTAAACTAGCGAAGTTTCATATTGGACTCCTTGATGAAGCAAATGGTCTAAAATCAAGTATTATTCTTGACTCCATTCTCCCAATATTATATGTGTTTTATGTGTTATGCTCTCACATTGTTTATTTTCTGTGTTTTAGAATTCGTATGCAGGTAATTTCTGTACGGGGTTAAAACCTACATTTGGTATCGGAGCAGTTTTGGTTTCAAGGGGACGCCTTTGTTGCTGAGGGGTTTCACTTGGGCCTGTGGTAGACCCTATTCAGTGGGATATCTGCGAGATCGATTTTGGTGGTGAAAGAAGATGACGAGCAGTGGAAAGATAGAGATAGAGAAATTTAATGGTCAGAGTTTTGAGTTGTGGAAACTCAAGATGGAGGATTTGTTGGCGGATAAAGATCAATGGATCGCGGTAGATCTAGGTACTAAACCAACGGGAGTGTCCGATGAAGAATGGAAGAAGTTGGATCGGAAGGCAAAGAGCACAATACAATTGTGTCTCAGAATCAGTATTGCTGAATGTATCAGGGGAAGCTACAGCGAAGGCTTTGTGGGACAAGTTAGGGACTTTGTACCAATCTAAGTCTCTGGTGCATAAACTGTTCCTGCAGAAAAAGCTGTATAACCTGAGGATGAAAGATGGAGACTCGGTGACAAAGCATCTGAACGCATTTAATACTGTGGTAAGTCAGTTAGCATCTATTGATATTAAAATTTCAGATGAAGATAAGTGCATCAGTTTGTTGTGTTCTCTACCATATTCGTGGGATAATCTGGTTATTGCAATAGGTAGCAATGCAACTGCCTTGCAGTTTGACGAAATAGTTTCATCCTTGTTGACGGAGGAGATGAGGTGGAAAAATATGGAGAGCCAGAATGGTGATGCCTTGTCTATACGAGGACGGTCCCAGAACAGAAACAAAAATAAGTCATCGAGTGGGAGATCTAAATCTCCAAGAAAACCTGTAAAGGTGGTGTGCTGGAAATGCGGAAAGGAAGGGCACTACAAAAGGGACTGTAAATCTAAAGCTCCTGATAAAGGAAAGGGATCTGATGATGCTCCTTCTGCAGAGGCGAAAACCACCTCAGATGAAGGTGGGGATGTGTACTTGGCTTCTTGAAGTACACATGTAAATCATGAGGCATGGCTGATTGACTCAGGTGCATCTTTTCACTTCGCTCCCCATAAAGAGTGGTTCTGCGAGTATGAGAAATATGAAGGTGGTGATGTCTTCTTGGGAGATGACAGGAAGGCTAGAATCATTGGTCGCGGAAAAGTAAAGTTGAAATTGCAAGGTAGAAGGGTTAGAACACTTCCAGGTGTTCTGCATATTCCTGCATTAGCCAGAAACTTGATTTCTGTAAGCAAGCTGGATGATGCAGGTGTAAAAACAGTGTTCGAGAAGGATACCTGCAAGATGGTTCGGGGAGCACTGGTATTGATGCGGGGAGTTCGGATTGGAACTCTGTACAAGCTTCAAGGTAACACTGTTGTTGATGGGTGCAACAGTGATGTGGTTTCTGAAAGTGGAGCAGAAAATCTAGTGGTCTCTGGAGAAAAGACCATGCTGTGGCATCAAAGGCTTGGACATATTGGAGAGAAGGGCCTTCAAATACTTCATGGTAAAAGTATGGTAGAAGGTATGAGTAATAGCTCTCTGGATTTTGATTTCGGTGAAAATTGTGTATATGGGAAGCAAAATCGGGTGAGTTTCCCCTCTGGTAGTAAGAGGGCAAAATAGATATTAGAACTTGTGCACAGTGATGTGTTTGGGCCTGTGAAGGTTCCATCACTGGGTAAGTCTGTGTATTATGTATCATTTATAGATGACTTCTCAAGGAATACATGGATATATTTCCTTAAGAAGAAATTTGAAGTCTTTGACAGGTTTAAAGAATTTAAGGTTCTGAGGAAAATCAGACAAAGAAGAAGATAAAGGTGCTGAGGACAGATAATGTGGAGAGTTTTGCAGCAAGGAATTTGAAGAATTTTGTAAGAAGTGTGGTATAGCACGGCAAAAGACTACTCCATATACACCTCAGCAAAATGGAGTTGCAGAAAGAATGAACGAGACGTTGATAGAAAGGGTAAGAAGCATGCTTAGTGGTGCCGGGTTAGGACAGGAATTCTAGGCAGAGGCGGTGGATACTGCATGTTACCTGGGCAACAGGTCACCTTCATCAGCGTTGAAGGATAAGACTCCTCAAGAGGTATGGATTGGTAAGAAACCCTCGGGCCTCTCTTTCACATCTGAGGGTATTTGGATGTGACGCATATGTACATGTTCCAAAGGAGAAACGAACCAAGTTGGATAGTAAATCTGAAAAGTGCATCTTTATTGGGTATAAGAATGGTTTAAAGGGTTATAAGCTTTGGAACCCAGTAACAAGGAAGGTTGTGTACAGCCGAGATGTGGTGTTCAGAGAGGTGAAAGATGTTATTAAACATGAAGTCTACTGTCTAACCAAAAGAACCTGAGAAGATAGAGTTTGAGGTGAAGGAGGAAGAATCAGACTCTATAGCAGAGGAGAAATCAGAAGATGAAGAGCCACAAACTCCGGGTGTGAGAAGATCAGTTCGAGAAAGGAGGCAACCAGAAAGGTATAGTCCATCTGCTTTCTGTTCAAATTTTGCTTTGTCTGTTGTTGATGATGATCCCAAAACTGTGAAGGAAGCATTGGACTCAGAGGATGGAAAACTCTGGAAAGAGGCCATGGTTGATGAAATGGCATCTTTGCACAAAAATGAAGCTTGGGATCTGGTGGAGTTGCCGGCTGGAAGGAAACCCATTGGCAGCAAATGGATGTTCAAGAAGAAGACAAATGCAGAAGGAAAGGTGGAGAAATACAAAGTTCGGTTAGTAGCAAAAGGTTATTCCCAGGTGCCGGGAATTGATTTTGGTGATATTTTTTCTCCTGTTGCCAAAAGAACTTCTATTAGATTACTTTTATCTGTTGCTGCTGCTTTTGATTTTAAGGTAGAACAGATGGATGTGAAGACAACAATTCTTCACGGGGATTTGGAAGAGGAGATCTACATAAAACAACCTGAAGGCTTTGCGGAGAAGGGTAAAGAAAGAACTGGTATGCAAGTTAAAGAAGTCTCTGTATGGCTTAAAACAGTCACCAAGGATGTGGTATCAAAAATTTGATACATTTATATGGGGACTTGGCTTCACCAGAAGCAAAGCAGATCACTGTGTGTATTTTAAATTAATTGGTAATCGTGTTATTTATCTGGTCTTGTATGTGGATAATATGTTGCTGGTTGGAAATGACAAAGAAATTATCCAAGATTTGAAGACACAATTGTCCTCCAAATTCGACATGAAAGATCTTGGTGCTGCAAACTATATTTTGGGCATATAAATTAAAAGAGATCGGACAAAGAGGAAGCTCTGGTTAGACCAGAGGAAGTTTGTTGAGACAATATTGCAGAGATTTAATATGCAGGATAGTAAACCGATGAAGGTTCCTATTCCTGTAGGTGTAAAGTTATCTGCTGAATAGTGTCCTAAGACACAAGAAGAGGAAGAGAACATGTCTCGTGTTCCATATGCAAGTGCAGTCGGTACCCTGATGTATGCAATGGTCTGTACTAGACTAGACATTGCACATGCAGTGGGAGTATTGAGCAGGTTTATGTCAAACCAGGAAAGGAGCATTGGACAACAGTGAAGCGGGTTTTTAGGTATTTGTGTGGCACTAGTGATTATGGTTTGTGCTACCAAGGAAGATCAGGATTGGACAGAGCGTTGGATATTCGTGGCTTTGTTGATGCAGATTGGGCTGGAGATCTGGATCAGAGAAGATCTACAAGTGGGTATGTGTTTAACCTATTTGGAGGTGCAGTCAATTGGATGAGTAAGAAACAATCTATAGTGGCACTATCAACTACAGAGGCAGAATACATGGTAGCCACTCATGCAAGCAAGGAAGCAATTTGGTTGCAGAGATTGTGTTCAAGTATGGGGTTAGTATAGGAAGCTATAAGGATAGACTGTGACAGCCAAAGTGCAATTTTCTTGGCAAAGAACCCTGCATATCATTCAAAGACAAAGCACATTGATGTTCAGTATCACTTTGTGAGGGATATGATAGAAAACAAAAAGGTGTTGCTGGTAAAGGTGGACACTTTGAAGAATATTGCAGATGCATTGACAAAATCTGTGAGCTCTGAGAAGTTCTCTTGGTGTAGAGAAACAATGGGCGTTGTTGGGATGGATAAATGACTAAGCTCTCTTGTGGCCCCCTGTGGAAAGAAAACAACAAGTGGGAGAATGTTGGGTTGTGTTATATTCTTTCCACGACTAGCCCACGTAGTTAACCGAGGGTAGAGGGGGGGAGGTCATAGGGGGTTTGAGGTGTACCCGTAACTCCACTTTATGGGGTCCGGGGTAGCGCCCCGGAAAATTTTGGTTTTGGACCCTATGTTAGGTTGGGCGGACCCACCTATGGTTTTGTGCATGATTTTCACACATGTTTTTGGACGCGATGGTTTTCGGTCCATGGTATTGGATGCTTTGACATGTATAATTATGTATTATAACATTGAGAGGAATATAATGAAAAATCAAGCTGGTAGTCCCGGTTTTGGGATCCAGGGGAAAATCTCTGTGTATATGTGTTTTATGTGTTATGCTCTCGCATTGTTTATTTTCTGTGTTTTAAAATTCATATGCAGGGAATTTCTGTACGAGGTTAAAACCTACAACCTCTACGAGTTATCATAGTCAAGGCATAGGTTTATTACCCACTGTTGGGACTCCTACTCCAAATGGTTTGAGGTCTAGTTGAGACTTCTTACCAGGGAGATCCTTTGAGATGTTGGCGGGTCTTGCACCATCAACACCTAACTAGCACCTCCTAAACTAGCAAAGTTGCATATTGGACTCCTTGATGAAGCAAATGGTCTATAATCAAATATTATTCTTGACTCCATTCTCCCAATAGGCTAGGCACTGATCCTTGTCTTGGTGATCACCTCAAAGAAATTTAATGTCCCCTTTTTTAAACTCTCTAAGCCCTAACCCTAGAGGTCTCCTAGGGCATCAAGCAAAATTCATTTGAGCCATCCATTTTGAGAGCGAGTTGGACTGCACTTGCGCTGGGGTTTTCTCTTGGTCCTCACAAATTTTGAAGCATTTTCCATGGCTAGATTTGGAGATATCCCAAGCCCTAGCTCCAAAATCGTTCTTGTTCCTAGGTTTCCTTGGTTAGTGGCTTCCTCAAGGGTCATTGCATTACAATTCAAGCGAAATCCATGTTTCATTGATCCTCTTCTTCTCCCTTGCTTGGTTTAGATCTTTTATTTGAAGTTTCACCCAAAACCCTAGACTTTGCTTAGGTCCTCTCGGGGTTCTTTGTGGTCCCATACCCTCATTATTCATTATTTTTCAAGGCCACCTAGAAAGCCTTATTCCCTTAGGAATCTTAGGTCTAGGGCATCCTTTATCAAGAAAAATATCTCTAATCCCTAGGTCTAGGCCTCCTTGGAGCCTTTCTTAGAGAGCCCCACACCTTGCTTCTAAAGCAATCAAACCTTATCATTTGAGTCTCTCATATGAATGGGCTCTATAAATCACCACTTATCCGATCATTGACTTTTCATTCATTGTGATTCCCTCATACCAAGACTCCTCCCATTGGTGAAAGTTTGTAAAGAGCAAGGGACATCGACTGAGATGACAGTGGGTTCTTGTCCCATTGTTGCCACTTGATCTTCTAGTAGTCCCATATGAACCAATGTTGCAAACATCATGATCGAGATTAAATCGGTGAGGGGAAAAAAATCAGAAAAATCAGAAAAATCGGTAAAAATCGGCAAATACAAAAATATTCATTTTTTTTTTTCAAATTTTTTAATATCTAAAGCATCTACAACATAAAATAAATGCATTGATACATAAATATGATAAAAGAATTAATATATAAGATGTGTAATATCATTTCTAGTGTTACATCACACATAATAGTGAATCATGTCCTGAATAGTGAATAATAAGCCCTGAGTCCCAACTCAGCCTCAAAATAAAAATAAATAAATATATAATAATGTATCTCATATCATGAGTCATAATGTCATATACAATGAAATGAACCAAATAACTAATACTACTGATTTCCTCTGCCCCTTTTGCGAGAAAATGCAATAGCTTTCCCTTTAGATGTGGATGGCGGTGGAGTTGGCAGTGGACTCTGCTGTGCTCTAAAAGCAGAAGAACTAGGAGCTATAGGCCACGTCCTCTACTGGTGACAGGGGTAGCCTGAGTAGGTGGTGTCACCTCCTCGTCCTGTTGCTCCTACTCCTCCTCCTCTACCCCCTCCACTACCTCCTACTCTAACCAATCAGCGGTCGACTCCATGAGAGGCCTCTCGGCCTCAACCCTCCATGCAGCAGTGGTGTCAATCCCATCCAATGAGATGGCCTCCACATCAGGTGTCCTCTCAAGTTGCCTCACCCACAATCGAAGATTGTAGTAGACATAGACCATGTCATTAAGTTGTTGGGACTCCAACTTGTACAAGGGTCATAAATTAATAAATTATAAATAATAAAATAATAATTATAAAAAAATATTATTTAATGAATTCAAAAAATTAATTGGAAATTTGGAATATTTTAAGTTTTAACCTGTTGCACTTCTTGGTGTGTATTTTTTCAAATACACTCCAATTGCGCTCGCATCTTGAGGAGCTACATGTTTGGCTGAGCACTCGAATGGCAAGCCTTCGCAGATTGGGTACTCTGCCACCATAGCTTCTCCACCATGCATCTACAACAAATAAGATAAACATAAGAAAAAAATGAAATTTGAAAGTTGAAGCAAAGTATGAAGTTATGAACTTGAAGAGACAACCATGTTAAAGCTAAATGTGCCACCTGCCATCTTGTATATCTCCATTTCTTTGGAGATTTTTGCATGTTCTGCTGGAGATGGCACCATTCTCTGAACACAAGTGAAGAATCCATCCATGACTTCAACATCAAATAAGAAACCATAGGAATAAGCAAATGCGGGGTTCAAGTAGATCCCTGTAGCATGAATGAGACGATGGAGTGTATTGTTCCATCACTCATCAATCACTTCCCGTAGGAGGAGTTGTTTCTGAAACCCCTCATCCCCTTATCATCATAGTAGGTTCGAATGGATTCTTTGGCCCTATCCATGCCCTCATACAAGTAGCCCATTTCGGGCTTGTCTCCATCAATTGATCAAAGAATCTTTACCAAAGGTTCAGTAATGCTGCACACCTCCTGCACTCTCGCCCAAAAGCTTTCCTGGTATGAAACTAATCTGCATATGGCCTCTCCCTCTGGTTTGCAGCTAAATGCCAAAACATGTCACTCATGTGAAAGAAACATTCTCGTCACATCCCACATATAATTCAAGAGGGATTGAAGAGATATGAAACTGGGGGAAAACCGTGTAATGGCAGGGCGCACCAACTCCTTGTTGTTGGTGAATGTTCTCATCAAATGAAGCACAAATGCATGATTATATATAAATTTTGTAATGCTTTTTGATGAGTCAACAATATCCTTGACAAAAGGAATTTTTCCTATGTCCTCCAACATCAAATCAATGTAGTGTGCAGCACAAGGTGTCCAAAATAAAGTAGGATGCTTCTCCATAAGAATCTTGCCAGCAACAACATAATTTGCAGCATTGTCCGTTATGACTTGGACAACATGTTCTGGACCCACCTCCAGAATGAGCACATCCAACAAATCACATAATAACCGTGCATCTTTGATATGTGCAAATGCATCAACAGATTTCATAAACATTGTCCCCTTGGGACAATTAACCAAGAAGTTTATAAGGCTTCTACCCTTTTAATCGATCCAACCATCTGATATCACAGTGCATCTTGTGTGTGCCCATGATGCTCTAAACTTCTCCAATCTCTTGGTGACTTTGTACCCTGGGCCAACAACTACAATAGCATCAGTCGGGGGTTGGAAAAATGGATTGTTTCTTGCAACGCCGAAATAATATCACTACAAAGAAGAAACTTGCCCAACAACTTGTCAGCTTCTTCTTTTTCCTTTTTTAAATAATTGAAGAGATAGATGGTTGTGAATTAGGTGTGGTTCTAGGAACAAAATATGATGAGGCAACTACAGGGTTGGTTGTAGATATTGATGCTGAAGTAGAACCAATACCACTCTCATGTTCACCTCCCAATCCTGACATTCTGCTCCCAGTGCCTGCTAGTTGACTCTTCAGAGCTGCTTTGGACAATTTGGTTTGCTTTATTTCTTCCAATGATCTGAGGGCCTTCGGATGATTTCTGGATTTGTATTTGTGCAAGGCCCTACCTCATGGGCAGGGATTTATGTAAGGTGATACTTCAATCTGTATACCTCCCCTTGTCATATGATGCCCACAAAACTTGTAAGTCAAGTTTGATCTGTTAAACCCTCCATCAGGTTTACTAAATCCCCACAGACGGTCCAATTTCCTTGGCATGTTTGTAACTTCGTTGAATTCTTGAGTTTTAATGTAAGATGAAGTTTGAAGTTTGAAGTTGAATCTAGGGCACAAGAAGAATTGCAAGTTAAAAAAATAAAAATAAAATTTACATACAACACATTGAATTTTTGACAAAAGAAAAACCTCAACTCAATGCAACAATAATGGAAAAAATACACATTCAAACCCAAACAAAAATGATGGAAAAAATCTAGGGCACAAGAAGAAATTAAACTTATAAATCTAACAATCAAGTTTTTGCATTGTTGACCAAAATAAATCCTCTCCACTATATGCAATAAAAATGAGAAAAAACACAATCAAATCCAACAAAAAATCATTGAAAATAGATGGGTGATAGAAATCCAAGGAAAAACAAGAAAAAAAAGGGCCAAATTTGATGCCCATACTTGAAAACCACGCTTTGTTGAAGAAACTTGGTCCAAACTTGAATTTTTCTTGCTTGGGATGCTAAATTCCTTCACTTTTCTCCTCTCTTGCCCTTGTAGATGACTTCTCCTCCTCCTTAGCTCTCACTCTTGCCCTTTGTCTGAAAAAAATGACAAAAAAAACCTCAAAATCGCACTTAAAAGTTGTTGTTTCGGCTGCCTGCGATTTTTACCGATCAGATTGCAATTTTTTGAAAATAAAAAAATCACCAAAAAAATCGGCGATTATATTGGCGCGTTGAAAAATTCGCGTTTTAATTGTGATGTTCGCAACATTGATATGGACCCCTCCTAGGACTTCTGCTAAATTGAGCGGTAACAAGGCTCAATATATCTTGGAAGAAACAAGGATTAAAGCAAAGGATGACACTGAATCAACAGAAAAGTCTCAAGCCTTTGTTGTAAAATACAAGAAAAAGAAAGGGAAGGTTGGAGAGTCCAAAGGTAAACAAGATATGTCTAAAATACAATGCTATGGGTGTAATGCATATGGACATTTTAAGAGGGATTGTCCAAACAATCCTCAAAACAAAAAGAACAACAAAAGGAAGGAAAGAAGTGGAGCTCACATAGCTGAAGAAAAGGAAGAACTTGAGAAGAAGCCAAAAGGTGAAGATCCCAAGGACTTGCACTATTGAAGGAAGCTCCAACTCTATCGGGTTCATTTTTGTCTTTCTTTTATTACAAAGTAGAATTTAAAGTAGCATGCATCATTATATTCTCTAGAAGAGTCTGTATTTTTGTGAAGCATGGCATCATAGAAAGGAAGGATATGATAGTAGAAGATTTAGAGTCTACATGATCAATTTGTATTGGAAGAAGTCATCTAGCTGGCAAGAACGAGAAGATTAGGATCATCTTACACATCATAGTTCATCTAAGCACTTTCTAACTCAATGTTAGAGGAAGTCATCTTTCAAAAAGGATCACCAGGATCCTCCAATAAGAACCATCATTTAAGGAAGGTTCTTGTGAGAAGCATTATGACATGTTTAGTATACTCCACTTAGTATGGAAACAATAGTCTTGAAGGATGAAGGGATGCAGATGGTGGAGTTGCAGTATGAAAGGCATAATTGAAATCTTTCTCCTCTTAAAGAAGGAAGATTATCTTCGATAAGGATAAACGCAAGCTCAAGATAGCTAGATGGTTATATGGAAGAAATGGTATGCATGTTGTTAGTACCTCTTTCTCTAGAAGGTACAATTCATGTCTACAAGAATCTTGCAGAAAGAGTTGGTCATAAACACAAGCATGAAAAGTCTTCCATGTGGTTACTCAATGCTTAAGAAGTTGGTATACTTTGGAATGGTTAAAGATCAAGACTCTTCCACAAGATAGTATGACTTAGAAATGATGATATTGATCAACATCAAATATGGTCTCCTGAAGAAAGAAAGAGAATTAATAATGACAACTCAAAGGAAGCAAATATTGCAGCTTGTTCCATGGGTACTTTGGTTGAAAGCAAAAATATGGAGAAGGATTTTTGTTCAATATGAAGATGAACCATGTAGAAGGATGTTGATCTCAAAGGAAACAAGAAAGCAAAGCAAAATCTGATATTTCGACAAGAGACCATCATGTTGAGGTATGTACAATATTGATGCTTTAGTATTGGTTCTGTATTTGGTATATGGCTTTGCTACCTGGAAGAATGTTGCAGAAATGCGTAATGGCAATTGAAGCAAGTGTATCTACAACTGTTTGTTTTGAACTCAATTCAATGAATACATGGATTTGTTGGAAAATGTAACTAGTTTCGGTCTCATAATTGTCTATGTACTCATGTCATTATGTATATCTTATGTTACAAGAAAAATAAGAAAGATAAATATTATTTTTGAGCATAGGTTTCATGCTCCATTTTGATGGTCATCTAGGTCAAGCATGTTCTTCATGCTTCTAGGATTTGTCATGTCAAAAGAATATTTTTCTTGAGTCAAGAGTCATTATCATTTGTATAAGACCCTATTGGGCAAGTTGTAACATGTAAATTATATTAATTTTGAGTCTAGAAAGTCCTAGAAACCTCCAAGCACAAGTTGGCCCTGGCAGTGACAAGTCGGCCTAAAGGAGGGTATTCGAACCCCTCAGATGTGTATAAATAGAAGCAACATCGACCTCATTTAGCACCAATTCGATCTCTCTCAAGAAGAAGTTCGATCTGTAGCTGGGAACAAGGAAGAAGCTAGAGCGAAGGTCAAGGAAGCAAGGAGAAATCAAGAAGAAGAAAGAAAGTTTGTTTTTGGGCTCTTTTCTCTCACATGTGTGAAGATTAGGGTTTTTGTAGCTTCAAGGAAGGCCGAAAATTGTAGGTTTGAATTGCAAGAGGCCGAATTACAGATCCAAGTTGCAGGAGGGCTGAATTCTCTAGTTTGACCTTGGAGACCTTGGCTTGTTTGAAGGAAGACTTCTTGAGGAATTGACACGTGCTAGAATTAAGGTTTCCGTAGCTACTACAAGGCCGAAGTTGCAGGTCAAAGTTGGGGGCCAAAGTTGAAGCTGGACGCTGGTTGAACCAAAATTGATCCTCATTGATTTGGTTGATCTCTGACCTAATTGGAAGGGCTTCTTGGAGGGTTGACTTGGTGCTTGGAGGAGGACTTAGTCTAGGGTTTGGGTCTTGGTTTTCTCATTTGAAGCAGATTCTGTAAGAACACAAGAGATTCTTTATGGGTTTTCCCTTTGGAGGGATTTTGCCCTGGCTTGGATCCTATATCTTGTGTCCATTGTCTTTACTATTTTTGCTCTTGATATTTGTTTGATGAAAATATCTAATAAAGATACACAAGAAGATAAATAAAATTCACAAGCAATCATTAAGGTTAAGGAGAAATTGAATTAATCACTTCCATATTGCATTCTCCAACAAGATTGAGTGGATGGCTTTAGTAATCCTTGGAGGATCATGGGGTCAAGATGTCTACATTATCTTGGGATTGAAAGATAGGAGTACAAAAAGATAACTCGATGTTTATGTTTCGATGACAATGAAGATCACTTTCATGATTAGGAGTAATGACTAGCTTTATTTTGATTGGAGCAATATAATGCCTTTGTTGATGATAAGAATATATGAAAGGTTGATGGCCTGAACCTGTCACAGATTTGGCTCTATTACATCCAGCAAGATAAAAGCTCAATATGATGAGATGCAAAGGAATGGAGGAGCCATGCAGTTATTTGAAGATCTCCATGAAGAACTGGTAGCTGATGTATTGATGAAGACACTCTAAAAGGCTAACTTCCCAAATTGAAAGGAAGTCAGGAATCTCCTCTATGCTTAAGAGGGAGTAAGAAGTCTCCTTAGATGTTGAAGGAGCAAGGATCTATTCCCTAATAAAGAGGGAATGAGGATCTCCTCTCTGGATGAGAGGGAGTGATGTTAGACATCATATTCTCCATGTGTCATGCACTAGACCAGGACTAACAACCGTAAGTCTTAGTGAAGGCACTAGGAAGGAGAATGGAGGATTGGATAAGCATCTAAGATTGATACTCCTTGAGGATATAGAATCCAAGATAGGAAGTTGACCGACACTCTTTGAGGATTGGGTATCCAAGACAAGAGTGGTCGAAGAGGACCAATGTTCTTTGAGGATAGGTAATCCAAGATAAGAATAAGTCCTAAAAGGACATACCTAGTGAACATCCAGATGGGTATGTGCCTTAGAGGTAGTGTGGTGTCTCACATAAAGCCTCCCAACATTATGCTCTAAAATAAAATGAGCTTGTTAGTTAAAGGCCTTACTATGATGACAATGTTGGTTATGATGTTGATGCTTAAAAGATGGCTTATCAATCTGACTCTTCTTATGAGAACTCTTTAGTTTGAGAATATCCTTGTACCAATTGTACAATTATGAATACCTCCCTAGTTAAGGGGGAGTGTTGGAAAATGTAGTAACTAGTTTCGACCTTCATAATGGTCATTGAACTCATATAATTATGTATATTTTATGGAACAAGCAAAAGAAGAAAGAAAAATATTATTTTCAAGCATGGGTTTCATGCTCTATTTAAAAGCTCAACTAGGTCAAGCATGCATTTCATGCTCCTACGGTTTGTCAAATCATAAGAATAATTGTCATGAGTCAAGAGAGTCAATATCATTTGTATAAGTCACATTTGGGCAAGTTGTAACGTGTAAAAGAATTTATTTTGAGTTTAGAAAGTCAAAATAGTCTCCAAGACCAAGTCGGCCCTAACTATGAAAAGTCGGCTTAAGAGAAGGGCTATTTAACCTCATGAGAAACATATATATAGAAAGAGCTTCAACCTCATTAGCACATACTTCTGTATTTCGATCTCAAGAAAGAAAGTCAAGAAAGCAAGAGTGAAAGTCAAGGAAACAAGAGAAAAGCCAAGCAAAGGAAGAAGATTCAAAATCTTATCTATTTCTATCCACACTTGCAGAAATTAGGGTTTTTGCAACTCTTGCAGGTCCAAGAGTTGCAGGCCGAAGTTGCAGATCTGAATTGAGGGTTGAAACTGTGATTTGAAGCAGGTTGAAGGAGGGTTTGACTCTCGTTGAATTTTGAAGACTTTGACTTACTTAAGGAAGGATTGTTAGGGCTGACTTGGTGCTTGGAGAAGGTTTGACTTTAGTCTTTAGATCTTGGTTTTCTTATTTGATTTGATTCTATAAGAAGAAATTCTTTTGGGCTTTCCCCTTGGAGGGATTTTGCCCTTGCTTGGAGCCTACTTCTTGTGTTTATTGTCTTTATTGTTTCTGCTCTTGATAATTGTTTGATGAAAGAATCTAATAAAGAATGATAATAAGCTAACTAAAGTTCACAAACAATTATTAAGGATTAGGAGAAAATAGCCGCCCTACTAGATTTTCCAACAATTTCTTTCAAAGCACAAAGAGGAGAAGAGATGAGACGTCGACCATACATGAGAACAGAGCAAGCGAGATTAGGAGAAGAACATATTGCATTTAAGGAGAAGAGTAGATTGTTGCAAGAGTAGATTTAGCAAGTACAATAGACTGTACATTGTTGTAGTATTCGTTTCCACACACATGCCTTAGACCCTTAAATTTGCAAGCCATATTTTATCTTCCGTGATTGCTCAAGTGTGCTTCAATTTTGAGAGACGAGGAAGAGCAATCTTCTGTTCAGAACATGTAGAAAAGAGCACGCTGTATTGTTATAATTCTTCCCTATCTCACACAGGTTGTACACTTTAGATCTAGGAGATTTAATGACTAGACAACTGTTGATTAAAAAGTAGGTTGCAGAGGTCACCTAGTAAGCTTTGATAGAAGGAATGAAAAACTGTTTAGAAGGAGAAATCCCTGTAATATTGGAGTAAATGATGACTTTTTTAATGCTTCACTTGCTTCTTGGAAAAATGATTGGTTGCTTGATTCAGGAACAACTTGCCACATGACTTTTAGAAGAGATTTTTTTGATGAATTTACTGACAATGTTGATGGAGTAGTATCCTTTGCAGACAAATCAAAACTCAAGCCATGAGGGCTTGGCACAATCAGGCTCAAATTGCCTGGTCTTCTAGACTTTCTTTTGCATGATGTTTTATATCTCCCATAGCTGAGGAGAAACTTGCTGTCCTTGGTCCACATCCATCAACAAGGACACTCCATCCATATGTTTGATGGCAAGGTTGAGGTGAGAAAAGCATCAAATCACTCACTTGTCATGACGGGGATAGAAGAAGAAAGACTTCTCAAGCTACAAGGTGCCTCTGCTCGTGCACAAAATTTCTCATACAGTTCTAATTATGATGAAGGTACATTTCGATCAATTCTTTTATGGCATGCTAGATTTGGACACTTGAACTATGACAACCTTCGCTTGTTGAAGAAAAATGGTGTTACTAGTTCGCCTACAATTCCTAGGAAACTTAAGCAATGTGATGCTTGTATTCTAGGAAAGCATAGCAAACAGTATTTTCATGATTCACATTCCAGAGCACATAGAAAACTTGAACTCATTCATTCAAATTTATGCGGTCCAATCCCTGTTCCTTTTGCAAATGGAAATAAATATATGATGACATTTATTGATGACTACACCAGAATGTGTTGGGTTTATTGATTGAAGAACAAATATGATGCTTTTCAAATATTCAAGAACTTTCGTACATGGATTGAAAATGATGCACAATCTCATATTGGCTATGTTCGCACTAATAATGGAAAAGAATACACTTCAAATGAATTTGAAAACTATTTTCGCCCACATGGGATCAAACATCAAACAAATGTGCCTTATAATCCCCAACAGAACGGAGTAGCTAAAAGAATGAATAGGACAATCTTAAATATGGTACGTTCCATGATGTTTTTCAAGGATGTAAAATTGATGTTTTGTGCTGATGCAGTTCTATGTGTTGTATATGTAAAGAATAGATGTCCATCTAATGCTATTAGAAACAAGACTCCTTATGAAATGTGGTATGGCCACATTCCTTCGGTAAATCATCTCAAGGTCTTTGGTTCCACTTGTTGTGCCTTGATACCAAAAGTACATAGAAATAAACTTGGTGCAAGGAGTCGTAAGTGTATCTTCTTAGGGTATTCAAATACCTCCAAAGCATACCGTCTCTATGATGAAGTTAATAAAAAGTTTGTTGTATCTAGAGATGTAATCTTTCTTGAATCTTCCAAAGCTGACAATGTTGTTGAGCAGCAACTTGATCGCTTGTATAAATTCAGAAATGCAAAATCATTTCAAGAATTTGATAATCAGATTCCAGATCTTGAAGGGGGGATTCCTATACTGGATCAATTTGTGAAATATTCTTCTAAAGCACTCTCTCTTCCGCATGAAACTCCAACCACTGATGATACTTTGAGTGATGTGATTGACAGAATTGGGAGACTCAATCTTGATTCAGTCCCAACTCTATCAATTGAGCAACTTGGACCATCTCAGAAAGGTCCCCCAAAGTGGGACAAAGACACTTGAAAGTGTTCATCCTAATGAGTTTGGAAAGACATGAACAAGACATTCAACCAGGGAAAATGGAGGTGATGTACATGATTCTGATTCACCTGTTGATATGGATGTTTCTTATGATTTTGCACTGAATTTGTCTACAAATTCTGAACCAACTTCCTTCAAAGATGCTGCTTCTCATGATGAATGGAAAGAAGCGATGCAAAAGGAGTATGATGCCTTGATAAAGAATGACACTTGGAAGCTGGTTGATCCTCCATTGGAAACCAAACCAATTGGCTGCAAGTGGGTCTACAAGAACAAGTATAAAGCTGATGGCTCACTTGACAAGCACAAAGCAAGGCTTGTGGCAAAAGGTTTTGCACAGAAGGAAGGGGTCGATTATGAGGAGACTTTTGCCCCCATAGCAAAATGGGCTACCATCTGGACACTCTTTACCCTAGCAGCTCAAAACGGTTGGAAAGTCCATCAAATGGATGTAAAAACTGCTTTCTTGAATGGAGATATGAAAGAGAATGTTTTTATGTCCCAACCTGAAGGATTTGCTATGAAGGAACATGAACATAAAGTATGCAAACTTGTGAAATCCTTGTATGGCCTCCAACAAGCACTGCGAGCCTGGTATGAAAAGTTAATTGAGCATTTTCTGAAACTCAACTTCAAAGATTATGATCTTGATGATGCAACTTTGTTTCTCAAGGAAGTTGGCAAAACAGTTGTATATCTTGTGGTATATGTAGATGATCTTTTGATGATAGGGAACAATGCGAGGTACATTGCATCCATAAAGAAGGAATTGAGGGCAGGTTCTGAAATAACTGACTTGGGCTATGTTCACTACTATCTTGGTATTTAAGTAACTCAACATCCGAAGTCTATATTCCTCTCTCAAAAGAAGTACATTGGAGATTTGTTAAACAAATTTGGCATGGCTGAGTGCAATCCTCTGATTACTCCAATGGAACAAAACTTAAAGCTCACATCCATTGAAGGAAAAGAATTTGAGGATGCAACAAAGTATAGACAGCTTGTAGGAAGTCTCAACTACCTGACTACTATCAGACCAAACATTTCGTTTGTTGTTGGAATCCTCTTCAGGTTTATGCAAAAGCCTTGTGAGGGACATTGGTCTGCTGCAAAAAGCGTTCTAGGGAATTCAAGTATGCACAAGTGGGCGACTTTAGCTTGATTGGATACTCTGATTCAAACTTCGATGGAGACAAAGAAATTGGGATATCTACTTCTGCTTATGTTATGAGTCTTGGATCAGGTGCTGTCTCTTGGAGATCATGCAAACAATCAGTGCCGGTAGATTCCACAATAAAGGCAGAATTTGTGGCAACAAAGGAAATTGTGTGGCTTAGGAAATTTCTGGACGATTTTCTGGTAAAACAAGTACATTCAACTCCACTCATGATTGACAACACTTTTGCAATAAAGTTGGCCAAGAACCCAAAGTTCCATGATCGAATGAAGTACATCAATACAAAATGCCATCTGATTCGACACATGTTGAGGCCAAGACAATCCATCTACGCCATTGTTCTACTAATGAGCAGATTGCAGAGATTTTCACCAAAGCGCTTGGAAGAGAAAAGCTTGAAAGATTTAGAATGATGCTTGGATTCACTAACATTCTTTCAGATTAAGGGGGGAATGTTGACACCTAATCATGGGGATTGGGTGAACACTTGTAAATAATGTAAATAATAAATAATGGAAAATGAAGAGTCATCGGGAGGTGAAACCCAAGTGTCACTCCCTTGTGTATATAACAATGAAGAATCTTAATGAAAAACACAGTTGATTTGAGGAGTTACCTCTTGGCCTGACAGTTTTATTTATTCTTTTGTTCATTTTTTTAAGCTGTTGTGTGATTGATACAATGTTCATAACTTTAATTTTCTGCTGTTAAATAAATTCTGTTTTGAGTTATTTAATGAGAGAACATTAGAACAATAGTCATCTAGGCTAGAAAAAATATACAGTATCAAAGTTATTTCTTTGATTGAGATTCTGAAGCGTTTACAATACTAAATCAACTGCTGGAAAGAATGACTTCACTATTTTTTTTAACGACTAATTTTTAGATTTGGGATTTTGTGTATTATATTTCAGAGATGGCCTCAGCGAGTCTCAGTTTTAGGATAGACTGTGTTATTGCTCAGACTCTCCCTAGAGGAAAATTCCTATCCTCACTCAAGGGAAAAGCCTAACGACACTATCAAGTGGATCGCTATCTGTCACTTAGTGATTCCCCCCTCTTTAGTGTTGACAAAATCCAAGCCAAGGGGGTTTCTTGTACTAATCCTAAATCAATCATTGGTATAGGGGAGGAAAGTAGTCTAGGGCTAGTGTAATCAACAACTTAACATAATGAAGCAAGTCCTAAACTCTTTGATGACAAAGAAACTTCTCAATGGAAAAGGCCCAAAAACCGAATGGTGATGGTGACAAAAGTTAGGCCCCAAAACCGAATGGTGATGGTGACAAAAGTTAGATGCCTATGTGCTTGCTGCAAATAAATGTATTATAAGACCACATGTTTCTCAGATGACATTAATTGATAGTTATGAGACGAGAGTTTTCTAAATATTCAATCTCTTCATATATATGGCGACTCCAAAGTCATTATTGAGCATGTCACTGGAAAACGCCACATTAAAAATCAGTTCCTTGACAGCTGGATGAATAGAATCATGATTTTGTGGAAGGGCATGGAGGGCTACTCAATCTGTCATATCTACAGATCTCAGAATGTCCAGGCAGATATATTGTCCAAGAAGGGTCTACTTTCTCATCCGGGCATCTGGAATATGGAGGTAATTTTTGATGCAGAAAGTTTTCACATTCAGGAATTCTCTCTTCCTGGTTCTTAGTTTATTTTCAGAAAGGACCCAGGTACGTTTTTCCTGTTTCTAAATTCTGTTTATCTAAATATTTCTACATCATGAAGTCCTGCAGTTGGATAATTGATCTTATGATCATCCGCAATTTTGACGACGTGGTACCATCTAACCTATCATCCTTATGTCGTAGATGTGTTTTCATGCTGTGTACAATTCTGTTGTCATTACTTGCCTATTTTGACACATTGGGATCATTTGGAACAGATCTTTCTGATGTCTATTCACAGAATGATCGAGTTCATTTCTCAGATATGATGTAATATTGACAGTTATATTCCTTATATAATACTATTATGCTTTTTTTCCCTGAAAAAAAAGAAGTGTATAGTTGCTGACAAATAGAGTTAATCAAACCACCGGTTCATTTAAAACAAATCCCAAAGAGGCATGTCATAACATTTTCCATGTGGGAGTGATTAATTATCCATAATTGAGGAAACAAGGAAACATTCAAATCATGAATCTTCACAATTTTTTACTTTAAAAAATAAATCATAAGCCAAGAGCGTGAGCCATCTAAAGAAAGATTTAAACCATGGGATCGAATGAAAAAGGTTTACTACGTGAGTTTGTGAAGTTCCTTTAGATTTAACAACGTGACAGACATTTCATTCCATTCAACCCCAATATGCCATGAAATCATGAAATGAAAAGATGTTCACGAAAGGCGTTGTGCATCGAAGGAACAATGAAATTGTTAAACCAAATTTCGAACAATTTCACAAATGGAATACAAGATGATATTGCCGAATTGTTGTATGTGTTAGGCAGAATGATTTAAATCTGTTTTAGCATACCATAACCCGTCCAAATATTATGAAATGATAACCCTGGATGCAATATTTGTCACGAAAATAATCCAGCAATAAATTACTTCGTTTAGATGCTGTTCGTTTACTTATGTGTGAGCGATGTGTGTAATTAGAGTGTTGTTGTAAATTGTAGAAGAAACCATCATATGAACAGATTAAGTGGAGAAACATTAAAGAGCTATCACAGATCCATGTTATATTATCGTTTCATTTATCATTAAGACCATCGTCCACAGAATAGGTGCTGGTGCAACAAACTGTAGGTTAATGTGTTCAGGCTGTCTCGAAAACAAAATGAATTTTAAAAGACCACAATAAATTTAAAATAAGCTTGTTTGCATGAAGTACCTTGCCACTTGGATCATCAAATTCACTTGCATATGAGATACGATCTCCAATTCATATCAGATTTCATCACCATAGATCCATCACAATCATGGATTTGAAATTCCCATGACTGTGTGAGTTGGTTTGTAAAAGTTATATTTGGGTACCAATAATAGGAAATATTGAACCACATGTTATAGGCACCTAAAGATAGATCGATCTCCTTCAGAAAATTTGGAATATAAACCCTAGTTTTACTTTGGATATAACCATGTTAAATATGTTTTTTGCAATTTAAGACCTTTAACTTGGAGAAAGCAAGTGATTTATAAACTAAGACTTTAAAGCCTCCAACTTGCTTTCAAAGCAAGTTGAGGAAAATGAAAGAGACTGATTCAAAGAAGAGGGGTAGAATTAGCCTACCATAGGGCCATGGAGTCCTTTCTCTTCTCGAAGATGTTTCCTTATAGATGTGCTGAAGTTTCTTCTACTTGGGGTGGGGAGAAAAGTATCAAACCTGAAATTCCAAAACTACTAGCTCCAAAAGGGGGTTATATCTAGTTAAAGTAAATAACCAAAATCTGGCAAAGTGTTTTCTTAGGCAAATAATGAAGTAATAGGATAAAACCTGAACAATATTCCTCCTAGATACAAACAAAAAACTATGTTAAAAAGACTTGGAAATGCAAATAATATAGAGAATTATACCTCTCTTGCCAAACCGTGGACCACTTCAAGACACTAAAGCTAAATAGATTTCCTTTAGAAAATATGTAACATTACACCATAAAAAGAAGTACTAGACGCCAATAGTAGACAAGCTCCTTTTTTTAAAAATTCTCCGACAAGTAAAAATGAGTTAGAACAACTTCTTTTATAGTAGAAGAGGTGCCTTAAACTATAAAAGAGGTGCCTTAAAATCTGTTGATGTTTGTAGCTTGGGTAGGTACTTTTGCACAGGTCTAAGTGTCTAGGCATGCAAAAGTTGCGCAAAGTCTCCTGAGGACACTTACTTAAGTTTCAGTAAGTCACTATTATAACTTAGCTTAACTTAACTTAGGAAAAACACATCATTAATTTTCTTGGCTATTGAGCTAAATCAACTTTTAGGAAAAAGTAAAGTAATTTACTTTAGTGACTATGCTCTAATCTCAACCGTTGATTTCAAGTGAGGCGAGATTTAATGTCAGTTGCCTATCACTTTGGTGATTGCAATTAATTATTTAGCTTAATGTAAAGTTATAAAAACAAGACGAAGGAGGAGAGAAAGACACATCATACAACATCACAAGTCATTGAGAGATGCATCTCAATAGTGAGTGGAGAAGGATTTCCACTCTAGTGTGTCAAGTCCAAGGAAAGTGTGGAAGTTTAACATAGGAGATCTAGATCATCCAAGGAGATCAAGGGGAGATCTAGGTTCTGATTTGTTAGACCAGATCCAGGGTATGTTGTAATTGTAATTTTCTTAGTTGGGCATGTTACCCATCAAAAAGTGGGTAACCCCATAGGGGAATTTTTTTCTCCTACTTTGGACAACCATTCAACCAACAACCCTACATTGCTCAATGTATGATGATATGCCATATTCCTCCGCCATTTGCATCGGTCATCCATCTCTCACCGTTTGACATTCCTCTTAAAGGAAGGTGGGTCACCACTTGGCATGTACTTTAACCATTTTGCAGACATGTGCTTTTACTTAATGTTTTGGGCATTTTGACATGGATCAAGGGGTGATCTAGATGATTAACTGATCTTGACTGTAAACTTTTTCTCTCACTTTACCAATGTGGTTACTTTTTGAACCTAGGCCAATGGGACCTCCTCTAAGGCCTTAGCGTCCTAGGAGGGGCAATACTTGGGAAATTTGGATTGAAGTAGCACACCCATAACTTTTCTATACTTACCACCTATGTCACAAGGTTCGTCAAACTTTAACCTTGAGGTTCGAATTTTGGCGAACCTTAAAAAAGTTTTGAGGTTCAGCGAACCTCATCAAACCTCATAGCCATTGACCAAGTCCATAGATCAAAACTCATAACCTCATGTCACAACTCAAGCTTGTAATTTATCCTTGCAGTTTCCATGTTCGTGATAACATTTTTGATGTTTACTGATTTTGATTTCTTACTATTTTATCCTATAATTTATTATATATTAGACGAACCTAATGGTGAACTTCATCAGAAAATTCGAATTCAAACTGAACCTAATCATTGCCGAACCCGAACTCGAACCTGAGCCATGTGACATTGCTTACCACTCTCCACCATTCCCTTGATTTCATGTCAATCCTTCGAGTTTGCTGTCATTAGTTCATTGGGATTAGCACCCTCATATCCTCATCCTTGAGTTTGGCATGAAAATTGTTCCCTAGAGGTTGATCCAACTAAAATAAAGGTAAAAGCATAAGATGGCCACAATGAAAGAAAAAGAAAAGTTAAAATGCAAAAGATCGCTGATGCATTGATTAGTGCACAGGCAAAAGCTTAACATGAGTTCTACCCCCCCTCATTAGCCATCACCTGGTTCTTAAGCACTTGATGCTCCATCATATAAATAAATGAACCCTTGCATGTCCCAACCCCGATGAGTGAGAAGTTGACTCATCATTAAGGGGGTAAATAAATGCTATTTCATTAAAAGCAAGCTTGGACACCTCCCTATCAAAGCATTATAAAAAATAAGTAAAAGGCATGCCAGAGGGGTGGAAAAAGCAAGCTGAGGAAAGGGGTAACTCATGCCTCCACCATTTCTCCCTCCATACATTTATACACTCAGGATGATGGACCTCCATCAATTGGTCCCATGATGATGGCACCTTGCCATGAAGCGTTTGCCCTCCATTTCCACCATTATCACACAAACCTATGAATCAAACGGTTGACCTAGGACACATTACCTCCCTTCAGGGGCTAAAAGCACCTAATAGTGTTGACCATCTAGCGATCCCTAACACTAGTAGGGAACACTTTTACGAGACTTGGTTTAGTTAGATGTTTGAAGGTGATCCTAGTTTGAAGTGTAATTATGCCTTCAACAATTAAGTATGGTCCATTGTGATGCATCTATGGTCATTATCCCTAATGATTGATAACTTTCACTTGATTTTGAGATGTTTTTTCTAAGTGGCCCTTCACACAACAGTGGAGACATTGAGGGCACATTTCATGTCTCCTCTAAACATCATGCCCAGGGCATTCTACATTTCCAGGGAGCAGTGATGACCTTGTAGATGCAATGTTTCCCCTATAGAGCAGATTGTTGGGCACTTTGATGACTCCAGTAGATGATTGACATCTTAGAGCACTACCAGATGCTGAAACACTAAGCTCCTCTTGCTTGGTGTTGGAGATTCTTAATAATGTACCCAACGAACCCAACATGCATCCATGCAAACCTTGACACTGTTTGATGGGCATAGTTTGATCTAGAGTGTAGATGATGATGGTCATCCCTAGGATGACAAGGAGGGTGTGTACTAGCACTTGGAGCCCCAATGTTGGAGAGAGATGATGCCACTTCACACTTCCAACCCTTGAGAAGGTCACGTCAGGCACCCAGAGCATGGTTTTGACACTTGGAAGCATTTTGAGACACTTACTGAGGGCTTCCCCTCAAGGATTGGAGTTTGATTATGGTGATGGGACATCGCACTAACCCATCCATGCACTTTCACAACATTTATTTCTCAGAAAGGGCATGATGTAATGCTCATGGGGGATATCAATCCACATTTGTGGGCTTTTATAGCATAAGTTTATTATGGTGAGCTATGGGGTTGGCTTGTAACCCCTTCTCTTGATGGACATTCAAAGTTTAACTTGTTATAGGGCTTGTAGGTTGACTTTATGTTGTAAAAGTGACGGATATGCCTTATATGTATAGAGGATCCCTCACTTCTTATTTTTAATCATCACATTTGAGTTTCAACCTCTCTTTTAGGGCTCGACTTAGCTTTTGTGTAACTCGATACTTGTGGATATGTGATTTTTTGGAACTTTTTGCTATTGGAGATTGACTTATTTATTGGAGTTCTATTTGTAGGATTGAAAGGTCTTTCAATGGAAGAATTGTAAGTTTATTGCATATTTTTTTGTTGTTTTACATATAATTAAATTATTGTGGGCTTTTCTACGAATTATGTCTAAATGTAAATTATTTATTGGAATCTTGGCTAATTTTTGCATGTTGTGTTGAAAATTTGGCATCTCAGGGATGAATTTCTAAAAATAGAAAGTCTAAAAATAGATTTTTCTAAAAATAAAAGGTCTAAAGATAGAAAGTCTCAAGATAGTAAATCACCTTGTATCAATTGGTAATCAAGTATTGTTGATGGAAAATCCCCTTTGATCATCAATCAATCCTAATAGTTCAATTTCGACTTAATCATCAATATTATATTAATATTATTATTATTATTCTTATGATACTATTATATTATTATTAAAAAGAAATTCAAGTCACTCAAGCATGACTACCAATAATGTTCTCTTACACTCATTATTGGCATGCCATATTCTTCTTACACTCTCATTAATGCTCCTACACAATAAAAACATGTCATAAAAGATTCCTCTTATGCACTCTTTAATGCATATTTTACACTTTGTCTTAAAAGCACAAGTTACAAAGGCATGTGTACCTCAATGCAATGAGTTACATTTCTTAAATGGGCATGAGTTACACTCCTCTTGACATGCGAGTTACTCCTTTATGACATGGATTCTTTGCTCCTCCTATATATATGTGCCCCATTCTATCTCCTTTATCTCCTCTCACTAGTGCATTGTGAAAGAAGAATTTGAACTTGAGAGAGAGTTGGAGAGAATTAAAGAAGATTGTGAGAGAGAGACTTAGAGAGTAAGAGCATAACTTTGTGAGCCAAGGTTGATTCAATGCTTCAGTGTTGATTCAGTTGAAGGGAAGGTTGATTCATTGTGTGCATCTGTTGCTGCTACCAATGAACTTCATACTACAACTTGTTTAGATTTGGGTGAACTTACTTGTTCTTTTGATCTCTCATTGTACTTTGAATCTCTGCTGAACAATTGATTTCTAATAGAAGTAGAATCTGGTTGGGTTTTCCCCTTGTGGGTTTTGCCTCGGTCATTGGACTTGAATTCTCTGTATTTCATTGTATTCTTGGTTGTTTTCTATTATGCATTTGATTTATGTTCTGTCTACAATTGCTTATCTAATATTGCAACATAAAGAAGTTTTGTAATAAGTGATTGTTACAACATAGAATATTAGAATTTCAACATGATATCAAAGTTTTGGTGAATACAAAATCAAGAAGACAAGCTCCATTTGCAGCTCTCTTTTTGTTGAAATATCTTTTGTTGTATGCTCTATTTACAACTCTCTTTTTGCTGAAATATCTCTTGTTGTCCGCTCCATTTTGTAGTTCTCTTTTTGCTGAAATATCTCTTGTTGTCTACTCCATTTGTAGAGCTGAAATATCTCTTGTTGTTCCTTCTACTTGCTGCTCATTTTCTGCTGAAATTTACAGCTGAAATTTCACTGTTGAAATTCTACTGCTGAAGTTTTACTGCTAAATTTTACTATTGAAATTTTACTGCTGAATTTTACGACTGAAATTTTGTTGCTGAAATTTTATTGTTACCGTTCTTCCAAGATTACAAGGAACCCAAGATATGATAGTAATTTTGCACATAATAATTAAAGTTTTGTATGTGTTTAATAGTTGTGATTTTGGTACTTGTTGATGTATGCAAAAGTAAATAGTAGTTTTACTTCTGTTTATGCATGTGCCAGAAAATGTTGTCTTGAAAATAAATATAACGCATAGAAGATTATGAAAGAATAACTAATAGAAATTGAATGCTGAAGATAGGGGGATTTTAGCTCTTTCACATTATATGAGAAATGTATGTCATAATCTTATGGGGTTTGGTAATTTTGATGTTAAAGTTTACTAACAATAGTGGTTGTAGGTAATAATCATGACTTTTGCAAAAGATGGAATGATAGTTTTCTAAACTAATCTCTTTTGTAGCGATCAAAGATGAATTATAACTAATATCATTGCAAACAATGAAGTCAATATGTATAATTATTAGTACATGCTTTCACTCTAGGATCAAGATTTGAAGATCTGTATAAAATCAATGGAAGACCTATCCATGCATTGATTCATGATAAATAATCATCAATAAAACCCGTGGCACCAAAAGTTCGCTCATCTTCACTATAAAGCATTACCTTGTATGAGAAAGATGATTTATGAAATAACTTATATTGGAGTGGATCATGACGGAATTTGCCAAGTGATGGTCAAGAAGATGCATTTCCTCTGCCAGTGACATATGACTTATAGGCAATGGTAACTTATAGAGGCCGAATCAAGAGGGAGCTAACAATTTCCTTTAATCCCCAAGTATTTTTAAGTCTTATGTTGTTTTTTTGTGTCACTGCTCTTGTTTATATTTATCTTTATAGATCATTGGTTATTTTTCCTGCATGAATATTTGAATGATTCTTTTTCACTAACTTCTTGATGAGGATGCAATCGATAAAAGAAGATCTTGAAGATGTTAGGATATTCCGACACATAGGAAATAGTTAAGTTCAACTTGGTCTAGTATAGAGTTAGGTATAGAGTTAGGTAAAGCGTGTTTCTTTACCGTTGTACATTTTGTAACTTACAATCCGACGGTCACAATATGTAGTGATCCGACGGTTCACTCTCTCCTCGGTATTACCGACACTTGATCCGTGGCTTGACACCCGATTGTTCCATGAGTTCTATTTAAAGCGCATGGAGGGTTATTGTTCGGGTAATCCGTGCATGAGAGAAGCTTATGTAAATTTTCATTATTTGATTAATAAATTGCCTGTAGTAGCCACGTTGGCGCAGGCCGTGGACTGTTTCCCTCTTTGAGGGTTTTAACCACGTCAAAAATACTGGTGTATTGATCTGTGATCTGGTTGTGAGCGGTGTCCTTTTGGTGTTCTTTCTGAGGAACTTACCCTGTAAATTCCTACATGATATCAGAGCTATTTGAGGGCCGCGTCCGTTGGTGATCCAAATCTGAAGCCGGTAGAACTGCATGCGGCTGCCGTTTCCTAGATCTGCTGTTTCTGACTGCTTTCGGGCCGAGAGGACTGCTCTGTTGTGTTCGGAGCATCTGTTCCAGTGAGGAACCCCTTTCGTTTCACGCGAAAAGGTTTCCGGTAGCCCTATCTGCGTCATTTTTAAGATCTGGAGGTATACAGTCTTTATTTGCAGTTTACTGTTATTTTTTCTCTGCTTATTTCGGTTTCGGTTTATTTAGTTTTTTTTAACCGGATCTATACCTTTCATTTCTGCGTATGCTCTTTGCCCTGCGACTCTGTGCGATCTGGGCAAATCAGAAACAGAAAGGAAGGATTTTTCTCATGCGTATGCTCTTTTCCCTGCACCTTAGTGTGATCTCGGAAAATCAGAAACATTGAGAAAAATATTTAGTTTTTCGGCTAAAGCTAACTTTGAGCCGCAAGGTTCATTTTTTAAATATCTAGTTTTTTGGCTAAAGCTAACTTCGAGCCATAAGGTTCGTTTTTTTTGCATGTCCATGTTGGGTTTTGTGTTTTGTGTTTTGTAGGGAAAAAGAGCTTTCTCAAGGCAAGCACGCAAACCAAGGCCCCCCCTCTCTCTCTCTCAATTTTTTTGTATAGATCAATTGGTTCAAAGCTATTTTAAGAGAGTAGAGGTCTTGGGTTCAAGTCTCCATTTTGTGGGGGCGGATTTTTTTTCATTTCCGCACATTCGCGCACTTTTCCGGCAACTTCAACAATTTTTTTTCAAAAAGCCATAACTTCTTCATCCGGAAGCCTTTTTCAGAGCCGTTTTTTTTTAAACCGCCTAATTTTTCGAGATCTATCCATTGGAACACTTACTTTCAGAATCTTCAGCTTCAGTTTTTTTAAAATGGAAAGTCCATGCCAAATCATTTTTGACAACACTAACTACTTCCAATGGATATCCTACATCGAAGATTTACTTAGAAGTAAAGGTCTCTACAGAATAGCCACAGACCAAGAGAAGAAACCAAAAGATGAAGACTAGGCTGCAAAATGGGAAAATAGACAAGATCAAGCACGTGGTTTGATAGGGATGTCTATTTCTCTGATCTTAGATTCCATATTGCAGAACTTGAGACTCCTCATGAAGCATTGGAACAACTCACTAAAGTTTTTGGGATTAAAAATGAAATTAGAGCCCATCAACTTGAAAATGAGTTGCTTACATTGGATCCTAATAATTTTTCTTGCATTGAAGATTTCTTGTCCAAATTCAAGACCCTTAGATATCTCTTGGAAGGTGTTAAGGTTAAGAAAGAAGATAGTAACCTTATTTATTTCATCATTACTAAGTTGGGACCAGCCTACTCTGTATTTGTTTCCACCTTCCATTCTACAAGGGAAGCTTTCATTTGTCAGGGAAAAGACTACAAGGCCCCTTTCCTTTGACTCTTTTTGTGATTCTTTAATAAGAGAACAAGAAAAACTCTTACACCTTGGTCTTCTTAATCTTGGAAACTCTTCCAAGAAAGCGTTAGCCACCCAGCAGCAACCAAATTCAAAGAATCCTAAGAAGTCATTTCCTAAAAAGAATGGTCCTAAACCAAACAATGGTCCTAAGCAAACTCAGCCTCAAAATGAAAGATCATTTCAGCAAAATGATAGGACCAATAAAAACAAATGGAAGAAGACTGATAGACATTGTAACTTTTGTAATCGAGATGGCCACTTAGAATCTAAATGCTTTAAGAAGATGGAAGCCTTGGAAGCCGCAATGAAGAAACATAACATCCATGTGGAGCATTCTTCAACTTCAACTTCAATTTCATCTTCAGGAATGGCACTTTCTGCATGTCGTTGTCAATCATCTCAGTCTGGTTATGCATTAAATGTATTTTCTTCTTCTCATTCTCATGAGTGGCTCATTGATTCTGGAGCCTCTTATCACATGGCCAAAAACCAAGCCATGTTTTCTTCTTTAAATGATTGTAACACCAAAAATATATATGTTGGTGATGATAGATCTCTTAATGTTGTAGGGACTGGAACTGTTCATCTAGACAATGGTCAGTTTAATGATGTATTATGTGTTCCAACCTTATCCTGCAACCTTCTATCTGTATATCAGATAACTCATTCAGGTGAAGGTAAAATTGTTGAATTTTCACCTCATGATGTTGTAATCAAGGATCTAAAAGATCCTAAACAGATTCTAGCTACTGGTATTGCTGATGATTCCACAAGGTTGTATAAGTTTCACAACTTTGGGTCATCAAATCTTCCCTCAGTATTTGTTGCTCATAATGATGAAGTGAGCAAACTTTGGCATGAGCGATTTGGTCACTTAAACTATCGCTCCCTTCAGCATCTATGTAAAGAAAATATGGTGACAGGTCTTCCTATGGTATCTTGCAGAGATGGTGTTTGTTCCGGATGTGTACTCGGAAAACATCATCGGGACAGTTTTGAAAAACGTGCCTCTTGGCATGCCTCAGCCCCTTTACAGCTTGTGCACAGTGATTTATGTGGTCCACTTCCTGTTGCTTCATTCTTTGGCTGCAAGTATTTCTTAACTTTCATTGATGATTTCTCCAGACGCACTTGGGTATACTTCTTAAAACTCAAGAGCGAAGTATTTAACACATTTTTGGCCTTCAAAGCCTTTGTTGAAAAACAATCTGGACATCAAATTCTTAAGCTAAGAACTGATAATGGTGGAGAATATGTTAAAAACACATTCATCAACTTTTGCACCGAAAATGGAATTCAAATGCAACATACTGTTCCATACACTCCACAACAAAATGGTGTAGTTGAAAGGAAAAATCGCACCTTAAAGGAAATGGCTAATTGTATGCTGCAATCTAAAGGACTCAGTCTTAGTTTTTGGGCCGAAGCAATTAATTGTGCAAATTATATAATAAATCGCACTCCTACTAAGGTTCTAAAGAATATCACTCCAGAAGAAGCTTGGAGTTCCATTAAACCAGATGTAAGTCACTTTCGTGTTTTTGGAAGTGAAGCATGGGCCCATATTCCAGATGAAAAGCATAAAGCTTTAGAACCTAAGAGTGAGAAATGTACTTTTGTTGGATATTCTGAAGATGTAAAAGGTTATAAACTTATTCCATTTAACTCCAAAAATGTTATCATTAGAAGAGATGTAAAATTTGATGAAAATAAATCGGCCTGCGAGCCTAGTCCGGCGGATGTGCCACCTCTTCCTATCTCTTCTACTTTTGAAAACATTTCTTCTTCAGATGATGAAAGTGAGGATGACAATCCTCCCCCACCTTCTCAGGATCCTCAACTTCCAAGATGGGTCCGTGCTACTCGGGATGCAGCAGGTGATCTTGCCGGTGATCCTACAGATCAGCGACGTACACGTTCTCAGTTTGAAAGAGCCTCTTCTTTACTGGCTCAAGCTCCAGTAAATCATGATCCTGACACTTTTGCAGAAGCTTCAGGCCATCCACATTGGGAAGCAGCTATGAATGAAGAATATCATTCATTGTTGACAAATGATACATGGGATCTTGTTCCTCTACCAAAGGGACGCAAACTTGTTAGATGTAAATGGGTTTACAGAACCAAGTATGGACCAGATGGGAAAGTTGATAAACATAAAGCTCGTCTTGTTGCTAAGGGCTTTTCACAGGTTGAAGGCATTGACTACACTGAAACCTTCTCCCCCGTTGCCAAAATGAACTCTATCCGCCTTGTTCTTTCCCTTGCTGCCTCTTTAAAATGGGAAGTCCATCAGATGGATGTTAAATCTGCCTTCTTGCATGGGGACTTGCATGAAGAAATCTATATGGAACAACCCATTGGCTTCATCCAAACAGACTCCAGCCTTGTATGTCGACTTAAGAAATCTCTTTATGGTCTCAAGCAAGCTCCTCGGGCTTGGTATGCCAAAATGGATAGCTTTCTTTTAGAATCTGGCTTTTCTAGGTGTTATTCTGACAATACTGTCTACACCAAGAAAGTGGGCAACTCTCTTATCATCCTTGTTCTTTATGTTGATGATCTTATTCTTACTGGTAGTGATCCCAACCTTATAAACCATGTGAAGTCCAGCCTTAAAAAGAAATTTGAAATGACAGACTTAGGACACTTACACTATTTTCTCGGTCTTCAAGTCTTCCAATCCAAGGAGGGTATTTCCCTTTCCCAGTCCAAGTATGCTTGTGATATTCTTCGTCATTTTCACATGGAACACTGTAAGCCAGCCCCTTCTCCCTTTCAGTCTGGAGTCAAACTTTCAGTCTCTTGTACTTCTCCTGAAGTTGATGCTACCTTATACCGTCAACTTGTAGGAAAACTCTTGTATTTAACCCATACTCGTCCTGACCTTTCCTTTGCTGTTGGCTTTGTTGCTCGTTTTATGCAAAACCCCCGTGAAAGTCATTGGAAAGCAGCTAAAAGAATACTTCGTTATGTTCGAGGTACAGTACAGTTTGGGATTCATTACAGTGCCAAAGAAGCTCCTCTATTAGTTGGTTTCACTGATTCTGATTGGGCTGGTGACCCTGATGATCGGAAGTCTACTGCCGGTTATGTCTTCACTCTTGGTTCAGGACCTATTACATGGGCTTGTAAGAAACAGGCTGCCATTTCTCTTTCGTCAGCAGAAGCAGAGTATCGTGGTGCCGTGGAAGCTAGTAAGGAAGCCTTGTGGCTTCGTCAGATCCTATCAGAGTTTGGCTTTGAGCAGCAGCATCCAACCACACTTTGGTGTGATAATCAAAGTGCCATTCAGCTATGCAAAGATCCAGTCCAGCATCAGCGCAGCAAACACATTGAACTACACATGCACTTCATCAGAAAGCTCATTCATGACCATGTTCTTGAAGTGCAATATTGTTCAACAGATGATCATGTTGCAGACATCTTCACAAAGGCTCTCACAGAGGCGAAGTTCACTAAACTTCGATATATGCTTGGAGTTCAGGAAGTTGTCACTAAGGGGGGATAGGCTCTAGTGCCTCCTTCCTTCTCCTATTGTGTCATATTTGTAAATCCTTCAATCCTATCCCAAGTTGTTCTTAAGGGGGGATGTTAGGATATTCCGACACATAGGAAATAGTTAAGTTCAACTTGGTCTAGTATAGAGTTAGGTAAAGTGTGTTTCTTTACCGTTGTACATTTTGTAACTTACAATCCGACGGTCAAAATATGTAGTGATCCGACGGTTCACTCTCTCCTCGGTATTATCGACACTTGATCCGTGGCTTGACACCCGATTGGTCCATGAGTTCTATTTAAAGCGCATGGAGGGTCATTGTTCGGGTAATCCGTGCATGAGAGAAGCTTATGTAAATTTTCATTCTTTGATTAATAAATTGCCTGTAGTAGCCACGTTGGCGCAGGCCGTGGACTGTTTCCCTCTTTGAGGGTTTTAACCACGTCAAAAATACTGGTGTATTGATCTGTGATCTGGTTGTGAGCGGTTTCCTTTTGGTGTTCTTTCTGAGGAACTTACCCTGTAAATTCCTACAGAAGATCATTAAGGTGCAGAATAATGCAGGAAGAGTAAACTCCAAGAGGAAGTTGGTGCAAGGATAATGAAGGCGCCACTCTCACAACTAGAAAACAAAAAAAGATGTGCCTCATCACCAAGTATGCTTTCATTATGTTTATTTACCTTGCTACGCTTGTTTCGGGATCAAGAAGTACATTTGATGAATGTGAGAACCAAGTCCATTGTATCGAGATTGAGGAAGATGTTGAGCCATCCCATGACTTGAGTGGACATGAAGTGGACAAGAGCTCATCAACTTTGCAAGGACGCTGGAATCAAGAAAGAGACCACCATACCATATAACCCATAACAAAATGGGCACTTAAGGATCTTTGTCTACCTTGTCTACTTTCATGTGCCAAAGGAAAAGAGTACCAAGCTGGAAGCTTCAAGTAAGAAAGGTATGATTGTTGGTTATTGTGAAAATTCTAAAGCTTACAAAATATATGTGCCTGGTAAAAGAAGTATAGAGTTTAGCAGAGATATAATATTTGCTAAAGATGCAACTCTTTGAAAAGCCATAGACACTCCTCTTGCTATTAATGTTAAAAGACAAGATGATGCCTTGGATGCACAAGAATGTCCTGAGTTTGAGCTTGATCTTGTTGATGAACCCATGGATCCCATGGACTCCTTGGATCCTTCTCCATGTGCTAGAAGGAGACCTTTATGGCTCCGTGACACCCTTCAATATGTCGATAAACATTTTGTCTCCTTGAGGAGCCTTAAGTGTGGAAAGATGCAATGGTTGAAGAATATGAGTATGTCATTCATAATGTAGTTCCAAGACCACAAGGTAAATCTGTTGTGTCTTCTTAATGGCTGTATAAAATTAAAGATGGTGTTGATGACAGTATTGAAAAATATAAAGCTAGATTTGTGACCAGAGGGTTCTCTCAGAAAGAGGGAATAAACTATTATGAAATCTTTGCACTTGTTTCCTGTTATACAACCATCTGATGTGTTGTGGCTCTAGCTGCTAGCCAAGGATGGTCCCTTCATCAAATGGATGTGAAGACTGCTTTCTTGCATGGCTTCCTCAAGAAAGAAGTATTTGTGGAACAACCACAAGGCTTTGAAATACATGACCGTAAAACTCGTGTGTAGACTGAAGAAATCCCTCTATGGTTTGAAGCAAGCTCTAAGAGATTGATATGCCTACATTGGTAGCTTCTTGATGAAACTTGGTTTTACCAAAAGTAACGTTGATCCAAATATTTACTTCAAGACAGTCCAAGGTATGCTTTTGATTTTGGTATGATATGTTGATGATTTATTTCTGATTGGTGGTAAACCTCTGATCTGAAAATGGGGCACTAAAGGCTTCTTGTGAATTTACAAGAACCTCTTCCACTTCCAAAGCTTAAATATTCCCAAGATATTATGATTAACCAATGCGGAATTAATAATGTGCTTGAAACTAAGGTGTATGTTGGTGTTTATTTTTGACTGTTTATGTGCTTTAAAATTTGTTGTTTATGCTGATATAACATGCATATAACAGTAAAACAGTGCAGCAAATAACAAACACATAAGACAACAATTTAGTTAGGAGTTCACCCAAAACTCTTGGGCTACGTTTCCGTGAGCTCTAGTCAACTCAACTAGGCTCTCTAGGATTATGGTATAAGTTCTTTTACAAGCTCCACACTCTAACTCAACTGTTTTACACAGAAACAATGGGCTTAGAACAACATCTCATCCCTAGCTCTGAAGCTCTCGGCTTTCTGGCTCTCGGCTCTGGCTCTTCGGCTCTGGCTTCTCTGAGCTCTTTCTCTGCCTCTGCGTGCATCAATGGTTCGCTTGACCTCCAAGTTACTCCCTTAGCTGCTCTGCGCATTAGCTTTCACTCTCTCTGCTCTCCCCTTTTCTCAATTGAGCTCTCTGCCTCCTTTGAGGTACTTTTCTGGCTTTTCGGTTACCCTAGCCATTTCTCTGCGTATCATCATCTCTCTGTGCCTCTTCGACTTCGCTGCTCGTTGTCAGTTCCACTGGCCATTTGGCTCTGTGGCTATGTGGCTTCAAAATTCATCATTGTTGGTAAAAATGCTTGCTTGCAGCGTGGCATGATGATCTGGGCAGTTACAGAGGCTTAAGAGCTTTTCCTTAGGCAAAACCCGAAATTAGAGAAAATCCATTACACTGAGGTTTTCCTGGAAAATACACTATCAGGTGTGAATTCTGGATGTGAAATTCGATTAAATTTCCCCTAAAAACCTTATCGGGTCCACCATTAGGCAGCATATCGCATCGCGTAGGTATATTGGGCAAAATCCCAAATATACGGGAAATACATTGAAAAACCTGTTAAAATGCCTTCTATCGGACTTCAATATTATCGCATCCGCCCTAATATCGCATTGGGTCCGCCTTTGGCTGCTATCGCAATCCCCATCATTAATCTGCGGGATCTCTGATCCAACAGTCGATATCCATTTTCGGGCGGCTTAAGAGTATGGAGGTTACCCGCCCGAAAAGGCGGTTTTCCTCTCTCCTCCGCCAGCCACGTGTCAACCAGTGTGTGGGATCGGGCAGAGCTAGCCCAATACCGCTTTGCACCTAAGGCCCGCCCGAAATCCGCCCTTTACGGAACTCAAATTTTATGAATTGTGCTTATAATTCCCCTTCGGGTCCAACTTTATTGCTTCGGGCATTTTTCCTTTGTATTTTGGTTTTTATCCCGAAATACATTAATACACAGTAAACTCGACATATATCGGAACTCAAAATTTATTGAACCGCGCTTATAAAATCCGTCGAGTCTAGCATGTTATCGCCCCTTTATATCGCTGCGATGTGACATTGCGATGCGATATATCACAAATCGAATGTCGCATAGCTTCGGGGGTCCTTCCCTTGCCTCGTGGCATTGTCGACGCTGATCCACCGATCGCCGATATCGACGATCACAATGTCGCATCGGCCTGGGTCCTTTCCTTATGTTATTTGCACAGGCTTGTCTCCGACCCGATATGTCGGGGATCGGTAATCGGGGGTCTCTCCCCTTTCCACTTAAATCCGCCTCTTGGACCATCTCAGATGCGATTTCCCTTTATAAGGGGTTTTTTGCCATTTTTAGGGGATTTTGCCTCTTTTTCCAAAGAACAAAGGGCAACTTCTTTCTGCGATAACTTCTGCATCTTAAGTCCATTTTAGCCCATTCAAGTTGCAGTAGATTCAGAAGGAAAAGATTTCTGCAATGGGGCTATTTCCAGGAACATCCTTGGACTTTCATTTTCCTTGGTGAGGAACACCTAGACTTAGAAGTCTATCCAAAATCCATTTTGGATTACGCCTTCTCACTAAAAGAACTTTTGGTCCCCAAAACACTAATATACTGATCTGAATAGTAAATGAGAGTAACAACACCCTCTTCTTTCAGCCTCGACACACTTGCCTTGCATAGTGCCTCTGAACCAAAGTCTTTGACCACTTTTCTTCCTAGATGTGCCGGTCCTCCTGGGAAGAACCGCCTTCTTCCTTGCCTTCCTGCAGAACTCCTGTTGAGATGGTCATAGAAGGTAGTTTGAACTTCTCTGCCTTGATCATTGATCCAAGGTTGCTCAAACCAATGTGAAGTACATTTGTTTCACAAAAACTTTCTTTTGTACCTGTTTGACAAGCTGTCAACAACAACATAAATACAGACAACAACAAGATGTACTAAACTCCTGCTTCATAAAAGAAACAGATTTCACATCTTGTGAACACCTCCATGTCTTACATCTGCATACAAATGATGGACTAGATAACAAGCCCACAAAACATGCCCTTAAAACAAATGACCTTTCAAGTCAAGCATGTAGACAAAGACCATTAGGACTCTTTTTCAAAAGATGAAACACTTCATTATTATCTCCATCTTGGAGACCAAGTTAACTTCTCCCAAGTCAACATTACATGCATGTTTACAGCAAAGCAATCAACCCTTCAAGTTAATTACACATACATGTTCAAATACAAGGAAAACATCAACATCCATGTGTTCATGCATATCATGCTCATGCATGCATTTCATCCTTCAACTTTCGTTTAAACACACTGTACTTTCGAAGCTGAAATGAACATAATGTTGCAGCAACAAAGTGAGCTTCCTACTCAACTTTTTCCATTCACCTTCTTGGTAAAAACCTGCAACTTGTATCTCATTAACAAAGAAATGCAAATAAATGCGTCAATAGACATGCAATCTTAATTGGATAAGAACTCTAAACATTTCTCACCAATCCCTTTCAAAGGCACTACCTTTGTCTGCACATCAACATCAACATGTGAATCATCCTGAACCACATCATCCATGGAATTTTCCTTTCCATTTTTGGCATCTTCTCTTTCCACTTTCTTCAGCTTTTGTGGAAGCATTGCTGGATTCAGAGTCCAACATCTTTCAGCAAGATGCCATTGCTTATGGCAGTAAGTGCAACACATGTGCATCCTCTTGACAACATGATTTGCCTTGTCCAATGGACCTTTGGCTTCTTGCTTCCTTTCCTTCAAAAGTTTCCTGTATGTGGCCATTCTCTTCCAACATCTAGAAACATGATGGTTATCCAAACCACAAAAGGAACATGCAATTCTTTTCCCATATCCATGTGGAAATTTATCATGCTTTGCAAAACCAAAAGGAAGATGATTAGGACCAGATTTATACCTTTCCCTTTCACCTTTATTGCCTTCATGAGGAGGTGAAGCAAATGAAGAAGTGGCTCCCTTTGGAACACCATCAATCTCTTCAAGGCTGTTTGAGTCTCCACAATTCTCTGGTTCAAGTGTGTGCTTCTGAACACTTGCATCCTATAAATGACGTTTCAAGCCATTGCATTCCTCCTGAATACAATCTTCACACTCTTGAGGTAGAAGACCTGTAATGCAACTCCTTCTTGGAGCTGTTTCAATGGTCTTCATAGCAGCTTTGGAACTCTCTCCATAAGACTATCCATAGCCAAGACCCAAATACTTAGGCCTTTCCTCAACCATTATTGGCTCAACAATACCTTGTGCATGTTTACCCAAGCTTTTTCCTTCATAGCCCATCTTGGACATTAGCTTGGAACCTATGCCTCTGGTATGCTTTTCAAAAGAATCAATATAAGCATTCTTAGAAGAATTTGAAGACAAACAGGAACTATTTACCTCTTCTTCAAGCTGATACTTGACCAAGGCTTCTTTGGCAACAAAGAGCTGTGACTCCAACTCATGCATCCTTTTCAGGTTCAGGTTCATATTTGCAATATGAAGTTGCCTCTCCATTTCCTACAGTTTGTCAGAAAGCAACTGCTTCTCTTCCTCCACGGAATCCAACTGCTCTCTAAGTATGCTGCTCTTCCTTCCATCCTCATACATTTCCCTCACCATGTCCATCATGGTGAACAAGTCTTGCTTCATGTCTTCATCAAAGGATCTTGTGATGAAGGGGGAATTTGAGGACTCACTTGTAGAAGTTGTCATTATGCCAATGAACAAAAGAACTTCAAACAAGACTAACAAAGAGCTTATCCAAGCAACCTTTTGCAACAAACCTCTTGTGCTTCAAGGATTGCTTTGAAGTCCTTTGGGATAGAAGAATGCCTTCAACCCTTCTTCCTTCTTGTCCTTCCTGGACTGAGCTATCAATAACTTTCCCTTCACCTCTGCAAACTCAAGAATAGTCGGTCTGCAACAAGCATACATTCAATTAGACAATCAATCCTTCACTGCCCAAACACCTTTCAGACAAGCAATCTTTGCTTTGTCAATCAAGCATTCTGAGCTGATACCACTTGCTCTGATATAACTAGTCTTGATATCACCTTCTTTGAAGGTGGGGTTAATCAATCTCAAGCTCCGATACCACCTGATCTGAAAATGGGGCACTAAAGGCTTCTTCTGAACTTATAAGAACCTCTCCCACTTCCAAAGCTTAAATATTCCCAAGATATTATGATTAACCAATGCAAAATTAATAATGTGCTTGAAAATAAGGTGTATGATGGTGTTTATTTTTCACTGTTTATGTGCTTTAAAATTCTGTTGTTTATGCTGATATAACATGAATAAAACAGTAAAATAGTGCAGCAAATAACAAACACATAAGACAACAATTTAATTAGGAGTTCACCCAAAACTCTTGGGCTACGTCTCCGTGAGCTCTGGTCAACTCGACCAGGCTCTCTGGGATTATGGTATAAGTTTTTTTACAAGCTCCACTCTCAACTCCATTGTTTTACACAGAAACAATGGGGCTTAGAACACCATCTCATTCCCGGCTTTGAAGCTCTCGGCTTTTTGGCTCTCGGCTCTGGCTCTGGCTCTTCAGCTCTGGCTACTCTGAACTCTTTCTCGGCCTCTGCGTGCATCAATGGTTCGCTTGACCTCCAAGCGACTCCCTCAGCTGCTCTGCGCATTAGCTTTCACTCTCTCTGCTCTCCCCTTTTCTCAATTGAGCTCTCTGCCAACTTTGAGGTACTTTTCCGGCTTTTTGGTTACCCCAGCCGTTTCTCTGCGTATCATCATCTCTCTGCGCCTCTACGGCTTCCCTGCCCCTTGTTAGTTCGATTGGCCATATGGCTCTATGGCTTCAAAATGCATCATTGCTGGTAAAAACGCCCGCTTGCAGCGTGGCATGATGATCTGGAGCAGTTACAGAGGTTTTAGAGCTTTTCCTTAGGCAAAACCCGAAATTAGAGAAAATCCATTGCACAGAGGTTTTCCTGGAAAATACACTATCGGGCGTGAATTCTGGATGTGAAATTCCATTAAATCGCCCCTAAAAACCCTATTGGGTCCGCCATTAGGTAGCATATCGCATCGCGTAGGCATATTGGGCAAAATCCCAAATACACGGGAAATACATTGGAAAACCCGTTAAAATGCCTTCTATCGGACTTCAAATATTATCACATCCGCCCTAATATTGCATTGGGTCCGCCTTTGGCCACTATCGCAATCCCCACTGTTGATCTGTGGGATCTCCGATCCAATGGTCGATATCCATTTTCGGGTGGCTTAGGAGTACGGAGGTTACCCGCCCGAAAAGGTGGTTTTCCTCTCTCCTCCGCCAACCACGTGTCGACCAGTGTGTGGGATCAGGCGGAGCCAGCCCAATACCGCTTTCCGCCTAAGGCCCGCCTGAAATCCCGCCTTTACGGAACTCAAATTTTATGAATTACGCCTATAATTCCCCTTCGGGTCCGACTTTATTGCTTCGGGCGTTTTTCCTTTGTATTTCAGTTTTTATCCCGAAATGCATCAATACACAGAAAACCCAACATATATCGGAACTCAAAATTTATTGAACCGCGCTTATAAAATCCGTCGGGTTCGTCATGTTATCGTCCCTTTATATCGCTACGATGCGACGTTGCGATACAATATATCACAATCGCATGTCGCATAGCCCCGAGGGTCCTTCCCTTGCCTCGTGGCATGGCCGATCCGCCTATCGCCGATATCGGCAATCGCAATGTCGCATCGACTCGGGTCCTTTCCTTATGTTATTTGCACACCATTGCCTCCGACCCGATATGTCGGGGATCGACAATCTGGGGTCTCTCCCCTTTCCGTTTAAGTCTACCTTTTGGACCATCTCCGATGCGATTTCCTTTTATAAGGGTTTTTTTGCCATTTTTAGGGGATTTTGCTTCTTTTTCCAAAGAACAAAGGGCAACTTCTTTCTGCGATAATTTCTGAATCCAAAGACCATTTTAGCCCATTCAAGTTGTAGTAGATTCAGAAGGAAAAGATCTCTGCAATGGGGCTATTTCCAGGAGCATCCTTGGACTTTCATTTTCCTTGGTGAGGAACACTTAGAAGTTTATCCAAAATCCATTTTGGATCAACTTCTTATCCTTCATTGTAAGAGAGAGTTACTCTTGAATTTGAAATGAAAAATATTCACTTAATGTACTACTTTCTGGGTCTTGAAGTATGGAAAAAATTTGGTGAGATTTTCCTTTCTCAAAGAAAATATGTTGTCAAGCTGCTTAAAAGATTTGGTATGAAAGAATGTAGATCCATTGATACTCCAATGGAGATGAACTTCAAGAAGCTATGTCGTGAAGCTGCAGGTCCTGATTTGGCGAATCTTTCTGAGTATCGTCAACTGATTGGGGTATTGATATTCTTAGTGAGCACTAGACTAGACTTATGTTTTGTGGTCAATACTTTGAGCCAATATATGATTAAACCATCTCATGCATGTTGGATTGCTGCAAAGCATGTGCTGAGATACCTGCGTTGGACCATCAATCTCAGATTGAAATATATTTCTGGAGATGTAAGACTACATGGGTACTCTGATGCTGATTATGTTGGTAACTCTGCTGATAGAAAAAGCATGTCTAGATGCTGCTTTAGCTTGGGATATGCCATATCTTGGATGAGAAGAAAATAAAAGTCTGTAGCCCTTAGCACAACTGAAGCCGAATACATCGCTGCTAGCATGGCTAGCTGTGAGTCAGTATGGCTGAGGAAGCTCTTTGGAGAGTTATTTGAGCATGTGTTAGATACGACAATAATTTTTATTTATTTATTATTATTATTATATATATTTTTTTTTTTTTTTTTTTTTGTTTTTGTTTTTGTTTTTGTTTTTGTTTTTTTTTTTGTTTTTGTTTTTGTTTTTTTTTTTGTGTTTTTGTTTTTGTTTTTGTTTTTTTTTTGTTTTTGTTTTTGTTTTTGTTTTTTGTTTTTGTTTTTTGTTTTTGTTTTTTGTTTTTTGTTTTTTGTTTTTTGTTTTTTTTGTTTTGTTTTTTTGTTTTGTTTTTTGTTTTGTTTTTTTGTTTTTTTTTCCTGAGAAGGAAAATACGCTACCTTTTATATATAAAAAAGAGAGTTCATATACATACTTTTTCATCTAATAAAGTTATGTTCTCCCTGTTCTAACACAAGTTCAGACTTTCAACTCTATGCAAGCTATAAACCATGTAATATCTATCACTTACAATCTGACAAAATGGAATTTTTAAGAGAATTATAACAGTTTACAAGCTTGAATAGTCCTTTCAAAAAAATATATTAAGTATTCAAAACCAAAGTTTAGTAAGTTTAGAAGATATTAAAACTGCCGAAGTCGACCCTGTTGTCATGAATGTAAGAAGCATATGTGATGACCCCTGGAGTTCCTGTCACCCCTCTTTTGGAAAGCATATCTGCAACATGGTTTTGCTCCCAAAAAATGCGTGCAAAAGAAATATGCTGAAAGGAACCCACCATGGATCGAATGCGCTTCATCTAGTATGTCATCCTTGGAGGTTGAATGTGACAATAATAGTGGAATTCAACTTCCAGAAAGTCCCGTGTTCCATGACAAGTCCAAGCACATTGAGATCAAATATCACTATATTCGAGATATGGTGTAGAGAGGAGCAGTGAAGCTACATCATATTGTGATTGATGATCAAATATCTAACATAATTACCAAGCCTTTGAGGGAAGTTCTTGGTTTTCATAGAGAAGCTTGAACTAACATATGTGACTCTTCCTAGAGAGGGTGGTCATGGATGACGAGATCGGCTGTGCAAAATCCTTGTCATGTGTTGATGTTATGAATATAATTCATAACAAGTAAATAAATAAAATAAATATAAATATTAAATAATCAAATTTTAATTAAATTATTAAAAAAAATAAAAAAAAAATAAAAATTCTTAAGAAAAAAGGAAAAAAGAAGAAGGGAAGACAACATTGGACTCAAAGTAGAGTTACTAGTGAGCCACCAGTGACGGAGACCTTCCATATGCCGAGACGACAACAACAAAGACAATTGCCAGCAATATAGCTTTGAGGACAAAGGGTTTGAAAGAAGGGGCTATGTTATGAATATAATTCATAACAAGTAAATAAATAAAATAAATATATATATTAAATAATCAAATATTAATTACGTTAAATAGTCATTAAGTTAAGTGAAAAGGCATGTGTAAAAGACATGCCCATTCACGAAAGGACACCTGCTTAGGTATATAAATGCGGGTCCTCATTGTAACAATCAACACTTGTACAATTTTATATATTAATAAATTGTTATTAAAATACCTCTTGTGTATTTTTACGTTATTAAGTCAACAAGCTATTAATTTTTATGCTTCAGTTGATAAGTGGACCCGCCCAAGAAGTGATGAGCCTTGAATGTGCAAGATCCTTGTCATGTTTTGACAAGTGGATCCCCCCAAGTAGTGATCAACCTTGGATGTGCGAGATCCTTGTCATGTGTTAATAAGTGGATCCCCCCAAGTAGTGATGAACCTTGGATGTGCACAATCATTGTCATGAGCCTTCGATGTGCGAGATCCTTGTCATGTGTTGACAAGTGGATCGCCCCAAGTAGAGATGAGCCTTGGATGTGCGAGATCCTTGTCATGTGTTGACAAGTGGATCCCCACAATCAGTGATGAGTCTTGGATGTGCGAGATCCTTGTCATGTGTTGACAAGTGGATTCCCCCAAGCATAGATGAGACTTGATTGTGCAATATCCTTATCATGTGTTGACAAGTGGATCCCCCCAAATAGAGATGACACTTGGTTGTGCGAGATCCTTGTCAAGTGGGCTATCCTTCCAAGTAGAGATGTGACTTTGTTGTGCAAGATCCTTGACAAGTGGGTTATCCCCCCAAGTAGAGATGAGACTTGGTTGTGCGAGATCCTTGTCATATTTTGGCAAGTGGCAATCCCCCCAAGTGAATATAGGGTGACAGATTAATCTCCCCTATTGTCCATGGATATAGGGTGGTAGTCAGAGCTCCCCTATGATGATTCTTTTCATTAGAGTGGGACATCATCGTTCCAGATGATACAAAGCAGAGATGAACATAAATGAATAGAGAAAGTAAAGATCTTTTGTTGTAGAAAGAAATTTCTCCCTAGTTGAGAGGGAGTGTTGAAAATTTGGCAGCTCATGAATGCATTTCTAAAAATAGAAAGTTTAAAAATATAATTTCTAAAAATAGAAAGGATAAAAGTAGAAATTCTAAAATTAGGAAGTTTCAATATAGTAAATCACCTTGCATCAATTGGTATTCAAGTATTATTGATAGAAAATCCCTTTTGATCATTAATCAATCCTAATAGTTCAATTTTGACTTAATCATCAATATTATCATCATCATCATCATCATCATCATCATCATCATCATTATTATTATTATTATGATACTATTATATTATTATTAAAAATAAATTCAAGTCACTCAATCATGACTCAATAATGTTCTCTTACACATTATTGGCATACCATATTCTTCTTACACTCATTAAAGCTCTTACTCTCTTACACTGAATAAAAGCATGTCATAAAGGATTCCTCTTACGCAATATTTAATGCATATGTTACACTCTCTCTTAAAAGCATAAATTACAAAAGCATGTGTACCTCCTTAATGACATGAGTTACATTTCCTAAATGGGCACGAGTTACATTCCTCTTGACATGTGAGTTACTCCTCTTTTATGGCATGGATTTGTTCCTCGTCCTATATATATGTGCCTCATTCTTTCTCCTCTTGTTTTACAATATTTTGTCACACTCCCAGTCTCGTATCTTGAAGTGTCACACTTTGTGTCGTCAATGTTACAAAGTGATGAAAGCCAACGTGAACAATGTATTCACCATGAAACATGCTTGTGGTAATCAACAAAATATCCCTGAAAAAAAGGAAGAAAACTTGCCTTGAAAGAATTTTGAACAACTTATCAAAAACTCTTGTTTGGAAGCCCAACACATTTTGAATAACTAGTGTCTAGCACTGATAACTTGTTGCATGATACACGCCTCGCATTGTCAACGTGAATTTTAGAAGGAAAAACCGCGCTAATCCTCCTAAGGCAATTTTTCCCAAAATGAAGGAGAAGCTTCTCTTACTAGAAAGCTCGAGAATGATGACGTGGTTTCAGGTAGATGAAGATTGGAACGAGACCTCCCATTCCTAGCCCTAGATCCTATTTCCATGGATATATCCCTTCAGATGTGGAACTCCTCCCTCTTTTCATGGATCCTCAACTCCCTCTCCTATCCTATAAATGAAATCCCCACCATCCACTCAGGGTTGGTTGCCATCCTAAGAGCTGAATTATGCCTAATTGCTGCCCATTTGCAAAGGAGAAAGGTGTTTGAAGGTTAAGACTCAGACTTGGGATCTCACTTGAAGGAGGCTTCCAACATCATGGCTTATTGGTTGTAATGCTCCCTCTTCCATCTATTAATAATACAATATATTTTTTCTTCCCATAAATGTGTCAATTATTGTCCATTTATTGTAATGCTCCTTGATTTGTTACATAATTTGTATAAGAAAATGTTATGCTTTGCATAGTTTTGTTGTCTCCAATTGATCTTTCTTGCAGACACTCATCTATACCAGTGAAAAGGAGATCGTAAGCTTGGAAGCCCAAGAGTCAAGGTCGACAGCAAGGGTATTAACATTAGAGAGAGGTAGGAGATCTATCCTCCTCTACATTTTCTAGTATGAATTAGGAAAGATTGCATTTATTTGTCTTCTGTAGTTACTATATCTTCCCATAGGACTAGAGGGATTGTTTCTGTCTGCAGAAAGGATTGCCTGCACAACACCCCTCACTACTTGTGCATTGTGAAAGAAGAATTTGAACATGAGAGAGAGTTGGAGAGAATTGAAGAAGATTGTGAGAGAGAGACTTGGAGAGTAAGAGCAGAACTTGGTGAGCCAAGGTTGATTCAGTGCTTTAGTGTTGATTCAGTTGAAGGGAAGGTTGATTCAATGTGTGCATCTGCTGTTGCTACCAGTGATCTTCATGCTACAACTTCTACAGATTTGGGCGAACTTACTTATTCGTTTGATCTCTCATTGTACTCCATATCTCTGCTGAATAATTGATTTCTAATAGAAGAATAATCAAGTTGGGTTTTCCCCTTGTGGGTTTTTCCATGGTCATTGGACCTAAATTCTTTGTCTCATTATATTCTTGGTTATCTTCTATTATGCATTTGATTTATGTTCTATTTACAATTGCTTATCTAATATTGCAACGTAAAGAAGTTTTGTAATAAGTGATTGTTACAACATAGAACATCAAAATTTCAACATGCTGAATATTTCTTCTTTGAAATCCATAGAGCTCTTAATGTGCATCTCCTATTTAATTTCTCCCCTCACAAAAAAAATAGTTAGGGTTTTATTAAGTGGAAAAAAGAGTTTGCCCTGTTGCCCCTCCCCCCCTATTCCAATAATTTGTCATTTATCTCAAAAAATTTCCCTAAGACTCATTACCCAAGTAGGATTATGCACTGGCAAATTTTGTGTTGATCAAAAACCTTTGAAAAACTAAATATTTTTCTTGTTTTTTTTAGTTTTCTTAAGCTTTTTTAGGCAATCCGCTAAGGCCTTTTTTTAGGGCCGAATTGATCTAGGGCATTGTGGATGAGTGTTTGTGGAATAAAAGCCTAAGATTTATCTTTGTAATCCCTTTTTAATGCAAAATCTAGCCTTATTCATGGTAAATATCCCCCTAGGAGGGTTGATGCCATCCTTATCTACTCAAATTTGTGCCTTGGAAACCCTAACCCTAGACTAGCTTCAACATGAGGCTTATCTTGAGGGTTTGCTCTTGTGTTGCTGACCCATTCTCTCAACAAACCCTTTCTTTGACCTTTGTGTCTAGGTACTCATTTGTTGTTGCATATCAAGAAACCCTAGATCATGCAAGTCTTTATTTAGTCTAGGTGTGATACATTGCTCCTTATATAGAATAATTGAGTCGTTGTCCATCCTAGAATATCTTCACTTAGCTTATGTTTTCATCACCTTGAACTCTAAAACTTAGAATATCATTATATGTGAGCACTAGAAAGCCTCCCTTGTGAAATTCCGTTAAAGAGGAGGAAGATTGTTGAGATGACAATGGAAATTTCCTTCATTTTTTGTTACAGGGTCTGGCCTTCACCTTGTGAGTCCCTTCACAAGGCTTGTTGTTTTTTGCAGCAACATGGCCATTATCCTAATACGAGATCTCAAGTACGTTCTTGTTGAGTTATTAACGAAGAATTGATTGACATAATCTCTATGTGTCACATGTGATTGAGATTGGTATAATTTTTCTTCCACTAATTATGTTAAGAGCTTAGTTGCATATTTATTCAGTAGATTTGCAATCTACTAGGTTACTGTTGGGTGCTAGGTTGAAGGAATTTTAACATGGTATTAAACTCAGGTTCATATAGGGATTGTAGGGCCTAGGTTTGGTCAACGATTGTATGAAGCAAAATTAAAATTTGTAGCACGAAGAACCAAGTGTCGTACGACATCGTGGGCGAAGCCATAGGATTAAGCAACAATTGTTTTTTTTTTATTGGGTTGGGTTGAGTTGAAATCACATTAATTTAAAAATAAATAAAAGAAGAGGGTTTGGTGGCTAAGTGGGTTGTTAACGAACTCACACGGTAGACAAAACTAGGCGTAGAGAGTAGTGGAGTTGCGAGTGCTAGTTGCTGAGATATGGTACGTGGTGCATCGCTGCAGCAGCCAAGAATTGTGTGAGTGCCGTCGAGGTGGTCGACATATCATGTCAGTGAAGTTGGGTTGTGAAAGGGTGAAGACAAGGTCGACAATGTGGTGCAGCAAGTACTATACAAGGAGCTGTAGATGTAGACAATCGTTGCTGCTAGAGGAGAGACACAACAAGAAACCATGCAGGGGTTGGTCGATGATGTGAGGCAACGTGGATGTGAAGTCGCTGCCAACGTAGATGGTCGGTCGATAGGCCACTGTGATGGAAGTAGAGGAAGTAGTCAACCATTGAGAGGAGTGGTCCCAAAAATTGTTAGACCATATTGCAATAAAAGAAAATGTATGGACGACATCAAGCTAGAAGACACGTCAACACAAGGAAAGTGCAAGTTTTCCCAGAGCTGATAGAGGCCAGGTTGGTTATTAGACCAATATGCAAAGAATAGGTAGCCATCGATAGGTTGCAGAGACTTAGCTAAATAGAAGTCACTATCCGAGATAGCAGGATGAGCAGTAAGAAGTTGCTTGGAGGTAGATCTAGTGCAATGGACATGATTTACAAAGGTAAACCCTCAGAGAGAGAGGGAGACCATACCAATTAAGGAATTGGCAACAAAATTGGATGCCTAAAAGACCAGACAAAACGTTTTAGTTGAGTTTCTAATTTGGAGATGTCTGCAACTAGTTTGAGGTTTGGGGACAAGTTGGAGGGTGCCTATAACTCCATTCCTTGGAAGACGAGGGTTTCATTAATTCTCACGGAGAATGGCATATGGGAGTTTGTTAGCACCCAAGTCACCTTGCATAGAGATGTTGCAGATCTGACTATCCATAATCAAAAGGATGTGAAAGCTAGAAGAATTATCTTGGATTGATTGATTGTGGATTCGTATTCTGAGTGGTGTGTGGTTTAGAGTGTCAAGTCTAGGTCTCTGTTCAACTTTTTTTTGTGTTTTCCTAAGCCTTTCTCCGCGGATTTCACTGAGTACAACTGTGCTTGAAACCCTGGTTTCCACTGTCTGCTCACACTGGTCCAAAAATGAGTTTTTTTAGGGTTTTTGACAGAAGATCTAGAATGTCTTGATCTCGATAGTCTTTCTTTTGCTCTGTGTGCATATAATTTTGATTTATTGTTGTTAAATTCTTTGTGGTTTGCAAAAGTTTGTTCCATGTTTAAGTAGTGAAAACAAAATTTGGTTGAATATTTAGTTCTTTGGGTAATAAAATTTAATGTTTTGCTGCTTGCATGTGTTACTGATTTGCTGTCAGATAAGAATTTTTAGTTCTTTTGAAGACCAGAAAAAAATTGCATTTGCATTTGTTAGGCCTTCATCTCAAATTGGTCATCACTTCTGGAATTTGTATTAGATTACATTGCACTAGAAATTTGTTTTTGAGATTGTCATTGAGCATAGATTACATTGCTTGGTGTTGAAAGCTGATAAGTGCATCCTCATTCATTTGAAAAGAAAAAATTCATGTGGACGAACTTTAGTGAATTAAAATTCATTTACTTTTTGGTTGTTGCATTAGAATCGTGAAGATGAAGTTGAAAGATCTAGTTAGGAAGCTCTTGTTAGTTGCATATTTGATTGTTGCATCAATGTTTTCACTTCTTCCCTACACTAGATAAATTTCATTGAAAATGAAAATAATCTTTTGTTCATATTAGTTGCGTTGTAGGTGTGTTCAGGTGACATCGAGTTTTGAGCATTGAAACCGAAACATAATTGAAGATCAACTTTAAAATTTATCTCAATTAACCTAATGCGCATTTGGAACATTAACACAAACATCTAGAGGTCTAGGCTAGATATGTGTTCCAATGTCGTTAAATGTAGGAGCTGTCGTTGTTTGCCAGCGTTGCATCTCGGGGGTGAAATCCTGTTCCATGTACGGAAGTGTATAGGATTGTTCTCCACGTACCTTTGGGTATATCAGATGACGCTCCACACAAAAAAGATAGTTAGGGTTTTATTAAGTGGAAAAAAGAGTTTGCCCTGTTGCCCACGCCCCCGATTCCAAGAATTTGTCATTTATCTAAAAAAATTTCCCTAAGACTCCATCACCCAAGTAGGATTATGCACTAGCAAATTTTGTGTTGATAAAAAACCTTGAAAAACTAAATATTTTTCTTGTTTTTATTTTCCTAAGTTTTTCAAGGCAATTCGTTAAGGCCTTTTTTTTAGGGCCAAATTGATCTAGGGCATTGTGGATGAGTGTTTGTGGAATAAAAGCCTAAGATTTATCTTTGTAATCCTTTTTAATGCAAAATCTACCTTGATTCATGGTAAATATTCCCCTAAGAGGGTTGACGCCAACCTTCTCTACTCAAACTTGTGCCTTGGAAATCCTAACCCTAGACTAGCTTCAACATGAGGCTTATCTTCAGGGTTTGCTCTATTGGGTTGTTGATCTATTCTCTCAACAAACCCTTTCTTTGACTTTTGTGTCTAGGTACTCATTTGTTGTTGCATATCAAGAAAACCTAGATCATGCAAGTCATTATTTAGACTAGGTGTGATACATTGCTCCTTATATAGAATAATTGAGCCATTGCCCATCCTAGAATATCTTCACCTAGCTTACATTTTCATCACCTTGAACTCTAAAACTTAGAATATCCTTATAGGTGAGCACTAGAAAGCCTCCCTTGCGGTGAAGTTCCATTAAAGAGGAGGAAGATTGTTGAGATGAAAATGGAAATTTCCTTCATTTTTGTTATAGGGTATGGCCTTCACCTTGTGAGTCCCTTCACAAGGCTTGTTGTATTTTGCAGCAACAGGGCCATTAACCCAAGATGAGAGTCCAAGTACGTTCTCATTGAGTTATTAACGAAGAATTGATTGACATAATCTCTGTGTCACATGTGATTGAGATTGGTATAATTTTGCTTCCACTAATTATGTTAAGAGCTTAGTTGCACATTTATTTAGTAGATTTGCAATCTACTAGGTTAATAAAGTGTTGGGTGCTAGGTTCAAGGAAATTTAACATAGTATCAAAATCAGGTTCATATAGGGATTGCAGGGGCTAGGTTTGGCCAATGATTGTATGAGGCAAAAATAAATTTTGTAGGGATAAGAACCAAGTGTTGTACGACATCGTGGGTGGACCGTAGGATTAAGAAACAACTTTTTTTTGTTTGATTGGGTTGAGTTGAGCTGAAGTCACATTAATTTAAAAAAATTAAAAGAAGAGGGTTTGGTGGCTAATTGGGTTGCCAATGAACTTGCATGGTAGACAAAACTAGGCGTAGAGAGTAGTGGAGTTGCGAGTGCTAGTTGCTGAGATATGGGAGTTGGGATGTGGTGCATCGTTGGAGCCGCCACAAATTGTGTGAGTGCCGTCGAGGTGGTCGACATATCATGTCGGTGAAGTTGGGGTGTGAAAGGGTGAAGACGAGGCCGATAACGTGGTGCAACAAGTACTATACAAGGAGTTGTAGATGTAGACACTTGTTGCTGCTAGAGGAGCAACATGACAGGAAACCATGAAGGGTTTGGTCGATGATGTGAGGCAGTGTGGATGTGAAGCAACTGCCAACGTAGATGGTTGGTTGATAGGCCACTGTACTAGAAGTAGAGGAAGTAGTCAACCATTGAGAGGAGTGGTCCCAACAACTATTAGACCATATTGCGGCAAAATAAAATGTATGGATGACATCAAGCTAGAAGACACGTCAACACAAGGAAAGTGCAAGTTTTCCCATAGCTAATAGGGGTTAGGTTGGGTATTAGACCAATGTGCAAAGAATAGGTAGCCATCGATCGATTGCAGAGACTTAGCTAAATAGAAGTCACTAGCCGAGATAGCAGGCCGAGCAGTAAGAAGCTACTTGGAGGTAGATCTAGTGCAATAGACATGATTGATGAAGGTGAACCCTCAGAGAGAGAGAGGGAGACCATACATATTAAAGAATTGGCAACAAATTTGGATGTCTTAAAGACCAAACAAAACCTTTTAGTTGAGCTTCTGATTTGGAGATGTCCGCAACCAGTTTGAGGTTTGGGGACAAGTTGGGGGTGCCTATAACTTCATTCCTTGGAAGGCGAGGGTTTCATTAATCCTCACGGAGAATGGCATATGGGAGTTCATTAATACCCAACTCACCTTGCATACATATGCTTCATATCTGGCTATCCACAATCGAAAGGATGCGAAAGCTAGAAGAATTATATTGGATACAGTGAAGGATCATGTGATTCCTCACTTATCTGAGGAGAATACAAGGGAGATATGGGAGGCTCTAACAAAGTTATAGTAGAGTGATAATGTCGATTGGAAGATGGTGTTGAGAGAAAAGCTCAAGAATGGCAATATGACCAAATCAGATACAATGAATATTTATGTCACCAAGATAACACAAGTTCATGATGAGTTGGCTACACTTGAGGAAGTTGTGATACGGTAAGGATGAACTTGAATGACTTCACCTAGCCATGAGCTCTTTTCATCAAGGGCATCGTGGCACGAGAAAAAATTATTGATTGGGATATATTTTGGGATGATTTCATCCTGGAGGAGATTCAAGAGGAATCTCTATCACAAGGTTAGCACAAGAATGATTATGAGAATCTTACTCTTGCTAGTTGGCCAATGAGGGGCAAAGGAAAATGTTCTAAAAACAAAAGTGAGGAGTCGACCTCACAACCAAAGAAGAAGAATCACTTGACTAAGGTCAACTATTTTTCCTACATAAGACAGGACACTATGCTTCATAATTTTTAGAGAGGAAGAAGGGTGGAAAGGGTACATAGTCAATTGTAGTTGCATTGATGAAAGCTTAGGTGGAAGAGTTTGCCAAGAAGTTTGAAATTGAGTTCACACTTGTTTCCTACCTTTCCTCAGGCACCTTACCAATTGGTGTGTGGCTACTAGATAGTGCAACCACTTGACATATGACAGGGGCACGAGAGATGTTCAACTACCTAACCGAATGGGATTCAGATTTTCATGTGGATTTTGGTGTTGATACTAAACATGCAATAAAGTGGGTTGGAACAATGATATTTTAGCTCAAGTCAAAAGCCAGGTTGAAAGTGAAGGACATGCTATAGGTGCTAGAACTCAGGTGGAGTTAGCTTTGAGTATTTATGATAGAGAAGAAGGGGTCTAGTGTAACATTCTAAGACAAAAAATCTATGGGATCTAGCTTTGATGAGGGCTACATCATTGGAGTTAGAGAGAGCAACTTGAATAAGCTGAAGGGCCAACTTATTCGAGCAATGTCAAGAACCAGAGCAATGATAGAGAATGAATAAGAATCTACAAAGGTTGAACATGTCAAAAGGGAGGTAGCCTTTAAGTTTAGGTGGCGGATGAATGGTAAATATATCTTTCTAAGTCTGTCAAGAAGGTCCCTTGGTATGAGATTGTTGAGAAATCAAGATGCTTGTAGATTAAGATAGATTTCTCTTAACTTGATAATTACTTGTGAATGTTTGTTGGCGTGTTATTAAAGTTATATTCTGTTCATCAAGCAATTACCAAAATGTACAAAACATGAAGATCATAAGAGACAAAGGACACAAGAAATTAGACTCCAAGCTAGGTAGGGGAAAACCCCACAAAGGGGAAAACCCAAGAAATCCTCCTCTTATAGAATCATATCAAAGTGAGATATCTAAGACCCAAGACCAAGACTGCCACAAAGACCCAAGTCAACCTTCCACCAAGTCATCTCCAACAAGTCATAGTCAACAAAAGTCAACGCTCGTCAAATCTTCGAATTCTAGTTAATCCCTGAAATTTTGGCCCTATAACAACCTAAAAAAAACTATAGAAAAACTCGCACTTGTGAACAAAATTAGGGCATAAATCAATTCATCTTCTCTCTCCTTTGGCTTCACTGGTTTTTTCTTCCTGTATTGGCACAAAAATCGATGTACATGAGTGAGTGATCAATGACATCTAACTACCTTGTATTTATACATGTCCAAAAGGTCGAATCGCTGCCCCTAGGGCCGACTTGCCCAAGGAGGGCTGACTTGGTCTGTGGAGGACATTTTGACTCTTTGACTCAAGAACAAATACTTTTTCTTTTCTCTTACAAGAAGTCCAAATGAGACTTTGACTCAAATACATTTCTTTGACTCATAATAGTTTTTATTTTTGACTCAATTGACCCTATAAGCATGAAGAACATGCTTTGACTAGAAAAATAATAATAATGAATATAATAAACATCAATAGTACATTTGGATTACATTATGAAGATCGACACTAGTTACATTTCCAACACTTCCTCTTAACTAGGGAGGTATTCATAATGACACAACATGATACTCTCAAGTTGAAATATTCTCATAAGAAGGTAATCAGATTGATAAGCATCAACATAACCAAAATTGTCAAACATATCAAGGCCTTGATAACAAGCTCTACCTCTCCACTAGATCAGAGCACAATGTTGGGAGGCATAAATTTGAACACCACCGCCTCTCTAGGCATATACCCCATCCGAATGTTCACCAAATATGTCCTCACAGGACTATTCTTATCTTGGATACTCTATCCTCAAAGAATATCAGTCCTCGGGACTTATTCTTATCTTGGATACAAATCCTCAAAGATTTTCAGTCCCGGATGCTTATCCAATCCACCATTTTCCCTACCAATTCCTTAACTAGGCTTATGACTATTAGTCCTAGCCATAGTGCATGACACATGGATAATACAATGTCCATCCTCACTCCTTCTCAATCACGGAGGAGATCCTTACTCTCTCTCAAATAGGGAGTAATAACCACAAGCCTAAGCTTGTAAAAAATACACGTCAATGCATCAACTAGTTGTTCTTCCTTGGAGATCTTGTTGTAGCTTCTTTCCTCTTATTTGCATCACGTCATAACAAGATTCAACCTTCTTGGTTCTTTGACAATCTTCATGCAACTTCAAATTCAACATGTCATCAAGTAGTTTATCAAACATCTTATGGAGCCAAACTTCTTCACAGTTGATTGCACAAGCCTTCACATCTTCTTTCTTCGTAACATGGTTCCACTTTCATGTTATTCCAAGAAATTATATCAGCGTCCAATCAACACTAATATCTTTATCAACATTAGTATTATCAACCCAATCAATGTGTTCATGAATCGAACTAATCAGAACTCTTCAACTTCTTGCTACAAGATATTGCCCTAAATCAATCATCTTCTCTTTTTGATTACAAACTTCATTTAATATTGCATCTATCCAAGATCTTATAACTCTCTCTTTCCATCTGAGGTAGGTGAACTTCTTGCCATCTAATCGAATTCTTTGATGCTTACTCTAAATTGTTTTCTCCTTCTTCTACTACATATATTAAGATCCAAAGAAGTCTTCATGCCTTGTTGAGTTTTTCCAATTCTTCCAACTGTTAGTCAAGTTTAGATAGTTCTTGTCTTGACTTGCAACCTTTATTAGAAGACTATGAAAGAAAAAAAGGTAAAGTATAAAGACAATAGCATTAGTAGTAATTAAGGAGATGCACAACACTGATCTTTTGAAGAAGGTCAACTCCCTCTTAATCTTGGACCTTTTCATCAATGATGTCATTCCTATCATTCTCAAGAGCTAGGTTTTCTTTCTACAGAGTAAACAATTATTTAGAGTTTCTATTCCTAAGGTTTCCTAACTCAAACATTTGCTAGGGTTTACAAACCCTAGTTCCTCCACAATCGTCAAGATTTGCCATCTAGGAATTGCAAATTGTAGAAGCCTACTAGAGAGTTAGATGTAAAAAACACAATTACCAACCTAATGGGAACTGTATTGAGTTCTCACTGTTTTATAGGTTGCAAAAAATTATCCGATTTTGAAAAGTGTTGATTTAGAATACATCTTTATTTTTGGAGCATATTTGTGACACAAATTTTCTTATGTATTAAGTATTTACATTTGCTTTTAAATGTTAGTGATTTTGATGCCAATTTTGTTAATGTAGCATTAAACCCTTTTTTGGGCTTATTTTTGACACTTTAATTTTTCTTATGTATTCAATATGGATAATTCTTTTAAAATGTTGTTGACTTTCATGCTGATTTTGAAAAACGTTGATGCAACTTCAACTTCTTTTTTGCAGGGGAATATTTTTGACACTTTAAATTCTCTTATGTTCTAAGTATGTATTTTTTTTCAAATGTTGGTTATTTAACCATTTTTTAAGTTGTCTTCTTCTTATTTTTTCTCCCTAAGATACTGTTCTTTTTAAGGGTTTTTCAATATTTTGTTTTTGTTTTTTTTTTTTTTTTATTTTTTTTTTTATTTTTTATTTTTATTTTTCCTTGTAATGTTTTTTTGTATGATTTTTTTTTTGCAACATTTAAAAAAATAATAAAATTAATATCTAAAAGTTAGGAATTTTTGTATTTATGTATTGTTATTAATACTTCAGTACACATAGAATATTTGTCACTAAAAAAATAATAATTTTAAACATTTGATAAAAAATATACATTATGCATATAGATATAATTAAAAAAATATACATTTCATGATCTGAAAATGAGGCACTTAGGCTTCTTGTCTTACTTACAAGAACCTCTCCCACTTCCAAAGCTTTAAATTTTCCCAAGTCTTTCATGATTAACCAATGCAGAATTAAAAATGCTTGAAAACAATGGTGTATGATGGTATTTGTTTTTAACTGTTCATGTGCTGTAAATTAATGTGCCAAAACTGATGTATAAATACATGTAACAGAAAATAAAGCAGTAGTAAAGACAAACACATAAGACAACAAATTAATTAGGAGTTCACCCACAACTCTTGGGCTACATCTCCGCGAGCTCTAGTCAAATCAACTAGGCTCTCTAGGATTATGGTATAAGTCCTTTTTACAAGCTCTTGGCTCAACTCTTGCTGTTTTTACACAAAAAAAATGGGTTCAGACACCATTTTATCCCCTGGCTCTTGAACCTTTGGCTCTTGGCTCTGACTCTGGCTCTTTGGCTCTTGGTTCTGACTCTTGGCTCTGACTTTGGCTTTGGCTCTCTGGCTCTTCGCTCTAGCTTTTTTTTGCCCTCTTTCAAGTTACAACCCTCTTGGCTTTTCACTTGTCTTCCAAGTGACTCCCTTGGCTGCTCTTTTGTTTTTGCGCTGCCTCCTTTGCCTTGGCCTCCTGCCTTGGCTTCCCCTTCAGTAGCAAACCCTCAAGGATCAACAACAACATCGAACAATAACTCAGCCCCCTCTGTCTTTGACATTCATGGCTTTTAAGCCAAATCGGCGTTGTTTGTTTGTTTTCCCTTTCGGGCTCTCTGTCTTCCAGCCATAGTCCGCTCAAATCCCTTCTCTGAGCGTTAGCAATCATTGCTAAACGCCCTCAGGGATGAATGCCACCTATTTTGTAATGGAAGAGTGCATCGACGCTTGAAATCCTTCAGAAACAGTCGTTCTCTGTTTACACAAAGAACGCTGTAAAACACGGGAAAATCCGTAGAGAACACTGTTCATCGGACTTCAATCCCTATGGATTCCGCCCTAAACTCCTATTGGGTCCGCCCATAATCGCTATCGCAAGTCGCTTTGGCCCGGTTCCAAGGTTTCCCTTTGTATTTCAAAAATACATTAAAACATGGAAAATATCGCCAAATTGGCTTAATGCGGACTTGAAATAATATTCATTTGCATTTCGGAACCCCTTCGGGTCCGGATTCATCGCATCGGCGCATATATATATATATATATATATATATCTATGTCTATAGCCGCTCCTTTGTGTAGCTCCAATTGCGATCCGCCGATATCGGCGATTGCAATAGCGCATCGCCCGGGGTCCTGCCTTTGCCTTATGGTATCGCCTATTGCGATCTGCCGATTTCGGCGATCACACCATCGCATCGGCCTGGGACCTTTGCCTTGGGTATACACTGTCTACCTCCGATCTGATCATCAGAGGTCGCTGATTGGGGGTGCCTTCCGCCCGACTTTAAGTCTTGGCCACATGCAATGCGATTTTCCCTTATAAGGGTCTTTTGCCCATTTTTAAAGGATTTTTGCCTCTTTCCCAAAGAATAAAGGGGAACTTCTTTTTATGATAACTTCTCCATATGAAGTCCGTTTTCTCCCATTCAAGTTGCATTGCATTCAGAATGAAGGGGTCTCTGCAATGAGACTATTTCTGAGAGCAACCTACGACTTTCATTTTCCTCTGATTTACAAAGGATGTGTGCCATTTGGCACCTTTCACCTCTTATATGAAGTTTTTTAGACTTAGAGGTTTATCCAGGATCCATTTTTGGATTACGCCTTCCCACTAAAAGAACTTTTGGTCTCCAAAAGACTGATATACTGATCTGAACAGTAAATGGGAGTGACTCACCCTCTTCTTTCAGCCTCCCTGCACTTGCCTTGCATAGTGCCTCTGAACCAAATTTTATGACCACTTCCCTTCTTGGATGGGTTGGTCTTCTTGGGAAGAACTGTCTTCCTCCTTGCCTTCTTGTAGAACTCCTGCTGAAATGGTTATAGAAGGTAGTTTGAACTTCTTTGCCTTGATCATTGATCCAAGGTGGCTCAAACAAATGTGAAGTACATATGCTCCACAAAACTTTTATTTGTATCTGTTAGACAGGCTGTCAACAACAAATGTTAACAAGAACAGAAATATAGACAACAAATGGATGGAATAAACTCCCGCTTCAACAAAAGAAACATATTTCACATCTTGTGAACACCTCCATGTCTTGTATCTGCATACAAATGATGGACTAGATAGCAAGCCCACAAAACATGCCTTTAAACAAATAACTCTTCAGTCAAGCACGTAGAAAAAGACCATTAGGACTCTTTTTCAAAAGATCAAACACTTCTTCATTATCTCCATTTGGAGACCAAGTTAACTTCTCCCAAGTCAACATGCATCACATGCATGTCAAAGCAATCAACCCTGCAAGTTAATTACACATACATGTTTAAAAACAAAGAAATCATCAGCATCCCTGTGTTCATGCATATCAAACTTATGCATGCATTTCATCCTTCAACTTTCACTTAAGCACACTGTACTTTCGAAGCTGAAATGAAATATAATGTAGATGCATTAATAGACACACAATCTTAATCGGATAAGAACTCTAATTGTTCCTTACCAATCCCTTTCAAAGGTACTACCTTTGTCTGCACATCAGCATCATTATGTGAATCATTTGAGACACATCATTCATGGAATCTTCACTTCCATTTCTGCCATCTTCTCTTTCCACTTTCTTCAACTTTTGTGGAAGCATTGCTGGATTCAGAGTCCAACATTTTGCAGCAAGATGTCCTTGCTTATGGCAGTAAGTGCACTGCATGTGCATCCTCTTGACAACATGATTTGCCTTGTCCAATGGAACTTTGGCTTCTTGCTTCTTTTCCTTCTTCTGCTTCCTATATGTGGCCATTATTTTCCAACATCTAGAAGCATTATGGTTATCCAAACCACAAAAGGAACATGCAACTCTTTTCCCATACATATGTGGAAATTTATCATGCTTTGCACAATCAAAAGGAAAATGTTTGGAACCAGATTTATATTTTTCTCTTTCACCTTTATTGCCTTCATGCGGAGGTGAAGCAAATGAAGAAGTGGCTTCCTTTGGAACACCATCAATCTCTTCAACGTTGTTGGAGTCTCCCCAACTCTCTTGTTCAAGTGTGTGCTTCTAAACACCTGCATCCTGCAAATGATGTTTCAAGCTATTGCATTCCTCCTGAATACAATCTTCACACTCTGTAATGCAGAAAATAGTTAGTCTGCAACAAGCATACATCAATCAGACAATCAATCCTTGACTGCCCAAACACCTTTCAGACAAGCAATCTTTGCTCTGTCAATCAAGCATTCTGATATAACCTTCATTGAAGGTGGGGTTAACCAATCTTAAGCTCTGATACCACCTGATCTGAAAATGGGGCACTTAGGCTTCTTGTCTTACTTACAAGAACCTTTTCCACTTCCAAAGCTTTAAATTTTCCCAAGTCTTTCATGATTAACCAATGCGGAATTAAAAATGCTTGAAAACAATAGTGTATGCTGGTTTTTGTTTTTAACTATTCATGTGCTGAAACTGATGTATAAATACATGTAACAGAAAATAAAGCAGTAGTAAAGACAAACACATAAGACAACAAATTAATTAGGAGTTCACCCATAACTCTTGGGTTACATCTCCGTGAGCTCTAGTCAACACAACTAGGCTCTCTAAGATTATGGTATAAGTCCTTTTTACAAGCTCTTGGCTCAACTCTTGCTGTTTTGACACAGAAACAATGGGTTTAGACACCGTTTTATCCTCTGGCTCTTGAAGCTCTAGCTCTTGGCTCTTGGTTCTGGCTCTTGGCTCTGACTCTGGCTCTTTAGCTCTTGGTTCTGGCTCTTGGCTCTGGCTTTGGCTCTTTGGCTCTAGCTCTGGCTCTCTGGTTTTTCACTTTGGCTTCTTTCTGCCCTCTATCAAGTTACAACCCTCTCGGCTTTTCACTTGGCTTCCAAGTGACTCCCTTGGTTGCTCTTTCGCTTCTGCACTGTCTCCTTTGCCTTGGCCTCCTACCTTGGCTTCCCCTTCAGCAGTAAACCCTGAAGGATCAACAGCAGCAACCAACAACAACTCAGCCGCCCTCTGTCTTTGATATTTATGGCTTTTAAGCCAAATCGGCGCTGTCTATTTGTTTTCCCTTTCGGACTCTCTTTCTTCTAGCCACAGTCCGCTAAAATCCCTTCTCTAAGCATTAGCAATCATTGCTAAATGCCCTCAGGGAGGAATGCCACTTATTCTGTAATGAAAGAGTGCATCGACGCTTGAAATCTTTCAGAAACAGTCGTTCTCTGTTTACACAGAAAATGCTATAAAACACGGGAAAATCTGTTGAGAACACTGTTCATCGGACTTCAATCCCTATAGATTCTGCCCTAAACTCCTATCAGGTCCACCCATAATCGCTATCGCAAGTCGCTTTGGCCCGGTTCCAAGGTTTCCCTTTGTATTTCAAAACTACATTTAAACATGGAAAATATCGCCAAATTGGATTAATGCGGACTTGAAATAATATTCATTTGCATTTCGGAACCCCTTTGGGTCCGGATTCATCACATTGGCACACACACACACACATATATATATGTTTATAGCCGCTCCTCTATGTAGCTCCGATTGCGATCCGCCGATATCAGCAATCGCGATAGCGCATCGCCTAGGGTCCCGCCTTTGCCTTGTGGTATCGCCGATTGTGATCCGTCAATTTCAGCGATTGCACCATCGCATCGGCTCGGGACCTTTGCCTTGGGTATACACTGCCTGCCTCCGATCCGACCCGCCGATCCGATCATCGGAGGTCACTGATTGGGGGTGCCTTCCGCCCGACTTTAAGTCTTGGCCTCATGTGATGCGATTTTCCGTTATAAGGGTCTTTTGCCCATTTTTAAAGGATTTTTGACTCTTTCCCAAAGAACAAAGGGGAACTTCTTTTTGTGATAACTTCTCCATTTGAAGTCCGTTTTCGCCCATTCAAGTTGCGTTGGATTTAGAATGAAGGGGTCTTTGTAATGAGACTATTTCTGAGAGCAACCTGCGATTTTCATTTTCCTCTGATTTACAAAGGATGTGTGTCATTTGGCACCTTTCACCTCTTAGATGAAGTCTTTTAGACTTAGAGGTTTATCTAAGATCCATTTTTGGATCATTTCATGGCCTTTTTGCTAAAAATGACATGTTAGAAAATGATTTTTTTTGGAAAAATTGCAAAAAAGTTGAAATAATAACATTGTTTTATGAATTTTATGTATATAGATCACAACATTTGAATTAAAAAAATAAAATGATTAGTGTAGAATTTTAAGGCAAAATAAAAAATAATGTTAAAAATAATAAAAAACAACTTTAAAAATAATTCAAAGTAACAAATTAAAATTAATTTGTTTAAAGTAAAAAAAATGAAAAAAACATTTAAAACAAATATTTGAAAAAAAATGTCACAAACATGGAAAAAAATTAAAACATTATATATATATATATATTTTAAAATTTATAAAAAAAATATTGGAATAAGAAAACTAAATAAATATAAAAAAACTAAAAAATTTATAAAAATAAAATAGAAACAAATATATATAATTTTTTTTAAAAATTTGAAAAATATATATATAAAATTAAAATGTTATTTAAAATTTTAAAATAAAAATAATACAAATAAAAAAAACAAATTGAAAAAATAAAAAATTGGAATGAATTAAGAAAAAAATACCAATAAAACATATCAAAATATAAATTAGTAAAAAAAAATATATTTTAGATATTTATTCTAGAACGTCGAGCAACAAACAATAATGTGATTAATATGAAAGACATTCTTGAAATTAAAAAAAAAGTTAAAAATTTGAAAAGAATATTTAAAAAAGATTTTAAAAATAATTAAAAAAAGAAAAAATGAAATTGAAAAAAATTAATAAAAAAAAATTAAAGGGGGTCACCCGCCACCCCTGGGCTGCGGGCCAGGGCTGCTGGAGCAACATGCGAGGTGGCGGGTCGATTATGAGAATTGATGTCCCAACAACAAGGGCTTGTGGTAGGTCGTCGATTCTCAGAATTGACCGGCCGCCCCCGCGCCGCTGCCAAAGGACCGCGGGCCAAGGTGAAATGAGCGACTAGCCCACGACCCTTTGGTGGCGGCGCAGGGTCAGGGACCTGCTTTAAATTGTGTTTATTTTTTTAAATTCATCGCTTAGCCACCTTGGCCCCTGACCCTTTGATGGCGGTGCTGGAGTAGGGACCTATTTTAATTTTTTTTGTTTTTGTTTTGTTTTGTTTATTTATTTATTTTAATTTATTTTTGTTTGTTTATTTATTTATTTATTTTTTTAATATATATATATATATATATATATATATATGTTTCTTTTTATTTATTTTTAATATGTATGATTTTTGTGTTGTAAATTACATGTTTCTTTTTATATATTCAACCTTTTCTATTAATCCAAAAGAAGAGTACATTGTGGATTACACCCATTTAGAATATGGAAGGCCTCACTATTATTGTATTTGTTGGCTTTCAAGTACAAACAAAACAATATAGATAATAACCATTCAAAGCAAGAAGACTGAAGATTTACAACCCAAAAGGCCCAAAATTGTCCAAAAAACAAAAGGTGTCCCATAATCATAATTTATCCAATCATATTACCCAGATCTGAGTCGTCAGGAGTGCCATCTTTAGGATATCGAAAAGCCTCATGCACATGTGATTCCATATGATCCATTCTCCCTTCAAAAGCATCCATCCACTCCTGAAGTCACTTTTGGCCTCTTCGAAGGGAGATTTGTCTATCCGAGATGTGCCATTGGTTGTGCTGTATGTCTTGTAGAAAACTCATTACCTCATTATGATCATGCTTCTTGTCTCTTTCCTATTGCTCCAATTCCATTGTCAGCACCTGGATTTGGGCCTCCAAAGAGTCAGAGGGTGGTGGGAGGTCCACATGCCTTGGTGACGACTCCTGTAGCTGAACCATATCTTCCTCCTCATCAAGCTGACCTGCCAGACAAGCAACACCCTACTCGCAGTTGCCTCCCCCCCGTTTGGGCCTCCCTTTTTCCCAAAGCATTGTGATAACCCAAGGAGCTCTCCAAGACCCCCACACCACAGATTTTGGGTCGACTACGCATGGAACAGTGGGCCTCCCGCCCTTAATCACGCTAGAGAACATTTTCCTAGTGTTTTTCCACCATAGATTACAAAATCCAATTCTGCAATCCACATGAATAGACCACCCTTCACCACATTCACTGCTGTATATACTAGGAGTACCCAAGAAGGCCTTGTTATCCTCCATAATATCCTAAGGTTGAGAAGGGAGATCGAAGAAGGTAACCTCAAACCACTTACGGTTTAGTAGCTAGCCTTGCTAAACTAGAGAGAGATCTCTCTATGAATTCACAACCAATGATGATTGGAATGGGAAAAGATGTCAAGCTAGATATGTTAGGCTCAGGTAGGGTTTTGAAAGTTTTAGGGTTTTAATGTTGGATAAGGGATGAAAACCAGGTAGCTAGGTCAAAGGATCAAAGGGTTACAACAACAAAGGTATGGAGGAGCAAGGTAGCAATGCTTTTGTGATGGCTTTAGAGTTTGTCGATATAGTGTAGTATTTGAAAAAGAAAAAGATCTTAATGAGCATGTGCACCATGAATTCATTAAGTAAGAAGGAAAATTACACAAAATGATATCCCACCAAAACAAAGCTTTATGCAAAGAATTTTGCTTATAATCTCTAAGGAAAATCACTGAATAAATAAGATATGGAAATGAGAGATGTATATCATCCATAAAAAACTATAACAGAGAAAATACCTCATCACAAACTCATTGCACATGAATTCCTAGATAATAGCTGCAAATTGTTCCTTTGGATTTCTGAATAAAGAGTTGAAATCCAAGCTACAAGTGTTCTCCCCTCTAATGTCCAACCTATTCTATGACTGAGAAAATTATACATATAGACTAAGAAACCATTTCGCCACTCTCAGGGGTTGAATCCATCAATGTAGCATCAGTTACATGAAAAGCTCAACCAAAACCCTAAAGACTAGGGAGGTTCAAACAAACCCTCCATTTAGAAAAACTGATACATTTGACCTCAAATCAACTTTTAAGAGCATGAATCTAAGTCAAAATTATTCTACCAAAGCCTATTTACCCATAATTAGATCATTAAGACATCAAAATAGAAAAATTACATCACTAAGTCAAAATCTGTTGAAAAAATGCCGAAGAAAAGCCCTCACAAGGATATGCGCAGTGCTTGGTTTGTAGAAGGATTTTGGAGGCCTTCCTGTGTTCCAAATTCTGAGCTTGATAGCTCATTAGAAAGATTTGGATTTGTAGTTGTCATTTGACTCATCAAGCAAGTGATTTGGACACTCCAGTAGGGAGAAAAATTGATTTTTCCAAGTGTTATAACACCATTTACCACTCTTGGTAGATTTGATGCTCTGGTTATGGCCTAGGGCTACCCTTCCTTCCAGACTTGGTCCAAAATCTAAAAAACAATGTTTTATTTCCTATACGCTACTTTTACCTATGATAAAAGCGTGTACACGCGGGTCAGCATATACCCAACCCATGTACATGTGTTAAAACACTTAAAAATATTAAATTTCCTTAATTTCGGGCAATGTTCACAGGTTTTACCTGTTACTCACCTCCTATAGCCCGTGGACCAACTGTTTCTCAACTGAAAAGATTAATTTGGAGGAGTATAAATAAACCTCCATGGGAAGGCCTTAAGGGAGAAGAAAATTAGATATTGATATTATAGTTGATCTATCCCTGATCGAGTCTGATGAAATCCCCGTGCCTCCTGCACTCCCCAAAGCTTTAGGAAACCCTTGTTTCCTCTTTTGAGATATCTTTCATCCTTCTTGAGATATCCTTGTGTATGATGATGGAGGAAGATTGCTGAGGTCGGGAAAAGACGGATCCAGAGGACGAGCCCGCTTAGAGCTAGAGGAAGACTCAGGTTGTAGTTTTCCATCCTTCTTATAGCTTACGTCAATAAAGAAATGATGTTTTGTTCTTGATATTAAACGTGTTTATGTATTGATCTATATTGTGTTTTATTTATAAATCTTGTATTGAATTCATTTATATGATCTAATGTATATACCATGAATATGATTTACGTTTCTACTGTTGTATATGCTTTGTTTGAATAATTTACATGTTTCAAAGGCATTAGGAGAAGCAGAGGGTTTGCACCTCGCAAGACCTACCCAAACGTAGGACCTCCAGGTAAGGAAACTTCTTCCCAGTTCAGTAGAATAAACATTTAGATTGTTCGTTTGAGCATTTCTTACTGCTGTTTTCCCTCTGCTTTGTTGAGGTTTTCAACCCAAGACCCTAGGGTGTTCTCACCCGCAATAGAATTGGCGACTCCACTGGGGATAACATTCTTGTTATTCCTGGTTTGGGTTGTTTGTTCTCGATCAAGGTTTGTTTTCTTGATTGCTTGCTTTTACAATGTTATTTGACTCATTAGCTTCCCAGGCATCAAGTCTGATCTTCTGGATCAAGCCTTGTTTTTTGTTTTTTCTTAATTGACCCTTGTATACGCTTTTTTCTTGGGTTACAGTCATGTATACACGCAATTTTCCTAAAAAAATCTCGCGTATACGCAGTTTCTTGTGTTAGAAACACGTGTGCACGCCTCTATGTCTTTACACAGTCGCGTATACAATTTTTTGGATTGTTTTTCAAATATTTTTGCTGAGTTAGGTCTACTGCCTTGTGATTTCTGTTGTTTTATGGTCATCCAATGTCTGAAGAACTTAGTTCTCTTGCAAGTTTTCTTTTTCAAATCTCCTTCTTGCTGAAAAGCTTAGTTGGCCTACGGTTGCTTGTTAAGCAAGTTTTTGGTTTGTGTCTTGGATTCAAGGCTTCTTTCTGAAGTTCTTGGATGTTCTGATTTTCCAGAACAAGAAATTGATTTCAATTTCGTTTGCAACCCAGATTTCAAGTTGCCTTGCTTTGCTTTTCCTTTTGATTGGCCTTGTTTCTTTTAGTGCTTTTTAAAGTGTCTTTTTGGCAATTTTGAAAGTTTGTCTTTCTTGAAATTTTGTCAGTTTGTTGAAATATTTTACCGCTGTTTGGGTCAGTTTGTGCAAGTTTGTAGTGTTTCTTGTTTCAAGTTTCATTCATCAATGAGTTTTATAACGTGCAAGACATCAAGACTCCTTATGCTTCTTTCTTGATCTTTTGAATTTAGTAGTTCTTTTTGTGACCTCAAAAGTTGCTTTAGTTTCCTTAAAAGAAAAACACAAAAACATTGCTAGTGCTTTTTTTTCCCAAGCTTTTGGCTTTTTCATTTCTTTTGTTGTTGTTTTTGTTGAGAAACTGTGATATTTTTCAATTTGTTTTGCTTGCTTTGGAGGGAAATTTGTTGTTAAAATTTTTTGCCCTCTTCATTATCAATTTGGCTGATTGACTTTATAAAGAAACACATATGTTTATAGTATGAGTGTTTTTTAGGATCTTGCATCATCATTTAATTTTGCATTAGGTTAGTTTTCATCTTAAGCATTCTTAGTCTTTTTACATTTTGAGTGTGTGTGGAGTGTTTCAGAAAAGAAAAGAAAAATATTTTTCTTATATAATTTTTTCGTAATACCCAAGTAGAAATCACTCTCCGTTGAAAGAAAATAACTGCATGCATATAGTTAGGTTTCTATTGGTTTCTTTTGTGTCATAAACATCATCAGTTTCACTCTCGTAATACCCTTGACTTAAAGAAAAACCCTAGAAAATCAAACGATTTAATAAAATGAACTAGAAATTTTATTTTTGTCATTAACAAACACCAACAAGTTTAGGTTTAGGGCCTTGTAATAGGTGAGTGGAGAGTTAACTCTCCAAGGCCTCTTAAATTATCAAACATAGAAGTTGAATAACGAGCGAAATTCAATATCGTTAGAAAGATCGGGAAAACTTCGTGACTTAGAGTTAAGCACGAGGGAGAGTGAAGACAAGGAAGAGAGATACCCCTTCTCCTACTTGTTGGATCCTGCCTCATGACTGTTCTGCTCGGATTTTGATACGAGTTGGTACCCATAGTTCCCTTTCTTAGGGATCTCATAGGTGGCTGCGGAGGGGAATCCCGTGGCACCTGAGGCTGACATTGCATCACGTAAAACAATACTTCTGGAGGGTACCCTTGTGAAGCTTGGGTGCTTGCACCGACAAAGGCTATTGTCTGGAGGTTAGCGTAACTGCTTCTGATACCTTCGCTAGTAGTCCTGGGCCTTCATTACCCCAAAATATTTTCGAAATATCCTTGATATTCGCTTTCTTTTATTTTGGTGTCTGGTCCTAATCACTTGGAGCGGAAATACTTGGAAGTAGTTTGATTGTCTGTATCTTTAGGGACTTTTGGAGAGTGTTCTTTGCTCTTAGTTGGCCTAGCTTTACAACTTTTTGGGTCTTTAATTAGATCTCTTAAAAATAATTGAAAGTCGCTGATTGACCGGTTCGTCGGTCTAGGAGACTTTGTGAGCTTTCACCTACGAGTCTTGAGCCTTCTCCTCGAAGGCATAGGAGCAATTCTGCCAGTGATTTTCAATCAGTGGTAGTAGACGCATCGGAGATTGATCCTCCGGTTGGAGTTATTGATTCACAAGATAGACCTGGTACAAGTAGAGAGTTGGAGAGGAACACTCCAGTTCTTTCTAGAGTCCTCTTCTAGTCGGAAGACATTATTGAGGTCGAAGAGCTTCAAGAGTCTCTTTTGGCTCCTAATTCTCCTCTTCCTCCCAATCACCCAAACGTTTTATTATACGTCGGGACTCTGACCAATATGCATTCAAGCCCAGGTTTCTCTCAATATTTTCCTTCGATGAATACTATTGGAAGCATGGCATCCACCATGAGTGCTACGAGTATGCAGCCTCTTGTATCCGTACAAGGAGGAGAAACGATTTCCATACCTTCCATTACTCCTACCACTGATATATTTGGCTCTACTTCCATCCCATCTTCGAGTGAAAATACTCAAGCTTTTGCCTCTGGAATTGGTTTTTTCCCTTTTGGAATGCCGACCAGAGTGATTCCTGCAATTCTGTTAAGTATTCCATCGGCTGCCTCCACGTCCATGGATTCCATCACAAGTGGATCAGCTTCTTTTCAGGGTTTCCCTTTCGGGAGTGGTCATATACCACATTCCAACCCATCTTTGGGATCAATACCTTTTTCCTCAATGGGTCAAAGTTATAATCCGTTTCAAGGTTGGACAAACCCTGCGGTTAGTGGGTTAGGAGCCAGGAATCAATATTATTTCAGCCAATAGGGGAACATGCCGTATTTTTCTGTCAGTTCATTCTAGAACTTTTCTCCCCATGCTAATGCATGGAACCCTTATCAAGGGATCTCTGCTCCTTTTAACACCTCTCTAGGGGGAAATTTTACTGGATACAGAAATTTCTCAGCAGGAGTTGGTCAAACTCTGGCTTTTTCTGGACCACAAGGAGCTCCTTATGGTTTAGTTGGGTCTACGAGTTACTTTAGGAAACCTGGTGCCTTCACAAATCCAGGGCATTCTTTTCAGAACATTAGGAATTCTTCTTACACTAAGTGGAATCCTCAGGGTCCTTCGCGACTACCTTTCTTCGCAACGTTAAAAGTTCCAGATCTTTCTAAATTGACTAATGATCCGATTGGGTATAACTAGGTTTGGCCTCCGGTCCCAACCAAACTTCCCTCGGATAGACCTAAATTTGAAGTAAACACTTGTGAAGATCCGGGTAACCACTTTCCACTTATGGTGTTCATCAAACTCCCTAATAGATGATTCAATCAAATTGAGATTATTCCAATGTACCCTAACTGGAAACGCCAACAAGTGGTACATTGAACTTCCACGGGGCACCTTCACTTCTTTCTGCGATTTGGCTACTATCTTTTTAAACCATTTTCAGTTGCCTGTCCGCTACGATGTTGGAATTGAGATTGTAGCTAATTTTTACGAGGATTAGGCAACCCACATTTCGGATCATATCTAGGAATGGAGAAGGAAGAGGCTCATTAAAGCTGATATTCCACAATAATTCCTTCTTGAATGGTTTCTTAAATCTTTACAGCCCGAGATCTCTAAGGACATGTCACTCTCTGGTGTGTTCACCAAAGAGCAAGCTATTTTTAGGGCCCAACAGTTAGAACTTATATATTCTCAATCTAGGGTTCTTCAAAAAATTCTACCGAATGATCCTAGGTCCAAGGTTGATGTAGCCAAGCCAAAGCCACATCCCCATGCCGACGGGCTAGTCAAATCGATCGATGCTAACACGACTAACCTACTGAATCAATTGCAGCAGTTGTCTTTACAAATTTTTTCTATGCAGGAATCACCGTCTGTCTCTACACCTTCTCAACCTACGTCTATAATGCCGTCCAAACTTCTAACCCCAAAGGAAACCAACAATCCGATGGAAACAAGAAAGGACGAGGTAGGAAAAAGAACCAGGATGGGAAGGGCAATGCGAACAAGCCCGACAATGATGTCGGTGGGGGTAGAAAGGAGTCTAAGAAAAAAGTAAATTTCCATGCAAGTTATGCAATGAAGATCATTTGACTCATCTCTGCCCTAAGATCCAAGATTGTTATGAAACCAGCTCAAGAAAAGATAGAAAAGATAGATCAACGCCTTAGAATTCAGCCTCTTCGAGGGGGCAACCTCCTTTACATTACATAAATGAACAATTCTTGGATGATTCAAATGACAAAACCTCCTTTCTATATATAGGAGTCTAAGGAGTCACAATATAATCCAGCCGACCTAACAATAATAATATAAAGCCACAAAAATAACAATAGAGGGATTCTATGGGGCACAGAAATAACAATATGGGGGTAATAGGGGCACAACAATATAAATAAGGGGTATAACTACAATAGTAATGGGGTAATCACTAGTATTATAGGGACCCAACATGCCCCTCTCCTTCAAAAAAGTGTTGTCCTCAACGCTTGAGTAGTTCTGGATACTTCTGCATAAAATTCTCATCCTCCCATGTGGAATCTTCAGCGGATAAGTTTTCCACTTGATTAGATACTCTGAAATTGATCGATTTCGTAGCTGTCGAGTTCTTGTTTCTGTGACTGCTTCCGGTTCCAATATAATTTTTCCTTCCTCGTCAAGTTCTGGCAATATTGTTTGAACTGGGAGCTTGTCGCCTATAACCTTCTTTAAACATGAAACATGGAAAACTGGGTGCAATCGAGAAGCTGCAGGAAGCTCCAATTTGTATGCCATAGTACCAATCTTTTGCAACACTTTGTACGGACCATAATACTTTGGTGATAATTTATTATCCTTCTTAGCTTGCTTTACGGACATTTGCTTATATGGTTGTAGCCGTAGGAATACCCAATCACCTACATCAAAACTTCTTTCACTGCGATGTTGATCTGCCTGTTGTTTCATTCTATTTTGTGCCAACACGAGGTTATCCTTTAAGAGTTGGAGGACTTGTTGTTGATGTTCGATGTGATGTTCCACTGCCTGAACCTTAGAATTTTCTCTTAAATATGATGTGATGGATGGTGGTTGATACCCATAAAGTGCCATAAATGGGGTCATTTTTGTTGATGTATGGAAGGAAGTGTTATACCACCATTCAGCCAGAGGCAACCATTTGACCGATTGTGTCTGTTTATCAGATACAAAGCAACGAAGATATCCTTCCAAACATTTGTTTACTATCTCAGTTTGCCCATCAAAATGAGGATGATAAGACGAGCTATGAGCTAACTGAGTACCAAGACAAGAAAATAATTCTGTCCAAAAATTTCCAGTAAAAATGGGATCTCTGTCACTTACAATAATCTTTGGGTTTCCATGTAGCTTTTGAATTGTTTCCATAAATGCAGTAGAAACCGTACTGGCTTTAAATGGATGTGATAATGCACAAAAGTGTGCATACTTGGTAAGTCTATCAATTACCACCATGATGACACTTTTTCCCTTAGACTTGGGTAAACCTGTGATAAAATCCATTGAAACCTCCTCCCTCCGTTGGCTTGGAATGGATAAAGGTTGTAGTAGACCCGGTGTCTTAATTGTTTCAACTTTATTTTGTTGGAAAACCAAACATTCCACCACAAACTTTTGAATATCTGATTTAAGGCCATCCCAAAAAAATTACTTCTTAACCCTGTGGTAAGTTTTTAAAAATCCTGAGTGCCCTCCTAAGGGAGAAGTGTGCAATTCCATAAGAATCTTTTGTTTTAGCTGGGAATTCTTACAGAGGTATAAGCGATCTTTGTACCATAACGAATCATTTTTCCAGCTAAATGTATCAGACGTACTGGAATCTTGTTGTAGCTTTCGAATAAGTGCCCAAACTTGTTCGTCATTCTTCTATTCCTCCCTTGCTTCATTTATCCAATCTGGTTGGATAATAGAAATGGCGCACAACAATGCTTCCACATCCTCATCCTTTCTTGAGAGTGCATCTGCCACCACATTTTGCTTCCCTTTTTTGTAGATGATTTCAAAGTCATAACCCAACATCTTTGTGACCCACTTTTGTTGTTCTTCAGAGGATAATCTTTGTTCTAAAAAGTATTTAAGGCTATCATGATCCGTTTTTACCTTGAAGTGTCTTCCCATTAGGTAGGGTCGCCATTTCTTAAGTGCATGGAGTATTGCCAACATTTCCTTCTCATAAATAGCTTTGCTTAAAAACTTTCCCTTGATTGGACGACTTTCAAAAGCAATGGGTCTTTCATCTTGCATTAGAACAGCACCAATTCCATTTCCTGAAGCATCACATTCCACAATAAAGGTTTTTGTGAAGTCCGGTGTAGCTAAGACCGGTGCTTGGCACATTGCCTCTTTAAGATGTTCAAAGGCCTTTGTTGCTTCCGGAGTCCATGAAAATGCATCTTTCTTCAATAATGTTGTTAGAGGTGCTGCTATTCTCCCATAATTCTTAACAAACTTGCGATAATACCCTGTCAACCCAAGAAATCCTCGCAGATGCTTTATGGATGTGGGGATTTTCCATTCCTTAATGGCTTTAATTTTGCTAGGGTCTACCTTAACTCTTTCATGAGATACAATATGACCCAAATATTCCACCTCCTGGACTCCAAAGAAACATTTGGATCTTTTTGCATATAATTGTTTCTCCTCCAATAGTTGTAGCACCCTGTCAACATGTTCAACATGATCCTTCCAAGACTTGCTGTAGATTAGTATATCATCAAAAAATACTAACACAAATTTTCTAAGGAATGGTTTGAAAATTGAATTCATCAAACCTTGAAATGTTGAAGGTGCATTGGTAAGGCCAAAAGGCATGACCAAAAATTCATAATGACCCTCATGAGTTCTAAATGCTGTTTTCGGAATGTCTTCAGTCTTCATTCTAATTTGATGATATCCCGAACGAAGATCCAACTTGGTGAAGCAAATTGATCCATGCAATTCATCCAGTTATTCATCAATGACAGGAATGGGGAACTTATCTTTAATAGTGAGCTTGTTGAGCTCCCTATAATTCGGACACATGCGCCATGATCCATCCTTCTTGTGCACCAATACTATTGGAGCAGAGAAAGAACTTTGACTTGGTTGAATTATACCAACCTCTAGCATTTCTGCAACCATACGTTCAATTTCACTTTTTTGGACATAGGGATATCTGTATGGCCTGATGTTTGGAGGAACACTTCCTGGAATCAGATGAATAGCATGATCATGATCACGCATAGGTGGGAGACCTTTGGGAGTCTCAAATACCCTGGAATGATTGTCCAGGACTTTTTGGAGATCTGGAGAAATAGATGATTCCGATGTGGAAACATCTAGCGAACATAATTGTGCAATTACACCTCTTTGCTCCTTTTTTAGAAGCTTTGTCATACCATTAGAGCTGATTATCTTTCCTGGTTTCCCTGCAATACCCCTTAATTCAACTTCCTTTCCTTCCGTAGAAAATTTGATGAAAAGTTCTTGAAAATTAAAAGCTATTGTACCCAAGGATTGTAGCCATTGGACTCCTAGTACAACGTCAACACCTCCCATTGGAATGGAAAGCATTGGGCTAGTCAATACATATTCTCCCATGGATAGCTTGATATTATGGCACCTTCCAGAGCAATTTATTGTTCCTCCATTTGCAATCATCACTTGACACTCTGGTGCTGGATATAGGAAGCAATTCAATTCTTTTGCTACCCTACAATGAATAAAATTGTGGGTGCTTCCTGAATCAATCAACACTATTACCTTTTTCTTCTTGATTTGTCCTTCTATCTTTATGGTTTGAGGAGTGGTAATTCCCGCCAATGCATTACAAGATATGGTCAGATTTAATTGTTCTTCATCTAGGCTTTGTTCCTGGAGTATATCCTCTTCTTTTGACCTTTCTTGCTCCTTTTCTTCTTCCTCTTCACAATCTATGTAGAATAATTTCTTCTCGGCACACTTATGACCTTTAGTGTATTTGCTATCACAACTGTAACAAAGCCTTTTTGCTCTTTTTTCTTCCAATTGTTGTGGTGTCAACCTTATAGGTTGTGGAAGACTAGGGGCAACAACACTTCCATCTTTATAGTTGTGAGTGGTATGCTTCCTGGTTGCCATAATTTTGCTTTCCATTTTTCTTGCTAACCTGAATGCCTTCTCTAATGAATCAGGTTCCCAAAGGCGAACATCATGTTGGATATTATCCTTTAAAGACCCTATGAACACATCAACCCTATGCTCCTCTAGAATATCTTTTACCCTTATGTTCAATTTTTGGAACTCCTCAATGTGCTCCATTACTGAACCCTTTGTTTGAGACTTATAAATTGGCTAAAAAAAGTGTTGCTTTTTGTATCCTCATAATGTGCTATCAATTTTTCCGTAAAAATTGCCCAAGTGATAAATTGTTTACGAGAGCAAAGCCATTGATACCATACAAACTGATTTGGTTCCAAATATACAGTTGCCATACACACCTTTTGTGTGTTTTGCACATTATTGAGATCGAAGAATTGCTCCATCTGTAATATCCATGTGGCAGGATCCTTGCCATCAAACTTCCTCATATCGATTTTTGGAATATGGTGAGTCTTCGATCCAACATTAGCATCTATGGAATCATGATTAACATTTCTTTTATTCTCATCATGAGTTTCCTTTAGTACCCTTTCATCCTTAGTGCCCATTTCTTGTAGCAACTTATTCATATTTATCTTCAATTCGTTCATGTCTGTTTTCAAATCTGTCTTCAAATCTGCCATGTCTCTCTTCAAATCTGTGTTCGAATCATCCATCTTAGCTTCCATGTCCTTTATCTTAGATTCCACGCCATTTATCTTAGCTTCTGTTTGCTTTTGTGAGCGTGACATTTGTTGCACTTGTTCTTGTAATTCTGATATATCATGTAGCATTTCTTCCTCTTCTTCATGAGTCATGCTAGAGCTTTCAGGTTCCTTACTAGGTGTTTGCATTTTCTTTCCTCGGGGCATCAGTTACCGATAATAATGCTTTACTATGCCCTTTGAATTCCTTCAAACCAAGCTTATGCAAAAATTAAAAAAAAAGGCTACACACCTTTTTTTACTTTGTAGAAGCCTGATATTGAATCTGATGTATCTTTGTAATTTCGGATCATTCAATTCTGAAATTTTTACCTGTAGTAGCCTTCTGAGTCCTCTTTTCAATGCCACAAGTCTGACCCAAATTGGTTTCTCCAAGGAAGAGTTATGCGAAATCTCCCACAATGACTTGCTTATAGACTAGTTCAGTAGAGCAAACTTGTACGACGTGCCACGAGTCATTGTTTCGACCTATGGATCTGAAAAATGCATATAAGAAACTACAGTCTGTCCTCTTTCTGTACCTTCTTACGAAATTTCAATTTGATCCTCAGAGAGAAAGTTATGACGATTTTCCCCAGGTCACCTGTTTTGAATGTAATTCAGGAGTCTTCAAAAAGACCAACTTCCTCAGATCATATCTCTGAAAATATCGCGTGAAAAACTCTGAAATTCGGACCCAAGGTTTAGCGCGATTTCTTCTTAAATGGGTTTTTTTTGCGACTTCTGAAATGTCACAGAAAAAAAGTTATAGCGAAAATGCCACGATGACCTGTTTGGAGCAGCGAAACCCTAGAATCCAAAGCTCTGATACCAAATGTTATGAAACCAGCTCAAGAAAAGATAGAAAAGATAGATCAACGCCTTAGAATTCAGCCTCTTTGAGGGGGAAACCTCCTTTACATTACATAAATGAACAATTCTTGGATGATTCAAATGACAAAGCCTCCTTTCTATATATAGGAGTCTAAGGAGTCACAATATAATCCAGCCGACCTAACAATATTAATATAAAGCCACAAAAATAACAATAGAGAGATTCTATGGGGCACAGAAATAAAAATATGGGGGTAATAGGGGCACAAAAATATAAATAAGGGGTATAACTAAAATAGTAATGGGGTAATCACTAGTATTATAGGGACCCAACAAAGATGCTCAGTGCTTATTAGTTCAACAGGGGTCTTTTAGCTCCCAGGGACCCAACAAAAATGCTCAGTGCTTATTAGTTCAGCAGGGGTCTTTTTAGCTCCCAGGGAAGTAGTTACTCGCTGGCGCGAACTCTAGTATTGGTAGCCCCACATGGGGCAACCAGTAAGGGGATAATACATCAAATGTCTACATGATGAGTTCACATATCGACATCGCTACACGATCACGTGATTATGGTGAATCAGAGTCATTTAAGGCTAAGTTTGCTTTCAATGCTTTGGAGCCGCTCCATATAGAGAGGCCCTCTGTTGAGTCTATACCTCGGATGCTGAAACGCTCCACAAAACGCTCGACCATTAACCCTAATGCTAGGGCAGTCTTGAACTACTCGATTGTAGAAGATATGGCTCAAAGTTCTTGTGCTATGTCAGTGTTAGAGGTACTCTAGTCGTGCCCTGCTCAGAGGAGTGCATTACTCTATGCAATCAGAGCAGTTGATCCAAAAAACTCTCTTGTGATTACATTTGATATGTCAAACATAAAAAAGAGACTCCCACATCATATCGATTTCCTGATAAAGTCTACATATTGCAAGACCAATATCTTTCGAACTGTTATCGATGAGGGAGCTTCCACATGCGTGATGTCCATGTCATGTTGGAAAGCCATTGGATCGCCTCAAGCTATTCCTTCACCTACTCTATTGGCAACATTTGATGATCATTCTCATAGGCCGCACGAGATTATTCCAGCCTTTCCCATCTGTGTTGGGGGAAAGGTGGTAAATATTGAAGAAGAAATAGTCGATGCGAATTTGGATTACAACCTCCTTTTAGGCAGGAATTGGATTTATGAGATGGATGCCATTGTATCATCATTATTTTGCATCCTTTGCTTTCCTCATGAAATTGTAAAGGTTGATTAGATGGATTATTCTCTAGGTGACTCCCATGCATCTTCCAAGTCTACTGTTCCATTAGTGGACAATCCCAGGAAACTTATAGAGAATTTAGGAGTTGGAATGTACTCTTCCTTAATGGGTACTTTTTATCTTCCTTCTCCTATAGCTAGAATTAATGATATTTCATCCTCCAAGGGACCTTCTCGAAGAGAGTTATTTAGAACTCATTATTTTTCGAACCCTTGGACTTTACCCTCGTTTACCAATACATTAGATGGAGGGTAGGTAGGTGGAATGGTATGTCCTATGTCTACAGCAAAAATTGCTTATCAGTCTATTGTTAACTCTGTAGACTCCAATCCTACTCCTTTCTCACTGGAGGAGCTAGATGGAGATGTGGCTCCGGCCTGGACCCTCGATTCAAGTTCGGCTCAAGATTGCTTAGATACTATCTTGCCATCTGAAGAAGCAATTCTAGAAGCAATGATGGGTGTTGAGTCAAGTTTGTCCAGTCCTTATACTAGTGATGTTCATGCAGTTTTAAACCCTTTGGCTCCAGCACAGTTTTTTGCCGAAGGTAACATGTCTGTTATCTCACAAACTGTACCGATGAACATCTTTAGGAATCCTAACATTATTGAAAATGTCTTCATTGGAGCTGACTGTTCCCCTGAAGAAATTCAAACTTATACCAATCTCTTCAAAGAGTTTCGTGATGTGTTCGCTTGGTCTTATGAGGAAATGCCTGGAATAGATCCATCTATAGTCTAGCATGAGATCAAGACATACAAAAATGCTAAACCTATTCGTCAAAAACTTTGACCGGTCAATCCTAGAAAAGTAGTAGTGATCAAAGCTGAAGTCGAAAAGCTACTAAAGGCGGGTTTCATATACCTTGTTCCTTTAATTGAGTGGGTCTCTAATCCAGTTCTCGTAGACAAAAAGCAAGGAACGATTTGAGTATGCATTGACTTTAGGGACCTAAATAAGGCTTGTTCGAAAGACAATTACCTGACGCCCTTTACTGATCAAATTATTAATGAATGTGCGGGTAATGAAATTTTTTCGTTCATGGATGGATTCTTTGGTTATAATCAAATTACTATCCATTTAGAAGATCAACACAAGACAACCTTTATTTGTCCTTGGGGTACGTTTGCGTACAAAAAGATGCCTTTTGGACTCAAAAACGCTGGAGCCACTTTTCAATGGGCCATGTCTTATGCTTTTCACGACATCAAGCACGTTATCGAAGCATATATGGATGATTTAGCTGCTCATTCTTGAAAGAGAACGGATCATCCTAAACATCTTCGGTTGATTTTTGAGTAGTGTCATTTTTATAAAATCCGGTTGAACCCGAATAAGTGCGTTTTCGCGGTCACATCTGGTCGGCTGTTGGGATTCATCGTGTCAACAAAGGGGATTCGTGTAGATCCCTTCAAGGTTGAGGCAATAATTCAGTTGCCTCCCTTGTCTTCCATACGTCAACTTCAAAGTCTCCAAGGAAAAGAAAATTTCTTGAGGAGATTTATAACGAATTATGCTGAGATCACAAAATGATTTATGCTTTTGCTTAAGAAAGGGGTCCCATTTTTATGGGATTATTTCACGCAATGATCTTTTGATGCTTTGAAAAAATCATTAACCTCTGCTCTATTGTTGAGTCCACCTGATTATAGTAGAGATTTCCTCTTGTATCTCGTTGGAGAAGAATCAACCATTGGTATGGTTCTGGTTCAGGAAGATGATGCCTTATGTGAGCATGTAATCTAATATCTAAGCCGAGGCTTGGTAGGTCCTGAACTGCGCTATTTTCCCATCGAGAAATTAGCTTTGGCAGCTGTCCATGCTGTCCAACGGCTTTGACATTATATTCTGCTTTGAAAAATGTTTGTCTTAGATGTCGTTAATCCCTTCCAGTTTGTTCTCAGTAGGCGAATGATTGGGGGCAAATATAATAGATGGATTGTCATCTTGCAAGAATTTGACCTCGAATTCATGTCGGCTAAATCTAATAAATCTTTAGTATTTGCAGAGTTGATATCAGAGCTGCCTTGTGAGGAAGAAATCATTCACGAGGAAATTTTTCCTGATGAACATCTATTTCTTATTTCCTCACAAGATCCTTGGTATGGGGATATCATTATATATCTCCAGACTTCGAATTTTCCACCCGCTTTTTCCAAGGACGGGCATAGAAAGTTACGTCCCCTCACTAAGAATTATGTTATTATAGGTGACACATTGTATCATCGTAGGGATTATTTCAATCCTTAGGCGTTGTTTAACCTTGGAAGAGGCTGAGTCAATACTTAATGATTGCGACAGTGGAGCTTGTGGCAGTCATCTATCTGTGCTTGCAACAACCCAATTTTTTTTCCGAGCAGGTTACTTTTCGCCTTCGATCTTCAAAGATTGTATTGAAGCAGTAAAAGATGTCATCCTTGTCAGGTCTATACTCGGAAAATGCGCGCACATCCAGCTCTGCTTTTCCCTGTTATCACCGTCGGTCCTTTCACAAAGTGGGGCATTGAGTTTACTACTTGTAATCTGCCTTCGGCGGACAATCACAAGTATATCATTCTGGTTGTAGACTACTTTAACAAGTGGGATGAGGCCATGCCTACTTTCAAGAATGAGAGTGAAACAATGGCCTTGTTTCTCTTCAATCAAGTTATTTCCTGGTTCGATATTCCTAAAGAGATTGTCAATGACCATGGCAGTCGTTTCCAAAATCAATTGATGTTTTGATTTTCTCTCAAGTTGGGTTTCTGGCAGGAACATTCATCTCCATATTATCCTAGAGCCAATGGGCAGGCTGAAGTCGTAAACAAATCTCTAAAAATCATCTTGCAAAGGACAATTGATAAAGCTAGATCCAATTGGCACATCATGTTGTATCCGACACTTTGGGCATACCGAATGTCAGTTAAGATTGCCCCTGGTTTTACTACTTTTCAACTGGTTTATGGGTTGGAATCTATTTTTCCTGTTGAATGTGAAATTCCTTCTCTTAAACTAGCTGTTGAACTTCTTCCTGAGACTTCTAGTCTCGAGGAGTGCCTCGTTCATTTGGAGCATCTTGATGAGCAGCATCGAGATGCTGCCACAATAAACGAAGCCCATAAAAATAGGGTAAAAACTCAATACGATAAAGCTGTCCATCCTAGAAATTTTTCTGAAGGTGACCTTGTCTTGGTCTACGATCAAGACAAAGATGCCTTGGGGGAAAGCAAGTTCAAGTCTATGTGGTATGGTCCCTTTATTGTCAAGCGAGTTTTAAAAAATGGAGCTTATGAATTGATTGAATCTGAAGGAAACAAATTGGCAGAGCCCAAAAATAGGCTCTACCATAAGAAGTATTTTTCTTAGGCTTCGGCCGAGCACTTACTTATTTGTGTATGTTTGTACATATCTATCTATCGGTTTTAGTGATATCGATATTTTTGATCTGCTTTGGCAGGTATTGATGGATGATTTAATATATCTAGGGTTTGCCAATAGAGCCAGTAGACACACCCGGAACCTTGTTTCCGCGGCTTGGGTGATTTATTATCCATCTGGCCAGTTGATGGTTTCGAGAGGAGTATGCATCGGTCCAACTTCGAATAATATTGTCGAATATATTGCTGTTATTAATTTGCTATCTGAAGCGATATCTCTTGATATTGATTCATTAGTGGTTTATTTAGACTCACAACTGGTGGTATCTCAACTGAATAACATCTATCGAGTACGAGATCCCTATTTGTATTGCCAATTTCTGAGAGTGCGGTTGTTGCAACGATCATTTGTTTACATTACATTTATTCACATTCCATGATCAGAAATATTCTTAGCATTGGATTGGCATATAAATCATTCATCAAATTAAAAAACATAAAAAATAATCGAAGTATCATCTGTATATGTGATCATCATAAAATCGTCTGTATATAGATAGAGTGTTTGTGTCCACAATAATATACAAAAATCGAGACAAAATGCCTTACAAAATTTGGGTTATGCCCATAATCATTTCTAATCAAAAAAAGATTTGATCATCTATCTAACAATCCTGCTCAGGATGAGAAGCTAGAAAGTAAACGACGACATTGGCCACACACTTAAATAGTCACACCTAGTCCCATGGTACTCCTACCACATGATGCTGCATCTCCTCTGGTAAGTCCTCGATGGCCACCATGGGTACTTGGTGAGTCAATCTCACCAAGTTCCTCTAGACTGCATGGAGAACTCTCTCAGTGTCAGCTGCAGCCCCTTCAGCATCTCTTCCACGACGCCTATGTCGAGGAAATCTGTCAGGTCTCACTGGTCCTACGTCTGAAACATGAGCAATATATTTTGTAAGTGTCTTGTCTTATCAAAAAGATTTTTAATTCATTTATATTGAAAATCCAAAAAAATCTAAAAAATTCAAAAATCATTTATACCTATGGCACCCCATGCTACATCTAGTGGCAATAGTAGATCCGGATCTCCTCCGAAATCCATTCCGGCGTCGGGGTAATCACCAACTGTAATGATTTGTTGATCCAGTTAGTGTCAGTTAGTTCAGCCTGTCACTAGTGATCAAATATTCTCTTACAAGGTGTTGTTAGGGTGTCAAGTCAAATTTTTGTCATTTCAGTGAGTCTTCAAATAAAAATTTGGTCACCGGTTATCGTGTCTAGGTCACTACTGCTCCCTTCACTTACTCATGATCTTAATCGCTCATCATGTTCATTGTCTTCTTCGAGGGATCATATCTTCATTTAAATGTCTTGGGTCATGAAATTGTTAAATTCCTCTCTTTAGGTCATGGTCTAGGGTTTCACTCCATGTGTCATCACGATACCATAAGATGCCAAAAACATGTCCATCATGTGATTAAGTGGGTAAAGGGAGTAGGCAGCTTAGGGAAAGAAAAATAAAGGTAAATGTAATGATTTATTTCAAATAAGACAATGTTACAGTACACTACCTCGCCTCATCATTTCTCATAGGGACATGTTTGCTCCAAAATATGTTTCTAACCAAATGGAGAAGAATTTTACAAAAGTGAAAGAATTTTTTGTCCATTATAGTCCAAGGAACAAAAACTCCATTTTATGCATAGGTATTATGATATGAAAGAAATTCCCAAAATGCAGTTGCTACGGGAGAGTTGCTGCACTTCTGGATAGCGTGACTTCAAGACAGTTTTTCAGGGGTTTGGAGCAGGTTTTGGCAGTTCTTGAGGCCTCTATTGTGTAGTAGACATCCTAAGATTTCCAATGGTACCTTTAGCTTGTGATTTGGATTAGTGGAAGGCATCCAAAAGTAATCTGTAAGTTGGCACTGCGCTCTTGTTAGAGAAACCCTGAGTTTTTGGAGTGACCTTGGGAAAATCAAATTTTCTCCCTCATGGAGTGTCCAAATTACATGCTTGAGGTGTCCATCTTATAGCAGACTTCAAGAGCTTTCCAATGAGCTATCAATCTCTTAATTTGGAGCAGTTTAAGGCCTACAAAATTTGTTTGGAAGACCAACGCTGTGCTCTGGAGGCTGGTGCTACGTGTAGAAGAATTGCGCTGCGCTTTGGCGTTGCACGTAAGAACACTACGCTACCCGCAGGAGAGAGTGCTCAGAAATGCTTTAAAACTCTCCCAAATCTCAATTATTCATTTGCAAGCTTGATTTTATTGACTTCTAAGCCAAGGGACAAGACTTTGTATCATCATGGAGGCAAAATCTTTGCCAGAAAGTAAGAGACAACATAAAGGAGGGAGGATCCTCAGATATGAACCATCAGATTGCAACACAATCAACTCATATCCTTTCATTAAACAGTGTTTTGAGGATGTCCACTGCTTGGAATTTTGCAAAAGGGTGAGCGAGGCAAGGTTTTATGAGCAACTAACAAATTGGGTAGCAACAGAACTAAAAGGAGAGACTACTATCATTGTTGGTATTGAGTTCAGTTTCTCAGTGGCCTCCATTTCAATAGTAATTGGGTTACCAGACAATGGAAAATATTGGTTCAAAGGAATGACCCTAGATCTTGAAAACTACAAGCCTTTCCTAAAGACGCCATATAGAGATACACATACTCACCTCTTGCCTTTCAAATATTTATTGGAGAAATATGCCCCTTTAATGAAAACTATTATGAAGTTCTTCACTTGTTAAGGTAGATTCTCCAGGTTGTATGCCTATCATATTCGCCTCCTGATGCATTTCACATCTCAAAAGCCACTCAACATGTGTAATTATCTATTCAGGAGCATTTCCAAAATGTCTAAAAAGATACAATTAAAGGACAAGGAACACTCCCCAAGCTTGTTCCATCACAGTGTCATCAAAACCATTGTACTTCACCAGCGGGCAGAGAGAGGTATGGCTTGGGAAGCCTTTTGGGAGTAGCCTTAAAATGGCATGAGGAACATGCAACATCTTAGTCTCCAAGTGCACCAAAACAACAAACAGAGGTGGAGTCATCTAGCAAAATAATGGAGAAGACTCAGCTATCCAAACCCGAGGTGACTAAAGTGTATAAGAAAGGGCAGAGGCTTGTGTTTTCTTCTCACAAAGAGAAAGGGGCCAAGCCTTCTTCATCGACAAAGTAGAAATCGACAACAAAGGATAAAGACACAATAGAACATGAGTTTGAACTAACTGATCAAGAGACCGAAGATCAGACCACAAACATGAGACAAACTATTAGGGATAAGGACTACCAAATCAAGGAGCTGGCAATCAATTTTGAAAGGGCAAAGTATGTTATGTCATTCCTTGAACGGGAAAATAGTCAACTCAAAGCAAAGGAGTTGATACTAGAAAAGGAAAAATCCAAGTTAATGCAGCAAATCGGCAAAGGTAAGGAGATCATGACATGAAGCGAGCCTGAAGCATCAGAGGTGAGAGGAAAAAGGAAAAGACCAAGAACAAGAGGCCTCAAGAAAGCTTTGCAAAAGGAACAAGAACAATTTCTGTTTAATGAGGACCTTGACCTAGAAGAAAGAATTGCCCTAGAGGTTCATCAAGATAAAGAATATTGGCTTAATAGGGTGAATGAACACTTGGAGAATCTTCTTGAGAAGGAAAACATAGACAATCAATTGCTCAGACACATGGCGCATCACTATCAAGCTCAAAACATGATCGCCAATGTTAAGGTAAAACAACTTGAAAACAAGCTCAAGGAGGCCAAAAAAGACAAAAAGAATGAGGGAAAATTGGAGATGCCTGCTGAAGCATCCATGAAGCTATAACAAACCTATTTTTACACCTTCCCTCCAATTTTGAGCAAATTTTGAGCATTTTGAGTTTTTTGACAAATTTTGGTCTAAGTTCAGAAATTCAGTTGCTCAAGGCGTTGCGATTTTCCTTAGGCCTCCATTTGAAGAAAGGTCTACATTTTTGGAAAGGTCTTGAAATCCTATAAAAGCCCATTTGCCCAGATTTTGCAGAGGTGGATTAGTTTTGGAGAAAAATGCAAAAAAGTGGCAAAAAATAGCATTCTAGACCATTTTTGGCAGGTGCTGCGCTTCTGGAGTGACCTTGGGAGAATGGATTTTTGAAGGTCTTCCCATGCTCCAAATTCAGAAATTCAAACTGTTCTGGAAACTAGACTTGAAGGGCTAGTTGACTGTTCTCTCAGATTTGCATTTTGACCCTTGGAAGGCACCTGAAAATCAACTCAAAGTTGGTGTTGTGCTTCTGCACTTTCTTTGTTGTTGTTTGGAAAATTTCACTGCGTAAAATTTCTAGTTTCTAGTCTGACTTGGTCAAAGTCAAGATTATCTATGTAATGGCACTAGTTACGAGGCTAGGTGATGTAAGCATGAATAAATGTACATCATAGGTTGTTTTTTGTGTTTATTAGGCCTCATAAAAGAAGAAAACTCCTAAACAAACTCTTCATGAAGTGTTTGAGTTTCACCTTCTCACTCTCCCCTGTTGGTTGAGAGAATATTGGAGTCCGTTCCTCCACCAAGGAATTCAACTCGTGAAGGTGGGAAAGTGGTCTAGGAGAGTCTATAAGTATCATTTCTCATCAGGAAAAGAGGGTTGAACTTTTTGTGAAGGAGGCTTGCATGTAATCATCTTTTAGTAAATACAGAGACATGTCACAACTATTTTCAAGGAATTCTAGCCCAGTGAGTTCATGGTGCTTGTACTTCATTCTTTTTGTTTTCTCATGGTCTAAACATCTTTATCTACATTATATCTCTTTTCTATGAATTCCTTGTGATAAAATACTCAGAATTCTTATTTTTCAAGCTCTTTTATCTGGTTTTCATAGTTATGTGTTTTGTCTTCCTAAGCTAATGAAATCATGTTTATTTATGCTCATTAGTTTCTTTCACACTATATCCTCTATACTGCACTAACAAATACTCAAAATACACCATGGCTTCTGATATCTAGCTCCTTCTCATATTTTCTCCTGCACTCCTACAACCTAGACCTATTTGTGGCTCCAAACCTTAAGTTCAGCAGACCCTAAAAACCAAATTTTTACAAACAAACAAACATATACACATATCTAGCCTAAAATTCATTTGATTTAAAGTCATATCATTGATAAGAGACTTAGAGAGATCCCTCTCATGCTCAGTGGGGCTAGCTACTGAGCTGAAGTGGTTTGAGGTTACCCTTCTCGATTTCCTTTTCAGACTAGGAGATTGTAAGGACTAACATTTTTGGTGCCGTTGTCGGCGAACGAAAGATCATATCTTCCCTAGGAAAGAGCGACAAGGATCAGATTTGATTGCTGATGGTGAACAGTGATCAGACAAAAGAAAGGCTATGCATCTTTCACCTGGCGACTCCAGTGTCGAAGAATCCAAAGGTTCAAAAATTTCATGGTGACTCTACTATTAAAAAACCGGTGGTTTGAAGAACTTATTGGTGTCTTAATTGTTTTCAAGATGGATTTAACTGCTCGAAGGTATGCTCCTATGAATTGAGCGCACATTCCTGGTTTTCCGAATCGAATTCTTTGCATAGATTGGCAAACTAATGTTCCCAAATTCATAGATTGAAACAAGGATGAGGATATTCTGCATCTAATCAAATTTCATTGGCATATACATAAGCTCGGGATTAAGTTTCATGAGGATTGTTTGATGAAAATGTTTATGGCTACCCTAGAAGGAAACACAAGATCATGGTATGAAGGATTGAAGCCATGTAGCTTATTATCTCTTAAAAAATTCCACACAACATTCTTTCAGTTTTATGGAAAGTATCATCATTCATTCTTGTTGTTCGAAGATTGTTGTCAATCCTGTGAAAACTTCATTCAATACCTTGAAGAAACTTTTGGTGATGGAGAATGTCTAGATTATGAGATCATAGAGGCCCTTTAGGAATATTCTTCCCAACAAAAAATAATAGAGATTAGCTGCTTTGATACAAAGGATCATTCACAACACACATCAACTCCTCCTTTGCTTGAAGATGAAACGGATTTGCATCCTAACAATCAAGAAGCAATTGGTCCAAGAGAGAATTTTGAAATTTCATGTACAAAAAACTTAAGTAGTGAAACATCTAATGACAATGATCATCTACTTTTGCAAGGAAATAGTGAACAAGAAGTTGTTTCCCTTGATTCTTGTGGCAGTCAAATTGATATTCTTCCTGTTGAAACACATGAGGAATCAAACATACTTGAAGTGGTTGCCGCATTTAAAGTGTTCCATGAAGATAGCCATTCACTTGTTCTTTCAGATTGTTCTTTCTTTGAGGTTTTATTTCAAGATCATGTTTGTGAAGACCAAGATGAGGTTTCTGATGAAATGTATGAACAAGGATCTCTAGACACTCACCACTCACATGTCTCTCCAGCTCATCCATTTTCTGAAGCACTATTTCAAGGGCAGATTCATGCAAATCATAATTTTGAATTGGCATGGGTGAAGGTTTCGGACAATGTAATTATGGCAGAGAATAATCATCAAACGTTACAAGCATATTATGAAGAGGAGAGCAACGATAAAGAAGATGTTGTTTTAGAGCCACTTGCACATGATGGTCTTCATCCAGATTCAGAAAACGAAGAGTGTGCTTGTATTTCTTCTGACTTTCAAGATACACTAATGTTCCAAATTATAATAAACCCTATTGCCAATTTGTTGCAGCGATCTGGAAAGATGATTTTTCTTGTATTTATGGATCATGAGCTCATGTTCAGTGGACACTCGGAGTTGCCTAGCTTTTGTTTTGTTTTCCTGCTTAAGGAAAATGCGAGCAAAATTCACGTAAGTAGCCATTTGCTGGATTGGTTACACTAGAGGGATAATTACACATGATTGTGTATATATCTTCAGCAGGTGGGTGGTTATCATTAGGATTTCAAGCTCGAAGTGAAGGCCCTAAGATCCCGATGGTCTGCTGCCATAAGTAAGTTCAGTCAGTGTGTTTTTTATAGTCAAGTCAATCAGTTTTCAGTTTGAGTTTAGTCTTTGCATTTTGACTCCATTGCCCAATGAATAAGGCTACTTGGTCTACGGTGTTTTTGACACCTCCAAGGAGCTGCCATCCCCAGTTGGAGCCAATGTTAGTGTCAGTTAGTTCAGCGTGTCACCAGTGATCGAATATGCTCTTACAAGGTGTTGTTAGGGTGTCAAGTCCAATTTTTGTCATTTCAGTGAGTCTTCAAATAAAAATTTGGTCACCAGTTATCGTATCTAGGTCACTGCTGCTCCCTTCACTTACTCATGGTCTTCATCACTCATCATGTTCATTGTCTTCTTCGAGGTATCATATCTTCATTTAAATGTCTTGGGTCATGAAATGGTTAAATTCCTCATTTTCGGTCATGGTCTAGGGTTTCACTCCATGTGTCATCAAGATGCCATATGATGCCAAAAACATGTCCATCATGTGATTAAGTGGGTAAAGGGAGTAGGTAGCGTAGGGAAAGCAAAATAAACGTAAAGGAAATGTATTATTTCAAATAAGACAATGTTGTAGTACACTACCTCACCTCATCATTTCTCATAGGTACATGTTTGCTTCAAAATATGTTTCCAACCAAATGGAGAAGAATTTTACAAAAGTGAAAGTGGTTTTGTCCATTATAGTCCAAGGAACAAAAACCTCCTTCATTTTATGCACATGTGTTATGATATGAAAGAAATTCCCAAAATACAATTGCTACTGGAGAGTTGTTGCACTTATGGACAACTTGACTTCAAGACAATTTTTTAGGGGTTTGGAGCAGGTTTTGGTAGTTCTTGAGGCCTCTATTGTGTAGAAGACATCCTAAGCTTTCCAATGGTACCTTCAACTTGTGATTTGGATTAGTGGAAGGCATCCAAAAGTAATCTGCAAGTTGGAGTTGCGCTCTTGTCAGAGAAACCCTGATTTTTTGGAGTGACCTTGGGAAAATCAAAATTTCTCCCTCATGGAGTGTCCAAATTACACGCTTGAGGTGTCCATCTTATAGCAGACTTCAAGATCTTTCCAACGAGCTATCAATCTCTCAATTTGGAGTAGTTTAAGGCCTCCAAAAGTTGTTTGGAAGACCAACGCTGCGCTCAGGAGGCTGGTGCTACGCATAGAATAATTGCGCTATGTGTAGGAACACTGCGTTGCGCATAGGAACACTATGCTGCGTGCAAGACAGAGTGCCCAGAGATCCTTCAAAACTCTCCCAAATCTGAATTTTTCACTTGCAAGCTTGATTTTATTGACTTCTAAGCCAAGGGACAAGACTTTGTGTCATCATGGAGGCAGAGTCTTTGCCAGAAAGAAAGAGACAACATAAAGGAGGGGGGATCCTTAGATATGAACCATCAGACTGCAACACAATCAACTCCTATCCTTTCATCAAACAGTGCTTTGAGGATGTCCACTGCTTGGAATTTTGCAAAAGGGTGAGCGAGGTAGGGTTTAATGAGCAACTGATAGATTGGGTAGAAACACAACTGAAAGGAGAGATTGCTATCATTGTTGGTATTGAGTTCAGTTTCTCAGTGGCCTCCATTTCAATAGAAACTGGGTTACCAGACAATGGCGAATATTGGTTCAAAGGAATGAACCTAGATCTTGAAAACTACAAGCCTTTCCTAAAGATGCCATATAGAGATACACATACTCACCTCTTGCCTTTCATATATTTATTGGAGAAATATGCCCCTTTAATGAAAAATGTCATGAGGTTCTTGACTTGTGAAGGTAGATTCTTTAGGTTGTATGCCTATCATATTCGCCCCCTGATGCATTTCACATCTCAAAAGCCACTCAACATGTGTAATTATCTATTCAGGAGCATTTCCAAAATGTCTGAAAAGATACAATTAAAGGATAAGGAACACTCCCCAAGCTTGTTCCATCACAGTCTCATCAAAACCATTGTCCTTCACCAGCTGGCAGAGAGAGGTATGGCTTGGGAAGCCTTTTGGAAGCAACCTTAAAATGGCATGAGGAACATGCAACATATCATTCTCCAAGTGCACCAAAACAACAAACAGAGGTGGGGTCATCTAGCAAAATAATGGAGAAGACTCAGCTATCCAAACCTGAGGTGACTAAAGTGTATAAGAAAGGGCAGAGGCTTGTGTTTTCTTCTCACAAAGAGAAAGGGGCCAAGCCTTCTTCATTGACAAAGCAGGAATCAACAGCAAAGGATAAAGACACAATAGAACATGAGTTTGAACTAATTGATGCAGAGACTGAAAATCAGACCAAAAACATGAGACAAACTATCAGGGATAAGGACTACCAAATCAAGGAGCTGGCGATCAATTTGGAAAGGGAAAAGTATGTTATATCATTCCTTGAACAGGAAAACAGTCAACTCAAAGCAAAGGAGTTGATTCTAGAAAAGGAAAAAGCCAAGTTAATGCAGAAAATTGGAAAAGGTAAGGAGATCATGACATGAAGCGAGCCTGAAGCATTTGAGGTGAGAGGAAAAAGGAAAAGACTAAGAACAAGAGGCCTTAAGAAAGATTTGCAAGAGGAACAAGAACAAATTCTACTTAATGAGGACCTAGACCTAGAAGAAAGGATTGTCCTAGAGGTTGATCAAGATAAAGAATATTGGCTTAATAGGGTGAATGAACACTTGGAGAAGCTCCTGGAGAAGGCAAACAAAGACAATCAATTGCTCAGACACATGGCACATCACTATCAAGCTCAAAACATGATTGCCAATGTCAAGCTAAAACAACTTGAAAACAAGCTCAAGGAGGCCAAAAAAGACCAAAAGGATGAGGGAAACTTTGAGATGTTTGCTGAAGCTTCCATGAAGCTATAACAAACCTATTTTTACACCTTCCCTCCAATTTTGAGCAAATTCTGAGCATTTTGAGTTTTTTGACAAATTTTGGTCTAAGTTCAAAAATTTAGTTGCTCCAGAAGCGTAGCGCCTTGGCGCTGCGCTTTTTCCTCTGGTCTCCATTTAAGGAAAGGTCTGCATTTTTGGAAAGGTATTGACATCCATTAAAATCCCATTTTCCAAGACTTTGCAGAGGTGGCTCAGTTTTGGAGAAAAATGCAAAAAAGTGGCAAAAAACTAGCAATATGGACCATTTTTTGATAGGCGCTGCGCTTCTGGAGCAACCTTGGGAGAATGGATCTTTGAAGGTCTTCTCATGCTCCAAATTCAGAAATTCAAACTGTTTTGGAAACTAGACTTGAAGGGCTAGTTGACCGTTCTCTGAGATTTGCATTTTGACCCCTAGAAGGTACCTGAAAATCAACTCAAATTTTGCGTTGCGCTTCTACATTTTTTGTGTTTTTATTCGGAAAATTTCACTGTGTAAAATTTCTTGTTTCTAGTCTGACTTGGTCAAAGTCAAGATTCTCTATGGAATGGCACTAGTTACGAGGCTAGGTGATGTAGGCATGAATAAATGTACATCATAGGTAGTATTTTGTGTTTATTAGGCCTCATAAATGAAGCAAACTCCTAAACAAACTCTTCGTGAAGTGTTTGAATTTCATCTTCTCACTCTCACTTGTTGGTTGAGAGAATCTTGGAGTCAGTTCCTCCACCAAGGAACTTGACTCCTGAAGGTGGGAAAGTGGTCTAGGAGAGTCTATAAGTATCATTTCTCCTCAGGATAAGAGGGTTGAACTTTTTGTGAAGGAGGCTTGAATGTAATCATCTTTCAGCTAATAGAGAGACAAGTTGCAACTATTTTCAAGGAACTCTAGCCCAGTGAGTTCATGGTTCTTGTACTTCATTCTTTTTGTTTTCTCATGGTCTAAACATATTTATCTACATTAGATCTCTTCTTTCTATTAATTCCTTGTGATAAAATACTTAGAATTCTTGTTTTTCAAGCTTTGTTATCTGGTTTTCATAGTTATGTGTTTTATCTTCCTAAGCTAATGAAATCTTGTTTATTTATGCTCATTAGTTTCTTTCACACTATATCCTCTATACTACACTGACAAATACTCAAAATACATTATGGCTTCTGATATCTAGCTCTTTCTCATATTTGCTCCCGCACTCCTACAACCTAGACCTATTTGTGGCTCCACACCCTAAGTTCAGCAGACCCTAAAAACCATTTTTTTACAAACAAACAAGAAAATACACATATCTAGCCTAAAATTAATTTTCTTTAAAGTCATATCACTGATAAGAGACTTAGAGAGATCCCTCTCATGCTCAGCGGGGCTAGCTACTGAGCTGAAGTGGTTTGAGGTTACTCTTCTCGATTTCCTTTTCATCCTAGGAGATTGTAAGGACTAACATATCCCACCAAAGGAAAAAATCGTCATCAAAAGTCGTCCTAGGGACCTCACCACCCCCTAGGCGTTTCAACAAGTCAGCCCATCTGCCCATCCGTGGATCTCTCGGGCTCTGATGGTAGATAATACCTTGGGACGAAGCCTAGGTACTTTCTCAAAAAAGAACGTGTTGGGTTGTGTTATATTCTTTCCACGTAGTTAACAGGGGGTTTGAAGGGAACCCGTAACCCCACTTTATGGGGTCCGGGGTAGCGCCCCAGAAAATTTTGGTTTTGGACCCTATGTTAGGTTGGGCAGACCCATCTATGGTTTTGTGCATGATTTTCGCACATGGTTTTGGATGCGATGGTTTTTGGTCCATGGTATTGGATGCTTTGGCATGTATAAATATGTATTGTAACATTGAAAGGATAATAATGAAAAATCAAGCTGGTAGTCCCAGTTTTGGGATCCAGTAGGAAAATCTGTGTATATGTGTTTTATGTGTTATGCTCTCGCATTGTTTATTTTTCTGTGTTTTAGAATTTGTATGCAGGAAATTTCTGTACGGGGTTAAAATCTACATTTGGTGTCCGAGCAAATTTGGCTTCAAAGGGATGCCTTTGTTGCTGAGGGGTTTCTCTCGGGCCTGTGGTAGACCCTGTTTAGTGGGAGATCTGCGAAATCGATTCTAGTGGTGAAAGAAGATGGCGAGCAATGGAAATATAGAGATCGATAAATTTAATGGTTAGAGTTTTGAGTTGTGGAAACTCAAGATGGAGGATTTGTTGGTGGATAAAGACCAGTGGATTGCGGTAGATCGAGGTACTAAACCAACAGGAGTGACTGATGAAGAATGGAAGAGGTTGGATCGGAAGGCAAAGAGCACAATACGACAGTGTGTCTTAGATTCAGTATTGCTGAATGTACCAGGGGAAGTTACGGCAAAGGTTTTGTGGGACAAGTTAGGGATTTTGTACCAATCTAAGTCTCTGGTCAATATACTGTTCCTGCAAAAAAGCTGTATAACCTAAGGATGAAAGATGGAGACTCGGTGACAGAGCATCTGAATTCTTTTAATACTGTGGTAAGTCAGTTAGCATCTGTTTATATTAAAATTTCAGATGAAGATAAGTGCATCAGTTTGTTGTGTTCTCTACCAGATTTGTGGGATAGTATGGTTATTGCAATAAGTAGCAATGCAACTGCCTTACAGTTTGATGAAATAGTCTCAACCTTGCTGACGGAGAAGATGAGATAGAAAAATATGGAGAACTAGAATGGTGATGCCTTGTCTGTACAAGGACGGTCCCATAACAGAAATAAAAATAAGTCATCGAGTGGGAGATTTAAATCTATAGGGAGATCTAAATCTCTAGGAAAGCCTGTAAAGGTGTTGTGCTGGAAACGTGGAAAGGAAGGCCATTTTAAAAGGGACTGTAAATCTAAAGCTCCTGACAAAGGAAAGGGATCTGATGAGGCTCCTTCTGTAGAGGCGAAAACCACCTCAGATGAAGATGGGGATGTGTACTTGGTTTCTTCAAGGACACATGTAGATCATGAGGCATGATTGATTGACTCAGGTGCATCATTTCACTTCACTCCCCATAGAGAGTGGTTCTGCGAGTATGAGAAATATGATGGTGGTGATGTCTTCTTGGGGGATGACAGGAAGGCTAGAATCATTGGTCGCAGAAAAGTAAAGTTGAAGTTGCAAGGTAGAAGGGTTAGAACACTTCCAGGAGTTCTACATATTCCTGCATTAGCTAGAAATTTGATTTCTGTAAGCAAGATGGATGATGCAGGTGTAAAAACAGTGTTTGAGAAGGATACCTGCAAGATGGTTCAGGGAGCACTGGTATTGATGCGGGGAGTTCGAATTGGAACTCTGTACAAGTTGCAAGGTAGCATGGTTGTTGATGGGTGCAACAGTTCTCTGGTTCTTGAAAGTGGAGTAGAAAATCTAGTGGCCTCTGGAGAAAAGACCATGCTGTGGCATCAAGGGCTTGGACATATTGGAGAGAAAGGCCTTCGAATACTTCATGGTAAATGTATGGTAGAAGGTATGAGTAATAACTCCCTAGATTTTGATTTCTGTGAAAATTGTGTATATGGGAAGAAGAATCGGGTGAGTTACCCCTCTGGTGGTAAGAGGGCGAAACAGATATTGAAACTTGTACACAGTGATGTGTTTGGACCTGTGAAGGTTCCATCACTAGGTAAGTCTGTGTACTATGTATCATTTATAGATGACTTCTCAAGGAATACATGGATATATTTCTTTAAGGATAAATCTGAAGTCTTTGACAGGTTTAAAGAATTTAAGGCTCTGGTGGAAAACCAAACAGAGAAGAAGATAAAAGTGCTGAGGACAGATAACGGTGGAGTGTTTTGTAGAAGGGAATTTGAAGAATTCTATAAGAAGTGTGGTATAGCACGACAAAAGACTACTCCATATACACCTCAGCAAAATGGAGTTGCAGAAAGAATGAACAAGACATTGATGGAAAGGGCAAGAAGCATGCTCAGTGGTGCTGGGTTAGGACATGAATTCTGGGCAGAGGCGGTGGATACTGCATGTTACCTGGTCAACAGATCACCTTCATCAGCGTTGGAGGATAAGTGTTAGGCCCCTATACTACTAGTGTAACCCCCTTATTGTTATTAGTATAACCCACTTATTATATTGATGTACCCATGTAGTGCCCATATTGTTACCATTGTGCCCCATAGAAGCCCACTATTGTTATTATTGTGCCCTTACATTATTATTGTTATGTCGGCTCTGATTATGTTATGACCCCTTAGACTCCTATATATAGAAAGGAGGTCTTTTCATTTGTATCATCCAAGAATTGTTCATTTATGTAATGTAAAGGAGGTTTCCCCCTCGAAGAGGCTGAATTCTAAGGCATTGATCTATCTTTTCTTGAGCTGGTTTCATAACATTTGGTATCAGAGCTTTGGATTCTAGGGTTTCGCTGATCCAAACAGGTCATCGTGGCATTTTCGCTATAATTTTTTTTTCTGTGACGTTTCAGAAGTTGCAAAAAAAACCCATTTGAGAAGAAATCGCACTGAACCTTGGGTCCGAATTTCAGAGCTTTTCGCGCGATATTTGTGGAGATATGATCTGAGGAAGTTGGTCTTTTTGCAGACTCTTGAATTACATTCAAAACAGGTGACCTGGAGAAAATCGTCATAACTTTCTCTCTGGGGGTCGGATTGAAATTTCGTAAGAAGGTACAGAAAGAGGACGGATTGTAGTTTCTTGTAGGCATTTTTTAGATCCAAAGGTCGAAATAGTGACTCGTGGAACGTCGTACAAGTTCGCTCTACTGAATTAGTCTATAATCGAGTCACTATGGGAGATTTCGCATAACTCTTCCTTGGAGAATCCAATTTGGGTCAGATTGGTGGCATTGGAAAGAGAACACAGAGGGCTACTACAGGTACCAATTTCAGAACTTAAAGATCCAAAAGTACAGAGTTACAGTCGTTTCAAGGTCGAGCTCCTAAAATCAAGAAAAAGCAAGATGAGGAAGTTTGATGGCAAGGATCCGGTAAATTGGATACTTCAGATGGAGCAATATTTTGATCTACATGGTGTACAACTGTTACAAAAGGTATGTATTGCATCTTCATATTTAGAACTAGATCAATTTTTATGGTACAAAGGGCTTTTTTCTTGTAAACAACTTGTTACGTGGTCAATTTTCACGGAGGAAATGATAGCACATTATGAGGATACAAAGAGCAACACCTTCTTTAGAGCAACACCACAACAATTGGAAAGAGTAAAAGGGCTTTGTGACATAGTGGAAAGAAAAATTATGGAAACCGTGAAGCGTACCCCTCACAACTATAAAGATGGAAGTGTTGTTTCTCTTAGCCTTCCACAACCTACAAGGGTTACACCACAACAATTGGAAGAAAAAAGAGAAAAAGGGCTTTGTTACAATTGTGATAGCAAATGCACTAAAGGTCATAAGTGTGCTGAGAAGAAGTTATTTTACATAGAATATGAAGAGGAGGAAGAAAAGGATCAAGAAACATCAAAAGAAGAAGATATACGCGAGGACCCCACCCCAGAGAAAGAAGAAATGAATCAGACCATATCTTGTAAAGCATTGGCAAGAATTACCACTCTTCAGACTCCCAAGATAGAAGGACATATCAAGAAGAAAAAGGTGCAAGAAGTGAAAGATCATATCGAGAAAGAAGAAATGAATCCAACCATATCTTGTAATTCATTGTTCGGAATTACCACTCCTCAAACTATCAAGATAGAAGGACATATCAAGAAGAAAAATGTTCAAGAAGTGAAAGATCACATCAAGCATCAAGAAATGAATCCGACCATATCTTGTAAAGGATTGGAAGAAATTACCACTCCTCAAACTCTAGAGATAGAAGGACATATCAAGAAGAAAAAGGTTCAAGCAGTAAAAGATCACATCGAGCATCAACAACAAGTTCTCCAACTTTTAAAAGATAACGCCACTTCGGTGCAAAATCAAACGAAACAACACGGAGATCAACATCGTAGTGAAAAATGTTTTGATGTAGGTGATTGGGTATTTTTACTGCTACATCTCAAGCAAGCTATTTATGAGAAGGAAATGTTGGCAATACTACATGCACTTAAAAAATGGCGACCTTACCAAATGGGAAGACTCTTCAAGGATGAGGATGTGGAAGCATTGTTTTGTGTTATTTATATTATCCAAACAGATTGGATAAACGAAGCAAGGGATGAATGGAAGAAGGACGGAGAAGTATGGCCACTTATTGAAAAGTTGCAAAAGATCCCAATTCAAACAATATTGCCAGAAATTGAAGAGGAAAGGAGGTCTTTTCATTTGTATCATCCAAGAATTGTTCATTTATGTAATGTAAAGGAGGTTTCCCCCTCAAAGAGGCTGAATTCTAAGGCGTTGATCTATCTTTTCTTGAGCTGTTTTCATAACAATAAGACTCCACAAGAGGTATGGACTGGTAATAAACCCTCTCTTTCACATCTAAGGATATTTGGATGTGATGCATATGTACATGTTCCAAAGGAGAAACGAACCAAGTTGGATAGTAAATCTGAAAAGTGCATCTTTATTGGGTATAAGGATGGTTTAAAGGGTTATAAACTTTGGAACCTAGTAACAAGGAAGGTTGTGTACAGTCGAGATGTGGTGTTCAGAGAGGTGAAAAATGTTATTAAACATGAAGTCCAACCAAAGGAACCTGAGAAGATAGAGTTTGGGCTAAAGGAGGAAGAATCAAACTTTACAGCAGAGGAGGAATCAGAAGATGAAGAGCCATAAACTCCGGGTGTGAGAAGATCAGTTCGAGAAAGAGGGCAGCCAAAGAGGTATAGTCCATCTGCTTTCTGTTCAAATTTTGCTTTATCTATTACTGACGATGATCCCAGAACTGTGAAGGAAGCAATAGTTTCATAGGATGTAAAAATCTGGAAAGAGGCCATGGTTGATGAAATGGAATCTTTGCACCAAAATGAGGCTTGGGATCTGGTGGAATTGCTGGCTGGAAGGAAACCCATTGGTAGCAAAAGGGTGTTCAAAAAGAAGACAAATGCAAAAGGAGAAGTGGAGAAATACAAAGCTCGGTTGGTAGAAAAAGGTTATTCCCAGGTGCCGGGAATTGATTTTGGTGATATTTTTCTCCTGTTGCCAAGGTAACTTCTATTAGATTACTTTTATCTGTTGCTGCTGCTTTTGATGTTGAGGTAGAACAAATGGATGTGAAGACACCATTTCTTCACGGGGATCTGGAAGAGGAAATCTACATGAAACCACTTGAAGGCTTTGCAGCGAAGGGTAAGAAAGAACTGGTATGCAAGTTAAAGAAGTCTCTCTATGGGTTAAAACAGTCACCAAGGATGTGGTATCAGAAATTTGATACATTTATACGGGGACTTGGTTTCACCAGAAGCAAAGCAGATCACTGTGTGTATTTTAAATTAATCGGTGACCGTGTTATTTATCTGGTCTTGTATGTGGATAATATGTTGTTTGTTGGAAATGACAAAGAAATTATCCAAGATTTGAAAACCCAATTGTCCTCCAAATTCGACATGAAAGATCTTGGTGCTGCAAACTATATTTTGGGCATGGAAATCAAAAGAGATCGAGCAAAGAGGAAGCTATGGTTAAAGCAGAGGAAGTATGTCGAGACAATACTGCGGAGGTTTAATATGCAGGATAGTAAACTGATGAAGGTTCCTATTCCTGTAGGTGTGAGGTTATCTGCTGAACAATGTCCCAAGACACAAGAAGAGGAAGAGGACATGTACCGTGTTTCATATGCAAATGCAGTCGGTAGCCTGATGTATGCAATGGTCTGTACTAGACTAGACAATGCATATGCAGTGGGAGTATTGAGCAAGTTTATGTCAAAACTAGGAAAGGAGCATTGGACAGCAGTGAAGCGGGTTTTCAGGTATTTGCGTGGCACTAGTGATTATGGTCTTTTCTATTGAGGAAGACCAGGATTGGATAGAGTGTTGGATATTCATGGCTTTGTTGATGCAGATTGGGCTGGAGATCTGGATCAAAGAATATTTACAGGTGGGTATGTGTTTAACCTATTTGGAGGTGCAGTCAGTTGGATGAGTAAGAAACAATCTATAGTTGCACTATCAACTACAGAGGAAGAATACATGGCAGCCACTCATGCTAGCAAGGAAGCAGTTTGGTTGCAGAGATTGTGTTCAAGTATGGGGTTAGTACAGGAAGCTATAAGGATAGACTGTGACAACCAGAGTGCAATTTTCTTGGCATAGAATCCTGCTTATCATTTAAAGACAAAGCACATTGATGTTCAGTATCACTTTGTGAGGGATATGATAGAAGACAAAAAGGTGTTGCTTGTAAAGGTGGACACTTTGAAGAATACTGTAGATGCATTGACAAATCTGTGAGCTCTGAGAAGTTCTCCTGGTGTAGAGAAACAATGGGCATTTCAGGGCTGGAAAAATGACTAAGCTCTCTTGTGGCCCCCTGTGGAAAGAAAACAAGTGGGAGAATGTTGGGTTGTGTTATATTCTTTCCACGTAGTTAACAGGGGGTTTGAAGGGCACCCGTAACCCCACTTTATGGGGTCCGGGGCAGCGCCTAGGAAAATTTTGGTTTTGGACCCTATGTTAGGTTGGGCGGACCCACCTATGGTTTTGTGCATGATTTTCGCACATGGTTTTAGACGGGATGGTTTTCGGTCCATGGTATTGGATGCTTCTGCATGTATAAATATGTACTGTAACATTGAAAGGATAATAATGAAAAATTAGGCTGGTAGTCCCGGTTTTGGGATCCAGTGGGAAAATCTCTGTGTATATGTGTTTTATGTGTTATGCTCTCGCATTGTTTATTTTTCTGTGTATTAGAATTCGTATGCAGGTAATTTCTATACGGGGTTAAAACCTACAGAACGAGCATAAGAAAGTGTCGTATCCAAAATTCTTTTTCTGACCCTTCTGAATGGAAGTGAGTTGGTTCTTCATGTTGGTCAACAGAGGTGTACATCAATCAAACATAGAAGAGAGGCAATCCACTGCTAGGCTCATGGACACACGTGAAGCTTGAAGTAGAGTAGCAGAACCATTTACCCTGGATATGGTAAATAGTAGGATTTTCAATGACAAACTCTCTACGTGCTTGATTGGAATTTGACTTCCAAGCTTTTCCGTGTGGTCAGGACAATATATGTAGACGTAGTCTTCTACAATGAGACTACCTCTCGTTCTGCCAGTAGAATGCACTATCTCTCCCTGTCGAGAAAGACCTGTAATAAAATAAATGTCTTCTATCGCGATCCTAAGAGGCATCTGATCAATCATGAATGCATCATCTTCTGCACTCCAGTAATGAATCAACAACTCAAGCAATTGAGTATTCGCCTTCATGTTTGGCATTTTAAAGAATTTCAACAAACCACAACCTCTCAAAGCATATAAGGCATTTTGATCCTCCATCACTTGGTTATCAATGGCACTGTGCTCCCTTTCACACCAGGTAATTGTCATCCTGCCAAAAAAGATGTTTCAAATCATTAAATTAATGTTTAAATTTTTTTACTCGCGCACACGTAGGTTCCCTTTTTACACAGTTGCGTGTAGGGCCCTCGTATACGTAGGTTACCTGTATCCAACCCACGTGTACGCAGAGTTGAAATTTTTAACATAATTTCCTATGGTCAAAATTATGGAAAAACATCTAAAAAGTATCAAAAATGATAAAAAGCATGATTAAAGGGTTACCTGGAAGATTTGAAGCGATTTGAATGGTTGAATTTGACGGAGGAAGTTTGTTTGAGTTTTTCTCCACAACTCCTTGCTCAAAACACAAATGACAAAAATGTGAGTCCAAAAGTCCTTATATAGGTTGAAAAATGAAAATTATTTTTTCTAAAGTTGATTTTTATCTTATGGACTTTTTGACCTTTTGGCTTGGAGTGTCGGGAATGGGTTGTCTTTACAGGATATTTTGGAGACTTTTTTGAGAAATTGCTTCGGTCCCATGATTGCAGACCCATCATGGCAGGTATCACTTTCTTACTGGCATATAGGTTAGGGAATATCACTTTCCACTGCATTTTTCATACTAGCCTCCATATTGCGATATTTTTTCCATAGGGTCGACCCCATCATGTCTTGATTCATAAACCGTTTTCATTCGCTGACTTTTAAAATCATGACATGTTGGTAGAGCCAACCTTTACATGGGCATCTTAGTTAGATGCTCGCTGACATATTTTGCTCATGCTGCTATATTGAGTAGGCTCGGAAGTCCTCTTTAGTCCCGCCATGATTTGTGCGTTGGAGACTCATTCTCGTTCTTCTTCGCTATTTTCTGGCTTTCTACCCTAGAGGCTCCTTTGTGTTGATTTGTACTGTTGCATTGCATATTTACTATTTTCACGTTTTGGCCTTGAGTCGACTTCACTTGGACTCGTGTTTAAGCTACTTTTTGACCATGTCTTCTGCAAAATCAACCTTGCAATCACTTGGCCTCTGCAACTTGACGCACCATTTTACCTGTGGTAAGAACATTCCTTGAGAGTGCCATTGACTAATTTCGCCACCTTGCATTAAGCATAGAAATATTCCCCTCCCAGGAACTAGAGCATCTGTTTTTTCGAGACTCGTTGTTTCCACTGTACTATAACATTCTTTTATTCTTTTTTCAGGCTCCATATAAATGAAAAAGACAAAAAATTATATATCCCAAAAAAGAGTGGGAACAAGACATTATTTCCATGTTTGATGGTAGCTAGAGTTAGTTGTGTCACCCTTGAACAAAGCACTAAAAAAGTAAGTCTTTCCTCCATTGGGATGGGCTTTAGTTTGACTTAGGAGAGCCTTAACCTTATTATTGAGTCAATGCTCCTCTGATTGGTTATCTCTTCCAATCATATGTAGAGTTTGCTTATGCCTCCTGCATGACAAAATTATACAAAGTTATCATATGCGACTATGTAGTCATAGTTGAGTCGTGCTTTTGATCAAGGGAAATAAACCTGAGTCATTCTCTCTGCAGTGTCTCTTGAACTATTTTTCAGTCAACCATCCCTAGTTGTCAACGTCATGTTCGTTATCACATCAGCTATGTTGGTCCTTTGCTCGTGCTAGTTTGAGAAGGTCTCCATTGACTTCTTGCTAGCAGGTCTTGCTCTTATCGACTACGAAAAATTGCTCTGAGGGCAGATATAGAGCCACATCCTAGCCCTATTTTCATCATTGATAGGTCATCTTGTGCTCAACATCGATCAATATCATGGGTCTTTGACTGAGTGGTTTCCCTTGTGTTCGACATCAACTTTCATTATCACACATTGGAATTTGTGTAGTACCTTGGTTTCCATTTGACCCTATTGGTGGATTCTTCACCTCTGTGTCAACTTTCATTATTGGTTGGTTCAGAGGGTTTCTATCATGCGGTAGCTACATATTGTGTACGATGGAAACGTGCTTCAGTTGGGTTACTACATATTTATTCATCTGATTCCTTCCACATTATTGGCCTACAGGTTACACTCGTGCTAGATTGATGAAGAATGCCTTAATGCCTTCCTTCTAGCGGATCTTTTCCCATCGACTTCAGCTCATTGCTCTAGGAAAAATATCTAGAGTCCATTTGGAAGTACCTTAGGGTTTGCAGTCATTAGTGGCAGATTCCTTCACTATCAACAATGGGAAAACATCATTGTCTCCTGATTGATAGATTCTTCCAAGTGTTCGACTACAACTCATTTATTTGCACTTGTTAGATTGTACTGGGTACCTTGGCTCTCATCATCATTATTGGTGAGTAGTCTCACTTTTGTTAATGTTATATGTCAATGACCAGTAATCAAATGATTTCTCACATGGTCGACTTCAGATCATTTATTCCCATTGTGTAGAAATGTACCATGGCGGTCGGTGAAGACCTCGGGTTTGCATCAGCATGTCTTGGTTCACTTGTTAGTTGCTTCTGTTTCTGCTAGTTGTCACCATCCACCTTATATGTTGCAGTTCCTTACAACGACATTATATATGTTGGCACCCGAGTTGCAATGTAGTACCATTTATTCCAACATTTTGACTTGGTACTATTTGGATAATTTTTATGACTTTAGTGATCAACTTTATACTTCAGCATCATTGATCAACTCTTTATATGTGATATTCAGACATATAATTTCTTGGTTTTGATTAGATGATCCATGATGTATTTTCAGTTCCTTTATACTTGTATGCATATTGGATCTACTTTTGTACTTGACATGCATATATGCTTTACTATCTCTGAGCATGGGTATGCCCGCCTCAGACAACAATCTCTTTCTGATTTCTTTCGCTGGCTTGGTAGGCTGAATTCTGATGAACTCCTCCTCAGTTTCGGCATGATTCCTTCTATACACTTAATACATTTCAGCCATCATGTACCCCGTCTGACCTCATATATTAGGGGGCATCTATTATAGCACCATTTACCACTCTTGGTAGATTTGATGCTCTGGTTATGGCCTAGGGAAACCCTTCCTTCCAGACTTGGTCCAAAATCTAAAAAACAATGTTTTATTTCCTATACGCTACTCTTCCCTATGATAAAAGCGTGTACACGCAGGTGAACATATACCCAACCCGTGTACATGTGTTAAAACACTTAAAAATAATAAATTTCCTTAATTGCGGGCAAAGTTCATGGGTTTTACCTGTTACTCACCTCCTATAGCCCGTGGCCCAACTATTTCCCAACTGTCAGAATTAATTTGGAGAAGTATAAATAAACCTCCATGGGAAGGCCTTAAGGGAGAAGAAAATGAGATATTGATATTATAGTTGATTTATCCTTGATCGAGTCTGATGAAATCCCCGTGCTTCTTGCACTCCCTAAAGCTTTAGGAAACCCTTGTTTTCTCTTTTGAGATATCCTTCATCGTTCTTGATATATCCTTGTGTATGATTATGGAGGAATATTGCTGAGGCCGGGAAAGGATGGATCTGGAGGACAATTCCGCTTGGAGCTAGAGGAAGACTCAGGTTGTAGTTTTCCATCCTTCTTATAGCTTACATCAATAAAGAAATGCTATTATGTTCTTGATATTAAACATGTTCATGCATTGATCTATGTTGAGAAAGAATGATACTCTAGAGGCAAGAATTCAATCTTCTGAGGGCTAGAATGCACTTTGTTGGTGGAGTGATGTCTTATGAGGGTGGAATGAGCAAATGGTTTTCTCCTTTGGTCTTATTATAGGCTGATGGGTCGATTTTCTCTTAGGTGGTGATGTGGCCCCACCTTGTCTTTTCATAAAATGATGTGAAATTATAGTGTAATGCAACTTCAAACCTTATTATACATAATTACATCTTAATAAAGATCAAAATTCACTTTAGAGATCATTATAAAACACTTTTCCCTATTACTACTCCCACAATGATGACCTAGATGATGTCATGCCTCTTTTTTGACCTAATGATGACATCTAATTCATTATGAAACTGATGATTTGGACCTTGAAACATGACTGACCATGAGACAATGACTGAGATGGTGATCAAGACACTTCACTGATGACTCATCACAATGAGTGATGGCATGAATCATATGACAATTTGACCATGAAATGAAGGGAGTAGTAACATACCTAGACACACTAACCAGTGACCAAATTTTTATTTGAAATCCTATTGAAACCATAAAAATTTGACCTAGGACCCTATCAAAAAACTTTGAAAGAGCACATTTGATCATTGGTGACTGGCAGGATTGATAGACACTAACAAGCCTTATTGACCTCTTGCAATGAGCTTACCCACCATACAATGCCAAAACCAAAAAGAATAAACACTCGGGCCAACCCACGTCCGCCACTGACTAATACATGTTGGTTTGTGTTATATTCTTTCCACGACTAGCCCACGTAGTTAACCGGGGGTTAGAGGGGGGGCGGAGTCCCTCGCCTCTTTGCGCCAATTGTGTAGTGAGGGGGGTTCAAGGGGGGTTTGAGGTGTACCCGTAACCCCACTTTATGGGGTCCGGGGCAGCGCTTTAGAAAATTTTGGTTTTGGACCCTATGTTAGGTTGGGCGGACCCACCTATGGTTTTGTGCATGATATTCACACATGTTTTTTGGACGCAATGGTTTTCGGTCCATGGTATTGGATGCGATGGTTTTCACTCCATGGTATTGGATGCTTCGACATGTATAAATATGTATTGTAACATTGAAAGGAATATAATGAAAAATCAGGTTGGTAGTCCTGGTTTTGGGATCCAGGGGAAAATCTCTCTGTATATGTGTTTTATGTGTTATTCTCTAGCATTATTTATTTTCTGTGTTTTAGAATTCGTATGCAGGTAATTTCTTTACGGGGTTAAAACCTACATTTGGTATCAGAGCTGTTTTGGCTTCAAGGGGACGCCTTTGTTGCTAAGGGGTTTCGCTCGGGCCTGTGGTAGACCCTGTTCAGTGGGATATCTACGAGATCAATTCTGTTGGTGAAAGAATATGGCGAGAAGTGGAAATATAGAGATCGAGAAATTTAATGGTCAAAGTTTTGAGTTGTGGAAACCCAAGATGGAGGATCTATTGGTGGATAAAGATTAGTGGATCGCGATAGATCCGAGTACTAAACCAACGAGAGTGTTCGATGAAGAATGGAAAAAGTTGGATCGGAAGGCAAAGAGCACAATACAATTGTGTGTCTCAGATTCAGTATTGCTGAATATATCAGGGGAAGCTATGGCGAAGGCTTTGTGGGACAAGTTAGGGACTTTGTACCAATCTAAGTCTCTGGTGAATAAACTGTTCCTGCAGAAAAAGCTACATAACCTAAGGATGAAAGATGGAGACTCGGTGACAGAGCATCTGAATGCATTTAATACTGTGGTAAGTCAGTTAGCATCTGTTGATATTAAAATTTCAGATGAAGATAAGTGCATCAGTTTGATGTGTTCACTACCATATTCGTGGGATAGTCTGGTTATTGCAATAGATAGCAATGCAACTGCCTTGTAGTTTGATGAAATAGTCTCATCCTTGCTGACAGAGGAGATGAGACGGAAAAATATGGAGAGCCAGAATGGTGATGGCTTTTCTGTATGAGGACAGTCCTAGAACAGAAACAAAAATAAGTCATCAAGTGGGAGATCTAAATCTAGAGGGAGATCTAAATCTCTAGGAAACCCTGTAAAGGTGGTGTGCTGAAAATGCGGAAAGGAATGGCACTAAAAAAGGGACTGTAAATCTAAAGCTCCTAATAAAGGAAAGGGATCTGATGATGCTCCTTCTGCAAAAGCAAAAACCACCTTAGATGAAGGTGGGGATGTGTACTTGGCTTCTTCAAGTACACATGTAGATCATGAGGCATGGTTGATTGACTCAGGTGCATCCTTTCACTTCACTCCCCATAGAGAGTGGTTCTGTGAGTATGAGAAATATGATGGTGGTGATGTCTTCTTGGGGGATGACAGGAAGGCTAGAATCTTTGGTCGCGGAAAAGTAAAGTTGAAGTTGCAAGGTGGAAGGGTTAGAACACTTCCGGGTGTCCTGCATATTCCTGCATTAGCCAGAAATCTGATTTCTGTAAGCAAGATGGATGATGCAAGTGTAAAAACAATGTTCGAGAAGGATACCTACAAAATGGTTCGGGGAGAACTGGTATGGATGCGGGGAGTTCGGATTGGAACTCTGTACAAGTTGCAAGGTAGCACTGTTATTGATGGGTGCAACAGTGCTGTGGTTCCTAAAAGTGGAGTAGAAAATCTAGTGGTCTCTGGAGAGAAGACCATGCTATGGCATCAAAGGCTTGGACATATTGGAGAGAAGGGCCTTCGAATACTTCATGGTAAAGGTATGGTAGAAGGTATGAGTAATAACTCTCTGGATTTTGATTTCTATGAAAATTGTGTATATGGGAAGCAAAATTGGGTGAGTTTCCCCTCTGGTAGTAAGAGGGTGAAATAGATATTAGAGCTTGTGCACAGTGATGTGTTTGGACCTGTGAAGGTTCCATCACTAGGTAAGTCTGTGTATTATGTATAATTTATAGATGACTTCTCAAGGAATACATAGATATATTTTTTTGAGAAGAAATTGGAAGTATTTGATAGGTTTAAAGAATTTAAGGCTCTCGTGGAAAATCAGACAGAGAAGAAGATAAAGGCGCTGAGGACAGATAATGGTGGAGAGTTTTGCAACAAGGAATTTGAAGAATTATGTAAGAAGTGTGGTATAGCACGACAGAAGACTAATCCATATACACCTCAACAAAATGGAGTTGCAGAAAGAATGAACAAGACGTTGATGGAAAGGGCAAGAAGCATGCTCAGTGGTGGCGGGTTAGGACAGGAATTCTGGGCAAAGGCAATGGATACTGCATGTTACCTGGTCAACAGGTCACCTTCATCAACATTGGAGGATAAAACTCCACAAGAGGTATGGACTGGTAAGAAACCCTCTCTTTCACATCTGAGGGTATTTGGATGTGATGCATATGTACATGTTCCAAAGGAGAAAAGAACCAAGTTGGATAGTAAATCTGAAAAGTGCATCTTTATTGGGTATAAGGATGGTTTAAAGGGCTATAAGCTTTGGAACCTAGTATCAAGGAAGATTGTGTACAACCGAGATGTGGTGTTCAGAGAGGTAAAAGATGTTATTAAACATGAAGTCCAACCAAAGGAACTTGAGAAGATAGAGTTTGAGCTAAAAGAGGAAGAATCAGACTCTACAACAGAGGAGGAATCAAAAGATGAAGAGCCACAAACTCCGGGTGTGAGAAGATCAGTTCGATAAAGAAGGCAGCCAGAAAGGTATAGTCCATCTGCTTTCTGTTCAAATTTTTCTTTATCTATGACTGATGATGATCCCAGAACTGTGAAGGGAGTAATAGATTCAGAGGATGGAAAACTCTGGAAAGAGGCCATGGTTGATGAAATGGAATCTTTGCACAAAAATGAGGCTTGGGATCTGGTGGAATTGCCGGCTGGAAGGAAACATATTGGCAACAAATGGGTGTTCAAGAAGAAGACAAATGCAGAAGAAAGGTGGAGAAATACAAAGCTCAATTGGTTGCAAAAGGTTATTCCCAGGTGCTAGGAATTGATTTTGGTGATATTTTTTCTCTTGTTGCCAAGGTAACTTCTATTAGATTACTTTTATTTGTTGTTGCTGCTTTTTATTTTGAGGTAGAACAGATGGATGTGAAGACAACATTTCTTCACGGGGATTTGGAAGAGGGGATCTACATGAAGCAACCTAAAGGCTTTGCGGTGAAGGTTAAGAAAGAACTAGTATGCAAGTTAAAAAAGTCTCTATATGGGTTAAAATAGTCACCAAGGATGTGGTATCAGAAATTTGATACACTTATACGGGGACTTGGCTTCACCAGAAGCAAAGCAGATCAATTAATTGGTGACTGTGTTATTTATCTGGCCTTGTATGTGGATGATATGTTGCTGGTTGAAAATGAAAAAGAAATTATCCAAGATTTGAAGACCTAATTGTCCTCCAAATTTGACATGAAAGATCTTGGTGCTACAAACTATATTTTGGGCATGGAAATTAAAAGAGATCGGGAAAATAGGAAGCTCTGGCTAAACCAGAGAAAGTATGTCGAGACAATATTGTAGAGGTTTAATATGCATGATAGTAAACCAGTGGAGGTTCCTATTCCTGTAGGTGTAAGGTTATCTGCTGAACAATGTCCCAAGACATAAGAAGAGGAAGAGGACATGTCCCGTGTTCCATATGCAAGTGAAGTCGGTAGCCTGATGTATGCAATGGTATGTACTAGACCAGACATTGCACATGCAGTGGGAGTATTGAGTAGGTTTATGTCAAAACCAGGGAAGGAGCACTGGACAACAGTGGACAACAGTGAAGCAGGTTTTTAGGTATTTGCATGGCACTAGTGATTATGGTTTGTGCTACCAAGGAAGACCAGGATTGGACAGAATGTTGGATATTCATGGCTTTGTTTATGCAGATTGGGCTGGAGATCTAGATCATAGAAGATGTACAAGTGGGTATGTGTTTAACCTATTTGGAGGTGCAGTCAGTTGGATGAGTAAGAAATAATCTGTAGTGGCACTATCAAATACAGAGGCAGAATACATGGCAGCCACTCATGCAAACAAGGAAGTAGTTTGGTTGTAGAGAATGTGTTCAAGTATGGGGTTAGTACAGGGAGCTATAAGGATAGATTGTGACAACCAAAGTGCAATTTTCTTGGTAAAGAACCCCGCATATCATTCAAAGACAAAGCACATTGATGTTCAGTATCACTTTGTGAGGGATATGATAGAAGACAAAAAGGTGTTGCTGGTAAAGGTGGACACTTTGAAGAATACTGTAGATGCATTGACAAAATCTGTGAGCTCTGAGAAGTTCTCTTGGTGTAGAGTGAAAATGGGTGTTTCAGGGCTGGAAAAATGACTAAGCTCTTTTTTGGCCCCCTATGGAAAGAAAAAAACAAGTGGGAGAATGTTGGGTTGTGTTATATTCTTTCCACGACTAGCCCACGTAGTTAACTAGGGGTTAGAGGGGGGCGGAGCCCCCCCTTTGTTGCGCCAATTGTGTAGCGGGGGGGGGGGGTCATAGGGGGTTTGAGGCATACTCGTAACCCCACTTTATGGGGTCGGGGCAACGCCCCAAAAAATTTTGGTTTTGGACCCTATGTTACGTTGGGCTGACTCACCTATGGTTTTGTGCATGATTTTTGCACATGTTTTTGGACGCGATGGTTTTTGGTCCATGGTATTGGACGCGATAGTTTTCGGTCCATGGTATTGGATGCTTCGGCATCTATAAATATGTATTGTAACATTGAAAGGAATATAATGAAAAATCAAGCTGGTAGTCCCGGTTTTGAGATCCAGGGGAAAATCTTTGGGTATATGTGTTTTATGTGTTATTCTCTCACGTTGTTTATTTTCTATGTTTTAGAATTCGTATGCAGGTAATTTCTTTACAGGGTTAAAACCTACAATACATTACACTTCCAACCACTTGGCATGCAACAAAGGAGTACCTACCTCCCAGAAACATACAAGAAGCTTGAAAACCATACCCAATGCTCTCAGGAATAAAACCGATCATAGAATGGGGACCCCCAAGGCCTTCGGTAAGACTCATAAGTCCCATCATCCTTCACCCAACTATCTTCACCCCTCCACCGCAACAAAGACCTTTGCAGCTAAGAATTTACAGAATAAAAACAAGACAAGTAGACAAAAACAAGAGGGGGGGGCTTACTTCCCAGAAATGCCAACTGAAATAAGACTCACATACGCCAACCTCCCTCATGCCCTCCTTCCCTACCAATGTTACATTTAACATAGAAAAATGCGAACTAGGATCCCAAGTCGCGTACTACACAGACTTGGGGTTTCACAAATCATCATTCTTCTTTCCCACAGAGTTGTTGATCAGAACTTTCCAAGAAGAGAAAAGGGGAAGCAGATTAACAATCCCTCCCTTCTCCTCTGAAACTATAGTTCCACAACCACTCCGCTCCTTCATCTCATATCCGAGACAAATGGCCTGGATCCACTGTCCGAATTCCCTTATACACAAAAGATTTTCCAGATCCTTTGCCTTCCCAGCCCACCCTTGGGCTTTCATTACCCGTTGCCCAAACATTAATGAGATGTTGAATGCTCCATAACACCCTAACCTTGGGCTTCCAAATGTCCAATTGCCAACCCCATTGGGGAATTTTACATTTATATTTTAATACAATAGTATTATATATATATATATATATATATATATATATTTTATTTTATTTATTTTGTTTTTGTTGGGTCTCTTTTTTAACATATTTTTGTTTTTTTTGTTTTTTCTTATGTTTAAATTTTCATCTTTTACGGATTTTTTATTATTATGTATTTTTTGGGTTTTTTGTTTTATTATCTATATATATATAGAGAGTAGTATTTGATTTTTTTTTTTTGGTTATTTTTGATTTTAAACTTAAGTTTTTTCAATGTTTTTATTTTATTTTTTACTTATTATTATTTTTTAAACTTTTTTGGTTTATGATTTATTTATTATTATTATTATTTTTAAGTTTTGTTTTGTTTTCTAATTTAATTAATTTATTGCTGTAGGGGTTGTGTCAATGTTCGATTAGCAATTTGACCCCAATACGTGTCAATTTGATAGTTGATTTTTCAGTTTTTGTTCTAATTAATCAAGTTTGCCTCCACTATGCGTTGATTTGATGGTTGATTAAGTTTTCATTGCAATGGGTCAAACATGCCCACACTATGTCTCAATTTGATGGTTGATGTTTAAGTTTCCGTTGTAATGTTCCAAGTTGTCTTAGGCGAAGATTTTAAAAGAACTATATTTTTAGCATTTGGTATAATGACACTTTGATTTGGGTATTTATTTTTAAGGTTTTTTTAGTCATGATTTTGACCTCGAAATGTGTTGAAAATCCAAGGTTTGTTATAATCATGATATTTGTTTTTAATTCCATAGTTGAAAAATGTTGAAATTTTAAGGTTTTTCGAAGTCTTGATATTTGACCTTTAATGCCATGGTTGAAAAATGCCAAAATTTTAAGGTTTTTCAGAGTTGTGATATTTATCTTTAACACTATGGTTGGAAATTGTTGGAATTGTGATATTTATCTTTATCTTTAACATATTGTTGAAAACTATTGGAATTTTAATGGTTTTTGGAGTTATGATATTTTATTTTTAATGTCATTGCTAAAAAATATTGGAATTTTAGCTAAAAAAAAGGCTGATGCCAACATCAACACTTTTTGATTTTGGGGTGTTTTTTCATGTTTATTGCACAAAGATTTTAGTTTTTAATGCCATTGTTTAAAAAAAAAGAAATTTTAACCAAGAAAAAAAGTGTTGATGCAACATTAAGTTGCATCAACACTTTTCATTTCAGGGCGTTTTTTCATGTTTTTTTGCACAATTTTTTTGGTTTTTACTGTCATTTTTAAAAAATATTGAAAATTTACCACAATTTTTGTTGTAGTTGTTGTTGTTGTTATAACATTAACATTTTTTGTTTTCGGACTATTTTTCATGTTTTTTGTGGTTTTTGAGCTAGAGTTTTCATTTCGAGGTCACAATTATCATTTGATTGGTAACTTTGTTAAAACCCTAGAGATTCTATTGTAAATCTATCTATGACATGAAGATGCTTCCATTTACAAAAACCTATTGTTTCTTATGTAAGGAAAGAATTTGTATACTGACATAACAATCTACATAAACCCTTTTTCTAACACATCTTTATCTTAAGAGAGCAACTTATTTGTGACCTAAAAGACTTAACATTATATGTATCATAGATCATTAGTTGCAAGAATATACATACCTCTATTGCCTATCCATCCTTACAAAGATCTGATCCTTTGACATTCCTTTTAGTTGACATGTGCCCTTTTTCTTCCAACAAAGATTCTATAGATCATACTTCAGTGAATTGGTTTTGTTGATGTAATTCATGATTGCTTCATGTACTGGTATTAAGTTTCAAATGTCATGTCAAAGTTCTTCAACATCTTGTTCTAGGATACAAACTAAGGAAATTCCTTTGGGCTTCTTTCTTTGACTTTGTTTCTTTCAAACTTCACAGATAGGTCGAATTTATGGTGGAATTGACTCTTCTCTTATGTATAGAAAGCCAGCGTGGATAGTATGGTCACTTCACAAGTTTTTGATGTGCTTCAAAGGGTTTTTCATTCAATTTTGTCCATACACTTCTACAACTAGGTCTTCAAACATTGATCTTGGAGTTATCCACAAAGGATAGCCATAGTCCTTATATGTATTCTCCGGATGTCATTATAGAGATCTAGTACCATGTAATTATGAATCTTTTTCAACTGATGTATATGATTTTTGTTCAACACAGGTGCCTCAGGTCTTCATCCTTCAAGCCAGGGTACAAACCAAAAATATGAATGGATTCGATCTTCAAAAGAGATGTACATTCTGGTCACAAGATGTCATATTTTGTCCTCTATATGCCATATCACAGAGATATAGGAAGCTTGCTTCAATGTAGTGAAATGTGCCACATGAACTTGCATTAACCCAAAAGGATATGTCATAGGAACTAGATTTATCAGAGTTATGTCATCATCACAATAACTCGTATAATCATGGAAATATATATTTACCATAGATACCTCCATCTTTATCATAGAAATAGGTGTCTTAACTTGCTCACAATCCACAAAAGAAGATGCCTCATCTTGCTCTCATATTGCTTTAAAATTCCATATCCAAATTGTCTATTGAATTATTGATTAAATTCAGGTCCCTAATAATGTCATAGGTTCTCAAAAGAATTTTGCTTCCGATCTTCACAACAGTGGTCTTGGTCTTCTCTTCTTGGCCTAGACTTCTCTAGGGCTCGATCTAGTCATTATTCTCAAATCATGGAAAGTATTCTTGGATCACATAAATATGTGTTTTCTAGTAGCTCACATCTTAGAGATATGTATAGCCTGAATCACAAAGATATGTAGCTCACATCACAGAGAGTTTTGTGCATTAAATTTGCACTAGTCACAAGGTCATAGCCTTTTGAAAAACATAGATTTTTAGCCTCATAATATTTCTTGGATTCCACAGGGAAATTAGCCTTAGAACATGCTCAAAATTATGTCTCCTCAGAAATCAAACTTCAATCAAAGAATGATGATAGCAATTTGGATCATAAACAAATATAAAATTCGGACCTCCTTGAATGTATGCTATAGACTTCAGATCGATATCTTAGAATTAAAACAAGATCACATATCACATAATCGATCAAGTGTTGGTATTGAATTTAGATGTATTCCATAGACCTCGTACAAGATGAATTATACTTGAGCGAGAAAAATAGACTCCTTTTTTGAGTAGGCCTTTTATTGCTCCTTGGATATGCTTTCTTCCAAAATTCTGGTACTTGCCATAATATTCATAAATGTTAATAGTTGAGATCCTTGTGTATCTTGAGAGGGAGATAATTATTGTAAAGGTGTCTTTAAGAATGTTGATGTTGATGAACACAATTGTTGGGTGAGTGAGTGAGAACTTGATGATTCCAAGGGACTTCAATGATGTCTTCTTCAAACCTATCTTTTGGAGAGATGACTGCTGCAAAATTGTCTTTAGATAAGCCAACTAGAAGTAATCTTTAAACTGCCTTCCCTTCACCTTAGCTCTGAAACCATGTTGAGAAATCAAGATGCTTGAATGCTACAATAGATTTCTCTTAGCTTGATAATTACTTTTGAATGTTTGTTGGCTTGTTATTAAATTTATATTCTCTTCATCAAACAATTACCAAAATGTACAAAACATGAAGATCACAAGAGACAAAGAACATAAGAAATAGACTCCAAGAGAGAGAAAAACCCCACAAGGGGGAAGCCCAAGAAATCCTCTTATAGAATCATATCAAAGTGAGATATCCAATACCCAAGACCGAGACCAAGACTACCACAAAGGCCCAAGTCAACCCTCCTCCAAGTCATCTCCAACAATTCATAGTTAACATAAGTCAATGCTAGTAAAATCTCTGAATTCTGGTAAATCCTTGAAATTTAGGCCCCTGAATTTTTTGCCTTGTAATAGTCTTAGAAAACTGTAGAAGAACTTTCACGTGTCAACATAATTAGGGAAGAAAACAATTCATGTCATCTCTCCTTTGAATTTGCTAGCTTTTTCTAATTCTCTTGGCACATAAATTGATGTACATGAGTGAGTGATCAAGGAGGCTGGATCTGCTTTGTATTCATACATGTCCAAAAGGTCGAATAACTACCCCTAGGGCCGACTTGGTCCATGGAGGACATTTTGACTCTTTGACTCAAGAACAAATATTTTTTCTTTTTTCTTACAAGAAGTCCAAATGGAACTTTGACTCAATTACATTTCTTTGACTCATAATAAATTTCTTTTTGACTCAATTGACCCTATAAAGATGAAGAAAATGTTTTGACTAGAAAAATAATAATAATGAATATAATAAGTACACCAATAGTACATTTGGATTACATTATGAAGATTGACACTAGTTACATTTCCAGCAGAGATGACCTTACTAGATGTTCAGGTGTAGGAGGCTTATAGGAACAAGTCTAAGAGGAGTAGGTTTTTCGAGGATATTTTTGAACCAGGTGGTAGGGAAGGCTTCTAGTTCAAAGGGAATAGCCATGGTAGCGGATGTAGTTCCATGGGGGCATAAGTACCTCCCTCACTAAGAGGGAGTGTTGATGTTTGTAGCTTAGGAAGGTACTTGTGCACAAGCTTAATTGTCTAGGCATGCAGAAGTTTCCTAAAGTCTCCTTAAGACACTTTCTCAAGTTTGAGTCAACTGCTATTGTAACTCAACCTAGGTCTAACTCAGGGAAATCACATAATGGTGTTGGCTATTGAGCTAAATAAACTTAGGAAACATAAATTAATTTACTTTAGTGATTATGTTTTAATCTCAACCATTGATATCAAGTGAGGAAAATATAATATCAATTGCGAATCACTTTGGAGATTAAGGTTGATGATTTAACTCAATGTAAAGTTATAAATGCAAGGTTAAGGACAACAGAAATACACACCATATAACTACACAAGACATTGCGAGAGACATCTCAGTGGTGAGTGGGGAAGGAATTTCATTCTAGTGTGCTAGGTTTGAGGAAAGTTCTTAAGTTCAATATAGGAGATCCAAATTTGCCAAGGAGATCAAGGCGAGATATAGCGCCTGATTAGCGGTAACAAATCCAGGATATGTTGTAATTGTAATTTCCTTAGTTGGGCCATTATCCTAGGAAAACAGACCAAGTAGGTTATGATTGAGTTATTAAAGAAGAATTGATTTTATTGGGTAGAATCTGTATGTGTCACATGTGATTGAGATTGGTGTAATTTTGCTTCCACTAATTGTGTTAGGAACCTAGTTGTGCATTTATTTTGTAGATTTGTGATCAACTAGATTAATAAAGTGCCAAGTGTTAGTTTCGAGGAAATTTAATAAAACCATCATACAATATAATGTATTCATGGGAAACCATGAGCTCATACCATGTGCTAGATAAAATCGTGATTTCAATACAATGTGCCTAAATCAAACTATGGGGAATTCAAAAGTTTGTTACAACAAACCGTTAGTCAAAGGAGTACTCCTCAAAAGAGAAACTTTCACATTGTGGACATTAAGTGGTCAAGATGCATGATAATTTTCATGCGATAATTTCTATAGAATCATAACTTGGTTATTTTTTAATCAAATTTTTATTATGGCCACATTTTGGAACTCTCGCTGTCAATTTGCATCGAATGACATTGGTCTAGTAGAATTATGAGCACTCCGTTAATATATAATTGCCCCTGAAGTTGGATGACCTAAAAAATGTGCTTTAACTATCTCTAACCACCCACACGTGTGAGTATTCCTCTAAGTGGCTCTTGAAAAGGGGATGCCCCTCACATGTGCTAGATAGCCATAGTACAATGTAGAAAATGCTCCATATGATGTCATAAGTTGACGTGGACACCGTGATGATGTGGTACCCAAGCTGTCATGGATTCCAAAGCTTCGTAGAGGGATCCCAAGGCACAATGCATGAACTCTAATGTGTAACACCCCAACCTATCAAGATGAATCAAGATTCCAACAAGTTATTAGGCACCAAAACATATATAATCCCATTTAATATAGATAATTTAAGCTAATCTTACCAAATTATCTCAGTAAACCATGGTGGTATAACTCCATCCTTTTTATGTGTCTTTTGGGTAAGACATAAGGTATTTCCTAAGGTTTTTAGTTAGGAATAGGTAAAGGTAATGTAATTTGTGGAAGGGGACTAAGGAAAACGTATGAAAGAACCTTCAAATTCATGAAATGATGTGTTAGGTCTGTCTTTGGTCCAACTAGCCTTTTTTTTGGCTAGGAGTTTTCAATTTTATTTGTTGCAAACCTTTGATATGGAGCCCTTTTGTTTCATCTTGCTAATTTGACATCTTTTTCTTCCCATTTTTTGTTATTTTCTCTAATTTCTAGTCCTTTTTCTTTAGATAGACATTCAACTATAGGACCTAGGGGGTGGGCATTTTATTGAAGTAGTACAACTTTTAGTTTCTTTATTTATCCTTTTCTCTTTATCTTCCATCCTTTTTTTTAAAATTTGTTTATCTTATTCTTGAGTTCTTTATCATACCTTTTTGGTGAGATGAAATGTAGAGGAATTTGCAGAAAGTGTTAAGTATGGATATGATATACACTATCTACCTTGATTCCTATTAGTACCTAGTGGCTTAGGCTAGGACACACTTATCCGAGGGCAATTATGCCCCCCAATGTTTAGACAAGGTGAAGAGGTAATATATTTACATAGTTATAAATGATAAAAGTTCATGTTTAATGACATAACATACTTACAAACAAGTTAGAATTTGAACACCATTTCTAAGCTAGGAAACAACACATGGAATTATGCAAATTGAAGAAGTCATAATAGAGTAATAGTTGTTAGCACACATGAGATTAAATGTATAGGGCATAGTGGTTGATATACCAAGAAAAAATGTATGGTGGAATGTTGTAGAGAAGTACTCTTGTAGCTGAGAAGATGGAATAGGAAGCTCGTCAATGAAAAAATAGTGGATCCAGAAGAGTGAATCTTTAAGGTAGTTATCCTGAAAGGATAACAGGTTGGATGGTGTCTCAAGTTTCTTGTCATGAAAGTTAGGGTCACACTCTTATTACACGAGAATGATCTCTAGGATATTGTTAAGGATTTCGTGCCATTGCCTACAAATATATAGAAATTGTTAGCCCACAAGAAGAAAGAAGTGAAGGCCAAGATGATGATCATGGATTCCATAAAAGATCATTTGATCCTTGACATATTTGAGAAAGTGGAAAAGGAAATGTATGATGCCTTGGTAGGCCTCTTTGAGTGAGAATATAAATAAAAAGATGACATTGTGAGACAAACTTAGATCCATACAGATTACTACATTAGATTCAATCATTGGTTGCCTAACGTAGGTCACGTTGGTTCATGATCACTTTGTAATAATCAGGGAGAATGTTTTAGATGCATAGCTAGTGAATATGGCACTAAATGGATTTCCAACTTCATGAAAACCATTTTTCAAAGGCATTTGTGCTCATGAAAACCTTCCTAACTTTGAAAGGTTGTGTGATGATTGTATCTAGGAGGGGACTGAGATGGAGTCAAGGGATATCAAGAAGGGTAGTGATGGGAGCATAGCTCTATTTCGTCATAAAAATAAGGCTAGAGGTGAAGGACCCAACAAGGGTAATGGAAAGAGTGAGGAGCTCACCTCATAACTAAGAAAGGAGGACTTGCCGAAAATCAAGTGTTTCATTTGTCATAAGCACGATCATTAAGCATCACAATGTCCATATAACTAGGGTAAAGAGAGCAACGATAGATGTCGGTAGCAGCTTTTGCAGAGACTTAGATGAAAGAGTTTGATGCTAAGTTTGAGAAGGATTTCTCAATGGTATCTTACTTTTCTACCAACATAGTTCCTAGGAATGCATGGTGTGTAGATAGTGGGGCATCTCATCTTATGAAATGATCCCAATAGTTATTTTCTAGTCTAATGAAGTAGGACTAAAGAGTATAGGTTGGGTTTGGTGACGATGCCAAGTTCATGGTAGCAATAGTTGGTACTATTCCGTTCTATCTCTAGTTAGACAACTCTTTAGATTTTGATGATGCCTCGTTTGTTCCATGTCTTAGAAAGATTTTTCTTTTGGTTTTAGTTATGGAGGATAAAGGATTTGCACTTGAGTTTAAGAATCAACATGTCATCATTGGACCCAAAGAGTCTAGCCCAAATAAGAAATAGGGTTTAGAGAAGGTAATATTTATAGGTTACAAGGTGAAATTGTTTGATCCCTAGTTCATAACAATGTCAACTTGTGTGACTTGTGGCATAAAAGGATGGCACACCTGCATCATACAACATTGCCCATTCTGAAATAGATAGTCACAAGTCTTCCAAGGTTTAGTATTAGGTAGCATGGAGTATGTAGGTGGGTGCATGCTTGGTAAACATGCCAAGGTTACTTTCCCAAGAAACTGACATAGTCTAAGAAGATTTTGGACCTAATGCATTCGGGTGTTTGTGGATCGATGTAAATAGCATCAATTTCATGGATCATGTACTATGTTTCTATCACCAATGGATTCTCTCACAAAACTTGGATGTAATTCCTAAAGACCAAGGATGAGGTCTTTAGTAGGTTTTAGGAGTTGAAATCTCTAGTTGAAAACCAGATAGGGAAGAACATCAAAGTCTCGAGATTAGACAATGGGGGTAAGTATGCCTCCAAGAAGTTTGGGTTTCTACAAGGAGGTAGGAATCAATGGGGAGTTGAATATTCCATACAATCGACAATATAATGGGGTTTTAGAGTGGAAAAAATGATCCATCATAGGGGATACTATGGCCATAATTCCTGACTAAGATTTTCCTATACTTCTTTAGGCTGAAGCATGCGACACAACAATCTAAATCTAGAACTGGTGTCCTCATAGGATCTTGGAGGAAAAGACATTAGAGGAGACATTCATTGGTGTAAATCTAGAGGTGAGACATTTTCGCATCTTTGGATGTTTAGTATATATCCATGTACTAGTAGAAAAGAGGACTAACTCGGAACTCTCCAATAGGAAGGATTTAATTGTAGTTTACCATTAACGATCAAATCAATAATGCTGCTAAGCTTCTGACAACCTGCTAGATGGGTACACACAAGACAGGGACCTACTGTCACCTTGGCCCAAGCCCCTACTATTTAGGCCCATCACTCCCTCAATGACCAAGGGAGATGTCCCTAATTAATCTGAAGTAACTCCTCATTGAAATCAATGCCTCCAATGGAGTCACCTGGTGTGGAGGTGTTTGCTTATATAAGTTGTCTAGCTGTAAAAAGTCACTATAGTAGCTGAAAACTAAACAACAAATACTAGTAGCCAAAAATATTGAAAATATATCACACAACCTATGGATTTTGGTCTACACTAGAAATTATAACAATAAATGTGATTATCTTTTGATTTGGGTTGTTATGTGAGGAGTTATGACTCAAAACAACTTGTTTTTCTATGTAATAGACTGTAAAATATACATAAAACGCAGGACACCAATCTATTTTTATTTTAACAACCACCTTATAGGTGCCTTGGCACTTCTAGATAATTAGTCTAGGGGTGGAGAATATATGAGGGTGAATATAAAGGATTTTGAGACCTCCTTTCAATTAAAATATGTCTGAAAAGTGAATTTCCAGCTAACTGGAAATCATTTTCAGACTGGATGAAACCCTCTTGGTTCACTCACCCAAATATTTCTAGATTTAAATTAATCACTTAAATATCACTGGAAATGATGAAATTTTACTCTAAATTAATTGAAATTTAACTATTAAGCACTATAGAGTAAATGAAAAGAGTTTGGGTTGTATATACTTGGAAAGCGAAAGACCCTTTTGGAAAATGCATATTCAACTTGGTACAACAATATAAACTTCAAATATGTAGCAGAAAATGGCTAGGTACATGCGTAAGTGTTGATTTTTAATGTACCTTGGATAAGTGGTTTCCCATGGGTTATTATCTACTTATGGAAAAGTGTCCAAAATAATTATTTTCCTAAGCGTGACTTTATAAAGTGAAAGTGACTCTATAAGTGATAAAGTCAATGTTAAATTATAAAGTGAAAAGTGACTTTAGACATAAAGTAAAATGTGAGTACTTTATTTAATGGGTGAGTTAAAATAGAAAATGAGAATTAAATGCACATTTATTCTCATCCCTTGATCTAAATTAATCTGAGCCATTAGATCTTAGGGTTGTCCAAAAGTCATTTAGGGAAACAAAAGGAGGAAAGAAAAGAGAGACCACATTCATTCTTCATGAGTAGATTGGAGAAAGGAGGCTAAGAGTTGGAGAAAAGTTATGAAGGAGAAATTTGTTGCAGCAAGCTAAAGGAGTGATTTCTGGGCAAAATTAGGCACGAAAATCAAGGCATAGAAGATAGAAGAAGGTATATTACGAACAACGCTTAACGTTGTGAGTTGCACGTTGTTCGAGAGAAGTTTTTGAGATTTTTTTTTGAAAAAAATCCGTATAGTCCGTAAGGAATCCGTACCGTATAGTCCATACAGTCGTATCCGTATAGTACATATTTTCAGCTTCAGGTGGGCACAACAATTGAGGCAAAGTGGGCACGATTTTCAAGGAGTTTTGGGCTGAAGAGATAAGTTGTATTTTTCTATTTTGGTTTGTCTACAAATGTATTTGTCCTAAACTTGAAAGATAAATAAATTTGAAGAGCTCTCTAACATGGTTTCCCCAGAAAAGATTGAAGGGGTTTTGCCTGGGTCTAAGTTGACCAAAAATCTATGTGTATTTTTATGTGTGTTGCTGGTCTGTTTATGTACATATTTATTTTTAGCATGTGTTGAAAATCCCATGTGTTTTAATCTGTAAATTTCATTTCCAGAATTCTATATGTTGAATGTATGTTTATGGGAAAGGGCATTTAATTGAATGGGAGTGATAAGGTGAAATTAAAACCGGGTTGGGGTTGCTGGAAACTTTTTTAGTCATCAAATTTCAACATGGTATCAAAGGTATATGCTGAAAATTACAGTTTGAACAATAGACAATAGTTTGGGACAACAAACAGTGGTTTGGACAACAAATTGATTTTTTGGACAACAAACTCAGTTTGGACAACAAACTGATATTTTGAGACAACAAGGTGAAATTTCACAGAGACTAAACTTTTGGGACAACAAGGTGTGATGGAAAGTTCATTTCTCCATTTTCTTGGTTTTGTAAATTTTGGACAGTAGTCATGGCCATATTCTTAAGGATAGAGGACAGACTTGATGGGATATCCAACTATGTCATTTGGAAGGACAAAATTCAGACAATGTTTGAGGAGGCAACAGTTTTGGACTTGCACCTCTTACTGCTGCAGACGAACTTGCTGAATTCACAAAAAATAATACAAAGTAAAAAAGGATTTTGATGGATAGTCTGAAGGATCATGTGGTTCGTCAGGTGAGAGGAAACACATACACATATCATATGTGGAAAAATCTAACCACTCTTTATCAGAGTACCAATGAGAGTAGGAAGATGGTACTCAAAGAAAAATTGAAGAACATTAGGATGACAAAGGCTGAAAGTGTAGTTCATTATCTTGGCAGGGTCAAACATGTAAGTGATGATTTGACTACTATTGGTGAGGTAGTTGCACCCTCAAGGTTAGTCAGGATAGCTGTAGTGGGACTTCCTAAGTCTTGGGAGGTCTTTGGAGACGCTATTACCTCTAGGGAGAATCTTCCCAATTGGGACAGATTCTGGGATGATTGTGTGCAACATGAGATATAAAAGACTGACAATGGTGGGGTGAAGATAACATAGGAGGAGGATGTAGCCTTAACAGTCAGGGGGAAGAACAAAGGGAAGGCCAAGAAAGGGGCCTCATCAAATGGGGCTAAGGGAAAGGAGAAGAAGAAGAAGAAATATAAGGATATGTCCAAAGTCAAATGTTGGGCATGTCAAAAGATGGGACACTATGCTGCTACCTATCCTGAGAGGAAGAACAAGGGGAAGAAGGCTACTGTAGCTTCAACAGAGGTGGAGCAATTTTATTCACAGTTTGACCAGGACTTTGCATTTAGTACTTCTACATCTAGTAGGAGTACATCATCCAATGTGTGGTACATAGACAACGGGGTTTCCCGCCATATGATAGGTGCACGAGAGTTCTTTTCAGAGCTTGTAGAGAGGGCACTTGATATTGAGATTGTACTAGGAGATGACTGCACTGTGAGAGATGTTGGTGTGGGGACTGTGACCTTTGAGAGGGAGTCTTTGCCTCCTTTGAAGGTCATGGATGTTTTGTATGTTCCAGGGATGAAGAAGAACTTGATTTCAGTGTCTGCTATGGAGGAGAAGGGTTTTGACGTCACTTTCTCAGGAGGGCACGTATTGATGCATCCCAGGGGAGATTTCATCACTTCGGCCAAAGTGATTGGAGTCTACTATGGAAAAACTATATAGGTTCAATATTCATTCGGCAGGAGCATTGGTGAGTAGCACATCTGGTACCACTCACACTATTACCACCAATAATAGAGACTTGTGCGAGTTATGGCACTGGAGGATGGCGCATATGCATCATGGAGCTTTGAGAGTACTGAGGGAGATCACTACTGGAGTTCCTGATTTTAGTGTCGAGCATTATGAGGTCTACAGAGGGTGTTCTTTAGTCAAGTACACCAAGTTACCATTCCCAACGAGCGACAACAGATCTACAGGTATACTAGACTTGATTCATAGTGATGTTAGTGGCCATATGTCTCACGTGTCTTTTGGTGGTTATGAGTACTATGTTATATTCATTGATGACTACTCTAAGAGGACTTGGATATATTTCCTGAAGACCAATGGTGAGGTCTTCAGTCACTTTAAGGAGTTCAAATCTCTTGTGGAAAAGAAGAGAGGTAGGAAGATTCGGGTCTTGAGGTCAGACAATGGTGGTGAGTACATCAATGGTGGGTTTTCTAACTTTTGTGCATAAGAGGGTATTAGGAGAGAGTTCACGGTTCCTTACAACCCCCAACAGAATGGGTGTCTGAAAGGAAGAACAAAGCTATTGTTGGGGCTGCTAGAGCGATGATTCATGATCATGGGTTGCCTTTGTTTTTGTGGGCTGAGGCCTACAATACTATTGTTTATCTTCAGAACAGGAGTCCGTTGGATGGTGTTTTTGTTGATGTCGACCCGTGGAGTTGACTGGGTTTTACTTTGACCAAAAACACCACTCATTGATGTCAAATGGTTAATGAACACTTCTTAGTAATTTTCGGATTTCAAGATGGCAGCTATACTATTGGATGGTTCAAAACCCAAGTCTTAGTGTTCGGGTTCCCTAGACTGAGGGTGTACCCCAACTTTGTCAAGGTTCTTTTTGGTAGGTAAAATAATTGATTTTGGGTAAGAGATCTATGTCATTAGATTCTCCTCAAAAAGATGTTTCTGTTGATATGTGGTACGTCCCGAGAGGCCTCCTAGTTTGAGAGATAATTCACAATTGAAGTTGGTGACGCCATTTTCTAGGCTAATACCCAAAGGGGTGGTGCCTTGGCATAACTTTATTGGTTGTAGGCACAAACGCCACAAGGATAGTAATGTAGCATCAAACTATTAGTTGAATAGTTTAGATGTCCTATTAATGAAACTCCTAGAACATTTGATGATGTGGCACCTGTTAGCCTCGCTGACAAATGGCCCAAAATTGGATCCATATATGCCCTTAAAGTCTCCAAATTTTCTTAAAAATCATCCCAAGGGATCCAAAAATGCTCTTGAAATCTTCAGCATTTGCTCAAAATCATCCAAAGTTCAAAATCAGCGCAAGAGGAGAGCCCTTGGAAGGGCGTAAATACACTATCGGGAGGTAAAAAACCAAAGAAAACAATGGAAATCAAGTATCACAGGCTTAAAGCAGAGGAATGAACAACAGCCGTGAGATCTGGCCGATCAATGGTCCATATCTGATCGGCGGGAGGCAATCGGCGGAAATCAGCGCGGGCCCAAGGGAACTTGTGATGGCGATCGACGATCGCTATCAGTGATCTGAAAATGGGGCTCTTAGGCTTCTTGTCTAACTTACAAGAACCTCTCCCACTTCTAAAGATTTAAATTTTCCCAAGTCTTAATGATTAACCAATGCGGAATTAAGAAATGTTTGAAAATATAGGTGTATGCTTGTATTTGTTTTTGACTGTTGAGTGCATATGTTCATTTGCTTATGCTGATGGGAAACACAAATAACAGTAAATAAAGCAGCAATTCAACAAACCCATAAGATAACAATATAATACAGAGTTCACCCTGATATCTTGGGCTACATCTCCTTGAGCTCTAATCAACTCGATTAGGCTCTCTGGGATTATGGCTTCAATTCTTTTACAAGTGCTACACTTAACTCCATTGGTTTACAGCTGAACCAATGGGCTTAGAATGCCAACTTACCCCTGGCTGTCCTTGTTCTGCAGACAGGTCTAGGTTTCTCTGGACTTGACTCCTTCAATCAGTGCTCTGAGCTTCTTGAGCTTCTGGCTTCTCTGACTCCCTCAGAATTCTGTATTTGTCTATGGAACTCCTTCTCCTGTCTTTGACACACTTGAAACAACTAGCCATAGCTTGATCATTCGATCTCCTGTTGTGCTGCAACTTCACTGCAGCCTCGTGGCCCTTTAGAAGTATATTAGAGCTCTCTGGCTCTGTGGCTCTGCCTCCAATCTCTGGTGGCTCTGCTTATTACGGTGAGCTCAATTGAGTCCCAAATAACAGATATAATCAGTAGGATTGTACTTGGATCCCCCAAGTCTCTTTGGAGTACACAGACCCTCTGGAGTACTCTCTCTGTCTTTGTCGTAATTATGGCTCACTTGCTGCCTTTGCTTCTTCAGGTCAGCTCAGCTTTGGTTTCTCTGCTTCCAGGTCTGCCTACTACTTCCTGGGATGCAGCGTCTCTCTTCTCTGTCAGTCTGTGGATTTTAAGACAATCTGCTTTCTCCCTGTTCGTTTCCGCTTCTTTGCTTTTTGGTTCCCTGCCTCTGTCCGTTCGAATCCCTTCTTTCAGTGGTTACCGTAACTGCATAACGCCTTATAGGGAGGTGGCCACCTATTCCTTTAATGGATGAGCGTGTCAGGTTCACTGGAAACACTCGATCATTTGAAATGGCCGTTATTTCTATTTATTCTAAGAATGCCCGTGAAACACGAATCTCTGCCAAATCATCGTCCACGCCGGACTTCAGAATCCTGCACAATCTGCTTTATAACTTCGTCAAATCCGGTCATCTATCAGGTCGCATCTCCACCGTTGATCTGGACCCTCCAGATCCTACGGTCATCGCACATATCAGGCAGATAACTTGCTCGACATTTACTCGTCCAATGTGAGCGGTTTTCTCTCTCTTCCACTCGACGCGTGTCACTCGCTGTGTGGCATCAGGCGGGACTCGGTCTAAACCGCTTACTGCTCAAAGCCTTTCCAATATCCTGCCGGTTTTTGTGGAATCCCGCCTCGGACGAAACCGAAACACTTTCCACTGATTTCATGATTTTTCGGGTCTGGGTGCATGTGGCTCTCCTTCTTCGAGGGGTTTTCCTTGCGATATGCGATTAGCGACTTGTAGCTAATCACATATTAGATTCCTCCCCTGTTAACTCAAACCATTGCTGACTTTGCTAATTCGTGACAACGCATTACCATGTTCCGCCGCCCTGCGCGCTTGATCGATGACCCTCGTTGATTCGCGTTGATCATTGTTAGCAATGGTCATGAGGATTCCTTTGATAAGCTTGATCTTCACAAGATTTTTAATATTTGGCATAAATTATAGAGAGTTCATGAAGAATTAGAGAGTTTCAAGATCTATTTTGGATCACGCCTTCCCACTAAAAGAACTTTCGGTCCACCAAAACACTGATATACTGATCTGAGCAGTAAATGAGAGTAACAACGCCCTCTTCTTTCAACCTCCCTACACTTGCTTTTTCATAGTGCCTCTGAACCAAAATCTTTGACCACTTCCCTGCTTGGATGGGTTGGTCGTCTTAGGAAGAACTGTTTTCCTCCTTGACTTCATGCAAAACTTATGTTGTGAAGTTTACAGAAGGTAGTTTGAACTTCTTTGCCTTGATCCTTGATCCAAGGCGGCTCAAATGAATGTGAAGTACATCTGCTCCATAAAAATTTCATTTGTACCTGTTTGAAAAGCTGCAAACAACAACTGTTAACAACATCAGGTATATAGACAACAACTGGATGGACTAACTCCTGCTTCAACAAAGAAACAGATTTCACATTTTGTGAACCCTTCCATGTCTTATATCTGCATACAAATGATTGACTAGATAACAAGCCAATAAAACATGCCCTTACAACAAATGACTCTTCAAGTCAAGCATGTAGGAAAAAGACCTTTAGGACTCTTTTCCAAAAGATGAAACACTTCATCATTATCTCCATTTTGGAGACCAAGTTAACTTCTCCCAAGCCAACATCACATGCATGCATTCCATATTTCAACTTTCGCTTAAGTACACTGTACTTTCAAAGCTGAAATGAACATACTGTTGTAGCAATAAAGTGAGTTTCCTACTCAACTTATTTCCATTTACCATTTTGGTAAGATCCTACAACTTGCATTTATTCCACAAATAAATGCAAACAGATGCATCAATAGACATGCAATCTTAATTGGATAAGAATTCTAACCATTTCTTACCAATTCATTTCAAAGGTCCCTCCTTTGTTTGCACATCAGCATCAATATGTGAATCATCTTGAAACACATCAATCATGGAATGTTCATTTCCTTCCCTGCCATTTTCTTTTTCCACCTTCTCCTTCAGCTTTGGTGGAAGTAGTGCTGGATTCAAAGTCCAACACCGTTTAGCAAGTTGCCCTTGCTTATGGCAGTAAGTGCAACACATGTCCATCCTTTTGACAGCATGATTTGCCTTGTCCTGTGGACCTTTGGCTGCTTGCTTCTTTTTCTTCAAAACTTTCCTGTATGTGGCCATCTTCTTCCAACATCTAGAAACATAATGGTTATCCAAACCACAAAAGGAACATGCAATTCTTTTTCCATGCTTTAAAAAATCGAAAGGAATGTGTTTAGAACCAGATTTATACCTACCTCTTTCACCTTTATTGCCTTCATGAGGAGGTGAAGCAAATGAAGAAGTGGCTCCCTTTGGAACACCATCACTTTCTTCAAGGCTGTTAGAGTTTCCACAACTCTTTGGTTCAAGTGTGTGCTTCTGAACACTTGCATCCGGTGAATGATGTTGCGAGCTATTGCATTCCTTTTGAATACAATCCTCACACTTCTGAGGTAGAGGAACTGCAATGAAACTCCTTTTTGGAATTGTTTCAATGGCCTCCTTGGCAGCTTTGGAATTCTCTCCATAAGACTATCCATAGCCAAGACTTAAATACGTAGGCCTTTCCTCAACCATTATTGGCTCAACAATACCTTGTGCATGTTTGCCCAATCCTTTTCCTTCATAGCCCATCTTGGACATTAGGTTGGAACCTATGCCTTTGGTATGTTTTTCAAAAGAACCAATATAAGCATTCTTAGAAGAATTCAAAGACAAACATGAATGGTTTACCTCTTCTTCAAGCTGATACTTGGCCAAGGCTTCTTTGGCAACAAAGAGTTGTGACTCCAACTCATGCATCCTTTTGAGGTTCATATTTACAATATGAAGTTGCCTCTCCATTTCCTGCAATTTTCTAGAAAGCATCTGTTTCTCTTCCTCCATGGAATTCAACTGCTCTCTAACTATGCTGCTCTTCCTTCTCTCTTCATACATTTCTCTCACCATATCCATCATGGTGGACAAGTCTTGCTTTATGTCTCCATTAAAGAGTGTTGGGGAGCAAGAAGAATTTGAGAACTCACTTGTAGAAGTTGTCATTTTCAAAATGCACAAAAGAACTTCAAACAAGATTATTAAAGAGGTTATTCAGTAACCTCTTGCAACAACCTTTTGTGCTTCAAGGATTGCCCTGAGGTCCTTTGGGATAGAAGAATGCTTTAAGCCCTTCTTCCTTCTTTTTCTTCTTGGACTATGCTATCAATAACTTTCCCTTCACCTTTGCAAACTCAAACAATAGTCAGTCTCCAACCAAGCATACTCAATGAGGCAATCAATCATTGACTGTCCAAACACCTTTCAGACAAGCAATCTTTGCCCTATCAATCAAGCATTCTGCTATAACCTTCTTTGAAGGTGGGGTTAATCAATCTTAAGCTCTGATACCACCTGATCTGAAAATAGCGCTCTTAGGCTTCTTGTCTAACTTACAAGAACCTCTCCCACTTCCAAAGCTTTAAATTTCCCAAGTCTTAATGATTAACCAATGTGGAATTAAGAAATTCTTGAAAATATAGGTGTATGCTTGTATTTGTTTTTTACTGTTGAACACTTTTGTTCATTTGCTTATGCTGATGGGAAACATAAATAACAGTAAATAAAGCAGCAATTCAACAAAACCATAATATAACAATATAATATGGAGTTCACCCTGATATCGTGGGCTACGTCTCCTTGAGCTCTAATCAACTCGATTAGGCTCTTTGGGATTATGGCTTCAATTCTTTTACAAGTGCTACACTTAGCTCCATTGGTTTATAGCTGAACCAATGGGCTTAGAATGCCAACTTCCCTGGCTGTCCTTGTTCTACAGACAGGTCCAGGCTTCTCTGGACTTGACTCCTTCAGTCAGTGCTCTGAGCTTCTCAAGCTTCTAGCTTCTCTGACACCCTCAGAATTCTATATTTATTTCTGGAACTCCTTCTCCTGTCTTTGACACACCTCAGACAACTAGCCAGAGCTTGATCATTCGATCTCCTACTGTGCTGCAACTTCACTGCAGCCTCGTGGCTCTTTGGAAGTCTATTAGAGCTCTTTGGCTTTGTGGCTCTGCCTCCAACCTCTGGTGGTACTGCTTATTACAGTGAGCTCAATTGAGTCTCACATAACAGATACAATCAGTAGGATTGTACTTGGATCCCTCAAGTTTCTCTTGAGTACACAGACTCTCTAGAGTACTCTCTCTGTCTTTGTCGTAACCCTGGCTCACTTTCTGCCTTTGCTTATTCAGGTAAGCTCGGCTCTGGTTTCTCTGCTTCCAGGTCTGCCTACTGCTTCCTGGGATGCCCCCTCTCACTTCTCTGTCAGTCTGTGGCTTTTAAGCCAATCTTCTTTCTCCTTGTTTGTTTCCACTTCTCTGCTTTCTGGTTCCCTGCCTCCATCCATTCGAATCCCTTCTTTTAGTGGTTACTGTGACTGCATAACACCTTATAGGGCGGTGGCTACCTATTCCTTTAATCGATGAGCGTGTCAGGTTCACCGGAAACACTCGATCGTTTGAAACGACCGTTATTTCTGTTTATTCAAAGAATGCCCGCGAAACATGAATCTCTGCCAACTCATCGTCCACGTCAGCCTTTAGAATCCCGCACAATCTGCTTTATAACTTCGTCAAATCCGGTCATCCATCGGGTCACATCTCCGTCGTTGATCTGGACCCTCTAGATGCTACGGTCATCGCACATATCGGGTGGATAACTTGCTCGACGTTTGATCGTCTGATGTGAGCGGTTTTCTCTCTCTTCCGCCAGATGCGTGTCACTCGCTGTGTGGCATCGGGCGGGACTCGGTCTAAACCACTTACCGCTCGAGGCCTTTCTGATATCCTGCCGGTTTTTGTGGAATCCTACCTCGGACGAAACCGAAACACTTTCCGTTGCATTTCATGATTTTTCGGGTCGGGGCGCATGTGGCTCTCCTTCTTCAAGGGGTTTGCCCTGCGATATGCGATTAGTGACTTGTCGCTAATAGCATATCAGGTTCCTCCCCCATTGATTCAAACCATTGCTGACTTTACTAATTCGCGATAGCGTGCGCTACCATGTTCTGCCACCCTGCGCGCTTGATCGACGACCCTCGTTGATTCGCGCTAATCACAATTAGAAACTGTCATGAGGATTCCTTTGATAAGCTTGATCTTCACAAGATTTTGAATCTTTGGCATAAAGTATAGAGAGTTCATGAAGACTTAGAGAGTTTCAGGATCCATTTTGGATCAATCGGGGATTACTATGAGCGCTAACCATGGACCTCTGGCTTGGGCGATATGCGATTGCGATCAGATCGCATTGCTGTATCACAATAGAACAACACTAGGGGGTGGGGCCTATGCATATACATATGGGCGACCCGGTAGCTAGACCTGACGATCATATATATGATATTTCATAATATCTTAGGTCCGCTAAAGCCCATTTTTAATTTCTTTCAATGTTTTTCGTGTATTTCAAAAATACAAAGGGAAGACTGTGGACAGGCCTTTTTGTGACTTGCGATAGCGATAAAGTCGGACTCGATGGGATTTGGAACAAAAATATATAAAATTTGAAGTCTGTAAAAGCTAGTTTTCAATGTATTTCGTGTATTTTCTTGTTTAACAAAATATAAAGGGAACGGGCCAAATGCATCTTGCGATGGTGACAAGGACGGACTCGATGGGTTTCGAAATAGAAGTACATATATTTTCAAGTCCGCCAAAGCCCATTTTCATGCATTTTCAGTGTTTTTCGCGTATTTCATAATACAAGGAAAATAAATAGGAGTAGGCTCTTTTGTGACTTGTGATGGCGACAAGGGCAGACCCGAGAGATGAATAAACCGTACTTGAGGACTTTGGAAGTCCGAAAGAAACAGAAAGAAGTAAGATTTCTCATTGTTGTAGTGTTTTCTGTATGAAATAGAAAATAGTCATGTATTAACAGAAAGGGACCATTTAAAGGGATTATTAGGGCCCGAAGACCCATTCCACCATATAAAAGAGACCGGGAGACATATTGCTGAGAAACAGGGGTCGAAAAGGGAAAGAGAAGGGCCACAACATGCAACTCACTCGCAACAGAATCGATTAGGGAGCATAGACAACACAACATAGCCAAATCAACCAAAAACGACCATGGAACCACATCACAACACAATCGGAACAAACAGAATGATTGTGGGGCATCTCTGGCACGAGAGAGCTCCCAGACAGTGAAACAAACTACCCAAAATATCTGAAGGTGGTTATTCCTCTGTTAGAAGGAGAAAACCTGCGAGCCATGTTTGCCTATTGAGAAATCAATCAGTTAACAAGACAGATCAGACAGATTAAGACTCCGAGCCTTTGAGAGCTCAGAAGCATTGTAAAAGGCCTATAAAAGGCTGGAAACTAGATGTAATAAGGGTTCAACTTTTGGAGATTTTTCCTCCTCTGTTCCTTCAAGCTTCTCATCTTCATTCTAGCAATATAAGCTTCTTTTGCTATTATATGTTCAATGTCCATTCTCTTTGCTATTCTATGCTTGCACTTGAATAGGTTATTCAGGTTTTCTTCTATGTCTAATACCAGATAACTGTAATCTTATCTCTGCATTGATAAAATAGATTTGCAAGTCTCATTTACTTCCTGTAGCTGGCCATTCATACGTGTTTATGTATGAAATCTGTTGGTACAGTCAGTGTTCTCCATCTATCCATTGAATTTATAAATTATTGAGCATTAGTGGTCTAAAGCCTTGTATTGGTGAGAGTGTTCATGCATGTCTTGAGTGAAAATAGAGCTGAAATGGTTATCTGACTTGATCCAAACCATCATCCATTCCAATAGTTCTGAGAACAATATTGAAGATTATATGTTACCAGGCATCTCCGATCTGCAACCTAGGAGAGTTTCCTGGAGTGATGACAACACCTTTACATTGGCCTAGATAGTTTTATTCAAGGATGTGCTTAGGATACAGCTTAATCATTATTGGAAATTACAAAAGGCATTAGACTCCATCAAAACATCAAACTCCCATTTCCTTAGTCGAAAAGCTTCTATGCAATCTTAAATTTTAGTGAAAGAATTTACTTGGAGGACCCTACAAATATATTTTAAAATTAAAAATCAAAATGTTAAGGGTCTTTAGGCCTAAAAGACAAACCATACTCAAACCTCAATCTTATCTTAGGGCTTAAGAAACAATTCAATAGCATTTAAATAACACTCACTAAGAATTTACTTAAGCCTAAAGCCTCTCCAATGTATATCTTATGAAGTTCTTACCAAACAATATTAAAATAGACCTAATACCTAAATGGCTTGCTTAGGAATAAAGACAATTATTTAAAATAATAAAATAATATTAATAAAGATAAAAAGAAAAGTGTGACACTAACGTCTATCTCCTAAGTGCCCCTAACTAGCTTCACCACACACTATAAAAAGAGACTCCTAACCTCCAAAACATAACATCTCAACGAATCCTTTTATGCTTGACCTTTGAAATTACTCGACCTTCCTGAGGTAGATTAGCAAAATTTTATAAGGAAGAGAAGTGTGATTCATGTGGCAAGGGCAACGAAGAACTCTAAGGAAAATAAAGTGCAGATCTCTAAGGACAACGAAGGATTTTTTTTGGTAAGGATCTTGCCTTGTTATCTCTTGATCCTGTGTAGTTTAAGGTTAAGACTTTCCTTTGCTCCCCTTACAAAGTTGCAAGTTCTATTCTTAATTTTATGGATCTATTGGTCATGTTTTGGGCATAAACTTACTAGTCTAAAATCACTACAGTTGTGGAGCTCCTGTGAATCGTTACAGACCTTGATCACTTTATAAACATTCAAGATGAAGTCTTCAAGAAATCCATGACTTTTGTGGTGCAATTCTGTTGTAACTGACTCTAGCATAAAATAATGTTAAGTCTACCCATATTCATATATGTGTGCGAGTCCTCCTTGTAAGCCGAAATCATTTAGGACCTACTCGGTGGGCATCTACAACACCTTTTTGCAAAAGTCAGATTTGAAGTCTCTTTGTTTAGACATTCATATCTATAGGAGCAATAATTTTGCAGTAGTATAGGTTTACTGTAACAATAGTTTAAGACTAAGGTTTTTGTCATTGTTGAAGCATAGTACACACATTGGTTATTGGGATGATGATGCAGTAAACTTTGACACACTGTATCAGTGATCTAATAATGTGTATGGACAGTGACATGTGTAAAGACACCGGTCCCCCTGTCAATATATGATGTTGATTCTTATCATAAGACAATGTTGGCATTGTGATACAGGTGTTGTTCTTGATGGCAACTCACACAGATGACAATTCACAGTGCAATATGCTAACTTACAGATCAGACTCCAGAGATTGAAGAAAGAGAGTAGTTTAAGAAGTATACGCCGGTTCACTTTGTCCAAGCAACGTATACACACAGATTAACAGAACAAAAAGAGCGTATACATATACATGCACTTTCACAGAAGCAAAAACACGTATTGGATTGAAAATTAAGGTTTTGGTCCAAGGTATTGGTTCAAGGTATTTGGTCCGAGGTATTTGGTCCAAGGTATTGGTCCTAAGTGGTTTTGGTTGAAGGTATTGAGAAAGGCCTAAAACTACGTAAGGAAGAGAAGATCATTAGGCCAAGATGTTCAAGTAATGGATATCTTATGAAGAGTGAGATCAAAAGCAAATATTCATGTTATGGGTTTCTGGTGCTTTTCTTGATCTGAACTAAGGATGAACCTTAGTGTTTGATGAGGGATGAGATCTAATCAAGATCATAAGACCTGAAATGAATTATCATTATGTGGTTTGATCATGGATAGTCTAGGTCTGAATGTTAGCGCATGATTTACACTGTAAATATTCTAATATGAGTATGACTGAAGTCTATAATAGTTGTGATGTTTTAAGTTAGCATTTGTAGATCTGTACACTGGTTCGCTTGGGTAAAAGTGCATATACACGCAGGTTCACCACATCTAAGTAGCGTATATAGTATGAAAAGTGATGTTTGAAGTTGTAGATTGGTTCTGGTGATTGATGCAGAATTTTGGTTTCTACATTGTGTTCTGGTGATAGTGTTCTAGTACAAGAGCCAGCGAGTTGGAGCTCCCTTCTAGTAGCAGCAGGAAAATGGTGAAGGTTGGAGCTTTCTGTAGGTCGATGCCTATGTACTAGTAAATGCATCGGCTAGTATAAGAGCTAAGGGGTTGTAGCTCCCTTCCAGTAGAAGATGGAGAACGAGAGAAGGTTGTAGCCTTCTGTAGGTGGGTACCTGCATACTGGTATGAGTCTGCACCAGTACAAGATTGTAAACATGTTTTTCTTATATTAAAAGAAGACAACAATAGGTGGTTTTTGTCCCACATTGGGTTTCCACCTTAAATCTTGGTGTTCATGTGTGTTGCTTATGTGTGATGGTTTATTCTGTTATTACTACATATGGTTACTATTTATATGGTTAATGAAGTACTGATGCACTGATTAAAGATCAACATATGATGAGTTAACTGAATCATAAGTTTGTTGGATATACACTGGTTTCTTTAAAGACAGTTGCGTGTACACGCGAGTTAACTTAAATGAAGTAGAGTATATAAATATGACTATGGAAATGAAAAATTTATTGATGTGTAAATACTGATTCAGCTCCCCTCTCAATATTATTTCCAACAATTGGTATCAGAGTAGGTCCTTTGGCAGAAGCTTAATCACTTGAAGGAGATCCGTAGAAACAATGGGAAATAAGTTAAAGAAGAAAGCACCTAAGAAGAAGAAGACATCTCAAAGGAACAATGACAACAAGAGAGACAATGGACCGTCAGGTGGAAGAAAGTATTGAGATTTAAAATCACCTCAGATTGAAGATGAACAAGAAAATGAAGTATCAGGTACAAATTTTTGGTCTTCTAGTTATACTTTTCTTTGTTCATGTAATATTGAAGATATTGGAAGTGACCGTGAAAGAAACATAGAGGTAGGAGTTAAAAGACTCGCAGATAAAATCAGAGATCAACAAGATCTATTTAACAAAAGGGAGCGTGCCTTCAAAGAAGAAGTTACGAGACTAAAAGCTCAGTTGGAGGAAGGAAACAAGGTAAGGAAAAGGTACAAGGAAAGGTGAGATCAATGTCAAAAGCTGCAGGATGAAGTGACATTATTAAGAAATGAAATAAATGAAAAGAGTACAACAATCAAGAGACTTAAAGATAGATCCAATTACTATGAAAGTCTTGAAGCTAAGATCCTCTCTCTAAAAGAAGATGTTGAAAATAAGCAGAATGAAGAACTACCTCAAGCAGATGAAGAACAAGAAAATGAGATTCTCAAATTAAGGCAACAAGTGGAAGAAGGAAGAAAGGCTGAAGAAATCTTGAAGAAGCAATATATGGAAAAGGAAGAGCAATATCAGGTTGAGGTAAATATCTTAAAAGGTAAATTACAAGAAAGGGATAAACTGTTACGATTTCAAGACAATACTAAGATTTTGGATAATATTCTTAGTAGTCAAAGGTCTCCTACCATCAAAACTGGTCTTGGTTTTCATGAATCTGTTGAAGGTGAATCTAGCTCACAAGATGAGGCAAGGAACTTTAATGCAAAATCTGAAATTCTCAACAAGGAGATGAGAGGTCAACCCCATCAACAACCAAGGAAAGAAAGTATTCAAAGAAAATATTTTACTCCTAACTATGGAAGTGATAGTCGGTTATTTCCTCCGATGAATAATGTTGAATGTTTTATATGTCATAATTTTGGACATGTTACAACAAGATGCAGAAGTAGAATGGTTCAAAACCGTCACACAAAAAGATCATCAACTTCCAGGTACTTTAAGGGATATTGTTTTTCTTGCAATATGTTTGGTCACAAATCCATTGACTGCTATAGAAGGAATATGAAACATGTAAGATGTTATGCATATAACAAGGTTGGGCACATAGTAAAAGAATGCAGGACCAAATTTTGGCCAACATACCAAAAGGAGAAATCATCACCACGCTCCAAGGTATGGAAGAAGAAGGAAGTACAACCAAAAAGATGTGGCATAGCACAATATACAGACATAACAGACTCAGAGGGAGCTCAAAGTATGAAACTTCAGTGTTCCATATCTCATATGCAGTTATCATGAAGACAAGTCGCGTATATACGCGAGTTCAAAGCTGCACAGTCGCGTATATGTTGGTTTGAGGAAAAAGCAGTGAGAAAGACTCATAAAAGTGATATAATATGGTTCAGTCAATTATCAATTATCTGTTTTGTTCTGATTGATGATGGTTATAGTCTGTTGATGATATGTGGAAGTATTTTTGGCCCTCATAAGCTGTTAATAAGTTGATGATAACTAGTTGATGGTGATGCCTTGATGATTCTTACTGATATTTGCAATCATTAGATCTGACAATGAACAATTGGCACAGGTTCAAGGGGAGCATATCCTTCTAATAATGTATTGTTGGAATTATGTTAGAAGATCTTGGTACATGAAGATACATATATTGTTTGATCCACATAGTTGTTTTTATTCAGGTGACTCTTTTGATGATGGAAATATACAGGCTGTTGATCCTGATGCTGCTAACAAATGTTGATATTGTAGATCATATATGGTGTATGATAGTTGTCGATGACTATCATGGTCTTGTTTAGATCGATTGTCCTTGTTATAAATGTCATGTATGTTGTAAAGGTCATGAAAAGACCTAATTTGTAACCCCACTATGCATGGGAAGGATGATGTAATAATTTCTATTTCAGTCATGTATAAACATTTGGTATATCCCCAGTTGGTTGGGTGGATGAGTCAAAATTGGTGTATCCCCACTTGATTGGAAGATTGATGTATGTATGCGTCATTGGTGATAGGAAGGTCATACTCACTTAGTTGAGTTATAGAGTCATGTTATTTTTTTGGAAAATATTTTTGCAGACTCTGCATGTGCTCAGGGGGAGCATGGACGGTTCAGTGCATCTCAGCGTGTACAAAGGGGGAGCTTAATAAGAGATTTCATCATGTACTCAAGGGGAGCATGCACAACATAATGTATATCAAAGGGGGAGAATATCTTGGTCTTCCCTTTGCCCTTGATGTCAAAGGGGGAGAGTGTCTTAGTATTATTGTTTTGTTGCCATAAAGTCCAAAGGGAGAGATTGTTGGCATTATGATACAGGCGTTGTCCTTGATGGAAACTCACACAGATGACAGTTCACAGTGCAACATGTTAACTTATAGATCAGACTCCAGAGATTGAAGAAAGAGAGTAGTTTAAGAAGTATACGCTGGTTCACTTTGTCCAAGCAGTGTATACACGTGGATTAACATAACAAAAGGAGCGTATACGTATACACGCACTTTCACATAAGGAAAAACACGTACGAGATTGAAAATCAAGGTTTTGGTCCAAGGTATTGGTCCAAGGTATTTGGTCTGAGGTATTGGTTCGAGGTATTGGTTTGAAGTATTTGGTCCAAGGTATTGGTCCTAAGTGGTTTTGGTCCAAGGTATTGAGAAAGACCTAAAACTATATAAGGAGGAGAAGATCATTAGGACACGGTGTGTAAGTAATGAATATCTTATGAAGAGTGAGATCAAAAGAAAATATGCATGTTATGGGTTTCTGGTGCTTTTCTTGATCTGAACTAAGGATGAACCTTAGTGTTTGATGAGGGATGAGATCTAATCAGGATCATAAGACTTGAAATGAATTATCATTATGTGGTTTGATCATGGATAGTCTAGATCTGAATGTTAGCGTATGATTTAGCATTTGCAGATCTGTACGTTGGTTCACTTGGGTAAAAGTGCGTATACATGCAGGTTCGACACATCTAAGTAGCATATACAATATGAAAAATGATGTTTGAAGTTGCAGATTGGTTCTGATGATTGATGCAGAGTTCTGTTTCTGCATTGTGTTCTCGTGACAGTGTTCTGAATGTTCAGATTGATTGATTGTGATTTGCTTCAGTGATGATGGGTTTTCAGTTATTGATTGAGTTGTGGTTGATTCAGAGATTGATGATTGAGTTTAAGTGACTGGTTGATGTAGATGTATTTGATGGTTGTATTGCAGTAGTGATTTATTTTGAGCTTCAATGTTGCTGGTGGGTCTAGTATGAAAATTTGATGAAACGAGGCCTTCAGATTGTGGTGTTGTATTCTAGAAGTATCTAGTCTGAAAATTTATGAAACGTGGTCCCTAGAGGAAGAGAGAAGGTCGTAGCCTTTTTTAGGCTGGCGCCTACGTACTAGTAAGCATATCAACCAGTACAAGAGCCAGGGGGTTGGAGCCCCCTTCTAGTAGCAGCTGGAAAACGAGTGAAGGTTGGAGCCTTCTGTAGGCTGGTGCCTACATACTAGTAAGTGGATCGGCTATTACAAGAGCCAGGGGATTGGAGCCGCCTTCCAGTAGAAGCAGGAAAACGAGTGAAGGTTGGAGCCTTCTGTAGGTCTGTGCCTATGTACTAGTAAACAAATCAATGAGTACAAGAGCCAGGGGGTTGTAGTTCCCTTCCAGTAGAAGCTGGAGAACGAGAGAAGGTTGTAGCCTTCTGCAGGTGGGTGCCTGCATACTGGTATGAGTCTGCACCAGTACAAGATTGTAAAGAGGTTTTTATTATATTAAAAGAAGACAACAACAGGTGGATTTTGTCCCACATTGGGTTTCCACCTTAAATCTTGGTGTTCATGTGTGATAGTTTATTCTGTTATTACTGCACATGGTTAATGAAGTATTGATGCACTGATTAAAGATCAATATATGATGAATTAACTGAATCATAAGTTTGCTGGATATACGCTAGTTGCTTTAGTTAACTTCAATGAAGTAGTGTATATAAATATGACTATGGAAATGAAAAGTTATTGATGTGTAAATACTGATTCACCCCCCCTCTCAGTATTATTTCCAACAGACAATGACAGTAAGCTCATATTAAATTGAACAATTTTAAGCATCATGCACTAAGCCAATGATTGATTCAACATCTTATTGAAAAACCTCTCATTGCAATTTTGAACTAAAACACAAACATACTTTATGTGATCTTACAAAGGAGTAAATGATAGGACAATAACTTAAAATGACAAGAACACATAGATAACTGTGGTATATATATATGGGCTTGTAAGTGACACTTAGTAACACAAATAACATAGCACTTATTTTATGTGACCTTGCAGAAATAGACTTAACCATGACTTGACATCTGATATTACATTGATATTGATGTATGCATCAAATTTGTGAACAACAGTGCACATACACAGTGAACCTATCTACCCTATTGTGATATGACCTCGACATTTGACTATACTTAACTGAGATATCGTATTTGACTAAGAATGATACATTGACATATTGACTGTGACACTTGTTAATCAATAACCTTTATTCTATCTTGACTTTAGTGAACTGAACTTTGAAGTTAGGAAACAGTGGTCCACTTACCTAGTTACGATATTAAACTTGTTGCGTGAAGAACCTAAGTAATCTAACTACTGTGAGCTTGGTTCCCTTAATAACCTGTATTTTGACATAATCCTCATAATTGGCACTTGACATACATTAAGTATTGTTGAAGTTATCGGTTAATTGGACAAGGAAATTGTTCAAATAGTGCAAGGGTTTAGTTTGGTCCTAGGGTCTAGAGTTTTATCCTAAGGTGTTATGTCTTAGGGTTTCATTGAAGAAAATGGTTTCATGTGCTTAAAGAAACACTTGGGTAAATTTGGACATAAAACAAATTGGAGACATCTAGAATTCAGTATAAGAAGCATATTATTTTGACATTGACTTGTAAACTTGTTAATTAACAAGACACTTGACAATGGTAAATAACTTGTCTATAACAACATATTGACATGGTACAAGGGAAGAAGTGTTTAGACATATGTTGGTAGTTCTTTGTGGACAAAGCTTGAGAGCATTGGTAACAGGTCATAGGGATGACGTAAGGCACCTTTGTTTGTGCCATCATTTAATAGCAGTGCTAGATGGTTGCAGCATGGTGTGCAACTTGATACAGTGTGGCAACAGGATATATTGAGTCTTGATGCTTATTCATTCATGAGCAACTTAGTGCAATGACACGCTATGGCATCCAACAGATATGCAGTGACAATGGTTGTGCATTGATGACTATTCATTCATGAGCAGTGACATGCAATGATAGCCAACTGTCGTGTAATGATCTATGTGTGGAGTGACATTGATGTGTAGCTGAGTAGTGACAATGATGTGCAGTTGAGCAGTGACTTTAATGTGCAACATTGTGGAGTGATTGATTTGATTGTGTAGTGGTCAGTGGCTACTAGGATTTGACAAATATACAACATATTCCTTACATCTATTCTACATGGATTCAGAGTACATAGGATCCAGTGTGAAAATTGTGAAACATGATCTACCGACTCTTCTGGGTGATTGGAATCACCTTCAGGTTGTGGCCTGAGAACACTTCACTAGGGGATTTTTGAGGTCTAAAATGGGCCTCCTAAGAAAAATGTACAACTAAAATAAACTTTACAAGAACCAATATGATTCAATATGATGATGTCAACCATGGGGGATGATTCACCATCTTTGGAGTAAAAACGTACAAAGATTAAAAAATAATAAAATAATAAAACTACTTTTTCAACTCGTATTTTCAACTTATCTCCCTAAGTTTTTACTCAAATTTCAATCTGGAGTACTTGTTGGATACAAAATTTAATTCCTTATCCAATAAGTATCCATGTTGTAGACTTTCGATGGACCCTACAACACGAAAAATGAGAAATACATGAAAAAACGTGATTGCAATCACATTTTTAATGTATTTCTCATTTTTCATGTAGCAGGATCCATCAAAAGTATGCAACATGCGTACTCCAAGAACACGAAATCATATTCTGCATCCAACGAGTGTTTCTGCTCGAAATTTGAGCAAACCCATACGAAGATAAGTTGAAAAAATAGTTTTGTCTTTTTTCCATCTAAAATTTGATGATGTAATCTAATCTTATATTATTATTTCCACTATTATTTTATAATTTCCTTAGGAGGCCCATTTTAGACCTCAAAAATCCCCTAATGCAAGGCAGCAGGATGGTGCTAGGGCAAGTTGTGGTTTGCATAGAGCGTTGTGGAGTCCATTCAGTTGTGGATGATAAACTAACAGGGCCATGAAACATCCTTTCTGATAGTAGTTGGTAAACAGAGTGTTGGGGCACTCATCAGGTTGTGGCTTGATCTACAGGGCATTGGGGCGTCCTTCTGGTTGCAACAAGATATTAGGGTCTAGTAGCGTCCTACAGGTTGTAGCCTGTGAATTAGGGGGTTGACACCTCCCTCAGTTGTATATGAAATATTGATGTAATCAATTTTCTTTTAATAGGGAGAAGACAATTACTAAAGAATCGTTCGGTGGTTTTTGACCTGAAGGGGGTTTTCCACCTAAAAATATTTGTGTCCTCTGTTTTATCTTTCTGCATTGTTGTATGGTGTTGTCTACTATTGATTATTGTTTATGATCATCTGAAGAAGAACAATAATAATAACTGAAGATTAACTAATGCTTTGAAAAGGATTAAAAAGTGTTAATTACTAAGAAATACTGATTCACCCCCCTCTTAGTATTTCCAACAATTGGTATCAGAGTGAGGTTCTTTCAGTAATAACTTAACCACTGGAATGCAATTTTCAGAGCATAGAGATGAGAAAGTAAAAAAGGTAGGTTGCAAGGACTTCAAAGGAAGGTACAGGTACAGCAATATCTGAAGAAACTGAGTATTGTGTACCAAACCCTGACTTTGATGCCGATAATTATTGGATATGGGAATATAGGATGGAAGTGCATTTGCAGGCACATGGAGTATGGGAAGCAATTGTTTCTGGAGACACATCTATCGATGAAAATAAAATGTACGATTCAAAGGCTGTTAGAGCCTAGATTTACCTTAGGCTGAGGAAGGTAGGATCCAGGGTCAACATCAAACCACGCTTAACCTGGTAGCTAGCCCTACCAGGTCAGGAGAGGGCTCTCCCCGGGTCAATCTCAGTAAATTATGATCGATGAGGGCTTGAGATGACTGATAGAAATACTGATCTTAGGCTAGGTATATGTGTGAAAAAGTTTGATTGAATGAAATGATGCTTTTGTTGGCTCAGATGGAAAGGTAGGTTTTGGGTGCAGGGATTGAGGCTCAGTCTTGCAGAGATCTCAATGGGGCAAGGTAGGAAATTGTTTTTGGCACTTAAAATTGAATGCGATGGAAGGAATAGATAGGTGAGGTGTTGAAGAGGGCAAGAGCAATCATGGATCCTCCCCAAACAGCTGAAAACATCAAGAACTAAAGCAAACCTCAAGTAGAGCACTGCAATTTCAATGGATTCTACTTACACTCTTGTTTTTTTAGTTAAGAAGAAGTAAGATAGAGAATGGCATACATTACACATAAGAAAATTCACAATTACAAAGAAAAGCACTGTACCAAGACAAATTGCCACATGGATCCCAAAGAGTGCTGCAAATCCTGGTCTCAATTCCTTAGCCAAAATGCTGATATGAGTGTACAATGAAGCTCAAGGATTTCTCAAAAGTCCAACCATGCTAATGACTGAAAAACAACATAATATAGAAAAACCATAGCTCATCCTTGCCTAGGGGTTGAGCTCACATGTTTAGGAGGTGTTTCAACTAATTCTAAACTGAGAACTAGAAATCAGGCAACAGAACAACATGCCTCTAGAAACAAGGGAACTGATTCATTCAGTTTCAAACAACTTTTAAACTGATGAATCTACCTCTACAAGTGAAAATTTAACATATTTACATCATGATCCATCAATGTACATTAAATTACATCACAAATTTTCCATTAGGAAAGTGAAAAAGTCAAACTGGCCAAAGCTGGGCGAAAAACAAAGTAATACTTGGTCAAACTGACAATTTTTCCTCTATGCGCTGCGCCTAATTCTCTATGCATAACGCCTATTTGGACCCACTTTTGGAGGCCTTCTCGATGTCCAAATGAGCTCCAAGTGTTCTTGTTGGAAGGGTCTGCCTGTCTACTTTCCAGCCCAAGTGGAATTTTTCAATTTTGCCTCCATTTGCCCCTCCAAAAGTCAGTTCTCCCAACACTGCTTCATGTGTGTCAAAATAGGGGCAGTGAGGTCATTTTTTTGAGTGTTTTTGACCTTTTTGAGGGCTCAAAACCTGTCCAAATTTCTTGGCCATTGGTAGGAAAACATATTTTTTCATGCCAAATCCATAAATTCTGAGTTTTTGTGCTTTGGAGGCTCCTAGCAAAAGCGAGTGCCATGTGGCGCGGCGCATAGGGCAGAAAATTTTGTTTTTTGTGCTAAAAATTTCAAAAATGCAAAAAGTGCCCCAAATTTTTTGACATTTGGGCTGAGTCTTCTCCATCAAGCATTGTGTTGGGCCAAGGAAGCCTCAGCCAATATTTGAAGTCCTTCATGCTCTTTTTGCCTCCCTGATGCTCTCTTCAACTTTACCTTTAAGCTCCTGATTCTAGCTTGGCACACCATGTTTCTAGACAGATAATGATATGACAGGTTTCTAAGCATGTTTTTCTCATTGATGTCCTTTTCTAGCTTCCTCTCCAAGTGGATATTGGCTCTTTCAAGCCATGACTCCTGATCAGCATTAACCTCCTGCTCAAGTGAAGTGAACTCCACCCTCCTCCTTTGGGCAACTTGGCAATTCTCCCAGATGTTTTGCAACTCCATAATCACTTGCTGGTCTTCAAGCTGCTTATTCCTTTGCTCCAGGTACTGTATTGTCCATTGGGCTCTATTCAAGTTGATGGACAAGGGATCAATGTCCGCCTGCTGCTCTTGAATGATTTCCTTGAGATTTGTGCTTTGCGGGCCCATATCAGTATCATCACCCTCAATGAGAATGAAATCAGTCTCCCGCTCACTTGATGGTGCTTCCTCCTGCAGTGGCCTCTTGCCTTTGTTGTGAACCTGTTGTGTTGATGATGGAAGCGAGGCCCCTTCCACTCCGGGTGGAGATAACACTTGCTTTGCTGCTGCAAACAACTGTCTAGTGCCCTTCTGATAAGTGATAAACACTGACATGCTAGCGGTCTGTGTCTCATGACCCTCATGCTGATAAGAAGGTCCACCTGTCTCATGCAAAGTCTCTGAAGGTGCCTGAGGAGCTCTAAAAAACTCACGAGAGATGAAGTCCTCCCAAGTGATGCCCTGTAAGCCAAGCTGATGAATGACCACAATTTTAATGAGAGAAAAATGGTAAATACTGTTGAACTGCTGCTGAGGAGTCTTGTACTGCACTAGAGTGGTCATCTTCTCTATGTTTCGGCACATGAAGTAAGGGATGTTCATCATCCTTACCCTGGTAAAATACATCAAAAGCCTAATATGATAAGCATATAAACGTGAAAACCGACCCTCACAGCTGAAATACTTCATGATCCATTTCATCAAAGGAGCATAAGCATCTTTGAGGTACCGGAAAGGAAATACTCTGCTGAGTTGTCTCAAATAGCCGGGTTTGATGTATAGTTCATAATGCTGCCGGTCAATTTGCTGCCTCTTGTTCCATTGCTCTCCAATGTTAGGAATACCGGTTGCTAGTGAAATGGATTCTGGTGTTAATGTGAAAGTGACACCAGTAAGAGTGGCTTGACCATCATGTAAATGCAACACAAACAAACGAGCCAACTCATGATGAAACTGAATGCTAGCAACCTTCTCACAAAACTCATAGCAGGACTGGTGCTAAAAACAAGAGATGGCAAGAGGGCAGGCCTGCAATTCAGTAAGAGTGGTTGGTTCTTCTCTAATATGTTTGCCACCTCTATGAGGCCTCCTAGGTGCATGTACCTCTGTAGGTGAGTCACTGTGGGTCTCCTCTTCATAATCATATGAAAGATCAGATGCCATGTCTGCTAGTGATTGAACTGTTTTGGAGCTGTGTTAAATGAGAAATAGGTGAGCTGTGATGTGTTTTGACTTTTGCCACCAAGGGAAACAATGATATGAGGGACTGTGGAGGGAGAAAATAGTGAGGGATTTTAGGGACTGTTGCGGTAGGGTTTAATTAGGGAAACAAGGAATTAGGGAATGATTTAGGAGTTTTTGTATAGGACTAGGGTTTCAGAGTTTGTGTTTGAGATTTTGGGAAATGGGAATTGGGGTATGGGATTAGTGAATTTAGGGGTATGAGAATGTAGGGAATAGGAAAATCAAGGGAAAAATGGAGTAAGGGAGTGTGAGGTGGGGGGAATAACTTGGCAGCCAAACAATCGATACACAACCCTAGCACTTTTTTCCTTGGTAGGGTTAGATTTTTTTTTATCCAACACCATAAGACAACCACCATCAAAGAAGCACTAACCTTGGATGAAAAGCAATGATGGAAGCCCAACTTACTTGTACAAGTGATGATCCACAAGTTTCGGGCGATTTGGAGCAAGTTTTTGAAGTTTTCGGGCTTGCCGGCTGTATGCGCCGCGCCTGTGCAATTTTGAACTAGAGGTCGAAGCCCAGTGCGCTGCGCCACCTGCCCAGTGCGCCGCGTCTTTGTTTTTTGGCCGATTTTCACCAATTCCTCTCACTTGCTCACCAACACGACTTTGCCTTGCTTCCACTTTGTCTTGGGGTGCAAATGAACTTTTGAAATTGAAGGAATGACTCATATATGGAGCTTTTAAAATTTTGGCTCATAAAACCCATTTTTATAATGTTTTGAAAATGACTTTGTTTTTGACTCTGTTTTTGGACTTTTTCACTTTATGAAAACTTGTGATGGACTGAATGACCTATGATTTGTTCGTTTTGCAGGTGGTTGGAGCTACTGGGGCTAGGGAAAGATACCAGGGTTACAGGTGGAGTGATTTACATATGAAGAAATTAAAATTACACAAATTTGTACCATAAAAGCAAAAATACTCTGTTTTTCCTCAAAGCCGAGTTTTGAGGAAAGGCACATCTATGAGAACTTGATGAAATTTATTAATGCTGGAACCTCCTCATGGCCTGCTGGTTGTTATTGGACACCTTGAAACACTTTCTTGATGAAACCCTAATGAAACCCCAGACTTAAATGACAATGAAACCCTAAAACAAAACCTTTGCAATCTTTAAGACAAAAGATGACTGTATATGCTTTGTAATGAACAAACATGAGCTAGCAGGTAGATAACATGAGGGAAACTGTAGGAAAGCCACTACTGTCAGATGATTCATGCGCCTAATGGAATGCAGCTGACTGAGCGGGACACCTACTATGCAATGCAACAAAAGGATTTGATCTCTAATGGAGGGATGAAGATACCGACACTAACATTGGCTCCAATGGGGATGGTAGCTCCTTGGAGGTGCCAAGAACTACAGATCTTTGGGAAAGCAGGCAGTGCCTTCGTTCATTGGGCTATGGATTCAATAACTTCGACAAACCTAAACTGAACTCTTGACTTAAAGACTCAATTTCAAGATTGAACGTGACTCAAATTGACTCATTTTCAAGACTAAAATTGATCGAAAGACCTGACTCTAACAAACCAAATCAAAACTGAAATCAAACCCCAGTTTTATAGCCTTCACCTCGGGCCCCAAACTGAAGAATGAAAACAGTTCACACTTGCAATGGAATTTAAACAAACCATTATATACAATGATGAGTAGGACAACAGAAAACAGTTCACACGTAATACCGTTTGAGGAGCCGACCATTGACCGGCCCACCAGGATAGTCTTCGCCATTCAGCTCTTGCAAAAGGAAAGCATTCTGGCCCCAATGTGTAGCAATCTTGTTCGGTCCTTTCCAAAGATTTTCAAATTTGCCATGCTTACCTTTCTCTTCATTCCTTGCATCCCATTTTAGCACTATGCCTCCGATTTCAAACCTGTCCGCTTTGCTTTTCAGTCATATATCTGCTTAATTATTTCCTGCAGCTTGGAAGTGTTCTAAAATACCTCCTCTCTTGTTTGTTGCAAATGTATCATTTGATTGATCCTCCGTTGCAAACTATCATCTTTGCTGCCAACTTCTTGCGACAGTTTAACCACCGGGACTGCCAAAGAGGTCGAGAAGACTGTGTCCACACCGTACACAAGCTCAAAAGGAGACATGCCGATAGATTTCTTTTGACTTACCCTGTCTGCCCAAAGTGCATTGACCAACTTTTTATGCCAACTCTTCTTGTTAGTTTCTAGCAACCTTTTGATAATGTTGACAAGAGATTTGTTTGAGGATTCCGCCAATCCATTGCCTTGTGGGTAATAGGTAGTCGAATGCCCCAAAGTGATTTGATACTTATGACAAAAGTCAATCATTCTTTTCGATTTAAAGGCTACTGCATTGTCAGTGATCAACTTATTTGGACAACCAAAACAAGACAAAATGTTGTTTTCAAGAAATGAGATAATTACCGAATTGATAGCTTGCCTTGTAGGAATTGCCTCAATTCATTTGGTGAAATAATCCATTGCTGTGAGGATACACTTATGCTGTGCTAAAGAAGAAGGATGATTCTCACCAATAAAATCCAAACCCCACTGCTGAAATGGAGTGCTTACTTTAATGGGCTTGAGTGGTAAAGGCTGCAGCTTCCTCCTACCTTGAAAAATTTGACACTCGTGGCAACTGGCCACTGTTTTGTACACATCAGCAATTAGACTTGGCCAATAATACCCCGCTCTCAAGATTTTATTGGTTGTTGTTTTCCAGAAAAGATGGCCTCCGCAATCTCCCTTGTGAAAATTTTCCATAACTTGTTTTGCCTCTTCTTCCACTAAACAATTCAGCAAGACACCACCGCGATCTTTCCAATAAAGTGCACCATTCATGATACAAAATTTTGCAGCCTTCAATTTCAGTGTCCTACTTCTGTTCTTAGCCATTCCAAGTGGTGATGACAGATTTTGGAGTACATAAACAATGTCCAAATACCAAGGAGAAAGAAGGAAAATTTCTGATGCCTGAGTGGGCAGATTTTCTTCATCTTCTTCAGACATAGTAGCAATTAAATTAATGTCCAAGGCGTGCAGATTTGATTTAGCCATTAGTTTAGCCAACCCCTGTCCTTTGATGAGCTTTTTCGGTTTGATTTTCACGTCATATTCCAGCAAGGCAGCAATCCATTTGCCTCTCCTCTCCTCTGGATCTATTTGTGCTAGGACATCCTTAACAACATCATTAGGGACATAAGCAAGGATGTGAGAATGCAAAATATAAACGTGAAAATCTTTCAGTGCCTTTACCAATGCAAGGGCCTATTTTTCAATAATATTATACTTCAATGTCGCATCCCTTATGGTTCTGCTGAAGAATGCAATTGGTTTCTCGAGCTGGTCTCTCTTCTGCATCAAGACCGCTGCCATAGTATGATCCAAGGCAAATGAAAACAAAATAAAATCCTAAGTATAGTCCGGGCTGATCAAAACCGGAGCTGAAGAAAGAGTAAATTTCACCAAATTAAAAGACTTAATTGCTTCCTCGGTCCACCTTACTGTACTATCCTTTTTGAGCATGTTTGTGATTTCTCTTAAGTGTTCTGCAGGATTGGGCACAAAGCGACGTAAGAAATTTATCTTACCATTGAAGGATTGGATTTTTTTCTTACTTCGTGGGAAATCAATATTTTGAATGGCCTCCACCCGAGCTGGATCGATGCAGATGCCCTCCTTTGAGATAATATGCCCGAGAAGCTTGCCTTCATCCACGGCAAACAAACTTTTCTTTGGATTGATAGAGATACCATACTTCCTACACCGCTGAAAAACAATCTTCAAATGATAGAGGTGATCTTCATTTGTATTGGAGAAAATTGTTAAGTCATCAAGATCAACAACTAGAAAGACATCTTTTTCATTAGCAAATGCTATATCCATCGCCCGCTGAAAGGTTGCACCAACATTTTTCAATCCAAAAGGCATCTTTGCATAATGAAAAGTTCCCCACGGAGTGGTGAACGCTGTTTTGTCTCTATCATCCTCATGGACCAGAATTTGGTTATAACTTGAATAACCATCGAGTAGTGACATCCATGATGCTCCAACGACTCTCTGAAGTATGTGATCCATCTTGGGCAATGGATAGTTGTCCTTCAAGGAAACTTTGTTCAGATTTCTAAAATCAATGCATAACCGGATATCACTTGTTTTCTTGCGGACGGGCACCAAGTTTGAAATCCAATCTGAAAATCTTATGGGGACTATGATACCAGATTTATACAACCTATTCACTTCCTTCTCGATTGAGGGCAGCAGCTTCAGATTTATTCTTCTTAGTTTCTGACGAAAAGGCTTTTGATTTGGCTTGATTGGGATGACATGCTGAATTATGCTTGTGTCATATGCCTTCAAATCTGAATAATTCCAAGCAAATACATCAGTGAAAGAGGATAACAAACTAATATACTTTTCTTTTACTTGTGGAGGCAATGCCTTTGATAATTTCACCATCTTAGGATTTTTAGCTGATCCAATGTTCAAATCTTCAACTCCTTTTTCGGTTGGCAGCAAGCTCGGTTTTCTAGCCACATTGTCCTGATCGAAGAGCTCCTCTAAAGGTATTAGACCTTTAGGAATGTTGTCTTTGAGCTGCAAAACTTCCATCTGATTGACTTCCATATCCGCATCACCATCATCATACAACACATCAATAGAAGTGTCCTTGAATTTACCTTTATTTTGCAGAAATTCATCGATCTCATCATCATCTTGAAACACTTGCCAATACCTTTGATTGTCGGGGACAACTGGGCGATGCTTCACGTGAATCTCAAACTTGTTGTTTGAATTCATCGGAATTTTCAAATTACTTGCTGCTGTTGCAAGTGAATTTGCAATGACATTTTGAGCACGGGGCACACAGGTTATAGTATAATCAGAAAATACTTTCAAGATATCCAACACCGCATTGCGGTAGGCCCGCATTTGAGGATGCTTAGCTTGGTATTCCCCTTTCACCTACTTGATAACTAACTCGGAGTCACCATACACTGAAATCCTTTTAGCATTCAATTTTCTAAGAACTTTCAAGCCATCGATTAAAGCTTCATATTCAGCGTCATTGTTTGAACAATCAAAAGCTAGTTTATAAGAGCAGACCCTTACATTCCTTGGCACTTTGTTTGGGGCGAAAATAGGGCTGCATATCCAAATACCAATTCCAGCACCTTCCCTTCCTATCGCGCAATCAAATTCCATGCTCCACAGGCCTGTTTCATCCTCTTCCAAATGCTGAAATTCTTTTTCTTTTCCTTGCTATCCATCAATATGTTGCTGCTGTCGGACGACTGATTGCTCAGCGGTACTATCAAGTCTTTGTCTTTCTTGTTTTAATACTTCTCTGAAATTTTCAGTGATCTTGGGAATGTGTTCTACTTCAACTATTTGGCTATTTACATCATTAAAGCTATCTGAATACAAAACAAATGATTCCAGATCAGTATATACATAGTTAATTGGATGATTTACCAGTTTCTCCTTGCTAGTGATCATGTACTTAATCTTTTGTTCCCGATATAGTTTCCTCATTTGACCGAACATAGGAATGGTAGAATAGGAGAAATCAAGCTGCATTGTCCCTTTAATCTTTGCTCCCCAAGATCTGGAAAGAAGCATGCCAAATCTAGGAGGTATATCCGCCACCACCACGTCCATCAAAATATTTTTAGTCGGAATCTGATCCAAATTGACTACCAAATCCTTGATAAGACCAATGGACCTTACTCTACCAGAATCGAAAGAGTAAAGGTCATGATATTTTCTAGTGATATCCAATCCCAATTTCTCCATGATGGCTTTCGGCATGAGATTATGATAGGCTCCAGAATCAAACATAGTATTATGTAGCACAAAGTCATGCACCCTGAGACTGATATAAAAAGGAGTGACATCACTATCTTGGGACTGACCTTCCAAAGCTGGCCCAAAGATCAGCTCAGGACTGTCATCATCCACGTTCACCATGTTAGATGATGGATCTAAATTCAAAATTTTAGACACCTGACCTTTATAATTACTGTTCTTCATCAACTCAGACAAAGGAATGGATATTTTCAACTTAGCAATTTCATTTTCTAAGTTAAAAACTGAAACTTTTTCCACCTCTTTCATTGGAACATCCTTCTTTTTCGTTTTCTCCTTTGACACATTTGGCTGATTGGGTCTTTCACTTGCTGATGTCATTTTGCTGGTGTTAGGATCAACTGTCTCTTTTCCCTTTTTCTGCACATTGGAAAGATCATTATTTGATGCTGCTGCCTCCTTTCTTTTCTTAATTGGATTTACGGGCACATCTCTATTTTAGAGTGAATATTGTCGCTGCTGAGCTGAAAAAGAATTCATGTATCCTCTTTGGTATTCATCAAACTCTTCCTCAAGAACTGTCTCATTTGCCAAAATGAAATTTTCATCCCTTTGTTCAGTTGAATTCTCGGAGTACTCCTCATCTTCAGTGATGAAAATTGGCATATCATCGGGTGTAAAGAAATGATTTTATTCTCCAATCACATTCTCCTCTTCATTTGATTCCGGACCATGTACAAAATTTTGCTGTAGAGGTGTCTGCACCTGCTGCTGCACTGCTTGATCTTGGGCTCGCTGCTCTCTTTGTTTGATCCTATATTGTGGTTGCCGCTGGCCACGGAAGTTAGGATTTCTGACTTGTGGTTCAGGCTTGTCAAGTTACATCCTATCAAGCATCTGCTCCACCTTTCGAAGCACTTGATTTGACGAGAAAGACTCTTCTTTTATTGTGACTTTCTTTTCAGCTCTTGCTCTATCTCCCTTGGCAAGCAGATTTGCTTCAACGCTAACCACAATCTTTTGCATGTCTTCCAAAGTAGCCGGATCTCTCTTTCTTAATTGATAAGCCATATCAGTATCAAAACCATCTGGAAACTTGATCAAGACTAGCCCCATGGGTGGCTTTATATGATCAGGGATTGCATTATAAACTAAATTGAATCTAATATAGTAATCTTGAACAGACTCACCAACATTCCACTTGATATGCTCATATTCGGAAAGGATCTAAAGAGGATTTTTCTTCACTTCCCAGTAGTCTAAGAATTGTCTCTGTAGATTGGTCAATGTAGTGATGCTTGCAGCCGGCAAAGCCTTGAACCATTTCCTTACTTCACCACCAAATGTTTGTACAAAGAGTCTCATTGTCACATTTTCTGCATCAATCTCATGAAGATCGAAGAAATCCGTCATTCTGTCCACATGTTGCTGAGCTGTAACACTATGAGGAGTGCCATCAAACAAAGGAATTTTTCTTTGATAATCGGTGGGCATATCATCCAAATTTTGAGGTAGTACAAGAGGTGCAAAACAAGCAGCCATTGCTCTTGGTGGATTTGCAATCGGTCTTGGAGATGTTGGGGGAGTGGGTGCAGCTGATGTATGGGGGGTATGAGGAGGTGTATGTGGAGGCGAAGCAATCTTGGAGGTTTGAGGAGTAGAAGGAGTAGATGGAGGCGACACTACTGCAGATTTTTGATTAAAAACAATAGGCTGCACAGGAATGGTAGGAATAAAAGGAGGTTCGGTGGGAATTCTTGAACTAGATGCAATTGCAAATGACCCAAGGGTTGTAGAAGCAGTCTTTAAGAAATCAGCAATATTAGAAGCCACAATTGAAGTCTGGAGCTGATTCAAGATACAATTGTCGATGGATTTATTGGCCCTTTTAGTTTCAAGATTTCTAAGAAACTCAGGATTTAAGGCAGTTGAAGCGACAATGCTTTCAGATTTGGTTTCAAACAAAGACAACTCAAACTGCTCATCAAACTCAAGATCCTCGAGATACTCAAAGCCAACAGGACATGATTGAGCTTTGAACACGGGAATCATAGAACTTCCTTGACGAAGGATTCTCGGAATAAGATTGGGATTTTCGTACACAGGAGGGAGATCAGGATTCGGATTTGATCTGGTATGTCTTCTGAAAGCCAGTGTGCTATTATTTCCAAGAAATCAAATGGACATTGACAACTTGTTCAGCCTATCAAATCCTAAACTTATCATCCAAAAGCTTAGAATTATTAGATGTACTGGAGTGATATGCAAGTTAGATATTTCGTTTATAAGACTAGACCGGAGGTTGACTGAAGTAGTGTTTATCTACTTGCGCTAATGTAAAGCAAAAGCGTTTCGAAGGCTACCTGGCTAATCTTCAGGCTCCGTCTGTAGTTTATAAATTGAAGAACACTAATAAACAAACAATTTATTCCCCAGTGAAGTCGCCACTATGTTAGAGCCTAGATTTACCTTATGCTGAGGAAGGTAGGATCCAGGGCCAACATCAAACCACGCTTAACCTGGTAGCTAGCCCTACCAGGTCGGGAGAGGGCTCTCTCTAGGTCAATCTCAACAAATTATGATCGATGAGGGCTTGAGATGACTGATAGAAATACTGATCTTAGGCTAGGTATATGTGTGAAAGAGTTTGATTGAATGAAATGATGTTTTTGTTGGCTCAGATGGAAAGGTAGGTTTTGGGTGCAGGGATTGAGGCTCAGTCTTGCAGAGGTCTCAATGGGGCAAGGTAGGCAATTGTTTTTAGCACTTAAAATTTAATGAGATGGAAGGAATAGATAGGTGAGGTGTTGAAGAGGGAAAGATCAATCATAGATCCTCCCTAAATAGCTGAAAACATGAAGAAACTAAAGCAAACCTCAAGTAGAGCACTGCAATTTCAATGGATTCTACTTACACTCTTGCTTGTTTAGTTAAGAAGAAGCAAGATAGAGAATGGCATACATTACACATAATAAAATTCACAATTACAAAGAAAAGCACTGTGCTAAGACAAATTGCCACATAGATCCCAAAGAGTGCTTCAAATCCTAGTCTCAATTCCTTAGCCAAAATGCTGATATGAGTGTACAATGAAGCTCAAAGGTTTCTCAAAAGTCCAACCATGCGAATGACTGAAAAACAACATAATATAGAAAAACCATAGCTCATCCTTACCTATAGGGGTCGAGCTCACATGTTTAGGAGCTGTTTCAACTAATTCTAAACTGAGAACTAGAAATCATGCAACAAAACAACATGCCTATAGAAACAAGGGAACTGATTCATTCAGTTTCAAACAACCTTTAAACTGATGAATCTACCTCTACAAGTGAAAATTTAACATATTTACATCATGATCCATCAATGTACATTGATTACATCACAAATTTTCCATTAGGAAAGTGAAAAATTCAAGCTAGCCAAAGTTGGGCGAAAAACAGAGCAATACTTGGTCAAGCTGGCAATTTTTCCTCTATGCGCCGCGCCTGATTCTCTATGTGTAGTGCCTGTTTGGACCCACTTTTGGAGACCTTCCCGATGTCAAAATGAGCTCCAAGTGTGCTTCTTGGAAAGGTCTTCCTGTCTACTTTCCACCCAAGTGGAATTTTTCAATTTGGCCTCAATTTGCCCCTCCAAACTTTAGTTTTCCCAACACTGCTTCTTGCTTGTCAAAATAGGGGCAGTGAGGTCATTTTTTGAGTGTTTTTGACCTTTTTGAGGGCTCAAAACCTATCCAAATTTCTTGGCCATTGGTATGAAAACATGTTTTTTCATGCCAAAACTAAAAATGTTGAGTTTTTGTGCTTTGGAGGCTCCTAGAAAAAGTGAGCGCCACGTGGTGCGACGCATAGGGCAAAAAATTCTGTTTTTTGTGCCCAACATTTCAAAAATGCAAAAAGTGCCCCAATTTTTTTGAAATTTGGGCTGAGTCTTCTCCATCAAGCATTGTGTTGGGCCAAGGAAGCCTCAGCCAATATCTAAAAGTCCTTCATGCTCTTTTTTCCTCCTTGATGCTCTCTTCAACTTTGCCTTTAAGCTCCTAATTCTAGCTTGGCACACCATGTTTCTTGACAAATAATGATATGACAGGTTTCTAAGCATGTTTTTCTCATTGATGGCCTTTTATAGCTTCCTCTCCAAGTGGATATTGGTTCTTTCAAGCTATGACTCCCGATCGGCATTAACCTCCTGCTCAAGTGAAGTGAACTCCAGCCTCCTCCTTTGGGCAGCTTGGCGATTCTCCCTAATGTTTTGCAACTCCATAATCACTTGCTGGTCTTCAAGCTGCTTATTCCTTTGCTCCAGGTACTGTATTGTCCATTGGGCTCTATCCAAGTTGATGGACAAGGCATCAATGTCCACTTGCTGCTCTTGAATGATTTCCTTGAGATTTGTGCTTTGCGAGCCCATATCAGTATCATCACCCTCAATGAGAATGAAATCAGTCTCCTGCTCACCTGATGGTCCTTCCTCCTGCTGTGGCCTCTTGCCTTTGTTGTGAACCTGTTGTGCTGATGACGGAAGCGAGACCCCTTCCACCTTGGGTGGAGATAACACTCGCTTTGCTGCTGCAAACAACAGTCTAGTGCCCTTATGATAAGTGATAAACACCAGCATGCTAGCGGTTTGTGTCTCATGACCCTCATGCTGATAAGAAGGTCCACCTGTCTCATGCAAAGCCTCTAAGGTCCCTGAGGAGCTCTCAAAAACTCATGAGAGATGAAGTCCTCCCAAGTGATGTCCTGTAATCCAAGCTGATGAATGACCAAAATTTTAATGATAGTAAAATGGTAAATACTATTGAACTGCTGCTGAGGAGTCTTGTGCTGCACTAGAGTGGTCATCTTCTCTATGTTTCGGCACATGAAGTAAGGGATGTTCATCATCCTTACCCTGGTAAAATGCATCAGCAACCTAATATGATAAGCATATAAACGTGAAAACTGACCCTCACAGCTGAAATACATCATGATCAATTTCATCAAAGGAGCATAAGCATCTTTGAGGTACCGGAAAGGAAATACTCTGCTGAGTTGTCTCAAATAGTTGGGTTTGATGTATGGTTCATAATGCTGCCAGTCAATTTGCTGCCTCTTGTTCCATTGCTCTCCAATGTTAGGAATATCGGTTGCTAGTGAAATGGATTCTAGTGTTAATGTGAAAGTGACACTAGCAAGAGTGGCTTGACCATCATGTAAATGCAGCACAAACAAATGATCCAACTCATGGTGAAATTGAATGCTAGCAACCTTCTCACAAAACTCATAGCAGGACTGGTGCTGAAAACAAGAGATGGCAAGAGGGCAGGCCTGTAATTCAGCAAGAGTGGTTGGTTCTTCTCTAATATGTTTGCCACCTCTATGAGGCCTCCTAAGTGCATGTACCTCTGTAGGTGAGTCACTGTGGGTCTCCTCTTCATAATCATATGAAAGATCAGATGCCATGTCTGTTAGTGATTGAACTGTTTTGGAGCTGTCTTGATGAGAAATAGGTGAGCTGTGATGTGTTTTGACTTTTGCCACCAAGGGAAACAATGATATGAGGGACTGTGGAGGGAGAAAATAGTGAGGGATTTTAGGGACTATTGGGGTAGGGTTTAATTAGGGAAATAGGGAATTAGGGAATGATTTAGGAGTTTTTGTATAGGACTAGGGTTTCAGAGTTTGTGTTTGAGATTTTGGGAAATGGGAATTGGGGTATGGGATTAGTGAATTTAGGGGTATGAGAATGTAGGGAATAGGAAAATAAAGGGAAAAATGGAGTAAGGGAGTGTAAGGTGGGGGGAATAACTTTGCAGCCAAACAATCAATACACAACCCTAGCACTGTTTTCCTTGGTAGGGTTTGATTTTTTTTTATCCAACACCATAAGACAATCGCCATCAAAGAAGCACTAACCTTGGATGAAAAGCAATAATGGAAGCCCAACTTACTTGTACAAGTGATGATCTGTTGGCATTATGACTCAGGTTTGGCGCTAAGGCATAGGTGTTGTCCTTGATGGCAACTCTCTCAAGTGGAAAATCACTATTCAAGCTCTAAAAATCATAGAAAATGAGATACCCGCATGTGAGCCTAACAAAAGCTGCGGACCCACAGGTGCCCCGAACAAGAAGTGCGGGCATACCCATAGGTTCTCCGAACAAAAGGTGCGGGCGTCAAATTCACTCACTTCAATGCAGAGAAGCGCGCGCACGTGGGAATTTTTATGATTGATCCATGGTATTTAGTCCGACGTGTTTGATCCTATGGTTTTGGTCTGTGGTATAGCATCTAAAATATTGAACCCCGGTTTTGGGTCCCTTGTATTGGCTTTCTATGGTTTTGGTCCATGGTTTGTGTAAGGGCTTGCCTATAAAAAGGAAAGGAGATCATTTGGCCAGGCACTTATGTGTTGAATATCTTAAGTGGAACAAGATATGAAATACTTGTAATCGGTTAATGAGATAAAATTAAACCTGATCATGAGAAGATTGATCAATTGAGGGGTCGTGATCTCTTTGGCGCATGATCAGATTTGTGGATTTGACAGTCTGGGGTACAATTGAGGACTGATAAAGTGTTTATATCCAGAGGTCCATAGGCGAGATACAGCTTAGGTGCGGAGGTGCGCAGTTCTGTAGACGACGCAGGTGCGGAGGTATGCAGTTCAGTGGATGGCGCAGGTGCGGAGGTACGCAGTTCATTAGACGGCACAGGTGCGGAGGTACACAGTTCAGTAGACGGTGCAGTTGCGGAGGTCCGCAGTGCAGCAAACGGCGCAGGTGCGGAGGTGCGCAGTTCGGTAGATGGCGCAGGTGCGGAGGTGCGCAGTTCGGTAGATGGCGCAGGTGCGGAGGTGCGCAGTCTAGTAGACAGATCAGGTGCGGAGGTATGTTGTCGAGCAGACAAAGCAGGTGCGGAGCTACGCAGGCTAGACTCAGCAGAAGTGCAGATATTTCACAACTTTCTATTTGTGAAGTTGCGGACTTTTCTTGAAATATTTGTTGGCTGCCTTTTGTCTATTACTGCAGAATTTAGGTTTAGATTACTAGTATTGCTTGTCTGGTTACTGCATTCTGAAAGGCTATTGGTTGATTCATTAGTTGATTGTAAAATGGGATTGGTTGATTCACATGTACTTGATGATTATTTGATGTTCATGGATCCAGTCTGAAAATTAATGAAACATGGTCCTTCGAAGAAAAGAAGTAGGTCCGCACCTACGTACTAGTAGCTCAGCTAGTACAAGAGCTAAGGGGGTTGTAGCTCCCTTCCAGGAGAGACTGGAAAACGAGAGAGGGTTGTATCTCTCTGCAGGTTGCAACTTACATACTGGTAAAGGACTGCACCAGTACAGAATCATTGTAAAAGAAGTTTCTAATTGAAAGAAGATAGAGACACATTGCAGCAGGTGGTTTTCACCCACATTGGGTTTCCACCTTATATATGGTGTTCTTTGGTGTGACTGTCTGTTTTTCTTGTTCCTATTCATTATTATATGGTACTGACATTCAAATTAATGGTCAACATCTGAAAAATAAATTAAATTATAAATCTAGAGGGAATATTGAAAAGAATTTGATAATACTGATTCACCCCCCCTAAGTATTATTTCCAACAATTGGTATCAGAGCAGGTCCTTCAAAAGAAGCTTGATCGCTTGAAGGAAGATCTATCATCATGAACAACTATGAGAGAGAAGCATCGACCAGGCCACCGATTTTTGATGGGAAAAACTTCGTATATTGGAAGGTAAGAGTCACTGCCTATCTTCAATCTCTTGGTACAGAAGTCTGGGATATCATAGATACAAGGTACACCTTTCCGTCAGCAACACCTATAGATCCGATTGGTAAGAAGCAGTATGAAACAAATGAAAAGGCTGTCAATACTCTATTAGGATGTCTATCTCAATCAGAATTCGTCAAGGTTATGCAATATAAATCCGCAAAAGAAATATGGGATAAGATTGTTTTGAGCTATGAAAGAGATGAACAGGTAAAACAAGAAAAACTTCAAACCCTCAGAATTCAGTATGAAAATCTCAGAATGCACAATGATGAAAGTGTGGCTAACTATTTCCTTCATGTAGATGAGATTGTTAATTGTATGAAAAAATTGGGTGAAGAAGTAAAAGAGGCTGTTGTGGTTGAAAAGGTTCTAAGATCCTTGTCCCCTAAATTTGAATCTAAAGTTTCTGCAATAGAAGAAAAAGAGAATCTACGAAACCTCACTATGTCACAGCTGCACGGAATTCTGACTGCTTATGAAATGAGGAAAGGAGGACCTTTAGATAGAAGAGAAGCTGCATTCAAGGCTTCAGGCAAGGGAGATTACTGTGAGTCAGGACATCTATCAGAAGAAGACGAAGAATCAAATTTTGTCAAGAACCTTCAACGGGGTGCTGGAAGATTCAGAGGTAAGTTACCTTTCAAATGCTTTGCTTGTGGAAGAGTCGGTCACTATGCTGCAAAGTGTCTTCATAAAGATAAGCTTGATAAAGGTAAGGAACCTGTCAGATGGAACAAGAAACAGAATGTAAATAAGAAAAGTTATTACACTCATGAAGACAGTGATGGACTTTCAAATAGTGACGAAGATGAACAAGGTAACAATTATAGACTCTTAATGGCTTTTGAAGATGATGATTTCATGGATGCTATAGATGAAGAAGGTCTGTATGAAGAGATTTCTAAACTCAAAATTTGTTTAGAAGAGAAAAATATGATTATTGATACTTTGCAATTCCAACTGGCTGAAAAAGAAAAACTTCATGAAAAGTTAGAATGTGAAATTGTTGGTCTTAGAAAAGAGATTGAGAAAACAAAAGCTCTTAATCTTAAATTTGTTAAAGGATCTGAAACTCTGGATGAGATTATCAATGTGCAGCGTTCTCCACTAATCAAGACAGGTCTGGGATATAATGAAGAAGCATCTCAAGCCTCCACCTCCAAAAGTTATCTTGATGCAGCAAGGAGGAGCGAGCAAAGGCCTAATAGAAATCATCAGGTAAATCAGGGATGAATGAACAAAGACTATCAGGTAAATCGGGGGCTATCTACTTTAAGGATAAACAGAAGCTACAACCAGCCTCAGGTAAAACCTTCTCAATTTGCCTCAAGAATGGATGTCAATAGAAACTATAATCATTTGGTTGGTAGATTTGATAATCACAGGAGTTTCTTCAAAGGCCCATGTTTCTCTTGTCATAACTTTGGCCACAAAGCAGCTCAATGTGTTGCCTATAAGACAATCATGACTAGAGAAGCTCAAAAACAAAGGAGCATGACTGGGATAGTGAAAAGAACCTACAATAACTTCTCTGCTCTTGAAAATGAAATAGAATGCTCTATTTGTAACAACTTCGGTGATGAAGATTCTGAATGCAAAAGCAGGTTTCGGTAGACAACTCAGAAGGAGCAAGCCTCAAGTGTCAAAACATGGAGAATGAAGGAACCACAACCAGAGAGATGTGGTATAGCTTTATATGCAGAAGGGAAAGAAAATCAATGGTACATTGACAGTGGTTGTTCGAAACACATGACGGGTGATAAGGAAAAACTCCAGTCATATAGTGCCTTAGAGAAGGAGAAGAAGGTCTCTTTTGGAAATGACACCCCTGCGCTCATAAAAGGTAAAGGTTCTGTTCAGTTGAAAGAAAAGGTCAAAGCTGGAAATGTTATGTATGTTGATGGGTTAAAGCATAATCTGTTGAGTGTCAGTCAGATGTGTGATCAAGGAATGGAGGTAATATTTCGATCAAATGGATGTAGTGTTCATGATCTTGATACAGGAAAAACAGTGATCAAAGGCATAAGGACTCCAAATAATTTATACATATTCAAAGAAGGACAACATCAATGCTATCTAAGCAAGAACGATGAACACTGGTTATGGCACAGAAGATTGGGGCATCTTAGCTTCTCACATATAAGGAAAGCATGTAAATACCAGGCAGTTCGTGGTCTTCCAGACATCAGAATTCCAGACAATGCAATTTGCAAATCGTGTCACTTTGGTAAGCAAACTAGAACTAACTTCCCTGAGAAGGAAGGATCAGCTAGCAGGCCACTTGAACTTGTCCATACTGATGTATGTGGCCCATCTATGAAAAGGTCACCTCGAGGAGAAGAATATTTCATATTATTCATTGATGACTTTTCTAGGATGTGTTGGATAGGACTTATGAAGCACAAAGACGAAGCCTTTGAAAAGTTCAAATCATTCAAAGCCTTGGTGGAGAACGAATCAGATCACAAAATCAAATGCCTCAGGTTTGATAGAGGTGGGGAGTTTACCTCGAATGAATTTTTCGACTTTTGTGAAGAACATGGAATAAGAAGGGAATTCTCTACAACTAGGACTCCTCAGCAAAATGGAGTAGTGGAAAGGATGAACAGAACGGTTCAACAAATGGCTTGTGCTATGCTTGATGAGTTGGGAACTCTCGCAACCTTCTGGGGTGAAGCCGCATTTGCTGCAGTTGTTATTCTCAACAAGACAAATATTCGGGTGAACAACACTCAAAATCCTCATGAGCTCTGGTATGGTGAGACTCCTTTGGTAAAACATTTCAAAATTTTTGGAAGCAAATGCTATATTTAAAATAATGATGAAAATCTTGGAAAGTTTGAACCTAGAGCAGATGAAGGCATTCTCCTTGGTTATTCTCCTCATAGCAAAGCATACAAATGCTACAATAAAATGCTTGGAAAAATTGTCGACAGCATTGATGTAGTGGTGGATGAAAAAGAAAACACTCCCAGGCAGGTAAGATCTAAAGACTTCGAAGATGATGAGGACTATCCATCAACATCAAATCAGATTCATGATGAAGAAGAAACCCATGAGGCACCAGAGGAACAGATAAGGATAGAAGAAAAGACTCCATCTAGGTATGTTCAAAAGAATCATCCAGAATCTCAAATTTTGGGACAAAAGGAGGCAGGCATACAAACAAGAAGAAAAATTGCAGAAGCTTCAAGCTATTTGGCATTAGTTTCCTCCATTGAACCACAAAATGTAAGAGAGGCATGCAAAGATGAATGCTGGGTCAAGGAAATGGATGAAGAACTTGAACAGATTGAAAGGAATAACACTTTGGAATTGGTTCGTAGACCAAAAGATAAGAATGTCATAGGGACAAAGTGGATTTTCAAAAATAAACTAAATGAAAATGGAGATGTGGTTAGAAACAAGGAAATACTTGTTTGTAAAGGATATGCGCAACAAGAGGGCATAGACTTTGAAGAAACCTTTGCACCAGTTGCTAGACTTGAGGCTATAAGAATGTTTCTTGCTCTCTCTAGCTTTCAAAAGTTCAAAGTATTTCAGATGGACGTAAAATCTGCCTTTCTGAATGGAGACTTGAATGAAGAAGTGTACATTGAACAACCAGATGGGTTCACCCTTGGAAATGATCCAAATCTTGTATTCAGGCTCAAAAAGGCTCTCTATGGTCTTAAATAGGCTCCTAGGGCACGGTATTATCGGTTGGATAAATATCTTCATTATAAAAGGATCAACTGATAGCAATCTATATATAAAGGTTGATAATGAAAAGTTTCTAATACTTGTTGTGTATGTAGATGATATCATCTTTGGTAGCAATGAAGAAGACATGAGTCAAAAGTTTGCCTTGGTGATGCAAAAGGAGTTTGAAATGTCCATGCTTGGTGAGCTCACATATTTCCTTGGTTTGCAAGTCCAACAAAACAAAGACGGTATTTTTCTATCACAAACCAAGAATCTCAAGCAGATCCTGAAGAAATATGGGATGGAGGATTCGAAACCAGTGTGTACCCCTATGGTGACAGGATGCAGCCTTAGCGCGAATGATGAGTCAGCAGCAGTACATCAACCGACCTATAGATCCATGATTGGAAGTTTGCTTTATTTGACAGGTACCCGACCAGACATCATGCATGCAGTGGGAATTGTTGGAAGATTTCAAGCAAATCCAAAGGAAACTCATCTTTAGGCAGTTAAGAGAATCTTCAAGTACCTTCAAGGAACTCAAAACTATGGCTTATGGTATCCTAGAGATACAGATCTCACACTTCATGCTTATACAGATGCAGATTGGGCCGGAAGCGTGGATGACAAGAAAAGCACTAGTGGTGGTGCATTCTTCATGGGTCCTAGATTAGTATCTTGGTTCAGCAATAAACAAAGTTCTATTGCATTATCTATAGCTGAAGCAAAATATGTAGCTGCCGCATCTTGCTGCGCACAACTCCTTTGGATGATGCAAACATTGCAAGACATGCAAATCACTTGTACTCCACCTATATCTATCTTCTGTGATAATACAAGTGCAATCAACATTTCAAAGAATCCTGTTATGCATCCAAAAACCAAACACATACCAATCAAGTATCATTTTCTTCGGGAACAAGTGCTTGAACAAAAGGTCAAGTTGGAGTATGTTCCCTCTAAGGAACAAGTTGCTGATATACTCACCAAACCGCTGCCCAGGGAGACCTTTGAATACCTCAGGCAAAAGCTAGGGGTAGTTGATGCATCATCTTGCTGTTGAATATTGTCTATTTCAGAGATTGTTGGATGTACGTGAGTTTCATATGGGGTATACGCATACATTCGCTGGTTTATAGATTGGTCAAAGACCAAATGGCACAGGTTCAGGGGGAGCATATATTCTTCTAATAATGCATTGTTGGCATTATTGTAGAAGATCTTGGAAGAGCATGTTCAGAAGGAGTACACGGATGCTGATCTGAATATTGCTGCTAATGTTTTGTCTCTATGTCTTATATTTATTTTGTTAAGGTCATGTAACGGCCTATGTCTGGGATGAATGATGTAATGTACTTGGTTGTCATATGTAATTTTTTGATGTAACCCCAATTGGTTGGGTGATGAATGTATATATAGAATCTTTTGGTGATAGGAAGGTCATTTATGGTGTATGGTGGATTATGGTTTTTCTTGAAGAAAATTTCTTTTGTAGATCTGGCTTACAGTCAGGGGGAGCACGATTAGCACAACAACGCAGAGTTTTCAACATGTTCTCAGGGGGAGCATAACCCTTTGCCCTTGATGAAAAAGGGGGAGAATGACTTTGAGGATCTTGGGGTTGCCATCAAGTCCAAAGGGGGAGATTGTTGGCATTATGACTCAGGTTTGGCGCTAAGGCACAGGTGTTGTCCTTGATGGAAACTCTCTCATGTGGCAAATCACTATTCAGGCTCTCAAAATCATAGAAAATGAGATACCCGCAGGTGAGCCTAACAAAAGCTGCGGACCCGCAGGTGCCCCGAACAAGAAGTGCGGGCATACCCGCAGGTTCTGGTGAGCCCCAGTATTGCAGCAATAATGCTGCAACTCCTCAGAATCCCTTCTTTAATTTTATCAACTTGGTAGTTCGTAACAAACTTGGAAGCGACAGTGCTGTATGCACAAGTGCTAGCTGTTGCCATAGCTATCACTTGGTCAGCTGGCACAAGTCCGCTAGGAGCTTAAGCCAACTTCTATGAGCTCTTAGAAGAAGCCTTTTAATTGATGGATGAAAGCTAACTCAAAGGAAGCTAATCTATTTGCGAAAAGAGATTGAAAAACTGAAGGAAAACACAAACCCTAGCAAACCCTAATTCTACCAGCTAGTCCTACTGATGCAAAGGAGATAATGCAAACTACTGAAAGAGATGCCATTACTTCTATGAAGGTAAAATACATGTGTCTAGACTATCTCTATCTGAAGAAAACATCTTTTTGTATTTTTGATTAAGTCGTCAGTTTCATCATTCATATGCTTTCACTGTTCTTTGACTGTGCAGGGGTGGATCAAGGAGGAGAAATGCTTGGAAGAGGTCGGGAAGGTTTAGAGAGGGTCTAAGGAGTCCCTAACACCCTTCTAGAGAGTTTCACAAAGTTTGGCTATCAAGAAACCTCATTTGTGAGCTTCTACAGGAAGTCTGCAGGGGTTCTACAGGATGTTTAGGAATTTCTACAGGATGTTCAGAAATTTCTACAAGATGTTTAAAAATTGGATTTTGGAAGATGGGTGAGTGAGGGAAGATGCATGAATGGATATGGAGGTAGGATAGGGGTCTGAAGTGGCCCAGGGACTGATGGATGGAGTTGTGAGAAGGTGTAGACGGCTAAATTGGCTCAAAGAAGGTTGAAACAATGATTGCACAAAAAGGTAGGGTTACGTGGGCAAGAGGACAGATGTGAGACGAGGAACCTAGCTAGGAGATGGAGCAGATGGTTCTAATGAAGCTTAGGTGGATGAAAGAGTGGTAGACATGCCCTGCACCGTATACATTCAACTGAATCAACAAAGTCTTGCAAGTAATCAAAGTCCTAGCTAATCTAATCTAACTAAAATTAAAGTGAATGAACAACAGCTTTATTTGGAAGAGAACCATGTATATCAACTATGCAATGAACATTTCAGAGATCTGAACACACAACCAACTTTTGCAAATGAAAACAGTACACTAAGGATTGCATGGTAAAGCAAAGTAGTGTTTTTGTTTGGGACAACACAGTTACTTCAATTCCATCCCCTGATCCAATAAGGAAGAGGTGGAACCAAAAGTGTTTGTTGACGCTTTTTTGGAGCCTTTTTCCTGTTATTATCCTATCAAATCAATCTGAACATAAAAAGCTACTTTAATCATCAAAAGAAACCTAAATAACAAAACAATATTTAAATCTAAATAGCATATTTTATTCTAAGAATGCAGCAAAGACACATAAAGATAAACAAAGGAGGTACTGGGCACTTGAGATGGGCCCAAGCCCAAGAGCTATAGCCTCCTAAGAGAGATTTAGAGATGGTGCAAAGCTAGATTCATCTTTATTGAGAAAGAAAAGAAGAGTTACATCAAAAACTGTCCACAAGGGAAAGCTTGAAAATGTGCTGAAATGCAAAGCTAAACTACTGATTAAAATCGAACTACAAACTAGCTAACTTTTGCCTACAAAGTGACTAACTACTGGCTAACCAAAATGAGGCCCTAAGCCTTCTTATTTATACAAATTGAGGACCCCAACAATCCTCCTAAACTTTAGGGACTCGGGTGCCCAAAACTTGTAGTTAACAGCAGTCCTACTTGACTTGCTTGGCTGCCCTTGTGCTAATTGATTTGGTGGCCCTTGAACTCTGAGCTGATGGTGGAGAATTCGAGGTAAGGGCCCATAAATGAAGGGGACACCTTCCTACAAATCCTCTCCCTTGTCCTCCCACGAATTTGGCTGCCAAGTGCTCATTAAAACCTTCAATTTTGACTCCCAATTGACCAAAAAGGCTACACAAAGCACACATTAGACTTGTTGGCATAATGACTAACCCAATTCACTCTATTAGCATAAATATAATAAAAAACATGCAATAAACTAATGAGAATGGTGGATTAAGTCGAATTAGGAGTTTGAATGAGCCCAAATAATTATCCATTTTTGGGGCTCATCATCACCCCCCTACTGAAAGTGTTGCTCATCCTCTGAGCAACCAATCTATCTCCTCATCTTTGATGGCCTTGGTGGCCTCCCTGTCATGCTAAGCTTCTGAAGTGATGTCCTCTTCTTAGTCATGAAACCATGCTTTTCTCTTTGCTTCTTCCCACTGCCTGTGCTCCTTTTCCTAGAAAAGTTTTAGCTTTGGTATGATTGTGCAAGTATATTCAATCAGATGGTGGAAATGGTGGTGAAAGGCGATGAAACCAGTGGAGGATGGAAGAAAAGAGTGGTTGCATGCCTCCTCAACAGACTTCAAGCTTCAAATCCCTTTCCATAATCGATTCCGGCCTGCCCAAAGGCTCTACAGGATGTTTCTGGTAGAAATACAAAAATTCCTGTAGAAAGTCCTGTAGCTTCCTGTAGAAGGTTGAACCATGACTAGATTGTGTTCGAACCCTAAAAAAATGAGTGTTCATGGAGGGGATGGATGTGAGGATTCCTTGGGAACTTGGTAGGGACCCTTGTGCTTGTGTTGGGAGGCCGCCTTTCTGCATTGTGTCCCTGCAACCTGCAACAATTTCCAGGGATTAAACTTGTTTTTTTTTTCCCTCTCTGTTTCTTCCTTCTTTTCTTTCTTGCTTTTCCTCTTGCTTCTCCTATGGCTTTTCCTGTGATGGCTTTCCCTAGGTTTTCTTTCCCTTAGCTTCCTTACCCTTAGTTTTCTTCTCTGCCTCACTATCTTGCTTCCTCATGCTCTGTTTTGGCTTGTGCACTGATCAGAATGGGCATTCTGTATATGGTTTCCTCCCTAGAACGTGGAGGACAATATCCCTCAAGTGTTTTTTTTCTTTACAAACCATTCAACCAGTCCTGTCATGTTTTTCACTCTATTGAGTCTTGCCATAGAAAGGATAATGGGATTTTTATGGTCGTTCAAAATACACATGTGTTCAGCTGTCTGTTCAGGATTGAACAAGAGTTCCTCAATTGAACCATGTAATGCAGTAAGACGATGCTGTTTCTCTGTATAAGGGAAATAACTCTGCATGTCTACTCCAGGAGAAACAATGTTGAACTTGGGATCAAGAACATCAATTCCATGAACCACACAATAAAGACCAGGAAGGGTGAAAGCAGTGTGGCTCTCATACTGGCCAACGGTATCTTTGCTTCCAGCAATATCTTGATATGTGCTAGTGATAATAAAATCTGCATGATTCATTGCAATTAGATCTGCAGTAAACTGGCAAGAGAAATGGTATTTTTCTTCATATTTTTTCAGTATATGTCTGAATCTGAGTATTTGGTCTTCTCCAAAGCATGGGCTATGTTGCACTGAAGACAATTCCAGGTAGCAATAAGAAAATGACTTTTGAATTCATAGACAGACTTGCATTCACATTTTCCCTACCCCCTCAACACGTCGAATTCACCACCTTTTGAATTATTTGCATGGGAAAGTTATGTTCAGGCCTACCTCACTGAGAATTGCCACCCTCGACGTGAACAGTCCAAGCTTCTTCGTATGCTGGGTCTCCTGTAGCGCAGCTTCCTGTAGAAATGCCTGTAGAGTGCCCCTGCGCCTCTGAGCGAGCCTGATACGCAGCAGAATATTGAAGACAGGTAGAAAAACTCAGTGGAGGACGATAGGTTAACCGATTGTGCACACTTCAGTTGAGGATGTGGAAAGTGCAGATGAACAGCAGTTCGTGAGTTTCAACTAAGCCGTCTTTAATTGCTGCGTGATTTGTGGTGAGGTGGAAAAAACATGTGCGCTGGCTTTTTTCGAACTGCAGTGATGTTATGAACTGCATGTCTTCTTCTATCTATTAATCATTTGATGTCCTGTGCGCTGGAGTTCAACACGTCTACCACTGCCTGTGTTTTTCAACTTCCACGTGAATGACTATACACGCATGCTGCGTGATTTTTTCCTGGATGAGTGCAATCGAATATGGCTAGCTTCCTGGCTGAATCCCCCCATCTCATTCGTTCATGCAGTGCTTAGATTAGATTCATGCAATAGAGGAACAAGTTTTAGTCACGTACCTGAAGTCAAATGGTTGCTGTGAGGTGCTTTTTGCTGCTGCATGCATCTGTTTCGGTGGTTGCATGATGGCTCCTTTGTGCTATAAGCTCTTTGCTGTCTGATGTGTGGTTATTTTTCTTGTGCAGGTATCCTCTAGCCGGATCTAAGTTGCAAGAGTTCATTTCCATGTTCAAATCTGCACTCTCAAGCTGCTGCTGCTGAATTTTCACAGGACCGACACTTGTTTTCGCCATTGCTCCCGAGCGATAGATCGGATCGATCTGAAACTTGCTGAGCATGTTCCTATCATCATGATGCACCTCCCATAGCAAAATTGCGATCAATGGATGCACAGATTTTGAGAAAAGTGGAAAATGGCTAAAGATTTCAGAAATCAATTTCTCGGAAACCGTGCATCGGAATTGGCTGAAACTGATTGGGTAGGTTACTATCACCCATATGCATCTCCCCATGAAACAGGTTTTGAAATGGATGCACGGATATGGAGAAAATGCAAAAATGGCGACGGTGACGGAGGCGGATTTCTTGGAAACCGTGCACCGGAATTGGATGAAATTGCTCAGGCATGTTTCCATCATCCCTATACAACTCCCCGTAAAACGGTTTTTCAAATGGATGCATGGTTTTCAATTTAGAGCAAAAACAAATTTTGTTGTGTGTATTTTTTCTTCAAAGCATTCTGCAAGTTTTTGCATGGAAAGAAAAACTGAGCTTGGGCTGTGATGCAGGCATAGAGATGATGGAGGAGGAGTTTGAAGATTGCAGGAGGAATTCTGAACCCTTGAGGAAACTATCATGTTTGCCAAAATACCTTTTTCAAATCTATTTCTAGCTTCCTGTAGAAATCTTGAAATTTCTACAGGAACTTCCTGTAGAACACACAGTTTTGAGGAAAGAAGCACAATGAGATAGAAAAAATGATGGGGAAGCGTGAGGGATGAAAACATGGGTGCTTTCAGGCCTCACGGACAGATTCCTAGCCTTCAGGTCCTCTTCAGTGATCAATTTTTGCTTGTTTGTAGGCTTCCTGTAGAAGACACAAAACTTCCTGTAGAAAACACAGAACTTCCTGTAGAAGGCACATAACTTCCTTTGTCTTTGTTTTGAGCGATCCTCCTGACCTGCAATGTCCTTCTTGCAACCTGCAATTAGAAATTAGGTTTATTTTTTCTTTTTTCTTCTTTTTCTCTCTTTTTTTTGAAAACAACTAGTGCGCCTCATGGAGGTTTTCACCCTAATTGCCTGCCCTGGGCGCCTCCAAGGGAGGTTTTCACCCAGGGATCTTCTTCTCTTTTTCTTTTTCTCTTTTTTTTTTCTATTTCCAACCCATTGACCGCCTCATGGAGGTTATCAATCAATGAGCCAATCTAAGGTGCCTCCGATGAGGTTTTCACCTTAGATTTTTCCTCTTTTTTTTTTTTTTTTCTACCCTACCCTACTTGAAAAGCAAAATCGTTCTCAAGTATAAGAATACTTCCAATGGAGCCATGTGCACATCGCGATTAGAGACAAAATGATGTGGAGGCTCGAAATGCATGCTTTGACAGCTATCCGCATTTCAGAGACCAAATGATTTGACTTTGAAGGGATCAAACATAGCTGAAGAAGAGAGTACTGCTGCAACTTAGTGACCGTCTGAAACCGTATTTCAATATAGCTCTGATATCCTTTGTCCTTTTTCTGATCTGGATCATTCTCCATATCTTCTTCTATCTTGACCTTCACATCTTCCTCTTTGTGCTGATTTTTCTCTTGACTACATGGAGGGTTTGATGGTAATCATGAGGGAGCTTTCTTGATCTTTGTTTCTGATGTATTCTCTTCATCAAGTGCAGCCCATGGTGCTTTGATCTCCTCTTTTGAATCTTCTTTTGCCTTTGGTCCTTCAATGTTGTCAATATAATCTCTGCTTTGCAACACTCTTCCTGAGCTATGGTGAAGATCGTTGAGCTCAAGAGGAGTCATTTGGACATGTTGTGCCTCAGCTTTGCAATTGGGTTGAGCTACTCCATTGTATGGTTTTGGAAATGGTGGTACAGGTAGCTGAGTGGGGGTGTATATTTGAGATGGATGTGGATGGGGTTGTGGTTGGGCAGGCATTTGGGGTTGCCTTGGTGGAGCAGGAGGCGATGGTTGTGGTTGAGCAGGTGGTGGAGGCAAATGAGCGGGATGAGAGTTGTACTGAGGCCTCCACCCTTGATGAGGTGCATTCCACTGAGGCTGTGGCTGAGCATAAGAGTGAAATGAATGAGTAGCTGGTTGGGCATAATATGGAGATGGATCTGACCAAGGAGGGGGTGTGGACCAGGAAGGATGTGCAAGGGGACCCCAAGAAGGCACGGAATTTATTGGATAGGGGTTGTAATAGGTCTGGGATGTCCCTTGCATTCCCGGCTGGTAAGGTATGGGTCCATGTGGCCTCCTTTGGTTCAGATAATAGAGTGGTTCAGTGGCTCCTTTTGCCCTCTGATATGCAGCTTTGATTCCAGGCAAGGAAGGGCACTGATTCGTAGGATGGTATTCTTCACAGACGAAACACACTTCTAGGGAGTGCATTGGACATTTGTTCCTAGGATGCTTCCTAGTGCATCTAGGACAAAAGATGTCCAAAGCCCTCTTGGCTTCCTCTTGCCTCCTTTGGATCTGCAAGGTATCCAGTTGCATGGCAAGAAATTGCTTCATCTCGCTCTTGAAATCTTCCGTCTTATTTGCAAATTCATTTTGGGATAAGGTTCTGCTCCCAACATTTCTACTTGTAGCCATTTGCTCCAAAGGAATGTTTCATTCTTCTTCTTCCCTAGAGGTTCTTTAAAGATGCCTTGATGTCCACCCAGGGGTTCTTCTTAGTCACAACCATCGAAGAAGAGAGAAGGTTGGCTGTGTGAAGCAATGGGGGGTGTTGTGAAAATAGTTTTCTGACTTATCTCTACTCCTACCAGGCATGAAAGGAAATCTTTTTGGTTGATTTTTGCTTTTTTTCTTGTACCTGCAAAACTAAAATAGATTGAACTACAACTAACTATCTTGCTGAAATGATAATGTGGAATTGAAATGAAAGCAGGAAAGGACTAATCTATTTTGCTCAAATGAAATTGCTGGAATGAAATACTAGTCTACGCTTGCGGAATTGAAATGCTAATCTACGCTTGCAGAAACGAAATTGTGGAATTGAAATGCTAATCTATGAAAGCAGGAAATGTCTACTCTACTTTTGCGGAAATGAAATTGTAGAATGGAAATGAAATAAACTACTTAGCAGAAGATTGTAGTGGAAAATAGAAGAAAAGCAGCAATCACCAATACTCTGATGCTTCCCCGGCAACGGCGCCAAAAAGAGTGGTGGTGAGCCCCAGTATTGCAGCAATAATGTTGCAACTCCTGAGACTCCCTTCTTTAATTTTATCAACCCGGTAGTTCGTAACAAACTTGGAAGCGACGGTGCTGTATGCACAAGTACTAGCTCTTGCCACAACTGTCACTTTGTCAGTTGGCACAAGTCCGCTAGGAGCTTAAGCCAACTTCTATGAGCTCTTAGAAGAAGCTTTTTAATTGATGGATGAAAGCTAACTCGAAGGAAGCTAATCTATTTGCGAAAAGAGATTGAAAAACTGAAGGAAAACGCAAACCCTAGCAAACCCTAATTCTACCAGCTAGTCCTACTGATGCAAAGGAGAGAATGCAAACTACTGAAAGAGATGCCATTACTTCTATGAAGGTAAAATACATGTGTCTAGACTACCTCTATCTGAAGAAAACATCTTTTTGTATTTTTGATTAAGTTTTCAGTTTCATCATGCATATGCTTTCACTGTTCTTTGACTGTGTAGGGGTGGATCAAGGAGGAGAAATTCTTGGAAGAGGTCGGGAAGGTTCAGAGAGGGTCTAAGGAGTCCCTAACACCCTTCCAGAGAGTTTAACAAAGTTTGGATATCAAGAAACCTCATTTGTGAGCTTCTACAGGAAGTCTGCAGGGGTTCTACAGGATGTTCAGGAATTTCTATAGGATGTTCAGAAATTTCTACAAGATGTTTAAAAATTGGATTTTGGAGGATGGGTGAGTGAGGGAAGATGCATGAATGGATATGGAGGTAGGATAGGGGTCTGAAGTGGCCCAGGGACTGGTGGATGGAGTGGTGAGAAGGTGTAGATGGCTAAATTGGCTCAAAGAAGGCTGAAACAATGATTGCACAAAAAGGTAGGGTTACGTGGGCAAGAGGACAGATGTGAGATGAGGAACCTAGCTAGGAGATGGAGCAGATGGCTCTGATGAAGCTTAGGTGGATGAAAGAGTGGTAGAGATGCCCTGCACCGTATACATTCAACTGAATCAACAAAGTCTTGCAAGTAATCAAAGTCTTAGCTAATCTAATCTAACTAACAATAAAGTGAATGAACAACAGCTTTATTTGGAAGAGAACCATGTATATCAACTATGCAATGAACATTTCAGAGATCTGAACACACAACCAACTTCTACAAATTAAAACAATACACTAAGGATTTTATGGTAAAGCAAAGTAGTGTTTTTGTTTGGGACAGCATGGTTACTTCAATTCCAGCCCCTTATCCAATAAGGAAGAGGTGAAACCAAAAGTGTTTGTTGACGCTTTTTTGGAGCCTTTTTCCTGTTATTATCCTATCAACTCAATCTGAACATAAAAAGCTACTTTAATCATCAAAAGAAACCTAAATAACAAAACAAGATTTAAATCTAAATAGCAGATTTTATTCTAAGCATGCAGCAAAGACACATAAAGATAAAAAAGGAGTTACTGGGCACTTGAGATGGGCCCAAGCCCAAGAGCTACTGCCTCCTAAGAGAGATTTAGAGCTGGTGCAAAGCTGGATTCATCTTTATTGAGCAAGAAAAGAAGAGTTACATAAAAAACTGTCCACAAGGGAAAGCTTGAAAATGTGCTGAAATGCAAAGCTAATCTACTGACTAAAATCGAACTACAAACTAGCTAACTTCTGCCTACAAAGTGACTAACTACTGGCTAACCAAAATGAGGCCCTAAGCCTTCTTATTTATACAAATTGAGGACCCCAACAATCCTCCTAAACTTTAGGGACTCGGCTTCCCAAAACTTGTAGTTCACAGCAGTCCTACTTGACTTGCTTGGCTGGCCTTGTGCTAATTGATTTGGTTGCCCTTGAACTCTGAGCCGATGGTGGAGAATTCGAGGTAAGGGCCCATAAATGAAGGGGACACCTTCCTACAAATCCTCTCCCTTGTTCTCCCACGAATTTGGCTGCCAAGTGCTCATTAAAACCTTCAATTTTGTCTCCAAATTGACCAAAAAGGCTACACAAAGCACATATTAGACTTGTTGGCATAATGACTAACCCAATTCACTCTATTAGCATAAATATAATAAAAAAAATGCAATAAAATAATGAGAATGGTGGATTAAGTCGAATTAGGAGGTTGAATGAGCCCAAATAATTATCCATTTTTGGGGCTCATCATCACCCCCTACTGAAAGTGTTGCTCATCCTCTGAGCAACCAATCTATCTCCTCATCTTTGATGGCCCTGGTGTCTCCCTGTCATGCTAAGCTTCTGAAGTGATGTCCTCTTCTTAGTCATGAAACCATGCTTTTCTCTTTGCTTCTTCCCACTTCCTGTGCTCCTTTTCCTAGAAAAGTTTTAGCTTTGGTATGATTGTGCAAGTATATTCAATCAGATGGTGGCAATGGTGGTGAAAGGCGATGAAACCAGTGGAGGATGGAAGAAAAGAGTGGTTGCATGCCTCCTCAACAGACTTCAAGCTTCAAATCCCTCTCCATAATCGATTCTGGCCTACCCAAAGGCTCTACAGGATGTTTCTGGTAGAAATACAGAACTTCCTGTAGAAAGTCCTGTAGCTTCCTGTAGAAGGTTGAACCATGACTAGATTGTGTCCGAACCCTAAAAAAATGAGTGTTCATGGAGGGGATGGATGTGAGGATTCCTGGGAACTTGGTAGGGACCCTTGTGCTTGTGTTGGGAGGCCCCCTTTCCGCATTGTGTCCCTGCAACCTGCAACAATTTCCAGGGATTAAACTTGTTTTTTTTTCCCTCTCTGTTTCTTCCTTCTTTTCTTTCTTGCTTTTCCTCTTGCTTCTCCTGTGGCTTTTCCTGTGATGGCTTGCCCTAGGTTTTCTTTCCCTTAGCTTCCTTACCCTTAGTTTTCTTCTTTGCCTCACTATCTTGCTTCCTCATGCTCTGTTTTGGCTTGTGCACTGATCAGAATGGGCATTCTGTATATGGTTTCCTCCCCAGAACGTGGAGGACAATATCCCTCAAGTGTTTTTTTTCTTTGCAAACCATTCAACCAGTCTTGTCATGTTTTTCACTCTATCGAGTCTTGCCATAGAAAAGATAATGGGCTTTTTATGGTCATTCAAAATACACATGTGTTCAGCTGTCTGTTCAGGATTGAACAAGAGTTCCTCAATTGAACCATGTAACGCAGTAAGACGATGCTGCTTCTCTGTATAAGGGAAATAACTCTGCATGTCTACTCCAGGAGAAACAATGTTGAACTTGGGATCAAGAACATCAATTCCATGAACCACACGATAAAGACCAGGAAGGGTGAATGCAGTGTGGCTCTCATACTGGCCAACGGTATCCTTGCTTCCAGCAATCTCTTGATATGTGCTAGTGATAATAAAATCTGCATGATTCATTGCAATTAGATCTGCAGTAAACTGGCAAGAGAAATGGTATTTTTCTTCATATTTTTTCAGTATATGTCTGAATCTGAGTATTTGGTCTTCTCCAAAGCATGGGCTATGTTTCAATGAAGACAATTCCAGGCAGCAATAAGAAAACGGCTTTTGAATTCATAGACAGACTTTCATTCACATTTTCCCTACCCCCTCAACACGTCGAATTCACCACCTTTTGAATTATTTGGATGGGAAAGTTATGTTCAGGCCTACCTCACTGAGAATTGCCACCCTTGACGTGAACAGTCCAAGTTTCTTCGTATGATGGGTCTCCTGTGGTGCAGCTTCCTGTAGAAACGCCTGTAGAGTGCCCCTACGCCTCTGAGTGAGCCTGATACGCAGCAGAATATCGAAGACATGTAGAAAAACTCAGTGGAGGACGATAGGTTAACCGATTGTGCACACTTCAGTTGAGGATGTAGAAAGTGCAGATGAACAACAGTTCGTGAGTTTCAGCTAAGCCGTCTTTAATTGCTGCGTGATTTGTGGTGAGGTGGCAAAAACATGTGCACTGTCTTTTTTCGAACTGCAGTGATGTTATGAACTGCATGTCTTCTTCTATCTGTTAATCGTTTGATGTCATGTGCGTTGGAGTTCAACACGTCTACCACTGCCTGTGTTTTTCAACTTCCACGTGAATGACTATACACGCATGCTGCGTGATTTTTTCCTGGATGAGTGCAATCGAATATGGCTAGCTTCCTGGCTGAATCCCCCCATCTCATTCGTTCATGTAGTGCTTAGATTAGATTCATGCAATAGAGGAACAAGTTTTAGTCACGTACCTGAAGTCAAATGGTTGCTGTGAGGTGCTTTTTGCTGCTGCATGCATCTGTTTTGGTGGTTGCATGATGGATCCTTTGTGCTATATGCTCTTTGCTGTCTGATGTGTGGTTATTTTTCTTGTGCAGGTATCCTCTAGCCGGATCTAAGCTGCAGGAGTTCATTTCCATGTTCAGATATGCATCCTCAAGCTGCTGCTGCTGAATTTTCACAGGACCGAAACTTGTTTTCGCCATTGCTCTCGAACGATAGATCGGATTGATCTGAAACTTGCTGAGCATGTTCCTATCATCATGATGCACCTCCCATAGCAAAATTGCGATCAATGGATGCACAAATTTTGAGAAAAATGGAAAATGGCTGAAGATTTCAGAGATCAATTTCTCGGAAACCGTTCATCGGAATTGCCTGAAACTGCTTGGGTAGGTTACTATCACCCATATGCATCTCCCCATGAAACAGGTTTTGAAATGGATGCATGGAATTGGATGAAATTTCTCGGGCATGTTGCCATCATCCCTATACAACTCCTCGTAAAACGGTTTTTCAAATGGATGCATGGTTTTCAATTTAGGGCAAAAACAAATTTTGTTCTATGTATTTTTTCTTCAAAGCATTCTGCAAGTTTTTGCATGGAAATAAAAACTGAGCTTGGGCTGTGATGAAGGCATGGAGATGATGGAGGAGGAGTTTGAAGACTGCAGGAGGACTTCTGAACCCTTGAGGAAACTATCATGTTTGCTAAAATACCTTTTTCAAATCCATTTCTAGCTTCCTGTAGAAATCCTGGAATTTCTACAGGGACTTCCTTTAGAACACACAGTTTTGAGGAAAGAAGCACAATGAGATAGAAAAAATGATGGAGAAGTGTGAGGGATGAAAACATAGGTGCTTGCGGGCCTCACGGACAGATTCCCAGCCTTCAGGTCCTCTTCAGAGATCAATTTTGATTGTTTGTAGGCTTCCTGTAGAAGACACAGAACTTCCTGTAGAAAACACAGAACTTTCTGTAGAAGGCACAAAACTTCCTTTGTCTTTGTTTTGAGCGATCCTCCTAACCTGCAATGTCCTTCTTGCAACCTACAATTAGAAATTAGGTTTATTTTTTATTTTTTCTTCTTTTTCTCTCTTTTTTTTTGAAAACAACTAGGGCGCCTCATGGAGGTTTTCACCCTAATTGCCTGCCTTGGGCGCCTCTAAGGGAGGTTTTCACCCAGGGATCTTCTTCTCTTTTTCTTTTTCTCTTTTTTTCTCGTTTTTTTTTCTTTTTTCCAACCCATTGACTGCCTCATGGAGGTTTTCAATCAATGAGCCAATCTAAGGTGCCTCCGAGGAGGTTTTCACCTTAGATTTTTCCTTTTTTTTTTTCTACCCTACCCTACTTGAAAAACAAAATCGTTCTCAAGTATAAGAATACTTCCAATGGAGCCATGTGCACATCGAGATTAGAGACAAAATGATGTGGAGGCTCGAAATGCATGCTTTGACAACTGTCCGCATTTCAAAGACCAAATGATTTGACTTTGAAGGGATCAAACATAGCTGAAGAAGAGAGTACTACTGCAACTTAGTGACTGTCTGAAACCATATTTCAATATAGCTCTAATATCCTTGGTTCTTTTGCTGATCTGGATCATTCTCCATATCTTCTTCTATCTTGACCTTCACATCTTCCTCTTTGTGCTGATTTTTCTCTTGACTACATGGAGGGTTTGATGGTAACCATGAGGGAGCTTTCTTGATCTTTGCTTCTGATGTATTCTCTTCATCAAGTGCAGCCCATGGTGCTTTGATCTCCTCTTTTGAATCTTCTTTTGCCTTTGGTCCTTCAATGTTGTCAATATAATCTCTGCTTTGCAACACTCTTCCTGAGCTATGGTGAAGATCGTTGAGCTCAAGAGGAGTCATTTGGACATGTTGTGCCTCAGCTTTGCAATTGGGTTGAGCTACTCCATTATATGGTTTTGGAAATGGTGGTACGGGTAGCTGAGTGGGGGTGTATATTTGAGATGGATGTGGATGGGGTTGTTGTTGGGCAGGCATTTGGGGTTGCCTTGGTGGAGCAGGAGGCGATGGTTGCGGTTGAGCAGGTGGTGGAGGAAAATGAGCGGGATGAGAGTTGTACTGGGGCCTCCACCCTTGATGAGGTGCATTCCACTGAGGCTGTGGCTGAGCATAAGAGTGAAATGAATGAGTAGCTGGTTGGGGCATAATATGGAGATGGATCTGACCAAGGAGGGGGTGTGGACTAGGAAGGATGTGTAAGGGGACCCAAAGAAGGCACGAAAGTGGTGGGATAGGGGTTGTAATAGGTCTGGGATTTCCCTTGCATTCCCGGCTGGTAAGGTATGGGTCCATGTGGCCTCCTTTGGTTCAGACAATAGAGTGGTTCAGTGGCTCCTTTTGCCCTCTGATATGCAGCTTTGATTCCAGGCAACGAAGGGAACTGATTCGTAGGATGGTATTCTTCACAGACGAAACACACTTCTAGGGAGTGCATTGGACATTCGTTCCTAGGATGCTTCCTAGTGCATCTAGGACAAAAGATGTCCAAAGCCCTCTTGGCTTCCTCTTGCCTCCTTTGGATCTGCAAGGTATCCAGTTGCATGGCAAGAAACTACCTCATCTCGCTCTTGAAATCTTCCATCTGATTTGCAAATTCATTTTGGATAAGGTACTGCTCCCAACATTTTTACTTGTAGCCATTTGCTCCAGAGCAATGTTTCCTTCTTCTTCTCCCTTAGAGGTTCTTTAGATATGCCTTGATGTCCACCTAGGGGTTCTTCTTAGTCACAGCCATCGAAGAAGAGAGAAGGTTGGCTGTGTGAAACAATGGGGGGTGTTGTGAAAATATTTTTCTGACTTATCTCTACTGCTACCAGGCATGAAAGGAAATCTTTTTGGTTGATTTTTGTTTTTTTTCTTGTACATGCAAAACTAAAATAGATTGAACTGCAACTAAATATCTTGCTGAAATGATAAAGCGGAATTGAAATGAAAGCAGGAAAGGACTAATCTATTTTTCTCAAATGAAATTGCAGGAATGAAATACTAGTCTACGCTTGCAGAATTGAAATGCTAATCTATGCTTGCAGAAATGAAATTGCGGAATTGAAATGATAATCTATGAAAGTAGGAAATGTCTACTCTACTTTTGCGGAAATGAAATTGCAGAATGGAAATGAAATAAACTACTTAGCAGAAGATTGTAGTGGAAAATAGAAGAAAAGCAGCAATCACCAATACTCTGACGCTTCCTCGGCGACGACGCCAAAAAGAGTGGTGGTGAGCCCCAGTATTGCAGCAATAGTGTTGCAACTCCTGAGACTCCCTTCTTTAATTTTATCAACCCGGTAGTTCGTAACAAACTTGGAAGCGACGGTGCTGTATGCACAAGTACTAGCTCTTGCCGCAGCTGTCACTTGGTCAGCTGGCACAAGTCTGCTAGGAGCTTAAGCCAACTTCTATGAGTTCTTAGAAGAAGCTTTTTAATTGACGGATGAAAGCTAACTCGAAGGAAGCTAATCTATTTGTGAAAAGAGATTGAAAAACTGAAGGAAAACGCAAACCCTAATTCTACCAGCTAGTCCTACTGATGTAAAGGAGAGAATGAAAACTACTGAAAGAGATGCCATTACTTCTATGAAGGTAAAATACATGTGTCTAGACTACCTCTATCTGAAGAAAAAATCTTTTTGTATTTTTTATTAAGTCGTCAGTTTCATCATGCATATGCTTTCACTGTTATTTGACTGTGCAGGGGTGGATCAAGGAGGAGAAATGCTTGGAAGAGGTCGGGAAGGTTCAGAGAGGGTCTAAGGAGTCCCTAACACCCTTCCAGAGAGTTTCACAAAGTTTGGCTATCAAGAAACCTCATTTGTGAGCTTCTACAGGAAGTCTGCAGGGGTTCTATAGGATGTTCAGGAATTTCTACAGGATGTTCAGAAATTTCTACAAGATGTTTAAAAACTGGATTTTGGAGGATGGGTGAGTGAGGGAAGATGCATGAATGGATATGGAGGTAGGATAGGGGTCTGAAGTGGCCCAGGGACTGGTGGATGGAGTGGTGAGAAGGTGTAGACGGCTAAAGTGGCTCAAAGAAGGCTGAAACAATGATTGCACAAAAAGGTAGGGTTATGTGGGTAAGAGGACAGATGTGATACGAGGAACCTAGCTAGGAGATGGAGCAGATGGCTCTGATGAAGCTTAGGTGGATGAAAGAGTGGTAGAGATGCCCTGCATCGTATACATTCAACTGAATCAACAAAGTCTTGCAAGTAATCAAAGTCCTAGCTAATCTAATCTAACCAACAATAAAGTGAATGAACAACAGCTTTATTTGGAAAAGAACCATGTATATCAACTATGCAATGAACATTTCAGAGATCTGAACACACAACCAACTTCTGCAAATGAAAACAATACACTAAGGATTGCATGGTAAAGAAAACTAGTGTTTTTGTTTGGGACAGCACGGTTACTTCAATTCTAGCCCCTGATCCAATAAGGAAGAGGTGAAACCAAAAGTGTTTGTTGACCCTTTTTTGGAGCCTTTTTCCTGTTATTATCCTATCAACTCAATCTGAACATAAAAAGCTACTTTAATCATCAAAAGAAACCTAAATAACAAAACAAGATTTAAATCTAAATAGCAGATTTTATTCTAAGAATGCAGCAAAGACACATAAAGATAAACAAAGGTGGTACTGGGCACCTGAGATGGGCCCAATCCCAAGAGCTACAGCCTCCTAAGAAAGATTTAGAGTTGGTGCAAAGTTGGATTCATCTTTATTGAGCAAGAAAAGAAGAGTTACATCAAAAACTGTCCACAAGGGAAAGCTTGAAAATGTGCTGAAATGCAAAGCTAATCTACTGACTAAAATCGAACTACAAACTAGCTAACTTCTGCCTACAAAGTGACTAACTACTGGCTAACCAAAATGAGGCCCTAAGCCTTCTTATTTATACAAATTGAGGACCCTAACAATCCTCCTAAACTTTAGGGACTCAGCTGCCCAAAACTTGTAGCTAACAGCAATCCTACTTGACTTGCTTGGCTGCCCTTGTTGTTATAGCTCCAAATCTCACTCTTATGGTTTGTGATGCTGCACTTATGGCCTAGGGCAACCCCCCTTCCAGACCTGGTCCAAAAATTTAAAAAACAGTGTTTTATTCCCTATACGCGACTTTGCCCTGTGTTAAACACGTGTACACGCGGGTATGTCATACCCAACCCGCGTGTATCTATTAAAACACTTAAAAAAATATAATTTCCTCTTTTTCGGGCGGTGATCGCGGGTTTACCTGCTGGATCACCTGTTAGTGCCCGTGGCCCAACTGTTCCCAACCAACTCCTAACTAAAAAACTACTTTGGAGAGGGTATAAAAAGACATCAAAGGGAAGGCCAAGGGGAGAGAGAAAGGAGAGCAAGATTATTATGCTGAGATTTTTCCCTTAGACCAGGTCTGAAGTCCTTGGTGCATTCTGCACTTCCCCCATTTTGCATAGGAAACCCTTGTTTCCATGTGTATTGGTGATCATTCATCCTTGACATCATCATTGAGTAAGACTTGGAAGGAGCTCTTGTTGGAGGCTGGAACGAATCCGGGAGGAAGCTTGCTTGGAGCCTGCTGAAGGTGTTCAGGTGATATCTTTCCGATATATGTACTTTATTTGCCTTTATATATAAAGAAACACGTCTTTGTTCCCGAATAATCTTTCTTTATGCTTATGAGATTCTTGTGTTGAATTCTTATGAAAGTGGTTACTTAAAGATTTTTTATAACTAACTTTATAGCATAAAGATGATTTATATATAAACTTCTATACATGTACTGTTGTGTTCTTTGATTTGTTTGTCTTGCAGGTCAAAGAAAGAAGAAGGGAACTCCAAGAAGGGTTTGCACCCTAACGGTCTTCTCGAACGTAGGACCTTAGGTATGTACCCTAAACATTAGAATTTGCTTAAAAGTAAAAAAGACGACTGTGTGGAAGCGGTAAAACGCTGTCACCCGTGTCAAATTTTTACTCGCAAGATGCGCGTGCATCCAGCTCCCCTTTTTCCCGTTGTCACCGTCGGTCCCTTTACTAAGTGGGGTATTGATTTTACGACTTGTAATCCGCCTTCAGCGGCAAATCACAAGTACATTATCGTGGCTGTAGACTACTTCACGAAGTGGGCTGAAGCCATGCCTACTTATAAGAACGACAGTGACACGGCAGCTTTGTTTCTTTTCAATCAAGTTATCTCAAGATTCGGTATCCCAAGAGAGATTGTCACTGACCATGGCAGTCATTTCCAAAATCAGCTAATGTCCGAATTGGCTTTTAAATTAGGTTTCCGTCAAGAGCATTCGTCTCCTTACTATCCTCAGGCCAATGGACAGGTCGAGGCGGTCAATAAAACTCTTAAGACGATACTCCAACGGACAATCGATAAAAATCGGTCCAATTGGCACATTATGTTGTATCCGGCTCTTTGGGCATACCGAACCTCCGTTAAAATGGCTACTGGTTTTACTCCTTTTCAGTTAGTTTACGGGATGGAATCTATCTTTCCGGTCGAATGTGAAATTCCATCTCTGAAATTGGCTGTCGAGCTTCTTCCTGAGACTTCGAGTCTCGAGGAGCGCCTAGTTCACCTGGAACATCTCGATGAGCAGCGTCGAGATGCCGCCACGACGAATGAGGCCCATAAGAAAAGGGTCAAAACTCAGTATGATAAGTCTGTCCGACCTCGTGTCTTTTCTGAAGGTGACCTTGTCTTGGTCTATGACCAAGATAAGGACGCCTTGGGGGCAGGCAAATTCAAGCCTATGTGGTACGGTCCTTTCATTATCAAACGAGTCTTAGAAAAAGGATCGTATGAGTTAATTGATTTCGAAGGAAACAAGCTGGCGGAGCCCCGAAATGGGCTCTATTTAAAGAAGTATTTTGCTTAGTTTTACCAGGCAATGGCTTCTTTGTATTTTATGTATATTTGTACATATCTTATCGAGCGTTTTCTGATATCAACACTGTTTGGTCTGCTTTGGCAGGTGTTGATGGATGATTTGGTTTATTTTGGATTCGCCGATGGTGCTAGTCGGCACACTCGGAATCTTGCTTCCGCAGCTTGGGTACTTTATTACCCAACTGGTCAGTTGATGATATCGAGAGGCGTGTGTATCGGTCCTGCGTCAAACAATATGGCCGAGTATACAGCTGTTATCAATTTATTATCCGAGGCAATCTCTCATGGGATCGACTCGTTGGTAGTATATCTTGATTCTCAATTGATAGTGTCTCAGTTAAATAACATTTATCGGGTTAGAGATCCATCATTATATCGCCAATATTTAAGGGTGAGGTTGTTGCAAAGATCATTTACTTACATTAATTATTTGCACATTCCAAGATCTCAAAATTGGTTAGCTGATTCTATCGCTAATCAAGCATTAGACTGGCATATCAATCATTCATCATCATAAAATCATGCATCAAAAAGTCAAACTGTATATATATATATATATCGCAAAGCGTCTCGAGTGTACATATGTGTGTCCAAAATATACAAAATTGGGACTCAAATGCCCATAATCATGTCAGGCATATCTAATGCCTCGGCTCTGGATGAGCAGCTAAATAACTAACTATAGCATTGGCCACGCGCCGAAAAACGCGAACCTAGTCACGTGGCATCCCAACCACATGACGCTGCATATCTGGAGGAAGGTCCTCTATCTCAGCCATCGGTACTTGGTAGCTCAATCTCGCCAAGTGTCGCTGGACGTTGTTAAGGGTCCTTTCCGCATTCGCAGCCTCCTCTTCGGCTCCTCGGCCACGCCGTCCATGCCGTGGGAATCCATCTGGTCGCACGAGCCCAATGTCTGGAACATGATCATTACATCAGTCATTTGAATCTCATCAAAAAAAAAAAATATATTTTTCAAAGTTCATCATTATACTTGAAAAATCCTAAAAATCCTAAAATCATAAAAAATCAAAAAAATCTTACCGATCTCGCCCCATGCTGCATCTGGTGGCAACACTAGGTCAGGATCTCCTCGGAAATCCAGTCCAGCATAGGGGTAGTCGTCTATGGCGATGATCTGTTGCTCCCACCAAGCAAAAAAGTCGTCGTCGAATGCATTCCTGGGCACTTCCCCACCCCCCAGACGTTTCATCAAGTCAGCCCATCGACCCATGCGTGGATCACGTGGACTACTGATGGGAACTGCTACCCTGGGGCGGAGTGCGGGAACCTTCTCGAAGAAAAAAGTGCATAAAATGGTTCCGTACCCAAAGTTCTTGGTCTGTCCCCTCCTGATAGAAGCAAGCTGCTCCTTCATGTTGGCAAGTAGAGGAGTACACCAGTCAAACACCGTGGTGAGACAGTCCACTGCTACGCTCATGTTTACCCGTGATGCCTGATGTAGCGAAGATGATCCGTTCACTCGAGCTATGGTGAACAAGATTATCCGCAGTGACAAACTCGCCACGTGTGGGATCGAGATCTGACTCCCGACCTTCTGATGACCTGGGCAGTAAAGTTGTACATAGTCGTCTACACTGAGACTATTCCGAGTCCTGCCCCGGGAGTGTACTACCTCTCCCCTTCGGGAAAGGCCCGTGATGAAATATATATCTTCCACTTCTATCCTGAGTGGCATCTGATCAATCATAAAAGCTTCTTCCTCGACATCCCAATAATCAATAAGTCTCTCGAGCAGACGCACATTTGCTTTCATATTCGGCAACTTGAAGAATTTTAACAATCCGCATCCCCGTAAGGCATCTAATGCCTCATCATTGTCCATGACTTCATTATCTACAGCTGAGTGCTCTCTTTCACGCCATGTGAGAGTCATCCTGGAAGAAAAAATCATTTTCATCCATTAGTTTTATGTATAAAAATTTTTCGCTGCGCACACGCGGTTTACCCTATACACAGTCGCGTGTAGGGCCGTCGTATACGCGATTTATATACATCCAACCCGCGTGTACGCCGCAGAACGATTTTTTGCAAAAATCTAACGGTGAAACACTAATTAAACTTCCTAAAAACTATCACAATTGATTGCAAGACAAGTTTAGTGCTTACCTGGAAGTTTTCGGCAAGTTTGAACGGTTGAATAAGTCACGGGGAAAGTTTGCTCCTTTTGCTCCACAATTTGCTCTCCAAGTCAAACGGTGAAAATGGTAAGTCCAAAATTTCTTTTTATAAGTTTTGAAAATGCAAAATTTTTTCAAAATTTTATTTTGTTTGGTTTCATGTCACTTTTAACTTGGGAGCTTGGAATGTCGAGATTGAGTTGTTTTTCAGGACATTTTGGACATTTTTCGACGGTTCGAGACGGTTCCATGACTGCTGACCCGTCATGGCAGGTATCGTGTTCTCACTGGCATATAGGTTAGGGACACCATTTTTCCGTTGCATTATGCATACTAGCCTCCATTTGACCGATACATCTGCCGTAGGGTCGACCCCATCATGTTATGGTTCGCAAGCCATTTTCACTCGCCGATTCTTTAAATCATGACATGATGGTAGAGCCATCCTTTTACATGGGCATCCTAGTTAGCACCTCACTGACATTTGTTGCCCATGCTGCTTCGTTTTGAGTAGGCTCGGGAGTCCTCTGTAGTCCCGCCATGACTTATGCGTTGAAGACTCATTCTTCTTTGCTTCTTCGTTTCGTTCTGGCCTTATACCCTAGAGGCTCCTATGTGTGTTGAGTTGTACTTCTGCATTGCATGTTGACCATTTGCACCTTTTGGCCTATAACCGGCTTCACTTGGACTCGTATTTAAGCCCACTTTTGACCATGACGTCTGCAAAAATCAACCTTGCATACCCTTGACCTCTGCAGCTTGACATACCCAGATCCGTGGAAGGAACATACCTCTGAGTGTCACTGACCAGTTTTTCACCTCCCTGTATTGAGCATAGGAACGTTCCTTTCCCAGGAACTAGATCATCTGTTTCACCGACACTCGTTCTTTCCACTGTACCATAGCATTCTTTTATTCTTTTTCCGGCTTATCAGAAAAAGACAAAAAAATTAAATATTCCAAAAAGAGCGGGAACAGGGACATTATTTCCATTTATTGTTGGCAGCTAGAGTCAGTCGTGTCGCCCTTGAACAAAGCACTCAAAACAAAGTCTCCTCCGCATGGGTGGGATTTAGTTTGACTTAGGTAAGCCATAACCTTGTTATCGAGTCAGTTCTCCCCCGATTGGTTATCTCTTCCAATCATATGGAGGGTTCGTTCGTGCCTCCTGCATGACGAACTTATACAGATTCATTATATGCTGCCACATAGTCACATTGAGTCGTGCTTTTGTTCAAGGGAAGTTAGCCTGAGTCGGCCTTTCTGCGGTGTCTCTTGACTCATTTTTCAGTCGGCCATCCCTGGTTGTCAGTGTCATGTCTATCATCACATCAGTTATATTGGTCCTTCACTCGTGCCGGTTTGAGAAGGTCCCCATTGACTTCTTGCTGGCGGGTCTTGTCCTTATCGACGACGACACATTGCTCTGAGGGCAGACCTAGAGACCGCACCCTGGCCCTATTTTCATTATTGATAGGTCACCTTGTGCTCAGCATCGATCAGTATCATGGGTCTTTGACTGAGTGGTTTCCCTTGTGTTCGACATCAGCATACATTATCACACATTGGGATTCGTGCAATACCTTGGTTTCCATTTGACCCTATTGGTGGATACCTCGCCTCTGTGTCAGCTTTCATTATTGGTTGGTTCAGAGGGTTTCTGCCGTGCGCTAGCCACATCTTGTGTACGCCGGAAACGTACTTCGGTTGGGTTACTACATCTTTTTCGTCCGATTCCTTCCACATTATTGGCCTACGGGTTACACTCGCGCTAGATTGATGGAGGATGCCTTAATGCCTTCCTTCTAGCGGATCTTTCCCTATCGACTCCGACTCATTGCTCTGGGGCAAAGATCTAGAGTCCATTTGGCAGTACCTTGGGGTTTGCAGTCATTAGTGGCAGATTCCTCGCTATCGACAGTGGGAAACCATCATTGTCTCCTGATTGATAGATTCTTACAGGTGTTCGACTTCAGCTCATCTATTCACACTTGTTAGATTGTACTGGGTACCTTGACGCTCATTATCATTATCGGTGAGTAGTCTCGCGTTTGTTAACGGTATACATCAATGACCGGTAATCAAATGATTTCTCACATGGTCGACTTCAGATCATTTATTCCCATGGTGTAGAAATGTACCACGGCGGTCGGTGAAGACCTCAGGTTGTATCAGCATTCATTGGTTCACTTGACAGTTGCTCCTGTTGCTGCTAGTTGATACCACTCCACCTTATATGTTGCAGTCAGTCATAGCGACATTCTATATGCTGGCACCTGAGTTTGCAGTGTAGTACCATCCTATTCCATCATGTTCAGTTGGTACCTTATGGGATCAGTCTTTGATTTCAGTGATCCGTTGCATCTTTCAGCATCATTGACAGTTTTATATGTGATATTCAGACATGTACTTACTCATTATGATCAGATGATCCATTATGTATTTTACAGTCATTTATACTTGTATACTTAGTGGATCCGCTTGTACTTGATATGCGGACATGCTTTACTTTTCCTGAGCATGGGTATGCCCGCCTCAGACAGTGTTTCTTTCTGATCTCCTTTCGGTGGCTTGGCAGGCTGAATTCTGGTGAAGTCCTCCTCGGTTTTTCAGCAGAGTTCCTTTCCTTGTACTTACTTAATATATTTCGGCCATCATGTTCCCCTTCTGACCTCATACATTAGGGGGCATCTGTTATAGCTCCAAATCTCACTCTTATGGTTTGTGATGCTGCACTTATGGCCTAGGGCAACCCCTCCTTCCAGACCTGGTCCAAAAATTTAAAAAACAGTGTTTTATTCCCTATACGCGACTTTGCCCTGTGTTAAACGCGTGTACACGCGGGTATGTCATACCCAACCCGCGTGTATCTATTAAAACACTTAAAAAAATATAATTTCCTCTTTTTCGGGCGGTGATCGCGGGTTTACCTGCTGGATCACCTATTAGTGCCCGTGGCCCAACTGTTCCCAACCAACTCCTAACTAAAAAACTACTTTGGAGAGGGTATAAAAAGACATCAAAGGGAAGGCCAAGGGGAGAGAGAAAGGAGAGCAAGATTATTATGCTGAGATTTTTCCCTTAGACCAGGTCTGAAGTCCTTGGTGCATTCTGCACTTCCCCCATTTTGCATAGGAAACCCTTGTTTCCATGTGTATTGGTGATCATTCATCCTTGACATCATCATTGAGTAAGACTTGGAAGGAGCTCTTGTTGGAGGCTGGAGGCTGGAACGAATCCGGGAGGAAGCTTGCTTGGAGCCTGCTGAAGGTGTTCAGGTGATATCTTTCCGATATATGTACTTTATTTGCCTTTATATATAAAGAAACACGTCTTTGTTCCCGAATAATCTTTCTTTATGCTTATGAGATTCTTGTGTTGAATTCTTATGAAAGTGGTTACTTAAAGATTTTTTATAACTAACTTTATAGCATAAAGATGATTTATATATAAACTTCTATACATGTACTGTTGTGTTCTTTGATTTGTTTGTCTTGCAGGTCAAAGAAAGAAGAAGGGAACTCCAAGAAGGGTTTGCACCCTAACGGTCTTCTCGAACATAGGACCTTAGGTATGTACCCTAAACATTAGAATTTGCTTAAAAGTAAAAAAGATGGCTGTGTGTGTGTGTTTCTTTGAATAAGCAATTTTCAGTCTGGTAGAGTCTTAGCCCAAAGGACCCTAGGGGTACTTTCCCTTCAACCACTTGTGCTAATTGATTTGGTGGCCCTTGAACTCCGAGCTGATGGTGGAGAATTTGAGGTAAGGGCCCATAAATGAAGGGGACACCTTCCTACAAATCCTTTCCCTTGTTCTCCCACGAATTTGGCTGCCAAGTGCTCATTAAAACCTTCAATTTTGTCTCCAAATTGACCAAAAAGGCTACACAAAGCACACATTAGACTTGTTGGCATAATGACTAACCCAATTCACTCTATTAGCATAAATATAATAAAATAATGCAATAAACTAATGAGAATGGTGGATTAAGTCAAATTAGGAGGTTGAATGAGCCCAAATAATTATCCATTTTTGGGGCTCATCAGGTTCTCGAAACAAAAGGTGCGGGCGTCAATTCACTCACTTCAATGCAGAGAAGCACGCGCACGTGGGAATTTTTATGATTGATCCATGGTATTTAGTCCGATGTGTTTGATCCTATGGTTTTGGTCCGTGGTATAGCATCTAAAATATTGAACCTCGGTTTTGGGTCCCTTGTATTGGCTTTCTATGGTTTTGGTCCATGGTTTGTGTAAGGGCTTGCCTATAAAAAGGAAAGGAGATCATTTGGCTAGGCACTTATGTGTTGAATATCTTAAGTGGAACAAGATCTGAAATACTTGTAATCGGTTAATGAGATAAAATTAAACCTGAGCATGAGAAGACTGATCAATTGAGGGGTCGTGATCTCTTTGGCGCATGATCAGATCTGTGGATCTGACAGTCTGGGGTACAATTGAGGACTGATAAAGTGTTTATATCCAAAGGTCCGCAGGCGAGATACAGCTCAGGTGCGGAGGTGCGTAGTTCTGTAGACGGTGCAGGTGCGGAGGTACGCAGTTCAGTAGACGGCGCAGGTGTGGAGGTACGCAGTTCAGTAGACGGTGCAAGTGCGGAGGTACGCAGTTCAGTAGATGGCGCAGGTGTGGAGGTACGCAGTTCAGTAGATGGCGCAGGTGCGAAGGTTCGCAGTGCAGTAAACAGCGCAGGTGCAGAGGTGCGCAGTCTGGTAGACGGCGTAGGTGCGGAGGTGCGCAGTCAAGTAGACAGATCAGGTGCGGAGGTATGTTGTCGAGCAGACAGAGCTGGTGCGGAGCTACGCAGACTAGACTCAGCATAAGTGCGGATATGTCGCAGGTTTCTATTGGTGAAGTTGCGGACTTTTCTTGAAATATTTGTTGGCTGCCTTTTGTCTATTGCTGTACAATTCTGGGTTTAGATTACTAGTATTGCTTGTCTGATTACTGCATTCTGAAAGGCTATTGGTTGATTCATTAGTTGATTGTAAAAGGAGATTGGTTGATTCACATGTACTTGATGATTATTTGATGTTCATGGATCCAGTCTGAAAATTAATGAAACGTGGTCCTTGGAAGAAAGGAAGTAAGTCAGCACCTACGTACTAGTAGCTCAGCTAGTACAAGAGCTAAGGGGGTTGTAGCTCCCTTCCAGGAGAGACTGGAAAACGAGAGAGGGTTGTAGCTCTCTGTAGGTTGCAGCCTGCATACTGGTAAAGGACTACACCAATACAGAATCATTGTAAAAGAAGTTTCTAATTGAAAGAAGATAGAGACACATTGCAGCAGGTGGTTTTCACCCACATTTGGTTTCCACCTTATATCTGATGTTCTTTGGTGTGAATGTCTTTTTTTATTGTTCCTGTTCATTATTATATGGTACTAACATTCAAATTAATGGTCAACATATGAAGAATAAATTAAATTATAAATATAGAGGGAATATTGAAAAGAATTTGATAATACTGGTTCACCCCCCCTTTCAGTATTATTTCCAACATGATCCACAAGTTTCAGGCGATTTGGAGCAAGTTTTTGAAGTTTTCAGGCTTTCCGGCTGTATGCACCGCGCATCAAACCCAATGCGCCGTGCCCAGTGAGTGCATCGTGCCCGTGCAATTTTGAACTGGAGGTCGAAGCCCAGTGCGCCACGCCACTTGCCCAGTGCGCCGCACCTCTGTTTTTTGGCCAATTTCATCAATTCCTCTCACTTGCTCACCAACACGAATTTTCCTTTCTTCCACTTTGTCTTGGGGTGCAAATGAACTTTTGAAATTGAAGGAATGACTCATATATGGAGCTTTTAAATTTTTGGCTCATAAAACCCATTTTTATAATGTTTTGAAAATGACTTTGTTTTTGACTCTTTTTTTGGACTTTTTCACTTTATTAGAACTTGTGATGGACTAAATGACCTATGCTTTGTTTGTTTTGCAGGTGGTTGGAGCTACTGGGGCTAGGGAAAGAGACCAGGGTTACAGGTGGAGTGATTTACATATGAAGAAAATAAAATTACACAAATTTGTACCATAAAAGCAAAAATACTCTATTTTTCCTCAAAACAGAGGAAAGACACATCTCTGAGCACTTGATGATGAGATTTATTAATGCTGGAACCTCCTCATGGCCTGCTGGTTGTTATTAGACACTTTGAAACACTTTCTTGATGAAATCCTAATGAAACCCCAGACCTAAATGACAATGAAACCCTAAAACAAAACCTTGGCAATCTTTAAGACAAAAGATGACTGTATATGCTTTGTAATGAACAAACATGAGCCAGCAGGTAGATAACATGAGGGAAATTGTAGGAAAGCCACTACCGTCAGATGATCCATGCGCCTAATGGAATACAACTGACCGAGCGGGACACCTAATATGCAATGCAACAAGAGGATTTGATCTCTGATGGAGGGATGAAGATACCAACACTAACAAAGGCCATGCATGTAATTTTGAATGTTTTGCCAAATTTCATGAAAACAAATGTTGGTCAATGTTCAACAGCTAAAGCTATTTGGGAAAAGCTTCATGATATCTATTCAACAAAGCAATCACGTCAAGATGTTATTGAAAATTCAGATCCTTCTGATTATGATGAAGAAATTGGAGAAATGAGTAAGACAGAGTTTCAAAATCAAGTGATCAAGGTGATAAAGGAACTCAAAAGTCAAAAGGAAAAGACAAGACTTTTGGAAGTAGAATTTAAGACAACAAAAGAACCCATCAAGGAAAATGAAGAGTCTGAGAAGATTATTAGTAGTCTTAGAACTTAGTTGGAAGAAATCAAGAATACAGAGAAACAAGAACTCGACACAACCTTTGCAAAGATTAATAGGCTCAAACAACATATGCAGGAAGCAGAAATTGAAAGGAAGGAATCTGATCAAAGATACATATCTGCAATTGGACAAAAGCAAAAGGAATTAGAAACAACTTCAACAGAAATAAGCAGGCTCAGGATTGAAAATGAGAAGTGGAAGGAACAGGTGCAAGTTCTCAAAAGAGAAGTAGAGAAGACCACTCTTCTCAAGCTACAGGTTGAGGAGGCAGAAAAAATAAGGGAGATCTTGAAAAGATGGGTTCAAGAAGATCTTGCTCAAAAGCAAGAAGAACTTGATGCAACCCGTGATGAGATCAACAAACTCAAGGGATCACAAAAAAGAACACTTGCAAGATAAGATAGATGAATAAAAAATGAAGGTAATTAAAGTTGTTAAAGCTCGAGTTGATGAAGGTACAAGCTCCACATATTCGCAGGAGGATTTTAAAAAAGGAATTGATATAAGGGAAAAGTCAAAGAAGGATGTTGCAACTCCAAAGAACAAGACCAACGCAGTCAAAAGAAAAGGACGACAACGGACTACAATATTGCCTCCAAAGAAGAATGATAAATCTTCCTAGTATGTTCGTCTATTTAATGGTTATTTCTTTTTATGTGCTAACTATGGACATATGGCCAGGGATTGTAAAGTTGTTGACAAGTACAATTATCATGGACCATTATATCTGAATGAATTATCCAGGTATGCACGTTCACTTGATGGTTACTTCTTTTTATGTGCTAACTATGGACATATGGCTAGAGATTTTGAAGTTTTTGACAGGTCCAATAATTATCTATAAAACCTTAGAAGCAAGTTTGCAGGATCAAGAGATAGGTTCCACGACGATTTTGTCAGAAGAGAATACGTGTTAGATGGGCCAAACATTGAATGTTTCAAATGCCATAACTATTGCCACATCGCTTGTGATTGAAGATGTCAAATGGAATCACCTATGGACAACATTGAATGCTTCAAGTTTCATAACTATGGACACATAGCTCGTCACTGCAGGAACAAGATGGAATTAACTATGAATGAAAAGTTTGACAACGAGAATAAGAAGGTTTGGAAAATAAAACAGGTACAAGATGAAAAAGTACAAGATGATCAAGAAAAGAAAGAAGGCAAGAAAGTCTTAGCAGTTATGCTTTTAGGATTTCTAACAGGTCGTAAAGAATCAACAGTTGCTTCAATTAATGACTCAAGTCAAGATGGTCCGTTAGATGACTCACTATTCTGAAAGATTCAACGCATTGAATCCTTGAAATTTGAAGAGGAGTCATCTATGCAACAATATATGGCACAAGTATACAGTTAACAAACATATAGTTTGAACAAGATGGCACTTTCATTACAGGTTCAGGGGAAGCAAAACATTTGAAGGATTACAGGTTCACAAAGGAAGGTTTCTCTTCAAGGGAAGCACATACATGACACAGGTCCACAGGGATCGTCATTGATAGACTATTACAAGAAGACTTCTCATCAGGGGGAACACAAGCAAATAACAGGTCCACAAGAAGCAAGAAAATTCTTAGGGGGAGTAAACCTTTGCCATTGATCTCAACGAGGGAGAGTAAAACTTGAGGAGGAGATTGAAATATCGACAAGGAGGTGAAGCATGAAGGCAAGGGGAGTTGTACTTACAGGGAGATTACATGTGTTGACATCAATGACAAAGGGGGAGATTGTTGGATGGTGTTGTTATTGATGTCAACCAATGAAGTTGACTGGGTTTGAATTTGACCAAAAACACCAGTCATTGATGTCAAATGGTTAATGAACGCTTCTTAGTAATTGACAGATTACATCAATATGGCAACAATACTATTGGATGGTTAAAAACCCAAGTCTTTGGGTTTTGGTTCCATGGACTGAGGCTATACCCCAACTTTGTCGAGGTTTTTTTTTTCGGTAGTTCAAATCATTGAGTTTGGGTCGGAGACCTATGTCATTAGATTCTACTCGAAAAGATGTTAATATTGATATGTGGTACGCTCCGAGAGGCCTCCTAGTTTGAGAGATATTCACAAATGAATTTGGTGACCCCATTTTCTAGGCTAAAACCTGAAGGGGTGGGGACTTGGCATGATTTTATTGGTTGTAGGCACAAACACCACAATGATAGTAACGTAGCATTAAACTATTATTTGAATAATTTGGATGTCCTATTAATGAAACTCCTAGAACATTTGATGATGTTGCACCTTTACATTGGCCTAGATGGATTTCATTCAAGGATGTGCTTAAAATACACCTTAATCATTATTGGAAATTACAAAAGGCATTAGACTCCATCAAAACTTCAAACTTCCATTTCCTTACTCAAAAATCTTCTAAGAAATCTTAAAATTTAATGAAAGAATTTACTTGGAGGACCCTACAAATATATTTTAAAATTATAAATCAAAATGTTGAGGGTTTTTAGGCCGAAATAAACAGAGAGAAGAATAACTAAAATTGCAAATAAATATGGTATACCTCCAGATCTTAACAATGACATAGCTAGGGCTACCGGAAACCTTTTCGCGTGAAACGAAAGGGGTTCCTCATTGGAACAGATGCTCCTAACAGAATAGAGTAGTCATCTCGGCCCGAAAGTAGTCAGAAACAATAGATATAGGAAACTACAGTCGGATGAAGTTGTATTGACTTCGGATTTGGATCACTAACAGATGCAACCCTCAAATAGCTCTGATACCATGTAGGAATTTACAGGGTAAGTTCCTCAGATATAACACCAAAGAACACCACTCACAAACATATCACATATCAATACACTAGTATTCTTGACGTGGTTAAAACCCTCAAAGAGGGAAACAGTCCACGGCCTGAGCCAACATGGCCATTTCAGGCAATTTATTAATAAATTAAATAAAATTTACATAAGCTTCTCTCATGAACGGTCACCCTACAAATGACCCTCCATGCTCTTTAAATAGAGATCATGGATCAATCAGGTGTTAAGCCACGGATCAAGTGTCAGTAATACTGAGGAGAGAATGAACCGTCGTATCACTTCATGTCTAGAACATATCGTGACCATCAGATTGTAAGTTACAAAATTACATAATAAAGAAACACACTTTATCTAACTCTACACTAGACCAAGTTATACTTAACTATTTCCTATGTGTCGAAATATCCTAATAGTTTCTCAATGTGTTATTTGAGGTGCAAATTTTTTGTCTTTACTGGAGATGACTTCTTCAAGCTCTTTCTTCTTCTTTGGTATAGTTTTTTTATTATCTTGAAACATTAATTCCAAAATATTCTTAAAGTCTTCTGCTGAAGGATTTATCTATTTTGACTTCATTGTCACATCCTGGAAGGTGGTCATCTTCCTCTTGTAAGGAAACATCAAAATCTTTTTCTCTAAGTTTAACATGAACATACCCATTTCTTTTAAGAAATATTGACCCAAAATGATGTCAATTTTTGGGTTAAACATAGTTACGACACGAAATTGAGAGGTGCATTCATAGTGGTCAATTATTACTTATAAGTCATTAATTTCATATTCTTTTTTGCCAAAAATATCTGTTCTTTCTCCTATGTTTGATTATGGAATTAATAGTTGATTTTCCAGATTAACATTGATGTAATTTTCTTCGTGATTTATGCTGATAGTGAAATTATTCTCCTTCCCTTGGGTATTCCCTTTTAATGTGATTAATCTATAATCTGCAATTGGAATACTTTTATAGGAAAATTTCCCTTCCTTTCCTTTTGAATTAGACTCCATTTTCCTTTTTCGAGATGAAATTAGGGTTTTTGAAGATAATCCCTTCTTAATCTGTATAATAAAATATTATTATTTTCCTTGTATGACATTTTATATCTTTTGTAAAAATATCCTTCTTGATTATTTTTTGTTTTTGTTTTAATTAAAGCTTCACACTTTAATTAACTTAATTAGAAAAAAACCCTTTTATATATTTTTATCTTTTATTTTAATATATATATATATATATATATATTTTTACTTTCAATAATTAGTGTATATAGTTTTACGAAGTAAAGTTGGGTCTTAAAACCTTACTCCCGTACTATTTTTTTATTTTATTTTTTATTTTTAAATATAGCTTTAATATATAAAAACTCATAAAGCTTAAATACTTTTTCTTACTGATAACATAAATTGTTGATTGATTGGTTGTGACCCTTCCGAACTTGTTTTCCACAGTTTTGGCTATGAAATTTGAATTGTATGAATACAACAGTGCGTTCAGTATTGACTAGTGAGGTAATCAAATGGTGCAGACTACTACCTTGATTAATCTAACAACGAGGCGATGTACAAATTAGCCAATGGTGGCAGCGATTTGGCGGAGGCTCTGAAGGTAGGACAACAAGTTGCTTGTTGAATGAATACCGATGGGAAGGATGATGCGACAGAGGACTACTAATTGGTGTCGGCGGTGGGATGGTTGGCAGAGTGGGGATGTGGTCGGCTGCAATTTGGTGATGAACCTATGTTATGGGTAGAGGACACAAAGTAATGGTGGCTATGCAACGACTGTTGCAAGGGCGACGACTGAATTGTATTTGCGAGCGTTCAATGGTGGTGGTAGGTTAAGTTTCACAGTCGTAGGAGAAAAATCGAACAAGGTTTGACGGAGGTAACTACATGATTGCAGGGAGATAGTCAACGTGGGTAGAGCATGTGTATCCATGGGAAGTGTAATGGATTTGCACTGGGGGCATCACTGTCAAAGGGGCGTGATCATTGCAGTCAGAGAAGGCCGTGTAGGGAGCTGCGAGTGGTCAGGAGAGACGGTGGTCGGGGTGTCACCGGTGGTTGCAATACTATAATGTGCGGGTTAGACAATGGAAATAGGTCGCGGAACAGGGAATTAGTCACGTTACATCTATGGTTGTGTTAGAGGTAGCGAGGAGTGGTGACAACTTCGATGAGGATTGAAAGCTATTGGGGATGATTGTTACGAAGGTAATAGATCTAGGGAAATGAATGGCCAACGACGACGTTGATGTGCGCTTGACAGAGGGTTGTGGCGACGACTGCAGGTAATTCTTTAACTTTTACTCTTTTTTTTAATTATATAATTGTTTTTCAATTTATTTTTTGAATCTTTCACTCCTTTTGTTTTGTTTTTTTAAATGATTTTTGTTAGTAACTTTTTTTTTTTAATATTTTTTTTTTCTTCTTGAAAAAAATGGCCAAGGTCCTTTGACAAACTTAGCAATGGAGAAACTCCAAAAGTGTAGCGAAACTCTTCAATCTTGATGGCAACAATGTTGACGAAACCTTGATGGTCAAGTGCCTAGATCGGAGAGCATGGCTCTATGTAGTGGTGGAGCGACTAGGGGATTGAACTGCTCTGATACCAAATGGAACGAACAAATTTTGTTCTTCAAGTTAAATACTCTAGAAGACTTGGATATGTAGATCTCCATTTAGGATATAATAATATATATTAAAATGTATGAATAATAATGATACAATTGAGACTGAGGGGCTTGCTTATATACCAAGTAGGTGTCCCTTTATGAATGGTCATGTCTCCTTAGACATGCCTCTTTGTTTAACTAATTATTACTTATTTAAATATTATTATTTTTATTATTTATTATATATATTTATTACTTTTACATAATTATATTCATAACACTCACTCAAAATCCAATAGACTTAACAATTTTCAAGATTTGAGGAGTGGGGGGATTGCAAAATTTCCATTGGATTCTATCATTAATGAGGGTATAGAAATAACATTTAATCAAGAGCACCAAACCCTATATGTACCTCTATGTTCGTGGAATTGATTGGTGAAATCCTTTATCATGGCCCTAGTAAAAATGTACCATCACTCAAATACAATATCGATTTAACATGTTAATATTTTTCTATCTTATGTTAATGCTTAGAGGGTGATATTCATGATGAGGATCCCAATATAGATGATGATTTTGATGATATGTAGGTATTTTTGTAGCATGATTTTTTCTGGACTATAGAGGCCATCTAGAGCCTCTTTGTGATGTATTTTTGGTTTAAAGATGAATTGCAATAAATGCTATTTTGGTTATTTGCTCTCTCTCTCTCTCTCTCTCTCACTATATATATATATATATATATATATATATAAACTTTGCATATTTGTGTATAATGGCTTGGATTCATATGGATATACATAAATATTTATGTATTTTTTGGTTAATTGGTTTTTTTGTCTGATTTTTTTTTTTTCCAGTGCCTAGTTTTAGGGTTGACTGGTTCGATGATTGGTCGAGTTTTGATAATATTGGTTCATTGTCCATTGTTCATTTTAAGTTTTAAATTTTGAGTCTTGACTCTAGATAATGATGATATCAAATTGAGTCTTTGACTCATCACTTTTCATTATTTTTGAGTTTGATTAATTTCAATTTACTATGCTAGTATTTAGACTTTAGCATCTACTATTTTGATTAGTACTAAGCACATTCTAGAATAATTTATGATGAATTTAAAATCAATGTAGATTCTAGAATGATGAATGATTAATTTAAATAATATATTTTACTATTTCTATTTCATTGAATCATTTATGATGCATGAATCAATGTATTTAATTATTGAATTTGAATCTCTCTCTCTCCACACACACATACACGTCAACATTCCCTTTCCCCTCAAATTTCCGTAAAATTTGGAAGTGCTTCCTCATGCCCCCCTGCACGTCTTGTTGTTCCAGAAACATGGTGGAACATTAATGAATAGTTGTTTCTTAAACCTATCATTCCCCTTGTCCTCATAATAGGTATAAATGGATTTTTTGGCTTTATCCATGGCCACATACAAGTAGCCCATTATGGGATTGTCTCTATTAAGCAATCAAAGAAACTTCACCAAATGATCTATAAACTACCGTGGAAATTCCATTGGATAGTTCGTCACAACAGATCTGATAATAATATATTAAAATATTGAAATTTTACATTATTACAGTTTTATTAAACTTTAATATCTTTATATTTAACTGTAATTAGTGCATGCATGCGAATGGAAATTACACAAAAAAGTAGAGTATGACAAAAAAAATCTCACACACACATAAGACACAAGATATTCTCTCTGGGAAACCCTTTAGGGAGAAAACCCAGTTGGAAGGTGAGGCCACGTCGCTCTCTTTCTTTGTTTGAAAATATGGATGTAGGAACAAAGAAGTAATGCATGTGGCCCGTGGGATGATATAGTGAAAATATACTTTCTATGTATTCTACCTCCTATCTCTCTTGGCTATCTTTTTTGAGTTATGGAATAAAATTCTCTTGAAAGAATGGAATGCCTCTTTCTCCTATTGGCGCGGTTATAACACAACCCGATAGCCTACTAATGGTTAAGTTTGAAAACATCAACTCTTAACTAGAGTTGCAAAATATACTCTTCTAGAGTCTTTTAAATCATAAACACTTGGCTAGCCCCTTTTCCATGAATAATGGGGGTTGACGCAGCATCCTCCCAAACTATAGGTCTGAAAACAGGAAGGCCAACTTCTGAGTGGCATAACTTTTGCATACAGAGTCTGATTTACATGCTTCTTGCGCCGTTGGAAAGATCTCTTAGTGTAGAATAACATGAAATGGTGCCACACGAAAGTGATAAAGTTTCACCCCAAAAAAATGTCGTTTTATGCCTCAAAATGCTCTCGAAGGGTTTCAGACCCCATTTCGCCAAACTGGGTCTCGCCGGTTAAAACAGCCCCGTGAGCTAATTCTTCCACTTTTTCCACTCTAAATGCATCGATATGGATGACAAACAATATAATGATCCAATTCGGATCATAAACCCCATTTTGGTAGGCGTTTGGTCCCCAAAAGCTTTTACTGAATGATGTGAGCAAAAATTTCCCCCAACTTCTCTCTGGTGTACCATTTAGCTTTGCCTAGAAGTTGTCCCTTCAACCCAATCTACCAAAGGTCATTTTGCCCTCGACTTGTAGTTCTGGACCTCTTTTGAAAAACTGTATCTTTTTTCAACTCTACCTGAGCATCTGGTGCCAAATCCTCCATAGAAGGTAGGACCTGTTCCTCTTCTTGATCTAATATGGAAGGCTCATAGAGTTTCAAATTATCTACATTAATAACTGAGAAAATGCACATATATGGTGGTAAACTGAGTCGATAAGCATTATCACCCACCTTTTCTAGTATCTCAAAGGGACCATATCTGAGAGCCTTGATTTTCTTACCATGCCCCTGCAACCTCTCCTTGTTCAACTGTAGCCATACTTTGTCTCCCACTCTGAATGATTTCTCTGTTCTGTGCTGATCATGCCTAGCCTTATACTTCTCCTGTGACTTCTGCAGTGTTTCTTATACCTGTAGATGGATCTATATGATCTTCTCTGTAATTTTTTCAACCCTAAAAGCATCTCCTGTGAGATATTCCCTCACTCCTCCTTGTTTCCCATATGCAATATCCAAAGGTGAAGGTGGAAAATTCCAAAACAAGTCTCAAAGGGGGGATTTCCTATAGAAGTGTGGACTGTTATGTTATAAGAATGTTGCATATATACCAGATTTTCATCCCAAGTCTTTCGATGCTTCTGGTTGTATCCCCTTAGAAGCTACACCAAAGTCTTGTTGACTACTTTTGTCTATCCATATGTTTGTGGATGGAATGTTGTAGACCTCTTCAAATTTTTGTTCATCTTCTCCCACAATGTAGTCCAAAATGCACTGAGAAATCTTATGTCCCTATTTGAAATGATGCTCCTTGGTATCCCAACGTGCACCCAAACTTGCCCAAAGAACAAGTTTGCTGGTTCGTTTTCATTGATGGTTTTTTTATAGGGTATCAGAACACCATCTTGTTGAACTTGTCAACTACCAAGAAAAAGTAGTCATGTCCCTTCCTGGTTGTCAGTAAACCTCCCACAAAGTCCATGGAAATACTTTCCCAAGGATGAGTAGGTACAGGTAAGGGGTGATATAGACCTTGTTTCTCTGTTGCTAGGCTTGTTGGTACAACAAAGCATTCATCCTCTTATGAACCTAGCTACATGCTCTTGCATCTTGGGCCAATACACATACCTCTGCAAGTTAGCCATGGTCTTCCCTACACCAAAGTGCTTTGCAACCTTGGAGGTGTGAGCCTCTCTAATCAACTACAAATGCTCACCTTTAGGAACACATAGCTTATCCAACCTATAGAGTAACCCATCCTGGAGATGGTAGTCAACGGTGATGTCACCATCGTGCACATGACTCTGAATCTGCAACTGTTGATACACCTCCTTGAAGTCCTCATCTTCTAAATATGCCTCTCTATATGCACCATGGGTGAATGGCTCCATGTGCATAAGAGTTCCCAAAGCTATAATCTTTGATGTGGATGGCCTTAAAAGCATATTGGCCAACTTGTTTGTGCTACCCTTCATATACTTGATCACCAAATGAAACTGTTGTAAAAACCCCATCCACTTGTAATACCTGGTTTGGGTTAGCTTACTTTGAGCCTACAAGTACTGTAACAATTGGTGATCTGTGTGGATTACTATATCCTTTCCTATTAGATAGTGCTTCCACTTCTTCATAACTTGTACCATTGCACAGAGCTCCTTATTGTAGGTAGGGTAGTTAAGAACTTCCCCATGAAATACTTCAGAATGGTAGCAAATGGGTGTTCCTCCTTGTATCAAGACAAATCCCATAACATACCCATTCACATCTGTGTTCCTTCTTCTTTAGCTTCTCGAAAGCCTTCTATTGACCTTTCTCCACTAGAAAATCTTGCCACTTACTATTATGGCATGGAGCGGTGCTGCTACCGCTGAAAATGAGGCTATGAATTTCCTTAGGTATTGTGCTTCCCAATGAAACTCATGACATCATAAAAATTAGTAGGCACTGACCATTTCATGATGGCCTCCATCTTGGAAGGATCTATCTTCATCTCTCCTCCACCGATCACATACCCCAAATAGACCAAGGATTGCTGCACAAACTCACACTTGAGATTTGCTAGCAATTGGCGCTTCTTCAATGTTTCCAGCATGTTGAGAAATCTAGGGCAATGATAATTAGGAGATTTCTCTTCTCTATATTTTCTTGTGATATGCTTTTAATTTTTGTATTATGATCTTCTCTTCGTTATATTATCAATGTGTTCTTTTCATAAAGACAATTACCAAATGAATAATAGAAGATAAGAGACACAATATGTAGGCTTGTTAGCCAGGGCTAAAACCTCTCACTCTTTGATAGGAAAACCCAATAAGAAAATTCTTCTTATAGATCTTCAATTAACGAATACCAAGACCATGACAAAGACCCTTGACTCTAGAATCATCCAAGACCCTTGTCACTGAGCTTGATGTTTTCCCTCTTCCCTTTCTCGGCTTCCTTCTTCTCTTGAATTGCTCTTCTCGGCTTCCTCTAGAGAATATCGGTCTCTATTCTTCCACGCTGCTCTTCTTGGATTCGTCTAGAGAATCTCAGTTTCTACTGCGCTTCTTGGATTACCCAGAGAAACTCGGTCTCCTAGATCAGAAACCATAGAATAATATTTCTCCTCGGCTTCCTTATTGTGAGATCTATGCCCAAACCAACAAGGTCACTTTACTGCAGCAACAAGTTCTACTTTGATCTTATCTTGATGCCTTCGATCCTTCTTCTTTCACACATGGGAGATTATATGACCCAAGGCAAAACGCTAGAATAATCCTTCCTTCATTATCCCTTCTTTTCACTTCTACTTGTAGGCTCTTCTTCACACTTCTCTTCATTGAATTTCTTGCTCCTAAGTGAGTGATCCAGGTGGATGTTGGTGGCCACCCACCTATCCCATTTGGACCCCCACAACTGTCTCTTTCAGTCTTTCAGTTTCCTAAATTGTAGCACAGTTTACTATTTTTAGCAGTTTTTCGGGTCCTGAACTTCCGGAGCCGTTTTGAGGCCCTAAACGACGTTTTTTTGGGAATCTGAGGCAACATGGGTCCATGGACCCATGTTGCCTCCCAAAGTGGTAGTACTCGAATAGATCTTTCTAACGAGCTATCATACGCGTCAAACAGAGATCGTATGCCAAAGTTACGACCCCGGGAAATTGATGTACCAATTTACCCAAACGGGGCCCACAATTTGGCGTTTCATCTTCTAGGGTTAGGTTTCGGGATGTGAAGGGTTTTCCATTGTTTCTCAACAATAAATAGGCCTTCGAGCCTCGTTGTAACACAGTTCGGAACAGTTCAGAGGCATGTAGCCACACATCTCTTCTCAGAGATAAGCTACCATCGCCCTAGCTGGTTTATTTCCATTTCTGGTTGTAAGCATATTTCAGTATTTTCCATTAATGAAATGAAGTATTATTTTCGCTGCATCTTTGTGTATATGGTTATCTCTGTAATTTGTTGCGTTCCTGTTTAAATCCGGATCAGTGGTATCAGAGCGGTCTGCTTTTTCTCTGTTTTTCTTTGCATGTCCCCAACGAGGTCGCGATATAAGGAGTTAGGGCTTGAACTGGTCGAACCTTTGCAAGACCAGCCTTGCAAATCCCGACGGCCTCCCATGGCGGATGAGAAGAAAGACGAGGGGGCAGGAGATCCTATCAAAATCTTGCTCGAAGAAGCACTCGAGCGGCAAAGGAACGCGATGATGGATAGCTTTACGTAGATTCTTCAGCGGCTACCCAGAGGCGACGCATCGGCTTCCAACAGTGACTCTAGAAATGCCACAGCCTTCAAGGTACAAGTTAATTTTGAAATCCCCATATTCGAGGGTCAAATAGACCCAGGTGCCGTAGATAAATGGTTAAATCTGCTAGATGGGTATTTTTCTATTCACGAATTTTCAAGTCGGGAAAAGATTGTTTTCGCTCTTCTCAAAGCAGCCCCCCACGTCAAGGACTGGTGGGAAACCTACTGCGAGCAGAAGGATGAAAGTACAGGCTCACTATTTTCAGCCGCACCCACTTGGAATGACTTCCGGGATGCCATCAAGGAGCAGTACTACCCTGTCGGAAGCTATGAGGACAAATACATCAAATGGACCACATTGCGACAGGGACGAGACCAAGATGTGTCGGAGTTCACAAACATTTTTCATACCCTTCGCACACAGTTGGGTATCAAAGATTCTGAGCTGCATCTGGTACTCAAATACCGTGGCTGCCTGCACAAGTACATCCAGGAAGAGATGGTGTTCTTGAACATCTCCTCACTCGGCACAGCATACCGATACGCTGTCAAAATCGAACAAAAGTTCAAACAGAAGAAGCGAGACTTTGGATCTGCAAATCCGAAGCCCAAAGGACAAAGCCAAGGCGGGGTGACCCAAGACAACCTGTCGAAGCCGCGAGAAAATAACAACACCACGAAGCCGAAGAAGGACACAGGAAAGTGGTGTGAGTTCCACAAGAGTCCCACTCATAACACAAGTGAGTGTCGGACCAAGCAGTCACTGGTGGCCGAGTTGAAGGCTTCTGAATCAGATGCATGTTCCGACCCTGAGCTAGAACCCGACAAGGGGAATTGCAAAGGGAAGCAGATCATTGATGCGGATCCCAGCGCCACTGTTGCCACTGCCAAGATCAAGAGAAATGAGCCTGAAGATCCAGAGAAGGGGGAGCGTCTTTTCCACTCACAGATGTGGGTGAAGGGTTCACCGTTGCAATTCATTGTCGACAGTGGTAGCCAAAAGAACCTTGTTCCAGCAGAGGTCGTGAAGCGGTTGGGCCTACCGACTACACCACACCCACAGCCGTACAGTATCGGGTGGCTTCATGAAGGACGAGATCTCAAAGTTCGCCAGCAGTGCCGCCTTCCCTACAGCATCAAACCATTCACAGACGAGGTATTGTGTGATGTTACACCTCTGGATGTTTGTGATGTATTATTAGGCCAGCCATACTTGTGGAGGCGACATGCTGTGTATGAGTCAAGGCCTCGTGCTGTCATTATTTCTTTGAATAATTCATTATACAGGATACCGGAGGTAGCCCCACCTACCGCCACATCTTTGATCACTGCTAAGAAAGGCAGCAAGCTCATATCACAGACCAGGAAATTCATTTGTCTGGTTCGCTCTCAAAGTAAGGGGAAGATCGCTGCTACACCCATGACCCCTGCAAAGGGTTCCTCCATGCAGCAGCAACAACAAAGGGATACGGTCAAGACAGAACACAGGAACAACTTCTCCTCACCCACAGGGGTATCACATAAGTTTCAGGTGGGCAACAAAGTCTGGTTGCATCGATAGAGAGAACGCCTTACCAGAACCCATCAGAAGCTCAGACCACTCCGACATGGTCCTTACAGTAGTACCAAGGCTATGGGCAACAATGCTTTGAAGCACAGCATTCCTCCATTCCTTCGCTTGCACTGAGTGTTCAATGTGGACCATCTTCGACCATGCTTCCCACCATTTCTGAACACATCAGAGATTGCAGAACAGCTCACCAGGGACCAAGTTCAGCAGATGGAGGAACTCAACGCAATGGGGACCATTGCTTCCTAAGGGGGGAGGAATGATCCAGGTGGATGTTGGTGGCCACCCACCTATCCCATTTTGGACCCCCACAACTGTTTCTTTCAGTCTTTCAGTTTCCTAAATTGTAGCACAGTTTACTATTTTTAGCAGTTTTTCGGGTCCTGAACTTCCGGAGCCGTTTTGGGGCAACATGGGTCCATGGACCGATGTTGCCTCCCAAAGTGGTAGTACTCGAATAGATCTTTCTAACGAGTTATCATACGCGTCAAACAGAGATCGTATGCCAAAGTTACGATCCCGGGAAATTGATGTACCAATTTACCCAAACGGGGCCCACAATTTGGCGTTTCATCTTCTAGGGTTAGGTTTCGGGATGTGAAGGGTTTTCCATTGTTTCTCAACAATAAATAGGCCTTCGAGCCTCATTGTAACACAGTTCGGAACAGTTCAGAGGCATGTAGCCACACATCTCTTCTCAGAGATAAGCTACCATCGCCCTAGCTGGTTTATTTCCATTTCTGGTTGTAAGCATATTTCAGTATTTTCCATTAATGAAATGAAGTATTATTTCCGCTGCATCTTTGTGTATATGGTTATCTCTATAATTTGTTGCGTTCCTGTTTAAATCCGGATCAGTGAGGCAGAGTGTGGATATCTATACACACTATCTCATGTCCTTTAGGCTGACATGATCACAAGGAGGATGGCCGACATCATCCAACAATTTCTTCATTTGTTTTAGGATGACTTGAAGAGGACAAGTGACAAGGTATTGGAGGAATACTTTTCATAGACAAGTGTGACTCTTTACAATGTGTAATATGAATTCATTACATGAAAATGAATCTTTTAGTCTTTTATGACTAGATGAAAAAATTCCTAAAGGCTCTCAATGGGATCCTTGACTCAAAAATAAATTCTCTTGCTCATGAAACCCATGATGCACGCATTACAATATTTTTTTTCTTCTTTTCATATCTTTACATAAAATTACAATTACATGTCATTATGACGACCAAACCTAGTTACATTTTTCAACACTCCCTCTTAACTAGGGAGGTATTCATAATGGTACTTGGTCATTCTCAATCTGAAGAATTTCTCATAAGAAGAATCAGATTGGTAACCCATTTGTTTAGCATCATGTCAACTAACATTGTCACATAGTAAGGCCTTGACTTACAACTCCATCTCTCCACAATATCTGAGCTCAATGCTGGCAACACCAATGATGTTGGAAATACTAAGGTGGGGGGGGTGAATCAATATTCCTTGGGAGGTATTCATAATGGTACTTGGTCATTCTCAATCTGAATAATTTCTCATAAGAAGAATCAGATTGGTAACCCATTTGTTTAGCATCATGTCAACCAACATTGTCACATAGTAAGGCCTTGACTAACAACATCTCTCCACAATATCTGAGCTCAATGCTGGCAACACCAATGATGTTGGAAATACTGAGGGGGGGGTGAATCAATATTCCTTAACAATTAGCAATTTATATATATATATATATATATATATATATATATATATATATATATATATATATATATTTATTTAATTTTTAATTTTTAATTTTTATTTTTTTAGTTAATATTCAATTACTATTAATGTTTATGCAGTAATAAAAATATATAAAAGAACACAGTAGGCACAAAAATTTTAGGTGGAAAACCCCCTCTGGGTCAAAAATCACTGAACGCTTTTCTAATAAATTCATTAATCTTCAGCCCCAATTGAAATGAAAGCAACAAATTCCTAGAATTCTAGAAAAACATTCTTCTCCATCTCCCACTGGAAGGATGCCCCAATGCCCTGGTTTCTTCAGTAATCAACTGAATGGATGCCCCAACACCTTAGACTAACCTACCACCCTGAAGTGTTCACAAGCTCCAACTTGTAGGCGACTTCATGCACCTGCCTAACAGCTCCTTGCCACCCTATAATGACTAAAATGAGACAAGAGTGTGGATTCATGTACGAGGGACAACGATCCACAATACAATATGATTTACAATGATTTTTACTGAACTGACCTACAACCCAACCATGACATCATCCCAATAGAGACTCCTATACCTCCCAACAATGCCTTTTCAACTCTAGGCATATTGACTCTTTAACAATAACGACTCTTCCAATGATGACACTTATACAAATGACTCTTTTACAACTTTACAATGATGACTTGTGGCCTTGACACTTCTTCACAATATACATATGGTTGTCATGTCTTCAAAGGATGTCCCGCTACAATGCTTCCTTGATTTTATACTTCAGCTCTTGAATGCTCGCTTGATGCTGTCCTTGAGTCTTCTTCTACCTGCATGCAAATTTTCCCAGCAAAACCCAATCTCAAAAGGAAAAAAAAAAATACCCTTCAACTTATCTTTGCTTGCAAAACACATGTAAGTGCATAATAATGAATAAATACAAATCAAAATTACAATGTGTACCTAAAATGTTCTTGTCACTTTTGTTGTCGACTTGTTGCAGCAGTAGACAAAGACTCCCACTCTTGATATAGGCCTGGAATCTATGCAAGACTATATCCAAAACTGACCTAAAGATATATACAATAGAAACTAATGACAAACCCTAGACTTGTGATGAACCAAGTTCTAAGTACAACAACATAGATCATTCTATCAACTATGACAAGACAAGTAACATGAAGTCACAACATCATAAAGATTTAGTAAACTTGGTGTAGCATCAAATGTGTAGTATCAAGAATAGGACATCCAAAATGTGGTATCAAAACTAACTGTGACATATAGAGACATAGAGATATAATCGAGACCCTGTATATACTTACGTTGTCCTGCAAACACATATGTCAGAGATGATACTCAAAATTCAAATGTAAACACTAATCATACATACCTTGTTGTAGGAGACTTACCCTTGACTGTTGATATGTGGTCCTTACTGTAGTGATCCTTAAATGCATGGTTTTTCTTGACTTATAGGAGCTCGATAGTGAATCTATTGTATCTATGTAATTAAGGATCTCCAGGGTCGAACATTTCATCCTGTGGTAGCCCTATGAGTCCTCTTTCCAACCCCATAGGTATGATCAAGATTGGATTCTTTAAGAAAGAGTTATGCCCAATCTCCCATGATGACCTGATTATAGACTAGTTCAGTAGAGCAAACTTGTACGAAGTGCCACATGTCACTGTTGCAACCTTAGGTCCTGAAAATGCTACTAAACAAACTAAATTCCATCCTCTGTCTGTGAATACTTAAGAAATTTGAATCCAATGCTCAGAGAGAAATTTATGACAATTTTCCAAATGTCACCTGTTTGACATGGAATTCAGGAGTCTACAAAAACCCTAATTCCCTCAGATCATATCTGAAAAAATATAGTGAACCAATATCTAAAATTTAGTCACGAGGTTCATCAAGATTTCAGCTCAAATGGGTTTTAATTTCAGATTCTGAAGCTTCGTACAAAAAGAGAGAGAGTGAAAATTCCACGATGACCTATTTAGAGCCACAAAATCCCTACTAGAGGAGGATAAGAGGGTCATTATTTATATGAATGTCTTGAGTTGAGAGGGCCCTAAACAGGTGAACATTGGAGGGATTTTAGGAGAATTTATTATTATTATTATTAATTATTGACTATTCAATGACCACAACCAATTATGAGTGCCATGCCACAACCCCATAGGGTTTTAGCGCAGTAACTGGGGCTACTAACTTCAAACATGAATATCTCTCAAACCGTGAAGAATTACTTTGCATGCCATATATCAACAGAAACATCTCGACAAGCAGAATCCATCTAGAAGATCCTTGACTCAAAATAAAGTAAGTTGTCAAGTCAAAATTCCCTTTCAAGATCGGGGTAGCCCCTGGTGCTGCTTGGGTTGACATCAATGACAACCACTGATCAACAATCTCCCCCTTTGGTATTGATGGCAACACAAGTACTCCCCTTGTGATCATGACACCTTTTCCTATTGCCTTCTCTCCCCCTTTTTCATCAATGGCAAAGGGTAACTCCCCTTGACAAACAACCATCCTACGGACCTGTACACACCTCCACTCCCCGTTTCTACTCGAGTAGATAAGAGAAATAGTCTAATGAAAACTTGGGAGAATCCCGAGATTTTGGCGAAGATACTCAAATGCTTCATGAGGTAATGGTTTGGTGAAGATGTCAGCAATTTATTCCTTTGTGCCAACATATTCAAGCTTGATATTCCTTTCGGCGACCTGCTCTCTAACGAAATGATATTTAATCAGAATGTGCTTTGTTTTGGAATGCATCATAGTGTTCTTGGAGATAATGATGGCGCTGGTGTTATCGCAAAAGACGGGAATAGGCTTATAAAACTTGACTTGAAGATCTTGCAAAGTTTGCTTCATCCAGAGAACTTGTGTACAACAAGCTGCTGCCGCGATATATTTTGCTTATGCTGTGGATAACGAGATTGAAGACTGCTTTTTACTTAAACCATGAAACAAGACAACCACCTAGATAGAATGTTGCTCCACTGGTACTCTTACGATCATCGACACTTACTGCCCAATCTGCATCTATATAATATTGGATAACCAGATCATTTCCTTTGGGATACCATAGACCATATTCCATTGTGTCATTAAGATATCGAAGAATTCTTTTGATGACAATAATATGAGATTCTTTTGGTGCTGCTTGGAATCTTGCTACTTGTCCAACTGCCTGCACCACATCGGGCTGAGAGGCTGTCACATATAGGAGACTACCAATCATGGATCTATACAACCTTTGGTCCACATCCTTTGACGAATCTTCTAATCTTAACTTTCAACCTATTATCATGGGGGTAAGGATTGGCTTGCAATCTTGCATTTGGAATTTTTTGATCATTTCCTTGATGTACTTGGTTTAATATATGAATATTCCTTTATCTTGCTGAGAAATCTGAAGCCCCAAAAAGTATGTCAACTTACCAAGCATAGACATTTCAAACTCATTTTGCATTTTTGTAGCAAAGTCTTTAATTAAACTGTCATCACTGCTTCCAAATATTATATCATCCACATATACCTCGATAATCGTTAGGTTATCTTGATCCAATTTCACATAGATATTGTTGTCAGCGCTTCCTTTCTTGAATCCTTGTTGATGTAGATACCTATCAAGGTGATCATACCAAGCCCTAGGAGCTTGCTTGAGACCATACAGTGCCTCGTTTAATCTGCAAACGTAGTTTCCTTTGTTAGTGAGCAGAAAACCTTCAAGTGGTTCAATGTAAAATTATTCTTCCAATTCACCATTTAGAAAGGCTGACTTAACATCCATTTGGTAGACCTTGATTTTACTCGAGCATGTATAAGCGAGAAACATCATGATAGCGTCGATTCTAGCAACGAGAGCAAATGTTTCTTCAAAATCGATTCCTTCAACTTGTGCATATCCTTTGTAGACTAATCTTGCTTTATTCCTGGTAACCTATCTGTCCTCATTCAATTTGTTTCTGAAGACCCATTTAGTTCCAATAACATTTTTATCCTTTGGTCGTGGAACCAATTCCCAAGTGTTGTTCTTCTCAATTTGATCTAGTTCTTCATTCATAGATGCTACCCAATGTTCATTTTGACTAGCTTCCTCAAAATTGCTAGGCTCAAAAGTTGCTAAAAGGGCAAGATGGGCTTGCTATGATGAATGAAGTTGTCGACTTCTATTTCCAATTCCTTCATTTATATTGCCGATGATGTGATTTGATAGATGATTCTTTTGATACCATTCTTTTGAACCTTTTGGAGAAAATTCTTGTACATCCCGCTGATCATTTCTTATTTCTTCTTGGTTGAATGGTGTTTCCTTATTTGATTGGTCTTGTTTTGGAGCTTCTTCTTCATACTTCATAGATTCTACCTCAAGCCCCTCAGATTTTCTTGAAGAGATGATCTCATTGTTATCCTTTAGAACACAGTCTTCGTCAAAAGTAACATTTATACTTTCAACTATTTGTTTTTGCCTTAGATTGTAGCATATATAAGCCTTTATTTTGCGTGAATAACCAATGGAAATACCTTCGTCAACACTGCAATCAAACTTGCCCAATTTCTAGTCTTCTCTTTTGATGTAGCATTTACTTCCAAATATTTCGAAGTATTTGACATTAGCTAGTCTTCCTTTCCATAGTTTGTACGAAGTCATGTTAAAATTGTTCTTGAGCATGCCTCTGTTCATAATGAATATGACAGTATCATTTGCTTGAACCCATAATTTATCATCTAAGTTTGAGTTTTTAACATGGTTCTAGCCATTTCCTGTACGACACTGTTTTTTCTTTCAACTACTCCATTCTTCTGCGTTGTTCTGGCCGTTGAGAATTGCCGTTTTATTCCATGTTTTTCATAGTATTGCTAAAATGCTTTGCATGCGAATTCTCCACCATTATCTGATATTAGACATTTGATCTTCAAATCTGTTTCATTTTCGACCAATTCCTTGTAGATTTTGAAACATTCGAATGCCTTACTTTTTCTTCAGGAAACTGACGGTTGTCATTCTGTGGTAATCATATATTATTAACATAAAGTATAATTCACCGTCTAAACCTTTTGTTCTCATAGGACCACATACATCAGTATGTATTAATTCCAATGGACGTGACGCAAAATGTTCCTTTGTCTTGAACTCAACTTTTTTCTGTTTGCCGTGCCGACAAGATTCACATATTGTATTGCTAGGTTTTAAGATTTTTGGCATTTCTCTAACTGCCTTCTTTTTACTGATCTTGACCAAATTGTCGAAATTTATATGTCCCATTCGTTTGTGCCATAACTAGCTCTCATCTTCTTTTGCCAAGAAACACCCTTTAGGTGTCTCATCTAAAATATATATGTCGTTTGGAGCTCTGCTTGTTGTAGCCACAATTTTACCAAGCTTACCTTTCCTAATTTCACATTTCTTCGAGTTGAATAACATCGTGTGTCCTTGATCGCACATCTGTCCAACACTGAGCAGATTGTGATTCGTATTTTCAACTAGCAACACATCCTTTGGTAATGCATCCTTGCTTTCAAGAGTGATCGTACTTGCTCCTATGATGTTTGAAGACTTATCATTTCCAAAAGACATTGTTCCATCCTTCTTTTCTTTCAAGGATATCAACTTATTTCTATCTCCAGTCGTATGCGTTGAGCAACAACTGTCAACATACCATACGTTTCTGTTAGGGTCCCACCCTAACCCCCTTATTTATGTCATGGGATCACGTCATAGTCAAGAGTCAATAAAGCCCATATTAATATTTGTAAGTGGTTAACCCGCAATTAATGACGGGACCACAGTTAGTTGCAAATGGGCCGTAGTATTAGATAGATGGTATTAATAAAACCCACGGTATTGGCCTGTGGTATTGCATGTATGAGTCATATATAATGGATAGAGACTCCCTGCGAGGAGCATTGTGTCTTATTTTTTGTAATCGAGCTCTGCTCTATTGGAGGTTGCCCCCTCGAAGAGGCATGTGAACATTGCTCTCTGAATAATAAAATCATTGCTAGTCTGTGTTCTGGGTATCTTTTTCTTCGCATATTCTGTATTTGGGTATTATTTTGCAGGTTAAGAGCATAACAAGTGGTATCAGAGCGCTTTCCAGGGCTCGGTGGGATCTCCAATTTTTAGCAAAATTTTTTTTGGCTAGAGACATGTTCCGGCGTCTTTAAACCACGAGATCTGTCGTTTAGCGCATAAACCTGCGGATTTGGGGAGGCATGCATGCAGGAAATACAAGAGGTGGTCACGTCTGTTGGACTCCCTTGTAACCACTGTAGGTACCCCTTCGAGTAGTAGCGCATTAGACAGAACCGCGTATGGACTGTCTTCCACGTACCCTCTGGGTATATAGGAAGCCCCCTAGGCTCCCTTGAAACCTCGCCATAGATAAACCTTCGGCCGTCTTGTGGCTACAGTACACCGAGAACAACACTCGGAGAGATTACTCGCCCGTACGATAGGGTAGTCGGGTTGTACGGCTAAGGGTACGGTCGATCCTCCTTAGTTAGAGCCCTGAAACATTGGGCCGAGTACTACTGTCAGACCCTTATGTATATTGCGATCTGTAGCACCTGACACTCCTCTAGACCATAGTTCCCTTTTCTATCGGGGGATCACACATCATCTATTCTAGATCCGTGTGTGCAAAGACGTGCCACAGCAGTAGACATCAGTCCCGCAGCTCCATCAGATCCGCAGCAGCATTTGTTCCGCCATTCAGATCTCTCATATCCACTAGATCGGAGTTGTTGTGAAGGGTTCCTATACCGGCGTATACTTTTCGCAGGACTTTTGGCAGCATTGACATTTTGAGGATTTGGCGACTGCAGTATTGATCAAGAAGAGTAAAACTCCATTAAGAGTCTAAGATCTTCCGAGGCGCTTATTGGTGATCTAGCCCATCAGCATCAGGACGACGAGCTGAGCAAGGTGGTACCATTCAATTTATTAGTAAAAAATTTTTAGGCGGTTCCAATTTTTCATCAAGTTGGTGTATGGTAGAAACTAGAGCTCAAGCGATGGCCAATGAAAGGTTGGACAAACTTGAAGCAAATATGAACTCCCTCCAACGTGAGATTAGCGGACTAAGTCTCCAGATACAGCAAGCATTCTCGAAGGGCAAGGAGCCAGCCCAAGAGGAGGCGTATAATGGCCATGAATACCATGAGGGTGAGTCTAGCCACTCTCCTCACATCTAGCACACCCATCCACCACCCAGTCAGCGACCTCCCAAGTTGGATATGCATAAATTTGACAGTTCTCACACGTCCGCATGGCTAGCACAAATGGAGCAGTATTTCAAATTGAATCATATCCTAGATGATTGGACTAAGCTTATGGTGGGGACCATGTACTTGGACAATGAACGATGGCAATGGGGGGAATGGCATCAGCGTTGCAATGGACCTTTTCAGAATTGGGCCCAATTTACCAAAGCTCTTCGAAATCGCTTTGAACAAGAAGACTCTTTTTTGGGGCGTCTCACTAAGCTCCGACAGACGGGTACAGTGGATGAATATATTACCGCTTTTAAAGCCTTAGCCTTCCGCACTAAGGGTCTCACAGATGAGTTCTACACGAAATGTTTTATCAGCGGTCTTAAAGAAGCCATCAAAGCTCAAGTTCTACTCCACCACCCTCCCATGTGGACAGAGGCTTGCCAGGTAGCTCGTAAGGTGGAACGTGCATTAGCAGCCCAATACAGCCGCCCCAATTTCCCTGCTAAAGGTCGTCCCCCACAGGCTCCCAACACGACTCAGACACTTAAGATTCAAAAGGTGTCACCTGCGGAAATGGCCGAAAGAAGGAAGCAAGGACTATGTTACTACTGTGATGAAAAATATTCCCCGGGTCATAAATGCAAGGAGCCCAAGTTTTTCCAAATAGATGCCACTGACTACAGCTCCACCGAGGAAGATCCACCACTTGAGGAACTGGAGGCGATCGAAGAAGACAACCAAAAGGAGATTGTATCTGACAAACCAGTTATTTATGGATTTGAGACTTCTGCGATTTGTATTCTGTGTGGTTGTGTCTTCCGGATTCATCGCATCTGTTGTTTAAGTGCATCGATGCACTTAAACAACAGATGCGATGAATCCGGAAGACACAACCACACAAACCAGTTATTTCGCTAAATGCGTTGGCAGGAATTTCTTCCCCTCAAACTCTCAAAATCAGGGGTTTTCTTAAACATCGCCCAGTAGTAGTCTTGATTGATAGTGGAAGTACCCATAATTTCATCCATCAAAAAATCGCAGAAGCAGCGCATTGTTTTGTACGGGCAGTTTCTAACTTCCAAGTCCAAATTGCAGATGGGGGCACAATGAAATGTGAAGGCCGCTGTGAAAATGTCAAACTTCAAATGGGGGATTATCAGTTGAAAACCCACATGTTTGCCATACACATGGGGGGTTGCGACATTGTCCTAGGCGCTGAATGGCTCCGCACTCTTGGGCCAATCAAAATGGATTTCCAGGAGTTATATATGAGTTTTAAGCAGAACAACTCCACACATACCCTCCGTGGACTCCAGGCGGGAGCCCCCTCTATCATCAGCTCGCATAGGATGGAAAAATTGTTAAAAAAGGGCCATCATGGATTGGTCGCTCAATTTAATGCCATCTAGGTAGTCGAAACCATGTCTCTGCCAATTCATCCTGAGATGCAACAGATTTTAAATAACCATCGAACGGTCTTTGACAAGCCTCATGAGCTTCCACCATCGCGAGGGGAACATGATCATAGCATCACCTTGGTTCCAGGGGCCCAACCCCCAAATGTGCGGCCATACAGATATCCGTTCAACCAAAAGAATGAAATAGAAAAAATCATCAAGGAATTGTTGGAAGCAGGTGTCATTAGTTCCAGCATTAGTCCTTATTCATCCCCAGTGGTCCTGGTCCTCAAGAAAGATGGGGAGTGGCGGATGTGTCCCGACTTCAGGGCCCTCAATAAGTTGACAGTCAAAGATAAATTTCCCATCCCGGTGGTTGATGATTTGCTGGACGAACTCAATGGGGCTCAATTCTTCACTAAGTTGGATCTTCGCTCAGGCTACCACCAAATTCGCATGAAGGAAGTTGACATTCCCAAGACGGCTTTCAGAACTCATGAAGGCCATTATGAGTTCCTGGTCATGCCATTTGGTCTCTGTAATGCCCCCTCTACTTTTTAGAGCCTTATGAATCACATTCTCAAAACACTCCGAAAATTTGTCCTTGTCTTCTTCAATGACATCCTCATCTATAGTGGCACTTGGGTGGCACATCTTCAGCATGTAGATCTACTCTTGCAACTGCTCCGCAAGCATAAATTATTTGTCAAGATGTCTAAGTGTTCGTTTGGCATGGAAGAAGTTGAGTATTTGGGCCACATTGTGGGGCGTGAAGGTGTCAAGGTGGACCCCAAAAAGATCCAGGCAATGCAAGAATGGCCTCAACCTAAGACCTTGAAGAGCTTGAGAGGATTTTTGGGTCTCACAGGCTATTATTGTAAATTTGTCCGCAACTATGGCCACATAGCGCAGCCCCTCACTCAACTCCTAAAGAAAAATTCCCTCTTCTGGAACGAGGAAGCACAACAGGCATTTACCGCTCTAAAAAACGCCATGTGTTCCACTCTAGTCTTAGCACTACCTGACTTCACCAAATCCTTTGTCATTGAATGTGATGCTTCGGGTACAGGTATTGGGGCGGTCTTAATGCAGGAAGGGCGACCATTGGCCTTCACAAGCCAACAACTCAGTGGGAGGAATCTGGGCCAATCTACCTACGAGAAGGAAATGATGGCCATCTTACATGCAGTAGAGACCTGGCGACCTTACTTATTGGGGCGACGTTTCCAAATCCGCACAGATCATCACAATCTTAAATATTTTTTGGAGCAACGCCTATCCTCCCCACAACAAAATAAATGGTTAGCCAAAATGCTGGGATATGATTATGAGCTCATTTACAAGAAAGGGAAAGACAACAGTGTAGCAGATGCATTATCTCGCCAATTTGAGGAGGAAAGTACTCTGCTCGCAATTTCCCTCCCCATTCCAGACTGGATTGAAGAGGCTCGCAGGGAATGGTTTTCACACCCCGGGCTCTCCCAACTCATTTCTCAATTGCAGGTAGATCCTAATTCCAGCAAGGGCTACTCGTGGCAGAATGATATTCTTCGCTACAAGGACAGAGTCGTAATATCACCAACATCCACCCTCAAAAGTCGCATTTTGGCAGAATTGCACTCATCTCCCATTGCAGGACATTCGGGCTTTCAGAAGACGTATGCTCGCACCAGAAGATCATTTTTTTGGACAGGCATGAAAAAGGACATCCTTACTTTCGTAGCAGAATGTGATGTCTGTCAACGCCACAAAGGGGAAACCGTCAACACACCAGGCTCATTACAACCATTGCCCATTCCGGCATCAATTTGGACGGAGGTTTCTATGGATTTCATTACAGGTCTTCCAAAGTCAGGGAACAAGTCAGTCATCATGGTGGTTGTGGACCGACTGTCGAAGTATGCTCATTTCTGCGCCCTACCCCACCTGTTTACACCAACTTTGGTTGCTCAATCTTTCATGGATCAGATCTTCAAATTGCATGGCATGCCCACTTCTATTGTGTCTGACCGCGACCCGATCTTCACCAGTAATTTTTGGCAGGAACTCTTCAGAATACAAGGCACTCAACTCAAACTCAGTACTTCATATCATCCGCAAACAGATGGTCAAACCGAAGCTGTCAACAAATGTCTAAAAACCTACCTTAGGTGTTTCACTTCAGAAAAGCAACACCTTTGAGTACAGTGGTTACCTCTGGCTGAATGGTGGTATAACACCAACTATCATGCCACCACCAAAATGACTCCCTATGAAGCAGTCTATGGTCAACTTCTGCCTTCCCCTACTTCTTATCTCAAGGGGTGCTCCAAAGTACAAGCAGTGGATCAACTCCTACAACACCGCGCAACCATGCTCGCCCATCTTAGAGAGAATCTTCATCAAGCTCAGAACCACATGAAGCAACAGGCCGACCAACATCGCTCAGAGCGCCAATTTCAAGAAGGGATCATGTCTTTTTGAGGCTGCAACCATATAAGCAAACATCACTTAAAGACAAGGGTTGTCAAAAGCTCTCTCCAAAATTCTACGGACCATACCAAGTACTTCAGCGCATTGGAGAAGTGGCTTACAAGTTGGCTTTGCCACCTATGGCAAAAATCCATCCAGTTTTCCATGTATTGTTCCTCAAGAAAGTGATTGGGAACAATTGCCGAGTTCAAACCAGTCTACCTGAATTGGACGAAGAAGGGTCAATCTGGCTTCAACCCGAACAGGTTCTAGATACACGAGACAAGCACCTGCACGGCCGCATGATTAAGGAAGTCCTCGTCAAATGGAAAGACACCTCTCCGGAAGATGCAACTTGGGAACCAGCCACTATTCTTTAGCAGTTTCCGCAGCTTCAGCCTTGAGGACAAGGCTAGTCTTAAGGGGGAGGGCATGTTAGGGTCCCACCCTAACCCCCTTATTTATGTCATGGGATCACGTCATAGTCAAGAGTCAATAAAGCCCATATTAATATTTGTAAGTGGTTAACCCGCAATTAATGACGGGACCACAGTTAGTTGCAAATGGGCCGTAGTATTAGATAGATGGTATTAATAAAACCCACGGTATTGGCCCGTGGTATTGCATGTATGAGTCATATATAAAGGTTAGAGACTCCCTGCGAGGAGCATTGTGTCTTATTTTTTGTAATCGAGCTCTGCTCTATTGGAGGTTGCCCCATCGAAGAGGCATGTGAACATTGCTCTCTAAATAATAAAATCATTGCTAGTCTGTGTTCTGGGTATCTTTTTCTTCGCATATTCTGTATTTGGGTATTATTTTGCAGGTTAAGAGCATAACAATTTCTATTGCTTTGAGCCTTGAGAGTGAGAGCACACCTTTCAATCTTCCTTTTCCATACTTGTTCATTGTGATTTTGCGAGAATTCCTTTGAAGAACTTCCAAGTCTACAATATTTGGTCAAGTGTCCAAAATTGTTACATTTGTAACATTCGACATCATCTCTCAAATGATCAAATCTGTTGATATTTTGCTGAGTTCTAGAATAACCATTTCTAAGAGATCTCCCATCTGCTAGTAAAGGCTTGATAAAGCTCATCAGGAGTTGTGATGGAATTTGCATTCAGGGATCTAAACCAAGTTCTTACATCTCCAGTTAGGCTTTGAACAAACATCCTCATTCTCACACTGTCATCATCTATTTCATAGGTCTCAAAATGGTCTTGCATCCTTTTGGCATGCTGGACAGCTGTCAGAGGGCCATTAGAGTCAAAATATGAGATTTTGGTTTGGTAATCTTGGGGTAGAGCTGCAGCATTAGCTGGTATTTGCAAGGGTGCATATCTGTTAGCCATATTCACAGGGTTTAAGGGGTTCACAGGGATGAATGGGACCGGGGTGACTGGGATAACAGGGTTAATGGGAGGGGTAGAAACTAGGATGTTGGTTAGGGGAGTATGTGCAGTGGATGAAGATGCGAAAGGAGGACTTTGGGATGTGGATGGTGAACTAGGGGAACTAGGGGTAGACCGGAATAGAACCTTGATAGGGGTAGGAACTAGTTCAGGGTGGGCTATCTCAGGACTCAAATCACTAGGATTTTCCTGCCTTTGTTGCTTCCTAATTATTCTAGGGATTATATTAGGATTATCAACAATGATGGGTGGATTAGGGTCAGGATTTGCCCTAGTATGCCGTGGATTTTTCTTGGGAGCCAGATTCTAACTGTTTTTTAGGATTTTATAGGAAGTTTTTATATCTGCAAGGACTGGATAAAGATTTTGGAATGGCTATATATATTTCAAAGCTGAAATGAAGATTCACTGAAAAAAGCTCTTCCCTAAAGCTGTCAATGTGACACACAAACAGTGTTGAAGGCTCCTGACTGATTTCAGGCTTGATTTGTAGCTTTGAGAGATGAATATAAATTGGAAAATCCTAAGAAGTCCCCAGTGGAGTCGCCAATTATGTTAACACCCAGGTTGTTTCCTATGACTCCCAAGGGAATACGGCCGGGGTAACCACTAACCAATCTTTGGATTACAGATTCTAGCCCAACTGTAATCAGAGAGGGCTCTCTCTTTGTAATTTGTCTCTGTTTTGATAGTATTTTAGGCTAGTTATTATGCTCAGGTTTTGGTTTATGTATTGGTTGAAGGATTTCTTTCAGTTCTTAAGGTGTAGTGTTCAGACAGTAGTATACCATTGGGCAATGGAGTCTAGAGCTATGAAATGTTCTGAAATGCTGGAGTGATGATGTTCAGACTGCAGGGCCTATTGAGTATCTCAAACAAACAAAATTTAAACTTAAATGGTGATGTATGGTCAGCCAACAGAAAGCAATTAAGAATTCTCCGTTGAGCTGGTGATGTGAAAGTGAAACATGATGCTCAGGAGCAAACTTGAATTCCTGAAACAAAGGTCACTGTGAAAGATATATTCTGAAAGTGCAGCAATTAAGAATTACACTTATCAAGATTATAGCTGAAGAAAACATTCATTAACAACACAGATTGAACTCAGGGTATTACATGAATAAGTCCTGAAGGTTATTCTTTTTCTTTGTTGCTAAACATTTAGGAATTAGAAACATATATGAATTGCAATAGATTGAAACACATAACAAAGGAGTTACAGAAAAACTTATTGTATTGTGAGGTACACAGGAATCCTGCAGTTTTCAACAGACACCAGAACGCATTCAACACTTCAGAACTCCGAGAAATTCCATCACCTTCTTTATTAAACTTGTGAAAGGATTACAGCATAAGAACTTCTTCAAGAGAAATCAACAACAACCCCCGCAGGATTGTGCAAGGGGCAAAATATATACGATCGGTTTACAAAATATCTGAGTGCTAAGTTATCTCAGAAATGAATGCGCTCACCAACTTTTCAAGATATTTAGATAAGAAAGTTATTACATCATTGAATACAAAGTAAATGCATCTTTATGCTTGTCAGAAGATATTTTGGCCTTTGGAGGCCACTGAGTCGGTTGGAGTGATCTGCATTAATGCTGAGAAATGCGCTTTTGGAGCTGCTCTGCTGTAGCTTCTCGGCCTGGACACCTGTAGCTGTCCGTTTTGACTTGCTGGCTGAGACTTCTGCTGAGTTGGCTCAACTTTTATCTTTAATGCATGCTGATTCTTTTTAAACAGTCCTGTGTATGACAATTTGCATTTTTTATGAACAAAATTTATTGAATGGCTTCCTGTTTATAAAATCATTTGTATGGCCTTAGTCCACCATTCTAGTGTAGGTAGTTGATGCCTGAGAATTGCATCCATAGTCTCCTCTGCCTCTGTATATTTGTAAAAATTGGGAGGCACCTCAAATAGGTGTTTAATTTCATTCATTATAAAAATAGATTTTCTACTCTGTTGTAGAGAGTCTGTCCTATGGCTGGCCCTGTTTCCTCTAAGGTGCTGGGCTTCTCATTGATCTGACTTGTGGCAAATGTATTAACCCTTTTAGCATACTGCTCATGAGTAAACAGTCTCCCTGCGCTGTTCAGTAAGCTAGGGAGTCCTCTGTTTTCTAACACCTGAAATTTCTCCAAAAACCTGTTTACCTCAGTCTGCATGTCCTGGGTTCTTCTCTCTAATGTCTGTACTAAGTTTCTCAGTGTGAGAACCCTCTTGATTAACTGAATGTGCTCAGTTCTGTTTGAAATTCCCATGGCAGCCAACTGAGTACTTGTTCTATTGTTAAGCACATTAATCATCCTGGTGGCAATTTCAGGCATATTGCTTAGGGCAACTCTTGATCTCTGAATTTCAGTCTGTGCTTTTGGAATGAGCTCTAACTGTTCATGAATTGTTTCAATATATTGCCATTGCTCATTAATGGATTGGCCAATGTTAGCCCACAGCACTATTTTAAGCTCAGCCACAACCTTATCTAATTTGAGCTCATTCTCTAGCTCTTTGATCCTGTCTTTGAGGGCTTTTATCTCCCTGCCCTTTTCTGCCACAGACTGCTTGGATTTGTCATATCTTTCATTGACCTTGGCTAGTTTCTCCTTGGCCTCATTCAATTCTGTCATTTGTGCTTCCAAGGCCTGGATCTCATTCCTCAGCTTTTGCATGTCCAGGCTTAGGGCCTGTTCTGTTGTTGGTGGTGCTGCTGAGGTGGATGTTGCTGCTTGTTCTGTTTGTTGAGGAGGAGGAACAATAGTTGGAGAAGTTTCCTCAAGATTTATCACTTCAGGAGGAGGCTGTGAGGTCTGACCTTCTTCTCTCTGTTTCAGAGTTGCTTGTAATGCTGCCTGTGCAGCCTCTGATTCTCCCAGTTTTTCTTGTGCCTGGATAAGCTGTTTATAGAGAGACACCAGCAAAGCTGTGGCATCTTTATCATGCCTTTGTTGAGCTACTTCATCTGTTTGAGGGTGAATTGTGGCTGGGAGTTTGATCTTTCTCCTCAAAGCTGCCATATCTGCATCCCTCAACTTTAATATTTCTTGTATGCCCTTGATATCTTTTGGATCATGCCCAATCTCAATAATTATGTCTTCTAAGGACCTTATTCTGTTGTCCTTTGCTTGAGATGATGCCCTTTCCAACTCAAGTTGGGCAGCTGTATTATTAAGGCTATTTTCTAGCCTGTAGTTATCTAATGTTTTGTCTGCCAAGGAAGCATAGACCATCTCACCTGTTTGTTTATGCAATTCAATTTTATCCATTGGGTGGATGTCCTTGGCCAGGACCTCAAGATTGGTCCTTAGGTAATCTGAAGGGGACTTTGGCTGCAAAGTAGTTGGCATGAAGTGACTCATGATCATCTTGCCCTCTTGGACATCATATGCAGACATTAGACGCTGTTGGTTGGTGGGAGCCATATTTAACAAATGGTTATACAGCTGTATTTTTATGGGTTCATTCCTTTTCTTGATTTCAATGAACTGCTGCTTAATGCTTAGTTCACCCCCTCTCTGCTGGCTTGAGGAGCTGACTTCTCCTCCCACTGTTCTCTCTTGTTCCTGTTGGAGGGAATTTGCAGATGACTCCAAACTAGGCGGGTCCATACCCAAAGATTGCCCTATAGGCATCTCTTCCTCTGAAAGGGGATTCATCCTGTGCCTCTTCTCACCATGACTTGTTGATGTAGTCAAGGGAGTTTCTCTATCCCTTTTCCTGCTTACATCCTCCTTTTGTGGAGTTTGGAGGACTGAGGTTTCATTAAGTGCTTCTTGCCTTGGAGGTACTATGTTTTGAGCCTGCTGCTCAGTGAGAATTGGGGCCTCAACTGCCCCTTCTTGATGTGTGGGCTGCTCTATGTCATGCTGCCCTACTCTTTGCTGTGATTCCTGTTGTTGCTGTTGCTCTACCTGCTGCTGCACTGTTTCTTGCTGCTCCATCTCTCTATCTGCTTGCCCTTCAGTCATGGGAGGTGGTTGCTCTTGTTCCACCTGCTTTCCTTTGCCTTTGCTGCTTGTCTGTTGAGTGTCCATGGCAGCTTGCTGATGTGTTGTTGAAGAAGAGGCAGCTGCTCCAAGTTGCCTTTGATAGGATAAGGAAACCTGTCCACAAGTTTCCAAGTCAGCCTCCTTTTGCATATTCCTAGCCTCTCTCTCTAGTATCTGCTCTCTAGAGATTGGCTCTTCTAAAGTGCCTTCTTTCCAGCCTAAAGAATTTGCATACTTTTCAATATGAGGCAGCCTAACATGTGAATAGTTACCCAATTTGTGTTTTATCCTCCTGAGGGAAATAAAATGATTACGGTCATAAGGTGACCATTTGAAACTGGTTTGCAATTTGAAACCCTCTAAGATCATATCTGCCTCCTTCCATCCCTCCTCTCTTTTGTTGTACAAAAAAGGGCCTAGCTGGATCCTTACCTTCAGTTGTACCTTCTTGTTTTTGCTTTGGAAATGGAAGTAGTCAGTATATCCAAACTGCCTGAAGTATTCTAGGGCAAACAGTCTCATAGGGACATATCTTGGCAGCCTGTAAGGGTCCAATTCACAGCCATATACTCTGATCACTGTGTGGTGTTGGTAAAAGTACCAATCACCAATGCTGTAGGATTTGGAGAGATGGAGAATTCTCTGCATGTCATCGGTTAACCTTGGAGGAGGGACACCATACAACAATGTCATAGCTGGGTGAATGAACAGGTCTATAAATTCACAGTATGTGTATGGTGATTGAGAAACATCATGGAAAACTGAGGTCCAAAACACAACTGATCTTGGATTTCCCTGGGCATTAAGTTTCTTGAGAGGAATGGAGAAACTGTCTGGCTAATAAAACAAGAACAGGTGGTAGATGTATGAGGTGTATCTGAACACCCTTTCCCTTGGTAGATTCATCAGCTGTTCATGGATCTTTTCTGCAATATAGGTGGCATAGTCATAGTGTACAGCTGGAGGCTTTCCAGGAGAAAACATGGACAACATTGCCATTATGGTGCCATCCACATCCTCAATTCCCTTGTATCCCAGGACATAGCTGATCAAATCTACTAGCATTCTGCCCAGGTCATTCAGGTAGTGATATCCAATAGGAGGAGTCCTTATAGTTTCAGAGCTTGGCTGCACAAATAACTGGTTAATTTTGGTAATCTGGGCACTTGACAGATTATTTCCCTTCTTTATTAAATCCGACATGGAAAGAGGGGTTAATGGCCTTGCAGTATGGAAATGCAGCATCTCATTTATGGTTTCTGGGGTGATAAAGAACAAAACAGAGCCTGTAGGACTGAGAACAGCTCTCTGGCAAGGATCATAGCATTCCTGGCATTTGTGGATCAACTCTGGGAGGGCATTGACTTGAGGGAGGTTGTAAATGGGCAAATTTGAGTCCCAAATCCCCAAAATATCAGCTCCATTAAGGTATTGAGCTTTCAATTCATTTAGCATATGGATATTGAACTTAGAACCCATGGGAAACCAATCTAACATCTGATAGTCTACATCTCCCAGGGCTTTCCATGTTATCTCCCTTTGAGGGGCATTAAGAGGCTGGATATTCAAGGCTATTGGTGTCTCCATGGCTACTGAAGCTTTTGAACTGTAGGTGAACCGGTTTCAATCGAGCAGAACAACAGAGAGGAATGTTTTCTTGCAATGGAAGTGAATTGTAGGAAACAGAAGGCAAATTGAATAAACAACAGTTGAAATACTGTCTAAAGGATTGATAAAACAGTAGCAGGACTGACCAGGAGTATTTTCTGTGGTGAATCTGGTCAATTGAAGTCTCTAGTTCACGACTGCGCGAACTAGCTGTGAATTCAGCTTAATTTGTCGAATGCGGCTTTGCAGGAGGTTTATGGCTTCACTGGTTGAAAGTGGGTGCAAGTCACCGTGTATTTGATGGTGAAAACAGTGTTTTACAGTCTCCTAATAGTTTGCTTGAGGAAATATGGATAAAACCAGGCTCATGGAATGATTTTGAGGAATACCTGGTAATTTCGCCGGTAAGAGTTGCAAATGCAGGTGCAATGGAGGCGCCGGCGGTCTTGGAATCAGCTTTAGCAGGTTGGCGCTGATTTGAACGTGAGCGGCATGCAAAAATAGCTAGAGCTTCTTTTGCCAAAAGTGGAAAAAACATGACATTTTGGCCTAAATATGGATTTTTGGCAATATTGGCGCGTTTTTGGGATGACGTCAGCATGACGTCATCGGGTGGGGTCGGAGTCGGATGACGTCAGCATGACGTCATCGGGTGATGTGGCAGGCTGCGATTGGTCCACGGGGATAGTGAGGTGGCGGCCATATCAGCGCGGGGGCGGACGAAGGAGTTGATGTGACGGCGAGGTGGCAGTGACGTGGCTCTGACGTGGGGATGACGCAAGCCCGACAAAACAGGTGGTAAGCGGAACAACGGTAATGGTTTTCTCGGACCGCTTGCAATACGGCGCCGGTTTTGTCAGAGGCCGACCCGAGAAGCTGTGAGGGCGACGCGTGGCAGAGGCCTGACGTCACCCTCTGACAATTTCTCGGGTGCTAAACGTCGGACCTCGGGCCCAACCCGATATTCATAATAGCCGTCCGATCAAAAGTACCCGATCGGACGGTTGACGGGTTGATGACTTGATCAGATGATACAGACGGGGATGAAGATTAAAATAATATATATTTTTGGGGCGCGCGCTCAGCGGAAAACCTTTGGGGTATGGTGTTTTGTAATGTTTTTCAACGTAAAAATAATGCGGCCCCGAGACTTTGGATAAGCGAAAAAAAAGTGGGTTTTTGATATTATTTTGCAATTTGAAGCGGGTATGGGCAAAAATGGGTTTTTATAAGGTTTTCTCAGCAAATGAAGGCTTTGATGGGCAAAATGAATTCAGAAGGGGGGAGGGGGTTAGACTTAGGTTCATCAAAGTGACCAGATGCCATTTTGATCCCTGACAGAGGGCATATGGCTATAATGCCAAGGGAAGGGATATTTATACAATGTTTGGGGTTTATACACCATGGTGTTATAATACTAGGGACAGGGTAATATAGGGGAATTATATAATAGAGTTAGGGTTAATATGGATGAATGGAGTGGATGAGGGGAGATACCACTAAGTTTGTTTGAAAATAACTTAGCTTAGGGAGTAGAGCAAAATGAAAAGAGTTTTAGACAAGAAATGTGGCTTTTAAGAGACTAAGAACCACCATCAAACCATGAATTCTTTCCTGAGTCTCAACTGATGATGGGATGTTAGTTATGAATGGGAAGAGGGGAAGAAGGGAGGTTAGACATGCTTCTTTGCTTTACTGCCACCTGATAGAGAAGAAGGACTTCTCAATTCATTGACTTTGCTTTGTGAAATAGGCTAGCACACCTTCAATTATAAGGAATGATACTTCTGCAACCCCATCTACCTACCCATCTACTTGCCTAGCATTTTTTATTTCTTCTTGGAGGGTGCACTTAGGCTTGCAGACCCTTACCTGCCTTTTCTTTTCTTTGGCTTTTTTTTCTTTTGATGGTCTATCTACTTCTACCCTTATTTCTTCCAAGGTCCCAGATTAAGCTGTTGGGAGCCTTTCTTCTCTACCTAAACTAATTTTCTGCCAAGATTAAACAATTTGGACAGACTTCTTTCTCTATTCTACAACTGAAAATTTAAAACATGGCATGATCCAGATTAGGCTGTTGGACCATCCACCAAAATTTAGTCCACATCAAGCTGTAAGCATAGATTGTATTCTCTTGGAAATATGTGATCTTTGCATGATCAAAGCAGAGCATATTTGGACCTTTCCTTGCCAATCATGAAATATGAAACCTATTGGTATAGGTAGCTAACAGTGGCTCCACATGGGGATGGTTTTTCTTTTGAAAGACCAAGAACAGCAGGTCAGATTGCCTTGGCCCCTTTGACTGCTTTTATCAAAATTTTGAAGTTTGCTGCTTTGAAATGCCAAAATTGTGTATTTCCCTTCTTGGTAGACCTCTTGATCCTATTTACTTTTTACTGGTAGTTGAGAAAACTTTGAGAAATTGCATTTTTACATCTTAACAGAAAATAATATATACACCTGGATATGTACAAGGGAAAACTCAGGCTACACTTATGGGTGGTAGTCAAAATAGTGCTTCAGCATCCTGCCATTCACAGGACCTTCATCCGAATCAGTTTTATTAAGACTTTTAAGGAAATAAGTGTTGTTTCCTTGTACTGCTTGGACAGCAAATGGTCCTCTCCAAAGGGAATCAAATTTTCCATGTTTTCCCTTATCCTCTCTTCTTGCATCCCACTTGAGGACTTTGTCACCAATGTTGAAATCTTCTGCCTTTGTCCTTCTGTCAAAGGCCTTTTTTAATTTCTCTTGTAGAACTTGAACTCTGCTGAAAACTTGATCTCTAGTTTGCTGTAAACATATTATTTGATTGATTCTTCTTTGCATATCATTTGGTTCAGCTTGGCTTTCTTGAAGAAGTTTCATAACAGGTACCCCTAGTGATGAAGGAAACTTGGCTTCTAATCCATAAACCAACTCATATGGGCTGGTCTCAATTGATCTCTTGGTTGTTAGTCTATCTGCCCATAGAGCATTCACAAGCTTCTTGTGCCAATTCTTTTTGTTCTCTTCTAGCACTTTCTTTATGATATTTACCAGGCTTTTATTTGATGACTCAGCAAGGCCATTTCCTTGGGGATAGTATGCAGTAGAATGGCCTAAGGTAATGTGAAATTTGTGGCAGAAATTCACCATTTTCTTGGATCTGAAAGCAGCAGCATTGTCTGTTATTATTTTGTCAGGACAACCAAATCTAGCCAATATGTTGTTCTCCAAGAACTGAATGATTGTGGAATCATTTGCTTGTCTGCATGGAGCAGCTTCAATGCACTTGGTGAAGTAGTCTGTGGCTGTTAAGATCCATCTATGTTGGCCTGAAGATGAGGGCTGAATTTCCCCAATGAAATCCAAGCCCCATTGTTGAAAAGGTCTCTCTGTTGCAATAGGCCTCAAGGGAAGTGGCAGCAACTGTCTCTTTCCCTCAAACACTTGACATTTATGACATGAGGTTGTGAATTTCTTGACATCAGAGAACATGGTGGGCCAGTAGTAACTAGCCCTTAGTATTTTATCCACAGTGGACTTCCAGTACAAGTGTCCACCATAGTCACCTGCATGAAATTCCTTTATAATATTGTCAGTTTCATTCTCAATTAGGCAGTTTAGCAATATCCATTCATGGTTTTTCCACAATAAATTTCCATCCATAACACAAAATTTAGAAGCTTTCATTTTTAAGAACCTACATTTAGTTCTGGACAGTCCTGGGGGAGCACACAGGTTTTGTAATACACAACATATATTAGAGTACCAAGGGGATTGTTCAAAGGCTACATTGATCTTTGGAGTCGCCAGCTCCTGTTCACTGTCCAGCTGGTTGATTTCTAGGGCTTGGAAGTTTGCTTCTGTCATTAGTTTGGCCAAACCTTGCCCTTTTATTAGTTTTGTAGGTTTTATCTCAATATCAAATTCCAAGATGTTGGCAATCCATTTTCCTCTTCTGCCCTCTAGGTTCTCTTGGGTGAGAATGTCTTTGACAATAGGACTTGGTACATAAGCTATAACATGCGAATAAAGGATATAAATCCTAAAGTCCTTAATGGCTTTCACCAAAGCATAAGCTTGTTTTTCCATGATTTGATATTTCAAAGGTGCATCTCTAAGAGCTTTGCTAAAGAAAGCAATTGGCTTCTCATTTCCTTGGTCATCTTTCTGTAACAAAACAGCAGCAATAGTATGCTGGGAGGCAAAAGAGAAAATGATAAATTCTCTGTCAAATTGAGGATTGGTTAAGACCGGGGTTTGGGTAAGGGCCAGCTTTATACCTTCAAAGGCTTGATTTGCTTCAACTGTCCATTTTACCTTTGAATCTTTCTTTAGCATGTTATTTAGTAATCTGATTAGTTCAGCTAAATTGGGGATAAACCTTCTCAAGAAATTGATTTTCCCCAAGAATCCTTGCAGTTCTTTGATATTTCTTGGGTGGGGCATTTGTAGGATAGCTTGTATCCTATCTGGATCAATTCTTATGCCATCCTTTGAAATGATATGTCCTAACATCTTACCTTCTTCCAAACCAAATAGAGACTTCTTGGGATTCAAGGAAATTCCATATTTCCTGCATGTTAGGAAGATCTGTCTCAAATGTTTTATATGTTCTTGGTCAGATTTTGAAAAAGGTGTGAGGTCATCTAAGTAAATGACTAAAAAGTCATGAATCTCCTTGGCAAAAGCAATATCCATTGCTCTTTGAAATGTTGCCCCTGCATTTTTCAATCCGAAAGGCATTTTTACATATTTGAAAGTTCCCCATGGGGTTGTAAATGCTGTTTTGTCTTGGTCATCAAGGTGCACCAGGATTTGATTGAAGCCTGAGAATCCATCCAGTAATGATATCCTTGAGGCCCCTACCACTCTTTGGAGAATGTGATCCATCTTGGGTAGGGGATAGTTGTCTTTGAGGGATACTTGGTTCAGATTTCTTAGATCCACACACAACCTTATTTCACCAGTTTTCTTTCTTGTAGGGACTAAGTTTGAGATCCACTCAGAGAATCTGATTGGTGCTATGATGCCTGCCTTGAACATTTTCTGTACCTCTTGTTCCATTGCTGGGAGAAGCATTGGATTGATTCTCCTCAGTTTTTGTTTAAAGGGTTTTTGATCAGGCTTGAGAGGGATAGTGTGCTGGATTACAGAGGTATCATAGGACTTTAGATCCTCATAACTCCATGCAAAAACATCCTGGAACTCTTTAAAGAGGTCAATGTATTTAGGCTTTTGGTCAGGAGGTAATGAAGCAGACAATTTAATTATTTTGGGCTTGTCAATGGTACCAATGTTGCATTCTTCAATGGCTGCATTTAAGGGCTGCATTTTTGGTTTTCTGGGAATATCATTTGAATCAAAGATGTCCTCTAGTGGAGTTAGGCCTGTTGGTAAAAAATTGTCTTTCAGCTCAATGATGTCAGTTTCAGCATTGGCCACTTCTTCACAACTGATTGGTTGAATTTGCTGAATGGTTTCCTTGTTGAAAATAGTTGGATTTAGCATTTGTTTTGCTGTTCTAGGTGATATTGGGTGAGTAATCTTTTGAAACTGTATTTGTGATGGACTTGCTCCTTTAAGTATTTGTGATTGACTTGCTTTGTCAAGTATTTGTGATTGACTTGCTCTATCATTGTCAATACTTAGTCCTGAAAACTCTTGTTGCAGCGTTAAAAAATTGTTTATTTGCATATCATCCTCAAATACTTGCCAATCTTTAACATTGTTTGGAATGGAGGGTCTGTGTTTTATCTCAGCTGTGAAACAATTGTTAGGCTCCAATGGTAATTTGCAAGTACTAGCAAATGTGGCCAAACTATGAGCATGTAGATTATGGGTTCTAGGAATTTTAGTGATTTGGAATTCAGAGAAAAAGTTTAGTACCTCAGCAACAGCAGACCTATAAGACCTTAGTCTTTTGTCATTGGTGACAAAATTTCCCTTCACTTGTTGGATAACTAAATCTGAATCACCCATGATTGAAACCCTGGCAGCTTGCAAGAATTTTACTAACTTGAGGCCTAGCAACAGAGCTTCATACTCTGCCATGTTGTTAGTACATCTGAAGTTTAATCTATAGGCTCTGCCTTCTGCATGACTGTTTTCTTTATTGTGTATCCAAACTCTAGATCCTACCCCTAATTTGTTGACTGAGCCATCAAATTCAAGGAACCATAGAATATCCTGTTGGGAAGGAGATTTAATGATTTGTTCATGGGCTGGCAATGTAAGTAGAAGTTTTGGTTTTTCATCTGGCTTGTCTTCTAGGACAGTTTCATCATTTGATTGGGTATGCTTGATATTTAGAGCAGCAGCAGTGTCTAGCATTTGATTGACTGTTGTTTCATGGGTGGTAATTCTTTCATTAGAGTCTTCCTCCTGTATGAGTATTTTGGTTTCAACATCATTTTTTGAGAGAGTTGTGCTGTCATTGAAGAGGATGTATGAGTCTATGTCTGAATGGACAGCATATATGGGAAAATTTTGAGGCTTTTCTTCACTGCTGACCATGTATTTCATGAGTGTTTCTCTGTATAGTCTTTTTGGTTGCCCAAAAACAGAGATGGTGGCATATGACATGTCTAATTGTAGGGAACCTTGGAGTTTAGCTCCCCATGATCTTGATAACAGCATCCCATACTTAGGTGGGATATCAGCAACTACAACATCCATTAGGATTGTTTTGTTTGGGTATTGAACCAAAGACACACATAAATCTTTTATGAGACCTAAACACTTGACTTGGCTGGAGTCAAAGGAAAACAGGTCTTTGTATGGTCTTGTTATATCTAGATTCAATCTCTCCATGACTGCTTTTGGCATGAGATTGTGAGAGGCACCTGAGTCAAACATTGCATTATGTAGTATTTTATCATGAATATGTAAGCTGACATAAAAAGGTAATACCCCTGTGACTACTGTTTTTCCATCCACTTCTGGGCCAAACAGTAATTCTGGGGTATCATCCAACACATTAACATCATCTTTGTTGCCAGTGAGTTGAAGGGACTTCTTGATCTGTAGTTTATAGATGTCATGCTTAGCCAGTTCTGAGAGAGGAATTGCTATCTTTAGTTTGCCAATTTCAGTTTCTAAGTCAAAGGGTTTTTCAGATTGAGTCTTGGGATTGTGGATAACAGTCCTTTCCTTGTTCACTAGATCTTCTTCTTGATTTCTATCTTGATTTTGGGACTTGTCCTTTTTACTCATCTCTTGAGGAGTAATATTTAAATTAGGGTGAGAGGATGAAGTAGCCATACGTTGCTGTTCTAAGGACAATGGTTCAGTGATCTCTTCAATGATTACTTCTTCTGCAGGTGAATTTGTTTTGTCATTAGGCTCTGTGACTATGGCTCTTTTAGGCTGCTGATTATCCTTTATCTTTTCAGGCTGACTTACATTCACAGTTCTGCTCCTTAGCTTGTATTGTTTATGGACTTCATAAACAGCAGTGTCATAGCCTTGTTTAAAGTCAAAGGATTCACCTGATTTAGTTTGGAACAGTTTGATTTCATCATCCTCATGATCTTGTTGTGTCAAAAAAACTTGACTTTCACCATCTAGACCCATTGAATTGATCTGAGGATCTTCATTGGGTTCAGTTGATGTGGAAGTTTCAGCATAGTTTTCTTGGAAAGGAGGTCTTATGTCTTGGTCAGCACTGGCCTTGCCAATCCCTGGGTTTTGAGTTCTCCTAAAATTTGGATTCCTAGGAGGGTTGTTTTGTGGTGCTTCCCATGATGATTTTCTCTCAACCGATTCCACTCTATCACCCAATCTTTTCATTCCAGTGAGTATTGCATCCAGCTTTTGATCAAAAGCAGAGGGTTCTTCTTTGAAAACCGTCCTCTTTTCCAACCTTGCTCTGTTTCTTTTGGCAATCAGGTTAGCTTCCACTGTGACAGCAACCCTTTGGGCCTCTGCAAGGGATTGAGGATCTCTTTCCTTCAACTGATAGGCCATGTCAGGGTCAAAACCATCGGGGAATTTGTACAAAGCTAAATCAGGAGGGGGTCTTAAATTTTGTGGGATTGCGTTATATACATTGTTAAATCTTGCACAATACTCCAAAACGGTCTCTTGGGGACCTCTTTTGATAGTGTCATATTCCCCAAGTATGTGCAGAGGATCCTTCTTTTTCTCCCATCTGCTAGTAAAGGCTTGATAAAGCTCATCAGGAGTTGTGATGGAATTTGCATTCAGGGATCTAAACCAAGTTCTTACATCTCCAGTTAGGCTTTGAACAAACATCCTCATTCTCACACTGTCATCATCTATTTCATAGGTCTCAAAATGGTCTTGCATCCTTTTGGCATGCTGGACAGCTGTCAGAGGGCCATTAGAGTCAAAATATGAGATTTTGGTTTGGTAATCTTGGGGTAGAGCTGCAGCATTAGCTGGTATTTGCAAGGGTGCATATCTGTTAGCCATATTCATAGGGTTTAAGGGGTTCACAGGGATGAATGGGACCGGGGTGACTGGGATAACAGGGTTAATGGGAGGGGTAGAAACTAGGATGTTGGTTAGGGGAGTATGTGCAATGGATGAAGATGTGAAAGGAGGACTTTGGGATGTGGATGGTGAACTAGGGGAACTAGGGGTAGACTGGAATAGAACCTTGATAGGGGTAGGAACTAGTTCAGGGTGGGCTATCTCAGGACTCAAATCACTAGGATTTTCCTGCCTTTGTTGCTTCCTAATTATTCTAGGGATTATATTAGGATTATCAACAATGATGGGTGGATTAGGGTCAGGATTTGCCCTAGTATGCCGTGGATTTTTCTTGGGAGCTAGCTTCTAACTGTTTTTTAGGATTTTATAGGAAGTTTTTATATCTGCAAGGACTGGATAAAGATTTTGGAATGGCTATGTATATTTCAAAGCTGAAATGAAGATTCACTAAAAAACGCTCTTCCCTAAAGCTGTCAATGTGACACAGAAACAGTGTTGAAGGCCTCCTGACTGATTTCAGGCTTGATTTGTAGCTTTGAGAGATGAATAGAAATTGGAAAATCCTAAGAAGTACCCAGTGGAGTCGCCAATTATGTTAACACCCAGGTTGTTCCCTATGACTCCCAAGGGAATACGGCCGGGGTAACCACTAACCAATCTTTGGATTACAGTTTCTAGCCCAACTGTAATCAGAGAGGGCTCTCTCTTTGTAATTTGTCTCTGTTTTGATAGTATTTTAGGCTAGTTATTATGCATAGGTTTTGGTTTATGTATTGGTTGAAGGATTTCTTTCAGTGCTTAAGGTGTAGTGTTCAGACAATAGTATACCATTGGGCAATGGAGTCTAGAGCTGTGAAATGTTCTGAAATGCTGGAGTGATGATGTTCAGACTGCAGGGCCTATTGAGTATCTCAAACAAACAAAATTTAAACTTAAATGGTGATGTATGGTCAGCCAACAGAAAGCAATTAAGAATTCTCCATTGAGCTGGTGATGTGAAAGTGAAACATGATGCTCAGGAGCAAACTTGAATTCCTGAAACAAAGGTCACTGTGAAAGATATATTCTGAAAGTGCAGCAATTAAGAATTACACTTATCAAGATTATAGCTGAAGAAAACATTCATTAACAACACAGATTGAACTCAGGGTATTACATGAATAAGTCCTGAAGGTTATTCTTTTTCTTTGTTGCTAAACATTTAGGAATTAGAAACATATATGAATTGCAATAGATTGAAACACATAACAAAGGAGTTACAAAAAAACTTATTGTATTGTGAGGTACACAGGAATCCTGCAGTTTTCAACAGACACCAGAACGCATTCAACGCTTCAGAACTCCGAGAAATTCCATCACCTTCTTTATTAAACTTGTGAAAGGATTACAGCATAAGAACTTCTTCAAGAGAAATCAACAACAACCCCCGCAGGCTTGTGCAAGGGGCAAAATATATACAATCGGTTTACAAAATATCTGAGTGCTAAGTTATCTCAGAAATGAATGCGCTCACCAAATTTTCAAGATATTTAGATAAGAAAGTTATTACATCATTGAATACAAAGTAAATGCATCTTTATGCTTGTCAGAAGATATTTTGGCCTTTGGAGGCCACTGAGTCGGTTGGAGTGATCTGCATTAATGCTGAGAAATGCGCTTTTGGAGCTGCTCTGCTGTAGCTTCTCGGCCTGGACACCTGTAGCTGTCCGTTTTGACTTGCTGGCCGAGACTTCTGCTGAGTTGGCTCAGCTTTTATCTTTAATGCATGCTGATTCTTTTTAAACTGTCCTGTGTATGACAATTTGCATTTTTTATGAACAAAATTTATTGAATGGCTTCCTGTTTATAAAATCATTTGTATGGCCTTAGTCCACCATTCTAGTGTAGGTAGTTGATGCCTGAGAATTGCATCCATAGTCTCCTCTGCCTCTGTATATTTGTAAAAATTGGGAGGCACCTCAAATAGGTGTTTAATTTCATTCATTATAAAAAATAGATTTTCTACTCTGTTGTAGAGAGTCTGTCCTGTGGCTGGCCCTGTTTCCTCTGAGGTGCTGGGCTTCTCATTGATCTGACTTGTGGCAAATGTATTAACCCTTTTAGCATACTGCTCATGAGTAAACAGTCTCCCTGCGCTGTTCAGTAAGCTAGGGAGTCCTCTGTTTTATAACACTTGAAATTTCTCCAAAAACCTGTTTACCTCAGTCTGCATGTCCTGGGTTCTTCTCTCTAATGTCTGTACTAAGTTTCTCAGTGTGAGAACCCTCTTGATTAACTGAATGTGCTCAGTTCTATTTGAAATTCCCATGGTAGCCAACTGAGTACTTGTTCTATTGTTAAGCACATTAATCATCCTGGTGGCAATTTCAGGCATATTGCTTAGGGCAGCTCTTGATCTCTGAATTTCAGTCTGTGCTTTTGGAATGAGCTCTAACTGTTCATGAATTGTTTCAATATATTGCCATTGCTCATTAATGGATTGGCCAATGTTAGCCCACAACACTATTTTAAGCTCAGCCACAACCTTATCTAATTTGAGCTCATTCTCTAGCTCTTTGATCCTGTCTTTGAGGGCTTTTATCTCCCTGCCCTTTTCTGCCACAGACTGCTTGGATTTGTCATATCTTTCGTTGACCTTGGCTAGTTTCTCCTTGGCCTCATTCAATTTTGTCATTTGTGCTTCTAAGGCCTGGATCTCATTCCTCAGCTTTTGCATGTCCATGCTTGGGGCCTGTTCTGTTGTTGGTGGTGCTGCTGAGGTGGATGTTGCTGCTTGTTCTGTTTGTTGAGGAGGAGGAACAGTAGTTGGAGCAGTTTCCTCAAGATTTATCACTTCAGGAGGAGGCTGTGAGGTCTGACCTTCTTCTCTCTGTTTCAGAGTTGCTTGTAATGCTGCCTGTGCAGCCTCTGATTCTCCCAGTTTTTCTTGTGCCTGGATAAGCTGTTTATAGAGAGACACCAGCAAAGCTGTGGCATCTTTATCATGCCTTTGTTGAGCTACTTCATCTGTTTGAGGGTGAATTGTGGCTGGGAGTTTGATCTTTCTCCTCAAAGCTGCCATATCTGCATCCCTCAACTTTAATATTTCTTGTATGCCCTTGATATCTTTGGGATCATGCCCAATCTCAATAATTATGTCTTCTAAGGACCTTATTCTATTGTCCTTTGCTTGAGATGATGCCCTTTCCAACTCAAGTTGGGCAGCTGTATTATTAAGGCTATTTTCTAGCCTGTAGTTATCTAATGTTTTTTCTGCCAAGGAAGCATAGACCATCTCACCTGTTTGTTTATGCAATTCAATTTTATCCATTGGGTGGATGTCCTTGGCCAAGACCTCAAGATTGGTCCTTAGGTAATCTGGAGGGGACTTTGGCTGCAAAGTAGTTGGCATGAAGTGACTCATGATCATCTTGCCCTCCTGGACATCATATGCAGACATTAGACGCTGCTGGTTGGTGGGAGCCATATTTAACAGATGGTTATACAGCTGTATTTTTATGGGTTCATTCATTTTCTTGATTTCAATGAACTGCTGCTTAATGCTTAGTTCACCCCCTCTCTGCTAGCTTGAGGAGCTGACTTCTCCTCCCACTGTTCTCTCTTGTTCCTGTTGGAAGGAACTTGCAGATGCCTCCAAACTAGGCGGGCCCATACCCAAAGATTGCCCTATAGGCATCTCTTCCTCTGAAAGGGGATTCATCCTGTGCCTCTTCTCACCATGACTTGTTGATGTAGTCAAGGGAGTTTCTCTATCCCTTTTCCTGCTTACATCCTCCTTTTGTGGAGTTTGGAGGACTGAGGTTTCATTAAGTGCTTCTTGCCTTGGAGGTACTATGTTTTGAGCCTGCTGCTCAGTGAGAATTGGGGCCTCAACTGCCCCTTCTTGATGTGTGGGCTGCTCTATGTCATGCTGCCCTACTCTTTGCTGTGATTCCTGTTGTTGCTGTTGCTCTACCTGCTGTTGCACTGTTTCTTGCTGCTCCATCTCTCTATCTGCTTGCCCTTCAGTCATGGGAGGTGGTTGCTCTTGTTCCACCTGCTTTCCTTTGCCTTTGCTGCTTGTCTGTTGAGTGTCCATGGCAGCTTGATGATGTGTTGTTGAAGAAGAGGCAGCTGCTCCAAGTTGCCTTTGATAGGATAAGGAAACCTGTCCACAAGTTTCCAAGTCAGCCTCCTTTTGCATATTCCTAGCCTCTCTCTCTAGTATTTGCTCTCTAGAGATTGGCTCTTCTAAAGTGCCTTCTTTCCAGCCTAAAGAATTTGCATACTTTTCAATATGAGGCAGCCTAACATGTGAATAGTTACCCAATTTGTGTTTTATCCTCCTGAGGGAAATAAAATGATTACGGTCATAAGGTGACCATTTGAAACTGGTTTGCAATTTGAAACCCTCTAAGATCATATCTGCCTCCTTCCATCCCTCCTCTCTTTTGTTGTACAAAAAAGGACCTAGCTGGCTCCTTACCTTCAGTTGTACCTTCTTGTTTTTGCTTTGGAAATGGAAGTAGTCAGTATATCCAAACTGCCTGAAGTATTCTAGGGCAAACAGTCTCATAGGGACATATCTTGGCAGCCTGTAAGGGTCCAATTCACAGCCATATACTCTGATCACTGTGTGGTGTTGGTAAAAGTACCAATCACCAATGCTGTAGGATTTGGAGAGATGGAGAATTCTCTGCATGTCATCGGTTAACCTTGGAGGAGGGACACCATACAACAATGTCACAGCTGGGTGAATGAACATGTCTATAAATTCACAGTATGTGTATGGTGATTGAGAAACATCATGGAAAACTGAGGTCCAAAACACAACTGATCTTGGATTTCCCTGGGCATTAAGTTTCTTGAGAGGAATGGAGAAACTATCTGGCTGATAAAACAAGAACAGGTGGTAGATGTATGAGGTGTATCTGAACACCCTTTCCCTTGGTAGATTCATCAGCTGTTCATGGATCTTTTCTGCAATATAGGTGGCATAGTCATAGTGTACAGCTGGAGGCTTTCCAAGAGAAAACATGGACAGCATTGCCATTATGGTGCCATCCACATCCTCAATTCCCTTGTATCCCAGGACATAGCTGATCAAATCTACTAGCATTCTGCCCAAGTCATTCAGGTAGTGATATCCAATAGGAGGAGTCCTTATAATTTCAGAGCTTGGCTGCACAAATAACTGGTTAATTTTGGTAATCTGGGCACTTGACAGATTATTTCCCTTCTTTATTAAATCCGACATGGAAAGAGGGGTTAATGGCCTTGCAGTATGGAAATGCAGCATCTCATTTATGGTTTCTGGGGTGATAAAGAACAAAACAGAGCCTGTAGGACTGAGAACAACTCTCTGGCAAGGATCATAACATTCCTGGCATTTGTGGATCAACTCTGGGAGGGCATTGACTTGAGGGAGGTTGTAAATGGGCAAATTTGAGTCCCAAATCCCCAAAATATCAGCTCCATTAAGGTATTGAGCTTTCAATTCATTTAGCATATGGATATTGAACTTAGAACCCATGGGAAACCAATCTAACATCTGATAGTCTACATCTCCCAGGGCTTTCCATGTTATCTCCCTTTGAGGGGCATTAAGAGGCTGGATATTCAAGGCTATTGGTGTCTCCATGGCTACTGAAGCTTTTGAACTGTAGGTGAACCGGTTTCAATCGAGCAGAACAACAGAGAGGAATGTTTTCTTGCAATGGAAGTGAATTGTAGGAAACAGAAGGCAAATTGAATAAACAACAGTTGAAATACTGTCTAAAGGATTGATAAAACAGTAGCAGGACTGACCAGGAGTATTTTTTGTGGTGAATCTGGTCAATTGAAGTCTCTAGTTCACGACTGCGCGAACTAGCTATGAATTCAGCTTAATTTGTCGAATGCGGCTTTGCAGGAGGTTTATGGCTTCACTGGTTGAAAGTGGGTGCAAGTCACCGTGTATTTGATGGTGAAAACAGTGTTTTACAGTCTCCTAATAGTTTGCTTGAGGAAATATGGATAAAACCAGGCTCATGGAATGATTTTGAGGAATACCTGGTAATTTCACCGGTAAGAGTTGCAAATGCAGGTGCAATGGAGGCGCCGACGGTCTTGGAATCAACTTTAGCAGGTTGGCGCTGATTTGAATGTGAGCGGCATGCAAAAATAGCTAGAGCTTCTTTTGCCAAAAGTGGAAAAAACATGACATTTTGGCCTAAATATGGATTTTTGGCAATATTGGCGCGTTTTTGGGATGACGTCAGCATGACGTCATCGGGTGGGGTTGGAGTCAGATGACGTCAGCATGACGTCATCGGGTGATGTGGCAGGCTGCGATTGGTCCACGGGGATAGTGAGGTGGTCGCCATATCAGCGCGGGGGCGGACGAAGGAGTTGATGTGACGGCGAGGTGGTAGTGACGTGGCTCTGACGTGGGGATGACGCAAGCCCGGCAAAACAGGTGGTAAGCGGAACAACGGTAATGGTTTTCTCGGACCGCTTGCAATACGGCGCCGGTTTTGTCATTGGCCGACCCGAGAAGCTGTGAGGGCGACACGTGGCAGAGGCCTGACGTCACCCTCTGACAATTTCTCGGGTGCTAAACGTCGGACCTCGGGCCCAACCCGATATTCATAATAGCCGTCCGATCAAAAGTGCCCGATCGGACGGTTGACGGGTTGATGACTTGATCAGATGATACGGACGGGGATGAAGATTAAAATAATATATATTTTTGGGGCGCGCGCTCAACGGAAAACCTTTGGGGTATGGTGTTTTGTAATGTTTTTCAACGTAAAAATAATGCGGCCCCGAGACTTTGGATAAGCGAAAAAAAAGTGGGTTTTTGATATTATTTTGCAATTTGAAGCGGGTATGGGCAAAAATGGGTTTTTATAAGGTTTTCTCAGCAAATGAAGGCTTTGATGGGCAAAATGAATTCAGAAGGGGGGAGGGGGTTAGACTTAGGTTCATCAAAGTGACCAGATGCCATTTTGATCCCTGACAGAGGGCATATGGCTATAATGCCAAGGGAAGGGATATTTATACAATGTTTGGGGTTTATACACCATGGTGTTATAATACTAGGGACAGGGTAATATAGGGGAATTATATAATAGAGTTAGGGTTAATATGGATGAATGGAGTGGATGAGGGGAGATACCACTAAGTTTGTTTGAAAATAACTTAGCTTAGGGAGTAGAGCAAAATGAAAAGAGTTTTAGACAAGAAATGTGGCTTTTAAGAGACTAAGAACCACCATCAAACCATGAATTCTTTCCTGAGTCTCAAATGATGATGGGATGTTAGTTATGAATGGGAAGAGGGGAAGAAGGGAGGTTAGACATGCTTCTTTGCTTTACTGCCACCTGATAGAGAAGAAGGACTTCTCAATTCATTGACTTTGCTTTGTGAAATAGGCTAGCACACCTTCAATTATAAGGAATGATACTTCTGCAACCCCATCTACCTACCCATCTACTTGCCTAGCATTTTTTATTTCTTCTTGGAGGGTGCACTTAGGCTTGCAGACCCTTACCTGCCTTTTCTTTTCTTTGGCTTTTTTTTCTTTTGATGGTCTATCTACTTCTACCCTTATTTCTTCCAAGGTCCCAGATTAAGCTGTTGGGAGCCTTTCTTCTCTACCTAAACTAATTGTCTGCCAAGATTAAACAGTTTGGACAGACTTCTTTCTCTATTCTACAACTGAAAATTTAAAACATGGCATGATCCAGATTAGGCTGTTGGACCATCCACCAAAATTTAGTCCACATCAAGCTGTAAGCACAGATTGTATTCTCTTGGAAATATGTGATCTTTGCATGATCAAAGCAGAGCATATTTGGACCTTTCCTTGCCAATCATGAAATATGAAACCTATTGGTATAGGTAGCTAACACATTGAATTCTTCTTCGTTATCACTTTCTTCTTCGGATGAGGAGCTATCTTCTTTGGAGAAGAAACTTTTCTTAAACCATTTCTTCTTGCCTTGCTTGTTGAACTTCTTAGGACTTTTCTTTCCTTTCGTAACAACCTCATTTTTGTGAGGAAATTTGGCTACAAAATTCCCAAACTAATCACAATAAAAACATATTAATGGAAGTTTACCTTTGAATTTTCCCATACCTGCTCTCGTTTTCTGCGTGAAATAGGCAAACTCTTTATCTGAGAATTCTTCTTCATATTCTTCTTTCTCCTCGTCCTTACAATTGCAAGTTTTTGCTTTCAGAGTTCGCTTGTCCTTACTATTCTTCTTGGATGCGGAAAATGTTGTTTCTAAGTGAGATGTGCCATCCTCTTCTTCAATCCTCATTTCATACGCCGTAAGAATTTCATGCAATTCATCTATGCTGAGATTGGTCAGTTTCGATCTATCTTCCAAGACAAATACCTTAGGGTTAAATCTTGTTGGCAAGGTTTTGAGGATCTTCTGGACAACAATTTTCGTTTCAACAAGTTCTCCCAAGCCTTCCAATGTATTTGTTGTTTCATCAGAAAGCTGAAAGTACGTAGCAATATCTTCATCTGCCCTCATTTTGAGTTGATCAAATTTTGCCTTGAAAATTTGAAGCTTTGCTTATTTCACCTTTGAGTCACCTGCATATATATTTTCAAGCTTGGCCCATACCTCTTTAATAGTTTTTCAACTCAATACCTTAAGATAAATAGGTTTGATAAGCCCACTGATAATAAGATCTTTAGCCTTTGCATCATGTACCATATTTTTCTTACCTTGTTCATCCTGGGTCGGTGTGAAGCCTTTGTCAACGATTTCCCATACTTCGTATCCTTGTGCCAACAAATGAACCTGCATTCTTCCACTCCAAAGTGCATAGTTATTTCCATTGAACAAATGAACTCTATTCTTAGTATACTCCATGATCTCCTTCCAGTTGTTAGACTTCTATTGAAGGAACCAAGCTATGATACTAATTGTTGGAAATACTGAGAGGGGGGCTGAATCAATATTCCTTAGCAATTAATACTTTTAAACTTTTTTTTTTTAGAGCATTAGTTAATATTCAATTATTATTAATGTTTATGTAGTAATAACAATAAATAAAAGAATACAGTAGGCACAAAAGTTTAGGTGGAAAACCTCCTCTGGGTCAAAAACCACCGAACAATTTTCTAATAAATTCTTTAATCTTCAGTCCCAACTGAAATGAAAGCAACAACTTCCTAGAATTCTAGAAAAGCATTCTTCTCCATCTCCCACAAGAAGGATGCCCCAACGCCCTAGTTTCTTTAGTAATCAACTAAATGGATGCCCCAACAACCTAGACCAACCAAACACCCTGAAGTGTTCACAGGCTCCAACCTCTACGTGACTTCATGCACCTGCCTAGCACCTCCTTGCTACCCTATAATGACTGAAATGAGACAAGAGTGTGGATTCCCATATGAGGGACAACGATCCATAATACAATATGATTTACAATGATTTTGACCGAACACTATGAACTACAACCCAACCATGACATCATCGCAATAGAGACTCCCATACCTCCCAACAATGCCTTTTTGACTCTAGGAAGATTGACTCTTTTACAATAATGACTCTTCCAATGATGACACTTTTACAAATGACTCTTTTACAACTTTATAATGATGACTTGTGGCCTTGACACTTTACAGATGACTGGCATGTCTTTAAAGGATGTCCCGCTACAATGCTTCCTTGATTTGACACGTTAGCTCTTGAATGATCTCTTGATGCTGTCCTTGAGTCTTCTTTTACCTGCATGCAAATTTTCCCAGTGAGACCCAATCTCAAAAGAAAAAAAAAATACCCTTCAACTTACCTCTACCTGCAAAACACATATAAATGCATAATAATGAATAAATAAAAATAAAAATTACAATGTGTACCTGAAATGTTCTTGTCACTTTTGTCGTTGACTTGTTTCAACAGTAGACAAAGACTCCCACTCTTGATATAGGTCTGGACTCTATGTAAGACTATATCCAAAATTGACTGAAAGATATATACAATAGAAACTGATGACATACCATAGACTTGTGATGAACAAAGTTCTAAGTACAACAACAGAGACCATTCTATCAACTATGACAAGAAAAGTAACATGAAGTCAAAACATCTTATAGATTTATCAGACTTGGTGTAGTATCAAATGTGTAGTATCAATAATAGGACATCCGAAATGTGGTATCAAGACTAACTGTAACATATAGAGACATAGAGATATAACCGAGACCCTATATATAGTTACATTGTAATGTAAAAGCATATGTTAGAGATGATACTCAAATTTCAAATGTAAACACTAATCATACATACCTTGCTATAGGAGACTTACCCTTGACTATTGATGTGTGGTCATTACTGTTGTGATCCTTAAATGCATGCTTTTTATTTCCTTCTAGGAGCTCGATATTGAATATGTTGTATCTATGTAATTACAGATCTCCAGGGTCTACAATGTCATCCTGTGGTAGTCCTTTGAGTTCTCTTTCCAACCCCACAGGTTTGATCAAGATTTGATTCTTCAAGAAAGAGTTATGCCCAATCTCCCACGATGGACTGATTATAGACTAGTTCAGTAGAGCAAACTTATACAAAGTGCCACATGTCACTGTTGCGACCTTAGGTCTTGAAAATGCTTCTCAACAAACTATAGTCCATCCTCTATCTGTGACTATTGCAAAATTTGATTCCAATGCTCAGAGAAAAAGTTATGACGATTTCCCAACATCACCTATTTGACATGGAATTCGGGAGTCTATAAAAACCCCAATTTCCTCAGATCATATCTCTGAAAATATTGTGGACCAAGATCTAAAATTTGGTCACGAGGTTCATAAAGATTTCTACTCAAACAGGTTTAAATTTCAGCTTCTTAAGCTTCTTAGAAAAAAAGTTATAGTGAGCATTCCACGATGACCTATTTGAAGCTACAAAATCCTTACTAGAGGAGGATATGAGGGTCATTATTTATATGAATGTCTTGAGTTGAGAGGGTCCTTAACAAGTGAACGTTGGAGGGATTTTAGGAGAATTTTTTTTATTATTAATTATTGACTATTCAATGACCACAACCAATTATGATTGCTATGCCACAACCCCATAGGGTTTTAGCCCATTAACTGGGGTTAGTAACTTCAAACATGAATATCTCTCAAACCGTGAAGAATTACATGGCATGCCATATATCAACAGAAACATCTCGACGAGTAGAGTCCATATAAAAGATCATTGACTCAAAATAGAGTAAGTTGTCAAGTCAAAATTCCCTTGCAAGATTAGGGTAGCCCCTAGTGCTGCTTGGGTTGACATCAATGACAACCACTGATCAACAAATGATTTATAATCACTCGCATCATTGTCTCTCTCGGAATGTACCCCACGCGGGTTCTCAAGGTGTGTTCCATTAGGACTATTCTCATCTTGGACGCCCAATGCTCAAAGAATATTGGTCCTCCATGACTACTCTTATCTTGGATGCCCTATGTCATCCTCATAGAGTATCAAATGCCACCTATGTCATCCTCATAGAGTATCAAATGCCAAATGATTACCCAATCCTCTCATTTTGTCTTTCCAAGTGAAGACTAGAATGATGTTTCCATCTCTCCCTCTCAATTAGGGAGGAAATATCTATTCCAGTAAAGGAATTTACTCATTCTTATATAAGGAATGTTCCTAAGCTCCCTCTTGGCTTAGGAATTTCCAAGTTTCTTCCAAGTAAGAAACTTCTCAGGCTCCCTCTAAAAATAGGGAACTAAAACAGCTCCTCAGGTGGAGATGATGGGACAACGAGCTGCTTGAAGAACTCCTTTCTTCGATGTCATGAATTTCTTCTTTGTCATAGAGTCTTCAACCTTATGTGACTTCTTCATAGGGCACATATCATCCATCACTTTCATTCACGAGTCAATCATGTCATCATTACTTCCATTAGAAAGTGATCCATCAATCAACATCTGGTCTTGCTTCATGTCATGCTTCCTTCTTCATACCATTTTCTTTGGTAGGATCTTACATCCTTCTATATGGTCCTTTGGGAAGACATTCACAATTCTTCCTTTGGCAGTCTTGCATAAGCCATCCAAATATTTGTTCAAAAATAAGAAATGAAAATTTAAATCAAAATTACCTTTGTGATGGTTTTTTATCAATACATCTTCTAGTTTGCATCATCATCCTGCATACATGTTGACATATCTCCCAAAGATATCCATTATCAAGGGTCTCCATATTTTTCAGACTTCCATCAGAGTCTTCATATATTTTTGGGAGATTTCCTAGTCAAATCTTCTTGGAATTCCAGATGTTGATTTCCTTTACCATGGTTTCATATATTATGATCTCTTCCTTCCTTTCCTCACATATTTTATTTCTAGGAACTTCCAATCAGAGTTCCTCAGTTATGGTCAACTCCCTCATACTCTATATGGGGACATATTATGTTGATTTCATCTAATTAAATGTGTGAATCATGCATTCTTGCATCCCTTGGAGGATATTTTCTATGATTATGCCTCAATGATCCTTGTTGTCTACAATTCTATGTCATGACTTCCATAATATCAATTGTGAGCATACATACCTCATCTTTCTTTTGTATCATCCAGACTTCCTACAACAACTTCCTTTGAATGAAAAAACTTCATTCCCTTGATCAAATTCACTATCATGTTGTCATACCATCATTCCATGCATTCCACAAGATTGGAATTATTGAAGAAACAATTTCTTTTCCCTTTGATTGGTGAATCTTACAATGAAGATTCCATTAGAGAATCTTGAGGATATTGCATATCCTACCTTGTAGATGTTTCCTTTTGACATATGTATGATAACCTCTTTTTAATATGACTTCTATAAATATTACTTGAGCTTCAATGAGGTTTAAAAGAGCTAAAACCTACACACTTTACTTCCATAGGTTTTTTCCAAACATTCATCATGTAATATGTCACAAGCTCTTACTTCTAATGCTTCTACCATGATGTCATTCTAATATGATACATCCCATACTATTTACAATGTTTTCCTATCTATAATACAAGAGAAGAGAGCCTTTTAGTGAAGGAGATTCTCTTAGTCATAGTAGAGACCTTTCACTTCCTCCTTCTTAGGATTTTTTGTCTCAGGCTCTTCTACTTCTTCGGTAATAGGGGCTTCTTCCTTGTTTATCTTGTTATTGTCCCTTTTAAGCTTAGGTCAATTTCTTCGATAGTACCCATATTCTTGACATCCATAACATTGTACTTTAGCCATCTTATTCTTCTTCTTTTGAGGACCAAATTTTCCAAACTTTCCTTTTCTTCTTAACATAACAACATACACTTGATTTTGCTCATTTGTTCCTACATCCGAATTTTCTTTTAGTCTGTATGTTCGATCTTACATAATGACCATAGATCTTGAAAGGGAGTGGATTATTTCTTCCCATAGATACTTGAAGTGAAGTTGCCCCATTCCTCCAGTCGTGCATTCGACTACAATAGTAATTTCTTTGTCAGACATTATTTCACCCAAATCTTGAAGTTGATCTCTTATCTCAGAAATCCTCATAGAATATGAGACTATTCCTTCTTCGATTGAGATATTCAATTTGTAGAGTTATTTTCTTAGAGAGATTACTTCTCCAGCAGTACTTACATAAAATAACTCTACCAATTTGTCATATATAGATTTTGCAATGTCTAATTTTGATACATATGGGATGAGAGAGTCTTTGATGGATTCTATAAGAATCCTCTAGGCTTTCACTTCCCCCTTCATGAATCTAGCATGTGCTTGAGTATCTTCTTTGGGAGGTTGAGTTATTGACCCTTTGATGTGGTCCATGACTTCATTGTCAATGAGATTTAGGTACGTTCTCTTATTTCATGCAAGGAAGTTTGCAACCCCAACCAATTTGTTGCTTTCCTTGTAAAAAGACATTTTGATAGTATCAGATGAAGTCATAAACTTACTTGAGTATTTGCTGCTTGCTTCATCCTTAATCTTGATGTCGATAGAAGATTACTTGAAATATTGAGAGATGTTTTTCTTCACGATCCTTCTTGAATGTTCTGGCCTTCTTTATAGGTTGATATTGAAAATGCTTATAGTGTTTTGATCCTTCCTTTTGCTTCCTTCTTGATTATGATTTCAAGACTTCTTGCTAGAGTACATTTATTCGATCTAGGATTTCAGTGTGTTGAGGATCTTGATCTCTTGCTTGGTGTCCTTTGACTTGATTTGTTCCTTATTTGAAACTTGATTCTTGTGTGTCTTCTTGATTAAATGCCCCTTCTTGACTTTAACACCTAAGCTATGATCCCATGTTGAGAAATCTAGGGCAATGATAATAAGGAGATTTCTCTTCTTGATAATTTCTTGTGATATACTTTTACTTCTTTTATTGTGATATTCTCTTCATTATATTATTAATATGTTCTTTTCATCAATACAATTACCAAATTAACAATAAAGACAAGAGACACAATTTGTAGGCTTGTTAGCTAGGGTCAAAACCTCTCACTCTTTGAGAGGAAAACCCAATCAGAATTTTTTTCTTATAGATCTTTAATTAACGAATACCAAGACCATGACAAAGACCCTTGACTCGAGAATCCTCCAAGACCCTTGTCACTAAGATTTATGTTTTGCCTCTTCCCTTTCTCGACCCCCTTCTTCTCTTAAACTTCTCTTCTCGGCTTCCTCTAGAGAATCTCAGTCTCCATTCTTCCACACTGCTCTTCTCAACTTCCTCTAGAGAATCTCAGTTTCTACTTATCTTCTCAGTTTACCCATAGAAACTCGGTCTCAGAGATCAGAAACCCTGGAATAGTATTTCTCCTCGAATTCCTTATTGCGAGATCTATGCCCAAACAAACAAGGTCACTTTACTGTAGCAACAAGTTCTACTTTGATCTTCTCTTGATGCCTTCGGTCTTTCTTTCAAATGTGGGAGAGTATATGACCCAAGACAAAACCCTAAAAGAATCCTTGCTTCGCTATCCATTCTTCACACTTCTCTTCACCGAATTGCGCGCTCCCAAGTGATGCCGAGTGTGGCTATTTATACACATTGTCTCATGTCCTTTAGGCTGACATCATCTAGCAAGTTCTTCATTCGTTGTAGTCTGACTTGAAGAGGATAAGTGACAAGGTCTTAGAGGAATACTTTTCATAGACAAGTGTGACTCTTTACAATGCGTAACATGACTTCATTACATGATAATGGCCCTTTTATTCTTTTATGAATAGATGACAAAATTCCTAAAAGCTCTCAATTTGATTCTTGACTCAAAAATAAATTCTCTTTCTCATGAAACCCATGATGCAAGCATTACAATAAATTTTATTTTCCTTCTTTTCATCTCTTTACATAAAAATATAATTACATATCATTATGAAGACCGAACCTAGTTACACTTTTCAACACTGTTATCACTCAGGTTGTTCCCCAAAGTTGTAAGAAAGGGAATATGACCGAGGTAACCACAGACCAATCTTTTAGATACAGATTCTAGCCAATCTACATCCAGAGAGGGCTCTCTCTTTATAATTTAGCTTTGTTTTGGATTATGTTAGGCTAGTTATGAAGTACAAGGATTTTGTTTTGAGTTTGGTTGGAGGAATGGAGATTCAACAGAACAGTGAGGTAAAACTGAAGAGTTTCAGTCCATTGGGCATGATGGAGTCAAAGGAGGATAGTTTCCTATATTTGGTTTTTCAAAAAAGGATGGTATCACAAAGCAAGGTAATCAAACATGGAACAATTCATAGGCTGGAATCAGGTGGAATGGGGCCAATGGGTAAAGGGCAATTAAAAATCCTTCATCATGTCGACAGAGGGAAAATGGTTGAATACTGTTAAGGAGCAGTTAAGAATTCCTTAGCAAATGTTCAAGATGAAAGAATCAGGGGAAACAGGAGCAATTAAGAATTAACTATTTATTCTAATTCTAAAGAAAACATTGATAATAACAAAGACTGAACACAAAGTGCAATCAAGAAAATTCTGAGTTATTCTTTCTCTCTATTATTCATATCATGAAACATAGATGATAAAACATAGAAACTGTAAAAAAAAAGTTAGAAGGGACTTATTGATCCATAAGATGATTAAAGAATTCTGTAGCATGGTCCTTAGCAGCAATTCCTCATTCAGTAAGACAAACAAAAATGGTTCCAACAACCTTTTATTCCAAAAAGCTTTAGAATTATAGGAAGTCTGAGAATGCTTCCCAATCAACCAACACCAAATACTTTGTCTCAGAGGATATTTATACAAAAATGTCAAGATATCATACAAAATATCTGATAGAAATAATATCTTCTAACAATTAATGCTTCTTTTACACAGATAAAGACAGTCAGTCTCGAAAACAAGGAGACAATAAACAGATGCAATAAATTCATGCTGCGCTGGTTGTTCCGTCTTTATGAGATGTACTGGAGGTAGGTGCTGCAAGTTGGCTCCCAACTGTTTTCCGCTGATACTTTGTACTGGTTACTCTGCCTTGGTCGAACTTTCTTTAACTCTGATGTGATGTGCTTTGACCCGCATGACTGTGATTCATTTCTGTTCTGTGCACTATAGTAGATGGTCCAAAATTTTGCATTGACCAAAGATAAATTTATAGGATCTCTAACATACTTTTCCACCACTCCGGTCCTGGTAATTTATGTCTCTGCAGCTTCCTCAAAATTTCGTTAGTTTATGTGTACCTAAAGAAATTAGGTGGGATGGTGAACAGATGCTTCACCTTGTGCTCTATGTAGAATAAATTTTCCAGGCTGTCATAGAGGGACTGGCCAGATGGAAGTGCTTTTTCTCCTGAAGTACTTGATGATGTATTAACTTGATTAGTAGCATATGTATTCAATTTATATACATAGTCTTTGTGTTTCATCAGACGATCATTACTTCCCAAAGGACTTGGCAAATCTTTTTGATGCAGGACTGTAAACTTTTCTGTGAAAGAATCAATCTCTACTTGCATGTCTTGGCATCTTCTGTCCAAATTTTGCATTAGAGTTCTCATGGTTAGAACTCTCTTGATGTCTAGAATGGTGCCCATTCTGTCTCTAATTTCCAGTGCTTCCAGTTCTTCACTGGTCTTGGTGTTGAAAAAATGTATTAGCCGGTTGGCTTGCTCAGGCATCTGCGCCAATAAGGCTCTTGTTTTTTGAATCTCCACTTGGGCCACTCTTATCAAATCAATATGTTCATAAATGGTTTGGATAGACATCCACACATCACTAAGGGATTGAGTGATGTTGGTCCACAAAATTCCTCTGATTTCTGCCAGTGGTTTACCTAGAGAGAGATCCTTTTCTAAGGCTCTTACCTTGTTCTCCAATGTTTTGAGCTCTCTTGTTTTCTCTGCCACATTCATCTTGGATTTATCATAACTCTGTTCAACCTTTGCCAATTTTTCTTTGACTTGCTTCAACTCTGATACTTAGAGTTTCAATTCCTCCATGGTCTTTATTAATTGTTCTGTAGTCATAGTAGTAGTACTGCCTGGTGCTATTGCTGTTGATGTCGCTCCTGTGATGACTTCTGCTGTTGATGTCGGGACAGTGGGAGGCACTACTGTTATAAGTGTGGAGGGGGCAGTAGTGATTGTTGGGACTACTTCAGGTGGCTGGGAGGTTGACTCTCCCTACTTTTCTTGTAGTGCTTTCTCCAATGCTTGCTCTGTCTAACTCAATCTCTCATTCAGTCTCATGAGCAGCTCCATCATGTCCTCTTCAGATTTCTGTTGTACAACATCTGCAGTCTGTGGATGCATGGAAGGAGGCATTTTTAGCTGTTTTCTAAGGGCAGTAATGTCCTCTTCTTTCTTCTTCATTAGTGCCTTTATGCCTTTGGCATCTTTGGGATCATGTCCCAGTTCAATGATGATGTCCTCCAAAGATTTTATCTTGTTGTCCTTTACTAGAGAAGAAACTTTCTCTAAATCCAATTGAGCAGAGGTATTATTCAAGGAGTTTTGCAATTTATGAGCTAACATAGCTTTGTTAGCTAGCGTGGTGTATACCATCTCTCCAGTCTGTTTGTGCAGCTCAATCTAGTCTATTGGATGAATGTCCTTGGCCAAGACCTCCAGATTTGTTCTGATATAGTTAACTGCCGATTGTGGTTGCTGCACCTTGGGCTTATTATAACTCATGATCATCTTTCCTTCTTTTATGTCATATGCTGACATCAATCTTTGCTGCTTTGTGGGGGCCATCTTAAGATACTGGTTATAAATTTGAAGCCTCAGTGGATCGTTCCTAGCCTTTATCTCTGTGAATGTTCTTTTGATGTCAGAGGTCTGCTTGCTTGGTGGCTTAGTGGATGAAACTTCCACACTATGCTACCTCTCTAGCTCCTGCCTGTGTGAGCTAGTTGATGTGTCCACCATTGGGGAAGTTTGTTGGGTAACCCTCTCACCTCTTAAACTTTCAATTGTTTCTTCAATGATTTCCTCTTTAGATAGAGGATCCAATCTTTGCCTCTTTGCAATCGACTATTCTGCAGGTCCACTGATGGGAGTGGCCTCTTCTCTGTCTCTTTTCTTGCCTTTTTCCTCATTTAGAGGAGTCTGTAATGCAGGAACCTCTGCTGCTTTGGTTTGGACCAAAAGAATTTGCCCCTGCTGATCAGTCATTGCTTGCTGCTCCGTGCCTGTCACTTCCTTGCCCTTAGAAGACCCTGTACCTGGTGCACTAGTTTCCTGTACAGGCTGCTATGAAGTTCCAGTAGAGGATGTACCCACTCCAGTTTGCTGAGGCAGCTTGAAAGATACCTGTCCAAAAGAGTCTAGGTCAAGGGTTTTTTCTAAATCTTTCATAGCTTGTTCCATCTTTTTTTTCTGAGTAAGTTCTTCTATTAATGTACCCTCTACCCACTCCTGATTAGCAAATTGTTCTACTTCAGGGATCCTATGGTGTTTGTAAGCTGATAGCCTGTTTCTTACTTTTCTGTCACTTATAAAGTTATTTGGGTCATATGGCACCCACCAGAAACTTTTTTTCAATTTTAGGTCTTTCCCTAATATCTTATAAACATCTTCCCATGTCTCCCTCTTGTTAATAATAAAAGGGCCTAATTGGTTTCTTATTCTCAGCTGAACCTTTTTCTTTACATTGCAAGAGTGAGTTAAATCTGCATTGATAAGTTGCCTGAAATACTCTAGTGCAAATAGTCTCATGGGCACATATTTGGGTAGCTTATAAGGGCACAATTCACAGCCATATATTCTGATTTCGGTGTGATTCTGGTAGAGGTACCAGCCACCTATTCTGTAGTTTTTGGAGAGTTGTAAAATTTTCTTTATATCCCTAGAGAGCCTAGGAGGAGGAGCTCTTATCAATAAAGTGGAGGCTGGATGTATAAACCAGTCAATGAATTCACAATAGGTATAAGAGGATTCACAAACATTGTGGAAGACCGAGGTCCAAAAGATCACGAACCTCTTCTCTCCTTTGGAATCCAATTTCTTGATGGGAAATAAAATTCTGTCTGGCTGATAATATAGCAGAAGGTGGTATATGAATGAGGTGTACTTGAAGACTCCTTCTCTGTCCAGATTTATGAATTGCTCATTGATTTTATTGGCAATGAAAGAGGCATAATCATATTTGATAGTAGGGGGCTGTCCTGGAGTAAACATTAACAACATAACAAAGATGGTGTCATCAAAAAATTCACTGGTTTTGAATCCCAATATAAAGGATATCATGTCAAGAATAAGCTTGCCAGTTTCAGTGAACTAGGCATGTACATAGGGAGGTGGGCCTTAAGGCTGGCAATCTGGCTTCATAAATAATTTAGCAATCCGGGTTATTTATGAACTGGGAAATTGAGAGCCTTGCTCAAGCAAAAATCCCATGGAAAGAGGAGAAAGGGGCTAAGCTGGATGGAAGTGTGACATCTCATTGATAGATTCAACAATTATGTAAAAGAGAACAGTTTGTGATGGAGTCATAACTGCTTAGTTTGCACAGCAATGGTGGATAATATCTGGGAACACATTGACTGAGGGAATGTAATACCTGGGGAGATTGGATTCCCATATTCCAAAGATATCAGAGTTGCTCAGATGACTATTCCTAATTCGGTAAAATGTCTGGAGATGGTTCATATCACCAGATAATTCTTTAATTTGAAAATCTCTGTTAGCCAAGGGTAACCAATCCTGGTCTTTATGAGGTGCATTGAGGGGTGCGACATTGAGGGCCACAGGGGCTTCCATGTTTGTTTGTTACGTTTTCAAACTGGAGGTTGAGTTTCTGTGGAAAAATGGGCAAAAGAGCAGTTATGGGTGTCTTTTTTGAGAGTTATAGATGAAATTTACTTGAATTTGGCCTTGTTGGGTAAAATTCACAGAGGAAAAATGAGATTGCAGGTTCGGGAAGTGAAAACGGGGTAAATACTTATTTTTTAGAGGCGACCAGTGCCATTGCAGGTTGACCGATGAGCTGGGGAGCAGGACACTGGACTCTGTTTGGCCGGGTGGTGGATTGTATGCTCGAGCAGTTGCTTGTATGTAGTTTGCATGAAACAGTTTCGCGGAGAAAAATGAATGAAAATGGGTGAAAATGACATTTTCTCGACTTTTTAACCAAATTTGGCTTTCGCGGGGCTTTTTAGCACTTTTTGGTCGGATGACATCATCGGGATGTGATGTTTTGTCGTGACGCGGAGGTACGAGATGCTAAATCGGCAGTGATGTGGTGGTGACGTTAGCGGGCGGGGTCAGCGGGAGGGCAATAAGCAGTATTGGCCCGCATCGCTTATCGCCAAGAGTGGTTTGGGGTGGGGAGGCACCGAGCACGGCGGGATGATGACGCGTGTCCCTAGTACGGCGGCAATACCGCCAGCTCCTTGGGCAATAAACTTTGGCGGCGGAGGGGCTTGCGATACGATCGTGGGCCCTTGGATGAGCGGGCCCAGATCTAATGATCGACGGCATTGGGATATGGCGGATGGCTACGGCGGGGGACCCATACATTTAAATAATGACTTTTAATAATATCGGGGCGGGTTTGATTGGTTATCGGGGTTTGTGTAAGTTGTTAATTAACCAGATGTTAATTAACTCTTGGGCTTTTGCGCGGTGGGTTAGGGTTGTTTAATAAGTTTCAGGTGAACTTATAAATTCCCAATTTTAACAGCGATATGGTTTATATTTAAACCGGGGCGGGGAATATTAAAATATGGGGTTTTTATTGTATAGTTGTATTAATACGGGGGAAGGGGAATTTATTAGGAATTTATATAATATAGGGTTAGAGTCAATATGAGAAATGTGTTGAAAAAGAGTGCTAAGTTATGGAGTTTAAAAACTTAGGCTTAAGGAGACAAGTTTATATGTGATTTTGCACAATCTCCTAAGTAAAAGGGTTTTACTTAGGGTTTTATGAAATGAAATGGAGTGATTTGGGGATATTGAGCAGATCTCAACACCCTGGGGGAGATTAGTAAGTGATTTAGGGAGAAGTGTGAAGGGAAGTTAGTCATGCCTCACTTGATTTGTAACCAAACAGTTGTCATGGTACTTATAATAACAATAAGGCGAACAGCTTTGAGAGACAAAATTAATCATAAGCATGCTTCTGCAACACCAAAACTACCTACCTAGCCTATTATACTTAACATTTTTTTTTCCTTTTTCTTTGGGTGCATTTGAACTGGCAAACCCTCAACAATCTTCTTTTCTCTGCATGATAAGCCTATCTAAATCAACACTTGTAACTTCCAAGGGCTCAGATTTAACTGTTGAGCTCCTTTGCTTCTCTACTTAACTATTTATCTGCCAAGATTAAACATTTTGGACAGATTTTATTCTTTATCACTAAAATAGGAAATTGAAACATGAGTTGGCCAAGATTAAGCTGTTTGGCCACTCATCAACTATGGCAAGAGTTAACAAATTGCACACCATCAGATTATTGCAAAAACAGAATAGTAGTGGCATTTTGAACTAGCACACTTTCTTGGTCCTCTTTTTATTTGGGGTTCATTTCTTTCATTTTTTTCTTTTTGACCACTTATCGTTTCACCCTTTGATTTTTCTTTTAGGGTATACCCTCTTTTCAGTTTTTAATTTTTTGATTTTTTAAAAATATGGAAAACCATTGCAGCAGGGAAAGGATGAACATATTAGGGATTTTAACCAGTGAATCATGAAATATGACACTTATTGGTATAGGAGCATAACACTGGCTCCACTTGGGGATGGATTTTCCTGGTGAAAAGTCAAGAATAGCAGGTCAGATGGCCTTATGTACAATTCTTTCTGCATTCTCTTTTGCTATAAGTAGACACAACTGTACAGAGGACCATGTAAAATATACACATCTCTTGAGCTACTTCAGACAATTGGACCTTTGTTTTGGATAGTTTGTCTGAACGTTTATTCTTATGTTTTCAGCTCCCAAGTCTTCTCCTACAATTTCTGATAAACTAAAAATGAGGCAAAGCACAAAAGTGGTAAAGTTCCCTGACTGTTCCTCAAAACTTTCTACACATTCCTTCCTATTCTTATTGCTGTAATAAACTGCAGAAACTAAACTTCACTATGTACAAGTCAGAGATAGGATGTATCAACACACTGGGTCAAAATAGTGTTTCAGCTCCGACCATTAACTGGTCCTTCTTCTGCTTCTGTACCATCCAGGCTTTTCAAAAAGTAGGTATTGTTCCCCTGTGAGGCCTGAATAATAAAAGGTCCCTTCCATAGGAAGTCAAACTTCCCATGCTGTCCTTTATCTTCTCTTCTGGAGTCCCATTTCAGAACTCAGTCTCCTATGAAAAAATCTTCTGCCTTGGTCCTTCTATCAAATATCTTCTTGAGTTTCTCTTGTAATACTTGGGATCTTTGATAGAATTCTTCCCTAGTTTGCTGCAAATGTATAGTCTGATTTATCCTTCTTTGAATGTCATTTGGCTGTACCTGAGCTTTTTGCAATAATTTCATTACAGGGATTCCCAAGGATGAAGGAAATAAAGCCTCCATACCATAGACTAGCTCATAGGGACTAGTTCCAATGGATCTCTTGGTAGTTAATTTGTCTACCCACAGTGCATTTATAAGCTTCTTATGCCAGTTTTTTTTTGTTTTCTTCCAATACTTTCTTAATAATAATGATCAAGATTTTATTGGAGGACTCAGCTAAACCATTACCTTGAGGGTAATAGGCTGTGGAGTGGCCTAGATTGATATGGTATTTATGACAGAAACTGATCATTCTCTTGGAATTGAAAGCAACAACATTATCAGTTATGTTTTTTTCAGGACAGCCAAATCTATACAAGATGTTGGTTTCTAAGAATCGAATGATCACTGAATCATTGGCTTGTCTACAAGGGATGGCTTCTATCCATTTGGTGAAATAATCTGTGGCAGTTAGGATCCATTTATGTTGGCCAGAAGAGGGAGGATGGATTTCCCAAATAAAGTCTAAACCCCATTGTTGGAATGGTCTTTCAGTGGAAATTGGTCTAAGGGGTAGAGGTAAAAGTTTCCTCTTGCCTTCAAAAATTTGGCATTTATGGCAAGCAATGACAATTTTTTTGACATCAGCAAACAAGGTGGGCCAGTAAAATCCAGCCCTTAGGATTTTATCAGCAGTCAATTTCCAGTACAAATGTCCACCACAGTCCCCTGCATGAAATTCTTTGAGTACCTTATCAGCTTCATCTTTTATTAGACAATTTAATAGAACACCTTCATGATTTTTCCAAAAAAGAGCACCATCTAAAATACAAAACTTTGAAGCTTTCATTTTTATAAACCTTTTCTTTGTTCTGGATAACCCTGGAGGAGCCTGCAGGTTTAATAATACATAACATATATCAGCATACCAAGGTGATTCTAGGAAGGCTTGGCTGATTTGTGGAGTCGCCATCTCCTGCTCATTATCCAGTTCATTGATATCCAGGGCTTGGCAATTAGTTTCAATCATGAGTTTATCCAATACCTGTCCTTTTATAAGCTTTGTAGGTTTTATTTCAATATCATACTCTAATATAGTAGCAATCCATTTACCTCTCTTGCCTTCAATCCCCTCTTGGGTTAGGATATCTTTGAGAACAGTGTTTGGCACATAAGCTATTATATGAGAGTATAGTATGTAGACTCTGAAATCTTTGATGGCTTTCACAAGTGCATACGACTGTTTTTCCATGATTGGGTATTTTAGTGGTGCATCCCTCAGTGTTTTACTAAAAAAGGCTATGGGTTTTTCACATCCTTGATCATCTTTCTGTAGTAAAACAACAACAATAGTGTGTTCTGATGTAAATGAGAAGATTATGAAGTCTCTGTCAAATTTTGGGCTTGTAAGGACTGGTGTTTTGGTTAAAGCTATTTTGATTTCTTCAAATGCTTGTTTGACTTCTAATGTCCATTTGACCTTGGAATCTTTTTTCAGCATATTATTCAACAATCTAATTAATTCAGCCAAGTTAGGTATGAATATTCTTAAAAAATTGATTTTCCCTAGGAAAGCTTGAAGTTCTTTGACATTTCTGGGATGAGGTATTTGCAAAATGGCTTCTATTATGTTAGGGCCAATTTTAATGCCATCTTTTGAGATTATGTGACCTAACAGTTTACCCTCCTCTAGACCAAACAAGGATTTTTTGGGATTCAACGATATACCATACTTTCTGCAGGTTAAAAACACTTGTCTCAGATGATCTAGGTGCTGCTGATCTGATTTGGAAAACACAGTAAGATCATCAAGGTATATGACTAGAAAATCATGAATTTCTTTAGCAAAAGCTATGTCCATTGCCCGTTGGAAGGTTGCCCCTGCATTCTTGAGTCCAAATGGCATTTTTACATATTTGAAAGTTCCCCATGGGGTTGTAAAAGCAGTCTTTTCCTGATCATCAAGATGAACTAAAATCTGGTTGAAGCCTGAAAACCCATCCAACAGTGAAATTCTAGAGGCACCTACTACCATTTGTAAAATGTGGTCCATCTTAGGTAAGGGGTAGTGGTCTTTCAAGGAAACCTTATTGACATTCCTTAAATCTACACACAGTCTGATTTCTCCGGTTTTCTTCCTAGTGGGCACTAAATTAGAGACCCATTCTGAAAATCTAATAGGTGCAATTATCCCAGCTTCATACATTCTTTTGACTTCTTTTTCAATTAAAGGGAGTAGTACAGGATTGACCCTTCTGAGTTTTTGCTTGAAAGGTTTCTGATTTTCTTTGAGGGGTATTGTATGTTGAATCACAGAAGTGTCATAGGATTTGAGATCTTCATAGCTCTAAGCAAAAACATCATGGAATTACTTGAACAGTTCAACATATTTAAGCTTTTGGTCAGGAGGCAAAGTCCTGGATAGTTTTATCATTTTAGGATTTTCTTCAGTTCCTATGTTACAGTTCTCAATGTCTGTGTTTAGGGGCTACATTTTGGGTTTCTTTGGTATATCATTAGAATAAAAAATGTCTTCCAGAGGAGTTAATCCTATGGGCAAATAATTTTCCTTTAAATCAATAAATTCAGATTCTCCTCCAATAGTTTCATCAATGTCTACTTCTTTAAGCTCTTGCAACTCTTTGCTGGTAAATTTTGTGGCTGAAGTATATGAGTTGTTGTTTCTGCTGAAATGTGTGTTTCAATTTTGTCTATTTGATCAACCTCTGCAACAGTGCCCGTGTCCATATTAGTGCTGGAAAATTATTCTTTTAAGGTCAAGAAATTATTAATCTGAGTGTCATTGTCAAACACTTACCAGTTTTTCACATTGTCAGGTATAGTTGGCCTGTGTTTAATCTCAGCTGTAAACTGATGATTGGGTTCAAATGGCAGTTTACAAGTTCTGGCAAATGTTGCCAAACTGTGAGTAGGCAAATTGTGTTTCCTTGGAATTTTGGCAAGTTGTGTTTCCAGAAAGGTATTGAGTATTTCAATTGCTGCTCCTCTATAAGATTTTAATCTGAGATCATTTGTGAGGAAATTCCCTTTCATTTGTTGAATGACTAAATCAGAGTCTCCTAATACTGATACCCTAGTGGCCCCTAAGCTTTTGATCAATTTAAGTCCTAGCAAGAGGGCTTCATATTCAGCCATATTATTAGTACATCTAAAATTCGACCTGTATGCATGTCCTTCAGCATGATCATTCTCCATATTATGTACCCAAATTCCTGCTCATCCTCCTAATTTATTAACTGATCCATAAAATTCAAAGTGCCAAAGGATCTCATGTTCATAACTAGTATCAGGAGTTTTTGAAATTTGTTTACTAGGGAAGTCTGGATTTTTAGTTTCATCTAGTTTCTCTTGAGTATCTCTTATATCAATTATTTAAGAAATTTCTTGGGTTTGAGCACTAGGTTTTTAATTTATGAATTTTTCTTGTTTTAATGTTGAAGCCTTGCCATCAGTTGGGGGATAAATTTCAGCATTGTATAGGATGAAAGAGTCCATGTCAAAATGCACAGAGTAGATGGGAAAATTTTGGGGTTTCTCCTCGCTGCTCACCACATATTTCATCAAAGTTTCTCGGTACAATCTCTTTGGCTGGCCAAATACTGAAATGGTGGCATAGGACATGTCCAATTTTAAAGATCCCTGGAGCTTTGCACCCCAAGATCTAGACAACAACATGCCATATTTTGGTGGAATATCAGCAACCACTACATCCATTAAAATTGTCTTGGCAGGGTATTGAACTAATGATACACATAAATATTTGATCAATCATAGACATCTGACTTGGCTTGAATCAAAAGAGAACAAGTCTTTGTATGGCTTGGTAATATCTAGGTCCAACTTCTCCATTACAGATTTGGGCACTAAATTATGAGAAGCACCAGAATCAAACATTGCATTGTGACGTATTTTATCATGAACGTTCAGGCTTACATAGAAAGGAGGGACCCCTCCATCTACTGATTTACCGTTTACCTCAGGGACAAAAATTAATTCCGGTTGGTCATCAAGGACATTTACTACATCTTTGCTTTCTGAAATTTGAAGTGATCTGCTAATTTGATCTCTGTAAACATCATGCTTAGCCAATTCTGATAATGGAATGGCTATTTTTAATTTTCCTTTTCGGTCTCAAGGTTGAAATTTTTTCTGTTTGAATTTTTTCATTTCGGGCAGTGAGATTTTCTTTTTCTGCTGTTTTTTCAATGCTTTTTCCTTTATAAGGAGTAGTGTTATGGGATGAAGTTGCTTCTATGTCAATTTTTGGAGGTTCTTCCACAGTTTCTTTGGAAGGAATGGAAGTTGAAGGCTGTGTGTAAGGTGGTTGATTATCTGATATATCTTAAACTATTGGATGATTTGGGTTAGGAATTGTTTTAGGAGGGGTTTGTATAGGAGGGTTCTTGATTTTATCTTTGCTATATTGTTTAGTATCCTTCTGTTTATTGTTTTCAGGGACATCTATCCTTCTGCTCCTCAGATTATATTGCTTGTGGACTTCATAGATGGTTGTGTCATATCCCTACCTAAAATCAAATGATTCACTTGACTGGATTTGGAATTGATTAAGAGTATGAGCTTCTTGGTCTTCTTGGGTCAAGAAAAATTGTTGTTCACTATTGAGCCCCATTAAGTTAATTTGAGTATCTTCTGTTGGTTCACTAGAAGTTGAAGCTTCAACATAGTTTTCCTGAAATGGAGGTCTAATGTTTTGGTCAGGGCCAGCCTTTCCAGTATTGGGATTCTGGTTTTTCTCTAAAATTTGGATTTCTCCCAGTATTGCTTGGTTGACCATCCCAAGGGGATTTCCTCTCAATTGTCTCTACTCTATCACCAAGTCTATCCATTCCTTTAATGATAACATCTAATTTTTGTTCGAAGGCAGAAGGTTCTTCTTTGATGGGTATCCTTCTTTCAGCTCTAGCTCGAGCTCGTTTAGAAATCAGGTTGGCCTCAACACTAACAACTATACTCTGCATGTCTTCTAAGCTTCGAGGAGCTCTTTCCCTAAGCTGGTATGCCATCTCAGAGTCAAATGCATCAAGAAATTTGATCAAGGCCAAGTATGGTGGAGGTTTGAGATTTTGAGGAATAGCGTTGTATACATTGTTAAATTTGGAACAGTAATCTTGAACAGTTTCTTGTGGGCCTCTTTTCAAGTTTTCATATTCTGATAAAATGTGGAGAGGATCTTTCTTCTTTTCCCATCTGTTCAAGAAAGTCTGATAAAGGGCTTCTGGGTCAGCAATAGTGTTTGTAGGGAGTGCTCTAAATCATGTTCTAACATCTCCTGTTAAACTTTGAACAAAAACTTTCATTCTGACATCATCATCATCAACCTCATAGTTCTCAAAATAGTCTGTCATTTTCTTAGTATGTTGTTGAGCTGTGTAAGTTCCAGTACCATCAAAATAGGTGATTTTGCTTTGATAATCTTGAGGCATGGCCCATGGATTTGTAGGTAATTGCAGGGGAGCATATCGGTTTGCCATATTTGCAGAGGTAAGTGTAACAACCGGAAGAGCAGGGATAACAGTGGAAAAATATGCTATAAATGGAGGAGTGAAAAAGATGGCTTGAAGTGTTGACGGTGAGCTTGAAGAAGCTATAGTAATAGCAGAAAGGATTGGTGCTTTTCCAGGAGTAAGCTCAGATTGGGTTTGGTTCTGCTGATGTGTGTCACAGGGTGAACTAGCAGAATGTTCTTGACTCTGCTGGCTTCTAAGGTTCTTAGGAATCAGATTAGGATTTTCAAATATAGGTGGGGGATTTGGATCAGGATTTGATCTGGTGTAACGGATCTTCTTTTTTGGAGCCAGCTTCTGAGTATGTTTTTGGTTTTTCCTGAAATATTTTAACAATACAACTTTAACAATATCTTGTAGGAAGTTTTAACTATGGGAGTTTTGAATTTTCCTAAAGATCTATTGAAACAAGGAACTGATCAAGTATTCGAGACAATTGTTTAATACATAAACTAGATTGGAGATAGACCGAAGCAATGTTTATTTACTCTTGCAATTGGATAGCAAAAGCAGTTTCAAAGGCTAGCTGGCTAACTTCAGGCTCCATCTGTAGCTTATGAAACAAACAATAGTAACCAATAATTATTCAGTTCCCCAGCGGAGTCGCCAATGATGTTATCACTCAGGTTGTTCACCAAAGTTGTAAGAAAGGGAATACGACCGAGGTAACCACAGAACAATCTTTTAGATACAGATTCTAGCCAATCTGCATCCAGAGAGGGCTCTCTCTTTATAATTTAGCTTTGTTTTGGATTATGTTAGGCTAGTTATGAAGTACAAGGATTTTGTTTTGAGTTTGGTTGGAGGAATGGAGATTCAACAGAACAGTGAGGTAAAACTGAAGAGTTTCAGTCCATTGGGCATGATGGAGTCAAAGGCGGATAGTTTCCTAGATTTGGTTTTTCAACAAAGGATGGTATCACAGAGCAAGGTAATCAAACATGGAACAATTCATAGGCTGGAATCATGTGGAATGGGGCCAATGGGTGAAGGGCAATTAAGAATCCTTCATCATGTTGACAGAGGGAAAATAGTTGAATACTGTTAAGGAGCAGTTAAGAATTTCTTAGCAAATGTTCAAGATGAAAGAATCAGGGGAAACATGAGCAATTAAGAATTCACTGTTTATTCTAATTTTGAAGAAAACATTGATAATAAAAAGACTGAACACAGAGTGTAATCAAGCAAATTCTGAGTTATTCTTTCTCTCTATTATTCAGATCACGAAACATAGATGATAAAACATAGAAACTGTAAAACACAAGTTAGAAGGGACTTATTGATCCATAAGATGATTCAAGAATTCTGTAGCATGGTCCTTAGCAGCAATTCCTCATTCAGTAAGACAGACAAAAATGGTTCCAACAACGTTTTATTCCAAAAAACTTCAGAATTACAGCAAAGTTTGAGAATGCTTCCCAATCAACCAACACCAAATACTTTGTCTCAGAGGGTATTTATACAAAAATGACAAGATATCATATGAAATATCTGATAGAAATAATATCTGCTGACAGTTAATGCTTCTTTTACACAGATAGAGATAGACAGTCTCGAAAACAAGGAGACAATAAATAGATGCAATAAATTCATGCTGCGCTGGTTGTTCTGTCTTTATGAGATGTACTGGAGGTAGGTGCTACGAGTTGGCTCCCAGCTGTTTTCCGCTGATACTCTGTACTGGTTACTCTACCTTGGCCGACTTTCTTTAACTCTGATGTGATGCGCTTTGACCCGCATGACTGTGATTCATTTCTGTTCTACGCATTATAGTAGATGGTCCAAAATTTTGCATTGACCAAAGATAAATTTATAGGATCTCTAACATACTTTGCCACCACTCTGGTCTTGGTAATTTATGTCTCTGCAGCTTTCTCAAAGTTTCGTCAATTTCTGTGTACCTGAAGAAATTAGGTGGGATGGTGAACAGATGCTTCACCTCGTGCTCTATGTAGAATAAATTTTCCAGGCTGTCATAGAGGAACTGGCCAGATGGAAGTGCTTTTTCTCCTGAAGTATTTGATGATGCATTAACTTGATTAGCAACATATGTATTCAATTTATATACACAGTCTTTGTGTTTCATCAGACGATCATTACTTCCCAAAGGACTTGGCAAACCTTTTAGATGCAGGACTGTAAACTTTTCTGTGAAAGAATCAATCTCTACTTGCATGTCCTGGCATCTTCTGTCCAAATTTTGCATTAGAGTTCTCATGGTTAGAACTCTCTTGATGTCTAGAATGGTGCCTGTTCTGTCTCTAATTTCAGTGCTTCCAGTTCTTCACTAGTCTTGGTGTTCAAAAAATGTATTAGCCGGTTGGCTTGCTCAGGCATCTGCGCCAATAAGGCTCTTGTTTTTTGAATCTCCACTTGGGCCACTCTTATCAAATCAATATGTTCATAAATGGTTTGGATAGACCTCCACACATCACTAAGGGATTGAGTGATGTTGGTCCACAAAATTCCTCTGATTTCTACCAGAGGTTTACCCAGAGAGAGATCCTTTTCTAAAGCTCTTACCTTGTTCTCTAATGTTTTGATCTCTCTTGTTTTCTTTGCCAAATTCATCTTGGATTTATCATAACTCTGTTCAACCTTTGCCAATTTTTCTTTGACTTGCTTCAGCTCTGATACTTGGAGTTTCAATTCCTCCATGGTATTTATTAATTGTTCTGTAGTCATAGTAGTACTACTGCCTGGTGTTGTTGCTGTTGATGTCGCTCCTGTGATGACTTCTGCTGTTGATGCCAGGACAGTGGGAGGCATTGCTGTTATAAGTGTGGAGGGGGCAGTAGTGATTGTTGGGACTACTTCAGGTGGCTGGGAGGTTGACTCTCCCTGCTTTTCTTGTAGTGCTTTCTCCAATGCCTGCTCTGTTTCACTCAATCTCTCATTCAGTCTCATGAGCAGCTCCATCATGTCCTCTTCAAATTTTTGTTGTACAACATCTGCAGTCTGTGGATGCATGGAAGGAGGAATTTTTACTGTTTTTCGAGGGCAGCAATGTCCTCTTATTTATTCTTCATTAGTGCCTTTATGCCTTTGTCATCTTTGGGATCATGTCCCAGTTCAATGATGATGTCCTCCAAAGATTTTATCTTGGCTAGAGAAGAAGCTTTCTCTAAATCCAATTGAGCAGAGGTATTATTCAAGGAGTTTTGCAATTTATGAGCTAACATAACTTTGTCAGCTAGCGTGGAGTATACCATCTCTCCAGTCTATTTGTGTAGCTCAATTTGGTCTATTGGATGAACGTCCTTGGCCAAGACCTCCAGATTTGTTCTGATGTAGTCAGCTACCGATTGTGGTTGTTGCACCTTGGGCTTAAAATAACTCATGATCATCTTTCCTTCTTTTATGTCATATGCTGACATCAATCTTTGCTGCTTTGTGGGGGCCATCTTAAGATACTGGTTATAAATTTGAAGCCTCAGTGGATCATTCCTAGCCTTTATCTCTGTGAATGCTCTTTTGATGTCAGAGGTCTGCTTGCTTGGTGGCCTAGTGGATGAAACTTCCACACTATGCTACCTTTCTAGCTCTTTCCTGTGTGAGCTAGTTGATTTGTCCACCACTGCGGAAGTCTGCTGGGTAACCCTCTCACCTCTTAAACTTTCAGTTTCTTCAATGATTTCCTCTTCAGATAGAGGATCCAATCTTTGCCTCTTTGCACTCGGCTATTCTGCAGGTCCACTAATGGGTGTGGCTTCTTCTCTGTCTCCTTTCTTGCCTTTTTCCTCATTTAAAGGAGTTTGTAATGCAGGAATCTCTGCTGCTTTGGTCTAGACCAAAGGAATTTTCCCCTGCTGATCAGTCATTGCTTGCTGCTCCGTGCCTGCCACTTCCTTGCCCTTAGAAGACCCTGTACCTGGTGCACTGGTTTCCTGTACAGGCTGCTGTGAAGTTCCAGCAGAGGATGTACCCACTCCGGTTTGTTGAGGTAGCTTGAAAGATACCTGTCCAAAAGAGTCCAGGTCAAGGGTTTTTTCTAAATCTTTCATAGCTTGTTCTATCTTTTCTTGCTGAGTAAGCTCTTCTATTAATGTACCCTCTACCCACTCATCTTGATTAGCAAATTGTTCTACTTCAGGGATCCTATGGTGTTTGTAAGATGATATCCTGTTTCTTACTTTTCTATCACTTATAAAGTTATTTGGGTCATATGGCACCCACCAGAAACTTTTCTTCAATCTAAGGTCTTCCCCTAATATCTTATCAGCATCTTCCCATGCCTCCCTCTTGTTAATGATAAAAGGGCCTAACTGGTTTCTTATTCTTAGCTGAGCATTTTTCTTTACATCGCAAAAATGAGTTAAATCTGCATTGATAAGTTGCCTGAAATACTCCAGTGAAAATAATCTCATGGGCACATATTTGGGCAGCTTATAAGGGCACAATTCACAGCCATATATTCTTATTTCGGTGTGATTTTGGTAGAGGTACCAGTCACCTATTCTGTAGTTTTTGGAGAGCTGTAAAATTTTCTTTATATCCCTAGAGAGCCTAGGAGGAGGAGCTCCTATCAATAAAGTGGAGGCTGGATGTATAAACCAGTGAATGAATTCACAGCAGGTATAAGGGGATTCACAAACATTGTGGAAGACCGAGGTCCAAAAGATCACGGACCTCCTCTCTCTTTTGGAATCCAATTTCCTGATGGGAAATAAAAAACTGTCTGTCTGATAATATAGTAGAAGGTGGTATATGAATGAGGTGTACTTGAAGACTCCTTCTCTGTCCAGATTTATGAATTGCTCATTGATTTTATTGGCAATGAAAGAGGCATAATCATATTTGACAGTAGGGGGCTGTCCTGGAGTAAACATTGACAACATAACAAAGATGGTCTCATCAACAAATTCACTGGTTTTGAATCCAAATATAAATGATATCATGTCAAGAATAAGCTTGCCAGTTTTAGTGAACCAGACATGTACATAGGGAGGTGGGCCTTGAGGCTCGCAATCTGGATTCATAAATAATTTAGCAATCCGGGTTATTTCTGAACTGGGCAATTGAGAGCCTTGCTCAAGCAAAAATCCCATGGAAAGAGGAGCAAGGGGATGAGCTGGATGGAAGTGTAACATCTCATTGATAGGTTCAGTAGTTATGTAAAAGAGAACAGTTTGTGATGGAGTCATAATTGCTTTACTGACAGGGTCATAGTTTGCACAGCAATGGTGGATAATATCTGGGAACACATTGACTGAGGGAAGGTAATACCTGGGGAGATTGGATTCCCATATTCCAAAGATATCATAGTTGCTTAGATGACTATTCCTAATTCGGCAAAATGCCTGGAGATGGTTCATATCACCAGATAACTCTTTAATTTGAAAATCTATGTCAGCCAAGGGTAACGAATCCTGGGATTTATGAGGTGCATTGAGGGGCGCGACATTGAGTGCCACAGGGGCTTCCATGTTTGTTTACTGTGTTTTCAAATTGGAGGTCGAGTTTCTGTGGAAAAATTGGCAAAAGAGCAGTTCTGGGTGTCTTTTTCTAAGAGTTATAGACGAAATTTACTTGAATTTGGTCTTGTTGGGTAAAATTCACAGAGGAAAAACGAGATTGTAGGTTCGGGAAGTGAAAATGGGGTAAATACTTTTTTTTAGAGGCGATCAGTGCAATTGCAGGTTGACCGACGAGCTGGGTAGCAGGACGCTGGACTCTGTTTGGCCGGGTGGTGAACTGTATGCTCGAGCAGTTGCTTGGACGTAGTTTTCATGAAACAGTTTCGCAGAGAAAAACGAATGAAAATGGGCGAAAATGACATTTTCTCGACTTTTTAACCAAATTTGGCTTTCGCGGGGCTTTTTGGCGCTTTTTGGTTGGATGACGTCATCGAGATGTGACATTTTGTTGTGACGCGGGGGTACGAGATGCTAAATCGGCAGTGACATGGTGGTGACATTAGCGGGCGGGGTCAGCGGGAGGGCGGTAAGCGGTATTGGCCCGCACCGTTTATCGGCCAGAGTGGTTTTGGGTGGGGAGGCAGCGAGCACGGCGGGATGACGACGCATGTCCCCAGTACGACGGCAATACCGCTGGTTCCTCGGGCAGTAAACTTCAGCGACGAAAGGGCTTGCAATACGTTCGTGGGCCCTTGGATGAGTGGGCCCAGATCTAATGGTCGACGGCATTGGGATATGGTGGATGGCTACGGCAGGGGATCCATACATTTAAATAATGACTTTTAATAATATCGGGGTGGGTTTGATTGGTTATCGGGGTTTGTGTAAGTTGTTAATTAACCGGATGTTAATTAACTCTTGGGTTTTTGCGTGGCAGGTTAGGGTTGTTTAATAAGTTCCAGGTGAACTTATAAATTCCCAATTTTAATAGCGATATGGTTTATATTTAAACTGGGGCGAGGAATATTAAAATATGGGGTTTTTATTGTATAGTTGTATTAATATGGGGGAAGGGGAATTTATTAGGAATTTATATAATATAGGGTTAGAGTCAATATGAGAAATGTGTTGAAAAAGAGCGCTAAGTTATGGAGTTTAAAACTTAGGCTTAAGGAGACAAGTTTATATGTGATTTTGCACAATCTCCTAAGTAAAAGGGTTTTACTTAGGGTTTTATGAAATGAAATGGAGTGATTTGGGGATATTGAGCAGATCTCAACACCCTAGGGGAGATTAGTGAGTGATTTAGGGAGAAGTGTGAAGGGAAGTTAGTCATGCCTCACTTGATTTGTAACCAAATAGTTGTCATGGTACTTATAATAACAATAAGGTGAACATCTTTGAGAGACAAAATTAATCATAAGCATGCTTCTGCAACACCAAAACTACCTACCTAGCCTATTATACCTAACATTTTTCTTCCTTTTTCTTTGGGTGCATTTGAACTGGCAAACCCTCAACAATCTTCTTTTCTTAGCATGATAAGCCTATCTAAATCAACACTTGTAACTTCCAACTCAAATTTAACTGTTGAGCTCCTTTGCTTCTCTACCTAACTATTTATCTGCCAAGATTAAACATTTTGGACAGATTTTATTCTCTATCACTAAAACAAGAAATTGAAACATGATCTGGCCAAGATTAAGCTGTTTGGCCACTCATCAACTGTGGCAAGAGTTAACAAACTGCACACCATCAGATTATTGCAAAAACAGAATAGTAGTGGCATTTTGAACTAGCACACTTTCCTGGTCCTCTTTTTTTTTGGGGGTTCATTTCTTTCATTTTTTCTTTTTGACCACTTATCTTTTCACCCTTTGATTTTTCTTTTAGGGTATACCCTCTTTTCAGTTTTTAATTTTTTGATTTTTTCAAAATATGGAAAACCTTTGCAGCAGGGAAAGGATGAACATATTAGGGATTTTAACCAGTCAATCATGAAATATGACACCTATTGGTATAGGAGCATAACAAACACAACACCTGTGTCAAATGTGAAATATGCTCCTCCCAAGTAGCACTATATACTAGTATATCGTCCAAATATACAATAACAAATGAATCTATAAAAGGGTGTAGTATATCATTCATTTATCTCAAAAACATAGCTAGTGTATTACATAGGCCAAATGGAATAACTAACCACTCATACAAACCTTGCCTGGTTTTGAAGGCGGTCTTCCATGTATCTTCTTACTTGACTCAAACTTAGTGATATATAGACTTCAAGTCCAGCCTGGTGAAATAATTTTCTTGCTAAAACTAATCTAGAAGATCTTCTATCCTAGGTAAGGTGTATTTGTTATTGAGTGTGATTTTATTCAAAGCCCTGTAATCTATACACATCTCCCAAGTCTGATCCTTCTTTGACACAACGATGATGGGTGACCCACATGGAGACGTACTCAGTCGAATGACACCCGTTCTAGCAGTTGCTACAATTGTTTCTTCAACTCACTTGCTTCTATAACACATTGCCTACACAACCCAATATTTGGCAATGTGGAGTCTGGCACTCATGCTCCACTTCTCTCTTAGGTGGTAACCCTTTAGGCTCTCTGAACACATCCTTGTATGCTTGTAACAAATCCTACAATTGTTGTTTATGTTTCTTAGTACACCCTTCCAGGGATGGCTTGCCTCTTATTGACTCTTCTTTAGACTGAATTTCTCTTGAAAACAATAAAACATACTTCTTGTTAGAACTGATCAATTTCTTGGCTTGGTTGGCATTTACCAGTGAAGTTTTTGACTTGATTTTGTGCGCATTGATGATGAATGATTTTCCATCGTTGAAGAGTCGTTACTGGTTAGCTCTTCTCTTGAATATTGCATCACACATTTACATGTATGGACTCCCAAACATGAATCCACATAAATCAAAGGGAACCACATCCAGATCTACTTCATCTATAAAATCAACACTAATAGCAAATCTAATTTTTCACTGTTTTGTTACCCTCAGCTCTGCATCCTTATTTACCCATCCCAATGGATATGGGTTTGGATGATCATGAACTTCCAACCCCAACTTCTTGACCAGCCCTGCTGCAATGATATTTCCCTGTGGTCCTGAGTCAAACATAACATTTGTCTTTGTCTTCTTGACTTGTACATTTATATGAAAGAATTTGGTCATTTCTTTCCCTTCTTGTTGTTGAAGGATACTCAGATAAACCTCCTTCCGCATTGATGTACAAACAATCTTCTCATCCACGTCTGACCTTCTTTCAAATTGGTTGCTCAAATCAGTGGCCATGAGATTATTCTTCTTCTTATCTTTCTTGTTCTTTGGGTTTATCTCTGGATGAAACTTCCAACACTTCTCCTCTAATGGCCATCAATGTTGCAGTGGTTGATAGGATCTTTGCATTGGTGTATTGTGGCTGCCATCTTTGTATCTTTTCCCCCTTTTTTCTTCTTCTTCCACTCCTTAGAAGCTTCATGTTTCTTATTTTGCTTCGATCTACTTGGTTGCACGCTTTTCATGCTTATATTCTCCAGGTATTGTGCCTGTACACAAGCCTCGTTCGTCGATTTGGGCTTGAACAACATCACTTTCTCATGTAGATAGTGGTGGAGACCCCCAAATATTTGGGGAGTACATCTGGGTTCTTTGGAGAGATACTTAGCATTATAGCCATCTTTCTAAATTCTGTGGTGTACATTAGGGGATTTTTGAGGTCTAAAATGGGCCTCCTAAGGAAATTATAAAATAATAGTGGAATAAAAAAATAATATTACATTACATCATCAAATTTTAGAGGGAAAAAAGACATAAGTATTTTTTCAACTCGTATTTTCAACTTATCTCCTTATGAGTTTACTCAAATTTCAAGCGGAAACACTCGTTAGATGCATAATTTGATTTCTCATCCAAGGAGTAGCCATGTTGCATACTTTCGATGGACCCTGCTACACGAAAATGAGAAATACATGAAAAACGTGATTGCAATCACATTTTTTTCATGTATTTCTCATTTTTCATGTAGCAGGGTCCATCGAAAGTATGTAACATGGTTACTCCTTGGATGAGGAATCAAATTTTGCATCCAAAGAGTACTCCTGCTCAAAATTTGAGTAAAACCTTAGGGAGATAAGTTGAAAATATGAGTTGAAAAAGTAGTTTTATTATTTTATTATTTTTTAATCTTTGTACTTTTCTACTCCAAAAATGGTGAATCATCCCCCATGGTTGACATCATCATCTTGAATCCTATTAGTTCTTATAAAGTTTATTTTGTTTGTACATTTTTCTTAGGAGACCCATTTTAGACCTCAAAAATCCCCTAATGTCCTGAACGCTTTGGCTCAACTTCTGCCTGAGGTAATGCCACTGACCCACTGGTCCTCCACGTACCCAATGGGATAAAACTGTGACTTAATGAGGGTTTTTAAATCCTCCCACTTAGTCACTATAGGTTCTCCCTCCAACCTCAGGGATTCAGTGTGGCTCTCCCACCAAGTTAGTGCATGGCCCTCTAATTTTAGCAACGCGAATGAGGTCTTTTTCCCTTCCTCGATCTAATGGACACTGAAATAAGCTTCCATTTGCTGCAACCAATGGTTCAACTTCAGAGCGTCGATGTCACCATGGTATGAATTGATATCGACTTTTGATTCCATTTTGAATAACGATTGATTCACAACACTCAAACTAGGTTGAGCTTTTATGGGTTCTTTTTTCGGTCGGTCCTCCGTGTCTTCCTGATCTCCTGATCCCCCTTCTGATTTGTTCTCTGCATTCAAACCCCCGTCTTCTCCAAATATCCCTATATTTTTGCTTAGGGCCGTCGTGAGGAGGTTTACATTGCAGTTTATATCCACTACTTGTTGTTCAAGCCACGAAAACCTCACCTCTGTAGGATCATGAGGTTCATTTACAGATTCATCGGCCATGATTAGGGTTTTACGATTTTCGACCCCGACAACCTAAATCCCCTGCAAATATCCACAAATACCCAAATAAACCTGCTATGATATCAAATGATCTGTAAACTGTCATGGATATTCCACTGGATAGTTCTTCACAACAGATATGATAATAATATATTAAAATACTAAAATTTTACAATATTACAGTTTTATTAAACTTTAAGATCTATATATTTAACTGTAAGTAGTGCATGCATGCCAATGGAAATTATGCAGCAAAGTAGAGAACGACAAAAAAATATCTCACACACACATAAGACATAATATATGCTCTCTAGGAAACCCTTTCGGGAGAAAACCCAACTAGAAGGTGAGGTCGTGTCACTCTCTTTCTCTGTCTAGAAATATCGCTGTAGTTACAAAGAAGTAATGCTTGTGGCCCATGGGCTGATACAATGCACATATCTTCTTTGTGTTCTCTACCTCCTATCTCTCTTGGCTATGTTTTCTTAGCTATGGAACAAAATTATCTCGAAAGAATCAAATGCCTCTTCCTCCTAGTGGCCCAATTATAACACAACCCGATAGCCTACTAGTGGTTAAATTTGACTACATCAAGTCTTAACTAGAGTTAGAAAATAGAATATTCTAGAGTATTTTACGTTGCAAACATGTAGATATCCCCTTTTCCATGAGTAATGGGGCCTGACGTGACATCCTCCCGAACTATAGTTGTGAAAACAAGAAGATCAACTTCTCATTGGCATAACTCTTGCATACATACTCTGATTGACATGCTTCTTACGCCGCTGGAAAGATATTTGAGTGTAGAATAGCATGAAATGGTTTCATGAAAAAATGAAAAAGTTTTACCCCAAAAAAACATTGTTTGATGCCTCAAAACATTCCCAGAAGGTTTCAGACCCTATTTCGCTAAATTAGGTCCCACTGGTAAAAACGGTCTTGTGAGCTGATTCCTCCACTTTTTCCACTCCAAATGAATCGATATTTAACAATATAATGATCCAATTCACACCACCAAAGGTTTTTGACAAGCACACACCTTATCCACTCTTGTTTAAAAGCTCTCCTACTATGAAACTTGTTTGCATATGGCCTCCCCCTTTGGTTTAAGGATAGATGATAAAGCACACCACTCCTATGAAATAAACATTTTCTTCACGTCCCACATACAGTTCAAGGGGGATTGATGATATATTTAGTTAATAGAAAAGCAAGAGATGGCAAGACGCACCAACTCCTTGTTATTTGTGAATCATTTAAGATGGCTAAGCAAATATGCATGATTATATATAAATTTTGTTAGGCTCCTTGATGATTTAATAATATTCTTGATATAAGAATTTTTCCATATATCCCCTAACATTAAATAAATACAATGTGCCACACGAGGATCCTTAAACAAGGTATGATACCTCAGAATAAGCAACCTACCAACAACAACATAATTCACAATGTTGTTCATTATTATTTGGAAAACATTTTGTGCACCTACCCCTCCTAAATTAACCCATCCAACAACTGACATAATATTTGTGCATCTTTAATATGTGTAGATGCATTGACAAATTTAATGAACAATGTACCCTTTGGGACAATTAACTAAGAAATTAAGAATGGTCCTACCCTTTTGATTAGTCCAACCATCTGACTTCATAATGCATCTAGTGATTTCTCATGATTCATTGAACTCCTCCATTCTAGCAATGTAGTTAGCTTTTTCATTTTGAAGAATAGGCCCACTAAACTCATCATATGTAGGGGCCTTGTATCTTAGGTGAACAACAATAATAACATCAAACATAGGTTGGTAGAATAGATTGTTCTTAGCAATGTTGAAAGGAAAGTCACTCCATAGAAGATACCTACCCACCAACATGTTAGCTTCTTCCTTCTCCTTTATTTTAAGCATTGAATTGGTAAGTGTGGTCCTATGAAAAAAAAAGGATGAGGTTGAGGAGGAGCTAGCTTCTGTGGAAGGTGATGTTAAAGAACCATTGTTATTTCGCTCTGCAGATTCTTGTAACTCCTCCCCTTGCAACTTGATTTTTCACAGCTTCGATGTTATCTTTGGGTAAATCATTATCTATAAGTGCTTTGTTGGCAATAAAAATGATTTTTGGGCTTGCTTATGAGCAGATTCCCAAATTGTTATTGCCCTTTGAAAATTCTCGTAACTCCTCCCTTTGTAACTTGAATTTTCATAGCTTCCATGTTATCTTTGGCTAAGTCATTATCTAAAAGTGCTTTGTTGGCAATATAAATGATTTTTGGGCTTGATTTTAAGCAGATTCCCACTTTGCCTTGAAATTTGTGTAAGGTGGTATTTCAATTATTGCGCCGAGATTCACTCTTCGACCCAATATGAATGAGATGTTGTAATGTCCTATCATATAAACATTTTTACTTATTCAAATTACATAAACATAAAACTAAAAATAAAATAAAATAAAATAAATAAAATAAAATAAAAAATAAAGTTAATAATTAAAATAAATTCGAGCTAAAATAGTCAATTTACATTTTTGAGCTTTGGGATTTCACAACCCATAGTTTTTCCCATGGTATTTTTAACCCATGGTTTTTCCAATGATATTCTTCTCTAATGTAACCTATTTAGAGGCATAAATTTCCATTGTATATTCCTTTTTTCCAAAGAGAAATATTTGGTTGGGGCTTTGAGTGATATTTATCTCTGCTCCATCCCTGTCCAAAATGAATTTTGTAAAATTTATGCCATGTTTACTTGTTACTAGGTTCAAATTCAATTGTTGTTTTTTTCATAAACTCTAATTCCAGATCTAATGTAATCATACCATTTTTTCTAGCATACTTACCACTAATGTAAGTAAGCATTCTTCATGAAAAGTCCTAATTCTCAAAGTTCAGAAATGAATATACTGTGTATCAATTCTCTTAGAATGATACTTAAATTAGTGATAACATTGGACAACAGGTAATATGCTCACTTTTTTTAAAATTAAATTTTGAGTTGTTCTACTTAGAATATTGTCTAAGATATTGTAATTTTAGGAGAATTTGTTACTGAGAAAAGGTTTATTTAATTTTGTGTGGTTAGACACTAATTTAGTTGTGATATTGATTGGTTCTTGCAATTTTAACAATACATAAAATTAGTTAAATAATATACTCATTTTTTTTTTAAATGTAGATTATTTAAACTACCACTTTAAATTCATTACTTGAATATGCTTCACATTTTAAGTCAGTAAAAAACATTTAAAACTTCTTTGAATATATAAACATATATTTTAAATAATTTTTTTATAAAATTCTTTTAAATAGAATTTGACCCAACAATTTGTGTGCAGATATCATAATAGTTTTAATACAAATTAATAATTAAACCAACCTAGACCTGTCTTAACTCAGAAACTACCAAGTTCCTAGAGAGATCAAATCTCTTTTCACTCTAAAGGAGGTTTGCACCTCGAGAGATCTGATCCCTCTGAACGCTTGGTAGATCTAGAGTCAAGATGGATCTAGGCTAGTATTATTGTAATAATGAGGGAGTTAAATTTGATATAAGAAGAGAATCCAATCATTCCTTTTCATCGTCACACATGTAACTGGACTCCTCTGTAAGAGAGTGTGACTTAGCATTTTTTTGCTACATAGGGAAAATTGTGAGATTTATGGATGTGACTTGTTAAAGGATGTGATTTTTTCTTGGGGACATTGTTATGGGATTGAACGAAGTGATTTTGTGGATAATTTTTGTAAGTTTATTGTTTATTATTGATATTTTGCAGACTTTAATGTTTAAAGTAAGGTTTCAATTGTTTCATGACTAAATGTTCTATCATTGTTGAAACTTTGCTTCATAATTGCATGTGAAATTGTCCTCTTCAAGGCCTATATTAAACTCTATATGTGCAGACCTTATACTTAATTTCTCCCCTCACAAGAAAAATAGCTAAGGTTTTAGAAGTGGATGCTTTAGGATTCCCACCTTACTCCTTCAATATCCTTCCTTGGAAATTTGTGCCCTAAAGACCCCATTAAACCTTGTAGGATAAGGCATTAGACCAAGAGTGTGTTCATCACCTTAAAACCTAAAAACCCTTGTCATTTTCTCTCTCCTAGATGGCTAGGGCGATCACTAGGGTTTAAGTCTGATTTATGCATAAAAATTGTTGTTTTATTACATGTGGGTGGTGTAACACACTCCCTTACCACCCATCCTCCTATTAAAGTAGAATTAGGGTAGTTACTATGCTGACCCAATCTCTTAAGGTACAATTGTGGAAATGGGGTCTATTTTTTTTTTTTTTTAACTTCCTCAAAACTTAAAATGGACAACACCATTGTGATCGTTTTGTTGAGACCTTTCCGATGGTATAAATTTCATCTTGATCCGACCTCTAGATCAAAAGTTAGGTGTCTTAAAAGACTCAACCAATAGCCACATGCCATGCCATCAAGATTGGCCACGTGGCTCCCATCTGGTCCCCACATAGTGTCCACATGGCCCTCCAAGTCATAACAATATTTGTTGTTGACTCGTTTATGGGAATGTGTAAGAATGCATCGATGTCATGACCTTCCTCTCTAATGGATCATTTATAATATATATAAGGGTGAAACTTTCCCTGCCAGTCATTCCATGCATTACATTGCCCTCCCTCACGATCACGTGCATGGGCTCCACCATTGCTACAATACCTCGAGAATAAAAGCCCGGTGGGATTGCACCAAGTGCTATAGGAATTCGTCAAGGTGGAGGTGCTGAGGTGACATCACAAATTCTAATCGCTGGGTTGAGGTCACGTTTTCTAATCATCGGGGTGACATGGGGGTTTCTAATCACCAGGGTCTTTGTTTCATCATAGGATTCACAAATGAGAGGCCCCGCAAGCCATGTCATCCTAGGGATTTAATCCCAGAACTTCCTCCTCGAGCTCCCTTTGAAACCTCTTAGGTCATCTAACGATGCAAACTCTACAGGGGGATTGACAATTTTGATACCACATCACTCTTGCCCTTGGTCTTGGTGCTTGACCCCATGAGTGTATGAGGTTAAAACCTATTCCTCCAGCCTTAGGGATTTTCATCTCCCGCACGTTTGACAATTGAAAGCTTTTATATGTATATATAATAGAGCCTTTCCCTAAAACCTCCATAGCCACAAAATACGCGAATATGTTGATGGCCCATCTAGCTATCCCTCCTGAGATTTTATGGAGACTCAATCCAACCTTCATTTTTGTATGCAAAGGCATACATAGGTGCGTAGGCACATATATTTATATATGCCTTACACTATCCCTTCTGAGATTTTACACAACCTCAACTCATCATGCCACCACTACAATATCTATATCTATATATATATATATATATATATATATATATATATATATATATATATATGAAAACAAGGCTATCCATCCCAAGCTTGTAGTTTATAAAATAAGGTCTAATGGCCAAATTGTTTTAATATAGGCATTCAATTTCCTTTTAATAGAGATTGTCTTTCTTTCCATACACATGTATTTAGACTAATATGCAGACTCAGAATAAACACATGAATAAACCCATTCCTTAGGAAAATAATATGAGAATGATCCTGTCATTTCCACTCAAGAAAGAGGGCATTCCATGCTATGATTTGGAGCCTTATCATCCATCAAATCTAGAATATACTCAATATATAGTAAATAGAAAACTTTAGGAATTTAGCTTATATATATATATATATATATATATATATATATATATATATATATATATATATATGCAAACTCATAAAAAGAACCATAAGCATTCTAGAATTTCATTCAATAAGTTCACGTACTAGCATTACACAACAATGCAACAATAATTCAGAACTACATATCAATTTCCACAGTGAAATTCTTTAATTCCATAGCTCTCAGCTTAGTGCATTACAACATAGACCTAAACAATTTTCCACCCAAACATAGACCTACTATAGCCAGAATCACTTACGACAGTCACCCTCGAGCCAAATCCACGATCTAAGGGGAATTCATTTTTAACAGATTTAACAAGAAGCCATATTCAACGCATAGAGGATAGGAAATACATATGACATTGGGTGGTTTATCAGCTATTCAAACACACCATAATTCACAAAAATGGGTGTTTTATAACCTGTGTCAAGCACTCTAAGAGTGGTTTATTAGCCCACAACAAGAACCCTGGGTGATTTATCAACTCTCTCTTAAAAGCACCCATTGGCATGTTGTTTATCTGCCCTAGCTAGGACCCTGAGTCGTTTCTTAGCCAGTCCTTAGAGAGAAATCATTCCCATTTCCTCTTATTCCTCCAACACTTATGGTCACAAGTTACTCTTTCAGGGAATCCCATTCCCTCAACTCATAGCTATTTCTATCTTTATTCATGAGCTTCACAAAGAAGAGGTCCAACTCTCACATTATTGTGCATTTGATTTTTTTTTTTTTTTTTCAAGGTGCCTCTTCATGTTCTTCGTGGACTCTTCCTCTTCTTTCTCTTATTATTTGCACCATAAAATTAATTAAAGGTACCAACTGACCTCACTTGGCTTTATCTTTCATCTTCCCTCTTAGATCAAGGATTTGTGGTCCCAGTCTTCACGCAATTACCTAAAAATATACTCATTTATAATTCAAAGTACTTTCACATTACCAAAAATCAAGGGAAAATGTACCACATGTGTCATAAACCCCACCCCCTTAATGGGAACTGATATCACTCAGGTTTTTCCCAAAAGTTGTAAGAAAGGGAATACTGCCGAGGTAACCAAAGACCAATCTTTTAGATACAGAATCTAGCCAATCTATATCCAAAGAGGGATCTCTCTTTATGATTTAGCTTTTTTTTAAAGGTGTTAGGCTAGTTATGAAGTTCAAGGGTTTTGTTTTGGGTTTGGGTGGTGAGATTCAATAGAACAGTGAGGTAAAACAGAGTAGTTCAGTCCATTGGGCATGATGGAGTCAAAGAAGATGGCTTTCTGGATTTGGTTTCTTGACAGAGGATGGCTTCACAGAGCAAGGTAGTCAAATAGGGAACAAACAAAAGATTTGAAGCAGATGGAATGGGCTCAAATGGGTGAAGGGCAGTTAAGAATCCTTCAACATATTGAAAGAGGGAAAATGGATGATTACTGAAAAAGAGAAGTTAAGAATTCTTTAACAAATAATCAGCATGAAAGAATCAGAAAACAAGAGCAATTAAGAATTCACTGTTTATTCTAATTCTGAAGAAAACATAGAGAATAATAAAGACTGAATACAGAGTGCAATCAAGCAAATTCTGAAATTAACCTTTTTCTTTATCATTCAGATTATGAAACATAGATGATATAGTAAACTAGAAAACTGTAAAACACAAGATATAGGGGACTTATTGATCCGGAGTTTGATTCAAGAATTCTGTGACAAGTCCTCTGCTTCAATTCTTCAATCAGTATGTCAGACAACAGTTGGTTCCAACAGCTTTGTATTCCAAAATATTCAGTATTACAGCATAGTTTAAGAAATTCACACACCACAAACCACCTCAATTCTCTAATCGAGGGGGTATTTATACAACAAAATATGTACAACTTATATCTCATCACAGCTGTGAGATAATATATAGTTTAACCAAAAATAATTTACAAGTGGAATAGAAACAACTAACTGATGTTGTGTTGGAGGCAGGCCTTTAGGGTTCGGCTTGCAGCTGTCTTCTGTAGTAGTTCTACACCGACTGCTTGTCTTTATTGTGTATTACTTCTGATGTGACTTTCTTCAACGCCGTCTTGATACTCTTCAACTCTGCTCTAATAGTCTTTATTACTGATATGCTTTGCCTTTAATTCTGCTCTGATACTCTTTGACTTGTTTTGTGATTTGCCTTTAATGCCAATCTGATAAAATTGCTAACATGTCCTCGGATCATCTTTCCTCTGGCAATTTGTGTCTTCTGAAGGTCTATTGGTTTAAGGTAGGAAATATCCTTGTTCATTCCTTTATTTCTTTTTCCGCGAGTTTGGAAGCAGGGAAAATTTTAAGAACCCCCCCTAAATTTATAAATATAATAAATGGGTGAATCTCCATGGTATATAGGAAAAATGGAAGGCGATTTTATCAATAATATAATATGTATATATAATTTTTTGGCGAATCTCTCACCAGGCATGGCGAATATTTTACTCAATTATAAAATCTTGTAAGATGTTGGTGAGTCTTTCACTAAATAATAAAACTTTGTAAAGTCCTAGTGAATCTTAGCATAGGCTACATGCTGGTTTAATTCCCCCATTTAAATAGGCTACATTCCAGGCGAATACCATGGGTCAATACCATGTGCCATTTTGGTGAATACCATGGGTCAATACCATGTGCCATTTTTATTTTTATTATAATATTTTACTCAATTACAAAATCTTGTAAGATCTTGGCGAGTCTTTCACTAAATAATAAAACTTTGTAAAGTCCTAGTGAATCTTAGCATAGGCTACATGCTGGTTTAATTCCCCCATTTAAATAGGCTACATTCCAGGTGAATACCATGGGTCAATACCATGTTCCATTTTGGTGAATACCATGGGTCAATACCATGTGCCATTTTTATTTTTATTAATTCTAATATTAGGGTTAATAATGGTTTTTTGCATGGTATTAATAACAATCTAGTCCATGGTATTTGTCCCATAGTATTTTGGCCATAGGTTTCACCTAAATATAACCCATTTTTTGAGTGTTCTTAAATATAAGGTGACTTATGGAGTAAATATAAAAAAAAATGTTTTATTTTTTTACCATACCTCTCGTTTATTTATATTTTTATTAATTTACCATACCTCCACTTTACTTATATTTTTATTTGTTTACACCCTTACATATATATAAGGTGACTTATGGAGTAAATATAAAAAAATGTTTTATTTATTTACCATACTTCTCATTTATTTATATTTTTATTAATTTACCATACCTCTTTTATAAATATGGTATTTGGCCCATAGGATTCACTTAAATAAAACCTATTCTTGAAAATGGGCGAATGGATTCACTTAAATAAAACCTATTCTTGAAAATGGGCGAATGGAAGGCTGTAAGTCCTGATTTCAAGGGCTAAATTTACCTTTTTTACCCTCTCCCTTAAAATAAGGTGGGCTATTTGAGGTGATTTGTAAAAATGTACTATGATACAAAATATTCGCCCGCTAAAAATTTAAAACCCCTTAATTTCGCCAAAGGGCGAACATTCGCCCCTAAAATTATCCTTGTTTGGAAGTCCCTTGGTGTTGTTTCAAACTGAATTAAAGAGGAAGAAAACTGTAATTGGCAGCTTGGTTGAGGCCGCGAGCTAGATGATGGAGCCTTTCTGGTTCGGTGATAGTTAAAACCTGGAACTCTGAACCCCGAAGTTTCAAATACCTGGAGCGTTGTATGATGAAAAACATAATAAAAATGACCTTTTTCCCTTTAATTGGAAAAATGAAGCTTGGCGGGAATTTTTTGTTTTGACGGACGGATGATGTCAGTGAAAGTACGGGGCAGGCGATGTGGCAGGTGACATGGTAGTGAAATCAACAAAGGACAGCTGACGTCCGTGAGTGATGTCAGCCGGGGGGTGGTGGTAAGCGGTTTGGCCCGCACTTCTTTTGGTGCTGGGTGGTTTCGGGTGGAGGGCAAGCGATCACCCCGAATGGGCGACGTGTGGCAGTGGTACGGGGGCAATACCGCCGGTTCCCTACGGGTTAAAGTGCGGCGGTTAAGGGGGGTGTGAAATGATTTTGGACCATTGGATGGATGAGGGTTGATCGGACGGTGGGCGCTCATGGAATATGGCAGGGAGATAATGCGCGGGGCCAGACAAATAAATAATGTTTTTTTCTTGATGGTTTTTGGGGTTATTTTCATTGGTCAGGGTTGGTTGGTTATTAATTAACTGGAGGTTAATTAGTTCCATGCACGTGGGAAGGTTCTTAACAAGCTCCAGAGGAACTTATTAACCCTCATTTGTATAGTAACTATGGTCGTATTCGACCGGGGGCAAAAATATTTAATAATGCAGGGTTTGTGTTATATATTTACATAGTACAGGATGGGAACATAGCAAAGGATTTATATAATAAAAGTTAGTGTTAATATGACTTTGAATTGAGCGCTAAGTTTAAACTTAGGCTAGAGTTGAAGAGGGTTGTAACAGAGAATTTTTGGCATTTTCCTCAGTAAAATAGGGTTGTACTCAAGTAATGTTTATGCAATGAAATGAGTGACTTTAGTGATATTAAGCAGATCTTAATACCTTTGGAGGGGAATTTAGTAAGTGATTGGGGAAACAATATGAAGGGGAGTTAGGTATGAATCTGCCTTGCTTGAGTTGCTCCAAAAATATCTGCCTTGCACTTGTGATGGGAGTGAAAGTTAACACATTCTTATAAACATCATCCATCACAGGTATCATTCTGCAACACCATCTACCTACCCAGCTTACTTTGCCTAGCATTTTTTCCTTCTTTACTTGGGTGCATTTGGATTGGAAAACCCTCATCATCTTTTCTTTTCTTTTCATGGTAAGCCTACCTAAGTCTGCACTTATTTCTTCCAAGGGCTCAGATTAAACTATTGAGCTCCTTTGCTTCTCCACCTATCTACTTATCTGCCAAGTTTAACAGTTTGGTCAGATTTTATTCTCTATCTCTAAAACATGAAATTCAAACATGAACTAGCCAAGATTAAGTTGTTTGGCCATTCATTAGTTGTGGCATAAAGTTCAACAAGCTGCACATAATTCTTTATTTACAAAAAATGAAATAGTAGTGGCATTTTGACTTGCACACTTTCCTGGTCTTTCTTTATTTGGGGTTCATTTCTTCTCATTTTTTCTTTTGACCATTTTATTTTTTTTGCCCTTTGATTTTTCTTTTAGGGCATACCCTCTTTACATTTTTTAATTTTTTGATTTTTTGATAATATGGAAACCTTTACAGCAAGGAAAGGATGAACATATTACAGAGCTCATCAAGTCAATCATGAAATATGACACCTATTGCTATAGGTGTATAACAGGAACATCGTCCTCGATGTTTTCATCAATAAAGAACAATCAAATATGAGCTTTAAAAATGACTCTTAGTTCCACTTATTCAACAAAAAAAAGATGGGTACTCCACCCTTATTTTCTCAGCCATCTCCTAAGTGGATTCATTAGGTCCAAAGTGCTCCCATTGGACCTTGAATTGCTCTAATTTTATTTTCTATTTTCTATTTTTTTAATTTTTTAATTTTTAATTCCGGAGTGTGATTTTTCTCCAATCCAGGATGCATAGTGGTTTTATTCGGAACTCTCCCTCGGGTTCCACCTGGGTCACAGACTAATCAACAACATGATTAGTGTCATGAACATATTTCTTAAGCAAGGAAACATGAAAAGCATTGTGTGCTTTTGGTATGGGTGGCAAGGCTAATTTGTAGGCTACTAGCCCCTCTCTCTAAGATTTGAAATGGTCCATTATATCTGGGTGCCAACTTGGCACTTGAGCCCATTTTTAATATGTTTTTTTTGGCTTAATATGGAGATAAACATGCTCTCCCACTTGAAACTCTTTATGTAGTCTCTGTTGGTCTGCATAAATTTTCTATTTATCCTGAGCTACCTTTAAATTTTTCCTGATATTGGTCATCTCCTCCATTTCTTTTAGCAAATATGACCCAAAAATTACTCTATTTACTTGATCATCCCAACTAATAGGTGTTATAACACCATTTACCACTCTTGGTAGATTTGATGCTCTGATTATGACCTAGGGCAACCCTTCCTTCCAGGCTTGGTCCAAAATTTAAAAACAATGTTTTATTCCCTATACGCTACTTTTCCTTGTGATAAAAGCATGTACACATGGGTCAGCATATACCCAACCCGTGTACATATGTTAAAACAATTCAGGCGGAGTTCATGGGTTTTACCTGTTACTCACCCCCTATTGCACGTGGCCCAACTAACTTCAATAAAGGAATGTTGTTATGTTTCTGATATTAAATGTGTTTATGCATCGATTTATATTGTAATTCGTTTATGAATCTTACATTGATGCATAATTGTTCATTCATTTATATGATTTAAAGTTAATATCATGAACATGATTTATGTTTCTACAACTGTATATGTTTCATTTGAATAATTTTTAGGTTTCGAAGACATCAAGAGAAGCTGAGGGTTTTCACCCTACAAGATCTACTCAAATGTAGAACTTCCAGGCAAGGACACTCTTGCACAGTTCAGTAGAATAAGCATTTAAGTTGATTGCTTGAGCATTTCTTTTTATGGTTTGCCCTGTGCTCTGTTGGGGTTATCAACCCAAGAACCTAGGGTGTTCTCACTCGCAATAGAATTGGCGACACCACTGGGGATAACATTCTTGTTATTCCTGGTTTGGGTTGTTTGTTCTCAATCATGGTTCAATTTCTTGATTTCTTGATTTTACAGTGTTGTTTGATCCATTAGTGTCCTAGGCATCGAGTCTAATATTCTTGACTAGACTTTGATTTTTGTTTTTTCCTAATTAAGCTTTGTATACATTGTTTTCTTGGGTTACAGTCACGTATACACGCAGGTTTCTTCAAGCAGACTCACGTATACGCGAGTTTCTTGTATTAGAAACACGTATGCATGCTTCTGTGTCTTTACACAGTCATGTATGCAATTTTTTGAATTGTTTTTTCAAATCTTTTTGCCCAGTTAGGGTTATTTCCTGGTGATTTATGTTGTTGTATGGTCATTTGTCGTCTAGAGAACTCAGTTTTCCCGCAATATTTCTTTTTCAAAATCTCCTTCTCACTGAAAAGTCTTATTCGCCTAGGATTGCTTCTTAAGCAAGTTTGTAGTTTGTATCTTGGGTTCAAGGCTTCATTTTGAAGTTCTTGGATGTTCTGGTTTTCTAGAACAAGAAATTGATTTTGATTTTGTTTTCAACCCAGATTTCAAGTTCCCTTGCTTTTCTTTTCATTGTTTCATGGCCTTGTTGCTTTTCGTGCTTTTTTGAGAGTCTTTTTGGAAAGTTTGAAAGTATTTATTTCTTGATATTTTGTCAGTTTGCTGAAATCTTTTGCTGCTGTTCGGATCAGTTTGTGCAAGTTTGTAGTCTTTCTTGTTTCAAGTTTCATTTTATTAATGAGTTTTATAATTTGGAAGATTGAAAGACTGCTTGTGCTTATTTCTTGATCTTTCAAATTTTAGTAGTACTTTTTTGACCTAAAAAAGTTTTTTTCTTTTGTTAAAAGAAAAAACACGAAAACATTGTTTTTGTTTTTCTTTTTCCAAACTTTTTGTCTACAGTTTCTTTTGTTTTGTTGTTGAGAAGAAAATTGTGATCTTTTGCAATTTGTTCTGCTTTCTTTGGAGAGAGATTTGTTTTTAATTTTTCCCTCTTAATTTTTAAGTTGGATTATTGTCTCTATAAAGGACCATAGTTGCTTATGAGTGTTGTTTAGGATCTTGCATCATCATTTGACTTGCATTAGGTTAGTTTGCATCTTAAGCATTCTTAGTGTTTTTAGATTTTGGGTGTGTGTGAATTGTTTTAGTAAAGAAAAGAAAAATATTTTGCTTATATATAGGTTTTCATAGTACCCAAGTAGAAATCACTCTTCATCGAAGAAAATGACTGCATCCATATAGTTAGTTTTCTATTGGTTTCTTTCGCGTCATAAAACATCATCAGTTTCACTCTCGTAATTCCCTCTGTCTTAAAGAACAACTATATAAAATCAAGCGATTTAATAAAATGAACTAGAAATTTTATTATTGTCATTAACAAACACCCACAAGTTTAGGTTCATTAGGGCCTTGGAATAGGTGAGTGGAGAGTTAACTCTCCAAGGCCACTTAAATCACAAAACGTAGAAGTTGAATAAAGAGTGAAATTAGAAAAGCCAAGAAAGCTTTGTGACTGGAAGTTAAGCACGAGGGAGAGTGAAGACAAGGAAGAGAGATACCCCCTCTCCTACTTGTTGGATCCCTTCTCATGATTATTCCGCCTGGCTTTTGAGATGAGTTGGTATCCATAGTTTCCTTTCCTAGGGATCACATAGGTGGTTGCAGAGGGGAATCCCATGGCACCTGAGGTTGACATTGCATCACGTTCAATAGTACTTCTAGAGGTTACCCTTGCAAAGCTTGGGTGCTTTCATCGACAAAGGCTATTGTTTGGAGGTCAACGTAATTGCTTCTAGTACATTCACTAGTAGGCCTGGGGCGTAATTACCCCATACTATTTTAGGAAGGCCCTTGATTTTGACTTTCTTGTATTTTAGTGTTTGGTCCTAATCACTCGGAGTGGAAATACGTGAAAGTTGATTGATTTCTTGTATCTTTAGGGACTTTTAGAGAGTGCTCTTTGCTCCTAGTTGGCTTAGCTTTACAATGTTTTGAGTCTTTAAGTATGCCTATTTAAAATAATTCAAAGTGGCTAATCGACTGGCTTGTCAGTCTAGGAGACTTTGTGGGCTATCACCTACGAGTCTGGAGACTTCTCCTTGAAGGTGTAGGAACAATCCTGCTAGTGGTTTTCAACCAGTGGTAGCAGGTGCATCGGAGATTGATCCTCAGGTTGGAGTTACTGATTCACAAGATAGACAGGGTACAAGTAGAGAATTAGAGAAGAACACTCCAGTTCTTTCTCGAGTCCTCTTCCAATCGAAAGACAATATTGAGGTTGAAGAGCTTCCTGATACTATTGCAGCTCCTAATTCTCCTCTTCCTCCCAATTATATAGACATTATATTATACGTCGGGACTCCGACCAACATGCCTTCGAGCCCAGGTTTATATCGATCTTTTCCTTCGATGACCACTACTGGAAGCATGGCATCTACGACAAGTGCTATGAGTATGCAAACTCCAGTATCCATACAAGGAGGAGGAACCATTTCTATACCTTCCGTTACTCCTAGAACTGCTATATTTGGTTCTACTTGCATTCCATCTTCGAGTGGAAGTTATCAAGTTGTCGCCTCTGGAATTGGATTTTTCCCTTTTGGAATGTCGACCAAAGCGATTCCTTCGGTTGCTTTAAGTATTCTATCAGCTACCTCCACATCCATGGCAAATGGATCAGCTCCTTTTCAGGATTTCCCGTTTAGGGGTGGTCATATATCACATTCCAATCAAACTTTGGGATCAATGCCTTTTTCCTCTACGGGTCAAAGTTATAATCTTTTTCAAAGTTGGACAAACCCTGCGGTTAGTGGGTTAGGAGCCGAGAATCAATCTTATTTCGGCTAACAAGGGAATATGTCCTATTTTTCTGTCAGTTCTTCTCAAAACTTTTCTCCCTATGCTAATGCATGGAATCCTTACCAAGGGCTCTTTGCTCCTTTTAGCACTTCTTCAGGGGGAAAATTTACTAGTTACAGAGGTTTTTCGGCAGGAGTTGGTAAAACTCTGGTTTTTTCTAGACCACAAGGAGCTCCTTATGGTTCAGTTGGGTCTATGAGTTACTTCACGCAACTTGGTGCATTCACAAATCTAGGCCATTCTTTTCAGAAGGTTTGGAGTTCCGCCCACACTGGGTGGAATCCTTAGGGTATGCCACGACTCCCTTTTCTAGCAATGTTAAACTTGCCAAATCTCTCTAGATTGACTAATGATCTGATTAGGTATAACTTGGTTTGGCCTCCGGTCCCAACCAAACTTCCCTCAGATATACCAAAATTCGAGGGGAACACTGGTGAAGATCTGGGTAACCACATAACCACTTTCCACTTATGGTGTTTGTCCAACTCCTTGATAGACGATTCAATCAGGTTGAGATTATTTCAACGTACCCTAACTAGAAATGCGGCTAAGTGGTACATAGAACTACCAGGGGGCACCTTCACTTCTTTTGGCAATTTGGATACTATCTTTTTGAACCATTTTCAATTGCCTGTCCGATATGATGCTGGAACTGAGCTTCTGGCTAATTTCCAATAGGATCAGGCAACTCACATTTCAGATCATATCCAGGAATGGAGGAGAAGGAAGAGGCTCATTAAATCTGATATTCCACAAGAATTCCTTCTTGAATGGTTTCTTAAATCGTTATAGCCTGAGATCTCTAAGGACGTGTCTCTCTCCAGTGTTTTCACCGAAGAGCAGGATATTTTCAGAGCCTAGCAGTTGGAACTTATATATTCTCAGTCTGGGGTTCTTCAAAAAATTCTACCTGACGCTCCTAGATCCAAGGTGGATATATCCAAACCGAAGCCAGGTCCCCATGCCGATGGGCTAGTCAGATCAATTGATGCCAACATGGCTAACCTGTTAAATCAATTGTAACAGTTGTCTTTACAAATTGCTTCTTCTATGCAAGCATCACCGTCTATATCTACACCTTCCCAACCGACGTATATAAACACCGTCTAAACTTCTAACCCTAAAGGAAACCAACAAACGATGGGAAGAAGAAAGGACGAGGTAGGAAAAAGAGCCAGGATGGGAAGGGCAATGCAAACAAACCTGATAATGATGCTGGAGGGGGTAGGAAAGAGTCCAAGAAAAAGGTAAAATTTCCATGCAAGTTATGCAATGGGGATCATTTGACTCATCTCTGCCATAAGATCCAAGACGTTCAACGCTTGTTAGTGCAGCAGGGGTCCTCTAGCTCCCAGGCTGTCCTCACTAACCATTTTCCCCAAGGGCAACAATTACTTGCTGGCGGAAACTCTAATGCTGGTACCCTGCAGGGGGAAACCAGGAAGGGGATAATTTGTCAAATGTCTACATGATGAGCTCGCATATCAACGTCGCTATGTGATCGCGTGATTACAGTGAATAAAAATCATCTAGGGCTAAGTCTGCTTCCGATGTCTCAGAGCCGCTCCATATTGAGAGGCCCTCTATTGAGTCTATGCCTCGGATGCCAAAAGGCTTTGCAAAGCTCTCGACCATTAACCATAATGCTAGGGCAGCCCAGAGCTACTCAATTATAGAGGATCTAGCTTAGAGTCCTTGTGCTATGTCAGTGTTAGAGGTACCCCAGTCATGCCTCGCTCAGAGGAGTGCATTACTCTCGGAAATCAAAGGAGTAGATCCAAAAAATTCTCTTGTGCTTACTTTTGATATGTTAAATGTCAAAAAGAGACTCCTCCATCATACGACTTTCCAGATAAAGTCTACATATCGAAATACCAACATCTTTCGAACCATTATCGATGAGGGAGCTTCCACATGTGTGATGTCCATGTCATGTTGGAAAGCCATTGGATCGCCTCAAGCTATTCTTTCACCGACTCTATTGACGACATTTGATGGAAAGTATCATAGGCTGCATGGGATTATTCCAACCTTTCCCATTTGTGTTTGGGGAAAGGTGGTAAATATTGAGGTAGAAATAGTCGATGCGAATCTGGATTACAACCTCCTCTTATGTAGGAATTGGATTTATGAGATGGATGCCATAGTTTCATTGTTATTTTGCATCCTTTGTTTTCCTCATGAGGGGTGGATCATAAAAGTTGATCAGATGGACTATTCTCCGGGTGACTCCCACACATATTTTGAGTCTACTATTCCATTAGTGGATAATCCTAGGCAATCTATAGAGAATTTAGGAGTTGGGATGTACTCTTCTTTAATGGGTACTTTTGATCTTCTTGCTCCTACAGCTAGAATCAATGCTATTTCATCCTCCAAGGGATATTCTTGAAGAGAGTTATTTCGAACTCATTATTTTTCGGACCCTTGGCCTTTACCCTCATCTACCACCACATTAGAAGGAGGGCAGGTAGGTGGAATGGCATGTCCTATGTCTGCAACAGAAATTGCTTATCAGTCTATTGTTAACTCTGCAGACTCCCATCCTACTCCTTTCTCACCAGAAGAGTTAGATGGAGAAGTGGCTCCGGCCTGGACCCTCGATTCAACTTCGACTCAGGATTGCTTAGATACAATCTTACCATCTGAGGAAACAATTCTAGAAGAAATGATGGGTGTTGATATACCATGGGATGATCTACATCATCGTGTGTTAGGCCCCTATACTACTAGTGTAACCCCTTATTGTTATTAGTACAACCCACTTATTATATTGATGTACCCATGTAGTGCCCATATTGTTACTAATGTGCCCCATAAAAGCCCACTATTGTTATTATTGTGCCCTTACATTATTATTGTTATGTCGGCTCTGGTTATGTTATGACCCCTTAGACTCCTATATATAGAAAGGAGGTCTTTTCATTTGTATCATCCAAGAATTGTTCATTTATGTAATGTAAAGGAGGTTTCCCCCTCGAAGAGGCTGAATTCTAATTCGTTGATCTATCTTTTCTATCTTTTCTTGAGCTGGTTTCATAACATTTGGTATCAGAGCTTTGGATTCTAGGGTTTCGTTGCTCCAAACAGGTCATCGTGGCATTTTCGCTATAACTTTTTTTATGTGATGTTTCAGAAGTTGTAAAAAAACCCATTTGAGAAGAAATCGCGCTGAACCTTGGGTCCGAATTTCAGAGCATTTTGCGCGATATTTGCGGAGATATGATATGAGGAAGTTGGTCTTTTTGCAGACTCCTGAATTACATTCAAAACAGGTGACCTGGGGAAAATAGTCATAACTTTCTCTCTGAGCATTGGATTGAAATTTCGTAAGAAGGTACAGAAAGAGGACAGACTGTAGTTTCTTGTATGCATTTTTCAGATCCATAGGTCGAAAAATTGACACGTGGCACTTCATACAAGTTCGCTCTTCTGGAAAGGTCTATAATCAGGTCATCTTGGGAGATTGTGCATAACTATTTTTTGGGGAATCCAATTTGGATCAGACTAGTGGCATTGGAAAGAGGACACAGAGGGCTACTACAGGTAGCAATTTTAGAACTTAAATATCCGCAAGTACAGAGTTACAGTCGTTTCAAGTTCGAGGTCCTAAAATCAAGAAAAAGCAAGATGAGGAAGTTTGATGGCAAGGATCCAGTAAATTGGATACTTCAGATGGAGCAATATTTTGATCTACATGGTGTACCACTGTTACAAAAGGTATGTATTGCATCTTCATATTTAGAACCAGAGCAATTTTTATGGTATAAAGGGCTTTGTTCTCGTAAAAAACTTGTTATGTGGTCAATTCTCACGGAGGAAATGATAGCACATTATGAGGATACAAAGAGCAACACCTTTTTTAGAGCAACACCACAACAATTGGAAAGAGTAAAAGGGCTTTGTGACATATTTGAAAGTAAAATTATGGAAACAAGGAAGTCTACCCCTCACAACTATAAAGATGGATGTGTTGTTCCTCCTAGCCTTCCACAACCTACAAGGGTTACACCACAACAATTGGAAGAAAAAAGAGAAAAAAGGGCTTTGTTACAATTGTGATAGCAAATGCACTAAAGGTCATAAGTGTGCTGAGAAGAAATTATTTTACATAGAGTATGAAGAGGAGGAAGAAAAGGATCAAGAAACATCAAAAGAAGAGGATATATGCCAGGACCCAACCCCAGAGAAAGAAGAAATGAATCATAACATATCTTGTAAACTATTGGCAAGAATGACCACTCCTCAAACTCTCAAGATAGAAGGAAATATCAAGAAGAAAAAGGTGCAAGAAGTGAAAGATCACATCGAGCATCAACAACAAGTTCTCCAACTTTTAAAGGATAGCGCCACTTCAGTGCAAAATCAAATGAAACAACAGGTAGATCAACATCATAGTGAAAAATGTTTTGATATAGGCGATTGGGTATTTTTATTGCTACATCTAAAGCAAGCTATTTATGAGAAGGAAACGTTGGCAATACTACATGCACTTAAAAAATGACGACCTTACCGAATGGGAAGACTCTTCAAGGATGAGGATGTGGAAGCATTTTTTTGTGCTATTTCTATTATCCAACCAGATTGGATAAATGAAGCAAGGAATGAATGGAAGAAGGAAAAAGAAGTATGGCCACTTATTCAAAACTTGCAAAAGATCCAAATTCAAACAATATTCCCAGATATTGAAAAGGAAGGAAACATCATATTGGAACCTGGAGCAGTCACAGAAACAAGAACCCGATAGCTACGAAATCGATCAATTTCAGAGTATCTCATCAAGTGGAAGAACATACCCGCTGAAGATTCCACATGGGAGGACAAGAATTTTATACAGAAGCATCAAGAACTACTCAAGCGTTGAGGACAACGCTTTTTGAAGAAGAGGGGCATGTTAGACCCCTATACTACTAGTGTAACCCCTTATTGTTATTAGTACAACCCACTTATTATATTGATGTACCCATGTAGTGCCTATATTGTTACTAATGTGCCCCATAGAAGCCCACTATTGTTATTATTGTGCCCTTACATTATTATTGTTATGTCGGCTCTGGTTATGTTATGACCCCTTAGACTCCTATATATAGAAAGGAGGTCTTTTCATTTGTATCATCCAAGAATTGTTCATTTATGTAATGTAAAGGAGGTTGCCCCCTCGAAGAGGCTGAATTCTAAGGCGTTGATCTATCTTTTCTATCTTTTCTTGAGCTGGTTTCATAACATCGTGCATATTTCCTCCCTCATTTGCAAGAAATTGAGTCAAGTTTGTCAAGTCTTTCTACTAGTGATGTTCATACATTTTTAAACCCTTTGGCCCCAACATAATTTTATGTCGAAGGTAACATGTCTGTTATCTCACAAACTGTATCGGTGAACATCTCCAGGAATCCTAACATAATAAAAAATGTATTCATTGGAGCGGATTGTTCCCCTAAAGAAATTCAAACTTATGCCGATCTCTTCAAAGAGTTTCGTGATGTTTTCGCTTGGTCTTATGAGGAAATGCCTGGAATAGATCCATCTATAGTCCAACATGAGATCAAGAAATACGAAAATGCTAAACCTATTCGTCAAAATCTTCGACCGGTTAATCCTAGAAAAGAAACAGCTATCAAATCCGAAGTCAAAAAGCTACTAAAGGTGGGTTTCATATACCCCGTTCCTTTAAATGAGTGGGCCTCTAATCTAGTCCCCGTAGACAAAAAGCAAGGAAAGATTCGAGTATGCATTGATTTTAGGGACCTAAATAAGGCTTGTTTGAAAGACAATTACCCCACACCCTTTATTGATCAAATTATTGATGAATGTGTGGGTAATGAATTTTTTTTCGTTCATGGATGGATTCTCTGGTTATAATAAAATTACTATCCGTCCAGAAGATCAGCACAAGACAACCTTTATTTATCCTTGGGGTACGTTTACGTACAAAAAAATGCCTTTTGGCCTCAAAAATGCTGGAGCCACTTTTCAGTGGGCCATGTCTTATGCTTTTCATGACATCAATCACGTTATCTTAGCATATATGGATGATATAGTTGCTCGTTTCAAAGGACAATTTAACGAAGATATCCTTCCAAACATTTGTTTACTATCTCAGTTTTCCCATTAGATTGAGGATGATAAGATGAGATATGAGCTAACTGAGTACTGAGACAAGAAAATAATTCTGTCCAAAAATTTCCAGTGAAAATGGGATCTCTATTGCTTACAATAATCTTTGGGTTTCCATGTAGCTCTTGAAGTGTTTCCACAAATGTAGTAGAAACTGTACTGGCTTTAAATGGATGCGATAATGCACAAAAGTGTGTATACTTGGTAAGTTTGTAAACTACCACCATGATGACACTCTTTCCTTTGGACCTGGGTAAACTTGTGATAAAATCCATTGAAACCTCCTCCCAATGTTGGCTTGGAATGGATAAAGGCTGTAATAGACCTAGGGTCTTAATTGTTTCAACTTTATTTTGTTGGAAAACCAAACATTCCACCACCAAATTTTGAATATACGATTTAAGGCCATCCCAAAAAAATTCCTTCTTAACACTGTGGTAAGTTTTTAAAATTCCTAGGTGCCCTCCTAAGGGAGAAGTGTGCAATTCCATAAGAATCTTTTATTTGAGTTGGGAATTCTTACATAGGTATAAGTGATCTTTGTACCATAACAAATCATTTTTCCAGCTAAATGTATCAGATGTACTGGGATCTTGTTGTAACCTTTGAATGAGTTCCCACACTTCTTCGTCATTCTTCAATCCATCCCTTGCTTCATTTATCCAATCTGGTTGGATAATAGAAATGGCACACAACAATGCTTCCACATCCTCATCCTTTCTTGAGAGTGCAATTGCCACAACATTTTGCTTCCCTTTTTTGTAGATGATTTCAAAGTCATAACCCAACATCCTTGTGACCCATTTTTGTTTCTCTTCAGAGGATAATCTTTGTTCTAAAAAGTATTTAAGACTATCAAGATCCGTTTTTACCTTGAAGTGTCTTCCCATTAGATAGGGTCGCCATTTCTTACATGCATGTCGTATTGCCAACATTTCCTTGTCATAAATAGATTTGTGTAAATACTTTCCTTTGATTGGATGACTTTCGAAAGTAATGGGTCTTTCATCTTGCATTTAAACAACACCAATTCCATTTCCTGAAGCATCACATTCCACAATAAAGGTTTTTGTGAAGTTCGGCGTAGCTAAGATCGGTGCTTGGTACATTGCCTCTTTAAGATGTTCGAAGGCCTTTGTTGCTTCTGGAGTCCATGAAAATGCATCTTTCTTCAATAATTTTGTTAGAGGTGCTGCTATTTTCCCATAATTCTTAACAAACTTGCAATAATACCCTGTCAACCTGAGAAATCATCGCAAATGCTTTATGGATGTGGGGATTTTCCATTCCTTAATGGATTTAATTTTGATAGGGTCTACCTTAACACCTTCATGAGATATAATATGACCCAGATATTCCACCTCTTGTACTCCAAAGAAACATTTGGATCTTTTTGCATATAGTTGTTTCTCCTCCAATAGTTTGAGTACCCTGTCAACATGTTGAACGTGATCCTTCCAAGACTTGCTATAGATTAGTATATCATCAAAAAATACTAACACAAATTTTCTAAGGAAGGGTTTGAAAATGGAATTCATCAAACCTTGAAATGTAGAAGGTTCATTAGTAAGGCCAAAAGGCATGACCGAAAATTCATAATGAACCTCATGAGTTCTAAATGTTATTTTCGGAATGTCTTCAGTCTTCATTCTGATTTGATGATATCCTGAACAAAGATCTAACTTGGTGAAGTAAATTGATCCATGTAATTCATCCAATAATTCATCAATGATAGGAATGGGAAATTTATCTTTAATAGTGAGCTCGTTGAGCTCCCTATAATCTGGATGCATGCACCATGATCCATCCTTCTTGTGCACCAATACTACTGGAGCAGAGAAAGAACTTTGACTAGGTTGAATTATACTAGCCTCTAGCATTTTTGCAACCATACATTCAATTTCACTCTTTTGGGCATAGGGATATTTGTACGACCTGATGTTTGGAGGAACACTTCTTGGAATCAAATGAATAGCATGATCATGATCATGAATAGGTGGGAGGCCTTTGGGAGTCTCAAATACCTTGGAATGATTGTCCAATAATTTTAGGAGATCTGGAGAAATAGATGATTTGGATGTGGGGACCTCTAGTGAACATAATTGTGCAATTATGCCTCGTTGTTCCTTCTTTAGAAGATTTGTCATACCGTTAGAGCTGATTATCTTTCCCGGTTTCCCTGTAATACCCCTTAATTCAACTTTCTTTCCTTTCGCACAAAATTTCATGAAAAGTTCTTGAAAATTAAAAGCTATTGTACCCAAGGATTGTAGCCATTAGACTCCTGGTACCACATCAGCACCACCCATTGGAATGGAAAGAATTGGGCTATTCAATACATATTCTCTCATGGATAGCTTGATATTATGGCACTTTCCAGAGAAATTTATGGTTCCTCCACTTGCAACCATCACTTGACACTCTGGTGCTAGATATAGTAAGCAATTCAATTCTTTGGCTATCTTACAATGAATAAAATAATGGGTACTTCCCGAATCAATCAACACTTTTACCTTTTTCTTCTTGATATGTCCTTCTACTTGATAGTTGGAGGAGTGGTAATTCCAGCCAATGCATTACAAGATATGGTCGAATTCATTTATTCTTTATCTAGGGTTTGTTCTTGGAGTATATCCTCTTCTTTTGTCATTTCTTGTTCCTTTTCTTCCTCCTCTTCACAATCTATGTAGAATAATTTCTTCTCAGCACACTTATGACCTTTAGTGTATTTGCTATCACAACTGTAACAAAGCCCTTTTTCTATTTCTTCTTTAGAAGCTTTTTCATACCGTTAGAGTTGATTACCTTTCCCAGTTTCCCTACAATACCCCTTAATTCAACTTCCTTTCCTTCCGCACAAAATTTCATGAAAAGTTCTTTAAAATTAAAAGCTATTGTACCCAAGGATTGTAGCCATTGGACTTCTAGTACCACATCAGCACCACCCATTGGAATGGAAAGCATTGGGCTATTCAATACATATTCTCCCATGGACAGCTTGATATTATGGCACTTTCTAGAGTAACTTATGGTTCCTCCACTTGCAATGATCACTTGACACTCTGGTGCTAGATATAGGAAGCAATTCAATTCCTGGGCTATCTTAAAATGAATAAAATAATGGGTACTTCTTGAATCAATTAACACTATTACCTTTTTCTTCTTGATATGTCCTATCTTGATAGTTTGAGGAGTGGTAATCCCAGACAATGCATTACAAGATATGTTCGATTCATTTCTTCTTTACCTAGGGTTTGTTCCTAGAGTATATCCTCTTCTTTTGACATTTCTTGTTCGTTTTCTTCCTCCTCTTCACAATCTATGTAGAATAATTTTTTCTTAGCACACTTTTGACCTTTAGTGTATTTTCTATCACAACTGTAACAAAGCCATTTTTCTCTTTTTTCTTCCAATTGTTGTGGTGTAAACCTTGTAGGTTGTGGAAGGCTATAGTTGTGAGTGATAGGCTTCCTAGTTGCCATAATTTTGCTTTCCATTTTTCTTGCTAACCTGAATGCCTTGTCCAATGAATCAAGATCCCAAAGGAAAACCTCATGTTGGATATTATCCTTCAAAGTTCCTATGAACACATCAATCCTATGCTCCTCTGGAATATCTTTTACCGTTATGTTCAATTTTTGGAATTCCTCAATGTGCTCCATCATTGAACCCTTTTGTTTGAGATTTATCAACTGGATAAAAAAGGTGATGTTTTTTGTATCCTCATAATGTGCTATCACTTCTTCCATAAAAATTTCCCAAGTGACCATTTGTTTACGAGAGCAAAGCCATCGATACCATACAAACTGATTTGGTTCCAAATATAAAGTTGCAATACGTACCTTTTGTGTGTTTTGCACATTATGGAGATTGAAAAATTACTCCATTTGTAGTATCCATGTCTCAGGATCCTTTCCATCAAACTTCCTCATATCGATTTTTGGAACATGGTGGGTCTTCAATCCAACATTAGAGTCTATAAAATCATGATTAACATTTCTTTTGTTCTCATCATGAGTTTCCTTTACTACCCTTTCACCATTAGTAACCATTTCTTGTAGCAACTTATTCAAATTTATCTTCAATTCTTCCATCTTAGTGTCCATGCCATTCCTCTTAGCTTCCATGCCATCCATCTTAACTTGAATTCCATTCAATTAGCTTCCATGCCATTCATATTGGCTTCAGTTACCTTTAATGAGAGTGAAATTTGTTGTACTTGGTCTTCTAATTTTGATATATCATGTTGCATTTCTTCCTCTTCTTCATGAGTCATGCTAGAGCTTTCAGGTTGCTTACTAGGTGTTCCCATTTTCTTTCTTTGGGGCATCAATTAATGCTAATAATTCTTCACTATTCCCTTTGAATTCCTTCAAACTATTTTTTCAAACCAATCTTTTGCAAAATTTAAAAAAAATACACCTTTTTTTCACTTTGTAAGAGCTTGATATTGAATCTATTGTATCTCTGTAACTATGGATCTTGAATATCTGAAATCGCGTCCTGCAGTAGCCCTTTGAGTCCTCTTTCTAACCCCGCAAGTCTGATCAAGATTGGATTCTCCAAGGAAGAGTTATGCCAAATCTCCCACGGTGACCTGATTATAGACTAGTTCAATAGAGCGAACTTGTACGAAGTGCCACGTGTCATTGTTTCAACCTTAGTACCTAAAACTGATATACAAAAAACTATAGGCCATCCTCTTTCTGAAACTTCTTATGAAATTTCAATCTGATGCTTAGAAAAAACGTTATGACGAGTTTCCCCAGGTCACCTATTTGGAATGTAATTCAGGAGTCTGCAAAAACCCTAACTTCCTCAGATCATATCTTTGAAAATACAGTGATGCAAGCTCTCAAATTCAGACCTGAAGTTCATAACGCTTTCAACTCAGATGGGTTTTTTTTTTAGCTTCTGAAACATCACAAAAAAAAAACGTTATAGCGAAAATTCCATGATGACGTGTTTGGAGCAGTGAAACCCTAGAATCCAAAGCTCTGATACCAAATGTTAGGAAACCAGCTCACAAAAAGATAGAAAAGATAGATCAACGCCTTAAAATTCAGCCTCTCCGAGGGGGAAACCTCCTTACATTACACAAATGAACAATTCTTGGATGATACAAATGACTAAACCTCCCTTCTATATATAGGAGTCTAAGGGGTCACAATATAATCAAGTTGACATAACAGTAATAACATAAGGGCACAACAATAACAATAGTGGGTTTCTATGGGGCACACTAATAACAATATGGGGATAATAGGGGAACAATAATAATGATAAGGGCTACAATGAGAATAATAATGGGGGAATCATTAGTATTATAGGGACCTAACATCCAATTGGCACATCATGTTGTATCCGACACTTTGGGCATACCGAACATCACTTAAGACTGTCACTGGCTTTACTCCTTTTCAACTAGTTTATGGGTTGGAATCTATCTTTCCTGTTGAATGTGAAATTCCTTCCCTTAAGCTAGTTGTTGAACTTCTTCCAGAGACTTCTAGTCTCAAGGAGCGCCTCGTTCATTTGGATCATCTTGATGAGTAGTATCGAGATGCCGCCACAATAAACGAAGCCCATAAAAAGAGGGTAAAAACTCAATACGATAAAGTTGTCCGTCCTAGAAATTTTTCTGAAGGTGACCTTGTCCTGGTCTACAATCAAGACAAAGACACCTTGGGGGTAGGCAAGTTTAAGTCTATGTGGTATGGTCCCTTTATAGTCAAGCAAGTTTTGAAAAAGGGAGCTTATGAATTAATTGACTTTGAAGGAAACAAGTTGGCAGAGCCCATAAATGGGCTCTACCTTAAGAAGTACTTTTCTTAGGCTTTGGCCGAACACTTGTTTGTATATATTGTATGTTTGTACATATCTATCTATCAGTTTTAGTGATGTTGATATTTTTGATCTACTTTGGCAGGTATTGATGGACGATTCAATATATTTAAGATTTGCCGATGGTGCGAGTAGGCATACCCAGAACCTTGCTTCTGCGACTTGGGTGATTTATTATCCATCTGGCCAGTTGATGGTATCGAGAGGAGTATGTATTGGTCCTGATGTTAGAGTTAGTATTTGCATACTGCCATCAATGATAAAAAATCCTCTTTTCATATCATATTAGGGTTTCGCTTAGAAATTTTTGTCATTCCACCTGGGTCCTCATTCAAAAATTTACTCACTGATGGTAGTCCAAGTCAAAATCCCACCCTCCATCAAAAAATCAATATTTGTTGGCCCACCTTCCCGTGTATTACTGAGCATATATTCATTTTAAAATCTCATTTCATCATGTCTTATGTCAATCAAGTCTACATGAAGTCTCCTCACTCAAGGTTTTCAATAGGTCTCTAGGTTTCATTTTTTCAAGGTCCAATAAAACATGATTTCATTGCATAAGGCCAACAAAAGCATGAGAGTGAAGAAATAATATCCTTTTACATTCAAAAAAGGATTTGCAACATGTAACTATGGTTGCTAGATCTCTAATTTTCATTCCAAAAGTAAGTTTTGTTTCAGATTGTAAGTTTATTTCAAAAAGAGATATGTAATATTTTTATTTATTTATGTAATTTTATGTTTATCATATGTAATAAGTCACTATTCCTAGCTTTTTACTCAAACTCTATTGCCAATATCATCCAAGCAAAATTAAAAACTGAAGATTCCCAAAACTTTAGCATCATCCACCTGCAATGGAAAAAGTTAGAAAGCAAATTAACAAAGAGGTCAAAAAGGTGAAATATAACATTAGAAAGTGGTTTTTTTTAATCTAAAAGATCAAGTTCACTCTGCTATAAAGGAATTATTGGCTTCAAACTCAGCCTCATTTGCCTCCTATCATTGATTGAGCAAACCCCAAGAGACCCTTTCCAGATTTTAAGGTGAAAATCAATAGAACAGAGTCGGCACTACTCATTTCCTTCTGGTATTTGCGCGTTTCCTTCTGGCGTTGCGCGTTTACCTGGCACTGCACGTTTCCTTAACATGTTGTGCATTTCCCTAAGGCATTGCACACTTGCCCGAGGCGCTGTGCACTCTGTATTAGCACTGCGCGTTTGTCCAGGAATGCTCCAGTTACCTCCTTAGCTCCTCCAAGGTCCATTCAAACTCAAAACATGTAAGAAGCTGCTTGGGAAGGTGTTTTTCTTCCTCCTCAAGTCACTCCCTAAGTGTTTGAAAGATTTAATTGAAGATTTGGTTTAAGCTTATATTTAAACCCTAGATCTCCCCCCAAAAACTTCCTTGCACTCTCAATCCCTTTCATACACTCCCCTACACCTTCCTTCCCTTTCCCTAAACCATTTTATCCCAGATACCCTCTAATCTTTTGTCCCAAAACCCTAAGTCCTAGGTGATACAACTACTTAGGCTCCCAAAACCCCCTATATTGCAAATAATTTCCCCCATCCCCAAGCTATCATACTACTACTCTATATCCCCCTCCAATACATATATCCCTTCACCCATCATCTTCATATTTACCCTTCCCCATACATTGTATTTCCTAAAAACTACATTCTCACTACCCCATACCTCCCTAGGGTTTTATATTAAACACCATGCTAGATAAGGAATACAAACCACACAATGAGGAAGAGGAAATTGATAGAGAAGAAATAGAGGTTAAGAAAGCTCACAAAGGAGGCCAGATACATAGATTTGAGCACACAGATCTCAGGGAACTCTTAACATCCCTTATGATTGTGACATCCTTCAAATGGGTAGGCTGTTATGATTTATGTGAGCAAGTTCAGGCGGTCCAACACCATCCTGAGTTGACTAGGCACTTCATATCCAAACTCCAACACAACAAGGTTACTCTAGCATGTGTCACATTTACTCTATCTACTACCATTATATAAGCTGCACCAGGATCCCAGATGTTGGGGAGAAATGGTTTAAACAAGGTGATTTGGGGAGGCATTATTATGAGCCTTACATGAAACCAAGGTACATAAATGAAAGAAGGGGTTATTTTCCCTTTTCACACCTCTTTGACATATATGCCTCAATGATAAAGATTATTATGAAATATTTTTCATGTGAAGGAAGATTCTCCAGAGTCTATTCTTATCATATCCAACTTTTAATGCATTTCACTTGGGTAAAAATGCTCAATATACCCTACTATCCTTTCCAGAGTGTTGAGAAGATGGCCTATATTACCTAAAAGAGGGAGTATAAAGATCAAATGAAGAGCCTATTTCATCATTCCCTCATTAAAATCATAGTCCTTTATCATCTCAAGGAACTCAACATTGCTTGGAGCACCTTCATAGCTAATCCCATATTCACTCATGCATCTACTTAGAATGTTCAAAACATCCCTTCATCATCTCATCCTTCCACCTCCATTCCTCCATCTCAGCCCATTGAGCATTCATCCTCATCTGATGAGTCAGCCACACCATCACCTCCATCATCACCATTCCATGAGCATATTCATTCACCTAATAGAGATGAATTCAGAGAGCAAGAGCACATTGAACAGGTTGAGGTCAACAAACCTAAAGAGGTTGATTTGGGCATTTTGCCTCATACTTATCAGAGGGGACATAGGCAAGTGTTTTCCCCACAGATTGTGGGAGGGGCCTTGCCTTGTTCATCAACAAAGTAGGTACAGAAAGGCAAGGAGAAGATGACAGAGACAAAGATCCAATAGGAGGAGGACCTCCATGAGACAGAACATGATTTTCACTTAGTTGACCTAAGTCAGCATGATGACAGTGAAAACACAAGCATTGTCATCAAAGAAAAGGATGCACTCATAGGGGACATGGAAAATTTTAGGGGCTAATGTTTTCCTAGTGGGCTAATTTTCCATGATTTTGCCACAAAAAAGATTCGCCAATTTCAAATTTTATAAAAGATGATTCGCCCAAACTTTAGAATATAAAATTATTTTACCTTAAAAATCACCAACATTGTATAGAGGCTATATATAAAATCATTATAAATTTTAATAATTTTACAAATATATCAATAAAATTTTTATAGTTTTCATATTAGAGATTAGTGAGATTTGCCAATGTTTTTAAACTTCAAGAAAACTTTCCATCCTTCAAATTTTCCTTGATAGGGGAGCTCCAGGTCAACTTGTAGAGGGAAAAATACATCATTCAATACTATGAGCAGGATAGTTTGAGACCAAACATGAGCTCATGGAGATTCAGCTCATCAAGGCAAAGAGGGAGGCTGAAAAATCTAAAGCTTTACTTAATGAAGCATATGGAGAATATAGTGACCAACTAGAGGAACAGGTGCCAAGAAGAAGGCCAAGGAGCAGAGGCTGAACTAGTTAATGAGCTCACCCTAAATGAACAATTTTCCAAAATGGTCAATGAGAACCAAGAGCATTGGCTTGAGAGGGTGAAAAACCACCTTGAAAACCTCCTAGACAAGGCCAAAAGGGACAATAACATTCAGAGAAAGATGGAAAATTATTATTTCCGAAGAAATCAAATAGCTAGGGCAAAGCTCAAGGCTGCCAAGGCAAGAATTGAAGCCCTAATTCAACAAGGGGAGAAGAAGAAGCTTGATATACTTGCATAGGCTTAACTCCATGCCTAGCAACATCAAACCTTAGCTTCTTGCCAAATTTTTAGGACTTTTGGCACATTTTTGGTAAAATTATCTCTCCTGTTGTTGGGCATGGAATCTGCCCACGACATATTTTGGGGCTCAAAGCCCAAATTTTGAGTTGATATTGTTATAAAGCTTCACGAATTGCGGGCACAAAATGTATGTTAGAGTCATACGGCTGTCTGCCCTAGTTTTGAATGTAATGTTTGCCTACCCATGGTTTGCAGACCATGGGATTGTATAAATAGAGCGAGGCTCTAATTTGTAAAGACATCTAATAAAATGGAATAGAGAATAGGCATGAAAGGTCTTAGAGATTAAGTCGAAGTGCGAAGTGTGTCTTGTGTGTTAGAGTAGGGGAAGGATCTGTAGTTGAGTGCGTAGAGGCCTAGTAGAGTCCGCAACTGAGTGCGTGGACCCTTGCAACTGAGTGCACAGGGTAGAGTCGAGTCTATAATTGGAGAAAACACTAATAAGGAAAGGTTTTGTTACCCGTTTTGTGTATCTTTTCTGAGTTATTACTTGTTTGATATCATTTTCGAATATACTATTTCTTTACTCGTGCACTTGTATGAATGGTGAAGCGCACTTGTATGAATGGTGAATACTTTTAAGTATAACTAAAAGAATATAGATAAGCTAAGTTAACCAACTAATATTAGATTACTAGCAAGGAATTGGGTAATAACACTGTTCGGCCCCCGAGTAGGGTTGCGCGAAGGCAGCATCAAAGGTTGCAGGGAACGGGTAAGTAAGCATAGCACCATGTGTGCCGCGAACCACTTGAACCCATCAGACATCTCTAGGGTGTAGAAACCTGGTTCTAGCACCCTCCCATACTACCTTGGGTGAGACCTCAGTTCGAGCTACATGGATTCTTGCCGAAAGGGCCAGTAGTACCGGGATTTGTTTGGCTAAATCACATTCGAACCTGGGTCAGGCCCCAACAAGCCAACAAATGGTTCCATTGCCGAGACTAGGATCTCCATAAGGGATGTCTGATGTTGTGTCACTGGAATTTGATGAAGAAAGAAATTGAAGGGTGGTTGGACAGAAAAATTCACGAGTTTGCGGCGCAGGAAAATAGGAACTCGCGAGTATCAAAGGAACAGTCAGTGAAGGTGTAGGCTCGACAAACCGATTGTGTGGACTCCAGAATTGGTGCGCAGACTAGAAGCATCGGAAGATAAGATCATGTGTGCCATGGACCATTGGCTCGATCGAATTATAGAAGGGTTTATCTCCGAATTCGTGGTAGATACTTCAGTCAACTAAAGTGAGGTAGAACGACTCTTCCTCAAAGGACTGTGAGGTAACTACATTAAATCTTTGAACACTTGGATTAAAATGCTATTGTGTGAAAAGTGGGTTATGCGAATAAATTGATGTTTGGGGCTACACAAAGTGGGAGGATCTATAGAAAAGGTAGCACAAAATTAGAAACCAGCCCCTGGATTTTGCCTCGGCGAGAAAGCGAGAAAGAGCTCGTGAAAGTTTCACCAAGAAGTATGATCAGTCTGATAAGGCAGTGAATTCTGCGCATACCACCTCCACCTACACCACCACCAGTCTCACCATCTTCACCTCCAACTTTTCCCACACCACCTCCGCCACCACCACAGTTCAATATGGCGAGCGCGGTAAAATTGCCAATATTTAGAGGAGTAGGGAATGAAGACCCGGACCAATTTTGGTTCGTGGTAAATGCTGTATGGCAAGCACAAGGAGTCGTGGATGACAATATAAGGAAGACAATGCTGGTAAGCGCATTGTAGGATCGTGCACTAACATGGTACATTAAGCATTCTAATGACCATCCAAACACATGGATCAAAAATATCTAAGCTGCACTGAACAGGGAATTTAGTAGGCCAAAATCGGAGACACAATCGATTATCAGGTTTAAGGAAATTGTGATGCTTCCAGGAGAGACCCCATGGGATCTAGATCAGAGACTAAAGAGTATGATTCGTGTAGCCAACATGACCTTGATGGATGGACAACACCGTGCATGGTTTGTAGCATCACTAACGCCGCATTTAAGGATGGTGTTGTCACAGCAGAAGTTATCCACCCAGGCTGAAGCTTTGGAGATTTCAATGAGGCTGTAGGAGACCCTATATAGGATCCTCGCCTGGGAGTCCAACAAATCCATGCGCAACTGCAAAATTTGTCTCTAGAAATGCAGAGTTTGAAACAGGACATGACAACTCGGCCAGAGGCGCGGGAGGAGGTATGGTGCATAAAATGCAAAGGCCAGGGGCATAACAAGGACCATTGTCCAGTGTTCGCGAACTACTTGGCAGGAAGAGGGCCAATGCCATTAAGACTAGAGGCACAAGCAGGACCGAGCGCGGTGCCTAGATTATGGTGAACGATTTGTCAAATAGGAGGAAAACATGCTACGGATAATTGTCATCTATTACAGAAGTATACGTAGACGTCTCAACAATTATTCTGTAATTTTTGCAAGTTGGTAGGCCATGATGAGTGCACCTGTAGAAGTTGTGAACCGATGATGGATCGAACTTTGCCTACAGAGTGTAGACTGAAATGCGAGCCCTCGATCTAAATGCAGGCATGGCGCACACTGGATTTCAGGGGCGCGGACAAGGTCGAGGTGGAATGGGACCAGGAAGGGGTCACAGGCACCTGATTTGTTACAATTACAAAGGGATAGGGCATTATGCCCACGATTGTACAAATCCGACGAGGGCATCATGTTTATATTGTACTCAGTTTGATCATGAGATGGAGGATTTCCCTACACTGATAGTGAGGCTGCGCGATAAAGGGATACTCCAGCCTCCCCCGACTCAGAATTTGCAAATGATGAGGTCTGAGCCGTGCGAAGAGGACCCGAATGTAAACATCATGCTTTGAAGTGGTATCATGACAGGAGATGACAAAGATAAGAAACCTAACGAAAGTGCATGGGTTCGCAAGGTTTCTACAAAGGAACCTGAATTTGAACATGCGAAGGAGACATTCATGGAAGCTAAGAAGAGCTTCACAAAGGCCTCTACTTCAGGTAGTAAGGGTCAACTAGAACCGGAGATGGATCTTTCAATGCTCACTACATTTCTGGAGACATGCATGAAGCTGCTGCGCAATAGAAAAGCGATTAAGGCACTGTAAGAACTTATCACTAGGTGCGTGGGGTCTAGAAAACTGTGCTTAGTCTGGAAGCTCAGAAAGCACACTTCGCGAATAGGAAGGGAAATGAGATTGACTGCGCAAATCGGAGAGTATGAAATGGATCAAGTGATCCTGGATCTAGGATCAGACACGAATGTACTGCCAAAATAGACATGGAGCGCATGGGCAGTCCCACGTTGCAATGGTCCCCTATTCAATTGCGAATGGTGAACCAGCAGAAGATCCTACCGATGGGAAGATTGCAGGGAATAACGGTAGACATTAAAGGTGCGAGCGCGCTTGCAGATTTCAAAGTGATAGAGATTGTCGATGACAACAATCCCTATCCAATGCTACTGGGAATAGATTGGGCCACTGATGTGAACAGAGTGATAAACCTGAAGAAGCGCAAAATGATTTTTGAGAAAAAGTCATTGTGCATAGTGGTACTGCTAGACCTGCGGAAAGAGCACGCTACACAGAACCGGTGCACAACGATGATAGTGATGACGATATCGACTATATCTATAAGATAACCATGGGAGAGCAGGATTGGGCCAATCCAACAGAAGATGGCAGGATTTCGTGGGAGCGTGAAAGCTCCTGCACATTGGATTCAGACGAGGAAACAGAACGATGGCAGAGCCCGTTACACGAGATAACCACGCTAAACTACAACATGATGATAAGGTCACTACGATGTGTAGCAACAGAGGTGAGAGATCTACCTATGTATGATGAGTTGACCGCGATGGATGAATTCCTGAACAAATTTGAAAACGAATTGCTAGAAAAGTAGTGGTTCGATGATCTGCAATGGCACTGCACCCTACGCCCGCAAGGTGGTGGGGTACGCACCAGTAGAGTTTCGGGAACTGGCACAAATGCAGAAATATGATACACCTACAATTTGGGAAACTGCAAATGCGGTTAACAAAAAAATATGATGGCTGCGATTATCCACATGCACACCTCGTGAAATGGACCAAGGTCCACGGGGAAGAGCCATAGCCTGAATGGATGCATTTGTTCTACCATACCCTAGATGTCATACCCATGAATTGGTATACTAAGACGGAGCTTCGCCATGCTATGAGTGAATGGGATAACTTGCGCGAGGGATTTCTATTAACTTTCACATTTGAAGATCATTGGTGGGATATAGTTGATGATGTGCTAAAAGCAGTAAATGCAACTATCTTCAAAATACCCTAGGAGCCAATGGAAGTGCTTCTGCCAGAATGGGCGACACAGTTGAACTACACATTAGAATGTTACAATGTAAATGTTGAGGAGAATGATGAGGATCCACGGAATATTAACATTCCACAAATGGAAGGATGCCATGAGGTTCGAGGACCATTGATTGAGGATCATGACATCACTGCGCTGCTAAAAACGAAGTAGGTAAACATTGGGATAGACGCATAACCAAAGTATGTAATGCTTGGAGACTATTGGGATGATGCCACGGTGGATAAGGTCACTGAGTTACTCTGCGAATACCAAGACTTATTCTCAACCAAAATTATGGATTTAAAAGGGATCGTTGGCGACTTAGGGATGATGAAGATCACCCTAAAACCCGACGTGAAGCTGGTCAAGTATAGGCCTTACCGCTTGAATCTAAAGTACAAGGAAAAGGTCTGCATAGAACTAGACAAAATTCTCGCAGCTGGAATTATTGAGCTAGTGGAAGAATCCGACTGGGTGAGCCCTATGGTAGTACAAGAGAAAAAGTAGAAGGGAGAAATAAGAATATGCATGGACCTTAGGAAGTTGAATGATGCTTGTGTACACAACCCATTCCTGACACCGTTCACAGATGAATTATTGGAAAATGTTGGCGGACAAGAAGCATACTTGTTAATGGATGGGTTGTCTGAGTACCACTAGATCAAGATCGTGCCAGAAGACAGAAGAAAAATGACCTTGGCAACGGAATGGGGCTGCTTTTAATACACCGTTATGCTGTTTGGATTGAAGAACGCACCAGCCATCTTTTCACGCATCGTTGTTTCCACATTCAAAGAGTACATCCACAAGTTCTTGGAGGTCTATTTGGATGATTGGACTATCTTCAGATTACTTAAGCACCATGTAGCAAGTTTACACTTGATGCTGGATACTTGTCGACGACACCAGATTGCGATAAACCTTAAGAAGTGCACATTCCTCGATCCTGTTGAGTCTTGAAAATGTCATTCATTTGCATTACACTTTCACTATTATGACCATTATATCACCTCCATTTCATCTCCATTTCACTACTATGTCACCACATTCATCCCACTTTCATTATCATTGGGCCACCTTTATGTTTTTCCAATATTTATTATTTCTAAGCCTTTTAAGTGAATTTGTGGTTAAACATTAGAAAATAATGTGCATATGCTTATACCTAACAAATGGGTTGAGGTTGTTGACATGTGTAGGTTGAAAGGAGACTTCTAGAAGACCCTTATGTGGCACTCTAAGGCCAAATTCGAATTTGGTTGGAAAGAATCATGGGATCATGAGGATATGTGTCACATCTCCTAATTGTATTGTAACTCTAAGAAGACATGTGTCTTATCAGTTCCTATTTTGATTAGGACTCTAGAGGTAGAGGGAGAGATTCATGGACTCTCATTAATGAGATGGCTCTCATCTTTTTGTATAAATAGGAGATCTCTCTCCTTCATTTGTTAGTCTTCCCTTTTAGTCTTTTCTTAGTCCTTTTAGCTTGTTAGTCCCATGGCTTTTGAAAGCTTTTGTACTTTGTACTTTTGAAGAAATTGAATAAAGCTTTGATGTTCTCAACATGGAAGGAGATGTGAAGTAGATGTCATGGAGCATATTAGGATGTAAGTAGAGTAGATTTCATTTTGTAAATATTGCTTTGTAGAATGTAAGGTAGATTAGATTTTTCATTTATGCAATTTTAATTCATGCAAGTGTGTTTAATTTTGCTTTGATTTCATGACTAATGGCATATGTGATCATCTTGTCTATGTTGCTGACCTTTATTTTTCTAGTTTGATTTTCATTAGTATCATTTCTTTAACTTGCACTTTACTTTCTGCTCTTAGATATCAAGTTGTTCATCTATTGATGGTTCTTTTTCCATAATCAAATAACTTTATTGGAGCCAAAATATCACTTAGTACAGCTTGGTTTAGTTTGCTTTAAGACTCACATTGCTGACTTGTTCATAACTGTTATCACATGATAAATCTAGCTGAAAGGCAAAAAGGTTAAGAAAAGGTTAAAGTAGTGTGATTTGTCTCCTTTATGTAGTGTCACTTAGATTTCACATTTCATTTTCATTTTAAATCAGCAGCATAGATACTGGGCCGATGTCATTAGTTCTTTATTTGATGTCTTTATTTTCCTTTAAGCATTTGATTTCATAGGTAGTAGGGGGCCCCTGCCTTGTATAGTTGTCACTTTAATTTCTTGTATTTCTTTTTCTGATTTTCATGTATATTAATGTACAGTTTGAATTACTGCATTTTATTTTCTTTTTAACATGTATATTATTGTACATAAATTGCTTTCAAGTTGATTGTAGATTAGTGATGCACATAGCCTTTTAATGAACTAATGACGTGATAGAATCATCTTGTCCTTTTGCTGAAGCAGCAAGGATACTGGGTCTCATAGTCATTCTCTCATTATTTGATTATTGCATGTTAGAACAAAACCCCAAAAACAACATAAACTATAAAACAACGAAGTAAGAGAAAGATTAACTAAGCACATATAGTGCACCACACTTCATCAGTTTACGATACCCGGATTGATAATTTATGTAGAGCAATTTAAGACGTTAAATTGACTAGACAGTTCCCTTGGGAAACCTATTGGGACATGTGCTCTGCAAACAGGGACTGATGGTGGACCCTGCAAAGATTGTCATTATTCTAAATTTGGAAGCACCGCGAAGTGTTAAATAGTTTCGCGCTACCTTGGGACACATCGGGTACTACAGAAAGTTTATCAAAAGCTATTCCCAAATCATCACACCGATGGAAAAACTATTGAAAAAGGATGTTACATTTTGCCGAAATGACGATTGCATGAAAAGTTTGGATGTCCTGAAGGGGAAATTGGCCTTCGCTCCAATCCTGGTCTTCCCAAAATGGGATGTGGAGTTTCATGTCCATGTTGATGCGTCATGTATTGCATTGGGAGCAGTGCTCACACAGGAGAGCGAGGAAGGCTTGGATCACCCTATCGCGTTTGCAAGCTTGAGGTTGTCCAAAGCAGAGAAGAACTATTCCATCACCGAGCGTGAGGGGTTGACGATGGTATATGCGCTTGTTAAGTTATGGTATGTTCTATGCTTATAACAGTTTACTTCTTTTTCTTATTATATTCCACCGATTAGCAATCACATGTACATAAAGTAAAGTGCAGATAGAACATTAAACGATCGACAGAAAACAAGCCAAGACAAGAGACACAAGATGTGGCGGCTAGCCAGGGACAAACCCCACAATGTGTGGGGAAACCCTTTGATCAAATATTCTTTTATCTTCAATAATTCAACAGAGAGAAATAGTACAATAAATCTGATTCATATCAGCAGTAGTAAACCCTAGATCAGTAGCATCAACATTAGCGGCTTCATTATCAAACTAGGGCAGACCATATCTCACAAACCGACAGTCGGATTGACTTCATTCCACCACCAAAAGTTTCGACTTCCAGAGGAGGTTCAGATGAACCTACAGCACAGTTCATATGAGGAGATCTTCTAGGCCACGCAAGTCAATCTTTACTTCTGCAGTTGCAGCTTCAGTTTCAGCAGTTTCCGGCTTCAAACTAGGGCAGTCGATATCTTGCAAACCATTCGTCAGATTGACTTCATTCCACCACCAAAAGTTGTGGATTTCAAAGGAGGTTCAGATGAACCTACAACACAGTTCCAAAGATGAGATCTTCTAGGCTACGCAAGTCAATCTTTACTTCTGCAGTTGCAGCTTCAGTTTCAGTAGTTTCCGGCTTCAAACTAGGGCAATCGATATCTTGCAAACCGTTCGTCGGATTGACTTCATTCCACCACCAAAAGTTGTGGCTTTCAAAGGAGGTTCAGATGAACCTACAGCGTAGTTCCAAAGAGGAGATATTCTAGGCCATGCAAGTCAATCTTTACTTCTGCAGTTGCAGCTTCAAATTCAACAGCTTCCGGTTTCACATGTGTGAGAGAGAGAGACCCATTTCAGCGCAGTAGAGAAGAGACTCATATCTGCGCAGTAGAGAGAGAGAGATGTGATGAGATGAGTGAGTCCAAATGAGGAAAAGTCCTCTTATATTTATACACAACGTTGGTGGGTGAATAGATGCGACTGTTGGGCTTCTGAGCCTACATGAGTTGTAGGTCGGCTTGATAATAATTCCATAATCAAAATAAATTCATATCTCCATGAATACTTATCAGAATTGGATGATCTTTATATCAATCCTACACCTCTCGACGAGAGGAATCTAATAAAAATATTATTAGCCATGAATAAGATGACCCACATGAAGTTTTTCCCTGGTTTCCAATTTTAACACTCCCTCTCAACCATGGAGAACTCCATCTGCAATCTGTCTATCGGTCGTTACTATTCATCCATCAAATGCACTGCCTTGTACAACCTGACCCTTGCCCTGCTCTGCTCTATTTTTCCTGTTCTGCTTTGTCTTGTTCTGTTCTGCTCTGCTCTTGCATTGTTCTGTTCTACTCTGCTTTTGTCTGAATTATGAAGAAGAAGAAATGATCGAGGATGTATCATACTGACTCAAAGTCAGTCTCAGAGTATGTACCACTAGTCCCAGACTAGTCTTAACCAACCCAAAGTCAGCATCATAGTGAGTACAACTCCAATGGTCCCAGACCAATATCATCCTCCACTGACTCAAAGTCCGTCTCAGAGTATGTACCACTGATCCCAGACTAGTCTCAACCGACCCGAAGTCAGCATCATAGTATGGTACAACTCCTACCACTGGTCCCAGACCAGTATCATTGATCCCAGATCAATGGAGGTCATCCTAGCGTAGGGAGTACGGTAGTTACAACGATGCGTCCATCGGTACTACTATGGTCCCTAACTTCATTTCCCTTCTCATTGATCAGATGAGAGGTACTTCCCATGAGTCCCAAACTGCATGGGTAGGATGCCTCGACAGGAGAACTAATCAATCCTTTCCTCACAAGAAAACACATCAATCCTGCTACAATTTCCTTGGAGAACACATCAATCCAGGCTGCCATGGAGAACACATCAATCCAGGCCTCACAGGAGAGCACATCAATCCTGCTACAATTGCCGTGGAGAACACATCAATCCACGCTGCCATGGAGAAAACATCAATCCAGGCCTCACAGGAGAACACATCAATCCTGCTACAATCGCCGTGGAGAAAAAATCAATCCATGCTACCATGGAGAACACATCAATCCAGGCCTCACAGGAGAACTAATCATCCTGCTACACAGGAGAGCGAATCATCCTGTTCCACAAGAGAGCGAATCATCTTGTCCCACAAGGGAGCGAATCATCTTGTTCCTGTGTGCACCACCAGGGGAGGGTGAGTCACCCTGTGGTCATATGTTGCTCCAGTAGGAACCGCAAGCCCTCAGAGCTCCCAAAGCTCAATGTATGCAACATGCAGGACCCTTGTACAAGGGTTTCTTGCCGACGCCAAGTTGTTTGGGAAAATCACAGATTAGATCTTTCCTCGGGGCTTTGACAAGGTGTATCAACCTGTACATCATCTTAATGTGATGGAGCTTCCTTGCTCATCGACTTACCATATCCCAGATGATGTCTATCTGCTGGAGCAATTGACGAATACGGGATTCCTCAATAATCAAATCCCATCTCTGGTTGTTACAGAGAATCACAGTGGTATCCAATGTAAATCCAAACAGCTCATTGAAGAGCTTTCGCAACCAGACTGCCTCACATGAGGTTATGCTAGCAACAATATATTCTGCTTTGGTGGTGCTCAAAGCCACCGACTTCTGCTTCCTGCTCATCCAGGATATCGAAGCAGATCCCAAGGTGAAACAGTGCCCGGAAGTGCTCTTACGGTCCACCACACTGCCTGCCCAATCAACATCAGTATATCCAAGTAGTCTCACATCTCCGGCAGTGTATCTTAATCCATGAGAGATTGTGTCCTAAAGACATCTCAGAAGATTCCTGGCATCAATCCAGTGAGGCTCAACCAAATATGAGCTCACAATGCTAACTGCAAAACATATGTTCGGACGGAGGTTCACCAAGAACATCAATGCGAATGAGTTTTTTGAAACTCAGAGGCATTTCCCAAGTCTGGTCCGACATCACTACCATATAAATTCTAAAAGTTAAGATCCTCGAGGTAGTCACAGGCTTGCAGTCCATCATACCGAATCTTTCCAATATATTTACCACATATTTTCCTTGAGATACGAAAATTTCCCTTGGCTTCTGCCACACTTCAAGTCCTTGGTCCTTCATTTCAAATTCAGAAGCTAGCTCCCTCTTACATTTGTGAATGAGAGGGTCTGCACCTGTTAGAAAGAGGTCATCCACATACAACACCAATATCATCTTCAACCTTAAAGTAAAGGTTAGGATCGGCTTCACTCCTAGTGAATCCCAGCTTCATCAAGTAGCTATGATCCTCTCATACCATGCTCGGGGTGCTTGCTTCAGCCCATAGAGAGCTTTCTTCAACCTGCATACATGAGATTTTCGATCATAAATCTCAAATCCTTCGGGTTGCTCCACGTAGACCTCTTCTTTGATCGAGCCATGCAAGAACGCAGTCTTGACATCCATCTGATGTAGGTTCCATCCTTGTGAAGCGGCAAGGGCTATGATCGAGCGGATGGTCGTATATCTGGCAACAGGTGCAAATATCTCATCATAGTCTATACCTTCCTTTTGGGAGAAACCTCGAGCAACAAAACGAGGCTTATACTTTTCCATGCTTCCATCTGCTGCATGCTTTATCTTGTAAAGCCATTTTGAAGTAATAATTGTCTTGTCCAGGGTCTGGGAACTACTTCCCAGACATCATTCTCCATAATAGACTCATATTATATGGTCATAGCATCCTTCCATAGTTAATGCTTGATGACATCTGAGAATGATGAAGGTTCATTTTGTATGATCGTGCTCATGATGGTCAGGTATCCCTGATACCTGTTAAGTTTCTTACTTTGATGGAAGGTTCCTCAGGGTGCAGCATGTCCTTCAGCATCATCAAGTATCCCCCTAAGCCATGAAGGCCTCTTCCTAGAAGAGGAAGGCTCATATGGAGGAGGATCAATCGGATCCATGGGTTCTTCTACATCAGGCATTGATTCATCATCCTTTTCTTTCAGTTCCCTGGTGTCGGCTTCTTGAGAGCTCCTCAAAGTCGAAAGATTGTTCACCTTGCGGTGAACTTTTCTTTAGGAGTCTTGGAACCCAATGCTTGATGAGGGCATCAATTTTGTACATATACGACGGTGATTGTAGTTTCAGCCCATAGAAACATCAGAAGTCTTTGATCATGTAGCATGGCCCGGACAACTTCCATCATCGTGTGGTTCTTCCTTCCCACCACACCATTCTGCTCAGGAGTATGTGGTGTAGTAGTCTCCCTCTTAATGCCAACCTCAGGTATGCCTGAGAGAACCAATTGTAATATATCAGAGGTCTTGCTTTGGCTTGAGGGGAATGGTCCCCTTTTGAGCTTTCCTTCAGCACATCCTGGACATACACCTTCATTCTCTATTTAGAATTCAGGCATCCCTATCACCATTTGTCTTACACCGAGTATAGCTTTATAATGAAGGGGGGAAACCTCTAATGCCAAAGTTCGGACTGAAGAGATGTGTCATAAGACATGACACCTAGCAGACTTCCATCGACCTGATATAATGAATCACTAAACCCAAGAGTAAAGGCATATTTAACATTATTTTTCCATATACATACCTTGCCATCGCTGAAGGTTACCTTGTAGCCTTTGTCTTCCGTTCCCGAGATGGAAACTAGGTTCTTTTTGAGGTTAGGTGCATTTAATACATCCTGGAATTTCTGGCCTTCTTGAATGCTTGTCCTCTTCCTTGATTCTCAGCTCTCCTCTTACCTTTGCTGTTGAATTTTTCATTCCTTTGATTGCCATCAGAGGGATTTTGATCATCGTCCTAGAGTGAGTCCTTTCTATCAAGGCACTCCCTTGCATAGTGACTTGCTTTATCGCAAATGTAACATCGTCATTTTCTTCTAGCCTTAGGTCTAGCCTTTCCTTTTGATTTAGTCTCAGAATTATTTCTTTTCTTTGCATGAGAAGAAAAGGCAGCAGGAGGACCTTTAGGCATGGGCATTTCTTGCACTTCTACCCTTGTTTGTTCTTGAATGCATCTAGCCATTAATTCCTCAAAACTAGGAATTACATTATTTTTCAGAAGAGTAGTCCTGAACACATACCATTCAGATGGTAATCCTCCGAGAGTTGTGAGTGCCATTTCTTTGTCAGTAATGGTTTCCCCAATAGATAGGAGATCGTTCTTGATCTCGGTGATTCTTAAGAAGTATGCTTGCATACTTTCATCTTTACCCTTCTTGATTTCCCTAAACTTATTTCTAAGAAACAAAACTTGATTTGCATCATTAACTTTAAATAAACTCACCAGTCTGTCGTAGAATTCCTTGGAGGTGTCTAGATCAGAGATGTAGGCCACCAAGCGCTTGTCGATAGAGTCCCGGATGATCTTCTTTGTTTTGACTTCTCCATTTTTCCATTTGTTCCAGGCAGCAGCAGATGCATTTGATGAAGGCTCAACAATATTGCCTCTTACATGGTCCAGCACTCCTTGATCTTCAAGGGTTAGATCGATAGACATCTTCCATCCGTGATAGTCAGCTTTCTCACGGAGCTTGTCTTCGGCAGGAAAGAGTGTTGAGGACCCCATAGTTCTTTTAGGATAGCCTTGCCAATCTTCTCTTCAATGATTGCTCTTGCTCTTGCTCGGGCTTTGTCTTCACCTCAACTCTGATACCATGTTAAGTTATGGTATGTTCTATGCTTATAACAGTTTACTTCTTTTTCTTATTATATTCCACCGATTAGCAATCACATGTACATAAAGTAAAGTGCAGATAGAACATTAAATGATCGACAGAAAACAAGCCAAGACAAGAGACATAAGATGTGGCGGCTAGCCAGGGACAAACCCCACAATGTGTGGGGAAACCCTTTGATCAAATCTTATTTTATCTTCAATAATTCAACAGAGAGAAATAGTACAATAAATCTGATTCATATCAGCAGTAGCAAACCCTAGATCAGTAGCATCAGCATTAGCGGCTTCATTATCAAACTAGGGCAGACCATATCTCACAAACCGACAGTCGGATTGACTTCATTCCACCACCAAAAGTTTCGACTTCTAGAGGAGGTTCAGATGAACCTACAGCGCAGTTCAGATGAGGAGATATTCTAGGCCACGCAAGTCATCTTTACTTCTGCAGTTGCAGCTTCAGTTTCAGCAGTTTCCGGCTTCAAACTAGGGCAGTCGATATCTTGCAAACCGTTCGTCGGATTGACTTCATTCCACCACCAAAAGTTGCGGCTTTCAAAGGAGGTTCAGATGAACCTACAACGTAGTTCCAAAGATGAGATATTCTAGGCTACGCAAGTCAATCTTTACTTCTGCAGTTGCAGCTTCAGTTTCAGTAGTTTCCGGCTTCAAACTAGGGAAATCGATATCTTGCAAACCGTTCGTCTGATTGACTTCATTCCACCACCAAAAGTTGCGGCTTTCAAAGGAGGTTCAGATGAACCTACAGCATAGTTCCAAAGAGGAGATCTTCTAGGCCATGCAAGTCAATATTTACTTCTGCAGTTGCAGCTTCAAATTCAACAGCTTCCGGTTTCACATGTGTGAGAGAGAGAGACCCATTTCAGCGCAGTAGAGAAGAGACTCATATCTGCGCAGTAGAGAGAGAGAGATGTGATGAGATGAGTGAGTCCAAATGAGGAAAAGTCCTCTTATATTTATACACAACGTTGGTGGGTGAATAGATGCGACTGTTGGGCTTCTGAGCCTACATGAGTTGTAGGTCGGCTTGATAATAATTCCATAATCAAAATAAATTCATATCTCCATGAATACTTATCGGAATTGGATGATCTTTATATCAATCCTACACCTCTCGACGAGAGGAATCTAATAAAAATATTATTAGCCATGAATAAGATGACCCACATGAAGTTTTTCCCTGGTTGCCAATTTTAACAGTGCTTCAAAAATACCGACACTATTTGCTCGGAGGACATTTCAAGATGTATACCGACGATTCAAAGCTGAAATACCTGGTCAATAAGCCTGTGTTGTGGGGGGGGCACATATGCAGGTGGCTCTTATTGTTCCAACAATATGATTTTGAGGTCGTAGTAAAGCCGTGATGCTTGAACACAGGACTAGATCACTTGTCATGCATTGAGATGGGCGTGGAATGCACTAATTTGTAGGAGGGACTACCTGATGCTCAACTTTTTGCTGTGCATGTCGTGGACAGACACTTCAAAGATATAATCCACTTTCTGACCACAGGGACCAGGCTGAAGGAATACTCCATCTAATAGAAGAAGGAATTGGTGGTGCGCGCGATGAATTTTTCTGTCATCACAGGGCACCTATATAAAATGGGAAATGATGAGATATTGCAAAGATATGTACCTGAATTTGAACGAAATCAGATCCTTGTAGAAGCACATGGAGGCACTGTAGGAGGACATTATGCAGGATGAGAAACTGCAAAAAAGATTCCCTGTGTAGGGTTGTGGTGGCAAACTCTGCACCAAGATTCGAAAGCACACTGTAAGGCTTGTGATATATGTCAAAGGACTGGAAAACCATCATGGAGGGACGAGATGCCATTAAACCCATAGATGACACTGTAGCCATTCAAGAAATGGGCAATCGACTTTGTGGGACCAATCAAACCTCAGGGAAAGACAGGTGCACGCTACATCATCACCGCAACAGAGTATCTGACACAATGGGCAGAGGCGCAACCGGTCAAAGGTTGCACGGCTGCTACGGCTGTGAATTTTTTTGTTTGAAAACGTGTTGACCCAATTTGGCTGTCCGAAAATCTTAATGAGTGATCGCGGAACACATTTCCTAAACGAAACCATCAACACGCTCACAGAAGAATTCCAGGTGTATCATCGAAAAAGTACACCGTACCACCCATAAGCCAATGGGATTGTAGAAGCTTTCAACAAAATACTGGAGACTGCGCTGACCAAAGTGTGCAATGCACAATGAAACGATTGGGACCTGCGCGTACTTGCCATGCTATGGGCTTACAGGACAATGTGCAAGAAACTGACGGGACAAACACCTTTCTGGTTGGTTTATGGCATGGACGTTGTCATGCCGATGGAATATATCATACCTAGTCTACGAATAGCAATGCTCATAGGGATGACGGACCACGAAGCTCTGGAGGAAAGGCTCGTGCAATTGGAAGAACTTGAGGAAGAATGGTTTTTGGATGGGTTTCATTAACAGGTACAAAAGTAGCATGAAAAATCCTGGCATGACGGCCATATCAAGTTGCACACCTTCAAGGTAAATGACTTAGTGCTACCGTATGACAGTAAGTTTGAAAAATTTCTAGGAAAATTCAGAATGCATTGGCTGGGACCATACGTGGTTAAGGAGGTCAAAAACGTTGGTGCAGTCCAGCTAGTCAAACTAAATAGATAATCCTTCCCAGGCAAAGTAAATGGTAGATGCTTGAATCCCTACATGGGCGGGTCGAATATTTGACTAGCCCGCCGAAGCACAGTCTTCGCGCTTCGAGCAGCCGGACAAGGGCGCGGGACTATAAACATATGCAGCAGATGCTAGTACAGATGTAAGGAAACAATTCAGCCACGAAGGTCTCAAAACAGAGGATGCAACAAATTCAGCAAGCAACAATGCAATGCGCTGCCGACATTAGCACAATTCGAGGACAATTTGAGGGACTTCACAGGAAGATCGCCGCACCGATAGAGTGACTCAAGGGCGAGTCACGATGTTTGTGTTGGGGTCCTGTTGGGCATGAAATCCCCCCACGACATGTTTTGGGGCTCAAAGCCCAAGTTTTGAGTTGATATTTTTATAAAGCTCTGCGAATTGCGGGCGCGAAATGTATGTTAGAGTCATAGGGATGTCCGCCCTAGTTTTGAATGTAATGTTGGCCTATCAATGGTCTGCGGACCATGGGATTGTATAGATAGAGCGAGGCTCTAAGTTGTAAAGACATATATTAGAATGGAATAGAGAATAGGTATTAAAGGTCTTAGAGATTAAGTCGAAGTGCGAAGTGTGTCTTATGTCGTAGAGTAGGGGAAGGCTCTGTAGCTGAGTGCGTAGAGGCCTAGTAGAGTCCGCAGTTGAGTGCGCGGACCCTTGCAGTTGAATGCGCAAGGCGGAGTCGAGTCTGTAATAAGAGAAAAAGACTAATAAAGAAAGGTTTTTTACCAATTCTGTGTATCTATTCTGAGTTATTACTTGTTTGATATCATTTGCGAATATACTGTTTCTTTACTACGTGTACTTGTATGAATGGTGAATATTGTTAAGTATAACTGGAAGCATACAGATAAGATAAGTTAACCATCTAATATTAGATTACTAGTAAGGAATTGGGCAATAACATTGTTTAGCCCCCGAGTAGGGTTGCGCGAAGGCAACATCGTAGGCTACGGGGAATGGGTAAGTACGCGTAGCGACATGGGCGCCACTGACCACTTGAACCCATCAGACATCTCTAGTGTGCGGAAACTTGGTTCTAGCACCCTCCCATACTACTTCAGGCGAGACCTCAGTCCGCTCTCCACGAACTATTGCTGAAAGGGCTAGTAGTACCGGTATTTTTTTGGCTAAATCACCTTCGAACCTGGGTGAGGCCCCAACAAGCCAACACCTGTCTTTTTTCAGGCAATTTCATATCAACATTTTGGTCAGGGAGCTGTGCACTTTTTTGAGGATTTTTTTGGAGGAATGGAAACCACTAGTGGATTCAGAAGGACCAAGACATTTAGGAAAACCATGTTTCCATCCCTGGAAAGCAAAATTGGTAGGTGAAAAAGACAAAAAAACCACCTAAAAATCATGTTTATGCCTCATTTTTGGACTAGGTGCTACGCATTTGAGTAGTCTTGGGAGAATGGAATTTGGGGGGGTCATATCAAGCCCATTTTAAAAACAAAGGGTATTATTCGAAACTAGACAAGATATTCTTTCCAATGAGCTATCATGGGCTAAATTTGGACATCATGAAGGTAGGTAAAAGTCAGCGTGAAGATGGTGCTGCACGTTTGACAGTTGGCCTAGTTTTTCACTGTTTCTCTCCAAATTTGGTTTTTACCTATGGGAAATCAATGTTTTACTGATGTAATTGATGTGGTTGATGTAACTACTATGTTTTAACTATTACCTAGGGTAAGTACAAGAGGTAAAGGCCTCCATGGTTTGTAATGAATCAGTTTTCTTAAGTTAGAGATGAGTCACTTTGACCACCCTACAATCTATCTATCAATTCAGTTTTTGTTGTAACTGCTTCTCCTCTCATGGATTCGACCCCTGAGGCTAGGAAGTTGTTTTGAGGTCTATATCATGTAATTTCTCAGTTATTCTACAGGTTTGACGCTATTGGATGTTGTACTAGTGTTTCAGACTTTGGCATGAAATATATTGGATGAGTTGCAGCTATTTTGATATTGTTTCCTCTTTAGTTACATATGTGTGAATGTTTTGTACCTTTCATGATCCATTTCACTTCAAATATGTTTGATTTTCAAGGTGTGATAAGCAGAATTCATCTTCTATGCTTTGTTTTGGGAAAATCATCATAAATTGTTTCATTTCTTTAGTTTAAAAAGAATTCATGGTTTTCATGCTATTTTTAGCACCTCACCAGTATAAACCATTTCATCACTATACTAAAAAGTGTTAAAGTAACTTTCCTACCTTGCCCCATCAGATGTCTGCAATTTTGATTCTCTTTTTCCCTAACCTAGTTCACTCTCTGACCTAATTCACTCATCCAGTGACTACCCCAATCAAATCAAATCAAACAAACCCTGAGCTACTATATCTAGCCTAAAACCCTAATCTATCCAGCCCTCTTGGCTGTGATCCTTTGGAGAGAGCCCTCTCCGGCTTAGTAGGGCTAGCTACCAAGTCAAAAGATTGGTATGTGGTTACCTCAGCTAGACTCTTCCTCAACCTTGGAGATCCTAAGGAGTGATAACATACTGGCACCGTTGCCGTGGAGCGAAAGGTTCATATTCAATGGGTATGCGACTAGTTTTCATTTGAGTTTGGTCCTCTAGATGATGGGACTAAGCTTCATAAGGTCTCATTCCGTAATTGCAGTGTCAACATTGTAGAGTTAGCCTCGAGGAGACAAAAAAAGCAAAATTTCGCATCCTAATACAGCTGATTCAGTTGAAGACAAATAGAGCTTGTTCAAAAAGCAAAGAAGGTTACAAGTCACAAGTTTGATCAGACTTCATTTCATTGGTAAGATTTCGATCATTACCAAGTTAACATTTCTCTCTTGAAAACTTTCCTTTGAAAAGATCTTTGTTCAGCTCAAAGTCTTAGGTCTTTTTCCTCATATAGTTTGTGACCCTGTTAACATAATCGCTCCAAAAAGATATACCTGGTCAAACCCTGATCCAAATCCTTCTCCTCGTGTTGATGGCCCTGAAAGATTGTTGAGAAAGCCTAAAGTCCCTTTCCCCGAGACTGAAACCACAAAATTGGAAAGGACCACTTCCTTGCCAGATCATATACTTAGTATTGAGGATATTCTGTTTGACATTAAATTCGAGCTATCCCTATTTCATTCAAAATCTGAGTCTTGTCTTACCGAAGAAGTTTTTGATCCCATAAAGTTTGACTCATACCTTCCTGCCTCAAAGTCTTTGTTTAATCAACCTTCTGCTGCTTCTCAGTCTTCAAAACTTGAGCACGAGGTTTGGTCTAATTTTGAGAAACTTCAAAGCCTAGCTGATCAATTACAAATCACTACGGAAAAGGCCTATATTCAGTATCATCTTGAAAGTTTATCTTCTGCCATATCCCCTACCACACCTCTGAAAACATCCATATTGCCACCTTCATCTTCATCCCAACCAACACAACCCATTGCAGTTCCCATTCACCATTCCCCAACAGTCATGGCGAGATTTTCACCTTTAGTATTACCTGGTCAGTTGGTAGCTTTACCTCAAACCTATGGCCAAAGACTTCCTCTTTTTGATGGTAGCCTAGGAGTCACTACACATTAGCATATTGATAAGATGGTTGATTTCATTGACTTAGAGGAGGTTGATGAAGATGATGCCAAAATGAGACTAATGGCCCAAAGTTTTTCTAGAGATGTGAAAAAATGGTTCCGTGGTTTGGCAACATGCTCTATTGATACTCCTCAAAGGTTAAATGAGTTGTTCTTAGCCAGGTGGTGAGAAAAGAAGAATCCATTGCAGATCTTGGCGGAATACAATACATTGAAAAGGAATCCTAACGAGACGGTTCAGGAGTTCACTATAAGGTTTAATCAGATCTATAATTCCATTCCGGATAACATGAAACCTCCACCTGATTTGGCACTTCAACATTACCCGGATGCTTTTGATCCGGAGATGGCTTATCAACTAAGGGAAAGAGATCCTCCAACTCTGGAAGAAATGCAGAATAATGCAGTAAGTGTGGAAGTGAACTTGATGATTAAAAAGTCTCAGTTGAAACATGAGAAACCGGAAAAAAGAGTAACCATCAAAGAAGAACCTTCTTCTTCCACCAATCTCAAACTAGATGCATTGATCAGAACCATGGAGAGAATGGTTGATTGGATGATAAATTCATATAGACCTCAGGAGCCACAAGTCAGAAATCCGAACTTCAGAAATTAGCAACAACCTCAATAGAGGATAAAACAAAGAGATAATAAAGCTTCTGAAGCATCGACATCTCAGCAGTGAATTCGGACACCCTTGCAACAGAAATATGCTCAAGGAGAGTTTGATGATGAAATGGACCCGATTGTTGAGGAAAATCACTTCTTCAGAGAATATTACCATCCCATTTTCTTGACTAAAAATGAGAAGTATGTTGAGGAGATGGAGGATCCTAAGGATGAAGGCTACATATTGGCAAATGAAAATGCATTGGAAACTCACTTCGATGAATATCAAAGAGGATACTTGAATGCACTCAGCTCTTAGTAGAAGCAATATTCCTTGAGAAATAGATATGTCCCAATCACTCCCATTCAGAAAAGGACATCACAACAGAAGGATACTCCACCAAAAATAAAGCCTCAAGGAAATCAGAACAAAGGTAAAGAGCTGGCAGCAACTAACCAATGCAAAGTAAACAAAGCATCTACAAGAAATCCAAACAAAGGCCCTCATAGTTAGAAGAAGGATCAGACACCAAGAGATCTACCTGAGAAAAGAGACACCATCCAAAAAGGGGTCGACAAATCCATCTCATTCAATTTAGAAACTAAAATTTCAAAGTTGAAAGTGTCAATCCCTCTTACTGAACTTGTCAAAAATAGCCATTACAAGTCTGATATAATTAAAATGCTAAAATTTGATCCTATGTCTGATATGGTTAATATTGAAGATGACCAACCTGAGTTGATTTTCGGTCCAACCATAGATGGTCAGTCCGGAGATAATGATGGTCCTCCATTTTACCTAAGTTTAAGAATCCATCAGTTCATTCTTCATAACTCCATGCTTGATTCCGGAGCCGCCCATAATTTAATGCCTGAGGTCATCATGGAAAGGTTGGGTCTAGATATAACTTGGGAGTATAATGACTTGTACTCTTTTGGTTCCGGTAAGGTCCGTTGTCTTGGTCTAATAAAGGATTTGGTAGTATCCTTGGACCAAATCCTGACAAAAAATGTTTTAATGGATGTGGTGGTAGTTGACATACCACCATGGTTTGGGATGTTATTGTCAAGGTCCTGGGGAGTGAAATTAAGAGGCACACTGCAGTTAGACTTCTCCTATGCCACCATCCTAGTTTTTGGGCAATTAAGTTGTATCGAGAAACAAAAATGAAATTCATGATAACTAGCAAGGAGAAACCCAATAATCATCCTATAAATGTTGTACATACAGATTTAGAGTCATTTATTTTATATAATGATAGTGGACAAAACGATGTAGAGAGTCAGCTTATGGAAATTAAATATTTACAAGATATTTTCAATTATATAAAGACATTTTTAGATTAGGAAAAATAAAAGCTACCAAGTTCATCAGAACAACCATTGAACAAGGTAGAGAAAGGCTTAGAACATCCACCAGCGAAGGTAATGGAAAATTTAGAACACTCTAAAGAGAAATTTCAGAAAATTGACCCAAAACAGAACTAAGATGTACAACTTTTGGAAGAGGAACACAACCTTTGGACCATGGACTTTGATGGTACTCTTGGGAAAGATGGAGCAGGTATTGGCATTTAGGTTCGAAGTCCACATCATCAGCAAGGTGAGCTCCCTCAGAATGTTAGATTATGCTCATACAAGTTATCTTTTGATTGCACTAACAATGAGGCGGAGTATGAAGCACTGATCACAGGTTTAAAGATCTTGAAAAGGTTAGGTGCACGAAAAATTTCGGTGTATGGTGATTAAGAACTTGTAATAAAGCAAGTTAAAGGTGAATATCAAGCTCACCATCTGCGAATGAAACAATATAGAAATGTAGTTTTAGATATTCTTAGGATGTTTCCTGAATATACACTTTCAGTTGTACCAAGGAGTCAGAATCTTATGGCAGATTCATTAGCTACAACTGCAAGCAATTTCAAAATCCCCATTTTTTCAAACAAGAAATTTGAGATTCATGTGAAGCATCAACCCTCTGTTCCTGACAACTTGCGATATTGGCAAGTATTCTGGGATGACAAGCAGGTGAATAACTTTCTTCAGAGTGAAGGAGAGTTTGAAAATTGTTCCATGGATGAAGTTTATGACGAGGATGATCAAGTCATTGAGGCAACCCAAGTTGATATATTACAACTGAAGGACAACAATATTCCGAAAGGTCTTGTACCTTTAGAAGACTTGTTTGATCAAGATGATGTAGCGGGGAAGCCTACATTAGTACCTACCGAGAAAGGTGTTGAAGGCGTGAAAATTGGAACAACAGACAAACAAAAAATGATCAAGCTATCTAAAACATTATCTCCTGAGGTAAAAGAAAAATGCATTCATCTATTATCTGAATTTTCTGATGTTTTCGCTTGGGATTATGCAGATTTAAAGGAGTATGACAAGAAAATAGTTCAACATACCATCTCGATTAATCCCAATCAAAATCCCTTCAGAAAAAAGCTAAGAAGGATTAACCCAAGGTTGTTTCCATCCATAGAGAAAGAAGTTAACATACTTTACAAGGCGGACATCATTGTTCCTATTAGATTTCCTGATTAGATATCACATCTAGTCCTGATGAGAAAGAAGACCAAAGAGATTAGGTTCTGTGTAGACTTTAGAAACTTGAACAAAGTATCTTTGAAAGATAATTATCCGCTTCCCAAAATGGACCATATCCTTCGGAGAGTTGTGGGTGCTTCCCAGCTGTCACTTTTGGATGTCTACTCTAGTTACAATCAAGTTTTAGTGCATGAAGATGACCAGGACAAGACATCATTCACCACACCTTGGGGTACATTCAAATATGCAAAAATGCCATTTGGTCTCAATAATGCAGGGGCCACTTTTCAGCGTGCAATGGACATAGCCTTTTCAGATGAAAAATACATTTTCTTACTTGTATACTTAGATGATGTAACCATATTTTCAAATTCAGATGATGAACATTTGCATCATTTAAGAGTCATTTTTCAGAAGTGTAGGAAGTTTGGGATCTATCTCAATCCGAAGAAAAGTTTTTTTTCTATGGAGGAAGGAAAACTTCTCGGCCACATCATTTCGAAGGATGGCATCTGGATTGACCCTTACGAGTAGAAGCCATTCAACAAATTGACTTCCCTCGCAGCAAGAAAGAAATCCAAGCATACAATGGTAAGATGAATTTCTTACACAAATTTATTCCTACTTTGGTTGAACATCTTAGAGAAATGACAAATATGTTGAAAAAGGATAATGAGGTGAAGTGGTCCGAATAATTTTGCAAGTCCTTAATTTCATGTAGTAAAGCTTGCCTTAACCACTGCCCTTGTTTTAATCAGTCTGGATTACTTCGATGATTTTATTATATTTTCATTTGCTTCTTAACATACCATGGCAGCGGTACTAATGCAAAAAAGGGATAAAACGGAGTTGCCAATAGCATTTTTCAATCGCAGTATTAGGGATGCAACCCTCAAGTACAACATAATTAAGAAACATGCCTTGGATTTGGTAAAGGCGATCAAGGATTTCAGAGTTCACATTTTACATTCCCATACTCTAGCTTATGTGACTAATGCAGCGTAAAAGAATTTCTTGTGTAAAATGACCCGAAAGGTAGAAGAGGTATATGGAGAGCAGCATTATTAGAATATGATCTTGAGATCAAGCCTACCAAGCTGATCAAGGGTCAAGGCTTAGCCAAACTCATGGCCGAGTCAAACCTTCATGCTCTAGACATCAAGCTTGTAGCAGCATTGTCCAACAATCAAGAAGAAGTGGATCTCATTCAGGTATCTGAAATCTTTCTATCATCTCCATGATATTTTGATATTATCAATGTGCTTCAACATCTAAATCCCCCTCTAGGCTTTTCTAAGGCTAAGAGAAGGTCCTTGAAGTTAAAGGATTCCAAATATTGTCTCATGGACAACGCACTTTATTGGAAAGATATTGGAGGTGTGTTGCTGAACCATTTGATTGAAGATGAGTCTAAAGAGGTAATAGATGACTTCCACAAAGGAGATTGTGGGGGCCACTTGTACTGGAAGACCATGGCCAACAAAGTACTAAGAGAGGGTTACTATTGGCCTACACGTTTTGCAGATATCTATAAGGCAGTGATGAGTTGTCACGAGTGTCAAGTTTTCCAAGGTAAACGAAAGCTTCTTCCTTTACCTCTACAACCTATATCAGTTAATGCACCTTTTCAGCAGTGGGGCCTAGATTTTATAGGTGAGATCAATCCATCATCGTCCGCACAACACAAATGGATATTGATAGCGACAGACTACTTTACTAAGTGGATCGAAGTGATCCCAACCAAGCAACCAACATATTCAGTTATCATTAAGTTTTTAGAAACTAATATTTGGTCCCATTTTGGTTGTCCTAATAAGATTATCATAGACAACGTGGCAACATTCAAGTCCAAAAACATGACTGCGTTTTGTGACAAATACAACATAAAGTTGGGACATTCTATAGCATTCTATCCATAAGGAAATGGTCTAGTGGAGTCCTCCAGTAAATCCTTAATCAATTCATGAATAAAATGTTGGAGGCAAACAAAAAGAATTGGCACAAAAAGTTGATCAATGCATTGTGGGCATCGGGTGAGTAGTAAGAAATCTCTTGGGCTTTCTCCTTTCTAGATTGTGTATGGAGTAGATACTATTTTTCCCTCATCATTAGCAGTACCGGTCATGAAATTGTTATGAGAATAAGGAAGTGAACAGAATGATATTCAGCACTGGATCAATCAAATGATTCACTTAAAGCAAACAAGGGATGAGGTATTTCAGAACACCTCTAAGCTTCATGAGAGGATAAAGAGAATCTATGATCGGATAACAAAGGAAGATGACTTCAAAATTGGATATGTGGTGTTTCGTTGGGATGCCAGAAATGAAGACAAGTGTAAGCACAAATTTGAAAACCTATGGAAAGGCCCTTATCAAATTTCAGCTTTCCGAGGATAAAATGCTTTCTTGTTGGATGAGATGAATGGACAACCATGCTTAGGAGGACTAGTCAATGGTAGGATCCTAAAGCATTATCTTTTCTGAATTGTCATGGTTTCATTGTACATACATTTTATTTTTCTGCAAGTGTGAAGTAGAAGATCACTGGAGTTCAAAGCCCGAAGTGAAGGCCATGGAGCTTCACTGATTTTCTGCCTTTTTTAGTATTTAGTCCTTACTCATGTAAGTTAGTTTTGATTCATTTGAGTTGTCAGCATTTACTCATGCATTCCACTTTGAGTTTTTGATCGTATTGGCCCATATGGTTAGGCACTTGGTCTATGATGTTCTTGACACCCCCAAGGAGCTGCCATCCCTGAATAAGGCTGATGTTAGAGTTAGTATTTGCATACTTCCATCAATGATAAAAAAATCCTCTTTTCATATCATATTAGGGTCTCGCTCAGAAATTTGTGTCATTTCACCTAGGTCATCATTTAAAAATTTTCTCACTGATGGTAGCCCAATTCAAAATCCCACTCTCCCTAAAAAAATCAATATTTGCTGGACCACCTTCCTGTATCTTATTGAGCATACATTCATTTTAAAAGCTCATTTCATCATGTCTTATGTCAGTCAAGTCTACATGAAGTCTCCTCACTCAAGGTTTTCATTAGGTCTCTAGGTTTCATTTTTTCAAGGTCCAATAAAACACCATTTCACTGCATAAGGCCAACAAAAGCATGAGAGTGAAAGAAATAATATCCTTTTTCATTCAAAAAAGGATTTGCAACATGTAACTATGGTTTCCAGATCTCTAATTTTCATTCCAAAAGTGAAAGTTTTGTTTCAGATTGTAATTTTATTTCAAAAAGAGAGATGTAATATTTTTATTTATTTATGTAATTTTATGTTTATCATATGTAATAAGTCACTATTCCTAGCTGTTTACTCAAACTCTATTGCCAATATCATCCAAGCAAAAGTCAAAAGTGAATATTGCCAAAACTTTAGCATCATCCACCTGCAAAGGAAAAATTTAGAAAGCAAAGTAGCAAAGAGATCAAAAAGGTGAAATGTAGCATTAAAAAGTGGGGTTTGTTTATATAAAAGATCAAATTCACTCATCTATAAAGGAATTCTTGGCTTCAAACTCAGCCTCATTTTCCTCCTATCACTGATTGAGCAAACCCCAAGAGACCCTTTCCACAGTTCAAGGTGAAAATCAGCAGAACAGAACTCGCTCTGCACGTTTACCTGGCACTGTGTGTTTCCTTAAGGCATTGCACGTTTCCTTAAGGCATTGCGCTCTTGCCTAAGGCATTGTGCACTATGCATTGGCACTGCACGTTTGTCCAGGAAGGCTCCAATTACCTCCTCAGCTCCTCACAGGTCCATTCAAACTCAAAAAAGGTAGGTAGCTGCTTCGGAAGGTGTTTTTCTTTCTCCTCAAGTCACTCCCTAAGTGTTTGAAAGATTTAATTGAAGATTTGGTTTAAGCTTATATCTAAACCTTAGATCTCCCCTGAAAAACTTCCTTGCACTCTCAATCCCTTTCATACACTCTCCTACACCTTCCTTCCCTTTCCCTAAACCATTTTATCCCAGATACCCTTTAACCCTTTGTCCCAAAACCCTAAGTCCTAGGTGATACAACTACCTAGGCTCCCAAAACCCCTTATATTGCAAACAATTTCTCCCATCCCCAAGCTATCATACTACTACCCTATATCCCCCTCAAATACATATATCCCTTCACCCATCATCTTCATATTTACCCTTTCCCACACACCGTATTTCCTAAAAACTACACTCCCACTACCCCATACCTCCCTAGGGTTTGATATTAAACACCATGGCAGATGAGGAATACAAACCACACAATGAGGAAGAGGATACTGATAGAGAAGAAACAGAGGTTAAGAAAGCTCACAAAGGAGGCTAGATACATAGATTTGATCCATAGGTCTCAGGGACCTCTTAACATCCCCTAAGAGTATGACATCCTTCAAATGGCTAGGTTATTTTGATTTCTGTGAGCAAGTTTAGGCCGTCCAATGCCATCCTAAGTTGACTAGTCTCTTCATATCCAAACTCCAAGAAAACAAGGTCACTCTAGCAGGTTCCACATTTACTCTATCTACTGCCATTATATCAACTACCACCGAGATCCTAGATGTTGGGGAGAAATATTTTAAACAAGGTGATTTGGAGAGGCATTATTATGAGCCTTACATGAAACCAAGGTATATAAATGAAAGAAGGGGTTATTTTCCTTTTTCACACCTTCTTGACAGATATGCCCCAACGATGAAGATTATTATGAAATATTTTTCATGTGAAGGAAGATTCTCTAGAGTCTATTCTTATCATATTTGGCTTTTAATGCATTTCACTAGGGTAAAAATGCTCAATATACCCTACTATCTTTTCCAGAGTGTTGAGAAGATGGCCTACATTTCCCAAAAGAGGGAGTATAAAAATCAAATGAAGAGCCTATTTCATCTTTCCCTCATTAAAATCATAGTCCTTTATCATCTCAAGGAACTCAACATTGCTTGGAGCACCTTCATAGCTAATCCTATATTCACTCATGCATCTGCTCATATTGTTCAAAACATCCCTTCATCATCTCATCCTTCCACCTCCATTTCTCCATCTCAGCCCATTGAGCATTTATCCTCATCTGATGAGTCAGCCACACCATCACCTCCATCTTCACCATTCCATGAGCATATTTAATCACCTAACAGAGATGAATTCAGATAGCAAGAGCACATTGAACAGGTTGAAGTCAACAAACCTAAAGAGGTTGATTTGGCATTTTGCCTCATAATTATCAGAGGGGACATAGGAAAGTGTTTTCCCCACAGATTGTGGGAGGGGTCTTGCCTTCTTCATCAGCAAATCAAGTACAAAAAGGCAAGGAGAAGATGAAAGAGACAAAGATCAAGCAAGAGGAGGACCTCCATGAGATAGAATAGGATTTTCACTCAGTTTACCTAAGTGAGCATGATGAAAGTGAAAACACAAGAATTTTCATCAAAGAAAATGATGCACTCATAGGGGAGCTCCAGGTCAACTTGCAGAGGGAAAAATACATCATTTCATACTATGAGCAGGAGAAAAAGTTGTTTGAGACCAAACGTGAGCTCATGGAGATTCAACTCATCAAGGCAAAGAGGGAGGCTAAAAAAGCTAAAGATTTACTTGATGAAGCATATGGATAATATAGTGACCAGCTAGAGGAATAGGTGCCAAGAATAAGGCCAAGGACAAGAGGCCTAAAAAGAGCATTGGAGCTAGAAAAACAGAGAGAGGCTGAACTAGCTAATGAGCTCACCCTAAATGAACAATTTGCCAAAATGGTTAATGAGAACCGGGAGCATTGGCTTGAGAGGGTGAAAAACCACCTTGAAAACCTCCTAGACAAGGCCAAAAGGGACAATAAAATTCAGAGAAAGATGGCAAAGTATTATTGCCGAAGAAATCAAATAGCTAGGGCAAAGCTCAAGGCTGCCAAGGAAAGAATTGAAGCCCTAATTCACCAAGGGGAGAAGAAGAAGCTTTATATATCTGCATAGGCTTCACTCCATGCCTAGAAACATCAAACCTCAGCTTCTTGCCAAATTTTGAAGACTTTTGGCTCATTTTTGGTAAAATTATCTCTCCTGTCTTTTTTCAGGCAATTTGATATCAACATTTTGGTTAAACGCGCAATGCCTTAGGCACTGTGCACTTTTTTGAGGAATTTTTTGGAGGAATGGAAACCACCAGTGGATTCATAAGGACCAATACATCTAGGAAAACCATGTTTCTAGCACTGGAAAGAAAAATTGGTAGGTGAAAAAGACAAAAAACCACCTAAAAATCATGTTTCTGCCTCATTTCTGGACCAGGCGCTGTACGTTTGAGTAGTCTTGGGAGAATGGAAGTTTAAGGGGTCAAATCAAACCGATTTTGAAACCAAGGGTAGTTTTAGAAACTAGACAAGATACGCTTTCCAATGAGCTATCCTGGGCTAAATTTTGACATCAGGAAGGAAGGTAAAAGTTAGCTTGAAGATGGCATTGCACGTTTGACACTTGCGTTGCGCGTTTGACAGTTGGCCTAGTTTTTCACTGTTTCTCTCCAAATTTGATTTTTTCCTATGGGAAATCAATGTTTTTCTGATGTAATTGATGTGGTTGATGTAACTATTATGTTTTTACTATTACCTAGGGTAAATAAATTAGGTAAATGGCCTCCATGGCTTGTAATGAATCAGTTTGCTTAAGTTAGGGATGAGTTACTTTGACCACCCTACACTCTAGCTATCAATTCAATTTTTGTTGTAACTGCTCCTCCTCTCATGGATTCGACCCCTGAGGCTAGGATGAGTTGTTTTGAGGTCTATATCATGTAATTTCTTAGTCATTCTACAAGTTGGACTCTATTGGATGTTGTACTAGTGTTTCAGACTTTGGCATGAAATATATTGGATGAGTTGCAACTATTTTGGTGGGATTCTTGTGGCGTGGTATTTTGATATTGTTTCCTCTTCAATTACATATGTGTGAATGTTTTGTACCTTTCATAATCCATTTAACCTCAAATATGTTTGATTTTCAAGGCGTGATAAGAAAAATTCATCTTCTATGCTCTGTTTTGGGAAAATCATCATAAATCGTTTCATCTCTTCAGTTTAAAAGGGATTCATGGTTTTCATGCTCTTTTTAGCACCTCACTAGTCTAAACCATTTCATCACTATACTACAAAGTGTTAAAGTAACTTTCCTACCTTTCCCCATTATATATCTGCAATTCTGATTCTCTTTTCCCCTGACCTAGTTCACTCTCTCACCTAATTCACTCATCTAGTGACTACCCCAATCAAATCAAATCAAACAAACCCTGAGCTACTATATCTAGCCTATAACCCTAATCTATATAGCCCTCTTGGGTGTGATCCTTTGGAGAGAGCCCTCTTTTGCTTGGTAGGGCTAGCTACCAAGTCAAAAGATTGGTCTGTGTTTACCTGAGCTGGACACTTCTTTATCCTTGGAGATCCGGAGGAGTGATAACACCTGATTCGAATAATATTGCCGAATATACTGCCATTATTAATGTGCTATCCAAAGTGATATCTCTTGATATTGATTCGTTAGTGGTTTATTTAGACTCACAATTGGTGGTATCTCAACTGAATGACATTTATCAGGTACGAGATCCCTATTTGTATCACCAATTTCTGAGAGTATAATTGTTGCAACGATAATTTATTTATATCGCATTTGTTCACATTCCACGATCAGAAAATTCCTTATCAGATTCTATTGCTAATCAAGCATTGGACTGAAATATAAATCATTCATCAAATTAAAAAAATAATCTATGTATCATATGTATATATGATCATCATAAAATTGCATGTATATAGATAGAGTGTTTGTGTCCAAAATAATATACAAAAATTGGGACAAAATGCCCTACAAAATTTGGGCTTATGCCCATCATATTGTCTAATCATAAGAAGTTTTGATCATCTATCTATTTGGCTCAGGATGAACAGCTAGAAAATAAACAATGACATTGGCCACACGCCGAAATAGTTGCACTTAGTCCCGTGGTACTCCTACCACGCGACGTTGCATCTCCTCGGGTAAGTCCTCTATGGCTATCATGGGTACTTGGTGAGTCAGTCTCACCAAGTTCCTCTGAATTGCATGGAGAACTCTCTCCATCTCAGCTACAACCCCTTTGACATCTCTTCCATGATGCCTATGTTGGGGAAATCCATCAGGTCTCACTGGCCCAACATATGAAACATGATCAATATATTTTGTAATTGTCTTGTCTCATAAAAATATTTTTAAGTTCATTTATATTAAAATCCAAAAAATTAAGAAATTCAAAAAGTAAAAAATTGTTATCTATGGCACCCCATGCTACATCTGGTGGTAATACTAAATTTGGATGTCCCCAGAAATCTATTTCGGCATAGGGGTAGTCATCGACTGCAATGACCTGTTGATCCCACCATGCGAAAAACTTGTCATCAAAAGTCGTCCTGGGGACATAACCACCCCATAGGCATTTCATCGGGTTAGCCCATCTGCCCATTTACGGATCCCTTGGGTTGTTGATGGTCAATAATACCTTGGGTCGAAGCTCAGGTACTTTCTCAAAGAAGAACGAGCATAAGATTGTGCCGTATTTGAAATTCTTTGTCTAACCGTTCTAAATGGAAGTGAGTTGGTTCTTCATGTTGGTTAGTAGAGGTGCACACCACTCAAACATAGTAGTGAGGCATTCCACTGCTAGGCTCATGGATACACGTGACGCCTGATGAAAGCAACAAAATCGTTTACCCTGACAATGGTAAATAATAGGATTTTCAAGGATAAACTCTCTATGTGCTTGATTGGAATCTAACTTTCAATATTTTCAGGATGACTAGGATAGTATATGTGGACGTAGTCTTCTACACTGAGACTACCTCTCGTCCTACTAGTAGAATGCACTATCTCTCCCCTTCGAGAAAGACCGGTGATGAAGTAAATATCTTCTGTATCGATCCTTAGGGGCATCTGATCAATCATGAATGCATCATCCTCTGCACTCCAATAATGAATCAACAACTCAAGCAATCATGTATTTGCCTTCATGTTTGACATTTTAAAGAATTTTAGCAAGAAACAACCTATTAAAGCATCTAAGGCATTTTGATCCTCCATTACTTGGTTATCAATGGCACTATGCTCCCTTTCACTCCAGGTGATTGTCATCTTGCCGAAAAAAGATGTTTCAAATCATTAGATTTATGTTTTAAATATTTTACTTGTGCACACGCGGGTTCCCTTTTTACATAGTCACGTGTAGGGCCCTCATATATGTGGGTTACCTGTATTTAACCCGCGTGTATGTAGAGTTAAAATTTTTAACATATTTTTCTATGGTCAAATTATGAAAAAAAAACATCTAAAAAGTATCACAAATGATTAAAAGCATGATAAAAGGGTTACCTGGAAGTTTTGGAGCAATTTGAATGGTTGGATTTGACAGAGGAATTCTTGATCCAGGTGGATATTGGTGGCCACCTGCCAAGTCCACCTGGACCCCCACCATTGTCTTTCTCAGCATTTTCAATTTCCTTAATTGTAGCACAACTTACTATTTTTAGCAGTTTTTCGGGTCCTGAACTTCCGGAGTCGTTTTGAGGCCCTAAACGACGTTTTTTTGGGGAATCCGGGGGCAACACAAGTCCATGGAATGGACTAGTGTTGCCCGTTCCAACAATGATAGTGCTCGGATAGATCTTTCTAATGAGCTATTGTACGCGTCAAACGGAGATCATATGCCAAAGTTACGACCCCGGGAAGTTGATGTACCAACTTACCCCCAAACGGGGCCCACAGTTTGGCGTTTCATCTCCTAGGGTTAGGTTTTGGAATGTTAAGGGTTTTTCCATTGTTTCTCAACAATAAATAGGCCTTCGAGCCTCATTGTAACACAGTTCAGAGGCATGTAGCCATCACATCTCTTCTCAGAGATAAGCTACCATCGCCCTAGCTAGTTTATTGCCATTTCTGTTTGTAAGCATATTTCAGTATTTTCCATTAATGAAGTGAAGTATTATTTCCGCTGCATCTTTGTGTATATGGTTATCTCTGTAATTTGTTGCGTTCCTGTTTAAATCCGGATCAGTGGTATCAGAGCGGTCTGCTTTTTCTCTGTTTTTCTTTGCATGTCCCCAACAAGGTCGGGATATAAGGAGTTAGGGCTTGAACTAGTTGAACCTTTGCAAGACCAGCCTCGCAAATCCCGACGGCCTCCCATGGCGGACGAGAAGAAAGACGAGGGGGCAGGAGATCCCATCAAAATCTTGCTCGAAGAAGCGCTCGAGCGACAACGGAACGCGATGATGGATAGCTTTGCGCAGATCCTTCAGCGGCTACCCAGAAGCGGCGCATCGGCTTCCAGCAGCTCCTCTGGAAACGCCACACCCTTTAAGGTACAAGTTAATTTTGAAATCCCCATATTCGAGGGTCAGATAGACGCCGATGCCGTAGATAAATGGTTAAATCTGCTAGAGGGTTATTTCTCTGTTCATGAATTTTCGAGTCGGGAAAAGATTGTTTTTGCTCTTCTCAAAGCAGCCCCCCACGTCAAGGACTGGTGGGAAACCTACTGCGAGCAGAAGGATGAAAGTACTGGCTCACTATTTTCAGCCGCACCCACCTGGGATTCGTTCCGGGATGCCATCAAGGAGCAGTACTACCCTGTCGGAAGCTATGAGGATGAATACATAAAGTGGACCACGCTGCGGCAGGGAAGGGACCAAGACGTGCCGGAGTTCACCAATCTTTTCCATACCCTTCGCACAAAGTTGGGTATCAAGGATTCGGAGCAACATTTGATACTCAAATACCGTGGCTGCCTGCACAAGTACATCCAGGAAGAAATACGGTTCCTAAACATCCCCTCGCTCGGCGCAGCATACCGGTATGCCGTCAAGGTCGAGCAGAAGTTTAAACAAAAGAAGCGAGACTTTGGATCTGCGAATCCAAAGCAGGGGAAAGGTGCCCCTAAACCACAGAACAAAGGACAAAGCCAAGGCGGGACAGCCCAAGACAACCAGCCGAAGCTGCAAGCAAAGAGCAACGCCGCGAAGCCGAGAAAGGACACTGGAAAATGGTGCGAGTTCCATAAGAGCTCCACTCACAACACAAGTGAGTGTCGGGCCAAGCAGTCACTGGTGGCTGAGCTAAAGGTTTCAGAATCAGATGCATGTTCCGACTCTGAGTCAGAACCCGATAAGGGGTATGAAAAAGGGAAGCAGATCATTGATGCGGATCCCAGCGCCACTGTTGCTACCGCAAAGATCCAGAAAAATGAACCCGAAGATCCAGAGGAGGAGGAGCGTCTCTTCCACTCCCAGATGTGGGTAAAGGGCTCCCCGATACAGTTCATTGTTGATAGCGGGAGTCAAAAGAACCTCATTTCGGCAGAGGTCGTGAAGCGGTTGGGCTTACCGACCACAGCACATCCACAACCATACACCATTGGGTGGCTTCACCAAGGGCGAGATCTTCGCGTGAGCCAGCAGTGTCGCCTTCCATACAACATCAAGCCCTTCACGGATGAGGTATTGTGTGACATTGCTCCCCTTGAAGTTTGTGATGTATTACTAGGACAACCATACTTGTGGAAGCGACATGATGTGTATGAATCAAGGCCCCGTGCTGTTATTATTACATTGGGAAATAAGTTGTTCAGGATACCAGAGGTAGCACCACCTGCCGCCATCTCTTTGATTACTGCAAAACAATGCAGTAAGATCATTTCCAAAACCAGGAAATTTGTTTTCCTGATGATACGCCCTCAAGGGAAGAAGAAGACAGTGGCCGCGGCCTCCAAACGGGGTCCCTCTGCACGGCAGCTACAGATGGACAAGATTGTGGAGGAGTACGAAGACATCTTCACCTCCCCGGCAGGGGTTCCTCTGCACTGTCAAGTCAAGCACTCCATCGATCTGACCCCAGGTGCGCCGCTACCCAATGGACCAATTTATCGGCGCTCCGTTCTGGAGAACAATGAAATCAAGAGGCAGATTCAGGAGCTCCTGCAGAAAGGTCACATCCGTCCGAGTTCTTCGCCCTGTGGGAGCCCGATAGTGTTGGTACAGAAGAAGGATGGGACGTGGAGACTCTGTATTGACTATCGGGCGCTGAACAAGATCACTATCCGTAATAGGTACCCGATCCCGCGGATTGATGACCTCCTAGACCAACTAAAGGGGGCGAAATATTTCAGCAAGATCGATCTGAAGTCAGGATATCACCAGGTACCAATTGAACCCTCAGATGTGTGGAAGACTGCCTTCAAATCCAAGGAGGGCCTCTTCGAATGGTTGGTCATGCCTTTCGGATTGACGAATGCTCCTGCAAACTTTATGAGGCTAATGGATGACATCTTGCGGCCATTCACCAACTCCTTTGTAGTAGTATACTTGGATGACATTCTGATCTTCAGCCAGAGTTGGGAAGAGCACCTCCACCACATCCGACAGGTTCTCCAAACACTGCGACAACACAAGCTATGTGCCAATTTGGAGAAATGCACTTTTGGCATGACCGAGGTTCAGTATCTGGGATACATCATTGATGAACAGGGGGTGCATGTCGATCCAGCCAAGGTCCAAGTCATTCGGGATTGGCCCTCTCCAACCACTCTAACAGAGCTCCACAGCTTTCTAGGTCTTGCCAACTTCTACCGCAGGTTTGTGTTGGGATTTTCTCATATTTCTTGGCCCTTGAGTCAAGTCACCAAGGGCGGGGCGAAAGCAAAATTCTTTTGGTCTGAATCTCAACAGAAGGCATTCAGGGAGTTGAAGGATCGCCTCTGCACGGCACCAGTGCTCGTGTTACCAGATTTACAACAACCATTTGAGGTCGAGACAGATGCCTCTGACTATGCTATTGGGGCAGTCCTTACTCAACATGGACATCCAGTGGCATATCACAGTGAAACACTTTCAGACACAGTCCGGAAGTACCCCACTTATGATAAAGAGATGTATTCCATTGTACAGGCCTGCCGACAATGGAAGCATTACATTTTGGGGAAAGAAACGGTCATCCACACAGACCACCGACCTCTGCAGTTCATACAGACCCAAGGGAAATTGCAGAATGATCGCCATCAGAAGTGGTCTACATACCTGCAACAGTTTCACTTGAATATCAAGTATAAAAAGGGCAGCACCAATAATGTTGCAGATTGCCTCAGTCGACCACCGATCATGGCGCTAACCACCGTGCTCAACTCTTGTGGGCACGAGACTTCTGATTGGCCACTTCTCTACAAAAGCGACCCAGAATTCGGCCACACATACCAGACACTCTTGGAGGGTCGGCAGGTTGCAGATTTTCACCTCCAGGATGCCCTATTATGCCACCTCGGTCACCTTTGTGTTCCTTCAAGTGAGCGTGCCAAGATGATTTGGGAAGCACACTACAGTCGGGCTGCTGGGCATTTCGGGGTCGAGAAAACAGTGGCAGTACTGCAAAACTATTTCTATTGGCCGAATCTTCGACAGGATGTTGGGAAGTACATCCGATCATGTACTGCCTGTGCCATTGCCAAACCGACCATTAAGAAGCAAGGCCTCTATACCCCGTTGCCTACCCCTAGTCGACCTTGGGAATCCATCTCCATGGATTACATGTCAGGCCTTCCTTCCACTAAGCATGGAAATGACTGTGTTTTTGTGGTCGTCGACAGGTTCTCAAAGATGGCCATTATGATGGCCTGCAAGAAGAATATCACAGCAGAAGCCACTGCTAAACTCTTCTTTGAACGAGTGTGGGTGCACTTTGGGATCCCACAGTCTATCATCTCAGATCGGGACAGTCGGTTTCTCAGCACCTTTTGGTCCAGTCTCTGGTCAATGCTGGACACCAAACTCACGAAGTCCACAGCCTTCCATCCTCAAACTGATGGCCAGACAGAGGTTGTCAACAGGATGATTGTGCACATTCTGCGCATGTATAACTCAAAGCATCCACGCACATGGGACGAGAGCCTCCCCTACGTTCAGCACAGCTACAACCGAGCTCTTCACAGCTCCACTGGCCATAGCCCTTTTCAGGTGGGTTTGGGATTCCAGCCACTATGCCCCATTGATGTGGCCATGCCACTTGCAGCTACTCACATGAATTCAGCTCATGTCCAGTCCAAAACAGATAAGGCCACCAACTTCATTGAGCGCATCCAACATATTCGCCAGCAGGTCCATGACATTCTTGAGAAATCAAATGCCAAGTACAAGCAGCGACATGATCAACATCGGGTGCCACACAAGTTTCAGGTGGGCGACAAAGTCTGGTTGCATTTGCAAAAGGAACGCCTTACTGGAGCCTATCGGAAATTGAGACCACTCCGATATGGTCCTTACACCATTACTAAGGCTATGGGAGACAATGCATTTGAGCTCAGCATTCCCCCATTCCTTGGCCTGCACCCAGTATTTAATGTGGACCGCCTTCGGCCATACTTTCCACCATTGCTAGACACATCCGACATTGCAGAACAGCTCAAACCCACAGAATTAAATCCAGATTGCATGGAACAAGCTGCAACTGATCGGATCATGGACACACAGATCAAGAACACTCGCCAACAGAATATCCAACTGTATCGAGTTGTCAAAGCGGGCCAACTCCTTCAGCAGGGCAAGTGGCTCACCAGGGAACAAGTTCAGCAGAAGTTTCCTCATCTCATGGAGGAGCTCAACGCAATGGGGACCATTGCTTCCTAAGGGGGGAGGAATGATCCAGGTGGATATTGGTGGCCACCTGCCAAGTCCACCTGGACCCCCACCATTGTCTTTCTCAGCATTTTCAGTTTCCTTAATTGTAGCACAACTTACTATTTTTAGCAGTTTTTCGGGTCCTGAACTTCCGGAGCCGTTTTGAGGCCCTAAACGACGTTTTTTGGGGAATCCGGGGGCAACACGAGTCCATGGAATGGACTGTGTTGCCCGTTCCAACAATGATAGTGCTCGGATAGATCTTTCTAATGAGCTATTGTACGCGTCAAACGGAGATCATATGCCAAAGTTACGACCCCGGGAAGTTGATGTACCAACTTACCCCCAAACGGGGCCCACAGTTTGGCGTTTCATCTCCTAGGGTTAGGTTTTGGAATGTTAAGGGTTTTTCCATTGTTTCTCAACAATAAATAGGCCTTCGAGCCTCATTGTAACACAGTTCAGAGGCATGTAGCCATCACATCTCTTCTCAGAGATAAGCTACCATCGCCCTAGCTAGTTTATTGCCATTTCTGTTTGTAAGCATATTTCAGTATTTTCCATTAATGAAGTGAAGTATTATTTCCGCTGCATCTTTGTGTATATGGTTATCTCTGTAATTTGTTGCGTTCCTGTTTAAATCCGGATCAATTCTGTTTGAGTTTGTCTCCACAACTCCTTGCTCAAAACACAAATGACAAAAATGTGAGTCCAAAAGTCCTTATATAGGTTGAAAAGTAAAAATTATCTTTTCAAAAGTTGATTTTTATCTTATGGGTTTTTTGACCTTTTGGCTTGGAGTGTCAAGAATGGGTTATCTTTACAGGAAATTTTGGAGACTTCTTGATCTAAAAATCACCCTATGAGTGATCTCAGTTAAAGATTTATTAAATGAAGGTATTACAGACTCATGTGCTGGTGTGTGTCTATGTTATTTAGGCAACGGATCGATCAGATTGCAAATACACAGACACTTGAAATGGAAAACAACAGAGAAATACAGTAAGAAAATATAAGAACACAAGAATTTAATAAGGAGTTCACCCTATCCTCCAGGGCTACATCTCCGGTCTAGCTCTCAGTGGTGGCCTTCTTTTATTGTGTCTTAAAGCAGAGAATTACAATGAAGGAGCTCAATATGAGTCTCCTGAAACAGAATTTGCTTGGCAGGGTGGTTCTTGGATTCCCCAAGCCACTAGAGTGCACAAACTCTTTTCCTCACCAGCTCTTTGACCTCTCTGATCTTTAATGGAAGGAGCCCAATGTGGTGCTCAGTCCTGACAGTTCCTCTCAGGGATGGCTTGAATCTCTCAAGCTCTCTGGTGCTCGACACTTCCTTTGGTCAGCTCAGCCCTTTGTCTTCTTTATTCTTTTTTTGCTTCACTGTCTTCTTCGCTTTTACTCTTTCTACCTTTCGTTTCCTTATTGTAGAAATTTTGAATAATATAACACTTATTCCCAGATATTATCCTGATTATACACTATTTGCAGAATGCATGCATAATACATAACCTCCTCTATGTTGATCATCAACAATTTGCGGAATTAAAACATTCGCATGTGCACATTGAAACATCAATCACACATATCAACACAGTATGTAACCGGGGAAAGAATACAACTGAAAACCCTCAACTATCTGTATATTTTAATGATAAAGAACATGTAACAATACATAGTACAATACTCTTCAAAAGTACTTAGTACTATCTCCACCTGCTACACACAAACTAGCTCAGATTTGAATCAAGTCACAGGTTCAAATCTCCTCCGTTGTCTACCTGCCTCTACTGTGAAATCCAATGTGAGAATAGATCTGATTCAAACTCGTTTTCCCTTGGCTTATACTGCAAAATCCTCATTGGCAATCTCAATCATTGATTGTGAAAATCTCATGCACAACTATAGTCACAACTGATAGTAGTCTCCACCTCTAACACCTGTCTCCATTGAACTATCCATGCACTGAGTTAACTGATGTATTCTTTAGTTTCTTTATGAGTTAATAATTAGTGAATTAATTAATAATTAATTCACATCACTCATCACTAGTGTATTCTGCAGTTAGACTAAATACAACTAGTTCAACTAAGTCAAACCGAACACAACTCCATCAACTCCTCAATCAACTCCACCAAACTCAATCACTTGAGTTCTAACTGAAGTCCATCATGCAATAGCTCAACTGACCCATAAGAAAAGCGTATTTCTTTCTGACAGCTACATGTGCCACATCCGTAGCTCGAACTGAAGCGCTCCAAGAGGATAAGATAATGTTCATAGTCCAAATATCATTAAGAGCTAATAATATTCGATTGTTCTATTTTTAGCCTGGCAGTCTAAAAATAGACTCCGCCCATATGTCTAAAAATAGAAGTCCATCTATTTTTACCAACATGACCAATCATCCACAAATAACATACTGCAACTCATAGACCATGATCCATATGTCTAAAAATAGACAGTCTAAAAATAGACTTTGCGCCAAAAATAGCCTACGGGCCCACTTAGTGAAGGCGACTTCTTTTCACTAAGCTCCATCATCTTGTTGCATTTTCAACACTCCCTCTCAACAAGATATGGATTATCTACAACCCCTATCCTGCAACTCTGGAATGTTCTACATGCAACACATTTTCCCGGTCCACTTGCTCCAACAACACTTGGAACAAAAACACTCCCAACTGACCACTCTGTTGGGCTAGGAACATACTCTGATGCTTGTTGGAGGGAAATGTTCCCCTAGGGCTTTTGGGTTGAAACCCTAGCAGACTGAAAGTTGTCTATACAGAGAAACACACATTCACACAGCCATTATGCTATTATAAACAAATTCTATGATAAGGGAACGTACCTTAGGTCCTACGTTTGAGAAAGTCCTCAAGGGTCCAAACCCTTCTTCAAGTTCCTCTTGTTCCTTTTTCCTTCAAAACAACCAATTCCAAAGAACACAACAGTATATGGAAAAAAACTTATAAAGAAACCATCTTCATGTTATAAAGAAAGGTAGTTAGTTATGAAATATAAACAACCATTCACATATGTATTCTAACATGAATATCATAAACATAAAGAAGATTCATATCAGGAACCACGACATGTGTTTCTTTTATTATAGACAAATAAAGTACAGAAAAGGAATAATTTCGCCTAAGTCACCTTTAGTAGGCTCCAAGCAAATCTTCCTTCCGGATCTGTTCCAGCCTCAAGCCTTTAACAAACTCCTTCCATGACTTACTCCATGATGTCATAAGTAGTGGATGAACATCAACACACAAGGAAACAAGGGTTTCCTGTACAAATGGGGGATTCAAACCTGGTCAGGGGAAAAATCTCAGCATAATAACCTTTCTCTCTCTTCTCTCCTCCCTTAGGCCTTCCCATTGAGGTCTTTTTATACCTCTCCCAAAGTAGTTTTTTAGTTGGGAGTTGGTTGGGAACAGTTGGGCCACGGGCACTAACAAGTGATCAGCAGGTAAAACCTGCGATCTCCGCCCGAAAATAAGGAGTTTTATATTTTTTTAAGTGTTTTAATACATATACGTGGGTTGGGTATACACAGACCCGTGTATACACGCGTTTAACTCAAGGCAATGTCGCGTATAAGGGATAAAACACTGTTTTTTAAATTTTAGGACCAGGTCTGGAAAGAGGGGTTGCCCTAGGCCATGAGTGCAGCATCACAAACCATAAGAGTGAGATTTGGAGCTATAACAATGCTGAAGCTCTACCTGCTGCTGACAAGTGCTCCCTCTCTGACATTTGTGCTACTGCAACATCTCCATGCATCTCGCACCATTGCACACTTCTCTGTGCCACCTAGCACTGTGCAAAACACTTGTGCCTCTCACATTGCTGCAGCCTGCTAGTTATGCACTGTCCTGGGATTCCCTACACTGTCGCTCTCTCTGCCACTCCATCCACATCTGTCTCTTCCCAATCAGTCAGTTCTTGCTACTCCACATCGGGGCTCCCGTAGCAAGGTCTCATCCAAGAGGTTGGGTACCTCAAGGATCCTGCCCCTCCTCCTTGGGACGATCACTCTATATCGCCCCACCTCGTACCTGGAGGTATGGCTGCATGTGATCCCTTAGCCCACCTGGCTCGAAGTTTCCCCCTACTGGAGGTCTCTGCATGAGTAGATGTCTCTACTTGATCTCCTCTCAGCTTCCCTTGTTGTGGCTGCTCCACAACCTCCTGAAGCTGTTGCACCAATTGTGGCTCCTCCACAATCGTCTGAGACTTCTGGCTCTACATGTTGAGAGGTAATATACGCTCCCTCTCAACCACCAAGTCTCCATCAGTTGCCTCGCTGCTCAAGGCTTTGCATGCATCTTGAATCTCAAGAGCATACAGGTTCTTGACCCGTGAACCAATCTGCTTCACCTGTCTAGTGATGATGTGTCCAGGGAAAACCTTGCCCTTACTGAAGACTACATCATAGCCTTTGTCTTCCAGCATCGTGATCGACACCAAGTTTCTCTTTAGTCATGGTAAATACTTGACATCGGTCAAGGTAAGGCGAGCTCCATGATCCCTCTAAAAAATAACCGTGCCTACACCTGAGACACTATACTTCTCATCATTACCCATCACTATGAGTATCTGGAGATCTTTCTCCTCCAAAGTACTGAACAAACTCTTATCACCGGTCATGTGGAAAGAAGCTCCACTGTCAAGAAACCAACCACTTCCCACCATGGATGAAACCATGCATGGAAAGAGTGTGAAATCCAACTCAAACTGTGAAGCAAGTGCCTCACCTTCAGATCCTTCCCTGGATCCCTTCTTGGATTTCCTTCGTGGACAATTTGCAGCATAATGGCCCACCTCATGACAACGAAAGCATCGCACTTTCGATTTGTCAACTTTCTTCCCATCATTGGAAGAACTGGATTCGGAAAGAGAACCCTTCTCCTTCCCCTTCTTTGCTTTGGCAGCCAAAGCGCAATTTTCTTCATTAGATGCCTTTGATGAAGATCCATCCCTGGTATTCCGCCTGATCTCCTCTTGCACAAGATCCGAACAAAGTCTCTTCCATCCTGGAAATTTCTCCCGACCATTGACAGAGTCCTGATAGGAATGCCAACTCTTCGGAAGACCAAGGAGAGCCAAGCTCACCAAGTCCTCATCATCGACAGTCACCCCCACATTTCCCAGCTCATCCCGGCATTGGGTGAACTTTGTGAGATACTTGGGCATACTGTCTCCATTCTCACACTTAATGTTTCTAAGTTTGTCCTTGAGCGCCAACCTCCTCTGGTCGCTCTTTCTTTGGAATAAATTTGTCAACGCTTTCCACATCAAGTATGGAGAAGCCTTTCCATGCAGGCTGGATACAATGTGATCCTTCATGCCCTCCAACAGAATCCTTCGACACTTTGCTGTCTTCTTTTACCAAGCCTCAACGTGAGCAGCATCAGTAGGCTTTGGGATCTCAGCCTCTATGAACTCCTTCAACCCATTGACATCTAACACCGCCTCCATCCTGTCTTTCCATGCAATATATTTCGAGCTACCCTCAAGGGCATACTCCAATCGCAATCCGTTGAAAGACATTTCAACTTTGACACCAAGAAAACACTGCTGCAAATTCGAATTCCACTAGCTCAAAACTCAACCTCTTCTGATCTAAAATTCGCGAGAACAAAATATTTCTCGTATAGAGATTGACTGTATGGGCATTCACTGGATATCTCACCTTCCAAAAGAAGGATGAATCCAGAGGCTACCTGGCCCGATTACAGACTCTGCCTGAAGAAATAAAATGTAATCAATTTCTGAATAATAGATTTGATGATCAACTTGGCTCTGATACCATGTAGAAATTTTGAATAATATAACACTTATTCACAGAGATTATCCTGATTATACACTATTTGCGGAATGCATGCATAATACATAACCTCCTCTACGTTGATCATCAACAATTTGCGGAATTAAAACATTCGCATGTGCACATTGAAACATCAATCACACATATCAACACAGTATGTAACCGGGGAAAGCATACAGCTGAAAACCCCCAACTATCTGTATATTATAATGATAGAGAACATGTAACAATACATAGTACAAGACTCCTCACAAGTACTCAGTACTATCTCCACCTGCTACACACAAACTAGCTCAGATCTGAATCAAGTCACAAGTTCAAATCTCCTCCGTTGTCTGCCTGCCTCTACTGTGCAATCCAATGTGAGAATAGATCTGATTCAAACTCGTTTTCCCTTGGCTTATTTTGCGCAATCCTCATTGGCAATCTCAATCATTGATTGTGCAAATCTCATGCATAGCTATAGTCACAACTGATAGTAGTCTCCACCTCTAACACCTATCTCCACTGAACTGTCCATGCACTGAGTTAACTGATGTATTCTTTAGTTTCTTTATGAGTTAATAATTAGTGAATTAATTAATAATTAATTCACATCACTCATCACTAGTGTATTCTGCAATTAGACTAAATACAACTAGTTCAACTAAGTCAAACTGAACACAACTCCATCAACTCCTCAATCAACTCCACCAAACTCAATCACTTGAGTTCTAACTGAAGTCCATCATACAATAGCTCAAATGACCCATAAGAAAAGTGTATTTCCTTTTGACAGCTACATGTGCCACATCTGTAGCTCGAACTGAAGTGCTCCAAGAGGATAAGATAATGTTTATAGTCCAAATATTATTAAGAGCTAATAATATTCGACTGTTCTATTTTTAGCCTAGCAGTCTAAAAATAGACTCCGCCCATATGTCTAAAAATAGAAGTCCATCTATTTTTACCAGCATGACCAATCATCCAAAAATAGCCTCCTGCAACTCCCATATGTCTAAAAATAGACATAGTCTAAAAATAGACTTTGCACCAAAAATAGCCTGCAGGCCCACTTAGTGAAGGCGACTTCTTTTCACTAAGCTCCATCATCTTGTTGCATTTTCAACACTTATTTTCTCTATTCTTCCTCTCCGTGTCTTCTGCTTATCTGTTCATGGCTTTAAAGCCATTCGAGCTCATGGCTGTTCGACTCCCCTTACACTTCTGTCGGATCGCTTGCTGCAGCTTCGCTTGGAGTTCCCTGTCTTGGCGTCATCATTAGGCTCACAGGGAGTGGCCACTTGTCCTCTTACGAACTGTGCTAGCTTTTTCCTCGTCAGTTCAATTCTTTAGTTACGTCGTGGAATGTATCCTTTGCCACCTTGGAGGTCAAATTGGACCTCAAATTCTTATAGATCGTGGCTTATTCCCCTGTCAATTCCAGTTTCCCCATCGGGCGTGATCTCAGCCGTTAGATCTGGGGCCTCCAGATCTGACACCATTCGTACATTTCACGCGGTTGAATTGCTCGACCATTAGGGCGCAATGAGCGACGGTTTTCTCTCTCCTCCGCTTGCCATGTGTCAGGTGTTGAGTGGAATCACTCCATTTTCACCAAATTTGATTACCTCCCAAGGGTGCCACTAATAAATACCACCGATTTTTGGTGCACGGGTCCCACCTTAGCCTTTACCCTTTTCCCCACAATTTTCCCAGCTCCCATGTGACCGAGCGCTCGGGGCCTCTCCTTCTCAAGGGGTTTTGCCCAGCAATGCATCAAAAACTGCCTCTTTTTCCCAATCCGGGCTTCCCATGGGCCTCGGTCAGCGCGTTTTGACCAAGGTCCTCGTTGTTCCACACTGGCTGCTAACTACCACTATTAAGAGGTGTTTTTTATCGCTACTCTTAATTCTTTGAAGCCTGTCCCAACCTAATACAGTCATGGTTCTCTGATAACTCTTCTTGGATCCAATTTAAATCACGGCCTTCCCACTGAAAAAGCTTTTGGACCACCAAAGTTGGTTTTAAAGCATCGACTAAGTGAGGGTACTGTTCTCTCACTTGTCCAATCTCAATCCACTTCGCATTGCTCGGATTTGAACCTTTGAGCCCTACTCTGAGGTACTCAACATCTCCTCTGTGTGTTGTCCTCACCTTCATGTCCAGCACTATGTCTTCCTACAATTCATTAAGATATTCAGGTAGTAGGTCATCAATAGAAGGCAACTAACTTTTCACTTCAGGATCCTCAATCAGTGAGGGTTCAAACAATCTGCATTTACAACTGAGTAGATGTGCATGTAAGCTGGTAGATCAAGGTGAAAATCATTCTCACCAATCTTCTCAAGTATTTTGAAAGGTCCATACCTGATAGTCTTTAGCTTTTTACCTTCACCTTACATCCTATCCTTGCTAATATACAACCAGACTTGGTCACTAACTTGGAAACAATGCTCCATCCGATGCTTGTCATGCCTAGCCTTGTATTTGGCTTGGCTCTTTTCCAGCTATTCCTCTATTGCCTGGTGGATCTCCTAGATTTGTTTAATGAACCTAGTTTCCCTGTCCACATCACTGTGTCCCTCAACTGTGGTATTTTTACCAAAGACAAAATCCAAAGGAGACTTTGGTGTGAAACCAAAACAGGTCTCAAAAGGAGATCTCTGTGTAGAAGAATGTTTTTCTCTGTTGTAAGCATGCTGCACATAACACAAGTGTTCATCCCAAAGCTTAGAATGTTTGCTACAATATCATCTGAGTAACTAGATCACTATCCTGTTAACTACTTCTGTCTGGCCATCAGTTTGTGGATGAAAAGTTGTGCTTTTTTTTAGTTTGGTGTCCATCAGTTCCCACAGACTTGACTAGAACTTCCCCACAAATCGGTTGTCTCGATCAGATACAATGGAAGTGGGTAATCCAAAATGAACCCATACATGTTCAAAGAATAGTTTTGCAGTTTGTTAAGCTATAATCTATTTATTACAAGGTATTAAAATACACATTTTACTGAACCTATCCACAACAACAGATAGATAATCATGACCTTTCCTAGATTTAGGCAGTCCTCCAACAAAATCCATGGAAACAATTTCGCAAGGGTGAGAAGGAACTGGCAGTGTAGTGTACAAGCCTAGTTTTCTGTTGCTGGGCTTGCTTTTAGCACACATAGCACACCCTCTTACATATGTTAGAAAATTATATATTACAAAGCAATGGAACACATAAAATATTGCATCAATATAAATACAGAAAACGCATAAAATAAGAGAGACACAGATATACGTGGTTCACCCAGTTTGGGCTACGTCCACGGAGAAACAACCAGTCCTCCTTTTATATTATCCAGCAAACTAAAGAGATACAACCTATAGCAGATCCGCTATGACACCCTCTTCGCTCTCAATATCCTCTCTCTTTCTCACTCAGAATACAGATCTACATAGACGTAATACAATTCCCTCATATATAGTGAGGGGTTGCTTTCTAGGGAAAAAACCCTAAATTAAACATAACTTCTATCGTCCGATCCCCCACTGTAGCAAATATTTTCCGAGCGGCGTTGCCGCCCCATTTCGAACTGAGGTCCAATGTTGAAATACCTTTGAATACAGAAGATAATTAGGCTCCACACCCAACAATGTCCCACTTGGAGACTGATTATAGCAACTCCACTGCTGCTTCATTTGCTGGACAATGACTCCTCTTTGGACCTGGCTGTTTCTCATCTTCTTCATCATACTTGAAGACCAATTGAAACTGAGCATATTCTCAGTTTCTCCCTAGTTACAACTTTTGTTAGCATATCTGCAAGATTCTGGCTAGTGTGTATCTTTTCCAGCTTCAACTCTCCATTTTCCAACACCGATCATATGAAATGGTACTTGAGCTATATGTGTTTAGTCCTAGAATGAAATGCTGCGTTCTTTGCAAGATGAATGGCACTTTGGCTATCATTGTATAACGTGCCCATATCATGCTTCTTATCCAATTCACCCATAAACCTTTGTAACCAAATAATTTCTTTACTGGCCTTTGTAGCAGCAACATACTCTGCTTCTGTTGTTGAAAGTGCAACAACACTTTGGATTTTTGAAACCCAACTGACAGCTGTTCCACCTACAGTAAATACATATCCTGTAGTGCTCCTCCTGTTATCTCTATCACCTTCCATATCTGCATCAACATATCCATGTAGAGAAATGTTTGAACCACCAAAGCATAATGCTTGATTTGTGGTACCTTTGAAATATCTGAGAGTCCATTTCACTGCCATCCAATGTTCCTTTCCTGTATTGTTCATGTACTTGTTAACAACTCCCATTGCATGTGCAATATTAGGCCTTGTGTAGACCATTGCATACATTAATCTTCCAACTGCTGATGCAAATGGAACTTTAGACATATAATCCATGTCTTCTTGGGTCTTTGGGCACATTTCCTTACTAAGTTTAAAATGGCTAGAAAAAGGTGTACTAACTGGTTTTGCATTGTGCATATTAAATCTTTTCAACACCTTTTGTATGTACTCATTCTGAGACAATGTTAGTTTGCGATTTTTCCTGTCTTTAGTTATTATCATACCAAGGATTTGTTTTGCAGCTCCCAAATCCTTCATTGCAAATGAATTTGCCAATTTTATTTTGAGCACATTTATTTCCTGCATGTTAGACCCTGCAATAAGCATGTCATCTACATACAATAACAATATAATATAGCTACCATCATTTTTCTTTTTCAGATAGACACAATGATTAGAGTGACATCTAGTATAACCTTGTTCAGACATAAACTTGTCAAATTTTAGATACCATTGCCTTGGAGCCTGTTTTAAGCCATACAAGCTCTTCTTCAACCTACACACTAGTTTCTCCTTCCCTTTTACCTCATATCCTTGTGGCTGCTGCATATATATCTCTTCCTCCAAATCCCCATGGAGAAAGACTATCTTTACATCTAACTACTCAAGATGCAAATCTTCAGCTGCTACTAGACTTAGAATAGTTCTGATTGAAGTGATTTTAGCAACAAGAGAAAATATTTCACCAAAATCAATACCTTTCTTTTGTGCAAACTCCTACACCACAAGTCTAGCTTTGTACCTCTGTTTTCCTCCATCTTCTTCCTTCAGCCTGTAAACCCATTTATTCTGCAATGTAGTTTCTTCCTTCAGCCTGTAAACCCATTTATTCTGCAATGTAGTTTTACCTGCAAGAAACCTGACTAAGTCCCAAGTCTAGTTATGCATTAAGGAGTCCATCTCTTCTTCCATGGCTAGCTCCCGCTTCTTCCTGCGTTCAACCTACATTGCTTCTTCATAACATTCGGGTTCACTAGAATCAGTAACCAATAAATAATACAATGAAGGAGAGTATCGTTCAGGGGGTCTACTTATCCTCGCAGATCTTCTAACACCAATTTTAGGTGTTTGGGGTGCCTGTTGTTGTTGTGGTGGTTGCTGTTGTTGTGGTTGTTGATTATTATTATTTTCAGGCACCTTTATTTTTTCAGTGATCTCATCAAGAACTGTGTATTCCTTGTTTTCTTTTTTCTGTTTCTTTTCCTGCAATTGATTCTTATACAAGACCTTTTCATTGAATATTACATCTCTGCTCCTAATGATTTTGTGATTTTCATAATCATATAAGCGATAACCAAAATCATTAACACCATATCCAATAAAGGTACATTTCTTTGATTTTGCCTCTAGCTTTGTTCTATTTTCTTTATTAGTATGGACAAAGGCCTCACAACCAAAAGGCTTTAAAAAAGAGTAGTTTACCTTTTTAGCTCTCCATGCTTCCTCTGGAACACCACCATCTCGGGAACTTGAAGGCCCTCTGTTTATTAGATAAACAACAGTATCTACAACGTCTTCCCAAAATTGCAAAGGCAATCCTGCATGCAATATCATGCATCTTGCACACTCTATGATTGTTCTGTTCATCCTTTCTGACACACCATTTTCTTGTGGTGTTCTTGGAACTGTCTTCTCTCTGCGAATTCCATGCTCTGAACAATACCTATCAAACTCATTGCTACAATATTCACCTCCATTGTCTGATCTGAGACACTTCAATTTCTTTCCTGTCTTAATCTCAACCAAAGCTTTCCATTTCTTGAAAGTATCAAATACATCAGATTTATTCTTAATACAATGAATCCAAGTTTTTCTAGTTGCATCATCAATAAAAGTAACATAATAATGAGAGCCACCGAAAGATGATACCTGAGCAGGTCCCCATACATCTGTATGCACAATTTCTAATTTTTCGCTCGTATTTTCTTTCCCAACTCTGAGAAATCTGACTCTCTTATGTTTTCCATAAATGCAATTCTCACAGAAGTCTAAATCAACATTCTTCAAGCCCGGCAACAAATTCCTTGAGTGAAGGATCTTCATCCCCTTCTCACTCATGTGTCCAAGCTTATGATGCCATAATGTTGCATCTGCTCCTTTGGAAGTTAAAGCATTAACAGAGTTAGAAATACCATTGCATAAATACAATGTACCAACCTTTTCGCCTTTTGCTATTACCAGGGCTCCTTTGGTGACCTTCCAAGCTTTATCTGTGAAAGTTGTCACACAACCTTCACCACCTAATTGCCCTGTTGAAATCAGATTTTTCTTCAGATCTGGAACATGCCTTACCTCCTTTAGTAGCCATTGGTTTCCATTCTGTTGTTTTACAATAACCTTACCCATTCCAACAATTTTACAGGGTTTAGCATCACCCAAACGGACTTCTCCAAAATCTCCTTGAACATAGTCATGAAAGTATTTCTTATCAGGTGTGGCATGGAATGAGGCCCCTGAATCTACCACCTAGGAATCAGTAATATTTTCGAAAGAAAGAATCAAAGCATCTTGTAACACCTCACCTGTCACATTTGCTTCATGATTGTTTTCTTACTGTGTGTCTCCTTCTTTTCCCTTCCGAGATCTACAGTCTTTCTTTAGGTGTCCTTTCTTTCTGCATTTCCAGAAGACTATCCCCGATCTGAACTTGGATCTGCGTTTCCTTGATTTACTGCGATATCCTGAGCTCTTTCCTCTTTCCATTTTTTTCCCCTAGACTCTGCACTCAAAGCATTACCCGATGTCTCACCAGAGCTTTTTTGTTGCATTTCCTCGCTAAGGATAGCACTAACGACATCATCAAACTTTAAAGTACTAGATCTAGAAACATAGTTACTAATGGCCATTACTAAACCATTCCAACTTTCTGGCAATGAGCACAAGAATAACAGAGCTCTAACTTCATCATCAAATTTTACCCCTATAGAACTTAACTGACTTGTAACAGTATTAAAATCATTTAAATGGTCTGCAACAGATCCACCTTCTGACATCTTCATATTAAATAAATGCTTTATAATAAATACCCTATTTGAGGCTAAGGGTTTTTCATATAGTTTCACCAACGCCTTAATCAAATCCTCTGTCATTGTTTCCTTTGAAATGTTCAAGGCGACTAACGCTGCAAGGCACAACCATACTGTTCTGAGTGCCTTTCTATCGAGAAGGTTCCATTCTTCATCTGTCATACCCATTGGCATCTTTGTTTTTCCGCCCAATGGTAGGTACAGATCTTTCTGATACAGATAATATTCCATTTGCATCTTCCACAGCGAAAATTTTTGGCCATTAAATTTCTTGACCCTAAACTTACCATCTTCCGCCATTGCTCCCACTCGAACCAGGAATCCTTCTCTCCTGCGAGTCTGTCAGCCAAAAAAAGACCTTCGGCTCTGATAACAGTTGTTAGAAAATTATATATTACGGAGCAGTGGAACACATAAAATATTGCAGAAATATAAATACAGAAAATGCATAAAAGAAGAGAGACACAGATATACGTGGTTCACCCAGTTTGGGCTACGTCCACGGAGAAACAACCAATCCTTCCTTTTATATTATCTAGCAAACTAAAGAGGTACAACCTACAACAGATCCACTGTAACACCCTCTTCTCTCTCAATCTCCTCTCTCTTTCTCACTCAGAATACAGATCTACATAGACGCAATACAATTCCCTCATATATAGTGAGGGGTTGCTTTCTAGGGCAAAAAACCCTAAATTAAACATAACTTCTATCGTCAGATCTCCGCATAATGAACGACCCAGATTGATTAGAAATTACTATACTTTTACAAGGCAATTTTACATCTATTCTTAGCTTCGGGGGCACTGCCCCTGAAACCCCCCGCCAGGGGTGGGCTTCCCAAAGATCATAGCCGCTCCCCCCCGAACCCCCCCTGCAGCGAATATTTTCTAGGCGGTGTTTCTGCCCCATTTCGAACTAGGGTCCAATGTGGTGATACCTTTGCATACAGAAGATAGTCAGGCTCCACACCCAACAACATATCTAGAAAATGTCTCATTCATTTTCGGCCAATAACAAAATCTTTGCAGCTGTGCAACTGTTTTACTTACCCAAAGTGACCTGATATTAGAGAGGTGTGTGCTTCTCTAGTTATCCTTACTCTCTCAGTTTGTGGAATGCAGAGTTTCCCACAATGGTATAAGAGTCGGTCCTTCACATGGTAATCCAATTCTTCTACCTGTTTGCCTTGACTCAAAGTTGCATATACATCTTTAAAGTCTATATCTTGAGCATATTGTTAAATGTAGCTTTCATGTAGCACAGAATTATGCTTAAGCATAGTAGATGCATTTGTAATGGGTCTAGATAACATGTCTGCAACTTTATTATGTATGCACTTTTTTTATTTGATGACTAAATGAAAATGTTGTAGAAAACCCATCCATCTGTAGTGTCTTGATTGCTGCAACTTAGTTTGGGAGTGTAGATATTGAAGTGGTTGATGATCAGTATGTATTACTATCTCTTTGCCCATTAAGTAATGTTTCCATTTTTTCACACTCTGAACTAATGCATATAATTCTTTATCATATGTAGGATAGTTAACTATTGCAGGATTAAAAGTCTCAGAATGATAACATATGGTTTTACCATGCTATGTCAACACTACTCCCATGGCATAGTCACTGGCATCTATTTGGATCTATCAAATGGTCTTTGTAGATCAGGCAGTGCTAGTAGAGGTACTGTACTAATCTTTTCTTTCAAGGTGTCGAAGGTTTTCTAATGTTTGCCTCCACACTAAAACACCTTGTTCAATCATGTTAAAGCATGTAAGGGAGCTGCAATTGAGGAAAAGTTAGAAATGAACTTCCTCCAATACTGTGCTGCTCCTAGGAAGCTTCTAACTTCTATAGCAGATTTGGGTTTAGGCCAGTTTACAATGACTGCCACTTTAGAGGGATCTATTTTCAATTTACCACCCCCTTCTATATGACCCAAATAATTTAGAGATGTTTTGCCAAATTCACATTTTGAGAGTTTAACATGAAGTTTTTCTCTTTTCAAAACATCTAGTGTCTGCTTAACATGCTTTAAGTGTTCTTCCCACATTTTACTAAAAATCAGAATGTCATCCAGATACACAATAACAAAATCATCAAGAAAAGGTATGAGCACATCATTCATTAATCTCATGAAAGTAGTAGGAGCATTAGTTAAGCCAAAAGGCATAACCAGCCACTCATATAATCCCTGCTTTGTTTTGAAAGCAGTCTTCCATGCATCTTGTTCTGCAACTCTGACTTGATGGTATCCATTGTGCAAGTCCAGCTTGGTGAAATAAACATCTTCTTTCAATTGATCCAAAAGATCATCTATGTGAGGAAGGGGATAACGATTTTTGATTGTTATCTTATTCAGTGCTAGATAGTCAATGCACATTCTCCACGAGCCATATTTCCTTCTCACCAAAACGATTGGTTACCTAGATGGTGATGTGCTAGGCCCGATGAACCCTTTCTCGAGCAACTCCTGCACCTGCTTCTTGATTTCAACATTCTCTAACACAAAAAACCTGTACATTCCAATGTTAGGCAATGGAGCATCTTGGTGCAAAATAATATCATGTACTATTTCCTTTTTGGGTGTCAAACCTTTAGGCTCTTGAAACAAGATATCATACTCTGAAACAATCTTTTCTATATCAGCTTGTTGCTTAGTATTACAACCCTCAAATACATTGGTTTTATCAGGTTTCTTTTCCTTTACAACCATTAGTAAGAATTGTTTGCATGAATTTATCATTTTTTTCATTTGCCCTGAGTTGATGAGAGTATAATTATTCTTGAGCTTATGAGCTCTTACAAAGTATTCGATTCCATCTTTAACAAGTAGATACTTGTTCTCAGCTCTATAGAAAATAGCCTTTCTATCATACAAGTAAGGACTTCCTAAAACAATTCCACATATATCCAAAGGAATTATGTCTAACTCCACCTCATCTACAAATGCTGACCCAAAAGAAAACTTGAGTTTACACTGTCTAGTCACTTGTAGTTGTGCTTTATCATTCAACCATCCTAATGGGTATGGTTTCTTATGAGGTGTAGTTATTAACTCAAATTATTTTACAATTGCTTCAGAAATTAAATTTACTTGTGAGCCACTATTAAACAAGGTATCAATCTTTTGATATTTGGAAACAACTCGAATATGAAAAAGCTCATGTCTTTTTCTCTCATTTTCTTCATCAATAACAGATTAAGCAGAATTACTAGTAGATGCTTTAGAATTCTTACCTTTTATACGTGTGGTTGCAGTAGTGGTTTCATCTCCTGAGTCTATCCCCAAATATTTCTGAATAGCTCCAACAATCTTCTTCTTCTTTCCCTTGAACTTCTTAGGTCTCAGCTCTGGATGTGGAATCCAACAATGCTCATCATCATGCCCATCCTTTTTATAGTGAGTTTATGAAGCTTTTCTTTTCTGTGTAGTGTTAGCCTTTCTTGCTTTCCACTTCTGCTTTTTTTTCTCCTTGCTCTTGCTTGCAGTGGGTTGGGATGGTCCCCCAACTTTTGGATTTCCATTCTTTCCTCTAGCTTCTAGATGAGTAGCTTGTATAGATACCTCATCTATACTAGTGGGATTAAACATGAGGATGGTATGCCTCATGTAGCTGCGTAGACCACCAATGTACTTCAACAGAGTTTCTAGTGAGTCTAATGAGATTCCGTGAATCAATGCTCTCTTTCTAAATTCTTGAGTGTACCCTTGCACACTTTTCCCTTTCAACTACTGAATAGTTTGCCAACTCATCATGGCTTGTTGCATGTAGGCCAATGGATAGAACTGCTTTTTGATTGCAGAAACAAATTCACTCCAGATAGAGATAGTCTTGCCATGTCTTTTCACATCAGCTTGGGTTCTGCCTTCCCACCAAACCAAGGCAGTGCCTCCGAGGCGTAGGCTTTCCAGTTGAATCTTGCTCTTGTCTGATCTGACGTTCTGTACTATGCAATAAACATCAATTTGTCTAATCCAATTGTCCAACTTTTCTACATTTAGCTCTCCATCATATATAGCCTAATCAAATTTAACATCTAGCTTGATCAAAGATGTTTTCTTGTTATGCACAGGGCTATTAGGAGGTCTGAGAAAGCTTTCCTCTTTCCCTTTTCCTTTGGAGTGGTCATGGAAGTGAGACTCATATTCTTCTTTGTCTTGTTTAAAACCTGATGAATCTTCATCCTTATGCTTTCTAAAGTCCTATACATTTATTCTACCATGGACTTTATGGCTAGGAAACTTTCTATGAATTGAGGGTCTAGCCCTACAGAACCTTCATTTGACATTGCCTTCTGAGGATAGACTCTCCCAATTTCAAGATTAGTTTCGACCAACTCTCCTTCTCCTAATTTGAGCTTTGATCTAGTGAACATCCAACAACTAAACCAACACAAGCTTGTCTAACCTTAATAGCCTAGAGCTTTGATACCACTTGATCTGAAAATCACGCTATGAGTGATCTCAGTTAAAGATTTATTAAATGAAGGTCTTACAAACTCATGTGCTAGTGTGTGTCTATGTTATTTAGGCAACGGATCGATTAGATTGCAAATACACAGACACTTGAAATGGAAAACAACATAGAAATACAATAAGCAAATATAAGAACACAAGAATTTAATAAGGAGTTCACCCTATCCTCCAGGGCTACATCTCCGGTCCAGCTCTCAGTGGTGGCCTTCTTTTATTGTGTCTTAAAGTAGAGAATTACAATGAAAGAGCTCAATATGAGTCTCCTGAAACTGAATTTGCTTGGCAGGGTGGTTCTTGGATTCCCCAAGCCACTAGAGTGTCCTCACGAGCTCTTTGACCTCTCTGGTCTTTAATGGAAGGAGCCCAATGTGGTGCTCAGTCCTGACAGATCCTCTCAGGGATGGCTTGAATCTCTCAAGCTCTTTGGTGCTCGACACTGCCTTTGGTCAGCTCGGCCCTCTATCTTCTTTCTGCTTTGTTTGCTTCACTGTCTTCTTCGCTTTTGCTCTCTCTGCCTTTCATTTCCTTCTTTTCTCTTTTCTTCCTCTCCATGTCTTTTGCTTGTCTGTTCATGGCTTTAAAGCCATTCGAGCTCATGGCTGTTCGATTCCCCTTCCACTTTCGTCGGAAAGCTTGCTGCAACTTTGCTTGGAGTTCCCTGTTTTGGCATCATCATCAGGCTCACAGGGAGTGGCCACTTGTCCTCCTGCGAACTGCACCAACTTTTTCCTCGACGGTTCAATTCTTTGGTTACATCATGGAATGCGTCCTCTGCCACCTTGGCGTCATGGATCGCGCCTAATTGGCATGGTCTTGTCTCTAGAGACCACTAGATTTTCTACTCCACTTTCAGGAACCACAGAACTGTTGCACCCATCAACAACTGTGCTACCTTGCAGCTTGTACAGAGTTCCAATCTGAACTCCCTGCATCAATACCAGTGCTCCCCGAACCATCTTGTAGGTATCCTTCTCGAACACTATTTTTACACCTGCATCATCAGGCTTACTTACAAAAATTAGATTTCCGGTCAATACAGGAATATGTAGAACCCCTAGAAGTGTTCTAACTCTTCCACCTTGCAACTTCAACTTTACCTTTCCGCGACCAACGATTTTAGCCTTCCTATCATCCCCCAAGAAGACATCACCACCATCATATTTCTCATACTCGCAGAACCACTCTCTATGGGGAGTGAAGTGAAAGGATGCACCTGAGTCAATCAACCATGCCTCATGATCTACATGTGTACTTGAAGAAGCCAAGTACACATCCCCACCTTCATCTGAGGTGGTTTTCGCCTCTGTAGAAGGATCTTCATTAGATCCCTTTCCTTTGTGAGGAGCTTTAGATTTACAGTCCCTTTTGAAGTGGCCTTCCTTTCTGCATTTCCAGCACACCACCTTTACAGGTTTTCCTGGAGATTTAGATCTCACTCTAGATTTAGATCTCCCAATCGATGACTTATTTTTGTTTCTGTTTTGGGACCGTCCTCGTATAGACAAGGCATCACCATTATGACTCTCCATATTTTTTCGTCTCATCTCCTCCGTCAGCAAGGATGAGACTATTTCATCAAAATGTAAGGCAGTTGCATTGCTACCTATTGCAATAACCAGACTATCCCACGAATCTGGTAGAGAACACAACAAACTGATGCACTTATCTTCATCTGAAATTTTAATATCAACATATGCTAACTGACTTACCATAGTATTAAATGCATTCAGATGCTTTGTCACCGAGTCTCCATCTTTCATCCTCAGGTTATACAGCTTTTTTCACAGGAACAGTTTATTCACCAGAAACTTAGATTGGTATAACGTTCCTAACTTGTCCCACAAAGCCTTTGTTGTAGCTTCCCCTGATATATTTAGCAATACTGAATCTAAGGCACACAATTGTATTGTGCTCTTTTCCTTCCGATCCAACTTCTTCCATTCTTCATTGGACACTTCCGTTGGTTTAGTACCCAAATCTACCACGATCCACTGATCTTTATCCACCAATAGATCCTCCATATTGAGTTTCCACAACTTAAAACTCTGACCATTAAATTTCTTGATCTCTATCTTTCCACTGCTCACCATATTCTTTCACCACCAAAATCAATCTCGCAGATCTCCCACTGAACAGGGTCTACCACAGGCCTGAGCGAATCCCCTTAGCAACAAAGGCGTCCCCTTGAAGCCAAATCTTCTCCAATATGAAATGTAGGTTTTAACTCCGTACAGAAATTACCTGCATACGGATTCTAAAACACAGAAAATAAATAATGCGAGAGAAAAACACATAAAACACATATACACAGAGATTTTCCCCTGGATCCCAAAGCCGGGTACCAGCTTGATTTTTCATTATGTTCCTTTCAATGTTATAATACATATTTATACATGCCGAAGCATCCAATGCCATGGACCGAAAACCATCGCATCCAATACCATGGACCGAAAACCATCGCATCCAATACCATGGACCGAAAACCATCGCGTCCAAAAAACATGTGCGAAAATCATGCACAAAACCATAGGTGGGTTCGCCCAACCTAACATAGTGTCCAAAGGGGCGCCGCTGCGGACCCCATAAAGTGGGGTTACGGGTGCCCCTCAAACCCCCTGTTAACTACATGGAAAGAATATAACACACCCCAACATTCAGAGGGTTTCTATCATGCACTAGCCACATCATGTGTACACTGGAAACATGCTTCAGTTGGGTTACTACATCTTTGATTGTCCGATTCCTTCCACATTATTGGCCTACGAGTTACACTGATGCTAGATTGATGAAGGATGCCTTAATGCCTTCCTTCTAGTGGATCTTTTCCCATCAACTTCAACTCATTGCTCTAGGAAAGAGATCTAGAGTCCATTTGGAAGTACCTTAGAGTTTGCAGTTATCAGTGGCAGATTCTTTCGCTATCAACAATGGGAAAACATCATTGTATCCTGATTGATAGATTCTTCCAAGTGTTTGAATACAACTCATTTATTTGCACTTGTTAGATTGTACTGGGTACCTTGACTTTCATCATCATTATCGGTGAGTAGCCTCACATTTGTTAACGGTATACATCAATGACCGATAATCAAATAATTTCTCACATGGTCGACTTTAGATCATTTATTCCCAATGTGTAGAAATGTACCATGACGGTTGGTGAAGACCTCGGGTTTGCATCAACATGTCTTGGTTCACTTGTCAATTGCTCCTTTTTCTGCCAGTTGACACCATCGACCTCATATATTGCAGTTCCTTACAACAATATCTTATATGTTGGCACCCAAGTTGCAGTGTAATACCATTTATTCCATCATGTTCACTTGGTATTATTTGGATTAGTTTCTTGACTTCAGTGATCAACTTCATACTTCAGCATCATTGGTTAACTCTTTATATGTGATATTCAGACATGTACTTTCTTGATTATGATCAAATGATCCATTATGTATTTTCAGTTCCTTTATACTTGTATGCATATTGGATCTGCTTTTGTACTTGACATGCGGACATGCTTTACTATTTCTGAGCATGGGTATGCCCACCTCAGACAACAGTTTCTTTCTGATCTCTTTCGCTGGCTTGGCAGGCTGAATTCTGGTGAACTCCTCCTTGGTCTCGGCATGATTCCTTCTATGCATTTAATACATTTTGGCCATCATGTACCCCTTATGACCTCATATATTAGGGGGCATCTGTTATAGCACCATTTACCACTCTTGGTAGATCTGATGCTTTGATTATGGCCTAGGGCAACCCTTCCTTCTAGACTTGGTCCAAAATTTAAAAACAGTGTTTTATTCCCTATACGCTACTTTTCCCTGTGATAAAAACGTGTACACGCGAGTTAGCATATACCCAACCCATGTACATATGTTAAAAAAATTAAATTTCCTTAATTTCAGGTGGATTTCACGGGTTTTACTTGTTACTCACCTCCTATTGCCCGTGGCCCAATTGCTTCCCAACTGGAAAAAATAATTTGGAGAAGTATAAATAAACCTCCATGGGAAGGCCTTAAGGGAGAAGATATGAGATGTTGATACTATAGTGAGATTATCCCTGATCGAGTCTGACGAAATCCCTGTGCCTCTTGCACTCCCCAAAACTTCAGGAAACCCTTGTTTCCTTGTTGGAGATATCCTTCATCTTTCCTGAGATATCCTTGTATTGGTGATGGAGGAAGATTTCTGAGGTTGGGAAAGGATGGATCCAGAGGACAGTTCTGCTTGGATTCGGAGAAGGACTCAGGTCGTATTTCTCCACTTTACTTGTAGTTAACTTCAATAAAGGAATGTTGTTTTGTTTCTGATATTAAATGTGTTTATGCATTGATTTATATTGTAATTTGTTTATGAATCTTACATTGATGCATAATTTTTCATTCATTTATATGATTTAAAGTTAATATCATGAACATGATTTATGTTTCTATTATTGTATATGTTTCATTTGAATAATTTTTAGGTTTCGAAGACATCAAGAGAAGCTGATAGTTTGCACCCTGCGGGTTCTACTCAAACATAGGACTTCCAGGTAAGGACACTCTTGCACAATTTAGTAGAATAAACATTTAGGTTGATTGCCTGAGCATTTCTTATGGTTTTCCCTTCGCTCTGTTGGGGTTCTCAACCCAAGACCCTAGGGTGTTCTCACCCACAACAATAAGGGTGTTGCATTTGCTGCTATAAAGTGCCTCAAACAGACTCATTCCCAATTATTCTTAATAGCCATTGTTGTATGCAATTTTTACCAATAGAAGGTAGTCTCTACTTTCTTGGATGATGCATCACATACATCCTCAACATGTCTTCCAATATTCTATTTACTCTCTCTATTTGACCATTAACCTGAGGATGATTAGCTGTGTTAAAGGCTAGGTAAGCTCCAAAAGAAACAAATCTATTAATTACATTATTACTAATCTAATTTAATTACATCATTCTATTTTCCATTAAATTAATATACATTATTTTAATTATTACTTTTTTTATCACATTATTTTTTAATATTATTATTGTAATGATTAACATTAATCATTATAATGATTATTATGATAATAATTATAATAATTAAATATTATATTGATTAATATTATACCCATTAGAATTATTATTATTATAATAATCTATCTTATTATTTTCATTATAATATTGTTTCATTTTCAATTATTATTAGTACATTAATCACATTATAATCTAATTTTCATTACATCGTTATAATTTTCATTAAATTAATAAACAGTATTTTAATTATTATTATAATATTGATTAATATTGATCATTATAATGATTAATTATTATAATAATTAATAATTATATTTATTATAATAATGATTAAAATTATGATTATTATAATATATTATTATTTATTATTCTAATTATAATATTATTTTATTTTTAGTTATTATTAGTAGATCAATTACATTACATTCTTTTAATTATTTATTCTAATTTTAGCTACATGTTTAATTAACTTTGTTTCACTCTTTTTAATTAGTATTATTAATTATATTAATTACTTTACATTATTTACTCCTCTTTTATATAATTTGGCCAACATAGCACCTTTAATATTATAGATTATTCACTATTTATTTACATATTTGGTCAGCTAAATAAATACAAGATTCTTCTATGGATCTCTTGAAGATGGGCTGTGATACTTAGCCCAAAACGCCGATAGAAAACTTCTCCACGCAAGATTCCAAACACTCTTCAAACACTAACTTCCAAAATTTCAAAGTAAATTTGGCATCTCTGTCTGATATTATTTTTTTTGGTACTCCATGCAACCTGATTATCTCTTTCATTAAGATTTGGTTTATATCTATTGCTTTATGTGTAGACTAAGCAACTATACAGTGAACTGCTTTGTTCAACTTATCCATTAACACCATGATAGCATCATGCTGTCTAAATGTCTTGGGAAATCATGTAATGAAGTCAATAAATATGACCTCCCATTTCTATTCTTGAATTGGAATTGGTTGTAGCAGTCCAATTGGATGCACGCACTCTACCTTCACTTGCTGACATTCCAAACATTTTGCAAGGAATTTTGCATTATCTTTCTTCATTCCTAGCTAAAAATATGTCCTCTTCACGGTTGTCATAATGTTTTGATATCCAGGGTGACCTGAGTAAGGTGTTTTATGGAATTAATCCATGATAAGCTTCCTTGAATCCTTGGAATTGGGCACACATTTCTTGTTCTTGAATATTATCTTTCCATCACCATTGAGATGGTAGCTTCTGCTAACTTATCCATCTGGCTATTCTTTCCAACACTTCTTCACATATTGGTAATGTTCACCATTTATCAACCCTTCCTAAATTCTCTCCTTGATGTCAAATGAGCATGTGCTCAGGGCTGATAAATGAACCCCTTGCAAACTTCTATTGAGTGCATCTACCACCTTATTCTTCTTTCCTTTGATATGCTTGATTTCAAAGTCAAACTCATTGATTAGTGCCAACAATATAGCTTGTATGGAATTTAGTTTGGGATAGTCAAACAAGTATTTCATTCCACTGTGACCAATCATCAACAAAAACCTCTTTCCCAGTAGGTAATGCCTCCACAATTTCAATGCGTGCACAATGGTTGGCAACTCCAAGTCATGAGTGACATAGTTCCTTTCATGCTCATTCAACTTCCTAGATTCATAGCAGATTACATGCCCATCTTGCATCAATACTCCACCATGTACCTCCTTACAAGGATCAATGCAAACTACAAAATTGTTTTCTAGGTTAGTTATTCTCAAGATAGGTGCACAAGTAAGTAAAATTTTCAGCTATTCAAAACTAGTTGCACATTCGAGTTTCCATTGAAACTTCACTCGTTTTCTTTGTCAGGAAGTGATGGGATGCCTAATATTTGATAAGTTTTGAATGAATATTCAATAGCAACCAACCAACCCCATAAATGATTTGACCTCTATCACATTCCAGGGCGTGGGCCATTCCATTATCGCTTTGATCTTTTCTGGATGCAAAACCACTTCTTTTGAGATTACATGACCCAAATAATGAACCTAAGTTTGAAAGAACTCACACATGTTGAGTTTTGCATTTAATTTATTCCCTTTGAGCAGTTGTAGTGTTGGAAATACCGAGGGGGGGGTGAATAAATATTTCTTAGCAATTAACACTTTTTTATCCTTTTCAGAGCATTAATTAATCTTCAATTATTATTATAGTTCTTGTTCAGATAATCATAAACAATAATCAATGGTAGACAACACCATACAACAATGCAGAAATATAAAACAACAGACACAAATATTTTTAGGTGGAAAACCCCCTTGGGTAAAAAACCACTGAACTCTTCTTAGTAATTGTCTTCTCCTTCTCTTTAAAAGAAAAATAATTACATCACATTTTCAAATACAACTAAAGGAGGATCCAACCCCCTAATTTCATTAGGGGAGTTTTGAGGTCTAAAATGGGCCTCCTAAGGAAATTATAAAATAATAGTGCAAATAATAAAATAAGATTAGATTACATCATCAAATTATAGAGGGAAAAAAAAGAAAAAGACTATTTTTTCAACTCATATTTTCAACTTATCTCCCTATGGGTTTTCATCCAACAAGTACTCCTGCTCGAACTTTGAGTAAACCCTTATGAAGATAAGTTGAAAATATGAGTTGAAAAGGTAGTTTTATTATTTTATTATTTTTTAATCTTTTTACCTTTTTATTCAAAAAATGGTGAATCATCCCCCATGTTTGAGATCATCATCTTTAATCCTATTAGTTCTTATAAATTTTATTTTGGTTGTACATTTTTCTTAGGAGGCCCATTTTAGACCTCAAAAATCCCCTAATGACAGGTCTGTCAGATGCTACTAAACCCTAATACCCTGCTGCAAACGGAAGGACACCCCAACACCCTGTACATTAGGTCACAACTTGACGAGTGCCCCAACACCTTGTTTACTAAATGTTGTCAAAAGGATGCTTTATCACCCTATAGTTTATCAACCCCATCGAAAGGAAACCACAATGCCCTATGCAGGCCATGACGTGCCTTAGCACCACCTTTCCACCCACAACATGAAGATGTCTCCAATTACCTACCTTACACCATGCTACCACTCTGAAGAGTCAACAGACCATGTTTCAAAAATTTCATACTAGATCCCCCAATGTTCTAATTCAATATAAGAATATAGTAGATAAGAGAATTATTTTTTGCTAAGGATGAATATCATGTCAAGTCTTGTAGTTGCACTATTGATCACACTATACCCTCCTGCTCAAGTTGCACAAACCTGCTCAATCTGAACACTGCACTCTTCAATATGTATCAAACAAATCAACCTACAATGGTCACTGAACCACACTGCTCATATAAGGATAAACATCATATACTCATGAGACAGTCAACATGTCACACTGTTGTATTGTACCAAACTTCTTATGTTGCTACAAATAATGCTGCAACCATTTGGCACAACTATGAAACAATGGCACAAACCAAGGTGCCTCAGGTTATCCCTATGACCTGCCTGCGATGCTCTTAAGATCTTCCTATGGAGAGTTATCAAAATATATCTTATTGCTGCTAAACTAGTCAAACCCTACTATCCATATTTACATCAACTAGCTATATAATAAGATGATATTCCTCTCAAGGACCTACTACCATGTAAAGTTACAATTATGTTACTTTACAACTAAGATTGTACATCCTCTAGGTCATTACTACAAGACATAGTGTATACATCCTAGGTCATTACTACAAGACATAGTGTATACATCCTAGGTCATTACTATAAGACATAGTGTATACATCCTAGGTCATCACAGTCTATTTCAAGTCAAAGTCAATCATCATGTCATATCTAAGGTAAAGTCTTCAAGAACTATAGTCACATCAAATGATGGTACTGCTGCAGTGCTTGTATGTCACTTGTTTTCCTAGAATAGTCACAAAGGTATTTTATTTAATGTTACTACTATCATCAAGTGTTGTTAGCTTATCATAAGGATAAGTCCAATCAAGTCAAGGTATATGCTAAGTTATTATATCATATCACTAAGTCCCATCAAGATCTAGAATCCAATTCAATTCACTGTTAAGGTCATTGTACAATATGTCAAGTTGTCAAGGCAATAGTAATGCATCACTATCTAATAATGTCAAAATCAAGTAAAGTCAGAGTCAAGATAGTTGTCAATTCTAAGTGTAAATCCTAACTGGTTCTCAAGGGAAATGTCACTAGTGTTATACCCATAGATGTGTAAGGTAACACATCAATCTTGCTGCCATATAAGGTTACAATAGTGCCTGAGGTCGATGTCTTTAGGTTACTCTCACTTTTACATATAATTTAGTTTTGTCATGGACTCATCTCTCACTATCTCACTATTTGTATAATCTTACAACTACACTATAATTGTCTAATCACTGTCAAATGTCCATAGGTCAAGTCTTTTTGTAAAATCGTTGTTGTAGCAATAAATCATGCAATGTGATCTCAAGATCAATGTTAAAAGAGCCAATACTTCACTATTGTATTGATAACAACATACTAAATACTTGAATACTGAATACACTTGATCTCTGAATGTGACATTGGATCACATATGTATTTTGGAATGCTGCAAACAACTTTACATGCTGCCTTGTTAAAGTCAAATTAGGGCATCATATTACAAGGTTTCAAGTCAAGTCAAGTCATAGTCAAGGCTGCTATCATATCAAGTTAAGTTAGGGTCAAAGCTGTCAAATATATCAAGTCAGGTCAGTATATCAAGTCACAATAAAGGTACATTATCATGTCACTTTCATTGTTATGAATAATATTAAGTTTGAGGTCTCCATAAATTAGGTTGCAAGTTTAGGGCTACTAGCCTTGTTGAGATAACTTCTTCATGATCCCTTGAGGCCACACACAAAAAAAATATATTAAGGGACTGCCTGAGGTCTTAAAGAGAATACAATATTGCACATAATAGAGGCCAAGGTTATGAAGTTCAGCGCTTAATGAAGACCAAATTCTGCAAGACAAAAAATATACACCAACACTGAAGGAAACCCTTAAATGAATAATAAAAAATGCAATGGAAACTCTACCTTGGAAATTTTCGCTTTTTCTGTTAAGGTATTGAGGTCATGCTTCAGAAATTAAGGATTCCCAAATAGGAGAAGAAGGGCTAAAGTCTCTTCCCAAATGAAACTTCCAAACCAAAAAAAAATCACCAAACACAACCCTCTGCAATTTCTCAGGTATTACGAAAATATCTTCCATAGGTAAACCAAATTTATTTCAGAGCTTATTTTTTTTCTTTCTAATTATGTATTAAGTTATATATGAAGAGGAGGTATATGCTTTATTTTATAGGTAGGAGAGGGAAAGTTTAGGGGCTTATAAAGTATTTTTATTTCTTAAGTCCTAAGTGAACAATTATAGTGAAATATTGGATGTTAAAAATTATTGATTCAATGTGTTAGTGTTTTGGTGGGGCTTATAGGTTAGGTGTGGTGAAATATTAAATCCTAAGAAAAACTCTTAGATATGTTAATTTTCTTAATGAATATTACTAGTTTATTTTCTTGAGTCCAATAATAGGAAGGCTACCCATTAAATATTGAATTTGAATTATCTTTTAAGGAAGAATTCCATTGGTGGGTGTCGAGTAGGTTGATAATGTTGTGATAATGAAACCCTTATGCTTAATTTGAATGTACTCAATTCCACTAGAATTTGAAATGAATGATTGGCTTAGTGCATATGGTCCTGTTAGCTCTAAAAAAGTTTCTCTTGGTTGAAAGAGAGAAGCTTCCATGATAACCTTTTCACTCAAACTTGTAGATTGAAGGTGATCCCCTTCAATCCAGAGAGGGATCTCTCTGACCTTTACACCATGGCTAGATATTTAGATAGGTTGTGTTGATGTAGGGTTTGGTTGGGCCTAAAATCAATAGATCATTTGGTGATGGATTCAAATAGCTAGGGTTTAGATTGGTTTACCAAGATAACTGGTTGTTTGATCAGGATTGATAAAGGAAAGGTGGATAACAGATCCTAGACCTTTGCCATTTACTGTAGATGGATGAAGAAAAAGGAAGACAATCCACTACAATAGGGCATACATAGTGAATCCTAGGGTATCTTTAGAGGATCAAAATTATAACATTTGAAAAACTAAACTCAGAGAATCAAAACAAAGATTAATTCTGAATCAATTAATCTTTTTCAAACATTCATACGACATATATTCCTGAGATTATAAAGGAGAAAATAAAAAAACATAGAGAGAATACATACTAAAACCTACTATCGCATGGATCTTTATATCACTAGTCATAATCTATTGATATTGACAAATGAAATGAATAAAGCATTCGAAACACATAGATAGTGACAATTTTTTTTTTTTTGTCAGAAAACCAACCCCTTTTCATATTCTTGATGAAATATATAGTAAATACAATAGAGATAAGCTCCTTGAAGTATGGTAGCAATAATTAAAAAATATTTACATAATTTTTGAGAGTTTAATTGATGAAAATTACTGAAACCCTATCATCTTACCTATTCTGATCCCTAATTTGGTACACAATCCCTAGTCAAAATAGAGTACAAGGCTATTATACACACCTCCTGCTGGTATCCTAGAAAAATAGATAGGTCTCTGTTGCAAGATAGGATATAGAATGGTCTGCTGCTTTACAAGCTTGAGCTCTTGAGTTAAACTCGTGTTGCCTCCTTGTAGCCAATGGATGCATGAACCTAGAAATGACACCAAAACTGTGTAACTATCTACTTCTTTCACTGCTTTCTTTCCTCATGTTGACTCATACTCCTTTAGCCACAAAAATATATGATATTTGACCACAATATACTAAAAAATAATTATTGCTTGATAATTAATCATGAGTAAGCCAAAATGTTGAATACCCATTAGGGTTCGGTGCAACAAAAATAGGGCTTTCTGTAACAAAATTAGCGTTTATGTCATACTCTGCCCTTGAAGTCAACAAATCACTTTTCTATGTCTTTTGCAACTTGCGCAAAAATGCCCAACTTTCTTTGACTCCTTTTCATTCTTCTGGTAAGATTTTGTGGACTTTTATCAGCTTTTAGGGTTTTTCCTTTTCTCTTCTCAACATACTATATTTTCCTCTATCTTTTTTTGTTATTTGAAGTCTGTTCTATTTTTTATTCTGCATCAATGATGATAACTACTTCTTTGCTATTAGGGTTCATCCTAGCTTTGAAATTTAACCCTCAGTTTATTAGTAGGGCGAGTGTGAGGTATTTTGCCTTCAACCCCAATCTCTGTCTCGACTTCCTCATCCTCTGTTTCAACATTCTATTTTCCCTTTTTGATTTTTGAGGTTTCTTGTTTTGTTTCTTCCTCCTCTACTATAATTCTTTGTTGGCTTCTAGTCTTCCCTTCATAAAACTCAATCTCTAGCACTTTCATAGGGACCTCCTCAGGGTTTTCAACTTGGTGGTGGTTAGATCCACCTTTGGTTTAATGAGCTACAACTCGAGAAAGAACTCTGCTTTGGCTTCTCTTTGACCTTCTAGGTATAGGTGGGTTTGGGTTCCTTTGCCTCATTTACCTCATTTTTTCCACTTTCTTATTCAACTCATGAGTATATAAAATATTAATTAGACCGTGATGACAAATATCATGGGCTTGTAGCTCAGGTATTTTCTTTTCCTTAGTGAACATTTTCAACAACATCAAAAGGAAATATGGAAAATTCATTTTCCTAAAACTTGCTACGTGACAAAGGAACCTCATGTGATATAGGTAAGCTTTGGAATACTTGCCTTCACAAGTGAAGAAGAGATGAATAGTTCTAAGTGTAAAAAAACATTGAGGTTTCAACGTACCTTGGAGGACCCCTGCATCCTAATATTTATTTTTAAAGTCCTCTTTCAGGAATAAATTCAAATATACATTCAACAACCTCTGTTTCTTGAACCATCTTTCACCCTCTATTGGCAAAATTGTTGCTTCAACAATAGATTCCTTTGTGACAAGGAACTAAAATGTCCTGACTTTAGCTATATTTCCATCGAAGGAGAAGATAAAATCATGGCACCAACTATGGTTATACTCATTAAAATGCCAAAACACTGGCTCCCAATATGCATTTCGAAAAACATCTAACATTTCAGGGTACACTTCAAAATACATGCCATCGGGTTCGAACCTCTTCACATGGCTAGAACAACCATTTTTCAAAGCTATAGGACCTAAAAACACCTTTACTAACCTTGAAATAGCCTAATAGAAGATTGCAAGACAATCAACAACCTTTATGAACTGGAAAACTGAAAATATGCATTTGTTGAAAAAGTTGGTTTTAAGGAAAACAAGGAAAACTAGGGTTTGATCTTCTAGTGGGCACAAAAACACTAGAAAATGTCATATCATGCAGGAGGAGGACCAATATTTTATAAATCGCCACTTGAGCACTAAAAAAAGAGGGATTAACGGGTCAAAAAGCAAGTTTTAATTTTTTTCGAAATGTGTTACGAAAACATTTCATAGTACCACTCTACAAAAAAAATTTGCAGTGCCAACTGTAATTTCACTATAGGTCAAAATGATGTCAGAAATTTAGCATAATGTTAAAGAGAGATTCCATACAGGCTAACATAATTTTTATGCTAATGGAAAAACATGTGAACAATTTATGAAAGAAGTTTAATGACACATATTCCTAGGCCCAGTTAGTAAACTTTGCAAAAAATACAATACCTCGTTTACATAATTATGACCTTGCAAAAGATGGATTGATAACATTGCCTTGAATTGAAGGTGTAAAAATTTACTAACAAATCCTACCAAGATTGTAAATTCAATGATTGGGTTATTGCCTTTGGTTCATGAAGTTATTCAACTTCTACACAATAAGATTGCAGTGAGAATTACTATCATATGTTGACAACCATATGTGAATAAACTTCTTATACACTGATTCTTATGTTGTTGAGTACCTTCAATTTTCAAGAGGAGACATCATTGCCAATATGATCAGGTCAAACCCTTAAATTAATGATAAGGTGTCATGTCACTACCCCCTAGAGATTTAGCCCTCCAATTGGGGCCATCAACTTCAAAAGTGAATATACCTCATATGAGGAGTACTTATGTGGTGTATAACATATCAACAAAAAGATTTCATTGAGGGGATTCCAATGACATTGATCTCCAAGTCAAAATCAATGTGTTTACCCTTCAAAATCCCCCGACAATGTTGGGGTACATTTTCATTTCAGGGAACCCAAACCCTCCAACAGTGTAGCCTTCAACTTGATGTAATATAGAAAATTCTAAGAAGCGTTCATTGTTAATTTGACATCAATGATTGATGTTTTAGTCAAAGTCAAACATAGTCAAACCCATGGGTTGACATCAATGGAAACACCATCCAGGAATCTCCCCCTTTGTCATTGATGGCAACCCACGTACTCCTTCTACGAGTAAAACTCCCCCTGACGTCATGGTTAATCTCCTCCTTATTTAAATATCCTTCTCTCAAGTTTTCTCTCCCCCTTTGACATCAATGAAAAAGGGTGACTCCCCCTCACAATCTACCTACTTCCTATGAACCTGTAATATGCCTATGCTCCCCCTAACAATAAGCTCTCTTGTAATGATCTGCCAGTGACAATCCTTGCATACCTTTAATTCTATAATTATTAAATAGGAGAAGAAGGTATAAAGTCTCTTCCCAAAAGAAACTTCCAAACCAAAAAAAAAATCGCCAAAAACAAATCTCTACAATTTTTCAAGTAGGACGGAAATCTCTTCCATAGGTAGACTGAAGTTATTCCAAAGTTTTTTTTTTACTAATTATGTATTAAGCATATTTACTAAGAGGATGTATTTGATTTCTTTTATAGGTAAGAGAGGGAACGTTTAGGGACTTATAAAGTAGACATTGCATTTCTTAAGTCCTAAGTAAACAATTATAGTGAAATATTAGATGTTAAAAAGTATTGAGTCATTGTGTTAGTGTTTTGGTGGGGTTTCTAGGTTAGGTGTGGTGAAATCTTAAATCATAAGAAAAACTCTTAAATATGTTAATTTGTTTAATGAATATTATTAGGTTTTTTTCTTGAGTCCAAAGTAATAGGAAGGCTTCCCATTAGATATTAGATTTGACTTCTTAGTTAAGGAAGAATGCCATTGATGGGTGCTGAGTAGGTTGATAATGTTGTGACAATGAACCCCTTATGCTTAATTTGAATGTCCTTAATTCCACTAGAATTTGAAATCAATGGTTGGCTTCGTGCATATGGTCCTACCAAGGTTGTGAAGTCAATGAATGGGTTATTGCCTTTGGTTCATGAAGTTATTCAACTTATACACAATGAGATTGCTGCAATAATTAATGTCATATATTGAAAATCATAGGTGAATAAATTTCCTATACATCACTGTCAAGATGAGAAAGTCAAACCCTTAAATTAATGATAAGGTGTCATGTCACTACCCCCTGGGGTTTTATCCCACCAACTGGGGCCATCAACTTCAAAAGTGAATATATCTCAAATCAGGAGTACTTATGTGGCGTACCACATATCAACAAAAATATCTCATTGAGGAGAATCCAATGAAATTTATCCCCAAGTCAAACTCAATGTGTTGACCCTTCAAAAACCCTCGAAAATGTTGCGGTGCATTCTTAGTCCAAGGAATCCAAACCCTAGGACCTGGGTTTTCAACCATCCAATAAGGTAGCCTTCAACTTGATGTAATATAAAAAATTCTAAGAAGTGTTGATTGTTCATTGGACATCAATGACTGGTGTTTTAGTTAAAGTCAAACATAGTTAAACCTATGAGTTGACACCAATGATAACACCATCCAACAATCTCCCCCTTTGTCATTGATGGCAATACACGTACTCCTTCTTCGAGTAGAACTCCCCCTAACATAATGCTTCATATCCTTGTTATTTCAATCTCCTTCTTAGGTTTTCTCTCTCCCTTTGACATCAATGGCAAACGGTGTCTCCCTCTCACAATCTGCCTACTTCCTGTGGACCCGTCATCTTCTTGTGCCCCCCCTGACAAGAAGATTTCTTGTAATAATATGTCAGTGACTATCTGTGCATACCTATAACTCTTTAATTATTATTCCCCCCCTAAACATGTTACACATTTGTCTTGAAGTTGCTATTCTATCCATATTGTCTATCTATTAATGGTAGACCTATGCCACACACTGCTACATACACTCACTCTCTTGAAGATTCAATGAGTCGACAAGATGGATATTTTAAGAATAGTGTGTTACCTAACTGGCCATCTTGACTTATGCCATTATCTGAAGAAATTTCTAATTCCTCACGACATTTTTCTTTTACAAACCCAAAAAGAATAACTGCTAAGAACTTCTTATCTTCTTGATCTTCTTCTTGTACTTGTTGCCTTTTCCAAATCTTCTTGTACCTGCAATCTCGACCCATGTGCCCATAATTATGACACTTGAAGCATTCAATGTTTTCTATAGGTGATTCCATCTGATATATTCAACCATGAGCTATATGACCATAGTTATGGCATTTGAAACATTCACTGCTTGGCCCATCTGACACGAATTATCTGCTAACGAATACATCATGAAACCTGTCTGGCAATCCTGCAAACTTGCTTTGCGAATGATAATTGTACCTACCAAATAATCGACAATCCCTAGCCATATGTCCATATCTAGTACATAGAAATAATAACCATTAAATTAACATGCGTACCTAGATGATTCATTCAGAGGCGGTGGTCCTTGATAATTGTACCTGTCAACAAATTTACTATCTCTAGCTATATGTCCAGAGTTAGGAAATGAAAAACAATAACCATTAAATGAATGAATGTACTTGGATGAGTCATTCTTCTTCAGAGGTGGTGATTTTTATTTGAATTCTTTGGCATGAATCTTCGGGGTTACAATATTCTTCTTCGGTTCATTACTTTGATTAGGATTCTTTTCAATCTCACTTTACAAAGATGTGGGGCTTGTACCTTCAACAATTGAAGCCTTACCTACTACTTTTGTCAATTAATTATTTATCCTGTCCATAGTCTGTAAAGGGAAAAATAATATCAAGTGTAGAAGATCATCATGCAAAGAGAAAAACAAACATGAATAGGGAGTCGCCGAAACGATGACCACTAATGGGAAAAAACAAGAAAGATGATGCTATACTTGTAAAAGGAGAATGACAAACTGAGCCCAAAATTGTACAAGATAATATAAGTTAAAACACCAATAACCATGAAAAGAAACAAGCGAAACAAGACTCATAGAAGTGAAATGAAAAAAATCAACAGAAAAATAGACAAAAGATGACAAAAGCAAAACTCACCCTGAAAAGCGTTGCAAACTCCATTGAAGGCTCCTTGATCTCCTTGGGAAGGTTAGAGCTCCAAGATCAAATGTACAAATGAGCTCTAGGGGCGTCCATGATATAGATCTAGGCTAGTTAGGGTTTATGACATGCGTGCCTAAAATCAAGAAAAAAATGACATTTGGCAGAAAGTCTAAAAATAACAACTTGTGTCATCCTTCGGGAAAATAATTATCTGCTCCCTATTTTCTAGGGATTGCCATTTTTTTATTTTTTGGGAAACCAACCATTCACACTACCAAGAAGGATTTCATGGTTTCCAACCACTGGGAAACTTTTTTGACTTAGTGAATTGCGTAGTTTTTTAGCTTAAGGGAAGCTTTGCACAATTTCTAAGCTTAAGGCTAGGCTGTCTCCCAGAATTGCATAGTTTTTGAGCTCAATGCTAGCCTTCCTATCTAGATTGTGCAATTCAGATCCTCATGTGTTAATTTATGGTATGTTCTATGCTTATAGCAGTTTACTTATCTTTCTTATTATTATCCACATATTAGCAATCACATGTACATAAAGTAAAGTGAAGATAGAATATTAAACAATCGACATAAAACAAGCCAAGACAAGAGAAACAAGATGTGGCAGCTAGCCAGAGACAAACCCCAATGTGGTGAAGCCCTTTGATCAAATATTCCTTTATCTTCAATAATTCAGTAGAGAAATAGTACATAAATTTGATTTACATTAGCAGCAACAAACCCTAGATCAGCCAAGCTAGGGCAAACAATATCTTGCAAACCGACCGACAGATCGGCTTGATTCCACCACCAAAAAGTGTGGCCTTCAGAGGAGATCCAGATGGACCTACAACACAATTCTAAGGAGGCAATCTTCTGGTCAACGTAGTTCAAACTTTGGTTCTTCAGTTGTAGCCCTAAATTCTGCACCTTCCTTCCACATGTGTGAGAGAAGAGTTTCTTTCTGCGCAGTAGGAGAAGAGCCTCTTTTTTGCACAGGAGAGAGAGAGATATGTGATGAGTTGAGTGAGTCAAAATGAGGAAAAGACCTCCTGTATTTATACACAATTGTCGATGATTTGAATAGATGCGGCTATTGGGCTTCTGAGCCTACATGAGTTGTAGGTCGGCTTGATAATTATTCCATAATCAAAATAAATTGATATCTCCATAAAGTCTTATCGGAATCGAATGATATTTAGATCAATCCTACACCTCTTGACGAGAGGAATCTAATAAAAATATTATCAGCCATGAATAAGATGACCCACATGGAGTTTGGACCTAGTTGCCAATTTTAACACTCCCTATCAACTAGGGAGAACTCCATCAACAATATGTCTGTCGGTCTCTACTATTCCTCCATCAAATGCACTACCCTATACAGTTTGACCCCTACTCTGCTCTACTCTATCCTGCCTATTTTGCTCTGTTATGTTCTGCCTTATTCTAATCTGCTTTGCTTTGTCTGAATTATGAATGGGAAGAAATGATTGAGGATGTATCATACTGACTCAAAGTCAGTCTCAGAGTATGTACAATTGGTCCCAGACCAATCTCATCCGACCCGAAGTCAACGTCATAGTGGGTACAACTCCTACCACTGGTCCCATACCAGTATCATCCTCCACTGACTCAAAGTTAGTCTTAGAGTGCGTACCACTAGTCCCAGACCAGTCTCAACCGACCCGAAGTTAGCGTCATAGTATGTACCACTCCTACCACCGGTCCCAGACTAGTCCTTCACTGACTCGAAATAAGTCTCAGATTATGTACCACTGGTCCGAGACTAGTCTCAGGCGACCTGAAGTCAATGTCATAGTGGGTAAAACTCCTACCACTGGTCCTAGACCAGTCCTTCACTGACCCATAGTTAGTCTCAGAGTATGTACCACTAGTCCCAGACCAGTCTCAACTGACCCGAAGTCAGTGTCATAGTGGGTATAACTCCTACCACCGGTCCTAGACTAGTGTCATTGATCCCAGATCAATGAAGGTCATCCTAGCATACGGAGTACGGTAGATACAATGATGCATCCATCGGTACTACTATGGTCCCTATCCTCATTTCCCTGCTCATTGATTAGATGAGAGGTACTTCCCATGAGTCCCAGATTGCATGGGTAGGATGCCTTGACAGGAGAACTAATCAATCCTATCCACAGGAGAGCGAATCATCCTGTCCCACAAGAGAGTGAATCATCTTGTCCCCAGGAGAGTGAATCATCCTATCCACAAGAGAGGAATCATCCTGTCCACAATCACCATGGAGAACACATCATCCATGCCTTACAGGAGAACTAATCATCTTGCCACACAAACATCATGGAGAACACATCATCCAGACCTCACAGGAGAACTAATCATCCTACTACATAGTCGTCATGGAGAAAACATCATCCAAACTTCACAAGAGAGCTAATCATCCTGCTACATAGTTGCCATGGGGTGTCACAGGGAAATTTTTGATTCTTTTACCCTGTACATGTACACCACTAGGGGATGGTGAGTCACCTTGTGGTCATATGTCACTCCAAGAAGTACCCTGCACCCCCCCGGAGCTCCCAGAGCTCAATACATCATACAAGACCCTCATTAGAAGGTCTTTGAACGACACTAAGTCATTCTCGGAAAGTCAGGAATTTGACCTTCCCTAGGGGCTTTGTCAGGGTGTCGGTGGCCTGTTCATCTGTACCGATATGTTGGAGCCTTATAGCTCACCACTGCACCATATCTCAAATATAGTGGTACCTAATATCGATATGCTTGGAGCGATCATGAAATACAAGATTCTTTGACAAACGAATCCCACTCTAGTTGTCACATAAGATCATGGTGGTATCCAATGTAAATCCAAACAGCTCACTGAAGAGCTTTCACAACCAGACTGCCTCACAGGAGGCCATGCTAGCAGCAATATATTATGCTTTGATGGTGCTCAAAGCCATCGAATTCAGCTTCTTGCTCATCCAGGATATCAAAGCAGATCCCAAGGAGAAGCAGCACCCAGAAGTGCTCTTACGATCCACCACACTACCTGCCCAATCAGCATCAGTGTATCCAAGTAGTCTCACATCTGTAGAAGTGTATCTTAACCCATATGTAATTGTGCCATGAAGATATCTTAACATATTCTTGGCCCCAATCCAATGTATGTGGTGAGGTTCAACCATATGTTGACTGAACGTGTTAATTGCGAAGCATATATTTGGACAGGGGTTCACTAAGAACATTAATGCTCTGACGAGTTGATGATACCCGGTGGCATTTCGTAAAATAGGTCCAGCTCACTTAACTTCTTAAAGTCAAGCTCCATTGGGGTAGTTACAGGCTTGCAGTCCACCATACCAAATCTTTCCAATATTTTCACCACATATTTTCCTTGAGGTAGGAAAATTTGCTAGAATCCAAGTCCTAGGAAATAGTGCATCAGTCCTAGGTCCTTCATTTCAAATTTAGAAGCCAAATCCCTCTTACATTTGTGAATGAGAGGGTCTGCACATGTTAGGAAGAGGTCGTCAACATACAACACTAGTATGAGAGGTTTTTCATGTTCAACCTTAAAGTAAAGGTTAGGATCGACTTCACTCCTAGTGAATCCCAGCTTCATCAAGTAGCTATCGATCCTCTCATACCATGCTCGGGGTGCTTGCTTTAGCTCAGAGAGGGCCTTCTTCAACCTTCATACATGAGATTTTCGATCATAAATCTCAAATCCTTCGGGTTGCTCCACGTAGAACTCTTCTTTGATCGAACCATGCAAGAACGCGGTCAGGTATCCCTGGTACCTGTTGGGTTTCTTACTTTTACGGAAGGTTCCTCGGGGTGCAGTGTGTCCTTCAGTATCATCAAGTAGCCCCCTAAGCCAAGAGGGCCTATTCCTAGAAGAGGAAGTTTTAGGTGGATCAATAGGATCCAACGGTTCTTCCACATCAAGCATTGTTTCATCATCCTTTTCTTTCGGTTCCTTGGTGTCGGATTCTTGAGAGCTCCTCAAAGTCAGAAGATTATCCACCTTGCTGAGGGCCATATCTTTGTCAAAGGTGACATCTTGACTAATCACGACTTCCCTTTGACCAGCTACATAGATTCTATAGCCCTTAGTATTTTCACCATAGCCCATGAAGATTCCTTTCTTTCCAAATGCACCTAATTTATTGCTTTTCTCTTTCGGCACATGAAAATATACAGGGCTTCCAAAAATTCTAAAATGAGATATGTCAGGTTTCTTGCCGGTGAATATTTCTTCAGGCGTCTTGGAACCCAATGCTTGATGAAGGCATCGATTTTGTACATATATGGTGGTGTTTGTAGCTTCGGCCCATAGAAACTTCAAAAGTATTTGATCATGGAGCATGGCACGGACAACTTCCATAATTGTACGGTTCTTCCTTTCCACCACATTATTCTGTTCAGGAGTATAAGGTGAAGTAGTCTCCCTCTTAATGCCAACCTCTTTACAAAAGTCGTGAAACTCGTTAGATTCATATTCAGTCCCATTATCAGTCCTTAAGATCTTGATCTTCTTTTCGATTTGATTCTTGATCAAGGCTTGAAATGTGTCACAAGACATGACACCTAACGGACTTCCACCGGCCTGATATAATAAATCAAATCGAAACCCAAGAGTGAAGGCATCTTTAACATTATTTTTCCATATACGTACCTTGTCATTGCTGAAGGTTACCTTGTAGCCTTTGTCTTCCATTGCCAAGATGGACACCAAGTTCTTTTTGAGGTCAGGTACATATAATACATCCTGTAAGTGGATCGTATACCTTGATTCAATTTGAGAGAGACATTGCCTACACCTTTCACAGGATATTTCATATTACCTCCAAGGACAATTTCCAGGTTAGTTTCTTTCTCTATCAGATTATGGAGAACTTCTTTTTAACTAGTGAAGTGCCTTGAGGCACCACTATCAATGAGCCTAATTCCCATTGAGTCTAAAGGAGCAGAGGTAGATAGAGCAACTAGTAGATAATATTCATCCTGCTTATTTTCAACAATGTTGGATTCATACTTGGAATTTCTAGCCTTCTTGAATGGTTGTCCTCTTCCTTGATTTCCAACACTCCTTTTACCTTTGCTATTGAATTTTCCATTCCTTTGATTTCCATGAGAGGGATTTTGATCATCGTCCCAGTGTGAGTCCCTTCTATCATGGCACTCCCTTGCATAGTGACCTGCTTTATCGCAAATGTAACATCGTCCTTTTCTTCCACCCTTATGTCCATCCTTTCTTTTTGATTTAGTCCTGGAATTATTTCTTTTCTTAGCATAAGAAGAAAAGGCAACAACAGGCATGGGCATTTCTTGCTCTTCTACCCTTGTTTCTTCTTGAATGCATCTAGCCATTAATTCCTCAAAACCAGGAATTACATTATTGTTCAGAAGAGTAGTCCTAAACATGTACCATTCAGATGGTAATCCTCCAAGAGTCATGAATTCCATTTCCCTATCAGTAATGGTCTGCCCAATAGATAGGAGATCATTCCTGATCTCAGTGATTCTTAAGAAGTATGCTTGCATACTCTCATCTTTGCCCTTCTTAATTTCCTTCAGCTTATTTCTAAGAAACAAGACTTGATTTGCATCATTAACTTTAAATAAACTCACCAGTCTATCGTAGATTTCCTTGGAGGTGTTCAAGTCAGAGATGTAGACTACCAAGCGCTTGTTGATAGAGTCCCGGATGATCTTCTTTGTTTTGACTTCACCAGTTTTCCATTTTCTCCTGATAGCAGCGGGTGCATTTGATGGAGGCTCGACAATATTGCCTCTCACATGTTCCAACACTCCTTGATCTTCTAAGGTTAGATCGAGAGACATATTCTAGCCGTGATAGTCAGCTTTCTCACGGAGCTTGTCTTCGGTAGGGAAGAGTATTGAGGACCCCATAGTTCTTTTAGGATAGCCTTACCAATCTTCTCTTCGGTGATTTCTCTTGCTCTTGCTCGGGCTTTGTCTTCACCTCAGCTCTGATCCCATGTTAAGTTATGGTATGTTCTATCCTTATAGCAGTTTACTTATCTTTCTTATTATTATCCACATATTAGCAATCACATGTACATAAAGTAAAGTGCAGATAGAAAATTAAACGATCGACGGAAAACAAGCCAAGACAAGAGACACAAGATGTGGCGGCTAGCTAGGGACAAACCACAATGTGGGGAACCCTTTGATCAAATCTTCCTTTATCTTCAATAATTAAGCAGAGAGAAATAGTACATAAATCTGATTTACATCAGCAGCAACAAACCCTAGATTAGCTAAACTAGGGCAAACAATATCTTGCAAGCTGACCATCAGATCGACTTGATTCCACCACCAAAAAAGGTGGCCTTCAGAGGAGATCTATATGGACCTACAATGTAGTTCTGAGGAGGTAGTCTTCTGGTCAACGCTGGTCAAACTTTGGTTTTTCAATTGCAACCCTAAATTCTGCACCTTCCTTCCACATGTGTGAGAGAAGAGTCTCTTTCTGCGCAGTAGGAGAAGAGCTTCTTTTCTGCACAGGAGAGAGAGAGAGAGAGATGTGATGAGTTGAGTGAGTCCAAATGAGGAAAAGACCTCCTGTATTTATACACAACTGTTGATGATTTGAATAGATGCGACTGTTAGGCTTCTGAGCCTACATGAATCGTAGGTCGGCTTGATAATTATTCCATAATCAAAATAAATTCATATCTCCATAAATAATTATCGAAATCGAATGATCTTTAGATCAATCCTACACCTCTAGATGAGAGGAATCTAATAAAAATATTATCAGCCATGGATAATATGACCCACATGGAGTTTGGCCCTAGTTTCCAATTTTAACATCATGGCTAGTCTGCCTTCCAAGATTTCACAGTTTCTGGAGGGAAGACTGAAAATGCTGCAAAGTCAAGTCAAGAGATGGCTTGTGTCTGAAATATATCAAACCGGGATCAACTCATCACAAGCACAACATGAAAAGATAAGTCTTGGTCATAGAATGAATAATTGATGATAACCTCCTATGGACAAAAGGGAAGGCTCCAAAATCTAAGCATGGGCAAAATTTTGGAGGGTGGTTGTAGTAGCTACAACAGTTTCCACATAAAATTCAACAATATCTCTGCATAAGTTCTTGAAATTCAATTCCATCAGGGTGTCCACAGATTTGCATTTCCATTTTCCAAAATCTCTTCAATAGGTTCATGATATAAGTTTCTTTTCCAAACTTCATAAAGTAATTAATCATGCCAAGATTCTTCATCTTGAACTTTAGAGGCTAACTACCACTTACTTTGATCATTAGAGGCTCATTACTGTTGGGTGTGGCTTTTTAACTATTTTATGCACCTTCTTTCCCCAATTTTGATCCTTTTATCCTCCAGGCCTATGAAATTTACATGATTAATTCCCCAGTTTTCTCACCTTTATAACCTGTTCTACTGTGATGTTATTTTGCCATATTTTACTGAATAATATGATGCTTTATTCCTTTTTTATGGCTAATTGGGGGAGCATTGAAGAATTATTTTGGAAATCTCTTCTCCTTTTTAGGTGTTTTTTGCAAGAACAAGGTTATGGAGTAGAACAGTTCACTATTACACCCTATATGCTATTACAGGTTATTGTTACACATTGATGCTGTTACAGGTTGTTTTCGTTAGTAATTTCCGTAACATCCCAAACCACTATTCACTTGCAGGATGTTGTTCCACCAAAGCCATAAAATGTGGGCACTATTCCACATAACAACTATCGGCAGTAGGAATTGTTTATTTTGGAAGCAATAGACCCAAGCGGTTGCAATCCTAACTAATGTATATTTGTATTTAGAAATAGGTTGTAACTACTTTTATTTTTAATCAGCATAAGAATCGTGAGATTCTCATGACTGATTTGTTTCTAATTTCGGGTATGTAATAACTATAAAGAAACTTGATTTTCCATGTACAAGGACATGAGATATAGAAAAGTATTGTTACTCTGCTTCTATAACTTTGAATTACTTTTTAATATTAATCAACATGGTGATGTTGTTACTGCTCTTCAGCTAATTTGTTAATTACTTTTGTGATATTCCTGTGCCTTGTTGAGGAGGAAGGGACCTCCTCTTTGGCAGGGATTGCAGTGATAGAGGTAGTGTACATTCTAGTTTAGCTAATTGATTTATGGTTTCTTGTTGTTGCTATAAAAATTGTGGATTACATTCGCTGCTGTTTCAATTTACATTGTGTTGTTACATTGAGTTAATCAACATAATGATAGTAACCAGATGGGGTAGATATTAGTCACTACATGGCGCGCCCTTACTTTGATAGTTGCAAAGTGTGATTTAATTATGTGGAGTGTTTTTATGTCTACATGAATGATTTTATTAAGCAATTTGGTTTAGCGACATATTTTACTGTTTTCTCCATTTTCTTATTCTTGGCTGTAGTGTATCGGCGCAGACAGTGTGAACTCCATTAAAACAGTAAGACCCACCCTAGGTTGACAATTAAATGTTGCAGTCTTGGTCAATTAAGATTGATTAAAACAACACTACATTTTGGCATCGTTGTCGGGGATGGCAGTTGATGATACAGTCAGCCAAGTTGTTTGTTTGATGTAGAGTGTTCCTAGTCCACAATTGTTGGGTGGTAAGACGAGAGGTAAGAACCTGCGCATCACTCTAACATACTTGGGCGGGCTCACCATTGTGATCACTAAGGCACTTAGGGAATTTTGGTATTTTTTTTAGCGTTTCTTCAGCTCTTCAGTTGCTGGGCGGTAAGACGAGAGGTAAGAACCTGCGCATCGCTCTAACATACCTGGGCGAGCTCACCACTGTCGAAGGCTGAGACACTTAGGGTGTGAATTAATACACATAGGGTCCATGTGTGCAACTGTAGGAATTATAGAAATACCAAAACTACTCTCACTCTAATTAGTCACAAGAAAAATGGGTCGTAAAAAGGAAAGGAAGAGTGTAGATTTGGGAAGGAAAACATTTATCCAGGAACTAATATCTAAGGCAGAAAAAGAACGGTCCAACTCTCAAAGGGATGCAAGGAAAATAGGGCTGCAAAAATTTGTTACTCCCATAGCAAAAGTAGAAACTTATGGTTCCTTTATCTCGGGACCATATCATTCTAAAGCTAACACCCATACCCCCAATATCAAGAATCCAATTTAGGGGCAGGAGGGGAAAGCTAGTAACCAAAACTTGAGGACTGAGGGGCAAGGGGAAACTGAGGGGGAACATCGAACACCTGAGATGGAAGAACACTTGTTGGTTTATCAATACGTAGATACAGGTAGTGTGGTGAAACAACTAGCCTTAAGGACATTTGAGCCACTAATCAAACCCACAAGACCATCACAACAATAGTTTGAAGGATGTCTGTTACAACAAGGGTTAGAAGGATTAGCTATGGGGGATAACAATGACAACAATGCTAAAACAGATGCTACTATCACCACTTTTGAGTTCCTAATTGGGGATATCAGAGGTGAAGCTCCTATGAAAATATTCCTCTATCATCCTTACCATCCTTCCAGGGGATAACTATGGAAGATCCAAACACCTTTCTATTTGAGTTTGATGTCTTATGCAGAAGTTATGATTATACCTTAGATGCATAGAAATTAAAATTATTTCCTGCTACTTTAAAAGGGGAAGCCTTGAGATGGTTCATGGGATTGGGCTCCGCTTCTATTCGAACATGGAATGATATGAAGGAGACGTTCTTATCAAAGTACCAAGACTATTTCAGAACCAGGGACTTAAGGGAGGAGATATTTAGAATGACATAGAAGGAGGATGAAAGCCTGAAAGATTATGTGGAGAGGATCCACTATAACCTACAGAGGTCTAAGCATAGCGATTTAGACCAGGAAATCTTGAAGACTATATTCATTAGAGGAATGAGGGATGACTGCCTTGGCACCCTAAACCTATTAGGGAAGGGGGATATATCACAAGAATCATTTGCTGAAATTGTAAATCTCTGTCTAAGATGCTCTAGAGGATTGTTTAAGGGGAGGAGCATAGTTTGAGATGCATTTGCCTGAATACAAAAATCTCAGGAGGAGGAGTAACCAGAGTAGAGATCGGGAATTTGCTTGAAAATTTCAAGACCGATATCCTCAGTACTCTCTCTGCCCAAATAACAACAACATAGATAAATAAGGAAGAAGCAGAAGCTGACACACCTCTGGCCGTGTTTTGTCCGAATTTTTGGAAGAAACATCCTTTGAGGGAATGCGAAATGAACAACATCAGCTTGTGTAATATTTGCGAGCTGGAACATTCAATAGGGAAATGTCTGGAGCTTCCTAGACTGAAGGCAGTACTTAGAGATTCAAGCGAGGAAGTGAAATCCTCTTATTTCATTGCGCCACGGAGGCCATGGAAACCACGACCTCTAGGTATGTGTCAAGATTTTTCCTCTTTCAATTCATGGAACAATGCATATAATACTCAACAATATCCATGGAAATATCCTACACCTCCTTTAGTGTAGTTTCCTTCACCTTGAAACCAGTGGTATCCATCTCCCTCTATCCAATATCCTCAATCTCAACGATATCCTTGGAATTAGAACTGGAGAGGAAATGCCTAGAACTCAGCTTTAACTAGATTACCCATGCAACAACAACTGCAGTTACCTCCTTTCGAAACTCTTGCTCCTCCATCGCCTGTGTGACCCCAACTACCTGTACAACCTAACCCAAACTGAACAATAAAGCAGCTCAAGGCATAGAGGCTCCGACTACCTTCCAGACCTATCTTATTACCCCCGTGGGGCTTAATGAAATACAATTGCGATTAGGCAAGGTAACTAAACCAAGTCACTCCCCTATCATTACAGAGGAGGAATGTGAACCATCCAGAAGAGATGCCTGAGGCTCTAAGGCATCTACTGTGCCTACAACAACCGATATAGAGGAAGTTGTTACATCTGTAATAGCCAACTTGCGAAGGACTATTACTATTGTGAAAACCAACTTGGGAAAGGCTGATACACCTGTAACAACTGATTCGACTATTGTAACTTTGGATCCTCTGTATCCTCAGTGATTGGCTGAGCGTGGGATGACCTCACAGCCCGAATATGATTTTCTTAGGGAGTTACAAAATTTGCATGTATGAATTCCTCTACTACAAGCTCTTAAGGAAGTACCTATTTATGCTAAAACACTGAGAGATTTATGCATCAAGAAACCTGGAAGGAAGCCTAAAGACCCTACCACCATACATGTGATGGGGAAATTATCTGAATTAATGTCTGCTTAGCATCTTCTAACTAAGTATAATGATCCAATAAATCCTATAGTTATTGTCTACATTAATGATTATCATATATCTAACACGTTGATTGATCTAGGGGCTACCATTAATGTAATGACAAAGGACCTCTTTACCACTCTCGGGCTATAGGGACTTAGACATACTCCTACTGTACTTTAATTAGTAGACAAGTCCCGTGTTAAACCTGAGGGGTGTTAGAGGATATAGTGAATATAATAGTTTCCTGGAGGTATCTGGATGACTTTCTTATCTTACAACCCAAATACAATTTTGGGGGACATCCGTTGATCCTAGGGAGACCTTGGTTGGCCACTACAGATGCATTTATAGGTTGCAGATCAGGATCTATGGTGATCTCGGATGGCCAGGCAACAAAGAACCTTAGCATTTACCCCCCCAAAACCAAATGTGGATGTATACAACCCTTGGTGGGATGATTTTGAGCCTGAATCAGATCTTTCCCTGCCACTCCTCACTTTGGGGAAATCCCAGTATCTCAAGGATGAGACAGAAGATGATGTCCTTAATGGTTTTATTAGTAACTTGCTTTCTGTTGCTTCTATTAAAAATGTGAACGAGGAAGAAGAGGTGGAAAATATAGATTTTTAACAAATGAGAACCACTCCAAATATTGACAACAGTCTAATTGAGATAGAACCTAGAAATTTTTTGAATATTAACCCCAAATTGACTGCTGAGCAAAACCAACTATTGCTACAGTTGTTACAGAAATACAAAAAGGAACTTGCATGGGACTATATGGATATGAAAGGGATCCACCCTAACCTATGCACTCGCCGTATTTATTTGATGGATGGCTACAAACTAGTGAGACGACCACAACACCGCATGAACCCTGCACTGAAGGAGGTGGTGAAGGAAGAATTACATAAACTCCTGAGTGTTAATTTTATTTATCTGATATCTGATAGTTAGTGGGTGTCGCTGCTTGTCATCGTTCCTAAAAATAATGGCAAGTGGAGAGTCTGTGTAGATTATAGAGAACTCAATAAAGCCACTCAAAAGGACCATTTTCCCTTACCATTTATAGATCAGGTCCTTGATACCCTTTCCGGAAATAAATTCTTTTCATTCTTGGACGGATTGAGTGGCTACAATCAAATACAGATTGCCCCAGAGGATCAGGATAAAATGACCTTTACTTGCCCTTGGGGAACCTTCGCATACAAAGTACTCCCTTTTGGACTATGTAATGCACCAACAACCTTTCAAAGGGCAATACTGGGAATTTTTTTCGACTTGTTGAATGACTGCCTTGAAATATTAATGGATGATTTTACACCTTATGGAGATGCTTTTGAAACAACATTAGTTAATCTGGAAAAAGTGTTGGAATGATTTGTACAAACTAATGTTGCTTTGAGCACTGGAAAATGTCACAAGATGAGAACTGAAGGGATCGTGCTTGGAAACTATATTTCTACTGAAGGAATCAAGGTAGACCCTGCAAAAATAGAGGTAATTCTAAAAATTCCAACCCCCAAAAATCAAAAATAGGTACACAGTTTCTTGGGGCATGCAGGGTATTATAGGAGATTTATAGAAATTTTTTCAAAAATTGCATCGCCATTATTTTCTTTGCTCATGAAGGATGTCGACTTTTTGTGGATAGGGAATTGGAGCAGGCCTTTTTAAAATTGAAATGTTGTGTATCCACTCTTACGAGGACCTAATAGGGAACTGTCATTTCACATAGCTACAGATGCATCTGATATTGCTGTAGGTGATGTTTTGGCCAACTGGAGGATAAGAAACCTTATGCTATTTACTACATAAGCAAAAATCTAACCCCGGCTGAGCTCAACTACACAGTGACTGAGAAGGAGTTCTTAGCAGTCGTGCACGCCATCAAAATTTTTTGACATTATATCATCGAGTATCAAGTATTTGTACACATTGACGATTCTGACATTCATTTTTTAATGAATATGCCAATTACCAATGGTAGGATTACACGTTAGTTATTGATGTTACAAGAATTTGATATCACAAATGTCGATAAACCTGGAAAAGATAATGTAGTAATTGATTTTCTTTCTAGGTTAAGTATTGATGACAATTGCATTCTTACTGAGGATTCTTTCCCAGATGAATATCTCTTTGCTATTTCTACTTACTCACCTTGGTATGAAAATATAGCCAATTATCTTGCTGCAGGAAAGTTTCCACAGTAATTGTCCTCCAAGGAGAAAAGAAAGATCATACAGTAAAGTGCTACATATACCTGGATAGATAGGAACCTATATCACACTGGACCCGATTTCCAGATCAGATGTTGTGTTATAGAAGATGAGGTCTTTGACATCCTTAAAGCTTGTCACGGAGAACCTTGTGGAGGAAACTTCACAGACAAACGGACAAGATACAAAGTCCTTTCAACAAGGTATTATTGGCCAACAATATTTCAGGATGCCAAGAAGTTTGTGAAGGGATGTGATAGTTTTTGAGCTCTGAAACTACATCTCTTCTACACACTTTTCTAGACTTTTTCCCCTCCCCAGTGCCCCACAAGCTATCAAAAATCATTACATATTGATTCTGAGAGTGCAATTAAGTGGTTTTCTAACTATGTTTTTGTGTTTTCTATTTGACTTAGATTTTTCTCATCAGCTGCGGAATGCAGCCACTTTTCGTAGCTGACTCAAATTTCCGCAATTGTTTTTGTTGATCTCTAGGTTACAGGTGTCATCAAGCAAAACGAGGCACGTGGGTAGTTGAGAAATGATCTGGACATGGACCAGGTCCTATTGGTTTAGCCAGATTCGTAAAGGAAAGCCTTGGTCAAATGGTGATCAAACGAGGAGTTCTACGGCAAGCAGGTCTCGGTTTTTCAACACGTGAAGGGTTTGAGACCGTTCCTAGATCCATGGCTACATTTTGACAGTTGTAGATTGCCCCCACGACACAAATCCAGCAACCACCTTTTGGTAGATTGAATGATCTTGGCAACCATCATGCTAAGCTCAAGGATGTTGTCTTTTTACGTGTCCTCCATTGAAGGTGTTTCATAGGAAAACTGTTATGTAATTTCCTTTATAAATAACGCATTTTCAAATGCATGTAGAGTTAGTTTTTTTTGATGTAATCCTGCTGTTAAGTTTATGTACTATGCCGTGACACTGGTCTTGTTGTTGTAACGAGAGGATCCTTTCTCTGTTTTGCAATATAAGAAGACTCCATTTTATATAACTGTGTGAGCATAATCACGATTTGACAGCGTGTTAACCAAGGCCATGCAGAGGGCCCCTGCTGGCTAAGATTTCGTTCTTTTATTTCTGTAAAGTTTTCATGTGCTATTGTTTTATTTCCATTGTATATATTTCGTAGTTTATGCACTTGTGTATATTTCATTTCAGTTATAGTGTTAAAGTTTTATTCCTATACATGGTTTTCCAAGCATTGTATATTTTTCTAACACTGATCAGTGTGTTTCAGGTTAGGATAGGCCCAGGCATTTTCATACAATTTTTGAGTAAATATTGACATGAGATTGTCCTCTCTACTGACTTTGTTTTTCTTAGCCTTCAATTTCAGTTATGGTTTGATATCAGTCATATTCATTTGTTGTTGGCAGTTAGTTTAAATATCATATTCTTCATGTCATTTAACATTATCTCCAGAGCCATAGCTTAACCCCGAAAAGCTACTTGGTGAGCTATCGGATTTTGAGTGAAGTGATTTGATTCTTCATGTTATTGACATTATCTCCAGAGCCATGGCTTAACATGGAAAAGCTACTTGGCGAGCTATCGGACTATAAGTGAAGAGACTTGATTTTATTTTCATTTTCAAGTAGATAATTTAGATATCAATTCCTCATGTTATTGACGTTATCTCCAGAGCCATGGATTAACCCCGAAAAGCTACTTGGCGAGCTATCAGACTATAAATGAAGTGAATTGGTTTTAATTTTATTAGTTTGCAGTTTTTAATTTGTTTGGGTGCAATAGCTTAACTTTTATTTCTGTATTTAGATGAGCAGCAAAGATAGAGATTTCATGATCAGTAGTTCATCATTTGTTTGATTCAAATAGCTGCACATTTACATTCTTGTTTAGTTGCACATTTACATTCTTGTTCAAGTATTAATTTCATCACTAGAATGTTTTGAGATCCTCTGAAGTGTTAAGTTCTGGAAGTCATCATAAAGGACATAATTGCCTTAAAATCTATACCCAAACTTGCCTTCTAAAGTATTCTTAAAACTTAGGAATAGGATTTCCATTTGCATTAGGAGACAAACCAAGATAAAACCCCCAAAAACAAGATAAAATTGAAAACAATAAAAAGTAAGAAAGAGGTTGTCTTGCACATATAGTGCACCACACTTCATCAGTTTACAACTCTCAGATTGATAATTAATGTAGCAATTTAGGACATACTAAATTGACTAAACAATAGTTTCCAAATGATGGACCAACCACTGTAATCAGATGAGATGCCATTACAGCCCCAAATCGTCTTAGAAACTTTTGAGAAATGGGCCCTATATTTTTTGGGACCAATCAATCCTTCATCTAGACAAAAATCTTACATCTTGGTCTACACTGACTATGTCACAAAATGGGTTGAGGCAAAGGCACTAACCAGAGCCATGGAGCAGGTTGTCTCAGACTTTCTGTTTGAATACATCTTTGTCCGATTTGGCATACCGAGGGAGATAGCCATAAACGGAGGGCCCCAGTTCACATCTCATAGGACCCAGGAGTTGGTTGAAAAGTATAAAATACATCATAGAATCACAACACCTTATCATCCATAAGCAAATTTCCAAGTAGAAAGCACTAACAAATTCATTGAGGGGATCCTTACTAAGACTGTGGCCAGTCACCAAAGAAATTGGGCTGATAAACTTTCAGAAGTGTTGTGGTCATACATGACTACATGGAGCAGTGTTGCGGGGGAGCCCCCCCCCGATCCTGCTCCCAATCAGCGCTTCGGATGGGAGCGACTCGGGAGCGGGTCAGGAGCACGCTCCCTAAAAAAACTGTATGCTCCTTGCCATTTTCCAATTAAAACTAGGGAGTGTTGCTCCCATCGATCTGGGAGTGATTTTTCCAACTTGGAAGCGGTCGGGGAGCGATCACTCTCGACCATTCTCGGGTTGGAAAAATCGCTCCCGATAGCGGTGAGCGACGACTGCGCAGACAAAAAGAAGCGACGACTGGGAAAAAATCCGACAGCATGGAAAATAAAGGGAGGGAGGGAGGGAAGGGAGGCGAGGGGGCTAACATAAATAAACCCTCTCCCTCATATTCATTTCATTTTACATTTGAGAGAGTGAGAGAGAGAGAAAGAGAGTGAGAGAGAGTGAAAGAGAGTGAGAGAGCAAGAGAGCAAGAGAGAGCAAGGAGCAAGGCAAGGCATCCAAGGGGAGATTGGAGGCCAAATATGTAGGCTCTACACTCTATTCTAACAATTTTTTTATTTTTTATTTTATTTTTATTTATTTATTTATTTATTTTTTACTTTTTTATGTTCATTCGTAAATAAATAAATAATTTTTTTCTCTATTTCCCATGCCCATTCCCATTCCATTTTTTTGTAGATTCAAAACTTCAAATTTCAAACATCATGGCTATATTTCTTGGAATTTGCTTCTTCTTGGTTCCTTTTTTGGTTATTATGGTGTTGGAGAGTAGAAAAAGGAGGGTTGAAAATGAGGAAGCGGATGAAGAAGTGGGTTATAGTGGATTTGATGAAAACCCCAGAGAGGAGTACCTTGGTGAGGAGGAGCTGGTGGAGAGTGAACATGAGTTAGCTCAAAAAACTAAACAATACCAAACCCCATTGTGGAAATATGTTAATAGGCCTGAAGCAGGGAAAGGGGGTGGAACCACTAAATTTCATTGCCCCCATTACAACAATAATTACAATGGTTCATACACCCATGCCAAAAAGTACCTCTACAGGAAAAGGCCATGGGATGGAGATAAACAAATAGGAATCAAAACTTGTACAGGTGTATCAATAGCATATAGAGCCAAATACATAAGGGAAGAGGAGGAAGCCCAATGCAAATCTAAAAAATCAAAGGGTTTCTTTGAACCAAGCTCACAATCACATGCACAAAGAACTCCTTTAGCATCCTCCCATGGCAGTGGATATGGAGGCACAGGGTCACCAATTTTAAGGCGTAGAACCATATTAGATTTCCTTGATGAAGCGTGTAGGAATGATGTGGATTCAAAAGTTTAAAGGTTTCTCTATGCATGTGGGATACCATTCAATGTTCTTCGCTCACCTTATTGTCATGAAATGGTTTCTACCATAAATGATGCCCCTAAAGGATATAAGATCCCTGGGTATGAAAAGGCTAGAACCGTTGGACTTGATCAAGAAAAATAAAAAATATCAAATTCTTTGAGTAGAATGACAAATTCTTGGACTGACCATGGGGTGTCCATTGTATCTGATGGATGGAAAAATGTAAAAAGAAATCCATTGATAAGTGTTTTTGTTGTGTCTGTTAGTGGTGCCATCTTTCTTTTAGCATATGATTACTCAGACAAGTTCAAGACCGACATCAACATTGCAGAACCATTACTTGAAACAATTGACCATATTGGGCCATACAATGTCATCCAAGTCATCACTGATAATGCTCCTAATTGTAAGGCAGTGGGAGCAATTATTGAGAATAAATACCCCAACATATTTTTGTCTGGGTGTTTGGTTCACACAATGAACCTTTTGATGCATGATATTGTTAAGAACAAAAACCAACAATACAAATGGATTGGTGATTTGTACAAGAGAGGAAAAGAAATGATAAAATTTATTACAAATCATAGTAATACCCATGGCCTTTTCCGCAGTCACTCAAGATTGGAGCTGTTGAAGATTGAGAAGACTATATTTGGTAGCTATTACCCCATCTTCAGGCACCTTTTGAAGGTAAGAGAGTCATTGGCTAGCATGGTATCAAGTCCACACCGGCAATTATTAAAAGAAAGGGCTATAAATGCAGCTGACAAGCAAGGTTTTGAACAGGTGGAGGAGACCACTCTTGATGGTATGTTTTGGGCACGTGTGAGGCAAGTATTGGAATTCACCAAGCACATTTATCACATGATTCAGTTTGTAGATACAGATAAACTAGTGATTGGGGGGGTGTATGAGTAGATGGATACCATGTTGGGGAAAATAAAAGATATTGTTCATAAAGATGATCCCAACTTGTATACATTGATTCACAATTGTGTGTGTACACAGTGGGATAAACTTAATGTTCCACTACATGCCTTGGTGTATATCCTTATGCCAAAATACTACTCTGCATCTTGGTTGGGCCAACCTGCACCAAAGGGTGGGGTTATGGTCAAACGCCATATAGATGAAGAGGTATCTACTGGATATTTGCAAGAATTAGACAATTTGATACCTGACAGGGAGGAATGTGATAATCTGCGTCTTGAATTAGGCAGATACTTTAGTTGCACTGGTTTGTTTGGTTCCTTCCATGCAATGGAAGATAGAGACAGAGTTGATGCTCTCATATGGTGGCCACGGACTTTTGCCAAAATTGGAAAAAAAAGTTCTCTCACAGGTTGTAAATACTTCTTCTGTAGAGAGGTGTTGGAGCACCTACAACTTCATACATAATGAGAAGAAAAATACTTAATGAAAACCAGGCAGAAAGCTTAGTTTATGTGCACTACAACTTGAGGTTGTTGAGTCATTACTGTGATCAGGCTTATGAGGATCCAACATATAAAATTTGGGAAAAACACCCAGAGGATGATAATTTGGAGGATGGCACTATACATCTTGAAGAACTGCAAGCGAAACTTATGAGAGAGGAAGATGAAGCAACAACCATGCCACCTCCACCATCCAGTAGTAGTACTCAAGTTCTGAGTCTTGTTCCTTTGTTGTCACCGCCTCCATCTACACCCTCACATGGAGGGCATGTGCCTTCTGGTTTTGGTCTTGGGTTTGTGTACGAGGAGACTCCTAGAAGACCACCATGACCTGCACAGAAATTAGACATTTCTCGTGGCAAGGGCCATATGAAGTAGTAGATAATATATTTACTTGTATTTTCTAGTTTCTAGTAGTTTTCATAACTGTTGACTCTTTCATATTTATTATGATATTTTTTGTAAACAATATATGAAAATTTAAGTTTGAAGTTTGAAGTTGGCAATTATAACTCATTAGTAATGAATCTTGAATATGATGCTTTGTGAAAGTTGTTTCATTTCATTTCATTTTATAACATTTCATTTCATGTTAGATATTATTTGTTGTAATGGTTAAACTTAGCTTACAAGTACAACTTTGGTGCTCAATGATGATAAATGTTATATATTGAATTATCAATTTTGAAATCTTGAAGTTGAAACTTTAAGATTGATGAATCATGATTGATGAGACTCAATATGTTGTATGTTACTAACTTGTGGACATGGTTGATGAAGATTATAACTTCTAGATGATTGTTGTTATATGGTTCAATCATCAATCTATGTTTTTTTATATCTAATTCATCATTCTACATTTTTTTATTGACATATATGTATCAAAATATAAAAAAATAATATATATATATATATATATATATATATATATATATATATATATATATATATATATATATATATATATATATATATATATATGATCCAAGATTCGCTCCCAAACTGGGAGCTTTTGAAAATGTTGCTCCTGCCCCCGTTTTGCACTTCACTCCCCGCTTTCGCTCCCACTCCCAAGTAACACTGACATGGAGGAATACCACTGGATTCTCACCATATGAACTTTTGTATGGTAAAAACCCCTTATTCCCCATTGATTTCGAAATCAAGACACTGAGAACATCATTGCAGGTCAATTTGGATTTGGCTACAACGCAAAAGCAGAGATTGAACTGACTCAATGAAGTGGAGGAGAGAGGGTTAGCTGCTATTTAGCAAACAAAGATTATCCAGCAATAGAGAGCTAAGTGGCATGATAGATTCATCAAGAAGAAGAAGTTCCAGAAAGGAGATTGGGCTCTCTTATACGACTCAAGATTTAAAGACTTTGTTGTAGCTTATATTGTGATTTAAGCCTTATTTATTAATTTTATCACAATGTGTAGCTTAAAACTATTAAGGGAGTTCAACCTCAATGAAGCCCTTTATATTTTCTACTCCACAAAGTCTAAAAGTAATGAGGTATTTATTCGTTATAATATATCAAAATCGCAAAAGGAACAAATATAAAGGAATTGGCCCATGTGATAAAGTTAAATCGCAACATAAATGGAGCCATAACCGATATATATATATATATATATATATATATATATATATATATATATATATATATATATATATATATATATATATATATATATATATATATATATATTATACAAAGGATTTACAAAGGAAACAAGTGTTAAAGAGTTAACATCGGACCCGAAACATATCTATGTTATATTTAAAAGCCCAACGAGTTCGCCATATCAAAAAGTCCTTCATATACATTATGATTATGCATTTTATATATTTCTATTATAAAAGGATTATAATAGAAATAAGCACCGATTGCGATATGGGTAAGCTGGACCCAATATAATATATATTGCATTTTATAATTCCATCGGGTCCGTAAAGCCTTTATGCATATAGAGGTTGGTTCTGCTGATTGCGATTGCGATGACTAGACTCGAAAGCATATATATTACATTTTACAATTGCAGTTGGTCCATCATATCATGGCATATATCTATACCTATATATATATATATATATATATATATATATATATATATATATATATATATATATATATATATATATATATATATATATATATATATATATATATATAGAAAGCATCGATTGCGATGAGCGATGGGGTTTCGGACCCGATATGATATACATTACATTTTATAACTCTGTTACGTCCGTCATGCCACAATTTATAAAGGATTGGGTCGATATACATTTGAGAGGGCCGATTGTGATTGCGATTACAATAAAGCTATGCCTTGATAGTTGTGCAAATCCCGCGTTAGAAGCGGAAAAAGCATGTTTTATGGTATATCTTCATTATAAAAGATATATAATAGAAAGGTGCAGTTATGAAGTAATTATGCGTAAGTCCAATATTATGTTGATATAACATTGAATACTGCCGATTGCAATATTTGATGGGATTTTGGATCTGATGGAGTTACTAAATTAGGTTAATTCCTTTTCAGTTCTGAAGCTTTGCAATAATTCCGTTATATAAAGGGAAAATCAATGTTAAGATTGAATCTGAAGAAAAGGAAATCCGTTGGGCTTTTAGGTGTTTTGGCCAATTAAAATGCATTCGATATATGTGTAAGCCTAGCATTACACAAGTCAACACCGTTCATTACGGCTAAAACAAATTAAACATCATTAAGGCATATATAGAGGAACTCGACAGCGGATTAACAGAGCAGTTATCATCCTCTTTTAAATTCAGTTATGTTCCTATTATTTCATATTCTTTGAGGTGTCTTTTACCCTCTGTAAAAGCCTGTAATAATTTTTAATTCAGATAGTTAGAGAAGCAGTTTAGTAGTTTGATAGTTTCAGAGGTCAGCAATTGTTTCAAAAATGTATAAAAGAAAGTAAATTTACAAAGAAAGGTTGGTTGTTGGAATTTTGGAGAACCCGGAGACTAGGCGATATCATCATTGATTAATGAAAGAATTAGAAGTTTCCATGAGTTGTTGCATATAATCTTGTAAGCTTCTCTGTCATGTGTCATGCTATGTTTTCTTTTTTTCAAGTATAGTAATGAAGCTACAGGTTTTTATTTTCTTATGTAGATAAAGTTAAATTTCCTTAAAAGAGTGCTCCTATACTTGAAGTCCTCATTTCCTTTCTAAGTTATAGATAATAGTTTCTGTGAAAGACCAACATATTGTCTATGATTCAGTTCTCATTACCATAGTTCCTCTAAGTTATAGATAGTAGTTTCTGTGAAAGATCAACATATTATCTTTAACTTCTCCTCCAAACTTTCTTCATTCATCATTTATATCTAGTGACAAATGGCATTCTGAGATGTTCTAGTCATACATGTATTAAAAGATAAAGACCAAGTTTTCCAGGTCCTTCATTTGAGAACACAACAAACAATAATTGACAGTAAATAATATTTATTTATGTCTTAAGCACAATTTTCCCATAGCCAGGAAATTGGTTTCTTAAGGAACAACATTAATTGGTGCTGTTGTCAGGGAGAGAAGACAAGAATACTTTTCCCTCGGTTTTCAATATTTTCCTCTGGTTGTTTAGTGAGGAGGAAATACTTGACTATTTTGAATACAATCAATAAAAGGTGACTCCATTGTAACAAATACCACGGACTGCAAAGCAATAGAATAAGAACACTTTTTCTTGAATTCGTTAAAGTTTGAAGCTGATTCTTGAGAGTGACAAGTTTCAGCAATTGGTTGTACATTCACACCTGTGATTTTCACTTACAACATTGATTGGCGACTCCACTGTACTTTGAGGTTTTCTTTTCTGGGTTTTAATGGCTCTCCCTGCATTCTTACTCCATAAATTTGATCCATTTTATTTTACTGGGATCACTGGTTATCCTCATGATATGCCTGCATATTATGTCCAGGATGAGTATCTTCCAAAATTTAGTAGAAAGGAATATGAAGATCCAGCTCAGCATCTCCAAGAGTTTCATGAATGCATGGAGTAGTAGGGCATCATTCATGAAGATGTTAATATGAAGTTGTTTATGTTTTCTTTGGACCTAGAAGCTAGGGATTGGTTCAGGTGTCTACCTCGTTCAAGAATTTCATCTTTGAAAGATTTCCATTCAGTATTCAATTCTTCTTGTAGAATTTATTATCCACATAGGTTTCTTTTTGAAGGTTGTTGTGAATATTATGATTATAAAGAAACTTTAAAAGCTCATGATAATCCTGTTGAGGAAACTGATGATCTTATTGATAATATATCAAGAATTCAGAGAGATTATAGCCAGATTAACTATGAGCAAGTCTTTGAAAGGGAGGAACTATCATTTTCTCAAAATGATGCGGAGACGTTTATAAAGCAGCTTTCTTCAATAATCTCCCAAGCAGAGAATTAGTTGACTATGGTCCAAGCAGATCGAGCATAATTTTCTCAAAATGATGTGGAAAAGCTCATAACACATTTCTCTCCAATGATCTCCCAAGCAGATAATTGGTTAACTCTGTTCCAAGCAAATCAAGAGAGTATTCAGATGGAAGAAAGTTCAAACATGCATCAAGAGTCTCTGCTCAACAGTCAAGAGGAGGAAGAAATAATTAAATTGCAAATAAATCCCCAGAGTTCCTATTTTGTTAAATTTTATGACCCTCCTATCTATAATGAAAGTGGTTTAAATGGGGAACAAGATGAAGCTCTTCAAGTTCATCAGTGTGGTGTTGAACATACAAGAAGAAACTAGCAAGTGGAATATGTTGGACAACAATATATTGAGCCATCTATCGTAGCAAAAGAGGCTATCTTATGTAAGGAGAAAGCTGATAAAGAGATGGTATATTAGTGTATTGAATAACATAAGGATGCCCATGGATCAGAGGTAATTAATCTATTTGAAGTTTATCATATGTCGTATAGTCATGATAATTTTTTTTCTTCTCCATGAAGTTAGAATTACAAATTATTTTCAATCAAAGCTTAGAGATGAAAAGTGGAGACATGAAAGTGACATAGATCATTTTCTTAAAAATGTTCTTTTTTGTTCTGTTAAGCATATTATCCCAACAGAAGGTCTATTTGGGCAAGAATCTTCATACATAGAGAATTTATTTTTTGGAGCTGATCAGGATCATAATTTTTCTTATACTTTCGAAGATTCTGTGGCAGATTACATGGAAGAATTTATTAGTAGTCTACACATATCATTTTGTGGATACTCTTCTAATTTTTGTTGTGAGCTGCCTTTATGCATGGTTTATTTTTCATTCAGGATGAATTGTATTTTAAAAATTCACTAGCAAAATGGTCCAAGATTATGAACTCAAATGCTAACCTGGTACCATTGGAAGATTGACTTCACCTGATTAAGGTCAATCATGTACATATGTAGGAATTTGTACATAAATAAGCTCATGTGTTGAGCATTTGGTTTCCAGTTACATTTCTTCAGTTTAATCATTAGCTGAGGAATAAGGGTGACTTTCCTAGTTGGAAACTGGTTTGCAGAGGTTTCAGACTTCAATATTGTTAGGTTTTAGTTGTCAGATTTAAGGGTTTTCACAGTTTTGGACTCCATGCCCAACTGAGGCTACTGATCTGTGATTTTCAATATTTTGCTATAAAAGTGAAAGAATCTAATCACTATAGATATTGGTGTGGGTTCACTGTACATATTTTCACATAGTTAAGACTTGGCGAAGCAATATATGACTCATGCCCAATGGATAAGGCACTGATCTGCGGTTCTGAGTGCTTTTGGGACAAAAGCACTATCCCCGGGTGGAGCCAGATGTTGTAGCTGATATTGTGATTTAAGCCTTATTTATCAATTTTATCACAATGTGTGGCCTAAAACCATTAAGGGGGTTCAACCTCAATTAATCCCTTTATATTTTCTACTCTGCAAAGTCTAAAAGTAATGAGGTATTTATTCGTTATAATATATCAAAATCGCAAAAGGAACAAATATAAAGGAATTGGCCCATGTGATAAAGCTAAGTCACAACATAAATGGAGCCACAACCGATATATGTGTGTGTGTGTGTGTGTGCATATTGAAATAAAGAAATATATCGGATTTACAAAGGAAACAAGTGTTAAAGGTTTAACACCGAACCTGAAATGCTATAAGCTGTGTTTTATAAAGTTCAGCGGGTCCACAATTATATATATGTATATAGATCTGCCGATTATGATTTATGATGACGGACCCGAAACATATCTATGTTATATTTAAAAGCTCGACTGGTCCGCCATATCAAAAAGTCTTTTATATACATTATGATTACACATTTTATATATTTCTATTATAAAGGGATTATAATAGAATAAGCGCCAATTGCGATATGGGTAAGTTGGAACCGATATAATATATATTACGTTTTATAATTCCGTCGGGTCCGCAAAGCCTTTATGCATATAGAGGTTGGTTCTGCCGATTTCGATTGCGATGGTCAGACCCGAAAGCATATATATTACGTTTTATAATTGTGGCAGGTCCGTCATATCATGACATATATATATATATATATATATATATATATATATATATATATATATATATATATATATATATATATATATATATATATATATATATATATATATATGGAAAGCGCCAATTGCAATGAGCGATGGGGTTTCAGACTCGATATGATATATATTACATTTTATAACTTCATTATGTTCATCATTGACGCAGGGCTATGCCTGCAATACCCAGGATATTCAAATAATCATGCATAAAAGAATGCATACTCATCAAATTCCCAAATTAAAACATCAATCACTGGCAAATTCACTCTTTCCCATTTCAACATGCGGAAGCTTTCCATCGTTCAACACCATCTCATATAATATCAATCTGCATCCACTCACCTTCAAGCAACTTCATTACTTTTGAAACCTTTAAATAATATTCAAAGGATTTTGAAAAAAAACCATATCAATGCCAGCATTCACATGGGCTTATACCCATCATCCCATAACCTGAATCTGCATTTCAATTCAAGCTTACACGTTTTCAACCAAATCTTGTACATGCACCTTTTCAAATTTCATATCAGAACCAAATTTCAACCAAACAAATGCGCTCATGGACAAATGATACTACGTCTAAATAAGACTCGGACTTGACCGTTTTTATACCAGCGTTCTAACTCATATTCAAGACATCCAAAGTTCAGTTTCGTTGCATAATGGTCTTCATTCTGTATATGAATTCTTGAGATTAGGAATTAACGCAATACACTACAATTTCTTATGTTTACAAAAGTCATTGGCATTATGGCTGGATTCAATTGAAGAGTACGCCCTTACCTTTTAAACCCCAACGCTTAATTCTCATATGTTTGCTATATCAAACAACAAACTGCTTGAAGTTTTCATTTCATCCAACTCGTTCTGGACTGCGCCTTTAGATTTTGGGTTTCAGCAATCGAACTATTTGAATAACATCGCTCAAAGAACTTACATCAATGTGCTTACTGTTATAACATTCCGCACTTTCAATTGCGCCATCACTTTAAACATTCAGTCAGGATTAGATTGTTTCTGCTCAGGTCAATTTCAAATCGATTTCTTGTTGGTTCTTTTGCACTACCACTGATTTCTATATCTGTAAATACATCTCAGTGCCTCCCCTCAGCCACTGCTTCAGTACAATTCAGGTCATAATACCAGCAATACGACGGATCTGCTCAATTACTTATTAGTATATATGTAGTCAACTTAAAATATGACTCTAGACGCCTATCAACACAACCATCATGATACAAATAACCACGTAATTAACATACCTTCCCAATCGACCATCGCAACGTGGTTCTGACCAAATTATGGAATGCACTTTCACAAATTGCATTCACCTTCGCTGAGAATCTTACTTTGCTGTGTAATGACCTCCGCATTTTTAGAGCAATACCATTTTTCCTACACATTCTGAATGCCGCTAACGTTGAATTGTGTGTTTTTCCCCAACTCTGCTCCTCATTGAAACTTCCCAGCGTTGAAATGGAACTTACTATTCGATCAATTTATGTGAACAACATTCTGTCAGTGCTGTCAAATTGTACATTTTGTTCCGGTATGTGTTGATCGATGCACAATTCCCTTGCACGCTTTCTCATACACTGCTGTTGCATATAACCAGCCATTCATTCACCTAGCTATGCAATAGTGAAATCGACTTTTTCGAAGTCGATATAAAAACATCAATTTACCTGATATTCGATCCAGCCTTCACAAGACTGATCGATCTTTTCTTTCCTGCGTTTTCTTCAACAATACAATTTTAGTTTCATTCCAGCATGAATCGATTTAAACTAATTCTGTTTTCTTTCTATATGCTTATAAAAATCCAAACATTCTTTCAGCACAAAGCATGACTTAAAACCGATTCTTTATTCAATTAATTTCTGCAATATCGATGTCGATTTATTCACCCATGAACAGAATCACCTTACCAAGTTTTTACAAAAATCAAACCAATTCAACCAAAAGCGAATTCAACAATGTACATAAGCTCAAAGTCAAATTCTATACTGATATATATGAAACCAACAATTTCAAAAAAACCTCATTCATGGCCAGATATTAAAATTCCGTGGCCCTTTCAGCTGTACATAGATATATAGGAAAACCCTGTCTCCTATTCTATTCTATCTCAATGTTTTTTTCTCTCAAAACCCCCTCTTATTTATACAATTTTAAAAGTAATCTAATTTAAGGCTTTATCCCTTCAATTCCTCAACAACCCCTAAATCTCTCAACATCCCTAAAAGATAGATTCTTATCCCTAAGACTTAGAAACTAATTCCAACTTAGGCTCCATCATTAATTCTAAATAATCTAAAAACTAATTTCTCTCATATCCTTTTATTAATAAAAGGATATTTACAAAATCCTCACCTTCTCCTATTTTATTCAAATTAATTAAATAAAATATTAAAATTATCACACCCCATATTTACAAATTGAAAAAGGGTCTTGATGCTCCTGCATCAGACTCCCCATGTAAGAAAATTCATGACCACCTCGTCATAAGTCTGGATAATTATTTCCTCCTGGATCCCAAATTTTATTTTGTAATCTGTCCTTGCTTGTCAATTGATTTACTGTTGTTGTTATCTGCTGTTGTCTTCCAGGTTTCCATATTTTGTGTTGTAGTGCTCCACTTGCTCTGCCTTCCAAGTCTGCTACTGTCTTCCTCTTGTTGTCGTTCCTTTTCTTTCTTGCTGTTGTCTTTCTCTGGGATATTTTTATCATTATCCTCCTTATCAACTCAATTTCTCTGTCCAGTATGTCCTCTGTCTGTTGATTATTTCCATCTCTTGATTGCTGAACTCTCATTCTTGCTTGTTCTTCACTTGTTTTGACCGCTTCCTCTTCACCCTTACTGTTGTTTTGCACCTTTTCTGCTGCTGCTACATTGTCTTTTAGAACAATTTCTTGCCTCCATTTTCTGCATCTGTCAATTTCTTCTTGATTATTATTTATGACAACTGCTTTGTCATCCTTCTTCAGCAATCTATCCCGGACATTCATCCTCTACTCTTCCAATTTCCTCTTTTGAAAGTTTAATTTTCTATATAACTCAATGATTTTACTTGGAGTGGACTTTGGAAACTTTACACGATCTTCCATTTCCTCATTTGTTATTGTTTCATTATCACATGGTCTTTCTTCTGCAAAATCTTCCTTAACATCCTTCAGTAGATGTTCTTCCTCTTCTTCTAAACCTGCAATCATACACAAATCATTAGTTTTAAAATCACAAGACCTTACGATCTTGCTTAATGCTTCAGTGATCAAGTCTTCGGGCTGCTTCGAATCATTCATATGATTCAACTCCTCTAGCTCTTCATCACTTTCAAAAAGTAATGGTCCACTCTCTGGGTAACATATCGAAACTTCAACATCTTCCTTTTGCTGTAGCTCAACTATTTCGAGCTTCTCTATCCTCTGTCTGGCATCAATAACCTGTTCAAGTTCCCTTAGTTCCTTCACCAACTGCATATTTACCTGATGATTCCACTTCTCTTGGAGCCTCTGCCACTTCACCTTCTTTCTTATGACATAACCATGCTTCTAGTCTACCTCATTTCTTTGCAACATCTCCATTAACACCTCAAGCTGAAATGCTATCTCAGCCTTCTCCCTCTCATATTCCTCTTTGCTTAATTGTCTCTGTATGCCAATTGCCTTGGCATCCTTCTTTTGTCCTCTGCTGTGGTTTATTTCAGAACCTCTGTTGCGACTGTCACTAGTCATCATCCTTTCCATCTCTATGAGTCCCTCACTCACTTTACTATGAGTTGCACTAAAGCCTCTTCAACAACAAGTCCTGTCCTGCTGCCACTTACCTCACCAAGCTCTCCTCACTCAGTCTTTTGGCAAGCAATTGGTTCTTTATCTCCAGAACCTCCTTTGAGCACTTCTCTTTGCTCTTCCTAGCCTCAACTCATCTGCATGTTCTAAGAACACAACTGTCCTCCTTTTCCAATCTCTATTGGAATTCCTCAAGGTTCTGCCACCTCTATGTTTTCACTTAGAAACTCTCACCAGCTTCCTTTATCTGTTAGCAATTGCCTTTTGGGAGTTGCAATAATACTTCAATGCAAAGACTACAATATTCTATTCAAATAAAACCATATCATCTTACCTCCAAGATCCCATCTGATCTTGTCCTTCCATTCACCTGCACTTCATTTACCTTCAGCTGTACTCTGGTTACTTGACTATCAGATTAGAATCTGATCTCCTTTACCTACATTCTGTTCACTTGCAATTTATATGCTGCATATCATATTTAAAATCTGATCTTCATCATTCATCACACATTCAAAAATACATTTCAGTTCAACAAACCTTCTTGTTCTCATTCAGAAAATAAGCATTTTTCAATTCAATAGAGCCAAGCTCTGATACCAAAAATTGATGCAGGGCTATGCCTGCAATACCCAGGATCTTCAAATAATCATGCATAAAAGAATGCATACTCATCAAATTCCCAAATTAAAACATCAATCACTGGCAAATTCACTCTTTCCCATTTCAACATGTGGAAGCTTTCCATCGTTCAACACCATCTCATATAATATCAATCTGCATCCACTCACCTTCAAGAAACTTCATTACTTTTGAAACCTTTAAATAATATTCAAATGATTTTGAAAAAAAACCATATCAATGCCAGCATTCACATGGGCTTATACCCATCATCCCATAACCTGAATCTGCATTTCAATTCAAGCTTACACGTTTTCAACCAAATCTTGTACATGCACCTTTTCAAATTTCATATCAGAACCAAATTTCAACCAAACAAATGCGCTCATGGACAAATGATACTACGTCTAAATAAGACTCGGACTTGACCGTTTTTATACCAGCATTCTAACTCATATTCAAGACATCCAGAGTTCAGTTTCGTTGCATAATGGTCTTCATTCTGTATATGAATTCTTGAGATTAGGAATTAACTCAATACACTGTGATTTATTATGTTTACAAAAGTCATTGGCATTATGGCTGGATTCAATTGAAGAGTATGCCCTTACCTTTTAAACCCCAACGCTTAATTCTCATATGTTTGCTATATCAAACAACAAACTGCTCGAAGTTTTCATTTCATCCAACTCGTTCTGGACTGCGCCTTTAGATTCTGGGTTTCAACAATCGAACTATTTGAATAACATCGCTCAAAGAACTTACATCAACGTGCTTACCGTTATAACATTCCACACTTTCAATTGCGCCATCACTTTAAACATTCAGTCAGGATTAGATTGTTTCTGCTCAGGTCAATTTCAAATCGATTTCTTGTTGGTTCTTTTGCGCTACCACTGATTTCTATATCTGTAAATACATCTCAGCGCCTCCCCTCAGCCACTGCTTCAGTACAATTCAGGTCATAATACCAGCAATACTACGGATCTGCTCAATTACTTATTGGTATATATGTAGTCAACTTAAAATATGACTCTGGACGCCTATCAACACAACCATCATGATACAAATAACCACGTAATTAACATACCTTCCCAATCGACCATTGCAACGTGGTTCTGACCAAATTATGGAATGCGCTTTCACAAATTGCATTCACCTTCGCTGAGAATCTTACTTTGCTGTGTAATGAACTCCACATTTTTAGAGCAATTCCATTTTTCCTACACATTCTGAATGCCGCTGACGTTGAATTGTGCGTTTTTCCCCAACTCTGCTCCTCGTTTAAACCTCCCAGCGTTGAAATGGAAGTTACTATTCGATCAATTTATGTGAACAACATTCTGTCAGTGCTGTCAAACTGTACATTTTCTTCCAGCATCTGTTGATCGATGCACAATTCCCTTGCACGCTTTCTCATACACTGCTGTTGCATATAACCGGCCATTCATTCACCTAGCTATGCAATAGTGAAATCGACTTTTTCAAAGTCGATATAAAAACATCAATTTACCTGATATTTGATCCAGCCTTCACAAGACTGATCGATCTTTTCTTTCCTGCGTTTTCTTCAACAATACAATTTTAGTTTCATTCCAGCATGAATTGATTTAACTGAATTCTACTTTCTTTCTATATGCTTATAAAAATCCAAACATTCTTTCAGCACAAAGCATGACTTAAAATTGATTCTTTATTCAATTAATTTCTGCAATATCGATGTCGATTTATTCACCCATGAACAGAATCACCTTACCAAGTTTTTACAAAAATCAAACCAATTCAACCAAAAGCGAATTCAACAATGTACATAAGCTCAAAGTCAAATTCTATACTGATATATATGAAACCAAGAATTTCAAAAAAACCTCATTCATGGCTAGATATTAAAATTTCGTGGCCCTTTCAGCTGTACATAGATATATAGGGAAACCATGTCTCCTATTCTATTCTATCTCAATGTTTTTTTCTCTCAAAACCTCCTCTTATTTATACAATTTTAAAATTAATCTAATTTAATGCTTTATCCCTTCAATTCCTCAACAACCTAAATCTCTCAACATCCCTAAAAGATAGATTCTTATACCTAAGACTTAGAAACTAATTCCAACTTAGGCTCCATCATTAATTCTAAATAATCTAAAAACTAATTTCTCTCATATCATTTTATTAATAAAAGGATATTTACAAAATCCTCACCTTCTCCTATTTTATTCAAATTAATTAAATAAAATATTAAAATTATCACACCCCATATTTACAAATTGAAAAAGGGCCTTGATGCTCCTACATTAGTCATGCCGTAGTTTATAAAGGATTGGGTCGATATACATTTGATAGGACGATTGCGATTGCGATAAAGTTGTGCCTCAATAGTTGTGCAAAGCCCACATTAGAAGTGGAAAAAGCATGTTTTATGGTATATCTTCATTATAAAAGATATATAATAGGAAGGCATAGTTATGAAGGAATTATGCATAAGTCCAACATTACGTTGATATAACATTGAATACCGCCAATTGCGATATGCGATGGGATTCCAGATTCGATGGAGCTATTAAATCAGGTTAATTCCTTTTTAGTTCCAGAGCTTTGCGTTAATTCCATTATATAAAGGGAAAATCAATGTTAAGGCTGAATCTGAAGAAAATGCAATTGGTTGGGTTTTTTGGTGTTTTTGCTAATTAAAATGCATTTGATATATGCGTAAGCCCAGCAATACACAAGTAAACACAGTTCATTACAGCGAAAACAAATTAAACATCATTAAGGCATATATAGAGGAATTCGGCAGCAGATTAACAAAGCAGTTATCATCCTCTTTTAAATTCAGTTATGTTCCTATTATTTCATATTCTTTGAGATGTCTTTTACCCTCTGTAAAACCTTGTAATAGTTTTTAATTTGGATAGTTAGAGAAGCAGTTTAGTAGTTTGAAAGTTTCAGAGGTCAACAATTGTTTCACAAATGTATAAAAGGAGGTAAATTTATAGAGAAAGGTTGGTTGTTGGAATTTTGGAGAACCCGTAGACTAGGCGATATCATAGTTGATTAATGAAAGAATCAGAAGTTTCCATGAGTTGTTTCATATAATTTTGTAAGCTTCTCTGTCATGTGTCATGCTATGTTTTCTTCTTTTCAAGTATAGTAATGAAGCTGCAGGTCTTTATTTGCTTATGTAGATAAAGTTAAATTTCCTTAAAAGAGCGCTCCTATACTTGAAGTCCTCATTTCCTTTCTAAGTTATAGATAATAGTTTCTGTGAAAGACCAACATATTGTCTATGATTTAGTTCTCATTAACATAGTTCCTCTAAGTTACAGATAGTAGTTTCTGTGAAAGATCAACATATTATCTTTAACTTCTCCTTCAAAATTTCTTCATTCATCATTTATATCTAGCAACAAATGGCATTCTGAGATGTTCTGGTCATACATGTATTAAAAGTTAAAGACCAAGTTTCCCAGGTCCTTAATTTGAGAACACAACAAACAATAAGTGAAAATAAATAATATTTATTAATGTCTTAAGCACAATTTCCCCACAGCCAGGAAATTGGTTTCTTAAGGAACAATAGACTTCAAGTGTAAGCTCTGCACTAGATGGCTAGGTCCCTATGAGGTAGATGCAGTCTTTGGCAATGGGATTGTACTCATGATGTCTTCCCCAAAATCCAAAGCATTTTCCTCCATGCCATATTCACTATTGGCACCAAAAATGTGCTAGTCTCCAAGCCTATAATCCTCATGCAACATTCAAGCTTAATATTTACCCATCATTTGTGGGTTGCAAATCTCGCCTTCAAATTCTATAGTATCCCATTATGTTTTAAATACTAACATATCCTCAATTCTATTATAATTTAATTAAAGTTAATAAATAATTGTATTTTAAATTACATTTTAATTTTAACTTAATTTAATTTAATTTACAATTAAAAAATGCTCCATATAAAGGCTACAATTTAAGATAAATTCTTATTAAACTATTTTAAAGAATACAATTCAAGTACTTTAACCCTATACCTTTTACACTTAACATGTGGAAAAAGAAAAGTAAATTTTAAACTTGTTGAAATTGTAGCAAGAAAAAGGCTCAATTTTGACTTGTGCTTTAGTCAAATTGAGTAAATCGAATTTCCACATCAGCGGGACAACTTGGAGGTAGTTAACTCGTGTGACATGGCCTTGTATACTAGTTTACTCAGTAAATTCGAGTTATAGGCTAGAAGTAGAGTTGTGCATAAATTTAGCAGTCTAGTTGAGTTATTGTTAATTGAACTCTATTAACTAATCTCTAGTCATTATTTGAATGAGTTGAAGGTTAGTTGAGTAGTTAATATTGTTGTTAACTCACTGATCTCTTAGTTAACTATTCAATCAGGGAAAAATAGAAACAAGCATGCATGGAATTCGAATTACCTAGTTGAGGTGGAAGAAAAGGCATGTTTATTTATTATATTTGTATATTGGTATATAGTGATTTTGCATTGAGCAGGTGATCAATTCCTCAAGCTATTGCGCAAGGAAATAGGAAATTTCTCTTCTTTTTTAGGGGCTAATTCCTCCAAGATTTCACAAGGAAATAGGAGGTTGGTTGAGACTTGAATTAGCTAAGTGTTGGCCAGAGCGATTTAGTGTAGAAATTCCTTGTAGATTCAAACTGTTAATTATAATTTACTAAAATAGTAGACTTAAATCTACTCTACCAACTGCGGAAACAATTAAACAATCGTGAAATCATGAAGCATACTAGAGAAAAAATTCAATCAACACATTACATAATGATTTCCTCGGGAAAGTCACAACTACAAAATCCTTGTTATCTGTATATTTATTTAGTCAGAAAATATGAGAATATTACAGTGCTTTTCTCAAGCCCGAGCAACCTCTGCACTATCTCAATCCATCTCTCTTCTTCATAGGCTGACTTTGGCCAACACTTAGCCAATTTCCTAGCCTTCCAAGCTCCAACTTCCTTGCATTGTTCAATCAGGAATTAGGCCCCTATTTAATAGGAATTTTCATCCATTGGATTGCACAATTCCTTTAGGCTCTTCCTCTAACTACATGCACCATCTGTAAAACTTGGAAAATTATACAACTGATAGTACATTTCCCTTGAGATCTAATCTCAGCTGGGTAACTCGTATATCACACATGCATGAGTTATTTATGGCTGATTTATCAGTCATCTAGTTGAGCATTGAAGCTACACCCCACTGCTAGACCTCGTACTAGTTCCTCGAACAGTTGGAACTAGTTTATTTGACTTTAACTCAGTTTCAATGAATTAATTAATTACAACTCAAAATAAACTCAACCAAGGCTCCTATAAGTAGGAGACACTCTAGATGACTGAAGTTAGACCCTAAAATCAAATTAACTGACAACTAAGTCAAATTAACTTAGTTAACTCGTACAAGTTGTCTTGTGATGCGGAATTACAATTTTCTCCTAATTTAATTCAAGGGAAAATTAAATTAAGATTTTATTGTTGCCATTTTCAACACTCCCTCTCAACAAGAAAGGAATTCACATATATTTCAATCCAACACCTTTGGAATGTATTCAATGTAACACTTCTCATTGTTGTCATTGCTACTGCAACATCTACAAATCAGAATAATAAAAATAATCATTGAATCAATCTACAATTGTCTCATGGGAAAACTATGTTCTATTGACTCTACTACTGAGCTAGTTTCTTTGTTGTCAACACTACTCTACACCCCTTAGTCCTTGACTTAAATTGATCCTCCTGCTACTAAATAATGTGGGCCCCTTGTATCAAGGTAATGATCCATGAGACAAAAACACCTCAATAGGCGTTGCTTCACATCGCCCAACCTCACACTTGGAGGTATAGTTGCATGTGCTCCCTCTTCCCACTTGGCTCAAAATTCCCCGCTATTGGAGGTCTCTGCTTGAGTGACTGTCTCCACTCGGCCTCCTCTCTACTTCTCCATCTCTGGTTACTCCACAATTTGTTGAGGTTGCTTCTAAGATTGCATGTTGAGAAGTAGCACATGCTCCCTCTCAACCACAACATCTTTAATCCCTACCTTTCTCCTAAAGGTTGTGCATGAAACTTCCTCTAATGTGTAGAGGCTCTTGATTGTGACACTAAATTTCTTGATTTGACATTAAGCAAGATGCTTGAGGTAGGCTTTCCCATCTCTAAAGACTACCTCATACCCTTTGTCTTCGATCCTCAATTTCTTCATCAGTTCAAGTTTCTTGTCTTCATTTCTATTACCGAATATCTCATTGAGAGTATTCGACATAGAAAAGGGAGTCTATTTTCCACGTAGTTTCGAGACTATGTGGTCTCTCACACCCTCCAGGATGGTCCTCTTGGCACTTGCTACACACTTCTTCCACTCTGCTAGATTTTTAGCATTAGATGTTGGAGGCTTCGGGATATCATGATCTATGAATTCATTTAGCTAATTATCTTCCAACACTGCCTCCATCCTGTCCTTCCAAGCAATTTAATTTGAGCTAACCTCAAGGGAATACTTGAGTCTTCGGCCATAGAATGTATTGTGGCTAAATCTTGCACCATCAGCACAAGTGTAGCAGGAGGCAAGGAAAGTCCCCTAGAGACAGCCTCTGGCTTGATTGTAGATCAATGCCTAGGACATATTAAATAGATGAGTGGATGTAAGGTTATATGTGAGGGGGTTGCAACACTCCAATTGTCACGTAAGTAAAAAAGGTATGAGGTGGGTTGGTTTGTTCCTCCAAAGGTATGAGTTATGCATTTTAAGTATTGCCTCGCACTCACAGTTCCCAATAGTATCACATAGAACAACAGAGGCCGATTACTTCAAAGGGGATTACAACTTAATAGGATTTGTTGAGTAAATGATAGAGGATTAGGAGAGAGAATAACTCATCATATAGAGCCCAAAACATCTAGAATTCTATATTGAAAACATAGAGCCACAAGCAATGGGAAATTCTACACTTGTTTGAGTTACAAGCATAAATAATGGATGGAAGAGAGGATGGGTTGTTAAATTGGAAACTAGAGCCAAACTCCATGTGGGTAAGATTATTTATAGCAGTAGATGTTTTTATTGGATCCCTCTCATCGAGAGGTGTAGGATTGATCTAAAGATCATCCAATTCCGATAAGTATTTATGGAGATATGAATTTATTTTGATTATGGATTTATCATCTAGACGACCAGCAACTTGAGTAGGCTCAGAAGCCCAAAAGACATGCCTATTCATCACCTAAGTTTTAGTATAAATTGAAGAGGAATTGAGGTCATTTGCAGATACACATTATTCATGTGTTCTCCTCTCCACATAGAGACACTAATGAAGGATGCCCTAAGATGATGCCCTAAATTTACACGCTGGAAATGGAAACACTCAGGCACAGATCAAAGAAGACATTTACATGCTGGCAAATAGTGAGGATATATGCTGGTTAATATATCTAAACACAGTCCTAGCATGGATATCTGTTCATAGTAATAGAGATATATACATATCCGTAGTAAATGGAACAACAATGGTAATATATATTCATAGAAATAGAAATATATACATGCTATAATATCCGTAGTAAATGGAATGGCAATAGAGACACTTGCATATATGAAGCAAGGCACATACACTGTCATTCATAGAAGACCTATACGCACATCAAATACACTATATGTTGTCATACGCTGGGCACTCATAGAAATATATACGATGGACAGTCATACAATAAACCTCGCAGTTATATAACACGCATATATATATATATATATATATATATATATATATATATATATATATATATATATATATATATATATATATATATATATATATATATATATATATATATATATATATATATATATATATATATATATATATATGATTCACGCTATAGCACACATATGGAAATGAAGTCATATATATGGAACACTGTTATACCCTTGATCTGGCGGCATGGTAGGGATACATGGAATATATACCGTAGGGAATATATCATTGTCAAAGTCATATATGCATAACGCAGGGCATATATCATTGTCACAATCATACGTATATACCATTGTCACAGTCATACGCAATATACACAGCTCATACATAGATTGGAATACGTTTCAATGTTGATGGGAGCCGCAGTCAAATATAAGGGTGCTAGACATATACGCTGTCATCTTTGAGGGGCAACAATAACAGTCAATTGTATGACTATAACAATCTTCAATGGAATTGTGTCAGCATATTCAATGACATGGCATGGCATGGCATGAAAGACAATCTATGATGAACATGGACAACATCATGAGATATATGGGCAGCATGATAAACATGGATAGCATCATGAGATATATGGGCAATATGATGTAGATCATGGACAACATGATGTATGGGCAACATGATGTATGGGAACATGAGTAGCATGTTGATGCATGATGCAGTATGATGGTGTTGCACAGTAAGGTGCAGCTAATGGACGAGATGTGGAATGATGATAGGTGAAGGAGTCACCTTGGAGAATCAGTTGAAGCAGAATGCCTTCAATTGATCTCATCGTTATACGAAATGATCTATGCTAGATCTAGATAAGTCAAAGTGTTAAATTCTATTGTAAATGTATTATCTCTCTATCTCTCCTTCTCTGTTGAACTTTGAAGAACACAAAATAAGAATTGATCAAGGGTTTCCCCACATTGTGGGGTTTGTCCCTGGCTAGCGCCACATTTTGTGTCCTCTTGTCTTGGCTTGTCTTCTGCGATTTATATTCATGTTCTATATGTAGTTTATTTTAACGCTAACGTGATTGCTAATGTTGAAAATTTAAATAAATTGCTCTAGCAAAGAAAATACCTAAAAATTAACATGCTATGATTCTTATAGAGAAGTTTAAAGATATACTTCAGCCCTTCATACAGGCATTATGCATTAATAAATCAACACACGTGGATCTATAAGGAAGCATGAAATAATTTCTACCATCTATTGTAGAAAACATGCAGAGAAGAATATGAACATAATGGAATTAATAGAAGGAAAAACATACTGTAATGCTAAGAAGGAGGAATCACCACCATTTTTGTGATATTCTGAAGATCTTCCTGTGTAAAGTAATACAATCTAAGATAACATTCATTCACTTACAGAGTTATGAGCCAAAATATGGTATCCTAGAGGTCATCCCTCTTGGGTGAGAAATTCTGGAACCTTTGTATACTATGGCTTCCCCCTATTTATAAGAGGAGGGGGGAGAGTAGGAGTTACCATCAAAATATCTCATAGTACAGGGCTCCAACTGCCATACTAGACTAGGTGTGTCAGCCTTTGTAAGGCTCTACTATCACCTACCTAAAGATTACAACAGGGATCAAATTGCTTTCTTGGAAACATACAGAAATAAATGCACAAATAAAGAAGATTGAGAGAGGAAGGAGGAGGTGTCCCCTTTTTGTTTCAGTGTTGGTCTTGGATTGAGCCACATCCATGTTGTCATTAGGGTCTTTTCAGTTGTTTGAGGAGGTTCACTGCTGCCTTGGCCGGGTTCTGTCAATTCTTTTTAAATGTTTTCTATGTTGGCTTATGGAGGCGTGTTGCAGGCTGCATCCTTCCATGAACGGGCCCATACATTCATTAACCACCCTAGTTGCCAACCCATCCATATTTAAATCTCTGCGCAGTCCTTTCAACACTCTAGTTGCCTTATGTTGTAGTGAATAGTTGTGTGGTTGTGGGCCTTTAATGTTTAAAACAAATGAACAGGCGGGCACTTTTGATTTTCTCATAGGCCCCTTTTATTAGAACCCCCTCTATAGTTTTTTGCATGTGACTAGGAGCTGGAACCAAGGGCCCATGTGTTTTGGTGCTAAAGCTCTCAAAGATTATGCGGGGGGGCCTTTTTATTTATATCTTTGAAGTCCCAAATTCGTCAATTTCCCAGACCCGAAATATTTACATATTTCAACTCATAATATATCGCATTTGGGGCCTTTCCATATCGCAATAGCAATCACCGATAAGCCCAAAATTAGGAATCGTCGATCACCGATCACTGATAAACTTGCTAATGTCATCACTACCATGTGTCACCCTGTGAGTGGTGACACATGGCACCTGAAAATAGCCCCATAGGACCCCTAAAAATGCCAAATGAGTGGCACGTGTCCACCCACCACGCCATCCTCTTTACATGCCACATCACTTTTGACATCAACTGCCATTTTAGCTCGGTGGACCAATCAGAGGTCACCACGTGACCCCTAGGAGGAGAGAGAAAAAGGTCGGTTGGGCCTTGGTTTTGTAGGGAATTCCTTTGTATTTGGTTTTCTTGGCCCCCCGGTGATGCACCACGTTATTGCACTATCGACGATTTTGCAGGTCTTTTTAAGTTGAAACCTTTCCGACCCGTTAATCATCGATGCCACGTGGAGGAGAGATAAGGAGGGCAGTTGGCCTTAGTTTTGCGGGAATTTCCTTCATTAAAGTGTTTTAGCCCTCCCTGGAAATACAACGTTATATTGCAGATCTGCCCCCGCACAAATCTTATGAATCATGGATAATCCTTAAGAATGTGCCCTGGGACCCTGCCGATAGCTGATCGTCGATAAAAGTTGTGCTTGGACCCGCTGACTGCCGATATGCGATATCAACGATCGGTGGATCACTGCTTTTCATTCTGCCACTTCTCCTTACCCACCAACAAGCCCGATTTGCGATTGCAATAAGCCTCCCAGGTCCTGATTGCGATTTACCTCCACACTTAGCCATTTTCCTTGTTTTCTAAGTTTCTTAAAGGAATTCATCAATAGGGTCTAACTTCTGATCTAGGAACCATTTTTTTGGACTTCTATATACCACCGGAAAGATTTTTCCAAGGACTAACAATGGAGAGGGTCCCATCTAGCTCTAACAGCTTTTGTGGCTTAGAATTTGGCATCAAACATCACTACCATTTGGCTTTTGAAGCAATTGATGACCTATAAATCAGTGAGTGACAAAATTGGCTCCTACTAGGGAGAGTGCCTTGCTTGCAAGGTGCTTAGAACCTACAGACCAACCTCCTTCACTATTGGACACGGATTCAATAATAAATGAATCTTTGTAATCAACAAAATATCCATGGGACTTTCCTCCTCAATCTAGAATGCAGACATAAAAATTCTAACAACTAAAAGGTAAGTGCTCAGCTGGTGAGCTTATTTATGTACAATCCTACTCATGCATAGTACTTAATTTAGCTAAGTATGTTCAAATCTTCAATAGAACTAGGCCAACATAAGAGTATTGGACCACATGCCTTCATACCGCTGAAAAATTAAAATTAAAATGGGCATGCAACATGAAAAATCCGCAAATATGGAACCTGATACATGCTCTTGAAATCACCTCTGTTGTTGGATTAAGAATAGGATCATGAACTCAGCCACAGGGTCATGGAATAAAAAACAAATGTTTGTAGTAACCTCTTCTTCACATATACACTATTGGCTAATGTATTTTTGGTTATGGTAGCTACAAACACCCTTCAGTCCCTTAACTTCAGTCTTTCCAAGAAAAGCTGACTGTTGCTCTTTAACTACACAATTTTCAATGGGACTATTGTCTTGGAAACTTGCAACATACTCTTCAATGTCAGAATTATAAGAGTCATAAATTAGAGGATCTGTTGAGAAATCTTGGAAAAAATATTTTTATAGCAATTGATCTTTGGGCTCTTCTTGAAAAACTTGTTGTTGGGAGCTTTCTCCACATTGACTGGTAAACAACTCCTTCTACACTTTCATGACCATTTCCTCCTCCTCAGAATCACAAATTGGAGGAGGGTCTTGGTCTTGTTCTCCATGTGAAGGGTATGTGTTTTGAACTAGAGCCTCTTTGTAAACCTCCTGATCAGCCTCCTCTTCTTGTGCCTTTGGTGTTGCTTCCTGATGAGAGTAGATGTCTTCTTAGAGAGGAGCTCCACAAACATCTTCAGCAAATTCATTAACCTCCGGACTGTTTTCATCATTACAAAATTTGCAGCAACCTTCAAACATAGCATTCGGGAAATAAAATGTCTTGTAATATTGATGGAATGTTGTATGGAAACATTTCAAGGAAGATATGCTGCCCTGAGGTAGTGTTTTAAACCAAACCCTAGCAGCCCCCTCTAACGACAATTTGAACAACTTCATTATTACATCTTCAAGAAGAATACCTTGTTGCTCCATGCATTCATGAAAGTATTTGAGGTGTTGGCCAGGTCTTCTCTCTGAGTTCCCACTGAATTTAGGCAAATAGCTATCCCTCTCGTGAAATAAAGGAACGTGGTTAGGATAACCAGTAATGGAAGAGAAATCTAGTGGGAAAATTGGTTGGCCAGGAATGCAGGAAGGGCCATCTTGAAAACCTCCATATGTGATTGATTTCAGCGTTGGAAGTAGGGAGAGTTTTCAACTTCTGTAGCATCAGAGTGAGTATGGGGCTGCTTAAAAGTTGGGATGATCAAAATAGATAAATGGACAGTGGAGTTGCTAGGATGTTTACCATAAATTTGACAGTGGAGTCGCCAAGGTGAGAGATCTTCAACCCACACTTCCTATGCTCACCTAACAGAGGGAATGAAATGTTTTTTCGTACCTAGGGAAAAATATTCTAATTTTTTCCCCTGCAACAGTGTTAGAAAGATGTTGTGGATAAATCTTTCACCAGCAGCACAAATGCAACAGGCGGCAAGGAAATCGCTCTAGAGATAGCCTCTGGGTTGATTGTAGACCAGTGCCTAGGACATCTTAAATAAAGGAGTGCTTGTAAGGTTATATGTGAGGGGGTAAAACACTCCAATTGTCACGTAAATAAAAAAGGTATGGGGGGGTTGGTTCGTTCCTCCAAAGGTATGATTTATGTATTTCAGGTATTGCCTCACACTCACAGTTCCCATTAGTATCACATAAAACAGTAGAGGTCGATTACTTCAGAGGGGATTATAGCTTAATAGGCCTTTTTGAGTAAATGAGAGAGGATTTGGAGAGAGCATAACTCATCATATAGAGCCCAAGGCATCCAAAATTCTATGTTGAAAACATAGAGCTGCAAGCAATGGGAAATTCTACACATGTTTGAGTTACAAGCAGATATAATGGACTAAAGAGAGGATGGGTGCTATGATTCTTATAGATAAGTTAAAAGATATACTTTATCCCTTCATACATGCATTATGCATTAATAAATCAACACACATGGATATGTAGGATGCATGAAATAATTTCTAGCAGCTATTATAGCAGACATGCAGAGAAGAATATGAACATATTGGAATTAACATAAGGAAAAATATATTGTAATGCTAGGAAGGAGGAATCACCACCATTTTTGTGATAGTCTGAAGATCTACGTGTGTAAAGTAATACAATCTAATATAACAGTCATTCAATTATAGAGTTATGAGCCAAAATATGGTATCGCAGAGTTCAACCCTCTTGGGTGAGAAATTCTAGAATCCTTGTATAATATGGCTTCCCCCTATTTATAAGAGGAGAGGGGAGAGTAGGAGTTACAATCAAAATATCTCAAAGTACAGGGCTCCAACTGCCATACTAGACTAGCTGTGTCGGCCTTTGTAAGGATATGCTACCACCTACCTAAAGATTACAACAGGGATCAAATCCCTTTCTTGGAAAAATACACAAATAAATGCACAGAGAAAGAAGATTGAGAGAGGAAGGAGGAGGTGTCCCCTTGTTGTTTCAGTGTTGGTCTTGGATTGAGCCACGTCCCTGTTGTCATTAGGCTCTTTTCGGTTGTTTGAGGTGGTTCACTGTTGCCTTGGCTGACTTCTGTCAATTCTTTTTAAATGATTTCTGTGTTCGCTTATGGAAGCATGTTGCAGGTTGAGTCCTTCCATGAATGTTCCCATACATTCATTAACCACCTCAGTTGCCGACCCATCCATATTTTAAATCTCTGCGTAGTCCTTTCAGCACTTTGGTTGCCTTATGTTGTAGTGAATAGTTGTGTGGTCATGGGACTTTAATGTTTAAAACAAATGAACAGGCGGGCACTTTTGATTTGCTCTTAGGCCCCTTTTATTACAACCCCCTCTGTAGTTTTTCGCATGTGACTAGGAGCTGGAACCAAGAGCCCTTGTGTTTTGGTGCTAAAGATCTCAATGGCTATGCAGGGGGCCTTTTTCTTTATATCTCAGAAGTCCCACATTGGCTGATTTCCTGGACCCGAAATATTTATAGATCGTAGTTCATAATATTTCCCATCCAGGGCCTTTCTATATCGCAATAGCAATCACTGATAGGCCCAAAATGAGGAAATGTCGATCTTCGATCTCCAATAAACCTGCTGAGGTCATCACTGCCACGTCACCGCTGACATCACTATCATGTATCACCCTATGAGTGGTGACACATGGCACCCGGAAACAGCCCAATAGGACCCCTAAAAATGCCAAAAATGAGTGACACATGTCCACCCACCACGTCGTCATTTGTACATGCGACGTCACTGCTGAAATTAGCTACCATGTCAGCTCATTGGACCAATCATAGGCCGCCACGTGGCCCCCTGGAGGAGAGAGAAAAAGGTCAGTTAGGCCTTGGTTTTGCAGGGAATTCCTTTGTATTTAGTTTTCTCAGCCCCCTACTGATGCACCACTTTATCGCACTATCGACAGTTTTGCAAGTCTTTTTAAGTTGAAAGCCCACCGATCGTCGATGCCACGTGGAGGAGAGAGAAGGAGGGCAATACGACTTTATTTTGTAGGCATTTTATTTGTTAAAGTGTTTTAGCCTTCCCCCAGTGATACAACGTTATATCACAAATTAGTCCTCACAAAAATCTTGTGAACTGTGGATAATCCTTAAGCATGTGCCCTGCAACCCTACCAATAGTCGATCACCGATAAAAGTTGTGCCCGAACCTGTCGACTACTGATATGCAATATCAGCGATCGGCAGATCGCTGATTTTCATTCCGCCACTTCTCCTTACCTGCCAGCAAGCCTGATTTGCGATTGCGATAAGCCTCCCGGGTCTCGATTGCGATTTACCTCCACACTTAGCCATTTTCCTTGTTTTCTGAGTTTTTCAAAGGAATTCATCAATAGGGTCTAACTTCTAATCTAGGAACCCTTTTTGGACTTCTATATACCACCGGAAATCTTTTTCCAAGCACTGCGCAATGGAGAGGGTCCCATCTAGCTCTGATAGCCTCTGTGGCTCAGAATTTGGCATCAAACATCACTGTTATTTGGCTTTTGAAGCAACTGATTACCTGTGAAGCAGTGAGTGACAACAGAATGACATCCTACTAGCTTTGAAGAATGATACTACAAATTCAATTCACCTACAAGGACAACTTCAAATTCTTCTCTTTTATTGTTATTTCAACTTTGATACCATGCAGAAATTCCTTGTATATTTTGTATCAACCCTTGTGAAAATTTCATGTAATAAAGGTTAATAAAGGAAAAATAAGACCATGTTTAAGGGGCACTTATTCCAAGCTGAATGTTGGGAATTGATATCCTAGTGGGCATCACTGGATGTGTTTATGGCTAAAGGAAATTGGCAAAGGAAAAGGCATTAAAAAGGAAAAAGGAATTTTTAGCACATTTATTTATGAAAATAAAGGAAAATAGGAGAAAAGGGAGGTGAAAGGTCACAGGTTGCGTGTGAGGAGGAAAATGAAGGAAAATGATGGAAAATGAAGAAAATAGAGGCCTCATTGATAAAAAGGCTTATGAGGATCAATTGGCAGGCTTGGTCAGTATAGGTTTGGTCAGTTCCTCGTTATTCTCTCTTTCTCTCTCTCACTCTTGGAAACTTAGAATTATCTTAGAGCACTCTAGATTTGGAGCAAGGAAGGAAAGCAAGGAAGAGCATGATCAAGAAACTTCAACAGGAATACTTGTAGGTAACATATTACATGTGTGATTTCCTAAATGGTATTGACATGCATGACTTTGCATGTTGGTGTATGGTTCTCTTGTTGTCGGTGGCATGGTTTTTCTGGGTTATGATAGTGGTTTTCAGCCTAGCCTTGGCTCAATCCAGATGCCATGGGTGTTGGGGTGTTTATCTCAGTTTTGAGCTTTGGAATTATCGGATGGATATCAAAATCTGGGGTGAAGGTGGTCTTAAGGTTAATTCCCAAAGCTCTAGGAATCCGTTGACCGGTTTTGGCGGGATACACATTAAAGCCTGAGGGAGGAGTCTCAGTTTATGGCCTAGTGATCTAGTGTGGATTATGGTAAATCCTGAGAGGCTGGTGTCTCGGTTTAGGGCCTAGTGATCTAGAATTAGATTCTAGTAAAGCCTGAGAGACAAGGAGACAAAAAAATCCTCAAGGATAGTGATGGATTCCAAATGGAATTCCAAGTTTGGTTCAGTTTTTTGATCGGAGCACTGGTTTTGGTGTGATCATGGATTGGTGAGGGTGGATTTAACCTCTGGATTCCCTTGGTTGTTTTTGGATTGGCTTTTCCATGAGATCCCACATTTGGAATATGGCATGAGGGTGACTGGCTGAAAGAAATATTTGGTTCAGCCATGTCTACGGTCGGGTGGTACATGGAAGTCTCGAACCTAGTCAGATTTGCCTATGTTTTAATAAAGTTAAGTTCTCTTGCTTTTGTACTTATTAAGATGTGGATTTAATGACTAATATCTCACTGTTATTTTCATGGTTTAGTGTTGGTTATAATCATGGTTATATGACTAGTTATTGTCATGGTTATTTCATGTATTTACTTATAACTAAAAGGATAATGGATGCAATACCTAACTGATGTCATAACAATTCAAGGAGAAAGGTGGTGATCCTTCTTGTCATGTATCGTAGGAGTTTTCAGTAATTCATGCTCTATCTTGTATCCTAGACCTATAGATTGTATTGATGGCAAGTGTTTGACAGAATGTCAGTCCTAATTAGAGATGGTAAAGCCTAGTCCTGGAGTTAGTTTTTGGTTTATTAGTCTCGTCATCATGTGTTTAATGAATTCCAGAAGTTACAGAAAGTTATCAGTAGTTCCTGGAATTCTAGGCTTGAAAAGTGCCTAAATCCCAAGAACAATGGCATAGGTCTGCTAGAAATAATCCCTAGACATAGGCATGTAGGCTTGTGGGAGTGTCCAAAGATCTTTGGACACTCACATGCCCATAGAATGGGAGAATCCATAGGTTTAATAACTTAAAAAATCCATGGGACCTAGGGGCATGATACCTGTGTGATTGGGATGGCTCTTGGGAGTGTTGTTACTGATGTAGAAGGTATGTTTGATGGGTTTCTGTTGATTCCACTTCCTCAAGGATACTTAGGAGGTTAAATCATATCATAGTATCATCTCGTCACATGTTTACCTCAGTTGGCTGGTTACTTGGGTAGATATGGGAAGAGGGTGTTACAGAGTGGTATAATAGTGGGTTGCGCTCTTTTTGGGTCATATCTGATACCAGAGAGTGGTATTAGAGCATGCTTCACCCCTCAGACTGGATGGGTGGTGTGTTTGTCATGCATTCATGTCGGTTGCATATGTGGTGCTTATGCTTGTAGTCCATGTGCTTGTTACATTTGCATCGTGTCGATCATGGTTGTATTCATGTCGCCATGTGAAGGCTGATTGTGTTGTTGTGGGATGTGTCATCATTAGTGTATGGCTATATATGTTAGTGTCTATATGTTGTTATGCATGCATTATCATGGTGAAGGTTCTTTTGCATGAGGTCATTGTATTCAATTAGGTCATCATGATGATATTGGTATGTTATGATGCTAATGTGTTGGCTGAGATAGAGAAGGAGATGCAGATCATCATAATGAGGTTGTAGAATTAAACCTTGGGGTAATAGAATATTGTCATACAGGTATTGTATGTTTGGCATGCAGGTATGTTAGTTAATGGATTGTTATATACATTAGGGTTATATACGTTTTTTCCATTTATTGTTATTATGGTTATATGTATGATAAATGCTATTTGATTAGTGTAGTCATATGCACATGTGTCAGATAGTCATGAATGAGAATAACCTGTAGTTAACTTGATGATTATGTTATATCTCATTGATGAATATGTTATATGTTATCCTGTAGTTAGCTTGATGATTAGGTTATATGTTGTTGATGAGCATAATATATAACTTGTTATATGCTCATAACTTGATAATTAGGGTTATTACATTAAGATCTTGATGTTATATGTGTCATATTAATTTGGATTGGTCTATGCAAATGGTTAGGGTTATGAAATTCAGATATGAGTTAATATGTTGTGATACTATGTCATACTAATCTAAAATGACTGTGAAGTTGTGATTTTTATGCATAAATGACAAATGTTTATGAGTTTATGATATGAACATGTTAGTTAGTGACTATTATGGATATCATGACCTTATTTATTTTTGAGTTGATATGTTGTGAAGTTATATCATGCTAACCTGGATTGATTTTGCAGACAAGATAGACTCCCCTAAGATACATTAAGTTATGAGCTTGCTTAAGTCATCTACTTTGTGCTTGAATGTTTGATTATGTCATTTAATTCGTGTTTAAGTGTTGGTGTCTATTATGTCGCATATTTGTTGTCTGAATGTTTGATTACTTGAATGATATGAGTATGTGTTTGTAAGACTGCCTAAATGAATGATCTTGTTTTAAGATGATTGTACTAACACATAGGTGTTGAGATATCTGAGATGTACTTGAGTGTAGTAGGTGATAGTTGTAGCATTGTGTCTAAAGACTATGAGTTGACTATGGATTATGACATGGTTGTTAGGCTTGATAAAGGATGATTTCAAATTGATAGATATGATTGTCTTGATATTTGGAACATGTGTAAACAGTGCAGAAAAAATGCTTGGTATTAGAAGGACAAGTTAATAATTGATGTGTTTATATAACTAATAGTTGGGTGATGTGACAGTGCATAGTAATACTCAATTGCAACAAGGAAAAGGTCAAAGAAAATAATTGGGAAAGAATTATTTTGGCTATGTTTGGAAACCCTAATTCCAAACGAATCAAAGCTTTGCATATAGAAAGTATTCTTAACCTTAATCTTGTTTGACATTATGTGGATATGTGCTAGATTCATGAACTTGTATTTGACAAGTATATTAACTAGTCTCTAATTATAGGTGGATATTTCAAGAGAATTGGAGTTCCTTGAGAGATGGCGTGGATGTGTTTAGTTGCAAGCAACGTGCTTGGCACAACAAGCTAAGCTAACCAATGTATTGTTATGTTTATTTAAGCACTGACAATTATATGTTGATGGAATTATGATGCAAGGGATTGCATGGAAAAGAAATTGTTGTGGAATCTTGAAGAAGGCTCAGGTTGAGATTTCCCTTGGAAGTACTAGGAACCATGGGGATTGATTCCTGGTGTCTATTGTTAGTCTTGTTCTTTTGGTATTTTGGTGATTTTTTGTGCTTGATTGCAGTTTTTTTTACGTTTTGTGCATGGCCATGCCACTTTGTTGTGGTGTCGTATTGTTGTTGGTTTTCCATGGTGTTCTTCTTGTTTGTTTCTTATCTTTCCTTTTATATTTGGGGTTTGGTGAATTGGTTGGGAAAGAGAAAAGTTAATGGAGCTCAAGGAGATTTGAATGAAACCCAGCAAGTGATGTAATGCATGGATGAATTCAATGCATGTATAAGGTAGCTGAAGGCAAGAGTATAACAACTAATTGAATTGGTTGGGTCCATTGGTGTAATGGATGATAGTGGGACAGTCATGAGAAAAGTAATCAAGAAAGGTAAAGTAAATAGATTTGAGGCATCAAATACCTTAACTACATTGGGAATTGTTGTTTTTTATGTTGTACATGCATTGCACAGATAAAGGATGTTCTCTTAAGCTTGACCTCATGATATCTAGTAATTATGTTGTGAGCATGGTTGTGTCGATGTATACATGTATGTATGTAGGTATGTCATTTTTTTATCAGATCATGATTGTTTTGTGCTAATGTTATATATATATATATATATATATATATATATATATATGTATGTATCTATGTATCTATGTCATTGCCTGACAGGGTCATCAGGAATCATTCTTTTGGAGGAATGATTGCTTATGCAAGTAAATGTCATGAAGAGATTCCTTGTTCCTGAGGAATGAAGTGGGAAGATTAGCCTAACAGATCTTTGAGGTCAGTATCACGTGGTTATGAATTGATATTATGTGATTATAGTATGTCTATGTTTATGTTATGGACATGCTAATGATGAGAGATACATCATCAAAATAAAAACATCGTGTTGCGCGACATGCTAGGATAAGCATGGATGGTGGAGAGACACTGGAAACAAGGTTGCTTCATGGAGAGAGTGTGGTTTTGGATGTGATGGGCCTCTCAATTAAACATAAATTAAGGCCCGTTCCTCTAAATTAGACATAAATTAAGGCCCATATGACCATCCTTCAACACATTAAACCTCTTTTTTTGCATTAGATAATTTATTTTTAACTTTAATATGTTCATTAGGAAGGTTTATGGATACTTGTATATTTGTGACTAATATTATTTATTTTTGTGGAATATTATGAGAATATTAGTAGATTATGGAGATTTGGAGGAGGAAATAATATAGGGACCTTCTCCCTACTATACGAGGATCAATATTAAATAATAAATCAACAAGATATTCTAAAATTATGGCACCTATTCTGGAGCTCCAATGATTGAGAAAATCTAGGAATGTGTTCCCTGCCATTTAATGCAGATTCTTAGTATTGGGAAGCGGATCCACTAATCAAGGGATTTTGGTGGGAAAACTTCCTCCTTTCTGGGGAATGATTCCTAATAATTTTGTATAAGTACAAACTTGAATTTTCCTCTAGGGGTTGATTTTTATTAGTCTTCTTGTGGAGAGAACTCGTATTTTTGTAGCTCCGTTGTCATTTTCTGCATGTATGTAATTGTATTGATCGAAATAATGAAGATTGGTAACATGTTCAACTTTTAAATCTTGTTCTCCTTCATAGGAATTTGATTTTTATTAAGCTTGGCCATCCCAGGAGCCTCAAAGCCCTTTTGTATAATTTACTTTTCTTCTTTCCACTTCTTATTCACATTCATCTCTTGTTCTTATTTTTTTCTATTTATGCATTTAGTATTAATGATTTCTTGTTGTAGGATTGGGTTAAATGGTTGAAGTAAGTTATTTTGCATGATGAAAAGCATAATTTCATCATTGTAGCAACTTTGGGAGGTCATAGTAATCATTGAGTTACTTGGATCAGTTCGCTTATTCCCAAATCTAGATTCCTAGAAGTCCTTTGTGGCAAATAACAGTAAATTTCTAGTTTTTTTTAGAGCATGCTAATGAGATTAAATAGAGTTTATTTCACTTGAATTATATCACAAAAAAAATATAGTTAATAACAAAACTTACCCCATTTCATTTTCACTTGATTATGTTAGGCATTTGATAGATTTAATAGCTCATTAGTTCTCAAATTTCTAGATTTTAGACTAGTAAGTTTCTGCCATATTTTAGCATGGGTTAACAGAGGTCTTTTTGAGTGATTCCACTCGGAATGGATACCTAACACATCCTATTCAATAAAAAAATTTGTCCCATCCAATTTGGATTTGATTTAGTTGGTCATTCGGTGAATTATAACTCCCTATAGAAAATTTGTTGTTTCCTGTAGTAAACTACAAGAAACCCTATAACATCCTTCCAACATGTATATACTTGCCCAAATTCACTCAAGAAGATTGGTTATTGTCCCTTAGGGTTGAATCAAGACCCCAGGCTCTAAATAAATTATTAGGGAAGATTAAATACCACTTAGGACTTGCCTCTTTACCCAAGCAAAACATTTCAGTGATTTGGGCTAATGGACATATTTATGGATTGGATAATACAATGATGATTTTCTTGATTGCCACATCCATTGAACTATGTTAATGGATATAAACTCTTTGAAATGTAATGGTTGACATTTACTTCATGATATTTACTTTATGCAATTAGAATAGGTTTCTTTCCTTATTCTTTCTTTCTTCCAATAGGTTAAGGTTTCCATTTCGAGCATTTCATTTTCTGCAATTAGTTTAGGATTTGATTTCATTACATGCACTCTATTACATCATGACAACAAAGGAAGAACACATTGTATGCTGCACATATATTGTTGATACCTCTTAAGTTTGTACGAAACCCAAGTTGATAATTAAAGTTGGTAGCCTTGGGAGTTGCAGCAATCTTGTTGCAATACTGAGGCTCATCACGATGTGTGGTACTAATGTTGTGCATATATTGTATATGTTGTATATGTTGCATTTTTTATGTTGTGCACATGTGGTGTTGTGTATATATAGTTTGTTTACATGTTGTTATGCAATGTTATGTACAGGGTGGTATAGATAGTGTTGTGTGAATATTGCATATGCAGTGTTGGGCATAGATGCTATTGTGTACATGCTGGATATGTAGTGTTGTGTATAGATGACGCTATGTACATGTTGGATATGTAGTGCTATGTACATGTGGTGTTGCGTGCATGTTGTACATGTGGTGATATGCACATATGGTGTTGTGTGCATGATTGTACAAGTGGTGATGTGAGCATGTGGTGTTGTGTGCAGGTGGTGTTGTGTACATGTCGTGCATATGGTATTGTGCACATGTGGTGTCGTTTACATGTCGTGCATGTGGTGTTGTGTACGTATATAGTTTTGTACACATTGTACAGGTGGTACAATGTACATGTGGTGTTGTATACACGTTGTACACATGGTGTCGTGTACATCTAATGTTGTGTACACGTTATGCAAGTGGTGTTGTGTATAGGTGTGTTGGGATGGGGTACCGTGAGTCAGTTTTGGGATTAAGATAACCCAAGTTTTGGTACATTTTTGTAATTAATGTAAAGTCTTCGTAATTTTTGGATGCGGAGCTCGTAGATGAGTAGGAGTCAAAGGGGTTTATCTCCTTGTTTTATGTAAATTTTGAGCCGGTTTTGAGATACACCCATGGTCCATAGACCATGGCATTGTATGAAAAACGCTATAAATAGGTGTGTCTTAGAGAGTCTAAGGCATGTTATGTTAGTAGTTTATGATGGATAAGAAGTGATAGCGGGAAGAAGTGGGTCAGTTAGGAGAAGGAAAGGCTTTGTAGCTGAGTGCAAAGAGGCCTAGGTAGAGTCTGACCCTGCAGCTGAGTGCACAGGGTAGTTTTGAGTCTATAATCTTGAATTGAAGATCAATAAAGATAGTTTCTGAAGTATTCTTGTGTATTTATGTTTACTGTTGTTTATGATATTTGTTGTCAATGAATAATGTGTTTTATGAAATATTGATTGAATGTTGTGTGATTCTATTGAATAACTGTTAATGATGTATGAAAAGCATGTTTATGTGTTTTTGCAAAAGCTATGATGAATTCTTTGATATTTACTAATAACTTAAGTAAATCTACGCAACCCTAATTTAGGATTGCTTTCTTATGCGTGTAAGTAGATATATTGATTGTTAAAGGTCTACAAAGACTAATCATAAACCTTCGTGGAGGTCTAAAGGCCATTTTGACAGAGTTGCAGCAATGTGCCCTATGGATGTATCGATCAGCGCGAAGGTTGATCTAAGGTGCTGGAAGACATCCTACTAGTCTCTGGATGTAGAAATTTGGTTCTTGCATCCCCCCATACTGCTTCGAGCGAGACTAGAGCCTGCACTATGCGGGTTGTTGCTGAAATGGCTAGTAGTGTAGGGATTTGTTGGTTGGCACAACTAACTCTAAACCTAGGTCAGGACCCCCTAAGCCAACAAATGGTTCCATTGCCAGGACCGAGATCTACTTGAAAGAGATGTGTGATGTCGTATCATTGGAATCCAAACAAGAAGGAAATTGAAAGGTGGTTAGATCAGAATATTCACGAGTTTGCGGTGCAAGAAAATAGGAATTCGTGCCTGTCAAAAGAAGAGTGGTTGAACAGGTATTTGTATATGGAGATACACGAGATATTCTTCTACACCTTCCCAATTGAGTTGTATGAATGGTTAGCTAAATTGACAGATAGCCAAGGAATCTGGAAGCTTGATAGTCCTATAGTGTGGACTCTTGAACTAGTGCGGCGATTAGAAGCTTCTAGAAACAAGATCACGTGTGTTGTTGATCATTGGCTCAATTGGATTCTGGGAGGATTTGTTACAGAATTTGTAGTTGATACCTTAGTCAGCTACAACGAAGTAGAGCAACGATTTTTCAAAGGACTGCGTGGTAAGTATTTAAGATCTTTGAATACCTTGATTAAAATGTTGTTAGGAAAAAAACGGATTATGCCATTGCCTTGATGTTCGAAGCTACGTGAAGTGGGAGACTCTTTAGAGATCGAGAGAGATCAAGTCTTGAATATAGTCTGTTAATTGGACCTCCTTCAAGCAACGACGAAGGAGCGGTGTAGGTTTCACCGTGAAGTGTTTTCCAATTGATAACGTAGGATTTTCCACAAACACATCATCCATCCACTTTGCCTCCACCTCCACCTCCATCGCATACACCTTTGCCCACACCTCCACCTCCACCACCACCATTCAACATGGCGAACACAATGAAATTGGTGATTTCCAAGGGCATCGGGAGTGAAGATACAGAGTAGTTTTGGTTGATTTTGAATGCTATATTAGCGCAATAGATTATTGATGACAACATAAAGAAGGCAGAATTGGTTACCACTCTGCAGGATCGTGTGTTAACTTGGTATATGAAGTATTGTTATGATAATCCTCTTGCATCACTAGCGGAGACCAAGGCAGCTTTAAACAAGGAGTTTAGTAAGCCTAAGTTTAACTCCCAGACAACAATTGGATTCAAGGAAATTATGATGAGGGTTGATGAGACACCTTGGGAATTAGATCAAAGATTGAAGTGTCAGATTCGAGAAGCTAACATGCAGCTCATAGATAGTCAGCGTTGCGAATGGTTTATAGCTTCACTTTTGCCCCACATGAGAATTGCTCTATCACAACAGAAGATAGGAACATAGGTGGAAGCCTTGGAAATTGTGATGAAGTTGCGTGCAATGCCTATTCAAGATGTGACCTTTGGGGTACAACAAATTTGTTCCCAGTTGCAGAACCTACACCTAGAAATACAAGGTTTGAAGAAAGATAAGGAGACTAAACCAAAAATGTGCGCGGAAGTCTGGTGTTTGAAGTGAAAGAGCCAGGGGCATGATAAATACCACTGTCCCATGTACTCAAATTATATTATAGGAGGGGGACCAATTCCCTTGAAGCCAAAAGCCCCAGCAGGGCCAAGTGTGGGGGCTGCACTATGGTGCGCTATTTGTCACGTTGTTGGACAACATGCGATGGATAACTGTCATTTACTTCAGAAGTTTGTCTAGACACCCCAGTAGTGGTTTTGTAATTTCTGCAAATCGATGAGCCATGATGAGCAGCACTGTCGTAGGTATGAGCAGATGATGGAAAGGACACCTACATACCATATGCAAGCTAAAAGTTGGCCTCTAATGCAGGGCGATGGAGGAACACTTGGAGGTTATTAGGGATGGGGATGGAGCCGAAGAGGAGGACGGCATGGTAGAGGTTGTGGTCAGGTCATCTACTACAACTGCGAACAGCCAAGGCACTATGCGCGGGAATGTCAGAATCAGGCATGCCCATCATGTCAATATTGTAGCCAATTTGACCATACTATAGAAGAATTCCTAGTGCTGATAGCTAAAATACAAGAGAAGAAAGTGCAACCTCAACACACTGCATAGGTCATACAGATGCCGAGAGTTGAGCCTACGAGGAAGATCAAAGTGTGAATAGAGTGCTTAGAACTGGAATAACAACCAGCGATGATAAAGGTAAATAGCCTGAAGAGGACGGATGGGTCCGCAAGGCCCCAGAGAAGGTATTAGGTTTTGATCTGAATCGCGCCAAGGAAACATTTATGGAGGCCAAGAAAATCTTCACTCAGGTGTCCACCTCAGAAAGTGAGGACAAGGTGCAAGAAACCAGCACGCTTGCAGAGGTTGATTCCTCTATGCTTACTACCTTTTTGGAGACCTGCATAAAGTTGTTGCGCAACAAAAAAGTTGTGGAAGGCCTACAGGAATTAATAAACAAATGTGCCAGCAAGGAGAAGGTCAATGATGGACACCAAGTGTTTAGAAAAATTGGCAAACATAAGGCACGAACAAGGCGCAAGATGCGGCTCATCGCGCAGATAGGTGATTATGAGATGGACCAGGTCATCTTGGACTTAGGGTCTGATGCGAATGTTTTTCCAAAACAAAAATGGGAAAGAATGGGGAGACCTACGCTGCAGTGGTCTCTGATTCAGATTAGAATGGCGAACCAATAGAAAATCATCCCGATGGGACGATTATATGGAGTAACAGTTGATATAGAGGGTGTGAACACGATGGCTGACTTTGAGGTTATAGAGATCGTTGATGACATTAATCTATACCCTGTGCTCCTGGGAATTGACTAGGCCATTGATATGAATGGGGTCATCAATCTAAAGAAGAGGAAAATGTCATTTGAAAGGAAATGGCTTCGGGTTGTAGTGTCATTGGACACTTCAAAAGGGGCACGCTATACTAAACTAGTATGCGATTATGAAGAAAGTGAGGATGAACTGGATCAAATCTACAAAATAACAGTGCAAGACTAAGACTAGATCAACCTGATGGTAGATGGATGGATTGCATGGGACTGGGAGAGTTCATGTACCTCTGATTCAGATGAGGAGTTGGAACATTAGCAGAATCAGTTACATGAAGTGTCCACATTGTAGTGCAATATGATGACGAAGTCGCTATGGCATGTTTCGGCGGAGGTAAGAAAAATACCCTATTCTGATGGTTTAACTGACCTAGATAAGTTTTTGGATGAATTTGAGCACAGAGTCATTGAGGAACACTACTTCCAAGCATTAGATTTGGCACTATGCGCTACACCTGCATGATGGTAGGGTACGCATAAAGATAGTTTTGATGAATGGCGAGATTAAAAAAGAATGATGAGATTACAGTTTGGGTGTCCTAACACTCGATTGACTGAGAAGTATAACGGGAAGGATGATCTGCGTGATCGCATAGAAAAATGGACTAAAGCATGGGGGAAAGAACCTTAGCCAGAGTGGGTACACATATTTTTCCATTCTTTGGATACAATTCCCATGAACTAGTATCTGGAGACAGAGCTCCACCATGGCACTGCAGAGTGGTATATATTGATGGAAGGATCTCCAGAGCTCCACCATGGCACTGCATAGTGTTATATATTGATGGAAGGATTCTTATTAACCTTCAGCTTTGAATATGGCTTCGCAAGCATCGATGAAGCACTATGGGAGATTAAGGGAGTTATCTTCAGAATGCCGCAAGAACCTATGGAATGGATCCAACCAGACTAGAGCACCCAGCTGCATCATGCACTGGAATGCTATAATGTGATTATTGAAGAGGAGGATGAAGATCTGTTGGCTTTGGTGGCTCTGACTCAGGTTCAGCATTAGTCAGCCAAAAAAATCCCACACTATTGGCCCTTTCAGCATCAGCCCTCGGAGCGCGGACCGAAGTCTCACCTGAAGTAGTATGGGGGGATGTTGGAACCAAGTTTCCACACCCTGAGATGGTTGTGATATCGGTTTATACCCCTTGTTCCTTCTTTCATGCAGGTCACTAAGCCTTAGGGCTTGATTGATCCACCCTCTATTCCACCCTTCATTACTTCCGCAAAGGTGTATGATTGACCTTCGCGCAGCCCTAACCCTAAGTTTAGGTACTTTTGCATAGCTATGATAATGTATTGTATAGGTGCCCGAGTTCTCTCAAGTGTTTTACTTATCTTACCAATCAATTACAGTTAGTGTCACATAAATTTTTAGCCTTACTTGCATTCAATTAATAGTTATAATCACATACATTCGCGCATCAAATAAAAATTGTAAAATAAACCCAGAATGCAATATAATCGGATGCATTAAAAGAAGCTAATTACATAGTAATAGCATAATACTTCTCTTTATTGGTATCTTTCAGTTTAATACAGACTCTATCCACCCTGCACACATAGCTGCAGGGGTCTGCGCACTTAGCTACGGACTTCCACCCTAGGCCTCTGCACACTGAGCTAGAGAGCCTCTACCTACGCTAAGACCCGAAAAACTTAGACTTCTCTACCAAACTTCCAATGCTTAATTCTTCTCTAACTGCCTAGAGCTTACTTACTTAGCTCCTTTTTATACAATCCCATGGTCTGCAAACCATGGGTAGATCTTTATAGCCAACTTGACACTTTACAAAATAAGGGCAAACAACCCTTTATGACTTTTGACACCTTCACACTCTGCGACCACAAAATGCAGAGACTTTACAACTTTATTACAAAATTGTCCCAAAACATGGGATTTTAGCCCTAAAACTACTCTTGGGAGAACCCATTCCCAATAGGCCCCCAACACAAACATGGTGACTCACCCTCGAGTCACTCTGCAGGTACAAAGATCTTGGTGTGAAGACTCCCCAGTTCGACCTGTATGACAGCAACCTCGGTGGTGCACTGCGCAACTGCTTGGTTCACTTCTTCAACCAACTGCTCTATCACTGGTCCTGAACTGTCAGCGTGAAGCTTCTGCTGAGTCACTTGTAGACGAGCAAGCTTGCCTTCAAAGAAGGTCGTGACCGAATAAGCTTCATCTAACCAAGGCTTCAAGCATGCCTTCAACACTGCCTCTTTGTGTCGTGTTGCATCTACCTGTTCCTTCAATGTTTTGGCCTCCTGCAGCTTCGCCAGTCTCTGTGTGAGAGCGATGGTGCATGCTGTTCCTTTTACCTCGTCATAGCACTGCTACAATTCTCGTGCCTCTGTCTCCAGCCATTGTACATTAGGATCCTCCTGCAAACTGGTCAGGACATTTACTGGTTCAACTTAAATGGACTACGAGTCAACAGGTGAAACCCCTGCATCTTCATAAGAATGGGTGCTCCCATTTCAAGCAGGATTTCTAATACCTACAATTATAGATACTTTACAATCCAAGGATTATCATTATGAGGATATTTGGCCCGAAGATGTAATTCACAAGGGTTATGGAGGGGTGGATTGTGTGGAAGCAGGGGGTCCACCCGCAGGAGCCGGGTGTGAAACATGGATATATAGCTCGAAAACGTCGGAAAAAAATTCTTGCATTTGTATCAGGCTCTCGAGGGGCCCATTCGAACTTTTTCAAACTGCTGTTCAAATAGCTATCTGCAGTCTGCTACTGCACTGTCTACTACCATTATTGCCTCTACAACTGTAGTATACCTAGGGGGAATAGTATGGGGTATAGTGGGAGGTACCCAAGGGAATAATGTAATAATGGGATGGGCCATAGTAATAAATAAAGTGGTTAACTCGTATCATCTAAGGGACCACAAGTAGTTAGCAATAATGTAATAATCCCATTGTATTAGATAGATGGTATTGAGGGAACCATGGTAATAACCCATGGTATTGTATGTATGAGGCCTATATAGAGGCTAAAGACTCCCCATTGAGAGAGGTCAAGGAATGTTGTATGAACACACATATGGCTTGTGGAGTGTTCTCCTTCCTTAAGGAGTGAATGTATGGTGTTACCTTACCTTAAGGGTTTGATCAATAAAAAGAACTTCTATCTATATTCAGATCTTGTTATTTCTTGGGTATATTTTTATTTTCATATATTTTCATATCAGATCTATAACAACTGGTATCAGAGCACTTTCTTGGGCAAAGCAGATTTTTATTTTATTTTATTTTTTGCAGGAACTTTTTGCGGTAGCGAGTTTGTAGATCAGATCTATACATTCTGGTGAAAAATTGGTAGAATCTAATTGCATATTTGAGTTCCTTGCGAAAAAATACCCAATTTGAAAAAAACAAATCAGCCGAAACGGAGTCTGGATGAGGGAGATATCGTTGATTTAAAAATCAACTGTGTTGCAGACATTTTTCGGGGCGATGAGTTTGCAAATCATACTGTACGTTTAAGGGAAAAATTTGCAGAACCTAATTACGTATCTGGGTTCTTTGTAAAAAGATACGCAATTTGGAAAAAAAAAAATCGGCCGACGCGGAGTCCGGATGAGGGAGATATTGTTGATTTAAAAATCAGTGGTGTTGCAGACATTTTTCAGGGCGGCAAGTTTTTAGATCAGATCTATACATTCTAGGGAAAAATTTGTAGAATCTAATTGTAGATCTGGGTTCTTTGTAAAAAAATACCCAATTTCAAAAAAAAAAAATTAGTTGAATCAGAGTCCGAATGAGGGAGATCTCGTTGATTTAAAATCAGCTCTCTTTTTCAGAAATGTTTGTGACGGTGGACAGTTGCAGCACGAATTTGAAATTCCTAGATCGGGTTTTCTATCACATGGAAAGAAGCAGAATGGTTGTTACATTTCAGAAAATAGGTCATAATAGGGATTCTGAGCAATATTGACTGAATTGTGGCCATTTCAAATTTTTGCCAAGTAAGCGATTTGTTTTCAAAACCCTCTTCATGGCTTATAACAGTAAGTTTTTTACAGGAAAACATGATTGGTCTTGTATTGAAAATTTTATAGCATATCATAAGTTGGACTTCTCATGGTGTTGGAAGGAAGAAATAGGGTATTATTTGAAAAATGAGGCTGCTATATGGTGGAAATCACTTGACGGTGAGTTTATGAAGTTATGTAGTGCTGATGAAATAGAAGGACTACTTTTGGACGAATGGTCTCATACTAGAAAGGAGGAAACCACAAAACCTAGCAAAGATTTTATTTTTACATGAAAGAAGGAAACCATAAACCTAGAGGGTTATTTTCTACTAGTATCTCCTTATTATAGGTTCATGGATTGATTCAAAAGGAGAAGATCATTGTGTCTATAAATCCTAGCTGCAAGCATAATTTTATCAATGTTAATTTGGGAAAAAAATTGCAAGTTCCAGCAAAACACATTGAAAACACACAGGTTGATAATGAGGATGTTCAAGTTTATAAAGATTTGAAGCTTTCTATGGATAATTATGTGTTGCATTTTGATTTTTATATTTCAAATATTTCAAATATGGATGTTGTTTTGGGATATCCTTGGATGGAATCTTTGGGTACTGTCAATATTAATGTGCAGAAGAAATCCATGAAGCTCTAGTATAAAAAGAAGAAAATTACATTGCATGATATTTCCATTAAGACCCAAGCAGAGACAATGGAGGCAAAAGCACAAAGCTGTAATGACACCGACACATCAAATGATGAGCCTTTGATGATCGAAAATCAAACACAAACATCAAACCAGGTACCAGAAAAACAGGTAGTGTCTAAGGAGGCTAAATCAGAAAATGTTAGAAGTACTGATACATCAGATGAGGACTGAGTGATTGAAGTAATATTGAAATATAAGAAACAACAACATGCACCACAACATTTACCAAATACCAATCAGGATCCATTAGGTGGTGAATTAAAAAAACATACACTGTTGGTTAAAACTTCAGCATATCACCATCCACATCACCCCGCAAGAAAACAACCAACATGATGGCAACGAATCAGCAACAAAGAAAACAACCCCCGCATGATAGATAGAGAGGGGCGATGATCCACCCACAACACAACAACATAGAAGAGCTACCAGGGTCAACTTCCATCTCAAGGGAGCAAGGCACCAGCTAGATCGAGGGTTCACCTTTCTCTTGGATGGCTAGATGCACATGCATGGTACCAGTGGACTACTCTTTTGAGTAGATCTTATCATTTGTGTTCTTCTTATGTTTCTGGGATGAAACATGTTTAAGGGGGGTGGAATGTACTATACCTAGGGGGGATAGTATGGGGTACAGAGGGAGGTACCCAAGGGAATAATGTAATAATGGGATGGGCCATAGTAATAAATAAAGTGGTTAATCCATATCATGTAAGGGACCACAAGTAGTTAGCAATAATGTAATAAGCCCATTGTATTAGATAGATAATATTGAGGGAACCATGGTAATGACCCATGGTATTTTATGTATGAGGCCTATATAGAGGCTAGAGACTCCCAATTGAGAGAGGTCAAGGAATGTTGTATGAACATGCATATGGCTTGTGGAGTGTTCTCCTTCTTTAAAGAGTGAATGTATGGTGTTGCCCTAGCTTAAGGGTTTGATCAATAAAGAAACATTTCTATCTATATTCAAATATTGTTATTTCTTGGGTATATTTGTATTTTCATATATTTTTAGATCAGATTTATAACAGAGATAGGGGTTGCACACTGCTCTTTTACTTTCAACGGAGTTGAAGGTTGGACCTTCAACTGCAAATCAGAAATCTGTAGGTTCAACTCCAGCTGAACATTATCCAACTCTGTGCGAGCATTGTTTACCCCTGTAGCAAGCTTGTGAATGCACACCTCTATTGGTTCTCCCTGACGAATGGCTAACTTAGGGACCATTCGGCATGCTTCCTCCATGACCTGAACTATGCGCTTGTTTTAGTCGGTTACTTCAATCACAGTGGAGATGGTAGAGTCTCACTGTAGGGCTAGTTGCACATTATTGATCTATTGTTCATTGATAACCTGCACAACGCGCTGTTCTCGGGCCCTCAACACCGCAATCACCCCATCTTGCAGTAGGTGGAGTGCCTCGCCAGGAATCGTTGGCAAGTTCAGCCCCACTCCCTTGAGGGCGATGACAGTGGGCCTGTTAGCTTCATTTTTTGGGGTCAATGCTCTATCTTACAGCACTATCGCTTAGGATTCCTTTGCACGTAGCATCCCGGTGGCTTCTGAACTACCGATGGCGAGGCTGGTGGACACCACGCCAGCCTGTGATGCGTGGATCTACAGCTCATGTAGACCCATCTGGATGGCCCCTAATAGTTGTTGTTGTTGCTGCTCGAACTGCTGCAGTACCTCTGCGGTGACATCCCACACCGTATCTCCAATGTCATTCAAATCTCCCTCTGTTAGGGTGATTGGGTCCAGTGACATCTTACTAGCCTTGGATTTCTTCCACAGCCCCACTTTTTCTTGTTCTCTTAGATGTTTGATATGGTATGATTCCATCTGTGGGTCCACTCCATGCTGCTTTTTTGCTTGTCCATTTCTTCCCCTTTTTCTGGCGAAGGTGACCTCACACCTTTGTCAGAGTCGCGCTCTGCTCTGCCTGTCTACTTTTCTTCCTACTATGCAACGTCACACTCTGCCTGGGCCTTGTCAGTGGCCTCCTTCCTCTTCTCAGCCAGCTACGTGATCTTAAGCTTGGCCTCCTCATTTTTGTGCTGCGCGGCGTACTTGCTCGACCCAACTGCCGAGTGTCGTGGCGGAAAAAGTCGTTTGTGCGGACACAACTGACCTCCCTAGGAGTCTAAACTCTCTAGCGACAAACAAGACAAAATGGAGCGATCTTTCTCTAAATACACCTTTTAAAACATGAAAACTACAAATGTTTAGGCTTACCTTATTCCAAAATGCTGTTGTTGTAGTCCGTCCTTGCCGATCCGGATGAGCTCCTCCTTCACATCAATTCCTGCAACCACAAACAATCAAACAATTACCAAGCACTTGCATCTCATATAATAAAACATATATTCAACATGCAGACCAAGGAACACATGAAATAACTCATTAACACAAGCTATTGAGAAAAATGAACCAGTTTGTATTAATAACGAAACAAAGAAACTCTTACAACCTGGCCTTGGTGTTGTGCAAGTTCCTCCCAGGGTCCATCAAGGGTTTTCCTCTACTTTGACAAAGCTCACCCACTTCCAAGTAGAATCAAGCAAAGACAATCTCTCCTCACAAGGTTCTAAATGGGAGTCCTAATTCCTGCAGCATTTACCCAAAGAAAATGTATAGCTTCAACCTCTTCTCCCTCTGGCTCAATGCCTTTATTTATAGTGCTGTAAAGAGGTTATTCAGGTCCACCATCAATGGGATAATCCCCCTCTTTGGGTGGGATAGCTCCCTTATTGATGGGATAAGTTCCTCCTTAATAGGGATACATGAACCAACTGGAGGCGCATCCATTTCATCAAACCGACCTCTAGAAAGTTCTAGAAGTAACCACAAGTAACTTTTTTAAGATGAAACTTGCGCATTTTGCCTTTTACAGAAGGACGCACCTGTCCCTTAACATACAGAGCGTCCAAAGACGCAACCTTTGTAAACATTGTGAGCGTCCCCGCAGGTAAGGCTTGAGAGAACCTGCGTCCCCAGAGATAAACACATTTTTTACAAGACTTTCTCTCTTCTTTGAGTTTGAGATGGATAGCAGAGGCATAAGACTTGCCTAAGAGGGTAGCATGACTGTTGATTGAGCCATACTAACTGTAAATAGTCATGGTGACATTTTTTAGTGTAACAGATTGCCCCCTAAAGTGCGAAGCCTGGAATAGATTAGGGTTTTGTAATTCTAGGAAGGGTGAAGCGCTTTATCATTTCAAGGATTGTCTTGTGGATGACCTGGTTGGAACCTGCAATTTTCAACACAAAATACATGTATAAGATTATATCATCACTGAGGTAGGCATTCCCATACTCAGATTCAAAACTTTAACTAATGGACTAACTACTCTGATACAGGAATGATCTTGCAGTACATCATTTTTATAGACTTTTGTAGACACAGTATGGACGCAGCCATCTGTTTATGATTAGTCTACATAGATAATGAATACAAAACTCCTCGCAGCCTGGATGGTAGAAACTAGATCCAGGGTCTTCACTTCTACTTCCCGAATTGGTACGATTCTAGCCATGTGATTAAATGATTTGATGTCGAACATGTTAGAAACCACTTGATTACTAGTCGATGATGTAAACTGTTAACAAGCGTGAGAGAGACCACCAGTAATGTCAATGGTTCTCAAAATACCAAGCACAACCCGTGAAATGTGAATAGATGTTTTGATGTCGAACACTTCACGGAATCCTTTGATCGAAAGTCAATGATGTAAACTGACGTCAAAGGCGAGAAACCTGCCATTGATGCATGCAGACTTCAAGGTACTGTCGATTCCTAAGTCATCTTTCTAGATAATGTGTCGATGTCGATAGAAAGCGACCCGTTGCAGGCAAGCCCGCAACACGAAATCATTGTTCAAGTTGAAGAAATGTTGCTGTAAGGACTGACTCAGGGATGGTCAAATGGATGACAAGTATTTTGCAGATGAAAGTTTTGCTTGCAGACCTCTTGAACACATAACGACACGACAGATGGCTTGGTGACGAATAACTCAAAGTTAATCCCCGGAACCCGGTTAAAGACTTTCAAAGTGGTTTGATCAACTGTGAGGTAAAAGATTTCCCAACCCAGGTGAATGAAAAAGTGTCGTGTTCAAGAGTGGTAATAAAGTTTCTTTTGAGACAAAAGGTAACAAACAGGTTCATTCTTCTCTCTTTTCCCCCACCATTTCTGGCAAGTACCTCTTTATTTTTAACAAGCTTGAGGAGGATAACATATGCTTGATTATAAGCTCATCCTTCGGACGAGTCCAACCTAGTTTAAATTCGAACCCTAGGAAGGAGTGGTTCGTTCCTGTTTGTAATTGAACAGGTCCTCTACTGTAAAAGTTTAACGAGCCCAGTATAGGAGAAACTCGGCGTTTTTCAATTTTAGAGAGTCTGAAAAAACTAAAGGAGACTCCACGTTGAACTTTTTCGTACATTTGTGTCCCTCAAGCCCGAAAAAGTATAAAATAATACCTGGGGGAACCGCTTGATCTTGCGACCAAGGAGTACTTTCATAATAGTGTCGTTGACCTGAAAAGTAAAAAGCGATCAAGGACACGTCGTTTTATTTCCTTATCGAGTTTGAAACGACAAAAACCCGGCAATCTTTTCCTGATTTTGCGGTCAGAAAAGAGCTAAAAGGGGACCGTCTTTTAATTCCGTTTTAACGAGTGTAAAAGAAACGCTCGGCGATCTTTTCATGTTTTAGGAGTCAGAAAAGGGCTTAAAAGATGACTCTGATATTTTTGTTTGTGAAAAATGACAATTTCCCTCGAAATCCCTTTGTCCTGCACAAAAGCAACACATTACTCATACCTGTTTAAAATAGGCAAAAATACATCGAAAAACATCTTTTCATGGTAAAAAATGAACTAATTCATCCAAAAAACCTATAAAAAGACCTTTTACCATGTCATTTTTACCGTTTGACTGTTGAGGTTGAAAAAGGAGCTTTTGACAAGAAACTTCCCGTGGTCGCTGCGGAAAATCCGACCGTCGGAATCGAACGCCGTCTTATCCAGGTATTTTACACATCCTACTCTGCATTTCTATCCGTTTAGAATTAATTTTTAGGTCTTAGTTTCATTTTTTGGGGGGGTTTTGGTTTTGGAATGCGCCTTTCGGCGGACGCGGGTGCCCTTCGGGTGACCCGCGTCCCCCGACTTTTTCCTATACAGGAAAATGGTCGGAAGACGCAGTCCGCCTTCAGGCCAGCCGCGTCTGGGCGCCCTGTGCTGTAAAGGCGGGGTGCGTCTTCCGTGAAACGCGCATTTCAAAACCCCAACCCCCTCAAATAACTATCTAAAAATTCCCAAATCAATTTCTAATGACTATTTCTGGTGTGCAGGGCATTAACCATGTTAGATTGGAGAGAAAGAGAGCATGTAGAGGATGATGAAGCTGCAATAGAACACCAACCTTCCCTGGATGCCCTAAAAGCATGCGGGTTATACAAATACTGGGCCATACCGGGCATGAGGGGCCAGGTAAGATTCTTGGAATGGCTGGTTGAGCGATGGAACGTTCAAGAACAATGCTTTTACATAGGAGGGCACCAGCTCGAGATAGAGCCCTCGGATGTATACTTTCTCACTGGCTTGCCGAACAGAGGCGAGCAACTCAGTCTTGCGGGGACTAGGCCGGGTGGCCAATCCCTTGATAGTCTCCGCGACGAGTGGTGCACACCTGGGGCTCACCATTCGAAAGGCATAGAGATAAAACACATCACTCTGCGTGAACTCAAAGTCATAGCGTTCACGGTTACCAGAATTTGCGGCGCGGCCGCTTTACACATTGCTTCCGGATCCCAAATGCGGATGGCAATTGACTGTTACCAAGGCACCATTTTCAACTGGTGTGAAGCTGTGTCGGCTCATATGAAGAGCCAACTGACCAAGGCAAAGAACGGACGACTAAAGACTTTTGGATATGGGCCTCTAGTCGTGAGCTTTGCCTTGGAGAGAGTTCCAATGCTGATCCCTCAGCAACTCACTGTTGATATCTTGGGTCCTCGGGAGCCAAAGCTGATACGATGGGTTGCGGTGATGGCCCGGCATCCTGACGAGGGCACGGCGGTGGTTCGATTCTCAGATAGTTACTTTCACTGGTTAGAGGACCAGGTTTTTTCGATACAGGACTTTCCGTATGCCGGAGTGGATTTTAGAGGTGATCCGGACATGGTTCTTCCACCGGGAGAACAATGGGATGACAGAGGTACTTTATTTTTCACAAGTTTTCTAATTATGTATTTTTTATTTTTCATATATATCGTCTCAAAACTAACAGTAAAATTTTCAAAATGCAGATGTTGGTCCACAGCGTCCAGCCAACCTCCGGCCTTTTGATAGACTACATCCAGCTGCACCGGTACCGGCCCCACAGGACGCGGCTGCAGAAGTACTAGCTGAGTTGGAGCATGATCTAGAGCGTCTCACGGCAGATATACCTGAGACTACTATGGACGACATTCCTACCAGGCTTCAGCGCTTCGTAGTCGCGGTCCCTGGACCGTTTAGGAGATTTTTGCGTAAGGTAGCCCGCGCAGTGGTGTCATACAGAGAGCACCACCAGTGATTGACTAGTCACTTTTGTAGTCACATGTGACATTTTGACTTTTTGTACTATCATTTTGCCGATCATAAGGTGTTTTCAACCTATGATCGAAGACGATGTATATATTTTTTGACACACTTCTATCTATATATATCACTATTACCGGCTTATCCTGTTTAACATATGTGATGAAATGTTTTTAAATTTACTTGCATGATTATCGTAAATGTCTGTCCAACATTCGAGAAGCAATTGCATCTGCTAATGTATTCAAAGACCTTGGAATATGTTGATATTCAATGTAATCAAATTCACGTTCCAAGAGACGCACTCTCAAAAACAACCTTAATAACACAGGATTTCTAATGGCATAAACTCTATTAAGCTGTAATACAACAAGTTCAGAATCTAACCTCACTATCAAACGTCGAATTCCAAATGAAATAGATTCGGATAATAATTCAATCACTGCACTGTATTCTGCAATGTTGTTCGTTGTTTGACCGAGGCTTACCCCATGCATAGAAACTAACTCGTCAGAGGGCGAATAGATAACCCAAGCTGCGGAAGAGATATTCCGTGTACTACGACAAGCACCATCAGCAAATCCAATGTATGTTTGGAGAGGCGTCGACATCTGCAATATCAAGAGTAAAACCAAGATAAGCCAGAATAACGACGAAAAACCACACTCTCTAAGCTAAGCACACTGACTAAACTAACACACTCGCTAGCTAGAAAGAAAATCTAACCTATCTAAAAATTTCTCCATACCCATCATTTAAGCATAATACCTCTTTAGGTAAAGTCCATTTCTGGGTTTACCCAAAGAGTCCCCATCAAAGTCAACTAGCTCATAAGCCCCTTTTGCTAGCTTTCGCTTTACAATGTAGGGCCCATGCCACATGGGAACGAATTTTCCGGCACCTAGCTTATCGTTAGCTTGATCATATAATAGTACTAGGTCTCCTTCCGAAAAACTTCGAGGGGTTACATTTCTATCATACTGAGCTTTCATTCGTTTCGCGTGAGTCTCGATTGCCAATGTAGCGTCACGTCGAGTCTCATCTAATTTAGCCAAGTACAATAAACGTTTCTCCTCTTCGGAAGTAGCTGGAAGTAATTCGACAGCCATTTGAAGTGATGGGATTTCGCATTCAATGGGTAACACAGCTTCCAAGCCATAAACTAGCTGGAAAGGAGTGAACCCTGTTGAATTTTTCACTGAGGTTCGGTATGCCCATAGCGCTGAAAATAACATGTTGTGCCAATTCGACCGATGAACACCAATGGTTCGTCGGATCATGATAACTAGAACTTTGTTGATAGACTCAACCAAACCGTTGGCTTGCGGATAATAAGGAGTAGAGCTATCGTGGCGCAAACCAAGCTGGCTTGTAAGCTCAGTCATCATGATGTTTCGAAAATGGCTCCCATGGTCAGTAATGATTGCTTGTGGGACACCAAACCTAGTTATGATATGATTGAATACGAAAACTGCAGCTGTTTTGCCGCTTGCGTCGAATGTAGGCATCGCCTCGGCCCACTTAGTAAAATAATCAACCGCAAGGATGATATACGCATGCCCCCCGGCCGAGTGAGGGTTACAAGTAATAAAGTCGATACCCCATTTGGCGAATGGACCAACGGCAATTATAGGGTGGAGAGGAGCAGGTGGAGCGCGCATCTTGCGATCAAACACTTGACAGTTGTGGCACTTCCTGACTGCAATGATACAATCCTTAAACATAGACGGCCAGAAATAACCAGCGCGCAACACCTTCTGAGCTGTGGCATACCCAGACATATGACCGCCACATGCTCCAGAGTGACAATCATTCAAAACCCTCTCAGCCTCTTCGTGAGTTAAACAACGTCGAAAAACTAAGTCTGCCCCCCGGCGATAAAGTGTATCTCCAATAATTTTGTATGGCTGGGATTGAAACCGAATTTTTCGACGTTCCGCTTTGGAAGCTTCAGGCCGAAAGGTTTGGGTTTGGAGATAGATGATTATATCCCCGTACCACGGATCTACAGTACTGATAAGAAACAAAGATTCGTCCGCAATGGACTCTTCTGCCACAGTCTCTGTGTCAGCACTCGGGAAATCACACATCAATTCCGCAAAAACTAAGGATTTCTTAGACTTGGACTTCTCGAACTCCAAGTCGAACTCTTGCAGGATAACGATCCATTTAGAGTACTTGCCCCCTAGCAATTGTTTTGTCAAAATGTAAATCATAGGGTTGCAATCCGAAATAACTGTAGTTTTACGGAGAAGAATGTAGTGACGAAAACGCTGGACAGCTTGAACGGCTGCCAGGGCCAATTTCTCCACATGCGAATATTTTAGCTCAGTGGGATTCAAGGTCCTACTAAGATAATATATCACATGCTCCGCTCCGAATTCATCTTCTTGAACTAACACCATTCCAATGGTGGAATGCGAAGCTGCGAGGTATAAGAAGTAGTCCTGGTTGTAGTTGGGAGGATGCAATAACGGTGCATGGGTCAACGCGTGTTTAAGTGCATCAAAAGATTGTTGGGCAATCTCGTCCCAAAAGAATTGTGCGTTCTGTTTCAACAACCGTGTAAAACCTTTAGTGACCTCGGCGTAGTTTGGGATGAATCGGCGTAAAAAGTTCGCTTTCCCTTGCAAACTTTGGAGTTGGCGCAAACTCGAAGGAGGAGGCAATTTGATGATAGCCTCGACTTTCGAGGGATCGACGCGAATGCCGGCTTTTGAAACAACAAATCCCAGCAATCGACCTGTTTCTATACAGAAAACACACTTGTGGGGATTCAACCGAATTCGATAATGCCTACACCTCATAAAGATTGCTCGTAGGTGGACAAGGTGATCAGCTCGATGTAAAGAATGAGCAGGCAAATCATCGAGATAGGGTTGCACAATGTGCTTGATGTCATGAAATGCATAAGACATCGCCCGTTGAAAAGTAGCCCCGGCATTCTTAAGCCCAAAAGGTAATTTGCAATAAGCAAATGTCCCCCATGGACAAATGAATGCCGTTTTTGGTTGGTCGGCAGGTAGAATATTGATTTGATTATAGCCCGAAAAACCATCCATGAAGGAAAACATTTCACTTCCGGCACAATCATCAATAATTTGATCGATATAAGGCGTAGGATAGTTGTCTTTTGGACAAGCTCGATTTATATCCCTATAGTCGATACAGATTCTTATTGTTCCTTGTTTCTTATTGACCGGAACAATATTCGATACCCAATCCGTTAACGGGATCGGATAAATGAAACCTGCTTTCAACAGCTTTTCGACTTCTGCTTTAATCGCAGCCGCTTTTCGAGGGTGAATTTGACGCAACCGTTGCCGGACGGGTTTAGCATCCGGGTAGGTCTTTATTTCATGAACAACAATGGCAGGATCAATTCCCGGCATTTCCTCGTAAGACCAGGCAAACACGTCGCGGAATTCTTGGAATAGGGCCTTGTAAGTTTGGATTTCATCTTCTGTACAAGCGGCACCTATATGAATGTTTTCCTCGATTCCGGGCTTCACTGAAATATCAATGGGAATAGTACGAGAAATATTCCCTAAATTCAACTCTGAATCAGAATGTTTCGTTGGATCCTGAGCGTCTTTGACATATTCAGCGGTAAAGATAGATGAAAAATCATTTTCAAATGCATCATCCTTAGGTAAAAACGAAGATCTGTGATGGAGATCCTCCCATGGTAGATCGTCTACACTTAGGATTTCGCGAAGTTGTTCGTCAGATGACACGACTTCGGGAAATGCTATCCGTTCTAAGGGTGAGGTGAAAAGTGACTCTTCACTGACCACATTCATTTGGTCGACTTCGGTTGAATGAAAGTCGGTAAAAGACATGAGAGCTTCATAAGCAATTTCATACGGACTCAAAGGCATAGCATTACCGAGTGAGTCTATCTCAGAGTCAGATGGGACGAACCAAGGATCATCATAAATAATGTTTTCTGATGTAATCATATGAATTGTTGCAAATGAAGGATCTGCGCTGAGTGGAGGGAGAGGAAAAGTTCCCAGTAAACCGGAATCCTTAACTAAACCTACACCAACGTCCCTATAAGGGATTGTCGTCTTACCGACATGCTGGATACTCTCTGAAGAGGCTGGGTCGGATGAAAAGTATGTCAGCTGATCAATAGTCACGATCTTACCGTTATGTGGAAACTTAATTACTCTGAAGACCGATGAAACGACCGCTGTCATAGCATATGACCAACTTCGACCCAAAAGAAGGTTGTAGTCTAGAGGGGCATCAACCACTTCCACATCCAGACTAACGGTTTTACCTTCTACCCCTATAGGCAATTCTTGTAGAATACCAAACGGACGGAACCCACGGCCATCAAAGGCCTTAAGGATGGTGGGGGATTGGTTCAACGAAGGAGAACCAAGCGATCTCCAACATTGAATCGACATAATACACGTAGAAGCTCCCTCATCAATCACAGTCCGATGAATAGGCCTGTTTTTTACTATCACTGGAATTTGGAAAGCCATTTGATGGGGGAGACGTGGCGTACTATTTTCTAGATCAAAGATCATTAGGTTCGGGTCCTGAACATCGACAGCTCCGATAGCCGACAAAAGCAATTTCTGTTGTGCTGGGCATGATTGCAGCACTTCGAGTGCCGACATTGCTGAAGGTGAAACAGCTAAGTCCTCAACAATGTTGTAATTCTGGGCTGCTCTCGCATGTGGATTGAAAGCAGACCTTCGAAGTACACCCTTGGCGGGCGGCTTAATCACTAAGTCTGGGTTAGGTTTTTCGATCTGTAGTGGATCGGAACCAGGAGCTGAGGTTGATGGGTTAGAGTGAGAAGATTCTGCTTCCTTACCATCAACAGGAGCCTTACTACCATAATCTTGCGATCGAGTCGCAATCCTCACATGAGACATCATCAAAATGGGTTCTTCACTGGCATTCGAAGAAGAACCTATCATCTTATTCTCCTGCTCTGGAAATGGATTCTTTAACACAGCAGGAGTGGGAGAACCTTTGACTATTTTCACAACCTCGGCCCGATGAGGGCAATCTCTCGTAAAATGATCCTCTTCACAAATAAGACAAGGATATCGAGGTTTGCATTTTTCGTCATTGGTTTCCGACTTTTCAGTTTTCTCCTTTGGAGCCTTGTCTGCTTTAGCCTTCTTCTTTCCTTTCTTCTTCCACCGTTTTTTGATTTGGCCGTAGATGACTCTACAGCGTGAATGTCGGCGGTAAGTTCAGGAGAAGACTCTCCTGTCGGAGAATCAGGCAAAGTGATAATTGGAGTAGTTGAAGCCTTGGAAGACTTCTTCTTGCTCTTCGTAGTCACGATACCAATCATACCATCAGCGGCATGAGATCCCGAAGGAGCAGCAGCGATTTGATTCGACTTTGGAAGATCCGGAATCTTCTCGTGTAACGTACCCGACTGAGTGTAAACTAAGTCAAGGTATTGTGCCTGAGCAATGACTTGCTCCTCAGTAACTACTCCGGCCTTAGCTACATCTTCAGTAATCTTCGGTAATAATGATTTGACAAACCATTCAGCTAAGATTTGGTCCGGGATAAAAACTTTCACTAATCTCCTTCGACGTCTCCACTCATGAATGTGATCAGAAATATACGTGGACGTCGATTGTTTTAGTGAAGTTAATAACTCCGTGCCGTTATCGTATCTGACCGGCAACTGAAAGTGAGTTAAGAACGAGGTAGCTAACTGGCTAAAGTTGTAAAAAGAGGCCCGTGGTAACTCAATGTACCACTTGGCCGCGAGACCAATGAGTGTACGCTGGAAAAGACGTAAGCGGATCAAATCATCCGAGATAGAATTTGAAGCACACCAGAGGTGGTAAGTCATCACGTGATTGGACGGATCCTCTCCAGACTTACCTTCGAACTTGGGTATATCACTGGGCAACTTATTTGGCATTGGCGGCCAGAACTGAAGATATTGAATTGGATCATTAGTTAGGCGCGTCAAGTCGGGTAAATCCAAAGTTGCGATAAACGGTAACTGCCGGTTAGGATCTCTAAAACTCTGGGTCACAATACCAGCCCCAGGAGGAGGATATCCAGGATAACTAGGAACAGGAGTCGCATTTGGGATATTATATCCTCCTGGAAAACCAGGATTAACCGGACCGTACTGGGGTTGTTGAGGTTGTTGATAAGTGTACCCAGGATACGGTTGATACTGGTAAACCGGTTGTTGGACAGCTTGCCCATGTTGGTACTGTCCCTGGTACGGAGGTTGAACAAATTGAGGTTGAGTAGTGACAACCGTACTTATACCAGGCTGACCTACAGGCATCTGGACCGTGGTTTGAATCGTAGATCCAGACAACGGTAAAGATGTCTGAGGTGTGGTAACAGGGACAGTAGAAATTGGAGCCGTCGATACTCCAGAAGTAAGTATGGTAGATGTAGCGGTAGTTGCAGCAGCCGTTTGAGATGGAGTACTAGGTGCAATTGACGGCTGAGTAACTACCGAAGTTACAGAAGTTTGAACATTTGGCTGGACAGGTTGCGGTTGCTGGGTTGGACCAGAAACTACGGGTTGTCCAGCTTGAGGAACCATCTGTACACTTGGCTGCAACACCTGTTGACCCTGTGATGGATCCCACACTAACATTCCAGGGTATTGACCCGTAACAGGTTGAGGATACTGAGATCCATAACCAGATTGAGGGTAGGATTGATAATTGTAAGGTGCAGTTCCCATACTTGGAACATATGACTGACCTTGAGGCGGTTGATAACCTTGACTTGAGTATTGACCTTGAGGTTGATAACCTTGAGGTAAATACTGATACTGGGGTTGACCTTGACCTTGAGGTTGGTACCCTTGAGGTTGATAACCTTGGGGTTGCCATCCTTGAGGTTGATATTGATACTGAGGTTGACCTTGGGGTACATATTGAGGCTGAGGTTGACCTTGAGGCACGTATTGCACCATAGGTACATACTGACTTTGAGGTTGCCCCCCAGACACGATTTGTGTACCTTGAGGTTGCCCCCCAGGCGTTAACTGCGGTTGCCCCCCAGGCGGTAATTGGCCACCTTGAGGTTGGGAAACGGGAACTGAACCTGACATCATGTAAATGTCTCCTACACCCAATGGTATATTACCACTGTTTCCAGCAAATAACCCATGATCAACGGGTTGAGGAGATGCCCCCGCAAAGGTACCAGAAAGTGACTGATACCCAGTGGGAACAGAAGGACCGCCGTGTAAAAAAGATTCAGGACTTTGAGTAAACACGGACGACTGACCAGACATATTTACAGGAGTATAAATACCTCCAGGTGGAAAAGGAGTACGAGGTGTAGAAAAACCTACTGAGTTGTCTAAAAAATTGGTTAACGCAAGGTACCAAGAAGTACTTCTAGGAGGACTGTAAAAGATGGATTCACGCTCCCTTAGATCAATAGTAAGTTGACCTTCAAGGTGAGAGACACCTATATCCTCTTCTGGAGCAAGTTCTTCTATAGCAATCAAACCAGAAGGAAGATTTTCGGTGATAATTCTTTCTATTCTCGGTGAATCTGGAACACTAGAAGTTGGAGTAACAGGTTCAGATATTTCAGGTTCTTCGCCTGTATCACTAGCAGACGAAAAACTACCAACAAGCTCAGAAACTGAAACAGCTTCGGGATTATAACCTGTCTCTAAACTTTGGTAATCTGGATGGACTACCAAGGAAGATTCTCCTTCTTCAGGTGAACCTACTCTACTGTCACTAGGAGGAGTTACAAGGACCTTTAACCCTTCGTACTGACCCGGAATGTCTTCAGGAGATTCACCCCGCGATTTACGGAGTTTTCTTAACAAATCTATTCCGGTAACAATCTCAGGAGACTTGCCCCGAAGTCGACGGGACTGTCTCGGTAATTCCGCCACAATTAAAGATTTTTAACTACAACACACGAAAACAAAGTAAAAATTTCAAATCAAACCACCTAAAGTCTTCTAAAGAAGCAAACAAATTTGAAGCACACGCCTAAAGAATCTAGAGCGTCAAACCAAACACAAACAGTAGTCTTCCGGACCAAAAGCGCTAGTTGGTGATTAGGCCCAACCTCGCAGGATTCAGTACAGAAATGGCGGGTGGAACAGTTACCCCGGCAACCTGCTTAATGAATAGACCGGCACAAGTTCCTCCACTTTAACCGTCTCGAAGTGAAGTGAACCCCCCGGAAAATCCAAGTGAGTATAACCGACGTCTGCTCCAGGTACAGTGGGACCTTCCCTCCACCGTCACCTCGGTAGAACCCTGAAGATTATGGTCACTAAAGTTACCAATCACAACAATTACACCTGGGGGAACAGTCTAAACTCCGACAGCACGCAAGGGCAGAGTAACAAGCTCAATCCCCTTACCGGCTCCTTGACAGTAATCCAAGGTTTACCGATAAGTGACCCCTGGCTCCTCGACAATGGTTAATCCGAGGTTTACCGTTTGTAATACGTACTGTCTGGCGTCGTTCCCAACGAGGGGGGAATGATCCCCTCACTGGTTCGGACACGAGCTCGTGCTTCTCCTTTAAGAGGAGCTTTCCCAGAGTGCAATTGAAACAATTGGATTTATTCTACTCAAGATAAACTATCTGTTTGGTTTTGTAGTCTTGGAGAGTTAAGTACTCACCTACTCCAAGACCCTAGCCTAAGCTATGTTGGTGTTTCAGAGCCCTAGAAAAATAAAAATTACTAGATTGATTTTAATTTAAGCGTTACTTTTAAGGTTGTTTCTTAAGTCAAAAGGTGATGGAAGTGAAACCAGTGGTGTGTTGACTCGACTCGAAACCACTACAAAATGCACCTAGGATGATTTACCCACTACTTTACTTTTTCGATGAATTGCTTAACTAAAAAGTTGAGAGAATGCAATTTTTATAAAAGCAACTTCTTAATTAAAGACAATCAAAGAAACAATTCGTTTGTCTTTTCCAAGCATAAAAACATGACCGCTCTTTACTTGCACGAAAAAACTCTTTTTCTTCCAAAAACTTTAAATGCTACTTGAAACAAAACTTTTAAAAGGAGATGTTTTTGTATTTTTCTTATTTAACGAAAAACATAAATCTATTTTAATAAAAATCAATTGCAAACTATGAAATCTATGAAAATTCACTCAAAAAAAACAAATCAAAAGGAAATTACCCTAATTAAACCTAATGAGGCAAAGCCAACAATGATTATTCTAAGGTGTTTTACTTGATCACAATCAAATCAAGGACTAGCTTATTGCAGAACCAAAAACTAGTCAAAACAAAACTCTAATCTTTTTGTTCTTTTGTAAAATGGAAATCAACACTTTATAAACAAGTAATTCGAAATTTGACCCAAAAGACAACTTAAATGGCAAGCTGCTCACACAAGGAGACTTTACGACAGGCCCGACTTCTAAGAAGGCTGACAAACCAGAGAGATCTAAGGCTGGACAACTTTCTACCGTCAAAGTCACTACAGGACCTATTCAAAAATCAAACCCTAGGCCTAAACTTCGTTGAAATCCACTAAAACACTCAAAGCTCACAAAACAAGTTCAGGTGAAAATTTTTGACAGGGTACTAAAGGATCTGGGCAGAAAACACTAAGAAAAAACAAAATCTAAAAGCAATTAAAGCAAAAATGGAGTTTTCCTAAATTTTTACAGGAAGACGCAGGCAACCCGTTAGAACAGGCGCGGGCCCGCTCTGTGCAAACGGCAACAGCGCGTCCAAAGACACACTGTGCAGTACGCAGAGGGTGCGTCCTTCTGGAAAAGTTAAGAAAAACCAAATCTAACTAAATCTAAAGCTAAGCCACCCAAATACTAATTCTCACAGTCAAAAACCAGAAAATAAAAATGATTTTCTCAGAGCAAAGTTCACACAAAGGAAAAGACTTTCACATTAATGGCCTCCCCAGTATGGTCGCCAATTTGTCGTGGCGGAAAAAGTCGTTTGTGCGGACACAACTGACCTCCCTAGGAGTCTAAACTCTCTAGCGACAAACAAGACAAAATGGAGCGATCTTTCTCTAAATACACCTTTTAAAACATGAAAACTACAAATGTTTAGGCTTACCTTATTCCAAAACGCTGTTGTTGTAGTCCGTCCTTGCCGATCCGGATGAGCTCCTCCTTCACATCAATTCCTGCAACCACAAACAATCAAACAATTACCAAGCACTTGCATCTCATATAATAAAACATATATTCAACATGCAGACCAAGGAACACATGAAATAACTCATTAACACAAGCTATTGAGAAAAATGAACCAGTTTGTATTAATAACGAAACAAAGAAACTCTTACAACCTGGCCTTGGTGTTGTGCAAGTTCCTCCCAGGGTCCATCAAGGGTTTTCCTCTACTTTGACAAATCTCACCCACTTCCAAGTAGAATCAAGCAAAGACAATCTCTCCTCACAAGGTTCTAAATGGGAGTCCTAATTCCTGCAGCATTTACCCAAAGAAAATGTATAGCTTCAACCTCTTCTCCCTCTGGCTCAATGCCTTTATTTATAGTGCTGTAAAGAGGTTATTCAGGTCCACCATCAATGGGATAATCCCCCTCTTTGGGTGGGATAGCTCCCTTATTGATGGGATAAGTTCCTCCTTAATAGGGATACATGAACCAACTGGAGGCGCATCCATTTCATCAAACCGACCTCTAGAAAGTTCTAGAAGTAACCACAAGTAACTTTTTTAAGATGAAACTTGCGCATTTTGCCTTTTACAGAAGGACGCACCTGTCCCTTAACATACAGAGCGTCCAAAGACGCAGCCTTTGTGAACATTGTGAGCGTCCCCGCAGGTAAGGCTTGAGAGAACCTGCGTCCCCAGAGATAAACACATTTTTTACAAGACTTTCTCTCTTCTTTGAGTTTGAGATGGATAGCAGAGGCATAAGACTTGCCTAAGAGGGTAGCATGACTGTTGATTGAGCCATACTAACTGTAAATAGTCATGGTGACATTTTTTAGTGTAACACCGAGTCTGAGGTAGTGTGCCACTTTTCCGGCCAATGATCAAGAACTGCATCAATCGTGTAATCAGTTTCCATGTAAGGCAATTCATGCCACTGTTGCTCAGGGTCCTTTCATGCCCTGATCAATAAACACTGAAATTATGCCTTAAACTCCATGTACTCTTGCAATTTGGCAAACACAGTAGGCGAAAATCGCGGCTTGCAATTGATAGCCATGCATATATTCTTTTCCATCAAGATCCAGAATATCTTGCAATCCTTGATGCGCTGAGCATCCTTGGTCACCCGCAACGAAGCGTACTTCACTGCTTTTGGTAGGTCCAGCGCGACCGAGGGGAATTGATTGTCTTCAGGTAGCTCTAAGGCTACCAGTACAATGGACAACAAGAGGCATGCATAGTGGAAGGTCTTGTTGAGCTCCTGTGCCTCGCGGAAGTTCACAAGGAACTTGCCATAGAGATAGTACGCCCAATTAAACTGGACTCCTTCTATGCATTGGGCTACTAGAGTGATGACAGGTGTTGGCATTTTATCTGCGTTACACTTCCGCATAACTTTTCTTGCCAAGATCTGCGTGGCCACCTTGACCGTAGGGTGGCAGATACATGAGATGGCATAGCCTTGCAGCTTCTTCACAAGCTTGAATTCCTCCTTCATGGCTTCCGTGAGGGCTTGCTCACCACCTTTTCCACCAAACATCATGGCCAGATTTTCCCCTGATAGGGCAACCGTGTGATCCTATGGATCAAACTTTCGGTCATGGGTATCGGCTCCTCCAGCCACACACACCCATAGTGCATGAAGCATAGCAGCTTCTTGATGACCAATACAATAATGGTTGTGCGATTGCAGTGCGACACCTATAGCAGGTTGAGCATACCTGCCTTGTATACACCCCTGAGCCACTTCCATTGTTCCAATGCAGTTATCCCGGTGGTTGTGTGAACAACACGGTGCATTAGTTGTTCTGTCGCCAAGTGAGGGAACTTCTTAGTGTCAGCTCAGTCCCAATATTCCAGTTTCAATAACGGGACCCGCCCCAATTGCGGTCCTTCAAAGACAATCTCATCTGACAACAGAGGTATGTGCAGGGCAACCTTGCTTTCGTTAATGTCCTTCAGCACCTTGGTCTTGCCTTCACGGAGCAACATATTCGGGCAACTTAGTTATAGGGTCAGAATCCTCGACTGCAACGTCCTCCACTTCCACCCCCAAATCTCATCATCCATCAGGATGTCCTCAATCTCTTCCTCCTCTGGTTCCAAGTTAATAGTTCTTCCCTTTTCCTGTGCGGTGGGCTTGTCCTTCTGTGTGTTTCTTCTAGGCGACGCGTGCACCGGTATCACAGCCTGCTTGTCCTTCTTATCCTTCGCACTCTCCTTGGTTGAGGTAGGCTTCAGTCTAAGCGTCTGTGGTGACATGGGGACTTCAGCTAGTACCTTCGCAACCTCTGGAGTAGCTCCCTCTTCCCCCATAAAAACCTCCGGCACAGCCCCCTCGGTTGTCACTGCTTCAGTGTCCATAGCTTCGAATCCTAGGATAAAATCACGGATGAAATTGCAGTCGGACTTTGGAAATCGATCAAACACTGGATAGTCAAGAAATTCTTTGAAGAACATGTAGATCAAGCATGTCTAAGAGCTCACCAACTCAATGTTCCAAATTCTAAGTGTTTTTCATTGGCCCTCCACATGTAATTTATAGGCCATTTTGAATTCAAATCCAACCTTTCCCCCCACATTCAGTTCATTAATGCTAGATTGGCGGCAGATTTCGAAGGATCTTACCCATAAATTTCATCTTAAATGTTGGTTGCTTGCTCCATTTGGCTACATTCTCATCGTCAAATCATGAACAGTGACTTTAACGATCACTTTCCAGCTGACCTATGAGATTTCTCCCATGTAGCATAGCTCTCTCCGCGTTGTTGCGAACCCTGTTACATCTCCTTGTTCCGCACAATCCTCCAATCACGTGGTTCCCCAACCCAGGGAATGTAGTTTATAGTCCCGCGCCTCCTTTCAGCTACCTAGAGCACTAATACTATGCTACCTTCATATAGTCACCTGGCCGGATCATAGGTGTATGTATTCAATCGACTGCCATTCACCTCTCTTGGGAAGGGATCTTCGTTCAATTTAACCAACCGAACTGCTCCACCATCGGTAATTTCTTTAATGACATAGGGCCCTAGCCAGTGCATCCTAAATTTCCCTGGAAATTTATCAAACTTGCTGTCATATAACAAAACTAGATCATTTACCTTAAAGGTGTGCAGTTTAATGTGTCGATCATGCCATGCTTTTTCACGCTGCTTTTGGACCTGTTGGTGAAATCCAACCATAAATCTTTCTTACTCAAGCTTAGCAAGCTACACGAGCCTCTCTTCCAGGGCTCCACGATCCGTCATACCCGTGAGTGCTACTATGCGCAGACTAGGCATGATGTATTCCATGGGCATCACTGCTTCAACACCATATACAAGCTGAAAGAGTGTCTGTCCAGTCAACTTTTTGCATGTCGTTCGATAGGTCCATAGTACTGCGGGTATGCATAGGTCCCAATCACTTTGCTGAACATTGCAAACCTTGGTCAGTGCGTTCTCCAATACCTTATTGAATGCTTCCACCATCCCATTGGCATGTGGGTGATAAGGCATGCTTTTCTGGTGATATACCTAAAATTCTTGTCAATGCAGTGATCGTTTCATTTAGAAAGTGTATACGACGATCACTCATCAAAATATTTGGACACCCAAATCACGTCAGTACATACTCAAAGAGGAACTTCGCAGTGGTCGCGAATATGCAATCCTTCACAGGCTGTGCCTCTACCAATCGAGTCAAATACTCAGTCACAGTGATAATGTACCGCACACCTATCTTCTTTCCTTGAGGCTGAATGGGTCCCACAAAATCTATTGCCCATTTCTTGAAAGGTTGTAACGTCATCTATGGGTTCGGAGGCAGCGCATCTCTTCATGATGGCTTGCCAGTCCTTTGACACATGTCACATTCCCTGCAGTAGGCTTTTGAATCCTAATGGAGGGTTGGCCACCACAACCCTGCACGTAGAATCTTCTGTGCGGTCGCCCTTCCTGCATAATGGCCTCCCGTGGCACCCCCATGAGCATTCACGAGGATACTACTTTGTTCAAACTCTGGTACATATCGTCGCAATACTTCATCACATGCCATTTTGTATAGATGTCCATCAATGACAGAAAAGTCTATTGTGCGCACCACAAACTCCCTTTTCTACTGGATGGTGTAGAATTCGGGGGAAATTCCTGTCGTTAGGAAGTCTATGATGTCTTCAAAGTGACCATCCATGATGTGAACTGCAAATAGTTGTGCGTCAGGTAATCCTTCCTCCAAATTAGTGGGCTCTTCTCCTGTTTTGATGCATGTCAGATGGTCTAGTCGTGCGTTCATTCGTCCAGGCTTGACAATAACTTCAAAATCATAGTCTTGGAACAATAACAACCACCTATAGATTATCCCGCCCCCAACACAGGCTTATTGACTAGGTATTTCAACACAGAATGATCTGTATACATCTTAAAATGTCCACCCAGCAAATAGTGTCTAAACTTCTGGAGTGTGTATACCATGGCTAGTCCATTGCACTTGCTGGTGGAATAGTTATTCTCAGCCTTGGATAACCTCCTTCTTACGAATGCTATAGGATGGTCTAATTCTCCTCCGCCGCCCTGTGTCAGTACTGCTCCTAGTGCTATACACGATGCATCTACACGTACATGAAACTCCTTCTTCCAATCCGGTAAGACTAAAATCAACGTAGTGACCATTTTTTCTTTCAATACATCCAAGATTTTTTGACAATCCTCTTTCCAACAGAACTTGACATCCTTTTTCAACAACTTCTCCATAGGCGCGGTGATCTGGGCATAGCCCTTGATAAACTTTATAGAGTACCCAGTATGTCCCAAGGTTGCACGAAATTGTTTCACACTCCTCGGTGCCTCCAATTTAATTATCACTGTGATCTTTGTGGGATCTACCATCAATCCTTGTTTGCATACCACATCACCTAGAAAAGTCACAAAAGGGACACAAAACATACATTTCTTCAAATTGAGTGCAATCTGGTACCTTCGACAAGTATCTAGCATTAAGCGCAAACATGCCACATGGCATTTCACTAACCCAAACACATTTTAGTCATCAAAGTACACTTCCAGAAACTTATGAATGAAGTCTTTGAATGCAACAATGACTACCCGGGAAAAAATTGTAGGTGCATTGTTTAATTCGAAAGGCCTTACGATGTACTGAAAACATCCTCATTCAGTTGCGAAGGTCGTCTTGCTTCTACCTTCAGGTGCAATTTTGATCTAATGGTACCCAAAAACCCATCAATGAAGGAGTATGCTTCCTGACCACCTATATTATCCAATACCTCATCAGTGAATGGAGTCGGGAAAGGATCATGCATACAAGCGTCATTCAACTTCCTGAGATCTATGCATATCCTTATTTCATCCTTCATATTCTTTTCCTGTACAACTATTGGGCCTACCCAATCAGATTCTTCTATGGATTCAATGATGCCTGCTGTGAGCATCTTATCTAACTCTAAGTGGACCTTCTCCTTATACTTCAGATTGAGACAGTAAGGTCTTTGTTTAACCGGCTTCGCGTCAGGTTTTAACATGATCTTCATAACACCCATGTCTCCTATTATCCCCTTTAACTTTGTAAACTTGGTAGGGAACAAATCCTGGTATTCGCGGAGCAATTCGGCAACCTTATCTATCATCGCATCATCCCAGTAACCTCCAATCTTCGAGAATTTTGGCTCTGCCTCCATACCAATATTTATTTGTTTAGTCTTCAATAGTGAGGTTATGTCAGGATTCTCTATCGGCAGTCCCTTGACCTCGTGATGACCCTCGGTTTTAGGAATATTAATCTTTCGTGGATCCTCATCTTCTTCTTGAGTAGACATGTTATAGCATTCCATCGTGTGGGTCAGTTGAGTAGTCCAATCGGGTTTAATCAGATCCAAACGATCCTATGGTATCCTGAATATCGTTTCTTTAACCTCTTGTAGCGCTTCGTCAATACAGTCAAACCCATCTTCAAAGTTGAACATCATTATGAAACCTTCACGCAAAATATCCCATTCTCCTATGCCATGGCGAAGCTCTATTTCCAAGTACCAGTTCATCGGGATGACATCCAAGGTGTGATAGAAAAAGTGCACCCATTTAGGTTGGGGCTTCAATCGATAGGCCTTAGCCCATTTGGCCAAGTGTGCATGGATCATCCTTCTTGTCATATTTGTCTGTCACTCGAACCTTCAGCTTCCCAAAGCATGTGCTCATCATCCTCCTACACTTGCACCAATCATCAAAGCTACACTTGTGCGTACCCCACCATCTCACGGGTGTAGCGCGTAGGGCCCAGTCTAAAGCCTGGAAGCACTGCTTCTCTGGTACTTCCCTCTCAAATGCATCCAAAAACACATCCACATCATTCAAGCCATCATAAGTGGGTAGATTTCTTACCTCTGATGACACACAACGTAGCGACCGAGTCATCATGTTACAACTCAGCGTGGTTACTTCATGTAGCTGATTCTACCAGTGCTCTAATTCTTCATCCAAGTCTGAGTTGCAGGAACTCTAGTGATCCCATGTAATTCATCTATCCACTGTCAGATTCACCCAATCTTAGTCTCGCGTTGTTATCTTATATATGTAGTCCAAATTGTCATCGCTTTCGTGATCACGGACTGGTTCAGTTTAGTGCGATCCTTTAGCGGGATCTAGGGGTACTATTACGCGAAGTGATTTCTTTTCAAATATCATCTTTCACTTCCTTAGGTTGATTACTTTATTCATGTCAGTAGCCCAATCAATGCCAAGGAGTGTAGGGTAGGGGTTGTTGTCATCCACAATTTCTATTACTTCAAAATCAACCAATGCGCTCGCACCTTCAATACCTACAGTTACTCCTTATAGTTGTCCCATGGGGATAATCTTCTACCGAATTTCATCCTTAATTGAATCGGAGACCACTGCAACGTGAGTCTCCCCATCCGTTCCAAAGTCTACGTTGGTAAAACGTTCGCATCTGACTATAGATCCAAAATGACTTGATCCATTTCGTATTCTCCTATTTGCACAGTCAGTCTCATCTCATGTCCTATCCTCACTTTATGCTTACCAATCTTCCGTACCACGCGTGTTTCACCCAGCGTGGTTCTGCCGCATCTATTTATAAGTTCTTGTAACCCCTTCACAACCTTGCTATCATGTAGTAGCTTCATGCAAGTCTCTAGAAAGGTCGTAAGCATAGAAGGGTCCATTTCTTGAACAGGATTATCCTGACTCCCTGAGGTAGAGGCCTCAATAAAGCTCTTTTTTTCTTCCATGAACGTTTCATGTGCGCGCTCCAAATCAAATTCATCCTCCTTTTCTAGGGCTTTGCGAACCCATGCGTTGTCTTTAGGTTGTTTCCCCTTATCCTCACTCATTTCAATTCTACTTTGGAGAACTATATTCACATTTAGATCCTCTTCGCGAGGCTCAGCCCTCATCATCTGCAGGTTCTGAGTCAGTTGCAGTGGTAGCACCCCTTTGTCGCGTATCCTCACTATCAGTGTAGGACAATCCTCTGTCTCATGATCAAACATAATACAATATTTTCACAACGGACGCATTGGGTTAGTGCATTCATGGGCATAGAGTTCTCGTCCTTCACAATTGTAATAGATCAACTGTCCCCAACCTCTGCTAGGTCCTCCTCCACCTCGGCCTTGTCCACGCCCCTGAAAGCCTGTTCGCGCCATCCCAATGCTCTAATCAGGAGGCCGCATTTCTGCCTAAACTCTATAGGTCGGTGTTCTGTCCATCATTAATTCATAAATTCAGTAGTTGCGTTCATCATGCCCTACTGATCTGCAGAAGTTACAGAACAATTTTTGTAGTGTTTGTACAAACTTCTGCAGCAAATGACAATTATCAGTCGTATGTTTCCCTACTACTTGACATATAGTGCACCACAACACAGGCCCCACTCTTGGTCCTGCTTGGGATTCTAGCCTGAAAGGCATCGGTCCTCCTCCTGTAATATAGTTCACAAAGACTGGGCAATGGTCTTTGACATGCCCTTGACCATTACATTTCAGGCACCATATCTCTTTGCACGCCTCCGGTCGAATTGTTTTGTCCTGCTTCAAACTTTGCATTTTGAGGCAAATATTTTGCAACTACACATGGATCTGTTGAACCCCCAAATTCGGATCTTGCATCAGTGTTTCATGCATTCTTATTGCAATCTCCAAGGCCTCTGCCTGAGTCATAATCTTCTGTTGTGACAGTGCAACCCTTAGTTGAGGCAGGAGCAAAGCCATGAACCACTCTCGGTGTTGTCCATCTGTTAATTTCATATTAGCTTCACGTATTTTACACTTCAATCTCTGATCCAACTCCCAAGGTGTCTCACCTAGTTTCATTGCGATTTCCTTGAACCCCACAATCGACTGCACCTCTGATTTAGGCCTACTAAACTATTTATTCAGGGCGGTCTGGATCTCTGCCAACCCAACGTTTGGGTTATCGTTAGAGTACTTGATGTATCAAGTTAGCACGTAATCGTACAAAGCACTAACCAATGTTTCCTTCTTAATGTGATCATCTGTAATGCCCTGAGCTTCCCATATATATTTTATGATGAAGCAAAATTGGTCCGGGTCCTCATTTCCCAAGCCCCTAAACAAAGGCAGCTTCACTGAATTCGCCATGTTGAACTGCGATGGAGGTGGTCATGGTGTGGGCAAAGTCGTAGGTGACAATGGTGAAGGTAGAGGTGGTGTGGGTGGAGGTGGTAGTCACAGGAACCCTTGTTTTATCAATTGAACTGCACTTCATGGAGAGGCCTACGCTACTCCCTCTTCGTCACTCAAAGGAGGTGAAATCAGTGGGCTATATTTAGGACCTTTTTTTCCTTCGTTCCTATAATTATTTCCAAATCGCGTATCTACGAACATCAAGGTAGTTGCATAACCTATTTTTTGCACAATAACATATTAATCCAAGTATTTAAAGACTTCAAGTACTTACCCCACGGACCTTTGAAAAAGTGTTGCTCAGCCTTGCTGTAATTGACTGAGGTATCGACTGTGAATTCTATCACAAACCCCCCTATGATTCGATCGAGCTAATGATCGACAACGCAAGTGATCTTATCCTCAGAGGCTTCCAGTCTCTATACTAACTTTGGGGTCTAGACAATAGGACCGTCAAGCCTCCACCTTCCTTGACTATCTGCTAGCTTTGCAAGCCACTCGTATAGCTCAATTGGAAAGGAACAAAAAAAGATCTCATGGATTTTTGTATACACGTATCTGTTTAGCCATTGTTCCTTTGTCAACGGCAAATTTCTATTCTCCTGCACTACGAATTTTTGGATCTTCCTATCCAACCAGAGTTCGATCTCTTTCTTAGTTGGATTCTAGTGATACGACATCACACATCTCTCATGCAGATTCTAGGTCCTAGCAATGGAACCATTTGTTGGCTTTGGGGGCCCTGACCCAGGTTCAATGTTAGTTAGCCAAACAAATCCCTACACTACTAGCCCTTTCGGCATCAACCCATGGAGTGTGGACTGAAGTCTCACTCGAAGCAGTATGGGGGGATGTTGGAACCACGTTTCTGCACCCTGAGATGCCGTGATGTCGGTTTATACCCCCTATTCCTGCTTTCACACAGGTCGCCAAGTCTTAGGGCTTGATTGATCCACCCTATATTCCACTCTTCAGTACCTCCGCGAAGGTGTATGATTTACCTTTGTGCAGCCCTAACCCTAGGTTCAGGTTCTTTTGTGCAACTATGACAATGTATTGTATAGGTTCCCGAGTTATCTCAAGTGTTTTACTTATCTTACCGATCAATTACAGTTGGAATTGCATAAACTGATAGCCTTACTTGAGTTCAATTAATAGTTATAATCACATACGTTCGCACATCAAATAAACATTGTAAAATAAACCCAGAACATAATATAATCATATGCATTAAAAGAGATTAAATACATAGTAATTGCAAAATACTTCTGTTTATTGGTATCTTCCAATTTAATACAGACTCTATCCACCCTGCGTACACAGCTGCAGGGGTCTACGCACTCAGCTGCGGACTTCCACCCTAGGCCTCTGTGCACTTCGCTACAGAGCCTTTACTTATGCTATGACCTGAAACACTTAGACTTCTCTACCAAACTTCCAATGCTTAATTCTTCTCTAATTTCCTAGAGCATACTTACTTAGCTCCTTTTTATACAATCCCATGGTCTGTGGACCATGGGTAGATCTTTACAGCCGACTTGACACTTTACAAAATAAGGGCAGACAACCCTTTATGACTCTTGACACCTTCATGCTCTGTGACCACAAAATGTGGAGACTTTACAACTTTATTACAAAATTGTCCCAAAACATGGGCTTTTAGCCCAAAAACTACTCTTGGGGGAACCCGTTCCCAACAAGATCCAAGAAACATTAATATTCCTGAGGTAAAAGGGCATTGCGAAGTCAAAAGCCCACAAATAGACAACTTGGGCAACACCACATCATTGAAGACAAAGCAAGTAAACATTGGTATTGAAGCAGAACCAAAGTTTGCAAAGATTAGAGATTATTGGGACAATGCTACTGTGGATAAAGTTGCAGAGCTACTCCGCAAATATCAAGATCTCTTCCCTACCAAGTTTTCGGATTTGAAGGGCATAATTGGCGATTTTGGCATTATGAAGATCACTTTGAAGCTGGATGTGAAGCCTACTAAATAGAGGTCGTACCACCTTAAATCTAAATACAAGGAAAAGGTTCACCTCAAATTGGATAAGATTTTGGAAGCAAGCATCATAGAACTAGTTGAAGAATCTGATTGGGTGATCCCAATGGTGGTTTAGGAGAAGAAACAAAAGGGTGAGATAAGGATTTGCATAGATCTATGGAAGCTAATGATGCATGTGTCCATGACCCATTCCCAACTCCATTTACAGACGAAGTGTTAGATAATGTGGGAGGGTAGGAAGCCTACTCTTTTATGGATGGGTTTTCTGGGTATGATCAGATTAATATCGTGCCCAAGGATGGGAGAAAAATGACATTCGCGACAGAATGGGGTTGTTTTTAGTACATTGTAATGCCATTTGGACTCAAGAATGTGCCTACGATATTTTCTCGCGTAGTCATCGAAACGTTCAAGGAGTTCATTCATAAGTTCCTAGAAGTGTACTTTGATGACTGGATGGTGTTCGGATTATTAAAACACCACGTATCCATTTTTCACCTGATGTTGGATACGTGTCGCAGATACCAGATCATGTTGAATTTGAAGAAATTAATCTTTTTTGTTCCTTTTGGAATCTTGCTGGGTCACGTGGTGTGCAAGCAAGTGTTGATGGTGGACCCTGCAAAGTTTGTAGTGATAGTGGACTTGGAGGCCCCGAGGAACATTAAGCAATTATGCGCAACGCTGGGACATACGGGATATTATATAAATTTTTTCAAAGCATATGCTCAAATTACTGCACCCATGGAGAAATTGTTGAAGAAGGATGCAACATTCTGTTGGGATGAAGAATTTCAACGTAGCTTAGATGTATTGAAAGAAAAGATGGTCACCATGCTGATCTTGGTATTCCTTGATTGGAAAAAGCAGTTTCACATACATGTAGATGCCTCTTGCATTGCGTTGGGTGTATTGTTAACGCAAGCCGGTGAAGGAGAAATGGACCATCCTATAGCCTTCACAAGTAGGAAATTATCGAAGGCTGAGAAGAATTACTCAATGACTGAGCGCGAAGGATTGGCCATGGTGTACGAGCTGCAGAAGTTCAAGCATTATCTGTTAGTAGGGAATTTCAAAATGTACACAAATCATTTTGCCTTGAAATACCTAGTCAATAAGCTTGTGTCAGGGGGAAAGATCTGCAGATGGTTGCTACTATTCCAGGAGTACGACTTTGAAGTAATTGTAAAGACAAGGAGGTTAAATGCAGTGCAGATATTTGCAGTGCGCATAGAGGATAATCATTTTGCAGATATTATTCATATACAAGTCAACAAAAGAAGGAACTAGTAGTGCGCGCGATAGATTTTTTAGTTATTGCAGGACATTTGTATAAGATGGGTGTTGATGAAATAGTGCAAAGATATGTGCCATATTTTGAGAGGGATATAATTCTCGTTGAAGCTCATGGGGAGCTGCGGGAGGACATTATGTAGGAAACACAACTACATAGAATATATTTCACGTAGGTCTGTGGTGGCCTACCTTGCACAAGGATTCCAAGGTGTATTATAAGGCATGCGATGCATGTCAAAGAATGGAAAAACCATCGCGGAGAGATGAATTTCCATTACATCCTCAAGTATCTTTGCAGCCATTTGAGAAATGGGTGATTTATTTTGTTGGGCCAATTCAGCCCCTAGGAAAGAAAACAGGGGTGCACTATATCATCACCACGATGGAATATCTAACCAGATGGGTAGAAGCACAACCAGTTAAGGATTATACAACGGCTACGGTGGAATTTTTTTTGTTTGAATATGTCTTAACTAGGTTTGGCTTCTCGAAAGTGTTAATGAGTGACAAGGGTACACACTTTCTGAACAAGACGATCAGTTCCCTAACTGAAGAATTGCAGTTCTACCATCATAAGAGTACACCGTATCACCTACAAGCCAATGGAACTATTGAAGCCTTCAACAAGATTTTGGAAAACGTACTGACGAAGATTCGCAATGTGCAACGAAATTACTAGGATGTGCACGTACCTGCAGTGATGTGGGCTTATAGGACTACTTTCAAGGAGCTTACAGGGAAAATGTGGAATTTTCTCTACAAATCAGCTAGCTCACTGATATCATGTATAAATTTCACCTGCAGATCAAACTGATATATTCAATGTACTAAAGCATAATACTAGATCTACATCTACCATAAACTTAGCGGAAGCTTAATTGAACATGAGCAACATCAAGCATGAACACATATAACTGATGAGAAAGAATAAATCACACATAACACAGAATATATCACTGGGGAAAGCACCAGCATAAAACCCCAACTCTGTATTATCAATCAAGTGGAAATCCTCAACAACATACAAAATGAATCAGCTCAAAAGCTATCTTGCTCTCTCTGTACTCTAATGATGAAGCTCATGGACTACCTAGCCCTGTATATAAAGGTTGCACTTCAGGTCCAAGCTCCTATTTCCTTGCGCAGTTTTGATTGGGGTCCAATTACAAAACACATGTAAATTGGCCTGATCACACCTGCTGTCAACCTCAGGTCCAACTACGCAATACTTGAGGACAAAGATTCCTCCTGCATGCAAGAAATATTCAATCATCTAATAGTACACTGTCCCACATCTGATCTCAACTGGGTCTCTGTCTGAACTGACATGCATCAATTATCCATGAGAAAATACTCAGTTATCTGAAATAATAGTTGTCACATGCATGCAAGCATCAACAAACTATATCTCATTAATTTAACAACTTGTTAAATTAATCTAACTGAACTTGACTAAGTTAAACTAAGTCAACTGATCCTCTCAATATAGAACTCATCCTTAATTCCTCAATCAGTGGAGCAAATCAAGGACACATTCCCCAATCAGTGGAGAAATAATTGCATGTTCTCACAAAGACTTCAAGTTTTCTTTTCCTTAACTAATTAACCCATGGAGAATTAATTAATTAATATTTGAAACTGTTGGTAAGACCAAATTCGAATTTACTTCCTATAGATAGACTAGGGAATGCTATAAATAGGAAGGGACCCAGAAATGCTATTTTTAGATGTTATTTTTAGCAGTTTCACCTCTCACCCAAGGTGGCCAAAATTCTCATTGGGCAAACTTCTATTTTTAGAAGTGCTATTTTTAGTAGTTCTATTTTTAGCAATTTCTAAATTTACATTTCTTGTTGCACACTTTTTAATAGAAAACATCGTTCAGATTGGTATATGGTGTAGAAGTTGTAATGTCGATGGAGTATATTATGCCTAGCCTTTTCATAGCAGCTCTCACAGGTATGGCAGATCGTGAGGCCTTGGAAGAATGACTCATGCAGCTGATGGAGCTTGAAGAGGATCGTCTTTGGCAGGATTTCATCAACAAGTACAAAAGGAATGCAAAAACGCATGGCACGATCACCACATCAAGCTTTGCACATTCAAGGTAAACGATCGTCTCCTACTATATGATAGTAAATTCACTAAGTTTCCAGGGTAATCCCAGATGCATTGGCTAGGGCCATATATTATCAAAGAAATTACAGATGGAGGCATAGTTTAGCTTGAAAACCTGAATTGGGAACCTTTCCTGGGAAGAGTGAATGGAAGAAGATTGAATTTTTCTACAGGGGATCCTGCGCAATGACTATATTGCTGCAGGAAAATATTAGTGCTCTAGGTAGTTGCAAGAGAGTGCAGAAATATAAACTACACTGCCCAGTTTGGAGGACAACAAAGCAAGCAGGTTTCTGAGAAAGTGACAAAGTTGCAACCTATGCAGCTGCACACAGGAAGTTGCACCATGGAGGAAGGTTTCGTGCAGCAAAGCAGAAAAGTGACCATTGGAGTCACTATTCATGACTTGACAACTAGAATACAATTAAGAGGAACAGGATGGCAGCATTTAAGGAAAAAATATTTGAAGATCTGCTACCAAAACAAGATTTATTATCAGAATTTGGGGGGGACGGTCATATTTGAATTCAAAACCCCCTATAAATTACATGTGCCAGTCCAACAGAGAACACTTTGCGATCTCAGAATTGTTAGTGAAATTTGTTGTCTGTCGCCTATGAACCAATTAGCTTGCGAAGATCTAGTCGCGAGCCCTGCGTTTGCTAAGTTGTCTGAGCTTAACCAGAAGTTTATTCTAGAGAAAATGCTTGGCCCAAGTCCTACTGAAACTGTGAGTACGAGTGATGTTGCCTCTGAAGGAGCTACCCTGGAAGTTTTAAGTATCGAAGCTTCGGTTCTTGTGCCTATGGCGTCAAGGTCGCCTGGGTTGAAACCTACCCCTACTAGAGAAACCCAAATAACCAAACCGAAGAAGGACAAGTAGAAGAAACTGGTGTCGGTTCACGCCTCCCCAAGAAATCATTTTGAAACACATAAGCCGACGAAATATAAGCAACTGGGGAAGGTATTAGACCTGGAGGTGCAAGAAGTCTAGGGAACATAAGACATTGATGTTGAGGGAATTGAACCGATAACCAGACTACCCAAGTATATCCCTCCAAGGAAGGGAAATAAAAAGGTCACGAAGGACCTAGAATTTGATAAATTCACCATTTCCACACCCCTGCTACCTGAGCAGGTTCCTTTTGAAGGTCTGCGGCTCACGTGGATCCCACTGTTAAAAATGGAGGATTGGGACCTCGTAGATCACACTAGGTTTCCCCACTTGGTGACAGATAAGTATATGAGAAGGGTTTATTATGCAGAATCAGTTGTGATAGCATTAGAGATGGAGGAATGGGTCCGCGGTGTGGAGCACTTGTGGTTACTTAATCTGTTGTGGGTACCCCATTACCACCGCACCCCCATTAACATAATCAATGTGCGCCAGCTACTCACTTTAGTGCCTGATGGGTGTTTATGGCTAGGAGGGTCTATCCCCATCACTAACATGCTTATACATAGAACCACGCACATGCCTTATAAGGGCATGAACCCGACCAAGGGCGGAAAGATGGGGGAAAAGGACCTCGCAGAAACAATGATTACAACCTCGTGAAGATGTCGCGAAGGTATTCAATTTTTTCTATCACAGATCAACGGTTCAATTGGCCACTCAGATTTTAGCAAGAAGATAATGAGGAAATGCCACGAGAATGAAGTTCTAGCACCTGTAGTTTTTGTGGCTGCAAAGTTGCGCGAAGGGTGTACAATTTAGTTGGTCAAGATACGTCTACCAGGAGTTCCTAGCGACCTTCTGAGAGGCCCAAAATTAAACCAATATGTTCCACTATGCTTGGTTGTTGCTATCCATTGTGTTAGTTGCATGGAAACTTCCAGAGGATAGCTAGTTTCCTCCACTCGAGGAAGGATTGCCGGAGGCCGTGCAGTTTTCTTCTTTGTGGTCTACCAAGGATGTCATGCGGATTGCAGAGACGAAGATCTTTTGGGTCCCCATGGAGATGGATCCTTGCATGGCCATTAATCAGTGCCCGAGGTTGTCCCCAACCTTGTTCACGTAGCTGTCAGCCTACATGGCATTCAAGACTAACTTCCACAGGGTTTATATCCAGGCACAGAAGGATCTAGAACAAAAGTGACATGACTTGCCATATTTGGTGACAGAAATCGATGTACAAGAGTTCGTCGTGAAATGGCTTGTAGAGTGGGGCACTCCGTCAGACTTAGTTGTGGGAGAAAGCATGGATGCAAAGATTTCTACTGCACATAAAAGGAAGGAGGCAGCTAAGCAGGTTGCATGTAACCTGGCTGCGTAGAAAAAGAAGGAAGCCGCAGAGAAGGATCGAGTGGAGCAAGAGCGTGTTGCCAAGGAGTAAGAAAAATAGGAACAACGTGAGTCACAAAAAAGTGACAAGTCCCCTTTGTCGGAGATAGAGAAGGAAGAACTTTTAGGGCAAGGCAGTGGAGGCGATGAGGGGTAGAGCACCCCATTCATTCTGAAGGAACATGGCAAGGAGCAATAGGAAGGTCCAAGGAAAAAGGAGAAATCAAATAAGTCATAGGTGGAGAGCATGGTCTTAACAGAAGGGGATCTCAATGAGATCGGTGATAAAATCAGGGATACCACAACTAATGTTGGGGAGCGTCCCAAAGGATCCATGTGAGTTGCAGATCTAGGAAAGAAAAATATAGGTGGGCACCGGACAAGTGAGCGCGGAGCAAGTGAGCCTGGCACCTACGACCATCCAAGCATCGAAATTAGTAAGGACCCTAGACCTTAGAACTATAGAATTTCCATATGGGTCCCTTCACGTGGAGTTAGCCAACAATAGCATTATCCTGAGCACAATCAAGAACATCAGGCTGAATATAGTGGCACTCTCTAACGAGACCCTCCACGCGCTACATGCAGCGGTGTCAGATGAGTTAATAACTAGGGAGAAACCCGCCTTCAACCTCATCAACAAGTACAGAGTGAACAATGAGCATATGTTCACTGAAAAGACACAAGCTCTCAAGGAAAAGGAAATGCTACAGGTGCATAGTTCATGACTAGAGTCAGCAATAGCAGAGGCATGCAAGAAAGTGCCTAAACTCTGCATCCCAGAGGATGCACAGCCAGAAGCAAAGATCAGAAAACTAGCCGCTAGTGTGCACAAAGCTAAATTTGAGGTTGGATGAGTTCATTTTGAGCTCAATATGAAGATCACAGAGTTGTAGTTAAAGTTATAGTCCACGACTCCGCCTGAGGTCTGGGAGCAGACCAGAGCTGTGATAAAGGAAGGAATGGCCAACCTGGATGCCATAGTCACTGACTGTACGGAATCGTTCGAGAAAACAATGGAGTTAGTGACTAATCTGTAGCAGGATACAAACCTATAGACATTGAACACCCAGGTCAAGGAGTTGCAGCGACAGTATGATGAAGTCAAGGTGACCGTGCGCTATAGCACTAGCGCAACACCTTGCTAAACTGCAGGAAGGAAGTAAATCCTAGCACAGGTGGAGGAAGCGTAGAAAAAGGAGGCCTTGATGAAGGCCAGATTGTAGCCATGCTTAGAGGAATCTTATCAAGTCACAACTACCATCCAAGATAAGCTTAAAGGGTTGCAGCAGACACAACAGATAATAAGGCTAGCAGTCAAAGGACCAGCTACAAAAAAACTGGTTGAGGAAGTCAAGCAGGAAGTAACGTAGAGCGCTACAAAATTTGCAATGATCTAGGTGGAGCTGGGGGATCTTCATAGTAAGATTGCAGTGCCAGCCGAGTGACTCGAGGGTGAGTCATGATCTTTTTGTTGGGGGCCTATTGGTATGGGGTCCCCTAGGTCAGTTTTGGTACATTTTTGTAATTAATCTAAAGTCTTTGTGATTTGTGGATGCGGAGCGCATAGATGAATAGGAGTCAAAGGGGTTTAGCCCCTTGTTTTATGTAAAGTTTGAGTTGGTTTTGAGATCCATTCATGGTCCGTGGACCATGGCATTGTATGAAAAATGTTAGAAATAGGTGTGTCTTAGAGAGTCTAAGGCATGTTATGTTAGTAGTTGATGATGGATAAGAAGTGATAGTGAGAACAAGTGGGTCAGTTAGGAGAACGAAAGGCTCTACAGCTGAGTGCGCAAAGGCCTAGGTAGAGTCCATGCTAAGTGTGTGGACCCTTGCAGCTGAGTGCGCAGGGTAATTTTAGGTCTGTAATCTTGAATTAAAGATCAATAAAGACAGTTTCTGAAGAATTCTTGTGTATTTCTGTTTACTACTATTTATGATATTTGTTTTCAATGAATGACGTGTTTTATGAAATATTGATTGAGTGTTTTGTGATTCTGTTGAATAATTGTTAATGATGTATGCAAAGCATGTTTATGTATTTTCGTGAAAACTCTGATGAATTCTCTGATATTTACTAATAACTTAAGTAAGTTTGTGCGAACCCTAATTTAGGACTACTTTCTGATGTGCGTAAGTAGATAGATTAATTTTTAAAGGTCTGCAAAGACTAACCATAGACCTTCTCTAGGTCTAAAGGTCATTTTGACAGAGTTGCAGTAGTGTGCCTTAGGGGTGTATCGATCTACGCAAAGGAAGTTTTGAGGCACTGGAAGACATCACACTAGTCTCTGGGTGCAGAAACTTGGTTCTTGTATTCCCCTATACTGCCTCGGGTGAGACTGCAGCCTGTGCTACGCGGGTTGTTGCCAAAAGGACTAGTAGTGTAGGGATTTGTTGGTTGGTGCAACTATCTCTGAACCTGGGTCAGGACCACCTAAGCCAACAAGGTGGTATTGTGTACATGTTGTACATGTCGTACTGGTGTACATGCGGTGTTATGTGCATGTCGTACATGTTGTGTTGTGTACATGTTGTATTATGTATGTGCATGGTGTAGTAGTGGTATCATGACATGTGTATTCATTGTGTTGTACTCTGTGTACATATATCCATTATGTTTTGTGTTAAGTGTAGGTGTATGTATTGTATTGTGGTTTACACCGGATGTAGGAGTATTTATTTGTGTTGTGTTGTAAACTGGGTGTAGGTGTATGTGTGGTATGTCAGGTGTGTTATCACTCAAGTTTTCCAAAAAGTTGTAAGAAAGGAAAGGATGTCGAGGTAACCATAGACCAATCTTTTAGATACAGAATCTAGCCAATCTGTATCCAGTGAGGGCTCTCTCTTTATGATTTAGCTTTGTTTTTAAAGATATTAGGCTAGTTATGAAGTTCAAGGGTTTTGTTTGAGTTTGGGTGGTGAGATTCGATAGAACAGAGAGGTAACACTGAGTAGTTCAGTCCATTGGGATAATGGAGTCCAAGAAGATGGATTTCTGGATTTGGTTTCTTAACAGAGGATGGCTTCACAGAGCAAGGTAGTCAAACAGGGAACAAATAAAAGACTTGAAGCAGATGGAATGGGCTCAAATTGGGTGAAGGGCAGTTAAGAATCCTTCAACCTATTTAAAGAGGGAAAATGGATGATTACTGATAAGGAGTAGTTAAGTATTCTTTAGCAAATAATCAACATGAAAGAATCAAGAAACAGGAGCAATTAAGAGTTCACTGCTTATCCAAATTCTGAAGAAAACATAGAGAACAATAAAGACTGAAAACAGAGTGCAGTCAAGCATATTTTGAAGTTAACCTTTTCTCTATCATTCAGATTATGAAACACAGATGATATAATAAACAAGAAAACTATAAAACACAAGATATAGAGGACTTATTGGTTCGGAGGTTGATTCAAGAAATCTGTGACAAGTCCTCTGCTTCAATTCTTCATCCAGTAGGCCAAACAACAGTTGATTCCAATAGCTCTTTATTCCAAAATTTCAGTATTACAGCGGAGTCTAGGAAATCCACAATCCACCATCAATACTCTAATGGAGGGGGTATTTATACAACAAAATATGTACAACAAATATCTCATAACAGCTGTGAGATAACATCTAGGTTTAACTAAAAATAGTTTACAAAAATATAAACAGCTAGTCTCTATGATAGGAAAAGGGCAAACTGGTGTCATGTTAGAGGCAGGTTCTTTAATTCTGTTGGCAGCTATCTTCTGAAGTAGCTCTGCGCCGGCTGCCTGTCTTAATTGTGCTCTTTAATTCTGATCTGCTTTCTTTAGTTCTGCTCTGACATCTTTATTGCTGATCTGATACACTTTAAAGCTGAAGTGACACTCTTTAATTGTGTTTTAACTCCTGCTCATTGTTGTCCACCGTGTTCTTGGTAAAACAAGACTGCGAACGTGTCTTCTCACCACTGTTCTCGGGAAATTCATGTCTCTGAAGGTCCACTGGTTAGGGTAGCAATTATCCCTGTATATCCTTTTATTTTTTTTTTGTGCGAGCCTGGAAGTCCCTCGGTGTTGTTTTGAACTGTATTAAAGAGGAAGACTGCACTATGCAGGTTGAATGGCAGGCTGCGAAGCTTGCATTGTAGCTTTTCTGGTCGGGCGATAGTTGAAAACTGGAACTGTGAACTTAGAATTTTTAAATGCCTGGAGCGTAGTTTGTAGTGAAATACAGAAAAAAATGATAATTTTACCCTTTCATTCGACAAAATGAAGTTTTGGCGGGAATTTTTTATCTGAAGGACGGATGATGTAAGCAGTACAGATGATGTCAGTGGGAGTACGGGGGCAGGTGACAAGGCAGATGACATGGTGGGTGACGTCATTAAAGGGACAGATGATGTCAACGAAGGGTGGTGGGCAAGTGATCATGCTGGGAGCACGATGCGTGGCAAAGTACGGGCGCCAAAACCATCAGACCCCCGCGAGTTAAACATTGGCCGAAAGGCGGTTGCGATATGGTTTATCAACCGTTGGATGGTGGATGGATTGATCGAACGGTGGATGGCTTGGAACAAGGCAGAGGTTTAATGTGTGGGCCCGAAACAAATAAAATTTGTTTTTCAAACGTATCGGGGCGGTTTTGATAGGTCGGGGGGGATTGGTTATTAATTAACCCAAGTGGTTAATTAACCCTTTATGTGTGGGAAGGGTTCTTAATAAGTTTCAATCAAACTTATTAATTCCAAGTTAAATAGTGCTATGGTCGTATTCAACCGGGGGAGGGATATGTAGTGATGCGGGGGTTTTTTAATATTTACATAATACGGAAAGGGAAATGACTTTTATTTATGATTTACATAATAAAAGTTAATAGTTAATATGAAAAAATGTAAATGAAAGTGCTAAGTTATAAACTTAAGCTTAGGATAAAAAAGGGTTTTTGAGGTGACCTTATATATTTTCCCAAGTAAAGTAGGGATTTACTTAAGGAAATGAGTTTATGAAATGAAATGAATGGTTTTTTAGTGATATTAAGAACAAATTCTTAATATTTTAGGGGGAAATTAGTAAATGATTAGGGAACAGTATGAAGGGGAGTTAGTTATTCAACCTTGCTTCGTTTGAGCTGCATCAAGTATAATGTCCGCTATTGCACTTGTGATAGAAGTGAAATTTTACCCACTTTTGAAACATAATCCATCACAGGTATCATTCTGCAACACCAATCTACCTACCCTGCCTACTTTGGCCTAGCATTTTTTCTTCTCTTTACTTGGGTGCACTTAGACTAGCAAACCCTCATCAACTTTTCTTTTCTTTGCATGGTAAGCCTACCTAAGTACTTCCAAGGGCTCAGATTAAACTGTTGAGCTCCTTTGCTTCTCTACCTATCTACTTATCTGCGAAGATTAAATAGTTTGGCCAGATTTTATTCTCTATCTCTAAAACAAGAAATTCAAACATGAACTAGCCAAGATTAAGCTGTTTGGCCTTTCATCAATTGTGGCATAAAGTTCAACAAGCTGCTGCACACAATGCTTATTGCAGAAAATGAAAAAGTAGTGGCATTTTGGACTTGCACACTTTCCTGGTCTTTCTGTATTTGGGGTTCATTTCTTTCACTTTTTTTCTTTTTGACCATTTTATTCTTTTTACACTTTGATTTTTCTTTTAGGGCTTACCCTCTTTACATTTTTTACATTTTTTGATTTTTTGATAATATGGAAAACCTTTGCAACAAGGAGAGGGATGAACATATTACAGAGCTCATCAAGTCAATCATGAAATATGACACTTATTGGTATAGGAGTATAACAGTGGCTCCACTTGGGGATGGATTTCCCTGGTGGAAAGTCAAGAACAACAGGTTAGATGGCCTTTTGAATAAATTTTACTGTGCTCTGAAATCTTCCTTTGCTGGTTGCTTTGTTGTATGTATGACAACACACTTGTGAAGCTTAGGGCCTTCTCTTCGGGCTTCAGCTGTAGCAAGTTACTATCCAATCCAAACTGTGACATTATCAAGGATATAATACGTACATGCTAGAGTCAGAATACATTAAAAAACTGGATCAAAGTAATGTTTCAGCATACGACCATTCACTGGTCCTTCTTCTGTTTCTGTACCATCCAGGCTCTTCAGAAAGTAAGTATTATTCCCTCACAATGCCTGGATGATAAATGGCCCTTTCAACAGGAAGTCAAACTTCCTATGTTTTCCTTTGTCTTCTCTCCTAGAATCCCACCTTAGAACTTTGTCTCCAATGTAGAAGTCTTCTGCTTTGGTCCTTTTATCAAATATTTTCTTGAGTTTTTCTTGTAACACTTGGGATCTTTGGTGCACTTCTTCTCTAGTCTGTTGCAAATGGATGGTATGATTTATTCTCCTTTGAATGTCATTGGGTTCCACCTGAGCTTCTTACAACAATTTCATTACAGGAACTCCTAGAGATGAAGGAAACACAGCCTCCATGTCATAAACTAACTCATAAGGGCTAGTTCCAATAGATCTCTTTGTAGTAAGTCTGTCTGCCCATAGTGCATTTATGAGTTTCTTGTGCCAGTTTTTCTTGTTCTCTTCCAACAATTTCTTAATAATATTAATCAAGCTTTTATTGGAAGACTCAGCTAGACCATTACCTTGAGGGTAATAGGTTGTGGAATGGCCTAAAGTGATATGGTATTTGTTACAAAAATTTATCATTTTCTTGGACTTGAAGGTAGCAACATTATCGGTTATGACCTTTTCAGGATAGCCAAATCTAGACAATATGTTGGTTTCTAAGAATCCTATAATCACTGTATCATTGGCTTGTCTAGAAGGAATGGCTTCTATCCATTTGGTGAAATAGTCTGTGGCAGTGAGGATCCATTTATGTTGGCCAGAAGAGGGGAGGTGTATTTCTCCAATAAAGTCCAAACCCCATTGTTGAAAGAGCTTTTCAATGGAAATTGGTCTCAAGGGTAAGGGTAACAGTTTCCTTTTGCCTTCAAAAATTTGGCATTTGTGGCAAGTAGTGACAAACTTCTTTACATTAACGAATCAGGTTGGCCAATAAAATCCAGCCCTTAGGATTTTGTCTGCAGTTAATTTCCTAAAAAGGTGTCCACCGCAGTCCCCTGCATGAAATTCTTTAAGAACTTTGTCAGCTTCTTCTTTTATTAAACAATTCAATAGAATACCTTCATGATTTTTCCAAAAAAGAGCATTATCTAAAATACGAAATTTTGAAACTTTCATCTTTAAAAACCTTTTTTTTGTTCTAGATAACCCTGGAGGAGCCTGCAGGTTTATTAATACATGAGTTATATCAGCATACCAAGGTGATTCTAAGAAGGCCTGGCTGATTTGTGGAGTCTTCATCTCATGTTCATTATCCAGTTCATTAATATCCAGGGCTTGAAAGTTTGTTTCAGTCATGAGTTTAGCCAATCCCTATCCTTTTATAAGCTTTGCAGGTTTTATTTCAATATCACACTCCAATATATTAGCTATCAATTTACCTCATTTGCCTTCACTTCCATCCTGAGTCAGGATGTCTTTGACAACAAAATTTGGCACATAAACTACTACATGTGAGTACAATATGTAGACTCTGAAGTCTTGAATAGCTTTCACAAGTGCAAAAGCCTGTTTTTCCATGATTTTGTAATTTAGAGGTGCATCTCTAAGTGCTTTACTGAAAAAGGCTATGGGTCTTTCACATCCTTGATCATCGTTTTGCAGTAAAACAGCTGCTATATTGTGTTCTGATGCAAATGAGAAAATTATGAAGTCTTTATCGAACTTTGGACTTGTGAGAACTAGTTTTCTGGTCAAAGCCATTTTAATTTCTTCAAATGCTTGTTTGGATTCTACTGTCCATTTAACCTTTGAATCCTTTTTTAACATATTGTTCAGCAATCTAATTAATTCAGCCAAATTAGATATGAATCTTCTCAAAAAGTTAATCTTCCCTAGGAAAGCTTGAATTTCTTTGAATTTCTGGGGTGGGGTATTTGCAGAATAGCTTCTATTCTAGCAGGATCAATTCTGATGCCATGTTTGGAGATGATATGGCCTAATAGTTTTCCTTCTTCTAAACCAAACAAAGACTTTTTAGGATTTAATGAAATACCATACTTTCTGCATTTTAAAAACACTTGTCTCAAATGATCTAAATGTAGCTGATCTGATCTAGAAAACACAGTGAAGTCATCTAGATATATAACCAAAAAATCATGAATTTCTTTTGCAAAAGCTATGTCCATTTCTCGCTGAAAGCTTTCCCCTGCATTCTTAAGTCCGAATGGCATTTTAACGTATTTGAATGTACCCCATGGTGTTGTAAATGCAGTCTTTTCTTGGTCATCAGGATGAACCAGAATCTGATTAAAACCTAAAAACACATCCAAAAATGAAATCCTAGAAGCAACTACTACCCTTTGTAAAATATGATCCATCAAAGAAACCTTGTTTACATTTCTTAAGTCAACACATAATCTGATTTCTCCTGTTTTCTTCCTAGTATGCACTAAATTAGATACCCACTCTGAAAATCTGATTGGAGCGATTATCCCTGCATCATGCATTCGTTTGATTTCTTTTTTCTGTTAAAGGAAGCAATACAGGGTTGATTCTTCTAAGCTTTTGTTTGAATGGTTTTTTATTTTCCTTGAGGGGTATTGTATGCTGAATTATAGAGGTGTCATAAGACTTCAGGTCTTCATAGCTCCAGGGAAAAACATCTTGGAATTCTTTGAATAGTTCAACATACTTAAGTTTTTTATCAGGGGGAAAAGATTTGGACAATTTTACCACTTTTGGATTCTCTTCAATTCCTATGTTGTAGTCTTCAACGTCTACTTTTGGAGGTTCCATCTGAGGTTTCTTTGGAATATTGTTGAAATCAAAGGGATCTTCCAAAGGAGTTAATCCTTTGGGCAAATGATTGTCTTTCAAATTGATAATTTCAGATTCTCCTTCAATAATCTCATCAACATCTATTTCTTTAAGATCATGTATTTCCTTTTTGGTAAATTTCGTTGGATGAAGCATTTGAGTTGCATTTTCTACTAAAATGTCTATTTCTATCTGATTTGTTAAATCAAACTCACTAACTATATCTCCCTCTACGTTAGTGCTGGAAAATTACTCCTCTAGGGTTAAAAAATTGTTGATCTGATTGTCACTGTCAAACACTTGCCAGTTCTTTACATTATCAGGTATGGCTGACCTGTGTCTAACTTTAGCTTTGAATCAATGATTTGGTTCAAATGGTAATTTACAGGTGTTGGCAAACATTCCTAGGCTATGAGCTTGCAAGTTATGTTTTCTCGGGATTTTGGCAAGTTGAGTTTCTAGAAATGTATTGAGGATCTCTATAGATGTTCCTCTGTACTCTCTTAATCTGAGATCGTTTGTTAAGAACTTCCCTTTTATCTGTTCAATGATTAAATCAGAATCTCATAGGACTGACACTCTAGTTGCTCCCAATTATTTGACCAGTTTAAGACCTAGCAATAGAGCTTCATATTCAGCCATATTATTAGTGCATCTAAAGTTTAACCTGTAGGCATGGCCTTCAGCATGATTGTTTTCAAGATTGTGCACCCAGACTCCCGCTCCTACTCCTAATTTGTTCACAGAACCATCAAATTCTAAGTACCAAAGGATTTCTTGTTCATAATTAGTATCTGGAGTTTCAGGGATCTATTCAATAGGGAGATCTGGTTTTTCAGTTTCTTCTGGTTTATCTAATGTTTCATGATTTTCAGAAATTTCTTGGATTCGGACACTAGACCTTTCATTTGCAATTTTTTATGTTTCATCTGCTAGAACTTTTATTTCATGTGGAGGATCAATTTCAGCATTGTAAAGGATAAAAGAATCCATATCTGAATGTATTGTGTAGATAGGGAAATTTTGAGGTTTCTCTTGATTACTTACTACATACTTCATTAAGGTTTCTCTGTATAGTCTCTTGAGTTGACCAAACACTGAAATAGTAGCGTAAGACATGTATAAGTGTAGAGGTCCTTGAAGCTTTGCACCCCAAGATCTAGATAATAACATGCCATATTTTGGTGAAATATTAGCTACTACTATGTCCATTAAGATGGTTTTGGTAGGATATTGGACTAGTGACACACATAAGTCTTTGATTAAACCCAAACATTTGACCTGGCTTGAATCGAAAGAGAAAAGGTCTTTATATGGCCTGGTGATGTCAAGGTCTAGTCTCTCCATTACAGATTTAGGCATTAAGTTATGAGAAGCACCAGAATCAAACATGGCATTATGAAGTATTTTATCATGTATGTTTAAACCTACATAGAAGGGAGGAACTTCTCCCTCTGTTGTTTTTCCATTTACTCCAAGGCCAAATATCAATTCAGGCTGGTCATCAAAAACGTTTACTGAATCTTTGTTCACAAAAATTTTGAGTAATCTACTGATTTGACCTCTGTAGACATCATGTTTAGCTAATTCTAATAATGGAACAACTATCTTTAGTTTGCCTACTTTTGTCTCAAGATTGAAAGGTTTTTCGGTCTGAGTTCTTGTATTTCGGACAGCTGGATTTTCTGCGTTTCTCTCCTCTTCAAGAGTGGGATTATGGGTTGAAGTCATTTCCAAATCAAGTTCTGGAGGCTCTTCTATGTTTCCTTTAGAAGGAATAGAGGTGGAAGGTTGTCTGTTAGGTGGTTGATTATCTGATACATCTTCAACAATTGGGTTATTAGGGTTAGGATCTGTTTCAGAAAGAATGTGTACAAGGGGGGCACTGATCTTACCTTTGTTAGGCTTCTTGGTATCTTTGTGTTCACTGGTTTCAGGGACATCTATTCTTCTGCTCCTCAGATTGTATTGTTTGTGGACTTCATAAATGGCTGTATCATATCCCTCCCTAAAGTCAAATGTTTCACCTAATTGAGTTTGGAATTGTTTAAGGATGTGAGCTTCTCGATCCTCTTGGGTCAAGAAAACTTGTTGTTCATTGTTGAGTCCCATCAGATTAATTTGAGTGTCTTCTGTTGGTTCATCAGAAGTTGAGGCTTCAGCATAATTTTCTTGAAATGTGGGCCTAATATTTTGGTTAGGCCCTGTCTTTCCAGTGTTAGGATTTTGGTTCTTCCTAAAATTTGGATTTCTCCCAGTATTTCTTGGTTGACCCTCCCAAGGGGATTTTCTCTCGATTGTTTCTACTCTATCTCCAAGTCTATCCATTCCTTTAATAATAGCATCTAATTTTTGTTCCAAGGCAGAAGGTTCTTCTTTGAAAGGTGTCCTCCTTTCAGCTCTGGCTCTAGATCGTTTAGATATCAGGTTGGCCTCAACACTAATAGCTATACTCTGCATCTCTTCTAAGTTTCGAGGAGCTCTTTCCCTAAGTTGGTATGCCATATCAAAATCAAATACATCAGGGAACTTGATCAAGGCCAAATCTGGAGGAGGTCTGAGATTTTGAGGAATAACATTGTAGACATTATTGAATCTGGTAGAGTAATCTTGCATAGTTTCTTGTGTCCCTCTTCTTAGGTTTTCATACTCTGATAAAATGTGGAGAGGATCTTTCTTCTTTTCCCATCTATTCAAGGTCTGATAAAGAGCTTTTGGGTTATTGATACTATTTGCAGGGAGGGCTCTAAACCAGGTTCTAACATCTCCAGTTAAACTTTGAACAAATACTTTCATTCTAACATCATTAGCATCAATCTCATAACTTTCAAAATAGTCGGCCATTTTATTGGTATGTTGTTGGGTTGTGTAAGTGCCAGTACCTTCAAAAGAAGGGATTTTACTTTTATAGTCTTGGGGTAGAGCCCCTGGATTAGCAGGTAAGTTTAGGGGAGTATATCAGTTTTCCATGGCTGAAGAAATAGATGTGACAACTAGAGGAGTATGGATAACAATGGGAATGTGTGTTGTAGATGGAGGAGTGGAAAGGATGGCTTGAGGTGCTGATGGTGAACTTAAAGAAGTTGTAGTAATCGCAAAAAGGTTTGGTGTTCTTTCATATGTAAGCGCAGATTGAATGGGGTTCTGCAAATGTCTGTCAAGGTGTGAAGTAACAACTTCAGTCTGCAAATTTTCAATAAATATTGGATTTTGAACTGTGTGGGTTAACCCAGATTCTGAAAAGGTCTCAAATAAAGAGTTTTCAAAATGCTCATCAATAGGTTCTTCCTCGGGGTAGATCCACCTCAGAGGACAAGATTTTGATCTATATAAAGGTTGAGAACTAGCAGAATTTTCTTGGCTCTCTTGTCTTCTAAGAATCCTAGGAATCAGATTAGGATTTTCAAACACAGGTGGGGGTTTAGGATCAAGATGTGATCTGGTGTAATGAATCCTTTCTGAAGCCAGTTTCTAGGTATGTTTTTGGTTTTTTATTGAAATAGATTTGACAATACAACTTTAACAGTCTCTTCTAAGAAGTTTTTAGATGTGGTATTTTGAACTTCCCTAAAGACATTTTTGAAAAGAGGCTCTGATCAAGTATTTGAAACCAACTGTTCAGTCCATAAGCTAGACCGGAGATAGACTGAAGTAGCATCCATTTACTTCTGCAATTGCAAAGCAAAAGCATTTCAAAGGCTACCTAGCTAACTTCAGGTTCCATCTATAGTTTATGCAGTAAACAATAGTAACAAAGAATTATTCAGTTCCCCAGTTGAGTCACCAACGATGTTATCACTCAGGTTTTCCCAAAAGTTGTAAAAAAGGGAAGGATGCCGAGGTAACCACAGACCAATCTTTTAGATACAGAATCTATCCAATCTGTATCCAGAGAGGGCTCTCTCTTTATGATTTAGCTTTGTTTTTAAAGGTATTAGGCTAGTTATAAAGTTCAAGGGTTTTGTTTGAGTTTGGGTGGTGAGATTCGATAGAACAGAGAGGTAACACTGAGTAGTTCAGTCCATTGGGCTAATGGAGTCAATGAAGATGGCTTTCTAGATTTGGTTTCTTAACAGAGGATGGCTTCATAGAGCAAGGTAGTCAAACAGGGAGCAAATAAAAGACTTGAAGCAGATGGAATGGGCTCAAATTGGGTGAAGGGCAGTTAAGAATCCTTCAACCTATTTAAAGAGGGAAAATGGATGATTACTGATAAGGAGTAGTTAAGTATTCTTTAGCAAATAATCAACATGAAAGAATCAGGAAACAGGAGCAATTAAGAGTTCACTGCTTAATCAAATTCTGAAGAAAACACAGAGAACAATAAAGACTGAAAACAGAGTGCAATCAAGCATATTCTGAAGTTAACCTTTTCTCTATCATTCAGATTATGAAACACAGATGATATAATAAACAAGAAAAGTGTAAAACACAAGATATAGAGGACTTATTGGTCCGGAGGTTGATTCAAGAAATATGTGACAAGTCCTCTACTTCAATTCTTCATCTAGTAGGCCAAACAATAGTTGATTCCAACAGCTCTTTATTCCAAAATTTCAGTATTACAGCAGAGTCTAGGAAATCCACAATCCACCATCAATACTCTAATGGAGGGGGTATTTATACAAAAAAATATGTACAACAAATATCTCATAACAGCTGTGAGATAACATCTAGGTTTAACTAAAAAGAGTTTATAAAAATATAAACAGCTAGTCTCTGTGATAGGAAAAGGGCAAACTGGTGTCATGGTGGAGGCAAGCTCTTTAATTTGGCTGGCAGTTGTCTTCTGAAGTAGCTCTGCGCCGGCTGCCTGTCTTAACTGTGCTCTTTAATTCTGATCTGCTTTCTTTAATTCTGCTCTGACATCTTTATCGGTGATCTGATACACTTTAATGCTGAAGTGATACTCTTTAACTGTGTTTTGACTCCTAATCATCATTTTCCATCGTGTTCTTGGTAAAACAAGACTGCAAACGTGTCTTCTCACCACTATTCTTGGGAAATTCATGTCTCTGAAGGTCCACTGGTTAGGGTAGCAAGTATCCCTGTATATCCTTTTATTTTTTTTTGTGCGAGCTTGGAAGTCCCTCGGTGTTGTTTCGAACTGTATTAAAGAGGAAGACTGCACTATGCAGGTTGAATGGCAGGTTGCGGAGCTTGCCTTGTAGCTTTTCTGGTCAGGCGATAGTTGAAAACTGGAACTATGAACTCGGAAGTTTTAAATGCCTGGAGCGCAGTTTGTAGCGAAATATAGCAAAAAATGATAATTTTACCCTTTCATTCGACAAAATGAAGTTTTGGCAAGAATTTTTGATCTGAAGGAGAGATGATGTAAGCAGTACGGATGATGTCAGTGGGAGTACAGGGGCAGGTGACGCGGCGGATGATGTGGCGGGTGATGTCATTAAAGGGACAGAGGACATTAGCGAAGGGTGGTGGGCAAGCGATCATCCCGGGATCGCGACGCATGGCAAAGTACAGGCGCCAAAACTGCTGGACCCCCGCGAGTTAAACATCAGCCGAAAGGAAATTGCGATATGGTTTATCAACCGTTGGATGGTGGAGTGGGTTGATCAAACAGTGGATGGGCTTGGAACAAGGTGGAGGTTTAATGTCCGAGCCTGAAACAAATAAACTGTGTTTTTTAAATGCATCGGGGCTGTTTTGATAGGTCGAGGGGGATTGTTTATTAATTAACCCAGGTGGTTAATTAACCCTTTATGCGCGGGGAGGGTTCTTAATAAGTTTCAAACAAACTTATTAATTCCAGGTTAAATAGTTCTATGGTCGTATTCGACCGGGGGAGGGATATGTAGTGATGCGGGGGTTTTTTAATATTTACATAATACGAGAAGGGAAATTACTTTTATTTAGGATTTACATAATAAAAGTTAATAGTTAATATGAAAAAATGTAAATGAAAGCGCTAAGTTATAAACTTAGGCTTAGGATAAAAAAGGGTTTTTGAGGTGACCTTATATATTTTCCCAAGTAAAGTAGGGATTTACTTAAGGAAATGAGTTTATGAAATGAAATGAATGGTTTTTTAGTGATATTAACAACAGATTCTTAATATTTTAGGGGGAAATTAGTAAATGATTAGGGAACAGTATGAAGGGGAGTTAGTTATTCAACCTTGCCTTGTTTGAGCTACATCAAGTATAATGTCCGCCATTGCACTTGTGATAGAAGTGAAAGTTAACCCACTTTTGAAACATAATCCATCACATGTATCATTTTGCAACACCAATCTACCTACCCTGCCTACTTTGGCCTAGCATTTTTTCTTCTCTTTACTTGGGTGCACTTAGACTAGCAAACCCTCATCAACTTTTCTTTTCTTTGCATGGTAAGCCTACTTAAGTCTGCACTTATTACTTCCAAGGGCTCAGATTAAACTGTTGAGTTCCTTTGCTTCTCTACCTATCTACTTATCTACCAAGATTAAACAGTTTGGCCAGATTTTATTCTGTATCTCTAAAACAGGAAATTCAAACATGAACTAGCCAAGATTAAGTTGTTTGGCCTTTCATCAATTGTGGCATAAATTTCAACACGCTGCAAACAATGCTTATTGCAGAAATTGAAAAAGTAGTGGCATTTTGGCTTGCACACTTGCCTGGTATTTCTGTATTTGGGGTTCATTTCTTTCACTTTTTTTATTTTTGACCATTTTATTCTTTTTACCCTTTGATTTTTCTTTTAGGGCATACCCTCTTTACATTTTTTACATTTTTTTATTTTTTGATAATATGGAAAACCTTTGCAACAAGGAGAGGGATGAACATATTACAGAGCTCATCAAGTCAATCATGAAATATGACACCTATTGGTAAAGGAGTATAACAAGGTGTAGGTGCATGAATTGCATGGTGTTGTATGTCGTGTGTGGTTGTATACTATGTGTATGTGCACATGGTTGAGGAGAAGGCACTGGGTGTTTGCTAGGTGTGGAAACCAATCCAGAGTTCGTACGAAATGAAGACAAAGGTAGAAGCTAAGGATTGATTAAAGGATAAGTATCAGTGTTTTATTTATGTTTTATTATGCGTTTGAATTATGATTTTGGTTTATGATGGTTACATGTGATTTATTATTTTGATCTATGATAGTTGTGTTTTGAGCTAATCTAATGTGATATATTTATATATGATGATTTTGTCAAATATGCTAGTTTGACTTGTTTTGACAAGAAGTAAACAAGATTGCAAGTGTACCTTATTGACGAGCTACTAATGAGGTATGATTTGAATTTATTTCAATTTATTTTAATTTAATGGAAGTTATGTGCTTGGTAATGGAAGCACAAAAATGCCTGGTTGGGTGGTTGAAGTCGACTACAAGAATTAGCAGCAACAAAAAAAGGAATTGGAACATGCAGCAGTATGTTGGTAAAGCACTTCAGGAGTAGGGCCATTGTGGGAGACTGGTACCCAATAGTGTCCATTGATTGCCATGATCATGCTATGACCGGTATGATGGTTTGAGGCAGGTATATACCTTGGTTGTGTGAATTTATGATGCAAGGAAGCCTTGCCAAGGGATGGATTACCCGGGATAAGGGATGTCAGGGAACTTGGAAGGCGAGTGACTACATGGAAGGGGGTGACCAGATTGCCTGAGGGACTGTATAGTAGAGAACGGAAGTCTGGGGATGGATTTTTTTGGTTATCAGCATTATGAGATGGAATCAAATGCACATTGGGAGTGCACCCTAGAACAATGAGTCAACAACTGTTCACTGAGAAGACAAGTGGCGCAAAATTATAGCACTGGACACTGTATGCAATTTCACTATGGCAGTGGATTTTGGACTTCCTGGGAAGGATGTGAATCCTAGAATTACTTTGAGGGTAGAGGTGTGAGCCTCTAGATTCCCTTTTTGAGGATGCAGGAATCATATCCTTTTATTTGTTGGTTTAGAAAATGTACATATGTGTATATGTGGTTATTGCTAATATCGTAATGAGCTATGTTATAAAGCTCCAATAAGTGGTACGGTTGTTATCTGGTCATGTTGTCATGATGTTTTTCTTTTGAGTAGGTATTTCATTGTAAATAATGCAACGAGATAAGTATAAATCTCCATGGGAAGTATGTTTTCTTTTAATTGGTTTTTCTAAGGTCATGGTGTGGTCTAACATCGAGGACGGTTTTCCCCAAAGGTGAGGGTTTTGTAACAACCCTAGTGAAAATTTCATGTAATAAAAGTTAATAAAGGAAAAATAAGACCACGTTAAGGGGCACTTCTTCCAAGATGAATGTTGGGCAAAGATTTCCTAGTGGGCATCACTAGATGTGTTTATGGCTAAAGGAAATTGGCAAAGGCAAAGGCAAATGCATTAAAAAGGAAAAAGACATTTTTAGCACATTTATTTATGAAAATAAAGGAAAATAGGATAAAATGAAGGTGAAAGGTCATAGGTTGCATGTGAGGAAGAAAATAATGGAAAATGAAGAAAATAGAGGCTTAATTGATAAAAAGGATTCTGAGGATCAGTTGGCAGCCTTGGTCTGTGTAGGCTTGGTCAGTTCATTTTTGGAGGTCTCTCAGTATTCTCTCTCTCTCACTCTTGGACACTTAGAATTTTCTTCGAACACTCTAGCTTTGGAGCAAGGAAGGAAAAAAAAGCAAAGGGAAAGGAAGGAAAGCGAGGAGAAAACAAGGAAGAGCAGGATCAAGAAGCTTTAGCAAGAATACTTGTAGGTAACATATTGCATGTGTGATTTCCTAGCTAGTTTTGACATGCATGGCTTTTCATGTTGGTGTATGGTTCTCTTGCTATCAGTGGCATGGTTTTGTCGGGTTATGATAGTGTTTTGTAACCTAGTCGTGCCTTTTTTCAGATGCCATGGTGTGTTTGGATGTTGATCTCAGTTTTGAGCTTTGGAATTGCTAGATGGATTTCAGAATACGGGGTGGAGGGTGATTTTGGAATATGGGGTGGAGGTGGTCTCAAGGTTTATTCCAAAAGGTCTAGGAATCCCTTAACCAGTTTTGGCAGGATACGCGGTGAAGTCTGAGGGAGGAGTCTTGGTTTAGAGCCTAGTGATCTGGTGTGGATTGCGGTAAAGCCTGAGAGACTAGTGTTTCATTTTAGGGCCTAGTGATCTAGGATTGAATTGTGGTAAATCCTGAGAGAGAAGGTGACAAACAATTCCTCAAGGGTAGTGATGGATTTTAGATGGCATTCCAAGTTTGGTTCAGTTTTTTTGTCAGAGCATCAGGATTGGTGTGATCACGGATTGGTGAGGGTGGATTTAACCTCTGGATTCCCTTGGTTGTTTTTGGATTGGTTTTTCCATGAGATCCCACATTCATGCTTGGAATATGGCACGAGGGTGACTGGCTGAAAGAAATATTTGGTTCAGCCATATCTATGGTTGGGTGGTATGTGAAAGTCTCGAACTTGGTTGGATTTGCCTATGTTTTAATAAATTTAAGTTCTCTTTATTTGTACTTATTAATATGTGGATTTAATGACTAATATCTCACTATTAATTTCATGGTTTAATGATGGTTATAAGCATGATTATATGACTATTTATTTCATGTATTTATGTGTAACTGAAAGGATAATCGATGCAAGACCTAGTTGATATCATAACAGTTCAAGGGAGAATGTGGTGATCCTTATTGTCATGTCTCGTAGGAGTTTTCATTCATTGATGCTTTGGCTTGTATCTTAGACCTGTAGAGTGTATTGACGCCAAGTGTTTGATAGAATTTCAGTCTTAGTTGGGGATGGTAAGGCCTATTCCTAGAGTTAGTTTTTGTTTTATTAGTCTTGTCATCATATGTTTAATGGATTTTGGAAGTTACGGCAAGTTTTGGTAGTGGCCAGAATTCTGGGCTTGAAAAGTGCCTTAAATCTCGTGGACTCTGGCACAGGTATGGTAGAAATAGTCACTAGACGCATGCATGCAGGCTTGTGGGAGCATCGAGAGCTCTCCGAATGCTGGCATGCCCATAGAATGGGAGTTTCCAAAGGTTTAATAGCTTAAAAAATCAGTGGGACCCAGGGGCATGATACTTGTGTGGTTGGGATGGCTCCTGGGAGTGTTGTTACTAATGTGGAAGGTATGTTTGATGGGTTTCCATCGATTCCACTTCCTTAAGGATGCCTAGGAGGTTGAATCATATCATAGTATCCTCTCGTCACATGTTCACCCTAGTTTGTCAATTACCTTGGTAGATATGGGAGGAGGGTGTTACAGAGTGGTATCAGAGCGGGTTGTGCTCACTTTGGGTCATCTCTGATACCACAAAGTGGTATCAAAGCATGGTTCACCCCTCAGACTGGATGGATGGTGTTGGTCATGCATTAATATCGGTTGCATATGTGCTGCTTATGCCCTTAGTCTGTTATACATTAAAATGACCTCCTCATCAGCTCAGAGGGGAAAGACATGATGACTGAAGTAATGACCAAGTTCACAAGCCTTGTTTCCAAGCTAACGATGCCTATACACTGACAACCTGCTTTATAAAGCTTCTCTGCAAGCCTAAGGGAGCATTAGTGACCCAAGTAACTCTACTTCTTACCTCGGGGATAGTGCTAGTGAACCCTAATCAGGATCTAAGGGTCAAAGGAGCGAATTGACTAAGAAATATCCCTATATTCTCTCCTAAGTCAACTCAAAAAAGCAAGGAAACATCAAAGTTCAACCTATTTGGGGGATTTCTAATCCTAATGAAGAAGGCAAATGGGAAAGAGCTCAAAAGAATGGCAACATCATTGCTTTTACCTAAGGAAACTCATGGAGAAACTTGGCAACCATAACCTCAAATGCTACATAATCAGAGCTCAGAGCTAGGGCTATTGTGAAAAAGGTCAGATCATTTGAAAGGATAGCTTACTTTATTGTCAACTAGAGTCTCAGACCTAAGCATAAGAAGTTGGTAAGAAGGGAGAGAGAGAGAGGAGCTGGAGGGGTAAGGGAAGGCTAATGCAACTGATGGTTGTAATCACTCTTTCGACATTAATATAGAACTACAGTTGTACTATATATCCATGGTGTTGGTACTATAATTCATTTATATGTTTATTCAATGTCTTTTAGCATGAGTAGCTTAGTTATGTGCAACTAGATGTCTTTTGTATATTCATACATTAATTGTCAAGGTTTTATGTTGTGATTATGCTTGTCTCTTCTATGTGTAGGACTTGATCTGGAGCTGGCTCAGGGGACTTCCGCCTAGTTGCATTGTTCTCTCCAACAAATCTACATGGAGACTCGAGGTAATGAATCTGTTTTGCTTTGATAGTTAGTTATTGAATATGGACATGCATGTAGCTTTGTGACAGCTGCAGATAATCTTACAGTCTGCCAAGGGTCTCGGGAAGACCCTTGAGGGTTCCTTCATTCTCCATACACTGTGCATTTAATCCTATAGCAGAATTGGCGACTCCGCTGGGGACTACACTTTAGTTCTTGGTTTTCCTAGAAAGTTCCTAGTTTCCTCTTCCTTCCAGACCTTCCTGTACTTATTCATTCCTTTTCTAACCAATCAAGACCTTGTAGCACTCTTATTTCATTTCTCAGCCCTGGATCTGATCCCCATAACCCATTTTTGAAGTGTTTTCCCTCACTAACGTAGGTTAGCAGTGTAAATAGAGCTTTATAAAGCTCTATGACTACACAAACAGAGCGTTAGTGCCTCCAGTAACTCTCTGTGGCCTCTAGCATAGAGCGTTAGTCACCCATGTTTTGATATACAGTTGTGTCTGTGACCTCAAAGGGTTGGGAAAATTGATTCTGGACTGATAAGGGATCTGTAGCTGTGTTTTGTTTGACTGATCTGTGTCCCGAAAGAATTTTTTTTTTAAAGAAAATAGCTTTTCTTCTTAAAAAAAAAATATTTTCATAAAAGAAAAAATAAAAAAAAAAATATTTGTTTTTCTACATAGCTAGTTAAGTTTTGCATTATTTTTGTTTCAATAGTTGTTAGAAAGCATTGAAATTTTATGTCGGTTATGTTAATGTTGTAATGAATAGGATGCATGGAATGGATATTGATGTATGAAAGCCTCTCCCTTTGTAAAAACAACTTATTCATCGAAATTGAAAATTTATAAGCATTATCTTTTGCTTGATTTGAGTCAGAGTCCCATAAAATATCATACGTCAACACCCCTACTAAAGACTCTAACAAGTACACTTAAAATCTACCTAAAATCAATCAGCAACTCTTTCTAGAGTTAACATACATTAGTTTAGGCTAGGATCTTGGGTTAGGCAGTGTGAGTAAACTGTCCAAAATCATACACCAAAACTAGTGTCATTAAAGAGAGAAACCCTTCTGCACTCATACTACCAAGACCACTCCAGTAAAAGCGTAGCTAAATGCGAGACAACATCAGGCTGTAAGTGGAGGTATACCGCCTTTTCTTGCATCTCCTTTGAGTATTTTGTGTATTGGGGATCCCTTTGGGGATATCGAAGCTGAGTCAGGGACTAAGGTATCCTGCCCACACAGCATACTATCTACAACTATGTCCCCCCCAGTAGTGTTTGTGATCTGAGGTATCCTTAGTGGCCATGATTTTAGGGACTAACATAAGGTGACTAGGGTGGGCTGCCCTAGTACCTAACACAGACGGACCTACTCTATCTTCAGTGTTTGGGAGGGTGCTCGTCTTCACGAGAGTACTTGGCCCCTCAATCTGAGGTTCAAGCGAAGCTCTAGAGTAACCGTAACTATACATGTGGCGAGATCTCTCTGTTATTCATTGTGATACTGAGTTTCATCTCCAGTGATTGGTGCTTATCAGACAGGGTCATTTCCCTCTACTTGCTGATTGATTTACTTAGTGTATTTTTTGTTTTTTAGGTGCTAGAGTGTTATCATTGAGACTTTAATAAACATCATTATAAAATTTATTGATAAAAATTATCGGCCACTGTGGCTACATCCAGCCCTCATCGTCAATCTAGATGATTTTTAGGACTTCCCCCACTCATTTAGGAGGATCTGCCGAGCTCCAGTGAACCAGATTCCCCATCTTCGGGAAATCAGTCTCCGAGATCTCACACAGAATCAGTTTGGACATCCGACGATTCAAGCTTACCAAAGGATTTCTTTACTGCAGGATTTCTTCCTCCATACAATCCTCCGATCACGAATCTGTTGGACCCACTCTTGGTTCCCGTTGCATCTGTACCTCCTTTGTCTTCAGTTGGAACACTTCCACCCATCCCGTCGACGACTAATGGGTCATGGGACTTTTTGGAAACTTTTGTTACCCCACCACTTCCCTAGTCAACAGTCAATACCACACCTTTGATGGTGAACCCTGCTATCCCATTTTTCCCAAGTTCAACCCCTAACATGACACCCTCCACGAGTGGAACCTAGTCTATTCCGGGTTCCGCCCCTTTAGTGTCAAACCCTATACCTTCGACAAGTTCTACATACAACGCTCCTTATAACGCTCAATATAGCACAGTTAGCACGTGTTCCTTCAACCAACAATATGGTTGGCATGCATTGTATAGTTCTAACCCCCAAATTCAAGTATCTGGGGGCACTCCCAATATGCATATACTGGCCGGGAACATAACAGTTCCCCCTCCGTTTTACGACATGCATGGTGAGTCACGGATTGACATGAACACTCCTTATGCTAGTCAAGGACTTATGGTTAGTTCTGTGGTGAGTGGGAATCCTCAAGAAGGTCCCAATCAATCCATGGGAGCACCCTACTCACAACCTCAAATGAGTCAAGGGGGCCCTACTTATCCTGGGGGCAGCTCTATCCCCTAGCCTAACAATCCCTATGGAAATCCAAATTACAATACCATACCCCAAGGCACCTACTATACCACGCAACCTGTGTATAATATTGGAAATCACATGATGGGAGGACCGCAAGGATCCTTTAGTCATATGTCATCGCCTTAGTCCAATTTAGGGGCATCACACACTCTGCCTTTCTTGGCAACTCTTGATATCCCCAACTTGTACAAACTTACAAATGACCCCATCTATCATAACTTACTCTGGCCACCAATCCCGCATAAAATACTGACGAACATCTCTAAGTTCGAAGGGAAACATGGGGAGGATTTGGGTACACACATCACCACCTATCATCTATGGTTTGTTTCTAACTCCATGGTGGATAGTAGTGTCTAGTTACATCTTTTTCCCCACACCCTTATTGGCAACGCAACCAAGTGGTACATTGAGTTACTACGCATGTCAATCAATACCTTTCACACTCTAGCGATGGAATTCTTAAAGCACTTTGTGTTGGGTTTGGAGCTTGATTATCTTCTATATTCAAAGGTATCGCCGCATTGGACCCCAGTTCAAAATGGGGCGGTAACGCCGCCTGTAAAATATTCATTGCAGGGGGGGTCCAGGGGGGAAGCATCTATGTATATGAGGGAATTGTATTGCATCTATGTATATCAGTATTCTGAGTGAAGAAGAGGGAGGAGATTGAGAGCGAAGAGGGAGTTACAGCGGATCTATTGTAGGTTGTATCTCTTCAGTTTGTTGGATAATATAATAAAAGAAGGAATGGTTGTTTCTTTGTCGACATAGCCCAAACTAGGTGAACCACGTATATCTGTGTCTCTCTTGTTTTATGCGTTTTCTGTGTTTAGAAACTAGGATGAGACTCCTCACTTCATTACGTCAAGATATGCCACCCACATCTCTAATCATATACATGAATGGAGACATAGGCGGAGGTTAGTAAAAGCTCTTCTCCCTGACTATCTCTTAGCAGATTGGTTCTGCAGGTCTCTACTCCCCCAAATCGCTAAGTATGTCACCATAGGTGGTGCGGTCATAGAATACCAATCCATACGTCATGACCAACACTTAGATCTGAAATATTCGTAGTCTAGCACTCTATACAATGTAATTCCCAATGCCCCTCACAACTCCAACACTCCTGCTACTCAGCAACCCAGAGCGCATACCGATGGGATTATCGGCGCAACCTCCGAGGCTATTATAAAACAACTCATCGGTCACATTGCCCAGATGTCAATGGACCCCTCTACCAAATCAACTGCTCTTCCTACCACCGCGATCAACTCTATGCAGTCTACACAAAAGCTCGGTGGTAAGAACAAGAAGAATAAGAAAAATACTGCTTCTTCTAAAGAGCAGTCAACAAAGTAGCAAAACCCAAAGCAGAAGGTTGTTGTGCCCCCTGACGATGGAAGGGATGAACACACCAGATTCCCTTGAAAAATCTATGCCGAAGACCACATGACCTATCGTTGCATGCGTCTTTAGGAATGCACATATTTCATTGCTAAAAAGGATATTGGCAGGACCCCTGTTGTCCTGAATAACCATTTCCCTACTCAGCAGTAGCAACACCTTATTGCAAACCAACCCCAACCCCCGCAAAGGGGCAATGGTGGTTCATAACATCCTTCAGCTATTGAAGGACCCTCTATTGTTTACACCTTTGAGACAGTAGATCTACATACCAGAGCCAAATCTTATGGAGCTCCTGTCGCTCATGCAAAGGAATCCTCCTCAATTCAAAACTTGATACCACCTAACAATCTTCATATCGAAATGCCTGTTGATGACCTTGTAACTCGCCCCCCTAAAGGGGCACTTCGACACACAACACACAATACATATGCATGTACCGACCAAAACAATAGTATTGTAGAAGACTTGGTGCAAGCGTCGTCAGCTATGTCAGCGCTCGAAGTATTACAAACATGTCCAACACAAAGGAAAGCTTTGCTTTCGTCCATTTGTGGTATCGACCCACAAGATTCCATGCTTGCAATTTTCGACATGGAAAAGTGTCAACCTACCCTTTCTCACCAACTTGCATTTCAGTTGCAAATATTTTCGAAAGGTAAAGGAATACATAGAACTGTCATTAACGAAGGTGCTTCTACCTACGTAATGTCAGCTTCATGTTGGCTTGCTTTGGGTTCTCCAACCCTATCCCCATTGTTGAATTCCCTTAAAGCTTTCGACGACCACACTTTCATCCCAAAAGGTTACCTAACTAGCTATCCCATCACCTTAAGTGGGAAAACGGTAACAGTGGATATCAAATTCATGGATCATAAACTCAACTATAATCTACTTTTGGGCTGCAATTGGACTTATGCCATGAATTCCATTGTGTCTTCGGTCTTTTGTATCATCCTATTTGCTTTAGATGGAAAGATAGTCACAGTGGAATAATTGTCCTTTTGTACCCCAGGTTACTTCCTATCACCTAGCGGCTCTGTACCCTTAATAGGTTGTGTACCTGACTCTTACGTGAGTATCGGTACTGGTATATTGAAGGGCTCTTCTCTGATGAATTGTTTCCCTCTTCCGCTACCCACAGTTCCACAGATGGTCTCTATGGTTTCATCCTTTCCTCACGAACCGACCGATCCTTGGATCCTCATGACCCCTTTAGACATTGACACTTACGAAGAAAAAATGTTGTTGTCACTAGCTGAATTGGCCTACCAATCCATTCAATTTGCATCCGAATCTCTGGTCACTTTGGTCACGACCAATGGTACCACCTTCCCTCCCATAACTGCTCCTTCTTTTGATCTCCTCAATCAGATCCTACCTTCGATTGAAGCTATTAGAGAGATCATGAGTTTAGAAGAGTGACCTTGGAAGGACTCTCACCATCGTGTTTTGATATCTGATTTGGATAGGATGCCTCTTCAAATCCTGTCATTTGACACACTAGAAATCGTTTCCTCACCTTACACGACTATCCAAACTTTGGACTCGAAAGGAAACATGGGAAATCTTTCAAAAACATTGCTCATTGATATTTCTGTCAAGACAGGCATCGTGGAAAATATATAGATTGCAGCCAACTGCAATTCTGAGGAAATTGCTAGTTTCACCTACCCTTTTAAGGACTTTCGTGATGTTTTCCCTTGGTCTTATGAGGAAATGCACGGCGTAGACCCTTCTATTTTCAAGCATGAGATCAAGAAATGTCAAGCATTAATTTTATGGTATTTTTCTTGCTCGTTAATCTAAAAAAACCTCAAGTCTCCTTCTTCGGGCTCGTTAAACTACCACGAAGAAGAGAAAGTGTTCTTTTTATGGTATTTTTCTTGCTCGTTAATCCGAAAAACATCAATTCTCCTTCTTTGGGCCCGTTAAACTACTACAAAGAAGATATGAGCATGTTATTTTTTGGGATTTTTTCTTGCTCTTGAACTGAAAAATCCCTGAGTTTTTCATCATTGGGCTCATTAAACACCTACAACGACGGTCGAGAAACTCTTTTTCACTCTTTTTCTAGCTCATTAAACTAAAAAAGATCACTTGAGCATTCTTTTCAGGCATTTTTTTCTCACTCATAAATCTGAAAAAATCCCAAGTTCCTTCTTCAGACTCGTTAAACACTTATGAAGAAGCTCCGAGCATTCTTTTAGGTACTTTTCTCGCTTGTTAAACTGAAAGCCCCCGAGTTTTCGTCAGTGGGCTTGTTAAAAATATACAACAACAATATGCGCACTTGCTTTTTTGGGACCATTTCTCGCTCTTAAATCGAAAAAACCCCCAGTTTTTCCCTTCTTCAGGATCGTTAAATCTACGAAGAAGGAATGAGAAGTTATTTTACCTCATTTTCCTTGCTCACTAAACTGAAAAAGATACTTTGATTTTTCTTCATTTGACTCGTTAAAATTCAATAAAGGTATTTAGTTTTTCATCGTGTGACTCATTAAAAATTCACGACGAATATGAAGTTTCGTCCGTCTCCTCGTACTTGTAACAAAATGAGGTCAACATCTATTGAGCATAGGTTTCTCTTTATCTGAAATCAGTAGATTAACTCATAGAAAAGTCATTGATCTGGGTGTACTATTAAACTTTTGTCACACCCAGTTAAAAACTATGACAAAGGGATCACCTTGGAGTTGTTCTTTACGATCTTTTCAAACTCTCTAAATATGAAAAAACCACTAAGTTGTCTCGTCTGGACTCATTAAATTACACAGACGAGGTGTAGAATCACTCTTTTTACAATCCTTTTCAAACTCTCAAAACATGAAAAGATCAACGATTTTTCCTGTCTGGACTCATTAAACTAATTAGATAGGACATAGAGTCACTCTTTTTGCAGTCCTTTTCAGACTTTGAAAATATCAAAATATCGACGAGTTTACCCATCTGGACTAATCAGATGGGGAAAGTGGACAATAAAACTATGTTCAGTATTTGAAATCGTGGTTTGGCAGCAGTCGTTCCCTTGAACATGGCACTCCCTCAGATAAACCTTCCTTGTGATGGCCTCTCAATATGAAACATACCATCCTATGAGTTTAGCCTAAATACCCCAATGTTCTTGCATCTCTGTATCCTAACACTCTTTGGTGTTCATGAGTCTAGTGCTGCATGGTTAAAACCATTGTCATGCCTTCTATTGTTCAAGGAATAACCTTTTCTTTCCTCCATCAACCCATCAAGCATATTCTTTCATCATGCCCTTTGTCGTTTTGACCCAATGCTCAAAAATTCCTCAAAAAACAAATCATTTTTGTCTCGTTTTGTGTCGATTGATGTAGGACACATTAGTGCCTACCTTTCAACTTGTCTCTTCCTATAGACTTCAACACTCTATCTAGGAAGACAATCCAGAAACACATTTAGTGCCTTGGTACTTATAGACATCAGTGGTAGGTCACCTTGTGTTTGATCAGGGGTTCTCATTATTGGCTCCTGGTTAAGCAATTCTACGAGTGTTCGACGAAAAAAACATTTTCTACACTCGCTAGATTGTACTGTGCATATTGGAGACCATCACCATTATTGGTGGCCTTCCTCGCGTCTGTTAATGGTCTCCATTATTGACTGGTAATCAGACGATTTCATGCATGTTTGACATCAACACATATATTCACATGCATCGATCTATGTTGTTCGATGAATCGGAAATCAAGACCTTGGGTAGAGACTTACATCACTCAGCCTTGTTTCCTCTCCCAAGTTGCGTATATTATTTTTTGGAGACAGCTCATCAGAATGACCCTATTATGACACCGGTTTCGCATTGTGCTTGTCGGCGGCCAACATCGTCATATCTCTTTTATGAGAAAATCACTTTGACATAGCTACTGAGTGTGGGAATGCCCGACTCAGGACATGATATTAGTTGTTTTATATATGTGTTGTATTAGATTTCCCGTATCACCCGAAGCTCCAATCCTCACTCTCTTTTTGTCAAAGACGAAACATAACAGTTAAGTAAAGTATTTCGGCCATCATCGCAGCCTTTAATCTCACACTTTAGGGGGCACCTGTTATGTAGTAAAATGACCTCCTCATTAGCTCAGAGGGGAAAGACATGATGATTGAAGCAATGACCAAGTTCACAAGCCTTGTTTCCAAGCTAACGTTGCCTATACACTGACAACCTGCTTTATAAAGCTTCTCTGCAAGCCTAAGGGAGTATTAGTGACCCAAGTAACTCTACTTGTTACCTCGGGGACAGCGTTACTGAACACTAATGAGGATCTAAGGGTCAAAGGAGCAAATTGACTAAGAAATATCCCTATATTCTCTCCTAAATCAACTCACAAGGAAACATCAAAGTTCGACCTATTTGGGGGATTTCTAATCCTAATGAAGAAGGAAAATGGGAAAGAGCTCAAAACAATGGCAACATCATTGCTTTTACTTAAGGAAACTCATGGAGAAACTTGGCAACCCTAACCTCGAATGCTACATAAGCAGATCTAGGTTTATTGTGAAAAAGGTCAGATCATTCGAAAGGATAGCTTACTTGATTTTCGAGTAGAGTCTTAGACCTAAGCATAATAATTTGGTAAGAAGGGAGAGAGAAAGAGGAGATGGAGGGGTAAGGGAAGGATGATGCAAACGATGGTTGTAATCACTCTTTCGACATTAATATAGAAATGCAGTTGTATTGTCTACTCCATGGTGTTGGTACTATAATTCATTTATATGTTTATTCAATGTCTTTTAGCATGAGTATCTTAGTTATGTGCAACTATATGTCTTTTGTATATTCATACATTAATTGTCAAGGTTTTATGTTTTGATTACGCTTGTCTCTTCTATGTGCAAGACTTGATCTGAAGCCGGCTCAGGGGACTTCCGCCTAGCTGCATTGCGCTCTCTAGCAAATCTACGTAGAGACTTGAGGTAATGAATTTGTTTTGCTTTGATAGTTAGTTATTGAATATGGACATGCATGTAGCTTTGTGACAGTTGCAGATAATCTTACAGTCTGCCAAGGGTCCCAAGAAGACCCTTGAGGGTTCCTTGATTCTCTATACACTATGCATTTAGTCCACATGTTGTTACATTTGCATGGTGTCGATCATGGTTGTATTCATGTCGCCATGTGAAGGTTGATGGTGTTGTTGTTGTATGTGCCATCATGAGTGTATGGTTTTATATGTTAGTGTCTATATGTTGTTATGCATGCATTATCATGGTGAAGGTTGTTGTGCATGAGTTCATTGTATGCAATTAGGTCATCATGATGGTATTGGTATGTTATGATGCTAATGTGTTGGCTAAGATAGAGCAAGAGATGCAGATCATCAGAAAGAGGTTGTAGCATTAGACCTTAGGGTAATATAAGATCGTCATACCGGAATTGTATGTTTAGCATGCAGGTATTTTAGTTAATGGATTGTTATATACATGTTTATCATTTATTGTTATTATGGTTACATGTATGATAAATTTTAGTTGATTAGTGTAGTCATATGCACATGTCTTAGATAGTCATGAATGAGAGTAACCTGTAGTTAACTTGATGATTATGTTATATGTTGTTGATGAATATGTTATATGTTAACCTGTAGTTAGTTTGATGATTAGGTTATATGTTGTTGATGAGCATAATATATAACTTCTTGTTGTTATATGCTAGTAACATGATGATTAGGGTTATTACATTAAGATCTTGATGCTATATTTATCATACTAATGTAACACCATCCAGGGTAAATATGAATATAAACAACATTATAGGAACAGAAATACAATAAACATATCACCCATCAAAATCCATATATACATTAGTACAATTTTGCACATGAAAATCAATGGAATGATTTTTTCATTAATAATGCAATGAACCAAATGGTGATGTGACTACCACGTTCCACCCAATTGTAGATTGGTTGATCTAAGTATCTCTTCAACCAATCACCCCCGTGCCATATTCCAAGCATGAATGTGGGATTTCAAAGAACACATCAATCAAAACTCATCTAGAGCTTCTAGAGGCCACCCACCTCAACCCATCAAATAGTGATTCCACCTCATGGTCAGACATAACCAAAAACCATCATCAGATTGGTCTCCATCCAATCCTTCTGGGGCTTCTAGAGTGTTTTTCCAACCAAGGCTTCCAGAACTAGTAACTCAACCCAGATCTTATACAAGGCTTCCAAAGTGTTTGTCCAACCAAGGCTTCCAGAACTAGTAATTCAACCCACCAAGGGCTTCCAGAGCATTTGTCCAACCAGGGCTTCCAGGATTAGTAACTCAACCCAAGTTGTTACAGGGCTTCCAAAGCGTTTGTCCAACCAAGGCTTCTAGGACTAGTAACTCAACCCAAGCTATTACAGGGCTTCTAGATCGTTTTTTCAACCAGGAATTCTAGGACTAATAACTCAACCCAAGCTAAGGAAACATGAGAACCAACCAAAACAAAACAATGAAAGTAAATCCACAATCACCATGGCTATCCAGGAAATGGCAAGGCTAGGCAATCCACTGTCAGTCCCAGCCATCCTCTATGCCAATGATAGATCATAACCAAGAAACCACATGCATGTGCCATGCATGCCAAAACTAGTGAAGAAATCATACATGCAACTCGGTACCTGCAAGAAATCTGATGTAGCTACTGATGTTGATGCCTGTTAGCCTCCGGTTGCAACAGGTGTTCATCTTTCATGATTGACAGTTTTACATGCCAAATATGTCATACTTTGCATACTTCAATGCTCCATATTTCTTAAAGAGGCCAAAGAAGAGGCCATGAAAATGTGTCAGTCTAAATGCCACTGCTGTATTCCAATTTTGATGACTTAACCATTTTTGAAGAATGTTCTATAAAAGGGAAGTCCAAACAACTTAATCTTGGCTTCCTTAGGTTTCAATTTCTTGTTTTAGAATGTAGAGAATTGATATCTGTCCGAACAATTTAACCTTGGCAGATTTGTAGATAGGTAGAGAATCAAAGGAGCCCAACTGCTTAATCTGGGCCCTTGGCAGAAATAAGTGTATATTTAGACAGGAGGGCAGTCAAAAGAAAAATTTTAAAGCAGGGTCTGCAAGTCTAAGTGCACCCAAACAAAAAAGAAGAAAAAATGCTAGGTAAGTATGCTGGGTAGGTAGTTTTTGAGGTTGCAGAATGTTGATATGTGATCAGTTTTGTGCTTTAAAGTGATATTATACTTCAGATCACAGGTACAAGGCAGTTTTCATTTGGAGGAGCTCAAACTGGACATCTCTAAACTCCCCTTCTTCCTCTTCCCCCAAATCACTCACTAATTTCCCTGAAGAGGTCAAGATCTGCTTCACTCAAAGATTTCCATTCTTCCTCTATGAGTCACTTTTCCCCCTTTGATAGCCTAAGATCCACATACTTAGTGATTTCTTGTCATTTCCATATTAACTACTGACTCTATTATGTAAATCCCTATCTGTGTTCCCCTTCCCCTACTAAACTATGTTAATAGCTCCCCTATATACTTATTCCCTCCCCCTGGTTGAAACATAACCATAAGTTCATTGGGAATTGCTAAGTTTATCTGAAACTCAGCAAGAACCCTCATCTCCACCCTCAAACTATCTTTTCATGCATATTACTCCATCACACAGCATAAAATTCCTTTCATGTGTATAAAAACCATCTTATTTGACTTATTTTCACCCTCCCAAGGCATAAACCCCTTGTTTTGCCTTAAAACCCTTCTCAAACTGCATAAATCCATCTTTCTATGCTTTCGGACCCCTCCTGATGCCTTTAAAAATCTGTTATAACCCATAAACCCACATTTCTAATGTTTAAAACCCCCCTCCGTTTAATAAATCATTCAAATCGCGCCGCGGGCCCCGTCCCTAATCCTTCGCCGCCTCATCTTTGCCGCCAACCATTAGATCTGGCGCGCCGCAGATCAACGGTGGGCGGGTCCTTTCCCCAGCGAAGCCGCCGAGGGTTAACGCCCGGGAGATTGGCGGTTTTGCCGTCGTACTCCCGCCACGCGTCACCCTCCTGACTGTGGCGGAGCCCCTCTACCGAAACCACCTACACGGATAGGCGGTGCGCCCGAAACCGGATACCGCTCTCTCCCCCTTCCTGCGTCAGCATGACGTCACCCTGCCGCATCACCATCCCGCGCCAACCTCCTGCCACCATGTCCTTGCCACGTAGCTGCCTCTGTACCGCCAAGTCACCTCCTCCGCCGTATCGCCACATCACCCGGCCATACTACTGACGTCATCCTGCCACGTCACGGTCGTACTATGACCCACTGCTGACGTCATGCTGACGTCATCGTCAAAAAGTGCGAAAGGCGCAAATCGCAACATAGGAAGCCCGGAATCAGAATCTGAGGCAGTTTTTTATGCGTGATTAGCACCTAGCGCTAATTGTGCATGGCTACGAGAAATAGGCCAAAATGGAAAGCCACTCACCGCGCGGCCCCCAGCAAGCCCGAAAGGCACAGAATGACCCGATTTTCTTCGTGAAGCATTCAGAAAGGGGAAAACACAGTTTTTAAAGCAACAAAGGGCCGAACAACTGCCATGAAAGATCGATGGGACAGTCTAAACCACTCAGAAGATATTAAAGACTCCAGGATCAGCGCCAAAGAGTATCAGAGGGAAGATGAAGCGGCAAAGAGTATCAGTTCAGCAACATCAAAGTAGGTGAAAATTAAAAACCTTCATCAAAGTCAGCAAAGCAGTTAAGGCCATTTAAAAGCCTATCTGGTCGGGATTAGTGCACATTAATGCCAGCAAACAACAACAAAACCAAGTTAGAGGTGGAGATAAAGGACAAATCATAGTTATTACAGGAGGACTGCACCGAGCCACCCAGGACAGACATTAACTCAGTTTTGATACAGCTGCCCTCAGCGCAGCTCAAAGATATTTTCATGCATTTATTTTTGGATAAGATTAGGTTAAAGTAATCATTTTCTTTCAGACCTGTTTAGGTCGGTTGTAATAGATTAATTTTTGGATAATTTTCCCTATTTATACCAACCCTCTGTATTGTTTAAAGGGTTGGTTGGTTGATAATCTTCATTAGAGACTCGCACTGGATATCTGAGATGTTTTACTTAATCAAAGATTGCTGAAAATCTTTGGGGAAACGACTGTCTGCTCTGTGTCTAATGGTTTGAATAATTGAATGTGGAATTCTTGTGCTGCAATATGAATCAATAAGTGTTCTTCACCTCTGTTATTTCAATTTCATTTAAGCTCAAGTTGCAGAACGAAGGATTGGTTTAGAATTTGCTTAGCTGCACTCTATGCTCAGTTTTTGTGGCTTCTTAATGTTTTCTTCTTGATTTAGGCATAAATATGAATTCTGTTATGGCTCATGTTTGACCTATTTCACATATGGATGACTGTTATCTAGGAATTCTTAACTGCTCCTAGATAGGGCTCATTTATCTTCTTTCTGCTAACCTGAATGAGAGATTCTTAATTGCCCCTCATTCCTTAGCCTTTAATCCATCTCTTTTACCTTGAATGATTGTTTCATATGTAGCTAGCTTGCTCCATATTCCTTCTTGTGACCAAGAAAACGCACCAGCAGTCCTACTCCTTGACTCCACGCCCAATGGTTCTAAAACTTTCATGCTATCCCTGCCTCTTTACTTGAAAGCATCATCCTTCCCACCAAAAAACAAAACAAAACCCCTTGAACTCAATAACTAGCCTAAAAACCTTATCAACAAAGCTAAATCAGAAAGAGAGAGCCCTCTCTGATTGCAGGTGGGCTAGAACCTGCAATCCAAAGATTGGTCTGTGGTTACCTCGGCCGTATCCTTTTGAGCCGACCAGAAGGACAACCTGAGTGATAACAATGCCATCTTGTGCTTTCCTGCTCTTCCTTTGTCTTCTTACCCCAAGAATCCAAGTATGCCACACCCTCCAAGAGTGCTCCAAGAAAACGCTAAGTACCCAAGAGTATGAGAGAGAGAGAGAATAATGGAGAGAGCTCCAAAGCTACATTGACAAAGTCTTACCAGCTGATCCTCATAAGCCTTTTTATTAATGAGGCCTATATTTTCTTCATTTTCCATTATTTTCCTTCAATTTCCTCCTCACATGCAACCTGTGACCTTTCACCTTCATTTTCTCCTAATTTCCATTATTTTCATAAATAATTGTGCCAAAATATATTTTTGCCTTTTTAATGCCTTAGCCATTGCCTTTGCCAATTTCCTTAGCGATAAACAACCAAATGACCCCTAGGATGTCTTTCCCACCATTAATCTTGGAATACGTGTCCCATTATCCGTGGTATTTATATATTTTTACATGGAATTTTCACCAGAGCTGTTACAGAACCCTCCCCCTTGGGGGAACACCGTCCTCCGTGTTCAATAAAACCTATAACCAACATGACTTCTTAAAACAAAACATACTGCCCATGGAGCTTTATAACACAGCTCATTTTAGTATTTACAATGAAAGACCTGCTCAAAATCAAAACCTGCTGACAACATGATAACATACCGCATACTGAAGCTTTATAACATAGTTCATTTCGGTATTTCCAACAACCACATTTACACATATACACATATGCACATTTTCTCAACCAACAAATAAAAGAAGACGATGCATGTATCAGTAATAAGGAAATCCAGAGGGTCACACCTCCATCCTTAAAGTAATACCCGGATTCATATCCTTCCCAGGAAGTCTAGAATCCACTACAAAGTCAAATCTGCACCCAATGTCCCGCGCTATAATCCTGTGCCACTTGTCCTCTCAGTGAACAGTTACCAACTCATTATTCCAAGGTGTACTACCAATGTGCATCTAATTCCATCTGGAAATGCTAATGGCCAAAACAAATCTATCCATGACCTTCCCTTCTATGCTACACAATCCCTCGGGAATCCAGTCACCCCTTCCGTGCAGTCACTCACCTTCCAAGTTCCGCTGGCACCCCCATCCCGGGTAATCCATCCCTTGGCAAGGCTTCCTCGCATCGGAAGATACAAAAACCAAGGCATATCCCTGCCTTAAAACTGTCATATCGGTCATATCATGCTCATGGAAATCAATGGACACAACTAGGTACCAATGTCCCACAATGGCCCTGCTTTTAAAGTGCTCTACCAGCATACTGTTGCCTTTCTAATTTCTTTCACTGTTACTGCTAATTTTTGCAGTCAATTTCAACCACCCAACTGGGCATGTTCATGCTTCTTGTACCAAGAACATAACTTCCATTAGATTTAAAATAAATTGAGATAAATTCAAATCATACCTCATTGGTAGTTCGTCAATAAGGTACACTTGGAATCCTAATCTCTTCCTTTCACAAGAATTCAAACTAGCATCTTTGACCAAATGAACATGTATAAAGATATCACATCAGGTTAGCTCAAAACACAACCATCATAGATCAAAATCATAAATCACATGTAGCCATCATAATTCAAATTTATAATTCACATGTAACCATCATATACCAGAATCATAAACCACATGCATAATAAAACTGAAATAAAATACCGATACTTATCCTTCATCGATTCTTACTTATGCCTTTCTTCTTTTGTATAGACACCAGATTGGTTGTGACACCCAGCAAAAACCCAAGGCCTTCTCCTCTACCAGGTGCACATATGCATAGTGTGCATCGCACACATACAACCACCCCTTACACACAACACCATGCAATACATACACCTACACCTGACGTACAATGCATACACCTATAGCCAGGGTACAACACAGTGCATCAATCTATACCCGATGTGTAATACCACCCAATACATGTACCTACATAGAGTAAAACACAATGATTACATATGCTGCAATACCACAACTTCATGATGCACATACATAATACCACATTCCCTCAACACAACATGTATGACATGCACAAAATACCACACGTGCACTAGTACCATATGTACAACATGTACACAGTACCATCGGTACACAGCACCACTTGCACAACATGTGCACAACATCACATGTACACGATGCCACTAGCACAACACCACATGTACACCACACCACTTGTACAACGTGTACACAATACCACATGTACATAGTACCACACACATGACATGTACACGAAACCACATGTACACATCACCACATGCAAGACATGTACACAATACCACTTGCACACAACACCACTTGTATAACATGTTCATAGCACCACTCGTACAATCATGCACACCACGCCATATGTACATTGCACCACATGTACAACATGCATGCAAAAGATAGAATCATCCATACACAGCACTGCATATCCAATAGGCATAGAGCACCATATGCACACACACCACATATATGTCATGAAGACAATACAATATGTATACAACACCCCATATGCAATATTCACACAACCCTATTTGTACCATCCTATACATAAAATTGCATAAATAACATGTACACATGCTATGTATACATAACACCACAAGTGCACACATCATAGATGCAACGTGTACAACATATCCAACATATGCATAACAGTAATACCACACATCCAAAACCACACTGTCCTTACCAAGAAACCTTGCTTCCAGTATCTCATCCATGGTTATCCTAGCATGTCGTATACCACACTGCTTTCACTTTGCTGATGCCTCCTTCAACATTACCTACCATAACATAAACATAGGCATAATACAAGTATACAATACCAAATCATATCCATATGATACTGACCTCGTATATTTGTCGTGACTACTCTTCCCAATTTATTCCTCGTAAGACCAGGAACCTCTTCATGTCATTCTCTTGCATAAGAAATCATTCCTCCACAAGAATGATCCCTAATAACCCTATCAGACAGTAAAATAGATACATGGATACATACATACATATATAAACATTAGCATAAAATAATCACCACCTTGTCAGACAACGACATACATACATTCATGTATACATATGTAAACATCAATATAATCATGATCACAACATAATTACCAGATAACATAAGGTCTAGGTTAAGATAAATTCCTTTATTCATGAAACACATGCGCAACATTGAGAATGATAGTTCCCAACATAGCCAAGGCATATGACGCCTCAAATCCATTTACTTTACCTTTACTTGTTACCTTTCTCATGATTATATTGTTACTATCCATTTACCACAATGGACCCATCCAGTCCAACCGACTGTCATAGCCTTACCTTTTGCTACGCTTACTCATGCATCGAGCTTCATCTGAATCTTACATTACCTTTCGGGTACCACACAACTCTCCCCGAGCTCCATCAACTTTCCTCTTTCCCAACCAATTCCCAAGACTCAAAACAATAAAAGAGAAGACAAGAAAAAACCAAGAAGAAGACCACGAAAACCCATAATGATATGACACTACAACAAAGTGGCAAGGTCTTGCACCAGACATAAACAAAATCGTAAATCAAGCTCAAAAGACCAAAAGCACAAGACTGACACCATGAATCAATCCCCATGGTTCCCAAGGAAAGATCCACCTGACCCATCTTCAAGATTTCATGGCAACTTGTCTTGCCATGCAACTCCCTGCATCATGTTGCCATAAACATATAATTGTCAATGTATGATTAAGTATAATAATGCACCAGTTACCTCATCTTATTTTGCAAAGCACGTTTCTTGCAACTGAACACAGCCACACCATCTCTCAAAGGACTCCAATCCTTTAACAGTTCCACCTATAGCTAAAGACTAGCTAATATACCTGTCAAGTGCATGTTCATGAATATAGCACATATCCACATAATGTCATAAAAAATCAAGGTTAAGAAGACTTCCTATGTGCAAAGAACTCATTTGTTCGAAATTACGGTTTCCAAACAGAGCCAAAGGAATTCTTTCCCATTTCCTTTCTTTTACCTTTTTACCTTGTTGGAATCGAGGCTTACTATATGTTCACACCACCCAACTATTAGTTATATAGACACATCAACTATTACCTTGTCATGCTAATACCAAGCATGTTACCCTGCAACTACTCACACACGTCAACCACATGTTCCAAATATCAAGACAATCATATCTATTAATTTGAAATCAAGCATTACCAAGACTAACACTCATGTCATAATCCATAGTCAACTCATAGTCATCAGTCATAATACTACAACTATCACGTACTATACTCAAGTACATATAAACTATCTTAACACATATTTTAGTACAATAAATTTAAAACAAGATCATTTCAACACATACTCATATTGTGCAATTCATCAAACATCCACACCATGTTAAATAAATCAACTACATGACATAATGAACATGCAAACACCAAATATATGACATAAGAAATTGATACCTTAATGTATCTCAGGGGAGGTGATATTGTCTGCACAATCAATCTAGTTAGATCGATATAACTTTACAACACATTATCTCAAACACTCATAATATCATTATATCCATAACAATATGTAATAACATGTTCACATCTTAAACTCATACACATATGCAAAGTCAATCTAGATTAGTATGAAACCATCTCACAAATATGTCGGTTCATACGTGAATATCGCAACCATAACCATCTGCATAGGTCAAATGAAGTTAACACAAGACATATAACATCAATATCTTCAAGGCAATGAACATAACCATCACGCATATGACCAATCCAAATTATAACATCAATATTTCAATGAAATGACCCTAATCATCAAATTAATAGCATATAACAATAATAAGCTATATACCATACTCATCAACAACATACAACATGATCATCAGGTTATCTAATATAAAATAACAATAGCAATGCATACAACTACATGTTACTATCATTCTTGACTATCGGACACATGTGCATATAACCACACCAATCATCTAACATCTATCATGAATGTAACCATAACATCAAATACATGTTCATAAACCTAATGTATATAACCCTAAGGCATATAATAATCCTTAACTTACATACCTGCATGCCAAACATACATTACCTATATGATGATCTTCTCTTATCCCAAAGTCTAATGTTGCAACCTCATTATAAGAATTTGCATCCCTTGCTCTATCTCAACTAGCTCATTAGCGTCATAAAAACCAATAGCATCATGATGACCTAAATTGCATACAATGACTTCACAAGGCATGTTTGACCTACTATACATGCATAATCATAACCACGACCATACATGCATAACAACAACCATTACTCCATTGTACACACTGCCACATGCAACCAACAATATGCATAAGCAATGCCAAATCAACTACACCTACACATAAATGCATGTAGTCGAACATAAGCAATCAATTCTTGTAATCAACCTACAAGAGTGATACATGTAATAAAAATATTCAAAAAAGTAACCTAACATACAAGGATGTAAGTAGGTATCATGAAATCAACATGTAAGTGACATATAATTCATACAGAGTTAGTCACATGTTCCAAAAATCAATACATCATGTCTATTAATTTGAAATCAACATTCACCAATACTAACAACCTATAAGCATACCTCCTTACTATCTGTGGTCCACACTAAGGTAGAAGGAGGAAGCTACTATAACGGCCCGATCTCCAATGTCCAATTATGGAAATTGGATCTCCAAATCTCTACTAAATTTAACCACACTTGAAAAGAAATTAATTTTTATTTCTCGTACATTTGTATGAGACTAAGTCAAAAACATTGCACTTATTCCACTTGTAAAATAATAACTAAAAACATGCCACTTTTCCATTTCCTTACATGCAACTTTTCAAATTCCTTGCATGCAACCTTTCAAATTCCCTACATGCAACTCTTCAAATTCTTTGCATGAAAATAGGCATAGATCAACTACATCCATATTATCATACTAAAATACTATCCCATCCAAAAAAATAACATTTTCTTCAAACAATTACCATACTTTTACATTTTTCTTCAAATAACTACTATATTATTACATTTGCATGTAAACATTTCTTCAAACACTTTACATGCGAACCAATATAGAATACTATTTGCATACAAGTAAGCATATATCAACTACAATAATGCTATTACACATCAATATTATCCCAAACCACAAGCAACATACTCATTGGGACATTTTATCAAACAGATTGTATGCAATTAATCATTGAACTATTTAAGCATTTCATCAAACACTTTGCATGAAAACTAATATAACGAATGATTCAATGCATATATACTAAACTGTAGTAGTACAAGTTATGGAAAGTAAACCATATGATCAGTGGTACTTTCTCTCACTATGGTTCAAGTTTCAACTTATGAGATTTCATAGATGAAAAGTTATAACGAAATACCAACACAATCCTATTTGGTGCACAATTCTAGGAGTGTCCAGAAAGCTCGACTTCCACTAGTCATATCTCCTAAAATATAGCAAATAAATGTCTAACATTTTTATCACAATATCTTGAGAGTTTTTCTCATTGTGGAAAAAATTTCAGCTCCTGAGAGTGGCCAGAAGAATATTTATAACAAAAATCTCATCATGACTTGTTTGAGGCCTGATTTTAGGAGCATTCAGAAGGCTCGACTCCCTCTACTTATATCTCCTAAAATATTGTGACCCGATATCTAAAATTTCTACCACATAATCAGTGGTATGTCCCCTAAATGTGGACAAATTTTGAGCTTCTGAAAGCCTACAGAAGAAGAGTTTTGGCAGAAATTTAAACAAGACCCGTTTAAAGGTGCATTCAGGAAGGCCATCATCCTTAGATCATAATTCCTAAATTATTGTGAAAGAATATCTGAAACTTTTACCACATTATCAGTGTGATTTACCTTAAATATGGACAAATTTTCAACTTCTAATATGACATAGAAGAAAATTAATAACATATATGACAGAAAAGTCTAAACTTTAACCTTTGTTCTTCATTTCACCTATGATATAGCCCATCTAGTCCAAGTGTTTGAACCATGCTATAATACCACTCTGGAACACCATCTAGGGTAAATTTGCATATAAACAACATAATAGGAATAGAAATACAATAAACATATCACCCATCAAAATCCATATATAAATCAGTACATTTGCACATGAAAATAAAGGGAATGAATTTTTCATTAATAATGCAATAAACCAACTGGTGATGGGACTACCACGTTCCACCCAACCATAGATTGCTTGAGCCAAGTATCTATTTAGCCAATCACCACTGTGCCATATTCCAGGAATGAATGTGGGATCTCAAATAACACATCAATCAAAACTCATCTAGGGCTTCCAGAGGCCACCCATCTCAACCCATCAAACAGTGATTCCACCTCACGGTTGGACATCACCAAAAACCATCATCAGATTGGTCTACATCCAAGCCTTCCAGGGCTTCCAGAGTGTTTTTCCAACCAAGGCTTCCAGAACTAGTAACTCAACCCACAGCTTATACAGGGCTTCCAGAGCATTTGTCCAACCAAGGCTTCTAGAACTAGTAACTCAACCCACAACTTATACAGGACTTCCAAAGTGTTTGTCCAACCAAGGCTTCCAGGACTAGTAACTCAATCAACCAAGGGCTTCTAGAGCATTTTTCCAGCTAGGGCTTCCAGGACTAGTAACTCAACCCAAGCTGTTACAGGGCTTCCAAAGCGTTTGTCCAACCAGGGCTTCTAGGACCAGTAACTCAATCCAAGCTGTTACAGGGCTTCTAGAGCATTTGTTCAACCAGGGATTCCAGGACTAATAACTCAACCCAATCTAAGGAAACATGAGAACCAACCAAAACAAAACAATGAAAGTAAACCCACAATCACCATGGCTATCTAGGAAATGGTAAGGCTAGGCAATCGACTATCAATCCCGACCATCCTCCATGCCAATGACAAATCATAACCAAGAAACCACATGCATGTTCCATGCATGCCAAAACTAGTGAAGAAATCATACATGCAACTCGATACCTGTAACCAATATGATGTAGCTGCTAATGTCAATGCCCTCTTGTGCTTTCCTACTCTTACTTTGCCTTCTTGCTCAAAGAATCCAAGTATGCCACACCCTCTAAGAGTGCTCCAAGAAAACTCTAAGTATCCAAGAGTATGAGAGAGAGAGAGAGAGAGAGAATAATGAGAGAACTCCAAAGCTAAACTCACAAAGTCTTGCCAACTGATCCTCATAATCCTTTTTCTTAATCAGGCCTTTATTTTCTTCATTTTCCATTATTTTCTTTCAATTTCCTCCTCACATGCAACCTATGACCTTTCACTTTCCTTTTCTCCCAATTTCCATTATTCTCATAAATAATTGTGCCAAAATACCTTTTTACCTTTCTAATGCCTTAGTCATTGCCTTTGCCAATTTCATTAGCCATAAACAACCAAATGAACACCCCTTAGGATGTATTTCCCACGATTCAGCTTGGAATAGGTGTCCCATGATTCATGGTATTTATATCTTTTTACATGGAATTTTCGCCAGGGTTGTTACTATTGGTGTCCCAAATTTCTCTATTTTTACCCCATTTCTATAAACATTAACCTCTGTTTTACCTCAACTTAAACCTCTCTTTCCTGCACTAGTCCAAGATAACTACATATTCCTGCATATGCTTCTTATCTTACATTAAGATTTATTAAAGTTCTTTATTAATCATTTTTACATAGATTTCATGCCTATTAAGTACCTCTTGTAACTTATGTTAATTTCCTAGAAGTAATTGAGAAACTAAGCGTTAATTATGAGTTAGTATGATTAGTGCACGTAGATTCCTGCACTACCAACAATGATTGTTCTGAGATTTCCGTGAGCTGAATCTTTCCACACGGATATTTTGATCCATGACTCCAAGTTCGATTGCTGATTAATTGAGGATGGATATCGGTGGCGCACAGTCAGGGATATTTTCCAAGGATGGTCTATGACCAGTGAAGTATACATTCTATTATAATTGATAGTCGATTTTGTAATGTTTGGTTGTTAATCCGTTCGGACGAAAGGCCTGAATAGGAAAACGACTGTAATTAGTGGAATACAGCTAAGGCCGAAAGAATGTATAAAATGTAGATTGTAGGTAGAACTAGCTAGTGATCCTTAGGATGTAATTTCATTTTCTATATAATTTTTTATCGCCCTCGACTCTGGGCTGGACTCGCACTATTGTGTACATTTGTTGATCAATTAATGCAAGGTACTCTCCATGTTATTCATACGTTGTGTTTAATTTATCTCTCATGTGTACTTGAGTGCTGAATCGTCTAGTTTCTTAAACGGGAAACGAAATAGTTGGCTAGGGCCCAGCCAACCTAGCTCATTTACCCTTGTGCTTTTGTCATTTGGAAAGCCTGTGTGAATATTTCCCTTTGCAATGCGTGGTGTGAGCAGTTTTTATATTTACTTCTGAAGTTCTTATTTAAATCTATTTCATAGTAAAGTGTGATCGGGCCCGTGGCTTAGAAGTTGATTGAGTTTATTTCTTTCTTGTAATTCCTTTCTTGCATTTCTTTACTCACAATTCTGGTCTCGATTTGCTTCCACTTGAATCGTGTAGGAATCCTCTTCCTATACCCGTGCATGTAGCTTCGTGCACTCTGGTTCAGTTATTCCTTTCATAGCAAATATTGCATTTCTCTTATTGCTTACCATTTTAAGTTGTTTCTGCAAGCAAATATATTATTAATTTCAATAATCATCCTTAACATTAAGAGTGCATTTCTGAAGGATTTGAGAACAATTACATGAATTTATCATAGACACTTTATACTTGCGTTTTATGACTTATGAAAAAAGAACAAAAACATTTTAAGTGGATTGCCAAAGCTAGCTGATACATGCAGATCACTTAGACTACTGCTTTGATTACTTCGAGTTGCTTTTATTTCATGAAGTTTACTATTGGACACCTAATCCTCAATGGGTTAGTGTGGAAGCCGAATAGACAAAAGGAGTCCAAGAGACCTTGGGATGTGGAACCCAACGGTCACAATATGTACTATAAATGTATATCACTTGTTAATAAAAATTGATTCTCATGTTTTATCTTTCAGATTATTCTTGTTTCCCATGTGTGTTTAGCATGGTATCAGAGCAGGTGTATTCCTACCTTGCATAATTAATTTGAGCCATTTTTTTATGGCCTTATATGTATATCATTTCATGAATATTTTCTCAGCGAAATTTTAGCTGCAACTTGTCATTTCTCCAGTGCCATTTTTGGCCTCTCTCTACCATTCTGAATCTTCTCAATCATAATAATCTGCTCGCTGCATGATAATGGGTAACGCTTGGTATTCCCATTGAATACCTGCTCCTACATTGTTGTCAGCTTTCCATTAGCGTTCCTTTGCCAGCTACTCTACTCAATGTCTCTCTGCCTTCTGTTTCTCGAACACACCAAAATTCTCCTTGCCACCCTAACGTATCTGACAGTTCTACCTGATTCTCTTTGTGTCAAATCTAAATCAATACCCATTTTTGCATTGAGCGCACTTCAAAGATGTTTCATAAGAATCGAACGGATGCAGTTATGAGTTTATCTTGGCCTGGATTGTATGAACGTTGGTATTAATCCTCCCTCGGCCCTCACAATCCATTGTCACAGTCCCATTACTCGTGTTTCTCCCTCACTCCATTGTGTAGCTCCAGGAAAAGACTTAGCTCGTATTGTCATTCCAGCAAAGAATGCCCCAAGTTGTGTCGTTGAAACTACTTCTTCATTTCTAAGCTCTCCTCTTGCTGATTGCAGGATGGTGTCAAGAACCTTAAATGTCGGTTGTTCATTGACAGGTCTCGTCTGAGTAGGCCCGGTATAGATTCAAGCCTGGGCTTCTAGCACTGTGGGATTCGACTTAAACTTAGTTACTGGGCGATAGTTTCATGAAAGCTCTGGATTGCGATGTCCTGCTTCTAATTCATCTACTCCATACATATCCTCCTTCAATGAACTTGCATGAACAATAGCTCTATAGCTTGATCTTCCCTTCTTTTCGGGCCCACCGCACAGCATAATTGAAGATGAATATAACATTATTCTGAATTGGCAGTTCCTGAGACAACCAAGAGAATGAATGTTGTCATCATTACCATATTTGGGTATTTTCCATTTTCCATTTCCATACTTGCATATCAGTAGTCTGATGGCTTCTTTCTTTCTAGGTTTCATTTGTGAAGCAAAAAAAAAAAAATCTCGGGATTCCGATCCGAATTCCTCCAAGGCATTGGTTCGGCATTGACATTGAGAAAAGATACCAACATTCGTTTCTTGTGGTGATTCTTCAAAAGAAAATTGGCGGACATGGGTGAAGTGCTGAAGGTCGAGATTTATATTTATGAAGGCTCCATCAAGCGAGAGATGTGTTGAATGTGTTTCGAAGACCGTAAACTATGCTTTGAAACTTTCGGTATGGATTTTCATCTTCATCTCCAAGAACTATTATCAAAGAATTATTATTGTTGTTAAAACATATGTATTCAACGTCCATTAGATAACTCAATCTTATGGATGTCCCATCGTTACCCTTGAGAGGTGATATTTTCGCATGTAGGCCGAATGGAATAATATACGATTCGTTGCCTTCAACAAAAACAACAAATATTATGTCATGTGCTATGACCAATGCGCTTACAGGATCCTCGTGTGCGGGATAGTTGAAGGGTCGTAAATGGTAATGCCAATTACTATTTGGTATCTTACCTGTCAACTCTCGAATTTTCAGGCGGCTGAAATAATTCATGGTTTAGTGGTGAGAATTCCATGTGGTAGTGGTACATATTTTGAAGAATGATGCGTACAATTGTTTACATCCTCCATTAAATGTAAAATCTTATTATAAAAAGGCGATGGTATATATATAATTTTGTTTGGTGGATATGCTCCTGTGTCCATACTATCAAGACTTCCATCTGACAGTGAGGCTGCTCCCCTTCTAGATTTCGTTGAGCCGTCATCAGCTGGACGCCCAAAAAATGGCCGACCACTACAGTGCAAACTTACATTGTAATTGTACCGCTAGTTTTGGTATCAAACAGTAAAAGGTTGAGGGTTCGAAACCTGAAGGAGGAGAGTATACGCCTGATTCCAGTGATTGCAATTGAATTATGATATCGACTAATGAAATGTAAATATGCATCTCACATTTTCACGTTGTTGGTATACACCCGCATTAGTCTTGATTGATTATCTTTAATGTTGATTATATTTAACGCTGCTCCATACATACATTTATGCTGATCAGTTTTTGAGTATTACGTTGAATTAGCATTGAAAATGTTGAATGCAGTCAAAGGGAGTTGCTAGATAACATTTTATGTTTGGATGAAAACATAAGCATGTTAATTCTGGTACAGTTGTAATTGCTTATTTATAAATTAGCAAATGTTAAGCGCTATATATATCTCAGTTCAGTACGTTGTACAGTTTTGTAGTCTCAGGTATTGACATTTGCTATCTAGTTGAATTTGTTGATTAGTCATATCAGAATTATATTTTCTCCCATTAAGAGTAAAATTTTGCAGCAGCAGTTTTTTTTACAGCATGCATCCAATGTATTAGCAGTTCATTTCAGTCTCCATATGATGTCTCCTTCAAGCAGTTCATCTCCTTCAAATACTCGAAATATGAAGCCATTAAATTAAGGAGGAAGGGAATTATTTCAAAGGGGACAAGATTGTTTTATATCGACCCTACTGCAAGTGTCTACATATTTCTTTCTAGAGAATTCAAGTGCTTGCCATTATTCTGCATTTTTCTTGGCACTCTTTAACTAGAGAAAATGGGGAAAGCTTATGAAGTATATGAGTTTTTGAAAATCCTGATACAGTCTACTACTAATGACACAGTAAAAATCAACAAATCCTCTGTGGCTGACATTAGAATTTGTCTGCAAAATGCACAAGGGAAGATAGAATTTTTGCAGCTCGAAACTCAACTACAACAAGAAGAATTAAAATAGAGGAGTCATCATTCTAAACCTATTTCTGTTCAGAAGATTGAAATAGACTCCCATAATGCAGAAGTTGTACATACATATGCAGAAACTTAGTCTGCACTTCCCAAGCCCATCATCAGCCCTTGGGAACAGCTTGTCCATAACAAGCACAGAACTGGTCTTGGATACGACAAGGACTTGTCCTTTCATATTCCACAATCCAAACCAATTCAGTTTCAAAGTGTTGGATTCATTCATGACAGTTCACCTGCTCCTCATGACAGTTAACCTCCAGTTGTTCTAAATTCTACTCCTCTTCCACAGCAACAAAAACAGATTATGAAATGCCCACATTGTGACCAAGTTGGCCATCCAAAAGATCATTGTTTTGATCTTCATCCATGTAAGCACTATCATAAAACCACCCATTCTTCACACTGATGCTTCAAAAACAAACGTCCTGCAAGAACAAAGATTCATCTTGGATGGATCACTTCTTGGCAATGGGCATCAACAGCCAAGAAGATATTCCAATCACATGTCAGAACTTTTTCCAGAGTATTGAATAGTCTTGCAGTTGAGTTTTCTCCATCATCTCACCTTGCATCTAATAGGGGGGGAAATGATGGTCATCCACAATCTTCAAAGTCAAATCAAGCGAGCCTAAGCCACAACCTATCACACCAGTTTCAAAGTTGTAGCCATAGACAAAGATGCCCCTGAGCGTGCCTTCAGTTGGTAATCTGGGACACTTCCTCTAGCAGAAGACTTCATCTTCTTGCTAGTTTTGGAAGAGTTACAGGAATTGCATTAAGCATTCCAGAGTTGTTAGTCATCCTTAAACCATCATAGGTTGAGACTTCCCTTTTTAGGTTGAAGTTATTCCTTTTATGCGAGGTGAGACCTCCCTTTCATGGTTGAAGGTTTCCCTCTTCAAAACAATAGGAGCACTTCCTCTAGTAGAAGACTTCAGCTTCTTGCCAGTTTTGGAAGAGTTCTGGGAATTGCACTAAGCATTCTAGTGTTGGTGGTCATCCTTAAACCACCGCCCTTTATACCAACATTTCAAAGAGCACATTCAGCCTAGTGTTTCCATGCATTTTTGCACATTTTTTATTACAGCTCTCTTCCTGGACTCATACATAACCCTTCGGATTAAGGGGGGTAATGTTGGACACCTAATCCTTAATGGGTTAGTGTGGAAGCCGAATAGACAAAAGGAGTCCAAGAGACCTTGGGATGTGGAAACCAGCGGTCACAATATGTACTATAAATGTATATCACTTGTTAATAAAAATTGATTCCCATGTTTTATCTTTCAAATTATTCTTGATTCCCATGTGTGTTTAACATTTACTTCCATTGCAAGATTCAATTAATTAAAGCATTCCTTTTCCATAGATAATTTATCTCAAAATTTTGTTTGCAATTGCAATTCTTTTCAGCACATCTTTCAATATTTTTAGAAGTAAATTAGAAACTTTGGTGAAGGAAACTTTGCCTTGGTGCAAGAGTTGGTCTCTTGTCGCAGAAATAGAGTGCTCTAAGCCCTGAGGCTTAGAGCACCTCCAGAAAGACATAAATCTTTAGTAAGGGAGGTAAAATATACTTTTACACAGAAGCACTATACCTGTACTAGTGGTGTAGAAATTTTGAATAATATAACACTTATTCACAGAGATTATCTTGATTATACACTATTTGCGGAATGCATGCATAATACATAACCTCCTCTACTATTGATCATCAATTTTCAGTATTCAGAAACAATCACATGCGCACATTGAAGCATCAATCACACATATCAACACAGTATATCACGGGGAAAGCATACAGCTGAAAACCCCCAACTATATGTATATTATATTGATTGAAAACATGTAACATCCTCATTGGCAATACTCAATCCATTGATTGTGCAAATCTCATGCACAACTATAGTCACAACTAACAGCTGTCTTGCCCTTTCACTCACCTCTAACACCTGTCTCCACTGAACTATCCATGAACTAAGTTAACTGATGTATTCTTTAGTTGATTTATGAGTTAATAATTAGTGAATTAATTAATAATTAATTCACATCACTCATCACTAGTGTATTCTGCAGTTAGACTAAATACAACTAGTTCAACTAAGTCAAACTGAACACAACTCCATCAACTCCTCAATCAACTCCACCAAACTCAATCACTTGAGTTCTAACTGAAGTACATCATGCAATAGCTCAACTGACCCATAAGAAAAGTGTATTTCCTTCTGACAGTTTCATGTGCCACATCCATAGCTCGAACTGAAGCGCTCCAAGAGGATAAGATAATGTTTATAGTCCAAATATTATTAAGAGCTAATAATATTCGACTGTTCTATTTTTAGGCTGGCAGTCTAAAAATAGACTCCGCCCATATGTCTAAAAATAAAAGTCCATCTATTTTTACCAACATTACCAATCATCCACAAATAGCATCCTGCAACTCATAGACCATGATCCATATGTCTAAAAATAGACATAGTCTAAAAATAGACTTTGCGCCAAAAATAGCCTGCGGGCCCACTTAGTGAAGGCGACTCCTTTCCACTAAGCTCCATCATCTTGTTGCGTTTTCAACACTCCCTCTCAACAAGAAATGGATTATTTGAAACCCCTATCCTACCTCTAGAATGTTCTGCATGCAACACATTTGCCTGGTCCACTTGCTCCAACAACACTTGGAACAAAAACACTCCCAACTAACCACTCTGTTGGGCTAGGAACATACTCTGATGCTGAAGCTATACCTGCTGCTGACAAGTGCTCCCTCTCTAACATCTGCGCTAATGCAACATCTCCATGCATCTCGGACCATTGCAAACCTCTCTGTGCCACCTATCACTGTGCAAAACACTTGTGCCTCTCGCATTGCTGCAGCCTGCTAGCTATGCGCTGTCCTGGGATTCCCTACACTGTCGCTCTCTCTGCCGCTCCATCCACATCTGTCTCTACACAATCAGTCAGCTCCTACCACTCCACATCGGGGCTCCCATAGCAAGGTCTCATCCAAGCGATTGGGTACCTCAAGGATCTTGCCCCTCCTCCTTGGGACGATCACTCTATATCGCCCCACCTCCTACCTAGAGGTATGGCTGCATGTGATCCCTCAACCCACCTGGCTCGAAGTTTCCCCCTACTGGAAGTCTCTGCATGAGTAGATGTCTCTACTCAATCTCCTCTCAGCTTCCCTTGTTGTGGCTACTCCACAACCTCGTAAAGCTGCTACACCAATCGTGGCTCCTCCAGAATCGTCTGAGACTTCTTCTGGCTTTGCATGTTGAGAGGTAATATACGCTCCCTCTCAACCACCAAGTCTCCATCAATTGCCTCGCTACTCAAGGCTTTGCATGCATCTTGAACCTCAAGAGCATACAGGTTCTTGACCCGTGAACCAATCTGCTTCACCTGTCTAGTGATGATGTGTCCAAGGAAAACCTTTCCCTTACTGAAGACTACATCATAGCCTCTGTCTTCTAGCATCGCGATCAACACCACGTTTCTCTTCAGTCCTGGTACATACTTGACATCGGTCAGGGTAAGGCGAGCTCCATGCTTCCTCTAAAAAATAACCGTGCCTACACCTGAGACACTATACTTCTCATCATTACCCATCACTATGAGTATCTGGAGATCTTTCTCCTCCAAAGTACTAAACAAACTCTTGTCACCGGTCATGTGGAAAGAAGCTCCACTGTCAAGAAACCAACCACTTCCCACCATGGATGAAACCATGCATGCAAAGAGTGTGAAATCCAACTCAAACTGTGAAGCAAGTGCCTCACCTTTAGATCCTTCCCCGGATCCCTTCTTGGATTTCCTCTGTGGACAATTTACAGCATAATGGCCCACCTCATGACAATGAAAGCATCGCACTTTCGATTTGTCAACCTTCTTCCCATCATTGGAAAAACTGGATTTGGAAAGAGAACCCTTCTCCTTCCCCTTCTTTGCTTTGGCAGCCAAAGCGCAATTTTCTTCATCAGATGCCTTTGATGAAGATCTGTCCCTGGTATTCCGCCTGATCTCCTCTTGTACAAGATCCGACCAAAGTCTCTCCCATCCTAGAAATTTCTCCCGACCATTGACAGAGTCCTGATAGGAATTCCAACTCTTTCGAAGACCAAGGAGAGCCAAGCTCACCAAGTCCTCATCATCAACAGTCACCCCCACACTTCCCAGCTCATCCCAGCATTGGGTGAACTTCGTGAGATACTTGGGCATACTGTCTCCATCCTCACACTTAATGTTTCTGAGTTTATCCTTGAGTGCCAACTTCCTTTAGTGGCTCTTGCTTTGGAATAGATTTGTCAACTCTTTCCACATCAAGTATGGAGAAGCCTTTCCATGCAGGCTGGATACAATGTGATCCTTCACGCCCTCCAACAGAATCCTTTGACACTTTGTTGTCTTCTTTTGCCAAGCCTCAACGTAAGCAGCATCAGTAGGAATTGGGACCTCAGCCTCTATGAACTCCTTCAACCCATTGTCATCTAACACTGCCTCCATCCTGTCTTTCCATGCAATATAGTTCAAGCTGCCTTCAAGAGCATACTCCAATCGCAATTCGTTGAAAGACATTTCAACTTTGACACCAAGAAACACTGCTGCAAATTCGAATTCCACGAGCTCAAAACTCAACTGCTTCTGATCTAAAATTCATGAGTCAAGGGGGCCCTACTTATCCTGGGGGCAGCTCTATCCCCTAGCCTAACAATCCCTATGAAATCCAAATTACAATACCATACCCCAAGGCACCTACTATACCACGCAACCTGTGTATAATATTGAAATCACATGATGGGAGGACCGCAAGGATCCTTTAGTCATATGTCATCGCCTTAGTCCAATTTAGGGGCATCACACACTCTGCCTTTCTTGGCAACTCTTGATATCCCCAACTTGTACAAACTTACAAATGACCCCATCTATCATAACTTACTCTGGCCACCAATCCGCATAAAATACTGACGAACATCCCTAAGTTCGAAGGGAAACATGGGGAGGATTTGGTACACACATCACCACCTATCATCTATGGTTTGTTTCTAACTCCATGGTGGATAGTAGTGTCTAGTTACATCTTTTTCCCCACACCCTTATTGGCAACGCAACCAAGTGGTACATTGAGTTACTACGCATGTCAATCAATACCTTTGACACTCTAGCGATGGAATTCTTAAAGCACTTCCTGTTGGGTTTGGAGCTTGATTATCTTCTATATTCAAAGGTATCGCCGCATTGGACCCCAGTTCAAAATGGGGCGGTAATGCCGCCTGTAAAATATTCATTGCAGGGGGGTCCAGGGGGGAAGCATCTATGTATATGAGGGAATTGTATTGCATCTATGTATATCAGTATTCTGAGTGAAGAAGAGGGAGGAGATTGAGAGCGAAGAGGGAGTTACAGCGGATCTATTGTAGGTTGTATCTCTTCAGTTTGTTGGATAATATAATAAAAGAAGGAATGGTTGTTTCTTTGTCGACATAGCCCAAACTAGGTGAACCACGTATATCTGTGTCTCTCTTGTTTTATGCGTTTTCTGTGTTTAGAAACTAGGATGAGACTCCTCACTTCATTACGTCAAGATATGCCACCCACATCTCTAATCATATACATGAATGGAGACATAGGCGGAGGTTAGTAAAAGCTCTTCTCCCTGACTATCTCTTAGCAGATTGGTTTGCAGGTCTCTACTCCCCCAAATCGCTAAGTATGTCACCATAGGTGGTGCGGTCATAGAATACCAATCCATACGTCATGACCAACACTTAGATCTGAAATATTCGTAGTCTAGCACTCTATACAATGTAATTCCCAATGCCCCTCACAACTCCAACACTCCTGCTACTCAGCAACCCAGAGCGCATACCGATGGGATTATCGGCGCAACCTCCGAGGCTATTATAAAACAACTCATCGGTCACATTGCCCAGATGTCAATGGACCCCTCTACCAAATCAACTGCTCTTCCTACCACCGCGATCAACTCTATGCAGTCTACACAAAAGCTCGGTGGTAAGAACAAGAAGAATAAGAAAAATACTGCTTCTTCTAAAGAGCAGTCAACAAAGTAGCAAAACCCAAAGCAGAAGGTTGTTGTGCCCCCTGACGATGGAAGGGATGAACACACCAGATTCCCTTGAAAAATCTATGCCGAAGACCACATGACCTATCGTTGCATGCGTCTTTAGGAATGCACATATTTCATTGCTAAAAAGGATATTGGCAGGACCCCTGTTGTCCTGAATAACCATTTCCCTACTCAGCAGTAGCAACACCTTATTGCAAACCAACCCCAACCCCCGCAAAGGGGCAATGGTGGTTCATAACATCCTTCAGCTATTGAAGGACCCTCTATTGTTTACACCTTTGAGACAGTAGATCTACATACCAGAGCCAAATCTTATGGAGCTCCTGTCGCTCATGCAAAGGAATCCTCCTCAATTCAAAACTTGATACCACCTAACAATCTTCATATCGAAATGCCTGTTGATGACCTTGTAACTCGCCCCCCTAAAGGGGCACTTCGACACACAACACACAATACATATGCATGTACCGACCAAAACAATAGTATTGTAGAAGACTTGGTGCAAGCGTCGTCAGCTATGTCAGCGCTCGAAGTATTACAAACATAACCAACACATAGGAAAGCTCTACTTTCGGCCATTGGTGGTATTGACCCTCAAGATTCCATGCTTGCAATTTTCGACATGGAAAGTGTAAACCTACCCTTTCTCACCAGCTTGCATTTTAGATGCAAATATTTTTGAAAGGTAAAGGTATACATAGAACTGTCATTGACGAAGGTGCTTCTACCTGCATAATGTCAGCTTCATGTTGGCTCACACTGGTTTCTCCAACCCTATCCCCATCGTTGAATTCCCTTAAAGCTTTCGACGACCACACTTTCATCCCAAAAGGTTACCTAGCTAGCTACCCCATCACCTTAAGTGGGAAAACGGTAACAGTGGATATCAAATTCATGGATCATAAACTCAACTATAATCTACTTTTGGGCTGCAATTGGACTTATGCCATGAATTCCATTGTGTCTTCGGTCTTTTGTATCATCCTATTTGCTTTAGATGGAAAGATAGTCACAGTGGAATAATTGTCCTTTTGTACCCCAGGTTACTTCCTATCACCTAGCGGCTCTGTACCCTTAATAGGTTGTGTACCTGACTCTTACGTGAGTATCGGTACTGGTATATTGAAGGGCTCTTCTCTGATGAATTGTTTCCCTCTTCCGCTACCCACAGTTCCACAGATGGTCTCTATGGTTTCATCCTTTCCTCACGAACCGACCGATCCTTGGATCCTCATGACCCCTTTAGACATTGACACTTACGAAGAAAAAATGTTGTTGTCACTAGCTGAATTGGCCTACCAATCCATTCAATTTGCATCCGAATCTCTGGTCACTTTGGTCACGACCAATGGTACCACCTTCCCTCCCATAACTGCTCCTTCTTTTGATCTCCTCAATCAGATCCTACCTTCGATTGAAGCTATTAGAGAGATCATGAGTTTAGAAGAGTGACCTTGGAAGGACTCTCACCATCGTGTTTTGATATCTGATTTGGATAGGATGCCTCTTCAAATCCTGTCATTTGACACACTAGAAATCGTTTCCTCACCTTACACGACTATCCAAACTTTGGACTCGAAAGGAAACATGGGAAATCTTTCAAAAACATTGCTCATTGATATTTCTGTCAAGACAGGCATCGTGGAAAATATATAGATTGCAGCCAACTGCAATTCTGAGGAAATTGCTAGTTTCACCTACCCTTTTAAGGACTTTCGTGATGTTTTCCCTTGGTCTTATGAGGAAATGCACGGCGTAGACCCTTCTATTTTCAAGCATGAGATCAAGAAATGTCAAGCATTAATTTTATGGTATTTTTCTTGCTCGTTAATCTAAAAAAACCTCAAGTCTCCTTCTTCGGGCTCGTTAAACTACCACGAAGAAGAGAAAGTGTTCTTTTTATGGTATTTTTCTTGCTCGTTAATCCGAAAAACATCAATTCTCCTTCTTTGGGCCCGTTAAACTACTATAAAGAAGATATGAGCATGTTATTTTTTGGGATTTTTTCTTGCTCTTGAACTGAAAAATCCCTGAGTTTTTCATCATTGGGCTCATTAAACACCTACAACGACGGTCGAGAAACTCTTTTTCACTCTTTTTCTAGCTCATTAAACTGAAAAAGATCACTTGAGCATTCTTTTCAGGCATTTTTTTCTCACTCATAAATCTGAAAAAATCCCAAGTTCCTTCTTCAGACTCGTTAAACACTTATGAAGAAGCTCCGAGCATTCTTTTAGGTACTTTTCTCGCTTGTTAAACTGAAAGCCCCCGAGTTTTCGTCAGTGGGCTTGTTAAAAATATACAACAACAATATGCGCACTTGCTTTTTTGGGACCATTTCTCGCTCTTAAATCGAAAAAACCCCCAGTTTTTCCCTTCTTCAGGATCGTTAAATCTACGAAGAAGGAATGAGAAGTTATTTTACCTCATTTTCCTTGCTCACTAAACTGAAAAAGATACTTTGATTTTTCTTCATTTGACTCGTTAAAATTCAATAAAGGTATTTAGTTTTTCATCGTGTGACTCATTAAAAATTCACGACGAATATGAAGTTTCGTCCGTCTCCTCGTACTTGTAACAAAATGAGGTCAACATCTATTGAGCATAGGTTTCTCTTTATCTGAAATCAGTAGATTAACTCATAGAAAAGTCATTGATCTGGGTGTACTATTAAACTTTTGTCACACCCAGTTAAAAACTATGACAAAGGGATCACCTTGGAGTTGTTCTTTACGATCTTTTCAAACTCTCTAAATATGAAAAGACCACTGAGTTGTCTCGTCTGGACTCATTAAATTACACAGACGAGGTGTAGAATCACTCTTTTTACAATCCTTTTCAAACTCTTAAAACATGAAAAGATCAACGATTTTTCCTGTCTGGACTCATTAAACTAATCAGATAGGACATAGAGTCACTCTTTTGCAGTCCTTTTCAGACTTTGAAAATATCAAAATATCGACGAGTTTACCCATCTGGACTAATCAGATGGGGAAAGTGGACAATAAAACTATGTTCAGTATTTGAAAGCGTGGTTTGGCAGCAGTCGTTCCCTTGAACATGGCACTCCCTCAGATAAACCTTCCTTGTGATGGCCTCTCAATATGAATCTTACCATCCTATGAGTTTAGCCTAAATACCCCAATGTTCTTGCATCTCTGTATCCTAACACTCTTTGGTGTTCATGAGTCTAGTGCTGCATGGTTAAAACCATTGTCATGCCTTCTATTGTTCAAGGAATAACCTTTTGTTTCCTCCATCAACCCATCAAGCATATTCTTTCATCATGCCCTTTGTCGTTTTGACCCAATGCTCAAATATTCCTCAAAAAACAAATCATTTTGTCCCGTTTTGTGTCGATTGATGTAGGACACATTATTGCCTACCTTTCAACTTGTCTCTTCCTATTGACTTCAACACTCTATCTAGGAAGACAACCCAGAAACACATTTAGTGCCTTGGTACTTATAGACATCAGTGGTAGGTCACCTTGTGTTTGATCAGGGGTTCTCATTATTGGCTCCTGGTTAAGCAATTCTACGAGTGTTCGACGAAAAAAACATTTTTTACACTCGCTAGATTGTACTGTGCATCTTGGAGACCATCACCATTATTGGTGGCCTTCCTCGCGTCTGTTAATGGTCTCCATTATTGACTGGTAATCAGACGATTTCATGCATGTTTGACATCAACACATATATTCACATGCATCGATCTATGTTGTTCGATGAATCGGAAATCAAGACCTTGGGTAGAGACTTACATCACTCAGCCTTGTTTCCTCTCCCAAGTTGCGTATATTATTTTTTGGAGACAGCTCATCAGAATGACCCTATTATGACACCGGTTTCGCATTGTGCTTGTCGGCGGCCAACATCGTCATATCTCTTTTATGAGAAAATCACTTTGACATAGCTACTGAGTGTGGGAATGCCCGACTCAGGACATGATATTAGTTGTTTTATATATGTGTTGTATTAGATTTCCCGTATCACCCGAAGCTCCAATCCTCACTCTCTTTTTGTCAAAGACGAAACATAACAGTTAAGTAAAGTATTTCGGCCATCATCGCAGCCTTTAATCTCACACTTTAGGGGGCACCTGTTATGTAGTAAAATGACCTCCTCATTAGCTCAGAGGGGAAAGACATGATGATTGAAGCAATGACCAAGTTCACAAGCCTTGTTTCCAAGCTAACGTTGCCTATACACTGACAACCTGCTTTATAAAGCTTCTCTGCAAGCCTAAGGGAGTATTAGTGACCCAAGTAACTCTACTTGTTACCTCGGGGACAGCGTTACTGAACACTAATGAGGATCTAAGGGTCAAAGGAGCAAATTGACTAAGAAATATCCCTATATTCTCTCCTAAATCAACTCACAAGGAAACATCAAAGTTCGACCTATTTGGGGGATTTCTAATCCTAATGAAGAAGGAAAATGGGAAAGAGCTCAAAACAATGGCAACATCATTGCTTTTACTTAAGGAAACTCATGGAGAAACTTGGCAACCCTAACCTCGAATGCTACATAAGCAGATCTAGGTTTATTGTGAAAAAGGTCAGATCATTCGAAAGGATAGCTTACTTGATTTTCGAGTAGAGTCTTAGACCTAAGCATAATAATTTGGTAAGAAGGGAGAGAGAAAGAGGAGATGGAGGGGTAAGGGAAGGATGATGCAAACGATGGTTGTAATCACTCTTTCGACATTAATATAGAAATGCAGTTGTATTGTCTACTCCATGGTGTTGGTACTATAATTCATTTATATGTTTATTCAATGTCTTTTAGCATGAGTATCTTAGTTATGTGCAACTATATGTCTTTTGTATATTCATACATTAATTGTCAAGGTTTTATGTTTTGATTACGCTTGTCTCTTCTATGTGCAAGACTTGATCTGAAGCCGCTCAGGGGACTTCCGCCTAGCTGCATTGCGCTCTCTAGCAAATCTACGTAGAGACTTGAGGTAATGAATTTGTTTTGCTTTGATAGTTAGTTATTGAATATGGACATGCATGTAGCTTTGTGACAGTTGCAGATAATCTTACAGTCTGCCAAGGGTCCCAAGAAGACCCTTGAGGGTTCCTTGATTCTCTATACACTATGCATTTAGTCCACATGTTGTTACATTTGCATGGTGTCGATCATGGTTGTATTCATGTCGCCATGTGAAGGTTGATGGTGTTGTTGTTGTATGTGCCATCATGAGTGTATGGTTTTATATGTTAGTGTCTATATGTTGTTATGCATGCATTATCATGGTGAAGGTTGTTGTGCATGAGTTCATTGTATGCAATTAGGTCATCATGATGGTATTGGTATGTTATGATGCTAATGTGTTGGCTAAGATAGAGCAAGAGATGCAGATCATCAGAAAGAGGTTGTAGCATTAGACCTTAGGGTAATATAAGATCGTCATACCGGAATTGTATGTTTAGCATGCAGGTATTTTAGTTAATGGATTGTTATATACATGTTTATCATTTATTGTTATTATGGTTACATGTATGATAAATTTTAGTTGATTAGTGTAGTCATATGCACATGTCTTAGATAGTCATGAATGAGAGTAACCTGTAGTTAACTTGATGATTATGTTATATGTTGTTGATGAATATGTTATATGTTAACCTGTAGTTAGTTTGATGATTAGGTTATATGTTGTTGATGAGCATAATATATAACTTCTTGTTGTTATATGCTAGTAACATGATGATTAGGGTTATTACATTAAGATCTTGATGCTATATTTATCATACTAATGTAACACCATCCAGGGTAAATATGAATATAAACAACATTATAGGAACAGAAATACAATAAACATATCACCCATCAAAATCCATATATACATTAGTACAATTTTGCACATGAAAATCAATGGAATGATTTTTTCATTAATAATGCAATGAACCAAATGGTGATGTGACTACCACGTTCCACCCAATTGTAGATTGGTTGATCTAAGTATCTCTTCAACCAATCACCCCGTGCCATATTCCAAGCATGAATGTGGGATCTCATAGAACACATCAATCAAAACTCATCTAGAGCTTCTAGAGGCCACCCACCTCAACCCATCAAATAGTGATTCCACCTCATGGTCAGACATCACCAAAAACCATCATCAGATTGGTCTCCATCCAATCCTTCTAGGGCTTCTAGAGTGTTTTTCCAACCAAGGCTTCCAGAACTAGTAACTCAACCCACATCTTATACAAGGCTTCCAAAGTGTTTGTCCAACCAAGGCTTCCAGGACTAGTAACTCAACCCACCAAGGGCTTCCAGAGCATTTGTCCAACCAAGGCTTCCAGGACTAGTAACTCAACCCAAGTTGTTACAGGGCTTCCAGAGCGTTTGTCCAACCAAGGCTTCTAGGACTAGTAACTCAACCAAGCTATTACAGGGCTTCTAGATCGTTTTTTCAACCAGGAATTCTAGGACTAATAACTCAACCCAAGCTAAGGAAACATGAGAACCAACCAAAAACAAACAATGAAAGTAAATCCACAATCACCATGGCTATCCAGGAAATGGCAAGGCTAGGCAATCCACTGTCAATCCCAGCCATCCTCTATGCCAATGATAGATCATAACCAAGAAACCACATGCATGTGCCATGCATGCCAAAACTAGTGAAGAAATCATACATGCAACTCGGTACCTGCAAGAAATCTGATGTAGCTACTGATGTTGATGCCTGTTAGCCTCCGGTTGCAACAGGTGTTCATCTTTCATGATTGACAGTTTTACATGCCAAATATGTCATACTTTGCATACTTCAATGCTCCATATTTCTTAAAGAGGCCAAAGAAGAGGCCATGAAAATGTGTCAGTCTAAATGCCACTGCTGTATTCCAATTTTGATGACTTAACCATTTTTGAAGAATGTTCTATAAAAGGGAAGTCCAAACAACTTAATCTTGGCTTCCTTAGGTTTCAATTTCTTGTTTTAGAATGTAGAGAATTGATATCTGTCCGAACAATTTAACCTTGGCAGATTTGTAGATAGGTAGAGAATCAAAGGAGCCCAACTGCTTAATCTGGGCCCTTGGCAGAAATAAGTGTATATTTAGACAGGAGGGCAGTCAAAAGAAAAATTTTAAAGCAGGGTCTGCAAGTCTAAGTGCACCCAAACAAAAAAGAAGAAAAAATGCTAGGTAAGTATGCTGGGTAGGTAGTTTTTGAGGTTGCAGAATGTTGATATGTGATCAGTTTTGTGCTTTAAAGTGATATTATACTTCAGATCACAGGTACAAGGCAGTTTTCATTTGGAGGAGCTCAAACTGGACATCTCTAAACTCCCCTTCTTCCTCTTCCCCCAAATCACTCACTAATTTCCCTGAAGAGGTCAAGATCTGCTTCACTCAAAGATTTCCATTCTTCCTCTATGAGTCACTTTTCCCCCTTTGATAGCCTAAGATCCACATACTTAGTGATTTCTTGTCATTTCCATATTAACTACTGACTCTATTATGTAAATCCCTATCTGTGTTCCCCTTCCCCTACTAAACTATGTTAATAGCTCCCCTATATACTTATTCCCTCCCCCTGGTTGAAACATAACCATAAGTTCATTGGGAATTGCTAAGTTTATCTGAAACTCAGCAAGAACCCTCACCTCCACCCTCAAACTATCTTTTCATGCATATTACTCCATCACACAGCATAAAATTCCTTTCATGTGTATTAAAACCATCTTATTTGACTTATTTTCACCCTCCCAAGGCATAAACCCCTTGTTTTGCCTTAAAACCTTCTCAAACTGCATAAATCCATCTTTCTATGCTTTCGGACCCTCCTGATGCCTTTAAAAATCTGTTATAACCCATAAACCCACATTTCTAATGTTTAAAACCCCCCTCCGTTTAATCAATCATTCAAATCGCGCCGCGGGCCCCGTCCCTAATCCTTCGCCGCCTCATCTTTGCCGCCAACCATTAGATCTGGCGCGCCGCAGATCAACGGTGGGCGGGTCCTTTCCCCAGCGAAGCCGCCGAGGGTTAACGCCGGGAGATTGGCGGTTTTGCCGTCGTACTCCCGCCACGCGTCACCCTCCTGACTGTGGCGGAGCCCCTCTACCGAAACCACCTACACGGATAGGCGGTGCGCCCGAAACCGGATACCGCTCTCTCCCCCTTCCTGCGTCAGCATGACGTCACCCTGCCGCATCACCATCCCGCGCCAACCTCCTGCACCATGTCCTTGCCACGTAGCTGCCTCTGTACCGCCAAGTCACCTCCTCCGCCGTATCGCCACATCACCCGGCCATACTACTGACGTCATCCTGCCACGTCACGGTCGTACTATGACCCACTGCTGACGTCATGCTGACGTCATCGTCAAAAAGTGCGAAAGGCGCAAATCGCAACATAGGAAGCCCGGAATCAGAATCTGAGGCAGTTTTTTTATGCGTGATTAGCACCTAGCGCTAATTGTGCATGGCTACGAGAAATAGGCCAAAATGGAAAGCCACTCACCGCGCGGCCCCCAGCAAGCCCGAAAGGCACAGAATGACCGATTTTCTTCGTGAAGCATTCAGAAAGGGGAAAACACAGTTTTTAAAGCAACAAAGGGCCGAACAACTGCCATGAAAGATCGATGGGACAGTCTAAACCACTCAGAAGATATTAAAGACTCCAGGATCAGCGCCAAAGAGTATCAGAGGGAAGATGAAGCGGCAAAGAGTATCAGTTCAGCAACATCAAAGTAGGTGAAAATTAAAAACCTTCATCAAAGTCAGCAAAGCAGTTAAGGCCATTTAAAAGCCTATCTGGTCGGGATTAGTGCACATTAATGCCAGCAAACAACAACAAAACCAAGTTAGAGGTGGAGATAAAGGACAAATCATAGTTATTACAGGAGGACTGCACCGAGCCACCCAGGACAGACATTAACTCAGTTTTGATACAGCTGCCCTCAGCGCAGCTCAAAGATATTTTCATGCATTTATTTTTGGATAAGATTAGGTTAAAGTAATCATTTTCTTTCAGACCTGTTTAGGTCGGTTGTAATAGATTAATTTTTGGATAATTTTCCCTATTTATACCAACCCTCTGTATTGTTTAAAGGGTTGGTTGGTTGATAATCTTCATTAGAGACTCGCACTGGATATCTGAGATGTTTTACTTAATCAAAGATTGCTGAAAATCTTTGGGAAACGACTGTCTGCTCTGTGTCTAATGGTTTGAATAATTGAATGTGGAATTCTTTTGCTGCAATATGAATCAATAAGTGTTCTTCACCTCTGTTATTTCAATTTCATTTAAGCTCAAGTTGCAGAACGAAGGATTGGTTTAGAATTTGCTTAGCTGCACTCTATGCTCAGTTTCTGTGGCTTCTTAATGTTTCTTCTTGATTTAGGCATAAATATGAATTCTGTTATGGCTCATGTTTGACCTATTTCACATATGGATGACTGTTATCTAGGAATTCTTAACTGCTCCTAGATAGGGCTCATTTATCTTCTTTCTGCTAACCTGAATGAGAGATTCTTAATTGCCCCTCATTCCTTAGCCTTTAATCCATCTCTTTTACCTTGAATGATTGTTTCATATGTAGCTAGCTTGCTCCATATTCCTTCTTGTGACCAAGAAAACGCACCAGCAGTCCTACTCCTTGACTCCACGCCCAATGGTTCTAAAACTTTCATGCTATCCCTGCCTCTTTACTTGAAAGCATCATCCTTCCCACCAAAAAACAAAACAAAACCCCTTGAACTCAATAACTAGCCTAAAAACCTTATCAACAAAGCTAAATCAGAAAGAGAGAGCCCTCTCTGATTGCAGGTGGGCTAGAACCTGCAATCCAAAGATTGGTCTGTGGTTACCTCGGCCGTATCCTTTTGAGCCGACCAGAAGGACAACCTGAGTGATAACAATGCCATCTTGTGCTTTCCTGCTCTTCCTTTGTCTTCTTACCCCAAGAATCCAAGTATGCCACACCCTCCAAGAGTGCTCCAAGAAAACGCTAAGTACCCAAGAGTATGAGAGAGAGAGAGAATAATGGAGAGAGCTCCAAAGCTACATTGACAAAGTCTTACCAGCTGATCCTCATAGCCTTTTTATTAATGAGGCCTATATTTTCTTCATTTTCCATTATTTTCCTTCAATTTCCTCCTCACATGCAACCTGTGACCTTTCACCTTCATTTTCTCCTAATTTCCATTATTTTCATAAATAATTGTGCCAAAATATATTTTTGCCTTTTTTAATGCCTTAGCCATTGCCTTTGCCAATTTCCTTAGCGATAAACAACCAAATGACCCCTAGGATGTCTTTCCCACCATTAATCTTGGAATACGTGTCCCATTATCCGTGGTATTTATATATTTTTACATGGAATTTTCACCAGAGCTGTTACAGAACCCTCCCCCTTGGGGGAACACCGTCCTCCGTGTTCAATAAAACCTATAACCAACATGACTTCTTAAAACAAAACATACTGCCCATGGAGCTTTATAACACAGCTCATTTTAGTATTTACAATGAAAGACCTGCTCAAAATCAAAACCTGCTGACAACATGATAACATACCGCATACTGAAGCTTTTAACATAGTTCATTTCGGTATTCCAACAACCACATTTACACATATACACATATGCATATTTTCTCAACCAACAAATAAAAGAAGACGATGCATGTATCAGTAATAAGGAAATCCAGAGGGTCACACCTCCATCCTTAAAGTAATACCCGGATTCATATCCTTCCCAGGAAGTCTAGAATCCACTACAAAGTCAAATCTGCACCCAATGTCCCGCGCTATAATCCTGTGCCACTTGTCCTCTCAGTGAACAGTTACCAACTCATTATTCCAAGGTGTACTACCAATGTGCATCTAATTCCATCTGGAAATGCTAATGGCCAAACAAATCTATCCATGACCTTCCCTTCTATGCTACACAATCCCTCGGGAATCCAGTCACCCCTTCCGTGCAGTCACTCACCTTCCAAGTTCCGCTGGCCCCCCCATCCCGGGTAATCCATCCCTTGGCAAGGCTCCTCGCATCGGAAGATACAAAAACCAAGGCAATCCCTGCCTTAAAACTGTCATATCGGTCATATCATGCTCATGGAAATCAATGGACACAACTAGGTACCAATGTCCCACAATGGCCCTGCTTTTAAAGTGCTCTACCAGCATACTGTTGCCTTTCTAATTTCTTTCACTGTTACTGCTAATTTTGCAGTCAATTTCAAACCACCCAACTGGGCATGTTCATGCTTCTTGTACAAGAACATAACTTCCATTAGATTTAAAATAAATTGAGATAATTCAAATCATACCTCATTGGTAGTTCGTCAATAAGGTACACTTGGAATCCTAATCTCTTCCTTTCACAAGAATTCAAACTAGCATCTTTGACCAAATGAACATGTATAAAGATATCACATCAGGTTAGCTCAAAACACAACCATCATAGATCAAAATCATAAATCACATGTAGCCATCATAATTCAAATTTATAATTCACATGTAACCATCATATACCAGAATCATAAACCACATGCATAATAAAACTGAAATAAAATACCGATACTTATCCTTCATCGATTCTTACTTATGCCTTTCTTCTTTTGTATAGACACCAGATTGGTTGTGAACACCCAGCAAAAACCCAAGGCCTTCTCCTCTACCAGGTGCACATATGCATAGTGTGCATCGCACACATACAACCACCCCTTACACACAACACCATGCAATACATACACCTACACCTGACGTACAATGCATACACTATAGCCAGGGTACAACACAGTGCATCAATCTATACCCGATGTGTAATACCACCCAATACATGTACCTACATAGAGTAAAACACAATGATTACATATGCTGCAATACCACAACTTCATGATGCACATACATAATACCACATTCCCTCAACACAACATGTATGACATGCACAAAATACACACGTGCACCTAGTACCATATGTACAACATGTACACAGTACCATCGGTACACAGCACCACTTGCACAACATGTGCACAACATCACATGTAACGATGCACTAGCACAACACCACATGTACACCCACACCACTTGTACAACGTGTACACAATACCACATGTACATAGTACCACACACATGACATGTACACGAAACCACATGTACACATCACCACATGCAAGACATGTACACAATACCACTTGCACACAACACCACTTGTATAACATGTTCATAGCACCACTCGTACAATCATGCACACCACGCCATATGTACATTGCACCACATGTACAACATGCATGCAAAAGATAGAATCATCCATACACAGCACTGCATATCCAATAGGCATAGAGCACCATATGCACACACACCACATATATGTCATGAAGACAATACAATATGTATACAACACCCCATATGCAATATTCACACAACCCTATTTGTACCATCCTATACATAAAATTGCATAAATAACATGTACACATGCTATGTATACATAACACCACAAGTGCACACATCATAGATGCAACGTGTACAACATATCCAACATATGCATAACAGTAATACCACACATCCAAAACCACACTGTCCTTACCAAGAAACCTTGCTTCTGTATCTCATCCATGGTTATCCTAGCATGTCGTATACCACACTGCTTTCACTTTGCTGATGCCTCCTTCAACATTACCTACCATAACATAAACATAGGCATAATACAAGTATACAATCAAATCATATCCATATGATACTGACCTCGTATATTTGTCGTGACTACTCTTCCCAATTTATTCCTCATAAGACCAGGAACCTCTTCATGTCATTCTCTCCCATAAGAAATCATTCCTCCATAAGAATGATCCCTAATAACCTTGTCAGACAGTAGCATAGATACATGGATACATACATGCATATATAAACATTAGCATAAAATAATCACCACCTGTCAGACAACGACAACGACATACATACATTCATGTATACATATGTAAACATCAATATATCATGATCACAAAATAATTACCAGATAACATAAGGTCTAGGTTAAGAGAAATTCCTTTATTCATGAAACACATGTGCAACATTGAGAATAATAGTTCCCAACATAGCCAAGGCATATGACGCCTCAAATCCATTTACTTTACCTTTACTTGTTACCTTTCTCATGATTATATTGTTACTATCCATTTACCACAATGGACCCATCCAGTCCAACCGACTGTCATAGCCTTACCTTTGCTACGCTTACTCATGCATCGAGCTTCATCTGAATCTTATATTACCTTTCGGGTACCACACAACTCTCCCCGAGCTCCATCAACTTTCCTCTTTCCCAACCATTCCAAGACTCAAAACAATAAAAGGAAGACAAGAAAAAACCAAGAAGAAGATCACGAAAACCATAATGATATGACACTACAACAAAGTGGCAAGGTCTTGCACAGACATAAACAAAATCGTAAATCAAGCTCAAAAGACCAAAAGCACAAGACTGACACCATGAATCAATCCCCATGGTTCCCAAGGAAAGATCCACCTGACCCATCTTCAAGATTTCATGGCAACTTGTCTTGCCATGCAACTCCCTGCATCATGTTGCCATAAACATATAATTGTCAATGTATGATTAAGTATAATAATGCACCAGTTACCTCATCTTATTTTGCAAAGCACGTTTCTTGCAACTGAACACAGCCACACCATCTCTCAAAGGACTCCAATCCTTTAACAGTTCCACCTATAGCTAAAGACTAGCTAATATACCTGTCAAGTGCATGTTCATGAATATAGCACATATCCACATAATGTCATAAAAAATCAAGGTTAAGAAGACTTCCTATGTGCAAAGACATCATTTGTTCGAAATTACGGTTTCCAAACAGAGCCAAGGAATTCTTTCCCATTTCCTTTCTTTTACCTTTTTACCTTGTTGGAATCGAGGCTTACTATATGTTCACACCACCCAACTATTAGTTATATAGACACATCAACTATTACCTTGTCATGCTAATACCAAGCATGTTACCCTGCAAACTACTCACACACGTCAACCACATGTTCCAAATATCAAGACAATCATATCTATTAATTTGAAATCACAGCATTACCAAGACTAACACTCATGTCATAATCCATAGTCAACTCATAGTCATCAGTCATAATACTACAACTATCACGTACTATACTCAAGTACATATAAACTATCTTAACACATATTTTAGTACAATAAATTTAAAACAAGATCATTTCAACACATACTCATATTGTGCAATTCATCAAACATCCACACCATGTTAAATAAATCAACTACATGACATAATGAACATGCAAACACCAAATATATGACATAAGAAATTGATACCTTAATGTATCTCAGGGGAGGTGATATTGTCTGCACAATCAATCTAGTTAGATCGATATAACTTTACAACACATTATCTCAAACACTCATAATATCATTATATCATAACAATATGTAATAACATGTTCACATCTTAAACTCATACACATATGCAAAGTCAATCTAGATTAGTATGAAACCATCTCACAAATATGTCGGTTCATACGTGAATATCGCAACCATAACCATCTGCATAGGTCAAATGAAGTTAACACAAGACATATAACATCAATATCTTCAAGGCAATGAACATAACCATCACGCATATGACCAATCCAAATTATAACATCAATATTTCAATGAAATGACCCTAATCATCAAATTAATAGCATATAACAATAATAAGCTATATACCATACTCATCAACAACATACAACATGATCATCAGGTTATCTAATATAAAATAACAATAGCAATGCATACAACTACATGTTACTATCATCTTGACTATCGGACACATGTGCATATAACCACACCAATCATCTAACATCTATCATGAATGTAACCATAACATCAAATACATGTTCATAAACCTAATGTATATAACCCTAAGGCATATAATAATCCTTAACTTACATTACCTGCATGCCAAACATACATTACCTATATGATGATCTTCTCTTATCCCAAAGTCTAATGTTGCAACCTCATTATAAGAATTTGCATCCCTTGCTCTATCTCAACTAGCTCATTAGCGTCATAAAAACCAATAGCATCATGATGACCTAAATTGCATACAATGACTTCACAAGGCATGTTGACCTACTATACATGCATAATCATAACCACGACCATACATGCATAACAACAACCATTACTCCATTGTACACATTGCCACATGCAACCAACAATATGCATAAGCAATGCCAAATCAACTACACCTACACATAAATGCATGTAGTCGAACATAAGCAATCAATTCTTGTAATCAACCTACAAGACTGATACATGTAATAAAAATATTCAAAAATGTAACCTAACATACAAGGATGTAAGTAGGTATCATGAAATCAACATGTAAGTGACATATAATTCATACACAGTTAGTCACATGTTCCAAAAATCAATACATCATGTCTATTAATTTGAAATCAACATTCACCAATACTAACAACCTATAAGCATACCTCCTTACTATCTGTGGTCCACACTAAGGTAGAAGGAGGAAGCTACTATAACGGCCCGATCTCCAATGTCCAATTATGGAAATTGGATCTCCAAATCTCTACTAAATTTAACCACACTTGAAAAGAAATTAATTTTTATTTCTCGTACATTTGTATGAGACTAAGTCAAAAACATTGCACTTATTCCACTTGTAACATAATAACTAAAAACATGCCACTTTTCCATTTCCTTACATGCAACTTTTCAAATTCCTTGCATGCAACCTTTCAAATTCCCTACATGCAACTCTTCAAATTCTTTGCATGAAATAGGCATAGATCAACTACATCCATATTATCATACTAAAATACTATCCATCCAAAAAAATAACATTTTCTTCAAACAATTACCATACTTTTACATTTTTCTTCAAATAACTACTATATTATTACATTTGCATGTAACATTTCTTCAAACACTTTACATGCGAACCAATATAGAATACTATTTGCATACAAGTAAGCATATATCAACTACAATAATGCTATTACACATCAATATTATCCAAACCACAAGCAACATACTCATTGGGACATTTTATCAAACAGATTGTATGCAATTAATCATTGAACTATTTAAGCATTTCATCAAACACTTTGCATGAAAACTAATATAACGAATGATTCAATGCATATATACTAAACTGTAGTAGTACAAGTTATGGGAAAGTAAACCATATGATCAGTGGTACTTTCTCTCACTATGGTTCAAGTTTCAACTTATGAGATTTCATAGATGAAAAAGTTATAACGAAATACCAACACAATCCTATTTGGTGCACAATTCTAGGAGTGTCCAGAAAGCTCGACTTCCACTAGTCATATCTCCTAAAATATAGCAAAAAAATGTCTAACATTTTTATCACAATATCTTGAGAGTTTTTCTCATTGTGGAAAAATTTCAGCTCCTGAGAGTGGCCAGAAGAATATTTATAACAAAAATCTCATCATGACTTGTTTGAGGCCTGATTTTAGGAGCATCAGAAGGCTCGACTCCCTCTACTTATATCTCCTAAAATATTGTGACCCGATATCTAAAATTTCTACCACATAATCAGTGGTATGTCCCCTAATGTGGACAAATTTTGAGCTTCTGAAAGCCTACAGAAGAAGAGTTTTGGCAGAAATTTAAACAAGACCCGTTTAAAGGTGCATTCAGGAAGGCCATCATCCTTAGATCATAATTCCTAAATTATTGTGAAAGAATATCTGAAACTTTTACCACATTATCAGTGTGATTTACCTTAAATATGGACAAATTTTCAACTTCTAATATGACATAGAAGAAAATTAATAACATATATGACAGAAAAGTCTAAACTTAACCTTTGTTCTTCATTTCACCTATGATATAGCCCATCTAGTCCAAGTGTTTGAACCATGCTATAATACCACTCTGAAACACCATCTAGGGTAATATTTGCATATAAACAACATAATAGGAATAGAAATACAATAAACATATCACCCATCAAAATCCATATATAAATCAGTACATTTGCACATGAAAATAAGGGAATGAATTTTTCATTAATAATGCAATAAACCAACTGGTGATGGGACTACCACGTTCCACCCAACCATAGATTGCTTGAGCCAAGTATCTATTTAGCCAATCACCACTGTGCCATATTCCAGGAATGAATGTGGGACTCAAATAACACATCAATCAAAACTCATCTAGGGCTTCCAGAGGCCACCCATCTCAACCCATCAAACAGTGATTCCACTCACGGTTGGACATCACCCAAAAACCATCATCAGATTGGTCTACATCCAAGCCTTCCAGGGCTTCCAGA